>JAQPPZ010001004.1:0-2500000 GCA_028583015.1 Wollemia nobilis | reverse complement strand
GTTTTGAAGTATAAAGGAAAAAGTAAAAAGAGGTCTTATACTGTTCACCCCCCCCTCTCAGTATAAGCTTGTGTTCTTCAGATAGCTCCTGAAGATCAGGCTAAAACAACCTTTATTACCCCTTGGGGAACCTTTTGTTGGAAAGTGATGCCATTTAGTTTAAAGAATGCAGGTGCAACCTATCAATAAGCCATGACTTACATATTTCATGATATGATGCATGATATACTACATGATTATGTAGATGACATTATAGCTTGTTCTACTGAAGAAGATGACCATTTAGATGATTTGAGAAAGGTATTTAATTGATTAAGGGAATATCTTATCTGATTGAATCCAACTAAATGTATATTCAGAGTTAAGTCCGATAAATTATTGGGGGTTATAGTTTCTTTACGTGGCATCAAAATTGACCCTCTCAAGATTGCGGCTATCACTGATATGTCCACACCCACAAACATATCAGAATTACGAAGTTTACAAGGTAAGCTTCAAGCTAACCGTCGCTTCATCGATAAGCTGGCAGATAAAACCGGACCCTTTCTTAAGCTTCTTAAGAAGAATGTCTTTTTCCATTGGGACTACGAATGTCAGCAATCATTTGAACTCCTCAAACAATATCTTCTTAACCCACCTATGCTTTTGCCACCTAAACCTGATCGTCCATTTATCTTGTATATTTTTGTTTTAGATCTTGCCTTAGGAGCTATGTTAGCTCAACTTGATGATGAGAAGAAAGAATGTGCTAATTATTATATTAGTAGAACATTAATCAGTTATGAAACCCGTTACACAACATTAGAGAAGTTATGTCTAGCAGTCGTATTTTCTACATAGAAATTACGCCATTATATGCTCAGTCAAAAAACCTATGTTATTGCTAAATCTGATCCTTTGTGATATCTCATGAGTTGATCGTACTTATCTGGTCGCACAGCAAAGTGGGTTCTTGCCTTAAGCGAGTTTGAACTCACGTTTATAGGACAAAATTTTGTTAAGGGTCAAATCATAGCAGATCAATTAGCTGCTGCACCCTTAGAGTCTACCCATCCCCTCATCATTGAGTTTCCTGATGAAAGCCTTAAACTAGAGGTCGATCATTCAGAGCAATGGTCCTTATACTTTGATAGAGCTCGATGCATGAGTGGGGCTGGTGCAGGTATTATTTTAATATCTCCATAGAAACATCTTATCCCTCTGTCCTTTAAATTAACATTTGCTTGTAACACTATTGAGTATGAGGCTCTAA
Source organism: Wollemia nobilis (assembly GCA_028583015.1). Taxonomy (NCBI): domain Eukaryota; kingdom Viridiplantae; phylum Streptophyta; class Pinopsida; order Araucariales; family Araucariaceae; genus Wollemia; species Wollemia nobilis. Next base: position 2,498,748 of record JAQPPZ010001004.1, on the reverse strand, counting down.
AACTTGGATTACGAGCTGCCTTGGCACTGAAAATTAAAAATCTATTAGTTTTCGATGATTCTCAACTTGTCATAAATCAAATTAATGATTTTTATCAGACCAAAGATGATAAATTGCATCCATATAAATCATATGTATTACAATTGTTATCTTTATTTGATCAAGTTATCTTGGAAGCTATTCCTCGAACTAGCAATAGTGTGATTGACACTATGGTTGTAGCTGCATCTCTTTTACCCCTGGAGTTAGAGGACGAATATGCTACCATCATTATTCGTCCACTCTAGGAACCCACTTCAAATAAATCATACTTAGAACCTTTGGATGTGTTCTTAATCAATGACACTCCTCTTGACCTTTGGTACACTGATATCTTCAATTTTCTTCAAAATGGGACCTTCCCTAAAAATTTTAATAGAAACCAGTGTCGATTATTGCATAGATGAGCAAGTCGCTTCGTCATAATTGGAAATACATTATATAGGAGATCTTTTGAAGGTATCCTACTGAGATGTTTGAATCTAGAAGAAGCTAGATCAGCTTTGAGTGAAGCCCATGATCGATCTTGTGGGGGACACTTTACTAGTAGCGCCATTGCTAAGAAGCTCCTTAGGATAGGATATTTTTTGCCTACCATGGAAAATGATGCACATGATTATGTGAGCCATTGCGACAAGTGCCAGAAACATGTTGACCTTGTCCATGCGCCTGCACAAGAACTGTAGGCTATTTCATCTCCTTGGTATTTTTCAAAATGGGGCTTAGACATCATTGGAAAAATCAACCCTGTGTCATTTGATGGACACAAATTCATCATAACCACCACTGAGTATTTCACGAAGTGGGTTGAAGCTATGCCCTTAGCTTCTTGCACTAGAACCCATGTTTCCAAATTTATTTTTAATCAAATTATTTGTAGGTTCAAAATTCTTACAAATCTCATCTCGGATAATGGAACTTGTTTCAAAAATAAATATGTCAAGAAATTATGTCAAAAATATAAGATTCAACATCGTTGGTCCACTCCCTATTATCCTTAGGGTAATGGCCAAGCAGAAGCATCTAATAAAACATTAATTAAAATCCTCAAAAGACTGGTCAATAAATCTTGTCGAGATTGGCGCATTCAACTATATCCTGCTTTGTGGGCTTATCGAACTAGCGTTTGTACCCCCACAGGCACTTGATCTTTTGTTTTGGTTTATGGCGTTGAAGCATTTTTTCCTTTTGAATTAGAAGTTCCTTCTTTGGCTCTGCTACTTCAAGATACTGAAGTAGGAGATGAATATCGTGCTGGTATATTTAGTCAGCTGGAACTCCTAGATGAGAAGCGCATCAATGCTTTGGAACATCTTCGAGCCTACCAGAACAAGCTTAAACGATCATACCTCAAGAAATTTCATCATCAATCCTTCAAGATCGATGACCTTGTCTTGAAATAAAATCAAGAAAATACTAATGCAACTAAAAATCTTAAAGGTAAATCTGAACCTAACTGGCTTGGGTCGTATATCATCACTGCTAAATTTGGATCGGGAGCATACCGATTAGCTACCTTAGATGGTAAATATCTTAAAGAACCTATGAACATTATGCATCTTAAATGCTATTATGCATAAAATCTGCTCATTTCATCATTGTATATATTGTTATTTTGCATATTCTTTCATTTTAGTCATTCATATAAAAATTTCAAAAAAAAAAAATCACATTGTGTATCTTCTCAATTCATTAATCAAAATAAAAATATAAAAACATCAAAATCTTCAAGAAAAACATCTTTTATGTTTTTACCTGTCAATTCTCGAAGTATTGAAGTTATATTTTTAGTTATTTTGGATAAATTAGCATTTATTTGGAATCCTACACTTTCACACTCACATGCATAAATATCTTGATTTTATTTGGTATGATTATTAATCTCTCTTATATCAAAGTCCACAGTTGAATTAAATAAAGTTTTGAGCATAGAGAATTGATCTTTTTATTTACTTAAACCAAGTATATCTCTTCACATTAAAATGATTTCGTTGCAAATTTGATATGATGCTACATAGTAGAAGTGGTTTCTTGAGAAAAAAGTTTCCCCTGCTATCCTATCATGCACATGGTCTAGAATCTTTGAGAATTGACAAAAGGACAAGCTCACCCCCGCCCAGAATAAAAATCCCTTACTCTACAGCCAATTCGAACAAGTATCCCTAGTATAGGAAGAAAAAAAAAAAAATCAAATAAAATGAGAAAAAGAAAATTATTATTTTGTACCATCGTAGCAATATTTTAGCGTTATCTCAGTTCCAAGCCAAAAAAAAAAGAGAAATACGAGAAAAAGAAAAATCAAAAGCAAAAGCAATCAAATCCCTTTCTTACCCCTTGAAAAAGAAAAGAAGGGTGAATGAGCTTGAATCCCTGGAATTTTCAATTATTCGAAAACTGTGAGGTAAGCCCCATAACAGGTGGTTTGTTCCCAACCCGCTTGGCCTTGGGTAATCCCTAGCGTGGTGATATGTCTGTCACATTAGCGACCTTCTTTTGTATAGACCTCCGTCTACTTATGGATCAGCTAGCTCTTGATGACCCGACTTACATAGTAGTCTGGTATGGTTACATGCATATAAATCATGGTCAACGAACATTCATTTGGTTAATTCAAATTACTTGTATCAAATTATCTTGCTCAAAATTGATAAATGAACAAAACAATTGCACACACATTTGCATTTGAGAGATTTTGTATCATTATGATAAATCAAGATCGGCAATGAACTCACATATGCACATGAGGGTTCCTTATAAATCTACATTTTGTCTTTGAGATAATTTAAAATATTTTTGCAACTCTTTTTGGAATAATTTCATCTTCTTATTTAAGAACATATATTTCGTATAAAAACAATTACATACATTGTTTTCAAAAAATCCAACATTTCTTTCAAACAACATATTCACAATCTAGCAATAAAGTCACGTTTATATATATTTTTTTCTGTTTATCTCAAAATCAAAAATCAATTATGCAATAAAATTACTTTTTTGGATTTCACGATGATGGTATAAGTCTATACCTGTAATTCTATGCCTAGCGCAAACCATTGTTCTAATTTTATTTCCCATTCATTATTATTTATAAAAACATATGGCTTATATCATTATGTTACACAATTGTGTTTTAAAAAGAACGAACACTTTTTCTATTTTATTTCATTCTGTCAACATTCCATTTTGCAACCATGGTATAATCCCTAAGGAATTGTTCAAAACTTTATCACACTTAGGAATTTTATGCCTAGCAAAAATCATATTTTTAATATTTCATGCATAATATTTTTATGAAAATCTGAAAACAAATCATCACCATCATCATTTTCATCATCACAACACAAAGTCTTAAGACAGTCTCTTAAGCACTCTTTTACTTTTAGCAATATTTCTATACTGGGATTAGCTTGACGACCTAGCGAGCGGCGACTCCATGAAATGGTCTATAATAGCGATAATTTCCTTTGATATTATTGTTAGAAGTCCCTTTATTTTTCATCAAATCACACCACAAAACAACCAATTTGTTTACACCAAATTATTTCATTTAAATTTTACAACATGACATAAAATTATACTCTTTCCAAATGACAATTACATGAATAATCAATCAACAATTCTAAAATTGAAGCATCATAAAACATATGGACAAGTCATATCACAAAAAATATCATATATATATATATATATATATATATATATATATATATATATATATATATATATATATATATATATTCAAAATATCTGTACATCATATCACAACTAGATTGGTATACCATAATCTATACCCTGGCATACTCAATCCTCTCAAAAAATATACAATCTACAGTCTATAGCAGCTAGTCTCGAGAAACCCTTGAGCTCTCAGCATCATCCCCTCTCCCACCCTAAGGTGGTGGAGGTGGTCCCATAGAGGTCTGTGCTATGTCTTGGGTCCTCATCGTCGATCGTAAGGATGTCCTCGATGATACCATCCTAATCGGCTCTGCAATGTCGACTAGCAGTTGTATCCTTTGGCCCTCTAGAACCAGCTGGAAGTATACTCCCTGATAGAATGCAGTCTGAGCAATAGACCATGCCAACTCTTGTATGCTCACCCCTTTGCTCTAAGCCCTAATCCATGTAGCTTCATCCTATAGAGTCTGCACCTGAGCTTGTAGGTGGGCATTCTCAGCCCAGAGAGCTGCCATCTTGTTGCTCTCCCCCACCTTGATACCCTTGCCCTTATCGGGTGATGTTGGCCTATCCCTCTATTGAGAAGGGAGTCCCTCTCTCCTCTCTATCTATTGTGGTCTCTCCAAAGATTGTGCCACTCTCTGATTTCTCTCTTGAGGATACTGTCACTACTCCATCCCCTCGTGACCCCTCATTGCCTCAATAGCATCCTGGCACTAACTCCCCATCCGTCGCACCATGGCATGCATCGGACCCTATGCCCTCGTCATCCAAGGAGGGTGGATTCCTGCATACCAGGCAATGTCATCCCTATCCACTGGCTGAATAGGGGCATCATCCATGTCTTGACTCTAGAATCACTACATATTTGGAGCCCTGCTTAGTGTAGTACTATCCTAAACAGTCTGGGAGTACTCGTAATCTTTGAGAGAAGGGATCCCCTACTATAGACCGAACTGCCACAAAACTCGGTCATAGCGATGGAGCTCTACCTCTCCCTGCTCCATCCTCAACCAACAGACTCACCTGATGTGAGCCAGATCCTATTCATCCTCTCCCCACCCTGGATGCTCTCTCCATAGCCTCCAAGTGATCTGGTCTAGGATGAGGTCGTCTAGCAACCTTTGAGACATCAACAGATCTATCCACCACTATGACCCTCTCTAGAGCCACCAATAGAAAACCCAGGGTCTCTCCTAGTCAACCCCTGTCAGTGGAAGCCCTACTGGCCTTCGCACTATAATGTGCTCCCAGCACCAAACCTGTAGCAACGATGTCAAAACCAAACATCGACCTCCCTTGTAGATGACCTCGTGCAGGATCCTATACAAACAACATAGCACAAAGCTACCCCAAGAAAATTTATAGCCGTGGTATCTCATATTGCAGACCACATATAAGAGTAGCCAGGGTAACCTGCATCCGCTCTGGTGGCATAGCAATAAGCCACCTACTACCCCTACCAAAACCTGAGTCAATCGAGATGCCCTAGGCATCTGCCATAATGTCTCGATGTTCACCCTACCCTTCTCTAGGGCGAATCTAGGATCTTCGCATAGGTGCATCATGGCATGGCCCTGATTGGCCGTAGGAGTCGTAAATCGCCCTTGTATGGGGATCCTCAAGATCCTCCATACGTCCTCTAGAGTGGGAGCCATCTCCCTTGTTGATAACCAAAAATAGGATGACCCCAGATACCACCTCTCTACTATGGTTGTCAGTAGCCCCATGTCTTTCAGTATTTGTGGCATCTCTGCCACATGCTGTAGTCTGACCTCCGCCAATCGGTCTCGCTCCACCTGGTCGAGCGCAGCTACGTCGTCTCTGAGTCCCCCATATTTCCACTCCTAAATTTTTAGTAATCCCCTCTACAACATAAACAATCAAATAATAAAAACCATCAATAGATAATCATTAAAAATAGTTAAATCAATTTAATATTTTAAAAACAATGATGATATCGTCCACCATTGGATGATATCATCATAAATTGGGTCAAATCGTCCTTGGTAGGACAAAATCATCTTTGATTTCGCAACTTGGGGATCGCCCCTTGTTGGACGGGATCGCCCCTATTTCATCGATTTCGCCCCCAGACAAAATCAGTGATCTAGATACGATTTCGTCTCGACATCGCTGACAGCCTAAAAATAGCCGCAATGCCCCAAAACAGTCAAAATTTAAATAAAAAATTACACAAATCCAATAAAAAACATAATTCACTAGGTTTAGATCCTTACCCGCAGCCCACGTCGGACCTCTGCTGATTTGTGTGTTGTTTCTACCATTTTGCCTGCAAAGCTCTAAAAATAGTGAAAATAAACAGTAAAAATGAATTAGGGTTTTACCCTATTTTTGTTAATTTTATTTAAAAACAATAATATTTTTTAAAAAATATATTTTTTTGTGCTTTTACCTCAAACGTTCGATTTGGGTAAAAACACGGAGGGGGCACCATAGTAAGCAGTTGTACGATTCAACCTTGAATCATCGTCTAGAAAGTTGAGTAATTTTTTGCTTTCTTGTAAAACGAGAAGAACTCGTCTTTAACGCATTTTCTTTGAAAATTTTGCTAAGGAGGGGGCAAAATGTAGCACCCTAAAATTGGCACAGTCAAACCCTTAGTAAAAAGATAAAAATTTGAATTTTAACCTCGAAACCGCTCATTAACCTCTCACCCCATTTTTCATGCCATTTTTAGGAGTTGTTTTGACCGTTGGACGATATCGTCGCCAATCAGACGAAATCATCCCAGATCGGACGAATTCGTCTGGAATAGAACATCCAGACGATTTTGTCCCAAAACTAAATTTTCATAAATAGCTTATGTTTTAACAGCCTCTCCAACTTGGGCAAAAGCGTGTCTATGCAGTTGGAGATTCCTTCGCTGAGGATCTCCCAGATTGGGATGATCCCCAACCTCCTAACCTTCCCCTAATCCTATATAAACTGGGATTTTCTTAGTTTATCCCCCTGGTTGGCTGATCCCATGATTCCCTGATTAATTTTTCCCTACCATTTAGTTTTGTTGTGTCTATACGTCATATCCACCATTGTTTGCACTCGTAGTTTTAAATTTTCATTGCAGGTTTTCACTATGCTTTAGTTGGAGAAAGCTTGGATCGTCGCAGGCGATTCCAGATGATTTCGGATGATCCTATCGTAGATCGGCGATGTTCTTGTACGATCGGAGGTGATCTCGACTGCAGTTCATATTGGGGGAAACCAGAGCCCTGAGTTTGCATTCCTCATTTGTCTTGTTTATTTTACTATGTATTAGTTTGATTTATTTTCATTTTGCATCCTAGAGTTCACCTCATTCAGCATAAATGCATAATAAAGTTAAAATAAATTATTAAAATAATGCATTTCCTTCAATTTGGTATCTAGATCTATCATTTAGGCATTTATACTATCATTTCTATCATTTTATAGTATTCTGATAGTAGCATTTTCATTTTTTTGTGTTTGTTTTTGTGATTGCAGGTTTCTGACGAATTCATCGGATCGACAATGATCTTGTCTGATCTCAGATGATCGACTATAATTTGAGATGATTATGTACAATTGCAGATGATCCTATCATATTCAGGATGATTTGGACTCTTACAAGCTTCAGAATCTTCATCAGACATCCGAAATCAGGTGCATTCTTTCTCATTTCATATAATATTTACATTTAGGATTCATTCCTACTTTTTGCACTCATATAAATCAGCATTTTCATATATAATAGCTTAGATTCATTTTTTCCAACCTAGGGATATGAATGATTAAAGTACAAAATGAACACATCAAACCCATTCTCAACCTAGGCATGGAAACTGCCACTCAAAGTTTCTTAGTGAACCCACCATCCATCAAAAATTCACCTTTATACCCCTCCCCCAAGAGGCGCGACCTTCAAATGGCCTCTCAGTACGAGGTATTGTCCCATCCTTCTCACATCCCCCTTTCGGGTGTGGATCCTATAGCCTGAAGGTAAGGATGCAAAAAATTTGGAGCGATACAAAAAGTAGCAAATTTCAAAGATCCAAGAAAGATATCTCATTACAAAACTTTCATAGTTGAAATATTAAATATATCAAGGAAAGGTATCATTGAATATTTGAGAAGACTTAAGGATTTTTAGAATTTGAAGGTCCAAGAGAAGAAGACCTCAAACTAACTTGAAACAAGAAAGAAGTGGTTTAATAAACTCAAGAGGTACAACATCACCAATTTTAAGCAACTGGCTAATGTATTTCTTGAATTCTTCTCCTTCAACATCAATAAAAAGGTGAACTTATCCAATCTAGCTGCTTTAATGCAACATGATGATGAGCCAGTTATGGATTATGGGAAACGATGGAGAAATATGATGGAAAAGTTGTCATTCTCCATCCTTGCTTCTGAATTAACCTGAATTTTTATGAAAAGTTGCACAAAACACATTTTGTTATTATTACAATTGTAGCAATATCAAACCTTTGAGGAGGCTTTAGCGCAAGCCAAAGTGATAGAGGATATCAAGTTACAAGAGGGTAACTTGATACTCATAAACAATAAGGAATGGAACAAGTAGAGCATCGAGAAATAATAGGCCAAGCCAGCCCACATTAATCATATGGTTCTAAACCTTTAGAAAGGGGATGAGGGGCATCAACAATGAAATTACCATGCCCAACCTCCTCCTGTGTAGTATGAGCAGTGCAAAAACAACCAAAGAGGTAAGGAAAAGGAAATATGTTCTTGTATATTCACTCAATTATCAGAATCATTGACATTGATTTTCCACCAATTGTGCAAGGAAAATGTAATAGACTTACCTAAGATCAAATTAGTGGACCCTAATCAACCCAAGTCTAAGGGATATAAGGATGATCAATATTACATATTTCATCGAATGAAATGTCACAACATAGATGTATGTTGGTCTTTCAAAAATTTAGTGCAAAATATGATTGAAAGAGGTACGCTTCTTGTGGACAATCCACAAGTGCTAGATAATCAAAATATGGGGATTTTCAAAAATCCTCTACCCAACCATGAGGTGCCAAGGAACAATGTTGGCCAAGTCAATCAAGTATGCATCGAACCACCAACCCACAGGTTCATTAGAATGGTCAAAGTCATCACAAGACATGCAAGGTATGAAATACCAAATCAACCTCTAGCTCCCATTAGGGTTCAAGTTGTGCCTCCTCCAAGGCCAACCCAAAATGCACCAGGCCCATCAACTAGACCAGTGGTGATAGTTAGGAGTAGGTTAATTCAAAATCTACAGACGACTCTAGGGAAGTTGCCAATTTATGAGCTTATTTAGCAGTCTCACAAGTACAAGGAGATGCTTATGGACATTCTAAGGTCCATAGAAGTGCAGTCCTAGGATCCTAAAGTGTTCACACACTTTTTGGGACATGTGCAATAGTGTTAGGAACCGATCATACAATTTTATAATCATGAAGTTAAGACGGTTTCCACTGTCACAATAGACCCACTGCTCCATATTATTGCGTGTGTAAATCACATGCCTTTAAAGCGTGTTTTTATTGATACGGGATCATCAATCAATATAATCATGACCAAGGTGCTAACATACCTAAAGTTACCAAAGATGCATATCATACCTTCTACCTTTATGTTAAGAGCTATTAATGATGCATTATGCTCAACTGTCGACACTATAGTCTTACCTATTCATGTGGGACTGAAGACCATCCCTATGATGTGTCATGTGATCAAAGGTGCTATGCAATATAATATACTTCTAGGAAGACCTTGGATAAGAGAAATGTGTTGTGTCCCTTTCATTCTCCATAAATGTATTAAATATGTTCATGAGGGACAGGTTCACGTGGTACCTGTTGGTCATCAAATCTGCCTAGGTAAGGGTTTTGGGTAAATGTATGCACCCTAGACCTGGACCAACATTAAAGGCCGAAGGGAAGAGATGCCCTCCATGCCAATCTCCAGAGAAATGCTAGTTCCTATGCTAAACTACTTTGGGGTTTAGAGATAAGGGTGCAGGAAAGAGATAAAAGGAGTTAGGGTTAGAGAAATAAATAAAAAGGGTTAAGGGAAGAGAGATTGATGATTTAAGGTGGGAAAGAATAGGAAGTAGGATCACTAACTGATAACTTGAATGGAAGCAAAGAACACCAAGAATAACGGAAGAAACACAATTTCAACCTTCCTATGTATCCTTCAGGCGAGTTTCAGGGTACATTCCTCGATCGCACATTGGACACAAGGTTCAGCATCCAACATACAAATAAAGAAAGACAAAAGAATCAAACACAGAAGGCAAAATAAAATAAAGCCAACACGATGTCTTTCAACTCCTATGTATCCTTCAGAACAAGTTTTAGGGTACAGTCCTCGATCACACATCGGACGCAGAGTTCAGCATCTCGGTATTCAAACGAAGAAAGACAAAATAATCAAGCACAGAAGGCAGCATAAAAGATAAGAATTGAAGCTCAAGGCTCTTTAGTATTAATTGTAGGACATCAAGTTACAGCAGCTTTCTAGCAGATAGTTCCCCCCCATTTTACATTATAAAATTTGGGTTTTTATAGAGGACCCGATCCTCTGAGTCATTATTACATAGGATGGTGAAGTATGTTCTTGAGATTTGAGAAGTCGGCTTCTCACGGCCCTCGAGACTGAGCTTTCTAATCCATTACCAGAACGGGCAACTGTGACCGGGCCAATCATAGAAATATGCATTGATGATCCGCTTGAGTATCCTTGGTGCAATGCTCGAGTGGCCGCCATGCTCGCCAAACTTCTCCTTCAAGGACTAACACTTCACTTCCAATTGCCAAAAAAGAACAATGAGCTTAATGCATTTACGAGGCACTTTATTGTCTCGGGAAAATACTCGGCTTGAAGCGCGTGCCCATCATGAAAAAGCAACATGTCACGACATCACGACATTTCTATGTCCTTGCCCTCTTTTGTTGCTTTTGGCCGCAAAAATGTGACATGTCGTGATATCGCGACAGTTTTCCTCCTTTGGATTTCTCCTTGCTTTTGGTCATGATTTTGCGACATGTCGCGATATCGCAACAATTTTCTTCGTTTGGTCTTCTTTGTCGCCTTGAGCCACAAAAATGTGACATGTCATGATATCGTGACACCTTTTGTCTTCTACTCTTCCTTGTCACTGTCGGTCACGAAAATGTGACATGTCGCGATATCGTGACACTTTTTCCTTCTAGCACTTCTCGCTTTCGACAACGATTTTGCGACATGTCATGATATCGCGACACTTTTCTTCGTTTGGTCTTCTTGCTCGCTTTTTGCCGTGAAAATGTGACATGTCGCGATATCGTTACACTTTTACTTTGCTTGCCTTTTCTCCTTGCTTTCTGCCATGAAAACGTGACATGTCGCGATATCGTGACACTTTTCTGTTCTGGCATTTTCTCCTTGCTTTTTGTCGTGAAAACGCGACATTTTTTGTCTTCTGCTCTTCCTTATCGCTGTCGATCATGAAAATGCGACATGTCATGATATCGTGACACCTTTTCTTTCTTTTGGTGGAGCTATCTTCTTTGGCTTGTTCGGCAGTGGAGCTCTTCTTCTTCATTCCATGTGCAAGGGGGTGGCATTGAAAGCCAAAATTGCTGCAACACTTACAAATACTTTCGAAGCAACAAACAAAACACTCTACAAAGAGAATTTTTTGATTTTTATCTGCACCTTATGCAATGTGACAAAATTTTCAACATTCTTGGTGGCTCGCGGGGCATTTAGCTAGTCTGAATGCAGATCCCAGGCCTTTGTCCATTGGGCAACAGAGTCATTCACATTATCTTCTCCTCTGACCATTCACTGATAGCAATTTTTTTTTTGTTTGTTTGTGCCTAAGCTCCTAAGCAATGCTTAGCGCCTTCGGCACTTATTTACTAGCCGAGCTATTTAGAGTATTTACACAAAAATTTGCGGCATGACATGCATACCGCCACCACAAACCCAGCTTCGGGTGCCTATCCAGTGAACCTGCAATGTTCGGACCAGATCTGATTGAACTTGAGTTGATCTTTGAATTCTGGCTGGTTTCTTCCAAAAGTTGTCCATGTTGCAAACAGGGAGCAATGCAGTGAGTTGTCGCTCCTGCCAGTTCCTGTACTATTGATGAAAGATGTGGCGAAGAAGTTCACTGTATGAAGGGCCTCTTGGGGTACTGTTTGTAATGATGTTTGGAACCAATACCAGAATTCTGATGAATCTTTTAACTATGGGCTAGGTACAAGTTCTTCCATCCTCTTGATGTGGTAACAAGGCTCTTTCGGAAAAGAGTAATCTTCTAGGATCTCTTCAAGTTTAGCTTGATGAGATACGCTTGATGGATTCTGGTTGAACACTCGCGTGCCATCCACTGGGATACAAAAAGGGTGCAAAAATGGGCCCTCTTTGTTCTCAGGTTCTACCACTTGAGACTGCTTCTCTTCTTGGCCCATCTCCTGATGGAGACTGCAAGCGGCCATATCGTTCATTGTTGGGGCAAAGGTTGCATACTCCCATTGTTGGACTTGGATGAGATCTCCCTCTTGAGCTCCAAACGACTGCATCTCAGGCCTCTGCTTAGTATGAGGAGTCTGCCATGATGAACATTATGCAAGATAGACAAGAGCAGCCAATATTGGAGAAAGTGATGGGGTTTCCCCCCACTACCACTTTCCAGATAGGAGCAGGAGCTGCTTTGCTTGTACTGCTTCCTCAAATATTTGAGGAAATCTTTGTTCACCTAATTGCAGTAAGAGGAGGCCCATGTCCGGGTGAAAGGCCTAAACATAGAAGAGGTGGGCTTGGGCGGGCATCGGTTGGATCTCCACTAGAATTCTCTTCCAACCTCTACAGAATTAGACATTGAAGTCCATGATGCTCTCCAAATATGCTATCTTGATGGTGGAGAGGTACGTCAAAAGTTGGAAGGAGTCCTGAGAGCCATCAAATGCTTCGAGTAGTGCTCCCACTAAGTCATCCCACGAGCAGATGCTTTTACGCTTGAGCAGTCTGTACCACTGCAGCGCCCTTCCTTCTAGAGACAGGACCAGAAGTTTGATCATGACATCTTCATGGATTATGTCATGGATGGGTCTTAAATCAACAAGATATTCAATGTGTTCTTGAGCCATTCCCTTAGTGCCATTGTATTTTGGCACTTTCTTCAAGGCACTTTCAGGAATTTCATGGTAACTTGAGAGATTTAGAGGACCACGATCATCCCATCTGGGATCGCATACCCTCTCCATTATAGCAGTGGCCTGCAGATATCACGGTTCTCACCACTAAGTCGAAGTCACCAGATGAACATACTTTTCTCTGCTTGTGAGGTCAAGGCTGCTCACCGAACCTTGATTCCTCTGGGATGTCTTCTTTCAGATTTAAAAGGTGCCTATGATAAAGAAATCTGAATCTTCAGCTTAGTCAAAGTTGCCAGGTAATTTTACCATATGGAGGCAAGCCAGAGATTCACCAACTCGAGCTTCCTTAAAACATGGGGACTTTTGTCATGAAGGCATAGGTTTAGGTATTGGTATTTATGACTTAGAGATTTTTGGGTTGAGTCGCCAGATGCTAAGAGTCTTTTGGTAATGAGAGCATCAATTCTCACTACCACTAGTCAGGTGAGACTGACCGGGTCACACCGAGAACTGGTTAGAACTAGTGGCCCTGGTGAAATGGGATTGTGCATTAAAATATGGGACCTTGACTGGTTATGGATCTTTCTAAGATAGATACAGTCGGTCCCACCGGGCGTGCCAAAACTGTTGGTCATCAAATCTACCTAGGTAAGGGTTTTGGGTAAATGTATGCGCCCTAGACTTGGACCAACATTGAAAGGTCGAAGGGAAGAGATGCCCTCCATGCCAATCTCCGGAGAAAGGTCGACTCCTATGCTAAACTACTTTGGTGTTTGGAGATAAGGGTGCAGGAAAGAGATAAAAGGAGTTAGGGTTAGAGAAATAAATAAAAAGGGTTAAGGGAAGAGAGATTGGTGATTTAAGGTGGGAAAGAACAGGAAGCAGGATCACTAACTGACAACTTGAATGGAAGCAAAGAACACCAAGAATAATGAAAGAAACACGATATCAACCTTCCTATGTATCCTTCAGGCGAGTTTCAGGGTACATTCCCCGATCGCACATTGGACGTAGGGTTCAGCATCCAACATACAAACAAAGAAAGACAAAAGAATCAAACATAGAAGGCAGCATAAAAGAAAGCCAACACGATGTCTTTCAACTCCTATGTATCCTTCAGAATGAGTTTCAGGGTACAGTCCCCGATCACACATCAAACGTAGAGTTCAGCATCTCGGTATTCAAACAAATAAAGACAAAAGAATCAAGCACAGAAGGTAGCATAAAAGAGAAGAATTGAAGCTCAAGGATCTTTAGTATTAATCATAGGACATCAAGTTACAGCAACTTTCTAGCTTATAGTTCCCCCCCTTTTACATTATAAAATCTGGGTCTTTATAGAGGACTCGATCCTCTGAGTCATTATTACACAGGATGGTGAAGTATGTTCTTAAGATTTGAGATGTCGGCTTCTCGTGGACCTCGAGACTGAGCTTTCTAATCCATTACTAGAATGGGAAACTATGAACGGGTCAACTGCAAAAATATGCATTGATGATCCACCTGAGTGTCCTTGGTGCAATGCTCGAGTGGCCACCATGCTCGCCAAACTTCTCCTTCAGGTACTGACACTTCGCTTCCAATTGCCAAAAAATAACAACGAGCTTATTGGGCAAGAAAGAATGCATTTACGAGGCACTTGATTGTCTCAGGAAAATACCCGGCTTGAAGCACGTGCCCATCGTGAAAAAGCAACATGTCACGATATCACGACATTTCTATGTCCTTGCCCTCTTTTGTTGCTTTTGGCCATGAAAACACGACATGTCGCGATATCACGATAGTTTTCCTCCTTTGGCTTTCTCCTCGCTTTCGGCCGCAATTTTGCGACATGTCGCGATATCGTGACACTTTTCTTCGTTTGGTCTTCTTTGTCGCCTTGAGCCACGAAAATGCGACATGTCACGATATCGTGACACCTTTTGTCTTCTACTCTTCCTTGTCACTGTCGGCCACAAAAATGCAACATGTCGCGATATCATGACATTTTTTTCTTCTGGCACTTCTTCTCGCTTTCGGCCATGATTTTACAACATGTCGCGATATCGTGACACTTTTCTTCATTTGGTCTTCTTGCTCGCTTTCGACCGTGAAAACGTGACATGTCGTGATATCGCGACACTTTTCCTTTGCTTGCCTTTTCTCCTTGCTTTTTGTCATGAAAATGTGACATGTCGTGATATCGTGACACTTTTCTGTTTTGGCCTTTTCTCCTTGCTTTCTTTTGCAAAAACATGAAATTTTTTGTCTTCTGCTCTTCCTTGTCGCTGTCAGCCACAAAAATGCGACATGTCACGATATCGCGACACCTTTTCTTTCTTTTGGCGGAGCTATCTTCTTTGGCTTGTTCGGCAGTGGAGCTCTTCTTCTTCATTCCATGTGCAAGGGGGTGGCATTGAAAGCCAAAATTGCTACAACACTTACAAATACTTTCGAAGCAACAAACAAAACACTCTACAAAGAGAATTTTTTGATTTTTATCTACCCCTTGTGCAATGTGACAAGATTGTCAACAGTACCTTCATATGAAGAACCATTCAAATACATGAAGCTAGTAGATTTACCCAGGGAATTTGTGCTTCCCTTAATGCACCTAGGCATATGGACAATGTTGTTGATCAAGGAACCATGAGGTAAAATGAAAGAAGTGTGTGCCAAACCTACAACATCTGCATCTCATAAATCAAAGTACACGACAACTGCTTCTACCAAACCATCCGCATCCATAATGTGTCGAGATGCTAAGAAGTTGAAGGCAAATATGGGTGAAAAAGATATAAAATGAGTGCCCAAACCAGCTATTATCGAGGTCCCTACTCCCATGGAAATAGAGGATGCTCAAGAAGAAGTCAGAGAGGTACCTCAACCTACTTTGCCTGTGTCTTCAGTAGGTTCATCTGCATTGCATGTGACCATTCATTTGTTTAATCCTATATGAGGAGAATATATTGTGCAGAACATGATATTTACACTAATCATTGAGACTGCACAGGATATGGGCCAACCACAAGCCCATCACTTCCTCATAGGGACAATGGTACCACTGCGGGTACCTCCTCATCAAACCAATTTCATCTATGAAGGGCTCGACCAACTTACATCTCACACTCCCATGGATGAAGATGATGAACCATTCACTGTGAATGTTCATTATCTCTCTAAATTGGAATACACCTTACAATATTTCAACCGCTACCATTGGTATGGTTATGGTATCGAATTATTTGAGCAGGGACGTAGGAGGCCTTATGAACCACAATATCAGTTATCGACTAACAAGTTTGGGTTAGGGTATTATATTAGAGGATAGGATGAACTCCTCATGGCATCTTTAGACCACCTATACCTCAGTCTGGGGGGTGAAATAGATTTCATTCCTTATCACCCCAATACCTCCACCTTTCAAAGGGATAATCGGTTAGTTTCTTACATCACTATAGAACTACTTGAGATATATCACGAAGACATCTTGGTGGAGAGCAGTTCAGAGCACATCTTAAGAGATAACTTGGATGAACAAATCCATGGGGCAGCCAATTATATGGGCCTACAATTTTAGAATATTAGTATAGGAGTATATTCCAAGTCAGAGGATCATCCTGATGAGGATATAGCAGAGTCCATATCTAAGAGAGGTGGACTAAGTTGTATGTATGAGAGTTATGATGATGATGAGTCCTCACACACTAAGCAATCTAAGGATGAGACCGAGTTGGCCTACCTAGGCCCTCTAAATTTACATCATCTGTTACCCTTGGAGACAGTCATTGAGGATGAGCAATCCTCCATTGATGATAATAATTATCGAGAGTGGGCTTAGATGGGGCCTCATATTTCTAATCTCCCAGTTCCAGTATGTAGTGGTGAAGGTTTTTATTATGATAGTAACGATGAATATGAAACAAAGAGAGCCTATCTAGGACCTCCCTACTTATGTCATCGTAATGCACCATACACTATAGAGGAGATGTATAGAGATATCAATCTCCACCCTCACCTCAAAGGAAGACCACCTAATCTCAATGTGATTTATCATATGGTATTTCTTGATTCATTGATGTACATGGAGCTCCTCCAGCCAAGCAATCCCATTTTTAAGTCTGTTTATAGATTGAATCCAGAGATCCCCATACCCCTAGAACCAAATCTTGAGGATGGAAGTTATACAAATGTAGAGTCACATGTATGTGGTCCTGGAGATATAATCCATTCCATCAATATGATATCCATTGATTTGACCACTCCACTTCACAATCCAGCCCATCCTTCCAAACCATTATATATTAATGTAGATGTTATTGATTGGGATCATGCTAACTCGCCACTAGAGCCTAAATATTTCTTCCCTAACAAAGAAATGTTGCAACATTTTCATTTTGTGTTAGGCTTTGCACATGATGTTTATCATGTTGAGGATACTTCCAATGTGGAACCCATAAACCCAGCATATGACATCCACTTGATCCCTATGTCTCACCATCTTGAGGAGGGATCCCACATGTCAGTAGAGGAAACCTTTGAATTGGATATCAATATTGATCCCACAAATCCTAAGAAGGTTAAATTTAAAGAAATATTGTCTCCTTATGAGCGTGCCAACCTCATCCCTCTACTGAAATAGAGACCTGATCTCTTTACTTGGACTTATAAGGACATGTCAGGTCTAGATCCAAAATTGGTTAATCATAACCTTTCTCTAGATATCTCAAAAAAGCTAGTCAAGTAGAAATTCATGAAGATACATCCAAAAATAGCCTTTATGGTTAAGGATGAATTGCAGAAGCTATTGGATGTAGAGTTTTTCATTTTCATAGGCTATCCAGAATGGGTATAAAACATGGTGCCTATAGGAAAACTTTATGGAAGGATCTGTATCTTTATGGATTTCAAAGACCTCAATAGGGCAACACCAAAGGATCCATTTTTTTTTCCAAATATAAATGCTCTCGTAGATGCAACTACGGGTCATGAAATGCTCTCCCTAATGGATGGTTTTTTTGGTTACAACCAAATTTGGATTAAGCCCAAAGACCAGCATAAGACCATATTCATAATACCTTGGGGGACATTTTGTTATAAGGTTATGCCATTTGGACTTAAGAATGCTGGTGCTACATATCAGTGGGCTATGACATATATTTTTCATGACTACATGCACAATATCTTAGAAGATTACATCAATGACTTGTTGGCAAAGTCATTGCTATGTGAAGAGCATGTTGAGGTCCTAAGGAAGGTCTTCGATCTCCTGATAGAGCATAATGTCAGGTTGAATCCTAAGAAGTACGTATTTGTTGATATTAACCACTACTTGGTGATGTTGCAAGTACTAGCTCCACCAAGACCAAATTTGCCATTTTTGTTGTATATATCAGCAAGTGACTTTGCATTAGGGACCATGTTAGCCCAAAAGAATGTGCAAGACAAATAGCAAGCCATATATTACATTAGCTGAACCTTGGTGATTTATGAGCTAGGATATGCCTACATGGAAAAGCTGTGTTTAGTAGTAGTGTTTGCAACAAAGAAATTATAAAATTATATGTTAAGTCATACGATGTATGTCATATCAAAACAAAATCCTTTGCAGTATATGATGAGCAAGATGTATCATAATACACGTACTGCAAAGTGGATCATGCTATTGATAGAATTTGATCTGTAATTCATTACCCAAAAGTCTATCAAGGGACAAGTCATAGATGATCAACTAGTTGAGGTGCCTCTAAATAATAGTAGGCCTCTCACCATTGATCTCCCTAATGATGTAGTTTTTGCATTATCAGAAGCACCCGAACCTGAAGAACTAGATAACAAAGCTGATATGACCTTGTTCTTCTATGATTCAAAGTGTGAGCAAGGGGGTGGTGTAGGTATAGTTTTGTTCATAATGCAAGGTGCTCCCATTCCCTTGTCATTTAAGTTAGACTTTCCTTGCACCAAAAATAATGCTAAATACAAATCCCTAATCTTGGGTCTCCAAACAGCTATCACCATGAAGATCAAAAGGTTAAATATCTTTGGTGATTCCCTTCTCATTATCAACCAAGTGAAGGGATTTTTTTAATATAGGTGTCCTATTTTGAAGGCCTACAAAGATCTTGTTAACACATATTTAGCTCAATTGGAATGGTATGACATTGAGGCAATCCCTCGTTCGTAAAATATATTCGCATACACTATGGCATCTTTGGGATCCTTAATTCCTCAGAATCTATGTACCGATTTTACTACCATCCACGTAAAAATGTTGTCACATTCTACCATGCATCACGAATATTTGGATAACAAAGAATCAGTCAACATGATTCATGTAGAACCAAACCATGAGTGGTTTTATAGAGCCAAAGACTTTCTTAAGAGAGTGCCCTGGGGATCTCTGATATCACAGGGTCCTATGAGGAATGGTACTACCATTCACCATAAGGTTGTTTCCCAGTACATATTTGCAAATGTTAAATTGTAGGGGGAACATGTTGTCTTATCAGTTGAGGCTGAGGTCTATCAGAACTGGATGTCACAAATACATGACTTCCTAAAACTTGGTGTAATCCTCTAGGGATTGTCATGTGCCGCAAAATGTATATTTAAACAAAAAGTGATAAAGTATGTCTTGTTAGGATATATTTTGTATCAGTGAAGTTATGATGAAGTTCTCCTTCATTTTCTTGAGCCCCAAGAATCATCTTGGGCAATTTCCAAGCTCACGAAAGTACATGTAGTGGCCATTTCAGTGGCATGGCTATCGACAAGTGCATCCTTAGCATGGGCTATTATTGACCTACTATGGAGAAGGATTACAATGTGTATGTCAAAAAATGCATTAAATTTTAGCATCATGCTAATATTATGCACTTGCCATCACATGCCTTACAGCCCATTCAAGTGGCTTGGACATTTGATCAGTGGGGTTTAGATCTCATCGGTAATATCTTTCCTCCATCATCAGGCTGGCATACATTCATTATTATGGCTACTGAGTATTTTACTAAGTGGGTGGAAGCAATCCCATTAACAACAACTGGAGCATGTATTACAGATTTCATACTCACTAATATCATAAGTCATTTTGGGATACCATCCAAAATAATCTCGAATAATGGAACGTCATTCAAGAAAAAAAACTATGAGGGCTTTGAAGTTTAAGTATAGGATCAAACACAGTTTTGCGACTCCATATTATCTGTAGGAAAATGGGCAAGTTGAGGCTTCAAATAAGATAGTGGTATCCATCTTGAAAAATATGGTACAAGAGCACCACAAATATTGGCACATATAGCTACCCCTTGCATTATGGGATTATATGACTAGCATGTGGACACCCACTATGGAAACTCCATTTTGTGTTATAGATTCCCCTAAGCTAAACCTATCCTAGTATTCTTCCATAGATTCCCCTTCCTTTTGTGGCATGCCTAGGACTTCCTCTCTTGTATCTCTTGCTATGCCAAAATCCTGATACTGATCCAAGAAAATTTTCTTCAACTATTCCCAAGTAGTTATCCATTTATCCCCCAAGATGATGAACTAGTGCAAAGCTGAATCATCAAGGGTGGAAGGGAATAATTTTAGTTTTCTAATAATCTATGGTGTAATCCATAGATCTACATAAAACATCAAATTTAAACAAAAATAGGTATGGATCTTCTATTGGTAGTCCTCTAAAGGTTGTAAGGTGGGTAGGAGAGATATGTTTCATCTTGTGATCTCCCCCTACCTCTCCTATTGGAAAACTAAAACTAGTGGATGTTTTCTTTGGATTTTATGCCATTCTACCTACTACTGGTATTTCTACCCCTACTTCATTTAAAGCAGTTGTCAATGCTTCTAGTTCATTTATTTTATCCTTCAAAATAATGGATAAGTAAACATTTGAGATAGTTCCATCTAATACTCCTTGCCAATGTTCAGCATTTAGTAGATCTCCCTTATATTGAACTCTACTTATCTCTGATCCTGCTTTAATATTCTACTGGATTGTTTCAAAAGAATCCTATGCAAATAGTGGGTGTTTGTGCCAATGCATAGGTGGAGATTATGATTGTGAGAGTTTATTCTCAGGTTCAAGTTCTACTAAAGTAGAATAATTTTGAGAAACAACTTCTTCTTTTTTTGAAAAAACAACCATTTGGTCCTGTAGGTCAAAAATTCTCGCACTCCTTTCCTCAATGCATATGGATCCACATCCTAGATGGGAATAGGAGAATGGATGGTCTACACCTCAGAGGAGAGACACTTGATCGTGCCTTTTTGTGGTGATTTTTCAACGAATGGGTTTTGGGTTCACCAGGAAACGTTTTGTGGTAGTTTTCATGCCTAGGCTTAGGAATTGGTTTATATGTGTTCTTTTTAATCCAATATCATACAAGCCTAAGTTTGGCCAAAATGCAACTATTCTATCCTATATGCTATTTTGGTTCAAATGCAAATAAAAAAAAGAATTCAAAAATACAAATGCAGTGCTAGAAAGAAATTTCAAACCTTACCTGTATCCGAAAGTCTATTGAATATTCTGATTTTGAGTGTAGTCCAGTTTCCTATAGTGCAGGGCAATATCGTATACAATTTTGACAAGATCGTACTATGATCAGCAAGATCGTAATACGATCATAGACAAAATGATTCAATTTTGATAGAATATAGAGAATGCATGGATAGATGATAAAACAAATATTTATGCTATGAATTATATTTGTAAATATGATCTCTAACATACTAATCACTACCGAATGATGATAGAAACTGAACTTAATTAAATAAGTTTAACTATCTAAAATGTGCAATTAAATTAATTTCAAGTGAACTCCAATAATACAAATGATTAAAACTAATTTGACCTATGATAAAATGATAAATAAAATGCTAATTAAGCAAAAGAACATCATCAAATGCAAACCAGAGCTCAGGGTTTCCCCCAAGCGAGTTGCAGTCGATATTGTATTTTTCTGAGCAAGATTGTATCTGAACATGCAAGTTCGTATTATGATCATAGTACTGTCTCCTCTGATCTGCAACAAAATTCTTTGATCCTACAAATAAATGATGAAATAAAAGTACTAGGATGCAAACTTCAGACTAATATTTCTGTGTCGAGAGCTAAGAGAATTGCAGAGGGGATGATCTGATTAAATAGGTAGGGGAGAATGTCTAGAATAGGGAGGAGGTTTGTTTGTTGCAACTCCTTCCAAGCTTGGGAAAAACTAAATGGATCCGATCTCGTAGATCCCGTGCAGTTACACAGGCAGAGGTAAGAAATCATTTAACTAACTTTGTCTTTTTCTAATTTTAATTTTTTGGTTTCAAGGCAAGATCGTATTACGATCGGTGATATTGTACGTTGATCGTAGAGATCGTATTGTCTGAAATAGTGCTATGATTCCTAAGGTCATACTATGATATTGCTAATCATAGTACGATCTTGTCAAAGAGGCACGAATTTTAAGGTAATAAATGCAGAATACAATTTTTGCAATTTTTGTGTTTTTCATGCAAATGTGTGAAATGAAATGAGTCAATTTTAAGGTGTTACATTTTGCCCCCTCTTTAGCGTAGTTTCGGAAGAAATTGTATTAAAGAAAAAGTATGGCACTTTGTACGAGAAGGCAAAATTTTATTGCAATTTTCATTGATGATTTTAAGTTTTGATGTAAGTTGTTTTGAAATACAATATTTATGATACCCCCTTCGAGTTTTTATATCCAAATTGACGTTTGGATAAAAACTCAAAAATTTTGAGTATAAATAAGAAAAATAACCTGAAAATGTAACTTATTTACTTTTTACCTTTGTGCACTTTCAAAGCTTTGGAGAAAACATGGCGGGAGCTTCTCATCACGCAAATTTGATCTGGGTAGGAGATGGAGAACACCGGGAAGGATTTCTTACGTTTGTAGGATAAATTTTTCATATTTTTGTTAAATTTTTAATTAAAATTAGATTTTTAGGGTGCGGTTGTCGTCGCGTGGCCCTAATTACGAAATCATAATGATTTCACAAAATCATACCGATTTTGCAAAATCGTGATGATTTTGCAATACCGTATGATACGATATTGAAGAAATAAGTATGATTGTGTTAATATCATACCAATTAGAAGAGATATTGTATGATACAATATCGCAAAAATTAATACGATATTGACAAAATTGATATGATTTTTTTTGCTTTCTGATACAATCTTGTTTGTTTTGATAATATTTTTAAGTTTGATTACTAATATTTTATTGTTTTGTGTTTTATTTTGACAGTTGGCTGAATTAAAGAATTGAGAGTGGATACATGCCACCCTATAAGCGAATTTGGATGCCCTTACTGATGATGATAAGGCTACTCTAGATGTGGTGGGTCTCAAACATGTGGCATAGATGCCACATATTGGTATAGACATGCGATTGCTGATAGTGTTAGTAGAGAGATGGTATCCGGAGTCTTCTTGCTTTCGGCTACCGATAGGAGAGATGGTTCCTACCCTAGAGGATATCTGGAGGATTCTAAGGTTACCACTATGGGGTATCCATATTGTTGCATCTAGAAATCAAGGCCAAGCTATGCATCGACTAATTAGAGATTTGTGCTTCCTGTTGAGAAGGGAGGGGTTCCACTAGAAAGACTCAGCAGGATAGAGGGAGTCTCTCGATTGATTTTACTGCTGAATGGGATTGTGAGCAGGGTGATTTTGTGCCATCCCAGTGGGATGCAGTTGCCTTGGACCTTAGCAGAGGTCATATGTGATATGAGAGATCAGAGGGTTCACTTTTCTTAGGGTTCCTTCCTCTTATATAGACTATATAGATTTCTGCATAGAGTAGTCTACAAGGAGGGCAAGGACCTCATTCTAACACCATTTCTATAGGTGTGGTGTTGGGAGCACCTAGCTATTGAGAGGCCTACAAGATTGTTGTTGGTTAGGGCGATAGATGACCAGCCTGGGGTGGCTAAGGATAGGCCTCGGGTATTCTACTAGCCTGTATAGGGAGGATGTGGGATACAAGCTGGCCTTGCTGGTGTGCGGTGGCTCTTGGATGATTTATTGGCTGAGGATATTACCTGGAGGCCATGGAGAGGGCTACCAATATGGGAGGAGGATACCTTCAAGCTAGCCCACATTAGGTGGACCATTTGTTGTAGATGCATGATGGAGGGGTGGAGTTGCACCATTTTGATCGATTGTAATGACAATTTAGGCTCTGACAGGACATTCCTCAGTATAGGAATGTTACTTTTGCTATGTCTACTCGGGATCCTACCACTCTCAATGGGGCTCCCAACTTGGTAATATTTTTTGGATTCGGTGCCTAATGATGCTCTGATAGAGACAACGATAGATGACGATACTGGGGTTACAAAGATATATAGACATTGGTATGTATATATCCATCCTACTCGATTGACTAAGCGAAGGAGTGTAGTGTTACGGGTAGCTAAATGATTTTTCAAGCAACGTCGATCAGCGAGCTAGCAGGATCATTTGTTTACCTAGGCATCTTTGAGGAGACTAGGTATTTGCACTCGGGGTGGTCATATATCTCGAAGAGGATTGATTTTTTTGGAGAGACAAGAGACGAGGGCTTCACCCCAAGAGGAGGGAGGAGCATCTACCCATAATGAGGAGAGACAACCTTCACCAAGGAAGGGCAAGGGGATACTGGAGTAGGGGGAGAGCAGTGATATGGCTGCTCTATGAGGAGAGGTGGCTCAGTTACAAGGGGATAATGCCACCTAGAAGACTACTATAGATTCTCTAGAGGGAGAGCTAGCACAGACTAAATCTGAGGATGTGAGTCTACACAGTAGGATCTAGACTCTAGAGAGAGAGTTGGCAGAGGCTTATGTGTAGGTGGGACAAAGAACTAGGGTTGTGGTACCAGCATAGACGGGGTGGTCTGAGCGGAGTTAGGTAGGGAATGGTGCGAGCAGTGGCATAGATGAACTTCTATCAGATGATATATTTTGTATGGTACCTGTGGATCAGAGAGAGTCTCTCCCTATTGATATTGTAGAGTTGATTCGTGTATCGCTCCAAATTTTTTGCATCCTTACCTTCAGGCTATAGGATCCATGCCCGAAATGGGGATGCGAGAAGGATGGGACAATACCTCGGACTGAGAGGCCCTTTGAAGGTCCCGCCTCTCGGGGAGGGGTATAAGGGTGAATTTTTGATGGATGGTGGGTTCACCAGGAAACTTTTGAGTGGCGCTTTCCACACCTAGGTTGATAGTAGGTTTGATGTGTTCATTTTGTACTTTAATCATTCAATTCCTAGGTTTGGCCAAGATGAATCTAAACTATTCTATATGCCAATGCTGATTTTTATGGATACAAAAAATATGAATAAATGCTAAACACAGAGAATGTGCTAAATGGGACAGAACATACCTGATTTCGGATGTCTGATGAAGATTCTAAGTTTTGTAGCAGTCCATATCATCTCAACTCGTACGTAATCATCTGAGATCAGACGAGATCATCGTCAATCTGACGAATTCGTCAAAAACCTGCAATCACAGGAATAGATACAAAATACCAAAGATGCAACTGCAAAAGCAAAGGAGAATGATAGAAATAACAACAAACATGCCTAAATAATAGATTCAAATAACAAATAAGAGAAATGCAGTAGATTTAATGATTGATTTTAACTTTATCATGCGGTTATGCTAAATGAGGTGAACTCCAAGATGCATAAATATAATAACTAAGATAATGTATAAAGAAATGCAAAAAACAATAAAGAGATGCAAACTCTAGGCTCGATTGCCCCCAATCTGGACTACAATGGGATCACCTCCAATCGTACGAGATCATCTGCGCTCCTCGACAGGATCGTCCGAAATCGCCCGGAATCGCTTGCGACGATCCGAGCTAGCTTCGACTGAAAAATAGTAAAGTTCCTGCAAGAAAACATGAAATACATAATGCAAATGATGGTGTGAGGATGCTCTGAGGTGCGTGGAAGTTCAGGGGGTTTAAGCAGAGTTTTAGGCAGAGAGTCAGGGGGATAAACTAAGAAAATCTCAGTTTATATAGGATTAGGGAGAGGTTAGGAGGTTGGAGATCATCCCAATTTGGGAGATCTCCAACGGGGGAGACTCTAACTACGCAGACACGCTTTCTGCCTAGGTTAGAGAGGTTGTTGGAATAGAAGCTAAGTATGAAAATTTGGTTTTGGGATGAAATCGTCTGGACGTTCTGTTCCAGATGAATTCGTCAGATCTGGGATGATTTCATCTAATCTACGATGATATCATCCAACGGTCAAAACAAATCCTAAAAATGGCATGAAAAACAAGGGAAGCGGGTAACAGGTGGTTAACGAGCAGTTTGAGGTTAAAATTTGAATTTTTATCTTTTTACTAAGGTTTAACCATGCCAATTTTAGGGTGCTACATTTTGCCCCCTCTTTAGCAAATTTTTTGAAGAAAATGCGTTAAAGACGAGTTCTTCCCATTTTACGAGAAAGCAAAAATGTACTCAAT
Organism: Wollemia nobilis; assembly: GCA_028583015.1. Classification (NCBI taxonomy): domain Eukaryota; kingdom Viridiplantae; phylum Streptophyta; class Pinopsida; order Araucariales; family Araucariaceae; genus Wollemia; species Wollemia nobilis. Next base: position 2,472,419 of record JAQPPZ010001004.1, on the reverse strand, counting down.
TTTCTAGACGATGATTCTTGGTCGAATCGTACGACTGCTGACTATGGTGCCCCCTCCGTGTTTTTACCCAAATCGAACGTTTGAGGTAAAAGCACGAAAAAGCAAAAATTAAAAAAAATGTTGTTGTTTTTAAATAAAATTAAGAAAAATAGGGTAAAACCCTAATTCATTTTTACTGTTCATTTTTATTGGTTTTTAGACTGCAGACAAAAAATGGTGGAGACAAGACACCGATCGACAGAGGTCCTACGCGGGCTACGGGTAAGGATCTAATCCTAGTAAATTAGGTTTGAATTTAATTTGTGCAATTTTTTGTTTTAAATTTTGATTGTTTGGGGCATCACGGCCATTTTTAGGCCGTCGACGACGTCGGGATGAAATCGTCCCTATTTCATCGATTTCGTTGGAGGGCAAAATCGATGAACTAGGGGCGATCCCGTTCAACAAGGGGCGATCCCCAAGTTGCGAAATCGGAGATGATTTCATCCTACAAAGGATGATTTTACCCAATTTGGGATGATATCATCCAATGGTGGACGATATCATTATTTGATGAAATTAAGCTTGGTTAAAATGTATTTAATTTGATTTTAATGATTGGTTTATTAATGAATTTTGTTGTTTTATTGTTTGTTTTGTAGAGGGGATTACTAAAGAGTCAAGAATGGAAATATGGTGGACTAAGAGATGACATAGCCATGCTCGACCAGGCAGAGCATGACCGACTAGCACAGGTCGGGCTACAGCATGTGGCAGAGATGCCACAAGTATCGACGGACATGGGGCTACTGACAACCCTAGTAGAGAGGTGGTATCCGGGGTCATCCTGCTTTCGGTTATCGATAGGGGAGATGGCTCCCACACTAGAGGACGTATGGAGGATCATGAGGATCCCCATACAAGGATGGTTGATGACTCCTACGGCCAATCAAGGCCAGGCTATGATGAGATTGACCGGAGACCCGAGCTTCACCCTGGAGAAGGGCGGAGTGAACATCGAGTCTCTAAGGCAGATGCCTGGGGCATCTAGGCTGACTCAAGTTTTGGTAGGGGTGGTAGGTGGCTTACTACTGTGCCACCAGAGCGGGTGCAGATTACCATGGCTCCTATCAGATGTGGTCTGTGATATGAGAGACCATGGGTATAGGTTTGCATGGGGCAGCTTTGTACTATGCCGCTTGTATAGGATCCTGCATGGGGTCGTATACAAGGGAGGCCGATGTCTGGTCTTGACATCGCTACTACAGGTTTGGTGCTGGGAGCACATCATGGTGCAGAGGCCGATAGGGCTCCCACTGATAGGGGTTGACCGGGAGAGGCCCCAAGTTTTCTACTGGTGGCTACAGAGGGGGTCACAACGTGGATAGATCTATCGATGTCACGGAGGTTGCTAGATGACCTCATCCTAGACTAGATCACCTGGAGGCCATGGCGAGAGCACCTAGGGTGGGCAGAGGATGGGCAGGAGCTGGCTCGCATCAGGCGAGTCTGCTGGCTGAGGATGGAGTAGGGAGAGGTAGAGCTCCACCGCTATGATCGAGTTCTATGATAGTTCGGTCTATAGTAGGGGATCCCTTCTCTCAGGGATTATGAGTACTCTCGGACTATCCGGGATAGTACCACATTGAGCGGGGCTCCAGACATGCAACGGTTCTGGAGTCAGGACATGGATGATGCCCCCATCCAGCCAGTGGATGGTGATGATGCTGGGGTTATCGATGGATATGATGCCTGGTACGTAGGCATCCACCCTCCTCGGATGATGAGGGCATAGGGTCCGATGCACGCTATTGTGCAATGGATGGGGAGGCGATGCCAGGCTGCTATTGAGGTAGCACAGGGTCATGATGAGAGAGAGCAACGATGGTCTCCATAGGAGAGATGCCAGAGGATGGCACGGGCTCCATAGAGACCACAACAGATAGGGAGGAGGGAGGAGGGAGTCCCTTCTTAGTAGGGGGAGAGACCACCATCACCCGATAAGGGCAAGGGTGTCGAGGTAGGGGAGAGCAACGAGACGATGGCTCTCCGAGCTGAGGTTGCCCACCTCCGGGCTCAGGTGCAGACACTATAGGATGAGGCTACATGGCTCAGAGCTCGGGGTAGAGGAGCGAGCATGCAGGAGTTGGCATGGTCTATGGCTCAGACTACGTTCTACCAGGGAGCATACTACCAGATGGTTCCAGAGAGCTAGAGGTTACAGCTTCTACCGACATTGCGGGGCCGATTAGGATGGGGTCATCGAGGACATCATCACGATCGATGTCGAGGACCCATGACATAGGGTGGACTTCGATGGGGCCTCCTCCTCCACCTCAGGGTGGGAGAGGAGATGAGGCTGAGAGCTCGAGGGCTTCTCGAGGCTAGACGCTCACTGCACAGAGATTGTATTTATTATTATATATTTTTTGAGAGGATTGAGTATGCCAGGCTATTGATTGTGGCATACCAATCTAGTTTTGATATGATGTACATAATTTGTTGATATATATATATATGGTCTTTTTGATGATATGACTTGTGTATATGTTGTATGATGCTTTAATGTTGAATTTTGCAATTGATTATTGATGATTCATGTAATTATGTCATTTTAGAAATATTATAATTTTATGTCATGTTGTAAAATTTAAATGAAATAATCTGATGTAAACAATTGGTTGTTTTGGTGTGATTTGATGAAAAATAAAAGGGACTTCTAACAATAATTTCAAAGGACATTGTCATTGTTATAGACCATTTCATGGAGTCACCGCTCGCTCGGTCGTCAAGCTAATCCCAGTATAGAAATATTGCTAAAAGTAAAAGAATGCTTAAGAGACTGTCTTAAGACTTTGTGTTGTGATAGTGATGATTTGTTTTCAGATTTTCATAAAAATATTATGCATGAGATACTAAAAGAAATATGATTTTTCTAGGCATAAATTCCTAAGTGTGATAAAATTTTGAACAATTCCTTAGAAATTATACCATGGTTGCAAAATTGAATGTTGACATAATGACATGAAATAGAATAAGTGTTCGTTCGTTTTAAAGCACAATTGTGTAACATAATGATGTAAGCCATATGTTTTTATTAAAATGAATGGGAAAATAAAATTAGAACAATGGTTTGCGCTAGGCATAGAATTATAGGTATAGACTTATACCATCATCACGAAATCCAAAGAAGAAATTGATATTTTAGTTTTATTGCATGATTGATTTTTGATTTTTAGATAAACAGAAAATAATAATATACAAACTTGACTTTATTTACTAGATTTTGTAATAGGTTGTTTAAAAGAATTTTGGATTTTTGAAAACAATGTATGTAATTGTTTTTATACTAAACAGATGTTCTGAAATAAGAATAAAATTTATTCCAAAAGAGTTGCAGAAATATTTTAAATTATCTCAAAGACAAATGTAGATTTGTAAGGAACCCTCATGTGCATATGTGAGTTCATTGCCGATCTTGATTTATCATAATGATAGAGAATCTCTCAAATACAAATGTGTGTGCAATTGTATTGTTCATTCACCAATTTTGAGCAAGATAATTTGATACAAGTAATTTGAATTAACCAAATGAATGTTCGTTGACCATGATTTATATGCATGTAACCGTACCAGACTACTGTGTAAGTTAGGTTATCAAGAGCTAGCTAATCCATAAGCCGACATAGGTCTATACAAAAGAAGGTCGCTAATGTGATAGACATATCACCATGCTAGGGATTACCCAAGGCCAAGCGGGTTGGGCACAAACCAATTGTTATGGGGCTTACCTCACAGTTTTTGAATAATTGAGAATTCCAGGGATTCAAGCTCATTCACCCTTCTTTTCTTTTCAAGGGGTAGGGAAAGGGATTTATTGCATTTTGCTTTTGCCTTTTCTTTTTCTCTTCTTTTCTTCTCTCTTTTTTTTTTTTTTTTTTGTATTTTGCTTGGAACTTGAGATAATGCTGAAATATTGTTGCGATGGTACAAAATGATATTTTTCTTTTTCTCATTTTCTTTGACTTTTCTTTTTCTTCCTATGCTAGGGATACTTGCTCGGATTAGTTGTAGAGCAAGGGATTTTTATTCTGGGTAGGGGTGAGCTTGTCCTTTTGTCAATTCTCAAAGATTCTAGACCATGTGCATGATAGGATAGCAGGGGAAACTTTTCGCTCAAGAAACCACTTTTACTATGTAGCATCATATTGAATTTGCAATGAAATCATTTTAATGTGAAAAGATATATTTGGTTCAAGTAAATAACAAGATCAGTTCTCTATGCTCAAAACTTTATTTAATTCAACTGTGGACTTTGATATAAGAGAGATTAATAATCATACAAAATAAAATCAAGATATTTATTCATGTGAATGTGAAAGTGCGGGATTCCAAATAAATGCTAATTTATCCAAAATAATTGAAAATATAATTGCAATACTTCAAGAATTGACAGGTATGAAAATAAAATATGTTTTTGAAGATTTTGACGATTTTGATGTTTTTATATTTTGATTTTGATTGATGAATTGCAAGAAGAAATACTATTACTATTTTTTTTTTGAAATTTTACTAAAATGAAACAATATGCAAAATACACAATATATATAAATGATGAAAAAGGACCAAATGTTATGCATAATAACGCTTAAGATGCATAATGTTCATAGGTTCTTTAAGATCTTTACCATCTAAGGTAGCTAATCGATATGCTCCCGATCCAAATTTAGCAGTGATGACATATGGTCCGAGCCAATTGGGCTCAAATTTACCTTTAAGGTCTTTAGTTGCATTAGTATTTTTTTGATTTTCTTTTAAGACAAGGTCATCGATCTCAAAGGATCGCTGATGAACTTTCTTGAGGTATGCTCGTTTAAGCTTGTTTTGGTAGGCACGAAGATGCTCCAAAGCATTGATGCACTTCTCATCTAGGAGTTCCAATTGACTAAGTTTGCCAAGGATGATATTCATCTCCTACTTCAAGTATCTTGAAGTAGCAGAGCCAAAGAAGGAACTTCTAATTCAAAGGGAAAAACTGCTTCAACGCCATAGACCAAAACAAAGGGGGAAGTGCCTGTGGGAGTACGAACGCTAGTTCGATAAGCCCACAAAGCAGGATATAATTGAATATGCCAATCTCGACCAGATTTGTTGACCAGTATTTTAAGGATTTTGATTAATGTTTTATTAGATGCTTCTGCTTGGCCATTACCCTGAGGATAATAGGGAGTGGACCAACGATGTTGAATTTTATACTTTTGACATAATTTCTTAACATATTTATTTTTAAAACAAGTTCCATTATCTGAAATGAGATTTGCAGGGATTTCGAACCTACAAATAATTTGATTAAAAATAAACTTGGAAACTTGGGTTCTAGTGCAAGAAGCTAATGGCATAGCTTCAACCCACTTCATGAAATACTCAGTGGTGGTTATGATAAATTTGTGTCCATCAGATGACACAGGGTTGATTTTTCCAATGATGTCTAAGCCCCATTTTGAAAAGGGCCAAGGAGATGAAATAGCCTGTAGCTCTTGTGCAGGTGCATGGACAAGGTCAGCATGTTTCTGGCACTTGTCGCAATGACGCACATAAGCATGTGCATCATTCTCCATGGTAGGCCAAAAATATCCTATCCTAAGGAGCTTCTTAGCAATGGCGCTACCACTAAAATGCCCCCCACAAGATCCATTGTGGGCTTCACTCAAAGCTGATCTAGATTCTCGCTAGATTCAAACATCTCAATAAGATGCCTTCAAAAGATCTCCTATACAAGGTATTACCAATAATCATGAAGCGACTTGCTCGTCTACGTAATAACCTACGTTGGTTGCTATTACAACCTTCAGGAAAGGTCCCATTTTGAAGAAAATTAAATAGATCAATGTACCAATGTTCAGGAGTAGTTTCATTGATTAGAAACACATCCAAAGGTTCTAAGCATGATTTTCTTGAAGCGGGTTCCTGGAGTCGATGAATAATGATGGTAGCATATTCGTCATCTAACTCCAAGGGCAAAAGAGATGCAGCTGCAGCCATAGCGTCAGCCGCACGATTGTTAGTTCGAGGAATAGCTTCCAAGGTAACTTGATCAAACAAAGATAATAATTGTAAGACATATGCTTTGTATGGATGCAATTTATCATCTCGGGTTTGATAAACATCATTGATTTGATTTATGACAAGTTGAGAGTCACCAAAAACCAATAGATTTTTAATTTGTAGCGCTAAAGCAGCTCGTAATCCAAGGATAAGAGCTTCATATTCAGCAGTGTTATTAGTACAAGCAAATGTTAGTTTGAAGGACAGAGGTATAAGATGTTTCTACGGAGATATTAAAATAATACCCGCACCAGCCCCACTCATACATCGGGCTCCATCAAAGTATAGGGACCATTGCTCTGGATGGTCCGCCTCTAGTTTAAGGCATTCATCATGAAACTCAATGATGAGGGGATGGGTAGACTCTAAGGGTGCAACAGCTAATTGATCTGCTATGATTTGACCTTTAACAGACTTCTGTCCTATAAACGTGAGTTCAAACTCGCTTAGCGCAAGAACCCACTTTGTTGTGCGACCAGATAAGTACGATCGACTCATGAGATATCGCAAAGGGTCGAATTTAGCAATAACATACGTTTTTTGGTTGAGCATATAATGTCGTAGTTTTTGTGTAGAAAATATGATTGCTAGACATAACTTCTCTAATACGGTATAGCGAGTTTCATAACTGATTAAGGTTCTGCTAATGTAATAATTAGCACGTTCTTTCTTCTCATCGTCAAGTTGAGCTAACATAGCTCCTAAGGCAAAATCGAAAGTAAAAATGTACAAAATAAATGGACGATCAGATCTAGGTGGTGAAAGCACCGATGGTTTAAGGAGATATTGTTTGAGGAGTTCGAATGCTTCCTGACATTCGTCATCCCAATGAAAAGAGACATCTTTCTTAAGAAGCTTAAGAAAAGGTCCGGTTTTGTCTGCCAACTTATCAATAAAGTGGCGAATAGCTTGAAGCTTACCTTGTAGACTTCGTAATTCTGATATATTTGTGGGTGCGGGCATATCAGTGATAGCCATGATCTTGAGAGGGTCAATTTCAATGCCACGTAAAGAAACTATAACCCCTAATAATTTATCGGACTTAACTCCGAATATACATTTAGCTGGATTCAATCGGATAAGATACTCCCTTAACCGATCAAATACTTTTCTCAAGTCATCTAAATGATCATCTTCTTTGATGGAACGAGCTATAATATCATCTACATAATCATGTAGAATATCATGCATCATATCATGAAAGATATAAGTCATAGCTCGTTGATAAGTTGCACCTGCATTCTTTAAACCGAATGGCATCACTTTCCAACAAAAGGTCCCCCAAGGGGTAATAAAGGTTGTTTTAGCCTGATCTTCAGGAGCTATCCTGATCTGATTATAACCAAAAAATCCATCCATTAGGGATATCATTCCACTCCCAACAGTAAATTCAATGATCTGATCCATGTTGGGAAGAGGAAAATCATCTTTAGGGCATGCAACATTAATATCTCTCAAGTCTGTGCAAACCCTAACTTTAGTGGCTTCTTTCTTAGTTACTGGAACTACATTCGAGATCCATTCAAGCATAATCAATGGCTTGTATAAAAATAACATTTAAGAGTTTTTCTAATTCTCCTTTGACTAGTAAGGCCACTTTAGGATGCATTTTTCTAAGTTTCTGTTTAACAGGTTTAGCATCCGGATGGACTACTAGGTGATGCATAACTACATAAGGGTCTAATCCTGGCATATCTTCATATGTCCAAGCAAAGACGTCTTCATATTGTTTAAGGAATGCAATGTATTTATCTTGTTTTTCTTGACTCAATTCTGATCCAATGTTGATTATGTGAGGGTTATCTTTGGTTCCAATGTTAATTTTTATGATGTTTTCTACTTCCATGTGTAGATCTCTCTCAAAATTAGGTGGGGCGGGTGAAACGCCTAATTCTTGTAATTCTTCCAAGGTTAGCTTGGATAATTCATCTTGAGGAGTCGTGGCCTCAAGCCGGGCTATACTAGGTATAGAGCCATCGAAATAAAATCCGTTATGTAACAATTCCTCAATGGAGACATCATGAAAGATATCCCCTCCAACTCATCATCGGATTCGGCAATCATCTCAGGGTAAGCTATGGATAACATATTACATGTAAGAGGCTTATTCATTAAATGCAAGACATCCCATTTATCCAGATAATCTTGGTAACATATGAGGTGGTCATCATCCTCGAATGGGAAGGGCTGACCTTTACTAGGAAATAGGCCCACACCACATCGGGCAGGCCACGGTTCTACCTCAAAAGGTTCTTTCATACCATTCTCGAAAGGTCCCAAACCTTTCCCTTTATATCCCAATTTAAGCATTATAGGCTTAGCTTTAATATACTCATTAGCAAAATAGCATCTAGCATATCCATCACAATGTGTCTTGATGTTTCTAGGTATTCTTCCCCACTCATATCCCTTATAAATAAAAGCACAACTCCCGACTTGGTAAATACTTCCCATAGGCTATGGGAGGCCCAAGGTACGAGGAGAGGGTGGGAGTTTATTTAAAATAAGGGAATCTTGCATGGCAGTGTTTGTTTTTTTTTATATAAGAATTTTAGATAAATCGGGTAAGAGCTCATCAGTAAGAGCATAAGAGGTAGAAGGAACATTTCCTACATCGTCGGATGTGGAAAGTATGCTTGTAGTGGATGTAGATGTTATAGAGATATCGATGGATGAGTCTATAGGTATGGAAGTTATAGGAGTAAAACAAGAAGCATTGGTTGTAGTTTTAGGATCTTTTCGAGGTCCTAATGTGGTTTGTTCGGAAGATGGTTGAGCTATATGTAGAGGTGTAGTTGATGGGGAAAGAGTAGATGATGTTATGGGTGTGTGTTTCACACGTTTAGATGGTTGATGAGAATTAGGATGTGTGGATGACAGAGCAGGGCAAAATTGAACTCCAACAGGTTCTCGCCAAAGCACACATATCAAAGGGTCTAGGATCACCATGAATGGTAACCAACTGATTTTTAAATTTGAATTTAACACACTGATGTAAAGTTGAGGGAACAACTCGCATCGCGTTGATCCAAGGGTGACCCAAAAGTATATTGTACGATGCAGGGCAATGTACAATAAACACGGTCATGTCTAAGGTTCTCGGACCAACTTGCAAGGGGATAGTAATAACTCCACACGTTTCTTGTGTTTCATCATTGAAGGCTTTTATGATCATATCAGTTCTTTTCATTTCATCACTTCTAAACCCAAATATTTGGTAGAAGTCAAAAGTGCATATGTTTAAAGATGAACCATTATCAATCAAGACTTGTTTAACCGCTACATCCCCAATTAGGGCAGTAATATATAAGGGGTTATCCTTATGTAAACTATGTTGTGGTATATCTCTATCCCGGAAGTCAATACAATCGACTTCTCAAGTTATGATAGTATTGGACATGGCTTCAGATTGAATATTTTGTGGTACCATCATTTGGCTTAATGTGAGCATTAATTCATCCCTATGGGTAGGAGAAGATCTTAAAAGGTCCAAAAGGGAAATTCTAGCTGTAGTATTTGATAATTGTTCATTAATATTATAAGGAGGCTTAGGTTGAACATTAGGCGCATGATTCCCTTTATTGGGATTTTTCAAAACAAATGGAGCTGATCCATCATTCTGAGTTTGATCCTGTTGAGAGTTTTGAGCCTGTTGTCTGGTAACGGCTTCGATGGTACCTACAATATTATTTTGTGGATGATGAATGGGCCTTGGTCTAGCATTTATGGCTTGTTCATTAGAAAGTAATTGGTGAGAAGATGGTCTAGTAGTGACTCTTCTAGGAAATGGTTCTTCCGGAACCATAGAACTTGTGATAGGTTGAATAGGATCTGATTCATCTTCAGAACTATTCGATTGATTTGAGGTGATTTCCATGTCACTTTCAGTCTCATATTCGGTATCACTAAGATCATGTGTCCGAATATTATGTAGAGGTCTGGTCGTAACCATGGATAAAGTTGTGTCAAATACTTCCACATCATGAGTAGGTGAATGTCCACTAATAGTTCCTACATATCGGGTAGGAGGGGGAACATTATGATGCTCAATTTGATTAGCCACCTCTTTACCATGCTTTGGTAAAGGATGTTGAAATATGTCCAATGATTGATTGGCATTCTGATTCTGATTTTGAGGGATGTTCTTTTGAGCATTATTAGAAGGATTTTGTTTAGGTTGAAAGGCTTGCACCTCCATCTCATTGTTATCAATCAGGTCTTGTATTTTATGTTTTAATATTTTACAAGAGTTGGTAGCGTGTCCAGGCCCTCTATGGAAATCACAATGTAAATCAGCTTTGTATCCGGGTATAGTTGGATCAGGTTCCTGGATATTTGGTAATTGAATCAAACCTCGTGCTAATAGTTGTGGGAGAATGGTTGATAAAGGTTGATTTAACCTAGTAAATTCTCGAGGTGGTTTATCAGGAGGTTTCAATATGAACTTCTCTATTGTTTTCACAATATTAACATTGGCAACATTTCTGCTATCAGTGACTCCATCACCCACAACTTGTTTATTTTTATATTGATTTCTGGATGTTTTCTCATCATCTTTCTTTTTAAGTTGACCTCTCCTAATAAGAGCATCTTCCACTCTTCGAGCTAAATCTATAGCTTGATCGAAGGTGGTCAAGGTAGCAAGTTGATAATTCATAGGATAGTTGTTCTTGTAAATTATTGATAAAGATATCCAACATTTCCCGATAAGGTAACACAAAGTGTAATTTTCCTATCAACTACCTCCATCGAGCTAAGAAGTCAGCAAAACACTCATCTTTGTCTTGTTTTAGGTTGTACAAATCTTTAATGGTTACATGCCTTTCAATATAGGCACTAAATTGATGCACAAAAGACTCGATGGTCTCTTCGAAATTTCTCAAAGAATGAGTGGGTAGTTGATAATACCACTCCAATGCCATCCCTCCTAAACTTTTTGGGAACATCTTTAGTAATAACAAGTCATCATGTGATATATCATGACATGCTATCCTAAACATACGAAGATGCTCTATGGGATCTTCAGTTCCTTTGTATATAGGTAGGACAGGCATAGGAAAGTGTTTGGGATATGGTTGTGCTACAACTATAGGATCTAGAGGCTGACTACACATCTCTCGATAATTGTACGAGGGATTGTAGGGATCTATCTGGTCCATGCGGGAGACTAACTGTTTCACCATGGCTTCCAGATTACTAGTTTGCCCACCATATTGGTTTGGTGGTACATGAGTATGGGATTTGTGAGCGTATGATGGCGTGACATAAGGATTAGATGCTATATTGTTGTTATGCAAATGGTTGGTAGGAAGAGTATTATGAAGAAGATTTGTTGTAGCATTATGTTGTATCCTAGATTGTTGGAAATTGGTATTTGGTTTTGTTTTAGGCTTTTGTTGATTTGAGGTATATTGATCAATAGCTTGGCAAAATAGAGCAGTGAATGAAGGTTTCTTTTGTGTGGGAATAACCCTAGGCTTGGTAATATGCACTCTAGGTGGTTGGGTAACCTGTTGTTGTTGCATGTTCTGGATTATAGCGGCCATATCCAAATTGGATGGTCCAGCTTGATCACTTTCTTGATCAACGAAGGACAAGGGATTAGTGCGTGTGTGATATATGTCTTCTAGGGTTGCTTGAGTGTCACTAATTTGATCTTTGTCCATATGGACTGCTCTATTAAGAGTGCCAATATTAGTATTGAGGAACTTCCAGAAATGTTCCATGTTCTCAAAAGTAACAGCTCCTTCTAGAGATATTTTAGGGGATGAGGATCCTTCCTCTCTATCATTTTCTTTTTGTTCATTTCCTACAACAAATTCTTCTTCTTGTTGGTCAAAGGTTCCTTCTTCCTGAATTGGGTCTTCAGGAAGGACATCTCGGGTTATTTCCTGGTTTTCTTAACCAATCTTCTTCTACTTCAGTCTGTTTTCCATTCCTGAGTCTAGTCATTATGTCTAAATTTAGATTTTAGCAAATATATATTAATATATTTGCAACAAATTTAGGAGGTAGATATATTTTAATTATATACCTACTATAATACTTAAAAGAAAATGTTTTGATTTTTGTTATGATTTTGTTTTGTTTTTATTTTATTTTATTTATTTTTTTTTGTTTTATGCTTATAAAGACAACAAACAACACACTAAATGCAAGAAATAACAATAATAAAAGAATAGCTTAGTTTTCTATAAATAGTTTATAGATGTCATTGATAGGATCAAGTTCATCAGGAGTCATGAAATGCTCCTCTTCAAATTGGAAATGGTTTTTCAAGAACTTGATAAAGTGTGCTATAGTGATATTATCTGTTTCTGACTCTGATCTGTAGAAATAAATTTCATGGCAATACTCTCGATATAACACAGCTCTAGGAACTCTATTCCATATTTTTCTATCCGTAAGAACGACCTCTTGATCCTCTATATGAGATAGAAATTTATGTACTACAACCGCATTCTCAAGGTATTCCTCAAAGGTGTACAACTCAGAAGACACAAGGGCTCTTTTATCTGCTAACCACCTATGGCAAGCTCTCTCAAGTTCATGATATAAGGTCACTTGATCAGGATCCAGGATTCTATCTAGGACAAACCTCTTAATTTGCCTAAGTTCTGTTGCCCTAGATCCAATGATACTCAATCTCCTATCAAGTTCATCCCATAAAGGTTGAACCCTATTTGTTTGAGGTACTCTAAGCACAGAATTAATCTCTATAGCTGCTAATTGATTCTCAACATTAATGGTGACAACTCGTCTTTTATTATAATCTACCATCTAAATATGATATGCAATCTTTGATTCTAAATGCATTTATGTTTTGTTTTTTTTGGATTGTTTTCAAAAGGTTTTTAGTTTTTCACGTCGGGTTCACCAAAATGTATCGCTCCAAATTTTTTGCATCCTTACCTTCAGTCTATAGGATCCATGCCCTAAAGGGGATGCGAGAAGGATGGGACAATACCTCGGACTGAGAGGCCCTTTGAAGGTCCCGCCTCTCGGGGGAGGGGTATAAGGGTGAATTTTTGATGGATGGTGGGTTCACCAGGAAAATTTTGAGTGGCAGTTTCCACACCTAGGTTGATAGTAGGTTTGATGTGTTCATTTTGTACTTTAATCATTCAATTCCTAGGTTTGGCCAAGATGAATCTAAACTATTCTATATGCCAATGCTGATTTTTATGGATACAAAAAATATGAATAAATGCTAAACATAGAGAATATGCTAAATAGGATAGAACATACCTGATTTCGGATGTCTGATGAAGATTCTAAGTTTTGTAGCAGTCCAGATCATCTCAACTCGTACGTAATCATCTGAGATCAGACGAGATCATCGTCAATCTGATGAATTCATCAGAAACCTGCAATCATAAGAATAGATACAAAATACCAAATATGCAACTGCAAAAGCAAAGGAGAATGATAGAAATAATAGCAAACATGCCTAAATAATAGATTCAAATAACAAATAAGAGAAATGCAGTAGATTTAATGATTGATTTTAACTTTATCATGCGGTTATGCTAAATGAGGTGAACTCCAAGATGCATAAATATAATAACTAAGATAATGTATAAAGAAATGCAGAAAACAATAAAGAGATGCAAACTCTGGGCTCTGATTGCCCCCAATCTGGACTACAATCGGGATCACCTCCAATCGTACGAGATCATCTGCGCTCCTCGACAGGATCGTCCGAAATCGCCTGGAATCGCTTGCGACGATCCGAGCTAGCTTCGACTAAAAAATAGTAAAGTTCCCAGAAAACATGAAATACATAATGCAAATGATGGTGTGAGGATGCTCTGAGGTGCGTGGAAGTTCAGGGGGTTTAAGCAGAGTTTCAGGCAGAGAGTCATGGGGATAAACTAAGAAAATCTCAGTTTATATAGGATTAGGGAGAGGTTAGGAGGTTGGAGATCATCCCAATTTGGGAGATCTCCAATGGGGGAGACTCTAACTGCGTAGACACGCTTTCTGCCCAGGTTAGAGAGGCTGTTGGAATAGAAGCTAAGTATGAAAATTTGGTTTTGGGACGAAATCGTCTGGACGTTCTGTTCCAGACGAATTCATCAGATCTGGGATGATTTCGTCTAATCTACGATGATATCATCCAACGGTCAAAACAAATCCTAAAAATGGCATGAAAAACAAGGAAAGCGGGTAACGGGCGATTTGAGGTTAAAATTTGAATTTTTATCTTTTTACTAAGGTTTAACTGTGCCAATTTTAGGGTGCTACAATTCGATTTGGGTCATCTCATTCTATATCCAGTGCATCTTTTGCTAGGACTGCTATGGCAACACAAGATATGCCACCATCGTCTCCACCCCCTAGTAGATATGATGAGGCAAAAAGTTCTAAGGCATCTAGGGGATGATCCTAGATATTTTTATGATATATCTGATTAAGTATACCATTTTTGAGGATTGTGGCATACCAGACTAACTTTATTTTTGTATATAGATTTTTGAGATATATATATATTGAAGAACACAAGCTTATACTGAGAGGGGGGTGAACAGTATAAGACTTAACCAATTAATAATTTTAACTTTAGATAGCAGTGGCATCAACACAACATTAATCAAGACAGAAAGCATCACACATTGAAGACCCATTTTTAACGTGGTTCACCCAAAATGGTTGGGCTACGTCCACAAAAACTTTTCTCTAAAAGTTATCTCAAAGTTCTTTGGGAATCCTTCCCAAATACAATGTTTATGAGCCTCGGCCCAAAGGAGATACCTTCCCCCAATCAGAATTTATGAGCCTCTCGCTCAAAGGAGATACCTTCCCCTCTCGCTCTGGAAATGATCCCTCGGAAGATCAACTGCCTCTACCTCTTGCCAGCACGTGGAACTCCTTTCCATCGAAGACCTCCTGTCCTCAATGCTTAGCCTAAGAGACCTCTGCCTTCTATGATCACGTCCACAATAGCTCAGCAACCTATACCAATCACAGTCAATCGGTCTAGTACAAGTCTTCCTCTGTCTATCGATCTGTCCAACTCTTGAACAAATCAATCCTCTGCATACAAGCCTTCTCAAAGACTTGCCAAATCTGTCCTCGGGTTCTTCTCATAGAACCAGTGCACCTCTGTCCTCAAGTTCTCTGATATAACTATCAAACTCATCTCACAAGTCCTCTGCTAGGACCTGTCCAAATCTGCTCACAAGTCCCCATCGAAACCTGTCCAAAACTGTTCAAGAAACATACACATCTTCTACGCTCTTATAGCCACACTTCATCTTCTCTCAGTCGTCTCTCTGCACACACTCTGCACTGTCTTCGCACACTCTGCGCCCATACAATAGCACTCCGCGTTCATCTTTGCCCTTTGTGCTCTCTTTGCCCTCTCCTCTCTCTGCATAATCACAGCAGCACTTGGTTGAACTTCAAACTTTGCACTCTTTGCACAATCACAGCGACACTTAGAATAATTTGCCATGACTCTTCACTCACTCTGCACACTTTGACACACATTCAATGATGCATTCAACAACACTTCAACTCTCCAAATAGCCCTCCTTTTATAATAAAATTTTCATGATGAAAACTTTAATCTTAGTCGGTTGTTATAACAAATGCAAACCCTAATTTTAGTCGGCTGTCATCGATCTTCGTCGGCTTCAACTCATGAAGATATTCGGTAACTCAACTACTCGAAGACTTCATTTGGTAATCGACCTGTAGCCTTACGTCATTTGTTCACTCTTCACATTTTAGTAGCCAAGAATTCACTCTGTATCTCCCTGTAAATGTCATGGAGATGTCGGTCCTCTGTCATACTTCTCATTCCAGTTGGGTTCTTCTTCTTGTCTTGCGCTCTTATGGCCTGTCACGAAATTGTGACATTTCTGTCTCTGTAGCTTCTTTTATTTCTGTTGCCACGAAAATGCCACATGTCGCGATATCGCGACACTTTTGCCTCTTTGACTTTTTCTTGGTTGTTGACCATGAAAACATAACATGTCATGATATCATGACACTTTCACCTTCAAACTGTTCCTTCTTTCTTTTGTCGCGATATCGTGACACTTTCTGCTTGCGTACTCTTCTTCTTTTCTTATGTCACGATATCGTGACACTTCTAACTCCTTCGTCTTCTTTTTAGCTTTTGTCATGATATCGTGACACTTTTGCTTCCTTAGACTTCCTTTTTGTTTTTGTCATGATATCGCGACATTTCTGACTCCGTACATTCTCTCTCCTCTTTGAGTCGGAAACTGCGACATGTCGCGATATCGCGACACTTTTCTAACTTGCTTTCTCTCTCCTCTTAAGTCAAAGCAATCAATGTCACGATATCGCGACACTTTTTCTAACTTGCTTTCTCTCTCTAAGTCTGAAAATGCGACATGTCGCGATATCGTGACACTTTTCTAACCTTGCTTTCTCTCTCTTGAGTCAGGAAATCCGCACATGTCACGATATCGTGACACTTTTCCTCCTTAGCCTTTTCTTTTCTTCGGTCACGAAAACCCGACATGTCGCGATATCGTGACACTTTTTCTCCTTAGCGCTTTTCTTTTCTTCGGGTCATGAAAACTCGACATGTCATGATATCGTGACACTTTTTCTCTGCGAGCTCTTTCTCTCGAACCTGTCACGAAATCGTGACACTTTTTCATCCGTACAATCCCTCTTGCAAATTGTCATGAAATCGTGACACTTTTCTTTGCGAGCTCTTTCTCTCGAACCTGTCAGCTTGGGGTTTGCAAAAGACCTTTGAAACTGTCATGCCGTAACCTTCATCAAAACAAATTATTTGACATCAAATCAAATTCCTTCAAAAGCTTCTTGACATCAATGACAACTTATATACTTGAGCAAAGGCAATGTACCCAAAGTACCCAAAATTGCCAACAATCTCCCCTTTGTCATTGATGGCAAACCTTTACTGAAAACACTTCTCAAGAGCCAAAACTGAAAATCTTCCTTTGAAGTTTTGCTCCCCCTAACTTGAAGCTTTCCTCTTCACTTTGAAGCTCTCCCCCTTACTCATATCTCTCCCCCTTTGTCATCAATGGCAAAGGGTCACCTTTGGGGCTCGGGACTAAGAATGAGCCTCTTAGCTTGGTCCCTCCCCCACCTCCCCGATGAGGTGATTAATTTTGGGGTGGGAGTACAACTCCCAATTTCTCCCTTAGATACTCAAACGTATCTCTTGGAAGAGGTTTGGTGAAGATATCTGCAATCTGCTCTTTAGTAGACACATACTCTAGCTTGACTTGCTTGTCTTGCACTTTCTCCCTTAGAAAGTGATACTTGATGGAAATATGCTTTGTCCTTGAGTGCATTACCGGATTTTTGGAAATACTTATGGCACTTGTATTATCACAAAGTATGGAGATGGGTTGTTCATGCTTGACTTTGAAATCCTCCAAGGTGGTTTTCATCCATAAAACTTGTGTACACCCAGCCACTGCTGCTATGTATTCAGCCTCTACTGTAGATAAGGAAACTGAAGGTTGTTTCTTACTTAGCCAAGAAACCAAACTCTTTCCCAAAAAGAATGCTCCACCACTAGTGCTTTTCCTATCATCAATACCGCCTGCCCAATCTGCATCTGTATAAGCTGTGAGGGTGAAATCATCACCTTTGGGATACCAAAGCCCAAAGTCCATAGTGCCCTTCGGATATCTGAATATCCTCTTAACTGCTATAACATGAGAATATTTTGGAGCTGCCTAAAATCTTGCTACTAACCCAACTGCCTGCATGATGTCTGGTCTGGTAGTTGTAATATATAATAAACTGCCAATCATAGATCTGTACAACCTCTGATCTGCCACTGGAGATTCATCATCTTTACTCATCTTGCACCCTGTAATCATTGGAGTACACACTGGTTTGTTGTCCATCATCCCAAATTTCTTCAACATTTCTTTGATATACTTTCCTTGAGAGAGAAATATACCATCTTTTGATTGAGCAATCTGAAGACCTAAAAAGAATGACAGCTCTCCAATCATAGACATCTCAAATTCCTTCTGCATGGTGTTAGCAAAAACTTTGCACATCTGAGTATTATTTCCCCCAAAAATAATATCATCAACATAGACAACCATAATCAACATATCATCATCTTCATTCTTAATATACAAATTGCTATCTGCCACGCCTTTCCTGAAGCCTTGCTCATGAAGATACCTGTCAAGTCTTGAGTACCAAGCCCTAGGTGCTTGCTTTAACCCATACAAGGCCTTTTTTAGTTTACACACATAGTCTGACTGTTCCGAGAGAGACACTCCTTCCGGTTGTTCTATGTAGACTTCTTCTACCAACACCCCATTTAGAAAAGCTGACTTTACATCCATTTGATATACCTTGAATGATTTGAAGCTTGAAAGGGCCAAAAACATTCTGATAGCTTCAAGACGAGCAACAGGAGCAAACGTCTCTTCGAAATCAACACCTTCTACTTGAGCATAACCTTTGCAGACTAACCTAGCTTTGTTTCTAACAATATTTCCATCCTCATTGAGTTTATTTTTGAATATCCATTTTGTGCCAATGACATTCTTGTCCTTAGGTCTTGGAACCAATTCCCAAGTTTCACTTTTCTCTATTTGATTTAGCTCTTCATCCATTGCTTTTACCCAAAACTTATCTGCACATGCTTCACTAAAATATTTTGGCTCAATCTGAGATAATAATGAAACATTTGTAGAATCATGTGAAGGAATGACTCTTCTTCTTGTTTGCCCGCTATTTGGATCACCAATGATCAAATATTTGGGATGATGTTTCTGAACATATCGTGAAGGAGTTTTGGGAAGCAGCTTGTTGTCTTTCCTCTTCTTCATCTGAAACCTCTCTGAATTCTTCTTGACAAATTTCATCACTGAGTTCCTTGACTGGTTCTCTTATCCCTGTCTTTTCATCAATCTGTTACATTTATGCTCTCTACAACTGTATGAGTTCTTTTGTTGAAGCATCTGTAGGCCTTGCTTCTGCTGGAATATCCAAGAAATATTCCCTCATCACACCTAGGATCAAACTTACCCAAATTCTGATCTTCCCTTCTGATGAAGCACTTACTCCCAAACACTTTGAAGTATTTTACTGTAGTTGGTCTTCCTTTCCACAACTCATAAGGAGTTTTATGATGATTGACTCTAAGTTGGGCCCCGGTGATAATGTAGATCTGCTGTACTCGATCGCCTCTTTCCAAAAGCCATCTGAAAGTTTTGACTCATTTAACATAGCTCTAGCCATATTTTCAATAGTTCTATTTTTCCTTTCAACTACTCCATTTTGTTGAGGAGTTCTTGCTGCTGAATATTCTCTTTTGATTCCTTGTTGCTCACAGTATTCCACAAATTCATTTGAAGTGAACTCTCCTCCTCTATCTGATCTTAAGCATTTGATTCTCTTGTCAGTCTCATTTTCAATCATTTCTTTGAAAGCTTTAAATTTTTCAAAAGCTTCAGATTTTTCTTTGAGAAAAGTAACCCAAGTCATTCTAGAATAATCATCTATAAACAACATGAAGTAGCTTTCTCCCTGAATGCTCTGAGTTCTGGTAGGGCCACATAAATCAGTATGAATAAGATCCAATGGTTTTGAAGAAGTATACCCTTTTGATTTGAAACTGGTTCTGGTCTGTTTTCCATGTTGACAAGGACCGCAAATGATGTTATGGGGCCTTTTTATTTTGGGCAAGTCTCTAATTGCTTCCTTGTTACTAATATTGACAAGATTATCAAAGCTCAAATGCCCCAATATTTTATGCCATAACCAACTCTCATCTTCTTGAGTTAGAAAACACTTTTCCTTTTTTATCTCACTTAGCATGTAAAGATTGTTTGGAGTCCTTGTAGCACTAGCAATGAGTTTTCCATTTTTTTCTTTACTTATCTCACATCTATCCGAAAAGAAAGATACTATGTGCCCTTGATCACAAAGTTGACTCACACTTAGAAGATTATGTCTTAGGCCTTCTACATAAAGCACATTTTCTATTTTGGATTTCCCATCCAAACTAAGAGTCCCTTTACCACAGATTTTAGTGGACCTGTTATCTCCAAAACTGACTGTTCCTCTGTTTGTTTCTTTTAAGACCAAAAACTTTTCCTTTTCACCAGCCATATGTTTTGAACAACCACTATCAAGATACCATTTTTCTACTTTGTCTTGAGCATGAAAAGCAGTTTGAACTATCATTGACTTAGATTTGATCTCATTTCTCTTTTTAGTGAACTCAAGGCTAGATCTATCCAAACTGCACATCCTTGCTATATGCCCAAAATTCTTGCACTTGTAACACATGACATTTTTATTCATAAGAGGTGCAAAAGAGTTAACATTTTCCTTACTATGGCTATTCAAAGACTTATTGCAATGCATAGCTTTGTGACCAAATTTCTTGCAGGAAAAACAATAGCCATGGAAAGTATTATGTAACCTATTTTGATGCCTTGGATGATTGTTCTTCTTGTGACCAACTGGAATCCACCGCTCTTCAGGATGAAGATTGATCTTGCTCGAAGACCCTATTTCATGAATGGTGATACCATCCTTCTTTTGCTTTTCACATGGAGTATTCTGTCTGAGAGCCAACTGTTCCAACTTCACTCTAAGAGACATAACCTCTTCTTCTAGTTTCTCGCAATCAACTTCCTTTCCTTTTAGAGCCTCTGTCAGAACCTGTTCAACCTTCTTCCCTTCTTCAGCTAGAATTTTGAAGTCTATAACACTTTGAGACAATTCTGATCTTGCTATCTCTTCTTCCCGACATTGATGCTTGAGAACAGAATTCTCTTCCCTGAATTTCTCAAGCTTTCTTAAAGCCAAGAAGAATTCACCTTTGAGATCGAACTCAACCTCTTCATCTCTTTCTGAATCTGTATGTTCCTCTGATAGATCCTTCTCCAAGCTGTTAGGCTCTTTCTGGAGAGACCCGCTCTGATACCAATTGAAGAACACAAGCTTATACTGAGAGGGGGGGTGAACAATATAAGACTTAACCAATTAATAATTTTAACTTTAGATAGCAGTGGCATCAACACAACATTAATCAAGACAGAAAGCATCACACATTGAAGACCCATTTTTAACGTGGTTCACCCAAAATGGTTGGGCTACGTCCACAAAAACTTTTCTCTAAAAGTTATCTCAAAGTTCTTTGGGAATCCTTCCCAAATACAATGTTTATGAGCCTCGGCCCAAAGGAGATACCTTCCCCCAATCAGAATTTATGAGCCTCTGCTCAAAGGAGATACCTTCCCCTCTCCTCTCGGAAATGATCCCTCGAAGATCAACTGCCTCTACCTCTTGCCAGCACGTGGAACTCCTTTCCACCGAAGACCTCCTGTCTTCAATGCTTAGCCTAAGAGACCTCTCCTTCTATGATCACGTCCATAACAGCTCAGAACTGTACCAATTGTCGGTCTAGTACAAGTCTTCCTCTTTGGTCTGTCCAACTCTTGAACAAATCAATCCTTGCATACAAGCCTTCTCAAAGACTTGCCCAATTGTCCTTGGTTCTTCTCATAGAACCAATGTGCTCCTCTATCCTCAAGTTCTCGTAGAACTATCAAACTCAGTTCACAAGTCCTCTGCTAGGACCTATCCAAATCTGCTCACAAGTCCCCATTGGAACCTATCCAAAAATGTGTCACAAAACATACACATCTTCTGCTGCTTACCTTCGTCTTCTCTCGGTCGTCTCTCTGCACACTCTACACTATCTTCGCACACTCTGTGCCCATACCCTCTTTCCCTTTCTCTCTTTGTCTTCCTTGCTTCCTTCCTCTCCTTGTTGCTCTTCGCTCACTCTCGCACACTTCGACGCACATTCAACGACGCATTCAACAACACTTCAACTCTCCAAACAGCCCTCCTTTTATAACAAAATTTTCATGATGAAAACTTTAATCTTAGTCGGCTGTTATAACAAATGCAAACCCTAATTTTAGTTGGCTGTCATCGATCTTCGTCGGCTTCAACTCATGAAGATATTCGGTAACTCAACTGCTCGAAGACTTCATTCGGTAACTGACCCTGTAGCCTATCGTCATTTGTTCACTCTTCACATTTTAGCTGTAAGAATTCACCCTGTATCTGCCCCTGTAAATGCCATGGAGATGTCGGTCCTCTGTCATACTTCTCATTCCAGTTGGGTTCTTCTTCTTGTCTTGCGCTCTTACGGCCTGTCACGAAATCGTGACATTTCTATCTCTGTAGCTTCTTTTATTTCTGTTACCACGAAAATGCCACATGTCGCGATATCGTGACACTTTTGCCTCTTCGACTTTTTCTTGGCTTTTGACCGCAAAAACATAACATGTCACGATATCATGACACTTTCACCTCCGAACTATTCCTTCTTTCTTTTGTCGTGATATCGCGACACTTTCTGCTTGCGTACTCTTCTTCTTTTCTTATGTCGCGATATCGCGACACTTCTAACTCCTTTGTCTTCTTTTTAGCTTTTGTCACGATATCGCGACACTTTTGCTTCCTTAGACTTCCTTTTTGTTTTTGTCGTGATATCGTGACATTTTTGACTCCGTACATTCTCTCTCCTCTTTGAGTCGCGAAACTACGACATGTCGCGATATCGTGACACTTTTCTAACTTGCTTTCTCTCTCCTTAAGTCGCGAAAATGCGACATGTCACGATATCGCGACATTTTTCTAACTTGCTTTCTCTCTCCTGCTTAAGTCGCGAAAATGCGACATGTCGCGATATCGCGACACTTTTCCTAACTTGCTTTCTCTCTTTTTAGGTCGCGAAAATGTCGACATGTCGCGATATCGCGACACTTTTCCTCCTTAGCTCTTTTCTTTTCTTCGGGTCACGAAAACCTGACATGTCGCGATATCGTGACACTTTTTCTCCTTAGCGCTTTTCTTTTCTTCGGGTCGTGAAAACCCGACATGTCGCGATATCGTGACACTTTTTCTCTATGAGCTCTTTCTCTCGAACCTGTCACGAAATCGTGACACTTTTTCTTCGTACAATCCCTCTTGCAAATTGTCGCGAAATCGTGACACTTTTCTTTGCGAGCTCTTTCTCTCGAACCTGTCAGCTTGGGGTTTGCAAAAGACCTTTGAAACTGTCATGCCGTAACCTTCATCAAAACAAATTATTTGACATCAAATCAAATTCCTTCAAAAGCTTCTTGACATCAATGACAACTTATATACTTGAGCAAAGGCAATGTACCCAAAGTACCCAAAATTTCCAACATATATAGATATTTTGTCTAATGTGACTTCATATATTTTGTTTAATTAATTTTACATTTTAATTTATTGGATGATGAGATGTTTATTAATCATGCTTTGAAAATGATACATGGATTAAAATAATGTTTTCATTTTAAAAATGTGTTTTTGAAAAAGGTTTTTTGGAATATTGATAAATTTTGATAGATTCTAGCAATAAACCTCAAAGGATGTTGTTGTTGGTGGAGTTCAAAGCTCGCTAAGTCTCGAAGCTAATCCTATTTGTGAGGAATATTTTTGGTATTGCTAAAATGGTTGTATGCTTAAGAATAATCTTAAGGCTTTTGTGGTGAAAGGAATATGTGTAATGTTTGTTTGATAATAATGTATTTGGTAAATGTTTGTGAAGTATATTGAGAAAAGCATGAAAATTTTGAAGGATGATTTACGATAGGCAAAGAATTCCTAATTCTTTAATAATAATACCATTATCGCAAAAATCAAAATGAAAAATGCAGGATGATATATAATTTTTGTCTATTCTTTAAAATGCAAAATTAATGTTGGATAGATCATTATGTCACATGTGCAAAAGATTTTATAATTTTTGTAAAGAAATATATGGAATTATTTTGGGTTATGAAAAATTAGAAGGATGACTTGCGCTAGGCATAAAATTCCTAAGTGTGAAATTTTGAATAAAATAGTTACTTAGGAACTAGACCATCATCGTGAAAATCAAAATAAAATGCATGATGATATGAAATTATTTGTTCTTTTTAAAATGCAAATGTAAGATAAATCATTGTATCATATGTTCCAAAAATATTATGTAATTTTTATGAAAATATATGGACTAATTTTGGGCATGAAGAATTAGAAAGATGACTTGCGCTAGGCATAAAATTCATAAGTGTGAAGTTTGAAGAGAAATAGTTACTTAGGAACTATACCATCATCGCGAAAATCAAAATGAAATGCATGATGATTATGTTTGATTTTGCAATATTATTTGAGATGAATTATTGTACTATGATGATAAAATAATTTGTAGGAGCTAATGCAAAGGATTGAAATTAATTTTCTAACAAAATTCCAAAGAAATATTTTAACTTATTTCCAAGACATTCAAATTTATCTAGAACCAGTGTGTGAAAAGTGAATTCATTGTCTATTTTGATTGTCATGATGATATAAAATATCTCAAGTAACAAATGTGTGTGCTTTTTAAATGTTAATTTAGCGATTTTGAGTAATGTAATGATAAAGCAAACTTAAATGAACCAATGTGTGTGCGAGTGAAATGTTCATTTGACCATGATTTTGAGCATGCAATGATACTAAACTACTATGTAAATCAAATTACCAAAAGCTATATAATCCAAATGCGGACATTGGTCTGTACAAAATAATAATTACTAATGTGACAGACATGTCACCATGTGAGAAGGAATTACCCAATGTCAAGCAAGTTGGGCACAAATCACCTATTATGGGGTTTACCTCATGATTTTTGAATAACTGAGAAATTCTAGGGATTCAAGTTCAATACTCCCTTATTTTCTTCACATTTATAGGGTAGGGATTTCTTGTCCATTTTTTAACAAGGGGATTTTATTGCTTTGGAATATTTTTCTTTGTTTTTTGCTTTTTTTCTTTTCTTTTCTTTTCTTTTCTCTTTTTCTTTCTCTTTTTCTTTTTCTATTTTTCTCTCTCTTTTTCGAGATACTCACCCATATTAGACGTGGGGCAAGAGATTTTTATTCGAGTAGGGAGAAGCTTGTCCTTTTGCCAATTTCTCAGTATTCTGGACCATCCACATGATAGGATAGCAAGAAAAACTCTTTCACTTAAGGTATTTAAGATTTACTAAGAAATATCATTTTTATCGAATTTGCAGCAAATCATTTTTAATATGTAAAATGTGTTCTTGGTGCAAGAAGTAACAATAAAATTCACAATACTCAAAATTATTTAATGAAGTAATAGTGTTCTTTGATACAAGAGAGATTTATAATCAAAGCAACAAAATCAAAATTTATTTAATATGAGTTTTAGTACATGGTTCAAGATAAATTTTGAATGTATCTAAAGTAAATTAAAATATAACTTGCAATATTAGTAGATAATAAATGCAGAAATATTGATCTAATAATGCTTTGAAATATTTTTGGAAATTTTTGGATTTTGTAATATCTTTGGTTATTTTTGAAAAAATATATTTACAACTATGTACAATAATGAAATTGTTGGTTTTATGCATAATATCTTTTCAAGTGCATAATATTCATGGGTTCCTTGATATCTTTTCCATCCAAGGTAGCCAATCTATATGCACCTGATCCAAATTTAGCAGTGATGATAAATGGTCCAAGCCAATTTGGTTGGAATTTTCCTTTGAGGTCTTTTCTTGCATTAGTATTTTTTTTATTTTCTTTTAAAACTAATTCTCCAACTTCAAATGATCTATTATGGACTTTATTTGCATATGATCTTTTAATTTTGTCTTGGTAGGCACAAATATGTTCTAAAGAATGGATGAGCTTTTCATCTAGAAGTTCCAATTGACTCAATATTCCAGCACAATATTCATCTCCTACTTTAGCATATTGAAGTAAAAGAGCTAAAGAAGGAACTTCTAACTCAAATGGAAAAACCACTTCAGCACCATAGACCAAGACAAAAGGTGAAGTGCCAGTAGGAGTACAAACAATAGTTCGATAAGCCTACAAGGTGGAATATAATTGTATGTGCCAGTCATGGCCTATTTTGTTAACCAATATTTTTAGGATTTTGATTAGTATTTTATTAGATGCTTCAGCTTGGTCGTTTCCTTGTGGATAGTAAGGAGTGGACCAT
Source organism: Wollemia nobilis (assembly GCA_028583015.1). NCBI lineage: Eukaryota > Viridiplantae > Streptophyta > Pinopsida > Araucariales > Araucariaceae > Wollemia > Wollemia nobilis. The sequence continues at coordinate 2,446,289 of JAQPPZ010001004.1, read as the reverse complement.
CTTATATTTTTGACATAATTTTTTAACATCTTTGTTTTTGAAGCATGTACCATTGTCATAAATGAGATTAGATGGAATTCCAAATAAAAATATTATTTTATTGAAGATGAATTTGGAGACTGCACTCCTGTGCAAGAAGCTAAATGTATAGCTTCAACCCACTTTGTAAAATATTCTATTGCAGTTATTATAAATTTATGACCATCATATGAGACAGGGTTTCTTTTACCAATAATATCCAAACCCCATTTAGAGAAGGGCCAAGAAGTGGCTACGGTTTGGAGTTCCTGAGAAGGAGCATGGACAAGGTCGACATGTCTTTGACACTTGTCACAATGATGCACATAATCATTAGCATCCTTTTCCATAGAAGGCCAAAAATAGCCCATTCTAAGGAGTTTTTTAGCAATGGCACCACTAAAGTGTCCTCCACAGGAGCCACAATGGGCTTCACTTAAAGCTTTCTTAGATTCTTCTAGGTTTAGACATATTAATAGGATACCCTCAAAAGATATTTTATATAAGTTATTACCAATGATTACGAAGTGAATAGCTCACTTACGTAGTAACCTACATTGGTTTCTATCTAATCCTTCAGGGAAAGTTCCATTCTATAGAAAGTTAAAAATATTTGTGTACCAAGGTTCTGGGGTAATTTCATTACAAAAAAATACATCCAATGGCTCAAAGTAGGATTTAAAGGAATCGGGTTCTTAGAGTTTACAAATAATGATAGTGGCATATTCATCATCCAACTCTAAAGGCAATAAAGAGGCAGTCAAAGCCATAGCATCGACAATGCGGTTGCTAGTTCTAGGAATGGCTTCTAAAGTCACCTTTTCAAATAATGAAACAAGCTTAAGCACATATTCTTTATAAGGGTGAATTTTCTCATCTCGTGTTAGGTAAAATTCATTTATTTGATTTATCACAAGTTGAGAATCCCCAAAAACTAATAAAACTTTAATATTTAAAGCTAAATTAGCTTGTAATCCAAGGATTAGAGCTTCATATTCCACGATGTTATTAGTACATGCAAATTATAATTTAAAAGATAAAGGTATTAGGTGCTTTTGAGGAGATATTAATATGATACCTACACCTGCACCATTCATACATATAGCTCCATCAAAAACCAATGTCCAAGTTTTAGAATGATCTTCTTCTAAATTAAGGCATTCATCTGGAAATTCAATATTCTTAGGATGAGTAGACTCTTTAGGAGCAACAGCTAACTGATCAGCTATAGCTTGGCCTTTTATGGATTTTTGGCTGATAAATGCAAGTTCAAACTCACTAAGAGCAAGAACCCAGTTAGTTGTGCATCATGATAAGTATGATCTACTCATCAAGTAACTTAATGGGTCAGATTTAGCAATGATATATGTTTTTTGACTACGCATATAATGCCACAATTTTTGTGTAGAAAACACAACTGCTAAACAAAGTTTTTCTAATGGAGTATATCTCGTTTCATAACTTATTAAAGTTCTACTTATATAATATGTGGCTTGTTCCTTCTTTTCATCATCAATTTGAGCCAACATAACTCCAAGTGCCAATTCTGAGGTAAAAATATATAACATGAAAGGACAATATGGTCTAGGTGGAACAAGCACTAGAGGATTAAGAAGGTATTATTTAATTCTATCAAAAGCTTCTTGAAAATATTTATCCCATTGGAAGGAAATGTTTTTCTTAAGTAATTTAAGAAAATGTTCTATAGGCCAAAAATTCACCAAAGAATGTAGGTCAAAAATTCTCGCACTCATTTCCTCAAGGAATATGGATCCATGCCTTAGAGGGGAATGGGATAATGGATAATCTACACCTCATAGGAGAGGCACTTGATAGTTCCTTCTTGTGGTGATTTTTCTACGAATGGATTTTGGGTTCACTAGGAAACGTTTTGTGGCAGTTTTTGTGCCTAGGCTTAGGAATTGGTTTATATGTGTTCTTTTTAATCCAATATCATACAAGCCTAAGTTTGGCCAAAATGCAACTATTCTATCCTATATGCTATTTTGGTTCAAATGTAGACAGAAAATAGAATTCAAAAAGACAAATGCAATGCTATAAAGAGATTTTAAACCTTACCTGTATCCGAAAGTCTGTTGAAGATTTTGATTTTGAGTGCAGTCCAATTTCGTATAGTGTAGGGCAATATCATATACGATTTTGACAAGATCATACTACGATCAACAAGATCATAATCCAATCACAGATAAAATGATCTGATTTTGATAGAAGACAAGGAATGCATGGATAGATGATAAAACAGAGATTTATGCTATGAATTATATTTACAAATATGATCTCTAATCTACTAATCATTGTCGAATGATGATAGAAATAGAACTTAATTAAATGAATGGTGTTTAACTATCTAAAATGTGCAATTAGATGAATTTCAAGTAAACTCCAATAATGCATATTATTAAAACTAATTTGACCTATGATAAAATAATAAATGAAATGTTAATTAAGCAAAAGAACATTAGAAAATGCAAACCTGAGCTCGGTGTTGTCCCCAAGCGAGTTGCAATTGATATTGTATCATTCTGAGAAATATCCTATCTGAACACACAAGTTCGTATTATGATCACAATATTGTCTCCTTCGATCTGTAACAAAAGTCTCTGATCCTACAAATAAGTGATGAAATAAAAGTACTAGGATGTAAACTTTAGACTAAGTTTTCTATGTATCGAGAGCCACAAGAATTGCAGATGGGATGGTCTGATTAAATAGGTAGGGGATAATTTCCAGAATAGGGAGGATGTTCGGTTGTTACAACTCCTTCCAAGCTTGGTTGAAACCGAACGAATCCGATCTCATAGATCTCGTGCAATTACACCGGCAGAGGTAAGAATTGTCTAACTAACTTTATATTTTTCTAATTTTAATTTTTTTGTTTCAGGGCAAGATCATATTACGATCAGTGATATTGTACGTCGATCGTAGAGATCGTATTTTATGAAATCGTGCTACGATTTTGGAGGTCGTACTACAATATTGCTAATCATAGTATGATCTTATCAAAGAGGCATGAATTTTAAGGTAATAAATGCAAAATACAATTTTTGCAATTTTTGTGTTTTTCATGCAAATGTGTGAAATGAAATGAGTCAATTTTAAGGTGTTACAAGTCCCCTGTTCATAGGTGGACTCATACAAAGTTTTAGATGAATATTTCTAAATAAAACACTCTAAATAATTGTAACTATGCTTCCTTCAGAACAAGAAATTACAATGGCTACTCCTCGGCAACGGTGCCAAAATGTTGGGCAAAATATTGGTTAGTTTTTCTATGGTTCAATTAATTACCTCCATTTAATTATCAACCCGAGGTAGCTCATAGTCTTGTGAGTAGCCATGCAAATTTATGCTTATAATTTCTCCTTCAAATATGAGTCCCTTAGATTATGGTTTGGGGGTATTTGGTATTCATTGAAGTTTGTATTTAAACCAATAATCTCATGCTATATCTAAGAAAAACAAGACTAAAAATGTTCAAAAATTAAATTACTACCTTGCTGGAAATCACATAAAACAGGGAAAATAACTAGAAAGTAAATTAATCTATGAAAGTAAATACAAAAAATAGGTAAAATAGGGAATAACTCTATTGTAAGTGGGCCCACGCTTCTAGCAGGTTATTCCTACGGTAAATTATCATTGGACGCTTTAGAAGACTTTTCTAGGAAAATGCTCAGATATTTTATTAATAGTTGTAGCAGAAGAAAATTACAAGAAAAGTTTGGGGGGTCTTCTTCAAGGGTGGCCTGCATATTTATAAGATATGCGGCCAACCCTGTTACAATTCTCAAAATAAATCAAAAAATGATTTACTGTTACAACTGCTTGCTTAATTTAAGGAATCAAGCATAATATCATGATATTTTAGTGTATTATGTTTCCAAAATACATTTGATATTTATTTACCCAATTTACATAAATTGTTTATGTAGAAGCTAGAAAATGGGTGGTGAGTCATCTTTGACATCGTCCATGTTTTATTTCAATGCTAGAATTCCTTTCTTGCGGTTGCTAAAGTTTCACTCTATTCTATCGACCACAAAGTCATGTTGTATTTTGGCATTAGTGGAAATCAAGCATCGTGTTTAAAGAAGTCAGAAAGCAGGCATCTTGTATGCAGAAGTTAGGAAGCAGGCATCTTGTATGTAGAAGTCAGGAAGCAGGTGCCTAACAGGAAGCAAGTGCCTAACAGAACGCAGACACCTAACAAAAATTGGTGCTTTACGGGAAGCAGATGCCTAACAAGAAGCAAGTGCCTAATGGGAAGGAGGTGCTTAACATAATTTAGGTGCTTCAAAGGAATTTGGGCACCTGACTTCGTACCTCTCATCGATATTCCATAGATGTTTTTCCTTCATAAAATTGCAAGTGCCAGGTTCAAGTGGGACCTCAATGAAAACATGCTAAAATGCAATAATTTCCACTAAATCTACACAAATTACACTTAAAGACAAATATTAGAGAACATGCAAAATTAATTATTAATTATATATATATATATATATATATATATATATATATATATAATTTCCATAAAATATTTATATCTACAAGAATATATGTCGCACATTATGGGGAAAAGAATACAAAAAATGAGCAATTTTGTGGCTCATAACGAACCTCTTTCTTGGGTCTCCTCAATATTCCATTTTCAATATTCAATGGGACCTTTTACTTGATCTTCTTAATCTTAAATGTCTACTCTATTGTTATGGTTCAAAAACTAATATTTTCATGAGGAAAACACAGACTTTTAGGTAATCGAAGATGAAATTCTTCTCTATCTATTGTAGGAAGCTTCTCAACTTCTAAGAACTAATTTTTTGCAACAAAACTTAGATAACAACAATCAAATACATCTAAATCTCTAGATCTCTAAAAATCAATAAACTTCACTAGTTATCCTTCAATCTAGTGGAAAGTAATCTTTGTTGAGTCCTAGTCTTCACGAGTTTTCTTGTAACCTTCTATAAAGACTAGCCAAAAAATAAATTTAAAATTTCTAAAAATGATATCTCCCTATCTTCTATCAATCTCTCTTGTGGCTCTCCCTATCTCCTATCAATATCCCTTGTGGCTCTGATACCACTGTTAGCTTTTGATATAAAATACTTAATGAAAACAACCACAAGATCTAAAATAAGAATGCTATATCAAATATAAGATAATGGTAATATTCTAAACATATAAAACTCATGAATAAATTCTACAATAACTCAAAAAAGGGTACATTAACATGTACCAAATAATATAATATGTTCCAACATGATCTTTTTGGGTTCCTCTTTTCTAATATCGGGTAGGAAATTTATTTTTTTGTCATATAAATTTTAAAAAATGGTCGACAATGGCTCAGAAAAGGGTGCCCAATGATGAGGTAGACAAGTAGGACGCTATGGGTGATTGTAAGGATGGGTAGAGGAAGGTGGGGTGGATGTCCCATAACAACTTGATTATAGCTCAAGAGTTATGATTTGGTCCAATATTTATCATAGTGCATTTGAATATGGAATTGGAGTGGCCTAGACAAGATTGATAAGGAGGGCAACATGGAAAGGATCAAGCTAGTGGTGATGAGAATATAAATAGGGGAAATGTGGAGGAGGAAAATAGTATGAGTGGTGAGGCTATGGGATGTAGGTCGCATGGGCCATGTGGGATAGAGAATGGGGTGTTGGAAGAAGAGGGGCAAGAGATGGTGTTGGAAGAAGAGATGGAATACATGGTGTAGATTAGTGAAAGCATGAAGTGGTCTTCTTGTGAGGTTTCTTAGGTAGAGTGGTGTGATATATCTGATGCATTAGGATTTGGTTAGAATACGAGGGTCTAGAATGGTCTAGTCACTCAAATAGGTAGTATGACAAATAGTGGATTGATTACCGAGTAGGATGAGAGGTGCCTTATTCAAAAGGATTGGAGAAGTCATGAAAGGATGAGGGATCATCTCAGAGTAGTCCATGGAAGGGTACTCCCATGCTCTCGCTTGACCTATGGTTACAACCATAAGTGGTTAGAGAGAACAAGATATGGAAAAGCAGATGGTGCAGAAAAGGGATACTATGACTCAACTCTGGAAGGAACCGATCCTACCTAAATGGTCCTATATGGAACTATACTTGCCTAGATGGTTGAAACTAGAGATAAGTTACAAGGGCTATGAAGTAGACAAGGAAGGTGGGTTGACTATTTTCGGATGTTTTTGTTTATTTTGTAATTATTTTTGGTGTTTTTGAATAATGTTGAACAAAGAAACAAAGAATTAGCAAAAAATTAAAATAGTGATGTTTGATTTGCTAAAGATATATTTTTTTATTTGATGTTTCTTAGGGTTTTGATATTTTTGCTTGATTTAATTTATTTATTTGTTTTTTGTGTGTGTTTTGGTGTCATCTACCCCTAGGATCTACTAAAGGTTGATAGGGGAGATCTAAAGGTGTGTCTATGCATGCTTCTCATTATAAATAAGAGAACATTGAAAGAATTTGTGCATAAACAATCGAGAGCTTCCTAAGTTGGGGTTGATTTATGGTACCTAAAAGATAAAACAACCTCCAATATCCTTTTTAGTGGGTATAAAATGTGATGTCATCTTAAACTTGCATTGACCCAATTGACTTTCACTTCACCCTCAAGTGGGATCGATAAAAAATGATAACTCCACACTTACTAATTATTTAGATGTGTGAGCGGGGGTGTCTAACCTCAAACTACCTTGAGCTAATATTACCCAAGAGTATTTAGCTTCCCAATGATAAAATCTAGAAAACTATGTATACTAGTTATGGCATCTAAAGGGGCAACTATTGGTTGGGGATGAAATCCAATATCATCGATTGGTTTGTAATGTGTTGTGCAATGTGTGTTTATGATTGATTGTTTTTTTGGTTTTCTTTATGCCTAACTATGATGCACAAACAAGACTATCCTAAGGATGCAAGTGCAAGAATTCCCTAAACTAAGTGTAATAAAGTTTATCCTAATTCAAGGATGCTCTTTTCCACTTAATATGCAATGAAATGAAAACCTATTTATGAAATGATAATAAAGGAAACTACCCAAACAAAATATTTATTGGAAATATAACCTAATCTAAGAAGCAAGCAATAAAATACTCCTATGCTAATCAAGCAAACAAATAACCATATGCTAGTTAGAAAGAAGAAAATAGTCCTACGCTAAAGAAATAAATATGTGAGACTTAAAAGGCAAATAATGTATGGAATCAAAGCTACGCTAAGGAATGACAATGATAAAACAAGAAATGGAAACCTATTCTAATGAAAGCAAATAATGCTAGAAAGAAAATCTAATTTAAAAAAAAACAAGGAAATTGCACGAAATGAATACTTTTCTAATAAAGCAAGAAAACTCATAAAGGAAAAACTAATCTAAGAAAGTGAGAAAAATCAAGAAATAAAACCTAATCTAGGAAAGTGAGGAAAGATATGAAAGGAAGTCTAATCTAGGAAAGCGAAGAAATGCTTGAAAGAAAATCTAATCTAGGAAAGCAAGGAAATACATGAAGGGAAATCTAATCTAGGAAAGTAAGGAAATACACAAAAGGAAATATGATCTAGCAAAGTGAGGAAATGCATGAAATAAAAGCTAATATAGGAAAACGAGGAAACACATTAAAGGAAATCTAATCTAGGAAAGCGAAGAAATACATGAAAGGAAATCTAATCTAGAAAAGTGAGGGAATGCATGAAATAAAAGCTAATCTAGGAAAGCAAAGAAATGCTTGAAAGAAAACCTAATTTAGGAAAGTAAGGAAACACATGAAATGAAAACTAATTTAGGAAAGCAAGGAAATGCATGGAAGGAAATCTAATCTAGGAAAGTGAGGGAATGCATGAAATAAAATATAATATAAAAAATCAAATAAAATATGATATTCCTTGACTTGATGTGGCACACCTACTTTTGATCCCTAAGATTGCATGAGGTATAAGGGAAGAGCAGACATAGGGAAAGGTCCAAGGGATCTCTTAATGTGATATATTGTGAAGTGATGTGATGTTATTTGACTTGGAAATATAAATGACTCTCTTTTGATCTTCAATATTTCCCTAGGGCATGAGGAGAGAGCATACAAGGATCAAATCCTTTACTTAATGTGACATGTGATGATAGGCTCATTAACCTAGAAGAGATGACCCACTTTTTATCTCCAAGATCAACCTAAGGTGTGAGGAGAAAGCATATGTGGATTGAGTCTTTTATTTATGGTAGATTATGGAGATGCAAGTGCAAAGGAAAGTTCTAGAAATCAAATGTGAATTCTTTTACCTCAAAAGCTTCTTGCACCTTTTGATCCTCAAGATAACTTTTCAATGCAAGAGGAGATCATATGGTTGGGGAGATAACCTTCATTTAATTTTTTAAAAACTTAAATAAAGTACATTTACAATCAAAACCAAAAGCCCTAGATTAGATATGCTTCATGAAATCAAGCCTCAAATTGAACATAGGAGCATTTATCTGAGATTCAATTTTTTTTGGAAATTGACAAGGACTCTTGCATAGGTTTTATGTTTGAAATTGACTCCATGATAGCAACCACCACACCCAATATGGATCATAGTGGGAACCATACTACCCTAGATGATTGGGTCTAGAAGGGGTTTCTAGTCTTCTTTCTTGGTTTCCTATAAAACCTATAAAGTAAAAAGTCAAAATTTTCATTTTTGGATGCAAAAAGTGTGACAAAAGGCCAAGATTACAAAAACTAACAAAATTAGAAAAAATAATTTTAGAGTTTTTTAATATAGAAAAAGAGAAAATCTAACTAGCACAACATCAAAACTTGTAAATGAAAGCATAAAAAGGAACGATTGGATAAAGTGATTGATTTTGAGGAAGGTGTGATACCTTTGTACATCGTAAAATTAATTTATTGGGCCTAAGAAGGTGCTCTAATGATAGTGATGATAATTTATTAGATATTAAGGACTCATACTCACCTACCTCTATTGTGTTTAGCTATTTGAAGTTGGATACCTGACCATTTGGATACCAATTCAAATCTCAACAAGATCCACACACGTAAGAGCATTTTTTATTGTGATTTACCCATGCAAGAGCATTCTATATTATGATTGTCTAGGGTAAGATAGTTGGGACCGTGAACCGCCCATGTTAGGATGGTTGGGACTATGGATAGTTTATTTTCAAGCTAGATGGGCCTTAGTTTGGGCAAGTTTTTGGACAATTTTATACTTGAAATCACAAACAAAAGATAAAAAGTGTGAGCACAATTTACAAAAACTAAATAGAACACATAAAGCAAGTCATTTAAGTAGATTATAATAAGAAACAATAGTTTCTACAGTCCTACAAAATAAAAATGCCATGTATGGTCAAAGGTTAGAAGTTCCCCACCCTGTTTGCCAAAATGTGGAATAGGAAACACACAATTTTATTCATTACAATAGATATTACAATACATTATTTTACAATGCCCCATGGGTTACAATAATGGTTTCCAAGTTGAAGTATCCATTTTACAAAATGCACATGTAATGGAGTAAGAGTCTTCTAAACCACCTCAAAGTGTGGGTGGTTTTTGTGCTTGATGAGAACCCTTGGTTGAATGAGTCTTCAAAATCCCTGCATACAACTAAAACCATAGCTAGTAGCACCCCTTGGATCCACCTAAGTTGGACCCAAGTTTATGAAAGGAGCAAACAATGACAAGTTGAATTAATGCATTAAATAACCTCAAAATGAGATCAAAACATCAAAATCTTACCTTGCTCACCTATGTCAACTATCCATGATTGGATATATTATTGTGTCTAGTCCTAGATGGTTAATTGTCTTGGAGTAGATGACTGTGACTATCAACCATATGGGGGTAGGCGGTTGTGACTATGAACCATCTTGGGGTAGGCAATTCACTCTGTACTACCCAAAATGTGTTGAAACTTGTAGGAGACCTTCTGTTGACTATAAGGTGTCTCTAGTATATTGGAGCTTCTACCTGCAATTAGTTTCACAAAAAATATGCATGCAAATAAGGGTCTACAATGTTATCCATGGTTGATATGCAAGCAAGTGGTATGCACACAAAAGGATTCTAACTAAAATTTGGTAGAGTTTTGGTATGTAATCTCACACTCTCATGCAAATAAAGGAAATGGGGACCTATTTATAGAATTTTGGAAAGGGTTAGGGGTAGTGATGTGGAGATGAGGTGGACATGACATGGAATCCAAGTGACTTGGGTGAAGGGAGGAAAATATAGAATTTCCCACTTGGATGGTCAAAAAGGGATGTGTGCAGCATACCTCACTAACCTTCTCACCCCACTTAAGTGATATGTGCACACCATGTCTCATTAATGTTCTTGGGTATGGACACCATATTCATTAAATAGCATGGTGGGTTGTGTGGGTGAAAGAGTATATGGAGAGTATGGGTAGGTTAGGCTAGGGTGAGATGGACCTATGCTAGGTTCAAAGGGTAGAGTAGGGGTATGTGTATATTAGGCTATGGGAAGTGGGATAGTCACATGGTGACCATGAGCTAGGTGTAGAATGGGGCTTAGCCGGCAAAGGGGGCTAGAATAGGCTGATTTTATGTTTTTAAGGTTATATGTCAAATATTTAAATTAATTGGGACCTTTGCAAAATTATTGATTATTGACCTTAGACAAATGTTAATTTGACCTTTTTTAGGTGTCTACAACTTGTATGCATGACTTTCTACAATACATATTTTCTTGTTTTCATGTGCTTGATTGCATGTTCACTTGCATCGGCCTATTCATCCCCATAAGATTCATGAGGGGGTATCCCACAATGAAACAATGATGATCCTATCTAGCACCTAGTGTCACTTGCATTGCACTTGTAGTAGGTCACCAATCTAGTGGATCTCCTCGATGACTTCCCAAAATTCTTTCTCATCCTTTTGATATTTTAGACTTTGAAAAGGAATTCGAGGTCTTGATAGCATATAGAAACCACTAGTCATGACATGAATATAGCTCAACGCTTTGGATTATTCTTCTAGATTCCAAAAATCCTAGAGGATCGACATGCATTGACTTACTTGATCATGTGTTTTCTTGTTGCATAATTGAATGACAATTTCACTTGCTTGTGTTCATATGCTTGTTGTTTGCATATGGAATCAATACAATTCACCATGACTAGTGATGATCCTAGTTAGGATAAATCATATTATATATTTTCATCTTCGTTAGGTAGCTGAGGTAGTGAATCTCTCTAACAACTCCTTTTGGATGGATAATTTATGATTTCTTCAAAATATCTTCTTCATATTGTCTCTTCTCATCATATTATTCCTCTAACTTGTTAGCACTCAATGATAACACTGATACTACAATGTTGACTTAAGGGTGGCATATAAAATTGTAAGTTTGAGCTAACAAGTCTCACCCTAAGCAAAGTTCTTTCTTAGATTTTTTATCAAAATATATTTTGACTTGACCCTATACCTAGGAGTAATGGGTGATAATATTTATTTTTTTTTTGTGGAAAACATCCTAGAAAGGATGCCACTTTTGGGTAAGACCCAAGGAGGCAGGGGTATATCTTATGTCAAAATTTCCCATGGCTTGCACCTCGCCTACCAACTTTGACATACTCAAGGAGCAAACCTGAAACAACAAAAAACAAGAACACATAAACACAAACACACAAAAAATATTAAAGAACAAAAAAAACATGCTCATTGAGTGTGTTAAAAAGATAAAGCACAAGAAAACACACACACAATAATATAAAAAATAAAAACACAACATGAACCACATAGAAAAAACACAATAACAACATAACAAAACACAAACATAACAAAAACATAAAAAACAAAAACAACCAAAACCTAAAAAATAATAAAAAAAACAACCAACAATAGACAACAGAGAAAAATAAAAACAAATAAAACACTCACACACCAAAACACTAATTAACACAAACATACACAAACACAAGCACAAGAACAACAAAAAACAACACACAAAAACAAAACAATACAAAAAAACACACACACATAAATAGAAAAGAAAAAAGAAAAAAATAGAACACAACAATGACCTTTATAGACCAAAATACTATTAAGGCAAGAATAAATAGAGGAAACAACAAAAATATTAGTTTGATCTAGGGAACTAAAATACCTAACTAAACCAAAGAGAAGCAAAAATAAAGCAAGAAAAAACTAGGTACATCCAGAACTGGAGCCATCCAATGAAATGATAGTAAGAAGATCTTCCCTTATTTGTGAAGCCCACCATCTAGGAGGGTGGTTGTAGCATGTAAGATCACCTTTGTCCAAAGCCTAATTAGCTAAAGCATTAGCACTCTTGTTCTGGTCTCTGATCACATGATTGTAATCAAATTTCAAAAATCCCATCTAGATTAACTAAATCTTCTCAATAATTCTTTTTACTCTCCAATCAACCTTATGATTCTTAGAAGAAGTCTTCAAAATATTAATTATGATTTGAGATTCATACTCAACTAGTACTTTTTCCCATCCAATGTTAGTAGCATTTTGAAGGCCTCTAAGGATACCATACCCCTTAGCAATTTTATTGTATAGTGTACCATGCAAAATACTAACACCTAATGCTATAATCATTGAACATTATGTATAATTGGGTATGCACATATGAATTGACAAGAAATGACACAAAAGTAAAATAAATGCTTCTCTTATTAATATTTCTAAACAATCCAAATTACATATCCATCCCTCTTAGGGATACCCTTTTGATACAACAAATACAACATAATAAATTCCCTTCCATGGTAGGTGTGATCCAAATGTCTTCCACAAAGACACGAACTGCTCCAAGGTGTCGATGATCTTCTTCTCCACGATTAGAGGCATTTGTTGCCTTGCATCCCAGAACCCTGTTGATCCTGCATGCAATAAACAACAAGAAACACTAGATACAAAGGAGGCCTCTCTTGATGAGGCTTTTAAGAGAATATTGCATAAAGGGTGATGTAATTAACATGAAATCAAGAAAGTGCAAGAAACATATTAAACCTATGTTAAGCATGAAATAATGACATACAACATGTTAAGGAAAAGCAATTGCATCTATCTACTGGTTTAATTGTGTAATTGAAAGCATGGAAGCATGAAAATATCCATTAGTAACATAATTGCAATAATGAAAGGAAATGCCTAAAAACCATAATTGCACCGGTCAAAGTCCCTAGTAAAGTTAATTAACATGAGATATAGCTAATCTAGTAACAATAAGCAAATCCTACGACTAAATAACATGGAAATCAGTGATACTGCCTTGACCATGGCTCTAAAGCACGGTGAGCACTGTTAGTCATGGCCGATAGCCGCAACGGAGCTTGAAGTGGGTTTGTGCTCCAATTCAAGGGTTGAATATCTGAATCTCTCCATAAAATTGATGTTCAAAAGTCACCTATGTGTCCTATAATAGATTCGGTGGTTTAATTTCTCATTTTGGTGATGGAATGGGCTTAATTGGTTTTCTTGACTCTTACTAGCCCTCCATAGCCTCCTTGACTCCAAATGCCATATGATCTCCAATTGGGCAACTAGAGTGTTCCTCTCAATGCACCTAGGTTAGTATGCACTTTGACATGGCTGAAGAACATAAGCTTATACTGAGATGGGGGGTGAATAGTATAAGACCACTTTTTACTTTCTTTCCAAATCAATATCAATTAATGTCCTTAATTGCAATAACCAAATATAATAGTGTGCATTAATAACTCATATAGCACTAGTAAGCAAGAGCACAAGTTACCACACACAATTGAGACACAATATTTAGCGTGGATCCCCTAATGTGGGGTACTCCACAAGCTGATATCCTTATAATATTTCACACAAAAATATCCAATATAATGATTTCTTTGATCTGATTAAAGATAGGCAATAAAAATTTCACATAGAACTTGTCCAAATCTGAATAACAAGCTCACACAAAACTTGTCCAAAGCTGAATAACAAGCTCACATAGAACTTGTTCAAATCTGAATAACAAGATCACATAGAACTTGTCCAAAATTGAATAACAAGCTCACACAGAACTTGTCCAAAACTGAATAACAAGCTCACACAGAACTTGTCCAAATATGAATAACAAGATCACATAGAACTTGTCCAAATCTGCTCTAGCAAGATCACCAAGAACATGCACAAAATTGCTCCAAAAAGCTCACTAAGAACTTGTCCAAATCTGCTCTAGCAAGCTTGGTGTAAACTCAGCTACAAGAGACCAACAAAATGGATTCCAATCACGTAACACAAATGCCATAATGGAAGAAAATTGTCAATTGATATTCTTCTCATTCTTGAATTCACACCACTTCTAAAAAATATTACAATCCATCATATAGCAACCGAAAACCAAAGAAATCCTAAAGAAACCCTAAAAATGTCTTTTTTTCTAAAAACTGCTAACAATAGATCTTTTCCCTAAAAACTACTAAAAATAAAAATAAGTCGGATTGTGCCCAAATTTGGTGCACACATCCCTCTTACAATAATGAACCTTAATTTAAAATATTAGGTCTCAACTTAAGGTATAACAAAAGATAATAAACTTCTAAAAGCCAAAAAAACCCAAAAAAGTCGGGAACCTATTCTAAAAGCTAATTTTGGGGCACTAGATGTCGGAGTTAGGTCCCAAAAACATGATTTTTGTAGGTTTAGGAGGATCAAAGATCATCTTGATGTAGAACATGCATGTAGAACCACCAATTAAATTTCAAGGCAAATGGGCGTACGATTCACAAGTTATGGCTCCGACAAGGTGTTTCATTCTCCTCTGGTGAAAAAGAACTCAGATCCTACGAGTTCAGCTGAATTGAAATCCTATAGCTTTTGGTTATCAATTTTCTTTAGCTCTAACTTTGAAAACCAAGTGTTATCTGACTATGGTAATCCTTCCCACTAAAACAAGAATTTTTTGTAGCTCCCATGTCTGGTGGTGATCACCTTCTTATCGAGCACCTGTGCAACTCTATATTTTTTCTTCTTAGGCATCTGTCGTGCCCAATTTACTGTATCCTATAATTCGCCATCCTCGACAGTACCAGGATACTGAAATAAATCAAAAACATTAAAAATGGGGGAAATATCAAATTCATCGGGCAACTCCATTTTATAGGAATTATCATTGATCTTCTTCAAAATCCTGCATGGCCCAATTTTTTTAAGTTTTAGTTTGTTATATGTTCCCTTAGGAAATATTTCTTTCCTAAGATGAACCATGACCATATCACCCTCTTCAAACACTTTCACATTTTTGTGTGCATCATAAAACTCTTTGTAGTGAGCATTACTACTCTGTAATTTTTCCCTCACTGACTCTTGCACTTTTTGGATATGCTCAGCAAATGCTTCTGCATCATCACTAACTTGTTCCCTAATTGGTAACTCAACCAAATCTAATACACCTCTAGGATTTTGACCATAAATAATTTAAAAAGGAGATTTATTTGTTGACCTGTTCACTAAACTGTTGTATGCAAATTCAACTTGTGACAAGGCTAAATCCCATTGTTTTGGTTTTTCTCCAACTATGCATCATAAGAATTTTACCAAGATTTTGTTCACTACCTCTATTTTCCCTCAGTCTGTGGGTGGTAAGCACTACTGAACTACAACCTGGTATTCAACTTTTTCCACAACGTCCTCCAAAAGTGACTCAAGAACTTAGTATCCTGATCAGAATTAATACTCTTTGGAACACCATGCAACCGCATAATCTCATCAAAGAATAAGATTGCAGTCCTAGTTGCATCATTGGTTTTTTGACAAAAAATGAAATGCACCATTTTTAAAAATTTGTCTACCACAACAAAAATTGAATCCTTAGCCCTCTGTGTCTTGGGCAACCCCAACATGAAATCCATACTCAGATCGGTCCATGGTCCTGTAGGAATTGGTAGTGGCATATTCAACCCTATATTTTGTGCATGGCCTTTAGCCATTTGACATACTCTGCATCTAGAGACAAACTTGATTATATCTCTCTTCATTTTTGGCCAATAGTACTGTAGCACCCTAAAATTGGCACAGTCAAATTGGAATAATTACATTCACCTTAGTAAATAAATTTAAATTCAAATTTAACCTCCCAAGCCGCCCGTTAACCGTCGAGAAACCCGTTTCCCCTTTTTTCGTGCCATTTTTAGAGGTTGTTTTGACCGTTGGACGATATCATCGTCGATCAGACGATATTGCCCTAGATTTGATGATTTCGTCTGGACTAGAATGTCCAGACGATTTTGTCACAAAACTGAATTTGCATAGATAGACTCTGTTCCAACAGGTCTCCAATTCGGGCAGAAGCAAGTCTGCGCCGTTGGGACCCTTCCCCCGTTGGAGATCTCCCAAATTGGGATGATCTCCAACCTCCCAACAACTCCCCTATGCCTATTTAAACTCTAGGACATTCCCTCCCCAACCCCTAGCTGAATTTTATCTGCAAATTGAATCCCTCTGCACTAAAACACCTTAATCTTATTTTTTCACTAGTCCTATAGCAGTTTTTATGCAGGTACACCACTGATTTTTAATTGGAGCCAGCACCCATCGTCGTCGATGAACTCCGTCAAGATCGGAGGCGATCCCGTCAAATTCGAGACGATCTCGTATCGATGCGAGATGATCTCGACCGCATCCACATCGAGGCAATCGGTGCTTGGAGTTTGCTTTTCTTAACTTTGCCTCAGTTATTTTGTTTTAAAAATTAGATAATCTATTTAGTTTTTATCCTATTTTGCATCTGGAGTTCACCCATCTAGTCTAGATTGCATTTTAAGCTCATAATCTGCCATTAAAGTATAGCAATTTACTTTAATTTCTATTTTAAAACTTTGTTCAGTATTCAGTTTATTATTTGGCATATTTTGCCTCTGTTTGCATAGTAGGAATTCTTGTATTTTGCATCTGTTCTCTGTTTTGCAGGTCTCTAACGAATTCATCTGACGAATTCGTCAGATTTTAGACGATTCTGTCAGTCTCAGACGAATCTATCAGATTCGAACGATTCTGTCAGATTACAGGCGATTATGTCGAATTCCAGATGATCCAGACTGCTTCAAGCATCAGAAACTTCTTCAGACATCCGGATCAGGTATTCTTCATTTGCCTCCTACAAATTCTCTGTTTTCTGCTTTCTACTCTGTTTGCTGTATTCATTTAAATTGCATTTTCATATAGATTAAGTTAGATTCATTCGGTCAAACCTAGGATAAATGCTTAAGGATAAAAAGAAATCATCAAAACACATTCCAAAAACCTAGGCGTGGAAACTGTCACCAAATGTTTCCTGGTGAACCCACCATCCATCGAAAAATCACCAAAACACACCTCCCTTGAGAGGCGGGACCTTCGTAAAGTCCTCTCGTCCGAGGTACCGCACCATCATTTTCCCATCCTCCTTCCGGGCGCGGATCCAATAGCCTGAAGGTAGGGATGTGAAAAATTTGGAGCGATACATTTTTGTGAACCCGACATGAATGCATCATAACCTTTTGAAAACCAAAAACAAAAACAAACAAAACAAAAAAATTAGAACAACTAAAACTTAGATGCATTTTAAAACATTTGAGGTTCAAAATCATGTTTAGATGGTAGCTCCTAAAAAGAGGTTAGCAGTTACTATAAACATAGAAAACCAATTGGCAGCTATAGAAGTTAATTCTGTCCTTAGTATCCCTGAAACAAGTAGAAATCAATCCTTGTGGGACAAACTTGTCAGGAGACTTAGTCTCATCTCATCTAGGTCCACACAACTTAAACAGATCAAGAGGCTAGTCTTGGATAGAATCCTGGATCCTCATCAATTAGTGTTCTATCATGAACTTCAGAGAGCCTGCCATAGATGGTTAGCCTATAGGAGAGCTCTTGTATCTGCAAAATTTTTAACTTTCAAGGAAAATCTCGAAGACACAGTTATAGTGCGCCCATTTCTAGTTCATATAGATTCCTTAGAAGATGATCTTATAGTTAGGAGAAGATGGAACAAAACTCCTAGAGCTATGTTATATTGTAAATATTGTCGTGAGAATTATTATTATCAACCAACATCTGAGATAGACAATATCACCATAGCCCTTTTCATCAAATTCTTAAAAGAAAACTTTCAATTTGAAGAAGAACATTTCATGACTCCTGAACAACTTGAACCTATTAATGATATTCATAAGTTATTCATAGAATATTAGTTCATTTGCTTTCAGCTTTATTATTATTGCGTGCATTTATTGTTTCATTTGCTATCTTTATTATAAAATATAAAAAAAAATCAAAAAAGAAAAAAAAAACAACATAGTAAAAACTTAAACATTTCATTTCGAATATTCCATTAGGTATATATAAATATATACCTTTTAATTTTTTGCATATATATATATATATATATATATATATATATATTTGCTGAAATCAAAACTTAGCACCATGCCTAAACTGAGGAATGGTAAAGAAACTTTAGGGGAAGGAGAAGATTGGTTGCAAGATACAACTGAAAACCCAAATGTCCTTCTTGGAGATACAAATCCGGAAGGAGAAACTCTAGGTCAATCAGATGAAGACTTAGGTGAAGATAAGGAACAAGAAGGAAGTGTTAAAGAGAATGAATCCTCGTCCCCTAGAATAGCTCCCAATGGAGCCATCGCTTTTGATAACGCAGAACATTTTCAAAAATTTCTCAATCAAAATATCGACATCCTTAATGTAGCAGTCCGTATTGATAGAGGGGAATTTAGTGATGCTCAAGCAGCTATAGAACGGGCACTTGATATACACACTAATCCTTTATCTTTTGTTTATCAAGAGAGTGATAAGGGTGGACCATCCAATACGGATATGGTCACTATAGCCCAAGCCATGTCAAAAAAATAGGTTACCCAACCTCCTAAGGAACCTGTTACTCAACCTAAAACCACTCCTGCACAAAAGAAAATTCCCTTCACTACTTTTTTTCGCCAAACTATTGAGCAAAATGCTTTAAATAAACAGAAATCTAAAACAAAGCCAAATACAAATTTTCAACAATCTGGAACACAACATAATCCAACTTCAAAATTCCTCCATAACATTTTTCCTACTAATGTTTTACACAATAGTAACATGGCATCTAATTTACATGTTCCTCCATCCTATGCTCATAAAACTCATGTCAATGCCCTACCGAATCAATATGGGGTGCAAACTAGTAATTTGGAAGCTATGGTGAAACAATTGGCTTCACGTATGGACCAGATAGATCCCTACCGTCCCTCGTACAATTATCGAGAGATTTGTAGCCAACCATTGGATCCCATAGTCATAGCTCAACCATACCCTAAACATTTTCCCATGCCCGTCCTGCCTATATATAAAGGAATCGAAGATCCCATAGAACATCTTCACATGTTTAGGATAGCATGTCACGACATATCGCATGACGACTTGCTATTACTAAAAATGTTCCCCAAAAGTTTAGGTGGAATGGCATTAGAGTGGTACTATCAATTGCCCACTCACTCCTTAAGAAACTTTGAAGAAACAGTTGAATCATTTGTTCATCAATTTAGTGCCTACATCGAGAGACATGTAACTATTAAAGACCTATACAATTTAAAACAAGATAAAGATGAACGTTTTGCTGATTTCTTGGCTAGATGGAGGCAATTGACAGGAAAATTGCACTTTGTGCTACCCTATAGGGAAATGCTAGACATTTTCATCAATAATTTACAAGAACAACTTTCGTATGAGATATCAACAGCTACTTTGACTACCTTCGATCAAGCTATAGACTTAGCTCGAAGAGTAGAAGATGCCCTCATTAGGATAGGCCAACTTAGGAAGAAGGATGATGAGAAAACATCTAGAAATCAATATAAAAACAAACAGGTTGTTGGTGATGGAGTCACTGACAGCAGAAATGTTGCTAATGTCAATGCAACAAAGACAACAGAAAAATTCATATTGAAACCTCCTGATAAGCCTCCTCGAGAATTCACTAGATTAAACCAACCCTTGTCAACCATTTTACCTCAACTGCTTGAAAGAGGTTTAATCCAATTACCAGCTATCCGGGAACCTAACCCAAGTATACCCGGATATAGAGCTGATTTGCACTGTGACTTTCATAGAGGACCTGGACATTCTACCAACGCTTGTAAGAGATTGAAACATAAAATACAAGATTTGATTGACAATAATGAAATGGAAGTGCAATCCTTCCAACCTAGACAAAACCCTCCTAATAATGCCCAAAATACGGTTCCCCAAAATCAAAATTAGAATGCCAATCAAACTTTAGACATATTTCAACACCCTTT
The DNA here is from genome assembly GCA_028583015.1 of Wollemia nobilis. Classification (NCBI taxonomy): domain Eukaryota; kingdom Viridiplantae; phylum Streptophyta; class Pinopsida; order Araucariales; family Araucariaceae; genus Wollemia; species Wollemia nobilis. The sequence continues at coordinate 2,425,941 of JAQPPZ010001004.1, read as the reverse complement.
ACCACGACATGGTAAAGAGGTAGCCAATCAAATCAAACATCATAATGTTCCCCCTCCTACCCGATATGTAGGAACCATTAGCGGACAATTACCTGTTCAGGATTCTCAAATATTTGACACAACCTTATCCCTGGTTACAACCAGGCCCTTACATAATTTTCAAACTTCTGATTCTAGTGATATGGAGTCAGATAGTGAAAGTGAAGTAGACACTATTCAATCAAATAGTTCTGAAAACGAATCAGATCCTATTCAACCTGTCACAGATGCTATGTTGTAGAAGAACCATTTCCTAGAAGAGTCACTACTCGACCTTCTTCTAATGAAGTTCTTCCTTATGAACAAGCCATAAATTCTCAACCAAGACCGTTTCAACGTCGTCACTATAACATTGTAGGTACCATCGGAGTCGTTACTCGACAACAAGCTCAAAACTCCCAACACGAACCAAACCAGAACGATGGATCAGCTCCATTCATTTTGAAAAACCTAAATAAAGGGAATCATGCTCCTATTGTTCAACCTAAACCCCCTTACAAACATTAATGAACAATTGTCTAATACCACGGCTAGAATCTCCCTTCTAGATTTATTAAGATCCTCTCCCACACATAGGGATGAGTTGATGCTTACATTGAGCCAAATGATGGTACCTCAAAACATTCAACCTGAAGCTATGGCCAATACTATCATCACTCGAGAGATTGATTGTATTGACTTTCGAGATAAAGATATCCCACAACACACTTTACACAAGGATAATCCCTTGTATATTACTGCTTTAATTGGAGATGTGGTTGTCAAACGAGTCTTGATTGATAATGGCTCATCTCTAAACATTTGCACCTTTGAATTCTACCAACGATTTGGTTTTAGAAGTGATGAAATGAAGAAAACTGATATGATTATTAAAGCTTTTAATGACGAAACACAAGAAACGTGTGGAGTCATTACCCTCCCATTACAAGTTGGTCCTAGAACCCTAGAAACAACCGTGTTTATTGTACATTGCCCAAAGATCGTACAATATACTTTTGGGTCGCCCTTGGATTAACGCCATGCGAGCAGTCCCGTCAACTTTATACCAATGTGTGAAATTTGAGTTTAAAAATCAGTTGGTCACTATTCATGGTGACCCTAGACCTTTTGATATGTGTGCTTTGGCAGAACCCGTTGGAGTGCAATTTTGCCCTGCTCTCGTCATCCACACATTCTAGTTCTTCTTTTTTATCTAAAACTCGTGAAACATAAACCCATAACTTCATCTATTCCTCCTCCATTAACTTCATCTTCCTATATAGACCAACAACCTTCTAAACAAATTTTAGAATCTCAAAAGGATCTCAAATCTACAACTAATCCTTCAACTATTATTCCTATAAATTCAAAACCTTTAGACACATCCATCATACCTTCCACATCTCAAGACATAAATAATAAACCTTCTACATCTTATGCCCTTTCTGATGAACTTTTACCAGATTTATCTACAACCTTAATATCAAAAAAAATGAATGCTTTCATGCAAGATTCAAACCTTTTAAATAAATTGTCGCCCTCTCCTCGTACTTTGGGCCTCCCACAACCTTTGGGAAGTACTTACCAATTCGAGAGTTGTGCCTTCATTTATAAATGATATGACTGGGGAAGAATCCCTCGAAATATCAAAACTCATCATGAGGGATATGCTCGCTGTTATTTTACCAATGATTATGTTAAAGCTAAACCCATGATGCTTAAAATGGGATATAAAGGGAAAGGATTAGGACCTTTCCAAAATGGCATGAAAGAACCTTTCGAGGTAGAACCATGGCCTGCCCACTGTGGTGTGGGCTTATTTCCTAGTAAAGGACAACCCTTTCCTTTTGAGGATGATGATCACCTCATATGCTATCAAGATTATTTGGATAGGCATATTGATTTGCCTCTTAAAAATCAGTCATTTTCATGCAACATGCTATCCATAGCCTACCCTGAAATGATTGCTGACCTCGAGGAAGAGGTGGAAGGAGATATCTTCCATGATGTCTCTGTTGAAGAGATATTGCACAATGGATTCTATTTTGATGGTTCTATACCAACCATAGCTCAGCTTGACACCATTAATCCTCAAGATGACTTATCTAAATTAACTTTACAAGAATTACAAGAGTTGGGCGTTTCACCCGCCCCACCTAATTTTGAAAGAGATCTACACATGGAGGTAGAAAATGTCATTAAAATTAATATTGGAACTAAGGACAATCCTCACATGATCAATATTGGATCAGAACTAAGTCAACAAAAATAGGAACAATACATTGCATTCCTTAAAGAGTACAAAGATGTCTTTGCTTGGACATATGAAGATATGCCAGGTCTAGACCCTTCTGTAGTCATGCATCATCTAGTGGTCCATCCGGATGCTAAACCGGTTAAACAAAAACTCAGAAAAATGCATCCCAAAGTGGCTCTGCTAGTCAAAGGGGAATTAGAAAAACTCCTGAATGTTATCTTCATACAAGCTATTGATTATGCTGAATGGATCTCAAATGTAGTTCCAGACACTAAGAAAGAAGCTACCAAAGTTAGGGTTTGCACCAATTTTAGAGATATTAACGCTGCATGCCCTAAAGATGACTTTCCCCTTCCAAACATGGATCAAATTATCGACTTCACAGTCAAAAGTGGGATGATTTCCTTAATGGATGGATTCTCCGATTATAATCAGATCAGGATAGCTCCTGAAGACCAGGCTAAAACAGCCTTTATTACCCCCTGGGGTACCTTTTGCTGGAAAGTGATGCCCTTTGGCTTAAAGAATGTCGGTGCAACTTATCAATGGGCTATGACCTACATTTTTCATGATATGATGCATGATATCTTACATGATTATGTAGATGATATTATAGCTCACTCTCTTATTGAAAATAATCATTTATATGATTTAAGAAAAATTTTTAATCGATTACGAGAATATCTCATTCGATTAAATCCAACAAAATGCATATTCGGAGTTAAATCCGACAAACTATTAGGGGTTTTAGTTTCTTTACATGGTATCGAAATTGACCCTCTCAAAATTGTGACCATCACAGATATGCCCACACCCACTAATATATCTGAACTACGAAGTTTACAAGGTAAACTTCAAGCTATCCATCGCTTCATTGATAAGCTGGTGGACAAAATCGGTCCCTTTCTTAAGCTCCTTAAGAAGGACGTCCCCTTTAATTGGGACACAAAATGTAGAGAAGCTTTTGAACTTCTCAAACAATACCTCCTTAATCCGTCGGTGCTTTCACCGCCTAAATTTGATCGCCCATTTCTTCTATATATTTCTACTTCAGATTCTGCCTTAGGAGCTATGTTAGCTCAACTTGATGATGAAAAGCGAGAACGTGCCAATTATTACATCAGTCGAACTTTTGTCAGTTATGAAACCCGCTATACAGCATTAGAGAATTTATTTCTAGCAGTCGTGTTTGCTACGCAAAAACTATGACATTATATGCTTAGCCAAAAAACGTATGTCATTGCCAAATATGATCCTTTAAGATATCTCATGAGTCGACCTTATTTATTGGGTCGCACAGCCAAGTGGGTTCTCGCTCTAAGCGAGTTTGATCTCACATTCATAGGACAGAAGTCTGTTAAGGGTCAAATCATAGCAGATCAATTAGCTACTGCACCCTTAGAGTCTACTCATCCTCTCATCATCGAGTTTCCTGATGAATGCCTTCAATTAGAGGTAGACCATCCTGAACAATGGTCCTTATACTTTGATGGAGCTCGATGTATGAGTGGGGTTGGTGCGGGTATTATTTTAATATCTCCGCAAAAACATCTTATTCCTCTGTCCTTCAAACTGACCTTTGCTTGCACCAACAATACTGCTGAGTATGAAGCTCTAATCCTTGGATTACGATCTGCTTTAGCACTAAAAATCAAAAACCTCTTAGTTTTTGGGGATTCCCAATTGGTTATAAACCAAATTAATGAAGTTTATCAAACCCGAGATGATAAACTTCGCCCATATAAGGCCTATGTTTTACAATTGATGTCTTTATTTGATCAAGTTACTTTGGAAGCCATTCCTCGAACTAGCAACCGTGCAGCTGATGCTATGGCCGCAGCTGCATCCCTCTTGCCCTTGGAGTTAGACGACGAATATGCCACTATCATCATTCGTCGACTCCAGGAACCCGCTTCAAATAAGTCATGCTTAGAGCCTTTGGATGTGTTTCTAATCAATGAAACTACTCCTGAACCTTGGTATACAGACATATTTGATTTTCTCCAAAATGGGATGTTCCCTGCTAATTCTAATAGAAACCAGCGTCGGTTATTACGTCGACGAGCAAGTCGATTTGTAATAATTGGCAATACTTTGTATAGGAGATCTTTTGAAGGTATCCTATTAAGATGTCTAAATTTAGAAGAATCTAAATCAACCTTGAGTGAAGCCCACGATGGATCTTGTGGAGGACACTTTAGTGGTAGTATCATTGCTAAAAAGCTCCTTCGGATAGGATATTTTTGGCCTACCATGGAAACGGATGCACACGAGTATGTGCGTCATTACAACAAGTGTCAAAAACATGCTGACCTTGTCCATGCACCTGCACAAGAGCTGTAAGCTATTTCGTCTCCTTGGCCCTTTTCTAAATGGGGCTTGGATATTATTGGTAAAATCAATCCTGTGTCTTCTGATGGACACAAGTTCATCATCACTGCCACTGAGTATTTCATGAAGTGGGTTGAAGCTATGCCTTTAGCTTCTTGCACTGGTTCACAAGTTTATAAATTTATTTTTAATCAAATTATTTGCAGGTTCGGAATCCCTGCCAATCTCATATTTGACAATGGAACTCCTTTCAAAAATAAAGATGTTAAAAAATTATGTCAAAAATATAAGATTCAACATCGCTGGTCCACCCCTTATTATCCTCAGGGCAATGGTCAAGCAGAAGCATCTAACAAAAATTTAATCAAAATTCTCAAAATATTAGTCAATAAAATTGGTCGTGACTGGCATATTCAATTATATCCAACCTTGTGGGCTTATCGAACTAGTGTTCGGACTCCCACGGGCACTTCACCATTTGTTTTGGTATATGGTGCCGAAGCAGTTTTTCCATTTGAATTGGAAGTTCCTTCTTTGGCTCTGCTACTTCAAGATACCGAAGTAGGAGATGACTATCGCGTTGGCAGACTCAGTCAGCTAGAACTCCTAAATGAAAAACGCATCAATGCTTTGGAGCATGTCCGTGCATACCAAAACAAGCTTAAAAGAGCATATAATAAGAAAGTTTGTCATCGATCCTTTGAGATTGGCGACCTTGTTCTAAAAGAAAATCAAAAAAATACAAACGCAACTAAAGAACTTAAAGGTAAATTTGAGCCCAACTGGCTCGGACCATACATCATTACTGCAAAATTTGAATTAGGAGCATATAAATTATCTACCTTATATGGTAAAGAACTTAAAGAACCCATGAATATTTTACATCTCAAACATTACTATGCATAAATTTGGTCATTTCATGTATATATTTGTTCAAAGTACTCTCTCATATTTCTTTCAATTTATAAAAAAAAAAAAAATTCAAAAACATCAAAAACATTCATAAATCTCCAAAAAAAAAAATCTTCAAAACTATCTATTGCATTTATTTAAAGCACTTGTTAAGTTCTTTTGCTCAAAAACAAAAATCTCAATAAAAATATAACAACAACTATATGCTTGACTCTTTCGAAACCAAAACCATATACAAAAGAAAGAGAGAGTCAACATTTCCCAACTTCTAAAAAATCATGTATATATATTTTCTTACAATTATTGCAGTTATATGTTTCAACTTATTTTGGATAAAATTAGCATTTATTTGGCATCCCTCACTTGCACACTCACAACAAATAAATATCTTGATTTTATCTGGCATGATTACTAATCTCTCTTATATCAAAGTCCACAAAAGTCAATTAAATAAAGTTTGAGCATAGAGAATTGATCTTGTTATTTACTTAAACCAAGCACATCTTTTCACAATAAAATGATTATATTTGTAATATCCATGTTTTGCTACATAGTAGAACTGATTTCTTGGGTGAAAATTTTCCCCTGCTTGTGAAAGCTGAGTGATTTGCAAATAGGATTAATTGAATTACAAAGCTTAAATAAAAGGTAAATAACCTATTCGAGAAAGAAAGGGGGGAAAGGAGAAATTGGGGGAAAAGAAAGTTAACTTGAGTTCTCTTGCCGCCCAAATGCTGTCGTCTGTAAGGTAAAGGTAAGTTACCTTTACCCCAAGTAAAATCAAATATTTTTAACTTTTACTGATGGTAATTTCCAACATTCTCCCCCTTAAAGTTGAGAGGACTAACTATATAGTCTCTCAGCTTTATAAATTGAGCTTTAGCCATGCCTTTGGTGAAGATGTCTGCTAGATTATCCAAAGTGCTACAATATTGAAGCTCAACTGTCTGTTGTTCCACCATATCTCTTATGAAGTGATACTTCATATCAAAGTGTTTTGACCTTTTGTGGTGGACCGGATTATATGCCAACTGTATGGCACTTATATTATCACAATTTAGTTTGGTTGGACCAATTTGTTTTTCGCCAATCTCTTCAAGGATTTTCCTCAACCAGAGGATCTGAGTACTTGCATGAGTAATGGCTATGTACTCACCTTCTGTAGATGATAATGCTACAACAGATTGCTTCTTGGAACTCCAAGTTATTAGTCCTGATCCTAGACTAAAACAGTTCCCTGATGTAGATTTTTTGTCATCTATATTACTACCCCAATCGCTGTCACTATAACCAAATAACTTCACAGAGTTAGACTTGTGATAATGGATTCCAAAATCCAATGTACCTTTTACATATCGTAAAATTCGTTTGGTTGCTTGAAGATGCAGCTCGGATGGGCATGCCATAAATCGTGATACAAGAGAAACAACATATCGTATATCCGGCCTAGTGTTGGTGAGAAACATTAAACTCCCAACCATGCTTCGTAATTTGTCAAGTCAACATTAGGTGCTCCATCTTCTTTGCTTAGTCGGATTCCATGTCCAGCTTGGTGTTGCAACTGATTTGCACTGCTGCATAGCAAATTTCTTGATCATTTCATGAGCATATTTCTGTTGACATATGAAGATCCCATTCTTTGATTGATGTACTTCCATTCCTAGAAAGTATCTCATTAATCCGAGATCCTTCATCTCAAACTGATTCATCATGGAGTTTTTGAACTCCATATTCATTTTATCATTACTACCCATGAATATTAGATCATCCACATATAAACAAACTATGAGGATATCTACTCCATTTTTTAGGTAGTATAATGTTGGTTCACTCTTGCTTTTTGTGAAACCATATTTGCTGAAATAGCCATCAATTCTTGAGTACCATGCTCTTGGTGCTTGCTTGAGGCCATATAGTGCTTTTTTCAATTTATAAACAAGGTTCTCTTTTCCTGGTTCTTGGAAACCTTGAGGTTGTTGAACATACACCTCTTCCGTCAGTGTATCCATTTAAAAATGCACTTTTCACATCCATGTGTTGAATCTTCCATCCTTTATGGGCTGCCAAGGAAAGAACAGTTCTAATTGTTTCTTGTCGAGCAATTGGAGCAAAAGTTTCCTCATAATCTATTCCATATTTCTGAGTAAAACCTTTAGCTACTAATCTCGCCTTGTGCCTTTCAATGCTTCCATTAGCATTGAATTTGGTCTTATAGACCCATTTACATCCAACACATTTTTTTCCCTTGGGAAGCTTCACAAGCTCCCAAGTATCATTCTTTTCAATAGAGGATATTTCCTCTTCCATGGCATCCTGCCATATATTTTTAGTGCATGCTTTTTCATAGCTAGAAGGTTCTAGCTGTGCAGCAGCCAACAAAGCATAATTGACTACATCACCCCTTGGTTCATGAGACTCATCATCTCCCGACATTTGAAGATTTTCAAGTCTTGACAAAATGTCATCCATCTCACTAGCTTGACTCCTAGTGTATCTTTGTTGGAAATTCCTATCCAACATTTGAGAAGATGGATGACTTCGTAGTATGCGCTTTCCTCTATTTGTCTCTTTCCTTTGAGAAACTGAATCAATATCCATCGTACTTGGAGCGCTTACAGATCTTTGGAATCATTTTGGAGAATTTGGGGGTGCCAACAAATTCTTTCTTGGACTTGGTGTACCACTTGATGTACTTGATGAAGTTTCCTGATGTGGAATCTATGGAGGAGGACTGCTTTTCTTGGGTTGTACCATTATGGGAGGTACTGGTGTGGTACTGTCCGAATTAGAGTCAAAATCAACAAATTTTTTATGACCCCATTCTCCCCCTTCATCAAAAATTACATCCCTGGAGATAATGATTTTATGTGTCGTGGGATTGTACAATCTATACCCTTTGGTTGAATCACAATACCCTACAAAAACACATGCTTGACTCTTTGGATCAAGCTTCTTTCGCTTCTCCTCAGGAATGTGTGCATAAGCTAAAGAACCAAATACTCTGAAATGTTTGACATTTGGTTTCTTACCGTACCATCCTTCATAAGGAGTGATACCATCTAAACTAGAAGTCGGACTTCTATTTAGAATATATGCACTTGTTCTCACTGCATCTGCCCAATAGTTGTTTGTGAGATGTTTTGCCTGAAGCATTGTTCGTGCCATTTCAACAAGGGTGTGGTTCTTTCTCTCAGCCACACCGTTCTGCTTGGGGTGTAGGTAGTGGTGAACTACCTTTTTATCCCATTTTGCTTACAATAATGAAGAAATTCATTTGAGGAGTACTCTCCTCCTTTATCAGTGCGAAGACATTTGACATAGTAGTCACTTTGCTTTTCTACATTATTTCTGAAGTCTATGAAGCAATCAAATGCTTCATCTTTGTGTTTCAGAAAATACAACCAACACATTCTAGAATAATCATCTATGAATGTTAAAAAATAAGAATTGTTTCCAAGACTCTTTGTTTGCATTGGACCACAGATGTCCGAATGTACTAGCTAAAGAGGATAGCTTGCTCTCCACGCTCTGCCTCTTGGAAACTTCGTTCTGGAGTGCTTTCCCAAAGCACATGCTTTGCATACCTTTTTATGTTCTGGTATTTTTGGTAGTCCTGTCACCATAGCTTGTGATGTTAACATTTTCAAGCTAGCGAAATTGAGGTGACCATATCTCAAGTGCCACAATTCACTTGGATTTGTAAGAGCAATGTTTGCAAGTTGAGCTCCCCCTGGCTCACCAAACTTTAGAGGGAATAACCTATTCTTTGTCATAGGGACTTCTGTGATGACCCGGTTACAATTGTTTTTATCAAAGATTGTACATTTTCTTTCATCAAAAACTAATTTGTAATGCTTCTCCATCATTTGGCCAACACTTAACAAATTGTGTTGTAGCTGTGGAGTATAGTATATGTCATTCACATTTTTAATACATTCTTTTGTGGGAACTTCCATAGCTCCTATGCCTTAAATTTGCAAGGATTTATTATCCCCTAACTTAACTTGAGATTTGTAATTTGAATCTAATGTAGCAAAGAGATTTTCTTTTCCACTCATGTGGTTGGAGCAACCAGAGATCCGGAATCCATGTATCATTTAGATTTTGATCCTGTCTGTCCATAAGAGAGAAAAAGATTTGGTGGACCTTCTTCTTCTCCGTAGAATGAGCCATATTTACTGCTTTGATCTTTTGAAGACTTTGACCAGCAGTCACGAGCAAAGTGGCCTTGTTTCCCACAATTGAAACATGTTGTTTTAGGCTTATTACTTCCTCGTCCTTGATTTCCACGGCCTGCATTGTCGCTTTGGTTCTGATTGGCTCCTCTATTTTGATTTCCACCTCTATTTGGATTACCTCCTCTGTAGGAGTTGCTTTGGCCCTTGCCTCTTTGTTTTTGTCCTCTACCTCGTCCTCTTCCTTGTCCTCGTCTTACACTTTCATTCGAAGTGAAGGCTTTGTCATCACCTCCATAGCTTGTTGAAGGTGCACCTTGAAGTCACTCTTCATGTGATGTTAATGATCCAATCAAACTATCAAATGTAAGAGTAGAAAGATATTTGGATTCTTCAATTATGATTGCAATGTGATTCCACTTAGGAAGAAGTGTTCGCAACACTTTCTTCACAATTGTTTCATTTTTTGTGTCTTCACCTAAAGTTTGCATCATATCAACTACTGCTTTAACATGAACACAATAGTCTCCAACTCTTTCATTGTCCTTCATTCTGAGATTTTTAAAATCTCTTTTCAAAGTCTGAAGCTTGACTTGCTTTACTTTATCACTTCCTTGGAATCCTTCTTTCAAGGCATTCCATGCATCTGTAGTAGTTAAGTAAGATGCAATTCTTGGAAAGATACTAGGATCTAATGCTGATTGAAGATGGTATAAGGCAAATGAATTATTTTTTTGTGCATCTTTGTAGATATTTTTATCATTTGCACTTAAAGTAGTCCAATCTGTTGGAGCAATGTAACCGTCTTCAATAATATCCCATAGTCCTTTTCCGATGAGTAATGTCCTCGTCTTGATGGACCAAGACTCATAATTATCCCCTCTGAATTCAAGAATTGGTAGATTATTATGTGATCCCATTTTTTAATCTACTAAAACAAGAAACCTCTCTTTTATAGTCTTATTGCAAAAAGACTTTACAAACTATCAAGCCTTGCTTGATTTACAATCATGAACAACTCAAACTTGTTCAAGAATTACAAAATTGTCGCCGACTTGTTCATCATCGTCACCGATCAATATTATTTCAGGAGAAGGAGGTTGAAGGATTTCAACCGAATTACTATAATGAATATATTCGGATCCTTGTGCAGCAATTGCAACTGTGTCAGATTGTTCAAACTTGCTGCCGAAGGAGTTATCTTCTGAATCGGCTTCGTATCCTTGATCAGGATTTCTCTGGTGTGCAATAACCATGTTTTGCAACTGTGAAAAAACTGTATTAAGACTTAGTGTTTTCACGCTCCTATCAAAGTTTTCAGGAGTTGTTCTCAGTAACAACTTGCAGAGGGCATGATAACAACCTTCCGATCTTATCATTTAAGAAAATTTCCCAGAAATTTTCTTTTACAAGGATTTCCTCTTAGGAAATAGTAAAAAAAATTTAACTTTCCAAGTTTTTTTTTTTTTTAACTTTACATATATTTCCTCTTAGGAAATTTCAATCAATAAAAAACTTCACATTTATTTCCTCTTAGGAAATTTCACTCAAAAAAAAAAAAAAAATTTATAAAAGCTAATGAACAGTTTAAAAAAAAACTAAAAAAAAAATATATTTTTTTTAATTTTAAACTTATTCCTTAGTTTTTGTTTTGATTAAAAAAATTTAATTAAAAAAAAATTGATTTTCTATCGACCCCGCCGAGAGTCGATCCTACGACCTCGCGGGTCTCAGGGCTAAGGGTAGCCGCTGCGCTACCCTGGCTGATCCGGGAGCAACGCGCGCTCCCCGCCTCTTGAATTTTGCATCGAGCGCGAAGCAAGTTTTGGCTTCGCGCTTCGGCGTGAAGCTTTTATATTCTTTGGGACTATTAGTCCCACATCGCTCACAGAGCAATGTTTTTGTTGTTTAAAAACAACAAAGCACGCAATGTGCTTTGACTGCCTGTGGGCAGTCACCAATGCCGCAGCCTTTTGCCATCGATGATGCACGCACAGATTGACACGTCACCTTCTCGGGCCACGCACCAGTGCCACGTCAGCACAATTTGCAGATCGCCATGTCACCTTCTCAGGCTACGCACCAGTGCCACGTCAGCACGCATCGTGCGACGTCGATCTCGCACCTCGGGCCACGTGCAATAGATCACCACCTCAGCTTTACCTCAAGAATTGTGTTAGCGCCACGTCAACAGTGCCTCGAGAATCATGTAGATATGTTGCTCCTGCAGGCCACGTCATCCAGTTCCACCAGTGCCTCGAAAAACATGCCAGTCAGCTCCTACGGGCCGTCTCGAGATCCGTGCCGCCTCGGCTCCTGCGGGCCACCTCGAGATCCTTGTTGTTGCCTCGAACTGCGGGCCCCATCACCTCGGGAATCATGCCGCTCTGATACCAAATGTGAAAGGTGAGTGATTTGCAAATAGGATTAATTGAATTAACGTTGAATCAAAGGTTACAAAGCTTAAATACAAGGTAAATAACCTATTCGAGAAAGAAAGGGGGGAAAGGAGAAATTGGGGGAAAATAAAGTTAACTTGAGTTCTCTTGCCGCCCAAATGCTGCCGTCCAGGTAAGGTAAAGGTAAGTTACCTTTACCCCAAGTAAAATCAAATATTTTTAACTTTTACTGATGGTAATTTCCAACACTGCTATCCTATCATGCACATGGTCTAGAATCTTTGAGAATTGGCAAAAGGACAAGCTCACCCCTACCCAGAATAAAAATCCCTTGCTCTACAGCTAATCTGAGCACGTATCCCTAGCAAAGAAAAAAAAAAAAAAAAAAAAAGAAAAATTCAAGAAAAGCGAAAAAGAAAAATATTATTTTATATCATTACGGCATTATCAAGCAAAAATACAAAAGAAAAAGAAAAATAAGCAAAGTTCAAAAGCAAAAGCAAGAAAGCAATAAAATCCCTTTCCCTACCCTTTGAAAAGAAAAGAAGGGTTGATGAGCTTGAATCCCTAGAATTCTCAATTATTCGAACACTGTGAGGTAAGCCCCATAACAGGTGGTTTGTGCCCAACCTGCTTGGCCTTGGGTAACTCCTAGCGTGGCGATATGTCTGTCACATTAGCGACCTTCTTTTGTACGAGACCTATGTCTGCTTATGGATTAGCTAGCTCTTGATAATCCAATCTACATAGTAGTCTAATATGGTTATATGCATCTACATCATGGTTAATGAACACTTATTTGGTTTCTTCAAATCACTTGTATCATAGTATCTTGCTCAAACCTGGTAAATGAACAATACAATTGCACACACATTTGTATTTGAGAGATTTTGTCTATCATTCTGATAAATCAAGATTGGAAATGAATTCACATATGTACATGGGATTCATTATAAATCTAATTTTGTTTTCAAAATACTTTGAAATATTATTTTTGCAACTTGTTTGGAATAATCAAGTACAATTATTTTTCATAAAGACAACTATATAATAGAAAAATCACAAATTTCTTTCAAAACATATCATATATATCATATCAACTTTCGCGACGATGGTATAGTTCTAAAACCAAAATTGGAATTTTATGCCTAGCGCAAGTCCTCATTTTCATATTTTCTGTTCATCAAAAATCAATCATGCAATAAAACTATCTATTTTCTTTGATTTTCGCGATGATGGTATAAGTCTATACCTCCATATTCTATGCCTAGCGCAAACCATTGTAACAATTTATATTCTCCCATTTATCAAAACTCATAAAAACCATATGACTTCATTTTATTACACAAATTTTGCTTTTCAAAAGAATGCACATTTTCATTATTTCATGTCATTATGTCAACCTCCAATTTTACAATGACGGTATAATTCCTAAGGAATTATTCAATAATTTTATCACACTTAGGAATTTATGCCTAGCAAAAATCATTTTTTACAAATATTTCATGCATAATATTTTTATGGAAATCTGAAAACAAACCATCATCATCATCATCATTTGCATCATCACAACAAAGTCTTAAGACAGTCTCTTAAGCACTCTTTCACTTTTTACAATATTTCTATAAATGGGATTAGCTTGACGACCGAGTGAGCAGCGACTCCATGAAATGGTCTATAATAACGACAATGTCCTTTGAAATTATTGTTAAAAGTCCCCCTTTCTTTTATGAAATCATTGTATCACAAACAATCAATTTGTTACATCAGATTATTTCATCAATATTACAGCATGACATCAAAAGGTATAAATTCTTTTCCAACGACATAATTACAAGCATTATCAAAATCAATCAATCAAAGCATCATCAATATACTCATAACATAAGTCATATGACCAAAAATATCTCATCTATATATATATATATATATATATCTCAAAAATATATATGTACATCATATCAGATAGATTGGTATGCCACAATCCATATCTTGGCATACTCAATCAAGTGTCCTCCGAGCAGTGTCTCGAGAGCCCCTAGAGCTCTCAGCCTCATCTCCTCCCCTGCCCTACGGAGGACGAGGTGGTCCCATCATAGTATGTGTGGTACTGCGAGTCCTCGTAGTCGATCGGGATGAGCTCCTCGATGACCCTGTCCTGATCGGATCTGCTATGGCAGCCGACAGTTGTACCCTCTGGCCCTCCGACACCGCCTGGTAGTATAGATCCTGATAGAATGCGGTCTGAGAAATCGATCGTAGCAGCTCCTGAGTGCTCACCCCTCCACCCCGTGCCTTGAGATGTGCATTCTCATCTCGCAGCTGCGACACCTCAGCCTGGTGTTGTGCGGCCGCATCTTGTAGTGTCTGCACCTAAGTCTGTAGACGATCCCTCTCTGCCCGGAGAGTAGCCATCTCGCTACTCTCTCCTGTATCCACGCCCTTGCCCTTATCAAGCAATGGTGGCCTCTATGGAGATGGGGGTCTCGCCTCCCTCCTCTCCCTCTCTCTTTGTTATGGCTGCTCCTATGCCTGTGGTCTCCTCTACTCTCTCCCGTCGTGACCCTGGGCTGCCTCTATCGCCGCCTGGCATCGCCTCCCTATCCGACACATGACTGCATGGATCGGACCCTGTGCCCTCGTCATCCGAGGAGGGCGGATGCCTGCATACCAGGCATCGTAGCCATCGGCTACTCCTATGTTGTCCCCATCCACTGGCTGAATGGGGGCATCATCTGAGTCCTGGCTTCAAAATCGCTGCATGTCTGGAGCCCCGCTAACAGTGGTGTTATCCCGGATGGTCCAGGAAAACTCATAATCCTTGAGAGATGGGATCCCCTGTTGTAGACCGAATTGTTGCAAAACTTGGTCGTAGCGGTGGACCTCCACCTCTCCCCTCTCCATCCTCGGCCAACGAGACTCGCTTCGATGCGAGCCGCCTCCCCGTCCGTCCTCTGCCCACCCTGGATGTTGCCTCCACGGCCTCCAGGTGATCTGGTCTGGGACCAAATCATCCAGTAGTCTTCGGGACATCGACAGGTCAATCCGTCGTTGTGCCCCTCTCCGAAGCCACCAGTAGAAGACTCGGGGCCTCTCCCCGTCTACCCCTGTCAGTGGAAGCCCTATCGACCTCCGCACCGCAATGTGCTCCTAGCACCAAACCTGTAGTAGCGATGTCATCACCAGACATCGCTCGCCCTTGTACACGACCCCGTAAAGGATCCTGTACAGTCGGCATAGTACAAATCTGCCCCATGAGAACCTGTAGCCATGGTCCCGCATGTCGCAGATCACATCTGCCAAGGATCCACGGCACCCTGCACCCACTCTGGTGGCATAGCAAAAGTCCACCAACTACCCCAGCCAGAACCTATGTGAGTCTAGATGCCCCAGGCATCTGGCGTAGTGCCTCGATATTAACTCTGCCCTTCTCCAGGGCAAAGCTCGGGTCACCACATAGCCGTCCCATCACGTGGCCCTGATTGGCCGCAGGTGTGATCATCCGTCCTTGTATGGGGATTCTCAAAATCCTCCATACATCCTCCAATGTGGGAGTCATCTCCCCTGTCGGTAATCGAAAATAGGAAGACCCCGAATACCATCTCTCTGCTAGGGCTGTCAGTAGCCCCATGTCTGTGGAAACCTGCGGCATCTCCGCCACATGCTACAAGTCGGCTCGTGCCAGCAGATCCCACTCTGCCTGGGTGAGAGCAGCCAAGTCGTCTCTCAATCCGTCGTATTTCCACTCTCTGCTTTTTAGTAATCCTCTCTGCAAACATAAACAAAAAAACAACAAGCAATCATTAATAAACAATTCCAGTAATTAATAATGCAACTCAAAGATCAATTTTTTGCAATTGATGATATCGCCCACTATTGGACGATATCGTCCCAAATTTGAGCATAATCGTCTTCGATTTCGCAGTTCGAAATCGTCTCTAATTTGACGAAATCGTCCCCCTTTCGACGATTTTGCCCTCGGGTGAAATTGCCAAAATTGGGACGATTTCATCGAAATCGGGACGATTTCATCGAAATCGGGACGATTTCGTCCCGACGATGTCGATGGCCAAAAACGGCCGTGATGCTCCAAATTCACTTAAAAATTCATCTAGAAAGCATGTAAAAGCAACTTAAACCAATCTAAATTGAGTTTAGACCCTTACCCGTAGACCACGTCGGACCTCTGCAGATCTGTGCGCTGTCTCAACCATTTTTTGCTCCAGAGCTCTAAAAACCAGAAAAATGAACAGTAACAATGAATTAGGGTTTTACCCTATTTTTCTTAATTTTATTCAACAATAATTTCTTTTTTTTTTTTTTTTTTTTGCTTTTCTGCGTTTTTACCTCAAACGTTCGATTTGGGTAAAAACACGGAGGGGGCACCATAGTAAGCTGTCGTACGATTCGACCAAGAATCGTCGCCTAAAAATGGAAATAATTTTTTCTTTCTCGTAGATCGAGAAGAACTCTTCTTTAACGCATTTTCTTCGAAAAATTTGCTAAAGAGGGGGCAAAATGTAGCACCCTAAAATTGGCACAGTCAAATTGGAATAATTACATTCACCTTAGTAAATAAATTTAAATTCAAATTTAACCTCCCAAGCCGCCCGTTAACCGTTGAGAAACCCGTTTCCCCTTTTTTCATGCCATTTTTAGAGGTTGTTTTGACCGTTGGACGATATCGTCGTCGATTAGACAATATCGCCCTAGATTTGACGATTTCGTCTGGACTAGAACGTCCAGACGATTTTGTCACAAAACTGAATTTGCATAGATAGACTCTATTCCAACGGGTCTCCAATTCGGGTAGAAGCGTGTCTGCGCCATTGGGACCCTTCCCCCGTTGGAGATCTCCCAAATTGGGATGATCTCCAACCTCCCAACAACTCCCCTATGCCTATTTAAACTCTAGGACATTCCCTCCCCAACCCCCGGCGGAATTTTATCTGCAAATTGAATCCCTCTGCACTAAAACACCTTAATCTTATTTTTGCACTAGTCCTATAGCAGTTTTTATGCAGGTACACCACTGATTTTCAACTGGAGCCAGCACCCATCATCGTCGACAAACCTGTCAAGATCGAAGGCGATCCTGTCAAATTCGAGACGATCTCGTACTGATGCGAGATGATCTCGACTACAGTCCACATCGAGGCAATCAGTGCCTGGAGTTTTCTTTTCTTAACTTTGCCTCAGTTATTTTGTTTTACAAATTAGATAATCTATTTAGTTTTTATCCTATTTTGCATCTGGAGTTCACCCATATAGTCTATATTGCATGTTAAGCTCATAATCTGCCATTAAAGTATAGCAATTTACTTATTTTCTATTTTAAAACTTTGTTCAGTATTCAGTTTATTATTTGGCATATTTTTCCTCTGTTTGCACAGTAGGAATTCTTGTATTTTGCATCTGTTCTCTGTTTTGCAGGTCTCTGACGAATTCGTCAGATTTCGGATGATTCTCGTCGGTCTCGGATGAATCGCAGATTCGGACGATTCTGTCAGATTACAGGCGATTACGTTGAATTCCAGACGATCCAGACTGCTTCAAGCATCAGAAACTTCTTCAGACATCCGGATTAGGTATTCTTCATTTGCCTCCTACAAATTCTTTGTTTTTTGCTTTCTACTAGGTTTGCTGTATTCATTTAAATTGCATTTTCATATAGATTAAGTTAGATCCATTCAATCAAACCTAGGATGAATGCTTAAGGATAAAACGAAATCATCAAAACACATTCCAAAAACCTAGGCGTGGAAACTGCCACCAAATGTTTCCTAGTGAACCCACCATCCATCGAAAAATCACCAAAACACACCTCCCTTGAGAGGCGAGACCTTCGTAAAGTCCTCTCATCCGAGGTACCGCACCATCCTTTTCCCATCCTCCTTTTGGGCGCGGATCCAATAGCCTGAAGGTAGGGATGCAAAAAATTTGGAGCGATACAAGTACTTCTCCTCTACAAGAGTAGTAGTTTTGGCTACTCCAAAATGACCATCCAAACCCCTACTATGTAATTCCCTCAATATGTTCTCACTCATAGAGCCCTTTACCCTTAAACAAGTAACCATTCTATAAAAAATACTCTTCAAAAATAGTATGAGACTCGCCCCCTACCACACTTTTGCATTATTGCACAAAATTCCCAAAATTCACATCAGATTCATACAGATCTTTAATCCCCTCAAATCCTACCACTTCATTCTCCATGTCAACAAAAAGACTCTCCTACTCAATGCATCAGCAACCTTATTCTATTTTTCTGACTTGTGTTTCAGGATAAATGTATATTGTTGCAAAAATGAAACCCATTTGGCATGCCTACTATTTAACTTTTTCTGAGAATTGACATACCTCAATGCTTCATGATCAGTAAACAACACAAACTCCTTTGAGATTAAGTAGTGCCTCCAATGTTGCAATGCTTGCATAATTGCATAAAATTCCACATCATATATAGAATAATTCTTCCTTGCATCATTCAGCTTCTCACTAAAAAATGCTACAGGTCGGCCCTCTTGACTTAATACACCACCAATTCCAACAAATAAGGCATCAAAATCAACCTCAAACACCTTACTGAAATTTGGTAACACTATAACAAGGGCTTCCAACACCTTCTTATTCAAGAGTTCAAAACTCTCTATTGCTATCATAGTCCATACAAACTCTTTCCCCTTCATGCACTTAGTTATAGGGGCATCTATACTACTGAAGTTCCTGATGAACTTCCTGTAAAAGGTAGATAGTCCATGAAAGCTCCTTACTTTTGTTATAGATAGTGGAAGAGGCCATTCCATAATCACCTTAACTTTCTCATCATCCATCCCCATTCCATCTCTCGATATTACAAATCCCAAAAACACTAAACTATCTTGAAGAAATCTACATTTCTTCAAGTTGACATACAATTTCTCCTTCCTAAGCACGTCTAACACTAATTTCAGGTGTAACAAATGGTCTTCTTCACTTTTACTATAAATCAAAATATCATAAAAATACACAACCACAAACTTACCATTATATTCTCGTAGTATTCTGTTCATTAACCGCATAAATATACTATGTGCATTAGACAACCCAAATGGCATCACCATCCACTCGTACAATCCATATTTTCTCTTAAAAGTTGTCTTCCATTCATCCCCTTCTCGAATTCTGATCTAGTAGTAGCCACTCCGTAGATCAATTTTACTGAAGTATTTAGCTCCAGCCAATCCATCCATCATGTCATCCACTCTTGGCATAGGATATCGATACTTTATTATGATTTTTTTTATGGCTAAACTGTCTACACACATTCACCAGTCACCAACTTTCTTTGGGGTCAAAAATGTTGGAGTCACACATGGACTCATACTCTCCTTAACTAATCCCTTCTTTATCAACTTTGTCACTTGCCTACTCAACTCTGCATTCTGTGTCAGGGTCAATCGAGAAGCTGCCTGATTTGGGAGCACTGATCCTAGAATCAAATCCATGTGATGTTGGATATCCCTATTTGGTGGTAGCCCATCTGGTAACTCCTTTGGTGTGATATATTTATATTCACTTAGCAACTTAGCTACTATTGTAGGCATAACCACTTCCTTTGTTTCTAGCTTCCTAGCTGTTAAGGCATAACAAAAGCTAGCGTCCCTGATCTCTGCAAGAAAATCTTTTATTGTTAACAAGTTCTCACTCGACCCATCCTCCTTTAGAGGTACAAGAACTACCTTTACACCATCCTTACAGAATGTGTAAGTATTCTTTCTACCATTATGGTTAGTATCCCTGTTGTACTACCAAGGTCTTCCCAATAGAATGTGACATGCATCCATCGTGATCACATCACACCACACTTCACCTTGTAACTGCTCCCAATTGAAAATTTAATTAAACACATCTGATCTACTGTTACCTCATTTGCCTTCTTAACCCATGAGATGCGATATGGATAAGGATGTTTCACATTTCAAGTGCATTTTATCAACCATGACATTTGACACCATATTCTCATAGCTACCACCATCAATGATAATGTTACATACCTTCCCTCCTAATGTACACCTTGTTCAAAATATGTTCGTTCGCAGCCAAGAATATTCACCATCTATGGTCTTCCCCTTTGCTTTGCTTTGCACCATATCTTTCTTAGGAGAAATCAACATCCTCCTTATCATAAGTGCTTCTCCCATGTCAGCAACAACTTCATCCTCGTCCTACTCTTCCATATCAACTAGATTGACCCTTCCTTGTCCTCATTGACCACTTTCTTGGACATCACGTTGGTGACACTCAAATGCTCTATGCCCCTCCTCACCACATTCATAATAGGTATATGACCTCCTCGGATCATTCCCATTTCATCCACCACCGTAACCTCTACCTCATTGGTATCCTCTTCCTATCAGATTCTACCCATCTTATTCTTGTTTAGTAGGTATTGAGGATTCTCCCTTGAGAAAATTAGATCCACTTTGATCCCGACCTGAAGAGGGTGTGAAACCCTTCTTACCTCTTCTATTAATCCTTTTCAATTTCTCCTCTGCCTTGAGGGCCATTTGATATGCATCCTCCATTGTAAGAGTGTGATGCATGCTCATCTCATTTTGAATAGCAAAACTTAGGCCATTTACATACTTGGCAGCCTTTTGGTCCTCTGTCTCATTGTGCTCCACTCGAATGGATAGCTTGTAGAATTCATTAGTATAGTCCTCAATGCTTTGATCCTTCTATAGGATATTCTAAAATCTATGAAATAGGGTTTGGGAGTAGTCTATAGGTATAATTTTTTTTGTAACTTCTTCTTCATCTTTGTCCAATCCTTGATCTTTTCCTTTCCATTCCTCTATCGTGTAGTCTGTAAATGATCCCACCAAATCAATGCATGTCCCTTCAACTTTGTTCATGCGAGCTTAACCTTCTTCTCTTCAGAAAAGTTACTCCATTCAAAATATTTTTTTAGGCTATTGATCCAATCAATCAACTCCTCTAGTTTCAACCCACCAAAATACTCGAGAACCTCAATCTTGATCCCATATCGATTCCCCTTAAGCCCCTCTAGAGCTCGTATCAGTCAATTTTCAAAATTGTGCCTTTCTTCCTCTGGGCCCTCTAGTTCTACTTCTACGTGGACCTTAGATCCATGTTGCTCAGGTATATTTTCATCATCAGATCCTTGATCTACATGTGCCATGGGACGTCTCTCTTCCATGCGATAAATCACACCAGTTAGCCGTGTTATTTTTGCATTTAGATCTTCGATCTACCTATTCATCTGGGCATATATTCTATGTGGCATCTTCCCTTCACTAACGATATCAACCTAGCTCTTATACCAAATGGTGTAAACTCAGCTACAAGAGACCAACAAAATGGACTCCAATCACGTAACACAAATGCAATAATAGAATAAAATGACCAATTGATATTCTTCTCATTCCTAAATTCACACCACTTCTACAAAATATTACAATCCATCATATAGCAACCGAAAACCAAAGAAACCCTAAAAATGTCTTTTTTCTAAAAACTGCTAAAAATAGATCTTTTCCTAAAAACTGCTAAAAATAGAAATGAGTCGGATTGCACTCAAATCTAGTGCACACATACCTCTTACAATAATGAACCTTAATTTAAAATACTAGATCTCAAATTAAGGTAAACTTCTAACATCCAAAAAAACCCAAAAAACTCGGGAACCTATTCTAAAAGCTAATTTTGGGGCACTAGATGTTGAAGTTAGGTCTCGAAAACATGATTTTTGAAGGATCAGGAGGATCAAAGATCGTCCTGATGCAGAACATGCAAGTGGAACCACCTATTAAATTTCAAGGTAAACGGGCGTACGGTTCACAAGTTATGGCTCCTACAAGGTGCATAAAAGCTCACTAGGAACTTGTCCAAATTTGCTCTAGCAAGCTCACCAAGAACTTGCCCAAAACCATCCCAAATCTGTCCACAAATTTGTCCCAAAACTATCCCAAAACTGTCCATAAATCTGGCTATAAATCTGCCCCAAAACTGTCGACAAAGCTTTCTCAAAATTGTCCACAAATGCCTTCTCAAAGGCTCAATGAATCATGCTCAAGTAGCACTCAAATCTCATCCATAAATATATCAAGGCAAAGCTCAAAGATGAACTCAACAATGAATGACAATGTACTCTTCAATGGATGACAACAATGATCCACAATGATCTCAACTCAACTCAACTCAATCAACTCATAGAAGCATAAAGAGAATTGTTAGAGACTCAATATGTTCTAGGCTCAATCTCAACTCAACTCAACTCAACTCATAGAAGCATAAAGACAATTTTTAGAGACTCAATATGTTATAATATCAATCTCAACTCAAATCAGAATAATGGAATAGTTTGTTTCATAGGACTTGAACAATCACTTCACACATCACTTGACTAGGCTTATTCAACTCAACTCAACCCAAGTCTTATAGAACCATAAAGAGAATTGTTAGAGACTCAATATGTTCTAAACTCAATCTCAACTAATCACCACAAGGGATAATTCTTCCTCACACAACCCTAGTCCAAGTATGTATCAACCAACTCAAATGTTTCCAAAAATGCTCAACCACACATCTCACATAACAATGATACTCATGTTCTTTCACAACCAATGGGCTTCAACAACTATGCTTATAAAACAAGGTTTAAACACAACTCTCAATTCAGAAAACCTTGAAGCATTCAACCAACCACTTTCAAAAAGGAAACCACAAACAATCCTTTTCCCTCCAATGATATTTCAAAAATCAACCACCATAGAAAATCAATAGGAGAATGTGCCCATACCTTTTATGAATATTAAGAAACCCCTTTGGAAAATTTGCCCCACTCAACACACTTTGAAAAGAACAAAACAACCTTCATTTGAACCCTTTTACAAAACTAGAAATATCTCTTTATGTACACCTTATTTCTCCTTCTAAACAAAATAATAAAATAGCCCTCGAAATAATATTTCCAATGATATATAATATGATATACTTCTAAAATGAAAATCACCATAAATCTTTCCTTTTCACAACATGCACCACAAACCTTATCTCTCCTAGGGCAACCTTAGAAAAATAAAATATTTGGAAATATTAATAACTTACCTTTAACCTCAACAGGATTCGATCCCCTGTCGTTGCCCTTGCATCACTCAAATCGCAGTGCCAACAACCATGTTATCCAACCGCTCACATAGAAACCAAGAGCACAATACCTCCTTCTTGCTTCTTCTGAACTTGCCCTCAGAAACCACATGCGCAAAAGGTTCTCCCTTTTTACCTTGCAAAAACTAGCGCTAGTAGGATTCGAACTTCGAATATGCTAGTGGTTAAACACCTTACACACATTCCTCTTGTTGCCAGGCCACAAGCGCCTACGGTGATAGGTAAGGAACCTCCCTTACCTTTGTTCCCTCTTCTCTTCGCTGGTTTTCGAACGAATACGACACTTATGCTTCCTTAGCACTTCAAACGGATTATCTTCATCGAGGATTTAGAGAAAATAAAAAGTTTAGTGGCATATTTATATATGCCCACCTTTTTTCTTTTGACGTCGGCTATGACTTAATATTATTTGCCTCCTTCTTGACGTCGGTAATAATAAAATGATAATTTAAATTTAAATTTTTAAATGATTAAAATTTAAACTTAAAAATTTAAAATTAATTATCTCTGTCATTGGGGTACCTTTTTCGATGAAACAAAAATCCAACCTGGGTTTTAAGAAAAACCCATTTCAAATCTTCCATCCATGGTTTTAAATAAAATCTTTTATTTTGCCTGCCTTGGTTTTCACAAAAACCTTGTAAATAGCCATGCTTTCCAAAATATCATAAATGCTTATTTATGAAATATTTTGGCCACCAAAACTCAATGTGATCCATGTGACATCAATTATCCATGTGAAATCAATGACAACATAAAATACCTCAAATTTCCAACAATCTCCCCCTTTGTCATTGATGGCAACACCTCTAATGCAAATCACCACAGTCACTGCAAAAACCAACTCCGAGAATCAAAGTTGCTCCTCAATACTCTCTATGGAGGTTGCTCCCCCTAACTCAATACTCTCTTTGGAGGCTTCTCCCCCTAACTCAATCCTCTCCCCCTTACTCAAATCTCTCCCCCTTTGACATCAATGGCAAAAGGGACACCTATGGGGCTAAAATATATGACTCTTAAGCTTAGCCCCCTCACCCCTTCTCTCTTGAGGTGATTAATTTTTGGGGTGGGAGTACTTTTACTCCCAACTCACTTTGTTTATTTCCTCTATCAACTTCCTTTCATGTTTTTCTAATATCCTTCTCTTGATGAATTACTTGATCTTCTTGTCTAGAACCTGTTTGACCTTCTTGCCTTGAACTTGTTTGACCTTCTTGCCTTGAACCTGTTTGGAATTGAGTCCTATACCATTTTGTAATATGCCCAAAGTTATTGCAATTGAAACACTTGATATTGTATCCTTTGGATGGTGCCCATGTCTTGAATTCATTCTTAAAATAATTTCCATATCCATTCCTTTCCTGAACCCTGTATTGTGAAGCTCTGTTTTCATTACCATTATGACTTCTGAATTGTGTAGCTCTAAAACCAAAACCATGTTTATCATTTCCTTTGCACTAAAAAGCTTTATGACCAATATTGTTACATGAGAAGCAATATCCCTTAAAACCATACCTTCTTCCTTTGAAGTTTCTTCTAGCAAAATCAAACTTCTTTGATCCATAGACCCTGTAGTGTATAGCCCTCTTTCCAAATCCATTACAATAAAAACAATGTCCTTGAAAAGCCGTTTTTCATGCCTTGGTTCTTCATACCTTTCTTGACCATTATCCTTATGATAATTTTCAACTTGTGCATTGCATACTTGAACCTTCTTTGTAGTATCTAAAACTTCTTCCTTGGTTTATTCCTTGCTTTTCTCTTCAAGAATTTCTTTTCCTTTTGAACTTGATTCACCTATCTCAAAACAAGAACCAAACTGAATATTTGGAGCCATAGGAACTTTGGAACTTTCCTCACAAATCTTAGGTGCTTCCTTTCTTTCATATTTTAAAACTTCCTTTCCTTTTGAGTGTGATTCCCCAAACCTGAAACATGAGACCTTTGGTGCTTTGGAATCTTCCTCTTCTTTCTCTTCATTTGTGTCAAGTAGAAAATTGGCATCCATATCTATAGCCTCTGAAATACATGTTTCCTTATTAGTGAAAATATCTTGACCTTTTGAGTTATGTTATGGATCAAACTTCTCACATATGGAACACCTCAATTCTTTTAGATTTTCCTTAACCTCTTGTAGTTGCTCATGGATAACATTGAAGTCTTCCTTTAGATCAACTGAGATATTATCCTTTTGTTTAACTTCTTCTATTTGGAGTGAATTTTCTTCTTCTACTTCTCTTATCCCATAGAAAAACCCTTCTTCATCTTAACTATCACTAAGATCATTATAATCTTCTATAGCAAACAAACTCTCAATATTTCTTTGACCATGCTTGTTTCCTTGATGTGTCATCTCATCTTCACTAACACTGAAACCATTGCAATATCCTGATCTATATCTCTTTGACCACACACAAAGCATTGTTCTCTTTCACCTTCTATTCCTAGAAATAAATGTTCTTCCTTTTCATCATCTGATTTGTCTCTATCACTATGATCTAAGCTATCACTTGCTTCTACAATGTAGTAATATTTCTTTACCTTACGAAAAATTGTATTCTTCTCATACCTATTTTTCTTGAATCTATCATCTTTGTCATGCTTATGCTTTCCATATTCTTTTCTTTTGTGACCCTATTTTTCATCATCACTATTTTCTTCATGTGAACACTTGTATGCATAGTGACCAAGATCACCACACTTGTAGCATCTGACTTTCCTTATATCCCTAAAATTTCTTGAGTCCTTATTCCTTTTAATGAAGTTAGCTTCCTCATCATTATTTGGAACTCTACTTGTTTTTGAAACTTTCTCTTTCTCTTTTTCTGAAGCCTTGAATGCAATCTCTTTTATTGTAACCTGATGCTTACTTACCCTCATCTCATAAGCTATGAGAGTACCTTGCAATTATTCTATTGTTAGCTTTTCGATATTCATTGTATTTTCTATTGCTAAAACATTAGAATCATATTTCATGGGAAGTTATCTCAAAACCTTTTGAGTAACTTCTAATTCTTTCATCTCAAAACCTAGGCCTCTCATGGTGTTAGTAATCTCATCAACTCGAAGTAAGAACTTTGCAATATCTTCAGAATCTTCCATTTTTAATTCCTTAAATATTTTTCTATGAGTTTGTAGTTTTTCCAACTTTACCTTGGAATATCATTCATAAGTATTATGCAACTTGGTCCACATTTCATTAGCTAAAGTACATACCATGAATTTTACAAAATTTGTCTCACGAAGCCCACTCAAAATACAATTCATTGCTCTTGCATTGATCTCAACAAATTTCTTGATAGTCTTATCTGCCTCGGGATCACCTTCAACCCTATAATATTTTTCAACCATTTTTCATACCTCATATCCTTATGATATCAAGTATTTCTCCATCCTCATGCTCCAGAAAACATAATTGTTACCATCAAACAATGGAGCCTTATTTGTAGATGATCCATTCTATGAAGTCATATATGTTCTTATAGAATATGCCCTCAAGTTGTTAGCCTTTACGAAGTAACACACTTTGATACCAATTGAATAACACAAGCTTATACTGAGAGGGGGGTGAACAGTATAAGACCACTTTTTACTTTCTTTCCAAATAAATATCAATTAATGTCCTTAATTGCAATAACCAAATATAGCAGTGTGCATTAATAACTCAGATAGCAGTAGTAAGCAAGAGCACAAGTCACCACACACAATTGAGACACAATATTTAACATGGTTCCCCTAATGTGGGATACTCCACAAGCTGGTCTCCTTATAATATTTCACACAAAAATATCCAATACAATGATTTTTTTGTTCTGCTCAAAGCTACGCATTAACAAGTTCACATAGAACTTTTCCAAATCTGAATAACAAGCTCACACAGAACTTGTCCAAAGCTAAATAACAAGCTAACACAGAACTTGTCCAAATTTGAATAACAAGCTCACACAGAACTTGTCCAAAACTGAATAGCAAGCTCACATAGAACTTGTCCAAAACTGAATAACAAGCTCACACAAAACTTGTCCAAATATAAATAACAAGCTCAAATAGAACTTGTCTAAATATGCTCTAGAAAGCTCACCAAGAACTTGCCCAAAACTGCTCCAACGAGCTTACTAAGAACTTGTCCAAATTTGCTCTAGCAAGCTCACTAGGAACTTGTCCAAATATGCTCTAGAAATCTCACCAATAACTTGCCTAAAATTGTCCCAAATCTATCTACAAATCTATCCCCAAACTGTCCCAAAAATATCCATAAATCTGCCCCAAAATTGTCCATAAAGCTTTCTCAAAACTATCCACAAATGCCTTCTCAAAGGCTCAATCAATCATTCTCAAGTAGCACTAAAATCTCATCCATAAATATATCAATGCAAAGCTCAAAGATGAACTCAACAATAAATGGCAATGTACTCTTCAATGGATGACAATAATGATCCACAATGATCTCAAATCAACTCATAGAAGCATAAAGAGAATTGTTAGAGACTCAATATGTTCTAGGCTCAATCTCAACTCAACTCAACTCAACTCATAGAAGCATAAAGAGAATTGTTAGAGACTCAATATGTTCTAATATCAATCTCAACTCAAATCAGAATAATGGAATAGTTTGTTTCATAGGACTTGAACAATCACTTCACACATCACTTGAATAGGCTTATTCAACTCAACTCAACCCAAGTCTTATAGAACCATAAAGAGAATTGTTAGAGACTCAGTATGTTCTAAACTCAATCTCAACTAATCACCACAAGAGATAATTCTTCCTCACACAACCCTAGTCCAAGTATGTATCAACCAACTCAAATGTTTCCAACAATGCTCAACTGAGAAACAATGGTGAAATTGTTCTATTGATCAACAATGCATTACATAGTTTTATAGTTCTTGAAAGAACTAAAAATAGACACGGTGGTTGAGAGAAATCCTCTCAAACTTATTACAACAAACTAACTTAAAGATAGCTCTTATCCTAACAACATTCTAATCTTGGACTATGGTCAAACATTGACCAACCAAGCCAAAACCTCAATGTATGCTAATCAAATTAACTAGAAATATGTAAATAAAAACATTAAACTAAAACTAAATACTAGGACTAAGGAGGCAATGTTGAAAATATTCCAACATTCTCCCCCTTGATGCTAAAGACACTCATGCAAGAGTTCTTTAAGCATCACAGAGTTGGAATAAAATATTTCTCTTACGTTTCCTCCAATCTTGAATCAAGAAATCAGAATTTGCAAAATACTTGTGGTGGCACTCCTTCCACTTTTTATGTGGAATTTCCTACAAATGCTTGAGTGCCTTCTTTTGTTGATTAGCTCCCCCTTCAACAAAAGTATCTCCTCTTGTGGTTTTCAGCAACCACTCTCTTACATCTTTATCATTATGGTCTTTAAACCATGCTCTCACATTTTGATCTTCTTTTACATCTTCAACACTAAACAATACTCCACATGAGTATTTATAATTAATCATCTCACATAGATGATTATACCATACAACTCTTTCACATATTTTCACACAAAATATCACAACAAATATGGCCATATAATGACCAACTACATATGCAACATAAAGTTGCTCCTCACACAAATATTCTCTCACAACAATGACTTTACAAGAATCCTTCTCCCAAGGAATTTTTAACACATAATTTTGATCCATGTGACCCAAGTTCTCCATCACTGTATTCTCTCCAAGAAGACTCTTCATCAAAGTTGTCTCAATGAGACAATCACCTTTATTTTTATTCCCGCTCACAAAAAACAAATCATTAATCATAAAAACATTAGCTTTAGTATGAGTAGATTTGGTGCTTCCCATAAAGCTATTTTGTAGTAGTTCTCCTTCATTTTATGGTGCTTCAAGATCAACCATCAACTCTTCAATAATAGTTCTCCTCCTTTGTTCAATCCATGTTGGTGTGTTGAAACACCATTCATTCAAGCAATCATACATAGTTGCCTTTTCAAGACAACTCTCTTTCTGCAATGCAGTCACTCCAAGTGAGTGATCTTCATCCATGAGTGATGTTTCCTTTGCCATTACGATAAGAAAATCAGCAATCTCATTTCCATTTTCTGTTTCTATCTCATTTTTCACATTCTTCTCCCCCTTTAGAGGAACTCTAACAATTTTATCTTCTCCTTGTAGGAGATCTTCATTTTCTCTGTCAAGAGAGCATACATCCATTCCAAGTTAATGGTCTTCAAGACAATGGTCTTCCATAAACATTGCTTCTCCATAAACATGCCAACAATTTTGGTTGATCCTATTATCTTCCTTATTCTCTCCCATGAGAATTTTAGGTGCATTATCCATAATACACTCTTCATTTATCTCCTCCATGAGATATTTTTTATCACTTTTTCTTCTATCAACAACAAATCCTCTTCTTCCTCCTCGTCCTCTTGAGGAATACACACCTCTTCTTATCTTTTCATCACAAAATTCAGCAACATATGCTTCCTCCATGAAGCATTCTTCATCTTGTTAATTCTCCATTACAAAGCATGGCTTCATATGAGTCTTTACAAGACTCTTCAAAAACTCCTTCAAAAGGATCTAATTTAGAAACTGCTTCAAGGAAGCAAGGATCCTCATTGCTTAAACAATCTTCATGATTGTCACTCATGGATTTATGGGTATCCTCATCAAATCCATAAGCATGCTTTAACACTTGCCATGCCATTGTAGCTGATCTACAATTGGCTATGAGAGGAAAAACATTCTTTTCCATTCCTCTCCTCAAATCCATAAGAGCTAAGCAATTTGCATATTGTTGCTCCTTCTTCTCTTTTATCTCCTCACCTTGTAGCTTGCTCCAAGAGGGTTCCTCATAGCCTTCTTGAACTATATCCCATAATTCTTGAGCCTTCAAGAAGGTCTTCATCATTATGCTCCAAATAGCATAATTATCTCCATTGAATTTGGGTACTTCCAATTCTTTATACATGGTGGCCATTCTGTAATCCACCATTCATAAATACACAAATGAGAAATATGTGATCAATTTACTTTTGCCCTTTCTATCACAATTTCGGATCTAGGATTATTGAAGGAAAAATAAATATTCACATACATTAATCAATACATATCCAAATGACCTGAAATTTTTTTTGAATTATAATTTTATCTAAATAATATTGCTCCCAAATTTTGAAAAGCAAATACCTTGTATTCCACCTAATACAACCATTTTATTTAAAAACTCAAAATGCTAATAAAATCCGTAAATTAGCTCCAAATCACCTAAAAGTTTTACAGCATCATCTTGATACAATTATCTAACAACCCTCAAAATTTCATAATAAAATACCTCAGGATTCATGGGATATTAATGATTTACTCAAGCTCTTCCTTGTAAATCTGCTGAGTGTTGACCACTTGAGTTTCTCTGATAAAGTGTGTGCGTCAGATGTCTTCACACCACTCTCCACAGGTTTTGATCCATCTAAGCAAACCTGCTCTGATCCCAAATGAGAAACAATGGTGAAATTGTTCTATTGATCAACAATGCATTACATATTTTTATAGTTCTTGAAAGAACTAAAAATAGACACGATGGTTGAGAGAAATCCTCTCAAACTTATTACAACAAACTAACTTAAAGATAGCTTTTATCCTAACAACATTCTAATCTTGGACTATGGTCAAACATTGACCAACCAAGCCAAAACCTCAATGTATGCTAATCAAATTAACTAGAAATATGTAAATAAAAACATTAAACTAAAACTAAATACTAGGACTAAGGAGGCAATGTTGAAAATATTCCAACATCAACCACACATCTCACATAACAATGATACCCATGTTCTTTCACAACCAATGGGCTTCAACAACTATGCTTATAAAACAAGGTTTAAACATAACTCTCAATTCAGAAAACCTTGAAGCATTCAACCAACCATTTTTGAAAAGGAAACCACAAACAATCCTTTTCCCTCCAATGTTATTTCAAAAATAAACCACCATAGACAATCAACAGGAGAATGTGCCCATACCTTTTATGAAGATGAAGAAACCCCTTTGGAAAATCTGCCACACTCAACACACTTTGAAAAGAACAAACAACCTTCACTTGAACCCTTTTACAAAAATAGAAATATATCTTTATATACACCTTATTTCTCCTTCTAAACAAAATAATCAAATAGCCCTCAAAATAATTTTTCCAACGATATATAATATGATATACTTCTAAAAGGAAAATCACCAAAAATATTTCATTTTCACAACATGCACCACAAACCTTATCTCTCCTAGGGCAACCTTAGAAAAATAAAATATTTGGAAAAATTAATGACTTGCCTTTAACCTCAATAGGATTTGATCCCCTGTCGCTGCCCTTGCACTACTCAAACCATGGCTCCAACAACCACGTGAGCCAACCACTCACATAGAAACCAAGAGCACAATACCTACTTCTTTCTTATTTCGAACTTGCCCTCAAAAACCATGTGCGCAAAAGGTTCTCCCTTTTTACCTTGCAAAAACTAGCACTGACAGGATTCGAACTTCAGATTTGCTCACCTTGTGTGCCTTCCTCTTGCCTCTAGGCCACTATTAGGATTCTACTCCTAACCACCATACTAATCACATTATTAGTTAATTATTTAATCACTCTCTCTTTCACAAAGGTTGTGACCTTTGATCACACCTTCACACTCATAGAAATAGGCCTTTCAATTGGTATAGTTGAGGCATCGAAGAATATAATTATTAATTAATTGTTGGGTTCCCCATACAATACAACAACGATTCCTTTTTATTATTCTAGCATTATAATCAATCTTTCTCTATTGGGTTCACTACATCTGGTATCAGAGCCTCGTCAAAGGGGAAGAAATAATCAAACAATTTTTTTCCCTTCTTCATTTTATCGCGTGGTGCTGATTGCAATTTTTTGGCACAAATATACAATTCACAGTGTCATGAATCCCCTGCATACGTGACAGCCCGATGAGTAGAAGAAACCAACGGTTTTCAGGCATCCATTTTTGACTAAAAACATCTAAAATACCTGCCACAAATCGAAAATAACTACTATACGGTTAATCGGATTCACAAAACATCGTTGCTCGCTAAAAAAAAAAAAAAAAATTCCAACCAGTCGCTCACCCTACGTTTCTGGCAAGCGCATTCGAAAACCGGTGAAAGGAAAAATTAAATAACCTAAGGTTTAAATAATTCTAGCATCATAAATTCGTTTCCAATCACCGTTAAATATTTTGTCATCACCGTTTAGAATTTTTTTTGCGTGAGCATCGTTTTCCGACGGAGCCTAAGAAACTGGTGAATTTTTTTTTATTTTATCAAAGTTCTGACTAAGGTTATCTAAATTTTCGATCGTCGAGAAAGGTTTGTCGATGTCGTAGACAGCGAAGAGAAGGAAGTTTAAAAAAGGGCATCAAAAATTAATATCAAATTTTTCAAGCAAAATACGACATCACAACGTCTTCGTCTCCTTTCCCTGCTCCAGAATACCAAGACTTAGTCATCGACGAAACTCAGTATCATAAACGTTGGCACTATGTTTATTCGATGTCCATGTATTAACTAGGACCTCACCTGCAGCAAACAACGAGCCCCTACAACAAACAGAGAACCACCAACGAGCACAGGTGAAAAAATAGGGCAGTTAGGTAAACTAAAACCCATCATGAATTTCATAGATCGAAGGAAAAAAACTGATTGAACAACAAAAACACAACCATTTTTGTTCACAGCCATATGCGAACAACCAATTAAAACACCAAACCAAGCCTGTATCTTGCTAGACATTCCACACTCACGCGATCCATTGTATCACAACCCTGTAATACTTGTTACTATTGCAAATTCTTGCTAAAAGTTGTCAAGGCATTGAAAATTATCGCTAATTCTGCCACTTACGAAGGTTATAAAATCTCCAAAACCTAACCGCAATGGCCGAAGGATGACTTTTATGCAATTTTTAACGATAATTTTTCAAGAAATTTTTGTGACGACTTTCAACACTTTTTGCGACACCTTTTCGCCAAACGACTATGCAAATGGCTGATGGAAGAATATCTCACGACCCCAACCTAATTTTGCTACTTAATCTTACCCACCTACGTCAAATCACGTCAGTGAGTGTATATAAAATTCAGTTCCAGGATATCACCAATCGCATCACAGGGTTGGACGAATCAATCCTCATAAGTGGGTTCATCAATGGATTGAAAGAAGAAATTAGAGTGAAGATCATGATGTATACTCCTCGCACCCTACGAGAAGCCATTGGATTAGCCTTGTTAGTCGATGATACATTCAATGTTCAACTTCAACATGGGAAGCAACCTATTGATAAATCGACATTCACGCACACTATTCCAAAACACAAACCCTTGCCAGTTAAGTACTTTAGCCTATAAGAAATGGAGGAACGAGGAGTGACAGACCTCTGCTATACTTGTGATGAGCAATTTGGGCCCCTTCATTGTTGTGCTACACAAACATTGTATTTATTGAATATAGTTGATCCCTGTCACTCCATAGAGGAAGAAGGTGAGGGAGATGTGCACAACATGACCAAAGCACCTAATCATAACAATGAAGGAAATGAGGTCGATATGCAAGAAGTGCTCGATGCACCAAGAAAAGATGAGGTAGACATCCATGCAGTAAACAATGAAGGCAAGACATACACTCTCAAATAACTACACACAAGTTCATCACCAATAGTGAGTTCTCATCGTATAGGCAACCTGATTCAGAAAGAAGGCAAAAGAGTGAGTGCACCTTTATTTTTCCTTCATTCTACACAAGAAGAATCGGCTAAAGCGGAAGCCTACCGTCATCACAATTCTCCTAAGGAAGATTCTACTATTCTTTCTAGCAACCCCCCACTAATGTTTCGACCTTCAATATATACTTGCCTTCGAAAAAGTGACATTAAAATAGTACAAGAACTTGCACAAATTCAACTGGGAAAACAAGCAACGAAGCTCCTTACTTTGAGCTTTGAGGACAAAGCTCTTTTTAAGGAAGGTGGCATGTTAGGATTCTACTCCTAACCACCATACTAATCACATTATTAGTTAATTATTTAATCACTCTCTCTTTCACAAAGGTTGTGACCTTTGATCACACCTTCACACTCGTAGAAATAGGCCTTTCAATTGGTATAGTTGAGGCATCGAAGAATATAATTATTAATTAATTGTTGGGTTCCCCATACAATACAACAACGATTCCTTAATAAAAGCGATTCCTTTTTATTATTCTAGCATTATAATCAATCTTTCTCTATTGGGTTCACTACAGCCACAAGCACCTATGGTGATAGGTAAAGAACCTCCCTTACCTTTGTTCCCTCTTCTCTTTGCTAGTTTTCGAACGAATACAACACTTTTGCTTCCTTAGTGCTTCAAACGGATTATCTTCATTGAGGACTTAGAGAAAATAAAAATTTTAGTGGCATATTTATATATGACCACCTTTTTATCTTGACATCAGCTATGACTTAATATTATTTGCCTTCTCCTTCTTGACGTCGAAAATAATAAAATATTAATTTTAATTTTAATTTTAAATGATTAAAATTTAAACTTAAATATTTAAAATTAATTATCTCCTTCATCGGGGCACCTTTTTCGACAAAACAAAAAGCCAACCTGGGTTTTAATAAAAACCCATTTCAAATATGCCATCCATGATTTTAAATAAAACCTTTTATTTTGTCTACCTTGGTTTTCACAAATACCCTGTAAATAGCAATATCATAAATGCTTATTAATGAAATATTTTGGCCACCAAAACTCAATGTGATCCATGTGATATCAATGATCCATGTGACATAAATGACAACATAAAATACCTCAAATTTCCAACAAGGGCTTCATTGCATTTCAATCTGAGATTCATCTATATCTTTCCTCAATTTGAAGGTGGGTTAAATAGCATTTGCCAAGGGCTAAGGGTGGCTTCATGAGGAATCCAATAACAAGATTGGGCAGTTGAGTTTTTTGAATGGAAGGATCCAGAACCTTCCTCGCTCAAACCACTCCAATCTGCAACCAATTGGCTATTGCAACCAGTTTTGGGTCGGATGAAGGCCAACTGATTCTGAGTACTGATTGCGGCTGATAGGCATGGTCAACTCTGCTAACCATGGGTGTCAGCAGCGGCTAGCACTGACTAGGCAAAGATGCATAAATTGAGTGGCAAAAACCACTACTATACCTTGGTATCTATCCAAGGTCTATGGTCTTCTAGCATGTCCCATATGAGTAGTTGCCTTGGCATGACGCATTTTAGGTGTCTACAGATGCCCCTTTTGAGATGTGTTGTGAGATTGAACAACTCTGAGCAAAAATAGACCTCCTAAAATGATGTCGTAGGTTAGATGATCATCATTGATTTGATCAACATTAGATGTTGCAGGTCCTGCAAAGAGGATGCACATCCTAGAATCATTGCTTCCAACTGGATGGAAGGCTTAAATTTGAAAGAGTTTGCACTCGTCATCAGACATTCGAGTAGCTTTGGTGCTACAATAGGAGTTAGGCCTATATAACCAAAAGGAAGAGAGCTACAAAATAACTATCATATTTTCTTTTTACCCCAAAAAAAGGGTAAGCTTATGATAGTCTTTGACAATGATTTGTAAGACAAACACAATTTTGACAAGATCAAGGGATCTTCTATTGGCTTTGATTATGATTATGATATTATGACTACCCCCTCAAACGATGAGTCGATGAGGGTAATGACAATTAAATGAAATGATAAGGTCACTTGACCACTATGAAATATTTTGAACAAATTAAGATTTAGCATTTGAATTATTAGCAAGGCCTGATCAGCTATGATTGCAACTATTAATAGTGATTATCCATTTCTATCCCATGGAGCGATCTAGTCCCAAAGGCCTTCTTAGGGAATCGAAATGAGGACAATTCTATTAATGCTTATGTTGAATCATATTGTCGATGATTTGCTAAAAATATCATAGGAGAATTGTGATGAATATCTCGTTACCCTGGAGTATTTCGGATGTCAGGGCCTTCTTAGGGATTGAAATGAAGCATACAATTTAGCGATGACTAATTTGCCCCAAATTTCCTTATGGTAATTTACTCATATTTTTGGATTGTATGGATCGCAAGTTGTTGCAACCGCCAAGTGTATAGGGTAAATAACTAGATATAGGGCACATTTGGATTTTAATGTTATCTGATTTTTTTTGTTAATTTTGCATATTTGAATTATCTGGTCTAGTGGGTATTTTTAATTTATTATTTTATAGCTCTCCACGATTGGAATTGAGAGCATTTATTGCAGTTTGTTGACCGCACCTATCAGAAGTAGTTAATAAGGTCAAATTCCTTGATCGTGGCTTAGGTCCATGGGTGGAAAACCCTAATTCGGGGACCACGATTGTTAGACACGGTCCGAACCAAATTTGAAAAATATATAAGCTTTTCCCATTTGAAATTTTTTATTATTTACCTAAAACTGCTAGTAAAACTGAGAGCTCTAAGAGGTAAAAAGTAAATTCTGACATGGAATGTTGCCACAAACTTCACTGATTCTCTTCTATCCACATTGATGACCGACCAGCCAGAATCTTCAACCAGTAGGGGAGTCAATGCATCCAAGGTAACACACAAACCGAGACCATGCTTGCAAATTATTGGATTAAAATTAACCACACTAAGCAATGGTTTAACAAATTACATTAAACTGTCGATAACGAACCTCACCCTAGTTAGGTTTAGCATAGATTATATTAGAGGGTAGGGTTTTAATTTTGGGGCTTATTTTACGAAGGACGTGATCCTAAAAGGGTCATGCTCCTTAGCCGAGGGTGGCAAATGCGGTCCCAAGGAAAAAAAGAACTTAGCTAAAAAATTCTTTGTCCAGATAGAATGTCTTGCCTCGTTTAAGTCCTAGCCCTTCATTGCTCTTCCCATAATTCAAAGCCTAGTTGGCAAATATTTGCAATTTCATTTTTGATGATTTGAAAAATCATCACTTCCCTTGTTCTGAATGGTTGACTTCATAGGGTCGTATCTCCCTCAATATTGCTCAAAGTTTTGCACATGACCACTCATTTCAAAGCTATTCAAATTCTACACAAGTTGGTCCTGAATAAAACCTTATATTATGTTATAATCTATGTTGGATTAAAATAAATCAATCCTTAGATTATGTTGGATTAAAATGAATTAATCCTTAGATTGTGTTTTTTCTTTTTGCTGGATAATAAGGGGTTGTACTTGGGCCCCCCACCCTCGACAAATTACAACTCTCTTCTATAGAGCTTGAGTGTTTATAAATAAATACACTTCTCATATCAATTGAGATGTTATAGCTAGAAACCTACATCATTTTACATAAAATTCTATTTTTTTTATTTTCATTTTTTGGATATTTTCAATTTTTTGTATGAATATAATTATTTCAAAATTTAGCATCTTTCTTGATATTTTCCTATAGCAGCCTTAACAATGCCAAAACTTCACCTTTATTGTCTATGCCTTGCATACTAGTAGAGTAATATTTCCAAAATATTGCACTATCATAGTCCACTTTACCAAATCTAGATTGTTAGTTTCCCTCCTCACTAAAGTCCTAGCACTTCATTGCTCTTCACATCATTCAAACCCTAGCTAACAAATATTTACAATTTTTTTTTCACGATTTGAAAAATCATCACTGCTCTTGTTCTAAATGGTTGACTTCATAGGATCGAATCTCCCTCAAAATTGTTTGAATTATTGCATATGGCAACTCATTTTAAAGTTATTCAAATTCTACATAAGTTGGTCCAAGAATTAACTGAATAGGATAACTTTTCATGAAGATATGGCTCCTAAAATATGAGATGTTTTTCAACAAAAAAAAACCCTACTCCTTCGCACATCCTTCTTGACATTTTCCCATGGTAGCCTTTACAATATCAAAAATTCACCTCTATTATCTATGCCTTGCATATTAGTAGAGGAATATTTCCAAAACTTTGCACTATCATAGTCCACTTTACCAAATATGGATTGCTAGTTTCCTTCCTGAAACACAAGTGCAACCACAAAAATTCTAATAAATAGTTTATATGAAAACACATTATTTTTATAAAATAAAGGAGATATTACCAATGGAAAACATTAAAATAAATCTTAATCATTAATTTATTCAGGCAATCAACATTTTCTTGTCAGCTTGACTTCCTCTAACCATGGAAAGGAGAATTTAACTTCACAATCCTCAATCAAAACCCCTTTGTTGGCTAGCCTATATGCACATTTGTTTCCTTCCCTTAATGTATGTGTAAACCTTATTTCTTTAAACTCTTTAGCAAGATCTTGAATCTTCAAAATTATCTCTTGTATGTTCCATGGAGCCTTTGCTTTCATCAAAATTACATTTATTACTATGAGAGAATCACATTCCATCCAAAATCTATTTCATTTCATTTCTTTGCATTATTTTAACCCTTTTAAAGTTGCCCAAGTTTCAGCTTCATTATTTGTCTTAAATCTACTATTAAAACCGTAATGATACAAAATATATGCTCTATTATTTCTAATTATTCCTCCTCCTCCTCCTGGTCCTGTATTTCCTTTAAATGCTCCATAAAAAATCAATTTAACCCACTCCACATCTGGTGGTTTCCACTTTATATTCTTTGCCTTATTTTTTTTCCCTTGTACCGAACATCATAATTCCATTAAATGACTTGACTCCATCTATCAAGGCTCTTTGCTTCCATATTAGATACTGGGTGAGTTGATAGGGTTGGTTTAGACTCTATGGATAAACGATTCTTCCTTTTCATTACCTCTAAATTGCTCTCCTTTCCTTTAAATATTCTTCTATTCTTTCTAGCCATACAATCCAAAGTATTTTATCTTTTGATATATCTCATATTGTCTGTAAAGCCTCACTTTTATAAGTACTCAGCCATTGCTTTAACCAATAATCAATTTTGCTATTCATCACCATGCATTTACCAAACATTAAGAATATGTTGCCATAGATTCTAAACTATTTAGAAATGTCCCAAGATATGGTCTATACTCTCCCCCTTATTTAAAAAAAAAACACATTGAGAGGGGCCATGAAAACCCCTTTTCATAAGGTTATCCCAGGATAAAATACTTTTATGACCTACTAGTCAAACAAACATTTTGACTTTAGGAATGCTTGAGCTATCCAAAATATCTCTCCATATTCTAGTGATATTATTATTTTGTTGGTGTTGTACATTATATCCACTTCTTGTTGTGTATTCTTCTAAGCTATTCAACTCCCAAATCAATTTATCCTTGGCTCCCCTCGAAATAATCACAGTTGTTATCTTTCTACTTAATTGTCTCCTAGCATCAATGTCTTGTGTACTTGTAAAAAAAAAAAATTTCCATTTGTATCTTCCTTCCTAATCCTTGTACAAAATGTTTGAAACCCTATCACCCTAGTTGTCTTGAAGCAATCTCATCGAAGGTTTCAAAATTTGATATAAATTGAGTGGTTTTTATCACACCAAGTATCCATTCAAATAGATTTTTTCTCCAGTTCCCACCACCCATCTTAAACCTTTAATCATTAGATCAATAGATTTTTTAAACCATCCCAAAGAACAGAACCATTTGGTAGAGAGAATGTAGTAAAATTAAACTTGGGTTATTGATATCAACATACTTACTTAGAAGAATTCTTTCCCATTGTCTTTGACTCTCTTTTTACAATATCCAAATTACTTTTCCCCTAAGAGCTAAGTTTGCATCTATAAGAACTCTTAAACCAAGACCTCCCATAGTTTTATCATCACACACCTTGCTCCATTTTACCAAAGGAAATTTCCTTTTATCATGTAAACCTGACCATAAAAAGGATCACATAATATAGATTAACCTTTTTTCAACTATTTTTGGCATAGAATACAATGGCATATAATATGTTGGAATGACATGTGACTGCACTCTTCCTTCTAAGGATAACCATCTACCTTTCCAAACTAGAATTTTACTCTAAACTTTACTAATAACTGGATTTCATAATCCTATCCTCATTCTCCCCTCAAATAAAGGCATCCCTAGATAAGTTGCTGGTGAATTTGCCTCCTCCATTTGAAGCAACCTGCAAATTCTTGCTTTGATATTAGCATGAGTGTTAAGGAAATAAAATTTGGATTTTGTCCTATTAATTTTTTGCCCTAATGCTCTTTCGTATTCCTTTAAAAATTTGTTCAAATATTTGGCCTCATTTATCCTTGTCCTTCCAAAAAGGGTTGTACCATCTAAAAACTGTTGATGGATGAGGTTGTCAATGTTATTACTAACCTTAAGTCCACTTATAAGCCCATATTCATAAGCCTTTTTTAAGTGCCTTTCAAAAAGGGTTGTATTATCTACAAACTATTGATGGATGATGTTGTCGATGTTATTACTAACCTTAAGTCCACTTATAATTCTATATTCGTAAGCCTTATCGAAGTTCCTACTCAAAACCTTTGCCATAATAATGAACAAATAAGGAGATAGATGATCTCCTTATCTAAGGCTTCTCCTGGTTTTAAAAGATTCTTTTACTAGCCCATTGACCAACATTGAATAAGAAAATGTAGAGACAAGCTTTAATCCATCTAACCCATTTCTTCCCGAACCAAAACTTTTCTAAAACTACAAATAGAAGATCCCATTTAACCCTATCATAGGCTTTACCTCATATCAAGTTTTAAGATCATTTCTTTCTCTTTTCTTGAAGCTATTGAATGTATAACTTCATGAGCTACTATAATCCCATCCAAAATTTGTCTCCCTTTCATAAATCCTCCTTGATCCTATAAAAAGACTTTGTCTAAAAATGGCCTTAATCGATTCACCATCACTTTGGAGATAATATTATATGTCATATTACATAAGCTTATGGGTCTAAAATAATCAAACAATTCAACATCCTTATTTTTTGGAATTAGGGTAAGATATGTTGCATTTACTTTATATGATATGTATTGTTTTACCCTATATTTTTCCACTGCCACCAATAAAAAATCCTTCATTGTATCCCAATTATGTTGGTAAAAAGCTGTAGAAAGCCCATTTGGACCTGGGGATCTATCCTTATTAAAAGAGAAAAGAGTCAAATAAACTTCTTCAAGAGTAATAGGCTCCATTATTTTCCTATTGTCTTCATTTGTTATAACTAAAGGAACATCTTGAAGAAGTTTATCATTAAGAATTTCAAATTCCTCTGATCCTAGAATATTTTGATAAAAAAGACTTTACCTCATTTCTAATTTCACTCTGATCTTCCATCTTGTTGACATGGAAAATTGACATATTGGGTGAGTTATTTTCCTTCGATTCTTAGTTTTCCTATTAGAAAAGTAAGACCACCTTTGAGCCAACTTTTCTCCCACCAAGTCATCTTCATTCCTCCCAAAATGTTAGAGTAATATTCCATCATTTGGGATATTTACCCTTTCCCTACACTAGGTAGAATTTATTTTACTGCATGGTAAAAAGTAGGTTGTTACTTTTTACCACTAGTATTTACTTTTACTAGTTACCTAGGTTAGTTACTTACCTTACCGTCATTTCTTATGGACGACAAATATTGTGGACGGTAAGTTAGTCGACAGGTTAGTTTTCGTAATCAATTTGATTACATTGCTTTTACCTTTGCCCTATATATTTTTGCATATCAATAAATTTCTTAATGTTTTATGCTCCTGATTTCATGGTATTAGAGCCAATTAATTGGTACGCCTCAGACTGGACAAGGCGATACACTCGCTCCAATAGGATTAAAGGGGCTCAAATATCGCTTGTCGAGACCCCTTGGTATCCACACTCTTCTCGAGGCATTCGCACCTAGAACCTAGCATGATTCCTGAGACAAAACTAGACATGGGACTCCTTGGACCTGGCAGGTACGGACTCAGACCAGACAGACTCTAATAGACAGATAGACTGGACTGTACCGAACATAATATGACAACCAACACACGGATCACTGACTGCTTTGAATCCTATGTGGTAGGATCAACCTGCTACTGCTGACCCGATGGGCTCTGAAACCTGCGTGGCAAGATCAACCTACTATTGTTGATCCTGATAGGATCCACTGTCTACCTGACAGCCAGACAGTGCTGATAGTCTGTCTGGGTTGTCTCCTCGAGCGCA
This sequence comes from Wollemia nobilis, assembly GCA_028583015.1. Classification (NCBI taxonomy): domain Eukaryota; kingdom Viridiplantae; phylum Streptophyta; class Pinopsida; order Araucariales; family Araucariaceae; genus Wollemia; species Wollemia nobilis. Next base: position 2,383,511 of record JAQPPZ010001004.1, on the reverse strand, counting down.
GCAGACGCTCTGACGAGCTCAGGCGTAATCATCGCCCACTTGAAACCCTAGCAAGCACGACAGATGCTCCAACCTCCAACGTTGATTGAAACTAACAACAGATCCTCAATCTCACACGAAGCTGACTGGGCATGAGAACCAAGGTGCTGACTAGGCATGTAGATCGAGGAAGTGGTTGGATAAGCATGGGAAAGGGCACTAACTGGGCATGCATTTCGAGGAAGCAAAGCTAGCTAGGCACAGGAACCAAAGCGTTAATTGGGCATGGATCTCGAGATCTAATGTGACGATCCTTAGCTAACATGGCAAACTCACACTTCGAGGTACTAATGTGGCACAACGACTAGGCGTTTGATGTAGCAACTTCCATTTTACTAGCATTGGCATCCTATGTAGCATCCGGGTGTACACGTGGCATTAATCAATTCGGTGTTTCCTCCAGCAAAAGCTAAGTCGACGGTGAGTGATTTCTCGAAGGCAATCAAAGATAAGTCTGTCAATTTTCATTTTTAAACAGAGTTGTTGTACCCACATAGACATATGGAAACAAAGTGCAGGGAGCACCCTTCGTATTCCATCCAACGCAGTAGCTGGGATGGAAGGGCACTCGAAGAAAGGGCACACCTTCCCGCGAGGTCACGGGATCCAATACCACGCACCCCACACCCTACCTTTTGCTACAAAACACAACCTATAGCGAAAATATTTTGAAGTTAATAATTATTTTTTTTGTATTAATTTTTAATTAATTTTTTTTTAATATTTTTTTCAAATAATTTAAATATATTTAAAGTTTTTTAAATCAATTTATATATATATATATATATATATATATATATATATATATTTTTTTTTTTTTTTTTTTTTTTCAAATTGATTTTTTAAACCAACAATTATATTTTTATTATTAATTAAAATATTTTTCATTTAACTTTATTTTAAATTTTGCAAATTTAAAAAAAAAAAAAAAAAAAGAATTTTTTTGCAAATTCAAAATCCAAAGGAGCTTTTGTTTTCTCCAAGTGGGGATATAAGACATAGAAGAGCACCTACTTTTATTGCAAATTAGAAAGCCCTAAATTCTTCTCAAACTTGTTAAATTTGCAAACATAAAAGTGGGTCATTCCTCACTTTGTCTTCAGTGGGATAACATCAAACACATTTGATTCTTTATTACAAATTTGGAAAACAAGGAGACTCAAAATTTTGTAATATTCAAAGGCAAAGTGTGCATTTGTTTTTCTCCAAGGGGGGATATAAGACATAAAATTGCACATTCTTTTTTTGTAAAATTGAGAAGAATTTGAAGCCTTGGGTTGATTAAAACCAAGTCGTGTGTCGACTGGTTCTGGAAGCCTTTCAAATGTGGGTCGTGTGTCGACTTGTCTTGGAAGGAGTGCTAGTTTTGTTAATTTTGCAAATCAAGGGGGAAGACAAGAAATTGATCTTCTTTGCAAAATTGTAACACAAAAGTGAGGAGCACTTTAAAACCAAAATCAAACTTGTTAAATTGCTAAACAAAAAGAAAAGACAATTTGTTTTATGCCACATTCTTTGCAAAATTGTAAGACAAGGAGGAGACAAAAACATATCAATTTTTTGCACAACACACATTCATATTTTGTTGCAAAAATTAAAAGGTGCATTTTCAATTTTACTCGACACCTTCATTGGAAAATTAGGTGCATTTTCGGTTGCATCCGACACCTAGGTGATAAGAATTTTGTGGGCATTCTTGTTTGATTATTGCATTATTTCTTTTGCAATTATAAGTCATAGAATCAAGAACACTCCATGCCCCAAAATTTTACCAATAATTTGTGTAAATCCTTGCACAGATTTAAAGCCAATTTCACTTGATATTTTCTCCTAAAATAAAACCCCTAATTCACTCTTATTTTTTTGGCTTAATTTCTTCAAACTGATTATTCCTCTTCAAGAGGATTTTTAGGTAGGTGCCATTAAATATCTTTTTGAGTGAATTATATTTCATCTCTTATTTGTTTGGCTTAATTTCCTCAAATTGATTATTTCTCTTCAAGAGGATTTTCATACAAGTGCCATTAAATACCACTTAAGAGTGAAAGAAAGACCATCTTAGTGCAAATTCTAGGACCTTCATCATAGCAAATATCAAATACTTAACTGACACACAATTGCTTAAAGGTCCTAACTATTCAGTATGGAAAACTAAGATGAAAGCCATCCTGACTACAGAGGAAATGTGGGATTTAGTATATGGCACTAAACCAAGACCCGCATCACCAGGAGTAGATCAAAAATCATGGGATAAAAAGAACAATTGTATTCTTATGTTGATACTCCTAGCTACTGTTGATGAGATCCAGCCTCACATAAGTGAAGCTAAATATGGTAAAGATGCATAGGATGCACTTAGTACTATTTTTAAAGGCAAGAATCAATCAACTGTTCTAAACCTTCAAACACAACTTCATACACTCCATATGAAGATAGGTGAATCAGTAGAACTCTTCCTCTATAGAGTGTCAGAACTGAAGTCTAAGCTCAATGTTTTAGGAGCCAAATTTGAAGACACCATTTTGACTTCAATAATCTTGAGGGCTCTTCCCAAATCCTATAAAATGTTGATTACATCCCTTAATGTTTCACAAAGAGTTGTCACCTTTGTGAAGTTAGTCAATTTGCTTCAAACTAAGGAAGCAAATCAACTCCAAAATTATGAAGTGTCGAACAATGCACTTTAATCAAATAATCAAGGTGATAAGAAGAAAGGAAACTTTCAAAATGGAGGATCATCTTTGCAAGGTAAGGGAAAGAAAACTTGAAAGAGGTGAAGAACACAAGCTTATACTGAGAGTGGGGGTGAACAGTATAAGACCACTTTTTAATTTTTCTTTCAATTCAATATTATGCAGCGTATAGATAGCAGTATCAATAGCAGTAATCAAAGCAATGCACAAAACACCATACACAATAGAGACACCACAATTTGCATGGTTCACCTAATGTGGGCTACTCCACGGAGAAAATATTTTACTAAAATTTTATCAATCAATCTCTTTTGGGAATCCTTTCCAATTAAAATGTTTATGGACTCTATCCAAAGGATATTTTGATCCCCTAATCTCAAGTTCGTGGATCTCTTCCATAGGAGAACTCTTTCCCCTTCTGCTTTGGCTAGTGATCTTCTAGAAGACTTTGTCTCTTTGCTGCACTTACTGGTGGATCTCTCTCCACTTGAAGACTCCTCACTCAAATCTATCTTCGATTGTCATAGTTATTGAATATCTATCCACTAAGACTCTGTCCTCTATACTTTGTCACCTCCAAAGCTCTATCTCAATATTGTACTAAACACAGTCCAATTGGTCTAGTACAATTTTGCTCAATCTCTTGCACTAAACATAGTACATTTTTTTCTTTTTTTAAAGTGAAAAATCCCTTGTAGGGCCACCTTGGTCTAAGAGACTACGAACAGGGGTTCTACACCATCAAAGTCACCCGGGGGTTGCACCCAGCCCTGCCCGTACCAACATTATCAATTGGATTTTGGGTACCCAATTCAGCTTTTTGGTAGGGTGGAGATTCGAACCTAGGACCTCCCTTGGAGGATTGCCCTCTCCTCTCCAACTCACCTACTACACCTTGGATGCTAAACATATTACATTCGATCAAGTACAATTCTGCTTAATAGGTCCACATAGAACCTTCTCAAATATTCTCAATAGGTCCACACAAAACCTACTCAAATCTTCTCAACAGGTCCACACAAAACCTACTCAAATATGCTCAATAGGTCCACATAGAACCTACTCAAATATGTTCAATAGGTCCACACGAAACCTACTCAAATTTACTGAATAGGTCCACACAGAACCTGCTTAAATATACTCAATATATCGACACAGAACCTGCTCAAATATGCTCAACAAGCTCACTCATAACTTGTCCAGATATTCTCAACAAGCTCACTCATAACTTGTCCAAATCTGCTCAACAAGTCCTCTCTAGGACTTTCTCAAATCTGCATAGCAAGCTTCCACAAAAGCTTCCTCAAAATCAATCCACAAGCCTTCTCAAAGACTTGTTTCAAATCTGCGTAATAAGCTCATACAGAACTTGTCCAATCTCATAGAATTATAAAGAGAATTGTTAGAGACTCAATATGTTCTATACTTAATGCTCGATCAATATCTCAATTCAATCTCATAGAAGCATAAAGACAATTGTTAGAGACTCAATATGTTCTATACTCAAATCCCAATCTCAACTCAAATCAATCTCATAGAAGCATAAAGAGAATTGTTAGAGACTCAATATGTTCTATACTCAAATCTCAATCTCATAGAAGCATAAAGAGAATTGTTAGAGACTCAATATGTTCTATACTCAAATCTCATTCTCAACTCAAATCAGATGTAGAATAGTTTGTTTCATGGAACTTGAACAACCACATGCATCCACTTGACTAGGATCAATCAACTCAACTCAACCAATCACCTCAATGAACAACCCTTTCTCACAAACCCTAGTCCAATCATGTATCAACCAACTCAAAATGTTTCCAACAATGCTCAAGCACAAATCTCACATAACAATGATACTCATGTTCTTCTCTAACTCAAGTTCAAGTTCTTTGCATAACCAATTGGCTTCAACAACAATGCTTATAAAACAAGGTTTAATCACAACTCTCAAACCAGAAAACTTTGAAGCATTTAACCAATAACTTTTGAAAAGGAAACCATAATCAATCATTTTCACTCCAAAGGTATTTTATAATCAACCACCATAATCAATCAATAGGAGAATGTGCCCATACCTTTTATGAAGATGAAGAAGCCTCTTTGGAAATCTGCCACAATCACAATATTATTTTGCCAATCCTCACAAGGGTTAGAAGATCACAAAATAATCAACATTACTCCACTTTAAAATAATATTCACCAAGGCTTTTAATTAAAAAACCTTCTTAAGAATTGATGCACAACTTCCTTATCACTTCTAAAACCACTTGTACCATAAAATAAAATAAATCAAAACATTGCATAACCTTGTCACTCCAAAAACTACTTATACCATTAAATAACTCAAATATTTTATATCCTTCCTTTCAACACTTTTGCACTTAAAAAAATAGTCACAAAGCCTTCTTAGGCAATATCCCACATTAATCAAATATCAAAACTTAGCCATATGCAAAAATTAAATCCACTATACTCTCCGTGAAAGTCGACGCTTAACACAACCTTAGAAAATTCAAAATATTTCATGCACCCAAATATTTTGACGATTGAATTATGGTATACCTTGCAAAATGGCTTCGGGTGGTTTCGACCCCGCGTTCCTTCTCATCGTGTGCCTTAGCGCACTATCCGCCCATCGTGTGGGCTAGGCCTCCCACGTGGAGGCTTTAAGCCTTTGAGACTTATATTTCTGTCCTCTCCACCTATGCCTTGAAACTTGCTCCCTTGTTCCACGTGCAGTGCACAAACGAAATCAGAAGGGGGGAAACGACAATTGTGAAGGAGGGGATAATCGAATGCGAAAAATATTAATTGTGTCCTCCTTGGTTGATAAAATCAACCCCTTTAAATATTCGAACCTTTGCATGATAAAATATATGACGTCAATGGACATGGTGGGAAAACTCTTTTATTTAATTTTAAAATTTTAATTTTAATTTTAAATAAATTAAAATTTAAACTAAACCTTTGAAATTAAATTTCTCCATAACCGAGGCACCTTTTTTGATGAAACGAAAATCCAACTTGGGTTTTAAGAAAAACCCATTTCAAATCTGCAATCCATGGTTTTAAATAAAACCTTTCCTTGCCTTCCTTTGTTTTCATAAAAATATTTTGCTAAGCTTCCCTTGAAGCTCCTTTTGGAACCAAATGCCATGCATCCCTTCTTGAACCTTTGATCAAAACCTTTGCTTCTTATGAAGCTCTTTGTGGAGCAAAATCATAGTGCTTACTTACATAGGTCCTTTTGACATCAATGACAACTTTTAGCTTAAGGACTCAAAATTTCCAACAAAAGCTTTTGCTCATATTGTAAAAAGGATAACCATGACACCAATTGGTGTTGGTTTAAAAACAAGCAAAACAAGAAAGGCAAGGGCACATCATAGAAGCAACACAAAGGCAATATTGCTAGTGAAGTGTCTAATTCAAATTCTGATTCTAGTTCAAAAAAAGCACACAAAGTGCTCTTTGCTAAAACAGTATTGTAGAGGGAAATGCAAATTTGTCACCTTAAGCAAGCACAATTTCCTCTCTCTCTCTCTTTTAGGATTCATAAATAGCATAAGTTTTTATTTTAAGTACTAGCAATAAAGGGGTGATTGTACCTATTTTAGGATTCATAAATAGCAAATTCTCATTGTTTGAAGTACTTGTAACAAAAGGAGGGAATTCTCTAATGAAAATTTTGCCTAGGAGGCAATATTTGTACAATCCTTCACAAAGCTTCTTGAGTTGCACATATTTTGCAATTAAGGGAGGATCAAAATTTCTCTTCTTACTTCACACAATTTTTTTTTAAAAGGGAAGTAGACTTATAAGGGTGCATTTTCGACAGCGATCGACACCTTAGTCACACTTCTTTCAGAAATGTCATTACATGTTTTTGCAATAAGGGGGAGAACTTATAAGAGTGCATTTTCGGCAGTGACTGACACCTTAGCTACCTTATCGTTTGCAAACTCATATTGTAACTGAATAAACCTCGTATGAAGTGATCTACTCTACTACACCTAGTGATTGCAGCAGTTGGTTACCCATGCAATTTGGTTGGATGACAATATTACCATAAGTATATTCGTTGATGTGAAGACAAAGTGAGGAATGACCCTCTTTTTGCTTAGGAGCAGCTAGAGCACTGTGACAGAGCAAGAACCAGCAATTCAACATCTTTTTCACTATTTTTGGGACAGTTATATACATTACCCAAATAATGTAATAAAGGGGGATGTTAGAGTAATATTCCATCATTTGGGATATTTACCTTTTCCCTCCACTAGGTAGAATTTATTTTACTGCATGGTAAAAAATAGGTTGTTACTTTTTACCACTAGTATTTACTTTTACTAGTTACCTAGGTTAGTTACCTACCTTACCGTCATTTCTTATGGATGACAGATATTGTGGACGGTAAGTTAGTCGGCAGGTTAGTTTTGTAATCAATTTGATTACGTTACTCTTACCTTTGCCCTATATATATTTTTGCATATCATTAAAATTTACTAATTTTTTATGCTCCTGATTTCACAAAACCTATACCATTGGATCGGGATCGAAAGGATCTTTCCAATGGTATATGATATATCTTATTTTGATGTTGTTTAGTCTCCCAAAATTCTAAAACATTGCACATGGATCTAGCTATTACGAATTCGCGGTTTATCCCTCAAATTTGCTAAAACGAAAAGTTGTATTCCTACCCGGACAACCATTTGAATTTGTTGCAAACCGATCATAACGATAAATATCTCACGAATTTACAGTTTATGAATTCACCCAAATTGGAAATTTGCCCAAATTGACCAACTTCCCTGATTTCTTACCTCAAATCCTCATAATTCATGGTTATCTCACCTCAATCCAAGTCTTTTTAATAAGCATTATACCTTCCCAAAAAGCTAATAGAGAATTATGAAAACTAGCAAAAGAATAAGCAATTGAGTTGAGAGAAATTAAAGACTGAGAGAGTGTTACAGATTAAATGTTGGAGCAAGTTTGTTACAGGTTGAATGTTGGAGCAAGTCTATTGTTGATTGAAGAACACTTCTAAAATTTCTATTTTGCTGCTTGGATCCATTTTGTTACCAATGCTATTTTGACCATAGGTGATCAAATCAGTAATCCCTCGTGAGCAAGTCATTTTGCAACTACCTTAATGTCTTCATTCCATTTTTTGCATCTACATTTCATATTTAGCACATTTTCCTCTTAAAAAAGTAAGGTCATATTTGAGCTAAAATTTACCTAACCAAAACCTCTTTTTTCCTCTCAAACCCTATACCATTAGATCGAGCTCAAAAATATAATTCCAACGGTATATGATATGCCCCATTCTGACACCATTTGGTTCCTCAAAATGCCCAAAAACTTCATAGGGGTCTAGTTATTGCGAATTCACAAGTTCCAACCGCGAATTCGCACTATTACAAGCCTAGGGGTAAATTCTTGCTTTCAGATCCATTTTTGCATCTTGCACATTGCATATTGATCATATTGTATTTTATAGCACTTTAATTTCTACATCATTTCACTGTCTCATTCCATTTTTCATCTATTTACAAGAAGATCTTAGATTTCCATCTTTTATTCATGGTTTATTAAAGAGACCAAGGGGATTTGGCTGCCACATTGCTAATATCAACCTTAAAGTGGCCTAAGCAGATCCCCAAATCCTAATTACAATTTTTAGTGTTTCTTTATAGTTGATTTCAGGTTTTTTGCAAATTTATGCCAGTAGCCGCGGATTCGATTTCCAGTTGCAAATTCGATTTCTAGCTGTAAATTCATAAGATCAACTGCAAATTCATTTTTCTCAGTGATATGTTCCAAGTAAGTGCTCAATCAAATGTGTTTTGATTCCATATTTCTATCTTCTATCTATTTTATATCTGTTTGATTCATAAATCATTTCGAAAGCATAAGAAAATATTAAAAAAATGAAATAACAATGCATTTAGCTTAGAATAATCTTGCGTGTTGTATGTTGTTTTCAAGAAAAGTAAAATTGCATATAGTATGCATTCTAGTTGCATTTGGCCTAAACATAGGTGCTTGTTAACCAAAGAACACATAAAACATTTTCCATTGTATAGACTTAGAAGTAGTCTTAAAACAACTTTTTGGTGAACCCCCAAATCAGTTAACCATCACCAAAGGAGGTATGACACTAGGTACCTCTCACATTGAGGTGTTTTTATCCAATGGTATAGTTTGCAATCGAAAGACACAATGTGGGAATCTCTTCACCAACTTCGACAACAATTTCCTCATATTAAGCTTTGAGGACAAAGCTTTTTGGAGGGGTAGGGCATATTAGAACCCCATCCTAACACTATGATATTTGTTGAGCATGGGGAACACTCATGTTAATATTTTAGAATGTTTTGTAAACATGGGGGAACACCCATGATAATATTTTGTAATGTTTTGTAATAGTTGTGGATTTAGAAGCACCTAGACAAGTGGCACCATTTTATGTAACTATTATAAAAAATGTAACCGCTTGTAGGTAAGAGATTCTAGATCGGGTGGCATTTTGCATGTAAACCAACCTTGGGAGTTAGGTGGTTGATGAAATCCTTATTATTGCGAGGGGTCGTATTGTATGTATCTTTCGCATAATTCAATGAAATCGTTGAAGGAGGTTGCCCCCTTGAAGAGGCCTACGATTCTGTGTTATTTGTGAGATTGTTCTTTTTTGCATTTAAATTTCATAGTTGTGTTGTGATATTTATGTTATTTTACAATATTTGTGAGTGTGTTTATTTTTAATAGTAGGTTCCTAACAGCTAGTGTATTCGCTACAAATACCTTTGCATTCATATCCAAGGCAAAGGCACCTCAATTTTTGCATAAACATATGACTTGATTGTGCAAACCAGGAAGAAACAACCTTCTTGATATTAGGAAGGCCCCAAATCTATAACATCTATCTTTTTCTGTTAGTTTTACAAGTTTGCACGAATTTGGTAGTTGAAAGAGTTCCAGTTGATGTATTCACACAGGAAGTGTATTCTACTCTAGATGGTGTATTTGCTTTAGGCATCAAAACAGGTAAGTACTCTTGGTCCTCTAATTTTTTGGTTGATAGAAAATATTGTTTTGTTTTCTCTATGTTATTCTTTCTTTTAAGCATCATATAAATAAATTAAAAGAATCTTTAGCCCATAAATCACTTTTATTTCACTTTCATTTCTAGGAATTTAAAGGTATAATTGCATGTAGCTTTGAATTAGGATAATTTGCATGATTTCCTCCTTCTTGCACCCTTGTCTTCATTAGAAAATAAAAAGAAAAAAAAATATTTCCTTTCATAAAATAGATAGCAAATCATCAAAAGTAAAATCGCATATAGGATAAATACTTTATCTTTTGCATCGTTGTTTTCATATTGCATTGCATTGCACTCTCATCCCTAGGATAGACTACCAAAACCTAGGTGCTTGTCAAAAATTGAACACATCAAATAGATTAAGGAATCTATAAATCCCTTGGTGAACCTAAAACTCTCCCACCAAATATAGTACTACATGCAAAATACAATCATCACAAAAACGACGAGTTAGCAGTAACGCTCTCCCGTACGAGTGTGGACAAGGCCAAGAAAGATAAAAACAGTCCCTGGAGCCAACACTCCTAAGACAAGTGTGATATTTTTGGTCTCCCAAAACTTTAATTATGGGTGGCATCTAATGGATATATGCTTTAGAGGGTCAAGAATTGTATTTTAGTATTGGTTTCTCTATGATCTTTCAATGGAAACATACTTGCATAAAATTGAAAGCACACTGACAATAAAGTAAACTTCACACTCAATAAAAGAAATATCACACTTTGCATTAAAATAAAATCCACAAATAAATCTTACACTCTGTAATAAAATAAATTTCATACCTTATAGTAAATAAACCTCACTCTTTGTTGAAGGAAATATATCACATAAAGAAAGGCACAAAATAAAACCTATCACAATAAAGTATAGCTATAAAGGAACTAATTAAGCAACTACATAACTAGCTATCACTCTTCCATATAGCAAATTACTCAGTCTGATACATACCTATAACTATGCTCAAAATGATGCCTTCCATTGTCCTAACAGAGTGGGCCCTTGCTTTGAGGTCCAGTGGAAGGAAGAGTAACTAGAGAAGGAAACTAGATCTAAATTGTCACAAACTCATGAAGCATAAACAAGAGATTTTTTAAACATAAATATAACAACTCACAGTTCACATATATGTCTAGCCATCTATCGTTTGGCTTACATTGGAATATATAAATAATTCACTAACTAGTTAAGCTACTTGCTAGGTGTCTTATCCAGTTAATAATCCAAAATAGTCAACAGATTTAGACATGTCAGACCATATTTCTTAGTTGGAGAAATTAAAACAACCTTGGGCAAATGTTGACTTTTCCACAAAATAACAGCTTGCAAATCTATTGGATAAGACATGTAGGCATACAACTAATAAATGAAAAAAACATATTTTATTGTGTGATCTAGCCAATTGAGCATAATAGCTCCTAAAACTTTAAGTGCTTTCGTCCTTGTCATATCTAGCACTCAACCTACTCTATTGCATGTGTGATGCATGTAATAAGTGATTCTAGCATTGCACGTAATAAGAAATTTTAGCATTGTGTATAATAGGCTATTTTGGCATTTCTCTTATCAGATAATTTTTGCATTGAAGTATACCATAGATATCTCTCACACAAATGTTTTAGGATGGTTCTGGTGCACAAGTATTATGGATCAATTCTAGTGCACATGTATTTTGAAATATGGCACATAGGTATTCTGGAATAGTTTGGGTGCATAGGTATTCTAGAACCATTCAGGCACATACTTCCAGTGAGTGCCTCATTAGTCATCAAGGTACTATGTCCAAGATCCAGTTATCTCAACATTCAAACCTGCGAGCTATCAACTACCTAACCATTTCTTGGGTGGTATCACCATGCAATTAGATCCTTAAGAATACATGAAACCATATTAAATAGATAAATAATACACTTCCTCTATTTACTATATTTAACATCAATATTGACATAAACTACAATTTAATCTATTGTATACATGTGTCAATCATACAAAATAGGGTAAAAATATTTTACTTAGCTACATACGGTGAGGCATTTTGGATCCTCATCACTCTTACCTCACCCATTTTGATGCATGTCCTTATGCATATCTTTTTTCTAAAGCCATGTTCATATCAAATGCCTTATCAAAGTCTGGCTAGAAATTTTTTGATGAAGGATGGTACCCCCTATCCCTTTTAATTTTTAATAACTATTTCCTAAAGTAATTTTTATTTTATGGCTCAACATAATCATACCATAGAATAAGTATTTTAATGATAGGTGGTCGGTCTCTAAGTCCTACCTAGTTGTGCTTAAGCATTAGAATCACCTTAGTGACTACTACAACTTGTCTATGGGACCATATTATATTTTAAGGGGAAAATGGATCCTTCTTAATTTTATTAGGAGTTCATACCATATTTATTGACATACATTCTAGATCTATCTAGATAGACTCTACAATATTCTATTAATTCCCTTAAACACTAGTTTATTTGTAATCCATATTGAATTTTGATGTGCTCATTCCCATTAAGGCATAATATGTATTGATAAGGTATTTTGGTTTGGATTTCTCAAGTCACAACAACAACCCAAATTGTACTTCACTGGTTCTATATTGATGCATCCTATTATTCCAATGAACTTGGTTATTAAGAGTGGAAGCAAAATAGTGGAAGCAAAATCCTGTAGTTGTACACCTATAGTGTAAATAAGAGGAAGGAATCATACATCCTCAAGCAATGCATACTTATGTAAATATAATTTTGACAACAAATCTCTTTTTTCGATAGGGTTGTGCATGAAATCATCGAGAAATTCCTTAGTAGAATCTAATTGATAAGTAAGGCCATAGCTAATTATCATTACCTATCATCAACATAATTTCTCCCTTAGGAATAGGCTATAAATTTTGGCTAGTGCCCTATTTTCAACAAGCTATTCTACAATGTGGTAAAAGTCCTACAATTTAGTCTAAATATTATTTATTTCTTGAGCTTGCTCCATATTTATTTCTTCAAAAGTTTTGAGTGTCTGAATATTTTCCTCCAAGTAATGACATCTTCTCATCCATATTATAACTACAACATTATGATTATCTATTATGACAATTCTTGGAGGAGTAATCACCACTAGTCTTTGAATTTTTAGTGGTTCAAGTTGAGTCCCTTGTTCATTATTTGTTGGCACTAATTCCATGGATTTGATCACAACCTGTTTAATTTCTTTTTTGCTCATTTCTCTTCTGGCATTTTGGCATCATTCTGCTTATTTGATGAATTACTAATGAGCTCCATGTTGTTATGGCGCTATTTTGGCGTCTACATCTGCTTTGTTCTAGCATAATCACCTATGTAGCTCCCTATTGTTCTTGTGCCAATTTTAGCATTGTTCTATGTTCTAGTGCATCTCCCTATTATATTTCATCCTTCTGATCTGGCATCCCAAATTTATGTGAAGGTTCTTTCCTGTTTTCCTTGGCTCTTCCTCTTTTTATTGAAATTTCTTACTCTAATATATTAACATCAAAATTTTCTAGTAATGTTATTCCTTTCCTAAAAATACTTATAAATTTAGGGCAATGTCGTTCTTGTGCCTATTGTTGCACTATCTCTTGTTGTTTATTAGACCTATAGGCTAATTCTAATAAAATGGTAGTAGTCTCAAACCTCTAGACTTTATTTACAAGGTGCATTTCCTTCATGTCAAATATTTTGACTTCTTAATTCATCTAATTATTATAGAAGTTGAGTAATGTACCTATATTTTTCTCACAATTCTATTTGAGTTTCTTGTAATTGTTGCTATTACATTTTAATGATTTCCTTGGCATGTGCTAAAGTTAGTCAATCAAGGGATTCAATATCTTTGTCCATGATATTTGCATCTCACTATTTGTTTAGCCCTTGAAGTCCTTGTAATACATTAAACTTGGTGGGATCCTCTTATTGTTTCTATGGAGGTGGCTATGATTTAGTAAACATAGACTTTTCCCTATTGAGGTTCTAGGGATTCTAGCAATTCAATAGAGACATGAACATTTTCTTATTTTGAAAGTTCCTATGAATAAACAAGGGTATTAAGAGCTTGGTCATTATCATCATTGCCTATTATCACTCTTCTTGTTTTTCATTTCTTAGTGCTAGATATATTTGACACTTCTTATGAGCTGAATATTATTTTTGGCATAGCAGATGTGCGCCTTCCCCCTTTTCTCACTATATAAAAATGTGTTTTATTTTCATGGGAATTCTTCCATGTCTTTTACTTTGTAATGACTTCCACTATTTAATCATTTTGTTGCTACTAGATAGAGACTATTGCTGTAACAACAACAATTCTTCCTCTTCAATGCTATTAATAATATCTATGGAGTTTTGCTTCTTTCCTCTTATGCCAAAGAGTTTTGGTATGTTATCCATTTGTTGTCTTGTTTGCTTGGTAAACTTGGTTATGTTACTCACCCCTTTATTTGTGTTGGATATTTTAGGTGCTAACACTATTTGGTCTTCTTTATTTTTTGATTAACTTGAACTCATTTTTGATGTTATCGCTAGATATCTAGCCTTTGCAAGTGTCACTTCTTCCACTAGTTCAGGATTTTCCACATCCACAAACTTAGGGTACCTCTTCCTACTACTAGAAACCACATCAAATTCTCAGATAGATTGCTTAGGTGTTACGACGAGTGTTTATTGGCTGAAACATTATTGTCATGATTCTTCACCTCCTTCATTCTAGGTGAAGTGGTATTTACAAACCAATTAAATGAGATCATGATGCCTCAAAGAACCATGACCCTTCTACACCTTTTTTACCATCATGTGCAAAGTAGTATGTAGGTAAGTAGGTAAATTAACCTTCATATTGGGTATGTGGATACCATGTCTGAGATGTATCAAATTTTTCATATGCAGCCCTAAGAATACCATATTGGCCATCACAAGAAAGTTACTTCATGATCCACATGGCCAAATTGTCCCATGGTGCCATTAAACTAGTGTATTTAATGCCTTTACATAGTGTATTCTTTATTTTATATTTTTATTTAGGGTCTCTATCTTCTCTAGCTTCTCTAAACAACTTAGAAATGGATATTCTAATTTTATGGGCATCCTCACAAATACCAAAAATACAGCTTAAGACTTCTAGAGTTACCTCTATTGTGGTTCCCTTGATCATTACAACATCCTCCTAAAGGTTTAGTGCAAATTCTATGGCTAATGCTTCATTATGACCCTCGAATTTGCACAAGAAGTCTAGTCATATTGCCTAGCAAAATATCTCCACTATTTCTAGGTGTTGTGCGATTTAAAAAATATTATCTAATTTGACCTTTCTTATTTTTCCTTCCATGATATTTTGTCACTAGTTCTTTTGTTGTTTATGGTCTGCACACCTTCTCTGTTGGACTCTTCGTCTAAAATCTTCTGATAGCAATTTCCTTTGCTATAGTCTCTTATGGCAGTAGTTTTCTTTTTGAATAAATTTTACCATTAGAGAATAAAAACGATAGGGATTCCCTTTTTTGAGCACCAATAGATCTACATAATATTGGAATTATAACAAGGGTGGTTGTTTCCTTCCTCGTGCACCAAAAATGTAATGCATGCATCAAGTATTTTCTTACCTCAATGGTGATTATACTCACATGTGAAAGCTTCTCCGTTCAAATATACTTCCTAAACTCCTCATTGTTCTTATGCACAAAACGACGCTTTTCATTCCTCAGTTTGGTCATGTTGATTCAATGGGGTCATGCACTTAACTACTTATGATAATGATGAGGCTATCGTTATTGTCCTTACCTATTGTGATATTTATTAAGGTTAACTCAACCCTTGGCGTGACATTTCTTCGGTCATTCAATTTAATTTGCCCTTCTCTATTGTGTCATCTTATCACTAAGTGTGATAAACACATGATCTTGGAGAGATGCATGATTTTCACTGTGCATTTCAAGCATGCAACCCCATGCTAGAGGTGACACATGCCCTCTTTTCTAACCATATCCTAGGATAATCATCGACATTGAATCAGATCGTGCCCTTCTTGTGACAATCATACCATTTATATGAACCCCTTAATTTTTTTTAAAAATATATATACAAGGACATGATAGTTCTACCATGTGTCCACTTTGAAATGCATTGCTATGGCCCCCTTTTTCACTACAAAAAACAAGCCTAAAGTGCATCAAAACATTGTTTTTCGATAAAAAAAAACTCCAAAATATTCTTACGCAAATGAAAATGCCCTAGGTAGCCTTCTAAACAACATCAATTGATGCCCGCTGAAAAATGCCTTGTGCATTATGTTTGTGTATGAAATAGATGCAATTGAGAGGTAAAGAGGGACAAGAATTGGCTCGAAGAATGAGCTTTTCAGATAACCTCAAAGAATTCAATCTAACAATTCGGGCATCCGTATGATCAAAAATAAATAGACCAAAAATAAAGTGAATGTCAAGAGAGGCAAGAGGAACGTGTTAGTGAATATTTCCCCTAAAAAAAATCTGTTGTAACCAAGTGAGATCCTTGTGATTCAAGTCCACCTAGGGTTCGACAAGCAAACCCTAAAAAAACCATCTCTAACATACAAAGCTTCTACTAATTGCTTCTAAAAAAAATACTCTTTGAAACTGTCATAAAAGATGAATGGTTGAATATAAGCAAATGAGTAATGGAGATTTACACCCGCTTTGAATAATGGAGTTACAACTCATAGAATAAATATACATGATATGAAGGTAGTTCGTAGACATCAAAATAATGTTGTTAAACAAATAGAATTACACTAATATCAATAAATAAATAAAAATGGTTGATAGCAAAAGTATAAACACCCAGTTTCAACAATGTAAAGGTATTAAACACCTTAGTTTAATGACACCATAATTCCACCTGGGTGTTTAATAACTCCGCGATCAACGTGAAGCTCACGCCGGGAGCTCCGCGTTCCTTAATATTAACAATATGCCTCATCACTCTGCTACAGCTCCCGGAAAGGATTCGGCGGGCATTACAGATAATTCTTTTATTGTTACGCATCAAGATTTCTTAAGACAGGCTGAGGATCAAGAGCAGATGAGATTGGGATTCTTTGGTTTTGAGCAGAAGGCATGTACACAGACCTTTCCGGATGTAGAAATGAAGACCAACAATCGTCTTTTGCCTTAGTGCTAACTTCGCGCTACCCATTGATGGGCTTTGAGCATTATCCCAACTTCTTATTGCAACCGTGCACTTTCAAAATTTCTGTCTTTCCCTTTCACATCTGGTACATCAACAATTACCTGTGGAAGAATAAAATTTCAAACTGACCTCAACAGTTACCCGAGGAAGAATAAAAATATTAACTTTACACAAGCTCTTAAAAAAGCCTACTATTCCTAAACTATTTCTAAATCATGTGTGGCATAGGCTCAGACAAAACTTGAAAGGAAAAATCATGCATGTTGAATTGGAAATTGGGTAACATACCTGTCTATCAAAGCATCCTGAACACAACAAAGCAGCATCAAGTATGTCAGCCTTGTTGGTTGCAGCAATCACAATAATACCCATGTTTCCATCAAATCCATCCATTTCAGTAAGAAGCTGATTCAGGGTCTTTTCTCGCTCATCATTTCCTCCACCAATTCATGTTCCTCTCTGCCTCCCAACTGCATCTATTTCATCCACAAACACAATGCACGAGGCATTTTCTTTGGCCTTTTTGAATAGATTGCACAAATGTCACGCATCATCAAATGTCGGATCAGTGTTTGGTTCCATCTGGAACTTTGCTTTAGATTGCACAAAGGAGAGGGGGCCAGGAAAGCCACCACCCACAGGGCCTCCCATTCCCCCTGAAGATCTCCTAGATAAAAGAAAAAGACCTACGACAAGGTGTAGAGGAAATGCTAAATTTCCAATCAAGTTCAGTAGCACATATCCTGAGTCTTCTTGAGCATTATGTGCCACAAAGTCAATATTATTCTCCCTACATTACTGCAGCAGCTCCTGGCTGAGCCCTGGAATCTGAACTCTCGCTCTCTGAATTCAATTCCCCAATTCAGGAGAGAATGCCTCAACAATTGCAATGGTTCCATTCTCAAACAAGTCAACTTTTTTCAACCTATCCTTTTCCAAGTATTCCAAGAACCTTGAGTAAGACATTCTTAATGAAGCCACTCCTTGATCCTCTGCTCGAGCCTTCTGGTTGTTGAACAAGGTTGGGAGAACAACTCCTGCTGCTCCCAACAACCCCTTCAAAAGTGCCCACTTGTTTTCATATCTTCTCTCCAAGGATGCCCTCACTACCATTGACTGGGACAACTTCACCTGTGAAGGAAGACCACTTAAAGCAACCAACCGTTGGCCATAGAACTCCTTGCTCAAATTGCACTTCCCTTGGCCATTGAGAAAGGAAGATGGGCTCAGCGCAAACAAACCAGCAGTTACAGTGGTCATCTGTCTAATGTAATCCTGATTTTAGGAGTCTGCAAATGCTTTATTCTGCTATCCAGCAATGATGTTAATCAGTATATGTACTACTAGGCGTTCCATGAATGAAGGGTAAATGTAATCAAGCCAAAAATTACTGAAATCAGTATAGAGAATTGACCATTAATAATCTATGAAAAATCATGCCTTTACTGAAGTTTTGAACTCAACCAAGGTCCAAAATAATGAGCACGAGCACCAAGATATGCTTGCCCTCTCTAAGGTACAACACATCCGACTTCAATTTATCCCCTATATGCTGTGAATGCAAGTTAAACTACTCCATTGCATTTAATATTGCCAGTTACCAATAAAAACCTTTGGAACAGAAAAAGCACAACAGCATCTGTCATCTAACTATGTAAATGACATTTCCCATTTCCTCATTAAATATTCTAAAACAACAGTCAAATCTTGTTCTCCAATGTAAGGCCTTACCTCCCTAAAACTCCATAAAATTAAGAAATAATGAAAATGTTTAAACATCTTCCTTCAAACTATTTTAGATTGCTCCTCTTGCTCTATTGCTAATAGTTATTGAACATATAAATTAGAGAAATGAGGAACAGGATGACAACTCAACTTGCCTCATAAAAAAGTTATCAATATCAGAAGCAGTAAATTAAAAACGATAGATAGACAGTCTCACTACAAAATAGATCAATCCTATTAGGAAAACAAAGAGTAATGCTTCATGAACGTTAAGTCTTCGTCTTAAGATGGTTAAAATAAAGGAAGAACTACACAGTATATTCAAATAGCATTAAAACCAAAAAAAAAATGCAAGATAAAATTATTTCACAGTTGCTTTCAGTGTGATCGAACTCGACTCAGACTTTAAAGCATAAACTTTCTGCACTCAAATAATCATGCTCTAAAAGTCTAAACACTCGGCTCCAATCAACTTGACTCGAGTATTTTCAAAAAATGCAAAATTATGGAGCTTCAATATTCAAGTAAGACATTGACAAGCAGATTCAAACATTGATCTGATCCCAGGGAAGGCTAAAAATGATAACCAGTATTTGGGAAAAATGAAATCCATCCACAATTTCAGTTTGGAAAAGTTCATGCTTAGACATGCATGGCTTAATATGCACACAAAATACAAGCTCTCAAAAGGGATGCATTTAATAGATTGAAGGCTTGCCCGATACTTTGGTGATTTACTAAAACTCAATACCTTGCTGATCCTGCCAATGTGCGTGTGCTTCCCTCAAAGATTAAGCCAAGCATGTCTAAGTTATGAACTATTTTGAACTGCAAAACTGAGAATGGCTGGCTGTTCTATGAGTCTACACTATCGATTTTGTTAGAAAATGACGCTCTTGTGTTGGTTTTAATCCCAAAATTATTAATTACCGGGAAAATGCTTCTCAAGAAACTACAACCAAAACAACAAGAACAAAAATGTAGATAACTTTATATTGTTCCTCGTGATGAAAATATAAACAATTTTTTTTTGTTACTCAAATTCATTTTTGAGAATATAAAATCTGCTTGGTCTACAAAAAAGCTGACTAATCACTTCCTTCTATCAACCCTTCTCAATTATAATGGTCTATGTTTTGATTCCACTTTGGTACTAACTGCAAATAAGCCGCTGGTTGCAAAATATCAAGGCACAAGCTTAAATCTCTTAAACCGACCACAAGGGATCTTAAATACGGGGAAAAACCAAATTGGTCAACTTAACTTTCACTGGTGCCAGCCATATTTGTTATATATATTATTTTTCAAAAAAATGCAGCATTTATTTTAGGCAAAACAAATTGCAAAAGAATAAGGAAAAAATGATATAGATATTGAACTGTATTCCCTGCGACACTCGCTTTTGTGCCCAGCCAAAAGTTGTCTTAATGATAAAATGTTATATACAAGTTAAACAATTGTCAGGAGAAAAACCCAAAAAATAAAATAAGCATAAGAATGCCTGTTTTGCAGTTTTTTTCTTTGGACATAGGACAGAAACTCTGAATAGAGGTTTAAGGTTTGAATCTTGCAAGGGTAAGGTTGTACACCATGCTTCAGTAATTGAAGTATGATTGGATAACAAAATATAGTCTGTAAAACATTAAAAACTATCCTACCTTATAATCAACTTCCTTAAAGAAGTAGGCTTTAAAATATGAAGATTATTTTATTAAAAAAATTCATCACAAAGAACTTGTGAATTTGATGAAATTCTGAGTCTTGATGTAAACCTTATCCTCAATTGCTCCTCCCACCAGAAAAAAAAAAGAAATACTCAGGTAAATATTATCTTAATTTAACTTGCAGAACAAAACAACCCTATAAATATGGTAAAAGAAAAGATAACAGGGTTTGCGCACCCGGCAGGCCAGGTTCACGAACCCATACCCGCAACCAGTGTAACAGCGGAACAACCAAGAGTACCGGTGTAAGGCCGGCTTCCTATGGGTTTTCTCAAGTGTTTTAAGCTAAGAGTACAGGAAAGGGATTAAAATGCGAAAAGAGATTGAAATGTGATTTGAGTTGGGTGGGGGAGATAAGCAGCACGGCAACGATCAATCACCACTACTAACAGCAATTAAATACAGAACACACTATAGAAACTACAACTATCATGCATCCTATGTATCCTTTCTCTACGCATTCCAGGAATACTTAATCATCAAATACCGGAATCCAAAATTTAGAATAACAGTAAGCAATGAAATAAGCAACATGAGGCAGAAATGACAAGTGAAGGCAGCATAAAGAATGATAACAGCAAAATAGAGCCTAAGTGTGTGTCTTGCATTCAGAAGCAAACGTATAGCTACAATGGTTCCCTAGCAGGATATCCCCCTTCCCCCTTTACAATGATGTGGTGCGGCTATTTATAGCGCAGTTTCCCCCCAATTACAATCCTGGGCACAAAATCCCAGAGCTGACAAAAGCGGCGAAAGAGCTGCTGATGTTGACTCTTGCAGACAAGGACTGTACTCGTAGCAAGGTCCACCTGAAAACTGGGCAGCTACGTGGCAGTGTGGTTGATGAAACTTCGAGTCAGCATGAATGCGAGTAGCTGCGGTAGATGGAACTTTGAGTCAGCATAAATGGAGGTAGCTGGATTTGGTGATTTGGCCCATGCTTGTCCTTTTTCCCGTCACATCTCGGCTCGGATTCCGAGGCTAAACACTTGTCAGCTTCTGACGGGGGGCACATCTGCCTTGAAAGGCAGTCTCTCTCTTGTGTCCTACTTCGCTTGGAAACGGAGCGCAACTGGGTAGCGCAAGTGGGGAACAGCGCAGTTGGGGAGACCTCCGTGGCTTAGTTTGTTTTGGGCTGCTTGAAAGATATCGCCTGACTGCGCACCAGCTTGAGGGCGCAACCCGACTTCGCTGCGAAGTCAAGTTGCGCACTCCGACACTTAGCCAATTTGGCAGCTGTTCAGATTGCGCACAGGAATCAGGGCGCAGCCCGACTTCGCTGCGAAGTCGGGTTGCGCTCTGACACTTAGCTGATTTTCCGGACACTGCCTCCCAACTGCGCACAGGAAGAAGAGCTGTGAAGTCGGGTTGCGCTCCGACACTTAGCTGATTTTCTGGATACTGCCTCCCAACTACGCACAGGAAGAAGAGCGCAGCCCGACTTCGCTGCGAAGTCGGGTTGCGCTCCCATACTTAGCCAAATTCTGCTCATTTTCTGTCTTCCTCTGCACTTCGCATCCCCGAGTGCGCTCGAACTGAAGGGCGCACCCCGACTTCGCTGAGAAGTCGGGTTGCGCTCTCAGACTTAGGATTTTTCAGGGAATGCTTGCTCTGTTTTGGGAATTCTGACCGAAGAAAGAACAAGGGGAAAAAGGGAGGAATGCAACTGATAGAAGGGAAGAAATGGAACAGTGGGGAAAGGGAAAGGAGATGGAGGGAAGGGAGAGCAGCATACTTACAAAATTTGAAAACATGGCACCCCGTGCAAAATGTGGCAACATTCCTGGCGGCTCGCGGGGTGTCGAGCTCGCCTCGACACAAAGAACCAGGCCTTCATCCTTTGGGCGCAGAGGAACTCCCTTCCCCTGCTTTTCGCTGCTCTTACGGCTTTGTCTTGGGCAACTGCTCCTCTTCAGATCCGCTTTCAGTAGTTGCTTCTTCTGTTTCTCCACCTCTTTTTGAGTCTGAATGGTCGCCACTTTCGCCCTCTTGCTCGGCCAGCTGCTCCCGCTCACGGACGTGATTGTAGGCGGCCTTGGCTTGGTCCCAAGCTGCTGCCTGAAATGGCCCTAATTCGCTGACATCTTTCAGCACTGCACTGAATGCTGCAACCGCATGCGTGTCGATGGTGTTGTATCTCTCTCCCAACTCCTTAAAGGAGGTGTTGATTTTGCAATATCTTGACACCATCTGGGTGACCTGAGTTTCCTGAACTGGCTTGGCCTAGCTGTCAATTTCTGATGGTGTCTGCCTCAAAAGACAGCCAATTCAGCTTCACCTGCTCAAGGGTCAGAAACTCTCCATCCTTGATGAAGCTAGGGCAACCATGCTCAGAAAGAGCATTGAAGGGCGTCAGGCAAATGTTCATTTCGTGGTCTAATGCGTCTCGCATTTTCCTGGCGGCCCTTATTTTCTCTGTTTTTTCAAAATAGTTATGCAAGGTTACCCTTGCATCTGCCCATTCTAAGGCAATTCGGGACATCGGGGGAAATCGGAGGCCTTTGCGCTCGTACTCCTCAAGTTTTAATGCCAAGTCCAGCCACTGCTTCGCTTGGTGTTCGGCCTCCTCTACCACAGGCTTTCCCTGGGCAGAAACTTCTTGGATCCTGGACGCGAAATCTAGGACGGATATGGACCTAACAACGTTGGCCCTGCATCCCTGCAGCAAACCAGCCCGCATCGTTTTGACCTTATTCTTCGAAAAGGCCGCCATCTGGGATGTTTTCTCCTTGAGCTGAGATTTAGCCTGCCTTAACGAATCCTGGAGCTGGGAGACCTGCTCCAGTGCTGCCCTTTTCTCCGCTAACATCTGTTCGGTTGTCTGTCTTTGCGTTGTAGCCTCCTGCTGAGAGGCGGCGAGCTGGGCTTTTAGGTCATTGATCTCCTGCTGTGCAGACTCCAGCTGCGCGGTGGCCCTAGCCAGATCTTCCTCCAGCTGCCTTGAATTATTTTGCAGCCGAAACAGCGTCTCTTGATTTTCAAGACGCTTGACAAGGAGGTTATGGGTTCTGCGACAAATACCGTTGATTTCGTATTCCTCGTTTATGTCGTCGAAGCTCTTCTCCTTGACTTGGTGCTCATAGTCTGCCTCGGTCATTTCTCGGAGAGGCTTCTTCACTTTCGGAATCAACTTCTCAGTTCTCAGCACTCTCCTGTCCAAGTCGTACTTGGTGTGCTTTACCGGGGCAGCTATCTCCTCGGCTCTTCTTCGTTTGACGCCCTGAAGGAAAGAGGCGGAACACCCTATGGCCTTTGCTGCCAGAGGCTGATCATTTGTGATCTGTAGCTGTTCTCCCATGAAGTCAAGGTCTTCCAGCATCGGATCTTGCTGCGGCATTTTTCCTGCAAACAGCGAAGCAGGAGGTATTCCAGAAGTCGTGGTCGCTTTTAAGGGCGACCGGGTCCTAGGGGAAGCGAGCGGCTGAGTGGAAGGTGTAGGCGGGGTTTTGAACAAGGGAGGTGAGCGGCGCGGCGATGCACGCACAGCTTCGGCACTGGCCGTAGGCGAGGGCTCTAGGGTTTGACTGAAGGACTGGAAAGCATTTGGGTCTCGGGCAAACTGGTCGAAGGAATGGGGGCTGTGGGAGGGATGGGTGGTCTGAGACGAAGAGGATGCAACTACGGCTTGCCCTGATACAATGGGGGATGGTGTTACGGCAAGGCCGACTGGGATTTGGGGGAGCGGGGAAGTGGACGTACCTGCGGGCTCCGCCTGAGCCGCTGCTTGAAGGACACCTTCAGCCCAAGTTTCTGCTTCTGTCTTAGGGCTGTCTAACGAGACGATTTCCGATGCGGTTGACCCTGTCCGCACTGCGGCCGTTTGTTGTGCAAACTCCTTAGGCCGCTTGGCCTTTTCACTCCTCTTCCTCTTCTTTTCTTCTGGCGCTGCAGCTGGCTCAAAGGAGGGAGAGGAGGTTGGGGCGGCAGGTTGCGATGTTCCCACGGTAAACTTGTACCTGGGTCTAGACGGGAGGATGCTTGCCACGGCCGTTCTACTAGCTGGCTGCTCTGGTGCCTTTTCCTCTCGGGGGCCACGTCAGGAGTTGACTTTTCCGGTTCTTGTACCCTCTCAGGTAAGGCTTCAGGAGTTGGAGGCAACATTGGGCCCGCTTGGCTACTTGTTTGTGTCGCACTGGAAGTCTCTGGAGTGGGCAATTGCTGAGACGGGGACCTCCTTCTATACCTTTTCCTAGCGCCTCGGGGAATGCAATCTCGAAATGCGAAAGGTCGCCATGTGTTAGCGTACTGATCATATAAGGCCGAAAACTCATCATCGACGGCCAACGTCTTCCGGGTAGACTTATCGTGTTGCGTGCGGCACCTCATCTTCCAGCATTCAATGATTTTGTCCTTTTGCCAGTTGAGGGGCGCCACCTTGGAGAGGAATTTCTTGAAGCCCGCTGAGTCTAACCGGTGATCCGGGTTTCGCTCTGGATCATAT
Organism: Wollemia nobilis; assembly: GCA_028583015.1. Classification (NCBI taxonomy): domain Eukaryota; kingdom Viridiplantae; phylum Streptophyta; class Pinopsida; order Araucariales; family Araucariaceae; genus Wollemia; species Wollemia nobilis. The sequence continues at coordinate 2,358,607 of JAQPPZ010001004.1, read as the reverse complement.
GCCACTTCTTCGCAGTAAAAATCATGCCATGGCGGCCATGATTGCATCTTTTCAATGTGCCATTCTAGGTCTGCGCCTCTTCCGTTGCACCTTTCTTGCATGATCTCCGCTCGGGGGCAGATATGCACAAACTTTCCCCTGACCTTAATCGGGTCATACTTCCAGCGCTGGGGTAGCTGTATCAGGCCCATGTCGATGAGATATCGTTCGAGGTATATATGCTGTCCAATCTCGCGTATTTGGATGTTCGCCCAGGTAATAGGATATTGAAAAATATGGCCTCTCTTTTTTCCCTGGCTGAACTCCTCGACATAATCCATCTGGCGCGATATTTCCATACCGTACTGATGGTTAGTGCAGAAATAGGGCAACAGGAATGGCTTCCCCTTGAACCCGTAGATTCTGACTACAAGGCCCTGCGTCAGCCGGAAGGTGTCCCCATACTTGTACTTCCTCAGATAGCTCGTCATGGCTTTTGGCGGGCGGGATGCTTCACCGTTGAACAGCGCTAGGACCATACCTAGAAATTTGAAGTTGAACTCATAGTATGACCCTTTCCTGTACAGGGCTTCAGTCCATTCATACACTGGCAGCGGCTCTCCTTTTTCATTCACCTTCTTCAAGTCAGAAACTTTGATCCGGTAGTGCATGTGGTACAGGCACAACCATGAGAGAAACAAGCAAAGCCGAAATTTCGTTGTCTGCTTCTGCTGCAACCTGACCAGGTTTGAATGTATGGCGTACGCCAACCAATCTGCCTAGTCGAAGAAAATAGGGCGCTTTCCGCTCTTTAGCGCCGTGGAGTCATAAAACTCGCCATGCAGGATGCATTCTGCTAGCGCCAACTGGTACGGACGTACCACTCTGTCGGAATCACAGCCGAGTAACCACGCTAGGATGATGTATATGTACTTGTTCTCGAACCGGTCCAAGGGTATAGGGCCTGTCGGCCACTGTCCGGCTGATAGCGGAGTCTTCAGCTCTGAGTCGAGGAATTCTCTCATCCTCTTGGTCTGGGTGAATCTGCCCGTCTGTTCGTCCAGGTTAATCCTCCTGACAATTGCGCTAGGGTCGTACTGGAGCCCCGGGGCGAAAGCTGGCTGGACGCTTTCCCTGAAGAGTGTGAACAATACTCTTCCCTTGTTGTCGCAGACTTGCCGGGCAGCTGGCTTGTAGTATGCCACAATGGATTCAACCAGCTCCGGGCATTGGTGGACAAGAGGGCACAAGAACCAGTACAGGTTCGATTTGTATGCAGCCCCAACATGGTGTGAGGGCGAAACTTTGTTAGCCCACTTCGCAATATTCGGTCGCAGCTTGGTGAGGCTGATAGAAAACTCGCCATCTTTGTATCCGGCTAGTCGATTGATGGGCGGCGGTGGAACTTGCCCTTGGTTTCTCTTCGTCCTGGTTCTCCTTGTTTGCTTTTGCGGCGCTTCGCTCTCATGAGCGTTGGACTCTATCTGTTCCTCAGCTTCGCGTTCTTCATCGCTGGACTGCGCCGGCATTGGCGCTTTCCCCTTGTCAATTTTCGCTCTTTTCTACTCGAAGTGACAGATACTGGGACTCTGGCTACGGATTGCTTAATTCTGGACCCTGCAGCTCAGAGTCAATTCGACAATTTGGATGTTCTGAGTGTGCCAGGGCCTCCTTTTCTAGGCAAGGAATACAGCATTAATGGCGCAAGGGGAGGGGTTAAGGTGATTTGCCTGAAGTTGGTGGAAGCGTTATAATCTTTGGCGGCTGTGTGTGGGTTTATCCTTGGAAAGCATACCCTGGTTGTGGTTGGCCCTAATGCGCCTGCTTTCTTAATGACATCCTCTTTGAAAGTCGCGCAATCATTATTTTTTTTTGAATTTTTTCGGGCCTCGTGCTCTAGTGACGTCATAGCCGCCGCCTGGGCACACGCTTCGAGGGAAAACTTTTGGCCCAGCGCAACCCAACTTTGCATTATGCCACGCTGTGCTGTCTGGGCCCACACTTAGAAACATTTTATCATTTTTCCTCGTTTCCCGCAACAGGTCACCCAAGGTGCGCCCGAAATTGAGGGCGCACTCGGACTTCGCCCAGAAAAGGTGCGCACTCTGACTTCGCACAGACTTGCTTGCGCAGTCAGACTTCGCCCAGGAAAGTTGCGCAGTCTGTCTTCGACACTTAGCCGATTTTTGCTCTGTGTTCCCGACTGCGCTCCCAAGATGGTGCGCAGTCCAACTTCGCTGCGAAGTCGGATTGCGCACCCAGCACTTAGTCAAATTTTGGCCTTTTTGTCAGCTGCCTTCTTTCAAACTCCCGGTGTCGCACTGTTCTAGGAGCGATGCCCGACTTCGCTGCGAAGTCGGGGTTTGCTGTAGGCTTCACTTAGGCTCTAGAAAACTAAAAGTTGAATGCTGAAATAAATATATACAATCTGATAAAAATGCAGAAAAGAAATATATACAAGGAAGGACCCGCCTGGGGTGCCTTCAGCGGTGGTAAACCTTCAGGTGGAACCCGTTGACGGGAATGGGGAGAAGTTGTCCCTCCATGTCCCGGAGCACGAATGCATTAAACTGATTCACCCGAGCAATTTGATTGGGACCTTCCCAGAGGGCATCAAATTTACCATGGTTGCCCGGCTTTGCTTTCATTGAATCCCACTTAAGCACTAGGTCCTCGATTTTGAAAACTCGGGCGGTGGTGCCTTTCGCAAACCAGCCTTGGGTCGCTTCAGCATGTTTAGTAAAGGCCTGGTATGCTTTTTCTCTCTCTTCTTCTAACCGCAGTAGTTGGCACAGTCTGGCGTCCACTGGATCCCCGTTGCCTCTTTCTTCATCCAGCATCCAGAGTGCGAGTATCTCTACATGGGTAGGCAGAATTGCCTCCTTGCCGTACACGAGCGCGTAGGGGGATGTCTTGATAGACTTTTTGAATGATATGCGATCCGCCCACAGCGCCCGATTCAGGAGCAGGTGCCATGTCCTCTTGTTTCTTTCTACTGTCCTTTTGACAATCTTCAGTAGATTCTTGTTGGTGGACTCAGCCAGGCCATTCCCCTGTGGGTAGTAGTTAGAAGACATCTTGTGATAGATGTCGTATTTGCTGGTGTACTCCGTGAGTACAGCGCCTACAAACCCCGGACCATTGTCTGTCACTATTGACTCCGGGACCCCGAAAATGACCGTTTCCTAGTCCGCATTCTTGGTGGGGATCGCCTCTGCCCACCGGGTGAAGTAATCGATGGCGGTGAGGATGAACTTGTGCCCTGCTGCAGAGTTAGGCGTGATGACTCCGATGAAGTCTAAACCCCACTGCTGAAATGGAGTCTCAGCTTGGATTGGCTGGAGGGGTAGGGGTGCTTTTCTGTTTCTGCCAGCAAACCTCTGGCATTTATCACATTTGACACAGACCGCATGTGCGTCTGTGAAGAGAGTGGGCCAATAGTACCCAGCTCGGATGATTTTCAAGGCCGTGGGCCTTCCAGAATGATGTCCACCAGGCATCCCGGAGTGAAACTCTTCGAGGACCCTAGGTTTGTCTGTATCTCTGACGCACCGCAACAGGATGTCAATGTTTTTAAAATAAAGCCCCTCGGGGCAAAGTACGTATTTCAAGGCATTTAGCCTAAACCTCCTTTGTGAGGCATTGAGGTGATCTAGACATCTCCCGGTGCTGAAATACTGCACCAGGTCATTTGTCCAATCACTTTCCTCTGATAAGGAGTTGGCTAGGTTGGTGGTTGCTGTCGGATCTTCCCACTTGCAGGTGGAGATAGCATCTGCAGCGCTTCGGGCCAGCTCTTGGCACAAGGCTCGGCCTCTGATTAGCTTTGTTGGCCGCACCTCAATGTCAAATTCTTGGATCTTGGCAATCCATCCTACCCTCTTGTGACCAGGCTCTCCCTGTATGATGAAATTCCTGACGTCCGGATGGATCACGAAGACAGTTATCCGGGTCTGGGAGACGAAGTGCCTGGACTTTCGGAGGGATTTCATGACTGCGTGAACCTGCAGCTCAATAAAATTGTACTTCTCTTCATGCGGCTGAATCACCTGGCTTAAGAACGCTATGGGGCGCTCTTCGCCATCGTCTCCCTTCTGAGTCAGGACTGCAACGTAACTCTCGGGTTCTCCCACTGCGTACAGGATGAAATCCTTGGAATAGTCAGGATTAATCAACACCGGAGCTTGCGCGATTCTAGCCTTGATCTCCTTGAAGGCTTGCCTTCTTTCGTCAGTCCACAAGAATTCGGCATCTTTCTTTAACAGTTCGGCCATGGGCTTGATTACTTGTGCGAAGTCCGGTATGAACTTCCTCACGAAGTTTATCTGGCCGAAGAATGACTGTAGCCCCTTCTTGTCGACCGGGATGGGCAAGCGGAGGAGGGCTTCTGCTCTGTCAGGATCCACTGCAAGGCCTTTCTCTGAGATGACATGTCCCAGCAGCTTACCCTCTTTTACCGCGAATACTGACTTCTTCAGATTGATGGAAAAGCCAAATTCACAACATCTCTCAAATATCTGTCGTAGGTGGGAAGCATGGTCCTCTCTTCTGTGGGAAAATACAGTCATGTCATCCAAGTAGATGACAATAACCTTATTGAGCAACTCTCGAAAGGCCAAGTCCATGGCTCTCTGGAACGTAGCGTCGGCATTGGACAGGCCGAAGGGCATATGCTGGTATGCAAACGTTCCCCATTTGGTGGTGAACGCTGTCTTATGCTGATCCTCGTCCTTTACCCATATCTGGTTATATCCAGAGAATCCGTCCAAGAGAGAGAACCTCTACGCTCCAGCAACTATGTGGAGGATCTGATCAATTTGGGGAAGCGGGTAATGGTCCTTCAGTGAGGCTTAGTTTAGATTTCTGAAATCCACGCAGAGACGGATGTCTCCATTCTTCTTCCTCACAGGCACCAAATTCGCGACCCAAGATGAATGCTTGATGGGGTAGATGATTTTGGTTTCCAGCATCTTCAAGAGCTCAGCTTTCATCATGGCTTCAATCTTAGGGTTTACAACCCTTTGCTTTTGCCGGAAAGGTTTTGCATTATCTTCTAGCTCTATGGTATGCTGGATCATCTGTCTGTCATACCCCTTCAAGTCCTAGTAGCACCAGGCTACGATATCTAGGAACTCTCTGCATAATGATCTGATCTGCCCGAGTTCCTCTTTAGTGCAGTCCGTCTCGACCTTGATTGTTTTTCCAGGTTCCAGCTCCAGGTCTACGTACTGCTTGGGGTCTACTTTGATTCTGTGAGATATTGCTCTATCATTCTGATCAAAGAGACTCTCTAAGGTAATCAGTCCTCTTGGGACATGATTATTCTTCAACTGTATCAACCCCTCGTACTGCTCGTCATCAGGGTCTCTACCTTCGATTGTACATGCTTCGGTAATCAAAAAAGTGACGATATCCTCGTCACAATCAAACACCTGCCAGTGGGTGTCTTTATCAGGCACAGAAGGCTTGTAGATGGTACAAACCGGCTTCGGCTTCTGGACAGTGTCATCAGCCGAAACGTACCTGGCTCCAACAGACGCCAAAATGTCAGCGTGCTTGTTCTTCTCACGTGATATGGCTTTGACATTCAACGAGTCGAATGACTCCATCAGGTCCCAGACACGATTACGATACGCCTTGAGATAATGCTTCTTGGAGACGCATTTATTCGTAATTTGGTTGCACACCAGCTCTGAGTCGCCAAAGATCTGCAAATGTTTTATCCCCAGTCTCTCCGCTTTCCTCAAACACAAGCACAGGGCTTCATACTCCACCGCGTTGTTGGTACAGCTCCAGGCCAGCCTGTAGGTGTAGTCCTTTTGGATCCCGGACGGGGAAACTAGGAGTACACCTGCACCGGCGCCATTTTTGCATCGGGCGCCATCAAAGAAGAGCTGCCATAGCTTTTCTGGTGCGAGTCCTACCTCTTTCTTGGCTGACTGGTCAATTCTCTCAGGCTGAGTGACGGTGTAGCAGCCTTGCTCAGTCTCGATCATGGCGTTGAAATCCAGCAAGGAGAACTCATCCTCTACTTGTAACAGCTCAAGAGCTTGTTGTGTCATGTCCACCACCACCAGTTCCTCAGTCGTCAGCTGAACCATGCAGTTCTGTGACTCTCCTCCGGGTATCTTCTCTACTAGAAATGTGGAAGTCTTTTCATTGTAGATCTTCAGTCTCCTTCCTTTGAAGGGCACTTCCATGTGTGAGTAATCCAGAGACAGCTACCCACCCAGCTTTGCAGTGAACTCCCTAGAGAGGCACATGCCAAAATAGGGTTCCAAGTTAACAACCACAACTTCCTGTATGACCACTATGTCAAGAGCTTTGTGCAGCCGAATCGGGATATCCTTGATGACACCGACTGTCTTGACAAGGGTGCCGTCTAGTTGCAGCACACCTTGGCTGCTCCTTGTATACTCCATACCGATCTCATCGCAGACAGCTCTCGGCATAACAGTCGTGGAGGCACCAGAATCCACCATGCAGTTGTGAACTATATAGCCTTCCATCCGCAATGACAGATAGAAAGGAGGTGGTCTATTTTTTCCGGTGGCGGAGACTGTCAGGGGTTGAGCTAACACAGCAGGCTGCGTCGGCTTCCCGTCTTTTATGTTCTTCAAGGACTCCTGCAGCAGGTCAACTTGCCCGGGGAGTAGAAGAGCTTCGTACATGCTTATCTTTGCGGGGGTTCTTTTCAGCTCGTCAACTATGTTGTAGCTTGAAGTGCTGGCTCCTTCCGTTTCTTTCGCCGGCTCATACTTAGTCCGGTATTGTTGCATGGCTTCGACTCTCTGTCTTTTTGTCAGCGACGGATATCTCAGCTTCTCCTGAGCTTGTTCTTTTGTTTCAGCTGGAGGCTGAGCTGCGGGAGCTTTTACTGCGGGAGCTTTGGGCACAGGAAACTTTTCCTTGGCTGTATGGGGCCACAGTGACTTGTCGGGTGGTGGCCCAACAGGTTGCGCCTTTTCTCTTCTGGCGTATACCTTTAATGGCTTGGCTGGGCCGCGACAGCTTCAACGGGCCTTCTGCCTTCCTTAGGCAGGGCAACGCGGGATCATATTCTGGGACGGCGAAGTTGCCTTCATCGTCCAGGATCATGTATAGTTCATCTTCTATGGCGCTGCCTGCCAGGGTCTGGAGGTAATGCTAATGCAACGTGCACCCTTCTTCTAAGTGTGGATCGTTGCACGTGGAGCACCAGTTAACCTAGTCAGAAGTGCCAGGTTGATCCTCAATGGCAGCATTTCTTGCAGGGGGTTGCCTTTGAGCTTGTCGTTTTGCGGCTTGGTCTTTTGTTAGCGCCGAAGGAGGATACGGTCTCCTTGGAAGGAACTCCATCTGGGCTTGCTTCTTCTTCATTATCGTCATGTCGTTAGACATGGTATGATACCCAGATGCCAGAGCCCATACCTCTTGGAGGATTTTATTTTGAATATCGTTGTCAACAGAGGCTAACTGAGTCGACGGAGGTAATGCAGCCAATGGCGGGGGTGCAGAATACGCCGCGTACTGAGGGGGAGCTGGGAGTGCGGGATACTGCGGAGGAGGAGGCGGCGGGTTAGGATAATGTATTTGAGGAGGGTCGTAGGGATTTACAACTGGTGTCGGGTTCCATGGCTGCTGGGAGTGCTGACTCGATGATGAGGGCATCACACCAGAGGCCGATGGGTACTGGGACTGAGGGAAATCAGGATAGATAGGGGGTTGCACTCTATGCGGGAGTCTGCCTATGGAGATTATATCTAACTCTGCTTGTTGGGCAGCTTCGTATAGGGCAAGGAAGGAATCGACTCGGGCTATCTTCAGAAGCAGGCAAATATCTGAGTTGAAAGACCTTAGGTAGTAGTGTGCAGCCTGACCTGCTGAAGGTCGCAGTTCGCGAGGTACTCTTTTCCAAGACCTTGCAAACCTTATGTTGAAGTCTGACACCTCCTCTTGCGGGTGTTGTTGGATGCTTTGGAACTGATGCAACAATGAAGAAGGATCGGCAGACTCGTTGCATCCTTTTACAAGTCTGCCTGCCAGCTGAGGCCACCCCGTGATAGATCCTTCTGGCAAGGATCTCCACCAATAGAGAAGCTTCCCCCTTAGGGAAAGGGCCAATAGACGGGTCTTGACGCTCTCGTCAGTAATAGAGTGTAGCGCAGCCAAGGCCAGAATGTCCTGGATATGTTCATACGCCGTTTTGCCGTAGCCATCATAAGTGGGGATGGCCTTCAGGGCAGCGGGGGGTACAGCCTGTTGTCCGACTAGGGCCAAGGGCCCCGTGGAGTCGACCACCGGGAAGAGATCGTCATCATTCTTCTGAGCAGCCATTTCTTCCTCTCCTCCGGTAGTGTACTCGGTATCGGTACCGTCCGAAGATGTAGATTGCTCTTCAACTTCGGCCTCTTCGATTTCGGGCTCGGATTAGTCTATGCGAGCTTGGTAGTCAGCCAGCCTGACGCGCTCTCCCGGAGCGGTAATGTCAATTTCGTAAAGATCAGGCTGGTTTCCCGGATTCCTTGCTCTCCACCTTCTTGTATGCATGAAGGCGCTTGGACCGGTCTCACGAACTCAGAGAATATTCAGGTACTTGCAGAGTCGCCAGGTGTTCTGATTTTAACAGCAATGAAGCGAACACCAGTGCTTCAATTCTGTCTTGGGTGGGAAAATTTCGGGTCCCACCGGGCATGCCACAGAAACTGTTGGTTACGAATCTGCCATTAGGAAAGGATTTGATAAAATGCGCCCCAGATTCGCCCACCAGATTGAAATGTCGGAAGGAAGGGATGCCTTCCGTGCCAATCTCCGGAGAAGGCCGGCTTCCTATGGGTTTTCTCAAGTGTTTTAAGCTAAGAGTACAGGAAAGGGATTAAAATGCGAAAAGAGATTGAAATGTGATTTGAGTTGGGTGGGGGAGATAAGCAGCACGGCAACGATCAATCACCACTACTAACAGCAATTAAATACAGAACACACTACAGAAACTACAACTATCATGCATCCTATGTATCCTTTATCTACGCATTCCAGGAATACTTAATCATCAAATACCGGAATCCAGAATTCAGAATAACAGTAAGCAATGAAATAAGCAACATGAGGCAGAAATGACAAGTGAAGGCAGCATAAAGAATGATAACAGCAAAATAGAGCCAAGTGTATGTCTTGCATTCAGAAGCAAACGTATAGCTACAATGGTTCCCTAGCAGGATATCCCCCTTCCCCCCTTTACAATGATGTGGTGCGGCTATTTATAGCGCAATTTCCCCCCAATTACAATCCTGGGCACAAAATCCCAGAGCTGACAAAAGCTAACAAAAGCGGCGAAAGAGCTGCTGATGTTGACTCCTGCAGACAAGGACTGTATTGGCAGCAAGGTCCACCTGAAGACTGGGCAGCTACGTGGCAGTGTAGTTGATGAAACTTCGAGTCAGCATGAATGCGAGTAGTTGCAGTGGATGGAACTTTGCGTTAGCATAAATGGAGGTAGCTAGATTTGGTGATTTGGCCCGTGCTTGTCCTTTTTCCCGTCACATCTCGGCTCGGATTCCGAGGCTGGACACTTGTCAGCTTCTGACGGGGGGTGCATCTACCTTGAAAGGTAGTCTCTCTCTTGTGTCCTACTTCGCTTGGAAACGGAGCGCAACTGGGTAGCGCAAGCGGGGAACAACGCAGTTGGGGAGGCCTCCGTGGCTTAGTTTGTTTTGGGCTGCTTTAAAGATATCGCCTGACTGTGCACAAGCTTGAGGGCGCAGCCCGACTTCGCTGCGAAGTCGAGTTGCGCACTCCGACACTTAGCCAATTTGGCAACTGTTCAGACTGCGCACAGGCATCAAGGCGCAGCCCGACTTCGCTGCGAAGTCGGGTTGCGCTCTGACACTTAGCCGATTTTCTGGACACTACCTCCCAACTGCGCACAGGAAGTCGGGCTGCGCCCTGATTCTTAGCTGATTTTCTGGACACTACCTCCCAACTACGCACAGGAAGAAGAGCGCACCCCGACTTCGCTGCGAAGTCGGGTTGCGCTCCCATACTTAGCCAAATTCTGCTCATTTTCTGTCTTCTTCCGCACTTCGCATCCCCGAGTGCGCTCGAACTGAAGGCTGCGAAGTCGGGCTGCGCTCCCATACTTAGCCAAATTCTGCTCATTTTCTGTCTTCCTCTGCACTTCGCATCCCCGAGTGCGCTCGAACTAAAGGGCGCACCCCGACTTCGCTGCGAAGTCGGGGTGCGCTCTCAGACTTAGGATTTTTCAGGGAATGCTTGCTCTGTTTTGGGAATTCTGACCGAAGAAAGAACAAGGGGAAAAAGGGAGGAATGCAACTGATAGAAGGGAAGAAATGGAACAGTGGGGAAAGGGAAAGGAGATGGAGGGAAGGGAGAGCAGCATACTTACAAAATTTGAAAACATGGCACCGCGTGCAAAATGTTGCAACAAGACCCTTAAACCACTTACCAGCAGTAAAATAGCCCTTCGGATTTCGCTTTATCCACAAAATTTATTCTTTCCATGCCTTTTAAATGATAAAATTGTCAAATCAAAATTGTTCATAGACAAGTAAGAAATTTTCATAAGGAAAGGCAACGGACATAGAAGGTTTAGTTACTAAGCTAAATTTATTAGAAGTGAATCCTTTATATTTGTCCCATATATTTAACAAAAACTCAACATTCCACTCTAATAAGATTAGATAAAATGTTCCATTCATAAGTAATAAAGTTCAATATAAAATAAAATGATTTTTTTAGTGTTCAAATTATTTGAGACTATAATAAAAACATTTTTAGGTATTGAATTAAGAACATAAGAGCTTTAGGTATTGAAATGAGAACATAAGAGTTAAAGGTCAAGACAAATTAAAAGACCAATACTCCATAATTAACATCTTTATCTTTTATCATTGATATATAACATGATAACAAAGAACATCTACTTCTATATTTCATTGGCATTAGAAATGTTTCCAACATCTACTTCTATATTTCATTGACATTAGAAATGTCTCCAACATTATCCCTAAGGAAAATCTTTGAAAATATATTAAATAAATAAATATACTTATTGAGCTTAAGACTCTAATATATAGGCTATATAAAAGGGTCATTGCTAAATGACCAAGGTTGGTAGAGCCAAACAATAATACTATTTGTTTATATATATATATATATATATAATTATATATATTTGAAAAGTAACTGGGGAAGACGTTAGTATCATTTTTTCTAGTTAAACCATCATATTACTTTTATACATGAAAAGAATTGTCTTTCTTTCTACGATCAAACTCATTTATATCGACAATTAGAATTTCTCCAAATAGTTTGTAATAAAATATCAATAAAATAAAATTTATGATTTTGAAGTCCAAAAAAATAACTTGTTTTATAATTCCCTATAATAACCAACCTTCAGAACAAAACAAATATTACAAGTAGATCTCATTTAGGGTCTTATCACTAGTTGTTGATATGACCTCAAATTTAGCTAGTTTTGACTCATTGTCACCATAATTCTAACCTTAATAAATGCTATAACTTAATCTATATCTCCTTAAACACAATATCATATCATGGGGAATCCCTAAAGGCCTATGATTACTTTATTCCCATTTCCTATTTACCTCACATCTTTATTCTACATAAATCATGATACAAGATACCAAGCCTCTTAACCCCATACGTATATGCACTGTCTTCCATGCATTCATTCCTTATCGCTATATAATAGTTATATGAGAGACATCAATATCTTATTAAAATAGGAGTACTATGATCACTCAATATGCTAGTGATATAGGTCCGAGGTGTAGACCAATTGGTTCATCCAAACCTCATAAGGGGCGGAGGTCCAAGGTTCAAATCTCGGGCCTTGCCGGACTGAACGCTTGTCCCTTTCCTGGTGCTTTCAGCAGCGTAAAAGGTTTAAAATGATTGTGGCATGGTGGTTATAGGGGCGGACTGCGCAAAGATCTGTGTGGTGGCTTTCGGGGCGGACTGCGCAGAATACTGTGGCGGCCATAAAAGCTGGACAGCCTGCCCGGAATCGTGGCGGCTACCGCTTCCACCATGTAAATACAAAAAAAAAAAAAATATGCTAGTGATATATTCTCTTCATTCTTAATCCATCTCAATAAAACCATGCCATGCACATGTAGCCTAAATATTCCCTTAGCATATAGCTTGAAATCAAGCTTGCATGTAGCTTGATGAAAGAATGGGTTCGCCCATTTGCTCTCATAGAACCAGAGACACTATGGCATAACACAATATCAGATGAAACATATAACCTGGGACACTATGACTATTCTTTTTAACTTTCTAGAAGTACTTCCATTTAGTTGGTTACCTTCGCGAAACATATCAGAATTGTCCTTGTTACATCCAAAGATATGGACATTATAAATAAAATAAGTCGTGTAATCCACGAGCAAAATCAGGGTGAACCAATACCGACTACAATGTTGTAGTAAACATGTTTATATTACCAAAAACACATGCAAAAACCGCAGCTCTCATTATTATTTTTGAAGCAACAAAGCTCTTGTAGAGCTCTCTTCAAATTAAACAAGGGCAGCACACAAGTAACACAACTCCTGCCTTATACACAACATAACTTAACCACTTTCAATCCATTGTCCTCCACAAGAATAGAACGACCAATAAAAATATCCTACTTTTGTTTCACATTTGGCACAATCAATATACTGTTAAGAGGTTGAAGACAGCCCGCGTCTAGGCTTAGAGGTGGTTCTACCCATATTGTAATTTGTGACCATATAAAAATGTGTCATGTCATAACCAACCACCGTTTAGAAGGATAACAACTACACACGTTTCTCTGGTCTAAAATATTTAATAAAGATTATCAGGTTTTGACAAAATAATGAGTAGTTTAACAGTAAAGATTTTGGAATTTTATTGAGGTTTGAATTATGTAAGAAGTGGGGTTGTACAACATACTTTCATAGCCAAAATGTGATTTAAAATAACTATATATTAAATAAACAATATATAACCTTACCAATATTTTTTGCTTTTCTTCTCTTTTACATGGTGGAATCGGTAGCCGCCACGAATCCGGGCAGGCTGTCCAGATTTTATGGCCGCCACAGTATTCTGTGTTGTCCGCCCCAGAAGCCGCCACACAGATCTTCGCGCAGTCCGCCCCTATAACCACCATGCCACAATCATTTTAAACCTTTTATGCCGCTGAAAGCACCAAGAAAGGGACAAGCGTTCAGTCCGGCGAGGCCCGAGATTTGAACCTTGGACCTCTGCCCCCTTATGGGGTTTGGATGAACCAATTGGTCTACACCTCGGACCTATAACCTTACCAATATTAAAAACTAAATTAATTAGTTTAAAGAGGCGAAGGATTCAGCCTTCCTAGTTTCAGTTCTGTGTATAAGTAACATTAAAAACAAATCTCAATTAAAGTCAATCTAAAGCAAAATATCAATTTCAGCGTCCCAGTAATGCATAGCGCTGCTTTTCTTACACATCTACCCAAACAAGACTATATTGGTGACAATCCTTCTGACAAATCTGAGGGTAGAAAATGCCACGTAACGAGCACCGACGGCCGAGTGCGGTTGAAAAATCTACTCTACAAATAAGGATCAAAGGCGAATTGAATATAATATAATTGGAAGCTGTGATGCAGCACAACTCCATCCAGCCAATAGCTGCTTTTTCGTTACCTCTATGGCTGGAAACTTCAACATAAATTTTGCGAATATAACAGGATTGATTTACCTATATATGTCATATGCTTGTTTCTTCTGTCACGAGGTTGGGCATTTGATTAAGGCTTGTCCTAAAAAAACTACCGAAATAAAAGTACATAGAGGAAACCGTTGCCAAAATCATAACAATATCTTCAGGAATTGAAAATCACCCTCCTTCCCCATAAATGGTAGTCCCTCCTAGCATTTATGCCACTAAATGAAACATACCAATTAATAAAAATGAGGAAAATAACAACCAAATCCTACTGGTGAGTGCTTGCTCTTCAACACAAAAAAATGACAGAAGGCTGGTGCGTTGCTAGTAAAAGGGGATGCTTATCACCCATTTAATGTGTTAAGCATCCTACCTGAGAGGTAAGCATCTTTCTATCAATGAATTAGGATGCTCTTTCCAATTCTCCTCTGTGGCCTTTGCTTGTGGGCAGTACGCACCATGGGAAAGGAAGGACAGATTCCTTCGTACAGGGAATAATAAAGTAGAATAAAAAAAATTCCAGAGGAATCGACAGTCCATAGAGTCATTCCCTGCTTTGTCTTCCAAGGCTGTTGCCGTTACTTCCAACCCATGACACATCTTTTGGCCGGAACTTGACACGAGTGGGGGGACCTTGGCCAGCTTATGTCTTACTGTCGTTGGGTACTCCCGCATTCCACGCGGCATGGCAGACGTTGCCTGCCCTCCAATGGCAGCAGCAGGGCATGTGCTTAAGGCATGATTTCTATTTTCTCAATCGCAAGCAAGCATAAGAATGGGCAAAGGGAAAATCAGGTTTCATTAATGCTAGGATCTGGTAGAGCTTCTTTCCTACCGATCAAAGACTTGTGACAAAATTGATGCAACTGCTGATTATGCATTCTTCTATCCTGCTTGTATTATTGGACTGCATTGCAGGCTAGTGATGTGCATAACGCAGGAGTTGTGTTAATTGTGTGCTGCCCTCATTTGGTTTGAAGGAATCTTTATAAGAGCTTTGTTGCTTCAAAGACAGTAATAAGAACTACGTTTCCGCATGTGTTTCTGCACTTTCAAAATTTCTGTCCTTCCTTTCACATCTGGTACATCAACAGTTACCCGTGGGAGACTAAAATTTAAAAACTGACCTCAACAGTTACCCGAGGAAGAATTAAAAATTTAACTCTACGCAAGCTCTTCAAAAACCTACTATTCTCAAACTATTTCGAAAACGTGTGACATAGGCTCAAATAAAATTTGAAAGGAAAAATCATGCATGTTGAATTTGAAATTGGGTAACATACCTGTCTATCAAAGCATCCTGGACGCAACAAAGCAGAGCATCAGGTATGTCAGCCCTGTTGGTTGTAGCAATCACAATAATACCCATGTTTCCATCAAATCCATCAATTTCGGTAAGAAGCTGATTCAGGGTCTCTTCTCGCTCATCATTTCCTCCAATTCCTGTTCCTTTCTGCCTCCCAACTGCATATATTTCATCCACAAACACAATGCACGGGACATTTTCTTTGGCCTTATTAAATAGATCACGCACTCTTGATGCTCCAAGACCTACAAACATCTCCACAAACTCAGACCCTGAAATAGAGAAGAAAGGTACACCAGCCTCTCCTGCAATGGCCTTGGCTAGCAAAGTGTTCCCAGTTCCTGGCGGATCAACAAAAACTCCTTTAGGAATACGAGCACCAACAGCAGTGAACCTTTCAGGTTTCTTCAGAAATTCAACCACTTCCATAAATCCTGCTTTAGATTGCCTCAACTGTCACACATCGTCAAATGTCACACCAGTGTTTGGTTCCATCTGGAACTTTGCTTTAGATTGCCCAAACGAGAGGGGGCCAGGAAAGCCACCAACCCCAGGCCCTCCCATTCCCCCAGAAGATCTCCTAGATAAAAGAAAAAGATCTCCAACAAGGTGTAGAGGAAATGCTAAATTTTCAATCAAGTTCAGTAGCACAGATCCTGAGTCTTCTTAAGCATTATGTGCCGCAAAGTCAATATTATTCTCCCTAAATTTCTGCAGCAGCTACTGGCTGAGCCCTAGAAGCTGCACTCTTGCTCTCTGAATTCAATTCCCCAATTCAGGATAGACTGCCTCCACAAGTGCAACAGTTCCAATCTCAAACACATCAACTTTTTTCACCCTATCATTGTCCAAGTATTCCAAGAACCTTGAGTAAGACATTCTTGATGATGCCACTCCTTGATCCTCTGCTCAAGCCTTTGGTTGTTGAACAAGGTTGGGAGAGCAACTCCTGCTGTTCCCAAGAACCCCTTCAAAAGTGCCCTCTTGTTTTCATATCTTCTTCTCTACAAGGACGTCGTCACTACTATTTATTGGGACAACTTCACCTGTGAAGAAAGACCACTTAAAGCAACCAACCGTTGGCCATTGAACTCCTTTGCTCAAATTGCACTTCCCTTCACCATTGAGAAAGGAAGATGGGCTCAGCGCAAACAAACCAGCAGTTACAGTGGCCATCTGTCTAATGTAATCCTGATTTTAGGAGTCTGCAAATGCTTTATTCTGCTATCCAGCAATGATATTAGTCAGTATATGTACAGGTGTTCCATGAATGAAGGGTAAATGTAATCAAGCCAAAAATTACTGAAATCAGTTTAAAGAATTAACCATTAATAATCTATGAAAAAACATGTCTTGATTGAAGTTTTGAACTCAACCAACGTCCAAAATAATGAAGCACCGAGATATGCTTGTGTAATGTCCCAAAATAATTTTTGCATTGTAAATATGTTTTTTTTTGTGTTTTGAGTGTGTTGGGTCGTCATTGAGGGTATTTTGTCATATTTTGGGGTTGAAATGAGG
The DNA here is from genome assembly GCA_028583015.1 of Wollemia nobilis. NCBI lineage: Eukaryota > Viridiplantae > Streptophyta > Pinopsida > Araucariales > Araucariaceae > Wollemia > Wollemia nobilis. The sequence goes on along the minus strand of JAQPPZ010001004.1, from coordinate 2,342,094 downwards.
GTTATAAGGGTTAATAAATGTGTTTTGGCAAGTTCAAATGTTAGTATATGGGTTAGGAAAGTTATTTAGTGTTTAGAGTGAGTTTTGGGTTAGAAAAAGGTATTAATTTATGCGTGGAGTGACAAATTTGTAATATGTTTAAGTGACCTCAATGCAAGATTATATCCCAACCGTTGGATTATCTCAAATCTAAGGGTTAAGATCTATTCTTCTCTTATGGTTTGTTTATAAAAGGAGGATAAGGGTTTCATTTGTCGGGGGTTGATTTGGAAATTGATTTGGACTTGGGAGAATTGATGCTGAGACAATATTCTTTGGCTCTTTGAGATTGCTGGATATATCTCTTGGAGATTAGGGTTTCTGGTGGATCTGCCATTGGAGGAGCTAGGCCAACTAGCTTGAATACCTTGTTTGTTGACAAATTCATCTAGGGTTTGTATTTGTGCTGCAAATTGTGTGAAATTCGTTTCAAAGGAGAAATCAGGTATTAGAAGGCCATAGAAATGGAATTTTTGTTGTGCTAAAGGTGGAGAAGTCTCTCCAAGTGGGACGTCCAGTTTGAGGGAGTTTGTTTTGCTAATTTTGAGGGTTTTATTCCCTCTAGGTGTATCGCCCAGCCTAGGGAAGCATTTTCTGTGAATTGGAGGTGTAATTGGGCTCTTGGGAGCTAGATCCAGCCCTTGAGGGTTTGAAATAAATTCTGGAAATTTTTTGTGTGGAGATCTTGTCATTTGGCCCTTTCTGCAGCCAAGTAAATAGCCCTTTGGGCCATTTTCTGAATTGTAATCAGCTGGAATCAGGTGCACTTGTTTGTATTCATTCTAGGTTGTTTGTTGTTGAGGTTTGGCAAAAAAAAAAAAATCAAAATTACTTTACTACCATGTTGCTGTGTTTATTTCAGTTTTCTGTAACTAGGGTTTTGAAGTTAGGGTTTTTAAAAAAACCAGAAAAATTTCAGTTTCAGTTTCGGAATATACCAACTAAAAATTGTAGAAAGTAACAACGAAACTGAAATTTTTCTGCTTTTTTTTAAAAACCCTATTTACAGAAAAGAAATTTTTCTGTTTTTTTTTTAAAACCCTAACTTCAAAACCCTAGTTACAGAAAACTGAAATAAACACAGCAAAATGACAGTAAAGTAATTCTGATTTTTTTTTTTGCCAAACCTCAACAACAAACAACCCATAATGAATACAAACAAGTGCACCTGATTCCAGCTGATTACAATTCAGAAAATGGCCCAAAGGGCTATTTACTTGGCTGCAAAAAGGGCCAAATGACAAGATCTCCACACAGAAAATTTCCAGAATTTATTTCAAACCCTCAAGGGCTGGATCTAGCTCCCAAGAGCCCAATTACACCTCCAATTCACAGAAAATGCCTTCCCTAGGCTGAGCGGTCCACCTAGAGGGAATAAAACCCTCAAAATTAGCAAAACAAACTCCTTCAAACTGGACGTCCCACTTGGAGAGACTTCTCCACCTTCAGCACAGCAAAAATTCCACTTCTATGGCCTTCTAATACCTGATTTCTCCTTTTATACGAATTTCACACTATTTGCAGCACAAGTACAAACCCTAGATGGATTTGTCAACAAGCAAGGTATTCAAGCTAGCTAGCCTAGCTCCTCCAATGGCAGATCCACCAAATTCCCTAATCTCCAAGAGATATATCCAGCAAACTCAAAGAGCCAAAGAATATTGTCTCAGCAACGATTCTCCCAAGTCCAAATCAATTTCCAAATCAACCCCCGACAAATGAAACTCTTATCCTCCTTTTATAAACAAACCATAAGGGAATAATAGATCTTAACCCTTAGATTTGAGATAATCCAACGGCTGGGATATAATCTTGCATTAAGGTCGCTTAAACATATTACAAATTCGTCACTCCACATAAAGGCATAAATTAATACCTTTTTCTAACCCAAAACTCACTCCAAACACTCAAATAACTTTCCTAACCCATATATTAACATTTTAACTTGCCAAAACACATTTATTAACCCTTATAACCCTCATTTCAACCCCAAAATATGACAAAATACCCTCAATGACGACCCAACACACTCAAAACACAAAAAAAAACATATTTACAATGCAAAAATTATTTTGGGACATTACAGCTTGCCCTCTCTAAAGTACAACACATCCAACTTCAATTTATCCCCTATGCTGTGAATGCAAGTTAAACTACTCAATCCATTTGATATTGCCAGTTACCAATAAAAACCTTTGGAACAAAGAAATCACAACAACATCTGTCATCTAACTATGTAAATGACATTTCCCATTTCCTCATTAAACATTCTAAAACAATAGTCAACTCGTGTTCTCAAACGTAAGGCCTTACCTCCCTAAAACTCCATAAAAATTAAGAAATAATGAAGATGTTTAAACATCTTCATTCAAACTTTTTTAGATTACTCCTCCTGCTCTAGGTCAACCCTTTTGGGCAGCCCCCCTTCTCTCTCTCCTCTCCTCTCTTCTTCTTTACCATTCCCCTCGGCCCGCCCCTTGGGTCGTGACTTTGTACTTATCATTGTTTCTTTTCCCTTTGTTGGGCACGTTGGCCCACTCGATTGTCGTTATGGTTGTCCTTTTCACAGTCCCTTGGGTCATCTTTGGCCCACCGTGGACATTAATAATATTTCATTTCATTTCGTTGCTAATGGTTATTGAACATATAAATTAGAGAAATAAGGAACAGGATAACAACTCAATTTACCTCATATAAAAGTCATCAATATCAGAAACAGTAAACTAAAAACCATAGATAGACAGTCTCCCAACAAAATAGATCAATCCTATTAGAAAAACAAAGAGTAATGCTTCCTGAACGTTAAGTCTTCGTCTTTCGATGGTTAAAATAAAGGAAGAACTACACAGTATATTCAAAGAGCGTTAAAACCACCCGGGTGTTGTAGGTGAGTTGGAGAGGAGAGGGAAATCCTCCAAGAGAGGTCCCAGGTTCAAATCTCCACCCTACCAAAAAGCTGAATTGGGTATCCAAAATCCAATTGATAATGTTGGTGCGAGCAGGGTCGGGTGCGACTCCGGGTGACTTTGACGGTGTAGAACCCCCTGTTCGTGGTCTCTCAGACCAAGGCGGCCCCGCAAGAGGTTTTTCGCTTTTAAAAAAAAAAAAAAAGCGTTAAAACCAAAAAAAAGAACTTGCAAGATAAAATTATTTCACACTTGATTTCAGTGCAATTGAACTTGAACTCGACTCAAACTTTAAAGCAAAAACGTTCTGCACTCAAATAATCATGCTCTAAAAGTCTAAACACTCAACTCCAATCAACTTGACTCAAGTATTTTCAAAAAAATGCAAAATTCGGGAGCTTCAATATTCAAGTAAGACATTGACAAGCAGATTCAAACTTTAATCTGATCCCAGGGAAGGCTAAAAATGATAACCAGTATTTGAGAGAAATGAAATGGTAAGTGATATAATGAGCCATCCACAATTTCAGTTTGGAAAAGTTCATGCTTTGACATGCACGGCCTAATATGCACATGAAACCCAAGCTCTCGAAAGGGATGCATTTAATAGATTTAAGGCTTGCCCGATAGTGATTTATTAAGATTCAATACCTGGCTAATCTCCCTATGGGCATGTGCTTCCCTCAAAGATTAAACCAAGCATGTCTAAGTATGAACTATTTTGAACTGCAAAACTGAGAATGGCTTCCTGTTTTACGAATCTACACTATCAATTTTGTTAGAAAATGACACTCTTGTGTTGGTTTTAATCCCAAAATTATTAATTACTGGGAAAATGCTTCTCAAGAAATTATGGCCAAACAACAAGAACAAAAATGTAGATAACTTTATATTGTTCCTTATGATGAAAATATAAACAATTTTTTTTTACTCAAAGTCATTTCTGAAAATATAACAAATCTGCTTGGTCTACAAAATGCTGACCTAAACACTTCCTTCTATCAACCCTTCTCAATTACAATGTTCTGTGTTTTGATTCCACTTTGGTACTTTATGCAAATAAACCACTGGTTGCAAAATATCAAGGCACAAGCTAAAATCTCTTAAACAGACCACAAGGTATCTTAAAAACTGGGAAAAACCAAATTGGTCAAATTAACTCTCTGGTACCAGTCATATTTGTTATTTAATACATGTGTTTGTTTAAAAAATACAGCATTTATTTGAGGAAAAAAATTGCAATAGAATAAGGAAAAAATGGCATAGATTTTGAATTGTATTATTCCCTGCGACAGTCGCTTTTGTGTCCAGCCAAAAGTTATCTTAATGGTTAAATGTTATACACAAGTTAAACAATTATCAGGGCTCTGGCATCCAAAGAAAATGGCCGCAGCTAGGCAGGGAAAAAGCCCTAAAAATAAAATAAGCCTAAGAATGCTTGTTTTGCAGTTTTTTTCCTTTATGTTAGAGATTTTTTAATACATAGGGAATTGGTAACATCATTAGGTGTTGTCATTATAAACCCTAGTCCGCTTGGTTAGACAAAGTCCACTGGACCCTCGACCCTCAGGGGTGTAAATTTTCCCAACCCTAGATAACTGTTGTCCTATGTTATTTTAGAATAAATCAGATCTGAAAAGAATTTATTCAAACATGCAACAGTCACATAGATGGCTGGAAAAATAAACAGCGGAAGTTAAATATATTTCTGAACCTGAAATATTACAAAATAAAGGAGGCTACAGCTACAACAGGACACCCTGCTCTCTTGCTGCCTTTCTGGCCAGCAATTTCACTGTTCTTCTCCTCCTAAGCTTGCAGTTTTTCCTTCAACAATTTGTTCTCCTTCTCTTCTTTCTGTGTGTAAAACACTCTTGACCTTCTCCTTTTATCCTTGAAAAAGGTAACCCTAATCTCTCTAACCCTAAGATTAGATCTCATCTCATCTCATCTTGAGATGTAAGGTTAAAAATAGAAAATCACTTAAGTGAATTTCAACATAGAATCACTTAAGTGAATTACAAAATAGAATCACTTAAGAGAACTTAAAAATAGAAAATCACTCAAGTGAATTTCAAAATAGAATTTGAAATGTCTAGAACCACTTCTAGCGCGTTCATATTGAAGCCTGTGCAGGAAGTTCCTGTCCGAGCTACATTTCTCAACACTCCCTCTTAGCGAGGAAGGAATTCTGCACCAATCCAAGTTTGTCTCTGAATGCTTCAAACTTCCCTTTCACTAAGGGCTTGGTCAGAATATCAACTACCTGTTGATCTATGGGAATATACTGGAGCTTTACGGCTCCCTTCTGAATCATGTCTTGTATGAAGTGATATTTGATGTCTATGTTTTTGGACTTGTCATGAAATACTGGATTCTCAGAGAGTTTGATACAACTTCGATTATCACAGTATATCACCGTGGGATCCAACTCCTGATCAATAAATACTGTAAGCAACTTGCGAAGCCAGATGGCCTCACAACTAGCAATACTGGCTGCCATGTATTCGGCCTCTATTGAGCTAAGTGCCACAGAAGTCTGCTTCTTGTTGAACCAGGATATCATGCCTGATCCCAAGCTAAAGCAGCACACCCTGAGGTGCTCTTCCTGTCTGCTACATTGCCTTCCCAATCTGAGTCTATATACCCCTACAACCTTACTTCACCATCTCCAAGATATCTCAGACCATACTCCACCGTGCCCCTCAAGTATCTGAGCACATGTTTTGTTGCTACCCAATGCTCTTGCCTTGGCTCCACCATGAACTGACTCAAGGTGTTCACTACAAAACATATATTTGGTGAAGTGTTGACCAAATACATCAAGGATCCTATCAGCTGCCTGTACAACGTAGGGTCCACCAATTATGAATATGAAGTTGTCACCTTCTTCAGATTAGTGATCATGGGTGTGGCCATAGGTTTGTAGTCCTCCATCCGAAAGCTCTTCAGGATCTCAACTGCATACTTACCCTACCCAAGGAATATCTCCCCTTGTCTCTGCCAAACCTCCAAACCCAAGAAGTAATGCATCATACTAATGTCCTTCATCTCAAACTCAACTGTCATATCTGCTTTGCACCCTGCAATGAGATTCTCTGCACTTGTAATAAACAAGTCATCTACGTATAGCACCAAAATGAGTAGATCAGTCCCAACAAATATGTAATATAGATTAGGATCTGCACCACTTATGGTGAAGCCCACACTCTGCAAGTATCCATTTATCCTGGAATACCATGCTCTTGATGCCTGTTTGAGTCCATATAAGGCTTTCTTCAGCCTACAAACATGGGACTCCTTTCCATTTACCTCAAAGCCTTGAGGCTGCTCTATGTACACTTCTTCCTCAATGATCCCATTAAGGAAAGTTGTCTTCACATCCATTTGATGAATCCACCAACCCATAGATGAAGCTAAAGGCATAACTGGTCTAATGGAAGTGTATCTAGCGGCTGGAGCAAAAGTCTCCTTATAGTCCACTCCCTCTTTCTGGAAGAACCCTCTCGCTACAAACCTTGCCTTGAACTTCTCGATGCTGCCATCTGCAACATGCTTAATTTTGTAGAGCCACTTGGAACTCACAACTGACTTCCCCTCCAATCTTGGCTCTATGTCCCAAACATCATTCTTCATGATGGAGGTGTACTCCTCCACCATGGCATCCTGCCAAACCTACTAGTCTATTGCCTCTTGAAAACTGGAAGGCTCTGAATTTATGATGTTACTCATCAATGCCATGTAGTTTGAAAACTTCCTTGGAGGTATGCTCTCCCTAATCATGCTGCTAGGAGCCTAAACATACTCCTGAGCATCCCTCAATGTTTGTGTAAGCCATCGAGGTCTCCTGATAGAATTGGAAGAGGCTAATGTCTCCACCTCCTCACCTGAAGGTTGTTGTCCTGAACTGGAAACCAGTAGTGTCTTTGGTGACCCCGGCTCAACCTTCGGAGCTTCTTGCTCCTCATTCTCAATCACTGGAATAGGCTCATGCGACTTCCTAGATGCAACATCCTCCTCAAACTTTACATCCTTGCTCAATACTGTCTTCCTCTTCTCTGGAATATAAACCCTGTAAGCTTTTGAAGTCTCACTATATCCTACAAATAAACCCTTCCTACTGGAGGGCTCCAACTTGGTCCTCTTCTCTACCGGAACATGGATATAAACTGGACATCCAAAGATGCGGAAATGACTCACCTTTGGTTTCACACCAGTGAATGCCTCCTCTAGTGTCTTGTCCTCTAAGATCCTGTGAGGACACTTGTTTTGGATGTAGACTGCTATGTTGCATGCTTCTGCCCAAAGAAACATCGGCAAGCCCTGGTCATGAATCATGGCCCTAGCAACCCCTATGATGGATCGATTCTTTCGCTCTGCAACCCCATTCTGTTGTGGGTTGTATGGAACAGTCAGCTCCCTCTTGATTCCTGCCTACTTGCAGAAACCATCGAACTCCTTGGAGGTATAATCACCCCCATTTCTGATCTCAAGACCTTGATCTTCTTCTCTATCTGGTTCTCAACTAGAGCTTTGAACCCTGAAACCTACTAAAGACTTCATCCTTGGTCTTTAAGAAGTAGATCCCTGTCTGGCAAGAGAAATCATCAATAAAGAAAACATAGTACATGCTACCTGAAATTGATGCTATTGACATCGTTCCACAAACATCCGAATGTACTAGATCTAGTATCTCCTTAGACCTATGCTCGTTGTTTGGGAAAACAGCCTTGGCATGCTTGCCAAGCGTGCACCCTCTGCATACTCCGTGTTGCTCAATGTTGGAATCTAGAAGACCTATCACTATCTCCCTCATAATAGGCAACGCTCTATGATGCAGGTGCCCCATCCTCTTGTACCACAACTCACACAAGTTGTTACTGCTATGAACTAGGGCTCGAACAGGTTCACCCTGCAACCTGTATAAACTGCCTTCTCTAACCCCTATTACTTGTGTTGTTTCCGAGATAGATTCTTTTGGTCTAATAAGGACATGTTGGTTCTTGAACTCCACTGCATAACCCTTATCCTCCATAATCGAAATTGAAAGCAACTTCTTCCTGAGACCTGGAACATACAAAACATCATCAAAGTCTAAAGAGTTCCCTGATTGGGGTCGAAAATGAATGGTACCAATTCCTGCAACTAGATATTTGGTATCATCACCAAGCTCAACCTAAACCCCTGAGTCTTGCTCTTGTAGACTGGTAAAACACTGTCGGGTTGATGTCATGTGCCGAGATGCCCCACTATCCACATACCAAGAATTTCTTGGATCCGTGTTGGTAGAGAGGCAAGAGACCAATGAGAAATCCTTCTCAAAGTTGGCAGCAAGCTCACTCATCTGAGTTTCTGCAAAGGTTGCTACCCGCGTCTGCTGCTACTTCCCTTTGCCCTTCTTGTCTGGACATTGTGATACATAATGGTCGTGCTTATGACAAATGAAGCACTTGATCTTGCTCAAGTCCTTCCCTGACTGTGAGGTTGACTCCTCATACCCTTGTTGGGACCTTTACCTTTGCCCTTCTTGGTTTGCCCAAAAAGAGCTAAGTTATCGTCGTCACCTTTCTTGCTGGCCTTTGACTCCATCTGAGTCCCCTCCTGGATGAAATCATTCCACAGTTTCTCAAAGGTGGGAAGGTTCTCATGAGCACGAAATGCCTTTGAAAAATGATTCCCATGAAGCTAGAAACCATTAAGTGCCACCTTCACCAACTCTGTGTCTTCAACCTACTCCCTACTACTGCCAATTGATCACAAATCTGCGTGATCTTCATCAGGTAACTGGTAACGGTGTCAGATCTGGTCATCTCCATCGATCTAATTTTGTTCAGCAATATCATCTTCTTGTTTATGTTTTTGCTTTTGTAGAGACTAACTAGGGCATCGAACATCTCCTTTGCCTTAGTCTTCTCGGATATGTGAGGAATCAGGGGATCCTTCACTGCATCCAATATCATCCACTTGGCCTTCACTTCCTTCTTTTTGTGAGCTACAAATTGCTACGGATCTGTAGGCAAAGTCACATCATCCTTGACAATATCCCAGAGATCATTCTCTTCCAATAAGAACATTACCCTAACTTTCCTAGGCAAGAAATTTGAGGCACCTTCTAATCTATCATCAAATCTGAGGCTAGCTGGTGCCATCTCTGAGATCTACTGCACAAACTTTCAGATCTGATATGAATAACTCAAAAAACTGTCCTGCAAATAAGCTTAGTCCTTCAAGCAAAAAATATGAAACCCTCTAACTACTGTTTTTTTTTTTTTAATATCCAACAGTGATCTACTGTTGTAAACCTTTGAGGATCTCAATCACAGAACCTAGCTCTGATACCATGTAAATTTTCCTAACCTTAGATAAATGTTGTCCTATGTTATTTTATAATAAATCAGATTTGCAAAGAATTTATTCAAACATGCAACAGTCACACAGATGGCTGAAAAAATAAACAGCATGAACAACAAAAGTTAAATATAAACCTGAACCTGAAATATTATAAAATAAAGGAGGCTATGGCTACAGCAGAACACCCTGCTCTCTTGCTGCCATACTGGCCAACAATTTCACTATTCTTCTCCTCCTAAGCTTGAAGTTTTTCCTTCAGCAATTTGTTCTCATTCTCTTCTTTCTATGTGTAAAACACTCTTGACCTTCTCCTTTTATCATTGAAAAAGGTAACTCTAATCTCTCTAACCCTAAGATTAGATCTCATGTAAGGTTAAAAATAGAAAATCACTTTGAATTTCAAAGTAGAATCACTTAAGTGAATTACAAAATAGAAAATCACTTAAATGAATTTCAAAATAGAATTTGAAATGGCTCGAACCACTTCTACCACGTTCATACTAAAGCCTGTGCAGGAAGATCCTGTCCAAGCTACATTTCTCAACAAAGGGAGACAACTAACCACGGCAGCTAACCAACAAACACTCGGTGGCTACCATCCAGCCTATGGTGGATCCCATCAGCCTATCCCCATCTTGGTATGCCATGGTTTGAACCTTGGACCTCCCAAAGGGGCTTCCCAAAGAAAAGCCAAAGCCCTAACCATTGTGTTGTCCTTGTCGGACTCTTTTGCTAGAGTTATAATCATGAACTTTGAATAGAGGTTGGAATCCTACTAGAGTTATAATCATGAACTTTGAATAGAGGTTGGAATCTTAGGGGTTACACACCATGTTACATAGGTGTTTTATATAATCCATAGTCTTACAAACATTAAAAACTATCTTATCTTATAATCAACTTTTTTTTAAAACTCCACCTAAACCTTATTTTCAATTACTTTCCCTAAAAAAAAATCTACAAGTGAATCTTATTCTAATTTAACTTGCAGAACAAAATAATCTTATATAATAAGGTAAAAGACCTGAAAAATAGAAATCCTGAGATAAATCTTATCCTAATCTAACTTGCAGAACAAAACAACTCTACATATGCGGTTAAAGACTGTAAGGTCTTGACAGAGTGATAAATAAAATCGCTGATAAATAAATCGCCGGCAGGAAAGAGGTCAAATATTCGATTCTTTCTAACAGTTCGAATGCATAAACAATTAACTATCAAATGACTATATCTTCATACGCAACTAATTAAGGAAAGCCAAAGGACTCCACCGATGAAGCTAAAGCATTGACCTAAACATAGGTCACCCGAACAAATATTGAATAACTCTTTAAACATACACAGTATTTTTTTGAATTCACAATTAAACCACCAAATAAAACCCTTAAACCACTTACCAGCAGCGAAATAGCCATTCGAATCACACCGTATTGTCGAAGTTGCCAGTTTTATTCAACGCGCAATTCTGCAGGACAGGGTAGTCAAACATTTCTTTCTTTCTTTAAATTTAGGTTTTTTTAAAGAAAGTTTAGAACTTTAATTATTGTGTTGTTTTTGGAGTAAAAAAAAAATGTTAAGGTAAAGTCTAAGTTTTTAGGAGGATTTTTCGTCTAAAGTTTGAATTTGAATTTCTAAATAAAAACCCAAATTTTTAGAAAAAGCTTCAATCCAAAGTTTAAATTTTAAATCTCCCATAAAAACCTAAAACTTAGCATTGCAATATACCACAATTTTCACATGTTGCTTACAAATATTCCCGCAATCTTACTATTGTTATACCCTCTATTTTCTTTAGGCTTTGCTAATGGGCATGTGGGTCATGTAGAGGAGTGGCGTAGTCATAGGGAGTCGCATTTCTTTGAAATTTGGGATAAACAGAGGGCTCATGTGTTGGCGGGGAATTGGGACCAAGTGGAGATTTGGGATAAAAAGAGAGGTAATGTGTTGGTGGGGATTGAGACCAGGCGGTTCGAATCCTCGCTAAAGTCTTTCATTACCCACATCATGTTCATCAGTAAACCCTTAAAGAAAAACATATGGTATTAACAATAGTAAGACAGCGGCGTTATTTGCAGGCAACGATATGTAAAGATTTTCAATGGACACGTAGGATCGCAGCCTTATCGGCTCCTTATCATCATGGAAATGCTCTCACATGATGGGCAGCTATCTTACCAAAGACTGACTGAAACTCGAAAGTGAATGCCCTCAGATGGAGGCCACCCATCTCAGCATTGACAGAAAATCGAAATACCAAGTTTTAGTGACGAAAAAAAAATAGGCCCCGCCTCTGGTACTCGTTTGCGTGAAGGCTATGTTAAAGGTCGTCCATGTTACAACAGGTAGTATCGTTCTCTTTATTTTTGTCAGTAGGAAGAATAGGGACAAGATGCCATTCCTGTATAGCTTTTGACTCTGCAGACAACAGCTAATTCTTTCTAAATATTTGCACTCTTTAACTTTGTCAGTCTAAATCTTTTGTGGGCCTAAGGAAATAAATTTCATCTCAAACGTCTTCTGGCGAGAGGATAAGATATTTTCTTTTTTACTCTTAACTTTGGCAGTCTAAATCTTTTGTGGGCCTAAGGAAATAAATTTCATCCTGGCGAGAGGATAAGATAGTTTCTTTTTTTACTCTTTAACTTTGTCAGTCTAAATCTTTTGTGGGCCGAAGGAAATAAATTTCATCTCAAACGTCTTTTGGCGAGAGGATAAGATATTTTCTTGTTTACTCTTTAACTTTGTCAATCTAAATCTTTTGTGGGCCTAAGGAAATAAATTTCATCTCAAACCTGTTCTGGCGAGAGGGTAAAATATTTTTTTTTTTTAAATAAAAGTAGTTTTTTTTTATTAAAGTTAGTGTAATATTTACGATTAGGTATTCTTATTCCAATTATGATTTTTCATAAGGAGAGAGTTGAGCTTATCAATAAGATCAAACACAATATGCATGTTTACCTTCTCACACAATTGCTCACAAGCCATATACATACTCACCTCCTCACACACTTGCCCACGCCAAACACATAGCCATATACTTTTCATAAGGATGAGAGTTGAGCTATTCAATAAGATCAAACACACAACCATATACATACTGTTAAGATTCTACTCATAACCACCATACTAATCACATTATTAGTTAATTATATAATCACTCTTTCTCTATTGGGTTCACTACATCTGGTATCAGAGCCTCGTCAAAGGGGAAGAAATAATCAAACAATTTGTTTTCCCTTCTTCGTTTTATTGCGTGGTGTTGATTGCAATTTTTTGGCGCAAATATACAATTCACAGCGTCCCGAATCCCCTGTATACGTGACAGCCCGGTGAGCAAAAGAAACCAGCGATTTTCAGGCATCCATTTTTGACTAAAAACATCTAAAATACCTGCCACAAATCGAAAAGAACTACTATACGGTTAATCGGATTCACAAAACGTCGCTGCTCGCTGGAAAAAAAAAAATCCAACCAGTCGCTCACCCTGCGTTTCTGGCAAGCGCATTCGAAAACCGGTGAAAGGAAAAATTAAATAACCTAAGGTTTAAATAATTCTAGCATCATAAATTTGTTTCCAATCACCATTAAATCTTTTGTCATCACTGTTTAGAAGTTTTTCTGCGTGAGCATCGTTTTCCGACGGAGCCTAAGAAACTGGTGAATTTTTTTTTTTTTAAATCAAAGTTCTGACTAAGGTTATCTAAATTTCCGATCACCGAGAAAGGTTTGCCGACGTCGTAGACAGCGAAGAGAAGGAAGTTTAAAAAAGGGCATCAAAAATTAATATCAAATTTTTCAAGCAAAATACGGCATCACAACATCTTCGTCTCCTTTCCCTGCTCCAGAATACCAAGACTTAGTCACCGACGAAACTCAGTATCCTAAACGTCGGCACTACGTTTATTCGATGTCCATGTATTAACTAGGACCTCACCTGCAGCAAACAGCGAGCCCCTACAACAAACAGAGAACCACCAACGAGCACAGGTGAAAAAACAGAGCAGTTAGGTAAACTAAAACCCATCGTGAATTTCATAGACCGAAGGAAAACAACCGATTGAACAACAAAAACACAACCATTTTTGTTCACAGCCATATGCGAACAACCAATTAAAACACCAAACCAAGCCTGCATCTTACCAGACGTTCCACACTCACGCGATCCACTGTATCACAACCCTATAAGATTTGTTAATATTGCAAAATCTTGCTAAAAGTTGTCAACGCATTGAAAATTCTTGCTAATTCTGTCACTTGCCGAAGGTTATAAAATCTCCAAAACCTAACCGCAATAGCCGAAGGATGACTTTTATGCAATTTTTTACGATAATTTTTCAAGAAATTTTTTGACGACTTTCAACACTTTTTTGCGACACCTTTTCGCCAAACGACTATGCAAATGGCCGATGGAAGAATATCTCATAACCCTAACCTACTTTTGCTACTTAATCTTGCCCACCTACGTCAAATCACATCAGTGAGTGTATATAAAATTCAGTTCCAAGATATCGCCAATCGCATCACAGGGTTGGACGAATCAGTCCTCATAAGTGGGTTCATCAATGGATTGAAAGAAGAAATTAGAGTGAAGATCATGATGTACACTCCTCGCACCCTACAAGAAGCCATTGGATTAGCCTTGTTAGCCGATGATACATTCAATGTTCAACGTCAACATGGGGAGCAACCTATTGATAAATCAACATTCATGCACACTGTTCCAAAACACAAACCCTTACCAGTTAAGTACCTTAGCCTACAAGAAATGGAGGAGCGACGAGCGAACGACCTCTGCTATACTTGTGATGAGCAATTTGGGCCCCTTCATTATTGTGCTACACAAACATTGTATTTATTGAATATAGTTGATCCTTGTCACTCCATAGAGGAAGAAGGTGAGGAAGATGTGCACGACATGACCAAAGCACCTGATCATAACAATGAAGGAAATGAGGTCGATGTACAAGAAGTGCTCGATGCACCACGAAAAGATGAGGTAGACATCCATGCAGTAAACAATGAAGGCAAGACACACTCTCAAAGAACTACACACAAGTTCATCGCCAATAGTGAGTTCTCGTCATATAGGCAGCCTGATTCAAAAAGGAGGCAAAAGAGTGAGTGCACCTTTATTTTCCCTTCATTCTACACAGGAAGAATCGACTAAAGTGGAAGCTTACCGTCATCACAATTCTACTAAGGAAGATTCTACTATTCTTTTTAGCAACCCCCCACTAATGCTTCGACCTTCAATATATCCTTGCCTTTGAAAAAACATTAAAATAGTACAAGAACTTGCACAAATTCAACTGGGAAAACAAGCAATGAAGCTCCTTACTTTGAGCTTTGAGGACAAAGCTCTTTTTAAAGAAGGTGGCATGTTAGGATTCTACTCCTAACCACCATACTAATCACATTATTAGTTAATTATATAATCACTCTTTCTCTGAATCAACAACACACTTCGGTATACGACACGAAGCTTTTTTCTGAGCTCTGGCGTTTTGGCGGGAAACCTTCTGTGCAGGCACTAGGCGAAGCTCCAGGGTCTCTGGTTGGAAGTCTCTTCCAGATCCTCCTGTGGATTGATTCTACACCTCTCTGAAGGATTGCTCGTTGCCTTGGGAGGGCCCAATGGGGTCTCCTCCAGGATCTTCCGACGGGTAGAAAAGCTCATATGCAGATAAATTAAAAGAAAACCCTGCATCTTCTTCCGATGAAGCTCAACGTAGTGCTTATCAAATGCTATTTAAGAATGCTGGAAAGGGTTTACCTGCAAACAGAGTTAACGGCTGCCTTCCACAATCTGCGTCCGAGGCCAAAGATTGTCATAGAGCCAAAAGCTGGTTGAGGATACGATTATATACCGTGCTACCCATGATCTGATCCGCAAATTCATGGGTATTCGGCCCACTCTGAACTTCCTTCACACCTGGGTGAGACAGAACCGGGAGCCCATTGGTGAGTACTCTCTATGGCCTATAAGCAATGGGTATTTTATTATTAGTTTCTCTTCTCTAGCAGATAGAAACAGAGCATTTGAATCAGAGAAGAGGAACCACGGCCCGGCAGGATTATTTGTCCAACCGTGGAGAGTGGGTTTTGACCCTCGCATTGAGCCCACGGCTGTCCCGGTCTGGATACGGCTGTATGCTCTCCCAATGGAGTTTTGGGGTGAGCAAATCCTTGAGTTGATTGGTAATTCTCTAGGTAGATTTTTGGGAGTGTCAAGAGATACCATGGAAGGAAATACTGCTTGTCTTTGCTAGAATATGTGTAGAAATGGACATTAGCCGACCACTTCCCGCCGAGGTGGAATTGGAGTTGGCAGGACTAACCTGGATACAGCAACTAGACTATGAAGCCTTACCTTTCAGATGCAGAGTCTGCCATAAGCATGGCCATTTGGCTAGGTTCTGCCCAAATAGCCTGACCACAAAATTGGAAGCTCCGTCGGGAGCGTCAAATCGCCCCAGAGAGGGTAAGTTCACTTCGGTTAAAGATCCCCTCAATTTCCCCCAGGGTTCTGATGCCCAGAAAGATGGCTTTGAATAGCAGAAGCGGAGGAAAAACAAAAAGAGAAATGGCAAAGAGCAGACCCAATCCAAGCCAACCAACCGATATGAAATCTTCAAATCCCTTGTCGACCAAGAAGACCAAGTCATGGAAGGAGTGGTTGGGAATGATGGGGATACTAACACCCACTCTCATGATCCTCTATCATCTACTCCTGTCTTAGAACAGGTGATTGAAACCCCTGAGACTCTGCAGCCAGAGAACCTAGGGGCTATGGTAATTCATTCCCCTGCACAACAAGTTATTAAGGATGTCCACATGGGAAGTGCGAGAAAAGAGCAGAGAAAGACCGGCGTTGGGGATCACCCGGGTGGAAAAGAGGTCTAAGAATACTAATTCCCAAGGAGTCGGTAGAAAATCCAATAAGGATCTAATAGTAGCGCAAGGGGACAAGGCGATCAATGGAGGATCCGTGAGAACAATTGACTCGTATTGCTCCCAAGGTTTCCAATGATTATACAATCCTGGAATGTAAGGGGTTTAAACAGTAGAACCCATCAATCTGCTGTTCAAAGACTTTTAGGAAGACACAAAACAAACTTTTTGCTCCTTCAGGAAACAAAAATGTCTTCAGATCTTATGTGGAAAATTGCTAGTAGAATATGGAGGGGCGTTGGATATATGGATGTGGCGGCCCAAGGAGCTTCGGGGGGAATTGTTACTCTGTGGAATCCTCTGGTGTGGATAGCAATAGAACATACATCTTGGAAGGGGGTTCTCACATCTCTCTTTAAGAATATTGTTACAGCTGAACAGGTTTTAATTACAAACTTCTATGGGGCTCAAAGCATTGATGGACAGCGGCTTCAATGGAATGTTGTTCATTCAATGAGATCCTCCCGGGAAGATTGCGATTGGATTGTTGCTGGGGATTTTAATGCCAAATTATCTGCCAGTGATCAGGAAGGTGGTTTCCCAGTTTTGGATCCAGGGGATAGGCTTCTGATTGCTCAAGTCCAGGCCTTTCACCTTGTTGATATCAAAGGTCCTGGTACTTATTTTACGTGGACTAATAAGAGAAGAGAGCCACACAGCAGGAAGGTAAAACTAGACCGGTTTCTGGTCTCGGAGGAAGCATTTGTGAAATGGAATATTAAATTTTAGATTTTGGAAGGCCTAGTTTCAGACCACTTTCCCATTGTACTGGAGGGAGGGGCTAGGACAGGGCAGTACCATAAACCTTTTAAATTTGAAAATTTTTGGTTGCAAAAAGAAGATCTCCGAAGGAAAATTCCTCAGTGGTGGGAAGATGGCCGCCCACCTTTTGGGACTGCAATGTTTAAATTTCACAAACAGCTTCAATTTGTCAAGTGTAAATTGAAACAGTGGAGGCAAACTAACAAATCAGACTTCCAGCACCAACGGGCCCCCTTGTTGGCTAGATGGGATGAGGTGCAAAAACATTACGGGGAAGGAAACATTTCCGAGCACCTTAAATCCGAGGATGATGCTTTGCGCAAAGCGGTTGAGGATATTGATAATCAAGAAGAGATTTACTGGAAAGAGAGAGCAAGAAATACTTGGTTATTAGAAGGAGACAGAAATACAAAATTTTTTCAGCGCTCTGCTGTGCTAGGAGACAAATGAATACTATGGATTTCCTTCAAGATGAGAATGGATACTCTTTTGACACTCTCCCTGTATGCACTTCCACTCAATGGAGTATTTCTCAAAACTCTTTAAGGAAAGCATGGAGCAAGATGGGGCAGCCCAAGATGAAGTTATTGCTGTCATTCCTTCTCTAATCTCTCCTGAAGAAAACCAGGCTCTACTTAGACCTATAGATAAAGATGAACTTAAGAAGGTGGTCTTTGGGATGAGTACTGGTAAATCGCCTGGTCCTGATGGCTTCCCTATTGAGTTCTTCCAGGCCTTTTGGGATTCCCTGGAGGAAGATGTTCTGGTTGTCACTGAGGAGTCCAGAACCAATAAAAGAATGCTCAAGGCTCTAAATCATACATTCATTACTTTAATTCCAAAAGGAGAAGGGGGGGTTCATTTATCTGATTTTAGACCTATTGCCTTATGCAATGTGATCTATAAAATAATTACGAAGATTATGGCTGAAAGGTTAAAACCTATTCTGCATAATATAATTTCCCCGGAGCAAGGGGGTTTTGTTGAAGGGAGGCAAATTTTGGATGGAGTGATTCTTGCTCAGGAGGCTATCCATACAATGCACCAAACTGGGAACAAAGGAATGTTCATTAAACTGGATATGTCCAAGGCTTATGACAGGGTGGAGTGGGGCTTCTTGGCAAAGATGTTGACTGCCTTTGGTTTCTCTCAGGACTGGACGAGACTGGGTCATGAGCTGTATTTCTACGCCTTCATACTCTGTTCTTATCAAGGGACTTCTGTTGGTCCGGCTTTCATGCACACCCCGGGAAAAAGGATGAAGGCAAGGAAAGCTCCGGAGACACCCACGGGACTGATCCCACTCATCTTTAGGATCTAGCTGGTTATCCAAGGTGCGAGTTACCGAGTTGGGTCGAATGGCAATTCACTCTTTTCCACTTCGGAATAGATTTCAATATGGGTCGCTCTGTTACCTTACGGGGGGTTCTGAACTTGTTCGGTAGTTGCAAAAGTTGTTGACAATCAGATTTGACTTGAATTCTTTGATCTAGCTCTCATGGGTCAGTAGATTTAAATAAAAGGCAAATAAAGAAAATAAAAATGGATCATTCACGGTAAGCAAAGAGAGGGTAGGGTAGGGCAGAAAAGAGAAGTTTATCAAACATCAATTGTAAACCCAAACTGTCAATCTTATCTATGCTATCAGCTTCACAACAGAACAAATCCCGGAAGAAAGTGTCCGGTCGGTCTAAGATCACTTTCAACTAAGAGCACAAGGCGAGTGAAACAGATCTAGCGAGAAAATCATAAATCCAAGGGCGGTTGGTTAAAGCGGTATCTTTCACCGGCGGCCTAGCTCGCACGGTGAAGACAGAGCAATTAGAACAAACTTAACCTCAAATCTGTAATTTCCCCTAGCAGACAATAGAACAACTGAAGCCTAACAGCATATTTAATCTTGACAATGGCGGATTTACAGCATATATCTAACAAACTTTAAATGGAACGGATAACAAAAGAAAATACACTTATCACACTCTGCAAAAGATTAGGCTCCTGGCCATGCTATCACAGAAAAGCTAAAGCACATCAACTCCAAGTCCAGAAACAAAGGATTTCACAAAATTTGCAAGAAATTGCTTATAAGCCTTTATTTCTAAGTCTCTGCCTCCTGCGATTACATTTAGAATTTGTATTTATAGACTCAGGACGAGACCACTGATCTTTTCCAAAATATCTTGCTCAAACCCTAAATCTTATCGCACTTAAACCCTAGGACCCGGGTTTTACAATAAAAATCCATTTAAAAATCAAAGTCCGGATAGAACTTAACCCTTCGGCAAATCTGTGCAGTCAGCTGCCATAAATGGAGAAGATAAAATAAAATGCAACTTGCATTCATTCGCAGCTGCAAATAAATGCTTTCATTAATTCTGTTGGTGAGCCGGATGAGTCACCACTTCTCTCAGATCTGATCTCCGTAAAGCCATCCCTGAGTTGAAATGGTCTCCATGCTATCAATTCTGCAATAAATCTCCATTGAATGCTTTCATCGGCTTCTTCTCTTCTAGCATGGCGGTCCTTGACTAAATCCGCACTTTATCTTTGCCTTTATGGTCTTTCCCGGTTGTCCCGTAAGTGCCAGGTGGAATCCTGCATGAAAGACAAAAAGATGCATTAGATTAGCATTTTAATTAAATCGAAGCTTAAAACATTAAAAACAGATTAAATCCGCAAAATAAGCTTGCATGTCGGCCTCTGTTTGTCCCATTCACGCTTTGACACGTGTCGCTACCCCAGGAAGCCTTATGTTTCCCGCCGGAATGCACTTTCAGGTCAACTATGACTTTCTCTCTCCTGCCGCGATTCTGCGACATGTCGCGATTTCGCGACATGTCGCGAAATCGCGACCCTGCCAGTGCATCGGCAACTTCCTCCCTCGTCGGCCGCGAAAACGCGACATGTCGCGATTTCGCGACATGTCGCGAAATCGCGACCCTTCTTGGCCTCCGTACGCTTCTTGATTTTCAGCCGCGATTCTAGAACACGTCGCGATATCGCGACAGTTCCCCTACCGCATGCGTTGACCGCGTTGACCGCGATTTTGGAACATGTTTGCGACTTAGCCGATTTTTCATCCTGCGGCCCATTTTCTCTCTCCTACCGCGAAAATACGACATGTCGCGATTTCGCGACATGTCGCAAAATCGCGCCCTCCGTACTGACTTGCTTCTCTCTCCCAAAAGCGTCGCGATTTCGCGACATGTCGCGAAATCGCGACCTTTACGGCACTTAGCTGCATTTTGACTTACAGTCGCGATATCGCGACATTTCCGAAAAATGGAAGTGTCGCGATATCGCGACACTACCAAAAATGGAAAGTTTGATTTTTCGAGTGAATTATGCAATTGTTTTCTGGATTTTCTCGGTACCGGTGCAAGATTTTGCTTGTGCATGAATGATTCTAGCATGTAAAAAGTGAATTCTTGGATAACACAGCTAGAATGCAAGAAAAAGCACAACTTTAAAAAGGAGGCAAGCAAATTTGGATTTAAAACACTGAAAATGATCAAGAGGGTCCCTACTTGCCAAAAATGGAAGTTCATAATTTTCTAAGGATGGAATCTCATTTTTCGGTGGGGGTGTGTTGCTTATCAACAAATGGCGATATCTGCGGGTAAAATAGTAGCACTATTTTAGAACCCAAGACACTGGTTTCAAAACAAAAAGACCATGCATCATGCCTTGCCACGAGGCATTCTTCACAATAAATTGACTACTAAGCTGCAGTTGTTAAAATTTCCCAAGGACATACTAGGCTGGATTACTTCAAGGAAGATTTCTGATGTGCAATTACAAAGGTATAGAACTTTCTTCAAGGATGACTGAATTGAATGATAAACTTGGATTAATCAACTTTTCTAGATTGTAAATGGGGAAACCGAGTAGAGCTCTGTTTACTAGTTTAGCTTTTTACAGCCTAGACAGAGTTACCCTTTAGATTTACACGACCCAATTTACAACTGTAGGGCAGAATCTAATATTGGCTGCCTCTTTTGATCATATAACTCTTTTTTTTTTTTTTTCTTTTTCTTATCTCTCTTTTTTTTATCTCTCTTCTTTTTGAAATATATCACTATCTGGAAGACCTTAGAGAAATTACAATTTTCTTTTAATATTTGATCAATGCGGAACTATTTCAGTCTAGGCATTGATAGCCTCTGTGGACACCCAAATAATTGCATGAACCATAGTCCCCTCTTATAACCAGACTTTTCTTGGATTCCCCGGGAGTTCCTCCAACTAAACGGCATAATAGTTTTTCTATCATTAAAACAACTGTGGCAAGTAAGACACAAGATCCAATCATCTCTCTACCTTCATCCTGGATAACAAAATAGTTCCACGATTTAGTGCAAGCAGACTATCTCAATTAGAATAATGAAGCGAGAATGGGGAGAGCACTTGGATTGAGGATTTATCAGCTAGGAATAAAACAATTTTTAGCAGGCTGACTTTTCATTGATTGCTCAAGCAAAGGCTAAAAAATAGAATTTTAGAAGCCAAAGGACTTTGTACAGGCTTCCAAGGACAAGCACAGGCTTTAAAGCAAAACAAAATAAAACTGCATAGACTGCAAATAAAATAAACTAAACAACGAAAGCACTGCAATTGTACGAGACAAAGGAATAAAACAAATCGCAAGGCTATTTACAAAGGATGCAAAGCACGGTATGTACGAGCGGCAAAATTAAGCTAAAACAAATAAACTAAGAAGCGAAGCAAATAAATTAAAAGCGCACGAGGACAACAAACAAAAGCGCACAAGCAACAAAATAAAACTAAAACAAAAGACGTACGAGACAACAAAGAAAAGGAAAAGCGAGGGAAGAAAATAAAAGCTGTACGAGGCAATAAAAGAAATAAACTAAAAGAAGCGAAGCAAATAAAAATTGTTGAAGCTATGACAAAGCTAAGCTAGCAACAACGAAATAAACTAAGCTACAAGCGAAATAAAATAAGCTGCAAGCTACATGCATGTACGAGATAGCAAAGAAAAAGAAATGCAATAAAGAAAAGACTATACAGACTAAAATAAAAGCAAGCTAAAATAAAAAGACAAAGAAAGGAAATAAAAAGCAACGACAAAAGAAATAAAGCGCACAAGCTAAAGCGAAAAACAACTAAAGAAAAGCGAAAAAGCAAGCTGTACGGGACATTTAAAAATAAAAGCGCATGACAAAGAAATAAGAGGAAAAACAAATAAATTAAAGCTGAGCATTAAAATTAAGCGAAGCAGTTAAAAGCGCACGAGACATTGAAATAAAAGCTGCAGCGACAAAGAAATAAAAGCTGAAAAACTTCAAAGCTTATTTACAATGCATACATATGTTACAACTTCCCTTCATACTCAAAAAATGCGGCGAGTTGGGAAACGAGAGAAATGGTGCTTTAAAAAATTTTGACCATGCAAGTAATTTAAAAAAAATTACCTTTCGAGTCTGTTGACGAAATGCACTCCAGGCTGTGCTTCAAAAATTTGCTATCTGGGAAAGACTTGTGTTTACTGTCTTCCCTATCCCATTTGAAAAACAAATCTGCAACTCCTTCAAATTAAACAAATCATATAATAACAAATCATATGATAACATGTTTATGCTTCTAATTAAAGGGTTTGCGAGTTCTTTCAAAAGAATTGAATGTAAAAAACCCCGAGGATCAAATACTTTAAAACCTTGACGGACCCAGACCACCACATTTTCAAATTGATGTGACAGCTGAAAGAAATCATGTTTTATCTGTATGCCCTGGTTCTTAACAACTTGAACATTTTGTGGTTGCTGCACTACTTCAATATCCAGGACTTCAATTTTTATCCCTCTAGGAGAATGCTTACAATTTTCCTTTTCAACTGAGCCTTGCTTAGACTTAACCTCATCAATGTGCAATGTCCAAACATCATTGTTGTTATTGATTAGGGCTATAATTGTTCTCACCTTTTCGAGTTGCCAAATCATAAACTCCAATATCTGCATCAACACGGTTTATAGCCTCCTCTTTGACATTATGTTCGGAAGTTGCGAGGCTTATGTTGAGACAGGTTCATCAATTCCAAGTTGGTGACCACATTCATATTTACCATCTTTTCCTCCTTTTCTTGAAATTCAACGGGTGGTCCAGAGTAAGCCTCAATCAAGTTAATGTTTTGTCCAACAATGCGAGGCGGTTCATAGAGGGTGATGTCGGCTTTAAGTTCCCTCATATCCTCAATGATGCTATCCTCCTCGATTACTACTGCATAGTGAGATTGAATCTCACTTTCATCATCCTACGATGAGGAAGGATCATTATTAAGTTACGGACTCTCACATTTCAAGTCATAGCTGTCCATTTTGAGCTGTTGAAAATCTTGCATTTCATCCACGAAGTACTGTACAAGACTTTCTGTCTCTTCGAGGAAAAGTGACGAGAATACGAAACCCTGGTTGTACTATTTTTGGGTGAACTAGAAAGATCAATATTTCTTTGATCTCTAGGAAAATTTAACTCACCGGGAAAAACTTGATTTGGGTGGTGCCGGATCTCAAGCTGTTCGGTTCAAGCACTGCACTTTGAATTTGTCGAAACTTTTCTCTGTATTTTGCACATCTTGAGTGGATGTCACGGTTAACGGAGTCTCCTTGGGTAGAGCATGACATGTTGGCACTAACTCATGATGTGGAATGGGGTGCGGAACAGGCATGTTTTGTGTAACATAGGATATCAAAGGGCTGCTCAAAATTTGAGGTCCTAGCTGTCTTTCAAGAATTAAGGCTTCTTTATAAGCCCCTGCCAGGGTTGTGATATTAATGTCTCTCTTGAGGAAAATAGAGGTCACCGAATCCAATGCATTCTTGTAGATTTCTAAGGCCAGATTTGCATTTGGGATGTAATGGCCGATCATTCTACAGTAAGCTCTTTGGAACCTCATATTGAAAGACCTGGCAGTTTCTCCCGACTCTCTCTTGATCTTTGGAAAATTGTTGATATAAAATGCTTGGGATCTATCACTTCACCGAGCTGTGATATAAAAGCTTTCTCTAGATCATCCCAACTAGTAATGGAATTCTTTGGTGAGGTTTAAAAACCGGTCATAAGCTCCCTCCTGGAGAGTGAGCGGGAACAATCTGCGAGGCAACATCTTCATCCTTGTATATTCAATAATCTTAAAGCATTTTTTAAAAGCTAGCGAGATGTTCTTCTGCGGTTCTTGTCCCATCATGTTTGTACCTAGGGAGGTACCTTTACGGACTTAGGGCAGGTCATGGGCTATACCCGGAATGTTCAAAGCGGTGGAGCCCAACCAATTTGCCATTATTACTTGGGCGACGGTGATGTTACGATTTGTAATTGGATAAGCGCAAGTGATGATAGAAGCTGTTCTTAACAAACCACTGAACTTAAGGCCTTCTCTGGCAATTTCAAAAACTGCACTGACAACTTTCAAAAACTGCACTGACAATTTATGAAAGCGCACGCCACTTTAAAATGTTAAAATGCCGGACACGGGATAAAATACGGTACATACAACTTACGACTTTAAAAGCTCTGCTTTGGACAATTTAAAAGCATCTGACAATTTACAAAGCAGACAATTTAATGCGACAATTTATAAAACTGTACTGACAATTTATAAAACTATCGGAGTTCACTGTGGGTCCTTCAAATGTTGCTGTTATGCCCTTACAATACTTGAACTGAGTTCATGCCCTCCTTCTAGCGCCAATTAGATGTTGGCTGAGGAGGAGGGGAAAATTGGCTACCAGACTTTGGATAAAATACAGTTTTACAGTTCCACATACAGTCGGATTTCTCAACTCAAGTGCACTAAGAACAGATGTTGTGGCCCTCCTTCTAGCGCCAATTAGGTGTTGGCTGAGGAGGAGGAAAATTGGCTACTCGACTTTGGATAAATCTTTCGTTCCACATATCGGTTTCTCAACTCAAGTGCACTAAGAACAGATGTTCGCCCTCCTTCTAGCGCCAATTAGGTGTTGGGTGAGGAGGAGGGAAAATTAGCTACCGAGACTTTGGATAAAATACGGCTTTACGGTTCCACATACGGTCAGATTTCTCAACTCAAGTGCACTAAGAACAGATGTTCCGCCCTCCTTCTAGCGCCAATTAGGTGTTGGTCCGGCTTTCATGCACACCCGGGAAAAGGATGAAGGCAAGGAAAGCTCCGGAGACACCCACGGGACTGATCCCACTCATCTTTAGGATCTAGCTGGTTATCCAAGGTGCGAGTTACAGAGTTGGGTCGAATGGCAATTCACTCTTTTCCACTTACGGAATAGATTTCAATATGGGTTGCTCTGTTACCTTACGGGGGGTTCTGAACTTGTTCGGTAGTTGCAAAAGTTGTTGACAATCGGATTTAACTTGAATTCTTTGATCTAGCTCTCATGGGTCGTGATTTAAATAAAAGGCAAATAAAGAAAATAAATATGGATCACACGGTAAGCAAAGAGAGGGTAGGGTAAGGCGAGAAAGAGAAGTTTATCAAACATCAATTGTAAACCCAAGCTGTCAATCTTATCTATGCTATCGGCTTCACAACGAGAACAAATCCCGGAAGAAAGTGTCCGGTCGGTCTAAGATCACTTTCAACTAAGAGCACAAGGCGAGTGAAACGGATCTAGCGAGAAAATCATAAATCCAAGGGCAGCTGGTTAAAGCTGGTATCTTTCATCGGCGGCCTAGCTCGCACGGTGAAGACAGAGCAATTAGAACAAACTTAACCTCAAATCCGTAATTTCCCCTAGCGAGACAATAGAACAAGTGAAGCCTAACGACATATTTAATCTTGACAATGGCGGATTTACGGCATATATCTAACAAACTTTAAATGGAACGGATAACAAAAGAAAATACACTTATCACACTCTGCAAAAGATTAGGCTCCTGGCCATGCTATCAGAGAAAAGCTAAAGCACATCAACTCCAAGTCCGAGAAACAAAGGATTTCACAAAATTTGCAAGAAATTGCTTATAAGCCTTTATTTCTAAGTCTCAGCCTCCTGCGATTACATTTAGAATTTGTATTTATAGACTCGGGACGGACCACGATCTTTTCCAAAATATCTTGCTCAAACCCTAAATCTTATCGCACTTAAACCCTAGGACCGGGTTTTACAATAAAAATCCATTTAAAAATCAAAGTCCGGATAGAACTTAACCCTTCGGCAAATCTGTGCAGTCAGCTGCCATAAATGGAGAAGATAAAATAAAATGCAACTTGCATTCATTCGCATCTGCAAATAAATGCTTTCATTAATTCTGCTGGTGAGCCGGATGAGTCACCACTTCTCCATCGATTCGATCTCCGTAAATCCATCTCTGAGTTGAAATGGTCTCCATGCTATCAATTCTGCAATAAATCTGCTATTGAATGCTTTACCGGCTTCTTCTCTTCTAGCATGGCGGTCCTTGACTAAATCCGCACTTTATCTTTGCCTTTATGGTCTTTCCCGGTTGTCCGTAAGTGCCGGGTGGAATCCTGCATGAAAGACAAAAAGATGCATTAGATTAGCATTTTAATTAAATCAGAAGCTTAAAACATTAAAAACAGATTAAATCCGCAAAATAAGCTTGCATGTCGGCCTCTGTTTGTCTCATTCACGCTTTGACACGTGTCGCTACCCCAGGAAGCCTTCTGTTTCCCGTCGGAATGCACTTTCGGGCCCACTATGACTTTCTCTCTCCTGCCGCGATTCTGCGACATGTCGCGATTTCGCGACATGTCGCGAAATCGCGACCCTACCAGCGCATCGGCAACTTCCTCCCTCGTCGGCCGCGAAAACGCGACATGTCGCGATTTCGCGACATGTCGCGAAATCGCGACCCTTCACGGCCTCCGTACGCTTCTTGATTTTCAGCCGCGATTCTAGAACACGTCGCGATATCGCGACAGTTCCCCTACCGCATGCGTTGACCGCGTTGACCGCGATTTTGGAACATGTTTGCGACTTAGCCGATTTTTCATCCTGCAGCCCATTTTCTCTCTCCTACCGCGAAAATACGACATGTCGCGATTTCGCGACATGTCGCAAAATCGCGCCCTCCGTACGACTTGCTTCTCTCTCCCAAAAACTGTCGCGATTTCGCGACATGTCGCGAAATCGCGACCTTTACGGCACTTAGCTGCATTTTGACTTACAGTCGCGATATCGCGACATTTCGAAAAATGGAAGTGTCGCGATATCGCGACACTACCAAAAATGGAAAGTTTGATTTTTCGGTGAATTATGCAAGCTGTTTTACGGATTTTCTCGGTACCGGTGCAAGATTTTGCTTGTGCATGAATGATTCTAGCATGTAAAAAGTGAATTCTTGGATAACACGGCTAGAATGCAAGAAAAAGCACAACTTTAAAAAGGAGGCAAGCAAATTTGGATTTAAAACACTGAAAAGATCAAGAGGGTCCCTGCTGCAAAAATGAAAGTTCAGAATTTTCTAAGGATGGAATCTCATTTTTCAGTGGGGGTGTGTTGCTTATCAACACTTCCCTCGCCTCCTTTTGGTGCCTCTCGAGGATTGCGGCAAGGAGACCCTTGCTCTCCTTATCTCTTCCTCATCTTGGCTGAAGGATTGGGCAGACTCTTTCTGAAAAGAAGACTTCAAGGTCAGATAACGGGTTTTAAGGTCGCGACTGAAGTTTTGACACATTTACGGTTTGTAGATGATCTTTGGATTGGTGGGGGTGGCCGGCCTTAGGGAAGCAAGAAGAATCGGAGATACTCTAAATGTCTACCTCCGGGCCTCTAATCAAGTCATCAATGACAATAAATCCAAAGTGATCTTCTTCAATATTGATCAACGGTTACAGGACCGAGTTATTGAGATTTTAGGTTTCACTCGGACCTCTCTCCCCAGTAGTCTATCTGGGGGTCCCTCTCCATTTCAAAAAACTAAAAATTGATGTTTGGAAGGACCTTTTGGATGGCATCAAAGATAGAATGAACCATTGGTCTAATAGATGGTTAAGTTATGGGGGTCGTCTAACTTTTCTGCAGTCAATTATTCAGGCCATGCCAATTTATAAATTCTCCGTCCTGGCTGCTCCCCGGTCTATTTGGAAAGAGCTGGATAAAATGGCTAGAAGATTTCTATGGGAAGGTGCCAAGGGAGAGAGGAAATGGGCCTTGGTTGGGTGGGACAAGGTTACCCAACCCAAGGAAAAAGGGGGTTTGGGACTAAGAAGCTCCAAGTTTAATAACAAGGCTTTGGCTGGCAAACTGTACTGGAGGTGGATTTCTCAGCCAACATCCCTCTTCAACAAAATTCTCTCTAGCAAATACCTGGGTTCTGTCCATCCTAATGATGTGGGCCGCTTTCCACTAGAAGGTTTTGGATCACCAGTGTGGCAGGCGCTCAAGCTTGGAGCTCAACTCATCAAAGATCAACTTTTTTGGAAAGTGGGGCGAGGGGATAAGGCTCGGTTCTGGACTGATTCCTGGGACCAGAATCCTCCCATTATTGTTGTTTTTCCTGAATTGCAACCGATAAAATCTACTTTAGAAGATAAGGGATGGATTCAAATTGAGAGCTACTTTAACACTAGTCATTTGGGGGACTACAAGTTCATAAAGTTTAAGCGGCTGGATGAGTGGCCAATACCTATCCCTCCGGAGTTGGTACCTACTTTGGGAAAAATCTTGGCAGAACGGTTTCTTACTGGGAGAGATGAGGAGGATGAGCTGGCCTGGGGCTATGGAAGCCTTGGGGTTTATACTGTGAAAGAAGGATATGGTGAGATCCTCCCAGAGCCCCCTCCACCCTTTTCTTTGGTTCTTGACTGGAGAAAGATATGGCATCCCCAGGGCTGGCCGAAAGTGAACTTTTTTGCCTGGCAATTTTTGCATAATGGAATTCTCACCTATGACAATCTCAGACTCAGAGGCATCATTGGCCCTTCCCAATGTGTGTTATGCCATAAGCAGGAGGAAACGGCGGATCATCTAATGTTTGAATGTTCTTTCACACGACAGATCTGGAAGCGTTGGTTCTCCCACTTTAAACTTCAGGCTAATGGGGTCTTGTCTCGAAACAACATATGGGAAAGCTGGAAGAAAGGTAGATTTAAATCCAATGCTCTTCGAATTGGTTGGGAGCTTGGTTTATTTTTTATCTGGTGGCAGGTTTGGTTGGAGAGAAATGCCCGTATTTTTCGTGAAACCTTCTCCTCTCTAGAAGGAATATGGCAAGTCATTTGGAGCAAAGTGGCGAAAACGGTTGCCATTCATACCGAGGGGGAAATTCAGTCTGCTTCTGAGCCTTTGGACGAGGGAGTTGTTTTTCAACAAAGGCAGGTGAGTGGTAGATGGAAACCTCCTCCTGAAGGATGGATCAAAATCAATACTGATGGAGCGGCTAAAGGCAATCCGGGAAGTGCTGGAATTGGAGTTGTGTGCCGTGATCATGTTGGGTCTTTGCTCTATTGGGAACTGCAGGGTATGGGATGTGCCACAAACAATGAAGCCGAGGCCTTTGCCATCAAATCTGCCTCCTTCTGGGCTGCCAAAAAAGGACACAGGAAGATTATTATTGAGTCTGACTCCCAAATTTTGGTGGGTGCTCTTGATTGTATGAGAAACTTTATCTCGAAAGCTTGGAGGTTGCGGATCTTAGTTTCCCAAATCAAAGAGCTCTGGAGGGAATTAGATGATGTGATACCTGTCTATGTGAATCGAGATCTCAATAAGGCGGTCGATTTCCTTGCTAAGATGGGTGTTGAAAGGGAGGTTGGGATGCAGCTGCACAGTGACATGCCTGTGGAGGATGTAGAGATTTGACAAGGCCTTGAACGTTTTCTGAAATGATGTGCAGGGTTTTTTTGCTAAGGAAGGTTTTTGTCGTGATATCGCGACATGTCGCGATATCGCGACAGGTTGCGCCCTTTCGGCCTCTACCGGGTTTTTGTCGCGATATCGCGACAGGTTGCGCCTTCTCGGCCTTTGACGGGTTTTTGTCACGATTTCGCGACATGTCGCGCCATCGCGGCCCTTGGGGAAGGCGCTTGGTTAAATGGTCGCGATTTCGTGACAGTTTTGGCAATTTGGTGCTAACTGGTAAAATTGTCGCGATATCGCGACACTTTTGCAGACGGAGTGCAAAGTGGAAAACTCGTCGCGATATCGCGACAGTTTTGAGAACTGGGTGCCGAGAGGATATTTCGTCGCGATTTCGCGACAGTTTTGAGAACTGGGAGCCGAAAGGAAAAACCGTCGTGATATCGCGACACTTTTGGCGGTCTGGTGTCATAAGGAAAACCCGTCGCGAAATCGCGACAATTTTGGCTTTCCAGCGGGTTGGCGAAAACTGTCACGATATCGCGACGCTTTTGCGATCTGGTTGCCATTTGGTGAATTCGTCGCGATTTCGCGACACTTTTGTCGAAGGGTTGTAGGTGGGTGCTGTCGTCGCGACTTCGCGACATGTCGCGATTTCGCAACATGTCGCGTTTTCGCGACTGTTGGCACCGCAGTGGGGGAGCCGGGGTTGACTGTCGCGATCTCGCGACATGTCGCGATTTCGCGACATGTCATTTTTTCACGCCCAGTTGTCTTCTTTGCTCTGTGTTGTGCTGGGCTGCCTTTGTGCTCTTCTCTTGTTGTGTTGCTTGCTGTTCTTGGTTGGGATGTGTTCTCTCCCGCTTGTAATTGTTCTTTGTATTAATTCAAGTTTTTCATTTTTTTCAAAAAAAAAATAATCACTCTTTCTCTATTGGGTTCACTACACATACTCACCTCCTCACACACTTGCCCACGCCAAACACAGTCATATACATACTCACCTCCTCACACACTTGCCCACACCAAACACATAGTCATATACGTACTCACCTCCTCACACACTTGTCCATGCCAAACACATAGTCATATATGTACTCACCTCCTCACACACTTGTCCAAGATGTGGTTTGAAACTCTTAGAGTAAAGAGCGCTATGGAGTTTTTCTCCCTACCTTAAGAGTTTCAAACCACAGAACGAGCATAATCTACTCTTGATTTTACCTCTAAATTTAGTTTGATTTTTTACTACTAGGTTAATGTGAATCCGATCTTTATCAAATCAATAATTTTTTATTGAATTTTTAATCTATATATATATATAGTTTGAAACTCTTAGAGTAGAGAGAGCACTATGGAGGTTTTCTCTACCCTAAGAGTTTCAAACGACGGAAAGAGCATAATCTACTCTTGATTTTACCTCTAAACTTATTTTGATTTTTTACTACTAGGTTAATGTGAATATGGTCTTTATCAAATCAATAATTTTTTATTAAAATTTTAATATTATATATTTTTTTGTTTGAAACTCTTAGAGTAGAGAGAGTGCTATGGAGGTTTTCTCTCTACCCTAAGAGTTTCAAACCACGGAAGGAGCATAATCTACTCCTGATTTTACCTCTACACTTATTTTGATTTTTTACTACTAGGTTAATGTGAATTTGGTCTTTATCAAATTAATAATATTTTTTTTTTTTTTTGGTTATTGTGAGAAACCTCTATGACCGACACACATGGTTGAGCAGTGTCCAACCATGACCCTTCTTAAAGCTAAGAGCTATACTTTTCAATAGAAAATTTAACACAAAGGCACCACACACCCACCCCCACACACACTCACCCACGCCATGGTTTGAACCTTGAAAATTTTTAAATATATATATATAATAAATTAAATTAAATTAAATTAATAAATAATTAAAAATTGTATTAAATAATTGAATTTTGTTAAGACAAATGAAATTTTTAATGAATTATTATATTTGAGTTTTGTAAGTCATCATATATGTATATGTTTTTTTTATACTATATACATAAATAATAAATAATTGATGGATATATAAAATAATATTATCGTATATTCAATTTTATTTTTTCTGCAGCTAATAATAATTCTTATTCGTTTTCATTGCAATAATAATACTTGTAAGAGGTAACATCACTTCTTTGTTCGAATATATTTGTTATGTATGTCAAAAGTCATTTGAGGTAGATCAAAGGTCATTTGTAAAATTTATATTATGAACTCTTAGTTCCATATTTCATTGTATAAATTCATACAAGGATTATCAAGCTATGTGTATTTATTCTCATGTAGTTCATGTGTTTTATTGTTCTTTCCTTTATCTCATTAGTTTACACAATCAGTAATTGTGTTTCTTGATTAGAATGAATACTTCAAAATTTGTTAGAAAACAATATTATATTAAAAAAAAGAAATAGTTCTACAATACATCACAAGACTGTAGAGAAGCTCAATAGACTGATTGATTTATTCCATGGATCAACTTTGTATAAATAGCAAAGTTGATCATTGAGAGTCGTTGGATTACAATAACTCATCAAATTTGATCTAGACTATACTGAGAGTTCACCTGACTCATGGAGGAGTGGAAACTCAAGTATGTCTATCCTAGTAGAACTTAAGAGAATAATTAATTATTCTAATACCCCCCTTAAGTGATACTAGGGGTGTATGATACAAATGAGTCCCGACAACAGGGCTTGATGAGGTACTCATGTACAATGATCTTATTTGATGAGATGGTAAAAACCACATGGGAAAAAACCATCTATCAAAAAAGAAAAAAAGAAGAGGCATGTCTTCGTGGTGCGAAGATTGTCCTCATTGGCAAAAAAAGGGACGAGTCCTGGCAGCAGGGCCTGATGAGGTACTCATTTACAATATATAGATGGTGAAAAAACCTCTTGGGAAAAACCATATATCATAAAAATAAATATAGAGGCATGTCTTCAGATGGCGAAGATTGTCCTCATGAAAAAAATAATGAGTCTCGAAAACTTGGCCTGATGAGGTACTCATGTACAATTTATGCTTTAGGAGAGATGATAAAAAAAAGCCACATGGGAAAAAACCATTCTCCAAAGAATACAACAATAAGAAGAAATGAGAGGTGAAAGACTGTTTTTTTAATGCAGCTGCTTTACCCCAAATTTCTCTTGCAACTGAATGTAAAGCGGAGAAGGAAATGACTTGGTGAAGATGTCTGCAATTTGATTTTTAGTGGGAATATAGTCCAAGTATATTTCCCCTCTCAAAATATGTTGTCGAATGAAGTGCATATGAATCTCAATGTGCTTGGTGCGTTGATGCTCAGCTGGATTGTTTGCAATATGAGTAGTAGGTCATCAACATAGAGAACAAGTATGGTGATTTTTTTTTCATCTCTCCAAATGTAGACTGTGGCATCAGACTCACAATGAGAAAAACCTGAGGAAAGAAGGAATGAGTCCTTTTTTTCATACCAAGCTCTAGGAGCTTGTTTGAGGCCATAGAGAGACTTCCTTAAACTACAAACAAGGGACGAGTCTTGAGTGAAACCAGTAGGTTGTTCCATGAATATCTCTTCCTTTAAGTATCCATATAAGAAAGTATTTTTTACATCCATTTGAAAGACAAACCACTTTTGGGAAGCAACTAGAGCAAGAACCAGTCTAACAGAATTCATTTTGGCAACTGGTGCAAAAGTTTTAGAATAATCAATCCCTTCAATTTGAGAGAAACCTTTGGCTATCAGGCGAGCTTTGTGTTTGTCAATTTCTCCATTCGGTCCATATTTCGTTCTGTAAATCCATTTGCAGCAAACTAATTTCCTTCATTTAGGTAGGGGAGCTAAATCTCAAGTTTTGTTTTTGATTAAGGAAGAGAATTCATTCTCCATGGCATCATCCCATTCTTTAATACCAGTTACTTCTTTGAAATATTGAGGATTTGTGGAAATGGACTGACAGACAAGACCAATGCCTATCGAGTTGCCTAATCTAGATGATGGAATATTTTGGATGTATGGAGTAGCTTCTTTAATAATGGTGTGGGTCCATTTTGGCATAGTGGAAGGAGTAGTAGGAGTGGCAGGACCTTGAGTTGGAGTTATAGGTTCCTCATCTTGATCATTAATCTCTAAAGTTGGTTCTTCATTATATTGAGTCTCTAACATTGGAGAAGGCTCAAGAGAATCAATGGTGGAAGAGGATGGTTGAGGATATTTATGAGGGAATGTTTCATCAAATTGGATATTCCTATGAAAAAAGACCTCATGAGTTGTGGGATCAAGGAGCCTGTATGCTTTCATTTCCTCACAATAACCAACAAAGATGAGCTTTTTGCTTTTATTATCTAGAGCCTTTATTTTATTCTTTGGGATATGCGCCCAAGCAGTACACCCAAAAATCTTGAAGAAAGAGACATTAGGTTTTGAGTTAGTCCATGCTTCCTTGGGAGTCAAATGACCAAGAGCTTTATGAGGTGTGTGGTTTTGAATATAGTTGGCACAGTTAATTGCTTCTGCCCAAAATACTTTTGGAATATCTCTTGAGTGGAGCATACAATTTGCCATTTCCTTTAAAGTTTGGTTTTTCCTCTCTACAATGCCATTTTGCTACGGATTATGGAAGACAGAATGTTGATGAATTGTGCCATGACTTGATAGAAAATTGGAGAACTCAACACTGAAGTATTCTCCCCCATTATATGTACAAATTTGCTTGATTTTGCAAGAGTCTTGATTTTCAACTAAGGCTTTGAAGATTTTGAAGTGGGATAGAACATCACTTTTGTATTTTAGGAAGTAGACCCAAGTTCTTATAGAAAAATCATTAATAAAGGTTAAAGCATATTTTGCTCCTTTGAAAGAAGGTTTTGGGAAGACCATCAAGTCACTATGGATTAACTCTAGAGGGGATGAGGCCTTTAGAGAACTACTTGGGTGGAAAGGATCTTGATGTTGCTTTCTAAGAGCACAACCAGGACATACTCCATCAATAGAAGAGATTTGTGGTAATCTTGTTACCATTTCATGGGTGTTCAATTCCTTTAGGTAGTTATAACCGATATGTCCAAACCTTTCATGCCAAATTTTGCTTTCAAAATCTCCATGAGCAACAAAACAGGAGGTCCCTTCTAAATTTTGAATCCTTTGAAGTGAAATAGGCGAGTATTGTGATCAATATCTCCTTTTGCTATGAGAGAGTGAGGGTCTTGAAAGTCTCTTATCTCAACTCCTATTGGGGAGAAGAGAACTATTTTGCCCTTTCCAAAAGTACAAATCTGATAGACGGAGAGGAGATTTGTTGCTATGTTTGGGACATAGAGAACATTATTGATATAACCACCATCAATGGATATGTCACCTTTTCCTTTGACTGGGATAAAGGATAAGTCACCAAATTCTGTGCTACATTTTGAACTTGAGGAGATTGAAGTGAATGACTCATCTGAGGAGGTCATGTGATGAGTTGCTCCTGAATCTAGAACCCAGTATTTTGATGAAGTTTTTATAGCCTTGCCTTGAACATTTAAGGCTTTTCTTATTTTCTTATTAGTGTCTCTCTTTTGATCCTTTATTGTTGCCTCTAGTTGTTGTAGTATTTTCCAAAATTTGTTTATAGAATGACCATTCTTTTTGTAGTGAGTACAAGTTATGGGACTCCTTTCTTTCTTCTTGAATTTTTCTTTAGTAGAGGTGGATGCTACTAAGGCTTTTGAGGAAGAGATCTCATACTTAGCAAGTTTTGTTTCTTCTCTAGTTAGCCTATCAAAAAATTCCTCTAAGGAGGGCATTTTAAAACTTGCACCAAGAGCATCTTTTGTAGACAAAAAAGTGGTAGAAAAAATTTGAAACACTCCATTTAACTTAGAAAGTATAAGATAGATGCATTCTTCTTTTGTTTTATCCTTTCCACTACCTTTTAGTTGAGTGAGGACTTTTTTAAATTTGGTGAGAAAGTCAACAATATTGTTGAAGTCTTTAGGAGATAATGCTGTCAATTCTGCCTCTAGCTGCATTGACCTTATTTTATCCACTTTACCAAACAAGTTCTTTAGTTTTTCCCAACTTTCAAATGGGGTTTTACATTCAAAAATATGAAACCATAAGCTTTCATTTACATTAGTTCTTATAATACCCATTGTTTCATACATCTTCCCTTTATGAACAAATATTTCATATTCCTTTTCAAATTTTGGTTGCTTCTCTTCTAGCAAGTGTGTGAGCCCTTTTTGAGAAATGAGATTTAATATTTTAGGTTTCCATGTGTGATAGTTATGAGGGGTGAGTGGATAAATTGTATTCATTTTGCCAAAAAATTGAAGTGAACCAATAATTCCCCCCTTTAACTTCAAGTTTTTTTATTTTATTTTAAGAGAATACAAGGAGCTTTAAATAAGGTAACAAAAACCTGATAGTAATACCAATATCCTCAAATTACCTGTCCTAATGTGAAGGAAACTATAAGTAAATGAGGATATTTGATATAATGAATTAGGCTTATAAAGCAAGAAATATTGACCAAACCTTTATACCTATTCTTCTCAATTATCCGCCCTTACATGAGGGAAACTATAAGTAATGAGTAGACTTGATACTTGGAACATAGGCTTTTGATGTAAGGATAATCAGCCAGACCGATATATTGTATTTCTCAATAACCTACCCTTACGTGAGGAAAAATATAAGTCAATGAGAAGTCCAATACATGGAACATAGGCTTTAGATTAAAAGGAATAATTTGCCAGGTCGTTATACCAAATAGCTCAATAAAAACCCACCCTTACGTGAGGGAAACTATAAGTTTTTATGAGGATAATGGTACTTGGAACATAGGCAAATATAAAGATCAATATTTAATTAGATTTTAAAAATATTTGTGTGCTTGCTTTTATTTAGAGAAATTTCGTTAGCAAATATTTAAATAGTAGAATAAGCTAAAATAAGTAGAATGAACAACAAGCAAGAAGTGGCAAAAGAATAAGTTGCCACTTAAAAAAATAGAAGGCTACTTGAAAAGATGATGAATATTGACATAAGTAAACCCCCCCTCAAGAAAACAACAGAGCCCTAGGTGCAAGAATGAGCACCATTAACCCCCCCTCCAAAAAAAGCCTTTGTATTTACTTTGGTTACAATGGACTCCTTCACTTTTTTGAAGATAGCCTTTGAAAAAAGGCATAAAAAAGTGAAAAAAGAGTCAAAATATTTAAAGTGAAATACAAGATTTTAGGAGAATATTAAAGGTTACAACTTTTTGAAGAGATATAATAATATGGCTCTCACTATAGCGCGAAGAGCATATTTTTCTTGTTCTCTTTGAACAACCAATTTTTTTTTAACTCCCTAAGTGCTCCCCATTTATTTAGCGCCTCTTATCCAACGAACGAGATATGGGATCGTCCTTTCAAAGGGCAAGATTGGAGGTGTACCATGAAATCGAATGAAGTCACCCTTGATTGGTTCTTCTCTCTACCAAACAAAATGGATGGTCTCTGCAAAAGACAAGATTACACAAAATAAACTATTCTAAAAAAAAAATTGTTGAAGAAAAGAAGGCAAATTGGTGCTTCCTGATGTATCTCTTCTCTGCCAAATGAAACGTTCCCTACACAGACAATAGTTATCAAGCCAAAAAATGAAATGCAAAATATATAGAGCTACACCATGAAATAGATTTCAAGGACTTATGAAAGGTCCCTTCATTGGCTCCCTCAGATCAGAATGGCTTCGATTTGAGGAAGCAGAGCAGGTGCGTTTCAAAGGCAGGACGAAGGAGATAAATAAGACTTCATCGATAGGAGAGAGGAGGATGCCAAAATGATTTCAGAGTGGAGTTCTTCTTTTGGTATTGATGAAATTGATGCCAATTAGGTCAGCGCTCTCTAGACACGTTCTCCAAAGAACACGTAGTCGGGCGTCAAGCTAAAAAATAATAGAGGAGCATTGAGAGAGGGTGAGGGCCAACTTTTAAAGATGACATATCACCAGGCATTAAGGAGGAGCCCAATGGTCGTCAGGAGTGCTATCTAGATAGGAAGAACGAACACCAAACTAAGGAAAGAGGATCCCAACGTTCTTTTCCAAGGCATAACATCAAAGACGACACGTCGCCTATCAAAAGGAGTTAACTGTCGTTGAGAATGTTAGGAGCATTGTCGAGAGAGGAATATCGAATGTCACTCAAAGCATAGAGGAGCTCCAACGCATATCAATAATCGTGCGAGCAAATATGAGAGGAGAGAGCACGAATATGGACTACAAAAAAAGTACTACGAAGCCCTATAACAGCAAAATGGCTGCGCTCTATATTCTCCTTTTAAAAAAAAATGATGAATAACAACTTGATGGAAGCAATGAGGAAAAAATATAAATTATTGACACCTTAAGGAGCGTGAATGCTTCAAAAATTTGTTTTGCATATATGCCAAGTGAGATTTGGCAGCACGCTTATAGAAGATATCCTTAAGCTCAAGATTAGATGATGTTTACAAAAAAATTCCCTCTTGCTTCGAGATCATACAAGTTGAAAAAATGCTAAATAATTATTTTTCAACAAAATAAAATGTTTGTTGAAAAAAATGTTAATGGATAAAATGGAAATTTTCAAAGCTTCCAAGCAAGATGAGCAAAGTCACAAAAAAAATATCCAAAAACAAATGAACCAAATCCTGAAAAAAAAAAGAGCTTCGAAAACTTGAATGCTTGCAAATAACTATCCTAGCTCTGGTACCATGTTAGAAAAAAATATTCTATTAAAAGAAAGAAATAGTTCTGCAATACATCACAAGACTGTAGAGAAGCTCAATAGACTGATTAATTTATTCCATGGATCAACTTTGTATAAATAGCAAAGTTGATCATTGAGAGCCGTTGGATTACAAAAACTCATCAAATTTGATCTAGACTATACTAAGAGTTCACTTGACTCATGGAGGAGTGGAAACTCAAGTATGTCTATCCTAGTAGAACTTAAGAGAATAATTACTTATTCTAACAAAATCTATCAGTGGTTTTCGAGCTACAAGGAAGAATTGGGAAGTGGTCATTAGAGAAGATTTGAAGAAAGCTCAAGGTAGAAATATTGCAAGAAAGAGAAGCTCCTAGAAAAGGTATTTGGGACAATTATCACCATATGACAAGCAGCCCAAAAGGAAGAAGGATTTGAGGCCAGTAAAAATCCAAATTTGAAGATAGGATTCAACGAAAGCTAAGGAGGAGAAATAAGATTAAAAGAAACCACAAATTGATATTTTTGGAGACAACCATTAAAGTTTTTGAAGGCTGATTTTTGAAAAAGAATATTGTAAAATTTTGGGGCAACATTTGAGGAGCTATGGACTGTGTTTTTTGGGCAACATTAGAAGGAGATAAAAGAGTTACAAATAGGAGAAGTTTTTTAAGGTAGCAAAAGGAGGAGGTGAAGTTCTGAAGGAGAAGGTTTAAGAGCTTGTTATCACCAATGAACCTACAAAATGATAGCAATATAGTAAGAATGATAAGCTTATGAGGAGCAAGAAATAATAAAGAATAAGTCTAGCAAGTTGTAGAGAAGATAAGACAAAAAGGAATGAGGAGAACAAGCTATTTGAAAGATAAGATAGTACGAAAGAAGTTATAGCTATAGCATAGGGGGGCATGCGTTTAAGGAAGAGCTATCATTTGAAAGGAGAATAAAAGATGTAGTGTTTGGAGTATATTTGGTTGAATAAAGCAATAGAGTCGAGTTAAACAAATCAATCATTGAAGCAAAACTAAAGTCAAACACCAAGGAGCCACCTAGTTAAGGAAGTGAAGTCATCAGGTAGAGAAGTAAAACCATTGAACAAGCCAAGGAGGAGGTGTAGTTAGCCACCAAAGGTTGGAGGAGCAATCAAAAGACACCATTTTGAGCAGAAGAAGTGTCACCAATGTACGCAAGAGAGTAAGCAATCAAATAGACTTTGGTTAGACATCTAAAGGGCGTAGAAGAGATGACCAAATCATCCAAAATTGTAACTATCAGAAGGAAGCAAACGTTGGGTTCCATAACCATCAACAAGTTGAAGACCACATAACATTTGGTGGACGATAAGGTAAAAGAAATTGCATATCTATACGAGCATTGTTTTTGAAAGGGTATGCATGAGTTAGAGTGCAATTTGAGCATTACCAGAGAACGAGCGTTGTAAAGGAGGTAAAAATCCATTTGAAAAAGGTAGTTGAAATCATTATTGACACTTGGCATGATGAAGGACGAACATCGAGGATCATTGGTGGAAGAAGTAACGCCTTACAAACTGTTAAGATCCTACTATAAAATATACTAAACAACACACTCTAAACTCAAATAAACACACTCTCACACATTTGCTTGAAAATAAACTCACAGAAACATTATAACAATATTAAGATTTAAATGCATATGATAACAAAAATTACTTAAAAGGAACAATCTCACAATAGATGGAATCACAGGCCTCTTCAAGGGGGCAACCTCCTTCAACACTTCATTAATTTGCAAAAAGATGATTACATTGGTGTCTTTTCGGATATTTAAAGAGTTTCCTTCCAAGGTTGGCTTACATGCAAAATGCCACCTGGATTACATGCATAATGCCACCCGAATTACATGCATAGTGCCACTTTGAATTACATGCACAATGCCACTCGAATTACATGCATAATGCCACACGAATTACATGCCCAATGCCACTCGAATTACATGCACAAGGCCACCTTACCTAACCTATCTACCATGTGTTACATAGAAAAGAGTGCCATTTGTCATAGGCACTACCTAAGCTAAAACTTAGAACATTACAAAATATTAATCATGGGTACTACCCACGTTCACTAGAAATTATTACATCAAGGAAGTTATTACATTAAGGGTGAGGATGAGATCTTAACATGCCCTTATCCTTGAAGAATATTTATCCTCAAATCTAAAAATGAGGAAACTATTGTTGGAGTTGATGGAGAGACTCCCATGTAGCATCCTCAAGTTGAAGCCCATGCCACTGAACAAGGACCTCTGTAATGGTACGATTGCGTAGAGTGCGATTTCGACGATCCAGCAGCTACTCAGGTGCAAGTAAGATGGAGTATTCTTCATCCAATTCGGGGAGTGTTGATTGAACTTGTACCTTTGTACCCACAACTTTCTTGAGAAGGGAAACATGAAAAACAGGGTGGAGCTTGGAAGCGGGGGAAGAGCCAATTTGTAAGTTGTAAGGCCAATCCATTGTAGAACCTGATAAGGACCATAGAATTTTGGAGTGAGCTTCTGACACCTACGAAGTTGTAGGGAAGATTGTTTGTATGGCTACAAGCGAAGGAAGACCATATCACCCACATCAAAACTGTGCTCAAAACGATGCTGATAAGCTTGTTGGTGCATCCGATTCTGGGCCATGTTCAAATTTTTCTTAAGTTGGCAGAGGACCTCGGTGTGTTGACTCAGAGCATTGTCAACGGCCTGGACCTTGGAGCTGCCCAGAATGTAGGAGGAAGGCATGAGTGGAGGGCACCCGTAAACTACCTCAAACGGTGTGAGTTTGGTGGCGGTATGATAGGAAGTGTTGTACCACCATTCGGCCAAGGAAAGCCATTTTTCCCAATGAGTAGGATGATCAAAGGCAAAGCAACGAAGGTAGGTTTCCAAGCATTTATTAACAACCTCTGTTTGACCATCCATTTGCGGATGGTAGGCTGAAATCATTTTGAGTTGAGTCCCTTGCAACTTAAACAACTCTTGCCAAAAATTGCTCGTAAAGGTGGGATCACGATCAGATACAATGGAGGCTGGCATGCCATGAAGGAAAAATATGGAGTCAAGAAAAATTTGGGCAATAGTGGATGCTATGTAAGGATGGGTTAGGGCACAAAAGTGAGCATACTTTGAAAGGTGGTCCACTACCATGAAAATAACAGACTTGCCTCCAGATTTAGGTAGCCCTTCTATGAAGTCCATAGAGATGTCAGTCCACACCTGCTCTGGGATCGGCAATGGTTGAAGAGTGCCCGGAGAGTGCACTGTTTCCCATTTCATCCTTTGACATGTGTCGCAGTCAGCTACAAAAGAGTGAATGTCCTATTTCATACCTTTCCAAAAGAAGGTGCACTTGAGTCGCTCATAAGTTTTTAGGAACCCTGAATGGCCAGCAGATGGAGTAGCATGTGATTCCTTCATGAGGAGCTCTCGAAGGGGGGCTTAGGAGGAAGAACCAGGTGTTGGTGGTAACGTAGATCCTGGCCATCCCAACTATATCCTGGTGTAGACTCTGGATCATCCATAAGTGAAGCAACCAAGTCTTTCAAATATGCATCTTGAAGTATTTCTTGACATAAGGGCTCAATCCATTGGGGCAATGGTGCAAAAATGGCACACAACATACTAAGGGTCTCAAATTGGTGAGAGAGAGCATCCGCCACAAGATTCTCCTTTCCTTTTTTGTACGTGATGTCATAATCGTAGCCCATGAGTTTTGATACCCACTTTTGTTGCTCGGGGGTGGCAACCCGTTGTTCTAGAAAGTATTTCAGACTCTGGTGGTCAGTTTTGATGGATAAATGGCGCCCAATGAGGTAAGGTCGCCAATGCAGGACTACATGCAATATTGCCAACATTTCCTTGGCATATGTGGATTTCCCTAAATTGCGATCAGATAGGGCTTTGCTGGTGAAAGCCAAAGGGCGTCCTTCTTGCATCAATACTGTCACAATACCACGACCAAAAGTGTCACTTTCAATGACAATTTTTTTAGAGAAGTTTGGCATGGCTAAAACTAGAGTGGTGGTCATGGCATGCTTGAGTTCCAGGAAAGCTTGCTCAGCCGACCCTGTCCAAGTAAAAGAATCCTTCTTCAATATGGAGGTGAGGGGGGCAGCTATCTTTCCATAATTACAGACAAAT
The DNA here is from genome assembly GCA_028583015.1 of Wollemia nobilis. Taxonomy (NCBI): domain Eukaryota; kingdom Viridiplantae; phylum Streptophyta; class Pinopsida; order Araucariales; family Araucariaceae; genus Wollemia; species Wollemia nobilis. The sequence goes on along the minus strand of JAQPPZ010001004.1, from coordinate 2,299,409 downwards.
TTACGGTAATAGCCTGTAAGCCCTAAAATTCCTCGAAGTCCCTTGAGAGTGCAAGGTTTTGGCCATTCTTGGACTGCTTGGATCTTCTTAAGGTCAACCTTGACACCATCCTTTGAGACAATGTGTCCCAGATACTCCACTTTAGTCAAACCAAAGGAACACTTGGACCTTTTTGCAAATAGTTGATGGTTGGCCAATAGTTGTAGGGTTTGATCTACATGCTTGAGATGCTCTTCCCATGTGTAACTGTAAATCAAAATGTCATTGAAGAACACAAGGATGAACTTCCACAAAAAAGGGTGAAATATGTTGTTCATCAGGCTTTGAAATGTGGAAGGAGCATTTGTGAGACCAAATGGCATTACCAAGAATTCATAATGACCTTCATGAGTGAGAAAAGCAGTTTTAGGAATATCCTCATCCTTGAGCCGGATCTGATGGTACCCAAAGCAAAGGTCTAGCTTGGTGAAGTACATGGTCCCATGTAATTCATCAACCACAGGGATAGGAAATTTATCCTTGACAGTTATCTTGTTGAGTTCTCGGTAGTCAATACACAGTCGCTAGGAGCCATCCTTCTTGAGGACCAATAAGACTGGTGCAGAGTAGGGACTAGTACTAGACCGAATGATACCCACCTTGAGTAATTCCTATATCATTGTCTCGATCTTTGACTTCATGGCATGAGGATACTTGTATGGTATGATATTGGGAGGTGCACTATTAGGCAATAATGGAATGGCATGGTCGTGAGAGCGATGCGGTGGTAGTGTAGTTGGTTCCACAAAGATGGCCTCATGTTTGTGGAGAATCTGTTGTAGGTTTGATGGGGTTTCACCCATTTGAGAGGTGGATGGTTGGATGGAGAATAGTTGTGCAATGACCCCACGTGATGATTTCTTTAGCAATTTATCCATGCCATTTGAACTAATAATATGAGGTGTTCCTGCTGGGGAGCCCTTGATGATGTGTGTTTATATGTTTTGGGAGAACTGCATCCAGAGTTTGAAAAAGTTCCAATTGATAGTGCCCAACGTACTCAACCATTGAGATCCCAAAACAATATCACATCCACCCAACTAGAGGGCAAACATGTCTTGCTTGAGTTCATAGTCCCCTATCTTGATTTTAACATTACGAAATTTTCCTTTACAAGGTAAGGTTCCCACATTGGCTACCATGACCTCAAAGGAATTACAAGTGTGGATATCGCAATTTGCCCACTGAGCAACTCTAGGGTCAATGAAGTTGTGCGTTCTTCCCGAATCCATAAGGATGGAAAGACATTGGCCCTTGAAAAATTCCACAACCTTCATGGTTTATGGAGTAGTAATGTCTGCAAGAGCATGGACTATAATTGCTTTCTCAGGTTCTTGTTTCACTTCTTCTTGTGGAGAAGGTGTTTCCGAAGGGTCCTCATCCTCATCACTCTGGTTAGAGTTATCAGGTTCTTCAACATCTATCAAGAACAATTTTTTGTGTGCACACTTATGCCCTTTAAAAAAAATTTCATCACAATTGTAGCATAATCCTTGGGCACGACGTGCATCCATCTCTTCTATGGTTAGGCGCTTGGGTGCAACAGGTTTATTATCAACTGGGTGTTGGGATCGAGAAGGAAATGAAGGTCTATTTTGAGGAAACTTTGATGGGCGCCTTTGGGCAAGAGAGTTTAGATTCGGCAAAATGGGCCAAACCGATAGCTTCCATCATAGTTTGTGGTTTCAACATTCTTACTTCCGCTTGGAGTTCCCTCTTCAACCCACTCGATATAACAACTCGGAAGAACCCTTCATTCAATCCTCTTGTCTTATTGGCCAATTTTTCAAATTGAGCTTGGTATTCACTGGATCGACCCTATTTGTTGTAGTTTGGTCAAGGCCCTCGTAAAGTCCTCATACTCACTAGGACCAAATCGAGTGAGTAGTTGGGATTCAAAATTCTCTCAAGAGAGATTTGGGTTGGCAATACGTAACCATTGAAACCAGTGTAGAGCCTCAGATTCCAAGTTAAAGGAAGCCATCCGGACTCGATGAAATATGGGGACATTATGAAGTCTAAAGAATTGATCAACCCTACATAGCCACCCATCAACATCCTTCCCACTAAATTTGGGAAAGTCCAATTTGGGCATTTTAAAGGATGGATCATGGTCATGATTCCTTACAGAACCCTCAACTTGGTGTTCTATTTTGGGTGGTCCTCTTTTTAGTTTGTTGTCTACTTCTATTAGTGCTTCTTCTAAGCGGTTACTAGTGGCCTCATGCTCTAGGCGAAGACCTTGGACTTCTTCCCTTATGGAGTGAAAAGCCGAGTGCAAGTTCTCAATGGCTTTTGTTAAGGATTCCAAGTGGTCTAGTTATTTTTGATGTCCATGGGTACCCTGGGCCATTTTGAAACCTTTTGTGACCAGTTACTAAAAATAGAATTGAGTTTTTAGGACTTACTATTTTTAGTAAGTGCCCAAAAAAGTGCTTGGGTGCTATATATCAAAATGATCAGCTCGAAGAGGTGGTTACAATGAGCTATATCTCTCAAAACTACTTTTTGGCACCCCATACTTTTTTTTTTCTCCTGTTTTGCTGAGTCTAACAATGTTTACAGTTTTTGATTTTGAGCTACAGAGCAAAAGTTGGGTACTAGAGCACTATTTATAACTGGCCTCGTGTCATGCTCTCACTAGTTGGCCTAGTCCTAACAGTATCTAACACTACTGACCTCACTAGCCCCAAGATTCTCTATATTTTGCAGGTGAATGTTATGACAGTTCTGTTCTGACCCTAAAAACTGTAAATTCTAACCTGACTGTGCTGACCTCTCTGACATGACTGACCTAATTGTGACTACCACTGTAAATTTGACTGTTATTCTCTAGACTGTCAGCTTAAGTGTCACCCTCATGGTCTATCCCGAATGCATGTACTTTTTGTTATTTTTTTAGTAGAGGACTCCTTTCTCATATGCTCACTTTTGGGGATTTGAAATGCAGGTTTACGAATAGGGAGGTTTGGTTTTTTTTTTTTTTTATTTTCGTTTTTTACAGGTTGAAGTTTTAAAAGAACCAGTGAATTCTAGGTAGAGGAGTATGTACCACCCATAGAACCTCTATTATACCGACAGTGACGAACAATAGTGCTCGGACCAATATTTTAGGCCACTACTCAAGGAGAATTCCACACATACCCTTGAACACACTACCTGTCTCTCTGAAAATACAGGAGGGTAATCATCTAGGATGCTGTCCCGTAGACTATGAGTAATACAAGGCCAAAAATATTCCTAATGGTTAAAAGTTTGTTTAAAACTAGATGGTCTCCTGATATACCCGAAGATACGTGGGAGCTCAAGTCCATGTGCGAGTTCTGTCTAAGGCCTGGGTATTGGAGCCTGATTGCCCCTCACTTCACTAGACGCTTTATGGGCTATCTAGCTTAGCCAATAACGACAGATACTTCACGATATTTTAAAACCCTTGGCACAGGGTTTCTACCTACTCAACTAAAAATATTTTCTTTTTTTTTTGGTCTGGAAAAAAAATGCACAGTATTTTTTGGATTTTTTTTTTTAATAAAGAAAAATAGGAACGGAAAAAACACATAGAGTTTATACCTAACAGGCGGATTGGATGACAAGAATCATTGCAGTTGCAACAGAACTTGGCCCTGGAAAGTGCTCTGATACCACTTGTTAAGATCCTACTATAAAATATACTAAACAACACACTCTCAACTCAAATAAACACACTCTCACACATTTGCTTGGAAATAAACTCACAGAAACATTATAACAATATTCAAATTTAAATGCATATGATAACATAAATTACTTAAAAGGAACAATCTCATAATAGATGGAATCGCAGGCCTCTTCGAGGGGGCAACATCCTTCAACACTTAATTAATTTGCAAAAAGATGATTACATTGGTGCCTTTTTGGGTATTTAAAGAGTTTCCTTCCAAGGTTGGCTTATATGCAAAATGCCACCTGGATTACATGCATAATGCCACCTAAATTACATGCATAGTGCCACTTTGAATTACATGCACAATGCCACTCGAATTACATGCATAATGCCACACGAATTACATGCACAATGTCACTCGAATTACATGCACAAGGCCACCTTACCTAACCTATCTACCATGTGTTACATAGAAAAGGGTGTCATTTGTCATAGGCACTACCTAAGCTAAAACTTAGAACATTACAAAATATTAATCATGGGTACTACCCACATTCACTAGGAATTATTACATCAAGGAAGTTATTACATTAAGGGTTAGGATGAGATCCTAACACAAACTACATTAAATGCACTAAAGGAGGTTACGTTGAAGACAGATAGATAAAGAGAACAAGCCTACAAATATTAAGTTCCAAGTTGAGAAACGCCTAAAGGAGAGCGCTATTTGGAGCGTTTAGAAGCTCATAAGTGAAGAGAGAAAGGTAAAGTTATTATTAAGCCTGAAGAAGCTGTTTATGGAGGAAATAAAAGTTTCAAAAGCTCATATGTAGAGGAAACTGAAAGCTTCAAAGCCCACACTTCGAGGAAGACTCATGGAAGAACGAAAGAATCAAAAACTTTGTGAAGGTGAAGATTTCATGGAGAACGTAGGTATATGTAAAAGATAACCTACATTATAGTGTGTCAATTTGGAGGAATTAATTTGGTTATAAAAGAAGCCAACAAGAAGCCAACAAGCACGCAGATGAAGATCAAAGCATTGGAGATAACATTAGCGCACACCATTCGCAAGGAGGTACATAACATTTGAATTAATTTGATTTTTGCAAAGGTTAAGGAGCCATAAGGGATATTATTTTTAATTATTCTAAGGTTGAGATTAATTAATCTAATACATCATAGATTAATTGAATTAATGGAGGGATAAGGTAGCTAATTGAATAATTAAAATCTTAGAAGCTATATTAATTAGTTTTGAAGTATTTTGGGAGATACAATTTAAAGTTTTTGGAATTATTTTATTCTATTTGAAATTCAAGCTACATTGAAATATTTGCAAATAGTTTAACTTGGAGGAATAAGGATTTCTACATCAATTAGGAATATTAAAATTGCAAATATCTTTGTTTTCTAAATTTCTTATTTGGGAGTTATAAGGACTTCAACATCAAATTAGGCTTTTAAAATTTAAAAATCATATTAATGAAATTTAGGAATTCAACCTAGAGAATTGAAATCTTTGTCAAAACTAATATTCGGTCTTTTATAACTAGGGAGTCATAAGGTAGTCAACTTCATAAAGACTAGAGAATTGAAAGATTTAGTTAAAGACAAAATAATTATGGATTATTGGTACATAGATTCAAGAGCAAGTAAACATATGATTGGAAACAAACAATGGTTTGATTTCCTACAAGAAAAAAATGAGAAACTAGTTGCTATAGCAGATAGTAAGACATGAAGTAAAAGGGATATGAAATGTTATAGTCAATATAATAAATGGAAAAGGAATAATTAACAATGTGTTATATGTTCCTGGATTGACTACCAACCTTCTTTCAGTTTCTCAACTCATGGATCAAGACATGACAATAGAATTCAAAGTTATCAATGGAAGAAAACAATGTCATATTATCAAATGAGGAAAAATGATAGCTTCAAGTTCATATAAAGGTAGTATATATTTTTTAAATACTACTATACATTCAGCTATTTCAGTTAAAACATCAAGAACAAAAGATCTATGACATAAACGTTTGGGACATACCAGTGCATCATCCATAAATGAAATGGTCAAACATCAAATGATTGAAGGGATATCAAATCTATCTTGGAATCTACTGTTTGTCCAAAATGTTAATTAGTAAGAAAACAACATAGAATTCCTTTTGAACTTCGTCAACATAAGTATCAACAACCATTAGAATTAATATATAAAAAATTTATGTGGTCCAATGAATGTTACTAGCATTGGAGGATATAAGTATTTTAAACTATTTTTTGATGATCATACTAGAAAATATGGGTATACTTCATGAAGTACAAATCAGAACCATTTAGTTGTTTTAAAAAATTCAAACTTCAAGTATAAAAGGAATCAGGAAAGACTATCAAAATTCTTCATTTAGATAGAGGAGGTGAATTTGTGTCAAAAGAATTCAATCTATTTTTAGAAAATAGAATTAAAAAACAAGTCACTACAACATATTCACCGCAACAAAATAGAATTATAGAAAGAATAAATAGGTCTATAATGGAAATGATGAGATGTATGATAAAAGAAGCTTATATTACAAAATAGTTTATATAGTTTACTTACAAAATAACTTATATGAGATGTATAAATAGTTTACTTACAAAATAGATTACCTACAAGAATACTCAAGAATATTACACCATAAGAAGCATGGTCAGGATAAAAACCGAATATTGAAAAATTAAGAATTTTTGGATGCAAAGCTTATATGCATATTCCAAAACAAAAAGGAAAAAATTAGATGAAAAACTATGTTTGGTATATTTTTTGGCTATGATGATGAATCTGCAAGGTATAGAATAATTGATCCAAGTACAAAAAAAAAGATATATATAAGTAGAGACGTAGTTTTTGATGAAAAAATCAAGGTTGAAACTGAAAAACAAAGTAATGATGCAGAAGTTCTTTTAAATTTCTTAGAGGAAGACTTGGCAAATGAAGAGACAAAGTCAAAATCCTAATATGAACAAAGTGAATATACAAAAACTTCCACAATTCCTCAAAGGAAGGAACCAATTGTGGGAAAAAGTGAGCATTAACATTGTATTGAAAATGGTGGAAATAAATAGTACATGTCCTTGTGTTAAAAAAAAATTTAGAGTTAAAAAAAAATTTAGAGTTAAAAAATTTTTTTAGAGTTAAAAAAATTTTTGGAGTTAAATTTTTTTTTTGAGTTAAATTTTTTTTGAAAGCATCACTGGTAGCTTCTGAAAATAAACCAAACCATAGCGAGACGAATTTCATATCAAGTAACAAGAAAATTTCATTATAGAAAATGAAAGATTACAAGTTTCTCATTCTTTGTTCAAAACCGGTTTCGCGGAAACTACCGCTCATCAGTTGAACTTGAGAAAGATGTTGAATTTTTTTTTGAAATTATCACTGGCAGCTTCTGAAAATAAACCAATTTAGGGTTTAAAAAAAAATTTAGAGTTAAAAAAAATTTTAGAGTTAAAAAAATTTTTAGAGTTAAAAAAAAAATTTAGAGTTAAAATTTTTTTTTTAGAGTTAAAAAAATTTTAGAGTTAAAAATTTTTTTAGAGTTAAATTTTTTTTGAAAGCATCACTGGCAGCTTCTGAAAATAAACCAAACCATAGCGAGACAAATTTCATATCAAGTAACAAGAAAATTTCATTATAGAAAATGAAAGATTACAAGTTTCTCATTATTGAAAATGGTGGAAATAAATAGTTATTTGTGTTGTTTTTTGTTGTTCTTGTGTTTTTGTTGTTTTGTTTTTTTTTTTTACGTTTTTTGTTATTGTTCTTGTGTTTTTGTCGTTCTTGTTCTTGGGTTTCTCTTTGTTTGTGTTATTTCGTGTTTTTATGTGTGAGTGTTTTCTATGTATTTTGTTTTTATTTATTGTCTGTTGTTGGTTGTTTTTTATTTTTATTTTTATTTTATTTTTTTAATTTTTTAGGTTTTGGTTGTGTTTATTTTTCATGTTTTTTTGGGTTGTCTTTGTAGTGTTTTGTTGTTTTTGTCTTGTTTGTGTTTTGTTATGTGGTTCTTGTGTTTTTCTATGTGGTTTGTGTTGTGGTTTCTTTTATATTATTGTGCGTGTTTGGTCGTGATTTTGTTTTTGACACACTCAAGGAGCATGTTTTTTTATTTTATTTTATTATTTTTGTTGTTATTTTATTATTTTTAATTTGGTTTTGTGTGTTTGTTTGCTCCTTGAGTATGTCAAAGGTGGTAGGCCAGGTCCGAGTCCTCGGCGTTTTTGGCGGAATGGATACCCCTGCCTCCTTGGGTCTTACCCGAAAGTGGCATCCCTTTTGGGATGTTTTCCACAAATTAAAAAAAAAATAGTACATGTCCTTTCGGTTCCCTAACGACTAACCACCTAGGATATATATGCGCTTAATAAACAAAAGAAATTAAGCAAAATATAATGTAATAATAGAATGAATCTACTCTAACATCCCCCCTTATTACATTATTTTGAAATATAAAGAGTGTTGCAAAACAACTTAAATTTGACACGTGTAAGTGCCTTAGTGAAAATATCCACAACTTGTTCATTGGTGGGAATGTACTGGAGCTGTATCTTGTGTTTTAGAACTTCATCTCGAATAAAATGACATTGAGTGTCAATGTGTTTGGTGTGTTCATTAAATACTAGATTCTTGATGAGCTTCAAAACACCTTGGTTGTCACAAAACAAGTAGATTGGAAATTTCTTAGGAAGACCCATACTTGAAAGAATGCGACGTAAGCATATCACCTCACAAACTACTCCATGTGCTGCATTATATTCTACCTCTATAGATGATAAAGCAACCACCTGCTACTTTTTATTGTACCAAGAGACAAGACCGAAGCCAAGATGAAAAATATATCCAGAAGTTGATTTCCTATCATCAATTGACCCAACATAATCAAAGTTTGTGTAACCTTGCAAGAAGAAGTTGTCATTCTTCTTGTATTCCAGGCCATATTCTGTACTACCATGAACATAAGAAAAACTCGTTTTGTTTCTTTCCAATGACTCACCTTAGATTCCTGCATGAACCTTGAAAGATAGTTCACAACAAAATTGATGTCTATCCTAGTGTTGATCAAATATATGAGGCTTCCAATAACTAGCGATAGAGAGTACCATCTACCTATGGAGAAGTATCAAATCATGATAATTGTAGCCCTATTTCCTTTGGAGTTGCTTTAGTATTACAATCAGTCATACAATATTTATCAATCAATGTCTTGGCATATTTCTTCTGTGTCACTTTGATGTGATTCTTCTTTTGTTCCACTTCTAAACCAAGATAATAAAGAATAAGTCCTAGATATGTCATCTCAAATGACTTTTTCAAGTCACCCTTCACCGCATCTATCAATTTTTCTAAACTACTAGTGATAATCAAATCATCAACATAGAGTACTAGAATCACTATTTCATAACCACTTTTCTTGAAATAGAGATTAGCATCCGACAAAATTATCTTGAAACCATGTTGCAATAGGTGTTTGGCAATTTTTATGTACTAAGCTCATGTAGCTTATTTTAACCCATACAAGGATTTAACCAAATTGTAAACCTTTTGCTCTTGGCCTTCAACCACAAATCTTTCTAGCTGAGTCATATACACTTATTCCTTGAGATCATCATTTAAGAAGACACTTTTTACATCCATCTGATATAGCATCCATCTGAACTGAGCTGCCATAGCACAAAGTACACGAATGGTAGTCATTCTAGAAGTGGATGCAAAAGTCTCTTCATAGTTAATACCTTATTTCTGTGCATAGCCCTTTGCAACAAGGCAGACCTTATGCTTATCTATAGTTCCATTTGCATTATACTTCACTTTGTATACTCATTTGCAGCCAATGGGTTTCTTTCCAAAATGCAGATCAACTAGCTTCCAAGTATTATTTTGGATGAGAGACATATATTCTGCATCCATAGCTACATTCCACTGAGGCTCACTAAGTGCATCTTGGAATATTATAGGTTCATGCTCATCCAATGAAGACATAAAATCCTATCATCATCCACATCCATATCTTCTTCTCTATATTCTTCTACATATATAGAAAGTTATTCAAAGTGTTGGTAAAGCTCATCAACCTCTGAAGTCGATGCTTTTGCTCTCTTTTGATGAGCCATACTGTGTATAGGAGGTTGATCTAAAGTTAGATCTAGATGTGTAGTCACTTTTGAATCTCTCATTGTACTGGTATATCATTTGGGAATCTTCTTCTGGAAGGGTACAAGTTACCCTTCACTGAATTGCTCTTACAGAACACACGATTGGATCAAAATTACACTCTCAATAAACAGTAGAAGAATTGTGATTAACTCAACACAATGGATAAATGTAGAAATTAAGTTATGATAACCAGTGCCTCTTAAGGAGGGCAAATCCCCGCCACACTTGAGCAATTATAATGCGAATATGCAAATGAATATAAAGATGATAATATGATTTATTCTACTCTACACTTGGACATAAGTAATGATCAAATATAATATTTCATAATATAGCCGATGACTATATTATTTTAGGTATGTAACATGACTCCCATCCTCGGAAACCTTTGTCCTCAAAGCTGGAAATGTCTGAAAAATACTTTCAGGTTCCCATGTAGCATCTTCTTCGGGTAGGTCTTGCCATTTGAAGAGAAATTCTTGGATGTGACGAGATCTCAATATGCGTATTCTTCTTTGTAAGATTGTTTCAGGCTAGATATATATACGCCCTTCTTCATCGAGTACTAGTAATTCTGACTGAGAATGCACTTTCTGACTGATCACCTTCTTTAGACAGGAGACATGAAATACTAGATGTATACGTGATGAGTGAGGTAACTCTAGTTGATATTCTACTTCCCCAATGCGACACATAATTTTGTAAGGACCATAAAATTGTGGAGCCAACTTCTGACTTGACTTGATCTTTAAGGACAATTGCTTATAGGGCTGCAAATGCAAGAACACCATATCACCAATATTGAATGCTCTTTCCGAACGGTGTGTGTCCTATTGTTGCTTCATACGATTTTGTACGTGGACCAAATTGTCTTTGAGAATAGTGAGCATTGATTGTCGCTGCTGAAACCAATCATCTACTTGGGCCGCTTTGGAGGATCCCGGTACATAATCAGCTACTGTTGGTGGCTTAGTTCCATACAATGCTTCAAAAGGATACATCTTCATGAATAATGGTAAGAAGTATTGCACCACCATTCTGCCAATGATAGCCTTTGACTCCATTGATATTGTTTATCCTGAACAAAACATCTGAGGTAGGTACCCAAAAATTTGTTAACTACCTCTGTTTGACCATCTATTTGAGGATGGTATGTTGAAGACATATTTAATTTGGTACCACTAAGCCGAAATAATTTCTTCTAAAAATTGCTAGTAAAGATGGGATCTTGATCAATTTATCAATTATATCAGTATGCTAGGGTTTGATGAGGAAAAACTACTCTGCGAGGATGGCAGCAGCTTTCGGAGGAGGTTTGAAAAATTAGAGGAATGTCATGATGGCATTGGGTCCGGCATAGAGAGTGCATGCTTGTGATGTTTTTTCATCTAAAAATGATTGGAAGGAACAGGATTTTCCAGTGCATGTCGAGATCCGCTTGTTAAAGAACAATGGATGTTTGGAACAATGTGAACCCAGACCAGTTCTAGTGGTTCAACCAGACTCGATGGCGGAAGATGTGGGGTATCTAACCAAACATGCCCTTGTTGGCAAATTTTTGGGCATCTGAATTTCTCTCCCCTTTGTGGAGGCTTGGGTCAGGAAGACTTGGAATCCTAAAGGTGATGTGGAGGTGATGCTGAGTGCGAACAACTATTTTATGGTGGTTTTATCTTGTGTTGCATATTGTAACAAAGCATTTGAAGGGGGTCCTTATTTCTATAACTAAGTGGGACTCTTTCTTAAACCCTGGCATGTGGTTTTCAACCCATCAAAGGAGCGACCATCGTGGGTTCTGATAGGAGTGCGGCTTCCATGGCTCCCGTTGGAATTCTGGAGAACTGATATCTTGCATAAAATTGCCCTTCTGCTTGGGAAGCCGGTTGGACCATCACAACAAACAATGGATAAAAAGGTAATCTCTGTTGCTCGTATTTGTGTTGAAATTGACTTAAATAATCCTATTCTAGATTCTATTGAAATACAATTTGGATCAACTACATGGGTTCAAAAACTTGACTATGAAGCTCTTCCATTTCGTTGTTGGATTTGCCATGAATATGGCCACCTACAAAGAAAATACCCTAATTTTATCCCTCATGTGGCTTCAAATCCTGGGCCCTCTTGGTCTAGACAAATTTTGGATAAAGGAAAATCCCCGATAAAGGAAGGGGAACAAGATAATGAAGGTTTTGTTCATGTAAATGCCCGAAACAGAGGACGAAGGGAAAATAAAGACCTTAAGGATAGCCAGCCAGATGCTCTACTCAACCATTTTGAAATATTAGATGATCTTGATCAGTGCATGGAGATACCTGAAATGTCGCTACCTGATGTAAATATAACAAGGCTAAATCATATGTCTCTTCTTGAGGGGGAACTTAAGGAATCAGATCTAGGGGGTTTAAATGAAGAACAAAGGGCTTTGGATTTGATTATAGGGGACATGGTTGGGTCTAGCCCTATAAGGGAAACTATTTTGGAAAGTGGTACAGATTTAGTTATGCCCTCTCCTACTCAGGCACTGATGCAGTCATCCTTGGATTGCAAAACTCCTACGGTGTTGGGATTACAACAAAAAATAATTAAAAAAAGTTTTTTAGATAAGAATATGAAGGTGGGTCAAAAGAAGGACCAAGATAAAATTAAGTTAATGGGGGAGACTTTGGTGGAGTCAGGCTTGGTGAGAACATTGGACTCCCATTTTTATAACCCCCAAAAATGATTATCCTCTCATGGAATGTAAGGGGGTTGAATGGCATCCCTAGACAAAATTTTTTTCGTGATTTGGTTCGTGTGCATTCTCCGGATGTGGTGTTTATTCAGGAGACTAAATTGGCTATTGATAGTATGTTCAATATTACTCCCAAGTTTTGGATAAGGGGGCAATTCCTGTGTATTGGTGCATGTGGATATGCTAGTGGCGTCACTTGTTTATGGGATCCAGTTAAGATATCCCCTCTTACTTGGATTTCCAGCAGATGGTCTATTTTGATGGTCGAGCATGATAATGAATCTGGTGAAACCATCCTACTTACAAATGTGTATGCTCCTGTTTATTACAATGGTAAAGTGAATTTTTGGGAGCACATTTTCTTTGTGAGAAGTTTGGTTCCCTTGTACCCATGGATTTTAGGCTGGAGACTTCAACTCTATCTCTTGTCTGGAGGAGAAACGTGGTGGGGTGGACCGTATCGAGCCTTTTTCTTCTATCTTCAGTGCTCATAGGCCCTAAAATTGGTTGAAATCAAGCCAGATAATGGGATCTTTACTTGGCACAATAGAAGGTGTGGGGAAGCTTCCATCTCAGAGAGACTAGATAGGTTTTTGATATCCAGTTTTTGGATGGGTAATAACATAAGTGCTAGTTCTATGATTTTGGAGGGTAGGGGATTTGATCATTGGCCTATCAAACTCTCTACTTTGGAGTTAGGGCTAAAAAAAAATCCCTCCTTTAAGTTTCAACTTATGTGGCTTCATGATCCTAAGCTTCATGGTTTCATGCGAGGCTGGTGGACCACTGGCAAACCTCCTCAAGGAGAAAAGAGGGAGGCCTCTTTCCCACTTACAAAGGAATGGAAGTGGGATAGTAGTTTTCCACCTCTTTCCCACCTTCAATTTTTTGATGATACTGCTTTCTTGGGAGTTGCCACTATCAGGGAAGCTGGCAATATTATATAGTCTCTTGACATATATCTTGGTGCTTCTGGATAGTTGATTAAGGAGGACAAGTCTTCTATTTTCTTCTTCAATACCCCTCCTCTTATTCAAGCCAGGATTGCTCGCATTCTAAGATTCCAGGTTGGGACTCCCCCTTCATTTATCTTGGTATTCCAATTTCATCTCATCCTCTACCTAGATCTTCTTGGCAGTCTATGCTTGATAAGTTTAGAAGGAAGGTGAATCACTGGACTTTCGGATGGCTATCCACTGCAGGTAGAGTGTTGCTTTTAAAATATGTTGTTCAAGCTTTACCCATTTATAAATGTTTGGTACAAATCGCTCCCTCTCACTTCATCAAGGACATGGATGCTTTTTCAAGACAATTTTTATGGTCTAGAAAACTTGATCAATCTAAATGGAGTTTGGTTAGGTGGGATTCTATATGTAGGCCGATGCAAGAGGGAGGCCTTGGATTGTGACAGACAACTCTTTTTGGGCAGGCTTTGGATGCAAAAAATTATTGGAGATGGTGTACCTCTCAAGATCAAATTTGGGATAAAACATTATCTTGTAAATACTTGAGAGGTATTTCTGAGGCCGAGATCCTTAGAGTCAGCTTGGTTGGGAAAAGTTCAGTTATTTGGGGCACTCTGAAAAGAGGAGCTAATTTAATCAAGCAGGGTTTGTTCTAGATTTGCAATCAGGGATCAAATGCTCTTTTTTGGGAGGATTCTTGGGATGGTCACCCTCCTATCTTGAATCAATATCCTAGGTTACATTCCCTAAGCATTTTTTTCTTGGAAGCAGACTGGTCTCGTGTGGAGGACTTTAAAAAAATCCAGTCTTTTGGAAATATGGAGATGTACAGGTGGAAAGATCCACAAGAATGGCCCCAAGGAGGAAAAGCCAAGGAAAGAGAGGTGCTTGCTCTTATTCTTATGGGGAGGCCTTGTTCTTCATTGAGGGGTAAAGATATTTTGGCTTGGAACCCTGATCCTAAGGGAACCTAATCGATAGCCTATGGTTATCAGGTTCTTGATAAGCAAAAGTATAGGAGTCTTCCTGTAACTTGGTGGAAAAAGGTGTGGAACAAATTTTCCTGGCCAAAATGTAACTTATTTCTCTTGTTGGTAGCTCGTAATAAATTCCTCACTTGGGATAATGTGAGGAATAGGGGATTTTAGGGTCCCTCTTTTTGTGTCCTTTGCAGTAAGAATGAGGATGACTCTTCTCATTTATTTTTCCAATGCTCCTTTGCCAGAGACATTTGACATCGTTGGTGGAGCACTTGGAACCATCCATGTTTTCATGTGCTATCCCTGGAGGAGTTTCAGAGTAGTCTAGGTAGACCTCCGACCAAGGCCCTCTTCCTTTGGATGGCTTGGAATTTGGGCCCTTCTTGCACCATCTAGAAAATTTGGCTTGAACATAACCGATGCATATTTCAGGGAAGTTATTTGGATGTTCAATAGATCTGGAAAAGGATCCTGTATATGGTTTAGGAAACCATCCATAACAAATGTGATGTGGACCCTCTTTTGGATTCTAGGGAGGAGAAGGTACAACAAGCCCTTGGTATATTTGGGGATGGTGTGAACTCTTCTAGCCCTAGTAGGGTTCCTTAGCTCAACAAGAAGGTTAGGAGAGATGGTAGGTGGAGGCCACCCCCTAGAGGAGTTTTAAAAATTAATACTGATGGATCGTCCAGGGGTAATCTTGGACATGCTGGCATTGGTAGTTTTGGGAGAGATTCTACTGGTGGTGTCAGTTTTTTCTTTTCCTTTTATAAAGGTGTTCACTCCAACAATTTTATGGAAGCTCTTGCAATTCTTGAGGCCTTGCAGAGGGGATTTTCTCTTGGCTGGCATAGGATTATATGCGAGTCTAACTCTCAAATTATGGTTAATATTTTAAACAGTAAAAGGGTGGAGGAAGTAATTAGCAGTTGGCCTTTGTCGTTGTTCAGATTCTCAGAATGAGTGAAGAGTTCGAATTTATATCCTTTGTGTACATTCTAAGGGAATGGAATGTGGTTGCTAATTATCTAGCCAAAAGGGCTTCTGAGCTATTGGATCCTTGGAGTATAGATAATTGAGAGACTCCCGTCTGGGGAATCTCAACTCCTGTGGGATTTGATCCACAAGGATGTACAGAATTAATGTGGTTTGTTCTTGTTGTCTTTTTTGGGTGTCATTCTAGTCTAGTGGTTTTAGTCTGTTTGGTTGTTTATTTGAGTCCTGGTTGGAAGCTCAGTTGTACTCTATAATCCAGACTTTTTATCAATAAATTTTTACCCCTTTATTTAAAAAAAAAGCTGGGATGTCGATCACTTACAATATTTTTTGGTATTCCATGCAATTTGAAAATTGAGTCCATAAATACCTTAGCCACTTTACTTGCTGAAAATGGATGTTGTATTGCCTGAAAGTGAGCGTATTTGGAGAGACGATCAACTACCACAAAAATTACTATTTTACCTTTTGATTTAGGAATACCTTCAATAAAATACATGGAAATGTGTTCCCACTAACGATCTAGAATGGATAATGGTTGAAGTAACCCTGGTGATTTGACTATTTCACCCTTATTGCGTTGGCATACTTCACATTCAGCTACCCATTGTTTGACCTCTGCTTTTAATCCTTTCCAAAAAAAATATTGTTTAACTCGCATATAAGTTTTCAAAAAACCTGAATGTCCTATTGATGGAGAAGCATGTGACTCATATAGAATCCTTGATTTGATTGTCGAATTGTGTGGAATGTAAATGCAATTCTTCTTTCTTAATATTTTGTCTTCATAGGAGAAAAGAGGGTGCTTGGATGAACCCAATGACAACTCTTGAATTATTTGAGCAATTTCACTATTGAACAACCATTCTTCCTATAACTTAGACATCCATTGAGAACAAGGACCTGAAATAGCATTAATGACCACTTCATCTTCATATTTTCTAGATAATGCATCTGTTGCTACGTTTTCTTTCACTTTATTGTACTCAATAACGAAATCATAACCTAACAATTTAGTCAACCACTTGTTTTGTTTTGGATAAGAAAACCTTTGTTCTAGAAAATGCTTGAGACTACTATGATCTATTTTTATAATGAAACGACTACTAATTAAGTAGTGTCTCCATTTCTCCATTACGTGTAGAATAGCCAACATTTCCTTTTCATATGTAGATCTTCCCAAATTCTTTCCTAAAAGTTGTTTAATTTCGAATTCCAAGGGATGACATTCCTACATTAATATTGCCCCAATACCTATTCCTGAAGCATCACATTCGATGACGAATGGTTTATGAAAATCTAGAGTTGCCAAAACTGGAGTAGTACACATTGCTTCTTTGAGAGCATCGAAGGCTTGAGTGGCTACTTCTGACAAATGAAAAGCATCCTTCTTTGTGAGTGTTGTGAGAGGAGCTGCAATTTTACCATATTTGCACACAAATTTGTGATAGTAGCCAGTGAGACCCAAAAAACCATGAAGTTTCTTGATGGTTTTAGGTAAAGGCCAATATTGAATTGCCTTAATCTTATTGGGATCCACTTTAACATCTTCCTGAGATACTATATGACCAAGGTACTCAACATATTGAACACCAAAAGAGCATTTAGAGTGTTTGACAAATAGTTGTTACTTGTGTAGAATATGAAGAACCCTTACCACATGCATCAAATTATCCTTTCGAGATTTACTATATATGAGTATGTTATCAAATAAGACTAGGACAAATTTGCAAAGAAATGGATGAAACACATGGTTCATGAGGCTTTGGAATGCATATGGGGTATTAGTAAGACCAAAGGGCATGACCAAGAACTCATAATGACCTTCATGAATGTGAAAAGTTGTTTTGGGGATATCCTCATCCCTAAGTCTAATTTGGCGAAACCTTGAACGTAAGTCTAATTTGGGAAAAAAATTACACCATGTAGTTCATCTAATAAATCATTAATGACAGGTATAGGAAATTTATCTTTAATGGTGATTTTGTTGAGAGGATGAAAGTTTGAACACATATGCCATGAATTGTCTTTTCGACGGGCCAAAACTACTGGTGAAGAATATGGACTAGTGTTGTGATGGATGACACCATGTTCTAATAGTTCTTGGATAATATTATCAATTTCTATTTTTTGGGGTTGGGGATATCAATAAGGACGACCATTAGGTGGAAGACTTCCTCAAACAAAGTGTATGGCATGGTCATGGGATATTTTGGGAGGTAGTCCTTTTGGTTCTTGGAAAACCTCATCATAGTTGGCCATAATATTTTGTAGATCTTCTAATTAGATGTTTGGTATATCTTGTGCTTGCATTTCCATACAATTAATTTGAGCAATGAATCCATAACTACCTTTCCTTATTTTGTTTTCCATGCTATGCAAACTTACTATCTTTGATGGAGTTGTTGGAATTCCTTGGAGGCGAATGGTCTTCCCATTTTCTTTCCATTCAACAAAGCACTGCTTGTAATTAAAACTGACTGTGGTTTCCATTTGTTCTAACCATGCGACTCCCAAGATAACTTCCGAATTACCTAAATTCATAACAAAAAGAGGACCTTGCCAAGTATAAATTCCCATTTGTAATTATTCTATTCGGACCAGGAGGTAATATCAAATATTCACTAAATAAAACAAATTATATATTAATCTCGCAGAGCCCAATACAACCTTAGAACATAGGAAATGCCCACTAATATATACAGAGAGGATAGGGAGGAAGTCGACGGAGAGGAAAGGAAGGGAGGTTGGAGGAATAAGGGGAAAGGGAGTTGGAGGGATAAGGAGGAAGAGGGAATAATGGAGGAAATGGAGGGATAAGGGGAAATAATTTATTGACTTTAAAAAACCTGTCGACATTTTTCGACAACCTAACCTCTAAAAGTGTTCACATTTGCTACATTCTCTCCCTTAAAGTTGAGAGGTCTGACAATACAGTCTCTCAGCTTTACAAATTGAGCTTTAGCCGGTGCCTTGGTGAAGATGTTCGCAACATTATCCAAAGTGGGGCAATACTGAAGCTCAACAGTTTCAGTTTCCACCATATCTCTGATGAAGTGGTACTTCATATCAAAATGCTTTGATCTACTATGGTGGACAGGACTGTATGCCAACTGAATGGCACTAATGTTGTCATAAAATAACCTTGTTGGACCACTTTGTTGCTCTCCAAGTTCTTCTAATACCTTTCGTAGCCACAACGCTTGAGTACTAGCATGAGTGATCGCTATATACTCAGCTTCTGTTGAAGATAGTGCTACTACTGTCTGCTTCTTGGAACTCCAAGTTATTAGTCCTGAACCCAGACTAAAACAGTTCCCTGAGGTTGATTTTTTGTCATCAATGTTGCTACCCCAATCACTATCACTGAAGCCTACAAGATTGATAGTGTTACATTTCTGGTAATGGATTCCAAAATCCCATGTACCCTTTATATATCTAAGAATTCTCTTAGCTGCCTACAAATGCAACTCAGAAGGATTAGACATAAATCAAGAGACAAGAGAAACAACATACTGAACATCAGGTCTGGTGTTGGCGAGAAACATCAAACTCCCAACCATGCTTTCGAAAGTGGTCACGTCAACTTTTGATGCTCCATCATCTTTGCTTAATTGGATCCCATGTCCAAGCTGGAGTTGCAAGCTGGTTTGCAATGCTCCATAGCAAACTTATTAAGCATGTCCCGAACATACTTATGTTGACGAGATGAAGATCCCGTATCCGATCGATGAACCTCCATTCCAAGGAAGTAGTGCATTAAGCCAAGATCCTTCATCTCAAGCTGCTCCATCATGGAGTGTTTGAACTTCATATTCAGTTTTTCATTACTACCCATGAATATGAGATCATCCACATACAAGAAAACTATGAGGATGTCATTTCCTTGCTGTAGGTAGTAAAGAGTGGGTTCATTTCTACTTTTGGTGAACCCAAATTCTTTGAAGTACCCATCAATGCGTGAGTACCAAGCTCATGGTGCCTGCTTGAGGCCATAAAGTGCCTTCTTCAGTTTGTAAACAAGATGTTCCTTGTCTTTTTCCTCAAATCCTTGTGGTTGCTCAACATACAGTTCTTCGGTCAAGTAACCATTTAGAAATGCACTTTTCACATCCATGTGTTGTACTTTCCATCCCTTATTTGCGGCTAAGGCAAGAAGCTGTTCTAATAGTCTCCTGTACGGCTACGAGAGCAAAAGTCTCTTCATAATCAATTCCATATTTTTGAGTGAATCCCTTTGCAACTAGTCTCGCCTTGTGCCTTTCAATGCTACCATCAACATTAAACTTGGTCTTGTAGACCCACTTACATCCAACACATTTCTTGCCTCTAGGAAGCTTTACCATCTCCCAAGTGTCATTTTTTTATAGAGGTTATCTCCTCTTTCATGGCATCTTGCCAAATTTTTTGAGTACATGCCTTCTCATAACTAGAAGGTTCAAGTTGTGCACTAGTTAACAAAGCATAGTTAACTTGATCTCCCCTAGGTTCCTGTTGGGAGACATCATCACCATACAAGTGCATACTTTCTAATCTGTGTAAAACATAATCCATTTCACTAGCTTGACTCCTAGTGTATCTTCTTGAAATTTTTTTATCCAACATCTGAGATGATGGATGATACTGTAGAGTTCTCTTACCTTTGGATGGAGAATCAATGTCCATTGGTGAGGAACGTACAAATCACTGTGGAGAAGGACTTGGTGAAGAAGAAGAATCAGGAGATGAACCTGGATCTAGATCTGGAGGAGACTGCTTTCATTTCTGTGGTGTCTATGGTTGCACCTGCTGAGAAATTACATTAGTGGATTCAACATCACTGAATGTTTGGGGCTTACCCCATTCTCCCCCTTCATCAAAAATTACATCCCTGGAAATCACAAGCTTTCTAGTCCAAGGATTATAGAGTCTGTAAGCTTTTGTATTCTCACAGTATCCGACAAAGATACATGCCTGACTCTTTGGATCGAGCTTCTTCCTAAGCTCATAAGGAATGTGAGAATAGGCCAGCGAGCCAAACACTCTGAAATGCTTAACATTTGGCTTTTTACCATACCATGCTTGGTAAGGTGTCTATCCTTCCAAACTTGAAGTAGGACTTATGTTCAAGATATACACGCTGGTCCTGGCTGCATTTGCCCAATATGAATTAGTCAAATGCTTCGTCTGAAGCATAGACCTTGCCATTTCCACAATGGTGTGATTCTTCCTCTCTGCTACTCCATTCTGCTGTGGAGTGTAGGCAGCAGTGAACTGCCTCTTAATGCCATGTTGCTTACAGAAATTCACAAACTCATTAAAGGAATACTCTCCTCCCCTATCTGATCGAAGACATTTTACAAAATTTCCACTTTCACTTTCAACTCTTGTTTTGAAATCGAGAAAACATTCATATGCTTCATCCTTATGTTTCAAAAAATATATCCAGCACATTCTAGTATAATCATCAATAAAGAGTAAAAATTAAGAGTTGTTACCCAGACTCTGTGTCTGCATCGGACCACAGATGTCGGTATGCACTAGCTAGAGTGGATAGCTAGCCCGCCATGCTTGTCCATGAGGAAAATTTGATCTGGCATGCTTTCCAAGAGCACACCCTTCACAGAATTCTTTACTATCCTAAACTTTAGGAAGTCCAGTGACCATGGCTTGGGAAGTTAGCATTTTCAAACTAGCAGAATTCAAATGGCCATATCTCAAGTGCCATAGAACACTTGGATTGGAAATAACAACACTTGCTAACTTATCTCCCCCTGGTTGGCCAAAATTTAAAGGAAACAATCTATTCTTTGACATTGGCACTTGAGTAATGATTCTATTATTGTTATTTTTATCAAAAATAGTGCATTTACCCTCATCAAAAAGCAACTTGTAGTTATTTTCTAACATTTGTCCAACACTTAAAAGATTATGTTGGAGATGAGGTGTATAATAGATATCACTTACTTGTTTGACTCCTTCTTTAGTTGGAACTGCCATAGCTCCAATGCCTTCGACTGCTAATGATTTGTCATCTCCCAATTTGATGCTGGATTTGTAGGAGGAATTTAGAGTAGCAAAGAGCTCTTCTTTGCCACTCATATGGTTTGAACACCCAGTGTCCAAGATCCATGTATCATTCATGTTTTGATCTGCTTGACCATATGAGAGAAAGAGATTTGTGGCCTCTTCCTCTTCTCCAAAGTTTCCAAACTGATTGCTCTGGCTGCTACTAGCTCCCTATGAAGTCTTAGTCCAATAGTCACGAGCATAATGGCCAAGTTTGCCATAATTGTAGCAAGATTGTTTTGACTTATCTCCTCATTTACCTCTACCTGATTATTTCCCTCTATTTTGTTGTCCTCCTCTATTCTGCTGCTGTTCACTGTTGTTTGAGAATCCTCCTCTGTTCTGATTTCCTCATCTGTTAGGAGTTCCACCTCTCTGATTATTTCTTCCTCTTCCTCTATACTTTCCTCTGCCACAACCTCTACCTTTGCCTTCTTGAGAAGCAAAGGCTTTATCATCTCCTCCATAACTTGTGGAAGGAGATGGCAGTAATCTCTCCTCATGTGAGACAAGTGAGCCAATGAGGGTTTCAAAAGACAGAGAAGTTAGGTCTTTATATTCCTCTATAATGATGGCTACTAAATTTCACTTAGGAAGAAGTGTTCTCAACACTTTCTTCACTATAACTTTAGGCTTTACATCTTCTCCTAAAGTGACCATCTTATCTACTACGGCTTTCACACGCACGCAGTAATCACCAACCTTTTCATTTTCTTGCATTTTAAGAGTTTCAAACTCTCTTTTCAAGGTTTGGAGTTTAACTTGTTTGATTTGGTCACTACCCTTATAACTTTCTTGTAAAGCATTCCAAGCAGATTTAGCAGTTTTAAAAGAAGCTATTCTAGGGAAAATGCTTTTATCAAGGGCGACATGAATGTGATAAAGGGCAAAAGAATTATTCTTCTATGCTTCTTTTCTAGCCCTTTTATTAGCACCACTCAAAACTGCCCACTCAGCAGCTGAAGGTTCAGTATATCCCTCTTCAATTACATCCCAAAGACCTTTATCAATCAACAGAGTTTTCATTTCAATTGACCAATACTCGTAATCACTACCATTGAATTCAGGGATTGGTAAACTAGTATTGGAAGCCATTTTAGAAAGCAACTTTTATTTCAACTTCAAACAATCTATACAAGAAGTACAAAATAGATTACTGATTTACTGATTTAAATCAAATCTAGCTTTCTTAAAATTCTCACTGATTTGGCGTTCTTCTTCTTGAGGATTTCCCAAAATTGGAAAGGTGAAGTTGTCTGCTTCGTCGTCACTAATGATGACTTCTTTTGCTACTACTGCTGGTTCAAGATGCCTTTTGAGAACAACTCGTTCTTCAATTGTAGGTTTCACTTCCACTAGTTCTTTTTCCTCTGCTTCTGCTTCTGCTTTTGAATCAGGAGAGCGAGGTGTATAGCTCTCACTCATTTCAACTTCAGGCACTGTAGGAGTATAGCTATCACTTGATTGTCCTTCAGGTACTGTTTCAACCGTCTCAGATTCAACTACTCTCTGCTCGAAGATATTATCTTCTGAATCTGCCTCGTATCCATAATCTGGTTTTATCTGATGTGCAATCACTTGGTTTTCCAACTGAAAAAACATAGTATGAAGTCCACTCTACTTGAATTTCCTGTCAAAGGAATCAGGATTCTCTCGTCTCAACAGAGAGAGCAATGCATGATAGCATCCAGATGACCGAATCATCTACTCAAAAAATTTCACCACATGCACTGGGTTACAATAATGATGCTAAAAAAACTTTTCACCCTTTAATTTTTTTAAATCAATTTTCCAAAATTTATTTTAATAAAGCCTTTAAAAATTTTAACAATTTTCTATAGATATTTTAAATTAGTTTTTTAAATAAAAGTTTATTTAAAAAAACTTAATAAAAAATATAAATAAAAATTATTAAATATTTTAAAAACTTTAATTAAAACTAATAATGAAAAACTTAAAATAAAAAAAACCTTTTCGTTTTTTTTTGTCGTCGCGAAATCCCCGACGGGATTCGACCTCAGGACCTCCACGTCCTGCCTGCAGCCACTAGCCGCTACACCATGTGGCACCGGTGAGAAGGATGGTAACTTTCGCCTTGTTAAACCTTCCGTCATCCATGATTCCAAAAAAAATAAACAAAATTATTTTTTTTACCCCGATGGGAATCGACCCCGGGACCTCTCCTCCGCAAGCCAGAGACTCAACCGACTGCGCTACGCCCTTCGGCTAGAGTAGAAAGGAACGGGTGGTTCCTTAAACTATCATCGGACGATTTAAAAAAAAATAAAAATAAATGTGGATTTGTCCCACATTCAATGGGAAGAAGACTTTCTAGTCTTCTTATATGCGCGCGGCCGCATATATAATCGATTGCCTTCGGGAAATCATTTCTCAGTTTTATGCTTCCTTCTTGACCAATCCACGATCGCCACGTATCACCATCAGACGAATCCGCGTCCGCCACGTGGTCCAACAAATTTTTGCCACCTCAACGTGCCACATCAACCACCACCTCAGCGCGCCATGTCAGTGCTCTATCAACACCCACCACGTGTCAGCTGCCGTCACGTCAGCATCCACCTCAGCACTTTGATCCGCATGTCCACATCAGCTGTCGCTCCGCTTGCCATGTGTCACCTCAAAAATCATGCAGCATCAAAATCCGTGCCCAGCTCTACCACCTCCTCGATATGATCACCAGCTCCTCGAACATAGTGTGCCCTCGAGATGCGTGCCCAGCACGCTCGCCAGCCAATCATCGTGCGTCCTCGGGAATCATGCCCGTTCGATCTCGAGAATCGTGCCCATTCGATCTCGGCTCTGATACCAAATATTCTATTCGGACCAGGAGGTAATATCAAATATTCACTAAATAAAACAAATTATATATTAATCTTGCAGAGCCCAATACAACCTTAGAACATAGGAAATGCCCACTAATATATACGGAGAGGATAGGGAGGAAGTCGGCGGAGAGGAAAGGAAGGGAGGTTGGAGGAATAAGGGGAAAGGGAGTTGGAGGGATAAGGAGGAAGAGGGAATAATGGAGGAAATGGAGGGATAAGGGGAAAGAATTTATTGACTTTAAAAAACCTATCGACATTTGCCGACAACCATTTAGAAATGCACTTTTCACATCCATGTGTTGTACTTTCCATCCCTTATTTGCAGCTAAGGCAAGAACTGTTCTAATAGTCTCCTGTCTGGCTACAGGAGCAAAAGTCTCTTCATAATCAACTCCATATTTTTGAGTGAATCCCTTTGCAACTAGTCTCACCTTGTGCCTTTCAATGCTACCATCAAAATTAAACTTGGTCTTGTAGACCCACTTACACCCAACACATTTCTTGCCTTTAGGAAGCTTTACCAGCTCCCAAGTGTCATTGTTTCTTATAGAGGTTATCTCCTCTTTCATGGCATCTTGCCAAATTTTTTGAGTACATGCCTTCTCATAACTAGAAGGTTCAAGTTGTGCACTAGTTAACAAAGCATAGTTAACTTGATCTCCCCTAGGTTCCTTCTGGGAGACATCATCACCATACAAGTGCATACTTTCTAATCTGTGTAAACAGAATCCATTTCACTAGCTTGAATCCTAGTGTATCTTCTTGAAATTTTTTTATCCAACATCTGAGATGATGGATGATACTGTAGAGTTCTCTTACCTTTGGATGGAGAATCAATGTCCATTGGTGAGGAATGTATAGATCGTTGTGGAGAAGGACTTGGTGAAGAAGAAGAATCAAAAGATGAACCTGGATCTGGATCTGGAGGAGACTGCTTTCCTTTCTGTGGTGGCTGTTGCTTTCCTTTCTATGGTGTCTGTGGTTGCACCTGCTGAGAAATTACATCAGTGGATTCAACATCACTGAATATTTGGGGCTTACCCCATTCTCCCCCTTCATCAAAAATTACATCCCTGGAAATCACAAGCTTTCTAGTCCGAGGATTATAGAGTCTGTAAGCTTTTGTATTCTCACGATATCCGACAAAGATACATGCCCGACTCTTTGGATCGAGCTTCTTCCTAAGCTCATCGGGAATGTGAGAATAGGCCAACGAGCCAAACACTCTGAAATGCTTAACATTTGGCTTTTTACCATACCATGCTTGGTAAGGTGTCTGTCCTTCCAAACTTGAAGTAGGACTTCTGTTCAAGATATACACGCTGGTCCTGGCTGCATCTGCCCAATATGAATTAGTCAAATGCTTCGTCTGAAGCATAGACCTTGCCATTTCCATAATGGTGTGATTATTCCTCTTTGCTACACCATTCTGCTGTGGAGTGTAGGCAGCAGTGAACTGCCTCTTAATGCCATGTTGCTTACAAAAATTCACAAACTCATTAGAGGAATACTCTCCTCCCCTAATGAAATTGAAGATGTGTTACCTATACATTGAGCACTACTCCTGCTTAGATTTCTAACTTGAAATTTATCTTAATTGGAGGAGTGGATGTGCAATTTTAATGCCTTAGCAAGCCTTGTGTCAATAAAGTTGTGAGTACTACCTGAATCAATTAATATAGTTACCTTCCTTTGTCGAATGAATCCTGCCACTTTGATTGTGTGGTGAGATGATAACCCCATAAGAGCATGCACTAAAATTGCCATAGTATCTTCCCCAGCTACAACCTCCTTGTATTCAATATGATCTTTGTCTATGAGATCATCAGGAAAGTTTTTCTCCTCTATTTCCTCATCTTCCTTATCAGCGTATTCAATTTGAAAATTCTATTATGGTACACATGCCTGATATTTTGGATGATGATTACAACATTTATAGTAGAAATATCTTGATGGTTGATCATTTTTGTGAAAAGAGTTGTGAAATTGAGGTCGACCATATGAATCACGTCGTGTGGATGTTCCTAGTTGCACCTTCTTCTCTACCAACTTAGCAATCCTTATACACTCATCTATCTTGGATGGATTTTGTAAGTCCACTTCAACTTTAATATTCTCTTTCAACCCATTTCTAAAAGTAGCTACCACCACATCTGGTTGTAAGTGTCTTGCATAGTGAAGCATACTAGTAAATTTTGAGATATAGTCCCCTACCAATCCCGTTTGCTTAAGTGACATCAACCGCACCATGTAGGAAGTTGTGGGATCTTCATAAAATATGTGAAGAAAGGCATTAGTGAATTCATTCTAGTAGATGTTGTTTTCCACCTCGCATTTGTGCCATGTAAACCATTGATAAGCTTCAGTGCCCAATTTGGTTGCAACAAAAGGAACCTTTTCTAAATCTTGAAATTGGTATAATTCTAAAATGCCTTCCATTTTGGCTATCCATCCATATGGATCATGACCCTCAAAGGTGGGCATGTCAATGCATGGAAAATTGACTCCAGTAGGACCTCTTTGGTGGTAAACGTTGTGCCTATCTTGGTCCTCATTATTCCCCTGTCTATGGATGCGATTTTGGGAAGGTCTACCAAAACCCCTTTGTTGCTCAAAAACTTCTTCGTTTCCCAGATCCTCATTATTTCTTTGTCCATTGAAATTTGGGGAATGACCATTATGACCTCTTTGGTGTATATAGTCTTCATACTAATGCTCAGTACTACAGTGGTTTGGGCTAGGAGGATGTGGTTGGTTTTATCGTTTGAATAGTTGGGATATGTTGGTATTCATGTTCTTAATAGTATCTACTAAGGCTATTAAGACCTTGTTAGTGATCATGGGGCTTCTTGTTTCCTCTTGTGTGAGGTTCTCATGGGAAGAATTAGGGGAGGGATTGGATGTCATTTTGTTAAGCAATGGATGATCAGGGTTATAGCTATTAATTCCTAAAGGAGAAGAAGAATTTTGTGTACCTTTGCTTCAAGGAGGTCTTCTTAGTGATTTCAAGCTCCCTTGGTTGGAATTCTCTGAGCTTGATAGTCATTCTTTTGGACCTTTTGTCCACCGTATGCTCATGCGATAGTCAAGAAGTCTCTTTGAACCAAATTTTGCCTGTGATTTTGCAAAATTTTGATGAATGTGGCAAAAAATTGGTTTATATTCCTCTTCCAATGTCGCTCCAATTGCAACGCGGATTTGAACTTGATATCCAATGACTAGCACTCCTAGTGGTAGAAGTGCAGTTCACTCTAGTACCCACTCTGATATTTTAACACGACTCACTTGACCACTCTAGTTTGATAGGACACTGACTAGTTATAAAACTATCATGACTTGTTTTGATCACGGATAGATTGATTAACTGACCTTGACTAACACCACACCCCCAAAGGACCATAAGACCCTAAGGGTAGTAAGAACTCGATACGACGACAAAGACTTGAACCTAGGTGACGATAATACTCGAAGCGACAACGATTCGACCATGAATGATGACTAGAATTTGATACCACCATGTGACACGATCGACACTAAACAACACAATAGTGATTTGACATGATCAGCACTGGGAATTGAGACCATGCAACATGACCAACATGACAGTGATTTGACACAATTAACACAAGACACGTGAGACACCTATGACATGGATGACTAGGCAAGGTTACGTGCGGGAAGTAGCTACATGTGACCAAAGTCACAACTATTTATTTGTGGCTTCTTGCTAATAAAACCCTCCTACAGACTTCCCATAACCTGTGTGGGATAATAGTGCAGAACCTAAAAAATTAAAACAATACTTGAATAACATCGTGACCTAATTTTAATAAAATTACCTTAGTCTTAGCGCAAATTATTTTTCTCCTAACGATTTGATTGGTTAGAAACGAAGCGATTGAAACCTTCTATAGTTTATGTTTTTTTTTCTTTTGCCATGATTCGATCTGGTTTACATTGTTTGGATGCGCTGCTTGGGTGTGCTATTATTCCTTGTTAGATAGCGTGATGCTTAGACTGGCAACTATTGAGCTTGTAGATGATTACCTCGGTACGCCTGTACTTCCTAGTTTCGATGACGTGTATCTACCTATTGTTGCCTATGTTTCCATTCCTAATCACCTCGCATCACTTTCATAGAGTCTTATGTGATAACTTACACTCACTTAAAAGTGGATTTCAGCAGAGTATTATCTATAATAGGTTGTTGAGTTTGTCATTCTATATGAATACTCTAGTGGTGGCGCTGTGTGAAGATGAAATCCCTACCCGCTCACCTGATATTGATACCACTTGGAAGGGTACAAGTTACCCTTCACTGAATTTCTCTTAAGGAACACACAATTGGATTGGAATTACACTCTCAATAACCAGTAGAAAAATTGTTATTAACTCAACACAATGGATAAATGTAGAAGTTAAGTTATGATAACCAGTTCCTCTTAAGGAGGGCAGATCCCCGTGACACTCGGGCAATTATAATGCGAATACGCAAATGAACAGAAAGATGATAAGATGATTTATTCTACTCTACACTTGGATATAAGTAATGATCAAATATAATATTTCATAATATAGCCGATGACTATATTATTTTAGGTATGTAACATCTTCTATGGGGGAGGAGTCTCTTTCTTAGGCTCCTCATCATCCAGGTATACAACTGAAGATGTGTTATTTGGTGTGAAAGCTTCATCAAATACGACATCTCTACTGAAGTGAGTTTTCTTGGTTTTAGGATTTATCAAATGATATCCTTGGAGTGCTCATCATAACCAAGAAAAATACACTACAGGGATTTCTTA
The DNA here is from genome assembly GCA_028583015.1 of Wollemia nobilis. NCBI lineage: Eukaryota > Viridiplantae > Streptophyta > Pinopsida > Araucariales > Araucariaceae > Wollemia > Wollemia nobilis. Next base: position 2,270,157 of record JAQPPZ010001004.1, on the reverse strand, counting down.
TCTAACTTCTTTCTCTTTGCTTTTGGAATGTGCATGAATTCCTTACACCCAAAAATCCTAAGATGAGAAATGAAAGGATTTCTACCACTCCATGCTTCTTTTGGAGTCATTCCATTAAGAGCTTTTGTGGGTGATCTATTCAGGAGGTATGTTATTGTATTGACAACTTCTACCCAATACTATTACTCAAGATATGTCCCCTGTAAGCATACAACAAACCATTTCCATGATGGAACGATTCCTCCTCTCAGCAACTCCATTTTGTTGTGGAGTATAGGTTGTAGTAAGCTACCTCTTGATCCCATGTGTAGTAAGAAATATGGAAAATTCTTTGGAGGTATATTCCCCCCTCGATCTGAGTAGAGGGTCTTAATGGAACATCATGATTCCTTCTCAACACTTTTCTTGAACTGCTAAAAATACAAAAAGGCCTCTGAATTCAGTTGTAGAAATAAAACCCACATCTTTCATGAGTAGTCATCAACGAACAACTGAAAATATCTGTTTCCCCCATAAATTTTTGGTATAGGACCACACAGATTGGTGTGTACCAACTCCAATAGTCTTTTGGCTCATGAGGAGCTCAACTCAAAAGGTACTTGGTGTTGCTTCCTTGCTAAGAAATTCGAGCAAACAGGCAAAGTGGATGAAAGGTTGGGAAGACATTTCACCATTTCATAGTTACTCAACTCAAGTAAAAATATTGAACTTAGATGGCCATATCTTTTGTGCCAAAGAGAAGTGGCCTCTTTTGTGTTTATCACCATGGTAACATGATGTGTAGAAATGACATCTAAAGCAAACAAGCCCTACTTTTAGAAAGTTTTTGCTACATGTTTGCCCTTCCTTATGATGAAGTAATGCTTATTTTCATCCTCAGCTCTGAAATCAACCACCATATTTTTATTCAAGATTTGAGGTACTGACAATAGATTGTTTGCCAATACTGGAACATAAAGGACTTTATCAATCTAATATTTTCCATATGGAAGAGTGACTAAAACATTTCCTTCACCTTAGACTCGATAGGTCTTATCATCAACTATGGTAATTGGTTTGCTTTCCTTAGTCTCAAATGTCTCAAACCATGATTTATCACCAGTCATGTGTTTACTGGCATTGGAATCAATATACCACATAGGATACTTTTGCTTAGAATCTATGTGTGTCATGAGCACCTTATGTGCCCTCTCAGAATATGAGTTTTATTCCTCATAAGCAACATGTCCCTTTGGTTGCTTATTCTTCTTTTGTGGTTTGTACTTGCCCTTTTTATTTTGACCTTGGTCATGTGGTTGTTTATTTTTGAACCAACACCTGTTGGTGTCATGGTTTTCCATATCACAAATTTTGTAATACTTCTTTTGTACTTGCTGAGGTTGTTTGCCTTTGGAACATTTGGAAGAAGATCCCCTCTTTTGAAAGTTACCCTATTTTTTGGCCCCCTATATTTAGTAGTGTATTATCAGTCACTTCATCCCTTTGAAGTTGATTTGCCTCCGTTTGAAGTAAATTTACCAACTCCACAAAAGTAACTTGTCTCATGGACACTTGAAGGGATGTGATCAACACCTTGTAGAAATATAGCAAAGCTCTCAAAATGATTGAAGTCAAGAGCTTATCCTCTACTGTTTCTCCCAAAGCATTCAACTTGGACTTCAATTCTGCCACTCTACATAGGAATAATTCTATTGATTCACTGAACTTCATACTGAGAGTATGAAGTTGGGATTGAAGGTTAAGAATGTTGAATTGATTCTTCCCTTCATATATAGTAACTAATGCATCCCAAGCATCTTTAAAATTTTTAACATCACAAATGTGAGGTTGTACTTCATCAATAGTAGCAAGTAAGATAAGCATGAGGGACATTCTATCATTTTTATCATATGCTTCCTGATATGTACTGGTTGTAGTAGGGTATTTTGTAGTTCCAGTCACTACATCCCACAAATCTTCAACCTATAGAATGGCTCTTATTTTGGTTTTCCAGGAGTAAAATTGGAACCTTTAAGCAACTATGTATCTGAAAGATATTTGTGTATAGTGGCCATTATGAAGGTTCCTTATATCACCAAAATGGTCTTTCTTTCTATATACCACAAATGAGTACTAAAAGAGACTTCACTCAAATTGATGGCACTTGCCTAAAAACCCTTCCGAAAAAGGATGATTAGTTGGAGGAAACTAAGCCATGCAATCAGAATGAATTAGGGTATATGATGGAGTGAATATCAAAATAAAAATAGCTCTTCCTTGTTTCTCCCTGATGATTTATAAAGAACAATAGCTCAAATGTCATTTTTGCAACTATATTAAGCATTAGATAAAATAGTCCAAAGCATGACAACTTTACCTGTAAGTGTGGGCCAGAGGTACCATAAATACCAAATGTTGCTGTGAAAGAAATTACTCAAAAGGGTTTAAAATTTGGGGTCTTTTATGCTTTTGAATTTTAACTTATGATGTAAGTCCAAAAAATAGGAAATTAAATGCGACATACAATAAAAAGTGTCCACAAATTTGAAAGCATAGGTGTCAGATTCCACCAACAATGCACCTATTTTTGTAATGCCAATTTTAAGGTGTCAAATGTAATCGAAAATGCACCTTTTTACAATAATTTTTGCAAGTCATTTTTATTTTGTGTTTGCAAAAATTGATATTCACAATTCCCCTCTTGTGTTATAATTTTGCAAAAAAGAATACAATTTTGTCCCTCCTTTTGTTTGTAAAATAAACAAGTTTTGAAGGAATGTTGAGAACCCTTGCAGTTTGCAAAAAAAAACAATGTGCAATTTTTGTTTTGTATCCCTCCTTGTGAGAAAAAATGCACTATTTTGTCTTTAAAGGTTGCAAAACAAAATTTGTGCTCCTTGGAGATTTTTTTTGCAAAATAAAGTTTGAAGAATATTGCAAAAATTCTTGTTACCTCCTTTGTTTTGCAACAAAAAGATATGTGTAGCTCTATGTGGGGTTTGAACCCCCAACTTCTAGTAGAGCGTCTTTGCTGGTCTGATTAGCCAGTAGGGCTAGCGCAATCGACGGGAGTAGAAGGTGACCACCTTCTATTTATTTCCTGTCAATGGTGGAATATCAAACAAAAAAAATATATGCTCAGCTTTGTGCAGGGTTTGAACCCCCGACCTCCTGTAGAATGCCCTAGCATTGGCCTGATCAACCAGTGGGGCTAATACTCCCAATGAAAACAAAGAGAGAGATCCGTCAATTTGAAGCCTCCCATCGATATTCTTTAGAAACTTTTTTTGGGACTTTTAGTCCCACATGCACTGTGCAGGTATAATTTTATGGTTTAAAACTACAAATAGTTACCTTAACTATTGATTACCTATGAAAAATCAGAGATGATGAACGTCCTTTTATCGATAATTTCAATGAATCACTATGCACCACATCACCACTTCTTCCAACAACACCTCACCATGTCAACACTTCCACCACAACAGTTTTTCCAATTCAACAGCCACATCATAGCCTTGATCCATGTGTTGTTTGCAATGTCAAATCTACCAAGTAAAATCTACCATGTCATCCAGTCACCATGTTAGCAGCCACGTCAGCCAACTACCATGTCAATAGTATCTCGATCCATGTGCCCACCATATCAAATGTTGTCGTATACCACATGTTCACCATGGGTTCGTATCGAGCATCTAGTTGAGTCAATCTAGGGATCTCACTCCTCGATATTTGTGTCCTACCTCAAAAAAACCACCTACGCCCAAAAAAACAAGCCACTTTGATACCATGTGGGAAAAAGTGAGCATTAGCATTGTATTGAAAATGGTGGAAATAAATAGTACATGCCCGTTCGGTTCCCTAACCACTAACCACCTAGGATATATGCGCTTAATAAAAAAATGAAATTAAGCTTAATATAATGTAATAATAGAATAAATCTACTCTTACACCAACATGGCTTAGAAACATACTTAGGAAATCAAAATTGGAACAAATGCTAGATCTTACTGCTACAAGACTTCAAACTCATACTCAAAGAAGAATTAACAGAGGATTATTAAGCACTATAGTAGAGCCAATGTCAACACTTCAAGCCGTAAATCACTCACATTGGAAGGAAGCTATGGAATTTGAATATTCATCACTACAAAAAAACAAAACATGGAATCTAGTAGAATTACCTCTAGGAAAGAAATTTGTGGGTTACAAATAGGTTTACAAGATTAAGTATAAAAAAAATGGGACACTTGACAAGTAGAAATCTCGGTTAGTAGCCAAAGTATATACTAAGACAGAGAGAATTGACTATGAATAAGCATTTGCACCAAGAACTAGAATGACTACTATCATAACAATATGTGCTTTAGCAGCTCATCAATGTTGGAAACTTCATCAAATGGATGTAAAAAGTGTTTTTCTTAATGGTGACTTAGAAGAGGAAGTCTACATGTCACAACTAGAAGGATTTGTTGTTAAATATCAAGAACATAAAGTTTACAAATTAAACAAATCCTTATATGGTTTGAAGCAAGCCCCTAGAGCATGGAACATAAAAATTAATAATCATTTGCTATAGCATAATTTCAAATGAAGTACATCCAATCCAAGTCTATATAGAAAGAAAATTGGAAATGTTATATTAATTATTATAGTGTATGTTGATGATATAGTGATTACTGGAAGCTTTGAAAAACTAATAAGTAAGATAAAAAAGATCTTGAGAAGGCTTTTGAAATGATAGATTTAGGAATAGTGAATTATTGTCTTGGTCTAGAAATTCATCAAAATAAAGATAATATTATAATTACACAGTCAAAATATGCAAAATCTCCACTTAAGAAATATAAAATGAATGATTGTAAGCCCTAAGATACACCTATAGAACAAGGGATTCAAATATCCTAAAATGATGGAACACCTTTAGTTTCAGCTATAAGGTACCACCAATTAATTGGAAGTCTTCTATATTTAACAAATACTCAAATTGATCTAGTTTTTATTGTAAATTATCTTTCAAGACTCATGCAAGAGCTAAGAGAGAGTCATTGGAAAGCTACAAAAAGAATACTGCAATATGTTAAGAAGACTACAAATTATGGACTAGCTTATATGAAGAATGTTAAAGATTTTTGTCTACAAGGTTATTCAGATTCATATTATGTTGGATCTATTGATGATAGAAAATCTACTTTAGGATACATTTTTTTATCTTAGATTAGAACCAATATCTTTACACAATAAGAAACAACATACAATAGCACAATCATCTACTGAAGTAGAATACCATGCAACAAGAGATACAACTTGTGAAGCCTTATGGTTACAATATATATTATATGACATGGGAATCAAACAAAATCCAACTCTAATACATTGTGATAATCAAGGAGTACTCAATCTGATCAAAAATCCAATTGTACATGAACAAACTAAGCATATTGAAGCACAATATCATTTCATTAGAGATCATTTTTAGAATTATCATATCAATTTGAAGCATATTCCTATAGAAGAACAACTGGCAAATGTATTTACAAAAGCTCTAGGTTATAACAAGTTTCAAGTATTCAGATATCATCTATGTAGTTCAAGAGAAGTTCATCCCAGATAATGTAATACAGGGGGTGTTAGAATATATTACATTATTTTTTATGTATGTCAAAAGTCATTAAGGTAGACCAAAGGTAATTTGTAAAATCTATATTATGGACTCTTAGTTCCATATTTCATTGTAAAGTTCATACAAGGAATATCAAGCTATGTGAATTTATTTTCATGTAGTTCATGTGTTTTATTGTCCTTTCCTTTATCTCATTAGTTTACAAATTTAGTAATTTTGTTTATTGATTAGATTGAATACTTCAAAATCTATTACTCTTTATAGTTATTTATTGAATTTCTATATAATTATAAGGAGTTTAGGAGAACTTATGCTTAATTATCCTAAAAAATTCTCATTTAGCCTCTAGCTTCCCAAAGTTTTTCTATAATAAAACTATGTTTATATCTAAACTTTAATGTAATTTTATGTTTTATTTTAGAAATTTTAATATTCCTTTGAAGTCAATTTTTTTTTTAAATTATGATCAGAAATTTTTTTCATAATATTATCCAACATTCAAACAACTCTTTTAGCATCCTCTTATTTATAATCTTATTAATTTAATAAAAATATATTAATTACAAATATTTATATAATATAATATCATTTACATTATCTTGATTAAGATATAAGATCGTTCATATATTAAATTTATTTATAAGTGTACACCATAGTGGTTTGATTTTGGGCTCTCTTCCAAGAGATCTAGATTCAGACCATAGTGGGTGAAGAACACAAGCTTATACTGAGAGGAGGGGTGAATAATATAAGACCACTTTTTACTTTTATTTTCCAAATAGTATTAATCAATATAATAAATTACAATATCAATAGCAATAACCAAAGCAATGCACAAATCATCACACACAATAAAGACACCAATTTTAATGTGGTTCACCCAATGTGGGCTACCTCCACAGAGAAAATATTTCTTCTAAATATTTCTCAAATAATCTCATGGGAATCCTTTCTCTTTTACAATGTTTATGGACCTCTGTCCAAAGGAGATGCTGATCCCCTAAATATCAAGTTCGTGGATCTCTTTCACAGGAGAACTCTTTCCCCTTCTACTCTGGCTAGTGATATTCTAGAAGACTCTGTCTCTCTGCTACACTGACTGGTGGATCTCTCTCCACTTGAAGACTCCTCACTCAGATCTATCTTCAATTGTCCTAGGTACTGGATCTCTATCCACTGAGACTTTGTCCTCTATACTCTATCACATCCAAAGCTCTGTCAATAGGTTCACTCAGAACCTTCTTAAATCTGCTCAACAGGTCCACATAGAACCTGCTCAAATATGCTCAATAGGTCCACACAGAACCTGCTCAAATATGCTCAATAAGTCCTCTCTAGGACTTGTCCAAATCTACTCAATAAGTCCTCTCTAGGATTTTCTCAAATCTGCATAGAAAGCTGTCACAAAAGCTTAGACAAAATTAGTCCACAAACCTTCTCAAAGACTTGCCTTAATTAAGCTTAACAAGTCCACACAGAAATTGTCCAATCTCATAGAATCATAAAGAGAATTGTTAGAGACTCAATATGTTCTATACTTAATGCTCAATCAATATCTCAACTCAATCTCATAGAAGCATAAAGAGAATTGTTAGAGACTCAATATGTTCTATACTCAAATCCCAATCTCAACTCAAATCGATCTGATAGAAGCATAAAGAGAATTGTTAGAGACTTAATATGTTCTATTATCAAATCTCAATATCAACTCAAATAAATATCATAGAAACATAAATAAAATTGTTAGAGTCTCAATATGTTCTATTCTCAAATCTCAATCTCAACTCAAATCAATATCATAGAAACATAAAGAGAATTTTTAGAGACTCAATATGTTCTATTCTCAAATCTCAATATCAACTCAAATCAATCTTATAGAAGCATAAAGAGAATTGTTAGAGAATCAATATGTTCTATACTCAAATCCAATATCAACTCAATTCAGAATATAGAATAGTTTGTTTTATGGAACTTGAACAACCACATGCATCCACTTGACTAGGCTCAATCAACTCAACTCAACCAATCACCTTAATGAACAACCCTTTCTCACAAACCCTAGTCCAAGCATGTATCAACCAAATCAAAATGTTTTCAACAATGCTTAACCACAAATCTCACATAACAATGATACTCATGTTCTTCTCTAACTCAAGTTCAAGTTCTTTGCACAACCCATGGGCTTCAAAAACAATGCTTATAAAACATTCTTCACATAACAATGATACTCATGTTCTTCTCAAACCCTAACTCAGGTTTTTCACACAACTAATAGTTTCAACAACAATGCTTATAAAACAAGGTTTAATAACAACTCTCAAACCAAAAAACCTTGAAGCATTAAACCAATCACTTTCGAAAAGGAAACCACAATCAATCCTTTTCACTCCAATGATATTTTTAGAAATCAACCACCCAAATCAATCAATAGGAGAATGTGCTCATACCCTTTATAAATATGAAGAAGCCTATTTGGAAATATGCCACAATCATAATATTCTCTTGCCAAACTTCATGAGGGTTAGGAGAAATTACAAAACAAATATCATAACCTTTTACACCTTATTTATCCTAGTCAAAAATCACATCCACCACTAGTAAATAATTAATTAATTTTTTTCTCAATTAATTAAGAATAGCACGAATATCACCACAACCATTTACCATTCCCTTATTTCTTCTAAAAATCACTTTGCACTAATGCACAACTCACTAAGATCCTTAATGAAAAAATTTCCACATCAAATAGTGCAAAATATAAACCACAACTCATAAATCACATCACCATAGTATACCCTCAATAATGGTGCTTGAAACCTTAGATTTGACAAATTAAAACATTAATTATTCATTCTATGAAATTTGCAGCGACGAGCATACCTTAGAAAATAAAATATTTTTTGACTTTGAATATTGCAGCGACAACAAACCATGCGAAAATAGGTTTCGGGTGACTCGAACCCAAGATCTGCAGCGAGTGTGCCTTTGCACTACCTCTCCCACCAAGTGGGCTAAGCTTCCCACATGGAAGCTATTCTACCTTGTGCTCCTTATACTTATTCTTTTTGCCCACAAGCTTTTAAACAACGAACAACACTTCAACCAATACAATGCTAAAACGATGCTCATGGGAATCAAAATCACGACCTCCATGCTATCAACACCTTTGCACAATCCAAGTTGCCACTAGGCCATGCTGCCCAATGTGATTTGGGAAGTGGTCGATGTCTGCTTTTAACCATTTGTTGCGTCACATAAAACAAAACACAAGCTCTTTTTTCGCATATACCACACAAGATTATCAACGAGCAAGGATGATCGATTAAAAACTTGGTGGCATATTTATATGCCTTTACCTTCGCTTGGAAATGTAGACACTTTTAAAATTGCCCCCATGACGTTAGCGGTCATGGTGGAAATGCCTTTATTTAATTTTAAAAAATAAATTAAAATTTAAACTAAACCTTTAAAATTAAATTTCTCCATCATCGGGGCACCTTTTTCGATGAAACGAAAAGCCAAATTGGGTTTTAAGAAAAACCCATTTCAAATCTACCATCTAGGGTTTTAAATAAAATATTTTATTTTTCTTGCCTTGGTTTTGATAAAAACCCTTCCTTGCACTTTCACAAAACATAGTGCATACCATCATAGATCCTTTTGTTTGACATCAAATAACCTTTTGATATCAATGAAATTTTTTTAGCGTAGGGACTCAAAATATCCAACAATATCTCCCTTTGTCATTGATGGTAACCCATATTCATTTTACTAAAACCTGATCTTCTTTTCTGCTCCACTTGGGACTTTGCTCCCCCTGGCTCAATGCTCTATAAAATATCAAATCTCTCCTTATATCAAAACTCTCCCCAATATATACAAATCTATCCCCCTTTGAAATCAATGGAAAAGGGTCACCTTTGGGGCTCGGGGCTAAGAATGAGCCTCTTAGCTTAGCCCCTACCCCACCTCCACATGAGGTGGTTAATTCTGGGGTGGGAGTATTTCTACTTCCTGAAAGCATTGCTCTTTATATTTATCTTTTTCTCTTCTTTTCTAAGTTTTCTAAATACTCTTACTATTTCTTTCCAAGTCATCATCCCTGTTCTTGTCGTCACTTCTGTTCCTATTCCTGTTCTTATTCCTGTTCCTGTTTCTATTCTCATCCATGTTTCTTTTCCTGTTCCTGTTCCTGTTCTCATCCATGTTCCTTTTTATGTTCCTGTAGATTAAAAATACACGCCAAACAAAAATAAATAAAATCACAATGACAGAGTACATAATAGTTGCACAAAACAAACGATTTCTATTAATCGATGGAGTTTAAAAACTCCTTTTTGAATACAACTGGGCCTGTAACCCTTTATTTGTGATACACAATTACAAGTTATGCTAGGGTTCTCCGAAACCCTAGCTGGCACAAATGGTGGCGCTTCCGAAGAATGTATCTTCAATCCCAACAGAGTGAGTGGGCTTTGTTGTATCCCTTGCTTGGACCACTCCAGCTTAATCACCGCCATCAATAAACCGGATCTCGTTGTCAAAAACCCGCACACATTAACACTATCAAGGAGTTAGAAATTAATAAGAGGGCTCCACTGTGTGAGCCCTCCGAAACAATCTAAAACCCTAGAAAAATGAAATGCAGGAATTCAATAACAGATCAATAAAAGAAAAGAAGTTACTTGCTTTAAACTAATTTATACCTATTCTCTGTTAACGCAGCTAGACCAGGCGACACCTGGAAGTAATGTGGCTATCAAATCGGCTACGGAAGGCGCCCTGGTGCACTCGCTGAACGCCCGCGTGCTTCTGGATTAAGGTTTCAGACGCCGGTCTGAGTCTGTGGCTATGGGTAAACGCCCGCGGGCACTTGGTAAACGCCCGTGGGCACTTGGTAAACGCCCGTGGGCACTTGGTAAAGGGGTAAACGCCCGCGGGCACTTGCGACAAGAATGGGGGATTCTACAGAATGCTGCAGAAGAGATGGCGGCGAAAGCGGCGACGGAAGCGGCGATGGATGCGACGAAAGGGTAGCAGAAGAGAGATAGAGGAGATAGCAGTAGAAGAATTAGAATCAGAGATAGCGCATAGGAGATAGAAGTAGCAAAAGACATAGGGTTTGAGCCATCAAGGTGACTCAATTTATAATCTACTCTTAGGGCACACTTTAGGGTTTTAACGACACTTTGAACGTGTGGCTAAGATTAAAGTGGATCTAAGGGTAGAGAATAAATCTAGGTTGTGAAATGGATTAAGATGGATGGACGGATGAGAAAATGAAGGAGGACGACTCAGATTAAATCACTTAAACTATTATTTAAATATATATATTAAAATATTAAAAATATATATATATATATATAAATATTAATTTAAATAAATTTGGGGATGAAAAATGGCGGGAAAGGTGAAATTGGGCCAAATAATGGCGGGAAAGTGTGGATTTGGGCCAAATAATGGCGGGAAGGTGGATGACCGACACGTGGCTGACAGGAAGGTATAGATGACTTGCAAGTGGCTAGATTTTGGTGTCTACAGATGCCCCTTTTGAGCTCGCTTTGTGTGAAGACACAATGCAAGCACAAAAACTTAGGACACCTGAAAAGTTGGATCAGACGCAACTCTCTCTCAAGACTAAAGCACAACTTTGAAGACCAAAGAATAAAAGAATATTTAAAATTTATCAGCTTACCCCCTCAATTGGCGAGCGAGAATGGTTCTCACGAGCCAATTGGAAGAAATTCGGAAGAAAATGAACCGTTTTTGCCCCAACGGTGAAAAAGGGGTTTGTGTATGAACCATCTGTTTATGTCCCAATAGAAAAGGGGTTGGTGTACAAACCAGAAAATAATATGATTGAAGACGATATGAGTGATGTGAAAGATGAACCGTTTTCTGCCCCAACGGTTAGAAAGGGATTTTTGCCAAATTTTAAATTCCATGATCATGTAAGATGAATTCTACTATTAGGAAAGTTAAAAATTGATAACGGATGCCCCAACTCCTGTGGGTGAATCCATACTGTTGATGAAATTGCCTTGTTGGCGCCATTGATATGCAGAGATGCAATATGAAAGAGTCCAGAACTTCAGAGATGCTCCTAGTGACTGTATGGATAATTCCTCGGGTCGGAACCAATCAACCTAGGTAGCCTTAATCTCTAGCAAGACTCAAAATAATGATGATATTGAAGATTGTCCACGTTTAAGGCCCCATGAACTAGGCCATCAATGACAACTGTTGAGCAAATTAATCTTGGTATGAGGTCACTTGAAAAGTAGGATACCCAAAATTGATTTCCAATTTTCAAACGATGAAATAATTGATGATGATAAATGGTAAGTGTCCTTATGGTGGTTTAATCCTCTTACCGAATTGCATGGATGCAAATCGCTGCAATCGCCAAGGTGATAGAATATACCACTAGATACGAGGTTTACTTTAATTTAATTTGGCAAAAATATGCATGATGAAAGAAGAATGAATGAAATTGATGATAGATCAGAAGAATTGATGAATGTTGTTAATTTTGTGAAGGTTTTGAATGTTTTTAACCCAATTTGTAAATCAATGATGAATGATGCGCTTTTTGAGCAAAATGACAAAATTTGTTTCCAAAACCGTTGTAACCTTCACAAAATGTTTTATTATGATAAGAAGAATGGATGGATGCAATTTGATGAAATTTGGAGGAGGTAAGCTTCAATTTTGTAAGTTTTGTTCTTTTATTCAATACTGACACCAAACGCCGGTATGCATTTGGAGGTGGCAGAAATGCCCGTCGGTGTTTGAATGCATCATGAAATGCCCCACTACGTCTGAATGCACCATGAAATGCCCCACTGCATTTCAGGGCACCAAAACCAGCTATTTAAACAGTTTCAGCGAGAATTTCGCTCATTTGTGCGTTCGAGCTTGAGAGAAGTGCGTCTGAGGGAGTGGAATGAAGTGAAGTGAAGTGAAAGGTTGTGTGGGAGAGTGAAGCACGCGGGAGCTATGGCGGAGATGGGAGCGGACGCGCCAGTGCAGCCAGCTGAGGTATTTGTTTATTTAAGCAAGTACTTTTATTTGTTTTTTTTTTTTTTTTTTGGAAAAAATTTGTAACCAATTTTTGTTTTGTTGTTTTGCAGCTTAGGGTGTTAGAGGCACGACACCGATTCTCCCCTATCATTCCGGGGATGAGGAGGTCATTGTCCCAGGAAGACTGGGAGATATTGGAAGCAGTAGGGCTAGCGGAGGCAGCCCGGTTGGAGGTAGTTCGGGCAGATGAGGGGTACCTCTCGGCTTTGGCCGAGAGGTGGGATCCAGATCGAGGGACGTTCCAGCTCCCGATTGGAGAGATGACGGTGACGCTTGAGGATGTATACCGCATCCTCAAGGTGCCCGTGGAGGGGGCACGGGTGGAGGTTGGACGAGATAGGGCCACGGAGATGGCCAAGTTGTTTGGGGATGACTGGAGGGAGATCCGGACGGAGAGCGGGGGGATCCCTTACTTGGCCATGTATACGGCCAAGGAGTTGGTAGCGGTGGAGGCTCTGATGATGTTCGTATTGGCCAACATTGTGGCCCCGAACAGCACCGGGTGCAGGTTTCCATGGAACCTGATGGGTGTAGTGAGCGAGATGCTCACTAATAGGGTAGTGTATGCCTGGGCGCCCGCTTTATTGGCGCAGGTGTACCGGGAGTTGTATGAGGTTCGAAGACGGGGCCGAAAGGGCCTAGGCTGCAGTTTGGTTCTCCAGGTCTGGGGCTGGGAGCACTTCAGAGTGGCCCGACCGGAGGGGTTGCCATGTGCTTACTGGGACATGAGCCAGGCTTATGGTAGGAGATGGCCAGTGGCGGAGGAGAGACAGCCGAGCCGCCCCGTGAGATCGGGGCAATGGTATAGGAGTTTATGGGCAGACTTGACAGATGCCCAAGTCATTTGGAGGCCCTGGCGGGAGGCGAGGTGGATCGGTGATGGAGAGCATCTGAGATGGGTGCGACAGGCTAGATGGGTAGTGGGTCGGGGCCACAGTGAGGCGGAGTACATACAGATGTCTCGAGTGCTCCGCCAGGTCGGATTGAGACAGGATGTCCCCGGTGAGCCAGTGCGCTACCGGAGGCACAGATCAGAGGGGGATTTGCCGTGTGCCGAGCCATGGAGGGAGGCGACAGAGGACGATGAGGACATGGAGATCCTCGACGTGGATGACGTCGGGGTAACAGCTGAGTATGCAGCATGGATGGCCGCAGAGCCGAGGTGGGAGCCACCATTGGTGGTTGTTGGAGCTGGAGAGGACGAGGGAACCGCAGAGGTTCCCAAGCGCAGGGAGGGTCCCCGCCTTCGATCTGATAGTCGAAGGCGAAAGGGGAAGATGGTGCGACAGGCACCGAGGAGCGGAGATGACGAGGAGGATGATGGCGAGGGCCTAGGAGAGGCCGTAGGAGAGACTAGGGAGGTACCCCCTAGCGGGCACGAGGATGATCTGGCGCAGCTACAACAGCAGATAGCAGAGCGCGATGCTATGCTAGCTATCCGGGATGAGAGGATAGCTCGGCTGGAGCAACAGGTTGCAGAGCGGGATGCCCTAATAGCTGTTCAGGAGGAGAGGATGGCCCAGATGCAGGCGGACTTGGATGGAGCGACTAGGGTGCCCCAGGATGACAGGGTGACGAGACTCCAGGCAGAGCTAGCGGAGCGAGAGCGACGACACGGGATAGACATATCTAGACTTAGGTCTAGGACTCGTTATATTGAGGCTCTGGAGGACACATTGTTTAGGCATCACATTGTGTTGCCTGATCCTCCATCCTCCTCTGTCTCTAGGCGTAGTGAGTCTAGGCACACCACTAGGTCTAGGGCTCCTACTAGGTCACAGGGATCCTCTTTTGATGGTTAGCTTAGTGCTTAGATGCACTCTTTATGAGCCTTGGTGCTCTATTGTATATTGTAGCCTTTTGGCATTCATTGTACAGTTTGACCTTTATACATATATATACATGGCTTTTATTTTTAGTGTTTTACTTTCTTTTGTGTGAATGCCTATGTTTTTGTGATGCATGTTTTTATATGTTTTAATGTTTTTGATGCATATGTGATGGAATGGAATGCAAAGTTATAGATGATTAATGCGAGACTAAGTAAATGAAATATGCACTAAGAAGCACTCATACTTTTAGATAGTTAGATTTAGCCAACTGTTATCATAATTGTTTAATCAGGGGCACCGAACTTGGTAGCTTGTGAATGAATGACGTATGGAATGACATGAATATGGAAGAAGATATGGAGGTTGATATGGAAGAAAATATGGAGGAAGACTGTTTTACAAAGACTCAAACATGCTAGTGGTATCAAACAAACTTACTAATACTGCCTAATTCAACTAGGACCAAATGTGTGTGCATGTGAGTTCATTAACCAAATCCGAAGCATGGTAGTGACTCTAGGCAATCAAAAACTCGTGTGTGTGCAAGTGTGTTCATTAACCTCATCTTGCATAAATTAGGTAACCCTGTTATGGAGAAGACCCCGAAGCTAGTTTGTCCGTATGAGCATTCTGAGGT
Source organism: Wollemia nobilis (assembly GCA_028583015.1). Taxonomy (NCBI): domain Eukaryota; kingdom Viridiplantae; phylum Streptophyta; class Pinopsida; order Araucariales; family Araucariaceae; genus Wollemia; species Wollemia nobilis. The sequence goes on along the minus strand of JAQPPZ010001004.1, from coordinate 2,255,003 downwards.
CTCTCTTTGAGGAGAGACATGTCGCCACGCAATGAGTATACTCCATCGCCAGCCAAGCTGTCTATAGCCCCGGTGAAGGTTAACTCCATAGTCCATGTTGTTTTTGACCTTTGTAAGCCTTGGGGATGACTACCTATCCGTCCTGATCGGACAAGTAGTACGATCCTTACAACTTATTTGGGATCGGTGGTGTGTGAAAAATGTTCATTTCCTTAGAGCTTTGGGGAATCGGATTCTCAACCGAAGTATGATGAGAATTTTACCCTATCCTTACTACTCTGTTTATATTTATATTTTGTGATTGCTTGTGATAGTGGTAAGAACCACTATTTTATGGACTATGTTTGCATGATAGGACAAACGAGGATTACCCTTTTCACTTCGAGGCACAACCCAAGGATGGTGTTATCTCTCTTTGACACAAGATGTTTTTAAGATGTGAAAATGTGATAGGTTCAAGACCGCTTTTGAAATCATTTCCCAATACTCAAGATTTTATTTAGTGTAATTTGTGATATGGCCCTAGAGAACTTTGACATGCATTTCAAAGTTTGCTTAAAACACTAGAAATGGCTGAGTGACTGAAAACATTTTGGCAATGTAAATATGTGCAAATGGAAAATGGATGTACGAATGACAATTCGGTTTGATGGATTTTATGAAGGTGCCCCTGATTAAGGCAACATGACTTTTGCTTGACCAAATTTTATATCCAAAAGATAGAATGGTCTCTAACATGATATGCAACTATGGCTGAAAATGAAATGTTATGGTTTTCAATGAGATGTATGCACATGAAATGCAATGTTTTTGAATGAGATGTATGCAACTAACAATGAAATGCAAATTCTTTTTATTTTATTTGTTTTTTTTTTTTTTTACAAGCCATGTATATATGTACATATAAAATTCAAACTATGCGTAGAATGCCCTCAAGTGTATAACATTAAGTGGTTCGGGTTCTTCCTCTCCCTCTAAATTGGCAAGTCTATAAGTTCCATTACCCACTCTTTAAGTGACCATATATGGACCTAACCAATTAGCCGCGAATTTATCTCGAAGATGCGGCAATGCATTGGTGTTTTGTTGATTCTCTTTAAGGACAAGATCCCCTACTTGAAATTCTCTTAGATGAACTTTGGCATTGTAAGCACGTTTCAATCGGTCTTGATAAACTCGCAAATGCTCTAAAGCATTGATTCATTTTTCATCTATGAGTGTGAGTTGATCAAGACGTGCTTGTCTAGCAAGTATCATCATCGATAAATTCCTGCAAAGAAATTCGCAAGGAAGGGATCTCGAGCTCAAGAGGCATGATTGCTTCAGCTCCATAGACCAAAGAAAATGGCGTTGCCCCAATGGGAGTTCTGATGCTTGTTCTGTAAGCCCATAATGCCAAGGGGATTTGTGTATGCCAATCTTTATGATTTTCTTTAACAAGTTTCTTAAGAATAGCAATTATGGTCTTATTGGAAGCTTCAGCTTGTCCATTGGCTTGTGGGTAGTAAGGAGTTGAGAAACTATGTTGGATATTATACTTTTCGCAAAGAGCTCGAACATCCTTATTCTTAAAAGACTTGCCGTTATCGAAATGATTTTAGAGGGAATACCAAAACGACAAATGATATGGTGAAGTATAAACTCCACAATTCTAGGACCCGTCAGATCTGGTTAGAGGAATAGCTTCAACCCACTTTGTGAAGTATTCAATGGTTGTAATGATGAAAGTATGCTGTCCTGAAGAGGCAGGTGAAATCTTGCCAATTAAATCGAGACCCCATTGTGAGAAGGGCCAAAGGCTTTGGATGGGCTGTAAAGCTTGTGATGGTATATGGATTAAATTAGCGTGTTCTTGACACTTTTTACATTGTTTAACATATTTGCAACAATCTTGTTCCATAGTGGGCCAATAATACCCCATACGTAAAATACGCTTCGCAATGGCCATTCCACTAAAATGACCACCACAAGTACCATCATGGGCTTCAGCAATAGCTCTATGTGTTTCACCCGCTTCTAGACAACGGAGGAGTACTCCATCATATCCACGTTTATACAACACATCCCCCAAAAGAACAAAACGAGCTGCCTTTTGCTTAAAACAACGGCGGGCAGTTCGAGACAAATCAGGTGGAAGTGTTCCAAACTTGAGGAAGGCTACTATCTCACTAGACCAAGGCTCATATGGATCCGAATGGATAAAGCAAACATCTTTTTCATCTTTAGACTCAGCACGGACAATTGCAGACTTAGAGATTGTGGAAATGATTAGGGGTTGTACCTCTCCAAGGGAGTCCTTTGGAATCAATGATCCAAGAGAGGCCATGGCATCCGCAAATCTATTAGTCGAACGAGGCAAACTAGTGATCTCATACCAATCAAACTTAGAGAGCAACTTCATTGCTACATCATGATAAAGCTTAATGGTAGGTTCTTTGGCTTGGTATTCTCCCGTAATTTGTTTAACCACGAGTTGAGAATCCCCAAATATCCGAATACGCTTAATGCTCATAGCTATGGCTGATTGAAGACCTAAAATTAAGGCTTCATACTCTGCTGTATTATTGGTGCATTGGAAGTCTAGTTTGAATGATAAAGGGATGGGAATCCCTTGAGGTGTATGAAACACAACTCCAGAAGCCTCGACCTTTCGCGCACTTAGAGCCATCAAAGAATAGCGTGATGTCAACATCTTCCTCCGGAATGATGTCCTCTTCTTGTTCAGTGATAGCAAATACCGAATCATCTGGGAGCTCAATAATCAAAGGATGATCACTAGGTAGCGGAGCTTCCGCAAGTTGATCGGCTATAACTTGACCTTTAACGGATTTTTGGCTAATGAATTCAAGATCGAATTCGGTAAGCAACATTATCCATTTAGCGGTACGAGTGTTATTATAAGTGCGAGACATCATATAACGCAGAGGGTTTTCTCTAGCTATGACATATGTTGTATGGCTAAGCATATAATGACGAAGTTTCTTAGTGGCAAAAACCACTGCTAAGCACAACTTTTCCACATAAGCATATCGGGTTTCATAGCTTACCAATGTTCGACTAATATAATAGATAGCTTGCTCGCGATTTTGTTCATTCTTTTGTGCAAGCATTGTCCCTAAGGCAAAGTCCGTTGCTGAGATATAAAGGTTGAAAGGGACCCCTGGACGAGGCGGAGCTAAGACTGGCGGAGATGCTAAGTATTGCTTGATGTCATCAAAGGCTTTCTGACATTCATCTGTCCATGAAAATTGTACCCCCTTTTGTAGTAGGTGGCAAAATGGCCTACATTTATCAGAAAGTTGTGCAATAAAGCGACGGATTGAATTAATCTTTCCTTGCAAACTACGCAACTCCTTCAAATTAGTTGGGGGACACATTTCCATAATGGCTTTGACCTTGTTTGGGTCCACCTCAATACCTCGTTTAGAGATAATAAAACCTAGGAGTTTGCCCGAGGTAACACCAAAGACACATTTCTTAGGGTTCAACCTTACTTTATGCTCTAGAAGTCTATCAAAAACTTTTTCCAATACATCAAAATGCTCTTGTCGAGTTTTAGATTTTGCCAATAAATCATCCACATAATCTTCGATAATCTTATGCATATAATCGTGGAAAATATAAGTCATGGCTCGTTGATAGGTTGCACCTGCGTTCTTAAGGCCAAAGGGCATCACCCTCAGTAACAAAAAGTTCCCCAAGGTGTAGTAAATGTCTGTTTTGTGTTGATCTTCGTGGTTTATTCGAATCTGGTTGTATCCCGAAAATCCATCCATGAACGAAAGCATTTCATGACCAGCAGCAGTGTCGACAAGAGTATCAATGTTTGGAAGAGGAAAGTCATCCTTAGGACACGCTTTATTTAGATCTCAAAAATCGGTGCAAACACGTATCCCCCGTTAGGCTTGCGAACGGGTACCATGTTAGAAAGCCACTCAGGATAATCAATCGGGACGACAAATTTAACATCCAAAAGTTTTTGAATCTCCGATTTAACTAGGAGGGCCACGGTAGGATGCATTTTCCTAAGTTTCTGTTTGACAGGTTTAGCATCTTTTTGTAAGGTGAGGTTATGGACAACCAAATTAGGGTCTAGGCCTGGCATGTCTTTGTAAGACCATGCAAATATCTCCTTCTTCCGCTTGAGTAGAGCAATCATTTGCTCTTGTTCCTCGGATGATAGACTTTTAGCCAGCTTCACAATTTGGGTGCCATCTTGGTCCGGACTAAGGTCTACATCGATAGTTTCTTCAATAGACATGTGGGAACCTTCCTCAAGCCGATGGGGAGTAGGGATCGGATTTATGTCATCTAAAATGTCATCAAGCTCCCGTGCCTTGCTCTCATCTATGTCTGCTTGGAAGACCTCTGGCTTAGAAGATGAAGGTGAATGTGGAGGTGAAGGAGGAATGTAGTTGGCGGAAGCCCTTAACAATTCCTCGGAAAGGATGAACTCTGAAATAGATGGAGGGAATGAAATCCGATCCATGTCAATCAGGCTTGGGTTGATCGGGATTGGCTTATCCGGATCATATGGATTATGGAGCGGGGTGAATAAGTCTTCAAAATTCATTGTCGACTTATGGAAGAAAGGATGGGCGGAATGGAAGGGAAAACCGGTGAAGACCTCGGAAGACCTGAAGTGCAAAACAACATAGTTTTTCAGTTTTTTTTTTTTTTTAGTTTGAGTTTTTTTTTTTTTTTGTAGTGGTGAAAACCACTATTACACACATACATAAAGCAATAAAGTATTTTTTTTTTTTTTTGGAATTTTTTGATTTTTTTTTTTGGTAGTGGTGAAAACCACTATTTTAGTATATACATATAATACAAGTTTGGATTATGGCTTATGGATGTGGCGGAGGGGGTGGTTCACCTCGTTCTTGTGGAAGAAGCAAGCGAAAGATGGCCTCTTGGAGAGGGAACAATTGGAGATAAAACTCGTCTTGTTTAGTGAGGGGAACAATGGGCGCCGACTCTTCTTCAGATTCATCACCATTTGACATGACGTCAAATTCTTCATAGACTTCATCTTCGGATTCATCGAGGTGGAGGATTTCTTCTTCTGAATTAAGATTAATGCTTTGAAAAGCTCGTTCAAAAGAAGAAAGGGATGGAAGTGGTTGGTAGCCCAGACCAAAACGCTCAGTGGGTCTCCCGTATGGCATATCGATGCGTTCAGCTACTCCCTTGCTCGTATCGACCTAGGCCAAATTGCCGCCAATTATGTCTGTGGAAATAGCGAGAGGGAAAACCCTCCATCCTTTCGATATTGGCAGGGACTGGATGCTTGGGTTCTAGTATGGTGGTAGGACTAGAAGATGACTCTATTCCCCCATATACAAAATTAATGGAATTTGGCATAGAACCCATGTTATAAACCGATCCAATGGATAAATGTTGGTCATGTGGACGACCAAAATCTTTAACTGTTTGCACATTGAACGGTGTGATGTGGACATCTTGAATGGCATACTCACCAATACCTGCATCAGTGAGATGGACCTTGACTTGGGAGGGAGATGGACTAGATGATGGAATAGAAGAATGTGGGATAGAAGAATTGGAAGGATTTGGTTGGGTTGATGCTTCACTAACTTGTGAAACATCAGCTGGTGATGGTTGGGAAGATGGAGGAATAATAGGTGATGTTGAAGAAGGTGTAGAAGAAGGGGGTAATGACGTGGAAAGAGATGATTGGTCATGGCCACATGTGCATGTGGTCACTGATGAAGAAGAAGGAAGATTAGTTGATGAAGAAAGTGGTGAATGAGATGGAATAGCGAAAGAGGAAGATGGTTGCGATATGATGGGTGGCTCCTCAGGAATGGGAGCTTTAGAAGAAGATGGTATAGAAGAAATAGATGGGGTCAAGAAAAGATGAGTGGATGGCAACACAATCTCATAAGGATTTGAGACATAGTTGCAATGTTTGAAGGGTTCAATGTCAACAGGTACACAATGAACTCCGTCCCTCATATACATACTTCTGACATTGATGCAGTATAGAAGGGACACATCTCATCTCCCTAAGCCAAGGCCGTCCAAGCAATACATTGTATGCCATGGTCCCTTCCAAGATGTGAAACAAGGTATGCAAAGTTCGGGCCCCTACCTCAATGGGCAAGATAACCGTGCCAACCGTGGAAGATAAAGCATCATTGAATGCTTTAAGAGTAAAAGTCGACTTTGTGATAAGGGATGGCGACAGCTTTAGATGACTCAACGCCGATGTTGTAATGATATTGATTGAGGAACCGGTGTCAATTAAGACTCTCTTGAATGGCTTGTTATCGATCTTGGCCATGATATGTAGTGGAGGATCTATACTTTCTGTTGACATAGGTTTGATTTCAAAATCATAGAAAGTGATGGAGGGCTCCATGCATGTTTGAATACTCCCCACAAAGTTGTTGAAGGCATTAGTATCTTGAGTTTGAAGCTCGATTGACTTTAATATTTCCATTAATGCCTCTCTATGCGGAGGAGATTGTTGAATGAGGTCATAGATCGATAACTTGGCGGAAGCCATTTTTAAACTGGTAGTTAACCGGCTACTCAATGACATGATGGGTCGTTGGCGTTGAGTAGAATGATTTAGCGGTTGTTGAGAAGTACTAGCACGTCGTTGGGTCATCGTTACCTGAGGTGGACTGGGGTTTGTACAGGTGGCTGTGGTTCAGCCTGATTTGGTTGGTTCGCCCTTTGACCCCGGGTTACTACGTTAATAGTACCCACAAAACCTTGGTATTGTTGTACATGGTTGACTTGATTAGGAGGAGTTACCTGAGTTACTCCCCCCGAAGTTGTTGGAGCTTCCTCCCGATGTGGAAGGGGTGTTTGAAATATACCAAGATTTTGATTTTGTTGGGCTAAGGGGCTATCCAATTTAATGGCTCCAATCTCAATAAGATCTTGGATCACATGTTTGAAAGTTGTACAATTATTGATATCGTGCCCATTTTGCCTATGATAAGGACAAAATAGGTACTCCTTGTAATACTTCCCCCTTCTAGATGGGTCTAAAGGTTTAAACTCAGGTAAAGTTAACTGATTTGTGCTATATAACTTGTTGAATATGACCGCATATGGTTCATCTAAAGGTGTGAATTGTCGCTTGGGACGATTGTTTTGCCAAGGTCGAGTTTCCATGGTTGGCCCAGTGATTGGGAGTCTGGTTGAGTAGGGGCGGGTACCGCATGATAAGCAATTGGTTGCGGTTGACTTTGCATTACTTGTTGTTGTTGAGCCATTACGGGCTGACTCGCCACCACTTGATTAACTTGGTTAACATTTGAGTCTGTACTAGCCTGTGCTTGTTTGTTTTGGCCATAATTATTATTTCGTTGTTGGCCCTTTTGTTGCCATTCTTTTCTACGGGGTTTTAAAACACCCTCTTGGACTTTAATGTCTTCTATGATACTTGCTTGGGCCAAAGCCTCTTCAAAAGTCCTGTATTGTTGTAATTGGAGTAACCAAGAGATAGGTTTTAGACAACTCCGGGTGAACATTTTGGTTAACTCCTCCATTGGTAGGGAGAATGGCAGTTTATTAATGATAGCCCTCCAACGGTTTCCAAAGTCGTAAACTGTCTCATCGTCATGTTGCTTGAGCTTGTATAAGTCGGACAATGAAACTCTCTTTTGTACATTCAGGGAGAATCGTTCTAAAAATAGATTAATCAATTGCTCGTAAGCATAAATGCTATGGTGAGCTAAATGATTGTACCACTGTACAACATCTCCTCCTAATGTCTGAGGAAAAGTTCTGAGCATAAGAGCATCATTATTTTGGATTCTAAAGCAAGCATGCATGAATGAGCTCACATGTTCATGAGGATCCTCAGTTCCTCGAAATTTGTCAAACTTCGGTAATGTGAAATCAATCGGATATGGTGGTGAAGGTACCGAAGGATGAATTGGTTGATTGATCAATGACCTTAGCGTAGGTTTCTGACTAGATGAGCCAGGCATGTTGAGCATAAGGTTGTCAATCTGTTGTTGCATAGCATGGAGTCGAGGATCTTCATGAAAATTTTGACTCGTTTGATGATTATGATGATGTAATGGAAGAGTGGAAAATTGATGAGATGGGATGAAATTGCCTGAATTAGGCGGTGTGGAATGGACAAGTTGTTGGTATGGATGATACCGAAAAGAAGGTGATTGGGGTAGATGATGAACTGGACTAGGTTGGGAGAAAGGTGGGGTAGGAATGGACACCACCGAAGATTGGGGTACCCATGTGGGGCCTGAGCTAATAAAAGTTGGTTGGGTAGAAATTGGTTGGGGTGTAGGATTTACTACGACAGGTGGTTGAGCATTTTGTTGCTGTTGTTGCAAAATCAATTTGTCGAGATACTCCTTAACCTTATTAATCTCTAACCCAAGGGAGGTGGGATGATTGGATGAAGGTGGAGGGTAGGCTGCCATGGTAGTCACAGGAGACTGCATAGCAGGGGCGATGAAGTTGGCTGAAGTAGGCGATACCTGGGAAGGAACAATAGACTGTGTCCCAGGTAGGGTGAAACCATAAATGGTTTGGGAAGAAGAGGGTTGAAATTGGTTATGGCTAGAAGAGTTTCCACCAACTTCATAAAGAGAATTGGTGTACACCCGGGTACATGGAGGAGAAGGTGGTCGGGAAGACACTACATTTGTCTCCAAAGGAGGACAATTGAGCATCTGGGAAGATGTTGGAGATGAAGCCGGCTGAACAGATACCACATTAGCCTCAAAAAAAGGGTTAGTGTAGACCTGAGTGAAACCAGCAGGTATGGTTGATGCAATATCCCGCTGAAAAATAGAATCTTGCATAGGGGAATCTTGGATTGGCTCAAGGACATAGCCAATGCCATCTCTTAAGTGAGTTTGCACTTGGGCCATATCAATGTGGGTAATATGAGAGGAATTGTCTTCCTCCATGGGCATGGCCATGTGGTAGATGATAGAAGGACGTGAAAGACCCGCGAGCGAACCTCGCTCGAAATTCACTAGGATAAGTGGCCATGTTGGTGGTGGGGATGTTCTGTGAATTTCCCATTTGATTATTTAGATTTAACATTTTAGATTGATTCCTTGTTAAGACCAAGAAGCAATAAATCTAAACAAATTCAGAAAAGAAGAATGCAAAACTAGAATGATAAATTTACACTAAAAAAATTATCAGAAAACAGTCACAACCTAGGTTTCAACCAATGTGTCTTACCTTGCGGTTAATTAATTATTTTCTGATCTTAATCTGTAGTAAATTTTAAGTGTCCGGTTTATGAGTTTTGCATGTGATCTAATCTTGAATTATTCACAAAAAAGGTAAAAACTATGGCTAGGAACGGACAACGAGATTCTTATCGGTGATGAAATCCAACAAGTTTGCTCGGGGTGACCTATGGTGTCTAAGGCAGAAGTTTAATGGATGGAGATGAATTCCACCGTCACTAAACTTCAAGCAATATCTGGTGATGAAATCCGAGATATCATTGTTTTAAATGCAATATGAAAATGCAATGAATTTTTTTTTTTTTAAATGTTTTAGTTATCTAATGTGTACATACAAGGCTATAAATCAAAAGTTCTAATGATCTAAGCAAGAGGCTACTGAAAACATGTCATTTCCTCTGAAGAAGTGGAGTACACCGTTTAAAACCCCCTGCCTACCAATGATATCAGATATCAAAGGAGCAACCGGAAGGTTCGTCCACTTCTCTCACTCGGAATCACCCAATGGCAGGAGTACTATTGACATCCAATCAATAGTCCTACTTAGATAATTAAAACAAATAATTCGTAGCTATTCTAATATGCAGCTAGGTATGCAATTTTTTTTTTTTTTTTAATGCAAGCAACAATCAATAATGCAATGCAAAGAAAAATGTAATTAAAAATAACTGTTCTTTTCCAGATTACTTAGTTTTTGTTCATTTTAAAGTAATGATCTGAAAAAGAAACAAAATATGGCAGAAAAACCAAAAACGTAAAAAGTACAGCACTTACTTGGAAGCCTACGCTTTTCTGTAAAACTGACTTCAAACGCCCACGGGAGTCTGCACAGGCTGAAACGCACCTCTGCGTTTCGTATTGGACTTCCAGACGCCCCTCTGCGTCTGCTGCATTTTCTGCAAACTCAGAAACCCTAGTTCGCTGGAACAGCGAATTTCACGATTTTTGGAACCTGCAAAATAAAACAGAAAACAGGAACAGATTAGTAAAGCAAGTATTAAAAATATGAAACCCTAGGGGGTCCCACCGTGATCGCCATTTGTAGATTAAAAATACACGCCAAACAAAAATAAATAAAATCACAATGACAGAGTACGTAATAGTTGCACAAAACAAACGATTTCTATTAATCGATGGAGTTTAAAAACTCCTTTTTGAATACAATTGGGCCTGTAACCCTTTATTTGTGATACACAGTTACAAGTTATGCTAGGGTTCTCCGAAACCCTAGCTGGCACAAATGGTGGCGCTTCCGAAGAATGTATCTTCAATCCCAACAGAGTGAGTGGGCTTTGTTGTATCCCTTGCTTGGACCACTCCAGCTTAATCAGCTGCCATCAATAAACCGGATCTGTTGTCAAAAACCTGCACACATTAACACTATCAAGGAGTTAGAAATTAATAAGAGGGCTCCACTGTGTGAGCCCTCGGAAACAATCTAAAACCCTAGAAAAATGAAATGCAGGAATTCAATAACAGATCAATAAAAGAAAAGAAGTTACTTGCTTTAAACTAATTTATACCTGTTCTCTGTTAACGCAGCTAGACCAGGCGACACCTGGAAGTAATGTGGCTATCAAATCGGCTGCGGAAGGCGCCCTGGTGCACTCGCTGAACGCCCGCGTGCTTCTGGATTAAGGTTTCAGACGTCGGTCTGAGTCTGTGGCTGTGGGTAAACGCCCGCGGGCACTTGGTAAACGCCCGTGGGCACTTGGTAAATGCCCGTGGGCACTTGGTAAAGGGGTAAACGCCCGCAGGCACTTGCGACAAGAATGGGGGATTCTGCAGAATGCTGCAGAAGAGATGGCGGCGAAAGCGGCGATGGAAGCGGCGATGGATGCGACGAAAGGGTAGCAGAAGAGAGATAGAGGAGATAGCAGTAGAAGAATTAGAATCGAGAGATAGCGCATAGGAGATAGAAGTAGCAAAAGACATAGGGTTTGAGCCATCAAGGTGACTCAATTTATAATCTACTCTTAGGGCACACTTTAGGGTTTTAACGACACTTTGAACGTGTGGCTAAGATTAAAGTGGATCTAAGGGTAGAGAATAAATCTAGGTTGTGAAATGGATTAAGATGGATGGACGGATGAGATTAAATGAAGGATGGACGGCTCGGATTAAATCACTTAAACTATTATTTAAATATATATATTAAAATATTAAAATATATATATATATATAAATATTAATTTAAATAAATTTGGGGATGAAAAATGGCGGGAAAGGTGAAATTGGGCCAAATAATGGCGGGAAAGTGTGGATTTGGGCCAAATAATGGCGGGAAGGTGGATGACCGACACGTGGCTGACAGGAAGGTATAGATGACTTGCAAGTGGCTGGATTTTGGTGTCTACAGTTCCTATTCCTATTCTTGCTTGATTATGTAATATTTTCTCTACACCATCTTGCTATGTGACCTTAATTATTGCACTTATAACACTTAATGTTATTATTCCTTGGAGGTGCAACTGTCTTAGGATTTCTCTTAGTGAAGCCATATCCTCTTCTATCATGAACCCTACAATTCATTGCCTTGTGATCAAACTCATTACATGAGTAGCAATACCCATGGAAAAGTTGTCCTTTCCCATATTCCTGTCTTTCATGTGTCCTGCATTGTGAAGCCATGTGCCCAAACCTGTGACATGAAAAACATCTTCCATTGAAGAAACCTTGCCTAGACCCCATTGGTCTCCTATTCTGATTGTTGTTCCATTTGTACCTTCTTTGTGCATTACTCCTATCTTTGTTGAACTCTTTGTTGTCCAATTCATCCTCTGATGTCTCACTCCCACTTTTACTTACTTCTTTTGACTCTTCTTCTTTTCTGGTGTTTGAGCTTGGCTCTCCTTTTTCTACTTCTTGTTTCCCTTGTTCTTCTTTAGAACTAAGTCCTGTTATGGTGATTGATGACCTTTGTGCATTGATAGTCCTTTCCAAGGTCCTTGAATTTTCCTCAAACTTGTGTAGCTTGTCCTTAGAACCTTTTACTTCCATCCTTAGTGAAACTATCTCATGCTCTAATATTTCACACTCTAGATCTTTTACCTTTAATTTTTCAGCCATACCTTCTTCAATCCTTCTTGCTTCTTCAACCTTGGTTTTGAATTTGGTGAGTTCTTGTAGAAACTTTGCTTTTGCTTTTTCATCTTCTTGAGCTTGAACCCTTAATCTTGAGTTCTCCATTTTTAATTCTTCAAGAGTAACCATAAGCCTTTCACATTCTATCTCTTTTACCTTTGACTGTTCAACTATACCTTTTTCAACTCTTCTTGCTTTTTCAACCTTATCTCTCAAGTCAGAGATATCCTGTAGAAGCTTTGTCTTACATTTCTCATCTTCTTGTATTTGAGCCTTCAATTCTAAATTCTCTCTTTTCAATTCAATAAGCTCCTTAAGAGTGGCTTTCCCTTTTTCTTTTTCTGAAGCATCTTCTTTTTCTTCTATTACTGAAAGTAGAGTTTCTTCTTCATACATGTTTTGATCGTCCCTGTTATCCTTTCTTGAACCAATCTCTAGGATTTCATTTTTGAGAATATCATCTTCATATTCACTGCTACTAAACCCATTACAATATCTTGCATCATGGCCAAGTTGACCACAAACAAAACATTCTTGTGGACAATAAGTTGCATGGTGACCTGTGTTCCCACATCTGGTACAAAACTTTATCAGTCTGGATATTTCTCCACTACTTGATTCATCTCTTGAATCTATTTCCATTTGTCCTCCCAACACAATAATATTAAACTCATATTCCTTTTCTTTCATGACCATAGGTGTTCTTTTCTTCTTGTGTCTCATGCTTCTACTCTTGCCTTTCTTTGCCATTTGTGTTCTTGTAGGATCTTCCTTCAAGATGTTAAACTTCTTCTGAAGGAACCGACTCTGATACCAATTGAAGAACATAAGCTTATACTGAGAGGGGGGGTGAATAGTATAAGACCACTTTTTACTTTTCTTTCCCAAATAGTATTAATCAATATAATCAATGGCAATATCAATAGCAATAACCAAAGCAATGCACAAATCATCACACACAATAAAGACACCAATTTTAATGTGGTTCACCCAATGTGGGCTACCTCCACAGAGAAAATATTTCTTCTAAATATTTCTCAAATAATCTCATGGGAATCCTTTCCCTATTACAATGTTTATGGACCTCTATCCAAAGGAGATGTTGATCCCCTAAATCTCAAGTTCGTGGATCTCTTCCATAGGAGAACTCTTTCCCCTTCTTCTCTAGCTAGTGATCTTCTAGAAGACTTTGTCTCTCTACTGCATTGACTAGTGGATCTCTCTCCACTTGAAGACTCCTCACTCAGATCTATCTTCAATTGTCTTAGCTGCTGGATCTCTATCCATTGAGACTATGTCCTTTATACTCTATCACCTCCAAAGCTCTATCAATAGATTCACTTAGAACCTTCTTAAATATGCTCAATAGGTCCACACAGAACCTGCTCAAATATGCTCAATAGGTCCACATAGAACCTGCTCAAATCTGCTCAATAAGTCCTCTCTAGGACTTGTCCAAATCTGCTCAATAAGTCCTCTCTAGGACTTGTCCAAATCTGCTCAATAAGTCCTCTCTAGGACTTGCTCAAATCTGCATAGCAAGCTTCCATAAAAGCTTACTCAAAATCAGTCCACAAGCCTTCTCAAAGACTTGTCTCAAATCTGCTTAACAAGCTCACACAGAACTTGTCCAATCTCATAGAATCATAAAGAGAATTGTTAGAGACTCAATATGTTCTATACTTAATGCTCAATCAATATCTCAATTAAATCTCATAGAAGCATAAAGAGAATTGTTAGAGACTCAATATGTTCTATACTCAAATCTCAATCTCAACTCAAATCAATCTCATAGAAGCATAAAGAGAATTGTTAGAGACTCAATATGTTCTATACTCAAATCTCAATCTCAACTCAAATCAATATTATAGAAGCATAAAGAGAATTTGAGACTAATATGTTCTATCTCTCAAATCTCAATATATCAAATAAGAATATAGAATAGTTTGTTTTATGGAACTTGAACAACCACATGCATCCACTTGACTAGGCTCAATCAACTCAACTCAACCAATCACCTTAATGAACAACCCTTTCTCACAAACCCTAGTCCAAGCATGTATCAACCAACTCAAAATGTTTCCAACAATGCTCAACCACAAATCTCACATAACAATGATACTCATGTTCTTCTCTAACTCAAGTTCAAGTTCTTTGCACAACCAATGGGCTTCAACAACAATGCTTATAAAACATTCTTCACATAACAATGATACTCATGTTCTTCTCAAACCCTAACTCAGGTTTTTCACACCACTAATGGTTTCAACAACAATGCTTATAAAACAAGGTTTAATAACAACTCTCAAACCAAAAAACCTTGAAGCATTAAACCAATCACTTTCGAAAAGGAAACCACAATCAATCCTTTTCACTCCAATGATATTTTCAGAAATCAACCACCCAAATCAATCAATAGGAGAATGTGCTCATACCTTTTATGAAGATGAAGAAGCCTCTTTGGAAATCTGCCACAATCACAATATTCTCTTGCAAAACTTCATGAGGGTTAGGAGAAATTACAAAACAAATATCATAACCTTTTACACCTTATTTCTCCTAGTCAAAAATCACATCCACCACTAGAAAATAATTAAAAATAATTATTTCCTCAATTAATTAAGCATAGCATGAATATCACCACAACCATTTACCATTCCCTTATTTCTCCTAAAAATCACTTTGCACTAATGCACAACTCACTAAGCTCCTTAATGCAAAAATTCCCACATCAAATAGTGCAAAATATAAACCACAACTCATAAATCACATCACCATAGTATACCCTCAATAATGGTGCTTGAAACCTTAGATTTGACAAATTAAAACATTAATTATTCATTCTCCAAAAATTGCGGTGATGGGCATACCTTAGAAAATAAAATATTTTTCGGCTCCGAAGAATGCGACGACAACAAACCATGCGAAAATGGGTTTCGGGTGACTCGAACCCAAGACCTGCAGCGAGTGCGCCTTTGCACTCCCTTCACCCACCAAGTGGGCTAAGCTTCCCACGTGGAAGCTATTCCACCTTGTGCTCCTTATGCTTCTTCTTTTCACCCATGAGCTTTTAAACAACGAACAACGCTTCAACCAATACAATGCTAAAATGATGCTCGTGGGAATCAAACTCACGACCTCCGTGCTATCAACACCTTTGCACAATCCAAGCTGCCACTAGGCCACGCTGCCCAATGTGATTTGGGAAGTGGTCATTGTCTACTTTTAACCGTTCGTTGCATCACATAAAACAAAACACAAGCTCTTTCCTTCGCATATACCACGCAAGATTATCAATGAGCAAGGATAATCGATTTAAAAACTTGGTGGCATATTTATATGCATTTCCCTTCACTTGGAAACGTCGGTGCTTTTAAAATTGCCCTCATGATGTCGGCGGACATGGCGGAAAACTTTTTATTTAATTTTAAAATTTAAATTTAAATTTTAAATAAATTAAAATTTAAACTAAACCTTTAAAATTAAATTTCTCCATCATCGGGGCACCTTTTTTGATGAAACGAAAAGCCAACTTGGGTTTTAAGAAAAACCCATTTCAAATCTGCCATCCATGGTTTTAAATAAAATATTTTATTTTTCCTACCTTGGTTTTGATAAAAACCCTTCCTTGCACTTTCACAAAACATAGTGCATACCATCATAGATCCTTTTGACATCAAATAACCTTTTGACATCAATGACAACATTTTAGCTTAGGGACTCAAAATGTCCAACAGTGGGATGTGTGTGTGTGCACGTGTGTGTAAGTGAGCTTGTTAAAATAAATAAATTCAATTTAATTACTATTTGTTATAATAAATTGAATAAAAACTTGAAAATATTTGGACTTGACTATCAGAGAGTAAAAGACAAAATGAAAAAATGGACTAATAGGTGGCTTTTTATAAGAGGGTGGATTACCTTAATAAAAATAGTCCTCAATGCCATACCTATTTATGTATCTTCAATGCTAGCTATCCCCAAGGTAATTCTTAAAGAATTGGATCAAATAAGTTATAGATTCCTCTGAAATGGAGTCAAGGAAGAACAAAAATGGGCACTAGTGAAATGGGATACTTTATGTTTATAGAAAAAGGAGAAAGGAATATAAATCAAATCAATTGTCAAGAATAACAAGGTACTGGAGACTAAGTTATATTGGAGATTGCTAAAATTCCTTGAGGAATTGTGGGCTCAAATTTTGAGGGCCAAATATGCAGAGAATAAAACCCCATAAAGCTTATCCGATTTTTACTTCCTAGTAGAGGATCTTCCAAATTAATGAGACTTAGAATATGAGAGGAAATGATCAATGAAATATTGTTCTATATTATCCATAATGGACAAAAGGCTAACTTTTGGATATATTTGTGGGATCTTTATCCTCCTCTAATAGCTCAATTCTCGAGTTGGAGACTATTTATGGAGAATATTCATAAAAACTAGGTTAAGGTAGTCAAATACTATAAGCCTAAAAGAAGTAGTTGGGAGGTAGGAAGGCAATGGATTCCAATAGAGGAGTGCCCAATCCAAATCCTAAAGGATCGAAGAAAATAAATCTATAGGACCATCCAGACAAGCTCACTTTCGTGGTCTCAAGAGAAGGATACTATTGGTTGAGGAAAAAATAATTGGAGTGAATATATGGTTGCCTTTAGACACATATCCCTCTATCAGAGTACCTTGAGCTCATTAAGTTATATATTCATGTAGTTGTGGGCATAAAAATTTTGGCCCAAAGTTAGATTCTTCATTTGGCTTCTACTTCATAGAAGGGTGCTAACAGGGGAACAATTGATGAAAAGAGGAATGCATGGACCTTTCAAATGTGAGATGAGTTTGGAGAATGAGAAATGATATTTCACCTTTTTAATAAAATTCCCCATCATAATCAAACTATAGAAATAGATGGCAAATTTACTAGGCATTTGTTGGTATGAGTGTTGGAAATATTGAGTTGTCATTGATGTCAAAGGAGTATGAAATATTCTTCAAGGGTGAAAATTTTATAAGGATGGAAAATATATCATTGAGGCCAAATATGGGTTTGATAAATAGAAAACAATGGAAAATCATCCAAGGAAAATATATATTACAAGGAAAGTTTATTACAAAGCAAGACAATTATTTTTAAGGATTATAATATTTAAATATCAAATTTAAATATTATAAAAGAGATGGACAAAGGTTTAAAAGTTCTTAGGACAAAAGGTTTAAAAGAAGGACAAAATTTTAAAAGCTTGGGATAAAAGTTTTGAAATTATAGAAGGCTTTGGACAAAGGTTTAAAAAGTAAAATATTATAATAGTTAAATCCAAAGATTTAAAATATTATAATATAAATAAGTGTAAGTTTAAAAGGTGCGAATGTCATGAGAGCAAGCATAAAGTAAAAAATATATAAGCAAAATATAGCACCGACGTTCCATGGTGAAAACAAAATACAAATATAAATGGAGAGTAATAATTCATTTAAGTAAGGTGTTCAAGAAGCGCAAATAAAAAATTCCTTCATGTGAAATTCGTGGAGAGTAGAAGATAAGAAAGGGAAGCACGCACATCTTTGGAGGTAGAATCGAAAATTAAAATAAGAAGAAGATAGTGCGTTCATGATTCCATTTGGGTGGCTAGCCTAGACAACAACCTAGCCTACACTAGAGCATTGTGGAAAAAGTGGTCATGGGGACAATTCGCAGTGGTACTATTTTGCTAAGATTTTATACAAAGAGGAATTCAAAAAAGACTTTAAAAGATACATCATGCGCCTTGGTTTTTATGCAGATGACTAGCTCGAATGACAGTATAGCTTGTGCTAGGGTGTGGGCAAGCAAGAGGTTACAGGGTTGATTCGTGATGGCTATGTGTGGTAAGGGAAAAAGAATTTTTGATTAAATTAAATTTAGGGAGACATAAGGTTTTGAATTGATTTTACTATGCAATTTTATTTTAGAGAGATATAAGATTTGCATTGTGTGTTATTGTGTTAGGGAGTTATAAGGTGTATTGGGACTAATTGAAAAATGTATTTTGCATATTGTGTGAGGGAGTCATAAGGTATATTATGATTAATTGAAAATTGCATTTTGCATATTGTGTGAGCGAGTTATAAAGTTAAATTTATTTATGCATTAGTAAAGAAGATATAAGGTGTATTATGGTTAAATTTATTTGTACTTGTGCATGTTACAAAAAGGAGATATAAGGTGCAATTGTGATTGATTTTAAATTGTATTTTGAATATTAAAAAGGGGGTTTAATATCTGTGCAAGAAAGAGAAAATTACTAACAAAATATTTGAAGGAACAAAAAGGGAACTATTTTTATAAATACAGTGAAGAACATGAATTTATACTGAGAGGGGGGGTGAACAGTATAAGACTTAACCATTTAATAATTTTAATTTCAGATAGCAGTGGCATCAACATAATATTAAACAAGACAGAAAGCATCACACATAGAAGACCCATTTAACGTGGTTCACCCAAGGTGGGCTACTCCACGGATAAAACTTTCCTCTAAAAAGTTATATCAAAATCCTCTGGGAATCCTTCCCGATTACAATGTTTATGAGCCTCGGCTCAAAGGAGACACCTTCCCCTAATTATGCTTTGTCGGTGATCCTCTAGAAGACCTCTACCTCCTCTGCCCTTAGCAAGTGGAATTCTGTCCATAGAAGACACCTGTCTTCCCTGCTCTAGCTGGAGATCTCCGTCCTCAACTCTGTCACTGCAAAGCTGGTCCTCTTTTCTATACCAAACACAGTCCTTCGGTCTAGCACAATTTTGTCCTCTTCCACTATTCTTTTCTGCACTTGGTCGAAATTAATTTTTCACTGACTATGCAAATACAACAGCACTTAATCAACTTATTTGTTTCTGTGAAAACACAGTAGCACAGACTTTGCGTGTTTCTATGAAAACATAGCAGCACAGTCTTTATAAAATATACAACATCAATTGATCATAGTTCGTCCTTCACAACTATTCGCAATTACAACAGCATCTACTTCGCGCACTTGCTTTCTTTACACAGACTGCGTGAACTCAGTTGCAATCATAGCTGCCCTTGTTCAAATTCCAATCTCTACACAGTCTTTATAAAATACTATAGCACTCTATCGCACAACAACTTATGCGCCTATGTGTAATCACAACAGCACCCTCTTCGCATAGTCTGCTTCTCCTCGATCGTTCTTCTTCCCGCTCTCTACTTCTATGAAGGTCACACTTACGAACGCACACTTCGATCGATTCGATACGACTGCTCTTTGCGCACAGCAGACTTCACTTGCGCAAAATTGACACTCACACATTCGACACTTGAAACTCAAAAATAGTCCTCCTTTTATAGCAATAATTCATGATTAAATTCATGATCTTAGTCGGCTGTAAATCCTTAAAACAATCATCGACTGCACAACCTTACACTTCGTCGGCAAAGGTTAACTCCATCGGCTTCAACCGCCTCTACTGTTCTGTAGCTTTCCTAGCATGAAACTCAAACATGTCACGATATCGCTATGCCTTTGTCTGCCGTACACCTTGTAATACTTGCTATCACAAAATCGTGACACTACTGCCTATCGTGCGCCTTCT
Source organism: Wollemia nobilis (assembly GCA_028583015.1). Taxonomy (NCBI): domain Eukaryota; kingdom Viridiplantae; phylum Streptophyta; class Pinopsida; order Araucariales; family Araucariaceae; genus Wollemia; species Wollemia nobilis. The sequence continues at coordinate 2,235,107 of JAQPPZ010001004.1, read as the reverse complement.
TTGGTTTGTTGTCATGAAATCGCGACACTACAGCTTGCCGTACACTTTCGCTAGCTTGTTGTCATGAAATCGCGACACCTAGTCTGCCTTACACCTTGCTTGAGCCTGTTGTCACAAAATCGTGACACTCCCTGACTTTGCTGACGTCATCATGATTCTTGTCATGAAATCATGACGCTTTAGTCTGCAAGACCTTCCTCGCTGCTCTTGTCGCGAAATCATGACACATTTGCTTTTGCTGACATCATCATGATTCTTGTCGCGAAATCATGACGCTTTAGTCTGCAAGGCCTTCCTCGTTGCTCTTGTCATGAAATCGTGACACATTTGCTTTTGTTGATGTCATCAACAACTCTATCGTGAAATCGCGACACTTCTTGCTTCTTCAACCTTTCCTCGGTTTGCACTAGCAAAAATGGAACATGTCACGAAATCGCGACGCTTTTGCTGCCTTAAGCACTTTTCTGCCAACTGCTCGTGAAACTGGAACATGTCATGAAATCACGACGCTTTCGCTGCCTTAAGCACTTTTCTGCCAACTGCTCGTGAAACTAGAACATGTCACGAAATCACGACGCTTTCGCCACTCTCAATTCGCCAACTCAACTTGTCATGAAATCGTGACACTTTTGCCCTAACTTTCTCTCCCTTCAACATGTCACGAAATCATGACAGATTTGCCAGTGCTTTCTCTCTCCTCAAACATGTCACGAAATCATGACAGTTTTTCCAGCGCTTTCTCTCTCCTCAAACATGTCACGAAATCGTGACAGTTTTTCCAATGCTTTCTCTCTCCTCAAACATGTCGCGAAATCGTGACAGTTTTTCCAGCAGCCTGCAACCTTTTTCTAACTTATCTTTTTCTGGATTTTTGGCAACTAGGCTACTCTGATTTTCTTGGAGACTTACTGACCAGCTGAAACCTTCATCAAAACACATACTTAGACAACTAATCAAATTGCTTCAAGAACTCCTTGACATCAAAGACAACAACTACCAAGAGCTCCTTTGACATCAATGACAACAACTATACTTGAGCAAAGGCAATGTACTCAAGGTACCCAAAATTGCCAACAATCTCCCCCTTTGTCATTGATGGCAACCCTTAACTAAAAACATATCTCAAGAGCCAAAACTGAACCAACTGATCCATCAACTGAGAATTCTGCAATTGAAGTTTTTGCTCCCCCTGACTTGAAGCTCTTCTCTTCACTTGAAGCACTTCCCCTTACACATATCTCTCCCCCTTACTCATATCTCTCCCCCTTTGTCATCAATGGCAAAGGGTCACCTTTGGGGCTCGGGACTAAGAAAGAGCCTCTTGGCTTGGTCCCTCCCCCACCTCCTGATGAGGTGATTAACCTTGAGGTGAGAGTACAACTCCCAATTTCTCCCTTAGATACTCAAACGTATCTCTTGGAAGGGGTTTGGTGAAGATATCTGCAATCTGCTCTTTAGTGGGTACATACTCTAGCTTGACCTGCTTCTCTTGCACTTTCTCCCTTAGAAAATGATATTTGATAGAAATGTGCTTCGTCCTTGAGTGCATTACCAGATTTTTAGAGATACTTATGGCACTTGAATTATCACAAAGAATAGGGATAGGTTGTTCATGCTTGACTTTGAAATCCTCCAAGGTTGTTTTCATCCATAAAACCTGAGTGCACCCAGCCACTGCTGCTATGTATTCAGCTTCTGCTGTAGATAAGGAAACTGAAGGTTGTTTCTTACTCAGCCAAGAAACCAGACTCTTTCCCAGAAAGAATGCTCCACCACTAGTGCTTTTTCTATCATCAATACTGCCTGCCCAATCTGCATCTATATAGGCTATGAGGGTGAAATCATCGCCTTTGGGATACCAAAGCCCAAACTCCATAGTGCCCTTCAAATATCTGAATATCCTCTTGACTGCTATAACATGAGATTCTTTTGGAGCTGCCTGAAATCTTGCTACTAATCCAACGGCCTGCATGATATCCGGTCTGGTAGCTATCTTGTATAGTAAATCGCCAATCATAGATCTATACAATTTTTGATCTGCCACTGGAGATTCATCATCCTTACTCAGATTGCACCCTGTAATCATTGGAGTACATACGGGTTTGTTGTCCATCATCCCAAATTTTTTTAACATCTCTTTGATATACTTTTCCTAAGAGAGAAATATACCATCTTTTGATTGTGCAATCTGCAGTCCTAAAAAGAATGACAACTCTCCAATCATAGACATCTCGAATTCCTTTTGCATGGTGTTAGCAAAAGCTTTGCACATCTGAGTATTATTTCCCTCGAAAATAATGTCATCGACATAGACAACTATGATAATCATATCATCACCTTTATTCTTAATGTACAAGTTGCTATCTGCCACGCCTTTCCTGAATCCTTGTTCATAAAGATACCCGTCAAGTCTTGAGTACCAAGCCCTGGGTGCTTGCTTTAACCCGTACAATGCCTTTTTCAGTTTACACACATAGTCTGGCTGTTTTGAGAGAGACACACCTTCTGGCTGTTCTATATAGACTTCTTCATCCAACACCCCATTTAGAAAAGCAGATTTTACATCCATTTGAAACACTTTGAAAGATTTGAAACTAGACAGGGCCAAAAACATTCTGATCGCTTCAAGACGAGCAAAAGGGCCAAACGTCTCTTCGAAATCAACACCTTCGACTTGAGCATACCCCTTACACACTAACCTGGCTTTGTTCCTGACAATCTTTCCATCCTCATTAAGTTTATTTCTGAATACCCATTTTGTGCCAATGACATTCTTGTTCTTAGGTCTTGGAACCAAATCCCAGGTTTCACTTTTCTCTATTTGATTTAGCTCTTCATCCATTGCTTTTACCCAAAAATCATCTGTACATGCTTCACTAAAATTTTTTGGCTCAATCTGAGATAACAATGAAACATTCGCAGATTCATGTGAAGGAATGACTCTTCTTCTTGTTTTCCTGCTATTTGGATCACCAATGATCAAGTCTTTGGGATGATGTTTTCGAACATACCGTGAAGGAGTTTTGGGAAGCAATTGTTGTCTTTCCTCTTCTTCATCCGACACTTCTCTGAATTCTTCTTGACAGATTCCATCACCGAGTTCCTTGATAGGTTCTCTTATCCCCGTATTTTCATCTCATCGTTACATTTATGCTCTCTATAACTGTATGAGTTCTTTTGTTGAAGCATCTATAGGCCTTACTTTTGCTTGGAATATCCAAGAAAAATTCCCTCATCACACCTAGGATCAAACTTACCTGGATTTTGATCTTCCCTTCTGATGAAGCACTTACTCCCGAACACTTTGAAGTGTTTAACTGTAGCTGGTCTTCCTTTCCATAGCTCATAGGGAGTTTTATGATGATTGACTCTGAGTTGGGCCCTGGTAATGATGTGGACTGCTGTATTTACTGCTTCTCTCCAAAAACCATCTGAAAGCTTTGACTCATCTAACATTGCTCTAGCCATATTTTCAACAGTTCTATTTTTTCTTTCAACTACTCCATTTTGTTGAGGAGTTCTTGCTGCTGAATATTCTCTTTTGATTTCGTGTTGTTCACAGTATTCCACAAATTCATTTGAAGTGAACTCTCCTCCTCTATCTGATCTTAAGCATTTGATTCTCTTGTCAGTCTCATTTTCAATCATTTCTTTAAAAACTTTAAATTTTTCAAAAGCTTCAGATTTTTCTTTGAGAAAAGTAACCCAAGTCATTCTTGAGTAATCATCTATAAACAACATGAAATAGCTATCTCCCTGAATGCTCTGAGTTCTGTGGGGCCACACAAATAAGTATGAATAAGATCCAAGGGTTTGGAAGATGTATACACTTTCGATTTGAAACTGGTTCTGGTCCTGTTTACCATGTTGACAAGGACCGCAAATGATGTTTTGGGGCCTTTTTATTTCGGGCAAGTCTCTAACTGCTTCCTTGTTACTAATACTGACCAGATTATCAAAACTCAAATGTCCCAATCTTTTGTGCCACAACCAACTCTCATCTTCTTGAGTTAGAAAGCATTTTTCTCTTTTTATCTCACTCAACATGTAAAGATTGTTTGGAGTCCTTGTAGCCCTAGCAATAAGTTTTCCATTTAATTCTTTACTTATCTCACATCTATCTGAAAAGAAAGATACTATGTGCCCTTGATCACAAAGTTGACTCACACTAAGCAGATTATGTCTTAGCCCTTCTACATAAAGCACGTTTTCTGTTTTGGATTTCCCATCCAAACTAAGAGTCCCTTTACCACAGATCTTTGCGGACCTGTTATCTCCAAAACTGACTGTTCCTCTGTTTGCTTCTTTAAAAGACAAAAAATTTTCTTTTTCACCAGTCATATGTTTTGAACAACCACTATCAAGATACCATTTTTCTACTTTGTCTTGAGCATGAAAAGCAGTTTGAACTATCATTGACTTAGATTTTATCTCATTCCTCCTTTTTGAGAACTCAAAACTAAATTTATCCAAACTGCACATCCTTGCTATATGCCCAAAATTCTTGCACTTGTAACACATGATATTTTTATTCATAAGAGGTGCAAATGAGTTAACATTTTCCTTACTATGACTCTTCAGAGATTTATTGCAATGCATAGCTATGTGACCAAATTTTTTATAGGAAAAACAATATCCATGAAAGGTTTTATGTAACCTGTTTTGATACCTTGGAAGATTGTTCTTTTTGCGATCAACTGGAATCCATTGCTCTTCAGAGTGAAGATTGTTCTTGCTTGAAGATCCTGTTTCATGAATGGTGATGCCATCCTTCTTTTCACATGAAATATTCTGTCTGAGAGTTGACTGTTCTAACTTCACTCTAAGAGACATAATCTCTCCTTCTAGTTTCTCACAATCAACTACCTTTCCTTTTAGAACCTTCGTTAGAACTTGTTCAATCTTCTTCCCTTCTTCAGCTAGAATTTTGAAATCTATAACACTTTGAGCCAATTCTGATCTTGCTATCTCTTCTTCCTGACAATGCTGCTTGAGGACAGAATTCTCTTCCCTGAGTTTCTCAAGCTTTCTCAAGGCCAAGAAGAATTCACTCTTGAGATCGAATTCAACCTTTTCTGAATTTATATGTTCCTCTGTTAGATCCTTCTCCAAGCTGTTAGGCTTTTTCTGGAGAGACTGGCTCTGATACCAATTGAAGAACATGAATTTATACTGAGAGGGGGGGTGAATAGTATAAGACTTAACCATTTAATAATTTTAATTTTAGATAGCAGTGGCATCAACATAATATTAAACAAGACAGAAAGCATCACACATAGAAGACCCATTTAACGTGGTTCACCCAAGGTGGGCTACTCCACGGATAAAACTTTCCTCTAAAAAGTTATATCAAAATCCTCTGGGAATCCTTCCCGATTACAATGTTTATGAGCCTCGGCTCAAAGGAGACACCTTCCCCTAATTCTCCTTTGCTCGGTGATCCTCTAGAAGACCTCTACCTCCTCTGCCCTTAGCAAGTGGAATTCTGTCCATAGAAGACACCTGTCTTCCCCGCTCTGGCTGGAGATCTCTGTCCTCAACTCTGTCACTGCAAAGCTGGTCCTCTTTTCTGTACCAAACATAGTCCTTCGGTCTAGCACAATTCTGTCCTCTTCCACTGTTCTTTTTTGCACTTGGTCGAAATCAATTTTTCACTGACTATGCAAATACAACAACACTTAATCAACTTATTTGTTTCTACAAAAACATAGTAGCATAGACTTCGCGTGTTTCTATGAAAACACAGCAGCACAGTCTTTATAAAATATACAACATCAATTGATCATAGTTCGTCCTTCACAGCTATTCGCAATTACAGCAGCATCTACTTCGTGCACTTGCTTTCTTTACATAGACTACGTGAACTCAGTTGCAATCATAGCTGCCCTTGTTCAAATTCCAATCTCTACACAGTCTTTATAAAATACTGTAGCACTCTATCGCACAACAACTTATGCGCCTATGTGCAATCACAACAACACCCTCTTCGCACAGTCTGCTTCTCCTCGATCATTCTTCTTCCCGCTCTCTGCTTCTACGAAGGTCACACTTACGAACGCACACTTCGATCGATTCGATACGACTGCTCTTTGTGCACAACAGACTTCACTTGCGCAAAAATGACACACACATTCGACACTTGAAACTCAAAAATAGTCCTCCTTTTATAGCAATAATTCATGATTAAATTCATGATCTTAGTCGGCTGTAAATCCTTAAAACAATCGTCGACTGCACAACCTTACACTTCGTCGACAAAGGTTAACTCCGTCGGCTTCAACCGCCTCTACTGTTCTATAGCTTTCCTAGCGCGAAACTCAAACATGTCACGATATCGCTACGCCTTTGTCTATCGTACACCTTGTAATACTTGCTATCGCGAAATCATGACACTACTGCCTGTCGTGCGCCTTCTTTGGTTTGTTGTCACGAAATCTCGACACTACAGCCTGCCGTACACTTTCGCTAGCTTGTTGTCGCAAAATCGTGACACCAAAGTCTACCTTACACCTTGCTTGAGCCTATTGTCACAAAATTACGACACTCCCTGACTTTGTTGACGTCATCATGATTCTTGTCGTGAAATCATGACGCTTTAGTCTGCAAGGCCTTCCTCGCTGCTCTTGTCGCGAAATCGTGACACATTTGCTTTTGCTGACGTCATCATGATTCTTGTCACGAAATCATGACGCTTTAGTCTGCAAGGCCTTCCTCTCTGCTCTTGTCGTGAAATCGTGACACATTTGCTTTTGCTGACGTCATCAACAACTCTGTCGTGAAATCATGACACTTCTTGCTTCTTCAACCTTTCCTCGGTTTGCACTAGCGAAAATGGAACATGTCACGAAATCGCGACGCTTTTGCTGCCTTAAGCACTTTTCTGCCAACTGCTCGCGAAACTGGAACATGTCACGAAATCGTGACGCTTTCACTGCCTTAAGCACTTTTCTGCCAACTGCTCATGAAACTGGAACATGTCGTGAAATCGTGATGCTTTCGCCACCTGCAAGTTGCCAACTCAACTTGTCACGAAATTGCGACACTTTTGCCTCGACTTTCCTCTCGCCTTCCAGCATGTCACGAAATCATGACAGTTTTGCCAGCGCTTTCTCTCTCCTCAAACATGTCACGAAATCGTGACAGTTTTTCCAGCGCTTTCTCTCTCCTCAAACATGTCACGAAATCGTGACAGTTTTTCCAACGCTTTCTCTCTCCTCAAACATGTCGCGAAATCGTGACTGTTTTTCCAGCAGCCTGCAACCTTTTTCTAACTTATCTTTTTCTCGATTTTTGGCAACTGGGCTACTCTGATTTTCTTGGAGACTTACTGACCACCTGAAACCTTCATCAAAACACATACTTAGACAACTAATCAAATTGCTTCAAGAACTCCTTGACATCAAAGACAACAACTACCAAGAGCTCCTTTGACATCAATGACAACAACTATACTTGAGCAAAGGCAATGTACTCAAGGTACCCAAAATTGCCAACAATAGGTTTAGAAAGCTCATCATAATCATTGAGGCATATTTAGAGACTTTTCGAGCAATATTGAGAAGGTTGTGAGTAGGTTCTGTGAGCAAATTTGAGCAGATTTTGGAGTAGATTTGAGTAGGCCTTTTGAGTAGGCTTTGTGAGAAAATTTGAGCAGGTTTTGTGAGCTGATTTGAGCAGGCCTTATGAGAAAATTTGAGCAGGTTTTGTGAGCAGATTTGAGTAGGTTTTGTGAGCATATTTGAGCAATTTTTTGTGATCATATTTGAGAAAAGTTATGAGTAGGTTTGGAGAAGATTTGAACAGAGTTGTGAGCAGGCTTTGGAGTATACCATAGCAAAGGGGATTGGTGTCTCTTGTGGATTGGGTTCCATGAACTTATGATAGAGGACATGTGTATCCTATGGATAGAGTTTCACAAATATTGTAATAGGGAATTGGTTCCCACGATTTTTTTTGAGAAAATTTATAAGAAATATTTCTCTGTGGATCTAGCCCACATTGGGTGAACCATGTTAAATATATGTTTCTTATGTGTGTGGTTATTTGAGAATTATTTAATTATTGCAATTGATAATAATTGAAGTTACTACTTTGGAAAGAAAAGTAAAAGTTTTATCTTATATTGTTCACCCCCCTCTCAATATAAGCTTGTGTTATTCAATTGGTATCAGAGCAGGTTCCTTCGTGAAATCCTAACAGCTTGAAGGGAGATATTACAAGAACACACATGGCCATTGAAGTGATAGAATATGATCCTATGGTTGAAATCAATAAGAGAGATCCTAAAAATGAAGAAGAAACCATGGTTAACATAGAGGAGGAACTTATTGTTGCTCTTGGACAATTGAAAAGGGTTAGAAAGAAGAATTCAAGATTGAAGGCTCAAGTTCAAGAGGATGAAGAAATAAAGACAAAGCTTCTACAAGATCTCATATAATTAAAAGTGAAGGTTGAAAAGGTAACGAGAATTGAAGAAGTTATGGTTGAGAAATTAAAGGCAAAAGAATTGGAATGTAAAAAATTAGAACATGAAGTTGTCTCTCTAAGAAAGGAAGTAGAAAAGTCTAAGGATAAGTTACAATAAAATATAAGGTTAGAGAAACAGAAAGAGGAGTCAATCTCAAAAGGAACAAATACATCAAATAAAGTAAGTAAAGAAGATCCCATGATCTATGTTGATGTATTGAAGGGTAAAAGCATCAAGGAGGAAGAAAACAGAGAATCATCATGGACATAAGTCAATCATAGGAACAAAAATGAAAGAACCATGCAACCATATCATCCAAGGCAATCAAACAGGTTTAAATATTTCTTCCATGGTTATTGTTTTTCATGTAACAAATATGATCATAAAGTTGTACATTGCATGGTCTATGTAAAAAATAATGTTGGCATCATCAATAGATATTACAATTCTTTTGCACCTCTCTTGAATAACAATGTCATGTGTTACAAATGTAATAATTTTGGGCACAAAGCTAGATGGTGAAAAATAGTATTTTCTTGAAATTCCTAAATCAAGCAAGAAAGAGGAAGGTCAAACAGTTCAGAAGGATATGTTCTCAAAATTTTGGAAAAGAAAAAGGAACAAGAAAATGAAAAGTCCATATTGGTACAAACAACTCTTTATGTGCAGAATGAAGGAAATCAGTGGTATATTAATAGTGGTTGTTCAAGCCATATGACAAGTGACAAGTAAATTTATTTCTCTCAATAAAATAAATGAACAGTGAAATTTGGTGATAATGCTTCTACCAAAATTGTTGAAAAAGGGAATTTGAGCTTGGATTATGGAAGATAAAAGATAAAATGTGTTATATGTTGAAGGATTGAAGCACAATATACTAAGTGTAAGTCAAATATGTGATCAATAGCACACAGTCACATTTCACCCAAATGGATGTGAGATCAGGAAATCCAAAATAGGAAAGCTTATTGTAGATGTCGGTTGAACTACAAATAATATCTACATGTTATGTGATATTAAAGGAGAAAAATGTTTTCTATCACAAGAGGATGAAAGCTGGTTATGGCATAGAAGAATGGGTCACCTGAACTTTGACAACATAGTAAAAATAAACAACAAACAGGCAATCAAAGATTTACCTAAGATAGCAAAACCTCCAAACACAGTTTGTGCACAATGCTAGCATGGTAAGAAAACAAGAACAAGTTTCAAATAAAAGGAGTTTTCTTCATCCAAGCCTTTGGAGCTAGTTCACACCGATCTATGTGGACCTACAAGGACAAAGAGTTTACAAGGTGAGAGTTACTTCATGTTATTTATTGATGATTTCTCTAGAATGACTTGGGTAACATTCTTAAAGGAAAAATCAAAAGCATTTGAAAAGTTCAAGGTATTCAAGGAACTTAGTAGAAAATGAAATAGATAAAATGATCAAGTGTCTAAGATTATATAGAGGAGGAGAGTTCACTTTAGGTGAATTTGTAGAATTCTATGAACAACATGGAATCAAGAGATAATACTCAGCGACAAGAATTCCACAACAAAATGTAGTCTAATATTTAGGGTATGACCAGGGATTTGTTAAATGAGTCTAATATTTTTGATGTATTTTAGAAAGAGGTAATTCATACAGTTTTTTATATTATCAATAGAGCTCAAGTAAGAGTAAATCACCACAAAATCCCATATGAGCTTTGGAAGGGAAGACTAGCTACTGTGAAGTACTTCAAAGTTTTTGGAAGCAAGTGCTACATTAGACGAGAAGAGAGAAAATTTGGGTAAGTTTGATTCTAGGTGTGATGAGGGTATATTCCTTGGTTATTCCACTAAGAGAAAAACCTATAGATGCTACAATAAAATATCACATACAATTGTGGAAAGTCCAAATGTAAGAGTTGATGAAAAAATAGATCTAAGAGAACCAACTCAAGAGATTGTGTATCAAGAAGGAGAAAGTTGCAAAGAAGAAGAAGATGAAGACACTGAAGAAAATGAGACACAAAGGGTACCACCTAAGACACCATACAAGTATGTGCAATATAATCATATGAGAGAACTGATTATTGGGAATCCAAATGAGAGACAAACAAGGAGGAAGATAATAGGAACAAGTGAACATGCAAAATTTTCTTTGCTATCTAAAGTTGATCCCAAGGATTTCAATGAAGCAAGTGAAGACAAATATTGGATTAAGGCAATGGAAGAAGAGTTAGACCAAACAGAAAAGAGTGATACTTGGGAACTTGTCCCACGTCTAAAAGATAAGAATATAATTGGTACCAAATGGGTCTACATAAATAAGTTGAATGAATATGGTCAGGTTGTTAGAAACAAAGCAAGACTTGTGTGCAAAGGCTATGCACAAGTTGAGTTAATTGAATTTGAAGAGATATTTTCTCCTGTTGCACATCTTGAAGCCTTAAAAATGTTCCTCTCTTTCTCAAGCTTCAGAAACTTCAAAGTGTATCAAATGGATGTAAAATTAGCATTTCTCAATGGTTACTTAAAAGAAGAGGTCTACATAGAGAAACCATATGGTTTCAACCTAACATGTAAGTTGAACTATATATGCAAATTAAAGAAGTCTCTCTATGGACTAAAGCAAACCCCTAGGGCTTGGTACTCAAGGTTGGATAAGTATTTCCAAGAATAGGGTTTCAAAAAAGATATAGCTGATAGTAATCTATACATCAAAAATGAAGAAAATAACTTGTTGATTGTAGTGATCTATGTGGATGATGTCATTTTTGGAGGCAGCAATGACAAGATGTGTCAAAAATTTACAATGTGTATGCAAAATGAATTTGATATGTCTATGCTTGGTGAGTTATCCTTCTTTCTTGGTTTGCAAATTTCACAATCAGATAAAGGTATATTTCTCTCTCAGACCAAGTATGTGAAAGAATTGTTGAAAATTTTTAGGATGGAGGATTACAATCTTGTGAGTACCCCCATGGCTACAGGATGTAAGTTAAGTAAATATGATGAGTCTACTGAAGAATATCAGATATTGTATATATCCATGATTGGAAGTTTACTATATATCACAACTACTAGACCAGATATAATGCATGCAATCGGATTGGTGGCAAGATTTCAAGCTGTACCAAAAGAAACACATGTACAAGCAATAAAGAGAATCTTTAAGTATTTGAAAGGAACTATGGGTTTTTTACTATGGTACCCCAAATGCAATAATTTCACACTCATTGCATTTACAGATGCAGATTGGGCAAGTAGTGTTGACGACAAAAAAAGTACAAGTGGAGGAGCATTCTTTCTTGGATATTGTTTAGTCTCTTGGCTAAGAAAGAAACAAGCATCAGTATCCTTATCCACCATAGAGGTATAGTACATTGCATTAGTTGCTTGTTGTACACAGGTTTTATGGATGAAGTAGACTTTAAGTGATTTCAAAAGAGAACATGATCATCCTATCCCCATACTATGCGATAATACAAGTCTCATTAATTTTTCAAAGAATCTAGTAATGCATTCAAGGACCAAGCACATTTCAATCAAATATCATTTTTTGAGAGAGCAAGTAACTGATTAGAAAGTCAAATTGGAATACATTACTATAAAGGAACAGATTGTTGACATCTTCACCAAGCCACTTCCAAAAGAAAATTTTGATTATCTTAGAGGAAAGTTGGAATTAATTTCACTCCCATATCAAAATTGATCACCTCAAGTAAAGGAGGTGGTGAGGGGACTGTGCTAAGTGTATTATTTTTAACCCCAAGGAGTCCTTTTCCATTTATTTAAAATGGGGAGAATTCAGTGAGGGGGAGCAACTTGTCAGGTGGAGAAAATTAGGAATCCAATTGAAATAAAAGAAAATTTTTGTAGGATTGCCATCAATGAAAAAGGGGGAGATTGTTGGAAATATTGAGTTGTAATTTTTTTTTGGTATAAGGTAGAGGTGGTTATAAGGTCCACAAACCTTTTACATAGTCAAAATGGGCTGGTTCTAGCATCAAGCCCGTATAATCAAAATACAAAATGGATCTTTCTAAGACCCACATTAAGCCATACTTAGAGTCCACAGTCCTATACTTGTCGCTTGACTATTTAGGATAAAACAAAAACCAAACAACACCTAGCACTTACTAATACCACTAGGCTGTTGTACTGTACACTTGTCACCTCCCAGGCCCCAGCAAATGGGATGCCTTTTGTACCTCTACCTAATTCCATCTGTCGGATTACTCATCATCAACCCCTCTGATCTCCTGATGCTCTAACATGTTTGATCTTAGCTCTTATCTAGAAGCCAACACCAATAGTTCTTGAGGGAAGTTATCCTTCCAAATTTGCATCTCCCCCAAAAAAACTACAATATTTGCCATAAGATCCGCCGCCTGGTTCCTTTCTCTGAAGTTGTGTTGGATTCGGGCATTAACCAAATGAGATTTATGAATCTTTGCTTCTAGGATAAGCTCCAAGATGGTCCAGCTGGGGTCTTTATCCTCCTTAATTGCCTTGATTATATTAAGCAAATCCCATTCAAAGATAACTTCCTTATAACCCTCAAATCTGGCAATTCTCATTTCCTGCATGCAGGCTCGGGCTTCTACAAAATGATTTGTTTGAGTTCCTGTTGGTCACGAATCTGCCACAGGAAAGGATTTTTACAATTGCGCCCTAGACCCGGCCAACATTGAAAGGTCGGAAGCAAGAAATGGCTCCCAGACCAATCTCCAGAGTGGGCTGGTTCCCTTCACTACTCTAAAAATGGGTTTAAGATAGGGTTTGCTGGAAAGAGATTTAAAAGGTTGCAGAAAGAAATGGGAAATATGGCCACAGGCCGAAGTGATGGGATCAGAAAAACAATAGCAGGAAACTACAAACGCAACAACAACAAGTAACATAAGAAATCAGCTTCATCCTCGCACAATCACATGCCGCAAATCCCTCCAAACCCACATTCCAGGAATTGTACTCGACCGCAGTATTTAAATCCAAGATGCAGAATTTAAATGTAATAGCAATGCAGGAGTACGAATGCTATTAGAAATGCAGAAAACATAAAGCAAATTCATCCATGCGACGCTTGAAAAATTAGAAGTCGATCCTTGTATTCCCGCAGATACAATTCCAGTTTCTACAAGCAAGTTTTTCCAACCTTTGCAAATGAAAATTACATTGGTTTTTATAGAGGTCCGTCCTCTTTGAAGCATTAAAAACGTAAAACCAACTTCCTCGTGATCTACAATAATATCTTGAAAATCAAGAACACGACCCCTTAATAGCGGCCTCGAGGAAATAAAAATTAAATGCCATGAAACGTTCGCGGTCCTTTATTAAATACGATTCTTCGAACATGTGCATGAAAACCGTTGAATTAATCCACGAACCGCAGCTTTGAACCAATAAATCCTTTAATTTTGGTGGCCTGGGCACTCTTCGACCTTAACCGCATCGGAAATCCGCAAATTATTTAATTCGGGTCAGCATTAAATCATCGGAAATCGGAAAACCCTCTCGGCCGTTCATACTGCACTTGGCGGGAAAACTGCGCAGGTCGCGAAAATGCGACGGGTCGCAAAATCGCGACGTGTTTTTCCGCCGTACGCTTCGCTGCTGAAGACCCGCGAAAATGGAACATGTAGCGATTTCGCTACATGTTTCCGCCGTTGGCTCCTCCCTGCGCTCTGCCCCGCGAAATCGGAACATGTAGCGATTTCGCTACATGTTTTCGTCGCCGCACCAATCGCCATTTTCGGTCGCGATTCGCTGACATGTCAGCGACGCGCTGCAAGTTTTCACTTTTTGCCTTCGACGCTCCCCGGGTCGCGATTCGCTGACATGTCAGCGAATCGCTGCATGTTTTCAACTTAATGCTTTTTTGCCCGCCGACCCACGATTCCGGAACACGTCGCGATATCGCGACGGTTCCGCCAACCTGCCTGCGTTGACTCGCGTTGACCGCGATTCTACAACATGTCAGCGCGTCGCTGCAATTTTCAGACTTAGTCATTTTTTGCTCATTTTTTCTCCTTTTTTCGCCCAAGCCGCATCAATCAAAGGTCGATCCCCAACAATACATCAATGCATTCATCAATGAGAATCAATGTGGCAAAAATGCCAACATTCTTGGCGGCTCGCGGGTATACAAATTCACCGTATGCAAGAATCCAGGCCTTAGTCCATTGGGCACAGAGTCATATCCGAACAGAAGCTGGTTGCTGCAATACATGTGCTACTGAAAAATTGAAACTGAAAAAACCTGCATATAACTGATTATGAAATGACTAATGGAACGCGATGATGGAGTGAGCTCTTGCGGTTGCGCAAGCGGTGACTGCAATGGAATGATGAAATGAAAATGAACGAAGTTATGGAGTGGGAATGGAACTAGAAAAGCTGTGAAATGAAATGAACTAGACTGTTAGCAAATGCGTAAAAGACTAAACTTAGAGGAAAGGGATAAGAAGGGACGGGGAAAAACAGAAAAGGGAAAAGAAACAACAGCTGTGGCTCATTTTGTTTTAATGCAGAAGAAAAAGAAGTAAAAGAAGGAAGATGAAGAAGGGAAAGGAAAGAAAAAGGGAAGGGAAAAGAAGAAAGTGCTAGAAAGCCACCAAACTATTGGGAGGAGAAAAACAAAGGAAAAACAAGCATCTACGGCTCGCAGGCAACAAGAACCGAGATGAACAAATAAAAACAATACCAGTTTTTTTTTTTTTTTTTCTTCTTCTTTTTCTATTTTTTTTTGTTTTTTTTCAAAATACTATATACAATAATGCACGACATGATTGGCATGTCGCCACCATACATCCAATCTCAGAATGTTATCCGATAAATCTGCAATGTCCCGACCAGATCTGATCATACTTAAGTCGGTCCTTGAAATTAGGCTGGCTCCTTCCTGAAGTTCTCCATGGTGCTGATAGGATGCAATTCAGCAGATTATCCTTCTTACTAGTACCCACATGGAGGACTTCTTCAGGCACCGGATGTAGTGGTCGGAACCAACACCACCACTTTGCAGACTTTACTGTCGTGGGCTGAGTACAGGCTCCTCTAACTCCTTGATGTGATCACAGGGCTCTTCAAGTGAGAACTCGGATTCTGGGATCTCCTCAGACTCTGAAATTTGCACTTGTTCTTCTACTTGGCCCATCTCTTGATGAAAACTGCAAGCAACCATATTGTTCATTGCTGAAAAAGTGCTTGCATGTTCCAATCCTTGACTTTGGACGAGATCTGTCCCTTGAACTCCACATGACTGCATCTCAGGGATCTGGCATGAATGTGCAGGGTAAACAGGAGCAGCAACCACCGGAGAAGGTAATGGAGTTTCTCCCCATGGTAACTTTCTTGATAAGTGCAACATCTGTTCTGCTCGCACTGCTTCCTCAAATATTTGTGGGAAGCGTTGTTCACCTGACTGCAGCAAAAAGAGACCTATGTCAGAATTAAAAGCTCGAACATAAAAGAGGTGGGCTTGGGTGGGTGATGGACGAATCTTCTCTGGAATTCTCTTCCAACTTATCAAGAATCGGACATTGAAGTCCGTGATGCTCTCTTGAGGTGCTCTCTTGATGTACATGAAAAATTGGTAGAGATCCAAAGAACTGTAGAAAGGATCTTCATCAAATCTTTTGATCAGTGCTCCCGCTAGATCGTCCCATGAGCTGATGCTTTGACATTTGAGCAGTCTGTACCATTGCAATGCTCTTCCTTCCAAAGACTCGAACAGAAGTCGGATCATGACATCTTCGTGTTCTATGACATGGATCATGGACAGAATAGCAATATCTTCAACATGTGTCAGAGCCATGCCTTCGGTACCATCATATTTTGCCGGGTTCTTCAGGGCACCTTCGGGAATTTCATGCCGAACTTGCAGATTCAGAGGGCCAGGATCATCCCATCTAGAAAAAACCCTCGCCTTTGTGGAAGTGGTCTCATGGAATCACGGCCATCGCCATTAAGTCATAGTCGCCAGAAAAAACATTCTTTGAATTTTTTTTTTTTTTTTTTTAAACAATAAGGCGTCCACGAACAGATCTTCAACTCAGCAAAGTCGCCAGATGAACTTAAAAATCTCCGCTGTGAGGCCAAGACAGCTCATCAAATCTTGAGACCTCCGGGTGTTAAAACGTGCCAAAACTGTTGGCACCGGTGGGGTTATCACTTTGGAAAATTATGCGTATCCCACCGATTATGAATTCTTGGAGACAGAAACAGTCTGTCCCACCGGGCGTGCCAAAAACTGTTGGTCACGAATCTCCACAGGAAGGATTTTTACAATTGCGCCCTAGACCCGGCCAACATTGAAAGGTCGGAAGCAAGAAATGGCTCCCAGACCAATCTCCAGAGTGGGCTGGTTCCCTTCACTACTCTAAAAATGGGTTTAAGATAGGGTTGCTGGAAAGAGATTTAAAAGGTTGCAGAAAGAAATGGGAAATATGGCCACAGGCCGAAGTGATGGGATCAGAAAAACAATAGCAGGAAACTACAAACGCAACAACAGCAAGTAACATAAGAAATCAGCTTCATCCTCGCACAATCACATGCCGCAAATCCCTCCAAACCCACATTCCAGGAATTGTACCCTGACCGCAGTATTTAAATCCAGTATGCAGAATTTAAATGTAATAGCAATGCAAGAGTACGAATGCTATTAGAAATGCAGAAAACAGAAAGCAAATTCATCCATGCGACGCTTGAAAAATTAGAAGTCGATCCTTGTATTCCCGCAGATACAATTCCAGTTTCTAGCAGCAAGTTTTTCCAACCTTTGCAAATGAAAATTACATTGGTTTTTATAGAGGTCCGTCCTCTTTGCAGCATTAAAAACGTAAAACCAACTTCCTCGTGATCTACAATAATATTTTGAAAATCAGGAACACGACCCCTTAATAGCGGCCTCGAGGAAATAAAAATTAAATGCCATGAAACGTTCGCGGTCCTTTATTAAATACGATTCTTCGAACATGTGCATGAAAACCGTTGAATTAATCCACGAACCGCAGCTTTGAACCAATAAATCCTTTAATTTTGGTGGCTTGGGCACTCTTCGACCTTAACCGCATCGGAAATCCGCAAATTATTTAATTCGGGTCAGCATTAAATCATCGGAAATCGGAAAAACCCTCTCGGCCGTTCATACTGCACTTGGCGGGAAAATCGCGCAGGTCGCGAAAATGCGACGGGTCGCGAAATCGCGACGTGTTTTTCCGCCGTACGCTTCGCTGCTGAAGACCCGCGAAAATGGAACATGTAGCGATTTCGCTACATGTTTCCGCCGTTGGCTCCTCCCTGCGCTCTGCCCCGCGAAATCGGAACATGTAGCGATTTCGCTACATGTTTCCGTCGTCGTACCAATCGCCTTTTTCGGTCGCGATTCGCTGACATGTCAGCGACGCGCTGCAAGTTTTCACTTTTTGCCTTCGACGCTCCCCGGGTCGCGATTCGCTGACATGTCAGCGAATCGCTGCATGTTTTCAACTTAATGTTTTTTGCCCGCCGACCCGCGATTCCGGAACACGTCGCGATATCGCGACGGTTCCGCCAACCTGGCTCGCGTTGGATCGCGTTGGACCGCGATTCTGCAACATGTCAGCGCGTCGCTGCAATTTTCAGACTTAGTCATTTTTTGCTCATTTTTTCTCCTTTTTTCGCCCAAGCTGCATCAATCAAAGGTCATATCCCCAACAATACATCAATGCATTCATCAATGAGAATCAATGTGGCAAAAATGCCAACAGTTCCCAAAGGCTCTGCAAAGGCAAGGACCACTTTTCCTTCCTCATTTCTCAGAACTCCTCATGCTCTTGCAGCCCCCGAATTTCCTTTGGCTGCCCTGTCAAAATTAAACTTAACCCACTTTGTGTGGGGGGTATCCACTTGACACCATCCCGTGGGTTGGTTGTAATGTCTAGGTCTGGAAGTTCCTCTCCCCAGTTCCGCAAAATCCTCCTTTCCCTTAGAGACATGGTCTCATTTTTGAAGTAGAAAGTTTTCCAGTTTTCTTTCAAAGCTCTGATTATTTTATTACCACATAACCTGGGATATTTCTTACGTCCATTAAATACTCTCTTATTTCTCTCATTCCATATCCCCCATAAAAAATTGGGTAAGCTGAGCTTCCAGAGCCAAGTCAAAAGTTTTGCTCAGAAGGGGGAAGCCCACTGTATGCAAAAATCAGACATGCTATCTGGGCAGACCCAATCTATATGAAATTTGGATAGGATCATTTGGAAGACTATACAAGAAAATTCACAAGTAAGAAATATATGACTTACAGATTCTATCGCTTTCTCACACAAGATACATCGATTGATGAATTGGAAACCTCTCCTTTGCAGATTATCTGTTGACAAAATCTTATTTTGAAGTGCAACCAAAAAAAGAAAGCAATTTTTGGGGTTAAATTATTTAACCAAATAATAGAAGTCGGAATCCAGCCATTGAATCCTGAGTGGATTGACTTATAGGCAGTTTTTACTAAATAGATCCCACTTGTAGTTTTGCCCCAAATCGCCTTGTCTCTTCCTCCCCTAGGAATGATCGGGAACACCCTTAAAGCATCATTGAGTTTGGTTAGGGCCACCTTCTCTTGCTATGATAGATTATGAACTGTGATTTTCTTCCAAGAGGAAGTTTCCTGTGCTACAACAATAAAATCCCCTACTTTTCCTCCCATTTCCTCCGAAAGTTTATGTTGGAGGACCTGAAGGTCTAAGTTATCTTTCAGAGGGGCCTCTTACAACCATGGGTCTTGCCAAAAGTCCACTTGTCTTCCATTACCAATTCTCCATCTGATGCCTTTCCTGACTACCTCTCGACATTTGAGCAAACAATTCCAAAAATAGGATCCTCTAAGGAGATTATCAGCTTTCAGGAAGTCCTGATTATTTCTAATATATTTTGCCTTAAGAAGTTTTACCCATCCCAATTGATCATTATTGATAAATCTCCATACCTATTTGCCAATCAAAGCTTGATTCATTTCTTTCATTCTCTTTAGCCCCAGGCCCCCTTGATATTTGCTTGCAAACACCTGATTCCATGCTACCAATGGAATTCTCTTTCTCTCCTATGAACCTGACCACAAGAAGTTGTGTTGAATTTGCTCCAAAGTAGCTCGGACCTTTGTAGGCATTCTAAATAGAGACATGCAGTAAATTGGAATGCTCTGTAAAGTAGTTTGAACTAATAAGGCTTTTCCTATGGAGCTGAGAAGGCTGCCCTTCCACCCTGCTAACTTTTTGGAGATCCTGTCAATGATCGAGTTCCACAATGTAGCCTTCATTCTTCCTTCGAACATAGGCATTCCTAGATAAGTCACCGGTAGAAGCTCCTTTCCACAACCGAAGAGGTTAGCAATTCTTTCCTCCCTCCCACCAAGCGTATTAAAGAAATAGATGCTACTCTTCTTATAGTTTATGTATTGTCCTGCTTCTGTATCATACTTGGTTAGAATTCTCTTCAGCTTCCTAGCCTGAGGCACCGAGGCTTTGGACACAATGATTGTATCATCCACAAACTGTTGGTGAGACACTGGCTCTGTTGTTGAGGCAGGTTTGAAACCTTCCAATCGACCATCTGCCACCGTTGCTGAAATGTTCCTACCCAATGCTTCTGCTAAAATAATAAACAAGTAAGGAGACAAAGGATCTCCTTGTCACAACCCCCTTTCACTCTTAAAGTAACTGGAGGGTGACCCATTCACCATGGTAGAAAATCTTGTAGTAGAGATACAACTAAAAGTCAACTTAATCCATTAGGGACATAAACCAAACTTACCCACAATCTTGGTGAGGAACTGCCATGAGACCCGGTCATAGGCTTTATTCATATCAAGCTTTAGTAACATACCTGCTTCCTTACTAGCCACCATTGAATGAATAACCTCATGAATTGTGATGATACCATCCAGTATTTGTCACCCTTTCACAAAGCCTCCTTGGTTCATATCAATGATGAAAGGAAGGATAACCTTCAACCTATTGGCGATTGTTTTTGTGAGAATCTTCATCAGAGTGTTACATAAACTGATAGGGCAAAAACTGGAAAATTCCATTGCTCCCACTAGTTTAGGGATGAGGACTAAAAATGTAGCATTAACTCCTTCTGGGATTTCCATGTCCTTTTGAGCCTCAATTATAGCTTCCACTACATCATTGCCTAGGATATCCCAAAACTTTTGAAAGAAAGTTGCGGGGAAGCCATCCGGTCCTGGGGAGCTGTTACCATCCATGTCAAAAACCACCTTCTTGATTTCCTCCTTTGTGAAAGGACTAAGTAAGAATCCATTAAGATTCTCAGTTATGAGGGGTGGAATGGCCGCCAATAGAGAGTCCTCTTCTTCAATAGTTGGATTTACATCTTCTAGCAACGATTTAAAGTACTCAACCGCTTCCCTCCTTATGTCTTCCATATCTTTGGTGTTAGACCCATCGGCCATCTTGATCTCCTTAATTTTGTTAGTACTCCTGTGGCGAAGAGTAGAGACATGGAAGAACTTTGTATTTCTGTCACCCTCCTTTAACCAACGCAGTCTAGATTTCTACCTCTAGAAGGTTTCTTCAAATCCTAGCACCATGTGGTATTCGGCTAACAACTCCCTCTCCTGGTTTCTCAGATCCTCTATAAGCTGCTCTGACTTCAGCTTCTCCTGTAGTTCATTGATCTTGTCTTTTAGTTCTACCTTTTTAACAAAAATATTGCCAAAGGAAGTTTTGTTCCACTCTCTAATGTTAGCCTTCACATTCCTTAGTTTACATGCCACTTGGGCCAGTTTCGAACCATTATACTTTTTGTCCCACCATTGGGAAACCAGATCCTTGAGATCCTGATGTTGGAACCACATAAGTTCAAATTGAAAGGGTTTGATGTATCTTTTCTTAGAGTCCTCCCCTGTTTCCCATAGGATTGGGTTGTGATCAGACCCGATTATTGGGAGTGCCATTAATGAAGAGTCCCCAAACCTCTCCAGGTATTCTTGAGAAAGAAGAAACCTATCTAATCTGATCTGAATTTGGTTTTCCTTCAGTCTTTTGTTAGACCATGTATAGGAGAATCTATGCAGGTCCACATCCATCAAATCATGTTGCTCAACAAAATCTCTAAACTCATAGATATCAGCAGTTATTCTTTGAGAGACCCCCAATTTATCTGCAAGATTAAGATAGCAATTGAAATACCCTGCCACAATCCAAGGGTAGTTGGGGACCGTCTCCCTCAATTCAGCTAGCTGACTCCAAAGAACCCTTCTCAGTCCCTGTCTAATTAGAGCATATACATTCATTAAGATCCACTCTTCCTGCATGGTTTTATCCACACATAAGAGACAAATAAACCAACTAGACATCATAATCACTCTACTATCAATAACATTCTTGTTCCACATAACCAGCAACCCTCCTACTGTTCCAGTGGCCTCTTGGCCTACTACTTCAGCTTCTCACCAAGTCCTATTATTAAAAGGAATAACTCTGTAGACACCAAAATCTAGCCACTTGCAAGTCATCTATACCTTCCTGTCAGCCACGTGTCTTAATCCATTCCATAACCCAGATTTATTCTCTACCCTTGGATCCACTTTAATCTTAGCCACACGTTCAAAGTGTCGTTAAAACCCTAAAGTGTGCCCTAGGAGTAGATTATAAATTGAGTCACCTTGATGGCTCAAACCCTATGTCTTTTGCTACTTCTATATCCTATGCGCTATCTCTGATTCTAATTCTTCTACTACTATCTCCTCTATCTCTCTTCTGCTACCCTTTCGTCGCAACCATCGCCGCTTTCGTCGTCGCTTTCGCCGTCATCTCTTCTGCAAAATTCTATAGAATCCTCCATTCTTGTCGCAAGTGCCCGCGGGCGTTTACCCCTTTACCAAGTGCCCACGGGCGTTTACCAAGTGCCCACGGGTGTTTACCAAGTGCCCGCGGGCGTTTACCCACAGCCACAGACTCAGACCGGCGTCTAAAACCTTAATCCAAAAGCACGCGGGCGTTCAGCGAGTGCACCAGGGCACCTTTCGTAGCCGATTTGACAGCCACATTACTTCCAAGTGTCGCCTGGTCTAGCTACGTTAACAGAGAACAAGTTTTTGATAGCAGATCCGGTTTATTGATGGCAGCTGATTAAGCTGGAGTGGTCCAAGCAAGGGATACAACAAAGCCCACTCACTCTGTTGGGATTGAAGATACATTCTTCGGAGACGCCACCATTTGTGCCAGCTAGGGTTTCAAAGAACCCTAGCATAACTTGTAACTGTGTATCACAAATAAAGGGTTACAGGCCCAGTTGTATTTAAAAATGATTTTTTAAACTCCATCGATTAATAGAAATCGTTTGTTTTGTGCAACTATTCTGTACTCTGTCATTGTGATTTTATTTATTTTTGTTTGGCGTGTATTTTTAATCTACAAATGGCGATCACGGTGGGACCCCCTAGGGTTTCATATTTTTAATACTTGCTTTACTAATCTGTTCCTATTTTCTGTTTTATTTTGCAGGTTCCAGAAATCGTGAAATTCGCTGTTCCAGCGAACTAGGGTTTCTGAGTTTGCAGAAAACACAACAGACGCAGAGGGGCGTCTGGAAGTCCAATACGAAACGCAGAGGTGCGTTTCAACCTGTGCAGACTCCCGTGGGCATTTGAAGTCAGTTTTACAGAAAAGCGTAGGCTTCCAAGTAAGTGCTATACTTTTTATGTTTTTGGTTTTTCTGCCATATTTTGTTTCTTTTTCAGATCATTACTTTAAAATGAACAAAAACTAAGTAATCTGAAAAAGAACAGTTATTTTTAATTACATTTTTCTTTGCGTTGCATTATTGATTGTTGCTTGCATTAAAAAAAAAATTTTTTTTTGCATACCTAGCTGCATATTAGAATAGCTACGAATTATTTGTTTTAATTATCTAAGTAGGACTATTGATTGGATGTCACTAGTACTCCTGCCATTGGGTGATTCCAGGCAGAGAAGTGGACGAACCTTTCGGTTGCTCCTTTGATATCTGATATCATTGGTAGGCAGGGGGTTTTAAATGGTGTACTTCACTTCTTCAGAGGAAATGACATGTTTTCAGTAGCCTCTTGCTTAGATCATTAGAAATTTTGATTTATAGCCTTGTATGTACACATTAGATAACTAAAACATTAAAAAAAAAAAAAAAATTCATTGCATTTTCATATTGCATTTAAAACAGTGATATCTGGATTTCATCACCAGGTATTGCTTGAAGTTTAGTGACGGTGGAATTCATCTCCATCCATTAAACTTCTGCCTTAGACACCATAGGTCACCCCCGAGCAAACTTGCTGGATTTCATCACCAGTAAGAATCTTGTTGTCCTTTCCTAGCCATAGTTTTTACCTTTTTTTGTGAATAATTCAAGATTAGATCACATGCAAAACTCATAAACCGGACACTTAAAATTTACTATAGATTAAGATAAGAAAATAATTAATTAACCGCAAGGTAAGACATATTGGTTGAAACCTAGGTTGTGACTATTTTCTGATAATTTCTTTAGTGTAAATTTATCATTCCAGTTTTGCATTCTTCTTTTCTAAATTTGTTTAGATTTATTGCTTCATGGTCTTAACAAGGAATCAATCTAAAATGTTAAATCTAAATAATCAAATGGGAAATTCACAGAATATCCCCATCACCAACATGGCCACTTATCCTAGTGAATTTCAGGCAGGTTCGCCTGCAGGACTTTCACGTCCTTCTACCATCTACCACATGGCCATGCCCATGGAAGAAGACAATTCCTCTCATATTGTCCACATTGATATGGCCCAAGTGCAAACTCACTTAAGAGATGGCATTGGCTATATCCTTGAGCCAATCCAAGATTCCCCTATGCAAGATTCTATTTTTCAGCAGGATATTGCATCAACCATACCCGCTGGTTTCACTCAGGTCTACACTAACCCTTTTTTTGAGGCTAATGTGGTATCTGTTTAGCCGGCTTCATCTCCAACATCTTCCTAGATGCTCAATTGTTCTCCTTTGGAGACAAATGTAGTGTCTTCCCGACCACCTTCTCCTCCATGTACCCGGGTGTACACCAATTCTCTTTATGAAGTTGGTGGAAACTCTTCTAGCCATGACCAATTTCAACACTCTTCTTCCCAAACCATTTATGGTTTCACCCTACCTGGGGCATAGTCTACTGTTTCTTCCCAGGTACCGCCTACTTCAGCCACCTTCATTACCCCTGCTATGCAGTCTTCTATGACTACCATGGCAGCCTACCCTCCACCTTCATCCAATCATCCCACCTCCCTTGGGTTAGAGATTAATAAGGTTAAGGAGTACCTCGAAAAATTGATTTTGCAACAACAGCAACAAAATGCTCAACCACCTGTCGTAGTAAATCCTACACCCCAACCAATTTCTACCCGACCGGCTTTTATTAGCTCAGGCCCCACCTGGGTACCCCAATCTTCGGTGGTGTCCATTCCTACCCCACCTTTCTCCCAACCTAGTCCAATTCATCATCCACCAGCCACCAATGGTGGCCCCCAATCACCTTCTTTTCGGTATCATCCATACCAACAACCTGTCCATTCCACACTGCCTAATCCAGGCAATTTCATCCCATCTCATCATTTTTCCACTCCTCCATTACATCATCATAATAATCAAACAAGTCAAAATTTTAATGAAGATCCACGACTCCATGCTATGCAACAATAGATTGACAACCTTATGCTTAACGTGCCTGGCTCATTTAGTCAGAAACCTACGCTAAGGTCATTGATCAATCAACCAATTCATCCTTCGGTACCTTCACCACCATATCCGATTGATTTCACATTACCGAAGTTTGACAAATTTCGAGGAACTGAGGATCCTCATGAACATGTGAGCTCATTCATGCATGCTTGCTTTAGAATCCAAAATAATGATGCTCTTATGCTCAGAACTTTTCCTCAGACATTAGGAGGAGATGCTATATAGTGGTACAATCATTTAGCTCACCATAGCATTTATGCTTACGAGCAATTGATTAATCTATTTTTAGAACGATTCTCCCTGAATGTACAAAAGAGAGTTTCATTGTTCGACTTATACAAGCTCAAGCAACATGACGATGAGACTGTTTATGACTTTGGAAACCGTTGGAGGGCTATCATTAATAAACTGCCATTCTCCCTACCAATGGAGGAGTTAACCAAAATGTTCACCCAGAGTTGTCTAAAACCTGTCTCTTGGTTACTCCAATTACAACAATACAGGACTTTTGAAGAGGCTTTGGCCCAAGCAAGTATCATAGAAGACATTAAAGTCCAAGAGGGTGTTTTAAAACCCCGTAGAAAAGAATGGCAATAAAAGGGCCAACAACGAAATAATAATTATGGCCAAAACAAACAAACACAGGCTAGTACAGCCTCAAATGTTAACCAAGTTAATCAAGTGGTGGCGAGTCAGCCCGTAATGGCTCAACAACAACAAGTAATGCAAAGTCAACCGCAACCAATTGCTTATCATGCGGTACCCGCACCTCCTCAACCAGCTCACAATACTGAGCCAACCATGGAAACTCGACCTTGGCAAAACAATCGTCCCAAGCGACAATTCACACCTTTAGATGAACCATATGCGGTCATATTCAACAAGTTATATAGCACAAATCAATTAACGTTACCTGAGTTTAAACCTTTAGACCCATCTAGAAGGGGGAAGTATTACAAAGAATACCTATTTTGTCCTTATCATAGGCAAAATGGGCACGATATCAATAATTGTACAACTTTCAAACATGTGATCCAAGATCTTATTGAGATTGGAGCCATTAAATTGGATAGCCCCTTAGCCCAACAAAATCAAAATCTTGGTATATTTCAAACACCCCTTCCACATCGGGAGGAAGCTCCAACAACTTCGGGGGGAGTAACTCAGGTAACTCCTCCTAATCAAGTCAACCATGTACAACAATACCAAGGTTTTGTGGGTACTATTAACGTAGTAACCCGGGGTCAAAGGGCAAACCAACCAAATCAGGCTGAACCACAGCCACTTGTACAAACCCCCAGTCCACCTCAGGTAACAGTGACCCAACGACGTGCTAGTACTTCTCAACAACCACTAAATCATTCTACTCAATGCCAACGACCCATCATGTCATTGAGTAGTCGGTTAACTACCAGTTTAAAAATGGCTTCTGCCAAGTTATCGATCTATGACCTCATTAAACAATCTCCTCCGCATAGAGAGGCATTAATGGAAATCTTAAAATCAATCGAGCTTCAAACTCAAGATACTAATGCCTTCAACAACTTTGTGGAGAGTATTCAAACATGCATGGAGCCCTCCATCACTTTCTATGATTTTGAAATCAAACCTATGTCAATAGAAAGTATAGATCCTCCACTGCATATCATGGCCAAGATCGATAACAAGCCATTCAAGAGAGTTTTAATTGACACCGGTTCCTCAATCAATATCATTACAACATCGACATTGAGTCATCTAAAGCTGTCGCCATCCCTTATCACAAAGTCGACTTTTACTCTTAAAGCATTCAATGATGCTTTATCTTCCACGGTTGGCATGATTATCTTGCCCATTGAGGTAGGGGCCCGAACTTTGCATACCTTGTTTCACATCTTGGAAGGGACCATGGCCTACAATGTATTGCTTGGACAGCCTTGGCTTAGGGAGATGAGATGTGTCCCTTCTATACTGCATCAATGTCCGAAGTATGTATATGAGGGACAGGTTCATTGTGTACCTGTTGACACGGAACCCTTCAAACATTGCAACTATGTCTCAAATCCTTATGATATTGTGTTGCCATCCACTCATCTTTTCTTGACCCCATCTATTTCTTCTATACCATCTTCTTCTAAAGCTCCCATTCCTGAGGAGCCACCCATCATATCGCAACCATTTTCCTCTTCCGCTATTCCATCTCATTCACCACTTTCTTCATCAACTAATCTTCCTTCTTCTTCATCAGTGACCACATGCACATGTGGCCATAACCAATCATCTCTTTCCACGTCATTACCCCCTTCTTCTACACCTTCTTCAACATCACCTATTATTCCTCCATCTTCCCAACCATCAACAGCTGATGTTTCACAAGTTAGTGAAGCATCAACCCAACCAAATCCTTCCAATTCTTCTATCCCACATTCTTCTATTCCATCATCAAGTCCATCTCCCTCCCAATTCAAGGTCCATCTCACTGATGCAGGTATTGGTGAGTATGCCATTCAAGATGTCCACATCACACCATTCAATGTGCAAACAGTTAAAGATTTTGGTCGTCCACATGACCAACATTTATCCATTGGATCGGTTTATAACATGGGTTCTATGCCAAATTCCATTAATTTTGTATATGGGGGAATAGAGTCATATTCTAGTCCTACTACCATACCAGAACCCAAGCATCCAGTCCCTACCAATATTGAAAGGATGGAGGGTTTTCCCTCTCGCTATTTCCACAGACATAATTGGCAGCAATTTGGCCTAGGTCGATACGAGCAAGGGGTAACTGAACGCATCGATATGCCATACCAGAGACCCACTGAGCGTTTTTGTCTGGGCTACCAACCACTTCCATCCCTTTCTTCTTTTGAGCAAACTTTTCAAAGCATTAATCTTAATTCAGAAGAAGAAATCCTCCACCTCGACGAATCCGAAGATGAAGCCTATGAAGAATTTGACGTCATGTCAAATGGTGATGAATCTGAAGAAGAGTCGGCGTCCATTGTTCTCCTCACTAAACAGGACGAGTTTTATCTCCAATTGTTCCCTCTCCAAGAGGCCATCTTTCGCTTGTTTCTTCCACAAGAACGAGGTGAACCACCCCATCCGCCACATCCATAAGCCATAATCCAAACCTGTATTATATGTATATACTAAAATAGTGGTTTTCACCACTACCAAAAAAAAAAAAAAAAAAAAAAAATCAGAAAATTCCCAAAAAAAAAAAAAAAAAAAAATCAAAATATATAAAAATACTTTATTGCTTTATGTATGTGTGTAATAGTGGTTTTCACCACTGCAAAAAAAAAAAAAAAAAAATGAAAAACTAAAAAAAAAAAAAAAAAAAAAAAAATGAAAAACTATGTTGTCTTGCATCTCAGGTCTTCCGAGGTCTTCACCGGTTTTCCCTTCCATTCCGCCCATCCTTTCTTCCATAAGTCGACAATGAATTTCGAAGACTTATTCACACCACTCCATAATCCATATGATCCGGATAAGCCAATCCCGATCAATCCAAGCCTGATTGACATGGATCGGATTTCATCCCCTCCATCTATTTCAGAGTTCATCCTTTCCGAGGAATTGTTTAGGGCTTCCACCAACTACATTCCTCCTTCACCTCCACATTCACCTTCATCTTCTAAGCCAGAGGTCTTCCAAGCAGACATAGATGAGAGCAAGGCACAGGAGCTTGATGACATTTTAGATGACATAAATCGATCCCTACTCCCCATCGCCTTAAGGAAGGTTCCCACATGTCTATTGAAGAAACTATCGATGTAGACCTTAGTACGGACCAAGATGGCACCCAAATTGTGAAGCGGCTAAAAGTCTATCATCGAGAGGAACAAGAGCAAATGATTGCTCTACTCAAGCGGAAGAAGGAGATATTTGCATGGTCTTACAAAGACATGCCGGACCTAGACCCTAATTTGGTTGTCCATAACCTCACCTTACAAAAAGATGCTAAACCTGTCAAACAGAAACTTAGGAAAATGCATCCTACCGTGGCCCTCATAGTTAAATCGAAGATTCAAAAACTTTTGGATGTTAAATTTGTCGTCCCGATTGATTAACCTGAGTGGCTCTCTAACATGGTACCCGTTCGTAAGCCTAATTGGGGGATACATGTTTGCACCGATTTTAGAGATCTAAATAAAGTGTGTCCTAAGGATGATTTTCCTCTTCCAAACATTGATACTCTTGTCGACACCTGTGCTGGTCATGAAATGCTTTCGTTCATGGATGGATTTTCAGGATACAACCAGATTCGAATAAACCCTGAAGATCAACACAAAACAACATTTACTACACCTTGGGGAACTTTTTGTTACAGGGTGATGCCCTTTGGCCTTAAGAACGCAGGTGCAACTATCAATGAGCCATGACTTATATTTTCCACGATTATATGCATAAGATTATCGAAGATTATGTGGATGATTTATTGGCAAAATCTAAAACTCGACAAGAGCATTTTGATGTATTGGAAATTTTTTTTGATAGACTTCTAGAGCATAAAGTAAGGTTGAACCCTAAGAAATGTGTCTTTAGTGTTACCTCAGGCAAACTCCTAGGTTTTATTATCTCTAAACGAGGTATTGAGGTGGACCCAAACAAGGTCAAAGCCATTATGGAAATGTGTCCCCCAACTAATTTGAAGGAGTTGCATAGTTTGCAAGGAAAGATTAATTCAATCCGTCGCTTTATTGCACAACTTTCTGATAAATGTAGGCCATTTTGCCACCTACTACAAAAGGGGGTACAATTTTCATGGACAGATGAATGTCAGAAAGCCTTTGATGACATAAAGCAGTACTTAGCATCTTCTCCAGTCTTAGCTCCGCCTCGTCCAGGGGTCCCTTTCAACCTTTATATCTCAACAACGAACTTTGCCTTAGGGACAATGCTTGCACAAAAGAATGAACAAAATCGTGAGCAAGCTATCTATTATATTAGTTGAACATTGGTAAGCTATGAAACCCGATATTCTTATGTGGAAAAGTTGTGCTTAGCAGTGGTTTTTGCCACTAAGAAACTTCGTCATTATATGCTTAGCCATACAACATATGTCATAGCTAGAGAAAACCCTCTGCGTTATATGATGTCTCGCACTTATAATAACACTCGTACCGCTAAATGGATAATGTTGCTTACCGAATTCGATCTTGAATTCATTAGCCGAAAATCTGTTAAAGGTCAAGTTATAGCCGATCAACTTGCGGAAGCTCCGCTACCTAGTGATCATCCTTTGATTATTGAGCTCCGAGATGATTCGGTATTTGCTATCACTGAACAAGAAGAGGACATCATTTCGGAGGAAGATGTTGACATCACGCTATTCTTTGATGGCTCTAAGTGCGCGAAAGGTCGAGGCGCTGGAGTTGTGTTTCATACACCTCAAGGGATTCCCATCCCTTTATCATTCAAACTAGACTTCCAATGCACCAATAATACGAGAGTATGAAGCCTTAATTTTAGGTCTTCAATCAACCATAGCTATGAGTATTAAGCGTATTCGAATATTTGGGGATTCTCAACTCATGGTTAAACAAATTACAGGAGAATACCAAGCCAAAGAACCTACCATTAAGCTTTATCGTGATGTAGCAATGAAGTTGCTCTCTAAGTTTGATTGGTATGAGATCACTAGTTTGCCTCATTCGACTAATAGATTTTCGGATGCCATGGCCTCTCTTGGATCATTGATTCCAAAGGACTCCCTTGGAGAGGTACGACCCCTAATCATTTCCACAATCTCTAAGTCTGCAATTGTCCGTACTTGAGTCTAAAGATGAAAAAGATGTTTGCTTTATCCATTCGGATCTATATGAGCCTTGGTCTAGTGAGATAGTAGCCTTCCTCAAGTTTGGAACACTTCCACTCGATTTGTCTCAAGCGCCCGCCGCCGCTTTAAGCAAAAGGCAGCTCGTTTTGTTCTTTTGGGGGATGTGTTGTATAAACGTGGATATGATGGAGTACTCCTCCGTTGTCTAGAAGCGAGGTGAAACACATAGAGCTATTGCTGAAGCCCATGATGGTACTTGTGGTGGTCATTTTAGTGGAATGGCCATTACGAAGCGTATTTTACGTATGGGGTATTATTGGCCCACTATGGAACAAGATTGTTGCAAATATGTTAAACAATGTAAAAAGTGTCAAGAACACGCTAATTTAATCCATATACCATCACAAGCTTTATAGCCCATCCAAAGCCTTTGGCCCTTCTCACAATGGGGTCTCGATTTAATTGGCAAGATTTCACTTGCCTCTTCGGGACAACATACTTTCATCATTACAGCCACTGAATACTTCACAAAGTGGATTGAAGCTATTCCTCTAACCAGTACGATAGGTCCTAGAATTATGGAGTTTATACTTCACCATATCATTTGTCATTTTGGTATTCCATCTAAAATCATTTCTGATAACGGTAAGTCTTTTAAGAATAAGGATGTTCGAGCTCTTTGCGAAAAGTATAATATCCAACATAGTTTCTCAACTCCTTACTACCCACAAGCCAATGGACAAGCTGAAGCTTCCAATAAGACCATAATTGCTATTCTTAAGAAACTTGTTAAAGAAAATCATAAAGATTGGCATACACAAATCCCCTTGGCATTATGGGCCTACAGAACAAGCATCAGAACTCCCATTGGGGCAACGCCATTTTCTTTGGTCTATGGAGCTGAAGCAATCATGCCTCTTGAGGTCGAAATCCCTTCCTTGCGAATTTCTTTGCAGGAATTTATCGATGATGATACTGCTAGACAAGCACGTCTTGATCAACTCACACTCATAGATGAAAAATGAATCAATGCTTTAGAGCATTTGCGAGTTTATCAAGACCGATTGAAACGTGCTTACAATGCCAAAGTTCATCTAAGAGAATTTCAAGTAGGGGATCTTGTCCTTAAAGAGAATCAACAAAACACCAATGCATTGCCGCATCTTCGAGATAAATTCGTGGCTAATTGGTTAGGTCCATATATGGTCATTGAAAGAGTGGGTAATGGAACTTATAGACTTGCCAGTTTAGAGGGAGAGGAAGAACCCGAACCACTTAATGTTATACACTTGAGGGCATTCTACGCATAGTTTGAATTTTATATGTACATATATACATGGCTTGTAAAAAAAAAAAAAAAACAAATAAAATAAAAAGAATTTGCATTTCATTGTTAGTTGCATACATCTCATTCAAAAACATTGCATTTCATGTGCATACATCTCATTGAAAACCATAACATTTCATTTTCAACCATAGTTGCATATCATGTTAGAGACCATTCTATCTTTTGGATATAAAATTTGGTCAAGCAAAAGTCATGTTGCCTTAATCAGGGGCACCTTCATAAAATCCATCAAATCGAATTGTCATTCGTACACCCATTTTCCATTTGCACATATTTACATTGCCAAAATGTTTTCAGTCACTCAGCCATTTCTAGTGTTTTAAGCAAAATTCGAAATGCATGTTAAAGTTCTCTAGGGCCATATCACAAATTACACTAAATAAAATCTTGAGTATTGGGAAATGATTTCAAAAGCGGTCTTGAACCTATCACATTTTCACATCTTAAAAACATTTTGTGTCAAAGAGAGATAACACCATCCTTGGGTTGTGCCTCGAAGTGAACAGGGTAATCCTCGTATGTCCTATCATGCAAACATAGTCCATAAAATAGTGGTTCTTACCACTATCACAAGCAATTACAAAATATAAATATAAATAGAGTAGTAAGGATAGGGTAAAATTCTCATCATACTTTGGTTGAGAATCCGATTCCCCAAAGCTCTAAGGAAATTAACATTTTTCACACACCATTGATCCCAAATAAGTTGTAAGGATTGTACTACTTGTCCAGTCAGACGGATAGGTAGCCATCCCCAAAGCTTACAAAGGTAAAAAACAACATGGACTATGGAGTTAACCTTCATCGGGGCTATAGACGCTTGACTGGCAGTGGAGTATACTCATTGCGTGGCGACATGTCTCTCCTCAAAGAGAGACCTCTGAATGCTCATACGGACAAACTAGCTTCGGGGTATTATCCATAACAGGGTTACTTAATTTATGCAAGATAAGGTTAATGAACACACTTGCACACACACAGGTTTTTGATTGCCTAGAGTCACTACCATGCTTCTGATTTGGTTAATGAACTCACATGCACACACATTTGGTCCTAGTTGAATTAGGCAGTATTAGTAAGTTTGTTTGATACCACTAGCATGTTTGAGTCTTTGTAAAACAGTCTTCCTCCATATTTTCTTCCATATCAACCTCCATATCTTCTTCCATATTCATGTCATTCCATACGTCATTCATTCACAAGCTACCAAGTTCGGTGCCCCTGATTAAACAATTATGATAACAGTTGGCTAAATCTAACTATCTAAAAGTATGAGTGCTTCTTAGTGCATATTTTATTTACTTAGTCTCGCATTAATCATCTATAACTTTGCATTCCATTCCATCACATATGCATTAAAACATATAAAAAAATGAATCACAAAAAAATAGGCATTCACACAAAAGAAAGTAAAACACTAAAAATAAAATCCATGTATATATATGTATAAAGATCAAAACGTACAGTGAATGCCAAAAGGATACAAAATACAATAGAGCACCAAGGCTCATAAAGAGTGCATCTAAGCACTAAGCTAACCATCAAAAGAGGATCCTTGTGACCTAGTAGGAGCCCTAGACCTAGTGGTGTGCCTAGACTCACTACGCCTAGAGACAGAGGAGGATGGAGGATCAGGCAACACAATGTGATGCCTAAACAATGTGTCCTCTAGAGCCTCAATGTAATGAGTCCTAGACCTAAGTCTAGATATGTCTATCCCGTGTCATCGCTCCCGCTCTGCTAGCTCTACCTGGAGTCTCGTCACCCTGTCTTCCTGGGGCACCCTAGTCGCTCCATCCAAGTTCGCCTGCATCTGGGCCATCCTCTCCTCCTGAACAGCTATCAGGGCATCCCGCTCTGCAACCTATTGCTCTAGCCGAGCTATCCTCTCATCTCGGACAGCTAGCATAGCATCGCGCTCTGCTATCTACTGTTGCAGCTGCACCAGATCATCCTCGTGCTTGCTAGGGGGTACCACCCTAGTCGCTCCATCCAAGTCTGCCTACATCTGGGCCATCCTCTCCTCCTGAACAGCTATCAGGGCATCCCCCTCTGCAACCTATTGCTCCAACCGAGCTATCCTCTCATCCGAGACAACTAGCATAGCATCGCGCTCTACTATCTACTGCTGTAGCTTTGCCAGATCATCCTCGTGCCCGCTAGGGGGTACCTCCCTAGTCTCTCCTATGGCCTCTCCTAGGCCCTCACCATCATCCTCCTCATCATATTCGCTCCCTGGTGCCTACCGCGTCATCTTACCCTTTCGCCTTCAACTATTAGATCGAAGGCGGGGACCCTCCCTGTGCTTGGGAACCTCTGCGGTTCCCTCGTCCTCTCCAGCTCCAACAACCACCAATGGTGGCTCCCACCTTGGCTCTACAACCATCCATGCTGCATACTCAGTTGTTACCCTGACGTCATCCACATCGAGGATCTCCATGTCCTCATTGTCCTCTGTCGCCTCCCTCCATGGCTCAGCACATGGCAAATCCCCCTTTGATCTGTGCCTCCGGTAGCGCACTGGCTCACCAGGGACATCCTGTCTCAATCCGACCTGGCGGAGCACTCGAGACATATGTATGTACTCCGCCTCGCTATGGCCCCGACCCACTACCCATATATCCTGTCGCACCCATCTCAAATGCTCTCCATCATCGATCCACCTCGCCTCCAGCCAGGGCCTCCAAATGACTTGGGCATCTATCAAGTCTGCCCATAAACTCCTATACCATTGCTTCGATTTAACGGGGCAGCTCGGCTGTCTCTCCTCCGCCACTGGCCATCTCCTACCATAATCCTGGCTCATGTCCCAGTAAGCACATGGAAACCCCTCCGGTCGGGCCACTCTGAAGTGCTCCCAGCCCTAGCACTGGAGAACCAAACTGCAACCTAGGCCCTTCCGGCCCCGTCTCTGAACCTCATACAACTCCCGGTACACTTGTGCCAATAAAGCGGGTGCCCAGGCATACACTACCCTATTAGTGAGCATCTCGCTCACTACACCCATCAGGTTCCATGGAAACCTGCACTCGATGCTGTTCGGGGCCACAATGTTGGCCAATACGAACATCATCAGAGCCTCCACCGCTACCAACTCCTTGGCCGTATACATGGCCAAGTAAGGAATCCCCCCGCTCTCCGTCCGGATCTCCCTCCAGTCATCCCCAAACAACTTGGCCATCTTCGTGGCCCTATCTCATCCAACCTCCACCCGCGCCCCCTCCACGGGCACCTTGAGGATGCGGTATACATCCTCAAGCGTCACCGTCATCTCTCCAGTCAGGAGCTGAAACGTCCCCCGATCTGGATCCCACCTCTCATCCAAAGCCGAGAGGTACCCCTCATTTGCCTGAACTACCTCCAACCGGGCTGCCTCCGCTAGCCCCATCGCCTCCTAATATCTCCCGCTCTGCTCGGGACAATGACCTCCTCATCCCCGGAATGATAGGGGAGAATCGATGTCGTGCCTCTAACACCCTAAGCTGCAAAACAACAAAACAAAAATTTGTTACAAATTATTTTTTTCCAAAAAAAAAAAAAAAAAAAAAAAACAAATAAAAGTACTTTCTTAAATAAACAAATACCTCAACTGGCTGCACTGGCATGTCCGCTCCCATCTCCGCCATAGCTCCCGCGTGCTTCACTCTCCCACACAACCTTTCACTTCACTTCACTTCATTCCACTCCCTCAGACGCACTTCTCTCAAGCTCGAACGCACAAATGAGCGAAATTCTCATTGAAACTGTTTAAATAGCTAGTTTTGGCACCCTGAAACGCAGTGGGGCGTTTCATGGCACATTCAGATGCAATGGGGCGTTTCATGATGCATTCAAACACCGACGGGCATTTCTGCCACCTCCAAATGCATACCGACGTTTGGTGTCAGTATTGAATAAAAGAACAAAACTTACAAAATTGAAGCTTACCTCCTCCAAATTTCATCAAATTGCATCCATCCATTCTTCTTATCATAATAAAACATTTTGTGAAGGTTACAATAGTTTTGGAAACAAATTTTGTCATTTTTCTCAAAAAGCGCATCATTCATCATTGATTTACAAATTGGGTTAAAAACATTCAAAACCTTCACAAAATTAACCACATTCATCAATTCTTCTAATCTATCGTCAATTTCATTCATTCTTCTTTCATCATGCATATTTTTGCCAAATAAAATTAAAGTAACCTCGTATCTAGTGGTATATTCTATCACCTTGGCGATTGCAGCGATTTGCATCCATGCAATTCGGTAAGAGGATTAAACCACCATAAGGACACCTACCATTTATCATCATCAATTATTTCACTGTTTGAAAATTGGAAATCAATTTTGGGTATCCTACTTTTCAAGTGACCTCATACCAAGATTAATTTGCTCAACAATTGTCATTGATGGCCTAGTTCATGGGGCTTTAAACGTGGACAATCTTCAATATCATAATTATTTTGAGTCTTGCTAGAGATTAAGGCTACCTAGGTTGATTGGTTTCGACCCGAGGAATTATCCATACAGTCACTAGGAGCATCTCTGAAGTTCTGGACTCTTTCATATTGCATCTCTG
This sequence comes from Wollemia nobilis, assembly GCA_028583015.1. Classification (NCBI taxonomy): domain Eukaryota; kingdom Viridiplantae; phylum Streptophyta; class Pinopsida; order Araucariales; family Araucariaceae; genus Wollemia; species Wollemia nobilis. Next base: position 2,198,244 of record JAQPPZ010001004.1, on the reverse strand, counting down.
CATATCAATGGCGCCAACAAGGCAATTTCATCAACAGTATGGATTCACCCACAGGAGTTGGGGCATCCGTTATCAATTTTTAACTTTCCTAATAGTAAAATTCATCTTACATGATCATGGAATTTAAAATTTGGCAAAAATCCCTTTCTAACCGTTGGGGCAAAAAACGGTTCATCTTTCACATCACTCATATCGTCTTCAATCATATTCTTTTCTGGTTTGTACACCAACCCCTTTTCTGTTGGGACATAAACAGATGGTTCATACACCAACCCCTTTTTCACCGTTGGGGCAAAAACGGTTCATTTTCTTTCGAATTTCTTCCAATTGGCTCATGAGAACCATTCTCGCTCGCCAATTGAGGGGGTAAGTTGATAAATTTTAAATATTCTTTTATTCTTTGGTCTTCAAAGTTGTGCTTTAGTCTTGAGAGAGAGTTGCGTCTGATCCAGCTTTTCAGGTGTCCTAAGTTTTTGTGTTGCATTGTGTCTTCACACAAAGCAACTCAAAAAGGGGCATCTGTAGACACCAAAATCCAGCCACTTGCAAGTCATCTATACCTTCCTGTCAGCCACGTGTCGGTCATCCACCTTCCCGCCATTATTTGGCCCAAATCCACACTTTCCCGCCATTATTTGGCCCAATTTCACCTTTCCCGCCATTATTTGGCCCAATTTCACCTTTCCCGCCATTTTTCATCCCCAAATTTATTTAAATTAATATTTATATATATATATATATATTTTAATATTTTAATATATATATTTAAATAATAGTTTAAGTGATTTAATCTGAGCCGTCCATCCTTCATTTAATCTTATCCGTCCATCCATCTTAATCCATTCCACAACCCAGATTTATTCTCTACCCTTGGATCCACTTTAATCTTAGCGACACGTTCAAAGTGTCGTTAAAACCCTAAAGTGTGCCCTAAGAGTAGATTATAAATTGAGTCACCTTGATGGCTCAAACCCTATCTTTTTGACCTATCTCCTATGCGCTATCTCTGATTCTAATTCTTCTACTGCTATCTCCTCTATCTCTCTTCTGCTACCCTTTCGTCGCATCCATCGCCGCTTCCATCGCCGCTTTCGCTGCCATCTCTTCTGCAACATTCTACAGAATCCCCCATTCTTATCGCAAGTGCCCACGGGCGTTTACCCCTTTACCAAGTGCCCGCGGGTGTTTACCCCTTTACCAAGTGCCCACGGGCGTTTACCAAGTGCCTGCGGGCATTTACCCACAGCCATAGACTCAGACCGGCGTCTGAAACCTTATTCCAGAAGCACGCGGGCGTTCAGTGAGTGCACCAGGGTGCCTTCTACAGCCGATTTGATAGCCACATTACTTCCAGGTGTCGCCTGGTCTAGCTACGCTAACAGAGAACAGGTATAAATTAGTTTAAAGCAAGTAACTTCTTTTATTCTATTTGATCTGTTATTGAATTCCTGCATTTTGTTTTTCTAGGGTTTTAGATTGTTTTCGAGGGCTCACACAGTGGAGCCCTCTTATTAATTTCTAACTCCTTTATAGTGTTAATGTGTGCAGGTTTTTTGACAGCAGATCCAGTTTATTGATGGCAGCTGATTAAGCTGGAGTGGTCCAAGCAAGGGATACAACAAAGCCCACTCACTCTATTGGGATTGAAGATACATTCTTCGGAGACGCCACCATTTGTGCCAGCTAGGGTTTCGGAGAACCCTAGCATAACTTGTAATCGTGTATCACAAATAAAGGGTTACAGGCCCAGTTGTATTCAAAAAGGAGTTTTTAAACTCCATCGATTAATAGAAATCGTTTGTTTTATGCAACTATTCTGTACTCTGTCATTGTGATTTTATTTATTTTTGTTTGGCGTGTATTTTTAATCTACAAACTCTACTCTCCTACATTTTAGTTTCTTGCAGTAAAATCATATCCGGTTTGTGTTCTTGTCTAAGAGCATACAAAGCTCTTATTTTTGCAGGATTACTCCCCCGTATATTCCATGAAAGAATATTCATTTATGGGCTTTGGATCCTCGAGCCTTCGCCCCAAAGAGCAATACTACTTGAATGCCATCAGCCACTCCTTGCTCTGCTTCTTTCTGCCTTAAGGCAGCATTGCTAGGTTTCTCTCTTCCTACCGAACCATATCCCCATACATCCGCTCTAGGCTGGGGTTCCTTGGGATTCACTTGGCTTCTAGTAACCATCTTGGATAGGTCAGTCTTGGTCTTTGGGGTAACAATCTGGCTTTCTAGGTTAACTGGTCTTTTTGACAGTGGAGATGATTTCGTGCTCTTAGCTTCTTGATTAGTAGATTCTTTTTTCCCTGCTTTGGGGTTACACTGATCTTGGTGGTTCACCTCTTCCTCCTGAGTATCCTTGCCTGTATTATTAGTTTCGTACTCCTTCCTATGATTTTGCTCCTCTAAATCCTTCTCTTGAGTCTCCTCTACCTCAGATTCCACTTCTTGGCTATCCATCTGATCTCCCTTCAGATGATTTAATGCATCAAAACTGTTCTCCACTGGGATGTTGATCTCCTTGGAATTTCTTCCCATAAATTCCTCTGCAGTACATGGGACCACTTCCATCGAGCCTCCATAGGTCTCCTGTATTACCCAATCAAACTTACTTGCCCCAGGGCATTGATCTATGGGGTTATTTCCTTTGTGATTTGGCTATGAGGCTTGTTGTATCATCTTAGGAGCAGGTTGAGCTTGAGGGTTCCCATCAAAGGGACCAGCTCCCCTGTGAGAGGGTTTTAGGGCATAGGTATTTTTTGGAGGAGGGTTATAACATTGCCTCTTGCTTACAATAGGGTGAACTAGGTCTTTGATATTTGGATTTCGAGCTTCGCATCCTTGAGGCCCATGTTGGGTAGGAATGGAGATCTGCGGGGGAGGGATATTATTCTGGGTTTAAGGAGTAGTATTTTGGAGTGGGGGCTGGTTCTTGGAAATGCAGTGGATACCTTGGTGCCCTACCTTCCTGCAAACACTACACTTAAAAGACATATTTTCAAATTCAAAGACCTGAGTGTGAAGGCCAAACATAGACGATAATATAATGGATTTAGGGAGCTCTTTACTCAGGTCCGCCAACACACACATGCGAGTAGAGAGGAGTCTTGTTTTGCTCAAGGTTGTAGGATCAATAGCTATTAGTTCCCCAATCTCTGTAGCTATCCCAGCCAAGATTTGTTCATTCCAAAAAAGCAGAGGTAATCCCGGCATCTTAACCCAAATCGAAGCCAAATCTAGCACCTAAGTCTGGGGGTTGAAATTGGGGGACCAACGCTTCAGATACAAGCCCCTTTTCCCAAAAAACCAAGGACCTCCTTGAAGAGTCCTTTCCATGTCCTGTTCACATTGAAATGTCACCAAAAGAAAACTCTTGGGTAAAGCCTTAATCATCATACCGGCCCTTGGCTGCCATTTTTGGACGGCCCATCTCCTTATGAATTCCAAGTCCGGCCTTAGCCCCATAAATTTTGCCACCAGAGATGTTCTGCCCTCCATAGCCACATGATGAGCTAAGGTATCCGGGACGTGCAAGCTACCATTGACAGATTTTAGATTAAAACAAGAGTCGGATAATTTTTGCTTCTTGCGAAGAGCATTAAGATATGAAGGTCTCCAGTTGCCAGATTTCTCTTTGTCTCCTTCTTGGGTCTTCCTTTGATCCTGACACACAGAGTCCTAGTCCCCCTTAGAGATATCTTCAACCGCATCCGCCCAACGCCCTTGGACCGGTTCCAATAGAACTTCCTTGTCCACATCCTCCGCCTGGGGGCCTGCTATCTCACTAGATCCCCCACCTGCCGCATCTGTTGATCTACCCTCCGAAGCCCCACACCTAGGGTTTATCGCCCCTAGACCTCTTGCTCCTCCTCCTTGCTGCTCCATCTGTCACAACTTGCTGCCTCCAAAATTTGCCATTTTTTTTTTTATTAGGGCCAAAATTTCTATGACTGCTACAGTGCACAGGTTGCTATAGTGGCGACTACTATAGATCGTAGGCTTCTACAGTGGCGGGTGCTATAGTCCATGGGATGCTACCAGACCAAGTGCAAGAAATCAAAGTACTTTATTAAAACCATCCAAATATTGAGTTGTAATTGATGTCAAAGGAGCATGGAATATTATTCAAGGGTGAAAATTTTATAGGATGGACAATATATCATTGATATCAAAGATGGGTTTAATAAATAGAAAACAGTGGAAAATCATCGAGGGTAAATATATATTACAAGAACCCAGGTGTTGTAGGTGAGTTGGAGAGGAGAGGGCAATCCTCCAAGGGAGGTCCCAGGTTCGAATCTCCACCCTACCAAAAAGCTGAATTGGGTACCCAAAATCCAATTGATAATGTTGGTGCGGGCAAGGTTGGGTGCGACTCCTGGGTGACTTTGATGGTATAGAACCCCCTGTTCATGGTCTCTCAGACCAAGGCGGCCTTGCAAGGGATTTTTTGCTATATATATATATATATTACAAGAAAAGTTTATTGCAAAGCAAGGCAATTATTTTTAAGGATTATAATATTTAAATGTCAAATTTAAATATTATAAAAGAGATGGACAAAGGCTTAAAAGTGCTTGGGACAAAAGGTTTAAAAGAAGGACAAAAGTTTAAAAGCTTGGGATAAAAGTTTTGAAATTATAGAAGGATTTGGACAAAGGTTTAAAAAGTAAAATATTATAATATTTAAATCCAAAGATTTAAAATATTATAATATAAACAAGTGTAATTTTAAAAGGTGCCAATGTCATGAGAGCAAGCATAAAGTCAAAAATCTATAAGCAAAATATAACGTCGACGTTCCATTGTGAAATTCATTTGAGTAATGTGTTCAAGAAGCGTAAATTAAAAATTCCTTCATGTGAAATTCATGGAGAGCAGAAGATAAGAAAGGGAAGCGTGCATGTCTTTGAAGGCAGAATAAAAAATGATTCGTGATTCCATTTGAGTGGCTAGCCCAGATGGTAGCCTAGCCTATGCTAGAGCATTGTGGAATAGGAGGTCATGGGGATGATTCATGGTAGCACCATTTTGCTAAGATTTTGGTCAGAGAGAAATTCAAAAAGACTTAAAAAGAAAAATTGTGTGCCTTGGTTTTCGTGTGGATGACTAGCTCGAACGGTAGCCTAGCTTGCACTAGGGTGTGGGTGAGCATGAGGTTACAGGGTCAATTCGTGGTGGTTGTGTGAGGTAAGGGCAAAATAATTTTTGATTAAATTAAATTTAGGGAGACAAGGTTTTGAATTGATTTTACTATGCAATTTTATTTTAGAGAGATATAAGGTTTGCATTGTGTGTTATTGTGTTAGGGAGTTATAAGGTGTATTGGGATTAATTGAAAATTGTATTTTGCATATTGTGTGAGGGAGTCATAAGGTATATTGTGATTAATTGAAAATTACATTTTGCATATTGTGTGAGGGAGTTAGAAAGTTAAATTTATTTGTGCATTAGTAAATGAGATATAAGGTGTATTATGGTTAAATTTATTTGTACTTGTGCATGTTACAAAAAGGAGATATAAGGTGCAATTGTGATTGATTTTAAATTGTATTTTGAATATTAAAAAGGGGGTTTAATATCTGTGCAAGAAAGAGAAAATTATTAACAAAATTTTTGAAGGAACAAAAAGGGAACTATTTTTGTAAAAATAGGTTTGGAAAGCTCATCATAATCATTGAGGCAGATTTAGAGACATCGTGGGCAGGATTGAGTAGGTTGTGAGCAGGTTGTGTGAGTAGATTTGAGTAGGGTTTGGATCAGATTTGAGTAGACCTTTTGAGCAGGCTTTATGAGCAAATTTGAGCAGGTTTTATGAGTAGATTTGAGCAGGTTTTTGTGAGCAGATTTGAGCAAGTTTTTGTGAGCAGATTTGAGTAGGTTTTATGAGTAGATTTGAGCAGGTTTTTGTGAGAAAATTTGAGCAGATTTGTGAGTAGGTTTGGAGTGAATTTGAGTAGAGCTATGAGCAAGATTTGAAGCAGACCAGAGAAAAGGGGATTGGTGTCTCCTATGGATTAGGGTTTAATATTTGTGTAAGAAAGAGAAAATGACTAACCAAATTTTTGAAGGAATAAAAAAGGGAACTATTTTTGTAAATATAGGTTTGGAAAGCTCATCATAATCATTGAGGTATATTTAGAGACTTCATGAGTAGTATTGAGCAGGTTGTGAGCAGGTTGTGACTAGATTTGAGCAGGTTTTGGAATAGATTTGAGTAGACCTTTTGAGCAGGCTTTGTGAGCATATTTGAGCAAGTTTTGTGAGTAAATTTGAGCAAGTTTTATGAGCATATTTGAGCAGGTTTTTGTGAGAATTTTTGAGCAAAGTTGTGAGAAGGTTTGGAGTAGATTTGAGCAGAGTTGTGAGCAGGCTTTGGAGAAAACTAGAGTAAAGGGGATTGGTGTCTCTTATGGATTGGGATCCATGAACTAGAGCAGAGTAAATTAAGGTCCACGAAATAGAGTAGAGGGGATTGGTATCTCATGTGGATTGGGGTCCACGAAGTTATGAGAGGAGATATGTGTCTCCTGTGGATAGAGCTCCACAAATATTGTAATAGGTAATTAGTTTCCACAAAATTTGTTGAGAAAATTTATAAGAAATATTTCTTTGGGGATGTAGCCCACATTGGGTGAACCACGTTAAATTTATATATATATTTTTTATTTGTGGAAAACATCCCAAAAGGGATGCCACTTTCGGGTAAGACCCAAGGAGGCAGGGGTATCCATTCCGCCAAAAATGCCCAGGACTCGGACCTGGACTACCACCTTTGACATACTCAAGGAGCAAACAAACATACAAAACCAATTTAAAAATAAGTAAATAACAACAAAAATAATAAAATAAACTAAAAAACATGCTCCTTGAGTGTGTCAAAAATAAAAGCACAACCAAACACGCACAACAAGATAAAAGAAAACACAACACAAACCACAGAAAAACACAAGAACCACATAAAAAAACACAAACAAGACAAAAACAACAGAACACTACAAAGACAACCCAAAAAAAACATGAAAAATAAACACAACCAAAACCTAAAAAAAAAAAAAAAAAAAAAAAAAAACAATCAACAACAAACATAAACAAAAACAAAAAACATAGAAAACACTCATACATAAAAACACGAAATAACACAAACAAAGAGAAACCCAAGAACAAGAAAAAAAAAACACAAGAACAATAAAAAAAAACATAAAAAAAAAACACAAAACAACAAAAACACATGAACAACAAAAAACAACACAAAGAACACAAAAATAAAACAAAACAAAAGAACCCACCCACCTTAAAAAACTAAAAAAAAAAAAAGAAAAAAGAAAAAAGAAATTGAACATAACAATGACCTATCTAGACCAAAAGACTATTAAGGCAAGAATCAACAAAGGAAACAAAATAAATAATAGAATGAGCTAGGGAACTAAAAAAAACTGAATGAACCAAAGAGAAGCAAAAAAAAAAAGCAAGAAGAAACTAGGTACCTTTAGAACTAGAGCCATCCAAAGAAATGATAGAAAGAAGAGCTTCCCTAATTTGAGAAGCCCACCATATAGGAGGGTTGCCATAACAAGTAAGATCACCTTTGTCTAAAGCCCAATTAGCTAAAACATCAACACTCTTGTTTTGATCTCTGACCACATGATTGTAATCAACTTTCAAAAATTCCATATGGATTAATTGAATCTTCTCAATAATTCTTTTTATTCTTCAATCTACCTTATGATTCTTAGGAGGAGTCTTCAAGAGATTAATCATAAGTTGAGAGTCAAACTCAACTAACACCTTTTCCAATCCAACCTTAGTAGCCTCCTGAAGGCCTCTGAGGATACCATACCCCTCAGCAAGGTTATTGGAAAGAATACCCAAATTCTCAAGCAAAAGTAAAAACCAGGGAGCCATCTGAAAGTCTACCAATTCCTCCCACACTGGCTTTTCTAGGGTTCCCTCTAGAGGCTCCATCAATATTGACTTTTCCAAAATCTTTAGGAGTAGGTTGCCAATTTCTAGTCCTATCCATCTTACTAATACCCACATTTCCTTTAAGTTGGTTGCCATTAGAAGATTTAATATTCAATATTTGCATCACTTGATCCCATATTTGGTGGGAGTTTTGGGGGTGATTAAGGAGTTGATGGACTAATTCAACTAAGTTGGCTATGGTCTTTTGCCAAATATAGTAAATATCCTTCCTATCTTGATTAAAAATTTGGTTGTTCCTTTCATTCCAAATATTCCAAAGAAGAGTGGTATAACCCATCCAAACTAACTACCTAATAAAATGATCAACACCCTCTTGATTAGGCCAATCCCTCCAAAGCTGTTCAAAAGTAAAAACAATGGACCACTGTAAGCCAAGTAAAGTGGACATTCTCCTCCATAGCTCAGAGGCTAAATTACACTCAATAAAAATATGGTTGAGGTTTTCTACATTCTCTTCACACATTTCACATCTAAAAGGACCATGAAAACCATGCTTCATAAGTTGCTCACCAGTAAGCACCCTACGATTCAATAAAAGCCAATTAAAGAACCTCACCTTAGGCCAGACCTTTTGAGCCCACAATCAAGAAAATATGTTAGAAGAATGGTTGGGATTATTATGGCATAAGGTCAAATAACCTTGAGCAACTGAATACTCACCCTTAGTAGTGTTCTTCCATCCAAAACAATATTTTTCACGGGACCAAGAGAGGGATCTCATATGAAGGATGCCTTGGATATCTTGTCTTTGCCTTTTTGGGATTTGAATAGGCCAGTATTCAATAGGGATCCAATATCTACCAACCTTTGAATTACTAGTATGGTACCGATAGTAATTAGCCACCTTTATCCAATTAGCTTGGTGAAGCTCCTCCATCCAAGGCCTTAGATCGGGAAACTGAGTTATCAAAGGATTGTGACCATCCCAAGAATCTGTCCAAAAATTTTCTTGTTGACCATTATGAATGATCCAAAATAATTTTTTCTTTATCAAATCCTCACCAGTCTTAAGAACTGCTAAAATGGGAGAACCTTTGGTAGGAAGTTGATAGCGAACAAGGTCTTCAAGACTTTTGTTCTCAATATATTTAGCACAAAGATTATTGGCCCAAAGAGCATTGGGGTTATGCAACATCCTCCAATATAAATTAGCAGCTAAAGCTTTGTTGTTATTAATAGAAGACCAAAATCCTAACCTCCCTTCACTCTTAGGAAGACATAAAGTATCCCATTTCACCAAGGCCCATTTTCTTTTCTCCTTAGTACCACTCCAAAGGAAATGATGACTGATTTGATCCAATTATCAAAGAACAACCTTTGGTATATTTAAAATGGAAGAAACATAACTAGGAATAGATTGAAGGAATGATTTTACCAAGGTGATTCTACCCGCAGAAGAAAGCCACTTGTTGGTCCACTTTCCAATTTTCTTCTTGACTTTGTCCATCAACCAATTCCAATCTTTATTTTTATACCTTTGAATATTTATGGGAATACCTAAATAAGTGATTGGAAGAGAGGTATTATTATATATTAATTTATCCAAGACCATGGATTCTTGTCTAGCAGAGCAGTGAAATAAAATAACTTTAGATTTGTCTTCATTGATCAACTGCCCAGTAGCCTTAGAAAAATAGCTAATGATTTGCTTAATATTAGAAGCTTCCTTAATTGTAGCTTTACCTAAAAGAGTAGATCCATCCACAAATTGAAGATGAGAGATAGGTCTAGCTCCATGAGCAATGGTAACTCCCTCAAGGATTTTGTTTTCCTTATTTTTGATTATAGTCCTACTCAAGCATTCAACAAGAATGATGAATAAATAAGGGGATAGCGGGTCACCTTGCCTAATACCTCTGGAAGTTGGGAATGACTGAGAAGGCCTACCATTGATAAGAACTAAGTAGGAAACTGAAGAGATACATCCCATAATCCAATCCATACAATCCTTAGAGAAACCAAATTGCCTCAAAACTTTGATAAGGAAGTGCCAATCCACTCTGTCATAAGCTTTGGATAAGTCTAACCGAATGAACATGGAAGGAGAATTTTGCATATCCATGGAATGGATGGCTTCCTGAGCAATAACTATCTCATCTACTATTTGACATCCTTCCACATAACCACATTTCTCTGGGGAAATAATCTTATGCAAAAGAGGCTTCAACCTTTCTGCCATGATTTTAGTAACGATTTTGAGAAGAACATTACATAAAGCAATAGGTATAAAAGCTGAGATATGATCAACCTCTTGAGCTTTAGGAACAAGAGTAATATAGTTTTTATTGATAACCTTCAAAATTTCTTTGGCTTTCTTGGCTTCTTCCACCACCTCTAATAAATCAACATGAAGGATATCCCAAAAATCTTGGTAGAACTCAATGGGAAAACCATCAGGACTTGGGGTTTTCTATTTTTTCATTTTAAAAACTACTTGACGAAGCTCATTGATAGTAACAGCAGCAGTCAAAATAGAGTTCTCCTCAGAAGTGATAAGAGAAGGGATTGCTTGAAGAACATTTTGTTGTGAAGCTGAGTCAAGAGGATTAGCAGCAAAAAGATTGGAAAAGTAATCAACAACAATAGAGTTCATGCCATCCCAAGTATAAACAACATCTCCAGAATCTGATTTTAAGGAAGAAATAAAGTTGTGAGATCTTCGAGATAGAAGATATTTGTGGAAGAAATTTGTGTTTCGATCTCCTTCTTTGAGCCATTGAATTCTAGATTTTTTCTTCCATAATATTTCTTCTCTTTTTTCCCATTCCTCTAATTGAGTTGTGAGTTTAATTTCATCTGCACTTCTCTTCTCTGTGAGGCCATCTAAATGGATTTTCTTATTCAAATTTTCAATATTAATAACTTCATGTTTTTTTTATGAACATCCCCAAACTATTTCTAGTTCCAAGTCTTGATTTTGGATTTAATGTATTGTAGTATTTTAGCAAAACATAACATCTTAGTCCCATGCCTAGGTTTACTGTACTTCCACCATTGTTGCACATAAGGTCTGAAGGAAATGTCTCTAAGCCACATTAATTGAAAATTAAAAGGAGAGAAACTCACATTAGTTTTCCACATTTCCACCATGACTAGCCAATGATACGAACCAGCATTATTAAGAGTCTTCACTTTAGGAATGTGACCATGGATTAAGAAATTTTCAGAGAGCAAAACCCTATCCAATATCTCCATTATACAAGCTAAGCCTTGCCTTCTGTTAGACCAAGTCATAAGGCCATTATCTGGTTGGATATCCACAAGATGGAGGTTTGCAATATATTCGCTCATGAGGTCAGTGCTTTTGTCCAAATTTCTATTTCCCCCCTTTTCTCATCCAGAGAGAGGATGGTATTGAAATATCCTCCGATAAAGATCCAAGATTTAGGAAAATAAGAGATAATATGAGTAATATCCTTCCACTACCTTCTTTTTTCCTCCAAAGAAGTCGGAGCATAAACAGTAATGCAGAGCATAATATGGTTGGAATGTCTACTTTGAATAGCTATAGCCAACAAACCCTGACTACCAACCATATGGTGAATAACTACCTCTTTTGGGTCCCAAAGACAAGCAATGCCACCCTAAGTCCCTTGGGAACTGAGGGAAACCACTTTTATAGCTGGCCAAATTTTACTGGCAATTGAGTCCATATCCTCCGTTGACATCTTTGTTTCTTGAAGGAAAACAAGATGTGGATGATTTATCTGAATCATTCTTCTAATTTCATTTTATTTTGAAAGACTCCCTTGGAGTCCTCTAATATTCCAAGTGAAATGTTGGGAAGGGTATTAATATTACCTTCCTCTACAAGCTTTTCACCTTCTTTTACCATATGATATTGATTGGTCTTGCGACCTGATTTTTGATTAGAATCCGTCTTCATTTTTTTCCATGTTTCTTGAATTATTCCAATTGAATCTGAGATGGCTTCTAACCTTGAAGAATGCTCGTACACAGCCAAAATTTTACTAGATGGTTCAACGGAGTCTATATTGGGACCTGCATTATTTGAAGTTTTTACATTTGAAAGATTGTTTTTCTTCTGTAAATTTTCTCCTTTTTTTTTTCCTGTTGAATACCTTTGATTTGTTGGTTTGTCTCTGAGTTCTTCCCTTCATATTTAAATTGTGTTTCTAAGATTTCAGTTTCCATTATTTCCTCTTCCTCACTTGGGAAATCATTTGTGGAAAGGATTTCAAACATATTAGCAGATGTCTTTGATTGATCCTTCAAAACTGATTTTTTCTGAGTGTTCTTCTTCTTAGGTCTTTGGAAACCTGCTGAGTTTATATCTTCTTTCTTTTTATCAAGAATTTTATTTGGGAAAGCACTGGACAAATGACCATATTCATGGCAAATTCTATAACAAAAAGGAATGTTCTCATAGTCCACTACTTGCTCCCAAGTATCTTTCCCAAATTGTAATGTGATATTTTTAGGTAGGGGTTTGTCAAAATCCATTAAAACACAAATTTGAGCATAAATAATATGTTCAAAATTTTGAGTACAATCAGCAGTCATCATAAAAGTTCCTAAAGAGTTTTCAATTGAAGAAAAAATAGTAGGATTCCAAAATTCAATAGGGAGGCCAAATATTCTAACCCACACGAGAGCTATAGAAGGCATATCTTCTTCAAATTTAAATTTAGTATGCCAAGGCTTCATGAAAAGCCCTGACCTTCCAAAAAACCAAGGACCCCCTTGAAAAGTTTTCTCTCTATCTTCATTATTAGCAAATAAAACAAGAAAATAACCATTTGGATAAATAGAGATTTGTAACTCACCTTTAGTTTTCCATATTTTTGTAGCCTAGACTTTGAAAGTAGATAGACTCGGATGAAAACCCACGAACCGATAAATTAGTCCTCTTTTTTCCAAATATTCAATGCTAGTCTGAATGTTATCCATATCAAGCTTAACAATAGGAGTTCCATTAGCTGCTTTAAGACATCTTGAATCCATTTTCTTAGGATCAATATTAGGCATTATTAGAGGTTTATTAGAAGCCCTAAGATTGATATTAGCATTGGGTTGAGGCTGTCCACCATGAAGGGCATCCCTAAAATTCATTTTTGGAACTAAGTCTTTGAAATTCTTACCCTTGACAGGGGTTTTCACAGTAGAATTATTTTGTGGGTGCACCTTAGCACCAGATTCACTTGAGATATGAGCCATTTTTTGATCAAATAATTGAAACTTGTTTCGTGATCTCTTTAATCCTTTCCCTAGACGCCGTGGAAAGGTATGGTTTTCACTTTTATTTTGTGCAACAAATTGGAAGTCGTTGTCACTCAAGTTCATAGTATGATCTATTGAAAGACAAATTTATAACCTATATTGGATCCCCTCCAATGTTTCCTACTAAAATATTAAGCATAAACCATAAAAATATTGGCCGCTAGGGCCCGAAGTCCCTAAAAACCAACCTTTGGAGCTGCTTGCACTCAACCCAGATGAAACCCTCACATAGTCGCTTGTAAAATATCTCTTTCACACATAGGGATGTGCTAGGATTTGTGTTGCTCCAAATGATATAAAAATTTGTGGAGACATTCTAAGGTTTTTTAGGCATCTACCCTCAAAATTTCAGCTCAATATGAGTCCGGATGAGTGAAATATGGCCAAAATGAGTTCGGAATTTTGGGCAGTCCTGCTAAAAATGTCTCTAAAAATGATCCAATTTGTGTCTCTTATGTGTATGGTGATTTGTGCATTGTTTCACTATTGCAATTTATAATAATTGAAATTACTAATTTGGAAAGAAAATTAAAATTTTTATCTTATATTGTTCACCCCCCCTCAATATAAGCTTGTGTTCTTCAATGATATATCTTTTATAAAACAACTTTGGATGGAGTGGTCTAAATAGGATGAAATGGACCAACCCACCTAGCAGATGTTTTGGGTGGGGATAACTCTCCTTTTTGTGGAATTTGTGGAAGAAGAGAAATAATTGTATCTTAAATTAGGAATACAAAGAAAATCACTTTGTCAAGCAAAGGATCATAGCCAATATGAGAGAGTCAATCCAATACCTGTTAAAAGTCCCAGAATCCTAACCAAAAGTGAATTTAGATAATATTTATATTACAAGTATATCCAATAATGGTCACATAAAAAAGGGTAATCCTAATTCATGCACAAGTAATCAAAAATAGGAATTGGAAACCTCCTCCGAAGGGACTAAGTAAGATTAATATGGATGGAGCCTCAGGGGGAAATCCAAGAAGAGCGACTATGGAGGAACATGTCACCTTTCAAATGGTGCCTCTATTTTTATCTTCGTAAGAAATATTGGTATCTTATTCAATAACATGGTAGAGGGATATGCCATCGTAAGGGAATTACAAGAGGCTCTATAGGTGGGGTGGGGGAAAATTTAGGTGAAATCAAACTCTCAAATAATGATTAACCACTTAAAAGGATCAAGCAAGCAAAAAAATAAATATTGAAGAATGCAAAGAATACTTAAGCAAATACAGATGACCCAACAATAATTTGAGGTAGTGGAGTTTATACGCATCCTTAGATATTAGAATAGGGTGGTATATGCAATGGCTAACTAGGCTCTTAATCAAGGAGACATCACTTTCTATGGTATCCTCCCAGATGATGGCCTCAATGGACCAAAGAAGCTCTTTTTCCATTCTTACCATTGATGATAGTACTATGGGACTCCAAAAAGTTATATGGGGGTGGTAGCCCCAAAACCATTCCTTTTAGGGTCGTCTAAATTTGGGTAGGAGAGTGTTGTTGCTAACTCGTCGTTATGGGGATTGTGCTTTGTGTTGTGTTTTATCTTTGGTGGGAGATTTTAGGTTCACCAAGGGTTTATATATCCATTAATCTAGTTTGATGTGTTCAATTTTAAAAGGCACCTAGGTCATAGTATACCCTAGGAACTAATGCATAAGGATGGTGATGCAATGCAATATGAAAACAATGACGCAAGAAGATAATTATATCTTATATGCGATTTAGCCTTATGATAAATGTTGTCTTATGCTACAAAAGTATATTTTTTCTTTTATTTTGAAGATAGGGGTGCAAGGGGATGTAAGCAAGCAAATTTTTCTAATGCAACTTCTATATGCAATTCATATTTAATGTCTAAAAGAGTGAAATAGGAAATTTTATGCTAAGGTTATTTTTTTAGTTTTTTTCTTCTTATATGTGCATCTAAAAGCTAAATAACAAGTAAACAACAAGAAAACAACTTATGCTAAAAATTAACAACTAAGGGATAAAAGGGGTACTTACATGTTTTGATGTTTGTAGCAAATACACTATCTAGACACAAATTCTTTTCTTGGATGAATATGTTGTTTGGAAGTCCTACAACTGGCGAATTCGTCAAAACCTGCAAAACAAACAAAAAAGAAGGAAGTTATGATTTGGGGGCTTACCAAATAGCAAGTGTAAAAATTCTTGATTAGTATAGTTAGGCCCCTTATTTATGATAAAAATTGAGGTATCCTACCTTGGATATGGATGTTGAAAGTTCTATGGTGAATACATCGATTGGAAGTACTCTAGATAGTAAGATTCATTATGATAAAGTTAGATTGACAACAGATAGATCAAAAGATAAAAATTACTTATACTATTAAAATGATACACATGGATGGAATTGACAAAGCTAGATACTGGTATTACCATAAAACCAAGGCTTCTCAAAAGTATAGTGAATATGCCAGATAGAAATGATATAGTTGGTAGGTTCATTGGGATAAAGAAAACAAGTTGACAATGGACATGACAAAGGATAGGAGTTAAAAAACTTTTCAATACAATGTGCAGAAGGTAACTCTGCTAGGCTGGATGCTAGGCGTCAAAGAAATATAATATCTCTTGGATTTGTTGCAAATACATCACTTGTATTAGTTACAACATGTGTATTTGTTCTAAGGACTAGAAAGAACTGGTAATATCGATATCGCAAGGATGAGGGCATGGCTACTCATGAATATGCCACCTAAAACCATGTATAGGTGGTGGATTCATTTAGTCTAGTAGTAGGGTGATAAATATAGCCATGGGGAGGATATGGAGACCTTCTAATAGTGCAGTAGGGATTTTGGTAGTTGTTTTCTTTCCTACAAAACCTTCTAGGATACCTATGGAACCGAAAGAGGTAAAAATTTGATAAAACAATGATAGCTAAATCTGAAGACCTGGAGTATAAGAACACAATTATATAGATCTAACTCATAAAAAAATAATAGTAGCTAGAATAAAATCATAATGTGTAACAGAAGAATATCATCAAGATTTCAAGTGTTAACAATTCCTTTTCTTCCTTCAAGACTGAATCAGTAGATGACCTTGTGAGAGAATTTCGGTAGCACTTTATTATGTTTGAATCTATTTTGATTTTGGTAGAGATTTGTTACCAAAGAATGTGTTGTTCAAATGCCACTCCAAGAGGTCAATTTATAAAATTTAACCCTCATGGAGTTTTCCAAGTGGGAGGAGCGAGGTGACTAGCATGCAGACTGGCTTGGTTGATGACAAGGGAAATCAACTATAGGTCACAACCTATAATAAACTGCCCCTTGATTTGGCATCCTCTTTGGGAAAGTAGGGAGAGTAGAAGGAAATAAACCCCTTTCCTTACCTATTTTTCAATTACCTGTGATGGCAGTAGGGTGAGCAGGCAAGATTTATGTCTTGGTAGGATGTTGTAGGCACAATTTTGACTTTTTTTTTTTAAAGCAAATACATTACCTATACGAATATGTTAACAACTGTATTCTCAACTAGACGTATTCATGAATTTGATTGTTATAGGTCAAATTAAATAAAGGGTTGGGGATTTTAAATTGGTTGTGAATACACCAGCTTGAAAGCGTGTTCTATATGTGGCAAATTTGCTTTGAGGCAATAGATTTTCCACTATTGGGTTTTATCTATAAATTTTGGGGTTGGCTTAATTGTTATGGTTAATTTATTCCTTTTACGGATTTGCATAAAATATCAATGTAAAAGAGGTAATTTGATTTTAGGTATATGTATTTTTCCTCTTTTTGATGCATTTAAAAATTTAGTAAATGCATACAAAATAATTGTAGATGCCTTCAATTTTTAGAGAGGTATGGTGACTAGGCTTTGATAAATCAATACAAGGAAAAACATATCGAGAAATTGTTTGCAAAAGAAAAAAAAAAATTGTACTTTTACTGGATAATATTTTTGGTAAGATCGGTTTAAAATAGATTCTTGTCCCTAGCATGGGTGCCCCCTTAAGTTTTTGAGAGATAAACTAGAGTCACAAAGGAGCTTTAATGGGTTGGGTAAAAATTGAACGAAGAAAAGTTTTACCTATTCAAGGTAAAATAGGGTAAAAGGTATGGGTAAAAGTCATTTTCATCGCACGTGAGAGAGAAAGTGCTCTAGAGAAATAACTAGGGTTTGGTGGAATGGTTCAGTAGGGACCTCCAATTCATCGATTGGACTTGGTGCAAGGTGTAGTAGGCCTAGGTGGAGAGAGATTATATGAGGACTGAGCGAGATGACACATATCTAGGGTAGTTATAGTTGGGTTTGGGAGTAGTAATGTAGCTATTAGGGGTTTATTTGAGAAAATATCTATGCTTTAGGCTTAGTTTACTATAAAGGTAGAGAGAAGCACACATTACAGGTTAGCATACTATGTAGTCGTTCCTCCGGACCAGAGGAAGCCTTGCATTTAAGGACTTGGTATCATTCCTATTTTAGGATGAGGTTGATGACATATACTTCTTGGTGTTTTGTTTCATTTTCTCCCAAACTAGTCAAGGGTGAGTTATGAAGGGCATGAGAGCACCATTTTTTTATGATATGCATCAAAAAACTCACAATATCTGAGTGTATCCATTTTGGTATATTATGGTACACCAAATTGATTTTGAATAAAATGATGTATCCATTATTTATTGGTTTATTTGATGTTGAGTTGGTGTGATGTGAGAATTGGTCTAAATTGTATGGATAAGTAAATAAAAAGGATGATGCATTGATGATGTTATATTATGGATATTATGTGTCTAGATGAGTAGAAATATAATTTTTGAGTTAATTTTGTTTTGGAAGATTTCACACATTAAAGGTTTGATGACTATTTGAGATATTCTCATAAACGAATTATTGTTAAATTATGGTGTGAAAGATAGGTATGATAGGGAAAATGTTAGTATATGAAGAGGTGTAGGATTGATTTGAAGGAAAATTGATATATGAAATTAGATTTTAAAAAAGTTGGAGTAACCATTACAATCAAGGTCCAAAATTTTTACTGATTTTTTACCGAATTAATTTTATTTTGGAAGATTTCACACATTAAAGGTTTGATGACTATTTGAGATATTCTCATAAATGAATTATTGTTAAGTGATGGTGTGAATGATATGTATTATAGGGAAAATATTAGTAGATGAAGAGGTGTAGGATTTATTTGAAGGATAAATATTTTTGGTAGGTAATGAAATGATTTTTATTAACTATCGGGTTGAAGGGACCCAATCCCTAATACATAATGCAATTAGAATGTTGATGATACAAAAATTGAAACATCCTAAAGCCAAAGGTATGAACTCAAAGACCACCAATAGCCTGTGTAAGCACAAAATGAACTAGATACAGGAACTAGAGAAGAGAATTGAAATTGAAGAACACAAATTTATACTAAGAGGGGGGTGAACAGTATAAGACCACTTTTTACTTTTCTTTCCCAAATAATATTATATAATATATCAATGGAAATATCAATAAGAGTAATCAAAGTAATGCATAAATCACCACACACAATAGAGACACCAATTTAACATGGTTCACCCAATGTGGGCTACTCCAGGAGAAAGTATTTCACTTAAATTTTCTCAACAAATCTCTTAGGAATCCTTCCCAATTACAATGTTTATGGACCACTATCCAAAGGAGACACCAATACCCTAATCAAGTTCAAGGATATTTATCCACAGGAGACACCAATCTCCTCATCTAGTTTGTGGATCTCCATCCATAGGAGAACTCATCTGCTCTGGCTAGTGATCCTCTAGAAGATTACTGCCTCCACCACACTGGCTTGTTGACCTATATCCATAGAAGACCTCTATCCTAACTACCCTAGCTAATGGATATCTATCCACTAAAGACTACTATCATCTACTATGTCACCTCCAAAGCTTACTCTCAGCTCAGCTCAATCTCTATCTCAAATCTACACTAAATACATTAGTATAACATAAATCTGCTCAATCTTTGTCTCAAATCTACACTAAACACAGTCCTTCGGACTAGCAAAAATTTACTCAATATCTGTCTCAAATATGCACTAAACATAGTCCTTTGGTCTAGCACAAATATTCTCAATATCTATCTCTAATCTGCACTAAACACATTCCTTCAATCTAGCACAAATATGCTCAATATCTGTCTCTGTTGTGGCACAAATTTGCCCTCAAATTTGCACCAAAATTTGTCCTCAAATCTGTCCTTAAGCCTTAACACAAAGCTTGATCTATTCACAAATCAAATTTTCTAGATCTACCCCAAGCATTAATACAAATCTTGATCAAATCAATCAATCAAATCTGCTCTTGAGTCTTCTCAAAGACTTACCTCAAATCTATCCACAAGTCCTCTCAAGAACTTGCTCAATCTTCTCAACAAGTCTTCACCAAGACTTACCTCAAATCTATCCACAATTCCTCTCAATTTGCTCAACAAGTATTCACCAAGACTTACCTTAAATCTGCTCAACAAGTCTTCACCAAGACTTACCTCAAATCTGCTCAACAAGTTCTCTCTAGAACTTGTCCAATTTGATTGTAATATTCCACAAAAGGTCACACAAATCTGTCCTTAAGCTTTCACAAAAGCTTTCTCAACTCTATCCTTAAGTCCAATCTATAACTTACTCAAATCTGCTCAGAAGCTTTTACAAAAGCTTGCTAAAATTTGTCCTTAAGTCCACCCTAGGACTTACTCAAATCTGTCCACTAGCTTTCACAAAAGCTTACTTAAATCAATTACAAAAATTGCATACAAAACTCAGCTCAATCTATTTCAAAAAAATTCTTCAATCACTCAAACAAGTTTCACTCAGAATCTTGTTTAACATTAGAAACATATAAAGAATGGTTAGAGACTCAATATGTTTCACACTCATAAAAACACAACTTAATATCTTTCAGAAAACCTCTTCAATCAAACAAACAAATTTCACTCAGAATTGTTTTTAACCTCAAAAACATATAGAGAATGGTAAGAGACTCAATATGTTTCACACTCACAAATCACTCTATCACTTTCAAACTCCTTTTCAAATCAATTTATAATTAAGAACAATTTATTTCACAAAACTTGAACTATCACTCCAATGCATTCAATCAATAATGCTCATCCAATATTACTCAACCATCCACTCAATGAAACAAAACTTTCTTGCAAACCCTAACCAAGTGTTTCATTATACTTACAACAACTCACATTATGAATCTCAACCCTTGAATCAAAATGATTCCACATTCACATAAAAATGATACTCATGATATTTTCACAAACCCTAATCATGCACATGAAAGTTTACTCAAATATTTCTAACAATGCTTATCAAACAATATCACATAATAATGATACTCATGATCTTTCACAAACCCTAGTTCAAGATAGTTCTCAACTTCACACTCAAATGTTCTCACAAACATTCACCAATCATGCACATGAAAGCTCACTCAACAATGCTTATCAAAAAAACCTTTTCACTCCAACTTAGTATTCACAACATTCAACCCAAGAATATTTCACTCATAAGGACGATGTGCCCATACCTTCTATTTTGATGGAGACATGCCTTCAAAACCTGTCTCAATAACAATCAAATCTTCTTTTCCAATCTCAAATTTAGGTAGCAACAATCTATCTCAAAATATCTGCTCAGAATTTTATTTCACCATACAAAAATAACAAGTCTCAAGTACACCTTATAATATCCAATATTTTCAAAATACAACTAGCACACTTTCAGAATAATCCACTTCAGAATTTTAATGCATAAAAATAATTAAAATAACTCCCTTATATCACCCTACTCAAAATGCATTATCAAATAATCAACACACATTTCCAAAAATAATTCAATTCACTTTTAAACCACACTTAAATCCTTCACAACCTTTAATTCAAATAAAATATATATATTTTTTTCTTTAATCACCTTATATATCCCTAGGTGCTCACAATACAACCTTAGACCACATGCACTCACAATACAACCTTAGACCACATGCACATTATCAAAAATTAAAGTACCTTAGCAAACACCTCGGTGGGATTCGATCCCAAGTCAAACTGCCACCTGCGCCTTAATCGCGACTACCCTGCCATGTGAGCTAAGTGCTCATGTGGGAGGTAAAAGTACTTTGTCTCTTCCTCTAGTGCCAAAGCCAACAAAAGGCTTTGTCCCTTCACAACCGTCGAGACTCGAATGCAGAACCTCTACGTACCCTATGCCTTACACACCTCAAACTTGCTGCTAGCCCAACCGATTGGCTGGTGTCAAGGCTTTATGCCTTTGTCACTTTGTCCTTCATGTTTTTTAGGTGCAATTAAAAATAAAAAACTCGTCTTTATTTGCTCACGAATATTTCACATTCACTTTCACAAATCGCATGTACTTAATATTCGGAGACTTACTTTTGTGAGGTAAACCTTATGGTATTTATACCATATGCTCCTTTCCTTCGAACATCAACGAGGGAATAAAAATTTAAATCAATTTTTGGGCCCAACCCAACTTTGGGTTTTAATAATATTATTTTATAAATTAATTTATAATATAAATATTATAAATAATTTATAAATTATCTTAGGATTTAATTTTAACCTTTTAATATTATAATAAAAATATTATTTCCTTTGGGCCTAGGTATTTTTCTCTTTCACCCTTAGACATTTTTCGACTTCCTTTAATATTATAACAATAAATATTATAATAATTTTTCCTTTAGGTCTTTCCTTCAGGGTATTTAACCATCCTTTTGACCAATCATGTGAAGCCCTTAAACCAAATCTCTTGGGCTTAAAATATAAATATTTTAACCCTTCTTTTGCCAAATCCTGCACTGATCACTGACACTTACTCTTGACATCAATGACAACACAACTAAATCAAAATTTCCAATAGAAATATGTATACAGACCTTAAGTACATAATGAGGTGGAACAAGCAAAAAAAAAATTACAAAACTCCATGAAAAACATTCATCAACTATCCCACTCTCGAAATTACTGGGAGTCAGCTCCATCCTCATGTTTTACAATATTTTTCTGGCTCTTTACAAAGAGAGCATTGAGGGAAACCGAAAGTTCATGAAGCTCCTTGATGTTGTGCGAGAAAATGACACATGCCTCTTTGACCATATTGGATGTTACCGTGAGTTGCTCCACAACGCTAGAAACATGATTGATGGTTTTGATTCATAACATAGTAACAACATCAAAAATATCATTTTCCTCCTCATCCAAGATAACCTTTGACGTAGATTGGGTCCCATCAGCAACTTTCCTTTTAAGACATCGCGAGCTTTTGCGAGGAGTAGGGTTGTGAATGACTTTTCTTTTTCTCCTCAAGGGTCTACTTTTGACTTCAAAACCAGGTGCATGGGGCTCCAATGGGATTGGATCATTGGGATTTGAAGGGGTAAGATTATCATCCTTATTGCTGGACTGATTAGGATTGATTGAAAAAGCTCTCAGGATATAAAAAAAAAAAGGTAGTAGACTAGAAAGGATCAGACACTTCAACAGAAAGACCACCTAAAGAGGGGACAACAATAAAAGGATCAGCTAGAGGATTAGGATCAAGGGATTAAAAATACTCACTGGTTTAGGGGAGGAAACAAGGATTTATGGAGACACAGGGGGTCCAACAATAGGTTGAGAAATGAGAACATGTTTATAAATAACTGGGAATATCCCTTGGTGCGATGGATGCTTGCAAGTTTTCTTATCCCTGAAGTTTTCAATGGTTAGACTCATAGACCGAAAAAGGAAATCAGGGATGCTTATAGGTTTGATGTCTTGCAGGTGGTTAACGAAGGCAAGGTGAAAGGATCAGAGGGGACAATTTACATTATCCACAATAATGGATTGCATGATGGGGATAATAATCGAGTCCCAAGGGTGAGGGAGAGAGGAGCGAACAACTCCACCCTTAACCCAGGTTAGATATTTATATTTTTTTAAGGAAATTATCATTTTATTCTTTAAAGTTATGGTGGTCACGTCTCACCGACCGATCCTTGGAGGAAAAACCAAAAATTTTAGACAAAATATGGATATTTACCTCAATTTTGAGCCCACGAACTTGAACCATGCCATTGTTCCATGATTTGACAAACTCGCTAGTAACACCATCATCTGTACCACCAAAGAGCTTGAAAAAGGGGATGAATTTCTTAGCTCCAAGCAAGGCATCAACAATAGGGTCAAGTTGTAAAATTGAAGGTTCGATGATGACCATAATGTCAAACATATGGAAGTTCTTAGGGGACCAACATAGGGAAACAATGGTAAGGAGATCAAAAAACATAAGAAAACAATCGAGAAGGTGGTGGATCTTGAAGGGGTGCCAAAATATGCAGATTAAGAGGTGAAAATAAGATGTACTTTTTGATGTAGCTTGGAAACCCAACTTTAGGACTTTGATAAAGGAACACATCAGCTAGGGCATGGGGAAGAGAAACGATTTGAAAAAGGATGAGGAAAAGAGGGATGTCAGGGTTGAAGGGGCCAACAAACAAGGCAACGGGAGTAGCGTAAAAGGTGAACATATGACGAGGTTCGAAAAGCTGAAAGGTGGACTTCGCATGATGAAAGTGATAGAGGTAGCTAATATGGAGGCACAAGGCTTTAGGGTGATGCTAGGAAGATTTAGATGTTTCTCTGTATTTTAAACAAACCTCTTGGAAAGAGATGCAATCAAAATTTTGAGAGGTAATGATTAATTGGAAAGGTAAACATTTGACAATGGTGTTAATGGAAACACCCGTGGTGTTGAGGAAAACACCTTTGGTTAGACACTTGTTATCATTGGAGATTTTTCTCAATGTCATTTTTAGTGGTAATGATGATGTTTTGAGGAAATGAGTCTTCCCACACAATGAAGTTGTTTTGATTTGCTACCATGTTAGCCAATAAATTTGCAACCACATTGGCCTTCTTGAACACATGTTGAATTATGCTAACGAAATATGATGGATTATCGATTGGCTCTCCTAAATAATATTTTAAATATTCCACCTTGGCTTGGTGTTGTTCTTAACATGATTAATCACATTTAGATAATCCCCCTCAAATATCATTGGGTTAGGTAGGTCTTTTCTAAGTTCTAGACTCCTCCATAGAGCACGAGCTTTAGCGTAGTTATTAGACTAAACTCACAAGTTTTCAATGAAAGCTCTAATGATATTGCCATTGTTGTACTAGATGATTCCTCCAGCCCCAACATCTCCAGGGTTACCTTTAGACGATCCGTAAAAATTAGCTTTGATTCACCCTAGAGGAGGGGGGGCCCATTTGGTGTTGGCCCTACAGTTGGCATGAATAGGGGGTCTGGAGAAATAAAAAGAAATGCTAAGGAACTTGAACAGATGGGCTTCCAAACAAAAAATAGGGGTTTCAAATAGGGGATTCTATTTGCATTCTCAATAGTAAAGCATACAACTTTATTGACCATAAAAAATAGATCCCTGGATCGGTCATTGAAAATTTTGCTATTGCACTCAAGATAAATTTTCCATAGGGTGTGATATAGAGAGGCTTCCTACAGGTATTTAAGTCTAGTATTGCGAAACACTTGGGGCCATTGGGTGAAAAAGTCAACAATTGATTGGGGCCAGATCCATTTGACCTGAAACATATTCAACATGATTGAAAAGACATGGTAGGAAAATGGACACTCAATAAATAGGTGTTGAGTGGATTCCTAGGCTTGTAAACATAGATAACATCTATTAGGGACCATGACACCCCTCTTGATAAGATTTTTGGTAGTGAGGATTCTATTTTGTATGGCTAACCATGAGAAATACGTGAATTTAGGAGTAAATTTTTTGAGCCATATTCTATTGGCAATAGCAGGGGCTAGTTGGTTGTGTTGCAGGTCCTGTGGAGAGTCAAGAAAAAGGAAGGCTGATTTGACCAAGAATATACCATCATCACAACATTTCCAGAAAGGCTTGTATTTTTCCTGGGATATAGGGATGAAGCTTGATCTAAAAATTGCTTGCAATGAATTGAAAGATCTATCAATATTTGCATCATTTATGTTGAGATTTAGTTGCTTCCATTTGAGGCAACCCTAGTTTTGCACAATAAATTCAGTAACTTTTAGTCCAAACTTATCATTAGTGAAGGGTTTGAGAGCATCAATTTATTGGTCATTGATAAGAGGTTCATACCTGACCCATGGGTCATGCAAAAAATCAATATTTTTCCCATATCTAAGTTGCCATATGACTCCTTTTTGAACCAGGGGTTTGGCTTGAATTATTGAGCGCAAAAAATGAGACCCCATTTGTGGAACTTCACCATCCATGAAAGAATGATGCTGCAAATATTTCCTTTTGACGATTGAGATCCATTCCAGGTTTTCACTTGTAAAAACCTTCCAAGCCTAATTTTATAAGAGAGCATGATTCATTTTGTTAATCCTTCAAAACTCGAGGCCACCCCTATCCTTCAGATACTAAACTTTTTCCCAAGCCACCAAGTGATTTTTTTTTAATTGTCAGCTCCAGCCCACAGGAATTGTTTTTGAATTTTTTCAATCATGGCCCCAACTATTACAGGGATTTTAAAAACAAATAAAAAATAAATACGTATACTTTGTAAAACTGACATGACAAGAGTAGTTTTACCTGCCTGAGAGAGAATGACTCCTTTCCACCTTGCAATTTTCTTATGAAACCTCTCAATAATATTATTCCACATTGTCTTAGCAGGATTACCCAGAAACATAGGTAGGCCTATATAGGTAGTTGAAAAGGGTTGCAATAGAGCATCCTAGTATATTTATAATTTTGATTTGGCAAGGCACTGGGGTATTTATGAATTAAATTTTGCTCTTAGTAATTGATTTTTTGACCCGTAGCTTCTTCATAGAGGTTGAGGATAGATTTGATAACTCTTGCCTTAGAAACTGATGTTATAGTCGCCAATAGAGTATCATCCACAAATTGTTGGTGAGTTGAAGGTTGGAGGTTGGATGCAGCTTTGATTCCATAAATCAAACCCATAGAGCAGGAAGCTTTTATAGCTCTTCCAAGGCTCTTAGCTAGGATTATGAAGAGGATGGGGGATAAGGGGTCCCCTTGTCTCAATCCTCTGGTACTTGGAAAGTACCCTACAAAAGACCCATTCACCAACACAGATAACCAAGAGGTGGAGATGCATTGCATGATAAAATTGACCCATTCATCATGAAAACCAAACTTCTAAAGGATTTTGGAAAGAAACTTCCTATTCACTCTATCAAAAGCCTTGTTCATATCGAGTTTTAGAAATAAAGTAGAATTTTTGGAATTATGGATAAAATGAATGAGTTCATGAATGGTTATGACTCCATCCACAATATTTCTACCTTTAACAGAGTTGCCTTGATATGGGTCAATAAAATATGGAAGGATGTCATTTAATATATTGGCCATAACTTTTGTTAATATTTTATAGACAACATTGCAAAGGCTTATGGTATGATTGATGAGTGTCATCAAATATTCATCATTTAATCATTATGTTTGTCAATCTAGGGTAGTGTCCAAGGCTATATACGATAGGAAAGGCAAGCATTTCAAGGATCAGTTCAATTAGGAGATGGCTTTATTGGTGAAACAATTAGTGCTTGGGGGTGTCAGGTGTCCCTTTTAATCTCCTAGAAACTAAAACTGAGTGCCTACTTATCCTTGCATAATTGAAATTCACACAGTTGTAGAAAAGAAAATATGAACTATTGAAAATGACAGAATTCAGTTGACAAAATTTAAAATAACAAAATTGAAATCACAAAATTAACTGTAACAACAAATGATTTTTTTTTAGAATTGAAACTTCACACCTGCAGAAAATGAATCCTAAGAAAATGATGAAATTCAAATGTTGGTAAGAAAATATTGCAAATCTGGAGCAGACTGAATTAACAAGAAATTCTCTGATGCAAACTGGAAATACAGACTGGAAATGCTGAAGCTGAAATAGAAAATGTTATGTGATAAAATATATTCTAGATGACTTAACTATAATGCATTCATGTTCTACATTTCGATGAAGTTTAATTCAATACTAACCATGCAAAAAGCTGTCAGATTCCTGCTAACCTGCTGCAGCAAGAAATTAGCAAAACTCTGGCAGGAATAATCCCTCTTCTAGGCTTGGAAGTGGCCCTTGCTTCATGAACCAAAAGAGGGAAAAATTACTTGCTCTACACTATCAAATCCTTACACCGAACTCAGAAGAAAACATGAATGATAAAACTACACCTTATTCAATTTGCAATAACATAACAACAGTGCAGGGGAAAATTCTATATAATACTATTCTACTACAATACAAGGCTACAACACTTAAACTTCTACTAATATCTATCTTCTAGCTCCTATATACTCCTATATGCTCAGCAAAATGGGAGCATTTTATTTATACAAGTAGGGTACATTATTTATAAGGTTTTGTGCTACAATATAGGACTGTTACAACTGTGGCAAAACTGTTTCTAGAATGCAGAGATATGATCCATTACTCCTTATCCATTTCATCTACTAGAATGCATCCATTGAAGGAAAAGTGTTGTAAAGGATAGGGATATCCTTTAAATAGTTGTAAACACCATTTACTATATGTTTATTACATTTAAAGGCACATTTGACCAAAACTGTTGTTTTTGCGCTCATTTTGGAGCTGCTCCAAATCAGGCAGTAGAACAGAGTTGGAATTAATTCATGCAACAGAAGCATTTGTGACTAGTTGTGATAGCATAAATAATTTCCATAGTTACCCAGATGACTGCTTCCACCTTTTGTATGAGCTAGAGTGGATAAATTCCAAGCCATGATGTATATGTACAACTGGCTAGAATTTGTATGGAAAAATTCCTATTTTCTACACAGTCAACTGTTGACAAAGTACTTGGTGCATTTAGATTATTCAAAATGGGTGAATGGTGGGGAAACTTTGTAAAAGAAGCACAAAACTAAATAGATATTAGTACCTTCATATTACAATTCTAATTTAATGCAAAATAAACTAAAACAAAGATAAATTAGTCAAAACAGGTCATATACACTTTATCATTCCAATATGCAAACATCAACATATAATGCATAGTATCACTAAAATTAGTACAAAAAAATATCATAAGTAGTTCCAAATAGTTTAATAAGTTATCAAAAGAAGTCTTTGTATGAGGTAATGTTCTGCCTCATCAATGATAATCAGGCAGGGCTTTGGAGTTAGGGTCTTTAGAAATGAGGGCAAGGAAAGTAGAATTAACATCCCTGGGAATGAATCTAGAAATATGTATTTCTTTGATGTATTGACATAGGTCAGGGCCAATGATTTCTAAAAGGGTTTGGAAGAACTTTGGGGAGAATCCATCGAGACCTAGAGATTTTTTTGGGTGCATAGAAAAAAGGGCTTGATGGATCTCCTCATTGCTTAAATGTCTTAATAGATTGGAATTCATGTTGTTAGTAATAATTATGGGAATGTGTGTGAGGAGGGAATCCATATCTTGGGGATATTGAGGAGGACAGGAACCTAAGAGGGACTCAAAGTGAAGGAAAACTTCATCACGGATTTCATGAATATTGGAAGTGAAAGTGCCATCATTTCTAATCAGATTTTTGATCCTGTTTGCCCCTCTATGTTTGAGTGTTGAAATGTGAAAAAAATTCAAGTTTGAATCTCTTTATTTCAACCACAAGTACCTTAATTTTTTATGCCATAAAGTCTCTTCCTTCTTCAAGATGTTATGGTATTCCGACAAAAGATGTTTTTCTTTAGTTCTCAACCTTGCATCCCCTTTACCCTGCTAAAACTGATTTTCATTTATTTGAAGTCTATCCCTGATTTTTTGGTTACTATTGAAGATATTTCCAAAGATCTCTTTATTCCATACCTTCAATTATTTTTAATGGAACACAACTTCTGAGTAACTTGACTAGTAAAAGTTCCTAGAAAACTCTCTCCCCACAATTCATAAATATGCACTCTTAAGTCAAGGTGCTGAGTCCACATTGCCTCAAACCAGAAAGGAGTTTTGAAAGGGGGTCTGTTAGCATATTGAAATATTAGGGGACTATGATCAGAACCAATCTTGGGTAGGGCTTGCAAATTGGAATCTCCAAATAGTAGTAAAGCATCCCGATGAAGAACACAAGCTTATACTAAGAGGGGGGTGAATAGTATAAGATCAATTTTTATTTTTATTTTTCAAACAATATTATCAAATATTATCAATTGAAATATCAATAGAAATAATCAAAGCAATGAACAAATAATCACACACAATAGAGACAACAATTTAACATGGTTCACCCAATGTGGATTACTCCACAGAGAAAATATTTCTACTAAAATTTCTCAATAAATATTCTTAGAAATCAATTCCCTATTACAATGTTTATGAACCTTTGTACAAAGGAGACACCAATCCCCTATGCTCTAATTTGTGGATCTCTCTCCATGGGAGAACTCTTTCCCATTTTCTTTGATTCATGGAACTTGATCCAGGAGACCTTTATCTCCTCAACTGGTTTGTGGATCTCTCTCCATAGAAGAAATCTATCTTCCCTTTTCTCTGGTTCATGGAACTTGATCCAAGAGACCTCTATATCCTCAACTACTTCATGGATATCTCTCCATAAAATAAATCTATCTTCCCAACTAGTTCGTGGATCACACTCCATAGGAGAACTCTTTCCCCTTGCTCTAGTTTGTGGATCTCTATCCATAGGAGAACTCTTTCCCCTTTGCTCAAGCTGATGATATTCTAGAAGAACTTTTCTCCCACTTCTCTAGTTTGTGGATCTCTCTCCACAAAAGACATATATCCTCACTACCCTAGCTAATGGATCTCTATCCACTGGAGACTTCTATCATCTGATCTAACACCTCCAAAGATTACTCTCAAATCTATCTCAGATCTGCACAAAAATTTATCCCAAGTGTAGTACAAATCTACTCTAACTCTGTCTCAGGTATAGCACAAATCTGCTCACTAATATGTACCAAATTCTATCCTCAAATATGCCCTCAAGCCTTAAGACAAAAATTGATCCAATCACAAATCAACCCTACTTATATTTACCCCAAGCCTTAACACAAATCTTGAACAAATAAATCAATCAACTCTACTCTCAAGTCTTCACAAATAATTGCTTCAAATATACCTTCAATTCCTCTCAAGAACTTGCTCAATATGCTCTCAAGTCTTCACCAAGACTTACCTCAAATCTACCTTCAAGTCCTCTCAAGAACTTGCTCAATCTGCTCTCAAGCCTTCACCAAGACTTACCTCAAATCTACCTTCAAGTCCTCTCAATAATTTGCTTAATTTACTCTCAAGCCTTCACTAAGACTTACCTCAAATCTACCTTCAATTCCTCTCTAGAACTTGCTCAATCTACTCTAAAGCCTTCACCAAGACTTGTTCCAAATATACCTTCAAGTCCTCTCAAGAACTTTCTCAATATGATCTCAAGACTTCACCAAGACTTGCTCTAAATCTGCCTTCATACATACTCAAAACAACTCACAAAATATGCTCAATCAATATCAAATATTGCACACAATATTATCAAATACTTTTAGTCTTTAGGGTAATTCCTTTAACTTGAAGCAGTTAGACATATTTTATCCAAAATTTGTTTAACCTCTAGAACATATAGAGAATGATGTATTCTATCAAAAATCAATATGTTCTACTCAATCATTAAGTCTGTTGCTTTCAAAAATCTGATTTCTAATGTTTGCACATTCACTTTCAATATCACTCAAAACCAATGCTCAAGAATTTCACTCAATCATTCAATCAATGAAACACAACTTTCTCACAAACCCTAAAAAAGTGTTTTCATACTTCTTCAAACAAAGAGCACAATGTGGGTCTCAAAACCTAACTCAAATAATCCTCAATATCTATCTCAAATGTTCTCTAAACATTCACCAATGAAGCATATAAGAATTCACTCAAATATTTCCAACAATCCTTATCAAACAATCATTTTCACTCCACCTTATATTTTACAACATTCATTCCAACATTTCAAACAAAAGATGATGTTCCCATACATTTTTTCTTTGATGGAGATATGTCTTCAAAACTTGTATCCTTTTGCCAATTCTAGGTTAGATAGCAATAGTCTATCTCAAAATCTCCACAAGAATATGTACCTCAACAAATATTTCACCATACAAGGAATACAATAAAATGTCAAGTCACAAATACACCTTATCACTCCTTCACTTTCAAAATAATATTCAATATATATCACAAATAAAGTTCCTTGTTTACACCTTATAATCTCCTTTTTCACAATAATATTCAACACACATCAAAATAAAGTTCCTTGTTTACACCTTATAATCTCCTTCTTTTTCAAAATAATATTCAACACACATAAAAAAAAAGTTCCTTTGTTTACACCTTATAATTTCCAATACTTGATTTAATTTATAAACACCAAAAATAAAATACTTATTTAACACACCTTAAGAGTCCCTAAACAATTCCACACATGGCCTTTTCAATATCACCTAGCCTCAAGACAACTTTAATTTTCCAAAAACCTTTGGCAATTTTAATTCAAAAATTGCATACCTTAATATTTTTCCCACATCATAAAAATATTGCACAAGTCTCAATTACCAACACCCAAGCTCGAACTCGCGACCTTGGTGACCACAAAGCCCTAGCCCAAGGCTAGGCTACTGCCTAGGCTATAGGCCCACATGAAAACCAAAGGACACTCTGTCCTATACAATGTCTGCCTCTCACAAATTTTGGCAAAAACAAAAAGCTCTTTCTTCCTTCACAAAAACCATCTGCATGGGATTCGAAACCGTGACCAACCCTTTGCAAGCACCTTAGCCACATCTCAATTGCCATTTACGCAAGCCAACACTTTGTAATTATCTTTGCACTCTCCACAATTTCAACAAAATCCTCCTCGAATAATCCACTTGGCTTATGCTTGGTATCTGCCTCTCACGAACAATGCACACACCTTTTCTCACACATCAACTTTGGAAAAAATTCCTCCTTTTATATGCATTCCAACAAAATTAAAAACGTCGACCCTTTTTCATTTGCACCATTTTGAAATCAATTTTGGTGCCATAAATATTTAAATTAAAATTTTAACCTTAGGTTAAAATATTTTAATTTAAATAAATTAAAACCTTTGCCAATCTTTATAACTTGCTCAATGGACCTTGTTAGGGATATCTTTTTTTATAATTTCAAACCTTGTTATTTTTCACTTCTTCCTTTTGCCCAAATATTATAATATTAGATATTATAATATAATTATTTCTTTTTAAGATTGCTTTCTTTTCATTTTAAAAAACCCTGTTGTTCGGATATTATAATATTAAAATATTATAATATTAGTCTTTTCACTTGCTCTCTTTTTGCACATAGTCTTCAAACTTGGCCTTCAACCTTTTGACATTAAACCTTTTGACATCAATGACAACACAACTTACTCAAAATTTCCAACACCTGAGAAAGTAAAAAATGGTCAAGCTTTTCCTGAATGAGATCAACACCTACCCTTCTATTGCTCTAAGCAAATTGGGAGCCCCTTAGCTGGACATC
Source organism: Wollemia nobilis (assembly GCA_028583015.1). Lineage (NCBI taxonomy): Eukaryota > Viridiplantae > Streptophyta > Pinopsida > Araucariales > Araucariaceae > Wollemia > Wollemia nobilis. The sequence goes on along the minus strand of JAQPPZ010001004.1, from coordinate 2,165,392 downwards.
CATTAATTCATTTGCTGAAGTCCTCCATGACCCCGAAAGTAATTTATTTCCCTCTTTTTTCTTAGAAGGAAAAAGCGGAGCATTAAAGTCTCCTACAAGGATCCAAGGGATGTTGATAAAGGCTTCTCATATCTGAGTGAGGGTATTCTAGAGGTTCAGTCTATCCTAAGGGATATTCAGGGTATAAACATTGGTCAACACCCAAGATTTTTTGGAAATTAATTCATGAAAAAATAGATTCGAAATTCATCCTTCACTCGAAACCACTTTTCCTTCCCCTTTGGTTAGATCCCAAAGGCAAAGAAGTCCACCAGATGATCCAGAGGCAGGACTGAAAGAAAATTCACATTTTTTCCAGATGATTTTGGAAAATTTAGGGGATGACTGCATGCCTAATTTAGTCTCTTGTATGATAAAAATTATAGGATTTGACTCCTTTCGCATTGAAGTAGCAAGTCTTTGTTTTACTGCTCCGTTTAGCCCTCTCGTATTCTAGAAGAGGATTCTCATTTAGAACTCTTGGAGGGTTTTCTGCCTCCTTTGCCTTGCTGCATAGGAGGTTTGGGTCTTTTTAATTATTCTATGTTGGAATTCACTAGTTCCTGAAAGAGAGTTCTTTGAGTGTTGTTGGCTATGTCTTCTACTATATCTCTATTTCTTAAAGGGCCTGCATTTCTTTTTGTCACTTCCAACATCGATTAAGGATTTTTTGAAACTCTTGGTATGCTTAGGACTCCAAGCTTTAGGAGAACCATGAGACATCCCTGGGCTAGCAACCTCATCTCCATGGGGATCGGGTGGGGGATGAGAAGGTCCTGACCTATTGGGGGATGGGGAGTTAGGTGGGGGATTAGAGGGTGGTGGTGGGGGGTTGGATGGTGGGGGTTGGGGGAAATCTAATATGGTAGATGGATATTTTGGAAGTGGGTCAGAGGATGGATGAGGGGTTTTAGGGGAGGGTCTACCTTCATAGGTGGTTGAACGGGGGGATTTGAGGCAAGGATTTCCTCTCTATCATAATTTACATTGAGATTTAAATTGTTGAATAAATTGAACCGGTTAGAAAAAGCAAAAAGGGAAATTGCTTGATTCTTATCGTATTTTGGAGAGGGAATAGAAGGTTGTTTTTCTTTGGGGTCATAACGAGGACCATATTTTGACCTCATTATTTATCTCTCCTAAAGTTGGGCGATGCGACTCTTATTGAGAATTCTGTGTAGGTCTCAGTTTTAGAAACTGGTTTTGAAGGTGCCCCTTAGTGTGGTACTCAATGCAAAATGAGGGTTTGTTATCATACTCCACCACTTGGAATTTGTGGTATGACCCATAAATCAAGTTTACATGGGTCAAAAGCTAGGATTCCAAGTTGGAATTGACATAGATGTGGGCATGCATAATCCTCGATTGGGCACGTGTAGCAGAGTTAATAGTGACAAGTTTTCCAATAGTGTAGACAATCCCTTGAAGAATGCCATCATTCCAAAAATGAGAAGGTAAATTTAAAAGGTAGACCCAAATGAGAGTAAAGTTTATTCTTTGAGTTTCTGGGTTGAAATCCATGCTTCATTTGTGGAGGAATAGGCTTCTTCTACCAAAAAAATAGGGGCCACTAGACAAAATGTGGTCCGCATCCTCTTGAGTATTGAGTTGAATTATGAAAAACCTCTGGACATAGAAATAAGCTCCATAAAACCTCAATTTTTCCATTTCATAGCCGCCCATCACCTGATAGCTTCCATATCAGGTCTACCCCCCACAAATTTCCCAACTAGGGAAAATGAATCTAAAGAAATGTACCCAACCATGACCTCTTCAGGTAAGATTACATCACATCTGTTGGGAATAAAGGTGCATGATGAAGTCGATGAGGGTTTAGGACTTCCATTGACTGTTTCTGCAAATGAGACTGCTCGGGCTTTCCCATTTTCCACAAAATTTTTATCCACAGGTTCTTTCACCCCAAAAGCATTAGTCCCATATTTTGAAACCACAGAGTCAGACTTCCTTGGGACCCCGATACTGTTTCCTTGGTCGCCCATCCCATTCTTAGACCCACTTCTGTGAACACCCATTCCATTCCCTGCTTTCGTACTATAGATTCCCTGGTTCCCATTCAATAAAAATCTAAAATTCAAGGTTTCGCTCGCCATCGCTCCTGATTTGAAGGATAATTGATATATGAATTTGGATTTTGAAAATGTTGGAGTAACCATTACAATCAAGGTCTAAAATTTTTACCAAATTAATTTTGTTTTAGAAGATTTCACACATTAAAGGTTTGATGACTATTTGAGATATTCTCATAAATGAATTATTGTTAAATGATAGCGTAAAAGATAGGTATGATAGGGAAAATGTTAGTAGATGAAGAGATGTAGGATTTATTTGAAGGATAATTGATATATGAAATTGGATTTTGAAAAAGTTGGAGTAACCATTACAATCAAGGTCCAAAATAAATTGCATAAAATTAAAATATGACTTGATTATCAAATTTCAAGAAGGTAGTCATGTTAATTAATGATAATGAATATTCTTGATGTGATTTGTCATGGGTTAGAGGAAGAAATAGTTTTCAAAAAATCTATTTTATTTGCAAAAAAGAATGGTTAAAACCAACATCTAGCCATAAGCTTACAATAAGAACTTTGTTAGAAACTAAATATTGTATATTATACATAACAATTTGGAAGGTTAATTTAATAACGCTTTGTAAATTAATTTATTAATATTGTCAATAGACCTTAAGTGATGGCCTCTCAGCCTGATAAATATACAAGCACATAGATGACTACAACTGATAGTTTTTTTAGGCTGTCTATTTCATAGGGTAGTTTATATCCTATAAAATATTTTTTTAACTACTAAGTGATGGCTCTTCTAGCTTGATTATTTAAAAAATGTTTAGTCGAATTGTTGTTTTGTGTAGGCAATTAATGTTAGTATTACAATGAAACTGAGAGGGGGGGTGAATCAGTGTAGCTCTTTAAAACTTAAATATTCAACACTCAAAGCTAAAACAATGAAAACATAAAACCAAATAAAGCAAGTATAACAAGAGAACATCACACAACACAAGATGTATCGAGGTTCAACAATTTGGCTACATCCCAAAAAATGACTGTTTGGACTCCCATACAAATCTAGCCTTTGCAAAGCACCAACTTTATAATCAATTTACCAGCACCCACTAGAAGGAGCACCAACCCTTGATTTATTTGCACCAACAGAAAAGAGCACCAACCCTTGATTTATCTGCACCAACAAAAAAGGAGCACCAACCCCTCTACTAAGCACCTACTTGATTTTGATGTTGATAATAAAATGACATATATGAATGTCTTCACTGAAACCAAAACCCTCTATGGTATGTAAGCTCAAAATAAAACTTTCCATTTCACCCAATATAACATCTTTCTCTCTGCATTACTCAGAATTTGAATCTTCTCTTCTCACAAAAAAATTGATTGTTCTCTTAGCTCATTCTGCTAATTGCTAAACACTTTCTAGGTATTGTGCAACACTTTGTATGTGAACTCCTCTCAAAATTTTAGCCAAAATGGATATCATATGAGAAAGTTATGCCCAAAATACTAAAGTGACATTTTTCACCACTCCAAAAATCATAGATTTTCACTCTTTATTTTTCTCCACACACACTTCTCTCTTCACAAAATAAAGTCCCCACTTTTCAATAAAATCCCTTGTCACTTAAAAAGCACACACTTGCATTCTTTTTACCTTTTCAAATTTAAAAAAGATTTTCTTTAATGAAGTTTCTTAAAACAATATAACTTCCTTGTTTTATTTTGATAAGGCATTTCGTCAAACATGTCACATGCAAAGAATTGACACCTTACTCATTATATTACTTCGGAGCCACGTCACACCTAAAAAAAAAACAAAATATGCTCTATTTGATGCCTTGAAGGTGTAACAACATTGAAACCAAAACTCTGGCAATTCTGCAAGGTCGAAACGACCAACTGAAGGATTTTGCACAAGTGGAACAAATTGACATAAAAGTGACATGTACCATTTTTGCAACAATCATAACTCTCACATCCAGTCCAAATATCAATTCATAAATCCTTACGGTTCACCTGTACCACCTCCACAAAACCTACTGCTGACACACTTTTTCCAAAAAAGAGCATTTTTGTGACAGTATTGAAACACTTGTAACATTCGCCTCATTTCTCCATTTTTGTGGAAATTTGGAAAACCTGCTCTTGAATATAATGACCACCTCCAGTTTGAATTTTTCTATCAAATTATTCTTTTTTTGATCGTAGTGCTTATGAAAAAACGACCCTTTTTTGGCCTATACAACCACTTGCCAACTCATCCGCCAAGAGACCAGAAACATCACCTATCAATAAAAACACTATGCTGACACATCCAACTATGTTCTAGAATTTTTATTAACATGCTGGCATGTTCCAAACTGATCCATCCTGTCCAACTATGCCTGTGATGACTTTTGTAATTTTTGGATAACTTCTTGACGATTTTTCAAAATTTGCAAATTTGCACGAACAACCTGTAACAACTTCACCCGAACATCAAAAACATCCTCATAAGCATTGAACATCACTATACATACTCCAAAAAACCTTCGAACAACTATCCACTACATCAACCTGTCCATCTGAGTGTGTTGACAACAATGACAATACTGTCGCTACACTTTGCTCAACAATCTCCCCCTTTGGAATTGTTGGCAACACACACACAATTTCCTGTAAATATTCTCCCCCTTTGACAAGAAGACCAAAGGGTTGTTGTAGAATACCATTGATTCCATGCACAACATTCTTAGGAAAAAATTATTACACTGAGCAAAAATCACAAACATGAGCAAAAAGATAAACAAATACACAAATGCTCCCCCTGAGAATGTGGCCCCAATAGCTAGTCAATTCTTGGAAAGTGTGACCACTCCCAATTTCTTGTGAAGGTACTCAAAGACTTCCTTGGGCAATGGTTTGGTGAAGATATCTTCTACTTGCTCTGTTGTTAAAACAAAATCCAACTTAACCTCACCTTCCATAATTTTCTCCTTCAAAAAATGATACCAGATAGCAATATGTTTTGTGCGAGAATGCATAACCAAATTCTTTGAGATGTTAATGGCATTGGTGTTATTGCACTTAACTAAAATTGGCTCACTAAAATTAATGCCAAGAACCTTCAGAGTTTATTTCAACCATAACAGCTACGTACAACACGTTGTCACTGCAATGTATTCTGCCTCTGCTGTGGATAAAGAGATTGACTCCTATTTCTTACTGTGCCACGCGACCAACCTGTCTCCAAGATAGAATGCACCTCCACTAGTAATCTTCTTGTCATCTACACATCCTACCCAATCTGCATCTAAATACACAATAAGGGTGAAGTCCTTACCTTTCGGATACCATAACCCATACTCCATAGTACCCTTGAGGTACCAAAGAATCCTCTTCACTGCTGTCACATGAGTCTCCTTGGGACTAGACTAAAATCATGCTACCATGCATAATACCTACAAAATATCTAGTCTGGTAGCTATCAAGTATAGTAATCTCCCAATCATAGATCTATACATAGTTTGTTCAACATGTGGAGATTTGTCATCCTTGCTCAACTTGCAACCTGTTGTCATGGGAGTGCTAACTGGCTTACAATCCTCCATTGTGAACATTTTCAACATCTCTTTCACATATTTAATTTGAGAAATAAATATGCCCTTCTCCTTTTTATTAACTTGTAATCCGAGGAAATACGAAAGTTCACCAATCATTGACATTTCAAATTCTTTTTGCATCTTATTTGCTAAATCTTTACACAACTCATATTTGCTGCTGCCAAATATGATATCATCTACGTATACAACAAGAACAATATGATGACCATTTTCTATTTTGACATACAAATTACTATCCACCATACCTTTCTTGAACCCTTACTAAGTAAGATAATTGTCTAGCCTTGCATACCATGCTCGGGGTGCCTGTTTTAAGCCATATAACGCTTTCTTCAACTTGCAAACCAAGTTGGGATCATCACCAAGCTGGAAACCATTTGGCTGCTCAATATAAACCTCTTATTCAAGTTTCCCATTCAAAAATGCTGATTTCACATCCATTTGATAAACTTTGAATTTCTTGTAAAATGCTAAAGCCAGAAACATTCTAATTACCTCTAGTCTGTCCACAGGTGCAAAGGTTTCCTCAAAGTCAATACATTCAACTTGTGCATAGCCTTTGCATACCAATCTTGCTTTGTTCCCGACTACCTGTCCGTATTCATTCAAATTTTTTTGAAAGACCCATTTAGTACCGATTACATTTTTATTTACGATTCTTGGTACTAACTCCCAAGTATTGTTTTTCTCGATCTGATCTAATTCTTCATTTATTACCTTTACCCAACTTTCATATTTGCTTACATTAGCAACATTTTTGGGCTCAATGCTGGATAATAAAGAGTAGTTACTTACTAATCTTCTTCTTGTCTAAACACCAACTGTGGGGTCTCCAATTATTTGCTCTCTAGGATGATCTTTCTGCCAGATGCCTGTTTTGAATTTCTTGTTTTCTTCCACTTCTGAATCACCGTTTGAATCCTCTAAGTCAAATTTTTTTTTTGTTTCCTTTTCCTCATCTCCTTCAATGACCTCTTCACAAATTGAGTAGTTCTCTTCATAGCTAATTACTTGTTCCCTTCCTTCATCAACTTTAACATCGACACTACTCAAAATTTTCCTTAGCCTCTTGTTGTAGCATTTGTAAGCTTTGATTTTTGACGAATAGCCAAGAAAAATACCTTCATCCACTCTATCTTCAAACTTACCAAGGTTTTCTTCAGTTCTTTTGATGTAACACTTGCTGCCAAAAACTTTAAAGTATCTTGTTGTTGCCTTTTTACCGAACCACAATTCATAAGGAGTTTTGCTTTCATGCATCCTCAACATGCACCTATTTTGGATATATACCATAGTATGGACTACCTCTTTCCAAAATCTGTCTGCTACTTTGCTCTCAGTCAACATAGTCCGTGCCATTTCCTGCACTGTATTGTTCTTTATTTCTCCCACACCATTCTGTTGAGGTGTCCTGGCTATTGAAAACTGTCTCCTAATGCCATATTTTTCACAATACTCTGTGAAATCCTCTGAAATGAACTCTCCTCCTCTATTTGACCTTAAAAATTTAATCATTTTTCCTGTTTGATTCTCAACTTGGTTTTTGAAAACCTTGAACATCTCAAAAGCTTCTGATTTATGCTTCAAAAACAACACTCATGTCATCCTAGCATAGTCATTAGTACAAAACATGAAATATTTGTCATCGTTTATGTTTTGCGTTCTCATGGGTCCACATAAATCAATATGTACTAGTTCTAAAGGTTTGCTTGTGTAGTAATCTTTTGTTTTAAATGAGACTCTAGTTTGCTTCCCATTTTGACATGAAACACAAATGCTATTTGATGGCTTGCCAATGGTGGGAATATCTCTCACTACTTTCTTTGAGCCGATTTTTACTAGATTGTCAAAATTGATATGACCGAGCCTCTTGTGCCACAACCAATTCTCTTCTTCTTGTCCAATCAAGCAAGATCCTTCTAAAGTCTCTAAGAGAGTGTACAGGTTTCTAGATGTCCTTGATCTAGTTGCTATCAACTTCCCATTGTTTGCCTTTCTAACTTCACAACCTTGCTTCTTAAAGATCACTTCATGACCTCTATCATAAATTTGACTTACGCTCAACAAGTTATGCTTCAGACCAACCACAAACAAGACTTATTTTGACATAATTTTTCTATCACTAATCTTAACTGAACCTCTGCCAACTATTTTAGCTCCATCATTATTTCTAAACTTTACTGAACCACCTTCATATTGCTGCAACTTCTCAAATTTTTGTTTGTCACCTATCATATGACTAGAGCATACACTATCAAGTATCCATGGTGCGTATTTATTATACACTTTAAATGTCTTCTGTACAATCAAGGATTCCTTTTCTTCCTTAGGTCGCTCTTTTTCTTTCCACTTAGGTTTGATTACAATTTTGGGCTCTTGTTTTGGCTTTTCTTTTTCAGTAGCTTGTGCATGTTTTTCAAAAAAATTTCTATTTTGTCTTATTCCATTTAGCTGAAATTTTCTTCCTTGAAATTGATTTGATGCAAATGTACTTCAAAAATTTCTTGCAATATGCCCAAAATTATGACAGTTATAACATTGTACTGCATAATCCATCAAAGCTGAAAAAGCATTTCTATTGGTAAAATTCCTTGGTCCTACATTATACTTGCAATATGAGATCTTATGTCCATAACCATTGCATTTAAAATAGTAACCAGAAAAGAGATGATTGAACCTAGGTAGTGGTCTTTGCCATGTTTTCGTAGGAGCCATAAATCTTCTTCTTCTTTGATGTGTGACATTGGTGAAGCCATCATTGTCAATTCTCCTTTCGTGCCTTGCATTATTGCTTTCCTTTGCATGATTCATTTTTGCTTGATCAACCTGTTTCTTCTCTTCATTCTTTGTGGATTCTTCATTTATGGCCTTTGATCCATTTGAGGATTCTCCTTCATAAAAATCCAAACCAAATTTTATGCCTGTAGTCTTTTGGTTATTTATGATCTTATCTAGCTTCATAGAACTTTCTTCACGTTTGTGATAACAACTAATTTTCTGATTCATCTCTTCTAGCTGCATTCTTAAACCAACAATCTCTTCTTCTAGCTTGCTGCAATAATCTATTTTCATGGTTATTTGCACTTTGATATCTTCGAAGATTTTCTTGTATTATTCTATCTGCACTTTCAAATTTGTTATGATTTCATTTGCATCCTCAAGCTTTCTTAAAATTTTCTTATTCTTTTTTCTTTCTATCTTCAATTCATCTAGAACTGTAATTAGTTCCTCTTCCAAATTCACTTATGCATCAATTTCTTCTTCATCACATTCCTGTTATTTTTCTGGTTTTTCTTCTTTGAGTGCCATGAAAAGAGCTTCACCTATTTCCTTTTCAGAATACTCACTGGAGCTATCTTCTTATGAACTGACATTCTTGGAGATGAAACTTTTCTTCTTGAAGTTGCCTTTTCTGAAATTTGTTTTTTTCTTCCAATCACTTCTTTCTTCGTGCAATCCTTCATCACTTCTGTTCTTCTCATTAAGTGGATATTTAGCTACAAAATTCCCAACGCCTCCACAGTTGAAACATTTACATGATAAATTTCCTTAGTATTTTCCTTTTCCCATTTTTAGTTTTTGAACAAAGTTTGATTTCATTTCATTTTATGTCTCTTCTTCCTCGGACTCTTGTTTTGCTTTTATATTTTTATGGGCTTTAAAAGTAGCTTCTCTATTTGTGGGTTTATATTTTCCTATTCTCATCTCATATGCAGTCAAAGAACCATATATATCATCCATACTAAAAGAATTTAGATCTTTAGCTTATTCTATAGCTGAAACTTTAGAATCAAATCTTTGGGGAAGGGATCTTAATACCTTTTTCATGATGACATAATATTTGATTTTCTCAACGAGTCCTCTAATCGCATTAATGAATTCATTAACTCTTAGCATATATGCCTCTATATTCTCATCATCATTCATATTTAATACTTCGAACTGAGCTCGATGTGTTTTTATCTTGGCCTCCTTGATCTTAATGTCTCTTTCATGAATGCTCTTCATTTTGTCCCATATTTCCTTTTCTATTTTACACCCTATAATATTTACCAGTTCGCTGTTCACTAATCCACACATGATAGCATTCTTTGCTTTTGAGTCATTCTAAAACAGTTTCTTACCGACAACATTAGTTGGAGAAGTGGTGGGTATTGTGTATCCACTATCTACTGAATCCCAAATGTCGTATCCTACAACACAAAGATATGTTTGCATCCTAAGTCTCCAAAATGCGTAATTAGTTTCATCAAATAATGGTCCTTTTTTTGATGAGAAGCCTTCACCACCTACCATTGTGTCACTTCCAAGATCACCCTAGCCAGTTAAGCCTGTTCAGGAACCTTGCTCTGATACCAATTGTTAGTCTCACAATGACACTGAGAGCGGGGGTGAATCGATGTAGCTCTTTAAAACTTTTTTTTTTGAAAAATAATTTGAAAAAACTTGTATTAAAACAAATATCATTTACAAGTTGGGATGAGACTTTTCCCAGCCTTAGTTAGAGAGAACACATGTTTACAACAGTAAAAGAAGATTTGCATTGGATCCAAATCTCTTAAACCATATTTCTACAATGACTGTTCACTTGTTTACAACTATAAAAGAAGATCTACATTGAAACATAAATCTCCTAAACAATATTTCTGGAATGGTTATCCAAATTAGCTAAGCACTGGATTTGCTCACCAACCTGCCTAATCATCTCATCCTTAGTAGCCATGTCATTGTGCCACTGAACCCCTACCTCCTTCTCACTACCCATCTTAGCCAGGACGTCTGCCACTTTATTTAGATCTCTACACACATAAACTAGAATCACATCATCTAATTCCCTCCATAATTCCTTAATCTGAGTGACAAGAATCCTCAACCTCCATGTTTTCAAAGCAAAGTTCCTCATGCAATCTAGAGCTCCAACCATTATTTGAGAATATGATTCTAGGATTATCCTCCTATGACCTTGTTTTACTGCCCAAATAGAAGTAGATTTGATAGCTAAGGCTTCTGCTTCATTGTTTGTGACTCTTCCCAAGCCTTGCAGTTCCCAATAGAGCACTGTTCCAACATGATTTCGGCAAACCACTCCAATTCTAGCTCTACTCGAATTGCCTTTTGTAGCTCAGTATTAATTTTAATCCAACCTTCTGGGGGTGGTTTCTGTTGGTCATCAAATCTACCTAGGAAAATATTTGGGTAAGTGTATGCACCCTAGACCTAGACCAAAATTGAAAGGCCGAAGGGAAGAGATGCCCCTCGTGCCAATATGCGGATAAAGGCCGACTCCTATGATAAACTACTTTGGTGTTTTGAGATAATGGATGCAGGAAAGAGATAAACAGAGTAAGGATGCAGGAAAGAGATAAAAGGAGTTAGGGTTAGAGAAAGAAATAAAAAAGGGGTAAGGGAAGAGAGATCGGTAATTAAAGGTGGGAGAGAACAGGAAGCATGATCACTAACTAACAACTTGAATAGCAGTAAAGAATACCAAGAACAAACAAAAGAAATGCCACATTAACCTTCCTATGTATCCTCCGAGCGAGCTCTAGGATTCTCCTTCTCCATTTCATCAAAATTTAGGGTTCAGAGTAAAGACGATTAGGAAAAGTGAATATAACAGAAACCACAACCCACCAGGCAACATAAAAGAAAACCAATATGGCATTTTTCCTCCCCTATGTATCCTTCAGGTGAATTTTAGGGTACAGTCCCCAATCACACATCGAAATTCAGGATTTAGAGTAACAGTATGCAAATGAAGACAAAAAAAAGAAATAAACATAGAAGGCAGCATACAATAGAGAAATAGGGTCCAAAGTTCTTTAGTATTAGTCGTAGGACATCAAGTTACAAAAGCTTTCTAGCAGAAAGTTCCCCACCCTTTTACATTACAATGCCTAGGTTTTTATAGAGGACCCGACCCTCTGAGCCATAATTATATAAGATGGAGGAGTACATCCTTGAAAGCTGAGAAGTTGGCCCTTCACGGCTTTTGTGACTGAGCTTTCATATCTTTTGCCAAAACTAACAATTATGATCGGGTCAACTAGGGAAATAGGCATTAATGAGATGCCTGAGAATCCTTGGCTTCTAGGTGCGGTGCTCGAGTGGCCGCCATGCTTTTCGGGCTCTTCTTCTGGAACTGATACTTCATTTCCAATTGCCAAAAATGGGTAGCGGTCTTATCGGGCATGTAAAAATGCATTTATGAGGAAATTGATCGCCTCGAGAAAATACTCGGCTTAGAATGCGTGCCCTTGAAGCTCTTTGCAAGATGTTCATTTGCAACTTTTCTTCACAATGGAATTGTGTCGAAGCAATAACTCCTTGATTTGTACTTCATAAAATGGAGCTTCGTAAAACTACTTCGGGGGGCGTGAGTGCCGAAGCATATTTCCTTCACAAAATGGGCCTCTTTATTCCTCATCGCTTCGCTGACAAAATTGCTTCGCTGATGCCTTAGAGAAATGCTTCACTACGATCCTATTTCAAAATTGTGGTTTGAGAAGGTTTCAGTCGAAGCAATTGCCTTAAAAAGATGTTGCATTCTTTATGGCCATCACTACTTCGGGTGAAAGTACTTCGCATGAAATATGGCCAAAGCAGATGCTTCGCAATAACTTTCGACGAAGTAGAAATGGTTCGCTGGCACCAGGGGCCAAAGTGGATGCTTCGACGGCTTTTCGGCGAAGTGTTTTTAGTGCTGTGCTCCTTCAAATCCCATTTTGCAAAAAATTTTCCCGAAGTAGCCTTTTGAAATGCTTCGGGTGCGAAGTAGTTTTCATTCTTCTTCCTTCTCATTTTTCCTTCGGCAAAACTGCTTCGCAAAAATCTTGCCCGAAGTAGCTACTTGAAATTCTTCAGGCCCGAAGTAGTTTTCTTGCCTTAGGTAATTCGGTTCGTGGTCTTTCTTTGGCGAAGTTGTTCTTTCGAAATGCTGCTTGAATTTTGCTTTGCAAAACTTTTGTCGGAAGTAGTTTTTTGAAATGCTTCGGTCGCAAAGCTCTCCTTTATGCCTTGCTAGAATTTTTTCTTTGGCAACGCTGCTTCGCGAGGTTTTCACCCGAAGTAGTTTTTTGAGGAACTTCGGGCCCGAAGCTCCTTTTGCCTTTCTTGTATTCTTCTTCGGCAACACCACCTCGCCAAATTTTGCCTGAAGTAATCGTTGGAAATGCTTTGGGTGTGAAATTCTTTTCATACTTATCTTCTTTCTTTGGCGAAGCTATTTTTCCTAGCTTGTTCGACAGTGAAGTTCTTTCTTCTTCATCTTATGTACAAAGGGGTGGCAAGGAAAGCCAAAATTGCTGCAACTTACAAATACAAAAACAACCAAAAGAAATACTTTACAACAAAGAACACTGTACAAAGTTTTGATTTTTTTTTCTTCCCCATTGTGCAATGTGACAAAAATTGTCAACATTCTTGGTGGCTCGTAGGGCAACGAGCTCGTCTTGGTGGAAGAACCCTCAACTTTGATCCATTGGGAGAGAGTCACCTCCAGACCCTTCTCCTTTTTCCACCTCTAGGGGCACTTCCACAGCTTGTTCTCCCCCTTCTTCTTCTTCACCTTCTTCCTCTTCTGCTTCTTCTTCTCCTCATTCAGCTTCTTCTCTTCCTTCTACTTCTTCTTCTCTTCCTTTTGCTGGAGCAACCTCCTACTGTGGCGATGGGATAATATGATCATGGATTTTCTTCATGGTTCTACGGATGTGAGCCCAGACACCTTTCTGAAATGGATCTTGGTCTTCGAGTGCCTTGACCAAAGCATGGAACCGATCAATCTACCCAATATCGACATGTTTGATTCTTATACTTAGGTCATTCAAGAAAGCCACAATTTTGTAGTGTCTCAGAATGAAGTCAGTGACTTGCCCTTCTGTGAATGGCTCTTCCCACTCATCTATTTCTGAGATGTCACTTTTGAAATGGAGCCATGCCGGCTTGAGTTCTTCCCTGGTGAGAAGGTTCCCATCATCGTCTGTGAAACTCAGGAAGCCTAAGGAAGAAATATATTGGAAGTAACCCATTGATGGCGTTGCTTCTGCTCAAATATGTCTAGGAGGTCTTTCACTTTCTGCACTTTCTTCACCTTGGAGAAGAAGGCGTGAATAGTGGCTTGGGCTGTAGACCAATCCCTAGTCGTTCAACTCATAGCAGCAACCTACAGGTCCTGATATCTAATACTTTGGACCTCAAAATCCATCTTGAGTCACCTTTGGATTTTTTGGATGACCTCATCTACTATTGGCCCTTTCTTAGCAATGACATACTAAGCTTCGGTGACATATATTAAAATTGATAGGGCTCTGGAGACCCACGATCTGAAACCTTTGAGCAAGTGTGAGCGAATTTTCTTGATTTTGCCTCTGTCGAACAGCTCCAGGTTTGCTTTTTTGAACAACTACTGCTGAGTCTACAAGATTTTGCTTTCGAGATCCTTGGCTTTTAGCTCATTTTTGACCTATTTCTGTGCTTGGTGCTCAGCTGAATACTATAATTGTAGTATCTGCTATTTCAGGGCATGTGTTTCCTTTTTCATTAGCTTACACTACTCCTATGAATCCTCTAGCTTGGAGCAGATTCTGGCTAGCTCTTCCTATAACTTGATGTTCATGCTCTCTGCTTCAAACCTGCACTGATTAGCAATATTCGCATGCGCTTAGAAAGTATCGATTCTGACGTGCATGGATGCAGATTCATTATCTATGTTCAGGTGCTCTAGGTCCTTGGTCTTCTCCTGATAATCGTAGTCCGCTGGAGTCATTTCATCCAGGGGCTTCTGGACCTTAGGGACCTTCTTTACTTTATGTAACTTTCTGGCTTTTAAATAAAAAACAACGCATTTCTCAACTTGTGCCAGAGAGCGCCCTCTCTTCTTCCTAGCCTCCTTCAACATTTTTTCTGTATTTTTTTGGGCTTGGAGTAGCTTTTTGGCTAAAGGGCATTCCTTTATTATTGACAATTCAGATTCAAATAAGGCTGGATCTCCAGTCGAGGGGGTAAACAAATATAAAGAATTGATGGGGGAAGCCTCACCAGAAGGTTCAGCAGACGATGTGACAGAAGATTCAACCAGTGGAACAATGCCCTGTGATGCAGGGGAATGACGAACAAGGTTTGGTGAAGTGGTGGCAATAGACTTGTCCTGGCCTGGTGACTCGAGTGGAGTGGGGCTGATGGGATCAGTGGTAAGAGGTAACAGGTGAGGAGGCAACTGACTTTGTGAGGGAAGAGGAGACTGATGAGAATATTTGGCCAAGACTACAGTGGACATGTGAGAGATCAAACCAAAGGGTGGGGAGTGCGTACCTGCATGCCCTTTTGGCAAAGCAACAGTGGTGACTTCTTGAGTAATAGGCTCCTGCTCTTTTTGGGCTTTGGCACACCCAACCTCCAAAACTTCTACTTCGGGGTCTCCCTCTTGTTGGAGTTCCTCCACATCAATGACGTCTATGTTTGGGATAGTCTCAGCACTTGGTGGCCCCGTATCTTTGACATTTGCTTTGGCCAAGCCTAATGCAGGTGGTTCGACAGGAGCACTTGCGAGCTTCATTTGGGGTCGCTTTGGGTGGCTAGGAGGCACTTGAATTTGCTCTTGCCTTTTTCTTTTCTTCCTCTCAAATGGTTGCTCTGCCTCTTCGGTGCTTGTGTCATGGCTTTATGATGGTCCCTGTGGTAGTACCACTGGTGAAGCTTTGGCTTCTTCCTCTTCTTTCGAGGTATCTTCAGCTCTTTTTGGGCTTTCGCCCGATCTTGGGGTAGCTGGAGGAATGAAGTCAGCGAAGGATATAGACTTCCAAGTTTCAGCATTGGATTCATAAAGAATTATGAAGTCCTTATCTATTGCCAAGAGTCCATAAGAATTCATCCTCTGGCGATGGACTCTCATTATCCACCAATCCCTTAATTTTTCCTCGCTCCAATTCTTCAATTCCTCCTTTAAATCATCCTTTGCTTTTCTCCAAAATGTGGAGCTTGGAGTTGGGAGGGGATACTGGTCAGGGTCAAACTCAACTTCCATGGGGTAGAACTCATGCCAGGGAGGCAATGTCCTCATTCTCTCCAAATGCTACTCTAGATCCTTCCCATTGGGATTATTCCTTTGTTCCACAATTTTAGGGTGTAGGAAGATGTGAAAATTCTTGAATTTTAAATGATCTCTCATTACTCCCAAGGGATCATAGAGCCATTGCTGAGGAATCTGGAGCAAGCCAAAATTGGTAAGCTTTTCCTCCAGGAAAATGTTCTATTTTAAGGCAAATACCTCAATTACTCCCATCCTGAATGGGAAGTCATAGGTATGTGCCCATTTTCGACCATGGCCGTAGATGGCATTGGTTGTGTCGCTCTACCGAGCAACTTCCAATGCAAACTGGTACTCAGAGGGGTAGACTGGTATAAAGAAGGGCTTACCAATGTAGTTGAACATACGAATTACGAGCCCCTATGTCAGTTGAAACACATCTCCCATTTTCTCTTGCACCACTTTGTCTCTCAAATTGAGGGGGACCCGAGGGCAAGAATCCTTCAACAGATGCATAGTGGGTCCCAAAAATTGTTGGTTAAAAGAATAATAGGACTCTGTCCTCAATAGGATGGGAGTCTAGTGGTACATCGACAGAGGATTTCCATCCTTGTCGCTTGGAGAAATGGTGATATGGGGGAATCACTTATGAATCTGGTTGAAAAACAACCAGACAAGAAAATAACAGGGTGTGAAGTACTGGCCCGTTGTTGAATTCTTCATGCTGGTGAGCCTTGTATGCAAGGTTCGAGCCACCCATTCTACCCATTCAAAGAAAAATGGGTTGGTGTTTGGTCTTGAAGCATCAGGGGCATAGAATTCCCCTCTTGAAATACATTCAGCCAAAGAAACCTACTAGGGTTGCATCGAAGCATCTGTCGACAGGCCCGCCACCCATGCAATGATGGAGAAAATATCGATGTTTTTGAAGGCCGCCAAGGGTAAGGGCATCTGGGGCAGCTTGCTTGAAGGTAGCCCACTTTTGAGGTTCTCGCATAGGAATTTCAATATGTAGCTGTTGGAGGTGAACCTCTCCATTTGTTCGCTTAAAATGACGTTGCGAACAGAATAGCCCTTGGGCGGACCTTGTTGTGGCACGAAGGATGCTTGTACATCCTCCTTCAAAATGGAAAACAATTTATGACTCGAAGCATCCAACACTTGCCTGGATGCAGAATGGTAATTCTGCGTAATAGCATAGATTAGTTCGGGACAATGGTGAGCCGACGGGGTCAAATACCAGTAAATTTGAGAGTAATATGTAGTAGCTCTCTTATTTTTTGGGGTGAGTCTGCTCGTCATAAAATCTATGGTGCGTCGAAGGTCGGTCACATACTTAGAGAGCTGTGTGTCTCTAATCTTCTCCCACCCATCAATTGGTGGTTCTACAATCTGCTCCTCCTCAGAGTCGTCCCCTTCTTCCATTGGCTACTTTTCAGGGTGAGGGGTAAGACTTATCTTCTTTGGAGTATGCTTTTTCTCTTCCTTGCTCTTCTATGTTTTCTCAGGGCCTGTAACTTCAGGCTCTTTTCCCTTCTATTTGGAGTTTTTCTTCCCCATGTTGAAAATGATGGCGACAGAGTCCTTGATACAGAGGGCTTCAATGCGAAGGACTTAGATGCAAGGGGCAGGAGAATTGTAGAGTAACTAAAGGCTCTTAGTCTTGCATGAATTGATGGACAAATAACCTTCTGTCTATTAGGGCCTCATGTTTTATAGCCTTAAAAGGCAACCACCTAAATTTATGGCACCTACTAAAATTAAATTTACACCTCGAACGGAGGAGGTCGCCATGTTCTTTGATTGGCTCTGCAGCGACATGGTACGTAGGGCCACATGCTTTGATGATTATGCATTGTATTGGAGATGCAACTTGCTGCCACCTCATACCTAGGCGTGAGCTTTTCTCTTAATTGAATCGCCTCGAGATGTGCTCCACTGCCTTTGCGTTAAATTCACCCACTTCAAACTCTTTTCATGACTGCTGTCTACATGTTCTCTGAGACACATTTTAAATGCTTCTATTTCAGAGAAGTTAAAATCATTATTGAAAATGCTTCACGGTGATCCTTTGGTGCGGGCTATTTTTCAATGCTTCAGCCCCGAAGTACTTCTCCTTCACCGCGCTACCGCTTCGCTTCGCGAAGACCGCCTACTGAAGCTCGCATTCTTGGAAATTGCTTCGCCAAATTTTTCTTCGAAAACTGCTTCACAAGGGCCCTTTTCTAAAATCTACTTTGCAAAATTTTTTCCCGAAGTAACTTCTTGAAATGCTTCGGGTGTGAAGCTCTCTTCTTGTCTTTGTTTAAATTTTGGTTCGGCCCCTTTTGAGGGTAAAGTGCTTCGCTGCGAACTTCCTTGCAACCACTACTTCACATTGAAAGTCACCAAAGGAGATTTTGAAAGTCCCTGATGTATATATAAAAATGGGAAAAATATATACAAGAGTACATACACATTTTTTTTTTCTTTTGTTTTTTTTACAAGAGAAATTGTTTCGTCTCAACGATGAAAAGTCTTCAAATGAAGACCATTAACAGAAATTGGTAATACCTGGCCGTCTGCATCTTTGAGGATGAAAGAGTTGGCCGAGTTCACCTTCACAATTTTGAACGACCCATCCTAGAAGGCGTCCAACTTGTCATGATTCCCAAGCTTGGCCTTCTAGGAGTCCCACTTCCATACAAAATATCCCACTCTGAATGTACGATCGTATGACTTTTTCTTGAACCAATCTTGGGTGACCTAAGCATGCTTAGCAAAGTTCTAGTAGGATTCCTTGTGATCTTCATCTAGCTGTAACAACTGAGCTAATCTACTTTTGATTGGACTAACTCCATATTCTTCTTCTAACAGCTATAGTGCAGGGATCTCCACATGGGTGGGTAAGATGGCCTCCTTGCCATAGACCAAGGCATAAGGCAAAGTCTTGATTGACTTCTTGATAGAAATTCAATCGGCCCACAAGGCCCGATCTAGAAGGAGATGCCAAGTCCTTTTGTTTTGCTCTATAAGCTTCCTTAGCACCCTCAAAAAAGTCTTGTTGGTGGATTCTGCCAATCCGTTGCCCTACGGATAGTAGTTGGAGGAGACTTTATGATATATCCCATGTTTGTAGAAGAAATCGTTGATTTTGGTGCCTGTGAATCAGGACAATTATCAGTGATGATTGCTTCAGGGATGCCGAACCGGGTGATCAATCCTTGAAGGAAGGCTATGATAGTCTCCTGATCAACATGCTTTGTAGGAACTGCTTTGGCCCATCTGGTGAAGTAGTCGGTTGTAGTCAGGATGAACTTATGCCCAGTGGAGGAGTTTGGTGATATGACCCCTATGAAATCCATCCCCCATTGTTGAAAGGGTGATTCAACTTGTATCGGTCAGAGGGGCATCGAAGCATTTTTGCTTCGATCGATGAACTTCTAACACTGCTCACATCTACGACAAATGACGAAGGCATCGATGAAGAGAGTGGGCCAATAATAACCAAATTTAATTATCTTCAGTGTCATTGTTCTCCCTACGAAGTGCCCTCCAGATAGTTCTGAATGAAATTCTCCCAAGACTCTCCTTTTATCATCATATTTTATGCACTTAAGAAGTACACCATTAATGTTCCTGAAGAACAAGCCTTCGGGGCGCAAAGTATACCAGGTGTATCGCATCCTGAAATGCCTTCGTTGTGAAGTATTTAGATGTGAAGGACATCTGTCGATGTTGAAGTATTCAACTATTTCACTAACCCAATATTTCTCGTCCTCTTCTTGGTTGGCGAAGCATTCTTCTACTGGCGAGTCATCCCACTGAGATTCTATAGCTTCGATCGCTATGCTCTTCGCCAATTCTTGACATAATGCGTGATCGTGAACTAGTTTTGTGGGCTTGATCTCAATGTCAAATTCCTATATCTTGTTCACCCAACCAGCTCTCTTGCTTCCCAATTCTCCTTGGATGATGAAATTGGGTATGTTGGGGTGAATGACAAAGACCATAACTCGACTTTGGGAGATGAATTGCTTGAACTTCTTGAGAGATTTCATTACCGCATGCACTTGACATTCTATGAAATTGTATTTCTCTTCATGGGGATTGATCACCTAACTCAGAAACACGATGGGATGCTCTTCATCGTCTTCCCTCTTTTGTGTCATGATCGCAACATAGATTTTGGGTTCCCCTATGGCATACAAGATAAAATCTTGACTGTAGTCAGGGTTGATCAAGATCAGTGCCTGAGAGATTCGGGCCTTAATCTCTTCAAATGCCTCCTTTCTCTCTTTTGTCCAAATGAATTCGATGCCCTTCTTCAAAAGTTCAGACATCGGCTTGATGACTTGGGTGAAATCAAGGACAAACTTCCTCACGAAATTGATCTGGCCAAAGAAATATTGAAGTCCTTTCTTGTCTGATGGGAGTGGGAGTTTCATTAGAGCCTCGGATCTGTTAGGATCTATAGCGAGGCACTTTTCTGATATAGCATGTCCCAACAACTTCCCTTCCTTGACGGTGAATATGGACTTCTTTGGATTGATTGAAATGCCAAACTCTCGACATTTTTCAAAAATCTGTCGCATATGTAAGGGGTGATCCTCCCTTCTTTGAGAGAAAATGGTCATGTCATCTAGATAGATGATGATAACCTTATTCAGAAGCTCCCAAAAATCTAGATCCATCACCCGCTAGAAAGTGGCACCAACATTCGAAAGGCCAAATGGCATTCGCTGGTAAGCAAATGTTCCCCACTTGGTGGTGAATGTTGTTTTATGCTGGTCTTCATTCTTGACCCAGATCTGATTGTATCTAGAGAAACCATCGAGCAAGGAGAAACATTGAGCTCCAGCCACCAAGTGCAAGATCTGATCAATTTGTGGAAGAGGATAGTGGTCCTTGAGAGAATCCTGGTTCAGGTTGCAAAAGTCCACACATAAACGTATATCTCCTTTCTTTTTTTTGACGGGGACTAGGTTCGCTACCCAAGAAGAATGTTTGATGGGATAAATTATCTTTTCCTCGAGCATTTTTAGGAGTTCGACCTTCATCAGGACCTCGATATTTGGGTTAACCGGCCTTTGCTTCTGCCAAAAGGGTTTGATTCCCTCCTGCAACTCAATTGTATGCTGGATTAGTTGCTAATCGTATCCCCTTAGGTCTTGATAAGACCAAGCCACTGTGTCGGGATACCTTTTGCACAGAGATCAGATCTGTTCTAGCTATTTCGAAGTGCAATCTATTCCAACTTTTATTGCTTTTCCAGGCTCGAGTTCCAACTCTTGATACTACTTGGCATTAACTTTGATCCTATGTGAAACTGCTTGATCATTCTAATCAAAGAGGCTTTCCAAAGTAATCAATCCTTTAGGAAGGTGGTTATTCTTCAATTGAACTAGCCCTTCATATTCCTCATCATAAAGGCTTCTGCTTTCAACTATGGCTGCTTCTTGAATCATGAAATTTCACAATCTGCTCATCATTGTCAAAGAATTGCCAATGCAGATCTCTATCTAGGATAGAGGGTCTGTAAATCATTCTCACAGCTTTGGGCTTGTGCACCATGTCTTCTGTTGGAGAGTACTTGGATGCCAAAAAATTGGCATGTCGATTCTTTTCTCTTGGAATAGACTATAGATTGAGAGATTCGAACTGGTCGAAAAAGTCCCATACCCTATTGCGGTATGACTTGAGATAGTGCTTCTTTGAAGTACACTTGTTGGTGACCTGGTTGCATACCAGTTTAGAATCTTCGAAGATTTGGAGGTGCTTTATGCCTAACTTGTCGGCTTTCTTGAGTCCTAGGCATAATGATTTGTATTCTGCTGCATTGTTGGTGTAGCTCCATATCAACCGATAGCAATACTCCTTTTGCTCTCTGTATGGCAAAACTAGAAGAATCCCTGCCCCAGCACCATTTTTACATCGGGCGCCATTGAAGAACAACTTCCATAGTCCTTCTTGGGCACTTATTCTATTCTTTGGTTAGGTGTGTTTCTCAAGATTGGCGATCACATAACATCCTATTTCGGTCCCTACCATGGTGTTAAAGTCTACCAATGAGAACTCATCTTCATAACTTAGTTGCACAAGAGACTCCTCGACCAGGTCCACCTACCTACTTCCTCCACTATTGTGTTCACTGGATCACTGCTCTCTTCTTCAGACATCTTCTGCACAAGGAAGGAAGAAGGCTTTTCATTATAGATCTTCACCTTCTTTCATTTGAATGGAATCTCCAGATGAGAGTAATCCATAGACAAATATCCGCCTATCTTTGCTGTGAATTCCCTTGACAAGCACATACTAAAGTATGACTCTAGGTCGATGACCACTACCTCTTGTATGATCATGATATGAGGCATCTTATGTAGTCGAATAGGAATGTCCTTGATCACTCCTATAGTCTTCACTAGGGTACCATCCAACTGGAGTACACCTTGGATGCTTTGCGTATATTCCATTCCAATTTCTTAGCAGACTGCTCTTGGCATGACTGTTGTTGCGGCCCTAGAGTCGATCATACAGTTATGTAAAATATACCCTTCTATCTATAGAGATAGGTAGAATGGAGGTGGTCTATTCTTCCCCATAATGGATGTGGATAGGGTTTGCACAAGAGCAAGCAGTGTTGCATTTTTTGCTTTAGTCATCTTCAATGATTCTTGCAGCAGGTCCACTTGTCCAGGTAGTTGTAGTGCATTGTACAAGCTGATCTTGGCTAGAATCCTCTTTAACTCCTCCATAATGTTGTACGCAAGGAAACTGAGCATCTCGGGTTCCTTCCTTGGCTCATATATGGTGCGATACTGCTCTGTAGCTTCAATTCTTTATCGCTTAGTCAGTGAAGGAAACTTGAGCTTTTCCCTAGCCTGCTCTTAAGTTTTTGCTTGAGGTGGTTCGACAGAGTTCTTTTGAGCTTTTTCTTTGATCGATGCAAATGAAGGAGCTTAGTTTAGGATCGAAGAAGATGATTGTCCCTTCTTGGGTCGAGCGTGCACTTTTAAGGGAGCCATCTGAGCAACATCCACTTCTATCGCCTTATTTTCTCCTCTGGTAAACATTGCAATTGGATCTTCTTCGCCAATCACTAGGTTCTGACTCATTTGCCTGATGACGTTGACTTGACCACCATGACTACTGCTTGCCAACGTTTGTACATAGTTTTGGTGTAGCATGCAGGTATTATCATGTGGATCATTGCATGTAGAGCACCAATATACATAATCGAAAGTGCTCGAAGCTTCATCAATCACAACATTTCTCGTCGAAGCCTTCCCTTGATGGAATGCTTGGTCTTTGGTAAGCACAGGTATAGGATAAAACCTTCTCGATAGAAATTCTTATTGCACTTACTTCTTCTTCACAATGGTCATGTCGTTGGACAATGTTTGAACTATGGAGTTCAAAGATTGCATCTCTTGTAGAATTTTAACTTGCATATCTTTGGCTTTTGGAACGAGTGGCAATGAAGCCATCGTTGGTATTGGAGGTAGGGCAGGGGGTTGAAATGGTGCTGGTAGTACAAGGAATGCCGAAGTGACAGTAGGCTGCAGAGTTGAAAATGTGGGAAAATGAATTTGTGGAGTAGTGATTTGAGACACAATAGGATTCGGGTTCCAAGATGAGATTGGGAGTGCAGGGGTTGTAGAGATCTACGAAGCGGCTGCGCTCACATACTAGGATTGAGGGAATTCGAGAAGTATTGGCATCGAAATCCTTTGGGGAAGCTTGCCCACAGCTATAAAATCCATTTCTACCCTCTTGGCTAACTCATACAACTTGGGAAAAGTATTGATGTTAGAATATCTTACCATGATACTGATATCAGGGTTGAAAGCCCGAAGGATAGTATGCTGCAGCTTTGTCGGTTGGCCGAAGTCCAACTGGTACTCTCTGCCAGGTTCGAGCGAACCTAACATTGAAGTCTGTGATCTCTTCTTATGGATGTATCTGGATTGAAGTAAATTGATGTAGGAGAGAGGTAGAATCGAAGGACTCATTGAAGTTTCCCATCAACTGCCTGGCTAACTGGTCCCATCCCATAATAGTACCGGGTGGTAAAGATCTATACCAGTAGAGGATTTTTTCTCTAAGGGAAAGAACCAGAAGCTTTACCATAACTCGCTCCTCTGTGATGTCATGGATTTCTGCCAAAGAGATTATGTCCTGGATGTGCTCCAAAGCAGTCTTCCCATTTCCATCGAAT
The DNA here is from genome assembly GCA_028583015.1 of Wollemia nobilis. NCBI lineage: Eukaryota > Viridiplantae > Streptophyta > Pinopsida > Araucariales > Araucariaceae > Wollemia > Wollemia nobilis. The sequence goes on along the minus strand of JAQPPZ010001004.1, from coordinate 2,141,482 downwards.
ATCGGGATCTTCTTTATAGTAGCAGGCGACACTTGCCCTTGTCTCGCTAGATTTAACGGTTACAAAGAATCCCATGCTGGGAACAACCTGGGCAGTGGTTGCTACTGCATTTGTTGTTGTTGTTGTTGCTGCTACTATGCCATACTTGCTCCTAGATTTTGAGAAAAAGGAATCCTCGAAGCTCCCCATTGATTGCTAATAGGACGACTAATAGGAATGGAGGCACTAGGATGCTTCGGTGAGTTAGGAGGATTGGGAGGAAAACTAGATGCTATGCTATCAGAAGTTAGGCCTTGTTCATCAACAGCAGCCTCTTGCGAGGATGTTCCATGTAACAGTGACTCGGGGGTGACCAACCTTGATCGCTCCCCAAAGGCATTGATATCTAGCTCAAAGAACTCGGTTTCCTCTCCTCTATTCCTAACTCTCCATATCGCTTGCATGAAGGCACAAACTTTGGTATTGGTCTTTACAACTTAAAGATTCTCAGGTAAACAAAGTTGCCAGATGCTAAGAGTATTTCGGTAATGAGAGCATTGTTTATCACTACCACTAATCAGGTGAGACTGACCAGGTCACACCAGGAACTGGTTAGAACTATTGGCCTTGATGGAGACGGGTTTGAGATTCATGTTCTTAAAATATGGTACCTTTGTCCCATCGGGCATGCCAGAAATTGTTGGTCATCAAATATGCCTAGGAAAGGATTTGGGTAAGTGTATGCACCCTAGACCTGGACAACCATTGAAAGGATGAAGGGAAGAGATGCCCCTCGTGCCAATATTTGAAGAAAGGCTGGCTCCTATGCTAAACTACTTTAGTGTTTTGAGATAAGGGATGCAGGAAAGAGATAAACAAAGTAAGGATGCAGGAAAGAGATAAAAGGAGTTAGGGTTAGAGAAAGAAATAAAAAGGGGTAAGGGAAGAGAGATCGGTAATTAAAGGTGGAAGAGAACAGGAAGCACGATCACTAACTAAAAACTTGAATAGCAGCAAAGAATACCAAGAATAAACAAAATAAATGCCACATTAAACTTCCTATGTATCCTTTGAGAGAGCTCCAGGATTCTCCTTCTCCCTTTCATCAAAATTTAGGGTTCAGAGTAAAGACGATTAGGACAAGCAAATATAACAGAAACCACAACCCACCAGGTAGCATAAAAGAAAACCAATATGGCATTTTCCTCCCCTATGTATCCTTCAGGTGAATTTTAGGGTACAGATCCTGTTGGCATTTTTGCCACATTGATTCTCATTGATTAATGCATTAGTGTATTATTGAAAATCTGACCTTTAATATCAGCTTTGATGCAGCTTTGGCGAAAAAAGGAGAAAAAATGAGCAAAAAATGACTGTCTAAAAACTGCAGCAATTCGCTGACATGTCGTGAAATCACGGTCAATGCAGTCAACGCAAGCAGGTTGGGTGGAACCGTCGCGATATCGTGACGTGTTCCAAAATCGCGGGTCGGTCGGCTTCGAAGGCTCAAGTTGAAAAATTGTAGCACGTCGCTAACATGTTCCCGAATCACGACGCTGGTGGCTTCGAAGGGGCAATTGCCAAAACTTGCAGCGATTCACTGCATGTTCGAGTAGAGGAGAGTCCAAGGCAAAGTTGCAGCGCATCGCTGCACTTTTTTTAGGAAGGGTTCTTATAAGACAAAGGTGTTGCATTTTCATGATAAAAAGCAGGTGATTGGTACGCAGAGCAGAGGCAGTAGCGATATCGCTACATGTCTTAAAATCACGATCGCTACGGTCTAAAAGGCAATAACATAAAAGTTGTAGCGATTCGCTGTAATTTTGATGATAAGACAATATGCAGCGAAATCACGTAGGGAATGAAAATTGAGGAAGAAACATGGAGACGAAAGTAATTTCATGCTGCATTGTGGGAAATTGATTAAGTGCTTCATTGTGCAGCGAAATTGCGACAAGGAAAAGTTGAAGGCATGCAAAAAGCAAAAGGCGTCGCATTTTCGTGACCCATCCATAAGACCGTACAAAGTGCCCAAAAGTGCAGCGATGCGCTACATGTTTCGTTTTCGTGGGGCAGAGCGCAAGGAAGAACCAAAAATAGAAACATGTAGCGATATCGCTACACGTTCCATTTTTCGTGGAGCAAAGCGAAGAAAGGAGCCAACGACAAAAAGATGTAGCGATATCGCTACAGATGCCATTTTTGTGGGTCTTCAGTAGCGAAGTGTACGACATAAAAATATGTCACGATTTTGCGACCCGTCGCGTTTTCGTGACCCGTCGCATTTTCGCGACCTGCACAGTTTCCCGCCAAAAAATAGTATGAACGGCCGAGAAGGTTTTTTGAGTTTCCGATGATCAAATGCTGCCCCGAATTAAATGTTTTGTGGATTTCCAAGGTAGTCAAAGTTGAAGAAGCGCCCAGGCCATCAGAATTGAAGGTTTTATTTCTTCGAGGCTGTTGTTCGCGGATTGTTTCAACGTGTCATGTACATGTTCGAAAAATGAATTTAATGAAGGTGCCCGCGATTGTCTCATTGCATTTAATTTTTGCTTCCTCGAGGCCGCGATTAAGGGGATCGTGTTCCTGATTTCCAATAGATGGTTGTAGATCACAAGGAAGTTGGTTTTAAATATTTAATGCTGCAAAGAGGATGAACCTCTATAAAAACCAATGTAATTTTCATTTACAAGGGTTGGGAGTTTTTTTGCTAGAAACTGGAAGCGCATTTGCAGGAATAAAAAGTGTTGGCTTCTAATTTCTCAAGTGTTGTGTGGATGATTTTACTTTCTGTCCTTTCGCATTTCTAATAGCATTTATTTTTTAATGGCTATTGCATTTAAATTCTGCATAATTGGATTTAAATACTGTTGTTAAGGTATGATTCCTGGAATGTAGTTTTGGAGGGTTTTTTCTGCATGCATCGTGCGAGAGTTAAGTTAACGCTTTCTGTTACTTTATGTTGTTGTCCTTTAAGTTTCCTGCTGTTGTTATCCCGATCATTATCACTTCGGCCTGCGGCCATATTTCCCATTCCTTTCTGCAACTTTTCCAATTTCTTTCCCGCAATCCTTATCTTAAAACCAGATTTTAGAATAGTGAAGGGAACCAGCCCACTCTGGAGATTGGTCTGGGAGCCATTTCTTGCTTCCAGCCTTTCAATGTTGGCCGGGTCTAGGGTGCACTTGTAAAATCCTTTCCTGTGGCAGATTTTGGACCAACGAGTTTTGGCACGCCCGGTGGGACAGATTTTATTTGTCTCTAAAAGATCCCATAGGGTCGAAGGTTTAATGTTCGCCTTCAGACTGTAAATTAGAGCATTTGGTGACTCTGTTGTTTTTGGTGATCCTTCTGGACCCAAAAATTCTTCATGTTCACAAGATCATAGTCAAAGAAATTTGGCGATCTTGTTCAGTTTTTTGAGCTTGATAGTTCAAGAAGTGGTGAGCATTCTAGATTAGTTTCCTCATCCCTTCCATCTTCTGCTGTACAAATACCCAGTATTGTCGCTAGTGTTGCACCCCTACAAGTTCCACCAATGGCACAATTTCCTCCACCCAGAAAATTCTTGGCATGGAATAGCACTGGAGCCTTGAATCTGTAGGCTCAGAATCCAGTACCTTAGGCTGCACTGAAGGCTTTGCCCACTTACGATGGTACTGGTAAAACAGCTTATGAGCACATAAATGATGTGGCTTCCCTGGCTGCTATCCATGACATTTTCGATGAAGATGTGATGATCAAATTGTTAGTATGTTCTTTAAGAGGTAAACTGCTGTTTTGGTATAGAAATCTACCTCCCGGTACCATAGCATCATGGGATCAGTTTGGTGATTTGCTGGTAAAACATTTTCATGAACAGGTCGACCCTTTCTCATTGTTAAATCAGTTTACTGTCATACAGAGACATCCACAAGAAGAGATACCTGATTTTAATGTTCGGTTTACCAGAACTTGGCAAAGGATTCCTGATGGTATTCGGCCTGCTGATGAATTAGCTACGATGTACTACCTCAGAGCATTTCACTCAGATATCGGCTGGGCGGTTCGACAATCTAATGTGGTAACATTTCCAAAAATATTTGAACAAGCAATTAAAGCAGAAGCTGATCTGGTTGCTGTAGGAAGACTGCCTCCAAAGGTAACTATGCCTCTTATTCCAGATTTGCCTCAATATTTATATGGTTCACAACCACACCCCATGCCAGCTATGTATCCTACACCATCATGGAGCTCTAAAGCACCTCAGGTTGCACCTGTCCCAGTTTCTCAGTTGCCAGCTTTAACTCCTTTATCGCTTCCTGCACCCAACATTCAACCATCTCCCGTTTCCACTGCATTTCCAGCTTTGCCAGCACCACCAGCTCCTTTGCCCTTACCAGCACCTCCTGCACCTGCAAACCCTGATCCATATACAACATTATTGCAAGAGGTGAAGTCTACAAATTCTGCCATTAGAGCCATGGGAAATAAGATCACACTCATTGAGAGGAAGCAGGCTGAGAGATATTTCCAACCAAGGAGATTTCAACCTCCTCAAATTACTAGAGATCAAGCTACCTCCACAAGAAAAGCACCTGAAAAGGGCTTAGCTGTTCTAGCAAATGAAGATGCAGCCCATGCAGATGGAGTATATTGGTGCTTGACTTGTAATGATCCTCACGGAGAGGATACATGTATGGTTCACTTAAATTATGTGCAGACCTTAGCGGCCAGCTCCTGAGGTGACCATGTTAATATGATCTCGGAAAGCTGGTCATAGTTTGATGACTACAGTGGAAGATCAAGTTTTAGTTCTAACAAGGACTGGAAAGAAGCCTATGAATGTTGATCCTGCTGACTTAGAGCCGTTAAGAGTACCAACTGAAGTGAAGAGGCCAGTGAAAGCTCCTGTGCCATCTCCAAAGTCTTTGCCCAAAGATCCAACTTTTAACAGAGTTCAAGAAAAGGCAGCAGCTGCACCAGTAAGATCAGAAGCAGAGGAGCAGGCACATGAAAAATTGAAATATCCATCACTGACCAAGAGGTTAAGAGTGGAGGCTACACAGTAGTACAAAACCAGATTTGAGCAACCTGCTGAGACGAAAAATTCTGCTGCAATTTCATACAACATTGTTGATGATCTTAAAAAGACCCCTGCTAAGGTAAGCCTTTATGACGCTTTGCAATTACCTGGTCAAGTAGACTTATTACAAGAGTCATTGAAATCTATGAAGGAGAGTGAAAAAGGGCCTACCCAGACCGTCTATGCCCAAACTTTAACCACCTTTGTTACTGGTAAGAACAGACCTCCTCCTTTTTACTTGTCATTGCAAATAGAAGGTTGGGTTGTACACAATTGTATGATTGATTCTGGAGCTGCAACCACTGTCATGCCCAAGGGAGTCTGTGAAGCTATGGGAATGGAGTATACCCAGAGTACTCCTGGAGTTCTGCAATTGGATGGTACGCCTGTAAAAATAGTAGGTGTCATTAAAGATGTACCCATTGTCCTACATACAATGCCACAAATCACTGTTATTCAAGAAATTGTTGTAGTAGATTTAGAGCCCTATTTTAGCATGTGTTTATCCCGGGAATTTACTACAAAATTAGGGGGTTATCTGGCATTAGATTATTCCCATCTAAAAATTCCTTTTAAGAATAGACGTCTCAGAATACAGAATGAAAAGCCTTCCCCTTTTCACATTGAGAAGTTGGAAGATGTTGGAAAAGACATGCAGTCGGTCCATATGCTCATTGAAGAGTCTAAAGATGCTATTTTAATGAGTGAAGTTTTAAACAATCTTCAGTTGGAAGACCAATTTTCAATGCTTAACTTCAATGCCATGCTGGAGACAGAAATCGGCTGTTATGCCATTCAGAAACCTGAGAGTAAGACAAAGCAGGAATTGTCTAGCCCAGTTGATCAGACTGAGGTTACAGATTAGTTATGGCAACTGTATTTCGATGGAGCTAGATGCAGGAATGGTGCCAGAGTAGGTATTGTGTTAATTTCTCCTTCTGGTGTACAGAGAACTTATTCATATCGACTTACATGGAGTTGTACTAATAATGCTGCTGAATATGAAGCATTGTATTTGGGTTTAAAAAAAGCAAGGAAGTTAGGAATAGAACAGCTCAATATTTTTGGTGATTTCAAGATTATTGTAAAATAGGTCACAAATAGATGCATCTCAAAGCAGCATTATCTGAAAGCATATCGTAATCAGGTTTGGGATTTGTTTGAATTTTTCACTGTGCTTAATATTCAAGCTGTTTCCAGAGAGATGAATAAACATGCTGACTTATTAGCATCTCTTGGAGCTAACTTTTCTCCTGCTGATCAAGTTGTGAACAAACCCAAGACAGTGAGAATGGTATACAGGCCCAGTGTGCCAGACAAAGAAACTTTCTGGCAGGTCTTTGAAAATGATGAGCAGATTGTCAATTTCTTGATTCATGAAGCTGCTAATGTTGAAGGCAGAACTTTGGAAGATGAGGAAGCCGAAGGTCTTATTCAATTAAGGAATAACCATATTCCAAAGGGTCTAATAACTATGGAGAGCTTGTTTGACCAACATGATCGTTCCAGAAAGCCTCGAATGGAGATTGATAGAAAGGAATACATGGAGTTAGAGCTTCAGCCTGACAAAGTGATTAAGGTTGGCACTGACTCAACCCCAAAAGAACTATAGAAATTAGGCAGCTCTGTAAAGAGTTTTCTGATATTATAGCTTGGAGCTATGAAGACTTGAAAGGCTACAACAAGCAGATTATACAGCATACAATTGAACTGGAAGAAGGAGTTAGGCCTTTTCGGCGAAACGAGAGACCTGTAAATCCAAAGATTGAGGCATTGATGAAGGCTGAACTTGTTAAAATGTTGCAAGCTAAGATCATCTATCCGGTCAAGCACTCCACATGGGTCGCCAATCTGGTCCCAGTCCGTAAGAAGAATGGAGATATTAGATTGTGTGTTGATTTCAGGAATTTGAACTGTGCTTCATTAAAGGATCATTATCCTTTGCCGAGAATTGATCAAATATTGCATGTTGTGGCTGGGGCATAGCGTTTTTCTTTGTTAGATGGATTTTCTAGGTATAACCAGATCTGGGTAAAATATGAAGATCATTTTAAGACAGCATTCACCACGAAGTGGGGTACTTTTGCATATCAGCGAATGCCCTTTGGACTGTCAAATGCTGGAGCTACCTTCCAAAGAGCAATGGATATTGCTTTCAAGGATTTATTGAACAAGATCATTGTCATATATCTTGACGACATGACAGTCTTTTCACATAGAAGGGAAGACCATTGTTCTCACCTGAGGCTGATTTTTGAGAAATGCAGAGAATTCAGAATCTCCATTAATCCAAAGAAGTCTGTGTTTGTTGTAAAAGAAGGTAAGCTTCTGGGTCATGTGATTTCTGAAGATGGATTAGCAATTGATCCAGCCCGTGTTGAAGCCTTGAAGAAATTGTCACTCCCTGCAAACAAGAAAGAACTTCAATCTTTCTTTGGACGAGATAAATTTCATTAGAAAATTCATTGCTGATTTTGCTCGAGTTGTTAAACCAATGACCGAATTGTTGAAGAAAGATGCGGTTTTCCAATGGACGACTCGAAGAAAGGAAGCATTTCGGGAGATCAAGGAAAGAATAGTGCGGCCCCTGTCCTGATTAATCCTGACTACTCAAAGGATTTCATCTTATATGCGGTTGGAGAAGATGATAGTTATGCTACAGTTTTGACGCAAAAGGGAGATGATGGGAATGAAAGGCCCATTGCTTTTTTGAGCCAAGTCATTTTACCTCACGAAGCAAAGTACAATTTTATTGAGAAACAGGTATATGCTGTGATGAAATCCCTGAAGAAATTCAAACATTTTATTTCCCGAGAGCAGGACATTTGTTTATGTTATTCACCCGGATGTGAGAAATTTCATTCTTCAAGGAGAGTTGGGTGATAAACGTCGTTGGTTGGGTCACCAAGATCCAGGAATTTGATGTAGAAATTCACCCAACTAAATTAGTGCGTGGTAAAGCTACGTGCCGACGAGTTAGCAAAGATGGCGACATTTGATGTATGCGAAGATCAGGGAGAAGCTCTTGCAGGTAATGACAGTTTAATGAATTTCTTAATTCTGGAAGAGGATTGGACAGAGGACCTGATTGATTACTTCACAACTGGAAGATGTCCATCACAATTGACTGCTTCTCAGAGGAGGAGATTTCGGTTGCAAGCTCTGTGGTATGTTTTGTTTTTAGATGGTTTATTTTTTAAAAATATTGATGGTGTTCTTTTGAAGTGTGTTAAACAAGCGAGACAAGGATAGGATCTTGGAAGAGTTTCATTCGGGTCTCTCGGGAGGTCACTATGCGGGAAGACCGATGGCCTTGAAAATCATTCGAGATTTGGTTACTATTGGCCGACCCTGTTCTCAGATGCTTTCAAGATTGCACAAGCCTGTGATAAGTGTCAAATATACACAGGAAGAGTAAGGAATGCAGCTCTGCCTTTGCATCCAGTTCAGGTTGAAGCACCCTTTTAGCAATGGGGGTTGGATTTTATTGGAATAATTGATCCTAATTCCTCAGCTGGGCACAAATACATCTTAACAGCTACAGATTATTTCACAAGGTGGTCTGAAGCCATACCTACAAAGATGGCCAATCAATCTATAGTGATTTCTTTCGTTGAAAGTTTGATTACACGTTTTGGTGTTCCAGATGCCATCATTATAGATAATGGGACTCCATTCATTGGAGCTGAACTGGCTGAGTTTGCTAACAAGTTTGGAATTTTCCTTAAGACATCTTCCAATTACTATCCACAGGGAAATGGCTTGGCAGAGTCAACGAACAAAAATTTGCTCAGAATTTTGAAGAGGTCATTGGGAGAAAACAAAAGATCATGGCACTTGTTATTGAATCAGGCGTTATGGTCAGACAATATTTCCATCAAGAAGTCCATTAAAACCTCACCATATGCCCTAGTCTATGGCAAAGAAGCAAGGTTGTCGGTTCATCTTGAGTTGCCAGTATTACGGCAGTTGCAGTCTTTTCAAGATGATGAGACAGACCCGAGTTCCTTGGATCTGTGAATAGCACAGTTGTTGGAATTAGAGGAGCAGCATTCCAAAGCATATAATGAATTTGATAAGCACACGCAAGGGATTTCGAAGTGGTTTTATAAGCATTCTGCAGCCCGTACATTCAAGACAGGAGATTTGGTGCTGAAATGGAATGAGAATAAAGCTAAACCTGGCAATCATAAGAAGTTTGATGCATTCTGGGAGGGTCCCTTCCGCATTTCCAGCACAGGTGCAGCTAATTCTTTCTATTTGGAAGATATGGATGGTAGCCCACTTCCAATTTTAGTTAATGGCTTTCATTTGAAAGCCTACTTTTCATGACTTCGTAGTTCAATTTGAGTTTGTATATAATAAAAAAAAAAAAAAAAAAAAAATATATATATATATATATATATATATATATAAAAGGAAGTGAAGAAGAAGAAAAGAGTATGTATATATGTTTTGCCTTTTGTTGTCACCTTGGCTCTTGTTGCTTGTGAGCTGTAGGTGTTTGTTTCCCTTTTGTCCTTCCTTTCTCGGCAGTTTGTGGCTTCCAAAGAATTCTTCTTTTCCCTCCCCTGCTTTCTATTTCCTTTCTTCATCTTCCTCTTCCTTCTTTTGTTTCTTTCTTCTTGCAATATAAAAAAAAACAAAAAGAATAAGCCACGGCTGTTGTTTCTTCTCCCCTTTTCTATTTTTCTCATTTCTTCTTATCCCTTTCTTCTCAGTTTGGTTTTTGTTTTAAAAAGCATTTATTTTCCAGCTTAGTTCATTTTCATTTCACGCTTCAAAACTTCCATTTCTGTTCCATCCATTCGTTCATTCCATCTATTGCCACTGGTAGTGTAGCAACATGCTGTTGTTATGTCTACTACGTCACTTTTGCTCCATCATTTTATTATTCACACCACTCCATTGCAGTCATCGCCTGCGCAATCGCGAGAGCTCACTTCACCATCACATTCCATTTCTTCAGTTTATAACCGCTTCTATGTAGGTTCTTCCGATTCTAGTTTTCAGCAGCAGAAGAAGTTTTGCAGCAGTCCTCTGACATGTTTTGCAGCAGCCAACCTTACTGTTCTGATATGACTCTGTGCCCAATGGACTAAGGCCTGGATTCTTGCATACAGCAAGCTGTATACCCCGCGAGCCGCCAAGAATGTTGGCATTTTTGCCACATTGATTCTCATTGATTAATGCATTAGTGTATTATTGAAAATCTGACCTTTAATATCAGCTTTGATGCAGCTTTGGGGAAAAAAAGGAGAAAAAATGAGCAAAAAATGACTAAGTCTAAAAACTACAGCGATTCGCTGACATGTCGCGAAATCACGGTCAACGCAGTCAACACAGGCAGGTTGGGTGGAACCGTCGCGATATCGCGACGTGTTCCAAAATCGCGAGTCGATCGGCTTCGAAGGCTCAAGTTGAAAAATTGTAGCGCGTCGCTAACATGTTCCCGAATCGTGACGCTGGTGGCTTCGAAGGGGCAATTGCCAAAAATTGCAGTGATTCGCTGCATGTTCGAGCATAGAAGAGTCCAAGGCAAAGTTGCAGTGCATCGCTGCACTTTTTTTAGGAAGGGTTCTTGTAAGACAAAGGTGTTGCATTTTTGCGATAAAAAATAGGCGATTGGTACGGAGAGCAGAGGCAGTAGCGATATCACTACATGTCTTAAAATCGTGGTCTCTACGGTCTAAAAGGTAGTAACATAAAAGTTGTAGCGATTCGCTGCAATTTTGATGATAAGACAATATGCAGCGAAATCGCGCAGGGAATGAAAATTGAGGAAGAAACATGGAGACGAAAGTAATTTCATGCTGCATTGTGGGAAATTGATTAAGTGCTTCATTGTGCAGCGAAATTGCGACAAGGAAAAGTCGAAGGCATGCAAAAAGCAAAAGGCGTCGCATTTTCGTGACCCATCCATAAGACCGTACAAAGTGCCGAAAAGTGCAGCGATGCGCTACATGTTTCATTTTCATGGGGCAGAGCGCAAGGAAGAACCAAAAATCGAAACATGTAGCGATATCGCTACATGTTCCATTTTTCGTGGAGCAAAGCGAAGAAAGGAGCCAACGACAAAAAGACGTAGCGATATCGCTACAGGTGCCATTTTCATGGGTCTTCAGCAGCGAAGCGTACGACATAAAAATATGTCGCGATTTCGTGACCCGTCGCGTTTTCGCGACCCGTCGCATTTTTGTGACCTGCACAGTTTCTCGCCAAAAAATAGTATGAACGGCCGAGAAGGTTTTTTGAGTTTTCGATGATCAAATGCTGCCCCGAATTAAATGTTTTGTGGATTTCCAAGGTAGTCAAAGTTGAAGAAGCGCCCAGGCCATCAGAATTGAAGGTTTTATTTCTTCGAGGCTGCTGTTCGCGGATTGTTTCAACGTGTCATGTACATGTTCAAAAAATGAATTTAATGAAGGTGCCCGCGATTGTCTCATTGCATTTAATTTTTGCTTCCTCGAGGCCGCGATTAAGGGGATCGTGTTCCTGATTTCCAAGAGATGGTTGTAGATCACGAGGAAGTTGGTTTTAAATATTTAATGCTGCAAAGAGGACGGACCTCTATAAAAACCAATGTAATTTTCATTTACAAGGGTTGGGAGTTTTTCTGCTAGAAACTGGAAGCGCATTTGCAGGAATAAAAAGTGTTGGCTTCTAATTTCTCAAGTGTTGTGTGGATGATTTTCCTTTCTGTCCTTTCACATTTCTAATAGCATTTATATTTTTAATGGCTGTTGCATTTAAATTTTGCATAATTGGATTTAAATACTGCTGTTAAGGTATGATTCCTGGAATGTAGTTTTGGAGGGTTTTTTCTGCATGCATCGTGCGAGAGTTAAGTTAACGCTTTCTGTTACTTGCTATTGTTGTCCTTTAAGTTTCCTGCTGTTGTTATCCCGATCATTATCACTTCGGCCTGTGGCCATATTTCCCATTCCTTTCTGTAACTTTTCCAATTTCTTTCCCGTAATCCTTATCTTAAAACCAGATTTTAGAATAGTGAAGGGAACCAGCCCACTCTGGAGATTGGTCTGGGAGCCATTTCTTGCTTCCAGCCTTTCAATGTTGGCTAGGTCTAGGGTGCACTTGTAAAATCCTTTCCTGTGGCAGATTTTGGACCAACAAGTCCCCAATCGCACACCAAAATTCAGGATTCAGAGTAACAGTATGCAATGAAAACAGACAAAAGAAATAAACATAAAAGATAGCATTCAAGAGAGAAATAGGGTCCAAATTTCTTTAGTATTAGTTGCAGGACATCAAGTTACAACAACTTTCTAGCAAAAATTTCCCCCCAATTTACATTACAATGCCTCGATTTTTATAGAGGACCCAACCCTCTGAGCCATAATTATACAAAATGGAGGAGTACATCCTCAGAAGCTGAGAAGTCAGCCCTTCGTAGCTCTCATGATTGAGCTTTCATATCTTTTGCCAAAACTAGCAGTTGTGATCGGGTCAACTAGGGAAATATGCATTAATGAGTCGCCTGAGCATCCTCGGCTTCTGGGTGCGGTGCTCGAGTGGCCACCATGCTTGTCGGGCTCTCATTCTGGAATTGATACTTCATTTCCAATTGCCAAAAATGAGCAGCGATCTTACCGGGCACGTAAAAATGCATTTATGAGGCAATTGATCATCTCGGGAAAATACTCGACTTGGAATGCGTGCCCTTGAAGCACTTCATAAGATGTTCGTTTGCAACTTTGCTTCGCAATGGACTTATGCTGAAGCAATAACTCCTCCTTGATTTGTACTTTGCAAAATGGAGCTTCGTAAAACTGCTTCGGGGGGTGTGAGTGCCGAAGCATATTTCCTTCGCAAAATGGGCCTCTTCATTCCTCATCGCTTCGCTGACAAAATTGCTTCGTTGATGCCTTGGAGAAATGCTTCACTATGATCCTCTTTCAAAACTATGGTTCAGGAAGGTTTCAGTCGAAGCAATTGCCTTCAAAATATGTTGCATTCTTTATGGCCATCACTACTTTGGGTGAAAGTACTTCGCATGAAATATGGCCAAAGCAGATGCTTCGCAATGACTTTCGGTGAAGTAGAAATGGTTCGCTAGTGCCAGGGGCCGAAGTGGATGCTTCGACAAATTTTCAATGAAGTGTTTTTAGTGCTGCACTCCTTCAAATCCTGTTTCACAGAACTTTTGCCCGAAGTAGCCTTTTGAAATGCTTCGGGTGTGAAGTAGTTTTCATTCTTCTTCCTTCGCATTTTTCCTTCGACAAAACTGCTTTGCAAAAATCTCACTCGAAGTAGCTACTTGAAATGCTTCGGGCCTGAAGTATTTTTCTTGCCTTAGCTAATTTGGTTCGCAGTATTTCTTCGATGAAGCTATTCTTTTGAAATGCTACTTGAATTCTGCTTCGCAAAACTTTTGCCCAAAGTAGTTTTTTGAAATGCTTCGACCGTGAAGCTCTCCTTTACGCCTTGCTAGAATTTTTGCTTCGACAACGCTGCTTCACGAGGTTTTCACCCAAAGTAGTTTTTTGAGGAACTTCAGGCCCAAAGCTCCTTTTGCCTTTCTTTTATTCTTCTTCGGCAACACTGCCTCGCCAACTTTTGCCTGAAGCAATCGCTGGAAATGCTTGGGTGCGAAATTCTTTTCATACTTCTCTTCTTTCTTTAGCAAAGCTATTTTTCCTAGCTTGTTCAGCAGCAAAGTTATTTCTTCTTCATCTTATGTATAAATGGGTGGCAAGGAAAGCCAAAATTGCTGCAACTTACAAATACAAAAACAACCAAAAGAAATACTTTATAACAAAGAACACTGTACAAAGTTTTGATTTTTTTTTCTTCCCCATTGTACAATGTGACAAAAATTGTCAAAAGTTTCCAACTAGCTCTGTCCTGTCCCTCTTGCACTTCAACTTCCTTCTCCATTGCCCCAATAACAACCTGAGTTTCCTCTTTAGCATAGACTGCCACAGTTTCTATGACTTTGCTCCAAATGACCTACCAAAGTCCATCTAAAGAAGAAAAAGTTTCTCTAAAAATTATAGCATTTCTCTCCAACCAAACTTGCCACCAAATAAAGTTTAATCCAAGCTCTCAACCAATACAAAGAGCTTTACATTTAAATCTACCCCTCTTCCATATTTCCCAAATATTAATCTGATTCAAATCACCATTAACTTGAATTTTATAATATAAAAACCATCTCTCCAAAATCTGGCGCTTGAATGGGCACTCAAACATCAAGTGATTAGCTTTTTCCTCACTCTTATAGCATAAAAAACATTGATATGGACCAATGATTCCCCTGCATCTGAGATTATCAAAAGTAAGAATTCCATTATGCATGAATTTCCAGGTAAAAAAGTTGACTTTTGGCCAACCCTTGGACTGCCAAATCTTTCTCCAATCCTCAACCTGATATGTATGAGGAGGAGGCTCTGGAAGGATCTTATCATATCTGTCCTTCACTGTGTAGACACCAAGGATCCCATAGCCCCAAGCTAATTCATCCTCCTCATCTCTACCTGTGAGAAATATTTCTGCCAATATTTTAGTCATGATGGGTGTCAAATCTGGAGGTATTGAAATTGGCCACTCATCCAACTTCTTAAACTACTTAAACTTATAATCCCCCAGCTGACTAGTGTTGAAATAACTTTCAATTTGGGCCCATACCTTGGTTTCTATGGCTATTTTTATTGGTAAAAATTCAAGAAATTCAACGATGATAGGTGGGTATTGATCCCATGAATCTGTCCAAAATCGTGCCTTCTCCCCTCTCCCCACTTTCCAAAATAATCTATATTTTACTACCTGAGATCCTAACTTGAGAGCCTGCCACCCTAAGGATCCATTACCATCCAAAGGGAAATGACCCACCTCATTTGGGTTTACATGTCCCAAATATTTACTAGTTAAGATTCTATTGAATAAAGAAGTTGGTTGGGAAATCCACCTCCAAGAAAGCTTTCCAGCCAAAACTTTATTATTTAACTTTGATCTTCTCAGTCCCAAACATCCTTTTACCTTGGGCTGGCTTAATTTATCCCAACCTACTAAGGCCCATTTCCTCTCTCCTTTTACTCCTTCCCATAAAAATTTTCTAGCCATCTTGTCCAACTCTTTCCATATGGTATGTGGGGCAACAAGAGGATATAAAATTTATAAATTGGCATGACGTGAATGACTGACTGTAAAAAAGTTAATCTACCCCCATAGCTTAACCATTTGTGAGACCAATGATTAATTTTGTCCTTGATACAATCCAAAAGATTCCTCCAGATATCTATTTTTAGTTTTTTAAAATGCAAAGGGACCCCCAAGTATACCACTGGGAGATAAGTCCTTGTGAATCCCAAGATCTCTAAAATTATGTCCTGAAGCCTTTGATCAAGATTGAAAAATACCACTTTGGATTTTTTATCATTGATGACTTGGTTTGTAGCCCTAAGGTAGACATTAAGTGTATCTCTAATCATTCTTGCTTCTCTCGAAGGCGGCCACTCCCACCAATCCTGTGCCATCCACAAATTGTAGGTGAGTCAAAACTTCCTCACCCACCTTGATACCTGTTAGCAAACCTTGTTGTCTTCTCCTCAAGATGAGTCTACCCAATCCTTCAACCAATATGAGAAAAATATAGGGAGAGCAAGGATATCCTTAACGAAGGCCTCGAGTAGTTCCAAACGGTTGCGATGGAAGACCCTTGATTAACACTGAGTATGTCAGATTAGAAACACAACTCATGACCCATTCTATCCAATCCTGAGAGAAAGCAAAGGCTGCCATCATCTTTGACAAGAAGTTCCACTCCATCCTATCATAAGCCTTTGAAATATCTAATTTTATGAACATTCCTCTATTACCAGATGTTTGCATTGAATGGATTGCCTCCTGATCTAGAACCACACCATCCAAGATCTGCCTACCCTCTACAAAACCCCCTTGCTTTGAGGGGATAATGTTATGTAGAAGAGGTTTTAGCCACTCAACCATTACCTTTGTGATTATTTTATATATGACATTGCATAAGGCAATAGGTCTATAATCTGAAATATGTACCCCCTCCTACCATTTTGGAATTAAGGTAATGAAAGTATGATTTAATGCTTTAAGCATTCTTTTACTACCTTTGGACTCCTCTATAACGACCATTATATCCTCCTCCAAGTTATCCCAAAAGGCCTAAAAAAACTCAATTGGAAAGCCATCTGGACCTGGTGTTTTTTCGGTGCTCATTCCAAAGACTACATTCTTTAGTTCATCTCTATCAATGGGTTTAAGTAGGGTATGATTTTCTTCTTCAGATATAACAAAGGGTATGACAACAATAACTTCTTTTTGAGCCTCTTCATTTTGCACCATACTTTCCTTAAATAGTTTAGAAAAATAATCCATTGAATGGAAATGCATACCTAGAATTGTATCAAAGGAGTGTCCATTCTCATCTTGAAGATCTTCCATGTTGTTCATATGTCTCCTAGCACAAGCAGTATGATGGAAAAATTTGGTATTTTTATCACCTTCTAATAACCAAGTGGTTATTGCTCTATGTTTCCAGTAGGTCTCCTCTTTGTTGTCAATGTCCTCAACCACTTTACGCAATGCATCATCCTCTTATTTGAGCTGCTCTGTAATTGTTCCTTCCCTAAAGTGTTTTTGAACCTCATCCCATATGGCCACCAATGGAGCTCTTTAGACCTAGAATTCTGTCTTGTTAGCTCGCCTCCATTGTTTCAGTTGATCTTTGACATAATGAAGTTGTTTATGGAATCTAAACATTGTTGTCCCATATGCTGGGCGACCTTCTTCCCACCACTATGGAATTTTCTTTCGAAGTTCCTCTTTTTGTAACCAAAAGTTTTCAAATTTAAATGGTTTGTGATGCTGCACTGTCTTGATCCCTCCTTCCAACAAAATGGGAAAGTGATCTAAAACTAGACCCTCCAAAATCTAAAATTTTATATTCCATTTTACAAATGCCTCCTCTGAAACCAAAAAATGGTCTAACTTCACCTTCCTACTATGTGGCTCCCTCCTCTTATTAGTCCAAGTATAGTTGGTTCCAGGGCATTTAATATCCACCAAGTGTAATGCCTAGACTTGGGCAATCATAAGTCGATCCCCTGGGTCCAAAATTGGGGTTCCCCCTTCCTGATCTCTAGAGGATAATTTAGCATTAAAATCCCCAAGCAATAATCCAGTCTAAATCTTCCCTTGAGACTCTCATGTTATGCACAACTTTCCATTGATGCATCTGACCATCTAGGTTTTGAGCCCCATAAAAATTTGTGATTAAAACATGTTTAGTTGTGAAATTATTTCTAAAATGTGATGTGAGAACACCCCTCCAAGCTATATGTTCTATTGTAGTCCATTCAAGAGAGTTCCAAAGAGTAACTATCCCCCCTGAGGCACCTTGGGCAGCCACTTCCATATGACCAACACCCCTCCAAATTCTATTAAGTATTTTACACATAAGATCTAACGACATTTTTGTCTCCTGGATAAGCAAAAAATTTGTTTTATATTTTTATAAGAGTCTTCGAACAACAGATTGATGGGTTCTACTGTTTAAATCCCTAACATTCCATGATTGTATAATCATTGGTTACCTTGAGAGAAGTAAAAATCTATTGGCCTCACAGATCCTCCAGTGATCAGTTTGTCTCCTTGAACTGCTATCAATTCATTATTTGATTTTCTATCCACTCCTTGAGAGTTGCTATTTTTTGATCTCTTTTCCACTTGAGTTATCCCTAAAGTTGGCCTTTCTTTTTTCTTTTCTGCTATGCCCATGCTGACATCCTTAAATAATTGGCTGCTCTTAGTTATGCACTATTAATGCCCCTGCACTCTTTGACTGCGGTAACTCATTATACTCAATTACCTGCTCTATGATGGGGGGAGATGAAAGAGGAGCTTGAACATGGATGTTATTATTTTCATTATTCCCATCCACTCATTCCATGAATTGTTCTTCTTGGTCCATTAGTGTCTTAAATATCTCATACCTATTGGAGGGCTTGAGTTGGGTTTGCTCTTTACCATATTTTTTCTTTTGCCTTCTCCTTCTTTTGGGCTGTTCAAAACCATCTCCCTGTGCTTCTTTACCCTGATAAATATTCGTTGGTTCTTTGTTGATTGTTGACTTACCCTCCATAGGAAGATTTGAAATTCCTAGAGGATCCTCCATTTTTATGTTCATATTATTTGGGCAAGATCGGGCCAAATGCCCATATTTGTGGCAAACTCTGCATCTAAAGGGCAATGCCTCATAATCCAGTTGTTGAATCCAAGATAGTCCTGCAAGTTCAAGTTCCACCTCTATTGGTAGAGGCTAGCTAAGATCCATTTCCACACATAATCTTGCATAAACAATTGTGTTTCCTTCTATTGTGTCTTTGGAAACACCCAAATGTCTTCCAAGGGAATTACCGATAATTTCCAATACCTGCTCACTCCAAAACTCCTTGGAAGTGCATACAAACGGATCCAAACTGAGACAACAATGGATTCAATTAGAGGATCAAATACCACTCTCTAGGGTTGAACAAATAATCCTATCGGACCATGATTCCTCTTTTCTGATTTGAAAGCCCTATTTCTATCGGCAAGTGAAGAAAAACTAACAATAAAATATCCATTGCTAATAAACCATAAAGAATACTCACAAAGAGGCTCCCAGTTTTGCCAGAACTAGGAATGCAAAAAATTTAGGGTAGGGTGAATACCCATGAATTTATAGATCAAATCATGATTAGCTCTATATAAAACTGTTTCTTTAACCATCCTTTGCTCAATGACAATCTTTGGCCTTGATTTTGACTGTGGCAAGCATCCATTAACTCGTTGAGATGTTGATCTATTCCTAGCAGCCGTAAAGAGTATTTTTAATGCAATTTTTTATGCTTCTTCAGTATTTGATGGAGATTTATCCTTTAACAAATCTGCAAAAGAACTATGTCTCTCTAGAAGAAGATCCGAAGGTGTCCCCATTGGACCCTCCTGGGGCAGCGATCTTGTCTTCAAATCCACAGTAACCAAAAATCTCTTCGGCTACCCAACTGATGCCCTGGTTTTTCCCTAGCTCCTCAGCTCTTTAAAACTTAAATATTCAAAACTCAAAGATAAAAAAATGAAAACATAAAACCAAATAAAGCAAGTATAAAAAGAGAACATCACACAACACAAGATATACCGAGGTTCACCGATTTGGCTACATCCTCAAAAATGACTGTTTGGACTCCCATCCAAATATAGCCTTTGCAAAGCACCAACTTTATAATCAATTTATCAACACCCACTAGAAGGAGCACCAACCCCTAATTTATCTGCACCAACAGAAAGGAGCACCAACCCCTGATTTATCTACACCAATAGAAAGGAGCACCAACCCCTCTACCAAGCACCCACTTGATTTTGATATTGATAATAAAATGACATATATGAATTTCTTCACTAAAACCAAAACCCTCTATGGTCTGTAAGCTCAAAATCTAAAATTTTCTATTTCACCCAGTATAACATCCCTCTCTCTGCATTACTTAGAATTTTAATCTTCTCTTCTCACAAAAAAAATTGATTGTTCTCGTAGCTCGTTCTACCAATTGCGAAATTCTTTCTGGGTATTGTGTAACACATTGTCTAAGAATGCCGCTCAAAATTTAAGCCAAAATGGATATCATATGAGAAATTTATACCCAAAATACTGAAGTGACATTTTTCACCACTCTCCAAAAATCACAAATTTTCGCTCTTTATTTTTCTCCACACACACTTCTCTCTTCACAAAATAAGGTCCCCACTTTTCAATAAAATACCACACTTCTCTTTTAAAAAGTACACACTTCTCTTTTAAAAAGTACACACTTGCATTCTTTTTCCCTTTTCAATTTTTAAAAATATTTTCTTTAATGAAGCTTCTTAAAACAATATAACTTCATTTTTTTAATTTTGAGAAGGCATTTCATCAAACACGTCACATGCAAAGAATTGACACCTTACTCATTCTCTTACTTCGGAGCCATTTGACACCTCAAACCACAAATGAAAAATGCTCTATTTGATGCCTTAAAGGTGTAACAACAATGAAACCAAATTTTTGGTGACTCTGCAAGGTCGAAATGACCAACTGAAGGATTTTGCACAAGTGGAACAAATTGACATAAAAGTGACCTGTATCATTTTTACAACAATCATAAATCTCACCTCGTAATTCTGTTTTCTTTGAAATTTTAAAATTAGAATATTTGCAATGTTGAATACATCTGGTATGAATCTTGTTGCATAAATCCTTATGGTTCGCCTGTACCACCTCCACAAAAACTGCTGCTGACACACTTTTTCCAAAAAGAGCATTTTTGTGACAGTATTGCAACACTTGTAACATTCGCCTCGTTTCTCTGTTTTGGTGGAAATTTGGAACACATGTTCTTGAAGATAATGACCAACTCAAGTTAAAATTTACCTATCAAATTCCTCTTGGTTTTCTCACAGTGCTTTTGACAAAACTGCCCTTTTTCGACTTGTACAACCACTTTCCAAATCATCCACCAAGATACCGGAAACATCACCGATCAATCCAAACACTATGTTGACACCTCCAACACTATTTTGGACTATTTCTTGACATGATGGCATGTTCCAAATTGATCCATCCTATCCAACTATGCCCGTGATGACTTTTGCAATTTTTTGACTTCCTGACGATGTTTTTAACTTTTGCAAATTTGCACGAACAACCTGTAACAACTTCACCCGAACATCAAAAACATCCTCATAAGCATTGAAAATCACTATACATACTAAAAAAAACCTCTAAAAAACTGTCCACTGCATCAACCTATCCATCTAAGTCTGTTGACAACAATGACAATACTGTCGCTGCACCTTGCTCAAAAATTAATGCCCTTTTGATGTTTGGATATTTGATGTCCTAATATGGTACAATATTAGGAATAATCAATATCCATATGATACATTGCTAGGGATAGTTTATGTCCATATGATATAGTGCTAGGGTAAATATATACCCATATGATATAGTGTTAGGGATAGTCTATGTCCATATTATTAAATTTGGAAAATTAATGTCCACTTTTATTATTATTTTTTTAATTTACATGGTGGAATCGGTAGCTGCCATGAATCCAAGTAGGTTGTCTAGATTTTATGGCTACCACAATATTTTGTGTTGTCCACCCCAAAAGCCACCACACAGTTCTTTGTGCAGTATGCCCCTATAACCACCATGCCACAATCATTTTAAACCTTTTACGCCATTGAAAGCACTAGGAAAGGGACAAGCATTTAGTTTGATGAGGCCCGAGATTTGAACCTTGGACCTCTACCCCCCTTACAAGGTTTGGTCGAACCAATTGGTCTACACCTCTGATCTTTGTCCACTTTTATTGTTGATATTCAATACCCCCAATTTGAGGGTCTTATTTAGATGACAACATTATGATAGGGTATTTATAGGAGATCTTTCCATTAGTAGTATTGATGTCATAGGATTCTTGTCATGTGATATATTTATAGATTGATCATTGCAAGTGCTTTGTAAAATCTTTTATGTGTGTTTGTAAAGCAAATGTGAGGTATTTGTCTTAGGTTTTTTCTTGAGCCCCTTATTAGAGCTTGTGAGAAAATGGGTTGTGCTTGTTCCATTGCTTAATGAACCTTAATAAGAGGGATCAAATGAAGAAGTTGAGATAATTTAATTTTAAAAAGGGTTAAAGCCATCCATTCCTATGATTAGGATATTGACTTCATTTGGCAAGAAAAGGATAATTTTTTAATTATTTTGTAATTCAATGCAATATGAATCAATTCATAGTACAAACAACTACTATAAGCATACAAAATGAAACTCAATGTGCATTTTATTTATTTTCTTCTACTGTTAAGGACCCATAGTCTATAATTGTATGTATATCCTAGATTATCTATTGCATCCCAATGGAGTAGGGCAAACAACAAGCCAAGACATGTAGTCTATGCATATGTGCAATCATACAATTATGCAAAATCAAACAAGAAATGCATCATATATATAAAATTATTGATGATTAGAAAGATTCAAAGTCAATACGTGTGATGTTTATGTCTTGAAAATTGAAGATATGTAGGGTCATAAATGATTAGGCTTCATCATATTGCCTTGATTTAGTAGATGAAGGAGGTTGTATGATAATTTTGATAAAGACTTAGACCACGATAGGATTTTTGATTTAATTATCCAATATAATTAGGTGGATTTAAAAATTTTGTTAGGTATTGGGTAATCGTATTACATTCATTCATTTTAGGTATAATGATAATTGATAAAGTTGAATTTGTGATAACCCCTTATACTAAGAAATAAAGTTTGATAGAATCATTCTTCGCTTGTTGGGTGTATAGGGTGCTAACGCTTGTTAGTGTCAAATGATTCTATCCAACCTTCTATCTTGATATAAAATGAATCACAAATTGATTTATTTTCTGTCAGATTGATATATCATGCTTTGTTATTATTTGGGTTTATGATAGACTCTCATATCAAAGAAGAATGTTCGATAGAATCATTCCTCACTTATTGGGCATATAGTTAGGCTAACACTTACCAAGTGGTGAATTATTCTACCCAACATTCTACTTGGATATAAAGGTGAATCATAACTTGATGAATATGGTGTTTGAGAAACAATGTTTGATGAAATGTTAATGAAATTAAAAATATTGATGGATCCCTATAAAGATGAAAAGTATTTGATAGGATTATTCAATGCTAATGAATGCTTTAATTTTTAAACATGCACCAATCATTGAATAAATACTATCAAATCTCAACTACTCAAAGGTCCTAAAGGGACACTTTTCGTAGGACTGCCCAAACTGCTGAACTTATTTTGGCCATATTTCACTTATCCAAACTTGGATTAAGCTAAAATTTTGAGGGTAGATGCCTAATAAAATCTAGAACATATCCACCAATTTTTGGATCATTTGGAGCAACACCAATCCTAGAAAATCCCTATGTGTGAAAAATATTTTTGGCAAGCGACTGTGAAAGGGTTTCATCTGGGTTAAGGGCAAGCAGCTCTAGAGATTGGTTTTTGGGGTCTTCGAGCCCTAGTGGCCAATATTTTTGTGGTTTTTTGTTACAACCCTAACATAGCCAACTATGTTAGGTTACAATTGAATTAATTAGTTTCACTATTTATACTAGGGTTGATTTAATTGAATAATTATCTATCATTAATATTTCATTTGCGTATTCGCATTACAATTACCTATTCATGGCAGGGATCTACCCTCATTAAGAGGTAAGATATTTATATTATTATTGATTTAATTTCCATTATTGCATTCAGATTCAATTGATTTGTTTGTATTATATTATTGTAATACATTATGTGCACCAGAGTATAAGATAATATAATTGTTGTAGAAGCTAGGGAAGGTATTACCTTCCAAGTGGCATTAGATAGTCATAAGATCTGAGTGAAACAACATTTCCTACATCATATTGCACATATTTTCACCACCATGGGTATCAGGGGTGTTCAAGTTTTGAAGCTCGCAAGTACAACGTAAATAAGCCTTGGTCGATATCCATACATCCTACGTATGTCAGAAGGAAAGGATAGGACAGGGTAGTCATTCATCGTATATTATCCCTATACAAAAATCCACGTGTTGGATAAAAAAAATAAGCAACAAATCCATTGTGTCCTCTTCTTTAACGACGTCTCAGGTATCATCTATAGCCAAGCGTAAAACATACATATCCCACCAGTGATCGTTGATCAAAACATAATGAAATAAAAGAGGCTCATTTTTTGTCCTTGAAGAGGAGAATCAGAAGATACAGTAGTCTGATTTGATGAAAATCGGGTGCAAATTGATGAGAAAAATCATGCAGCTCACTTTCAAGTGTAACTACTAATCAACGTTCACAAAAACATTTAATAATTGCAAAATTCCTAAGGTACACGGGGCATTGAAATTTTAATTTTTTTTTGCCAAATTGTTTAGTCCCACACACCTGGTGTGGTGTCAGTGGAATAGTCTAAAAGGTCTAAAGCACACCTAGTTAGGTGTGACCACGGTCACACAGCTTTCCTTCCAATCGCGTGCAACAAAACCACCTTTTGCATGTCCGCTTACCTATCGTTGAGTTATTGTTGAGTGGTCATCATGTTGTGCTTTGTTATTTCATGCTTGTGTCGGTCTATTATCACCTCATTGTGTCTGTGTGTCATTATCCTTAAGTACTGCTATCACCTACCTGGTGCCATCCTATTGTCACCTCGTGGGGTCCACGTGTCATTCTATTTGAGTCCAACTGTCACCCACCTTGTGTCATTCTATGGTCACCTCACTACGTGTGGTCACATGCCCATGGTTGTATCCCCTTTCATGTGTCATGTATGCTTTGTATCCCTTGTAAAGGCACTTCACGACCCCATGTCAGGTTGAGTTATCGTGTGTTGTCTTCTTAACATCATCACATAGCATACATCAGGGTCAAGTCAGGTACATCAAAGTCAGTTAGTGGTTGGTGTTGTAGTAAGGGTCCAATCAGGTGTTGCATCAAGTATAGTCTATTAGTTGTTCAAATTGGTGTCGTATAAAGTATAGTCCAATTGGTGTCCAAATCAGGTATCAAATTGTGTCAAATAATCAAATTTCAAAAGTCCAATTTGGTGTTAAATCAGTGTGTCACATAGGTGTTAAATATTCAAAATTCGAAATTAATCGATTAAATTAGGAAGCCTCTGGAAGGGATATTTAATCCGCATTACAGTTGGAGTGATAGTTGAAGCGAAAAATAAAAAATATTTTTTTCCAATTCATCTAAATTTTTGCAAAGATCAAAGGCAAAAGTGGTTAGCAGAACCTTGGTGACAAGTGCATGAGCGAAAGGTGGACCAAAGGACCAAACGAGCGATTATCAAGCTCGGAGAACTCAAATGAAGGGATCTTGAAGTCACCAAGAAGACCTCCTAGAAGCAAAGGTACACATAATTCTTCTCCTTTAGGAATTAATAGCTTTAATCCTGGTCATCCATTGCTTAACAATATGGCATCCAATCCCTCCCCAAACTCTTCCCATGAGAACCTCACACAAGAGGAAACAGGGAGCCCCATTACCACTGACAAGGCCTTACAAACATTATTGGCTAGTATGAACAACTTGAATGACAAGATGACCCAACTATTGGAAAGACAAAGCCAACCAAATCCTCCTAGCCCAAATCACCCCCAAAGACACTGGAACACTGAGGATCAGTATGAAGAAGTTTATGCACAACAAAGAGGTCATAATGGTAGTCCCCAAAATCACTTCAATGGACAGCGGAATGATGAGGATATCAACAACGAAGACGTTTATGAACAACAAAGAGGTCCTACCCAAAATCGCTTCCATCGATATAGGCACAATGAAGACCAAGATAGAGATGAAGTTTACCAACAACCTAGAGGTCCTAGTGGGGTCAATTTTCCATGCATTGATATTCCCACCTTTGAGGGTCATGATCCACATGGGTGGATAGCCAAAATGGAAGGCATTTTAGAATTATACCGAATTCGAGATTCAGAAAAAGTTCCTTTTGCTACTTCCAAACTAGGTACTGAAGCTTATCAATGGTTTGTATGGCTCAAACACGAGAAGGGAAAAACCATCTTCTAGAATGATTTCACCAAATACTTTCTTAATATATTTGATGAAGGATCCTCATCTTCTTACATGGTGCGGTTGTTATCACTTAAGCAAATAGGATCAGTAATGGATTATATATCAGAATTCACTAGCCTGCTTTCCTATGCAAGAAATTTACAAACCGATGTAGTGGTAGCTGCTTTTAGAAATGGGTTGAAAGAGAATATTAAAGTCGAAGTGGATCTACAAGATCCATCCACTGTAGATGCCTGTATATGGATTGCCAAGTTGGCTGAGAAGAAGGTGCAAATGGCGACATCCATACGACGTGATTCATATGGTCGACCTCAATACCGCAACAACTCTTTTCGTAGAAATGATCAACCATCAAGATATTTTTGCTATAAATGTCGCAATCACCATCCAAAATATCAGGCATGTGTACCATGATAGAACTTTCAAATTGAATATGCTGACAAGGAAGATGAAGAAATAGAGGAGAACAACTCTCCTGATGATCCCATAGACGAAGACCAAATTGAACACGAGGAGGTTGTAGCTGAGGAAGATACTATGGCAATTTCAGTACATGCTCTTATGGGGTTATCAACTCACCATACAATCAAAGTAGCAGGATTCATTCGACAAAGGAAGGTAACTGTATTAATTGATTCAGGAAGTACTCACAACTTTATTGACACAAGGCTTGCCAAGGCATTAAACTTGCACATCCACTCCTCCAATCAAGATAAATTTCAAGTTAGAACTGCAAGTGGGAGTAGTGCTCAATGTATAGGTAAAACATCTTCAATTTCATTACAAATGGGAAGTTATACTTGGCAGGGTCCTCTTTTTGTTATGAATTTAGGGAATTCAGAAGTTATCTTGGGAGTCGCATGGCTAGAACAAATGGAAACCATGGTCGGTTTTAATTACAAGCAGTGCTTTGTTGAATGGAAAGAAAATGGGAAGACCATTCACCTCCAAGGAATTCCAACACCTCCATCAAAGATAGTAAGTTCACACAACATGGAAAAAATATTAAGAAAAGGTAGTTATGGATTCATTGCTCAAATTAATTGTATGGAAATGCAAGCACAAGATACACCAAAAATCCAATCAGAAGATCTACAAAACATTATGGCCAACTATGATGAGGTCTTCCAAGAACCAAAGGGACTACCTCCCAAAAGATCCCATGACCATGCCATACACCTTGTTCTAGGAAGTCTTCCTCCTAATGGTCATCCTTATCGATATCCCCAACCTCAAAAAATAGAAATTGAGAAAATTGTCCAAGAACTATTAGAACATGGAGTCATCCATCACAGTACTAGCCCCTATTCTTCACCAGTAGTTTTGGCTCATCGTAAAGACAATTCTTGGCGTATGTGTCCAGATTTTCATCCTCTTAACAAAATCACCATCAAAGATAAATTCCCTATACCTATCATTGATGATCTATTAGATGAACTACATGGTGCAATTTTTTTACAAAATTGGACTTACGTTCAGGGTTTCACCAAATTAGAGTTAGGGAAGAAGATATTCCCAAAATAGCTTTTCAAACCCATGAAGGTCATTATGAATTCTTGGTCATGCCTTTTGGTCTCACTAATGCCCCATCCACATTCCAAAGTCTCATGAACCATGTGTTTCATCCTTTCCTTCACAAATTTGTCCTAGTCTTCTTCGATGACATACTCATCTATAGTAAATCATGGAAGGATCATTTGTTGCATGTGGGAAGGGTTCTTCATATACTACACAGGGAAAAATTGTTTGTCAAATGCTCTAAATGCTCTTTTGGTGTTCAAGAAGTTGAGTACCTGGGTCATATAGTTTCTCAGGAAGGTGTTAAAGTGGATCCCAATAATATTAAGGTAATTCAGGATTGGCCCTTACCTAAAACCCTCAAGAAACTTCATGGTTTTTTGGGTCTCACTGGCTACTATCACAAATTTATGCGTAACTATGGTAAAATTGCAGCTCCTCTCACAACCTTAACAAAGAAGGATGCTTTTCATTGGTCAGAAGCAGCCACTCAAGCCTTCGAGGCTCTCAAAGAAGCAATGTGTACTACTCCAGTTTTGGCAACTCTAGATTTTCACAAACCATTCGTAATCGAATGTGATGCTTCAGGAACAGGTATTGGGGCAGTGTTAATGCAGGAAGGTCATCCCTTAGCATTCGAAAGTAAACAAATTTTAGGAAAAAATTTGGGAAGATCTACATATGAAAAATAAATGTTGGCTATTCTACATGCAGTGGAGAAATGGAGACACTACTTAATCAGTAGTCGTTTCATTATAAAAATAGATCATAGTAGTCTCAAGCATTTTCTAGAACAACGATTTTCTTATCCAGAACAAAACAAGTGGTTAACTAAATTGTTGGGATATGATTTCGTTATCGAGTACAAGAAAGGGAAAGAAAATGTGGCAGCAATATGCATTATCCAGAAAATATGAAGATGAAGTGGTTATTAATGCTATTTCAGGTCCTTGTTCTCAATGGGTATCTCAGTTATAGGAAGAATGGTTGTCCAATAGTGAAACTGCTCAAATAATTCAGGAATTGTCATTGGGTTCATCCAAGCACCCTCTTTTCTCCTATGAAGACAAGATATTAAGAAGGAAGAATCACATTTACATTCCACACACTTCGACAATCAAATCAAGGATTCTAGATGAGTCACATGCTTCTCCGTCAGCAGGACATTCAGGTTTTTTGAAAACTTATATGCGGGTTAAACAATATTTTTGTTGGAAAGGATTAAAAGCAGAGGTCAAACAATGGGTAGCTGAATGTGAAGTATGCCAACGCAATAAAGGTGAAACAGTCAAATCACCAGGGTTGCTTCAACCATTACCCATTCCAGATCGTCAGTGGGAACACATTTCCATGGATTTTATTGAAGGTCTTCCTAAGTCAGAAGGCAAAACAGTAATTTTCGTGGTAGTTGATCGCCTCTCCAAATATGCTCACTTTCAGGCTCTACAACATCCATTTTCAGCAAGCAAAGTGGCTAAGGTATTTATGGACTCAATTTTCAAATTGCATGGAATGCCAAAAAATATTGTAAGTGATCGAGATCCCATATTTACTAGCAATTTTTGGAGAGAATTATTTCGACTTAGTGGTACCAAATTAAATATGTCTTCTGCATACCATCCACAAACAGATGGCCAAACGAAGGTAGTTAACAAATGTTTGGGTACCTACCTAAGATGTTTTGTTCAGGATAAACAATATCAATGGAGTCATTGGCTATCATTGGCAGAATGGTGGTACAACACTTCTTACCATTACTCCATCAAGATGTCTCCTTTTGAAGCATTGTATGGAACTAAGCCTCCAACAGTAGCAGATTATGTACCAGGATCCTCCAAAGTGGCCCAAGTAGATGATTGGTTTCAGCAACGACAATCAATGCTCACCATTCTCAAAGACAATTTGGTCCAAGCACAAAATCGTATGAAGCAACAACAAGACACACACCGTTCAGAAAAGAGAATTCAATATTGGTGATATGGTGTTCCTGCGTTTGCAGCCCTACAAACAATTATCATTGAAGATCAAGTCCAGTCAAAAGTTGGCTCCACGATTTTATGGTCCTTACAAAATTGTGCGTCGCATTGGAGAAGTGGCATATCAACTAGAGTTGCCTCCCTCATCACGTATACATCCAGTATTTCATGTTTCCTGTCTCAAGAAGGTGATCGGCCAGAAAGTGCAATCTCAGTCAGAATTACCAATACTAGATGAAGAAGGGCGTATATATCTCCAGCCTAAAGCAATTCTACAAAGCAGAACACGCATACTGAGATCTCGTCACATCCAAGAATTTCTCATCAAATGGCAGGACCTACCCGAAGAAGATGCTACATGGGAACCTGAAAGTATTTTCCAGACATTTCCAGCTTTGAGGACAAAGCTTTCTGAGGAGGGGAGCCATGTTACATACCCTAACATAGCCAACTATGTTAGGTTCCAATTGAATTAATTATTTTCACTATTTAGACTAGGTTTTATTTAATTGAATTATTTATCTATCATCAATATTTCATTTGCGTATTCACATTATCATTTGCCCATTCATGGTGGGGATCTGCCCTCCTTAAGAGGCAAGAGATTTATATTGTTATTGATTTAATTTCCATTCTTGCATTCAGATTCAATTGATTTATTCATATTATATTATTGTAATACATTATGTGCATCGAAGTATAAGATAATATAACTATCATAGAAGCTAGGGAAGACATTGCCTTCCATTTTTGCTCAATATTTTAGCAGGAAATGTTGTAGGGGATCCAATATCGGTTAGAAATATGTCTTCAAATAGATCTTCATACTATGAACTTGAGTGACAATGACTTCTAATTTGCTACACAAAAGAAAAATGAAAATCATACTTTTCCACGACATCTAATACATGGATTAAAGAGATCACAAAACAAGTTTCAAGTAGTTGATCAAAAAATGGCTCAGATATCAAGTGAATTTTGTGCTAAGGTACACCCAAAAAATAAATATATTGTAGAAAACCCTTTCAAGGGTAATAATTTTTAAGAATCAACCCCAAAAATAAAATTTTGGGATGCCCTCCATGTGTTGAGCAAGGTGTTGCAAGAAGTTTGTCATTGTTGTCAACACAGGCAGTTAGATCTAATAATGCAGTGGATAGACAGTTCAGGGGTCATTCAGATGCAGAAGACAGAAGTTAAAAGGATAGTCAGATTATCTAAAGTACAATTCTTGGAAAATAGCAGTGACCCAATTTCTAAAATTCGAAGAAAAAGACAAGTTAGAAAACTGTCGCGATATCGCGACATGTTTTCTCGTCGCGATTTCACGACAAGTCGGAGGAGAGAGAAGGCACAATAAAAAATGTCATGATTTCATGACAAGTCAGAGAGAGAGAAGGCGCAGTCGAAAATGTCACGATTTCACGACAAGTCAGAGGAGAGAGAAGGCACAACTGAAAATGTCATGATTTCATGACAAAAATGAGGAGAGAGAAGGCGCAAGGCAAACTGTCATGATTTCGCGACATGTTGGAGGCCAAGAAGCTAAGTCGAGAAACTGTAGCGATTTCGCTACATGTTGAAATTTCGCTGGCGAAGCAAGGAGAAAGCGTTAAGTGGAAAAGTTGTAGCGATTTCGCTACATGTTGAATTTTCGTTGGCCGAAGCAGGGAGAAAGTGTTAAGTGAAAAAGATGTAGCGATTTCGCTACGAGTCAAAAGTGCACAACACAAAGGTGTAGCGATTTCGCTACGAGTTGAAAAAGCACAACACAAAGGTGTAGCGATTTCGCTACGAGTTGAAAAAGCATAACATGAAGGTGTAGCGATTTCGCTACAAGTCAAAAGTGCACAACACGAAGGTGTAGCGATTTTGCTACAAGTCAAAAGTGCAGAACTCAAAGGTGTAGCGATTATGCTACAAGTCGAAAGTGCAAGGCACAAAAGTGTAGCGATTTTGCTACAAGTCAAAATCTCATGGGTAGAAGCAAAGTTGGAAGCACAAGGCACAAAGTTGTAACGATTTCGCTACTGCATGAAGCAAGGAATGTACGGAAGCCAAAAGCATCATGATTTCATGACAAAGATGAGGATGACGTCAAAAGCTCGAAAAGTGTCACGCGATTTCAGGACAAGGTGCAAGAAAAGCCTCTGGAAAGCAGATCATGGATTTCATGACAAGAATGAGGATGACGTCAGCAATAGATCGAAGTGTCACGATTTCATGACAAGAACGGTGGCAAAGCTATCAAAGGCCAAAAGGGTCACGATTTCATGATAGCAAGGACAAGAAGGCGTATGGTTTCAAAAAGAGTCATGATATCATGACATGTTTCTATTTCATGGCAATAGCTACAGGAAGGTGACAGAGGTGGCAGTAGAAGTTGGATCTGGGCCGACAGATTTTAGGGTTTTACAATCGACAGATTTTAGGGTTCACAACCGACAATTTCTAGGGTTTGTAGTCGACAAATTCTAGGGTTTTGCAGCCGACATTCTTAGGGTTACAGCCGACTGTTGTTTAGGAAAAATGGAGGCCGACAAAGTTGAATCTGGCCCACAAATTCTAGGGTTTTGCAGTCGACATTCTTAGGGTTACAACCGACTGTTGTTTAGGATTTGTTCCTAAAATTTCTTCTATAAAAGCAAGGGTACTTCGAGTTTGAGTGTGAGGAAAAAGATAATGTGCGAAGGCGAGTAGAGTGATTGCGCAAGTGAAGTTCATGTCGGAGCAGAGTGCGAAGTCGTAGTTCGAGTCTGCATATCGTGATTGCGTGATAGAAGAGCGAAATGTGTAGAGGTGGAGTTCTAAGTTCAAAGTGATAGCACGCAGACAACATAAGTGATCGATCATCCGATTGCAGTAGAGAGTGCGAAGAAGTACACAAAAGCGGTCGGATAGTGCGAAGCATTTTGCGTAGAAGCAGTAGAATGCAAAAAATAGCAGACTGTAAGGAACAACGTGAAAGTTTTATTCTATCATTTTTATTATCTTTATTGACTTCCAAGTTGCAGCTTGGTATAAGGGGTTGGTGCCTCTTTCCAGTAGGTGCTGGTAAATTAGGAGTTGGTGCTCCATTCTGTTTGAAGCAGATAAAGCTAAGGGGTTGGTGCTCCTTCCAGTTGGTGCTGGTAAAAGATATTGTAAAGTTGTAGCTTTGCTTTGGCTGGATTTGGATGGTAGTCCAAGCAGTCATTTTGAGGAGTAGCCACATTGGTGAACCTCGTTAAATAACTGTGTTGTGTGTCATGCTTTCTTGCTACATTTGATATTTCTTTTATCAGTTTTAAATAGCTGCTGGATTTAAAACTATATGTATTAGAAATTTTAAAGATCACACTGATTCACCCCCCTCTCAGTGTCACTGTGATTACAACAATTGGTATCAAAGCCAAGTTCCTGAACAGGCTCAAATAGCTAGGGTGATCTTGGAAGTGACGCAATGGCAAGTGGTGAAGGGTTCTCCTCGAACAAAGCACCATTGTTTGATGGAACTAATTATGCGTTCTAGAAAATTAGAATGCAGACATATCTCAGTGCTTTGGGTTTTGACATCTGGGGTGCAGTAGTTAATGGTTACACAGCTCCCGCCACCGCTCCAACAGACATTGCTGGTAAAAAGGCATTTGAAAATGATTCAAAAGCAAAAAATGCCATCATGTGTGGACTAGTGGACAGCGAGCTAGTCAAGATCATAAATTGTGAATCAGCAAAAGATGTATGGGATAAACTAGAGAACATTCATGAAGGAGATGATAGGATCAAGGAGGCCAAGCTTCAAACACATCGAGCTCAATTCGAATCTTTAAAGATGGACAATGATGAGAACATAGAGACTTTCATGCAAAGAGTCAATGGGATCACCAATTCAATCAGAGGTCTCGACGAAAATATAAACGATGCTACTATCGTGAAAAAGGTATTAAGATCGCTCCCTCCTAGATTTGATTCTAAAGTCTCTGCCATAGAAGAAGCCAAAGATCTAAATCATTTTAGTATGGATGAGATGCATGGTTCTTTGACTGCTTTTGAAATGAGAATAGGAAGGTCTAATCCCACAGATAGAGAAGCTGCTTTCAAAGCCCTAAAAGGCAAAGTCACAAAACCAGAGTCTGAAGAAGAGGATGCATCAGATGAAATGGAAGCAAATTTTGTCAAAAACTGAGAAAGGGAAAAGGAAAGTACAGAGGAAAGCTACCATTTAAATGCTTTAACTGCGGAGGCATTGGGCACTTTGCGACAAAATGTCCTCTCAATGAAAAGAACCAGGGTGAGGAAACTTCGCACCAAGAAAGAAGTGACTGGAAGAAGAAATCAAACTTCAGGAAAGGCAGTTTCAAAAAGAAAAGTTTTATCTCCCGAAATGCAGATTCTTCAGAGGACAGCTCTAGTGAAGACTCTGAAGAAGGAACAGGTGAGGCTCTCTTTATGGCGTTTGAAGTAGAAAAATTAGAAGAGGCAGAAAACATAGAAAAGAGAGAAGGAATGAACTCTGAAGTATCTATTGAAAAAGGTGAGGCTGAAGTTGATTTAGAAGGTGAGCTGGTTTCTGCTCTTATGGAATGGAAATCTGAGAAAAGAAAGAATAAAAAACTATCAAGGAAGCTTGAGGATGCAAATGACATTATAGCCAGTCTAAAAACACAGACATAAGAGTACAAGAAAATGTTCGAAGATCTTGAAGTACAGGTAACCATGAAGATAGATTACTGTTGCAAATTGGAAGAAGAAAATGTTGGTCTTCGAATACAGATACAAGAGCTGGATCAAAAAATTAGTCGTCATTTAAAACGTGAAGAAAGTTCGATGAAGTCGGACAAAATCCTAAGCGATCAAAGACCCACAGGTATCAAATTCGGTCTGGGCTTTACTGAAGGAGAATCATCAAATGGACCAAAGGCAAGCAATGTTGAATGTGAAAAGAGTAAAGACAAGAAACAAGCCGTTGAAAGAAAAACAAATCGAGCAAAAGAAAGCAATGAATGCCACTCCTGAAATAGGAACCGACAATGATGGTTTTACCAAGGTCACACATCAAAAGAAAAGAAGATCTAAGGCTCCTGCAACATCTTGGCAAAAACCATCTTTCAGGTTCAATCATTACTTTTATGGTTTCTGTTTCAAATGTAATGGTTATGGGCATAAAATTGCTGACTGCAAGTATAATGTAGGTCCAAGAAGTTTCACTAGTAGAAATATTTTTGCTCCTCTAATGAGTTATGCAATGAGAATGCTTTAATTGTCACAACTTTGGGCACATTGCTAGAAACTGTCATAGTACTTCTATTTCAAATCAATCTCAAAAAAGAAGAACTCAACCATATAGGGCAAAACAGAATAGAATTATTTCTGAAAGATATGTGCAAGATTCTGAAAAGGGGAAATCCAAGCTAGAGCCCAATACCATAGTCAAAACAGAATGGAAACAGAAAGAACAGATCAGGGAAGAAAAGGAATCTTTAATAGTGCAGACAGCTTTCAGGGCTCAGAATAAATGTGTACCGTGGATTCTTGATAGTGGTTGCTCAAGTCATATGACAGGTGATAAACAAAAATTTGAAAAACTACAGAAATATGAGGGTGGCTCTGTGAAATTTGGAAATAATGATGGAGCCAAAATAATAGGAAAAGGATCTATCAAAATTAGTGAAGGGAAAATCAAGTCAGAAGAAGTTTTATTTGTGGATGGTTTAAAACACAATCTGTTAAGTGTCAGTCAAATCTGTGATAAAGGACATGAAGTAGTCTTCAAAAAGCAGGGTTGTGAAGTCAAAAAAATAAACAGTGGGAAATTAATAGCAACTGGTTCAAGGACGTATGGAAATTTGTACACACTCTCAAAAACTTCAGAAGGTACGTGCTTCATTGGACAAGAAGAAGAGAACTGGTTGTGGCACAAGAGGCTTGGACACATAAGTTTTGATAATTTGGTGAAAATCAGCTCGAAACAAGCAGTGAGAGACATTCCAACCATTAAAAAACCCTCAAACAATGTCTGTGCTTCATGTCAAAAGGGAAAGCAAACCAGAGTCTCATTTAAAACAAAAGAATACCACACTAGCAGGCCCTTGGAACTTATTCATACAGACTTATGTGGACCCATGAGAACTCAAAGCATAAACGACGACAAATACTTCATGTCGTGTATCGATGATTATTCCAGAATGACATGGATATTTTTCCTAAAAGATAAAACAGAAGCTTTTGAAATGTTCGGATCCTTCAAACAACTAGTTGAGAATGAAACAGGAAAAAGGGTCAAATGCTTACGATCAGACAGAGGAGGAGAATTCATTTCGAATGAATTTATAGAATACTATGAAAAACATGGTATCAGGAGACAATATTCAGCAGCTAGAACTCCACAGCAGAATGGCGTAGTAGAAAGAAAGAACAGAACTATACAGGAAATGGCACGCACCATGCTGGAAGAAAATAAAATAGCAGATAGATTCTGGAAAGAAGCAGTTCACACTACAGTATACATCCAAAACAGATATATGTTAAGAACTCATGAATGCAAAACACCTTATGAGTTGTGGTTTGGTAGAAAAGCAACAACAAAACATCTCAAAATATTTGGTTGTAGGTGCTACATCAGAAAAATAGATGACAACCTTGGGAAGTTTGAAGATAGAGCAGATGAAGGTGTTTTTGTTGGGTATTCATCAAAAAGCAAAGCTTACAAATGCTACAACAAGAGACTCAAGAAAATTGTGGACAGTGCAGACGTTAAATTCGATGAAGTTGGGAAACGATTAGCTGACTTTGAGGAAAACTACCCAATCTATGAAGAAGTCATTGAAGGAGATGAGGTGAATGAAACAGAAAATAAATCTACGCTTGATTCAGATGAATTAGTCGATGACTCAGAGGTGCAAGAAAACAAGAAATTCAAAACAGGTAGCTGGCAGAAAAATCATCCAAGAGACCAAATAATTGGAGATCCCACAACTGGTATTCAGACAAGAAGGAAAGTAATAAGTAATTACTCTCTTTTATCTAGCATTGAGCCCAAAAACATAGATGAAGCAAGCAAAGATGATAGCTGGATGAAGGCAATAAATGAAGAGTTAGATCAGATTGAAAAGAACAGAACTTGGGAATTAGTACCTAGACCTGCAAATAAGAATGTAATCGGCACCAAATGGATATTTCAAAACAAATTAAATGAAGACGGACAGGTCATTAGGAACAAAGCAAGACTGGTTTGTAAAGGATATGCACAGGTCGAAGGCATTGATTTTGAAGAGACTTTTGCTCCAATGGCCAGATTAGAAGCAATTAGAATGTTTCTGGCCTTAGCAATTCACAAAAACTTTAGAGTTTATCAGATGGATGTAAAATCTGCCTTTTTAAATGGGAAACTCGAAGAAGAGGTCTATATTGAACAACCGGATGGATTTCAAATTAGTGAGGATCCTAACCTTGTCTGCAAATTAAAGAAAGCACTGTATGGATTAAAGCAAGCACCACGGGCATGGTATGCTAGGCTAGATAACTATCTCTCTCAACAGGGATTCAAGAAAGGTTTAGTGGACAGTAATCTATATGTAAAAATAGAAGGTGGGCATCTCATTGTTCTAGTTGTCTATGTAGATGATATCATATTTGGCAGAGAACAAAGATGAATCTTGTAAAGACTTAGCAAATAAGATGCAGAATGAATTTGAAATGTCTATGATTGGTGAACTGTCTTACTTTCTTGGGCTACAAGTTAATCAAAATGAGAAAGGCATATTCATTTCCCAAATCAAATATGTGAAAGAAATGCTAAAAAGGTTCACTATGGAGGACTGTAAGCCAGTTAGCACTCCCATGACAACAAGCTGCAAATTGAGTAAAGAAGACAAATCTCCACCTGTAGACCAAACCATGTACAGATCTATGATTGGAAGTCTACTATATTTAACAGCCTACTAGACTTGATATTCTGCAGTGCGCTTGCATGGTAGCTAGATTTCAGGCCATCCCAAAGAGACTCATGTGACAGCAGTTAAAAGGATTTTTCGGTATCTCAAGGGCACCATGGAGTATGGGTTGTGGTATCCAAAAGGCAAAGACTTCACTCTTATATCATATTCAGATGCAGATTGGGCTGGATGTGTTGATGACAAAAAAAGTACCAATGGAGGTGCATTCTATTTGGGGGACAGATTGGTTGCATGGCACAATAAGAAGCAAGAGTCAGTTTCTTTATCTACAGTTGAGGCAGAATATATTGCAGCAACAACATGTTGTACACAAGTCTTGTGGATGAAACAAACTTTGAAAGATCTTGGAATTAATTTCAGTGAACCAATATCTGTTAAGTGTGATAACACCAGTGCAATTAACATCTCCAAGAATCCAGTTATGCACTCACGGACTAAACACATTGCTATAAGGTATCATTTCTTGAAGGAGAAAGTTGCAGAAGGAGAAGTCAAATTGGATTTTGTCCCAACTACAGAACAAGTAGCAGATATTTTTACAAAACCTTTGCCCAAGGAAGTGTTTGAGTACCTTCGAAGCAAATTAGGAGTAGTCACACTTCCTAAGAAGTGACTAGCTACAGGGATCACTTTCTCAGGGGGAGCATTTGAGTATTTGACTATTCTTTTGCCCATGATCACAATTTGTGCTAGATGCAACAAATTGTGCCTGAGAATTGTGAGGATGGACTCAGGGGGAGTCTGCAGCAGCCCTTTGGTATTATTGACAAAGGGGGAGAAGAGTTACAGGAATGTACACAGGTGTTGCCAACAATTCCAAAGGGGGAGATTGTTGAGCAAGGTGTTGCAAGAAGTTTGTCATTGTTGTCAACACAGGCAGTTAGATCTAATAATGCAGTGGACAGACAGTTCAGGGGTCATTCAGATGCAGAAGACAGAAGTTAAAAGGATAGTCAGATTATGTAAAGTACAATTCCTGGAAAACAGAAGTGACCCAGTTTCTAAAATTCGAAGAAAAAGACAAGTTAGAAAACTGTCGCGATATCGCGACATGTTTTCTGTCACGATTTCGCGACAAGTCGAAGGAGAGAGAAGGCGCAGTCGAAAATGTCATGATTTCATGACAAGTCGGAGGAGAGAGAAGGCATAGTCAAAAATGTCATGATTTCACGACAAAAATGAGGAGAGAGAAGGCACAGTCGAAAGTGTCACGATTTCACGACAAAAATGAGGAGAGAGAAGGCGCAAGGCAAACTGTCATGATTTCACGACATGTTGGAGGCCAAGAAGCTAAGTCGAGAAACTGTAGCGATTTCGCTACATGTTGAAATTTCGTGGCCGAAGCAAGGAGAAAGCGTTAAGTGGAAAAGTTGTAGCGATTTCGCTACATGTTGAATTTTCGCTGGCCGAAGCAGGGAGAAAGTGTTAAGTGAAAAAGATGTAGCGATTTCGCTATGAGTCAAAAGTGCACAACACAAAGGTGTAGCGATTTCGCTACGAGTTGAAAAAGCACAACACAAAGGTGTAGCGATTTCGCTACGAGTTGAAAAAGCATAACACGAAGGTGTAGCGATTTCGCTACAAGTCAAAAGTGCACAACACGAAGGTGTAGCGATTTCGCTACAAGTCAAAAGTGTAGAACTCAAAGGTGTAGCGATTATGCTACAAGTCGAAAGTGCAAGGCACAAAAGTGTAGCGATTTCGCTACAAGTCAAAATCTCACGGGTAGAAGCAAAGTTGGAAGCACAAGGCACAAAGTTGTAACGATTTCGCTATTGCATGAAGCAAGGAATGTACGAAAGCCGAAAGCATCACGATTTCACGACAAAGATGAGGATGACGTCAAAGCTAAAAGTGTCACGATTTCATGAAAAGGCTGGGGGTTTGGGGAGGGTTAAGGTGCAAGAAAAGCCACTGGAAGCCGAAAGCGTCATGATTTCATGACAAGAATGAGGATGACGTCAGCAACAGATCGAAGTGTCACGATTTCATGACAAGAACGGTGGCAAAGCTATCAAAGGCCAAAAGGGTCACGATTTCGTGACAGCAAGGACAAGAAGGCGTACGGTTTCAAAAAGAGTCACGATATCGTGACATGTTTCTATTTCACGGCAATAGCTACAGGAAGGTGACAGAGGTGGCAGTAGAAGTTGGATCTGGGCCGACAGATTTTAGGGTTTTGTAGTCGATAGATTTTAGGGTTCACAACCGACAATTTCTAGGGTTTGTAGCCGACAAATTCTAGGGTTTTGTAGCCGACATTCTTAGGGTTACAGCCGACTATTGTTTAGGAAAAATGGAGGCCGACAAAGTTGAATCTGGGCCGACAAATTCTAGGGTTTTGCAACTGACATTCTTAGGGTTACAACTGACTGTTGTTTAGGATTTGTTCCTAAAATTTCTTCTATAAAAGCAAGGGTACTTCGAGTTTGAGAGTGTGGCGTAAAAGATAATGTGCGAAGGCGAGTAGAGTGATTGCGCAAGTGAAGTTCGTGTCGGAGCAGAGTGCGAAGTCGTAGTTCGAGTCTGCATATCGTGATTGCGTGATAGAAGAGCAAAATGTGTAGAGGTGGAGTTCTAAGTTCAAAGTGATAGCGCATAGACAGCAGAAGTGATCGATCATCCGATTGCAGCAGAGAGTGCGAAGAAGTACACAGAAGCGGTCGGACAGTGCGAAGCATTTTGCGTAGAAGCAGCAGAATGCAAAAAAATAGCAGACTGTAAGGAACAACGTGAAAGTTTTATTCTATCATTTTTATTATCTTTATTGACTTCCAAGTTGCAGCTTGGTATAAGGGGTTGGTGCCTCTTTCCAGTAGGTGCTGGTAAATTAGGAGTTGGTGCTCCATTCTGTTTGAAGCAGATAAAGCTAAGGGGTTGGTGCTCCTTCCAGTTGGTGCTGGTAAAAGATATTGTAAAGTTGTAGCTTTGCTTTGGCTGGATTTGGATGGTAGTCCAAGCAATCATTTTGAGGAGTAGCCACATTGGTGAACCTCGTTAAATAACCGTGTTGTGTGTCATGCTTTCTTGCTACATTTGATATTTCTTTTATCAGTTTTAAATAGCTGCTGGATTTAAAACTATATGTATTAGAAATTTTAAAGATCACACTGATTCACCCCCCTCT
This sequence comes from Wollemia nobilis, assembly GCA_028583015.1. Taxonomy (NCBI): domain Eukaryota; kingdom Viridiplantae; phylum Streptophyta; class Pinopsida; order Araucariales; family Araucariaceae; genus Wollemia; species Wollemia nobilis. The sequence goes on along the minus strand of JAQPPZ010001004.1, from coordinate 2,101,221 downwards.
CAGTGTCACTGTGATTACAACACCATGGTGAACAACCTCAGCCTAATGCTAATATCAATCTTAGGGCTTCTCGTAAACCTTTAAGAATGCCTAATATTGATCCCAGGAAAATGGAGTAAGGATGTATTAAAGCAACTTATGGAAATCCTATTGTTAAGCTTGATATGTGCGACATTCAGACTGGCATTGAAGATCTAGAAAAAAAGGACTAATTTATTGTTTTGTGGGTTTTCGTTTGAGCCTATCTGCTTTCAAAGTCTGGGATGCAAAAAGCTGGAAGACTAAAGGTGAGTTACAAATCTCTATTTATCCAAATGGTTATTTTCTTTTTTTATTTGCTAATAATGAATATAGAGAGAAAAATTTTCAAGGGGGTCCTTGGTTCTTCGGAAGGGTAGGGATTTTTATGAAGCCCTAGCATACTAAATTTAAAGCCAAAGAAGAGATGCCTTCTATAATTGAATTCTGGAATTCAACAATTTTTTCTTCAATTGGAAACTCTTTAGGAACATTTATGATGACTAATGATTGTACTAAAAAATCTGAACATATTATTTATTGCTCGGATTTGTGTTTTAATGTATTTTGACAAACCCCTACCTATAAAGTTCACTTTACAATTTGAGGAAGACACTTGGGAGCAAGTAGTGGACTATGAGAGCATTCTTTTTTGTTGTAGAATTTGCCATGAATATGTTCATTTGAATAGTTTTTACCCAAATAAAATTCTAGATAAAAAGAAAGAAGATATAAATTCAACAGGTTTCCAAATGTCTAAGAAGAAGAACACTAAAAAAACTAGTTATGAAGGATCAATCAAAGTTATCTGCTAATATGTTTGAAATTTTTTCCACAAATGAGGTCCCAAGTGAGGAAGAGGAAATAATAGAAACATAAATTTGAGAAACACAATTTAAAGATAAAGGGAATAACTTAGAGATAAACCAACAAATCAAAGGTTTTCAAAAGAAAAAAGGAAGAAAATATTCACAAGAAAAACAATCTTTTAAATGTTAAAACTTCAAATAATACAGGTCCCAATATAGAGTCTGTTGAACCTTATGGTAATATTTTGACTATGTACAAGCATTCTTCAAGTCTAGAAGCCATCTCATATTCAATTGAAGTAAGTCAATAAATAGGGAAAAAAAATGAAGATGGATTCTAATAAAAAGGTAGGTCGCAAGACTAATCAATATCATATGGTAAAAGAAGGTGAAAAGCTTGTACAGGAAGATAAGATTAATGCCCTTCCAAAATTTTTAGCCCTAGTATTAATGAAGATCATCACTTAGAATATTAGAGGACTCAAATGGAGTCTTTCAAAATAAAATTAAGAAGAATGATTCAGATAATTCATCCACATCTTGTTTTCATTTAAGAAACAAAGATGTCAATAGAGGATATGGAATCAACTGCTAGTAAAATTTGGCCAACTGGAAAAGTGGTTTCCCTCAATTCCCAAGGCTCTTCTGGTGGCATTGCTTATGTTTGGGACCCAAAAGAGGTAGTTATTCACCATATGGTTGGTAGTTGGGGTCTTTTAGCTATAGATATTCAAAGTAGACATTCCAAACAAATTATGCTTTGTATTACTGTTTATGCTCTGACTAATTTGGAGGAAAAAAGAAGACAATGGAATAATATTACTTATATTATCTCTTATTTTTCTGAATCTTGGATCTTGATCAGAGGAGATTTCAATACCATCCTCTCTCTATATGAGAACATGGGGGAATAGAAATTTGGACAAGAGCACTGACCTCATGAGTGAATATATTACAAGCCTCCATCTTGTGGACATCCAATCAAATAATGGCCTTATGAATTGGTCTAACAGAAGGCAAGGCTTAGCTTGTATAATGGAGAGATTGGATAGGTTATTGCTCTCTAATAATTCCTTAATCCATGGTCACATTCCTAAAGTGAAGAATCTTAACAATGATGGTTTGGATCACTAGCATATCATGGTGGAAATGTGGAAAACCAATGTGAGTTTCTCTCCTTTTCAATTTTAGTTGATGTGAATTAGAGATAGTTCCTTTAAAACTAGAGTGCAAAAATGGTGGAAGGAAGGTAAAACTAGGTATGGGACTAAGATGTTCTATTTTACAAAAATATTTCAATACATTAAATCCAAAATCAATACTTGGAACTAGAAGGAGTTTGGGGATGTTGATAAAAAAATATGAAGTTATTGCTCAGATTGAAAATTTGAATAAGAAAATCCATGTAGATGGCCTCACAGAGAGTACAAGTGTAGATGAAATTAAACTCACAGCTCAGTTAGAGGAATGAGAAAAAAGACATCTCTTATGGAAGCCAAAATCTAGAAACAAAAATTTCTTCTACAAATCTCTTCTAGATTGAATATCCCACAAATTTATTTCTTCCCTAATTTTAGATTCTGGAGATGTTGTCTACACTTGGTATGGCATGAACTCTATTGGTGTCAATTAATTTTCCAATATTTTTACTGCTACTCCTCTTGACTCAAATTTTCAACAAAATATTCTTCAAGAAATCCCTTCTCTTATCACTTCTAAGGAGAAATCTATTTTGACTGCTCCTGTTACTATCAATGAGCTTCAACAGATAGTTTTTAAAATGTAAAAGGGAAAACCCCAGGTCTTGATGGTTTTCCCATTGAGTTCTACCAAGATTTTGGAATATACTTCATGTTGATTTATTAGAGGTGATAAAAGAAGCTAGGAAAGCCAAAGAAATTTTGAAGGTTATCAATAAAACTTATATTACTCTTGTTTCAAAATCTCAAGAGGATAAAAATATCTCAACTTTTAGACCTATTTCTTTATGTATTCATCTCAAAATCATTACTAAGATCATGGCAGAAAGGTTGAAGCCTATTTTACATAAGCTTATTTCCCATAAACAAGGGGGTTATGTGGAATGGAATCAAATAGTTGATGAGATAATTATTGCTCAGGAAGCCATCCATTCCATGGATATGCAAAAATCTCCTTCCTTGTTCATTTGGTTAGACTTATCCAAATCTTATGATAAAGTGGATTGGCACTTCCTTATCAAAGTTTTGAGACAACTTGGTTTCTCTCAGGATTGGATGGATTGGATTATGGGATGTATCTCTTTAGTTTCCTACTTAGTTCTTATCAATGACAGATCTTCTTAGTTGACCCTAGGTTACTGAGGTATTAGGCAAGGTGACCCCCTATACCCTTATTTATTCATCATTATTTTTGAATGCTTAGATAGGGCTATAATAAAAAAGAGAGAAGACAAAACCCTTGAGGAAGTTACCATTGATCATGGAGCTAGACCTAACTCTCATCTTTAATTTGTTGATGAATCTACTCTTTTAGGTAAAGTTACAGTTAAGGAAGCTTCTACTATTAAGCAAATCATTAGTTATTTTTCTAAGGCTATCGGACAATTGATCAAAGAAGACAAATCTAAAGTCATTTTATTTCAATACTCTGCCAGACAGGAATCCATGGTCTTGGATAAATTAATATATAAGAAGACCTCCCTTCCAATCACTTATCTAGGTATTCCCATCAATATTTGAAGACAAAAAAATTTAGAATTGGTTGTTGGACAAAGTGAAGAAGAAAATTGGAAACTGGACCAATAGGTAGCTTTCTTCTGGGGGTAGAATCACCTTGGTAAAATCAGTCCTTCAAGCTATTTCTATTTATGTTTCTACCATGTTGAATATCCCAAAGGCTGTTCTTTGAGAATTGGATCAGATTAGTCATATGTTCCTCTGGAGTGGTACTAAGGAGAAAAGAAAATGGGCCTTGGTGAAATGGGACACTTTATTTCTTCTTAAGAATGAAGGGGGGTTAGGATTCCGATATGTTATTAATAACAACAAAGCTTTAGCTGCTAAATTATATTGGAGAAATTTGCATAACCTCAATGCTATTTGGGTCAATAATCCCCACACTAAATATGCTAAGAACAAAAGTCCTGAAGACCTTATTCACTATTAATTGTATTCCAAAGGTTCTCCCATTTTAGTAGTTCTTAATATTGGTGAGGATTTGATAAAGAAAAAATTATTTTGGATCATTCATAATGGTCAACAGGTAAAATTTTGGATAGATTCTTGGGATGGTCACAAGCCTTTGATAACTCAATTTCCTGATTGAAGGCCTTGGATGGAGGAGATTCACCAAGATAATAGGATAAAGGTGGTTAATTACTATCAGTACCATAATGGTAATTCAGAGGTTGGTAGATATTGGATCCCTATTAAGGATTGGGCTATTCAAACACCAGAAAGGTAAAGACAAGATATCGAGTGCATCCTTCATATGAGATATCTCTCTTGGTCCAATGATAAAGATTATTTTGGATGGAACAACACTACTAAGGGTGAGTATTCAGTTTCTCAAGGTTATTTGGCCTTATGCCATAATAATCCCAACCAATCATCTAACATATTTTCTCAATTATGGGCTCAAAAGCTCTGGCCTAAGATGAGATTATTTACTTGGATTTTATTGCATTGTAGGGTTCTTATTGAGGAGCATATTATGAAGTGTGGTTTTCATGGTCCTTTTAGATGTAAAATGTGTGGAGAGAATGTGGAAACTCTAAGACATATTTTTATTGAGTGTACTTTAGCCTTTGAGCTTTGGAGGAGAATGGCCACTTTACTTGGCTTACAGTGGTCCAATTTTTTTACTTTTGGATAACTTTGGAGGGATTTGCCTAATCAAGAGGGTGTTGATCATTTTATTATGCAGTTAGTTTAGATGGGTTCTACCATTATTCTTTGGAATATCTAGAATGAGAGGAACATCCAAATTTCTAATCAAGAAAGAAAAGATATTCACTATATATAGAAAAAAACCATTACCAACTTAGTTAATTCAGTCCATCAACTCCTTAATCATCCCCAAAACTCCCACCAAATATGGGATCAAGTGATGCAAATATTGAAGATTAAATTTTCTAAGAGAAACCAGCTTAAAGAGAATGTGACTAATTGTAAGATGGATAGAACAAGGAATTGGCAACCTCCTCCTAAGGATTTTAGAAAAGTCAGTAATTATGGAGCCTCTAGAGGGAACCATGGAAAATATAGTGCGGGAGAAATTGGTAGACTTTCAGATGGTTCTCTAGTTTTTACTTTTACTGAGAATTTGGGTATTCTATTTGTAGACACCTAAAACACATAATGCCAAGGTGACTACTTATATGGGACATGCTAGAAGACCATATGGAAGACCTTGGACAAATACCAAGGTATAGTAGTGGTTTTTACCACTCAATTTGGGAACCTTTTCCTAGTTAGTGCTAGCCACTACTGACACCCATAGTTAGCAGAGCTGACCGCACCTATCAACTGCGATCAGTACTCAAAATTAGTTGGCCTTCATCTGACCCAAAATCAGTTGCAATGGCAAATTGGTTATGGATTGGAGTGGTTTGAGAAAGTAAGGTTCTATATCCTTCCATTCAACAAACTCAACTGCCCAATATTGTTCTTGGATTCCTTATGAAGCCACCCCTAGCCCTTGGAAAATGTTATTTAATCCCCCTTCAAATTTGGGAAAGATATAGACGAATCTCAGATTGAAACATAGAGAAGCCCTGTCAAATTGCATACTCACCTAGGTGCATTGAGAGGAACACTTTGGTTGCCCAATTGGAGATCACATGGAATTTGGAGTCAAGGAGGCTATGGATGGCTAGTAAGAATCAAGAAAACCAATTGAACACATTTCAGCACCAAACTAAGAAATTCAACTACCAAATCTATCAGAGGAGATAAAGGCAACCCTTGACCATCAATTTGATGGCGAGTTTCAAATATTCAACCCCTGAATTGGAGCACAAACCCACTTCAAGCTCTGTTGCGGCTATCAGCCATGGCTAACAGTGCTCACCATGCTTCAGAGCCACGTTCAGGGGAGTATCACTGATTTCCCTATTATTTAGCCATAGGATTTGCTTATTGTTACTAGAATAGCTATATCTCATGTTAATTAGCTTTAATAGGGACTTTAAATGGTGCAATTAGGTTTTTTAGACATTTCCTTTCATTATTGCAATTATGTTACTAATGGATCTTTTCATGCTTCCATGCTTTCAATTACGCAATTAAACCAGTAGATAGATGCAATTGCTTTTCCTTAACAAGATGTTTTTCATTATTTCATACTTAACATAGGTTTAATATGTTTGTTGCATTTTCTTGATTTCATGTTAATTACATCACCCTTTATGCAAGATTCTCTTAAAAGCATCATCAAGAGAGGCCTCCTTTGTATCTAATGTTTCTTGTTGTTTATTGCACGTCGGATCAATAGGGTTTTGGGATGCAAGGTAGAAAATGCCCCTAATAATTGAGAAGAATTTCATCGACACCTTGGAGTAGTTTGTGTATTTGTGGAAGACATTTGGATTACACCTACCCTGGAAGGGAATTTATCATGTTGTAATTTTTGTATCAAAAGGGTATCCCTAAGAGTGATGGATATGTAATTTGGATTAATTTGAAATATTAATAAGAGAAGTATTTATTTTACTTTTGTGTCATTTCTTGTCAATTCATATGTGCATACCCAATTATACATAATGTTCAATGATTATAGCATTAGGTGTCAGTATTTTGTATGGTACAAAAGACGATCACGATGGAACCTTGACATTTTATGCCTTTGAAAACTGATGTTATTGGTTTTCTGATGATAGGTGCTCACTGTGGTTGATAGCCATGGTCAAAAAGTTGTCATCGTAGTTGACACCTAAAAGCAAAAATGGTCACTATGTTATAGAGACGTGGTTAGCATCTAAAAAACCAGACAACAAAGGAGTAAAGCTCAATCAGATGGGGACCTGAGGTAGGTGCCACTATTAGTTTATATTTCTATTTTTGCTCTCTGTAAATTTCCAAAATGCTAAAATGTTAGACTAATTAGGGAAGACAACAAAATTAGTAATAGGCATATGAGTCCTTAGGTATTTCTCTTTTTAGGTCTTTACTAGGCACTGCTAGGAACAACGAACCTCTGAGTGCAATCCACCCTAGTCTCCAGCATTCTAAAACCTCTTTTATGCTATGTTTGCTTGCTTGAGGCCCGATCAGTGGCCATACCATTGTTAGTATGCATTGTCAAAATATCATGTAAAACTAATCATGCATGTTTTCTTAATTTGAAACGTCCCTTTTTTTGCATTGCATATAGAAAAGAATCATTTGAATGTTGTATTATGCATCTTTATTTCATGCAAAGTAAAAATAACCACACACACCATGACATATCTTAAATTCTAGTGAGTTGGAAGTCATATCCAACCATTAGTAGGGTTTCAACGATGGTGGCAGTGATTTCCATTTATTGGCCCAACTCCCACGTACCTTATGTTCTAGACCAATACTGGATCCAATATGTTGTCAGCCCATGAAAAATAGCATGCATTCCTCCTCGGAGGGGTGTATCATTGTGCACATATGAACTGGGTGAGTATTGGGAGGACCTATACTCCCTACCTGAGTGTGGGTTTCATATCCACATTTTGAGGGGTTACGTGATCGTGACTTTCATTTCTAGTTGTTGAGCTACGAGTATACAGGTGAAAGCCCTTTAACAATTGAGAAAATCATCAACATATTGCAAAACATGATAAGAGTTACTTTACTGATACAAAAAAATTAAAAAACACATCAAATAGTTTAGGGCTCATTTTAAAACTATAAAAGGAGATAATCATCATTGTATTCTTTGTGTGTTAATAAAAGTTAAATCTAGACATAGGATACATAATGGTGCAAACACAGAGAGGCTGATCTGGGCATAGAACCAAGATCGAAGCCCAAGTTCCACCTAATGCACAAAACGATGTAGAACACCCTCAATCATAGAATCCTCTTGGATGTCATTCAACGAGTATTAAAGGGGATAATTACACACACAGGGATTTCATTGAGAATACCTCAATTAGAGGAAGTACCAGACATCCCTCTAGACACATATCAGAGCATGAGACTTCCCAGCATAGGGGTTCCTGATGCAGGAGCATCCAGTGGCAGCACAACAATCTTGCATCACCGAAAAAAAGAAAAACAAAAGAAACAATAAAAATGTTCTAAGTGTGAAAAATGTTCTAAGGTTGAAAGGTGTCGCGATATCGCGACATAAAAGTTGTGATATTGCGACAAACTCAGAACAATGGCAGGTGCAAACTTAAGTGTCGCGATATCGTGACATAAAGGTTGTCGCGATATCGCGACACCTCCAAACAAAGGCGAGAGCAAAAACTCAAGTGTCACGATATCACGACATAAAGGTTGTCACGATATTGCAACACCTCCGAACGAAGGCGAGAGCAAAAACTCAAGTGTCGCAATATCATGACATAAAGGTTGTCGTGATATCACGACGCCTTTGAACAAAGGCGATAGCAAAACTCAAGTTTCATGATATCGTGACATAAAGGTTGTCGCGATATCATGACACCTTAGAAAAAAAGCAAGAGCTAAATGCAGATGTCGCGATATCATGACATAAAAGATGTCACGATATTGCGACAAACTTTGAATGCAAGAGAGAGCAAACTTAAGTGTCATGATATCGCGACACCTGGACAAAGAAGGTCGAAGGATGAAAAAGTGTCGCAATATCGTGACACATTGGCAAAAGAGAACAAAAGGCAGAAAAGTGTCGCGATATCGCGACATGTCGCGTTTTCACAACCCGACTAGGAAAGAGAAGGCGGGTTAAAAAGATGTCGCGATATCGCGACATGTTACTTTTTTCGGATCATTGCAGAACGACAGTTGATAGTTCCAGAAGTCGTTAAGACAGTTCTAGGGAATCGTTGCAGTGGTTACAGGGATAGTTATGAACAACGATTGCAGCAAGAACCTGTGATTATAAAAAGAGATTATTTCAAAGGATTGCACAGGCTAGAGAGATGAAGGCTGTGGCTTCTTTTGGCATTTTTCTATACTGTGTAAATCTTTCATGGTTCAAAATTGTAATATTTCCATGCTTCTAAATAAAATTTGAGTCTTTTCTTTGTGTTAAAAATTTGGCTCAACATCAAGTGGTATCAAAGCGAGAAGATTCTGAGTGTGTAAGTAGAGTGCCGAACGTGAGGTATCTTGCACCAGGGTCTGGGGTTAAGGGTTATGAAAAAAAGTGAAGAAGAATGCCGCCATGAAGAAATCATGGTGCTGGAAGGAACGTGGTTCTTAAAGGAGACTTTCGAGCATTGCAGAGGCAAGTGCAGGCCCTATAGGAAGAATTGCATAGAGGAGTAGAGCCAAGAGGAGAAGACCAGAGTGATGATGAAGCTTGTGGAGTTGATGACCCGTCTGAAGAAGAAGAAGAAGCGATGAGTTCTGCAGAAGCTTGAATGATTAAAGCCATTTCTCAAATTGGGAAAAGGCCGAAGATTAACGTATCCACATATTCTGGAAATTTAAATCTGAAAGAATTGATTGACTGGATTAACGACATGGAGGAATATTTTGAATATGAGGAGGTTGAAGATCCAAATCAAATAAAATTTGCAAGAACAAAGTTGAAAGGCCATGCTGGCATATGGTGGAAAGGAGTGCAACTGGAAAGAAATCGTAGAGGAAAAGAAAAGATCACCAAGTGGGATCGAATGGTTGAAAAATTGAAACGACAGTTTATTTCGACAGATTACAAATTAGATCTACTAAGAAAAATGCAGAGTTTACGACAGTCCAACAAGTCTGTTAAAGAATATACAGAGGATTTTTTTTTTAATTTCCATCAGAACCGACCATACGAAAGCAAATAAAGAGAGAGTAGCTCGTTACATTAATGGGTTAAGAACCAATGTACAAGAAGAATTGAGTTTGGTTCGAATGAGCACCATTGAAGATGCTTACCAGTTTGCTCTGAAAGTGGAGGAGAAACTAAACCGTAGATTTGAAAGTAAACAAAGAGGAAGAGGTCGTGGTGGAAGAACTGGTGGCAAAACCAGTGGAGGTAAATATGACGGCCCATAGAAGACTGGTGAAATAAGCAATCACCAAGAACAAAAGGAAGAGAATGCTTATCGACCCCGTAATTAGAACAATGATTATCAAAGGGGATGAGGTAGAGGTGGATGTGGATATGGAAGAGGTAGATTTTGTGGAACCTGTTTCAATTGCGGGGAAGAGGGGCATCGATCATATGAGTGTCCCAAACACCAAGAAACACCGAACAGAAGGCTTGAAGGTAATGCCAGAGCTGCGGTTGTTGAGGATGGTGTTGAATCTAAGCACTCTGAAGAAGTAGAGCGAGGAGAAGTGATGATCATAAGGAGAACCTTGTTGAACGAAGAGAGGGAACCAGACCAATGAAAAATCCTGTTTTGCACAAGGTGCAAATGTTCAGGTAAAATCTGTAATATTATTATTGATAATGGTAGTACAAATAATTTGGTTTCTGAGGAAATGGTAACTAAGTTAAAGCTAGAAAGAAGGCAGCACCCGCATCCATACCGGATTGCATGGTTATAGAAGGATCATAGGGCATTGGTCAGTGAACAATGCTTGGTCAAGTTTCAAATTGGAAGATACTAGTATGAGGTCCTATGTGATATTTTGTCGATGGATGCTTGCCATTTGTTGCTGGGAAGACCATGGCAATTTGACAGATGTGCAGTGCATGATGGGCATGCAAATACATATTCCCTGACAAAATATGGAGTACGCCACAAACTGAAGCCATTGAATGAGGTTGAGGAAAAGGTATGCAATAATGCTAGAATTTGTTTAGTAGATGGAAAAAAAAATTTGGATGGTCTAAAGAGGGATTCAATGTGTTATGCATTAATTCCTACTGTAAAGAGAGAAGATACTATAGAAATTCTAGCAGAAGTTGAACATCTGTTAGCAGAATTTCCTGATATTATATCAGACAATGTGCTTGAGGGTTTACCGCCCATGAGAAAGATTAGTCATCAGATTGACTTAATGCCAGGATCTAGCTTACCCAATAAGGCCGCCCATAGAATGTCTCCTGTAGAGAATGAAGAGTTGAACCAACAGGTTCATGAGTTGTTGTGGAAGGGGTTGATTAGAGCAAGTTTGAGCCCCTATGCAGTACCTGCAGTACTAGCACCGAAGAAGGGTGGAGAATGGAGAATGTGCACTAATTCGAGGGCCATTAACAAGATTACCATTAAGTATCGATTTCCATTACCTAGAATGGACGATATAATGAACTATTTGAGTGGAGCTAAATACTTCACTAAGATTGATTTAAAGAGTGGATATCATCAAATACGTGTTCGAGAGGGTGACGAGTGGAAGACAACCTTCAAAACCAAAGAGGGTTTGTATGAGTGGTTAGTTATGCCATTTGGATTAACTAATGCACCCAAGACATTCATGAGGTCGATGAATGAGGTATTGCGAGACTTCCTGGAAAAGTTCATGATAGTTTATCTGGATGATATTTTAATTTTTAGTAAAACATTGGATGAGCATTTGATGCATGTTCAGACAGTTTTTGAAAAACTACGAGAGGAGCAGTTGTTGATCAATTTGAAGAAGTGCAGTTTTGTACAGAAAGATTTGAAATACCTGGGATTTGTCATCTCAAATGAGGGTCTGAAAATGGATCCTGAGAAGGTGAAGGCTATCATTGAATGGCCTGCTCCAAGGAATGTAACAGAGGTAAGATAATTTTATGGTCTTGCAAGTTTCTATAGAAAGTTTATTAGAGACTTTAGCAGTATTTATGCACCCCTAATAGAAACTATGAGAGGGGATAAGAGAGAATTTAAGTGGAATGCCAAGGTAGGTACCAGTATGGACATATTGAAGAAGAAAGTGATAGAACAACCCATTTTGGAACTTCCATATTTTAATAAAGTGTTTCAAAGTTGATCGTGATGCCAATGGCAAGTGCCATTGGAGCCGTATTGAGCCAAGAAGGTAAACCTGTTGCATACTTTAGTGAAAAATTAAATGATGCTAGAAAGAAATACTCTATTTATGATCAAGAATTCTATGCTATCATTCAAGCTCTTAAGAAATGGAGACATTATTTGCTAACCAAAGAGTTTGTTTTATATACTGACCATCAAGCTTTGCAGTATATAAATAGTCAAGGTAAACTTATCCAGTGGCATTTGAAGTGGGTTGAATTCCTACAGAGTTATACCTTTGTCTTGAAGCATAGAAGTGGTAAATCTAATAGAGTTGTAGATGCCTTGAGTAGAAGGCATAATTTGTTGATAGAAATGAGAGTGCAAGTTGTTGGGTTTGATGAACTCAAGAGTTTATACCCAGCAGATCCAGATTTTACAGAGGCATGGAGGGCATGTTTGTCTCCTACTACTGTGGATTGCACTAAGTGGTTGGATTTTATGATCCAAGATGGGATGCTATTTTGGAAGAACCAGTTGTGCATTCCACGAAGTTCCATGAGGGAAAATTTAATCAAAGAGAAACATAGCGGAGGACTAGCAGGGCATTTTGGTCGAGATAAGACCATTGCTCTCGTTAGTGAGAATTACCATTGGTTGAAGTTGCAGCCGAATGTGACCAAATTTGTGCAGGGTTGCAGAGTGTTCCAGATGGCGAAAGGAGTCATCTAGAATATAGGAATGTACCAGCCATTGCCTGTACCAGAGAGACCGTGGGAGGACATCAATATGGATTTTGTTCTTGGTCTGCCAAGGACACAACATAGAAATGATGCCATTTTTGTTGTTGTTGACAGGTTTTCAAATATGGCCCATTTTATTCCATGCCAGAAGACAAGTGATGCTATTCATATTGTAGGCTTATTTTTCAAGGAGGTAGTACGACTTCATGGTCTACCCCAAAGCATTGTCTCGGACAGAGATACCAAATTTGTGGGTTATTTCTAGTGAACTTTGTGGAAGAAGCTAAAAATAGAATTGAAATTCAGTTCTGCGTACCACCCATAGACTGATGGACAGACCAAAGTAGTCAACAAAAGTTTGGGTAATCTTCTACGATGTCTGGTAGGAGATAAACCCAAGGGATGGGATCTAATTTTACCACATGCAGAGTTTGCTTATAATAATTCTGTCAATCACAGTACTAGTAAATCCCCATTCCAGATAGTGCATGGGAACAGCCCGAGAAACGCTTTTGAGTTGAGGCCGATGGATAAGGGCGAAAAGCGCAGTGCTAAATCTGAAGACTTTGCAGCACACATGAAGCATTTACATGAAGAGGTCCAGCAGCATATCAGTAAAATGAATGCTACATACAAAACCAGAGCATATCAGAAGCAAAATTTCAAGGAATTCTAGATAGGAGATGAAGTCATGGTTCACTTGCACAAGGAACGTTTTCCTAGCAAAACCTACAATAAGCTAAAGATAAAGAATTTTGGACCATGTCAGATCATAGGTAAACAAGATTCAAGAAATGCCTATGAAGTAGATCTATCAAGTGAGATGAATATTTCACCTATTTTCAATATTTTAGACTTGGTAGAATATCATGAAGGAAGTTGCAACGAACCGCCCAGTCTAGATCTATGGAACATTCCAGCATCCACTCCAGACAAAGAAGAAATTGAAGACATACTTGACACTCGCGAAGGCAGAAGTACCCAAAACATGCAATATTCGAAGTATTTTGTCAAGTGGAAGGGCCGACCTATCGAAGATGCCACGTGGTTGTCCAAATCAGAGGTAGATCGCCTGGGTTTTCCTCTAACCGTCCAGAAGTGAGGATCACTTCTAAAAAAAAAATCTACCCCGGGTGTCTGATGCAGGAGCATCCAGTGGCAGCACATCAATCTTGCATCACCGAAAAAAAAAGAAAAACAAAAGAAACAAGAAAAATGTTCTAAGTGTGAAAAATGTTCTAAGGTTGAAAGGTGTCATGATATCGCGATGTAAAAGTTGTCACGATATCACGACAAACTCAGAACAACGACGGGCGCAAACTTAAGTGTTGCGATATCTCGACATAAAGGTTGTCATGATATCACGACACCTCCAAAAAAAGGGAGAGCAAAAACTCAAGTGTCATGATATCGCGACATAAAGGTTTTCACGATATCGCGACACCTCCGAACAAAGGTGAGAGCAAAAACTCAAGTGTCGCGATATTGCGACATAAAGGTTGTCACGATATCACGATGCCTTCGAACAAAGGTGAGAGCAAAACTCAAGTGTCGCGATATCATGACATAAAGGTTGTCATGATATCATGACACCTCAGAACAAAAGCAAGAGCTAAATGCAGATGTCATGATATCACGACATAAAAGATGTCACGATATCGCGACAAACTTTGAATGCAAGAGAGAGCAAACTTAAGTGTCGTGATATCGCGACACCTGGACAAAGAAGGTCGAAGGACAAAAAAGTGTCGCGATATCGTGAAACATAGGCAAAAGAGAACAAAAGGTAGAAAAGTGTCGCGATATCATGACATGTTGCATTTTCGCGACCCGTCTAGGAAAGAGAAGGTAGGTTAAAAAGATGTCATGATATCGCGACATGTTACTTTTCACGGACCGTTGTAGAACGACAGTTGATAGTTCCAGAAGTCGTTAAGGAAGTTCCAAGGAACCGTTGTAGCGGTTACAGGGACGGTTACAAACGACGGTTGTAGCAAGAACCTGTGATTATAAAAAGAGATTATTTCGAAGGATTGCACAGGCTGGAGAGACGAAGGCTACGACTTCTTTTGGCATTTTTTTGTACTGTGTAAATCTTCCATGGTTCAAAATTGTAATCTTTCCATGCTTCTGAATAAAATTTGAGTCTTTTCTTTGTGTTAAAAATTTGGCTCCCCATTAGTTCTGCATATGGTAGCATTTATTATGACCATATTCCACGTGGATCCATGGGTTCTACTGAAGAATATGTCAATGAGGGATCTAGATTGGTACCTCTTCAACCTGTATATAAGGGAGGCTCATGACCTCCACCATCTGAGTATAGATAGGCTCAAGATACACACATTCAAGGGAAAGTATATGAGATTGCTTCCAAGTGTAGGGCCATACAGATATATCCAAAGTGGGAGCTAATGGTATGCTGCCTCATGAGCCATGGCATAGCAAACAGTTAGACAGTCTAGACAGAGTCCTAGCGCATCTAGGATATAAGCCTATGCCTGCACCCTCTTGACCTGAGAGTGAGTGTAGCATAATCACCATTAGGACCACCCAAGAACCTGGAGAGTGCTTCAAGAATTCTCACGATATACATGCTCTTGCGTCCCATGTAGGTACAGAGTATAGGAGACAACCTGACACAAATGCTATCTTTACAAACAGAGGCAAGAGTGTGGTAAATTAGTCCATTGGATGATATACCCATAAAGTCACTTGAATAGAGCACACTCACCAGAGGCCTTAGATGACCGATCATGTTGATAGAGCTCATAGACTGATGTCAGAGCAAATATGATAGATTCTACATGACCAATGGGATGATGTTCGTGCAGAGAAAGAGCACCTCAAAAAAGAGAACTTTCAAAGGCAGAGGTTCATAAGACAAAAATTATATGAATAGTGCATACGTGAAAAACACATCCTTAATTAGAAGGAGCATGTAGAGAGAGGATATATTGGCTAGCATCAGTTTACCTCCTCGTAGTGAGACCAGGGAGTGTGTCAATAGAAGAGTGGCTTCATAGCCTGAGATACACCCTAAGCACATAGACACCCATACTCGTTGTGCAACTCAAAACAGAGATCGATGTCCAACGTCCAAACAACATGAGCATAGGTAGTATGAGGAAGAAGCAGGAGAGAAATTAGAACAAGAATATCCAAAAATCTCCCAATTCAAGGAGGAGGGCGAGCCTAGTGCCCCACCTTGATTGAGGAAGAATTTGCCTCCGAAGGTGCCTCCAAGGCAATCTCGAGAAGAGGAGTTTCTTTCCTCGCAGGCCTATAAGACCTTAGTAGAGAAGGTCCAAGCCATAGAGAAGCAAGGAATGACTTATCAAAAGCCTACCTTGAACAAAATCCATAATGAACCTCTATGCATGTCAGTGCCTATTCTGGCTTATCTTGAGCATTTAAAGATGCCAAGACTGGAAAAGTTTCAAGGAGAGGAAGATGCATAGGAGCATGTAAAAAGTTTCCTAGATATGTGCTTTCATATTGAGAGCAATAATGCTTTGCTCGTACGCACTTTCATTATGACCCTCTCAGGCCCATCTTGGGAGTGGTTCAACCAATTAAAGAGACAACATCACTAGTTTCAAACAACTAGCCGATGCGTTTCTTGAACGCTTTTACTTCGGTACCAAGAAAAAGGTAAACTTATCTGACCTGGCTACTTTAATGCAACATGATGATGAGCCAGTGATGGATTATGGAAAATTATGGAGGAAAATGATAGCAAAGATACCATTCCCCATCCCATCCTCATAATTAACTCGAGTGTTCACCAAGCATTGCACCAAGCATATTTTTTTATTGCTATAGTTGCAACAATACTAGGCATTCGAAGAGGCTTTGGTGCAAGCCAAGGTGATAGAGGATATCGAGTTATAAGAGGATAACTTGAAGCTTAGAACTAAGAAGGATCGACATAAGAAAAGCACCAAGATACAACAAGCCAAGTCGACCCATGTTAATTAGGTGATGTTGAACCTCCAAAAAGGGGATAAGGGGTAACAACAATGAAAATATCAAGCCCAACCTCCTCCTATGTAGTATGAGCAGTGCAACAACAACTATAAGGGTAAAAATAAGGAACAACACCCACCTCACATATTCACTCAGTTATTGGAGTCATTGGCTTTGAGTTTTCATCAATTATACGAGGTGAAGGCTATAGTTACCTAAATTCAAGTTAATGGACCCTAATCAGCCTAAGCCTAAGGGCTACAAGGACGATCAATATTGCACATTTCATCGATCGAAAGACCATGATATTGAGGTATGTTGGTATTTCAAACATCTTGTACAAAATATGATCGAAAGAGGTACGCTTCTTATTGAAAAACTACATGTGCCTGAAAATCAAAATATGGGTATTTACAAAAATCCTCTACCAAATCATGAGGCACCGAAGAATAATGTTGGCCAATTCAACCAAGTACGCGTCGAACCACCAACCCAAGGGTTCATCAGAATGGTCAACGTTGTCACAAGGAACATGAGGTATGAATGAAAAAAATAAACCTCCAGTTCCAATTAGAGTCCAAGCTGCACCTCCTCCAAGGCCATCCCAGCATGTGCCAGGCCCACCAACTAGGTAGATGGTGACCATCAGAAGTAGGTTGGTCTAAAACCTACAGATGACTCCAACAAAGTTGTTGATTTATGAGCTGATCCAATAGTCTCCCAAGCACAGGGAGACACTTATGAACATATTAAGGTACATATAAGTATAGCCTCAGTATCCCAAAGTATTTATACACTTTTTGTAGCACATGCAATAGTATCAATAACTAGTCATACAATTTCATCATCACGTAGTCAAGACGGTTTCCATTGTTATAACAGACCCACCACTGCATATCATTGTGTGTGTGAATCACAAATCGTTTAAGCGGGTTTTGATTGACATGGGGTCATTAATAAATATCATAACTACCAAGGCATTAACTCACTTTAAGTTGTCCAAGATGCATATCATCCCTTATACCTTCACGTTGAGAGCTTTCAATGATGCATTATGCTCAACAATCGATACTATAGTTTTACCTATCTATGTGGGACTGAAGACCATCCCGGTGATGTGTCACATAATCGAAGGTGTTATGTAATATAAAATACTTCTAGAGAAGCCTTGGATCATAGAAATACATTGCATCCCTTCTATTTTTCATTAATATATCAAATACATTCATGAGGGATAGGTTCACATGGTGCCTTCAGATGAAGAACCCTTTAAATATGTGAATCTAGCATATTTGTCAAGGGAATTCATGCTCCCATCAATGCACCTGGATGTGCGACCAATGTTGCCAATCAAAAATCTAGGAGGTAAAATAAAAAATATGTGTGTTAAGCCTGTAATGTCCACATCTCAATGATCGAAGCACACAATAACTACTTCTAGCAGACCATTAGCATCTAGGATGCATTAGGATGATAGGAAGTTGAAAGAAAATATGGGAAAAATAGAGATAAAGCTAACACCCATGCCAGTTATCATTGAAGCCCCTAATCCCATGGAAGTTGAGGAAGTTCAAGAAGATGTCAGGGAGCTACTTCATCTTGCTTTGCTTGCATCTTTAGTAGGATCATCTGCACCATAGGTGACTATCCATTTGGTTAATCCTAGATTAGGGGAATATATCATGCATAATGTGACATTCACACCAATTATCAAAATTGAATAGGACATGGGCCGACCGCGAGCCCATCGCCTTCCTATAGGGATGGTGGAACCAGTAGGGGTGCCAAATAACCAAACCAACTTCATATATGGAGGACTATAATAGGTTGCATCTCCCACACCCATGGATGAGGATGATAATGAATCATTCACCATGAACGTTCATTATCTCTCCAACCTAGAATATGCCATGCGATACTTCGAGCATTACCATTGGCATGGTTACGAACTCAGAATATTTGAGCAGGGATGTAGGAGATCATATGGACCACAATATCAGTTTCCAAATGATAGGTTTAGGTTAGGATACTATATTCAAGGTCAAGATGAACTTATCACAACATATTTAGACCACATGTACCTCAGTCTGGGGGGTGAAGTTGACTTCAATCCTTATCACCCTAATCCTTCTACATTTCAGAGGGATAACCAGCTAGTTACTTATATCACTATGGAGCCACTCGAGATATATCATGTGAATATCTTGGTGGAGATCAGTCCAAAACACATTCCAAGAGCCAACTTAGAAAATAAAGTCATGGATCTGATCTATCGACAATATTGGTATGCATATCCAAAATCTAGACACAACTATAGACACCGAATCAGAAGTTGCTTCTGAGAATGTTCGTGCAGTATCCATCATTGAAAGTGATGGACTAGACTATGATTTTGGAATAGATGATGCTAAGTTATCCTCAAACAATGAACAATATAAGGGTGAAACTGAGTTGGCCTACTTGGGCCCTACACTCTTGCATCATATTTTACCTTTGGAATAAATGAATACGAATGAAGAGCCCTTCGATAACGATGATTGCTATCAAGAGATAGCCTACATGAGGCCTCATTTAGAGCATCACCTGATTCCATTAGGTAGAGGCAAGGGTCTTTATTATGATAGTAATGATAAAGATGAAATAGAGAGAGCCTATTTAGGACCTACCTACTTGCACCATCGTAATGCGCCATACACTGTTGAGGATATGTACAGAGAGATCAATCTCTATCCTTGCCTTAGGGGAAGACCACTGAATCTTAATGTGATTTCTCACATGGTGTTTCCCTATCTACCAATGTACATGGATATCCTTGAGCCCAATTATCCCATCCAATAGTATGTTCATAGACCGGATTTGGATATCCCCATACCCCCAGAACCACATCTCAGGGATGGAATTTTTGCTAATATTGAGTCACATGTATGTGGTCCTGGAGATATGATCCATTCTATTAATATGGTCTCAATTGATTTGACCACTCCACTCCACAATCCGGCCAATCCTTCCAAGCCATTGTGTCTTAATGTAGATGCTATTAATTGGGATTGCACTGATTCACCTCTAGAGCTTGAAGATTTCTTCCCTAATGAATAAATACTACAACCTTTCCATTTTGTGCCAGGCTATGCACATGATGTCTATCATGCTTAGGATGCTTCCAATGAGGAATCTATAAACCCAATAGATGACATCCACTTGATTCCTACGCCTCAGTAGCTTGAGGAGGGATCCCATATGTCAGTAGAGGAAACCATTGAAGTGGATATTAGTAATGATCCCACTAATCCTAAGAAGGTTAAATTTGGAGAAATTTTGACTCTTGATGAGCATGCCAACCTCATCCCTCTACTAAGAGAGTCTCTCTTTGATTGAAATTATAAGGATATGTCGGGTCTAGATCCAAAATTGGTTACTCATAACCTTTCGCTAGATCTATCAAAGAAGTCAGTAAAGTAGAAACTCAGTAAGATGCATCCAATAGTAGCCTTAATGGTTAAGGACAAATTGTAAAAGCTACTAGATGTAGAGTTTGTTATTTCCATCGACTATCCAAAATGTATAATGGTACTTGTAGGAAAACCTGATGGAAGGATCCATATCTGAATGGATTTCAGAGACCTAAATAGGGCAACACCAAAGGATTCATTTTTGTTGCCAAACATAGATGCTCTCATAGACACAACTTTGGGTCATGAGATGCTCTCCTTAATGGACAGTTTTTCTGGTTACAATCAAATTCAGATTAAGCCCAAAGACCAGCATAAAAATACATTCATAATGCCATGGAGAAGATTCTATTACAAGGTTATGCCATTCGGATTGAAGAATGTTGGTGCTACATATCAGAGAGCTATGACATATATCTTTCATGACTACATGCATAAGATCTTATAATATTATATTGATGACTTATTGGCAAAGTCATTGCTACATTCAAAGCATCCTAAGGTCCTAAGGAAGGTCTTCGATCGCCTGATAGAGCATAATGTCAGGTTGAATCCTAAGAAGTGCATATTTGGTATAAATTTAGAAAAGCTCGTAGGATTCATTGTTTCAAAATGAGACATCGAAGTTGACCTAGCAAAGGTCAAGGCTATTTTAGAAATGCATCCACCCAAGAATATCAAGGAATTAAGAAGCCTTCAAGGCAAAGTAGCATCCATAAAGTGACTTATCGCATAATTATCGAATATATATCGACCCATGAATCGACTGCTACACAAGGGGGTCCCATTCAATTGGGACGAGGACTGTCAAGAAGCATTTTTTGAGATTAAGCACTACCTGGTGATGCCACCAGTGCTAGCTCCACAAATATAAGATGTACCATTCTTGTATATATTGGCATCAGACTTTGAACTAGGGACCATGTTAGCCCAAAATAACGTGCAAGACAAAGAACAAGCCATATATTATATTAGCTTAACCTTGGTGAGTTATGAGCTAGGATATGCATACGATGAAAAATTATGTTTAGCAGTAGTGTTTACTACCAAGAAATTGTGATACTACATGTTGAGTCATATGACGTATGTCATATCAAAACAAAATCTTTTATAGTATATGATGAGCAAGACATCATAATACACGTACTACGAAGTGGATCATGATATTGATAGAATTTGATCTATAATTCATAAGCCAAAATTCCATTAAGGGACATGTCATAGCTAATAAACTAGCTAAGGCACCTCTCAAAAATAGTAGGCCCCTCACCATAGAGCTTCCTGACAATGCAATCTTTACCTTATCAAAAGAACCTAAACCTGAGGAACCAGATAACAAAGTTGATATGACCTTATTCTTTGATAGTTCAAAGTGTGAGCAAGGGGGTGGTGTAGAAATAGTGTTGTTCATGCCACAAGGAGCTCCAATGTCCTTGTCGTTCAAGTTGGACTTTCCTTGCACTAACAATAATGCTAAATACGAAGCCCTAATTTTGGGTCTCCAAATAGCTATCGCCATGAAGATAAAAAGGCTAAATATATTTGGTGATTCTCTTCTCATTGTGAACAAAGTTAAGGGATTATTTCAATGTCGATGTTTGGTATTGAAATCTTACAAGGATCTTGTTGACATTTATCTAGTTCAACTAGAATGGTATGACATCGAGGAAATTTCTTGTTCATCCAATAGATTTTTAGACATAATGGCATCTTTGGGATCTCTAATCCCTCAGAATACATCTGTCGATTTCACTACCATCCATGTAAAAATGTTGTCACACTCTGTTGTGCAGCGCAAAGTATTGGATAACAAAGAGTCAATCAACATGATTCATGTAGAACCAAACCATGAATGGTTCTACAGAGCAAAAGACTTTATCAAGAGATCATCCTGGGGATATTTGATCTCGTAGGATCCGATGGGGAGTGGTACTACCATTCACCACAAGGTTGTTTTCTAGTATGCATTTGTAAATGTAGAAACATAGGGGGGGAATATTGTCTTATAAGTCAAAACTAAAGCTTATCATAATTGGACGTCACAGATACATGACTTCCTTAGAATTGGTGTAATCCCTCAGGGATTGTCGCGTGTTGTGAAGCACATAATTAAATAGAAAGTGACAAAGTATGTCTTGTTAGCAGACATCCTATATCGTAGAAGCTATGATGGGATTCTTCTTTGTTGTCTTGAGCCCCAAGAGTCATCTTGGGCAATTTCACAAGCAATGGTATGTGTGGTGGCCATTTTAGCAACATGGCTATTGTCAAGCGCATTCCTTGCATGGGTTATTATTGGCCCACTATGGAGAAATATTACAATGTGTATGTTAGGAAATACATTAAATGCCAACATCATGCTAATATTATGCACCTACCATCATAGGCCTTACAACCCATTTAAGCGGCTTGGCCATTTGCTCAGTGGGGATTGGATCTCATAGGTAAGATATCTCCTTCGTCATCGGGCCGACATACATTCATTATTATGACTACTGAGTATTTTGTAAAATGGGTGGAAGCCATTCCTTTAACAATGACAACTGGAGCACGTATTGCTGAGTTCATGCTTACCAATATCATAAATCATTTTGGGATACCATCCAAGATAATTTTGGATAATGGAACATCATTTAAAAATAAAACTATGAGAGATTTGACGTCTAAGTATAGAATCAAACACAGTTTTGTGACTCCATATTATCCAAAGGCAAACGGGTAAGCTAAAGTTTCAAATAAGACAATGGTCTCCATATTGAAAAAAATGATACAAGAGCACCACAAAGATTGGCACATCCAGCTATCCCTTGCATTATGGGCTTACAGGACTAGTATTCGGACACCCACTAGGGCAACTCCATTTTCACTAGTATATGGTGTTGAGGCCATTATACCCTTAGAGTTGGAAATTCCAACGTTGTGCATCACATTGAAAGAGTTCATTTATGATGACACCACGTGACATGTTCACCTAGATCAATTGATGCTACTTGATGAACGTCGTGTGAATTCCCTTGAGCACCTCCATGTTTATCAAGAGCACTTAAAAGGAGCTTACAATAACAAAGTCCATCTGAGATACTTTGAGGTTGGTGATCTTGTGCTAAAAGAGAACCAACAAAACTTGAATTTACCGTCAAAACTATGAGACAAATTTATGACCAACTGGTTAGGTTATTATATAATATCAGAGAAGATTTGACCTGGGACATATCACTTGACATCACTCGAAGGATTTGAAGAGCCTAAACCTCTCAACATCCTTCATATTAAAGCATTTTATGTCTAAAACCATAAAAGGCTTCAAAGGCATCTGTAAGCCCTTTGGTCATTCAGTAAAAGGCTCCAAAGGCATTTGTAAGCCCTTTGGTCATTCTAAAAATGATCCAAAGGCATCTGTAAGCCCTTTGGTCAACTCCAAAAATGCCCCAAAGGCATCTGTAACCCCTTTGGTCAAAGCACAAAAGGCTCCAATGGTTTTTAAAATCCCTTGGTCAAAATGTTAAAATCCATAAAAATTTGGAAAAATATCAAAATCCAAAAACCATTGCATTTAATTTTGCATCATTAAATTTCATTTGCATCATGCATTTCATTCTCCACATGCATCTCATATTTGCATTGCATTAGGCATATCCATCCTCCACACATGCATTAGAATACATTGTGTTTACAATATTACAAATGACACCACGTTTATGTTTCAATCATGCGTCTATACACTTTTTTTATCATCCGTTTATCACCCTTGTGAGTAATTGTGTTTTTCAACTCAACCCATCTTGTTGCTATGAAGAGTATACTAGGGTTTTCCTGTCATTCAACCATACCTAGAGGTCTTCTCAAGAGTTGATAGAAAGCTTGATTTGCTTTCTTAGATGAGGTCTATTTTGTATAGCCCTTAGCATATCAAAATTCTATCACTAATTAAAAAATTAAACAATCCTAATAAGGACTAGGGGAAGATGAACACTACAAAGCAGGACCAGGCATCCTAAATTGAAAAGTCTATTCTTGCTTATCTTCCTGTGCGAACAGTTTAGGAAAAGTTGATAGTTGGCAAAAGGACAAGCTTGCCCCTTACCCAAACAAATCCCTTGCTTACAAATGAAGGAGTAATATCCCAGAATGATATCCCTGAAATATATCCTAAAGTGAAACTCCCAAAGTTAAGTACAAAGAAATCAAATCAGTATCAAATCCCTTGCTCAAATAAAAGTACAAAATAAATAGTGATTTTTATCACTATAGTACAAAAATAAATAGTTATTATTATCACTTTACATGAGCAAGTATCCCAATAAAATTAAAGAAAATAAAGGGATGAGATTGAATCCCTGGAACTGTCAGCACTACTATACCTTATGCATGACGATATGTCTGATACATTAGCATCTTGCTTGTATGCAAACCAATATTTGAATGTGGAAGAGCTAGCTTCATGTGTTCTGTATCGCCTAGTGGCCTAGTCCAACTGAATTCTAAACCTAGAATTGGATAGACATATACGGATCCCCAATATTAGCAATGGGCTAAATGAATACCGCTTGACATTGGGGTATGCTTATGCCTTATCTAAATATACTTATTTACAAACACAAGGATAATGAACAATTAGGGCCTATCCTAGTGAAAGCTTATGTTTTAGAAGTTTAGTATGGTCAGTATACAACTATTTATTAGTCAACTAGGGTGTTTGAGTCTCATGGAAAACCTCAAAATTTCCCAAATAGCAACAACCAATTTTCAATGCAATCATCAAAACATCAATTTATTTTATGAGAGTTTGTTTATTAAAATTATTCATAAAATACGTTAGATACCGGATGGATGTCAGAAATGATGTTTAGAAAACCACTGACTATGTTAGCCATATGTATCTCATAAAAAAATTAGATAACATTAAAATCTAAATGCACCTTGTATCTAGTTATTTACCCTATACACTTGGTAGTTGTAACAAATTGTGATCCATGCAATTTGGCAAGATGAGTAAATTACAACTATTGATTTAACCACTCCATCTGTAATCTAGTTGATCCTTCCAATCCATTGTGTCTTAATGTAGACGCTATTGATTGGGATCATGCTGATTCACCTTTAGAGCCTAAATATTTCTTCCCTAATGAAGAAATGCTGCAACCTTTCCATTTTTTGGTAGGCTATGCACATGATGTCTATCATGCTGAGGATGCTTCCAATTAGGAACCTATAAACCTAGTAGATGGCATCCACTTGATTCCTACACCTCAAAAAATTGAGGGATCCCATATGTCAGTAGAAGAAACCTTTGAAGTGGATATTAGTAATGATATCACTAATCCTAAGAAGGTTAAATTTGGAGATAGTTTGACTTCTGATGAACGTGCCAACCTCATACCTCTACTGAGAAAGAGACCTGATATCTTTGCTTGAAATTATAAGGATATGTTGGGTCTAGATCCAAAATTGGTTACTCATAACCTTTCACTATATCTATCAAAGAAGTCAGTCAATCAAAAACTCAAGAAGATGCATCCAACAATAGCCTTAATGGTTAAGGATGAATTGTAAAAGTTGCTAGATGTAGAGTTTGTCATTTCCATTGACTATCTAGAATGGGTATCAAACATAGTTCCTATAGGAAAACCTGATGGAAGGATCTGTATCTGTATGGATTTTAGAGACCTAAATAGGGCAACACCAAAGGATTCATTTTTTTTGCCAAACATAGATGCTCTCGTAGATGCAACTACGGGTCATGAGATGCTCTCCTTAATGGATGATTTTTTTGGTTACAATTAAATTTTGATTAAGCCCGAAGACTAGCATAAAACTATGTTCATAACGCCATGGGGAACATTCTATTACAAGGTTATGCCATTCGACTTGAAGAATGCTGGTGCTACATATCAATGGGCTATGACATATATCTTTCATGACTACATGCATAAGATCTAAGAATATTATATTGATGACTTATTGGTAAAGTCATTGCTACGTTCAGAGCATGCTGAGGTCCTGAGCAAGATCTTCGATTTCCTGATAGAGCATAACGTTAGGTTGAATCCTAAGAAGTGTGTATTTAGCGTAACTTTAGGAAATATCTTAGGGTTCATCATTTCAAAATGAGGCATCAAATTTGAGCTAGAAAAGGTCAAGGCTATTTTAGAAATGCATCCCCCCACGAATATCAAGGAATTAAGAAGCCTTCAAGGAAAAGTAGCATCCATAAAGTGATTTATCACATAATTATTAGATAAATGTCAAACCATGAATTGATTGCTACACAAGGGGATCCCATTCAACTGGGATGAGGACTATCAAGCAACCTTTGCTGATATTAAGCACTACTTGGTGATGCTACTAGTGCTAGCTCCACCAAGACAAGATGTACCATTCTTGTTGTTTATATCGGTGACATAATTTGCACTAGGGACCATGTTAGCCCAAAAGAATGTGCAAGACAATGAACAAGCCATATATTATATTAGCCGAATCTTATTGAGTTATGAGCTAGGATATGCATACATTGAAAAATTATGTTTAGCTGTAGTGTTTGCTACCAAGAAATTGAGACACTACATGTTGAATCATATTATGTATGTCATATCAAAACAAAATCCTTTGCAGTATATGATGAGAAATACATATCATAATACACGTACTGTGAAGTGGATCATGCTATTGATAGAATTCAATCTAGAATTCATAAGCCAAAAGTCCATTAAGGGACAAGTAATAGCTGATCAACTCGCTGAGGCACCTCTCAAAAATAGTAGGCTCCTCACCATAGAGCTTCCTGATGATGCAGTATTTACCTTATCATACGCACCCGAACCCGAGGAACCAGATAACAAAGCTAATATGACCTTGTTATTCGACGGTTCGAAGCGTGAGCAAGGGGGTCATACAGGAATAGTGTTGTTCACACCACAAGGAGCTCCAATGCCCTTGTCAACAATTTAGAGTTTCATTGCACTAAAAATAATGCTGAATACGAAGCCCTAATTTTGGGTCTCCAAATAGCTATCGCCATGAAGATAAAAAGGCTAAATATATTTGGTGATTCCCTTCTCATTGTGAACCAAGTTAAGGGATTATTTCAATGTTGATGTTCGGTATTGAAATCTTACAAGGATCTTGTTGATATTTATCTAGCTCAACTGGAATGGTAAGAAATCGAGGCAATTCCTTGTTCATCCAATAGATTTGTAGACATAATGGCATATTTGGGATCTCTAATCCTTTAGAATCCATCTACCAATTTCACTACCATCCATGTAAAAACATTGTCACACTCTACTGTGCAGTGTGAAGCATTGGATAACAAAGAGTCAATCAACATGATTCATATAGAACCAAAACATGAATGGTTCTACAGAGCTAAAGAATTTCTCAAGAGATCATCGTGGGGATCTTTGATCTCATAGGATCCGATAGGGAGTGGTACTACCATTCACCACAAGGTTGTTTCCCACTTTGCATTTTAAAATGTAGAAACACAGGGGGGGCATGTTGTCTTGTCAATCAAAGTCGAAGCTTATCATAACTGGCTGTCATAAATACATGAATTTCTTAGACTTGGTGTAATCGCTCATGGATTTTCACGTGCTGTGAAGTGCACATTTAAATAGAAAGTGACAAAGTGTCTTGTTAGTAGACATCCTATATCGTAGAAGCTACAATGGGGTTATCCTTCGTTGTCTTGAGCCCCAAGAGTCATCTTGGGTAATTTCACAAGCTCACAACAGTATGTGAGGTGGCCATTTCAACGACATGTCTATAATCAAGTGCATCATTCACATGGATTATTATTGGCCCACTATGGAGAAGGATTGCAATGTGTATGTTAGGAAATGCATTAAATGCCAGCATCATGCTAATCTTATGCACCTACCATCACATGCCTTACAACCCATTCAAGTAGCTTGGCCATTTGCTAAGTGAGGATTGGATATAATAGGTAATATCTCTCCTCCGTCATCGGGCCGATATACATTAATTATTAAGACTACTGAGTATTTTACTAAATGGGTGGAAGCCATTCCTTTAACAACGACAACTGGAGCACGTATTACTGAGTTCATACTCACCAATATCATAAGTCATTTTGGGATACCATCCAAGATAATTTTGGATAATGGAACGTCATTCAAAAATAAAATTGTGAGAGATTTGACGTCTAAGTATAGAATCAAACATAGTTTTGTGACTTCATATTATCCATAGGCAAATGGGCAAGCTGAAGCTTCAAATAAGACAGTGGTATCCATCTTTAAAAATATGGTACAAGAGCACCACAAATATTTGCACATCTAGCTGCCCTTTGCATTATGGGCTTACAAGACTAGTATTCGGACACCCACTAGGGCAACTCCATTTTCACTAGTATATGGTGTTGAGGCCATTATACCCTTAGAATTGGAAATTTCAATGTTGCATGTCACATTGAAAGAGTTCATTGATGATGACACCGTGCGACAAGCTCGCCTAGATCAATTGATGCTACTTGATGAACGTCGCGTGAATGCCCTTGAGCACCTCCACATTTATCAAGAGTTCTTAAAAGGAGCTTACAATAACAAAGTTCATCTGAGAGACTTTGAGGTTGGTGATCTTGTGCTAAAAGAGAACCAACATAAAATGAATTTACCGCTAGAACTATGAGATAAATTTACGACCAACTAGTTAGGTTCTTATATGATCTCAGAGAATATTGGACCTAGGACATATCGCTTGACATCACTTGAAGGATTTGAAGAGCCTAAACCTCTCGACATCCTTCATATTAAAGTGTTTTGTATCTAAAACCATAAAAGGCTCCAAAGGCATCTGTAAGCCCTTTGGTCATTCAGTAAAAGGCTCCAAAGGCATCTGTAATCCCTTTGGTCATTCAAAAAAGGATCCAAAGGCATCTGTAAGCCCTTTGGTCATTCAATAAAAGGCTCCAAAGGTATCTGTAAGCCCTTTGGTCATTCAGAAAAGGCTCCAAAGGCATCTGTAAGCCCTTTGGTCAACTCCAAAAAGGCCCCAAAGGCATCTGTAACCTCTTTGGTCAAATCACAAAAGGCTCCAATGGTTTTTAAAATCCCTTGGTCAAAATGTTAAAATCCATAAAAATTTGGAAAAATATCAAAATCCAAAAAATATTGCATTTCATTTTGCATCATTACATTCCATTTGCATCATGCATTTCATTCTCCACATGTATTTCATATTTGCATTGCATTAGGCATATCAATTTTCCGCACCTACATTAGAATACATTGTGTTTACAATATTACAAATGACACCACATTTGTGTTTCAATCATGCATCTATGCATTATATTTATCATCCGTTTATCACCCTTGTGAGTAATTGTATTTTTCAACACAACCCATCTTGTTGCTATGAAGAATATACTAGGGTTTTTTGGTCATTCAACCATACCTAGAGGTATTCTCAAGAGTTGATAGAAAGCTTGCTTTGCTTTTGTATATGAGGTCTAGTTTTTATAGCCCTTAGCATATCATAATTCTATCAGTAATTAACAAATTAAACAATACTAATAAGGACTGGGGGAAGATGAATGCTACAAAGTAGGACCAAGTATCCTGAGGTGAAAATTTTATTCTTACTTATCCCCCTGTGCAGACGGTTCAGGAAATGTTGATAGTGGGAAAAAGGATAAGCTTGCCCCTTACCCAAATAAATTCCTTGCTTACAAATGAAGGAGTAATATCCCAGAATGATATCCAAAAGTGAAAATCCCAAATTTAAGTACAAATAAATAAAATGAGTATCAAATCCCTTGCTCAAATAAAAGTACAAAATAAATAGTTATTTTTATCACTATAGTACAAAAATAAACAATAATTATTATCACTTTACATGAGCAAGTATCCCAATAAAATTAAAGAAAATAAGGGGACGAGCTTGAATCCCTAAAACTATTAGCACTATTGTACCTTATGAATGATGATATGTATGATACATTAGCATATCGCTTGTGTGCAGACCAATATTTGAATGTGGAAGAGCTATCTTCAGGTGTCCTGTATCGCCTAGTGGCCTAGTCCAACTGAAATATAAACCTAGGATTGGATAGACATATGCATATCCCCAATATTAGCAATGGGTTGAAAGAATCCCACCTGACATCGGGGTATGCTTATGCCTTATCTAAATATACTCATTTGCACACACATGGATAATGAACAGTTAGGGCCTATCATAGCAAAATCCTATGTTTTGGAAATTTAGTATGGTCAGTATACAACTTTTGATAAGTCAACTAGGGTGTTTGAGTCTCATAGAAAACCTCAAAAATTCCCAAATAGCAACAACTAATTTTCAATGCAATCATCAAAACATCAATTTATTTTATGAGAGTTTATTTATTAGAATTATTCATAATATATGTTAGATACTGGATGGATGTTAGAAATTATGTTTAGATAGCCACTAACTATGTTAGCCATATTATTTTAATTTACAAAAGCCCATGAATAGAAACCATATATAATTTCATCTCACATATGGGTGTCCAATTGATTAATTCTTAGAATAAGATATAGCAATTACAATCCATGATTTTTATACATTTGGTGGTGTCATCCATTAGATTATTAAAACTCATATTGCATACATTATGTTTTAATGATTAAAGCATACATGTTCATTTTCATATATCATAACAAAAAAATATGCAATACATACATGGCATAGACTATGTCATAGCAACACAAATTAGATGCATACAAGTACAGTAAATAAAACATGGATTTAAACATTACCTATCACATTCATATGCATCCATAATAAGTAGTACATCAACGCATGTATATAATCACATCTAAATCATACATACATCATATAGCTAGTGCATGTCGTTCATACATCACATCATATAGCATTAAATCAACATAGCATATAAGCATTGCATCCATGTGCATCTCATAAAACATAAACAATAAAACACATAAAATCTACACATATAATGAGTCTCCAATATCAGATCATATATATATATATGTGTGTGTGTGTGTGTACCAAAAATAATATGTACATCGACATGGTCAAAAATACCCGTAGGCTACATATGTGTAGTTCCTCGACCTTAAACTCAAAAATGGTACAATGATATCTCTAAGATCTGTACTAGCCAAGGCCTGTGCCCCTAGTCTGTGAGGTGCGGCCATTGCATCCACCCTTTCGGTGGGTCCTCCGTGAGCTAGATCTAGAAGATCTATTAAACCTATGAGTCTTGCGACTCAAGCTAGCTGAGGACTGTTCTGTCTCCCTAGTGTGAGTCCTCTAAGACCTTGAATTCATGGGCATCTCTAGAATCTTGCCCCTAAGTAGCCCAATCCACCCTATCAAAGTGGTAATATAGGTAGAGCTATGTGAGGCATCCTTAATGTGCTACTCAACCAGAGCCTGAAGTCTCCAACGGGGGGAGACTCTAACAGTGCAGACGCGTCTCTGCCCGAGTTAGAGAAGATGTTGAAATAGAAGCTAATTATGAAAAATTAGTTTTGGGACAAAATCGTCTGGACGTTCTGCTCCAGATGAAATCATCCGATCTGAGGTGATATCGTCTGATCGGAGATGATATCGTCCAACAAACAAAACAAACTCTAAAAATGGCATGAAAAATAAGGAAACGAGTAGCAGGCGGTTTGGGAGCGATTTTGGGGTTGAAATTTGAATTTGAATTATTACTAAGGTAATTTTAATTATTTACTAAGTATTACTGCACCAATTTTAGGGTGCTACATTTTGTCCCCTCTTTAGCAAATTTTTTGAAGAAAATGCGTTAAAGATGAGTTCTTCTTGATCTACGAGAAAGCAAAAATTATTTCCATTTTTAGGCGACGATTCTAGGTCGAATCGTACGACAGCTTACTATGGTGCCCCCTCCGTGTTTTTACCCAAATCGAACGTTTGAGGTAAAAACGCGAAAAAGAAAAAATTTAAAATGTTTTTAATTGTTTTTGAATAAAATTAAAAAATAGGGAAAAACCCTAATTCATTGTTACTGTTCATTTTCATTTTCTAGTTTGTGGAGCTCTACAAACAAAATGGTCAAGACAACGCATAGATCGACAGAGGTCCGACGCGGGCTACGGGTAAGGGTCTAAACTTAGTTTAGAATGCTTGAATTTTGATTTTCTATGCTTTTTAGATTAAATTTTGATGATTTTTGAGCATCGCGGCCATTTTTGGGCCGTCGATGTCATCGGGACGAAATCATCTCGATATCGTTGATTTCATCCAGGGGCGAAATCGGCAAAATGGGGATGATTTCATCAAAAAAGGGATGATTTCGGCTTGTGAAATTAGAGACGAATTTGCTCAAATTTTGGACGATATCGTCCAATAGTGGATGATATCATCATTGATGAAATTGAACTTGCTTTACTTGCATTTTTAATCACTGTTTTATTAATGATTTTTATTGTTTATGTTGCAGAGAGGATTACTAAAGAGTAGAGAATGGAAATACGGTGGGCTGAGGGATGACTTGGCCACTCTATCTCAGGTAGAGCGAGATCAGTTGGCACAAGTCAGCTTGCAGCATGTGGCAGAGATGCCACAGGTTTCTATAGATATGGGGCTATTGACAGCCCTAGTAGAGAGGTGGTATCCAAGTTCTTATTTTTGATTATCGACAGGGGAGATGACTCCCACACTAGAGGATGTATGGAGGATTTTGAGGATCCCCATATAAGGATGGTTGATAACTCCTATGGCCAATCAGGGCCATGCGATGATGCGACTGTGCGGAGATCCGAGCTTCACCCTAGAGAAGGGCGAAGTGAACATCGAGTCGATATGCCAGATGCCTAGGGCATCTAGACTGACATAGGTTTTGGCTGGGGTTGTAGGTGGTCTACTGCTATGCCATCAGAGTGGATGCAGAGTACCATGGCTACTAACAAATGTGGTCTATGACATGAGAGACCATGGATACAGGTTTGCTTGGGGGAGTTTTGTACTATGCCGATTGTATAGGATCCTGCATGGGGTCGTATACAAGGGCAACCGATGTATGGTCATGACATCACTACTACAAGTTTGGTGCTGGGAGCACATCATGGTGCGAGGGTCGATAGGGCTCCCACTGATAGGGATTGATGGGGAGAGGCCCCAAGCTTTCTACTGGTGGCTTCGGAGAGGGTCACAGCGGTGGATAGATCTTCCAATGTCCTAGAGACTACTTGACGACCTTGTCTTCGACCAGATCACCTGGAGGCCTTGGAGAGATCATCCAGGGTGGGCTAAGGATGGACAAGATTTGGCTCACGTTAGGTGAACCTGCTAGCTGAGGATGGAGAGGGGAGAGGTGGAGCTCCACCGCTACGACCGAGTTTTGAAACAGTTTGGTCTACAGTAGGGGATCCCATCTCTTAGAGACTATGATTTTTCTCAGACTATCCAGGATAACACTACAGTTAGTGGGGCTCTAGATATGTAGCGCTTCTAGAGTCAGGACGCAGATGATGCCCCGATTCAGCCAGTGTATGGGGACGACACAAGGGTTGTCAACGGCTACGATGCCTGGTACACAGGCATCCACCCTCCTCAAATGATGAGGGCTCATGGTTTGATTCATGTAGTTGTGCATCGGATGGGGAGGCAATGCCAGATGGCCATTGAGGCTACACAAGGTCATGATGGGAGAGAGCAGAGGAGACCACAGGCTCAACAGAGGTCACGATAGTGGGAGAGGAGGGAGGATAGACCCCCTTCTCCACGGAGAGAGAGGCCACCATCACCCGATAAGGGCAAGGGTGTGGACATAGGAGAGAGTAGTGAGATGGCTACTCTCTGGGTGGAGACTATTTGTCTCTAGGCATAGGTGCAAATTTTATAGGACGAGGCTACATGCCACCGAGTGGAGGCTACACAGCTCAGAGATGATGTTGCATGCATCAGAGCATAGAGCGGAGGAGCGAGCACTCAGGAGCTGGTGCTGTCGATTTCTTAGACAACATTCTATCAGGGTATCTACTTCTAGATGGTGCTAGAGGGCCAAAGGGTGCAATTGCCAACTGACATTGCAAATTTGATCAGGGTTGGGTCATCGAGGACTGCATCCCGATCGACGACTAGGACTCGCAGTACCACACATACTGTGATGGGGCCACCTCGTCCACCTTAGGGCGGGGGAGGAGATGAGGCTAAGAGCTTGAGGGGTTCTCGAGGCTAGGCTACTGCACTGATAGACTGATTATATGATTGAGAGGATTGAGTATGCCAAGATGTAGATTGTGGCATACCAATCTAGTTTTGATATGATGTACATATATTGTTGAGATATATATATATATATATATATATGATATTTTTGATCATATGACTTGTCTTATGTGTTTGTATGATGCTTTATTGTTGTGGTGTGATTGATTTGATGATTCATGTAATTATGTCGGTTGAAAATATTATGGTTTGAATGTCATGCTTTTAAAATTTAAATGAAATAATCTGATGTAAACAATTGGTTGTTTGTGATGTGATTTGATAAAAAGAAAAGGGACTTCTAACAATAATTTCAAAGGACATTGTTGCTATTATAGACCATTTCATGGAGTCGCCGCTCACTCGATCGTCAAGCTAATCCCAGTATAGAAATATTGTTAAAAGTAAAAGAGTGCTTAAGAGACTGTCTTAAGACTTGGGTGTGATGATGCAAATGATGATGATGATGATGATTTGTTTTCAGATTTCCATGAAAATATTATGCATGAAATATTTTAAAATGACTTTTGCTAGGCATAAATTCCTAAGTGTGATAAATTTTTTGGATAATTCCCTAGGATTTATACCATCATTGCAAAATTGAAGTTTGACATAATGACATGAAAATAGAGTAAGTGTTTGTTTTGTTTTAAAGCATAATTATGTAAGATAATGATTTAAGTCATGTTTTTATGATTTTGAATAAATGGAAAATAAAATTGGTACAATGGTTTGCGCTAGGCATAGAATATTTAGGTATAGACTTATACCATCATCGCGAAATCCAAAGAAGAAAATAATAGATTTATTGCATGGTTGATTTTTTAATTTTTGAAATAGTCAGAAAATATGAAGATGAGGACTTGCGCTAGGCATAAAATTCCAATTTTGGTTTTGGAACTATACCATCATCGCGAAAGTCAAAAGTTATATATAAACGTAACTTTATTGCATGTTTTGAAAATGATTTTGATTTTTGATAATGCATATAGTTGTATTTATACTAAACAACTATTATTTAAAGAGGAAAATGAATTTATTCCAAACAATTTACAAAAATATTTCAAAGTATTTTAAAGACAAAAGTTAGATTTATAAGGAATCCCATGTGCGTAGGTGAGTTCATTACCAATCTTGATTTATCATGATGATACACAAAATCTCTTAAATACAAAATGTGTGTGCAATTGCATTGTTCATTGGCCAGTTTTGACCAAGATAATTTGATACAAGTGATTTGAATTAACCAAATAAGTGTTCATTAGCCATGATTTAGATGCATATAACCATACCAGACTACTATGTAAGTCGGGTTATCAAGAGCTAGCTAATCCATAAGCAGACATAGGTCTATACAAAAGAAGGTCGCTAATGTGAAAGACATATCGCCATGCTAGGGATTACCCAAGGCCAAGCGGGTTGGGCACAAACCACCTGTTATGGGGCTTACCTCACAGTTTTCGAATAATTGAGAATTCCAAGGATTCAATCTCATCAACCCTTCTTTTCTTTTCAATGGGTAGGGAAAGGGATTTTATTGCTTTTGCTTTTGCTTGTTTCTTTTTCTTTGCTTTTGCTTTTCTTTTTCTCTTTTTTTTTTTTTTTTGTATTTTGGCTTGATATTTGAGATAATGCTGAAATAACTTGTTTCTTTTTCTCTTTTTCTTGAACTTTGCTTTTCTTCCTATGCTAGGGATACTTGCTCGGATTAGCTGTAGAGCAAGGGATTTTTATTCCGGGTAGGGGTGAACTTGTCCTTTTGCCAATTCTCAAAAATTCTAGACCATGTGCATGATAGGATAGCAGGGGAAACTTTTCGCTCAGGAAACCACTTCTACTATGTAGCATAGCATGGAAATTACAAATGTAATCATTTTATTGTGAAAATATATGCTTGGTTTAAGTAAATACCAAGATCAATTCTCTATGCTCAAACTTTATTTAATTAAATTTTGTGGACTTTGATATAAGAGAGATTAGTAATCATACAAAATAAAATCAAGATATTTATTCATGTGAGTGTGAAAGTGCGGGATTCCAAATAAATGCTCATTCATCCAAAATAATTGAAAAATAACCGTAAACTCCAAGAATTGACAGGTATAAAAAAGATGTTTTTGAAGATTTTGACACTTTTGATGTTTTTACATTTTGATTTTAATTTATGAATTGAAAGAAACACAAAAAAAAAATTATTTTTATATGAATTTTTTTTTAGATGATGGAATTGGTGGTATATACAAGATGATCTATATACACTATACAAGGTTATTTGAGTATAGTGTGTCTAAGGTTGCTTCAAAATCAAAGGAGGTTTTGAAGGATAATTTGGTTGTGTTGAAGGTAAGAACAAAAGGTGATGAATAAAATGTAGTGATAACACAAGCTTTGTTATAATGTAAAATAATGTAGCAAAATATTTGACTTTTAGATGTATAAAATTGATCATGTTACAAAATAAAATGTCAGAAGGATAAGAAAGTTCTTCATTCTTATTACTATATTCCAAGTCTTGATAATATGGATGGAGCATATGTGAAAGATATGCATGGGTGTTATTTGATAAACAAGGTTGATCATATATGGATGAAGAAAAGTGATGGATAGAAGGTAATTGTGACAATGGAGAATGTATAGAACTTGATGTTTCTTGAATTTCAGTGTTAAAAGATTTTATAATAACATTTGATTCATTAAGATCTTCTTTCTTTATTTTGAGTTTTTGGAATAATTGATAAGTGCATAAATTAAGAGAGGAGCCATTATCTACCATGATAGTTTTAACAGGTGTTTCTTTGCTAGATCCTATAATGTAAAGATAGTAGTCTTCTTGTGGAGTAGAGGAAGGAATCTCCTCATCATAGAATGAAATATGGTTAACCTCAAGAGGGTTTACACCATTAATTATGTTCTTAGAGAAAATATGATGAGGAACAAATTGTTGACTAGGTATCTTGAACAAAATTTCCTTGTGATAACTTTGTAATACTTCTAAAAGGGATATCTTTGTTTGAGGATTAATCACTTGTTGTTGGCTATCAAAGTGGATTTCAGATTGAGATTTTGATTCTAAATATGAGATTTCTATGCTGAAATTCCATTTTGGATCATTCTTTAGAGTCAAAGATAGTTTTGAAGGTTGGTCAAATGAGGAATCCATATCTTGAATATCAGATTGAATTGATTGAACTTGAGGTTGCTCATTTGTAGTTTTTGTTACAATATTAATAATATCATCATGATGGGACACATTAACATGCAATATTTGATTGGTTTCTTGTTGTTGATAATTGAATAGGGGTTCTTGGGAGATCCCCATGTCTTGATTGATCATTGGTATTTGTTGTGTAGGAGTTTGATAGTTTATTGGAGATTTATAATCAGTTGTAGATTGTAATTCTTTTATATTAAAAAGACCCTCATCAATCAAATCTTGAATTGCACATCTTAAATCTTTACAATTTTGTGTCATATGTCCATCTACTCTATGATATTCACAATGTAGCTTAGGTTTAAACCAATCTGTTGTGGTATCAGGTTGTCTTATGGAAGGGAGTTCAATCCTATTTGTGTCAAGTAAATACTTGAGAATTATATCCATTGGTTGATTGAGCTGAGTAAATTTACGTGATGAAGGTTTTCGAGAGGTTTTTGATACATGCCTTAGGAATTCAGTCATAAAAGGGCCTAATGGTTTCTCACCTCTATTTTCTTTGTTATGGGTAGAATGATGATAGGAAGATTGTGAAGTATGATGTGAGTGCATGGTAGGATTGGAAGAATAAGTATTTTCTTATTGAAATGAATGTGTTGTATTGAAAGAAGAATATTGAAAGGGTGGTGGAGGATTGTATGTGGATCGATAGACATAATATGGATATATGGGAGAATAGATAATATCGTTATGAAGAGGATTGGCAAAGGGATTGTTCTGTTGGGGTAAGGATGAAAAATGAGAAAAGTGTGATGGAGGTGGTGTTGAATAGGGATGAGGTTGGTCATAATCAACAAATGTATTTAGCTGAATTCTTCCAACATTACTGATGGGCTCATATTGATTTGAGTAAAAACTCATGGTTTCTTTAGTACTTCTAAAAGTAATATTTAGCATCTACTATTTAGAATTGAATCTAAAACATACAAACTTGAAATGATGATTTTGTTACTTTGTTCTTCTTGTATACATACATATATTTTTTTGTTTTTTATATTTTTGAATTAGAAAGATGCCTATGTTATTCATGTTGGGTTCACCAAAATGTATCGCTCCAAATTTTTCGCATCCTTACCTTCAGGCTAAAGGATCCACGCCCGAAAGGAGGATGGGAAAAGGATGGGACGGTACCTCGGACTGAGAGGCCCTTTGAAGGTCCCGCATCTCAGGGGAGGGGTATTAAGGTGATTTTTTGACGGATGGTGGGGTTCACCAGGAAACTTTTAGTGGCAATTTCCACGCCTAGGTTGGGAATGAGTTTAATGTGTCCAATTTTAGCTTTAAACATTCAATTCCTAGGTTTGGCCAGATGAATCTAAGTTATTCTATATGAAAATGCAAATTAAATGAATACAGAAAACAAATTTGAATATAAAATAGAGAGAATAAGCTAGATTAAAGAGACATACCTGATCCGGATGTCTGATGGAGGTTCTAATTTTTGAAGCAGTCCAGATCATCTAGAGTTTGATAGGATCGTCTTCAATCTGACAGGATCATCTGAGATCTGACAAATTCGTTTGACAAATTTGTCAGACCTGCAATCAGAGAAGCAGATACAAAATACAAAAAATGCAGCAATACAAACAGAGGGCAATGATGCATAATGACAAAAATAATATTAGACGAATAATTATAAACAAAATATGAGTGTATTTCAATGATTTAATGACAAATTATGATTTTATCATGCATTAAAATTATATGGGTGAACTCCAAAATGTAGAGTAATAAGGAATAACCATAGAATTAACTAAATGCAAAAAAATGTAGCAAAAAAGTGTGGAGAAAACACAAACTCTGGGCACTGATTGCCCCCAATGTTGACTACAGTCGAAATCATCTCGGATTGGTATGAAATTGTCTCGAATTGGACAGGATCGTCTACGATGATTTGAGCTTACTTCGACTAAAGAATAACAAAGTTCCTGCAAGAAAACTATTAGCGTACTATACTGTTACACTGTTATTGTCTGTATTAGGCATACAGTTGCACTGTTACAACCATGCAACTGTTCTGTTCAACCATGACTATTTCTGGCATTGTTGCATTGTATTTAAATAGATGTTGTGATTAATAAAACTAGTTCTCTGGTTTTACATGGTATCAGAGCCAGATAACAAGCTACTAAAGTGTTGCGGGGTGTTTTAGATTGCTAACAGATCTAGACAAAGTGCAGCCATTTGCTGGGCGAAGCACTACACGCAGGAGTCTTGTTGTTGCAGTCCATAAGAACGCTCATGCAGGACGCAGGGAGCAGGGAGCTACCCCAGCTGCGATGTCAGTCTGTGCGCTGTCCTCATCGTGCGGACGTCTGCGATGCCAGTCTACGCGCTGTCCTCATGTGTGCGACTTTTCGTCCGCTTGTCCCCACCGTGAGGGACGCGACGTAGGGCGCAGAGCGTCTCGTCTACGTAGGGGACGTAGACGTCCCACGTAGAGCGTCCCGTCTGCGCGTAGGGCACAGACTCTGCACAGGGGATTGACATCTGTGCAGGGCGCAGAATGCCAACCCCCCCCCTCCCCCCCGCGTGCGCGTGTGCAAGAATTTCAAATCCCATGCCCACGCGGGGTATAAACCCCCCCAAAAAAAAAAAAAAAAAAAATTTGCCCAACCAGCGTGGATTGCGCAGAGGAGGAGGGAGCACCCCCTCGCACGTCTGCCAACGCGCACACAGGCGCGCTCGGACTGCGCAGAGGAGGAGGGAGCGAAGTTTTTTTTCAAAAAAAAAAAAAAGAAGAAAAAGAACGCTGGGAAGCACCAGAACCAGTGAGGGGCAGTACGCAGACAGGAAACAGCAGCGCGCGAGGCTGCAGCAGAGGAGGAGGACCATCCGGTGTTGAAAAGGGAGAGGTCCACTGATCCTCTCGGATCAGCCCACTGGCTCACGTGGTCGTGAGCCGTGCGGTAAGGCTCAGGGAGCTTGCAGGTCGGGGGTTCAAATCCCGCCGACTCCCCCAAGGTATAAATTTTTTTTTTCAAACGTTTTTTTTAATTATTATTATTTTTAGTTAAATTTTTTAATTTTAATTTATTTTTTAATAGTTTTTAAACTTTATAAATTAAAATTTATTTTTAATTTATTTTTTAAAAGTTTTAAAAACTATATAAATTAAAATTATTATTTTTTAACTTTAAATAAATAATAATTATTAAAATGCTTTGTTAAAGAAAGCCTTTTAAGGGGGGATATTTTTTTAAAAAAATCAAAGGGGGATAGTGAGTAATTTTTCGAAAAATAGCAATTTGGCAAATTGTAAAAGGTGCATTTTCGGCTGTGACCGACACCTTGTGGGTTATTCTTGTGGGCGCTTTTTTATGTTGTATGTTGCATATTTCATTTTTGCACTATAACATTAAAAACTTAAAATCAAAACACTCCCTAAGTCCCCAAAATAATTAAAACCCATCCGTGCAATTTATTGCACTGTAGCGTTCGGTATTTGTGATACCTCTGGCCAACACTTACATGTAAAGCTGTCGTGATTTGGCTACTGTATCCACCGCCTAATATAGCTGCTACAATGATGTCTGATCTTGTTCTCTATAAATCATCGGGGAGGAATAAGTACGCCATTTTTGTATTTTTTACTCCATCCACTACCCTTTATCGCACTTGTGTTTAGGCGTAAATCCTGATGAAGTATTCTTCATAGTGTTTAGGGGAAGTTACGCCCCACGCATGAGAAGAATCTTCTATGGTAGGTGCCATCAACAAGGCGATTCCATTTCAGTACCGCTTATGTTCCACGTATCGTATGATCTCTAAAACTCACCTATAGTCTCCCTCATGTAAGGGCGGGTGATTTTTGTTGATCTTTCTAAATACCTATAGTTTCCCTCATGTAAGGGCGGGTATTTTGTATGGTATATTGGCCTAGCAAAAGGTATATCGAAAGAGGGACCAATTGGTGATATAAGGAACCTTCACTATGGCCGCTGTTGCAAAGTTGATGACTGATCTGCATCAGTTATTGAAAGGTCCAAATTATACACCATGGAAACATAAGATGAAGGCTATTCTCCAAATGGAATATTTGTGGGATATTGTTACTGGAGTAGAAACTAGGCCTTCACCAACAGTAGGATCCACAGGTCCTTCATCAGATCAGATAGCTTTTGATAAGAAAGACAGTCGAGCAAAGGTGCTCATTTTGTTTGCTATTTCAGATGAAGTGCAACCTCATATAGCTGACAAAGCAAGTGGTAAAGAGGCATGGGATGCCCTTAGAACCATCTATGAGGGAAAGAATGAATCCACCATTCTTCATCTTCAACAACAACTTCATAACCTGAGTTTGAGGCAGGGTGAAACAATTGAACTCTTTCTATGCAGAGTGTCTGAGTTGAAAGAGAAATTGAGTTCTTTGGGAGATATTGTGGATGAAAAGCTTCTCATTTCACTTGTGATGAGAGCTTTACCTTCTTCATTTGATATGTTGATAACCTCCATCCAGGTGTCTCAATGATAAATTACCTACA
Organism: Wollemia nobilis; assembly: GCA_028583015.1. Lineage (NCBI taxonomy): Eukaryota > Viridiplantae > Streptophyta > Pinopsida > Araucariales > Araucariaceae > Wollemia > Wollemia nobilis. Next base: position 2,059,322 of record JAQPPZ010001004.1, on the reverse strand, counting down.
TCGAGTTGGTCAATCTGCTTCAACAACAGGAGGCATGCTAACTTCACAAGGATGATTCTTCCAATACAGCCCTATACACCAACAGGCAGGGTTTTAGGAAGAAAGGTAATGGGCAAAAAGGAGGCAACTTTCAGAAAGGAGGAAATTATCAACAAGATACGAAAGGAAAAGGTAAACAACCTCAACAGAAAAAGAGGTGGTGCAAGATCTATGAGAAAGACAACCATGACACCAACAGGTGTTGGCATAAGAACAAGCATAAAGGCCAAAAAAAACCACAAAATAAAAACAAGCAACCCCAGGTGAATGTTGCTGTTGAAGAATCTGACTCAGATTCTGAATGGGCACACAAAGTGCTCATGACTACCATAGATTCCACATAGAGGGATCCTATTTGGTATGTCGATTCTGGAGCTAGCAAACATATGACTGGCGATAGATCGTGGTTTGAATCATTTGTGGCCAAAGAGGGCAAACCTGTCATAATTGCTGATGATAAAACCTACAGGGTTCATGGAGAGGGTACAGTTTTAGTCACTCTTCCTGATGGCAAGTGTCAGATTGACAAAGTCCTCTATGTTCCAGGATTGGCTAACAATTTTCTGTCAGTCATACAAATCCTGGATAGAAATATGGTTGTCAACTTTCGTGTTGAGAATGGAAATAAGTGTTGTACCATTACAAAGAAGGGTAAACAGATTGCAATAGCTTCATATAAGCACGACTTATTTGCACTAGATGCTATCTCTACTCCACATGTTGCCATGACTGTCTCTACCAAGAAGGCAACTTCCCTATGGCACAAGAGATAGGGGCATCTTAGTTCTGGCTACTTACTTGAGCTCAACAAGTATGAGATGGTAAAGGGTCTTCCTTCCCTTTCTGCCACATTGCCAGTGTGCTCTGACTGCTTGGCAGGAAAGCAACATAGAGTACCATTTGAGAAGAGCTCTACAAGAGCACGAAAACCTCTGGAGTTAATTCACACCGATCTGTGCGGTCCTTTCACACCCAATAGTTGTGGAGGGAAGAGGTACTTTCAGTTATTCATAGATGATTACTCATGAAAGATGTGGGTTTTCTTTCTCCAACTAAAATCTGAAGCTTTCGCATTCTTCCAGCAGTTCAAGAAATCTGTTGAGAAGGATTCAGGAGCTTCTAATAAAACCCTCCGCTCAGATCGAGGGGGAGAGTTTACCTCTAATGAATTTTTTGCATTCCTAGATAAGCATGGAATCAAGAGACAGTTAACAACTGCCTATACTCCTCAGAAAAATGGAGTTGTTGAGAGAAGGAACCATTCTATCATGGAAATGGTTCGTTGTATGCTCACAGGAGCTACTCTTGGGCAACAATATTGGGCAGAAGCTATCACCACTGCAGTGTATCTGTTGAATAGGGCTCCCATAAAGGCCCTAAAAGGAATGACTCCATAGGAAGCATGGAGTGGTCGAAAACCCTCCATATCTCATCTACGTATTTTTGGATGTCACGCTTTCATGCACATACCGAAAGAGAAAAGGAAGAAGCTAGATGAGAAAACACTGAGATGTATTTTTCTTGGTTATTCTGAGCACTCTAAAGGATATCGGTTGATAGATCCTTTGACCAAGAAAATTCATATCAGTAGAGATGTTGTCTTTGATGAAGCTTTCACATCACAGAGCACATCTAAAGTACACCAAGATATTGTGGAAACTAAGGAAGAGAAGATTCCTTCATCAACACAGACAGGAGGTCCTTCTACATCTTCTTCACCACCACCGAAGAAGAATCCAAAATGGTGTACAAATACAATTAGAGACGCAAATTTATCCACTCCTCCCAATTTGAATTTGGATAGACCTCGTACACGCAGTATGGCTCAAAAGGAAAGAGAAGCCAGAGAAACTGGTGAGGTTGATGATCTTTGTCAATATTTTGAGGAACTTTCTGTGACTCCAAGTACAGAAGTAGAGGATATGGATATTGATGATGATAGGGCATTCATGTCTACCATAGATAGTCTTGAACCTGCATCAGTGCAAGATGCTCTCAGTGAGCCTTAGTGGAAGGCCACTATGGATACAGAGTATGAGTCTTTGATGAAGAATAAAACTTGGAAGCTTGTTGATCTGCCGCATGGAAAGAAGCCCATTGGCTGCAAATGGGTATATAAAGTCAAGTACAAGGTAGATGGAATAATTGATAAGCATAAGGCCCGTCTTGTTGCAAAGGGCTATGCTCAAAAAGAAGGCATTGACTACGAGGAAACTTTTGCACCTACTGCTCGGATGACCACAATTGGGTTATGTGTGCTATGGCAGCACAATATGGGTGGAAAGTTCACCAGATGGATGTCAAAAGTGCCTTTCTAAATGGTGATCTCCAAGAAGAAGTCTACATGACTCAGCCTGAAGGATTTGAAGTGGAAGGACAAGAGCAGAAAGTTTGCAAGTTGGTCAAATCCTTATATGGTCTGAAACAAGCTCCTCGAGCTTGGTATATAAAAATGGACAATCACCTTATGCAGCATGGATTTAAGAGATGTCCGTCAGATGCAAACCTCTATTTCAAGAAATAGGGTTATGAGATAGTGTTGCTTGTACTCTATGTGGATGATCTGCTCATTACAGGGAGTTCAGAAACTATGATCTCTACTGTCAAAAGAAACTTGTGCAAATCTTTTGAGATGACAGATCTCGGACTTCTCCATTATTGTCTTGGTCTGGAATTTAGCCAAAAGGAGCACTCCATCAAAGTGTCTCAGAAAAAATATGCCAAGACATTGCTGGAAAAATATCGCATGACTGACTGCAATCCAATGGCAACTCCAATGGATAATGGACTTCGATTATCGCGATATGATGATTCACCTCGGGTAGATGGTACTCTCTATCGACACTTGATTGGGAGTCTCATATATCCGACCAATACTAGGCCGGATCTCGTATTTGTCTGTCAACTATCTTTCGAGGTTCATGCAGGAGCCTAAGACCACTCATTGGAAAGCAAAGAAACGTGTTCTTCACTATGTCCGTGGTACTATGGAATATGGCCTAGAATACAAGAGGAACAACAAATTCTTCTTGCAAGGATACACGAACTCCGACTATGCCGGATCATTTGATGATCGCAAGTCAAATTTTGGATATATTTTTCATTTGGGATCCGGTCCTGTCTCTTGGCACAGCAAGAAGCAACAGGTGGTTGCTATTTCATCAACAGAGGCAGAATATCATGCCGCACGTGAAGCTGTGTGCGAAGTGATATGGTTACGTCGCATTCTGACAAGTATGGGCCATCCATAAAAATCTCCAATACACTTGTTTTGTGACAATCAGGGTGTTCTAAACCTCGTCAAGAATCCAGTCCATAATGAAAGAACAAAGCACATTGACACACAATGTCATTTCATTCGATATGAAGTTCCAAAGCACCGAATTTAGCTTCAGAACATTCCCACCGATGCTCAAGTTGCAGACATTTTCACTAAGGCACTTGGACATGTCAAATTTAAATTGTTTCGCAGCTCACTTTGTATTGCAAAATAATGTAAGGGGATGCTAGTAGTCTAGTATAGCTATTAGTTATTACATTACCCAAATAATGTAATAAAGGGGGATGTTAGCGTACTATACTGTTACACTGTTATTGTCTGTATTAGGCATACAGTTGCACTGTTACAACCATGCAACTGTTCCGTTCAGCCGTGACTATTTTCGGCATTTTTGCATTGTATTTAAACAGATGCTGTGATTAATAAAACTAGTTCTCTGGTTTTACAAAAACTCGAGAAGGGACAAAGGCGAACAACAGTCTAGGATATTCTGAAGCATGTAAAACTCAAAGTGCAAAAAATTTTAGCCAGGGGAAAGTCAAGGGGAGGGACTAAGATTAAATAGGCATAGGAAATAGGTTGGGAGGTTGGATATCATCCCATTTTGGGAGATCTCCAATAGGGGGAGACTCTAACGATGCAGACACGTCTTTGCCCGAGTTAGAGAAGCTGTAGAAATAGAATCTAATTATGAAAAATTAGTTGTGGGACAAAATCATCTAGACGTTCTGCTCTAGACGAAATTGTCTGATCTGAGGTGATATCATCTGATTGGAGACGATATCGTCCAATGGACGAAAAAAACTCTAAAAATGGCACAAAAAATGAGGAAACGGGTAGCAGACGGTTTGGGAGCAGTTTTGGGGTTGAAATTTGAATTTGAATTATTACTAAGGTAATTTTAATTATTTACTAAGTTTTACTACACCAATTTTAGGGTGCTACACCTACTACTCCCTATGCTACTGGTACTATGAGTACTATTGTAATAGTTAGGGACACTAAAGCAACCTGTGAAGATGAGGGAGCTGATCCCCCAACCTGATAAGTGGTGAGTAGTACTGCAGAAGCGTTTACCTAGGACTATAAAAAAGTATGCTACCCTGTGAGATTTTGTATCTCTACATCCACTGTGGCTATCCTCACCTATAGAGTGGACCTCTCCCCCTTGTAGTCGCACCACTAGCTCTAGCTGTGAGATAACTTCACCTATAAAGTGGCTATAGTAGTATCCCTATGCAAGACACGAGTATGAAGTCTCTCAACCTAGCTTTGGAGGTCATCAACTTGTGCCCTTAATTGCCCTACCTCATTGTCAAGAGGTAACTCACCCTCCCTGGATACCTCCTCCTCTGTATCTACCTATGGGTCCTCCTATATAGCGGCCCTTGTGCCCCATGTGCCCTCTGTCCTCTGATGGGTCCTACGCCCATGAGGGTCCACCTCTATGCCCTATTTTATGAAGCCATCTATTGGTAAACCTAGAGGTACCTCTCTGTGTTACTATAAGCCAGACCACCATGTATCATAATCAGTAGTCGTGCCTGCATCCACTAGGCTCAAATATTGGAAGTCATCATCAACATCCCCTAATGGATTCACTTGGGGCCAAGTCAGGTCCCTCTATAGGACCAAGTGTCTATAGATAGTAGGCACCTCTGGGACATCCTATCAAATCCCAAACTACCTCAGGATGTGAGAGAAGTGATGATACTCACGTATGTTGGACTTCTAACTGATAATCCATCTATCTTGGCATGCATGGTGCAAGTATCTATTTGCCTCTGTCCAGGTCAGGCAGCCCATGTATGGTCACCACTATATGTGCTGAGGGAAAAGCTATGCAAATTGAGAGATATAGTGGTCTAGGTCTCCTGCATGAGACCTACTTTTGAAACCCTCCTTCTCCCAGTGCCAACAGGCTGGATAGCACTGAGAATCCATAGGGATAGCAGTAACCTCTAGGGGTAAATCAATAGGTCACTCTATCAAAATATACTGCCAGCCCTAGATCTATAGAAGTATGTTGTAGACGATGCCCACTCTACTGTGACATGTGATTTGATACACCTCGTGATAGAGTTGTGCTAGAATAGTACTCCTCCATGCTAGAATAAGAGACTGCTCGGTTGAACTAACCATAACCTCCATGGTCCTAGCCAAGAGGTTCTAGGGGAAGCTTATGCCTGATGAGTCTAGGAGGACTATGTGGATAATCAGGTGCATGAATATTGCCTCCTACTTTGAAATGAATCTGGCCTAGAACCACTCCTAAACATGGATGCCTCCATGGTCAAGGTGGCCTTGTGCCTCAACGCTTCATCTACCAAAGATCAAATCAAACATGACCTTCCTCACCATGGTAGGAGAGGAGGTGATGGGCTCGTCATTAATAGGTAGATTGAAGATGTGGTAGACATCCTCCAGAGTAACAGTTTTTTCACCCATTGGTAGGGTAAATGTGTTGGTCCGTGCATCCCAGCAACGGGCTAAGGCAGTCATGTATGACTAATCCAATCTTATTGTGGGGAGGTTCAGGACGTAACCAAACCCCATGGCAGAAAACCAACCCTGCTCCACGATAGTGAGAGTGCAACGTAAGTTATGAAGGATATTAGTCTCCCTCACTCTATTTGTTAAGGCCTGAGTGAAATAAATCAAATGAATATGAAAAAAAATTAAAAATAATAATAATAAATGACAAAAAAATTAGAAAATCTCATGAAAAAGCAAAAACATGCACACACATGATCAAAATTTTCAAAAAAAAATCAAAAAAACACTTCAAAAATGCATTAAATGGCATTAATTGCCCAAAAAACCCAATTTTTGTTTTTGAAAATTTTTCTAAAGTTTGCACATCGCAGGTCAAAACCACGGTCGACGCGACGATAAAAAATGTGACTGTTGGGATTTAAATCTTGTTCCAGTCCCCAATTTTCCAATTGGGTACTGTGTCTACCACCTGCGGCTAAGGAGCATGACCCTTTTAGGGTCATTTCCTTCCCAAAAAAAGCCTCAAAATTAAAGCCCTCCCCTCTAATCTAATCTATGCTAAACCTAACTAGGGTGAGGTTCATTATCGACATTTTAATGTGATTCGTTAACTCATTGCTTAGTGTGGTTAATTTTAATCTAGTAATTTTCAAGGGTGGTCTCAGTTTGTGTGTTACCTTGGATGCACTGGCTCCCACAATGGTCGAATCTTTCGACTGGTCGGCCATCAGTGTGGATAGAAGAGAATTAGTGAAGTTTGTGGTAGCATTCTATGTCAAAATTCACTTTTTACCTCTCAAAGCTCTCCGTTTTATTGGCATATTTTAGGTAAATAATTAATTTTTTAAAATGGAAAAACCTTATATATTTTTTGAATTTTGTTTGAACCACGTCTGATAATGGCGGTCCCCAAGTTAGGGTTTTTTGCCTGCAAATCTGAGCCACATTCAAGGAATTTGACTTTCTTAACCACTTCTGATAGGCACGGTCAAAAACTGTAATAAATGCTCTCAATTCCAATTGTGGAGAGCTATAAAATAACAAATTAAAAACACCCACTAGACTAGATAATTCAAATCTACAAAATTAACAAAAAAAAATTAGATAGCATTAAAATCCAAATGTGCCTTGTATCTAGTTATTTACCCTATACACTTGGCAGTTCCAGAAAATTGCGATCCATGCAATCCAAAAAGATGAGTAAATTACAGCTACTAATTTGACCACTCCACTCCACAATCTAGCTGATCCTTCCAATCCATTGTGTCTTAATGTAGATGCTATTGATTGAGATCATGCTAATTCACCTCTAGAGCCTGAATATTTCTTCCCTAATGAAGAAATGCTACAACCTTTCCATTTTGCACCAGGCTATGCACATGATGTCTATCATGCTAAGGATGCTTCCAATGAGGAACCTATAAACCCAGCAGATGACATCCACTTGATTCCTATGCCTCACCAACTTGAGGAGGGATCCCATATGTCAGTAGATGAAAAATTTGAAGTGGATATTAGTAATGATCCCACTAATACTAAGAAGGTTAAATTTTGATAAATTTTGACTCTTGATGAGCGTGCCAACCTCATATCTCTACTGAGAGAGAGACTTGCTCTCTTTTCTTAGACTTATAAGGATATGTCAGGTCTAGATACAAAATTTGTTACTCATAACCTTTCATTAGATCTATCAAAGAAGCCAGTCAATCAAAAATTTAGGAATATACATCCAACAATAGCCTTAATTGTTAAGGATGAATTGCAAAAGATGTTGGATGTAGAGTTTGCCATTTCCATCGACTATCCGGAATGGGTATCAAACATGGTGCCTATAGGAAAACCTGATGGAAGGATTCATATTTGTATGGATTTTAGAGACCTAAATAGGGCAACACCAAAGGATTAATTTTCGTTGCCAAACATAGATGCTCTCGTAGATGCAACTATGGGTCATGAGATGCTCTCCTTAATGGATGGTTTTTTGGTTATAATAAAATTTAGATTAAGCACGAAGACTAGCATAAAACCACGTTCATAACGCCATGGAGAACATTCTATTACAAGTTTATGCCATTCGGCTTGAAGAATTTTAGTGCTACATATCAGTGGGTAATGGTATATATCTTTCATAACTACATGTATAAGATCTTATAATATTATATCGATGACTTATTGGCAAAGTCATTGCTGTATTCAAAGCATGTTGAGGTCCTGAGGAAGGTCTTCAATCGCCTGATAGAGCATAACATCAGGTTGAATCCTAAGAAGTGTGTATTTGGTGTAACTTTAGGAAAGCTATTAGGATTCATCATTTCAAAACAAGGCATAAAAGTTGACCTAACAAAGGTCAAGGCTATTTTATAAATGAGTCACCCCATGAATATCAAGGAATTACGAAGCCTTCAGGACAAAGTAGCATCCATAAAATAATTTATTGCATAATTATCAGATAAATATTGACCCTTGAATCGATTGCTATACAAAGGGGTCCCATTCAACTAGGATGAGGACTATCAAGCAGTATTTATTGAGATTAAGCACTACCTGGTGATGCCTCCAGTTCTAGCTCCACCAAGACAAGATGTACCATTCTTGCTGTATATATCAGGAACAAAATTTACACTAAGGACCATGTTAGCCCAAAATAATGTGCAAGAAAAAGAACAAGCCATATATTATATTAGCTAAACCTTGGTGAGTTATGACCTAGGATATGCATACATTGAAAAAATGTGTTTAGCAATAGTGTTTTCTATGAAGAAATTGTGAGACTACATGTTGAGTCATATGACGTATGTCATATCAAAACAAAATCCTTTGTAGTATATGATGAGAAAGACATCATAATACATGTACTACAAAGTGGATCATGCTATTGATAAAATTTGATCTGGAATTCATAAGCCAAAAGTCCATTAAGGGACAAGTCATAGTTGATCAACTAGCTGAGGCACCTCTCAAAAATAGTAGGTCCCTCACCATAGAGCTTCCTGATGATGTAGTATCTGCCTTATCAGAAACACCCAAACCTGAGGAACCAGATAACAAAGCTGATATGACCTTTTTCTTTGATGGTTCAAAGTGTGATCAAGGGGGTGGTGCAAGAATAGTGTTGTTCATGCCATAAGGAGCTCCAATGCCCTTGTCATTCAAGTTGGAATTTCCTTGCACTAACAATAATGCTTAATACAAAGCCCTAATTTTAGGTCTCCAAATAGCTATCGCCATGAAGATAAAAAGGCTAAATATCTTTGGCAATTACCTTCTCATTGTAAACCAAGTTAAAATATTATTTCAATGTCGATATTTAGTATTGAAAGCTTACAAGGATCTTGTTGACATTTATCTAGCTCAACTAGAATGGTACGACATCAAAGCAATTCCTAGTTCATCCAATAGATTTGCAGACACAATGGTATCTTTGGGATCTCTAATCCCTTAGAATCTGTCTATCGATTTCACCACCATCCATGTAAAAATTTTGTCACACTCTGCTATGCAATGCAAAGCATTGGATAATAAAGAGTCAATCAACATGATTCATGTAGAACCAAACCATGAATGGTTCTACAGGGTTAGATACTTTCGTAAGAGAGCATCCTAGGGATCGTTGATCTCACAGGATCCAACGGGGAGTGGTACTACCATTCACCACAAGGTTTTTTCCCTATTTGTATTTGTAAATATAGAAACATAGGGGGGCATGATGTCTTGTCAGTCAAAGCTGAAGCTTATCATAACTGGACGTCATAGGTACATGACTTCCTTAGACTTGGTGTAATCCCTCAGGGATTATCGTGTACTATGAAGCACAAATTTAAATAGAAAGTGATAAAGTATATCTTTTTAGTAGAAATCCTATATTGTAGAAGCTATAATGGGGTTCTCCTTCATTGTATTGAGCCCCAAGAGTCATCTTGGTCAATTTCACAAGCTCACAACAATACGTGCGGTGACCATTTTAGTGACATGGCTATCATCAAGTGCATCCTTCACATGGGTTATTATTAGCCCACTATGAAGAAGGATTGCAATGTGTATGTTAGGAAATGTGTTAAATGCCAACATCATGATAATATTACATACCTACCATCATAGGCCTTACAACCCATTCAAGTGGCTTGGCCATTTTCTCAGTGGGGATTGGATCTCATAGGTAAGATCTCTCCTCCATCATTGGGCTGAAATACATTCATTATTATAGCTACTGAGTATTTTACTAAATGGGTGGAAGCCATTCCTTTAAAAATGACAATTGGAGAGCGTATAACTGAGTTCATACTCACCAATATCATAAGTCATTTTGGGATACCATCCAAGATAATTTTGGATAATGGAACGTCATTCAAAAAAAAAATTGTGAGAGCTTTGACGTCTAAGTATAGAATCAAACATATTTTTGTGACAACATATTATCCACAGGAAAATGGGCAAGCTGAAGCTTCAAATAAGACAATGGTCTTCATCTTGAAAAATATGGTACAAGAGCACCAAAAATATTGGAACATTTAGCTGCCCCTTGCATTATGGGCTTATAGGACTAGTATTCACACACCAACTTAGGCAACTCCATTTTCACTAGTATATGGCGTTGAGGCCATTATGTCCTTAGAGTTGGAATTGAATAACATAAGCTTATAATTATAGGGGGGTGAATAGTATAAGACCAATTTTTACTTTTCTTTTCAATTCAATATTATGCAGTGTATAGATAGTAGTAATCAAAACAATGCACAAAACACTATACACAATAGAGACACCACAATTTACGTGGTTCACCCAATGCAGGCTACTCCACGAAGAAAATATTTTACTAAAATTTTCTCAATCAATATATTTAAGGAATCCTTCTCTATTATAATGTTTATGGACCTCTGTCCAAAGGAGATGTTGATACCCTAATATCAAGTTTGTGGTTCTCTTCCACAGGAGAAATCTTTCCTCTTCTACTCTAGCTACTGATATTCTAGAAGACTTTGTCTCTCTATTGTATTGACTGATGGATCTTTCTCCACTTGAAGACTCATCACCTAGATCTGTCTTCAATTATCCTGGCTATTGGATCTCTATCCATTGTGACTCTATCCTTTGTACTCTGTCATCTCCAAAGCTCTGTCTCAATACTGTACTAAACATAGTTCAGTTGGTCTAGCACAACTCTGCTCAATCTCTTGCACTCAACACAATACGTTCAGTCTAGTACAATTCTACTCAATAGGTCCACACAAAACCTACTCAAATCTGCTAAATATATCCACACAAAAACTACTCAAATCTGCTCAATAAGTCTACACAAAACCTACTTTTAATTAGAAAACTTTCTTAATAATTAATGCACAACTTCCTTATCACTCCTAAAACCACTTGTACCATAAAATAGAATAAATAAAAACAATGCATAAACTTGTCACTCAAAAAACCACTTGTACCATAAAATAAATAAAATATTTTATATTCTTCCTTTCAACACTTTTGCACTTAAAAATAATCACAAAGCCTTCTTAGGCAATATCCCACATTAATAAAATATAAAACCTTAGCCATATGCAAAAATTAAATCCACTATACTCTCCATGAAAATTGATGCTTAACACAAACTTAGCAAATTCAAAATATTTCATACACCTAAAAATTTTGGTGATCGAATTATGGCATACCTTGCAAAATGGTTTTGTGTGGTTCTGACTTCACGTTCCTCCTCATCGTGCACCTTAGCGCACTCTCCACCCACCGTGTGGGCTAGGCCTCCCACATGGAGGCTTTAAGCCTTTGAGACTTATATTTCCATCCTCTCCACCTATGCCTTGAAATGTGTTCCCTTGTTCCACATGCAGTGCATAAACAAAATCAAAAGGGGGGAATCGACGATTGTGAAGGAGGGGATAATCTAATGCGGACAATATTTCTTGTCACCTACTTGGTTGATAAAATCAACCCCTTTAAATATTCGAACCTTTACATGATAAAATATATGACGTCAATGGACATGGCGGGAAAATTCTTTTATTTAATTTTAAAATTTAAATTTAAATTTTAAATAAATTAAAATTTAAACTAAACCTTTAAAATTAAATTTCTCCATCACCGGGGAACCTTTTTCGATGAAACAAAAAGCCAACTTGGGTTTTAATAAAAACCCATTTCAAATCTGCCATCCATGGTTTTAAATAAAACCTTTCCTTGCCTTCCTTGGTTTTCATAAAAACCTTTTGCTAAGCTTCCCTTGAAGCTCCTTTTGGAACCAAATGACATGCATCCCTTCTTGAAACTTTGATCAAAACCTTTGCTTCTCATGAAGCTCTTTGTGGATCAAAATCATAGTGCTTACTCACATAGGTCCTTTCGACATCAACGACAACTTTTAGCTTAGGGACTCAAAATGTCCAACAATATCCCCCTTTGTCATTGATGGCAACCCATATTCATTTTACTGAAATCTGACCTTCTTTTCTACTCCCCCTGGGACTTTGCTCCCCTTGGTTCAATGCTCTCTCAAATATCAAATCTCTCCTCATATAAAATCTCTCCCCAATACATAAATCTCTCTCCCTTTGACATCAATGGCAAAGGGTCACCTTTGGGGCTCGGGGCTAATAATGAGCCTCTTAGCTTAGCCCCTCCCCCACCCCCACATGAGGTGGTTAATTCTTGGGTGGGAGTATTTCTACTCCCCGAAAGCATATATTTATACCTTTATCTTTATATCTTCTTCTGTGAGTCTTTAGAATCCTCTCACTATTCCTTTCCAAGTCATCATCCATGTTACTGTCGTCACTTCTGTTCCTGTTCCTACTCTTGTTCTCATCCATGTTCTTGTTCTTATTATTTTCAAAGTCCCTATTCATGTTCATATTCTTGCTTCTCTTCATATTCCTATTTCTATTCATATTCTTGTTCCTATTCATATTTTTATTCCTGTTCATGCCTATTTTTGGAATATTTACTCTACACCATATTTCTATGTGACCATAATTATTGCACTTATAACACTTAATATTATTATTCCTTGGATGTGCAACTGTATTAGGACTTCTAATTTTGAAGCCATATCCTCTTCTATCATGAACCCTGCAATTCATTGCTTTATGACCAAAGTCATTGCATGAGTAGCAATATCCTTGGAAAAGCTTTTCTTTTCCATACACTTGTCTTTCATGAGTCCTGCACTGTGAAGCTATGTGCCGAAACCTGTGACATGAATAACATATTCAATTGAAGCATCCTTGTCTTGACCTCATTGGTCTCCTGTTATGATTGTTGTTCCATCTATATCTTCTTTGTGAATTGTTCCTCTTTTTGTTGAACTCTTGTTTCATATCATTACTTCCTTTTGGATTGTCTTCTATAGGATCATCTTCTTTATCTTCCAAAGCCATTAGAATATTCTCATCTGGTATTTCAAGTGCATCTTCAAAATCATCATCACTAAAACTATAACCATCTCTAGTGCAATCATATTCAAGATGTCCAAATTTACCACATCTAAAACACTTGAGAATAACTAGAGTCCTTTTCTTAACTAGATCTTTCTCTTTAACCATAAATAGGACTTCATCTCTATCATTGTATGAAAAACTAGCATCACTATCAATTGAGTACTTACTTGCATTTTTTGCATAGTAGCTTCTCTTTTGTCTCTTGAAGAACTTCTTTCCTTGTCTGCTTTGTCCATCCTTGCTTTTCTTCTGGTACCCGTGTCTTTCTAATTCCCTGTATCTATGGTCCTAATTTTCTTCATAATTTTTGTCTTTTGGCTCTTTGCATTTTGTTGCATAGTGTCCATACTTTCAAAAATTGAAACATTTGATAGATCTTAGATCTATGGATCTTCTGGAATCTCTATCTATTTTTCCATAATTTGCTTCTTCATCACTGGATGATTCACTGCTCGATTCTATCTTCTTTCCATTTTTCTTTTTGTCTACTTTGAAAGTAGCTTCTTTCGGAGGAATAAGATCTTTTGTTCTTATATCAAAATTAGTAAGCATGCCAAGCAAAGAATTCCCTATCAAAGAATCACTATCAATTAATGTTTCTATAGTAGAAACCTTTTCACTGTACCTTTTTGGAAGAGTTCTCAAGATCTTATCACAAGCATCAAATTCATCAACCTTCATTCCCAGACCTTTCATCTCATGTACAAGTTCATCAATATTACTGAGATAGTCATGAATTTTTTCATCATCCTTCATTCTTAAGTTCTCAAATTCTCCTTTGAGTTTTCTGATATTAGCAATTCTGACTCCTTTATCTCCTTCATATGTTTCATGCAGAACTTCCCACATTTCTTTTGCCATTTTACAATCCATAACCTTCATAGATTTTTATCTACGCAATACTTTTATAATTGCATTCATGGCTCTTGAGTTTACATGCATTAGAAGCTTATCTTCCTTATCTGTAGGAGGATTGACTTCTGAATTGTATCCAAGTTCCAATGCATCTGAAACTTCATTTCCATGTGCCATCAGGTAAAATCTCATCAGCATACACTAATATAAGAAGTCACTTCCATAAAATACTGGTACTACATTATTGAAGGGTCTGTATCTTTGATCCTTTTTATCCATTGTGTTCTTAGACCACTTTTACTTCAAGCTGTCAAACACTTATGAAGGAACCCGCTTTGATACCAATTGAAGAACACAAACTTATATGGATAGGGGGTGAACAGTATAAGACCACTTTTTACTTTTATTTTCAATTCAATATTATGCAGTGTATAGATAGAAATATCAATATCAGTAATCAAAGTAATGCATAAAACATCATACACAATAGAGACACCACAATTTGCGTGGTTCACCCAATGTGGGCTACTCCATGGAGAAAATATTTTACTAAAATTTTCTCAATCAATATCTTTTGGGAATCCTTCCCTATTACAATATTTATGGACCTCTATCCAAAGGAGATGATGATCCCCTAATCTCAAGTTTGTGGATCTCTTCCACAAGAGAAATATTTCCCCTTCTTCTTTGGCTAGTGATCTTATAGAATACTCTATCTCTTTGATACACTGACTGGTGGATATCTCTCCACTTGAAGACTCCTCACTCAGATTTGTCTTCAATTGTCTTGGATGTTGGATCTCTATCCACTGAGACTCTGTCCTTTTTACTCTGTCACCTCTAAAGCTCTATCTCAATACTATACTAAACATAGTTCAGTCGGTCTAGCATAGCTCTGCTCAATCTCTTGCACTAAACACAGTACATTCGATCTAGTACAATTTTGCTCAATAGGTCCACACAAAACCTACTCAAATCTACTCAATAGGTCCACGTAGAACCTACTCAATTTTTCTCAATAGGTCCACATAGAACCTACTCAAATTTTCTTAATAGGTCCACATGAAACCTATTCAAATATGCTCAATAGATCCACATAGAACCTACTTAAATATGCTCAAAAGGTCCACACAAAACCTGCTCAAATCTGCTCAACAAGCTCACTCAGAACTTGTCTAGATTTTCTCAACAAGCTCACTCAGAACTTGTCCAAATCTGCTGAACAAGCTCACTCAGGACTTGTCCAAATCGAGTCAATAAGTCCTTTCTAGGAATTGCTAAAATTTACATAGCAAGCTTCCACAAAAGCTTACTCAAAATCAGTCCACAAGCCTTCTCAAAGACTTGTCTCAAATCTGCTTAACAAGCTCACACAAAACTTGTCCAATATCATAGAATCATAAAGAGAATTGTTAGAGACTCAATATGTTCTATACTTAATGCTCAATCAATATCTCAATTCAATATCATAGAAGCATAAAGAGAATTTTTAGAGACTCAATATGTTCTATACTCAAATCCCAATCTCAACTCAAATCAATCTCATAGAAGCATAAAGATAATTGTTAGAGACTCAATATGTTCTATACTCAAATCCCAATCTCAACTCAAATCAATCTCATAGAAGCATAAAGAGAATTGTTAGAGACTCAATATTTTCTATACTCAAATCTCATTCTCAATTCAATTTAGATGTAGAATATTTTATTTCATGTAACTTGAACAATCACATGCATCCACTTGACTAGGCTCAATCACCTCAACTCAACCAATCACCTCAATGAACAACCCTTTCTCACAAACCATAGTCCAAGAATGTATCAACCAAATCAAAATGTTTCCAACAATGTTTCAACAAAAAATCTCACATAATAATGATACCATGTTCTTCTCTAACTAAATTTCAAGTTCTTTGCATAACCAATTGGCTTCAACAACAATGATTATAAAACAAGGTTTAATCACAACTCTCAAACCAGAAAAATTTGAAGCATTTAACCAATCACTTTCGAAAAGGAAACCACAATCAATCCGTTTCACTCCAAAGGTATTTTATAATCAACCACCATAATAAATCAATAAGAGAATGTGCCCATACCTTTTATGAAGATGAAGAAGCCTCTTTGAAAATCTGCCACAATCACAATATTCTTTTGCCAATCCTCACAAGGGTTAGAAGATAACAAAATAATCAACATTACTCCACTTCACAATAATATTCACCAAGGATTTTAATTAGAAAACCTTCTTAAGAATTAATTCACAAATTTCTTATCACTCCTAAAACCACTTGTACCATAAAATAGAATAAATCAAAACATTGCATAACCTTATCACTCCAAAAACCACTTATACCATAAAATAAATCAAATATTTTATATCCTTCCTTTCAACACTTTTGCACTTAAAAATAATCACAAAGCCTTATTAGGAAATATCCTACATTAATAAAATATCAAAACTTAGCCATATGCAACAATTAAATCCACTATACTCTCCGTGAAAATAGATGCTTAACACAACCTTAGCAAATTTGAAATATTTTATGCACCCAAAAATTTTGGCGATTTAATTATGGCATACCTTGCAAAATGGCTTCAGGTGGTTTTGACCTCGCTTTCCTCCTTGTCATGCACCTTAGTGCACTCTTCACCCACAGTGTGGGCTAGGCCTCCCACGTGGAGGCTTTAAGCCTTTGAGACTTATATTTTCGTCCTCTCTACCTATGCCTTGAAACTTTCTCCCTTGTTTCATGTGCAGTACGCAAAATAAATCAGATGGGGGGAATCGACGATTGTGAAGGAGGGGATAATCGAATGTGAATAATATTTCTTGTCACCTACTTGGTTGATAAAATCAACCCCTTTAAATATTCGAACCTTTGCATGACAAAATATATGACGTCGACAGAAATGGTAGGAAAACTCTTTTATTTAATTTTAAAATTAAAATTTAAATTTTAAATAAATTAAAATTTAAACTAAACCTTTAAAATTAAATTTCTCCATCACCAGAGCACATTTTTCAATGAAACTAAAAGCCAAATTGGGTTTTAAGAAAAACCCATTTCAAATCTACCATCCATGGTTTTAAATAAAACCTTTCTTTGCCTTCCTTGGTTTTCATAAAAAAAAATTTCTAACCTCCCTTTGAAGCTCCTTTTGAAACCAAATGCCATGCATCTCTTCTTGAACCTTTGATCAAAACATTTGCTTCTCATGAAGCTCTTTGTGGAGAAAAATCATAGTGCTTACTTACATAGGTCCTTTTGATATCAATGAAAAATTTTAGCTTAGGGAATCAAAATATCCAATAGGAAATTCCAACGTTGCGTGTCATATTGAAAGAGTTCATTGATGATGACACCATGCGACAAGCTCACCTAGATCAATTGATACTACTTGATGAATATCACATGAATGCCCTTGAGCACCTCCACATTAATCAGGAGCACTTAAAATGAGATTACAATAACAAATTCCATCTGAGAGACTTTGAGGTTGGTGATCTTCTGCTGAAAGAGAACCAATAGAACTTGAATTTATTGCCAGAACTATGAGAAAAATTTACGGCCAACTTGTTAAAACATTGAACTAATGGAGGCATTGTATTAAGAAAATTAAATAGAGATTACAATGCCAGGAATAGCACCGAAATAAATAGAACTGTTACAGGAGTTGTAACAGTAAGCTAAATAATGTAATATAGACAAAATACGCTAACACCCCCCCTTATTACATTATTTGGATAATTGAATAACTTCTAGCTATACTAACATCCCACAATTACGTTATTTTGAAATACATAGAGAGCTATGAAAAAATTAAAATTTGACACGCGCAAGTGCCTTAGTGAAAATGTCTGCAACTTGAGCATTTGTGGGAATGTACTGAAGCTGAATTCCGTGCCTTGGAACTTCATCTCGAATGAAGTGACATTGTGTGTCAATGTGCTTGGTTCTTTCATGTGTATTGGATTCTTGGCAAGATTCAAAACACCCATGTTGTCACAGAACAAGTGTATTGGAGTTTTTTATGGAAGATGCGATGCAACCATATCACTTCACACACAGCTTCACGTGTGGCATGATATTCTGCCTCTGTTGATGAAATAGCAACCACCTGTTGCTTCTTGATGTGCCAAGAGACAGGACCAGATCTAAGATGAAACAAATATCTTGAAGTTGATTTACGATCATCATATGATTCGGCATAGTCGAAGTCCATGTATCCCTATAAGAAAAATTTGTTGTTCCTCTTGTATTCTAGGCCATATTCCATTGTGGCATGGACATAGTGAAGAACTCGCTTTGCTGATTTCCAGTGTGTAGTATTAGGCTCCTGCATGAAACTCAAAATATAGTTGACAACAAATACGATATCTGGCCTAGTGTTGGTCAGATATATGAGACTCCCAATCAACTGTCGATAGAGAGTACCATCTACCTGAGGTGAATCATCATATTGTGATAACTAAATTCCTGTTTCCATCGGAGTTGAAATTGGATTGCAATAAGTCATGCGATATTTTTCCAATAGGGTCTTGGCATATTTTTTTTGAGACACTTTGATGTAGTGCTCCTTCTGGCTGCCTTCCAGACCAAGAAAATAATGGAGAAGTCTAAGATATGAAATCTCAAAATATTGACACAAGTCTCTTTTGATAGTAGAGATCATAGTTTCTAAACTCCCTGTAATGAGCAGATCATCAACATAGAGTGCAAGCAACACTATTTCAGAACCTTGTTTCTTAAAATAGAGGTTTGCATCTGATGAAAATCTCTTAAATCCATGTTGCAGGAGGTGATTATCCATTTTTATATACCAAGCCCAAGGGGCCTGTTTCAAACCATATAAGAATTTTACCAATTTGCAAACTTTTTGTTGTTGGCCTTCCACTTCAAATCCTTCTGATTGAGTCATGTAGACTTCTTCTTGGAGATCACCAATTAGAAAAGCACTCTTGAAATCCATTTGCTATACTTTCCACCCATATTGTGTCGCCATAGCACAAAGAACTCGAATGGTTGTCATTCAAGCAGTAAGTGCAAAAGTTTCCTCGTAGTCAATGCCTTCTCTTTGAGCATAGGCCTTTGCAACAAGTCAGGCCTTATGATTATCTATTGTCCCATATGCCTTATACTTAACTTTATACATCCATTTGCAGCCTATGGGCTTCTTTCCGTATGGCAGATCGACAAGCTTCCAAGTTTTGTTTTTCATCAAAGACTTATACTCTGCATCCATAGCGGCCTTCCACTGAGGCTCACCAAGAGCATATTGCACTGATGCGGGTTCAATATCATCTATTGAAGACATAAACACCCTGTAATTATCAATATCCATATTTTATGTATCTATCTATGGATCTACAGAAAGTTCCTCAAAATATTGACACAGATCATCAACCCCAATATTCTCTGTTGCAGCTTTCTCCTGTCGAGCCATGTTGCGAGTACAAGGCCTATCCAATGTCAAATCTGGTGGAGTGGATAGCTTAGAGTATTTTATTGTATTTGTATACCACTTTGGATTCTTATTCTGAGGTGTTGAAGAAGATGAAGAAGGACCTCCAACCTTTGATGAAGCAAATTTATCAACCTTAGTTTCCACAAGGTCTAGGTATACATCTGATGTGTTTTCTAATGTGAAAGCCTCATAAAAAACTACATCTCTACTAATGTGTATCTTCTTGGTCAAGGGATAAATCAAATGATAACCCTTAGAGTGCTCATCATAGCCAAGAAGAATACATTTCAATTTCTTCTCATCTAGCTTATTCCTTTTCTCTTTTGGTATGTGCATGAAAGCTTTACATCCAAAAATGCGTAGGTGAGAAATGGAGGGTTTCCTACCACTCCATGCTTCCTGTGGAGTCATTCCTTGTAGGGCCTTTGTGGGTGCCCTATTCAACAGATATACTACTATGGTGACATCTTATGCCCAATATAGTTGCTCAAGACTAGATCCTGTGAGCATGCAACAAACCATTTCCATGATGGAACGATTCCTCCTTTCAGCAACTCCATTTTGTTGAGGAGTATAAGCAGTAGTTAATTGTCGTGTGATCCCATTTTCTTTCAAGAACTTAGAGAATTATTTAGAGGTGAACTCCCCCCATATATCTAAGTGGAGGGTCTTTATAGAAGTCCCTGACCCCTTTTCAACAGATTTCTTGAATTGCTAAAAAAAGCCAAATGCTTCAGATTTTAGTTGAAGAAAGAATACCCACATATTCCATGAGTAATCATCCACAAATAACTGAAAATACCTCTTACCCCCACAAATTTTGGGAGTTAAGGGACCTCACAAATCGGTGTGAATCAACTCCTGAGGTTTCTTTGCTCTTGTAGTGCTCCTTTCAAAAGGCACTCTAGGCTGCTTTCCTGCTAAGCAGTCAGAGCAAAACTGGTAAAGTGGTAGAAAGGGAAGGAAGACCCTTTACCATTTCATACTTACTTAACTCAAGTAAGTAACCAGAACTCAAATTTCCATATCTCTTGTGCCATAGGGAAGTTGCCTCCTTTGTAGAAGCAATCATGGCTACATCTGGAGAAGAGATAGTATCTAGGGCAAATAAATCGTGCTTATATGAAGCGGTTGCAATGTTCTTACCTCTCTTGGTGATAGAAAAACACTTCTTTCCCCCCTCAAAACTGAAATTTACAACCATATTTTTGTCCAAAATTTGTGTCACTGACAATAAGTTGTTTTCCAATCCTGGAACATAGAGGACTTTCTCAATCTGGCACTTGCCATGAGGAAGAGTGACAGATATTGTTCCTTCTCCCTGAACCTTGTAGGTTTTATCATTGGCAATAGTGACCGGTTTGCCCTCTTTGGCCTCAAAAGACTCAAACCATGATTTTTCACCAGTCATGTGCTTACTGGCTCCATAATAAACATACCATATAGGATCTATCTGCTTGGACACTGTGGTAGTCATGAGAACTTTGTGGGCTCTCTTAGAATCCATGTCAGATTCTTCAACAACAACATTCACTTGTTGTTTGTTCTTTTGTGGTTTGTTCTGGCCTTTCTATTTTGATTGTTTATTCTTATGCCAACATCTATTTGTATCATGACCTTCTTTGTCACAAATATTGCAATATCTCTTTTTTTGTTGAGGTTGTTGAGTTTGTTTCCCTTTTGAATCCTTTTGTGAATTCCCTCCCTTCTGAAAATTACCCTTATTCTGGTTCTGCACTTTATTGTTGATGTAGAGGGCAGTGTTAGAAGAATCATCTCACTATAGTTGGCGTGCCTCCTCTTCTTGAAGCATATTAAACAACTCTACAAAAGTAAATTTTTGTTATGACACCTGAAGGGAAGTGATCAACACCCTATAAGAATCAGGTAAAGCTCTCAATACAATTGAGGTAAGGAGCTTGTCATCAACTAGTTCTCCCAAATAATTCAACTTTGCTTTCAATTTAGACACTCTACAAAGAAAAAATTCAACTCTCCCCCTGCTTCATGCTTAGACTGTGTAATTGAGATTGAAGAAATAGAATAGTGGAATCATTATTTCCCTCATATATAGTATTAAGGGCATCCCATGCCTCTTTACTATGTTCACAATCAGCAATATGGGGTTGAACTTCATCAGACACAACAAGCAAAATGAGCACTTTTTCTTTGCTGTATTTCTTATCAAAGTCTTTCTGACAACACTTTGGATTTCAAAACTTTCATCAGGATTTATGCCTAAATACAAGAACTATTAGGGTAATGGATGGAGTAAAAAAATGCAAAATGGAAAACTTATCTCTCCCCAATGATTTATAGAGAACAAGCTCAGACGTCATTTTAGCTGCTATATTAGGTGGCGGATATAGGAGCGTAATCACGATAGCTTTACCTGTAAGTGCTGGCCAGAGGTATCACAAATACTGAACACTGCAGTGCAATAAATTGCACGGATGGGTTTTAATTATTTCAGGGACTTAGGGAGTGAATTTGATTTTAACTTTTAATGATGTAGTGCAAAGCAAAAAAATGCAACATACAACATAAAAGTGCCCACAGAAAATAAACCTCTAGGTGTCGGGCGCTGCCGAGAATGCACCTTTACAATAATGCCAAATTTGCCTTTGAAAAAATTACTCACTTTCCCCCCTTGATTTTTGAAAAAATGCCCCCCAAAAGAAAATGCTCACTCTTCCTCTTCGGAAAAAATACCCTCCCTTTGAAAAAATACCCCCCCTAAAATTTTTCTCAATAAAGCACTTTTTTTTTAAATATTTTTCTAGTAAGGTTAATAAAAAAAAGAATTATTTCATATAGTAAAAGAATTTTTTTTTTTTTTACTTTTTACTATATAAAAAAAATTATTAACCTTACAAAAAATATTAAAAAAAAAAACTTTAATAAAAAAAATATTACCTTGGCAGGGGGGGTGGTCAGCGAGTTTTGAACCCACAACCTTTAGGTTCCTAGAACCCACCACGCGGCTCACTTACCAGTGATCCCGTGGGCTTATTTGAGTCTAAGAACCCAGGTCGGGCCCTTATTCCACTTGGGCTGTGGTAGTGGGTGCTCCGCTGCTAGTGATGGCAGGGACCGTGACTTCCTCTATTGTAAGCAATGACAGTGGCCATGACATCCTCTGCTGCAGTGGTGGTAGGGGCTACAACGTCCACTATTGCAGGCAGTTGTCTACAGCAGTTGCACAGCTATCGCGTGGCTACAGCGGGAGTCACATGACTATTGCATCGCAGGCAAAATGCGGGGGGGGCACGGCTATCACATCGTAGGCAGCACACGGGGGGGTGGGGGCGTGGCTATAGTGGGAGTCGCATTGTTGTCACATCGCAGGCATCACACAGGGGGAGGGGGGGTGCGAGGGTGGTGGCACGTGGGAGCGGGTGGCGTGAGGAGGAGGGGTTGCACGGGGTGGTTCCTGGGTGGTGCATGGAGCAGGGAGCAGGGGCTACACGGGGTGGCGGTCTCCAGTCTAGCCTCCACTACTGTGCAGGTCTCCAGTCTAGCCTCTAGCTTTTTTTTTTAAAATCTCCAGTTCAGCCTCCGCTGCTGTGCAGGTCTCCAGTCTAGCCTCTGTTTTTTTTTTTTAAATCTCCAGTCCAGCCTGCTTCCGTCAATTCTTTAGCAACATAATTTTTTTTTTTTAATTTCTATCCAGGTTCTGATGCCATGTTAAAACAACAAACTAATGGAGGCATTGTATTAAGAAAATTAAATAGAGATTACAATGCCGAGAATAGCACCAACGTAAACAGAACTATTACAGGAGTTGTAATAGTAAGCTAAATAATGTAATATAGACAAAATACGCTAACACAACTTGTTAGGACCAGGTCATTATATGATCTCAGAGAATATTGGACCTAGGACATATCGCTTGACATCACTTGAAGGAGTTGAAGAGCCTAAACCTCTCAACATCCTTCATCTTAAAGCGGTTTATGCCTAAAACCATAAAAGGCTCCAAAGGCATCTGTAAGCCCTTTGGTCATTCACTAAAAGGTTCCAAAGGCATTTGTAAGCCCTTTGGTCATTTAGAAAAGGCTCAAAAGACATCTTTAAGCCCTTTAATCATCTCCAAAAGGCCCCAAAACCATTTGTAATCCCTTCGTTCAAAGCACAAAATGTTCCAATGGTTTTTAAATCCCTTAGTCAAAATGTTAAAATCCATAAAAATTAGAAAAATATCAAAATCCAAAAAACAATGCATTTCATTTTGCATCATTACATTCCATTTGCATCATGCATTTCATTCTTCACATGTATCTCATATTTGCATTGCATTAGGCATATCCATCTGCTGCACCTGCATTAGAATACATTGTGTTTAAAATCTTACAAACAACACCATGTTTGTGTTTCAATCATACATCTATGCACTATATTTATCATTTGTTTATCACCCTTGTGAGTAATTGTATTTCTCAACACAACCCATCTTGTTGCTATCAATAACATACTAGGATTTTTGGTCATTCAACTATATCTAGAGGTCTTCTCAAGAGTTGATAGAAAGCTTGCTTTGCTTTTATAGATGAGGTCTAGTTTGTATAACCCTTAGCATATCAGAATTATATCACTAATTAACTGAATAGCAACGTAATTCATGTCTGACCATGTTTTTTAATGGAGTCCATGCCTTGGTTTGGTTTGAATATTTACCCCTTTGATGGACCTTATCTTTGGAACCCATAGGGTTGATTTGGGTGTGCAGTCTATTTGAGGTTTCTATGCGCACTAAAAATATAACACTCGTTGTATGGTGCATTATCTACCTCATGCGAAGATAAAAAGAATTTATCTTGTGTAGTAGTGGTCACCAATGCCTAGGTAGAACCTTTGTGTCTATCGCATGGTTCTTTTCAAATCTTAGGCGTTGAATAAACCATGAGGAAAAAATAGGGTCTTACAACACTCAAGGTGGGGGAGGCACTTGAGCACCTAAGTACCCTTTAGATCAGAATTACAACTGACTACCTACAACGGTAGTCATAGGGTCTTCTGCAAGGCACTAACTCAGCTGTGCTCGAGCCATGTGGCAGGCACAACAAATGAGAAGCGGGTTCGTAGGTGGTTTGGTGAATGTTTAATGTGACCATTAATTGACTATGATCATCTTAGGAAGTAAATAACATTTTTATTAAACAACTAAGGTATATGTTGTTAATAGTTGTAAATAATCATGTTATGGTGAAAAAAGGAAATTATTGTCATTGAATTAATAGCCAATGTTTAATAGGATTATAACTTAGGAAAATAAATGATAACTTCTTTAAGTAAGATAAGAGGAGTATTCTTCATCTGAATTTGACCTAAGGTTTATATAGAAATGACCCTTGGATTAAGTATAATAAATATAATTTGAACTATTAAAGGGGAAAAACCTTTTATAGATTTCATAATCCTAAGATTATAAGATAAACCAAATGAGTGGGACATGATATGGATCTTCTATTAAATTTAATGTGGCAAAAAAAAATGCTGAACCTAAAGATGGTTACTTCATTAATAGTTCTGAAATTTTGGTTTATTAAATGACATAAAAATCTTATTGAATCCTTATTAAAGAGCAAATGAATCCTTTTGGAAAGAATAAAAAGGGGACTTTCTTTTGGTCTTGATAAGCTTAGATGTTTTAAAGATGCTTCATTTTTTTATAAATATTATGCTATGGATTTTTGGAAATGTTTATTAATGTCTTGTAGACTTTGCAAAAGATCCATTTTAGTATTTGATTATGAAAAGTCTGGTTTGATATATTGTATAGAATCCTAGCATCGTTCAAGATCAAATATTTAACCATTTATGCTGAATTTGGTAATCTCTATGAAAATGAGAAAATGATTATCTTATTAATGGATTGGGCATGGGAGGCCAAATTAAAAGGAAAGAAATTTATGGGGGTTCCACAAATGATCCTATGTAAGAAATTACCGATGGAAAATACTCATGAGTATTAGTAGTTTAAGGAATGAATGAAGATTATTGTGTGGGAACTATGGGGTTACCTCACTCTTGTAAAACAAAAAAGAGATCTTACAAATGATTGTAATAAGAGGGCATAAGAATTAAAAAGAATCTTATGTAGTATATTGTCACGAAGGTAAAAGGAATATTGAGATCTTTTTTGTAGATTGGCTAATAGATTGGCAATAAAAATAAAGATGGATATTTTAAGGTTGTATTTTCTACCAAAAAGAGTTTCCAAGATACATGATGTGTCTTTTGTGTATTTTTTGCAGTATTGTTATGGAAATATTTTTAGTTTTAATGGTTCATTGATATGCATTGAAGTTAAATAAGAAATAGATTTTTTTAATTTGCTTTGATTATAAGTAACATTGCTAGATGAATAGTATTTATTTATTTACTACAAGAGCACATGGATTATGCAATTGTATTTCTTAAAAATAAATGAATGTTATAATAAGGATAAAGATATATCTTGTTTACCTTGGGGTGTGGGGTTTGCTCTTCGTGAGGTTTTACTAAAAGAATGCCAACCTAGTTAGACCCTAAGGATAGGATTGGAACTAAGGGAGACATGATGTGACAATCCCTTAGGATTTTAATGGGCACTTTAGTAAGGGATCATTAAAGTGTGCTCCAAGAGAAAGAGCTTAGAATTCCATTGTAACTAAATCCTTATGATGGGATCTTCAAAAAAAAACAAGATACCCATGTGAGAGAGATATCATACAAATGATAGTCATAGGGACCCGAACGAATGTGGGATAATTCTTATGGGAGATGTCATTTGGTGTGGTATTCATTTGGAAACATTGACTAATTGATGGGTGACTTAATGGGAAATACCACATAAATGATAATCACCTCTACTAAACTATCCATAAGATAATTTAATGGTTCACAATAGTTTTACACTGAAAGAGTTGTGTAAAACTATAAGAATCTTACGCCTAAAACACTAGTAAAGAATTACTAACCCTAGTATGAGAATTGTTATTCCTTATCTCAAACGAACAAGATAGGGTTACCAAATAGTCAAAATATCCTTCAAAATAAAGAAAGGAAATGGGATGACCACTCAAAGGTATCCTTTAAGTTGTATGGATAGTGTACAAGGTTAACCTCAAAATATGATACAAGAGAAATGATCGCTCCTAACCACCCTATGGACGTTGCAACATCTGAAACTCGAAAGAAGGTAAAATATTCTATGAAATTGATCCAAAATATCTTGGTTTATTTTTGAACCTTTAAAGAAAAAAAAAATTGGGGGTAGATTTTAGGGTTTTTTATAGTTGGTATCAGAGGATGGTAGTAGGTCTTTTACGCTTTCCAAAAATGATCTTTGATGTGGGAAGAGAAGTATACCTTAGAAAGAACCTAGCCATGTTTGGTTTTGATGTGCACCTTAGGAAGAATGGAATCTTCCCATGGGAATGGTGGTTTGTAGAAAGACCATTGATCAAAAGACTAATATTACTCTTTGTAAGACACCTCACAGAACGTAAGTGTGGCAGGTGATATTCTTGAATGTCTAGTAAAATGGATAATTGTTTAGTTTTGTTTAAAATATAAAATAAACTAATGTAAGTATATGGATGAAAACCTAATATGAGACACCTGAATAGCTAGGAGTTATGGTACCAAGATTAAGATGAGGGAGACAAGGATCTTTCTAACTCTTTGAGATGACAAAATATTCCAACAAGAACTTTAATGAGGGCATGATCTATAAGATATCCTTTCTCTAACAACTGCACCAGAACATGACACAATTAGAAACCTCAATAAGAAAATTACAGGACCAGGTAGACCAACATCAGTTGATATTAAAAATAATTACAAAGCAAGGGTACTCTAGATGTGGAGGTCACATGAAGGGCAAGACAAGAAACCATTTCTCCAAGATAAGTTTTTATACCTGTGGAGGACCTCACTATGCTAATAGATGTCCATAGAAAGTTGGGTCTAGTAATAATCCAAAATAGCCACACCACAAGGTCAATGCAACCATCAGGAGTCTGAATCTAGATGGATAGGCTACCTCAATTCTTATGAAAGGTATGATCTTGCATAAGAGTGATATTATTTTGATAGATAAAAGGAACCACAAATAGCTTCATTTTTGCTAGTTTAGTCAAGGATATACTAGAAAAACTAGGATTCTTGGTAGAAGGGTGGAAATCAGAGTATGTTTCTAGACAAACCTACTTCATGGATCAATGTTATCCTGATGTACAAGTTATTTTACCTAATGGTTCCACATAATGGCACCTATATGTAGCTCCTCTCCATGCCTTTGATGTAATTTTAGGGATGGATTGGTTAAAAACCCATGAGATTGTAATCAATTTCACAAAATATAGATTGATTACACTAATAGTGATAAATAAATCAGGGGAATTATTAGTGAAAAAGGTTATTTTCGATCTCAGTTACTACAGTTACTATCAACAATGCAATTAAAAAAAATCATGAGAAAGGGTGGATAGATTTTCATATTCAATTTTAATGATATAGGGGTAAGTAAAAAAGAAGAGGTGTTTGGTAAACACCCAATATTATAGGAATATAAGGATGTGTTTCCTAAATATTTTCTTGGATTACCACCAAAAATGGAATTTGACTTCACTATAGAGCTAATGCCTGGAATTGAGCCTATACATAGAACCCCTTATAGGATGAATCCTATAGAAATGCAAGAATTGAAGATACAAATCCAGGTGTTGTTAGAGAAGGGGTTGATAAAACCTAGTGTGTCACCATGGGATGCACCTATCCTTTTTATAAAAAGAAGGATGGATCACTAAGGTTGTGTATTGACTATAGAATATTGAACAAAGTGACCATCAAAAATAGATATCCCTTGCCTAGAATAGAGGATTTTTTTGACCAATTGAAAGGGGTAACCATATTCTCCAAAATTGACTTAAAATCAAGATATCATTAGTTGAGAATTTGTGAGGAAGATACTCATAAAACTGACTTCAAGACTCGATATGGACTGTGAATTTATAGTACTACCATTTGGGCTATCTAATGCTCTAGCCGCCTTCATGAATGTATTGAACAATTTTTCAAAGATAGATCGATTTATCTTAATATTTCTAGATGAAATTTTGATATATTCCTGAAGTAGGGAAAAACGATGCACAAAATCATGATAAAAATGCTTGTATCTATGTCCTATCGCTTATGAGCATCAAATGGAAGCATGCAAGTAAGATGGAAAGATAACAAATAACAAGAAATGAAGCAAAGCAAATGGATTTATTATTAATCGAGCAGATAAAATCTAGGTTACAAAATTTCCCCTTTGAGGGCTCAAATTATTGATACAACTATTTACAAATTTGGTGCCCAAGGATAGAAATCCTTCAAGTAACTCGGGTGCACATCCAATGTCTTTCCTCGTACCCATAATCGATGTGGGCAGGCCAATGCTGTTGTCACTTGTATATTTGATATTTATGTCATATGATCCTTTCTAATGTTCTGTAAGGACCTACACCTACACACAAGGAAACCATAAATGTCAAATAGCAAGTGCGTATGATGAAAAACATGCAATCCCCATAGGCACCAAAAGACTAGTAATGAGAATATGCATCAAATCAGCTCCAAATGACTTGAAGTTGTAGAAGTATGTAAAATAAGTGGTTTTGGAAATATATCACCATAAATTGTATCAAAATTGCATCCTATGGGGCTTCGCCATTCCAATGATTGTTCGTAACCTACAAAATCCAAAGCGAACAATTTCTACCCCTAAACATATTCAAAATGCATAAAAATTGGACAGAGTACAAAAAATGATATTTTTTAAGAAAATCCATATGATCATATTTGCAAAATAAGTAACATTTTAGGTGCTTCTCCAGATGACCGTCGTGGACCTACATGAGACCCTACAAAACACTAAAATTGTGATATCTCAGCCAATATAACTCATAATGACGTAAAATTTGAACTACAACATAATATGAACATGTATAAAATAAATAATTAAAAATAGTCTTAAAATTATTCACATATTTCTATTCATCACAAGGTGGGACAAATAGGACTATCACAAGTTGAGGGGTGCCCAGGAGTGGGATGCCCATCGATTTTGCCTAAATTGTACCACCAATTCCATTGGGAAATGGTCCAAAACACTATTGGGGGTATTTTTGTCAAATTTAGTGAATAAATTTACTCATATGATCTAGTTTTGCAAATAAATTGTGCCTAATAGTTCACTCGCAAACCTCCTTCACTAGGTAGAGATTTTGAGGGAAAAGGGCACAAAAATGTGAGGGGAAATCTTGGCAGCACTCCATTTCTATATCTCATAACTCCTCTCTATATTTTTTATGGAAATTGGATCCACTTTATAGCCCAAGGAGGCTCATGTGGAAAAAGGCATACAAGGTCATGCATGACAAGAGGTGCCACTTGGCCACCAGGATGGCATGCACTAGAGGGGGAAAAGGATCTCCCAATTTTTCCTCCTTTATGAACCATGTCATAAGAGTGTTGTGTGCTCTGACCCACATGATTTAATTGACAAGGTAAATGGTAGTTTTTGGGTGCCATTTATCCCTAATTTGACTTTTTGGGGGTCAAACTTGCTATTCGTCCCACCTTGGGATGAATGCTGCAATTCATCCCAAGGTGGGATAAATAGGATTTGTATTCATGCCAGGGTGGGACAAATAGGACTAAAGAGCCAAAAGGTACCAAAAATAGGTCAGAACCCTCCACAACCTTGAAAAGGTGGCTAGAACCACTATATGACCTTTGAGGGCTGCCCTAGGGGCTATGGGATGTCAATTTAGCCATTTTTTATGGATGCCTAATCAGATTGACTAGATTTTAGTGTCTACAATTCCAAAAAAAAATAAGATCATGATAAGTACATAAGGATAGTGCTTGAGCTATTAAGAGAAAATCAACTTTATGGTAACCTATTAAAATATGACTTTTATGTCCCTAAAGGTACAATATCTTAGGTATATTATTTCAGCTAATAGAATAGTAGTAGATCCAAAGAAGATTGAGGCCATTGTGAGTTGGCCACGACCCACCAACGTGACTAAAGTATAAATTTTTATGGGCATTACAGGCTACTATAGATGTTTTGTGAAATATTACTCCAAGATTGCCTACCCGATCACCAATCTTCAAAGGAAAGGAAAAGAATTTAAATGGACAAATAAGTGTGAGGTAGCCTTTGAGTTATTAAAATAGAAGCTCACTACCGCACCTATTCTAAAAATTCCAAACCCATAGGGAACATTTTTAGTATGCACAAATGCATTGATGGAAGGATTGGGATGAGTCCTTTTCCAAGAGGAATCAATGGTAGCATGAGTCAAGGAAAATAAAGAAATATAAAGTAAATTATGCTACACATGACTTGGAACTAGTAGTAGTTGTACATGCCCTTAACATATGGTGACACTATCTATTAGGTAAACCATTTGAGATTAGAATTGATCATCAGAGTTTGAAGTATATCTTCACTCAACCATTGTTGAATGCAAGATAGAGATGATGGATCAATTTTCTAGCAAAATATGACTTTGGTATAGAATATATCAAAGGTAAAGAAAACAAAGTGGTAGATGCCTTGAGCAGATGAAGGCATTTAGCTACTATAACTCATAGCCATATGGACTTGATGGACCAAGTTTGAAAAATGCAAGCCTAGGATCAATTTTGCAATGATAATTAGGGAATGATGGCAAGAACTCTTGATGAAAATAAAGACTATAGAAATAAGGATGGATTCTTATGTTTTAGAGATAGGGTTATCATACTAAAAAATGGTGATTTAAGGAGAATTATTATGCAAGAGGTGCATAAATATCCTTACTATGCCCACCCTAAAGGATCCAAAATGAGGGAAAACATGAAAAAGAATTTCTATTAGAGAAGAATGAAAAAGTACATAAATGAATTTGTCGCTAGATGTATGGAATACCAGAAGGTGAAGCTTGAACTTTGGCACCCAAAAAAATTTGTATACCCCCATGATATACCTATTCAAAAGTGGTAGGTAATATTCATGGACTTTATATGGGACTACCTCAGAATAGATTCCAACATGATGCAATCCTTATTGTAGTGGAAAAACTAACCAAGGTTGCACATTTCATACTAGGGAGTACAAAAGATAATATAGTTGTAGTGGCTAACAGATTTGCCAAGGAAATCTTCAAACTACATGGATTTATTGAAGTAATGGTATCCGATAGAGATTCCAGATTCACATATGCATTATGGCAAGCCCTACATCAGGATATAGATATAAAATTGAATAACAATTCTACTTACCATCCAAATACTGATGGTTAGACTAAAGGAGTCAACCAGGTTTTGGAAGACTTGCTTCACATGTATTATATGGATAAAAAATCTAAATGGGAATATTTTTTGCATGTGGTTGAATTTACCTATAACAATGACCATCATGATTATTTGGGAATGGCTCCATTGGAAGCGTTGTATGGTAAAAAATGTTGAAAACCCCTCATGGGATAATCTAAAATATTAGATTACCATAAAATAAAATGTGGTTTGAGATATGGAGGAACAACTAAAAATGATTAGATCAAGGCTAAAGGAAGCATCTAATCATAAAAAGAGTTATGTCGATAGAAAGCACACACCTAGAGAATTCTCTATAGGAGATAGAGTATTTCTCAGAGTAAATCCCATGAAGAGTGCCATAAAATCAACCAAGTTGGATCCTAGATATGTTGGACCCTTTGAGATCATCGAGAAGATAAGTTCAATTGCCTATCATCTCGCCTTGCCACCCAACTTGTCCAAGATCCATGATAATTTCCATGTATCCCTTCTTAGGAAGTATGTAGTTGATCCTGACCATGTATAGAATTTTTCTAAATAGTAGATAAATGACCCTACAACAATTGAAGTACAATCAATGAATATTTTGGAGTTCCATTCCAAATAGATGAGGAACCAAACTTTGGAACAATGTAAAGTCCAATGGGACTGGGTACTTAGAAAAGAATGCTACTTGGGAGAAAGTAGTTGATATGCAAAAATATTTTCCATATTTATTTGAATGAATAAATATAATTTTGGTCTTATTGTAAGGACATGATGAAACACAACAAACTATGTTTAGTCCAAGGGGGTAGTATGTCATGACCCTCCCCTGGAAAACCTTTTTTAAATAAATTTTTTATGGATTTATGAGTAATCATTAATGGCAGATTATGTGGTTTTATGAGGTTTTGATGATAAATGATATGGTACTAATAGACTTGTTCTCTTTGCAGGAATATACACCTTTGCAAGTGGCTAGAAAGCTGAAGGTATATATATAGTCAAAATGACCTGACATGTGTTATCTATTTTTAGATCTAGATTACCCTTGCTATTTGATGTGTCTTTTCTATATATGCATGCCAATTGATATTAAATTAATATTTCTATTATGCTTAAAGAAGAAACTATGTTAAGAAGGTTTAATATTACTTATTTAAAAGAAAAATGAAGAAAAAAAATTAAGTGCTCAACTTTAGAATAATTGAAATAATGACATAGCTTTAGCTTCAAATTGGAAAATGAACCCAACTAAGCAAAGTGTAATAGCAGATAGTTGAGAGTTCATTATCTTGAGCAGATTATCATTGATTTTTTTTAAACCCATAAGGAAGAGAAAGTAAAGGTGTGGTATTTTGGCCATTGGGGTTGATCAGAGAATGTGTGAAATAGAGAGGAATATTTGGATATTCATTTTGGAAGAAAGAAGGAGCAACCAAGGATCTATACGCCAGTGAGCATTTGTGTCTTCTCCAGAATAAGATTCTTCTAACAAATAAGGTACTCCTCTCTATAAATATGTTGAAGATGGTGTTTCAATTTTGTGAGATGGAACTAAACTTGTGGATTTTATTTTAGTCATGTAGATAGAGGTTGCTTGATTAGAGTATGCTTTGAGATACCTCCATTACCAGGATAACTTTATCATTTTAGAATACTAGGATTTGTTGTTATGAACGATCATGAGAGAGAATGTAGGGCTTGAGTTTGCCCACTGCCATGGCTGGACATATCATTGTGCAAATTCTATCAATCACCTTATATTTGTGAATGTTGTCCTCATAGCTTTGTAAACCAAGGATGTAACAATGATGTTTGTTATTCCCATATTGTAGCAAGATATTTTACTAGCAACATAATTTATGCTTGGCCATTTTTTGTAATGTAGGAGTCCATGACCTGGTTTGGTTTGAAGATTTACCCCTTTGATGGACCTTACCTTTGGAATCCATAGGGTTGATATGGGCATGCGATCTATTTGGGTTTCCCATGCACGCTAAAAATACAACACTCACTATATATGGTGCATTGTTTGCCACACATGAAGACAAAGAGAAAATAAATTAAACTAAAAAAAATTATGTTTATGTAAATTGATCTTGTCGAGTAGTGGCCACCAAGTGGTGCTTTGGTAGAACCTTTGAGTTTTTCACATGGCACTTTTTGGAGCATAGGCATTGAATAAACCCTAAGAGAAAAAAGGAGGTTTTAAAAATTTTAATCCCACACTCAATATGGGGAAGGAATTTCAGTGCCTAAGTATCCTTTAACTTAGATTTATAGTTGACTACCTACGATGGTAGTCATAGGGCCTTTTCCATGGCATTAACTCAGCCTTGCTCGAGCCATGTGGTGGGCACGATGAATGAGAAGTGGGTTTGTATATGGTTTGGTGAATGTTGATTGTGACTATTAATTGCATATGATTTCCTTAGGAGGTAAATAACCCTTTGATTTAACAACTAAGGTATATGTTTTTAAGAGTTGTAAATTGTCATGTTATGGTGAAAAAGAAAAATGAGTGTCATTGAACTAATAGCCAACATTTTATAGGATTATAACTTAGGGAAAAAAATATAACTTCTTTAGGGAAGATAAAGTAGTAATTACCATTTGAATTTGACCTAAGTTTTATATAGAAATGACCATTGCATTAAGTATAATAAAGATAATATGAACTATTAAAGGGAATAAACCTTTTATAGATTTCATAATCCTTAGATTATAAGATAAACCAAATCAGTGGGATATTATATGGATCTTCTATTAAAGTTAATGTGGTAAAAAAAAATATGAACCTAAAGATGGTTATTTCATTAATACAGTTAGCTTTTTAAAATTTGGTTTATTAAATGGCATAAAAATCTATAAAAATCTTGTTGAATCCTTGTTAAAGAGAAAAGGAATCCTTTGGGGAAGAATAAAAAAGAGGACTTTCTTTTAGTATTGATAATATTAGATGTTTTAAATATGCTTCATTTCTTTATAAATATTATGTTATGGATTTTTGGGAAGGTTTATTAATGTCTTGTAGACTTTGCAAAAGATTCAATTTAGTATTTGATTATGAAAATTTTGGTTTGATATATTGTATAGAATCCTAACTTCATTCAATATCAAGATCAAATATGTAACCATTTATGTTGAATTTGGTAATCTCTATGGAAATGAGAAAATTATTATCTTATTAAGGGGTTGGGCATGGGAGGCCCAAATAAAAAAGGAAAGGAAGTTATAGGGGTTCCACAAGTTATCCTATGTAAGAAATTACCCAGGGAAAAAACTCCTAAGCATTTGAAGGAATGAATGAGGATTAATGTATGGGAACTATAGGGCTCCCTCACTCTTGTAAAGAAAGAACTTACAAATGATTGTAATAGGAGGGCATAAGAATTAAGAAGAATATTATGCAATAGATTGACACTATGGCAAAAGGAATATTGTGATCCTTTTTGTAGATTGGCTAATAGACTAGCAATGAAAATAAAGATGGACATTTTAAGGCTGGGTTTTCTCTCTATAAAGGGTTCCCAGGATACATGATGTGTCTTTTATGTACTTTTTGCAGTATTGTTATGGAGATATTATTAGTTTTTAATGGTTCATTGATATGCATTGAAGTTAAGGAAGAAATGGATTTGTTTATTCTGCTTTGATGAAAAGTAACATTGTTAGATGAATAGTATTTATTTATTTACTACAAGAGCACGCATGGATTATGCAATTGTGTTTCTTAAAAATGAATAAATTATATAATAAGGATAAATATATATCTTGTTTACCTTGGGGTGTGGGGTTTTCTCTTTGTGAGGTTTTACTAAAAGAATGCCAACCTAGTTAGACCCTAAGGATAGGACTGGAACTAAGGGAGACATGAGATGACAATCCCTTAGGGTTACAATGGGAAATTTAGTAAGGGATCATTTAAGTGTGCTTCAAGATAAATAGATATTAGAACTTCATTTTAAACTAAATCCTTGTGATGGGATCTTTAGCAGACAACAAGATATCAATGTGAGAGAGATATCATACAAATGATAGTCATAAGGACCCAAATAAATATGGGAGAATTCCTATGGGAGATGACATTTGGTATGGTAGTCATTTGGAAATCCTAACTAATTGATGGGTGACTTAATGGGAGATGCCACATAAATGATAATCACCTCCATTAAACTATATGTAGGATAATTTAATGGTGCATAGTAGTTTTACACTAAAAGAGATGTGTAAAACTATAAGAAGCGTATGCCTAAAACACTAGTAAGGAATTACTGACACTAGTATGGGAATTGGCATTCCTTATCTTAAATGAACAAGATAGGATTAACTCATTCATCGTGGTCAAAATATCCTTCAAAATAGAGAAAGTAAATGGGATGACCACTCAAAGGTATCATTTAAGTTGTATGGGCAGTGTACAAGGTAAACCCCAAAATATGATACAGGAGAATTGGTCACTCTTGACCACTTGGGGGATTTTGTAGCATTTAAAACTTAGAAGTGGATAAAAGCTTATGTGGAATTTATACAAAATATCTTGGTTTGTTTCTGAACCTATGGGAAACTTCCCTATTTCCCAATCACTCTAGAATGAAATAGCAAAAATCACCAAGTTTTGGAAGGGAAAAAATTCTAACTCTCTAGCCCTGGGTATATCCCAAGTTCCATCCAACTACAAAAGGAAATAAGAGGTGGGGTAGATATTTGAGCCTTGCACAATATTCTACCCTTTCTAAAGTTCCACCCAAAAAGGGTCTGACAGAAGGTAAAAAATCAAGCAATTACTAGGAAAGAGTTGGACTAAAATTTAGGTAAGCTGCAAAGGTCTAGGTTATAAGAAGACTTCACCTGTTAGGGCAAGGTGAAAAATAGAGAAAATTTAGTGGAGCGGGAATAAAACCCCACATGAGGCTAAGGCATTGTTAGTAGGGGTGGAAAAATAGAATAAATTGTGGGATACTTTAGACTCTAAAATCTCATCCAAGGCTAAGTAATATAAGGAGGGTGAACCCTGTAACATAGTTGAACGATGCATTCAACCTAAGAACCTGCCAAGGAAGGATGAGCTAGCACTTTGAATTTGAAAGTTGGATCTCCCGTTGATAGTAGCTGAGCGCTTTATCCAAGATGAAGGGTGGGTAAGCCAATTCAATGCTCGAAGGTCTATATGTAGTCAATTGAGAATGAGTAGAAGTAAAAGGAGAACAAAATTTGTTGATATGGCTACTGTGGTAGGTTGTAAATTTATTAATGCCCAATTGCATTGAGTAAATGTAATTAATGTAATTCATCAATGTTGCAGTTTTGTTCCATCAGAGGTAAGAAAAAGCACAGGCTGCGGTGGTGCCTCGTTCATAAATTTTTATCCTCTTGTAAGAGAAACCTCACCAAGAGGCTATAAATATATAATGTTGAAACATTTTCAAGCACTGGGTCCCTATTTATTACAATTTGCATGTAAAATTTTGGTTATAGCAAGCAATACAAGTGGATTATTGTTTGGCTCTCAATTGCATTCATGTATGTATGTGTTTGGTTTCATTGTTTATTTCTATTAAAGATGGTTGGATGAATATGATCTAATTATGAATCCTAGATTTCATGCTATTCATTTACTAATTATGGAATTTATAATGAGATCTTGTGCCCTGAATTCTAAAATAATGCAATGGATAGTATGTTAGTGTTGGTCAGAGATCTGCCTTATGTATAAAATGTATCATTCATGCACCCTAGACCTAGCCAACATTTAAATAATGAGAGGAAGAAATACCTCCCATACAAATCTCCAGATATGGGTTGATTCCCTTGCTATTCTGACTAGGGATATTTAAGAATAGAGAATAGGAAAGAGATTAAATGATTGAAAGGAATGGTAAATATGGCAACATTTTGGGTAGAACAGGGGTGATGAACTAACAACATGATAACTTAAATGTATGTCGAATCAAATAGCAATCAATACAAAAAACTAATAGAAATTAAAACTAGGCGTCTAACATGCGTAATCTCTAGGGCTATTCCAAGGTTCACGATTTATCAGAAGCTAAATCCAGATATTAGAATTCAAGCCTACAAATAATATAGAGAATTTAATAGAAATAATCAATAGAATACATACACACAAATAGAAGTCTAGAGTTAGAGCCAGCCATTCTCTGTATTGATAGCAAAATTCAAGTTACAGTAAGCTTCTAGTAAGCATCCATCATTTTACAATAATAGAGAAAGATTATATAGGGAATTCTATGGCTTAAAACATAAAAGCACACCCATAATACATCATGGTGGCAAACAAGATAACAATTGAGGTATAAATACTCATTAAACAACAACCAAGAATGGGCCAAAATTGATGACTCCCCAAAATGCAGTTGCATCCCTTCAATGCTCTAACAATTTTAGCTTGCTAGTGTTGTCTCCTTACTTGCTGGAACCACCTTTGTGAAATATAGGATCCTAAAATTCTAGAAGCATTGAGTCTAGAAGGTTCTAAAAATTATTATGTTTGATCAGATAAGGATGCATCATGTCTATTGTTAAGGATCATTTATGATGGAGTTCTGATCGAAGTGGGGAGATTTGGACCGAAACAGGCATGCTAGATGCAAGTCCTATCCATGTTTTGCTATTTTCTAGCCCAAAATAGGCTTACACTACTCAACTGCAATGAAAAAACTTGCCATTTTGGGAGGCAATGCAAGCATTGAAATGTCAAAGGCTAAAGCGCTATGGCCTAGAGTGAAAGTGCCTTGCACTTAAGAATTTGAGCAAAGCTACCCGAAGCTTTGGGAGGTGCATTGAAATTGAAAGGTTAAACACCAAAGCACTACTTAATGGGAGTGAAAGCACCTTGCACCGAATAGGGAAGTGAAAATGCCTTGTATCCTAGGGAGTGGCACCATATTTGAAGATTCAATAGGTTTTGCACTCTTTACCAGGCCTGAATTTGCCTTGTGCTCCTCAACTGGAGCAAAACACCTTTCTATGTTGGGAATGGTGCCAAGGTGGAAAATTCAAAGGGGGAAGCGCTCCTTCTTAGTCCGAATTTACCTTGCACTTGGGGACAGGAGCGAAACACCTTGGTGCTTCACTTTCATTCTTTCCTTGGGAGCTGCATTGTGCTTTGAAAATTCAAAGGATGAAGCGCACCTTTTAGGCCCAAAATGGCCTTGCGCTCCTCAAATGGAGTGAAATAGTCGTGCACTATACTTAACATTTTTTCATTGAAGCTTGATGCTATGCTTTGATCATTCAACATGCGTTGCACCCCTAAGGAAGGGTGCAAATAAGTGCCTCATTGGTAGTGTTCAAAGGCATTGCACTCACTTGATAGTGCACAAAGGCATTACGCTCACCAAGAATTTTTCCTTGAAACTGAGCTTCATCCATTTTTGGCTCAAAATAAGCCTGCATCCTTCTTCTTTAAAACCATATTGTACCCAGGGACATGGTGTGAATCACCCTCACTCTAAAAATATAAAGCCATGCATGATAACTAAACACACAACAACAAACTACTTTAGGCGTTGCCAAAATATTTTGATAATAAAACACAAGAGAGAGAAAATACATTCTGAATAATGAGAACAAAGTTTATGAGAAGACTATACATTAAAATGTACAATGTTGCAAAAATTTCAACATCTCTAGTGGCTCATGAGTAAATTGATCTTACCTCAATGTTGATATCCTAGGCCCTATTCGTTGGGCTCAGATTCATCATCGTTATCATTTTTTGAATGCTCACTAGTAGCAACAGACTCTTCTTCCAACTTTTCTCTTTCTGTTTTTTCCTTCTCCTCTTGGTGCTCGCCATGTTGCTCTTCCTTGTGCTTAGGTACTTCATCTTGGAACTCATCAACTTCATCTTGAGGCTCTTGGCATGCACCCTCCTGGGGATCATGGCTTTCACCTTGGTCTTATTCCTAAGCCTGATCTTCCTCATGTACCTAAATTTCTTCTTGCACCTAGACTTCTCCATGTCATTGAGGAGGCTCAGGTGGTGCGATATGTGCCTAAATTTGGTCATAAGTTGCCTAGACGAGGGTCCAATTATATTCGTTGATTGCATCACACCTTTAGAGCTCCCTAATTAGGTATCCAAAGGTTTCCAGCTGGTGAACTTTAGCATAATTAAACCTCTTGGTAAGGTCTACCAGACAAGCTTCCATCCACATGAACCTGTCCACATACTACATCACTTGAAGCTCAGTAATGGGCTCCTCCCAACTATTAATCTCTAAGGTATCATTTTCAAAGGTGTCCTAGGATGATTGCAGCTCTTATTTTGCCAAAATACGATATCCCTTATCAGTGAAGTCGAAAAAACCGATCTGCACCAGAGTCTCGAAGTACATTAGAGAAATATTTCTTTCTCTCTCAAACATGTCTATCAGACTTTGGGCCTTTCAGGCTGCTTTCACCTTTTTGAAGAAATATTTTAGCATGACACTCATAGTTGCCTATAATTGAGCAAGCTCACACATAAGAGTAAGGTCGATGCCCATTTTATCTAGGATTTTTGCCTTCATGGCCAGCTCTAATCATTGGTCAGTGTCCCTCTCAACATATTCTATGATGGAAGCATCATGGGAGACTAACTACTTGGCCTCCTAGATGAACATCAAGAGTACCACCGCTTTGCGCACT
The DNA here is from genome assembly GCA_028583015.1 of Wollemia nobilis. Taxonomy (NCBI): domain Eukaryota; kingdom Viridiplantae; phylum Streptophyta; class Pinopsida; order Araucariales; family Araucariaceae; genus Wollemia; species Wollemia nobilis. Next base: position 2,018,766 of record JAQPPZ010001004.1, on the reverse strand, counting down.
CTAATTTTGAAGTTGGTCAAGAAGTGATGGCACACCTCCTTAACACGGTTCTTTGACAAGACATTTTCTTGTGCCACTTTTGCTATCAATCGAGTATGTAGATCCTAACACTAAGCATCTAAAACTTGCAGCTAGCTTTGTGCTTCCTCTTGAACCTTGAGGTGGTGTTCAAATTCCTTCTTGTAGGTTTCCACCTCTTGTTCTAGATTGATTACCTGTTGTTACAACTACTCCACTTTGGACTATGCTTCTTCAAGTTGCACCCTCATGAGCGCCAAGGTCTCTTCAAATTCTATATTTTTGACCTCAACCTCATAGCAAAACACCTTAAAGTGCTCTGTGTGGAAGTAAAGGGATCCCATATCAACATGGATGTTTTTGACCTTCTTTACGGGATCGAGTGTCCTCATATCTTCCACTATATGACAGTAGGAATAGTCTGCTACTGTCATCTCTTCCAATGTCTTCTGGACCTTGGGCACTTTTTACATCCTATGGAGATGCATATTTTGAGGTTCAAACATGGCCCTCTTCTCCACTTGTACCAGTGCTTGTGCATTATTTCTCTTCTTACCCTTAAGCTATATTGAGGAGTTCTATTGTACCTAATGTATACTCTCTAAAATAAGGCCCTTTTCACAAAACTCCAACTCTATCTCCATTAACTCCTGCATTTTGTAGAGTGACACAAAGGGAAATAGAGTCCGTTGAGGGGTGGATTCAAGAGATGATTCTGGAGTGATGAGGAAAGCAGTTGTAACAACCTTAGGAGACATCGGGGTTTGCAATGTCATGATTGGGATGTTAGGATCATGAGGCAGAAAGGGATGCCACTGCTATGACTATGGGTGAATATAGGCTAGGATTTACTATGGTAGTGGATGCTACAACTGAATGAATTAAACCTTGGGGGGCAAGGATGAATATCACAGGGAAAGTGAATGCATTGGATACCAATGCAAATGCATCAAATGACTAAAAAATAGGGGTAGGGAAGAAAGGGGTGGTGACTGAAATAGAGGGTTAGGGATGACTATAGTAGGGACACAAAATGTGATTTGGGTAGACAATAGGGTTTTGGTGCTAGAAGGGAAAGTTGTTGGAGAGGCAGAAGAGAGAAATAAATGGATAAAGGATGCACCTAAGGTTTCAGACATCACCAAAGCTAAAGTGGTGAGCTACTAAATTATTTGACTTGCTACTACTTCTTTATCTGACATATCCTTCTCCAAATTGATGAACTGGACTTCGTTTTGCTCTTGCTGCACCTGTTGGACCTGCTACACCTACTGTGCCAAAGTGGGAACTTCTAAAATGTCTCCTCCCATGGCTACTGATACTATCAAAGAGTTTGTATCAAAGGGGCAGGTCAAACCAGTCAGAGGCATCTTCACAATGTTTTGGGGCATAGGTGTAGTAGGAGTGCTCCTCTTCTTTGGAGTGGCATCCTCTTCTAGGAGTGATTGCTTACCCTTATCCTTGACAAGTGGCGCCTGGCTAGCATGTTGTTCTGGTACTACCATTGTGTCTTCAACCTTGTTGGGTCTTCGGGTACTCCTGGGCACATTATTGGAGAATAGGAGGGACTGGTAGGTTTCATAATGCTTTTCATATGCCTAATAGAAATTCTAATCTAAAACCAATGTTGGGTTAGATGCTTTCTTCCCATTGTGAACCCTCATGATCCACGAGTTCATTATTTTCTCATCTGACCATTTCATACTTTATTTTTTATCATCTTCAATACTTCATTATCGAGGTCATACGTCAGGTTTTGCATAGGGTTTTACTTGATCTCCATTGTGTAGAACTCATGCCACAAGGGTAAGGATACCATCCTTTCTACGTGTCATTATAGGTCAATCCTGGAGGGGTTATTGCAATGTACTTTGATGTTTAAGCACATACAACAATGAAAGATCTTTGATCTGATCTTGTCTTTAAAATATTTAGCAGGTTGTACCTCCATCATCGAGGAAGGTCAATCAAGCCAAACTTGTATAGTGTTACGATAAAAAATGCATTCTACCCATTGATCGATACTTTGATGTCATCGAGCTCGAAAGCCCAAGGGTAGATGTGCTAATTTCTTCATACTTTGTCGTACGTATCATTAGTGAAGTCACACTGATGGGTGACTTTGAAGGTGAATACATATTTAGTTGTGTAGTATGGCAACAAGAAACGTTTACTGATAAACCCAAATATTCGCACAACAAGACCTTGCATTAGCTGAAAAACATCACCAATTAGCCCCTATACCACATAGGCTCTCATCTCCCTTGGAACTTGCTCGCAAACACCATATATGATTTCCAAGGCTGGGCTGAGGAATTCTTTATTGAATTTATAGTATGACTCATGTCTTAATAGATTTTGAGTCCACTGGTAAATGGAGAGCACTTTGCCTTCCCTATTGATGTGGTTCTTAGTGATGAAGATGAAACAACTGTGCATGTGGTAGAAGAAGAACCATGCCATGAACAAGAAGCTTTAGAATTCCATGCTTTTTTTTATTTACATTTTGGATAGCTATATATGTAGCTACTATGACACCCAGTATGCCTAGTCAAAAAATATAGGCTTCACTCCCTACGACATGACATCGAGAGAATAGAATTCACATGAGGTATACATTCGGCAATCGATACCTGCCAGTTATACACTTGGGCATCCGTAGAGAGCCCGATGACCCATGCAAACATGGAGTAGAGGTCAATATTTTTTAACCTCCTCAAGGATTTGGGGATTTCTTGCAAAATTCTAGGCATTGGCTTCTCCATCAGCTGAGCTTCCATAAATTGCCTCATATGCACTGTGTTGGTGTATCTCTCATTTTGCTCAGTGTTGTTAATTTTTTTAATGGTAAAATCATAAGGAGGCCCTTGCCCATAAGCGAAAGCTTCATCCCCCATCGTGGAGTGTGAGAAGAGTTTTTGTGCTCTGATTTTTTCGGAGGCACTGTTGACCCGCGATTTTTGAAAGCATTTTTTTGTAAAATATGCATTTTATTAAAGAAGAAGTGGTTGGACAGATTTATTTAAAATTATTTTTAAGGTTAAATTCTTATTTGGAGATATAAGGTTGATAGTGTGTGGTTGAGATTTTTGGCTTGATTGTTGAGTGAGATTTTCTTAGAAGCTATTATTCCTTGAGCATGGTTTAATTAATTTGGAGAAATAAGGTGTAAAAGGATATATTGTTTGTATGCTTTATATTTTTTGGTAGTTGACTTCTAAGGATTGGAGTCATAAGGTGTTTTATGGAATAAATATTTTTGTGGTTACTTTTATGATCTAACCCTAACTTGGTGGCAAAGTTGAGGGTGGTGTTGGTAACAGGTTGAAGAACTATTCTCTTCTTCCTCAAACAAAGGTATGGGCAACTTCTTCCATGTATATTGTTGATGGTGTATTTTCTAAAATTGAGTTTGGAGTGAAAAGGTTGTCTACTAGGTATTCTTGTTGGTGTAAATCCCATTTTCTGGATATTGAAGATTGTTTATGCATTAAAATCATTGATGAGTTTTTTGGGTGAATGCATAATTCTGGTTGAGGAAGAGGAAGCATTTTTGCACTAGGGTTTATGTTAGTAAGTCTTGCTACTTGCATTGAGATGGTGAAACCCTTAGTTGGCTGTTTTGAGATTGATGGTTGAGTTGCTTCCATAGAGGTTGTTTTGATCAAGTTAATGCTTTACTTGATACATGATTTGGGCTTACTCCATTGAGATTGATTTGAGCAAGTTATTCTTTGCATTGGTGATTTATGTTGGTGGCTATTTTGTTCAAATATCTTTGGAGGGAAAAGGATGTCTACTAGTTTCCTTTTCATGTAGTGATTGGTTGAATGCTTCAAGGTTAATGTTGAGTTGAATGATGTTGGTTAAACCTTGTCTATAAGCATTGTTGTTAAAGCCCTAATTGGTTGAGAAAAGATATTGGTTGTGGAAAGAACATGAGTATCATTGTTATATGAGATATTGCATGGTTGGCAATTGTTGGGTTGTGTTTCATGTTCTTGAGAAAAGCATACTACATCTATCTTATTCTTTTGAGATTGAGATTGAGTTGAGATTGAGATTGGGAGTTAAGTATAGAACATATTGAGTCTCTAACAATTCTCTTTATGTTTCTATGAGATTTGAGATTGAGATTGGGAGTTAAGTATAGAACATATTGAGTCTCTAACAATTCTCTTTATGCTTCTATGAGGTTGATGAATCACATTGGGTCTCTAAAAATTCTCTTTGTGGGTTCATGCTAAGCAAGTTTTTCTTGATGAACTTGTGAGCTGATTTGGACAAGTTCTAGTGAAGACTTGTGAGCTGATTTGGACAGGTTCTAGTGAGGACTTGTGAGCTGATTTGGACAGGTTCTAGTGAGGACTTGTGAGCTGATTTGGACAGGTTCTAGTGAGGACTTGTGAGCTGATTTGGACAAGTTCTAGGGAGGACTTGTGAGCTGATTTGGATAGGTCCTAGCAGAGGACTTGAGGACAGAGTTGAAGTGGTTCTTTGAGAAGAACCTGAGGACAATTTTGACAAGTCTTTGAGAAGGCTTGTGTGCAGCAGAGATTGATTTGTTCAAGCTTTATGAGTTGAGCTTGGGACAGATCTGACGGAGTGAGGAAGACTTGTGCTGGACCGATCGACTGTGTTTAGTATAGGTTGATGAGTTGCTATGGAGGTGATCGGTGAGGACGAGAGGTCTCTTGAGGCTGAGCATTGAGGACAGGAGGTCTTCTGTGGAAAGGAGTTCCACGTGCTAGCAGAATAAGAGGTAGGTGATCTTCTGAAGTATCATTTCTAGAGCTGAGGGGAAGGATTCTCCTTTGGGCAGGAGGCTCATAAATTCATGAGGAGGGGAAGGATTCTCCTTTGGGCAGGAGGCTCATAAATTCATGAGGAGGGGAAGGATTCTCCTTTGGGTAGAGGCTCATAAATACTTGAGTAGGGGAAGGTTTCTCCTTTGGGATGAGGCTCATAAACATTGTAATTGGGAAGGATTCCCAAAGAACTTTGAGAAAGCTTTTAGAGAAAATATTTGAGTGGACGTAGCCCACCTTGGGTGAACCACGTTAAAATGGGTCTTCATTGTGTGATGTTTTTTGTGATGATTAATGCTATGATGATGCCATTGCTATCTAAAGTAAAAATTGATAAATGGTTAAGTCTTATACTGTTCACCCCCCCTCTCGGTATAAGTCTATGTTCTTCAATTGGTATCAGAGCAGGTCTCTCCAGGAAGAGCCTAACAGCTTGGAGAAGGATCCAACAGAGGAACATACAGATACAGAAAGTGATGAAGAGATTGAATTCGATCTAAAAGGTGAATTCTTTTTGGCCTTAAGAAATCTTGAAAAAATTAGGGAAGAGAATTCTATTCTAAGGCAACAAAGTCAGGAAGAAGAGATAGTAAGATCAGAACTATCTCAAAGTCTCATAGACTTTAAGATTCTAGCTGAAGAAGGGAAGAAGGTTGAACAGGTTCTAACAGAGGTTCTCAAAGGGAAGGAAGCTGATTGCAAGAAACTTGAAGAAGAAGTGGTGTCTCTTAGAGTTAAGTTGGAACAGCTGGTTCTCAAACAAAATATTCCTTTTGGAAAGCAAAAGGAGGATAGTCTCACCATTCAAGAAACAGGAACTTCAAGCAAGATCAACTTTCAAACAGAAGAGCGATGGATTCAAGTTGATCACAAGAAGAACAATCATCCAAGGCATCAAAACAGGTTACATAATACTTTCCATGGCTATTGTCTTTCTTGCAAAAAATTTGGTCACAAAGCTATGCATTGCAATAAGTTTGTGAATAACCATGATAAGGGAAATGTTAATTCTTTTGCACCTCTTGTGAATAAAGATATCATGTGTTACAAGTGCAATAATTTTGGGCATGTAGCAAGAATGTGTAATTTGGATAGATCTAGCAAAGAGTTTACTAGGAAAGGAAATGAAATCAAATCTAGATCTATGATAGTTCAAACTGCTTTTCATGCTCAAGATAAAGAGGAAAAATGGTATCTTGATAGTGGTTGCTCCAAACATATGACTGGTGAAAAAGAAAAGTTTTTGGTTTTGAAAGAAACAAATAGAGGGACAGTTAGTTTTGGAGATAACAGGTCAGCAAAAATTTGTGGGAAAGGAACTCTTAGTTTGGATGGAAAAACCAAAACAGAAAATGTGCTTTATGTAGAAGGTCTTAGACATAATCTTCTGAGTGTGAGCCAACTTTGTGATCAAGGGCACATAGTATCCTTCTTTTCAGATAGATGTGAGATAAGTAAATAAAAGAATGGAAAAATCATTGCTAGTGCTAAAAGGACTCCTAACAATATTTACATGTTAAGTGAGATAAAAAGGGAAAAGTGTTGTCTATCTCAAGAAGATGAGAGTTGGTTATGGCACAAAAGAATGGGACATTTGAGTTTTGATAACCTTGTCAATATTAGTCACAAGAAGGCTGTTAGAGACTTACCCAAAATAAAGAGACCACAAAACACCATCTGTGGTCCTTGTCAACATGGGAAACAGACCAGAACTAGTTTTAAATCTAAGGGGTACTCATCTTCCAAACCCTTGGATCTTATTCATACTGATTTATGTGGCCCCACCGGGACTCAAAGCATTCAGGGAGAAAGCTACTTCATGCTTTTTATAGATGACTTTTCTAGAATGACTTGGGTCACTTTTCTAAAAGAAAAATCTGAAGCTCTTGAGAAATTTAAAGCTTTCAAAGAAATGATAGAAAATGAGACTGATAAGAAAATCAAATGTTTGAGATCAGATAGAGGAGGAGAATTTACTTCAAATGAATTTGTGGAGTATTGTGAACAACAAGGAATTAAAAGAGAGTTTTCAGCAGCTAGAACTCCTCAACAAAATGGAGTAGTTGAGAGAAAGAACAGAACTATTGAAAATATGGCTAGGGCTATGCTGAATGAATCAAAGCTTTCAGATGGTTTTTGGAAAGAGGTAGTTAGTACAACAGTTTATATTATCACCAGGGCTCAGTTAAGAGTAAATCATCATAAAACTCCTTATGAACTATGGAAAGGGAGACCAACTACAGTGAAATATTTCAAAGTGTTTGGTAGTAAATGTTTCATCAGAAGGGAAGATCAGAACTTGGGGAAGTTTGATCCTAGATGTGATGAGGGGATTTTTCTTGGGTACTCCAACAAAAGCAAGGCCTACGAGATGCTACAACAAAAGAACTCATACTATCGTAGAAAGCATAAATGTGACAGTTGATGAGAAGATAGGAATACGAGAGTCAATACAAGAATTTGATGATGAGAATTGTCAAGAGGAATTCGAGAGAGGTTTCGAGATGAAGAAGAAGAAAGACAACAACTTCTCCCCAAAAATCCTTCCAGGTATGTTCAAAAACATCATCCAAAATATTTGATCATTGGTAATCTAGATAGCGAGACAAACAAGAAGAAGAGTTATTTCCTCACATGTTTCCACAGATATCTCCTTACTATCTCAGATTGAGCCAAAGGATCTCGGTGAAGCTTGTGCGAGATAAGTTTTGGACAAAAGCAATGGATGAAGAATTAAATCGAGATAGAGAAAAGTGAAACTTGGGAATTGGTTCCAAGACCTAAGGATAAGAATGTCATTGGTACCAAATGGATTTTTAGGAACAAACTCAATGAGGATGGTAAGATTGTCAGAAACAAAGCAAGGTTAGTTTGTAAAGGATATGCTCAAGTTGAAGGTATTGATTTTGAAGAGACCTTTGCTCCAGTTGCTCGTCTTGAAGCAATCAGAATGTTTTTAGCTCTCTCAAGTTTCAAGTCTTTCAAAGTGTATCAAATGGATGTTAAGTCAGCTTTCTTAAATGGTGTGTTAGAAGAAGAAGTTTACATAGAACAGCCAGAAGGATTTTTACTTTCAGAACATTCAGACTATGTGTGCAAGTTGAAAAAGGCTTTGTATGGGTTAAAGCAAGCTCCTAGGGCTTGGTACTCAAGACTTGATAGGTATCTTCATGAACAGGGATTCAGAAAAGGTATGGCAGATAGCAATCTATATATTAAAAATGAAGGCAATGATATGTTGATTGTGGTTGTTTATGTTGATGATATTATTTTTGGAGGAAACAATACTCAAATGTGTAAAGATTTTGCTAACAACATGCAGAAGGAATTTGAGATGTCTATGATTGGAGAGTTATCTTTCTTTTTAGGTCTTCATATTGCCCAATCAAAAGATGGTATATTTCTCTCTCAAGGAAAGTATATAAAAGAGATGTTAAAAAAATTTGGTATGATGGATAGCAAACCAGTTTGTACTCCAATGATTACAGGGTGCAAGTTGAGCAAAGATGATGAATCTCCAGTGGCAGATCAAAGGTTGTACAGGTCAATGATTGGCAGTTTACTATATGTTACAGCTACCAGACTAGATATCATGCAGGCAGTTGGGTTAGTAGCAAGATTTCAGGCAGCTCCAAAAGAAACTCATGTTATGGTAGTCAAGAGGATATTCAGATATTTGAAGGGCACTATGGACCTTGGACTTTGGTACCCCAAGGGTGATAAGTTTACTCTCACAGCTTATACAGATGCAGATTGGGCAGGAAGTATTGATGATAGGAAAAGCACTAGTGGTGGAGCTTTCTTTTTGGGAAGGAGTTTGGTTGCTTGGTTAAGTAAGAAACAACCTTTAGTTTCTTTATCTACAGCAGAGGTAGAGTACATAGCAGTAGTAGCTTGTTGCACACAGGTTTTATGGATGAAAACCACCTTGGAAGACTTCAAAATAAAGCATGATCAACCCATATCCATATTATGTGATAATACAAGTGCCATAAGTATCTCCAAGAATCCGGTAATGCACTCAAGAACAAAGCATATTCCTATCAAGTATCATTTTCTAAGAGAACAAGTTCAAGACAAGCAAGTTAAGTTAGAGTATGTGCCTACTAAAGAACAGATTGCTGATATCTTCACCAAACCTCTTCCAAGAGATACGTTTGAGTATTTAAGGGAGAAATTGGGAGTTTTACTCCCACCCCGAAATTAATCACCTCAACAGGAGGTGGGGGAGGGACTAAGCTAAGAGGCTCATTCTTAGTCCCAAGCCCCAAAGGTGACCCTTTGCCATTGATGACAAAGGGGAGAGATATGAGTAAGGGGGAGAGCCTCAAGTCAGGGGGAGCTGATTTCTATACAGCAATTTTGAGTTTCAGTGTTGTTGAGAAGCATGGTTTGCCATCAATGACAAAGGGGGAGATTGTTGGCAATTTTGGGTTTGAGATCCTAGCTTCTTGTCTATGAGTTGTCATTGATGTCAAAAGGAACTGGCATTAATGTCAAGAGGATTTATTGGCTTCAAAGGTTGAAGATTCCAAAGAATCTTTTCTAGAAGATTTCGGAGAGATTCCATGTGGCAGATGAAAAGGTTTTTATCAAAACCATGGCAGGTTTAAGGGTTTTTATTAAAACCAGGTGGATGCATTAAGGGTTTTTCTCAAAACCACTCTCAGCTTAATGCAAAGGCTGGAGACACTTATTAATTAAATAACTTAATTAATAAAACCTTTTTAAGGTTTTTTAATTAATTATTTATTTGATTTAGTGATTAAATTATTTTAATAATTTAATGGGTTCTCCACCTAAGGTCTAAGGTCTAAAAGACCTTTGATTATTTTTTAAATAATCAAAAGGGTTTCATAAACCCTAAAGTTGTTTCGAAGGTGCCAAAATAATATTAATTCAAAAAGTTTGAATTATCCTCCCGTCGACATCGTGCATAGCATGGAAGTTTGGCTATATAAGCCATAACCTATAGTCCAAAGCAATGGTGTAAAAGAAATTCGAATTGCGCAAAAGTTGGGAAGTAAAAGCTACGGCTATCATTTTTTTTTGCCACGTTTATCCACCGCCAAAGGGTTAAGGAGAAGGAGACTCTTGCTAGCCTTCAAGCTAGCGTCGTTGGCCTAGTGGCAATGACTATTCTACGAAGGCGCTTGAAGGGAGGTCAAGCGTTCGACTCCCATCGTGGAGTGTGAGAAGAGTTTTTGCGCTCCGATTTTTTTGGAGGCACTTGTTGACCCACGATTTTCGGAAGCATTTTTTTGGTAAGGTTTTTTAAATAAAATCTGCATTTTGTTAAAGAAGAAGTGGTTGGGCAGATTTATTTAAAATTATTTTTAAGGTTAAATGCTTCTTTGGAGATATAAGGTTGATAGTGTGTGGTTGAGATTTTTGGCTTGATTGTTGAGTGAGATTTGCTTAGAAGCTATTATTCCTTGAGCATGGTTTAATTAATTTGGAGAAATAAGGTGTAAAAGGATATATTGTTTGTATGCTTTATATTTTTTGGTAGTTGACTTCTAAGGATTGGAGTCATAAGGTGTTTTATGGAATAAATATTTTTGTGGTTACTTTTATGATCTAACCCTAACTTGGTGGCAAAGTTGAGGGTGGTGTTGGTAACAAGTTGAAGAACTATTCTCTTCTTCCTCAAACAAAGGTATGGGCAACTTCTTCCATGTATATTGTTGATGGTGTATTTTTTGAAATTGAGTTTGGAGTGAAAAGGTTGTCTACTAGGTATTCTTGTTGGTGTAAATCCCATTTTCTAGATATTGAAGATTGTTTATGCATTAAAATCATTGATGAGTTTTTTGGGTGAATGCATAATTCTGGTTGAGGAAGAGGAAGCATTTTTGCACTAGGGTTTATGTTAGTAAGTCTTGCTACTTGCATTGAGATGGTGAAACCCTTAGTTGGCTGTTTTGAGATTGATGGTTGAGTTGCTTCCATAGAGGTTGTTTTGATCAAGTTAATGCTTTACTTGATACATGATTTGGGCTTACTCCATTGAGATTGATTTGAGCAAGTTATTCTTTGCATTGGTGATTTATGTTGGTGGCTGTTTTGTTCAAATATCTTTGGAGGGAAAAGGATGTCTACTAGTTTCCTTTTCATGTAGTGATTGGTTGAATGCTTCAAGGTTAATGTTGAGTTGAATGATGTTGGTTAAACCTTGTCTATAAGCATTGTTGTTAAAGCCCTAATTGGTTGAGAAAAGATATTGGTTGTGGAAAGAACATGAGTATCATTGTTATATGAGATATTGCATGGTTGGCAATTGTTGGGTTGTGTTTCATGTTCTTGAGAAAAGCATACTACATCTATCTTATTCTTTTGAGATTGAGATTGAGTTGAGATTGAGATTGGGAGTTAAGTATAGAACATATTGAGTCTCTAACAATTCTCTTTATGTTTCTATGAGATTTGAGATTGAGATTGGGAGTTAAGTATAGAACATATTGAGTCTCTAACAATTCTCTTTATGCTTCTATGAGGTTGATGAATCACATTGGGTCTCTAACAATTCTCTTTGTGGGTTCATGCTAAGCAAGTTTTTCTTGATGAACTTGTGAGCTGATTTGGACAAGTTCTAGTGAAGACTTGTGAGCTGATTTGGACAGGTTCTAGTGAGGACTTGTGAGCTGATTTGGACAGGTTCTAGTGAGGACTTGTGAGCTGATTTGGACAGGTTCTAGTGAGGACTTGTGAGCTGATTTGGACAGGTTCTAGTGAGGACTTGTGAGCTGATTTGGACAAGTTCTAGGGAGGACTTGTGAGCTGATTTGGACAGGTCCTAGCGAGAGGACTTGAGGACAGAGTTGAAGTGGTTCTTTGAGAAGAACCTAAGGATAGTTTTGACAAGTCTTTGAGAAGGCTTGTGTGCAGCAGAGATTGATTTGTTCAAGCTTTATGAGTTGAGCTTGGGACAGATCTGACAGAGTGAGGAAGACTTGTGCTGGACCGACTGACTGTGTTTAGTACAGGTTGATGAGTTGTTGTGGAGGTGATCAGTGAGGACAGAGGTCTCTTGAGGCTGAGCATTGAGGACGGGAGGTCTTCTGTGGAAAGGAGTTCCACGTGCTAGCGGAATAAGAGGCAGGTGATCTTCTGAAGTATCATTTCCAGAGCTGAGGGGAAGGATTCTCCTTTGGGTAGGAGGCTCATAAATTCGTGAGGAGGGGAAGGATTCTCCTTTGGGCAGGAGGCTCATAAATTCGTGAGGAGGGGAAGGATTCTCCTTTGGGCAGAGGCTCATAAATACTTGAGTAGGGGAAGGTTTCTCCTTTGGGCTGAGGCTCATAAACATTGTAATTGGGAAGGATTCCCAAAGAACTTTGAGAAAGCTTTTAGAGAAAATATTTGAGTGGACGTAGCCCACCTTGGGTGAACCACGTTAAAATGGGTCTTCATTGTGTGATGTTTTCTGTGATGATTAATGCTATGATGATGCCACTGCTATCTAAAGTAAAAATTGATAAATGGTTAAGTATTATACTGTTCACCCCCCCCTCTCAGTATAAGTCTATGTTCTTCAACTTAGAGTGAATAAAAGTTAAAACACCAGGATACATACACTTGCACACAGAAGTTTCGGAAGCCAGAGGAAGAAATCTTTTATTGCTTGTAATCCAGTACATGTACATCAAGCTTGTAAACGTCCAAGAGCCGACCCTTTTCATGGTCGACTCACTCCTATTTATACCCTAAAAAGAGTATCTTCTACTACGTACATTTAATTTCTTCAATCAATTACAAGTAATTGTCTACAGTTTCTAATAATATACAACGGATTTTCCATAGATTGGATAGATTTCCTTCTAGCTAACTTAGATGAGCCTGTTATTCTGCAATCATCTAGCGGACCTGCCAGGTTATAATCAATAGACCATTCTTCAAAAATTAGCACCTGATGTCAGTGCATGTCCCCAGTTGCCAAAAATATACTTTATTCCTTTATAGCTGGCGTGTCGCGAAATCACGACATTATTTCCTTGCTTTGCTCTTTTGTCGCCTCCAGCCGTGAAAATGAGACATGTCACGAAATCGTGACATTCATCTCTTGTTTTGCTCTTCTGCCGCTTCCAGCCACGAAAATGAGACATGTCATGAAATCGCGACATTCGTCTCTTGTTTTGCTCTTCTGCCGCTTCCAGCCGTGAAAATGAGACATGTCGCGAAATCGCGACATTCGTCTCTTACTTTGCTCTTTTGCTGCCTCCTACCGTGAAAATGAGACATGTCATGAAATCGCGACATTCGTCTCTTGCTTTGCTCTTCTGCCGCTTCCAGTCGTGAAAATGAGACATGTCATGAAATCATGACATTCTTTCCTTGCTTTGCTCTTCTGCCGCTTCCAACCGTGAAAATGAGACATGTCACGAAATCGCGACATTCGTCTCTTGCTTTGCTCTTCTGCCGCTTCCAGCCATGAAAATGAGACATGTCACGAAATCGTGACATTCTTTCCTTGCTTTGCTCTTCTGTCGCTTCCAGCCACGAAAATGAGACATGTCACGAAATCGTGACATTCTTTCCTTGCTTTGCTTTTCTTCGCTTCCAGCCACGAAAATGAGACATGTCGTGAAATCGCGACATTCTTCTCTTGCTTTGCTCTTCTGCTTCCGGCCCGCGAAAATGAGACATGTCACGAAATCGCGACATTCTTTCCTTGCTTTGGTTTTTTGCCGCTTCGCGCGAAAATGCGACATGTCGCGATATCGCGACATTTGTCTCTTGCTTTGCTCTTGAGCTTCCATGCCGAAAATGCGACATGTCGCGATATCGCGACACTTTTCCTCCTTAGCTTTCTCTTCTTCTCATATGTGATATCGACACTTTTCCTTCTTGCTCTTTCTCTTCTCTTTAGCCGAAAATACAACATGTCGCGATATCGCGACACTTTTCCTCCTTGCTCCTTTTTGTTGCTCTTAGCCATGAAAATGCAACATGTCGCGATATCGCGACACTTTTGCCTCCTTGCTCCCTTTTGTTGCTCTTAGCCACGAAAATACAACATGTCGCGATATCGTGACACTTTTTCCTCATTGCTCTTTCTCTTTGCTTTGAACCGCGAAAATGCAACATGTCGCGATATCGCGACACTTTTTCCTCCTTGCTCCTTTTTGTTGCTCTTAGCCACGAAAATGAAACATGTCGCGATATCGCGACACTTTTGCCTCTTGCTCTCTTTTGTTGCTCTTAGCCACGAAAATACAACATGTCGCGATATCGCGACACTTTTTCCCCATTGCTCTTTCTCTTCGCTTTGAACCGCGAAAATGCAACATGTCGCGATATCGCGACACTTTTTCCTCCTTGCTCTTTCTCTTTGCTTTGGACCACGAAAATGCAACATGTCGCGATATCGCGACACTTTTTCCTCCTTGCGGTGTTTTGCTTTTTCTTTGATCTTTAGCATATGGGCCACTTTGGTCTTCTTGGAAAATATGCAAAAAGGTGCATCAGCTATTTTTCTGTAGTTAGTCACTTTTTGACTAACATTCTTGGTGCCTTTCGGGGGAATTTTTGCTCGCAAAAATAGAGACCAGGCCTTTATCCATTGGGAAACGGAGTCACCAGCACAGTTGCGAAAAGTAAACTTTTCGAGCGAAAAAACAAAAGAAAAAGAATGCACTTTGGAATACAAGTGATCTTCACCTTATCAGAACCTTTCTTTTACCGCTTAGGTATTTAACCTTTGTCTGAAGAACACAAAAATTCAATTCTGGGAGCTGGTCCCAGCTCTAGCTGCTGGGATTTCTTAGGTGGCTGGAACACTTCGGGAGCAGAAGAATGACCATTTCCTTCGCTTGGAAGGATTCTAACAGGGAAACTTCCTCCCAGGAGTGAGCGTCAATCCTTCTTATTGTCTTCTGGAAATATTAGGCCGTAAAAAAGGGAAATATTTACAAAACTTCAAACTTATAATATACTGTACATATAATGGTGATCTGTAGTTTTTACTGGAAATACAATTTTAGGTGAAAAGCGTTCACCGTGATGGGTAGAACCCATCCATCTTGATATTTTAACTGGAAGGCATTGAATTGCTTTTCTAAAACAATTTTGAATGGCCCCTCCCAGAATGCATCAAACTTGTCATGATGTCCTGGCTTTGCTTTCTTGACATTCCATTTTAATACCAGGTCACCTGTTTTAAATTTCTTGAAAGTGGTTTTCTTATCGAACCACCCGACTGTTTTTACCATATGCTTTTGATGATGATCGTAGGCTTGTTCCCTAGATTCTTCAAGCTATAGAAGTTGCATCAGTCGGGCGTCCATTGGATGGCCTTCATCTTCGTTGACTTGGTTTAGCATTCTCAACGCGGGTATTTCCATATGAATCGGCAGAACAACTTCTTTGCCATAAACCAAAGCATATGGCGAAGTATTGATTGATTTTTTTATTGAGATTCTGTCGGCCCACAGGGCTTGATTCAGGAGTGAGTGCCAGTTCTTCTTATTGTCCTCTAATGTTCTTTTCAGAATTCTCAGAAGATTCTTATTAGTAGACTCAGCTAATCCATTACCTTGTGGGTAATAATTAGAGGAAGTCTTCAGGTAAATTCCATATCTACTGATGAATTCGATCATCTTTGCACTAGTGAAAGGGGATCCATTGTCTGTAATCAAAGAATATGGTATGCCAAACCTTGTGATTAGACTTTCGATGAATTCTATCACCACTTCTGAATCAGCTTTCTTCGTAGGCACTACTTCTGCCCACTTGGTGAAATAGTCCATGGCAGTGAGAATGTATTTGTGGCCTGATGATGAGTTTGGCTCTATTATCCCTATGAAATCCAACCCCCACTGCTGGAATGGTTCCTCGACTTGAATAGGCTTTAAGGGCATGGGTGCATTCCTGTTTCTTCCCACATACCTCTGACACTGTTCACACCTCTGGGTCACTTTGTACGCATCTAGGAAGATGGAAGGCCAATAACATCCAGCTCTAAGGATCTTCAAAGCTGTAGTTCGGCCTGCATAATGTCCCCCTGAAAAACCCCCATGAAATTCATCTAACACTTTCTGCTTTTCATTATCGGGAACGCATTTTAACAATACACCATCGATGTTAATCCTGTACAACCCCTCTGTTCGAAGGGTATATTTCAATGCTTGGGTTCTGAATCTCCTTCTCTGGGAAGCGTTCATATCTTCAGGGCATGACCCAGTCTAAAAATACCTCACAAAGTCATCGATCCAACCCGAACTCACTCTGTCTTGGTGTTGCTCTGTGTTTGCCATGACGGGGTGGCTCTCCCCATATCCACTTGCAGCTTGCTTGGCCAATTCTTGGCACAAAGCTCTCCTCTCGACTATTTTAGTAGGATGTATTTCTACATCATACTCTTGGATGCGAGTCACCCATCCAGCTCTTTTTTCACCCAATTCTCCTTGAATTATGAAGTTCCTTACATCGGGATGAATAACATACACCATCGTCCGACTCTGGGATAAGAAGTGTTTTAGCTTATTCAAGGATTTCATAATTGCGTATACTTGTTTTTCTATGAAGTTGTACCTTTCCTCATGTTTGTGCATGGTGGAACTCAGAAAGGCTATGGGTCTTTCTTCGTCATCTGCTCCTTTTTGAGTGAGAACTGCAGCATAACTATTTTGCTCTCCGACAGCATATAGTATGAAACCTCGGGAATAGTCAGGGTTGACTAGCACAGGAGCTTGAGCGATGGCTTCTAGAATTTTTTGAAAAGCTTCTTTCCTTGGCTCTGTCCATTTGAAAGGAGCGTCCTTTTTCAATAATTCAGTCATTGGCTTAACTGTTTGGGCAAAATCCGCAATGAATTTTTTGACGAAATTTATTTGCCCAAAGAAAGACTGCAAACCTTTCTTGTTAACTGGGAGCGACAACTCAAGAAGCGCCTTTACTCTATCAGGATCAATTGATAGCCCAACTTTAGAAATAACATGCCCAAGGAGTATTCCTTCTTCCACAGCAAAAATGGATTTATTAGGATTTAGTGATATCCCAAATTCTCTACATTTCTCAAATACTTGCTGTAGATGAGTGGCATGGTCCTTTTTGTCGTGAGAAAAAATAGTCATGTCATCTAAATAGACGACAATAATTTTGTTCGCAAGCTCCCCAAAAGCTACGTCCATGGCTCTCTGGAAAGTTGCTCCTACGTTAGATAATCCAAAGGGCATCCTTTGGTATGCAAATGTTCCCCACTTAGTGGTGAACGCAGTCTTGTATTGATCTTCATTTCTCACCCAAACTTGATTGTAACCAGAAAAGCCATCTAACAGAGAAAACCTTTCTGCTCCCGCCACAGTATGAAGGATTGGGTCAATCTGGGGTAAAGGATAGTGATCCTTTAAAGAGGCTCTGTTCAAATTTCTGAAATCGATGCATAGTCGTATTTCTCCATTTTTCTTGTGGACTGGAACTAAATTTGCCACCCAGGTAGAGTGCTTGATTGGGTATATTATCTTAGCCTGCAGGAGTTTTAACAACTCTTGTTTCATTAAGGCTTCAATCTTGGGATTCACAGGCCTCTGCCTCTGCCTAAAAGGTTTAGCTCCTTCCTCTAGTTCGATGGTATGCTGAATGACCTCTTTCCTGTACACTTTCAGATCACTATAAGTCCAGGCTATTATATCTGGATATTCTCTACATAACTATTTTATTTGTTCTAGTTCTACCACTGTACAATCGGTCCCCACTTTGATCATTTTGCCCGGTTCTAGTTCTATTTCCTTATACCGACGTTCATCTACCTTGATCCTTCGACCTACAGCTCTGTCGCTATTGTCGAAAAGGCTCTCCAGGGTGATCAGTCCCCTGGGGATATGATTATTTCTCAGTTGAATAAGGCTCTCTTCGTCCTCTTCTTGTAACGCTCTTTCTGTAGAGCAATTCATCTCATGAATCAAAAAATCTAGGATCTGCTCATCGTTTTCAAATACCTGCCAAAAAATGTCCTTGTCGGGCACAGAAGGCCTGTATATAAGTCTAACTATTTTAGACTTCTGAATAACATTGCTGACTGGGCAAAAATTTGATCCTACTGATGCTAACAAGTCTGCATGTGTGTTCTTCTCTCTGGAAATGGATTTCATGTTTAGTGCTTCAAAATTTTCCAATAGATCTAACACTTTGTTTTTGTAAGCCCTTAGGTAATGTTGCTTACAAATGCACTTGCCAGTAACTTGTTTAACGATCAGCTCTGAATCTCCATAGATCAGCAGTTGTTTTACACCCAGTTTTTTAGCTTTCTTGAGTCCCAAACACAAGGCTTCGTATTCAGCTGCGTTATTGGTGCAACTCCATGTCAACCTATATGAAAAGACTTTTTCTTTTCTAGTGGGTGAAATCAGGACGATTCCAGCTCCTGCTCCATTTTTGCACCTTGACCCATCAAAGTACAATTTCCATAACTGGTTGGTTGAATCATCTGTTTTAGGGACAACAATAGGGAGCTTTTTTGGTTTCTCAATGGAATAGCTTCCCATTTCTGTCTCTATCATAGCATTGAAGTCTTTCATTGAAAACTGATCTTCAGATTGGAGTTCCTCCAGGGTTTCTTCCATTAAATCGATATTCTCCAATTCCTCGGACATCATGTTGACGGTAGTTGTTTCTTCTAGTCTTTCCACATGAAAAGTAGATGGTTTTTCATTGTAGATCTTGACTCTTTTACCTTTGAAAGGTACCTCCAAATGCGAATAATCTAGTGATAGATAACCTCCCAGTTTGGCTGTGAACTCTCTGGATAAACACATACCAAAATATGGTTCTAAGTCTACAACGACTACTTCTTGTATGACGACGCTTCGGCATTCTGTGGAGTTGAATAGGGATATCTTTGATCACCCCGATAGTTTTTATTGGAGTACCATCCAATTGCAACACACCAGGATGACTTCGAGTATATTCCATCCCCATTATGTCACATACGGCTTTCGGCATCACCGTAGTTGCGGCCCTTGAATCAATCATGCAATTGTGAACTATCCACCCCTCCATTTGCAAGGATAGATAGAATGGGGGCGGTCTATTTTTCCCAGAGGTTGGCACAACATTTGCTTGTATAACATTTGAGGAAGAGGTATTATTCTTTAAATTTAAGGATTCTTGGAGGAGGTCAATCTGACCAAGAATTTGCAGTGCATCATACATGCTTATCTTGGAAGGAGTCCTCTTCATTTCTTCTGCAATGTTGAATGAAAGGGTTGCAGTTGGGGATACCTCAGTACTCTTTTCCCTTCCACTAGTAGATGCGTCGTATCTATCTCTATAGACCTGCGTAGCTTCTGTTCTTTGCCTTTTTGTCAATGAAGGAAATCTGAGTCTTTCCTTCGCTTGCTCTTGAGCCTCGCTCCCTTTTCTAGGAGGAAATTCTTTTCTCGGTGTAGCCACAGAAGTCTGAGGAGGGTCAGAACGTCCTTTCTCATTCGACTGGTTTTTCTGTGGAGTTGCCCTGGGGGCAGGAGGAAAACCTAGTGGTTGGAGTTCCTTAGGGTCGGCTTGTAATGACTTTTTTCCCGACCTTGTCAGGACTGAGACTTGTTCCATGGATGGCATTGCCAAATTGTGGTGGACTTCTCTGATTATGTTCACTTGTCCCTTGCCGGTTTCTTTGGCTCTTTCATTAATAACCGCTTGCACATGATGTTGATGAATCATGCATGAATCTTCTCCATGAGGATCATTGCAAGTGGTACACCAGTAGTCGAAATTAGTGGGTTCTCCATTATCTCCTATCTCATTCGCATACACCACATTTTTTTATCTTGTCCTCTTCCACTTGTTGAAGCACCTTCCTTTTGTATCTGTGGAAATCTTCTTGCTTGGATATTCCGTTCCGCCTCTCTCTTTTTCATGGACGCCATTTCATTTGACAATGTCTTCATTGTATCAATTATGGTCGTGTATTGATCATTGGGGGGAGCTGATGCAAGGGGTGTGGTTGGTAATGCAAGGAATGTAGGAGGTGCAGCTATAGCTGGGAGGGCATGCATTGATGGGAGTACAGGCAGTTTAGAGATTGATGCTTGGGAAAGCTCTGGTAAAATTGGCAATAGACTCTTTGATGGATATCTTTTTGTAGCGATGAGATCAGCTTCGCCCTTTGTTGCCTCTACATAGATCCCAGGAAAAGTGGTTACACGGGATTGCCTTATTATCATACTGAGATCTGAATCAAAAGCCCTTAAATAATAGCATATAGCTTGTTCTTTCATGGGCTTTAGGCCTTGAGGTACTCTATCACGAGTTCTGGTAAATCTGATGTTGAAATCTTGGATTTCTTCTTGTGGATGCCTCTCAATGACAGTGAATTGATTCAGCAATGTGAAAGGATCCACATGTATATTAAATTCATCGACCAGACGGCCGGCCAGTACTGCCCAAGAAGTAATGGATCCAGCGGGAAGCGCTCTGTACCAATAGAGCATCTTTCCTTTCAAAGATATAATCAACAATCTGACCATTACATCTTCCTGAGTGATGTTGTAAATAGATGCTAGCATTGATACATCTAAACAGTGCTCATCTACTATTTTGCCTATTCCGTCAAAGGTCGGTAATGCTTTTAGTGCAGCTTGTGGAATTTGGTGGTGTGTTCCCAAGTTCAAAGGGCCAGTTTGATTCCACACAAGATGCGCTGGGGTAGGGGCGGCTGCCATGATTGCTAAAGGAGTTACAACCGCTATGGGATTGCTTGCAGATGCTCCTACAATGGGTGTTAAAGAGGTGCTAATGGTGTCGGGCGGATTTGATCGTGCGGCTAGCACAGGGTGTGCTTTTAGGCTTTCGAGATGTAGTTCAAAGAACTCGATAGGTTCTTCAGAGTTTCTAGCTCGGGATCTGGTTATCATATGGCTATATAACCAGAAGGTTTCTAGACAAGGTCTTTCTTTTATGGTCTAAATTGCAATGGAGTCGCCAGGTGGTTTTTCTTGAGATTTTCAACAAAAAGGCTCTTAAGGTAAAACACCAAAACTTATACAATACTGTGGGATTGTTGGTCCCACCGGGCATGCCAAAAACTGTTGGAACAAAATCTGCCTTCGGTTAATAGTGTTGCGCCTTAGACTTTGCCAACATTGAATAGACAGATCTTGCTTGAGATCATCTGTCTAGTCTCCAGAGAAGGCTGGTTCCTTTGAGTTTTTTAGAGAAAAGGGGAACAAGAGATAAGGGAAATATAGCCTAAGCTAGAAACTTTTCTCATGGTACAGATTGGACAACAACAAACATTGATGATGCAGATTACAACTTTCAGAGTTTTCTTTATATCTTCTTATAGAAAACATGAATTCTTGAGTGCGCCTTTTAGATATTCGTCTAAAAGCATGTAACTATATTTTAATGTTCAACTCTAGAAACAAGATTTATACGTGCACAGTCCAGATTTCAGAATAGATACATTATAAAACTTAGAGTGAATAAAAGTTAAAACACCAGATACATACACTTGCACACAAAAGTTTCGAAAGCCAGAGGAAGAAATCTTTTATTGCTTGTAATCCAGTACATGTACATCAAGCTTGTAAACGTCCAAGAGCCGACCCTTTTCATGGTCGACTCACTCCTATTTATACCCTAAAAAGAGTATCTTCTACTACGTACATTTAATTTCTTCAATCAATTACAAGTAATTGTCTGTAGTTTCTAATAATATACAACGGATTTCCCGTAGATTGGATAGATTTCCTTCTGGCTAATTTTAGATGAGCCTGTTATTCTGCAATCATCTAGCGGACCTGCCAGGTTATAATCAATAGACCATTCTTCAAAAATCAGCACCTGATGTCAGTGCATGTCCCCAGTTGCCAAAAATATACTCTATTCCTTTACAGCTGGCGTGTCACGAAATCACGACATTCTTTCCTTGCTTTGCTCTTTTGTCGCCTCCAACCGTGAAAATGAGACATGTCACGAAATCATGACATTCGTCTCTTGTTTTGCTCTTCTTCCGCTTCTAGCCACGAAAAATGAGACATGTCCGAAATTCGATCGACGACATTCATCTCTTGTCTTTGCTCTTCTCTTCCGTGCCGGAAAATGAGACATGTCACGAAATCACGACATTCGTCTCTTACTTTGCTCTTTTGCTTGCCTCCCGTGCCGTGAAAATGAGACATGTCATGAAATCGTGACATTCGTCTCTTGCTTTGCTCTTCTACCGCTTCCAGCCGTGGAAAATGAGACATGTCACGAAATCATGACATTCTTCTCTTGCTTTGCTCTTCTGCCGCTTCCAGCCGCTGAAAATGAGACATGTCACGAAATCACGACATTCTTCTCTTGCTTTGCTCTTCTCCGCTTCCGGCCGCGAAAATGAGACATGTCGCTGAAATCGTGACATTCTTCTCATTGCTTTGCTTTTCTGCTTCCGCGTGAAAATGAGACATGTCATGAAATCGTGACATTCTTTCCTTGCTTTGCTTTTTGCTTCCGAAAATATGAGACATGTCCTCGTTGACATTCGTCTCTTGCTTTGCTCTTCTCCGCTTCCGGCCGTGAAAATGAGACATGTCGGATAAAATCATGTGACATTCTTTCCTTGCTTTGGTTTTTTCTCGCCCCCGAAAAATGAGACATGTCACGAAATCGCGACACTTCGTCTCCTTGCTTTGCTCTATCTGCTTAGCCGGGGACGAAAATGACCAACATGTCATGATATCGCGACACTTTTGCCTCCTTGTGCTTTCTCTTCTCTTTTGCCATGAAAATACAACATGTCGCGATATCGCGACACTTTTTCCTTCTTGCTCTTTCTCTTCTCTTTAGCCGCGAAAATACAACATGTCGCGATATCGCGACACTTTTTCCTCCTTGCTCCTTTTTGTTGCTCTTAGCCACGAAAATGCAACATGTCACGATATCGCGACACTTTTGCCTCCTTGCTCCTTTTTGTTGCTCTTAGCCGCGAAAATGCAACATGTCGCGATATCGTGACACTTTTCCTCCTTGCTCTTTCTCTTCGCTTTGAACGCACGAAAATACAACATGTCGCGATATCGCGACACTTTTCCTCCTTGCTCCTTTTTGTTGCTCTTAGCCACGAAAATGAAACATGTCACGATATCGTGACACTTTTGCCTCTTGCTCCCTTTTGTTGCTCTTAGCCGCGAAAATACAACATGTCGCGATATCGTGACACTTTTTCCCCATTGCTCTTTCTCTTCGCTTTGAACCGCGAAAATGCAACATGTCACGATATCGTGACACTTTTTCCTCCTTGCTCTTTCTCTTTGCTTTGGACCGCGAAAATGCAACATGTCGCGATATCGCGACACTTTTTCCTCCTTGCGGTGTTTTGCTTTTTCTTTGATCTTTAGCATATGGGCCACTTTGGTCTTCTTGGAAAATATGCAAAAAGGTGCATCAGCTATTTTTCTGTAGTTAGTCAATTTTTTACTAACAACAATACAATGATAACCAAATTTTTACCTTCCTTTTTGAAATATACACATGGATCTTCTTTGCTTTTTCCTAGCCCAAGTGTCAAAAAAAACCTATCAATTTTTTGGTTCCACATACTTGGAGACTGCTTCAACCCGTAAAGAGACTTCTTCAACTTGCATACCAAGTTTTCCTTACCTTTTACCCTAAAGCATTCTGGTTGTGACATATATATCTTCATCAAGTTCACCATGTATAAAAGTTGTCTTTACATCCATATATTGTATTTCAAAATCAACAGTAGCAAAAATAGGCAACATAATTCTAATTGATGTTAGTTTAGCCATAGGAGAAAAAATCTCACCAAATTCAATTCCCTTAATTTGAGAAATTCCTTTTGCTACAAGATGAGATTTGTGTGGGTGTATTCCAATTTTTATTCATTTATTCTATATTCAAAAACTTATATATATATATATATATATATATATATATATATATATATATATATATATATATATATATATATATATATATATATATATATATATATAGAACGTAAGGAAGGTGAGGAAGGGGGTTGGAGAAGAAGGAGGAAGGGAGTCGGCGTGGAGGGATAAGGAAAGGAAAGGAGAGATAAGGGGCACAATAATAGGGAGGAAAGGGAATACGAGAGAATAGGGAGAGGAGAGAATATCGGGAGAGGAAAAATAAAATCTTGCCGACAATTAAACCTTGCCGACAAACACCGTTGTTTTCACACTGAGCCTAGAAAAACTAGATATTTCTAGGCCTTAACCCTCTTCACATTTGCAACATTCTCCCCCTTAAAGTTGAGAGGACTGACAACACAGTCTCTCAGCTTTATAAATTGAGCTTTAGCCATCGCTTTGGTGAAGATATCTGCAACATTCTCCAAAGTGCGGCAGAATTGAAGCTCAACAATTTCTTGCTCCACCATATCTCGGATGAAGTGGTACTTCATATCAAAATGTTTCGTTCTACTATGGTGGATTGGATTGTATGCCAACTGAATGGCACTGATGTTGTCGCAGTAGATTCTGGTCGGACCACTTTGCTGCTCTCCAATCTCTTCCAGCAGTTTTCTTAGCCACAAGGCTTGAGTACTAGCATAGGTGACTGCTATATACTCAGCTTCTGTAGAAGACAACGCTACCACAGTTTGCTTTTTGGAACTCCAAGTTATTAGTCCTGATCCCAGACTAAAACAATTCCCTAAAGTTGATTTTCTATCATCAATGTTGCTGCCCCAATCACTATCACTGAAGCCTACAAGCTTGATAGTGTTACATTTATGGTACTGGATTCCAAAATCCAATGTACCCTTCACATATCTAAGAATTCTCTTAGCTTCCTGCAAATGCAGTTCAGATGGGCTAGCCATAAATCGAGAGACAAGAGAAACAACATACTGAATATCAGGTCTAGTGTTGGCGAGAAACATCAAACTCCCAACCATACTTCTGAAAGTGGTCACGTCAACTTTTGATGCTCCATCATCTTTGCTTAATTGGATCCCATGTCCAACTGGAGTTGCAACTGGTTTGCAATGCTCCATAGCAAACTTCTTGATCATGTCCCGAGCATACTTATGTTGACAGATGAAGATCCTTGTATCTGATTGATGAACCTCCATTCCAAGAAAGTAGTGCATTAAGCCAAGATCCTTCATCTCAAACTGCTTCATCATGGAGCGCTTGAACTCCATATTCATTTTTTCATTACTACCCATGAATATGAGATCATCCACATACAAGCAAACTATGAGGATGTCATTACCTTGCTTCAGGTAGTAAAGGGTGGGTTCATTTTTGCTTCTGGTGAACCCAAAATCTTTGAAGTACCCATCAATGCGTGAGTACCAAGCTCGTGGTGCCTGCTTGAGGCCATAGAGTGCCTTTTTCAGTCTGTAAACAAGGTGCTCCTTACCTTTCTCTTGAAATCCTTGAGGTTGCTCAACATACACTTCCTCTTTCAAGTACCCATTGAGAAAGGCACTCTTCACATCCATGTGTTGAATTTTCCAACCTTTGTGAGCAGCTAAAGCAAGAACTGTTCTGATGGTCTCCTGTCTGGCTACAGGAGCAAATGTCTCCTCATAATCAATACCATATTTCTATGTAAATCCTTTTGCAACCAATCTTGCTTTGTGCCTTTCAATGCTTCCATCAGCATTGAATTTGGTCTTGAAGACCCATTTGCATCCAACACATTTCTTGCCTTTAGGAAGCTTTACCAGCTCCCAAGTGTCATTGTTTTTTATAGAGGTTATCTCCTCTTTCATGGCATCTTGCCAAATTTTTTGAGTACATGCCTTCTCATAACTAGAAGGTTCAAGTTGTGCACTAGTTAACAAGGCATAGTTAACTATATCTCCCCGAGGTTCTTGGGAGTCATCATCACCATACAAATGCATATTTTCAAGTCTTTGCAAGACTGAACTCATTTCACTAGCTTGACTTCTAGTATATCTTCTTTGAAAGTTTTTATCCAACATCTGATAAGATGGATGATGTTGGAGTGTTCTCTTACCTCTGGATGGAGAATCAATATCCATCGGTGAAGAACTTACTGACTTCTGTGGAGAAGGACTTGGTGAAGAAGTTGAACTAGAAGATGAACTTGGGCTTGTGGGAGGAGACTTCTTACCTTTCTGCGGTGATTGTTGTTGCACCTGTTTAGAAACTGCATCATTGGATTCATCATCACTGAATATTTGGGGCTTACCCCATTCTCCCCCTTCATCAAAAATCACATCCCTGGAAAGCACAATCTTTCGAGTCCTAGGATTGTAGAGTCTATAAGCTTTTGTGTTCTCACAGTACCCTACAAATATGCATGCTCGACTCTTTGGATCAAGCTTTTTTCTCAGCTCATCAGGAATATGAGAATATGCCAGTGAACCAAACACTCGAAAATGCTTGACATTTGGTTTCTTACCATACCATGCTTGGTAAGGAGTTTTCCCTTTCAAACTTGAAGTAGGGCTCCTATTCAAAATATACACACTAGTCCTGGCTGCATCTGCCCAATACATATTACTCAAATGCTTCATCTGAAGCATAGATCTTGCCATCTCTACAATGGTGCGGTTCTTTCTCTCAGCCACACCATTCTGCTGTGGAGTGTAGGCAGCAGTGAACTGCCTCTTTATTCCATGTTCTTTACAAAAATTCAAAAATTCATTAGAGGAGTATTCTCCTCCTTTATCTGATCTAAGACACTTAACAAAATATCCACTCTCATTTTCAACTCTTGTTTTAAAATCTACGAAGCAATCAAATGCTTCATCTTTATGCTTCAGAAAATATATCCAGCACATTCTTGAAAAATCATCAATGAAAAGAAGAAAGTAAGAGTTGTTACCAATGCTCTTGGTCTGCATTGGACCACAGATGTCCGAATGCACTAGTTGGAGTGGATAACTGGCCCGCCATGCTTGCCCTCATGGAAATTTGGTCCTGGCATGCTTGCCCAAAGCACAACCTTCACAGACTTCTTTATTATCCTGAACTTTAGGAAGTCCGGTCACCATCGCTTGAGAGGTTAACATCTTCAAACTAGCTGAATTCAGATGACCGTATCTCAAGTGCCACAACACACTTGGATTTGAAATAGCAACATTTGCTAATTGATCTCCCCCTGGCTGACCAAACCTTAAAGGGAATAGCCTATTCTTTGTCATTGGCACTTGTGTAATAATTCTATTACTATTATTTTTATCAAAAATGGTGCATTTACCCTCATCAAAAAGCAACTTGTAGTTCTTTTCTAACATTTGACCAACACTTAAAATATTGTGTTGGAGATGGGGTGTGTAATAGATATCACTTACTTGCTTAACACCTTCTTTAGTTGGAACCGCCATGGCTCCAATGCCTTCAACTGCCAATGACTTGTTGTCCCCCAACTTGATGCTGGATTTGTAGGAAGAATCCAGGGTAGCAAAGAGTTCTTCTTTGCCACTCATATGATTTGAACACCCAGTGTCCAAAATCCAGGTGTCATTCATGTTCTGATCTGACTGGCCATATGAGAGAAAGAGATTTGTGGTCCCTTCCTCTTCTCCAAAATTGCCATACTGACTGCTCTGGTTGTTGCTGCTCCCTTGTGAAGGCTGCTTTGACCAACAGTCACGAGCATAGTGGCCAGGTTTGCCACAATTGTAGCAAACTTGCTTCGACTTGTCATTTCCTTTTCCTCGGCCTGGATGCTTTCCTCTATTCTGTTGTCCACCTCTATTCTGACCTCCACCTCTGTTTGAAGATCCTCCTCTGCTTGGGGTTCCACCTCATGGACTATTCTTGCCTCTTCCTCTGTACTGACCTCTGCCATGACCTCTACCTCTTCCTTCTTGTGAAGCAAAGGCTTTATCATCTCCTCCATGGCTGGTGGAAGGAGTGTCCTGCAATATTTCTTCATGTGAAAGAAGAGAACCAATCAGTGCTTCAAAAGAAAGAGTAGTCAAATATTTTGACTCTTCAATAATGATTGCTACATGATTCCACTTCGGAAGAAGTGTTCGCAACACTTTCTTCACCATAACCTCAGGCTTAATATCTTCACCTAGAGTGACCATTTTATCTACTACCGCTTTAACCCGCACGCAGTAGTCTCCTACTTTCTCATTTTCCTGCATTCTGAGATTTTCAAAATCTCTCTTCAGTGTTTGAAGTCTAACCTATTTTACTTGATCACTACCTTGAAAGCTTTCTTTCAAAACTTTCCAAGCATCTTGAGTTGTGACACAGGATGCTATTCTAGGAAAGATACTTTTATCTAGGGCTGCTTGTAAATAGTACAGGGCAGAGGAATTATTTTTTTGGGCTTCTTTTCTAGTTTTTTTATCTGCAGCACTCAAAGCTGCCCATTCAGCAGCTGTGGGTTCTGTATACCCTTCTGTTACAATATCCCATAAACCTTTGCCTATTAACAAAGTTTTCATCTTTATTGACCAGTATTCATAATCACTACCATTGAATTCTGGAATTGGGAGACTT
Source organism: Wollemia nobilis (assembly GCA_028583015.1). NCBI lineage: Eukaryota > Viridiplantae > Streptophyta > Pinopsida > Araucariales > Araucariaceae > Wollemia > Wollemia nobilis. The sequence goes on along the minus strand of JAQPPZ010001004.1, from coordinate 1,990,535 downwards.
GTGTTTGAGGCCATTTATACTACTTGAAATTAAACTTTGATTTGACTAAAAATAGGAAATACAAAGCAAAGCAATTACACGTTCAAATCAAATCTAGCCTTTTTAATTCTCTCACTGATTTCTTGCTCCTCTTGTTGTGGATTGCCCAGTATTGGATGCCCAAAATTGTCGGTAATGGAATCCTCGTCGTCGCTGATGACGATGATTTCAAGGGCTGGTTCTGGCTTTGGCTCTGGCTCCACTGGCTCTGGTTCTAGATTAGGAGAGTGTGGTGTATAGCTCTCACTTGATTCTATTTCAGGCACTGCAGGTGTATAACTATCACTTGATTGTCCTTCAGGTGCTTCTTCAACCATCTCCGACTCTTCTATTCTTTGCCCAAAGATATTGTCCTCTGAGTCAGCCTCGTATCCAGAATCGGGCTTCCTTTGGTGGGCTATGACCGCATTTTCTAATTGATTGAAAACTGTATGCAAACCATATCTCCAAACTTTTTCGTCAAACCATTCGGCGTTCTCTCTTTGTAAAAGAGAACAAAGAGCATGATAGCATCCGGTTGATCTGATCATCTACTCATCAATGCAAAAAACAACTTCATTAGAGCCTCTAAGGTTAAAATTTTCACCCTTTTGCAGCCGTTGAGGCTATTACAAAACAAATATTTAACGAGGAGAAAAATTTGGAGGTGCTAAACGGGCATTCCGAAAGACTTCCCGACACTTTTCCAGGTTCACAATATGCAAATTTTCACTTTCCACTTTTCACAATTTTTTCTCCAAAAAAAAAGGTTTTCAAATTTTTTTATAAAGCCCTTTTTTTAAATTTAATAATCAATAATGCTTTTAATAAATTAAAAATAACTATATTAATAAAATAATTAAAAGCATTTATTTGAAAATTAAATTCAATTTAAAAGCAACTTTAATAAAAAAAATTAATAAAACCCTTTTTTTAAAACCTTTTATGAAATGCACTCCGACGGGTTTTGAACTCGTGACCTCATGCAAGCTAACGAGCACCTTTGCCACTACACCGCGTGGCTCCTCTAAAAACAAATCCGCCCTCTCCCTCTTAAGGCTCCTTCGTGGTGATAACCACAAAAAAAAACTTTGATTTTCCTAACCCGGTGGGATTCGACCCCGGGTCTTCTCCTTTGCTGGCGAAAGGTTTTAACCGCTAGCCCACGACTGTCGGTTGAGACAATAGAGGCACGAGAGCCTCTATAACATCAAGCGACGATGATTTAAAAAAAAAATTGAACTTAATATCCCACATTCACCGTGTGTGGGGAAATTTGGGGTTTAAAAACCCCAATGCGACTATGAAAAATTGATTGCCTTCGGGCAATCGACGTCGCCTCCTTTTGCCGCTGCTTTAACCAATGACCGCCCTCCTTGCTGCCAGCTATGTCACCACCTCGATCCACGTGCCACTACCACGTGTCCTTGTCAGTCTACCTCGAATCACGTACCTACCATGTCAGTTCCTCGAACTGCATGCGCTTCGCCAAGCCCGTCTGCCTCAGCTATCTGCTTCCAGTTGTCCCTGACAGCTCCTCGGGATGCATGTCGCATCCGTTCCAATTCGCGTGCCACACTGTCTTTCGCTTTGTATCGTCGAGCGTGCCCCTGGCCTCGGCTCTGATACCAGATTGTGGGCGTATTCCAATTTTATTCATTTATTCTATATTCAAAAACTTACATATATATATAGAACATAAGGAAGGTGAGGAAGGAGGTTGGAGAAGAAGGAGGAAGGGAGTCGGCGCGGAGGGATAAGGGAAAGGAAAGGAGAGATAAGGGGCAAAATAATAGGGGAAAAGGAATACGAGAGAATAGGGAGAGGAGAGAATATCGGGAGAGGATAAAATAAAATCTTGCCGACAATTAAACCTTGCCGACAAACACTGTTGTTTTCACACTGAGCCTAGAAAAACTAGATATTTCTAGGCCGTAACCCTCTTCACATTTGTAACACTTTGTACTTCTCCAACTTTCATTCTACATTGTACATTTTCTTGAGTAACCACTTACAACCAATAGGTTTTCTACCAAGGGGTAATTTCACCAAGTCCCATGTCTTATTTTTATCTAGGGACTCCATTTCTTCTTCCATAGCCCTTTTTCAAGACTTATTCTCACTTGATTGAAGTGCCTCATTTATAGTCTTGGGTTCTTCATTAGTAACTGATAAATTAAATGATAATTTTTTTTTGAAGGGCTATACCTTTTGGGGAGTTTTCTCACTCAATCTTATCTCCTCAAAATAGGAGTTCCAGGTTTTGCATCTTCAACTTCATCCTCACCTTCTTCCTCTGAATAGTAATCTTTCGTGTTTCTGGATTCCACAACTTATATCCTTTCACACTAGTGCTATAACCTAGAAATATACATTTATCAAATTTATAGTCTAGCTTAATCATTTTCTCTTTTGGGACGTACTTTGCAACCAAAACCCTTATATAACTGAGAGGGTTTTATTACTAGTCCATACTTTCTATGGAGTTTCTTAGGAGATCTATTGATGAGGTAGCAAGTAGTTAACATGACTTTTACCCAGAATTTCTTTTCTAACCCTGTACCACTTAGCATGCTTCTGGCCTTATCCATCCATGTTTTATTCATCCATTCTGCAAATCCATTCTATTATGGAGTATATGGAGTTTTTCTATGCCTTTATATTCCATAGTCTTTGCAAAACTGCTCAAATTCATTAGAGCAATACTCACCACCATTATCACTTCTCAAAACTTTTATCTTTTTCTCTATCTAATTTTCTACAAGAGCCTTGAACTCTTTAAATTTATTGAAAACATCATATTTGTATTGTAAAAAGTTTTCCCAGGTCTTTCTTAAGAAGTCATCTATAAATTTACCTAATGATGATACTTTTACAGGTCCAAACACATCATTGTGAACTAGATGAAAAATTCCTTCAGATCTTGTAGCACTACTTGGAAACTTAACTCTAGTTTACTTTTCAAAAAAATAGTGCTCACAAAAATCAAAATTTAATGGGTAATAAAAAAATTCCTTCAACCATACCTTTCATTTTCAATGTTCGAAGGTCTTTCTCACAAATTTTCCCCATGCATTGATGCAAAAATATTGTATTCACTACAGGAATACTTAGAGCTTCTTCTACCGTATTAATTTCCTCTACTGCTAGTCTCAAGTTTGAACAAAGTTCTTGTACGAACTTCCCTTAACAACACTAAGCATCCACGAACCATCTTGTACCTATCCTTATTGAATTCCACAATCACACCTGCATCATTCATCTTACTAATGGATATACGATTTTTGCCAAACCTAGAATATGCAACACATCGAGAAGGGTTTTAACCCTTCCATATTTTAACCTCAATTTGACTCTTCCTCGACTTGTTATTTTCTACATTGAATTGTCTCCCAAGAAGAATTCACCTCTGTTTATCTTTTCATATTCACATAACCCCTCCCTATGAGTCATATGAAAAGAAGCACCTGAGTCAATCAACCAGAGTCATGGTGTTCACTTGAGCATGCTGCAGCTATATACAGGTCCCTTGAATATTCATTTGTGGTCTTCATTTTTGTAGATGTTCCTTCATCAACCTTTTTAGATTTGTAATATCTTTTATAATGCCCTGTTTTACCACACTTCCAACATTTTATTTTGTTAGGAACAACAAGTATTCCCCTGGATTTTGATCTCCTTTATCCTAATTTCTTTTTGCTTCTTTCTTGAGAATGACCTTTCACAACCAAGGCATCCCTCTAATGATAATCCTCAAAGTATTTTTGTCTCATTTCCTCAGATAGCAATGTTCCTACTATATCTTCTACTTTCAATGTAGTAGTAGTATTCGAGATAGCCATAACTAGGTTATCCCAGGAGTCAAGTAATGAACAAAGTAAAGTAATACATTTTTTCTCTTCATCTATTTTTATATCTACATAGTTTAACTGACTTACCATAGTGTTAAAAGCATTCAGATATTCAATCATAGAGTCACCATCATTCATCCAAAGAGAATACAACTTCTTTCAAAGAAAGAGTTTTTTTACTAGCGAATTTATCTAATACAGTGCTCCCAACTTTTCCCATAACAACTTTTTTGTGGCCTCTATTGATACATTCAACAATAATAAATTAGATAAGCACAATCTAATAGAGCTCCTTACATTCCTATCGATCTTTAGCCATTTCTCATCTGTTATTCCTATTGGTTTTACTCCTGATATTGTGACCCACTAATCTTTATCCACCAACATATTCTCCATATTGAGTTTCCGTAACTCAAAATTCTATCCATGGAATTTTTTTATCTCTACCCATGTTCATTTTCCTTCGCCTAGATTCTCTCGCACACTAATCCCACTCAAGAATCATTTTATCCCAAGGTTGAAACCCTTATTCCTCAAAAAAAGCTAAAACCTAGCTCTAATACCAAATGAAGAGAAATAACACCCCAATAAACAAATTCTAAAAAAATAGTAATTGCAAAATCAAAGGAAAAACAAATAAGAAGAACACATTACACAATTTATCCTAGGAAACCCTTTCGGGAAAATTTCCAGCAAGAATATTTCTTTATTGTATAAATTTGATCATCTCCAATATAATAATATTCTTTCACTTGCGATTACATTTCTTGCAAATTCCTTTACCAAACCCTCATGCAAATGTTGTTTTATATACCAGCAACACAAGAAGGATTTTTATAATACCATTGGCACAAAACCATGGACCGAAATTACATTAACCCAAAAATAGCCATATGGGTTTAAAAATCAATTAAACCCCCCACAAATATTTCTCGATGAGGAAATTTTTAAAGAGTGTAAAGTCCTTTCAGAGTTAACCCCTCATGAATAACATGGAAAATATTCAACATAATTTCAATAGTCAAGAAATATTTCGCCTCAACCTCACTCATAAATTTGAGCACTAGGAGTTTGAGATTAATCGGGAGAACTACCTCCTTTTCGTAAACCAGAGCATACGAAGATGTCTACAGTGCTTTCTTAGGCGATATCCTATCTGCCCATAATGTCTGATCAAGAAGGAGATGCCAGCTTCTAGGATTGTATTCTATGTTACATTTGATTATTTTCAAGAGGTTCTTGTTTGTATATTCTACGAGTCCATTTCCTTGTGGGTAGTAATTTGAAGATGCATTCTAGTAAATACCATATTTTCTAGCAAAATCCATTGTTTTTATACCTATGAAATAAGTGCCATTATCAGAGACAATAGTAGTAGGAACCCCAAACATGGTAATTAACCTCTCTAAGAAATTAATAATTGTTTTTTTATTAGCATGCTTGGTCGCTTCAGCCTCAGCCCACTTGGTGAAGTAGTTTGTTGTAGTAAGAATGAATTTGTGACCAATAGATGAATTTGTATTGATCACATCAATAAAATCTAAGCTCCATTACTGAAAGGGTTCCTCTACAATTATTGGTTGGAGTGGCATAACATAGTAATTGAATTTTACCATAAATTTTTGGTATTTGTCACATGACCTCACCATGCAAAATGAATATGAAAATATGGTTGGCCAATAAAATCCTACCCTAAGGATTTTAGCTATTGTGGTCCGCCCTGAGTAATGCCCTCCTTAAAGATCGGTATGAAACTCTTTCAATATTATCTCAACCTGCATTGGGGGTAGACACCTTAAGAGGACACCATCAAAGTTTTTGCGATATAGGACATTATTCAATGAGCACATACTTTCTATATTGCAACCTATATCTCCTCCTTTGAGATGACGTTAATCCTTTCAGACACCTTTCAGTGCTAAAATACTATGTTAAGATGGTTATCCAATTTTTTAATAGCCCACATCTCTCTTCTTGTTGAATTGGGTCTACCTCTTTTAAATAGAAATTAGAGGTTGCAACTATAGACTCTAACAATTTTTGGTAAAGGGCTATTCCCCTTATCAACTTTTTTGGGCATATTTCCACATCAAACTCTTGAATTTTTATTGTCCAACCTTCCGTCTATCTCCCCATTCTCCTTGAATGACAAAATTTTTAACATCCAGGCACACTACGTATACAAGGATTTTGCTCTGGGAGACAAAATTCTAAATTTCTTCAGGGAATTCATAATTGCATAAACCTTTCTTTCAATAAATTTGTACCATTCTTCATGATCATGCAGTGTTTGGCTGAGAAAGGTAATTGATATTTCACTCCCATATTCTCCCTTTTGTGTGAGAACAACAACATAGCTTTCCTATGCTCCAAAGACATATAGGATGAAGTTGTTAGGATCCTCAATCCTAACGTTATTAGTTAGTATTAGTTAGTATTATTAATCATTTAATTATAATATTATTAACTTATAAAGTGAACCATCACAACCCTTCATAACGTGAACCATCACGTCTCTTCATACGTGAACCATCATGTCTCTTCACCAACGTGGCTTTAGGGTAGATATATATATTAGGTTGGCCATCCATATCAAATCATCCAAGAAGAAGAATAATAAGCATAGATTCTAAGGAGGGAGCCCCCTCTAGTGGCAAAGCGATTACAAGGGAGCCCCCTTTGAGTGGCCTGTGATTACATTTACATTAATTTGTTAATAATTTTATATTAAGACCTTGGGGTCTTACCATTTGGTATCAGAGCCATGTGGGACCCAGTCATCTGGGAATTTATCAAAGATCTTCATCAAATCACTTCTGTGTGTGAGTATCAAACTCGATTTGAGGAAATCACCAAACACAACACAATATTGGATGAATCAATTCTCATCAATGGCTTCATTAGGGGATTAAAAGAGGAAATTAGAATGGAGGTGACAAGGTTCAATCCCTATACCATGATGTAGACCTATGGATTGGAAAAATTAGTTGAAGATAAAATCAATGCACAACAACGATTAGGGAAACCACTTATGGAAAAATCTTTGACCACTTACATCGCTCCCAAACCTATGCATAATGGAAGGGCACAAATCACTTACACAACCCCAAAATCTAATCGAACTTTACAAATTAAACATCTTGGCTTTGAGGAGATGAATGAACGATGAGCAAAAGGACTTTGTGATAATTGTGATGAAAAATTTGGACCCCATCATAAATGTGCTACACTAACATTGTATTTATTGAAGGAAGTTGATCCTTGTCTCTCCATAGAGCAAGCAGATGAGGTAGTTGTGTTCGAAGCGACCAGTGCACCTACTCACTGCAATGAAGACAATGAGGTCAATGTGTAAGAAGTGATTTATGTACCAAGCAAGGATGAAGTAGACATACCCAAAGTGATCAATGCTAGCCAAACATGCACTCTACAAGACCTACACATACCTTCCTCACCAATAGTGAATTCTTGCCATATGACCAAACCTATTCGAAACCAACGCAGAGTGACTACACACTCCTTCTTCGTTGGCTCTACCAAGGAACCAAAAAAGGATATGAAATCATTACCATCACTTTTGATGCATCATTGTGAAGTATTTGAGGAACCCCAAGTTTTGCCCTCCCATCGTCATCATGATTTTCCTAAGGAAGATTCTACTATTGTTCTTGGAAACCCCCTACTAATGCTTCATCCTTCTCGATATCCCTACCTACAAAAGGATACCATTAAAAGAGTCCAAGAACTTACACAAATCCTTCTTGGAAAACAAAGGACAAAGCTTCTCACTTTGAGCTTTGAGGACAAAGCTATTTTTAAGGAGGGTGGCATGTTAGGATCCCCAATCCTAACATTATTAGTTAGTATTAGTTAGTATTATTAATAATTTAATTATTATATTATTAAATTATAAAGTGAACCATCACAACCCTTCATAACGTGAACCATCATGTCTCTTCACCAATGTAGCTTTAGGGTAGATATATATATTAGGTTGGCCATCCATATCAAATCATCCAAGAAGAAGAATAATAAACATAGATTCTAAGAAGGGAGCCACCTATAGTGGCAAAGCGATTACAAGGGAGCCCCCTTTGAGTGGCCTGCAATTACATTTACATTAATTTGTTAATAATTTTATAGTAAGACCTTGGGATCTTACCATAAGTCTTTGGAGTAGTATGGGTTAGTGAGGACCGAAGCTTGCGAGATTGCCTCTTTGATGTTTTTGAAAGCATCTCTTTGGGAATTTTTCCATTTTAATTCTATGTTCTTATTCAACATCTATGTCATGGGTTTGACTATCTAGGTGAAATCAGAAAGAAATTTTTGTATGAAGTTGATCTACCCAAAGAATGATTGAAGGCCCTTCTTATTCATGGAAAGGGAAAAATCTAAGATGACTTTTACTCTGTCTAGGTCAATTGTAAGTTGTACTTTAGATACGACATGCCCCAACAACTTTCCTTCTCTTATTGCAAATATGGACTTATTTGGGTTCAATGATATCCCAAATTCTCTATATTTTTCAAATACCTGCCTAAGGTGCTCTATATGATCTTATTTTGTATGTGAAAAGATAATCATATCATCTAGATAAATAACAATCACCTTGTTTACCATTTTTCCAAATGAAATATCCATGGCTATTTGAAATGTGGCACCAACATTAGATAGCCTAAATAGCATGTGCTAATACATAAAAGTGCCCCATTTAGTGGTAAATGTTGTCTTGTACTTGTTTTCATCTCAGACCCAAATCTGATTGAATCTAGAAAAGTTGTCCAGTAGGAAAAATCTCTCTGCTCCTACCATTATGTGAAGTATCTAATCAATTTGTGGTAGAGTGTAATGATCCATTAGGAAGACCTTGTTCAGGTTTTATAAATCAACACATAACCTTATATCTCCATTCTTTTTTTAACGAGGATAATATTTGCTACCTGTGTGGAATGCTTGATCAAATATATAATCTTGGCATCGAGCTTCTTGAGCAGTTTTTGCTTCATCAATGCTTCAATATTGGGATTAATTGGTCTTTGCTTTTGTTGAAGAGGCTTTGCATCAAGTTCCAATTCAATGGTATGTTTAATAGTATCTTTATTATAGACTTTAAGATCATCATACATCCAAGCTATGATATCATCATAATTTTCACACAACTCCGGGATTTAAAATAAATCTTCTTATGAACAATCCACACTGACTTTGAAACTCTTACTTGAGGTAATTTGAATTTCTTTAGGCGATCACTATTTTCAAATATAATTTCAAGAGTGATAAAACCTTTAGGTATGTGATTGTTTTTCAGTTGGAGGAATTCTTCTTCTTCAATTTCACCTTTGTCTCCCATGGATCTAGCTTAATAGTTTATTTTGTGAATAAAAAATCCACTATCTGATCATCATTCTCAAATACTTGTGAAAAGACATTTTTTGGGATGGAGGCTGATATATTAGTCTTACTATCTTGGACTTGTGTATGATATTTGACACAGGATAATAATTCTCCCATGGATGCCAGGGTGTCAGCATGCCTATTTTGATCTTTGGGGATGGTTTTGATATTCAGGAATTCATAAGCTTCTAGCAAATCCTAGACTCTGTTTCTGTATACCTTGAGGTAGTGCTACCTATTGATGTACTTTTCGATGATCTAATTGACCACTAATTTTGAATCCCCAAATATCTAGAGTTGATCAGCTCCAAGTTTTTCCACCTTCAAACCTAGGCATATGACCTCATATTCCATTGTGTTATTGGTGTAGCTCCATGTGAGTTTGTAGGATAAGGTCATATGAGATCTTGAGGGTGAAATTAAGACCACCCTTACTCCTGCACCATTTTTACATCTTGCCCCATAAAAATAAAGTTTCCACAGTTGGTCTAATGAGGGTGTTAACTCCACTAGTTATTTCATCTTCAACTTCTGGATGGAATAAGTCCCCATACCTATTTCTATCATAGCATTGAAATATTTTAGGGAGAACTAATCCTTCATTTGAAGCTCCTCCAAAACTTCTTCCATTAGATTTTCTTCTTCAACTATCATATTTTTTGCACCAGTAGTTTGTTAAGCATCCTCCAAATTCTCTATGTGAAATGAAGAAGGCTTCTCAAAGTAAATCTTCACCCTTCTTCCTTTGGAAGGTATCTTCGCATGAGAATAATATAAGGAAAGGTAACCCCCAACTTGGTGGTGAACTCCCTTGATAGGCAAATTCTAAAGTAAGGCTCCAGGTCCACCACCACTATCTCCTGAATGGTCATGACTTGAGGTAATCTATGCAGCACCATGGGGATGTCTTTGATGACTCCTACAGTCTTGACTGGGGTTCCATCTAATTGTAATTAACTGAGATAAATTTTGGTATACTCCATGCCCATGACATCACACATGACCTTAGGTATGATTGTAGTGGTAGACCTAGAGTCTATCATGCAGTTGTGTACTACTCATACTTTCATATCTAGGGATAGATAGAAAGGAGAAGGTTTGTTTTTATCCACCCCCATAACAGGATCATGTTGAGCCAAATTCTGCTCCTGATATAATTTATTTTGGATTTTAACTATTTTGAGTTTTGCGTATCGATTTATCTAGGAGTCAACAAAGCATCATACATACTAGCCTTTGAAGGTGTCTTCTTGAGCTCTTCAATGATATTGTAGGCCGAAGTTGAGGGTTTTATTTCCTTGTCTCTTGGGAGGAGTTCATACTTGTTTAAGTATTCATGTGTGGCCTCAATCCACTGATGCTTTGTCAGGGATGGATAATTCAACTTATCTTGGCTTCTTGTGATTTAGATTCCTTTTGTTGTGTTCTACTAGGTTTGGTATCTTTCTTCTACTGAGTAATTTAATTCTAAACAGAGGTCTTTAGAGGAATCTCATTTTTTTATCTCTTTAGTATATTTGACATTGATATGAATTTTTAGGGGATTTAACTCTTGTAGATTCACCTACAATGGTTTCTTCCCAGACCTGATTAGTATGAAAAAATTTTCAACAAATGCCATCATAAAGTTGTGTCTGCCTTCTATAATAATGTTAATCTACCCTTTTTGAGACCCTATGCTCTTTCTATAGCCACCTTTTGTAGATAATGTTGGTGCATCATACAAGTTTTTTTCCCATGGGGATCATTACAAGTGGAGCACCAGTAATTAGACTGAGATATGGAAGAGGAGGGTTTCACTTATTCATTTGTAAAGATGGTACTTGATCTTTCAGGAGGTTTACTTGTATATGCAGCTTGATCTTTGGCCACATATGGGAACTTTCTATCCTAGAAGTTCCTTTTAGCTTTCCTTCTTTTCATCAAGGTGATCTCATGGTGAGGTTCCTCATGGTATTCTACATCTCTTGTAGGAGGGTTATTTGTAAATCTGGCATCAAAAGTGTAGGGTTCGATAGGAGGAGTAGGGAGTCCTGACAACATAGGTATTACTTGGAAGGTTGGGGCTATGGATGTTGTTGGTCAGTTTAGAAGGTTTACTAGAGGAGGCATTGTAGGGTAAGCTGGTGTTGATGAGACTGGCTACGATTAATTTTGAAAAATATCTAGAAAAATAGGCTTTATGGGTTTATGTGCTAGCCAACCAATAGCGATAAGGATTTTTAATCTTTTATGGCTTCCTAAAATATCTATGGGAAAGCAAGGATATTAGAATATCTTATCATCAAACTTAAATATGAGCTGAAATCTCTCATATAGTAATACATAGCCTACTCATTGGTGAGTCTAAGACCTTTAGGATATCTTTTCCAGGTCCTACTAAATAGAATATTGAAGTCAACTATTTCTTCTTGGGTATGCTTTTGTATGACAATGAACTGAGTAAGCAAAGAGAAAGGGTTAGTTTATTTGTTGAACTCTGCTATCATATTTTCCACCAAGTCTGCCCATGAAGTAATACTCCCATTGGGAAGAGTTCTCTACCAATACAATATTTTTCTTTGAAAGAGATGACCAACAATATGATCATGACATCTTTTTCTTGAATGTTGTGAATGACAACCAATGCTACCACAACTTGGTAATGCTTATATGTGGTTTTCCCTATGCTATCATATGTAGGTAGGGCTTTTAGGGTTACCGGGAGAATGGTATTTTGGTTGGTAAGGTTTAGGGGAACGGTATGGTCCCAGTAGGGGTATCCTTGGTTCTAATTATGATTTTGAGCCATCACTTCTGAAGGGATAAGAGGCTCCTAAAAGTTTGAATCAGTATGGTATTGATGTTTTGAGAGAGCTAGGAGTGAAACATATTCAACAGATATAGGTGACCACCTTCTTGCAAAATGTATCTCAAAGAAATAAATAGGCTCTTCAAATAAACTAGACCTATGCCTCGTAAACATGAAATAATTGAATTTAAAAGGCTTTTTGGGATATTACACCAACGTAGTTGCCAGGTGATTAATGGATGACTGAGCAGAGAAAAGAATCACCAAACTCTAAACTACTCAGGAAAAGGGGACTTTCGAGTCCCACCAAGCATGCCAAAAATTGTTGATCTCAAAATCTATCTAATGAAAATAGTTGTGCGCTCACAGAATCCAACAAAAATTGAATGGTCTCAAAAATGAGAGTTTCAAGACTAATCTTCGAAGAATGCTGATTCCTTATAGATCCTAACTGATTTAATTTTGAGAATAGGGAATAGGAAAGAGTTAACCTAGACTATAACACGAATTAGAGTGGTACAGTCCTAGCCGCATTAAAATACATGGCCAATAAATTTAGAACATAACAATATGCACTTACATATTATATAACTGTTGACATTTTTGTAACATTGTGCATTTTGATGTCGAGTAATTTTTGCTTCTCAGAAACTCTATTCTCATTATTCTGAATGCATTTTTCTCTCTCCTACGTTTTACTGTCAAAATATTTTGGTAATGCCTAAAGTAGTGTGCAACTATTTTAGTTTACTTATCATGCAAGAATTTCTCTTTTTAGAGTGAGGGTGATTCATGCCATATCCTTGGGTACAAGTTGATTATAAAGAAGAAGAAGGGCACAAGTCTATTTCGATTCAAAAAGTGATGAAGCTAAGCATCAAGAAAAAATTCTTGGTGAGCGCAATGCCTTTGTGTGCTACCAATGGGGTGCAAATCCTTTGCACCCTTCCTCAGGATTGCAACACATGTTGACTGGTCAGATCACAACATCAATATTCAATGAAAAATGACTAAGTATAGCGCAAGGCTATTTTACTCTAGTTGAGGAGTGCAAGGCCATGTTGTGGTTGATCCACAACACACCCCAAAATTGGGGACCCACATTTTTGCAGGCTTGCAAGGAAGGATCTCAGTGACCCAGATGCCAAAATTGAAGAAAAAGAAAAAAAATGCCCAAGTGTAGAAAGGTGTCGCGAAATCGCGACATGTAGCGAAATCGCGACATGTTGCGAAATCGCGACCGAAGCAGGAAAATTGTAGCGAAATCGCGACATGTCGAAAAATCACGGTCAACGCGGTCAACGGCAACAAAAAGAAAAATTGGGGGGGAGCGGTAGCGATATCGGAGCAGTGAAGGTCCGAGGGGAAAAACGTCACGATATCGCGACGAGGTTTTGCCAAGACGTACGGATGATGAAAGGTGTCGCGATTTCGCGACGCATTTTGGCATAGTTGTACGGTACAAGGAAGATGTCGCGAAATCACGACGAAAATGAAAATCAAGCCCGACAGAGAAACGGTAGCGATTTCGCTACGCCTTGCGGAAAGAAGACTCAAAGTTCAAAACGGTAGCGATTTCGCTACAAATTTCATAAAGGCCGGTCTCAAAGTCAGAGGGTAGCGATAGCGCTACAAGTTTAGTGAGAGAGGGCTTGAAACAAAAATGGTAGCGAATCGCTACCATGTCTCAAGGAGAAGGCTTGAAACGAAAGTGGTAGCGAATCGCTACCACATTTCAAAGGGACTCTGCAAGGCCAAGGTGGTAGCGATATCGCTACCACATTTTGAAAAGGGCTCAAAGTTAGAAAGTGGTAGCGATATCGCTACCATTCGAAAAGGAGGGCTCAAAATGTTAAAAGGGTAGCGATATCGCTACGAGAAGTTGCGGAGGTAGACAAATGAAAAACGGTCGCGACATCGCTACGGGGAGCTGATGAAGGCGTACGGCCGGGAAGCATGTAGCGATATCGCGACATGTCACGATTTCGTGACATGTCGCCATATCGCGGCTAAGAAGATGAACGGGCAGACTTGCAGTTTTGTCATTTTTTTCGCAGTAAGCGTTACACAGGACGCAAGAAAAGCGGGACACGTGGCGCACGGGTGTCAAACTTGCGGAGGCGTTACATGCGAGAGATGAATTTCGAAGCGTTTTCAAATTTGAGCGTGAATCAAAGCGGGAAAAAGCAAGAATTTGAGGGGTCATGTGCGGGAAGGTGAAATGAAGCGACGAGAGAAGATCGAAGAGCCGCGTCAAACATTATAAGACCAGAATTGCAAATCGAAGAAGGGGTTGGAAATTGCCGAATACGGAGTTGGAGAGACGAGAGCTTTGTGCTATTACGGGCCCGTACTTGGGCAATTTCCTTCTTTTTGTTACGGGATTTTCTTTTACACTGGAACATTTTTGAATGTAATCGAGATATCCTTTAAATACAAAATACGAGAGAGTTGGCATCTTATTGGATGAGAAAGAAGGAGTAACTTTTGCATGCATGATTTAACGTCTATCTTTCCCTTCCAGATTTCTTAGGTTTTTAGGTGAAGTTAATGCAAGATCTCTTGGTTGCTTCATGCGAATGCCTATTTTCTGGAATTACCACAGAAACCCTCGAGACTCCTTTGGCCTATTTGGATTGTGTGAAAGTGCGGGTTCATTAGGTTAGGTTGCATGTAGAAAGCCTCAGTATCTTCGGTTTCATCAGATTAATGACAACTTTCTGACTGTAATTTATTTTACATTTTTATTTATTTTGCTTTGCTTTTCAAACCCATATTTTATTTTCAGCAGTTTAATTACTGTGTTTGAATAAATCACTGAAAATCCATCAGAATTAAAGGTTAAAACAGATTTTATTCATTTTGAGTCCATTGAAAGTTCAAAATTAATAAACCACAGTGCCCCTTGTTAACATCCACTTGCAAACCCTAAGGTGTTCTTAGCATTTCATTTTAAACAGCATCCTTGATAATCAATAATTAGCATAATAAGAACCTTGGAGAAATCGTTTTCTTTGCAAGCAGAGGATTTAGGACTCGGATCCTACGGGAGAGTGTGTTTTCACAATCGGGTTAAAACACCACTCAGCAGATTGGCGCTAGAAGGAGGGCCGAATCGGTTTATCTATTTCAATTTTTATATACTGAATATTTTGTTTTTGATTTAATTCTGAAATTATTTACGGCTAAAGCTGCAACACTAGTTTTTGTGTTTGTTGCGGGTTTTCTTCGAACTAGCCGAGGGTTTCCTCGAGCGAGCTGGACCCACCACGCCGTATTGCGACCGGGTCTCAAACAACCGGAGAAACCATTTTTCACGACCTTATTGGTACTCCCAAGGGTAAAGTCAAGCAAGTCGTAAGCACTCCGGTAGCAAAGGCCTATTTTCTCCGGGGAACGTCGAGTGGACCTACGTCGGTAATATCCGTTGCCCCTAGTGTGCCTATAGTTTGTAATATTTCTTCTGCTATTGTAGGTCTGTCTACATCAATTCCGAGTCAAATGGCTCAAGCTCCAGCTGACTCCTTGGTATGGAGCTAACAATACTCCTTTGAATATTCTTGGGGATATCCATGAAATCCCCAAGAACATTGAAATATTTCTGCCTAAATACAAGCCGGATGGCCTAAGAACAACGAGAAGAACATATCCAAGCCTATAGAGATGTTTTAATTAGGTTGCAAGTTCAGCATGAAGATGTAGCCTACGAGACTTTTCCCCATGAGCTTGGATCCAATAGCATATGAATGGTATATATGCTTGCCAGCTGGTTCAATCACCTCTTGGACACAAATGGAAAATGCATTTGTCAATCAATTTAGGTCGCCCTTAGATCCCGCAACTATTTACAATCGGTTTATTACATGCAAACGGGGCCAAGGGGAACCAATCCGAATGTTTAATCGAGAGATTCCAAAAGAACTATAACGAGCAATTAGACATTTTGCCATCGATCCTGCGGTAGCTTTGCGAGATATATTTTGGGGCATTGGACCCCATGATGGCCATGTTTGCAAGGCATAATCCTCAGGTCACCATGTTGGCTTTGGCCTATAATGAAGCCATGACTATTGAGCAGCAATTGACACCGCAAGGCTACGGGTTTACCCAGATGCCTATGTTGGGACAGTGTGCTCCATATGGTCAAGTTCCCCAGGCAAATCAACTCATGGCACCACAAATGCCAAGTATGAACGCCTTCCCATATCAGCAGCCGTATCCACCAGCACCCGCATATGCACCCATTCCAATCCAACCAATCACAGCCATTCCACCTGTTCCTGCATTTTTGCAGAACAGTCAATCAACTACGCAGGAAACTAGTCAAGTCAATCCTCAAGCCATAGTTCCTGTTCCGAATCCAATCCCAATTCAAGGTATCAATCCATATGGGAATCCAATTCCTCGAGAACCCCACCCAAATGTGGAATCAAGACCCCATCAATTATGCAAATATAATGGGGGTTAACAACAATGTGGTTCCACCGAAGGATGTCTTTTCGGAAGTCGAAGAGCTCAAGAAACTAGTGCATAAACTAAGTAATGACAGGGTTCAACAGCAGAAGCATGAGTCCCGTGCCCCTCACCCAAGTCAGAATTTTAACAATAGAGGGAGGCATTGGAACACTAAGCCAAACAATGGGGGAGTTCCTGCTCCCATTGCTAATCAATTAGATGCTTCTGCAGGCCCTAGCCAATCCAATTCTCTTTTGAATCTTTCAGATTTGGCATGGGAAAGAGGGTGCAGGTTACATAACACAAAAGAACACAATGAGAGGAATTGTCCTGAGATCGCTAGATACACTCATTGTCTTCAGGCACAAGTTGATGATTTGGAGCTGGTATCAAATGAGGATCCATCGTATCAGCAAGATGAAAATATTATGGTGATGGAAACGGTATATCACCAAGAGGGTGAGAGCGAGGAGGAAGAAGACGAAGTTTTGGAACAGGGAGGTGCAAGCTTTTCGAGATTTCAGAAAGGGGACTCATGGGTACCATTTGAGGAGTAAGTCTAAAGCCCCTAAAACCTCATCAACACCTCCAAACGGTTCTATTCTTCCTCCGGATACAAAGGCAAGTAACAACCCTCCCCCTCCACTCAGAAGAGAAATGTCTAATGACGTCCAGAAGACAGTCAAATTCGAAAAACCAAATTATGACGTAGTGGAGGATATGAAGAAGTCCAAATCTAGCCTTTCATTCCTGGACGCAGCTAAATTGCCTGGTCAAAAGGAGGCGTTGATAAGAGCTTTGAACTCACCTGATCTGATGTGGAAGGAAAAAAGAGCTAAATCCCATCCGATTTTGCGAAAGGAGAGAAGGGATGTCCCGCCATTCTTATTAACTTTGAGAATTGCGGGTAAGAACTTGCATAAGCTGTTTGGTAGACACGGGAGCCACGAGCAACCTCATGCCTACGGAGATATGTCAAATCCTTGGGTCTACAACCGGTTTCATCCAAATGCACGGTCTTGCAATTGGACCGTTCAAAGGTAAATGTAGTAGGGACCTTATATGATGTCAAGATTCAATTAAATTCTGAACCCAGGGTCCAGCAGGTTGTAGACATTTTGGTGGTTAACATCCCAAGTAGGTATGGAATGTTACTTGCGAGAGATTGGATGAAAACGCTGAATGGCTATTTTGCAACAGACTGCTCGCATATGTGGCTGCCATGGAAGGGCATTGCTAACCAAATCGAGTGGAAAACGAACCGAGGCTTAAGGAGATTATAACGGATTTTAACAAGCCGAATGAGGTTCGGTTTTACGAGCAGGACCTAGGGGTCTATGCTCTTGATGTTGAGAAAGCTCCTGATGAACTTAAAGAAGAAGTGTGTCATGGTGGTTCTTCGAGGAGAAGGATTACACGTGGTTGCTCAAGTTTGATGGATCAAAATCTAGACAGGGAGCAGGAGGCTGGAGTCGAGCTCAGCTGGTCCGGGAGGTAAACCATTATTGGCTGCCTACGGACTGCAATTTCCTTGCACAAACAATGTGGCGAGAATACGAAGCATTGATCTATGGTTTACGTCTAGCATTGAGCAAACATGTTAAATGCTTGAAGGTTTTGGGAGATTTTGAGTTGGTTGTCAAGCAAATCAAAGGACAGTATACATGTCGCGACAAAAGGCTGAGCCTTTATAGGACTAGGGTTATGGACCTCATGGAGGAGTTTGATGCATTCAACATAGCCCTTATTTCTAGGAGAGGAAATCGAATAGCAGACTCTCTTGCAGTCGCCGCGGGCATGTTAAACCCGGTGGATATAAAAAGATGTAAAAAGTTTTCCATTGAGCTGGTTCCTTGTCCATCAATACACGATAATGTGAAGAATTTCCAGGTTTTTGAGTGTGACAGGCACATCTTCAAGTTTGTCACAAACTCGGGTATTTTGAAAATCGGGTGATCGATGAGGAACAAAGGTGGCGAGGATGAAACGAGAAGAAAGTGAAACTGCGTATCAATCCAACAAAATTCCTAAAGACGTGGTTTCATTAGAAAAGATGTTCGACATGGAATGCAAGAACAAGAAAAGAAAAAGAGTCCCGCTCCCCAAAGATGCATGCGATTCAATTAATCTAGGGAGTGCGGACAATCCAAAGGAGGTGTACATAGCAAAGGCATGTAGAGAGGAAGAAAGGAGCAATATAATACGGGCTTTGAAGCATTACATAGATTGTATTGCTTGGAACTACAATGAGTGAAGACTTACAACCGAGAACATTATCACGCATACCATCCCTTTGAAGCCAGACTCCAAGCCTTTTAGGCAAAGACAGCGAGTTGTTAACCCGCTATTGGAGCCTTTGATCGAAAAGGAGGTTAAAATATTATTGGAAGCGAAAATCATTTTTCCTGTTAGGCACTCAACCTGGGTGGCCAACCTCGTTCCAATAAGAAAAAAGAGTGGAGAGATTAAGTTGTGCATAGATTTTCAAAATCTTAATAAAGCCTCTCAAAAAGATAATTATCCATTACCATCAATCGATGAAATTATGCAAATGGTAAATGGATCTGAAATGATGTCCTTTCTTGATGGATATTATAGGTACAACCAAGTTCTTATACATCCAGGATGACGGGATGAAAACAGCCTTCACTACCAAGTGGGGGACATTTGCATATAAGAGAATGTCGTTCGGACTGTTAAATGTCTGGTGCAACTTTTCAACGCGCCATGGATTACGCATTCAAAGGACTAATAGGCAAATGCATCATCGTGTATGTGGATGATATCCCGATTTTCTCGAAGAAGAGAGAGGATCATGTTAAAGATTTGAAGAAAGTGCTTCAAAGATGTAGGGAACATGGAATTTCATTAAATCCCAAGAAATGCATTTTTGGAGTGACGGAAGGGAAACTGCTAGGTCACATTATTTCAAAGGAGGGAATATCCATCGACCCAGAAAGGATACAAGCTATCCAAGACCTACCTCTCCCGAGCAGTAAAAAAGAATTGAGGTCTTTCTTTGGGCAAGTCAATTTTGTGAGGAAGTTCATTTCTAGCTTTCTTTGAGATAGCCAAACCTCTGAACCAGATGCTCAAGAAAGATGTGGACGTAAGGTGGAACGAGGAAAGTAGAGTGGCTTTCCAGAATATCAAAGATGCCATTTCCAAAGCCCCGGTCTTGATAAGCCCAGACTATTCCAAGCCTTTTTACATTTATGCTTTTGCATCGGAACACTCCTTTGCGAGTGTCTTAACCCAAAAAGGTGAGGATAGTGCCGAAAAGCCCATTGCATTTTTAAGTGCCCCCTAAAAGATGCCCAATTAAGGTATTCAATCCTTGATAAGCAAATGTATGCACTTTTTAAAACTGTGAAAAAATTTAGGCACTACATCGTGCACGACGAGAATTATCGCCATCGTGCCCGGTTCTGCTTGTCAAGACCATGTTTTCTGAGAATGAACTAGGTGAGAAGAGAGGAAAATGGATTTCGACCATCCAAGAATTTGATCTCGAAATCCAACCAATGAAACTAGTTCGAGGACAAGGAGCGGCAAAGGCGATCGCGAGAAAATGATCCGCAAATAACGGGTCAATGCTCAAATACGGAATACATGGCTAAGGAGGAGTGGTATGTTGATATTGTGCAATTTTTATTGGTGGTAAGTGCCCTTCTAATTTGAATTCAACACAGAGGAGAGCTTTAAGGCTTAAATATGTTAACTATCTGATAAAGTCTGGTGTGCTTTACGGGAAAAATCATGAAGGTATCTACCTGAGATGCTTGAGCAAAGATGAAGCCGCCAAGGTGTTGCAAGAATTTCATGGCAAGCATGGAACTGGTCATGGTGCGGCCAATGCTACAGCACATCAAATCCTGAGAGCAGGATATTACTGGCCACATATTTTCAAGGATGCACATGCTCATGTGCGATCTTGTCACATCTGTCAAGTGGCTGCAAATAGAGAAAGAAATGCAGCCATGTCGTTGCAACCTGTAGTCGAAATGAGACCGTTTGCACAGTGGGGACTGGATTTTATCGGGGTTATTAACCCAAATTCTTCGACTCTCACAAATTCATTTTGACGGCTACGAGACTATTGTACAAGGTGGACGGAGGCGATTCCTACTAAACATGCCACCACGAGACGTTGTGATTAAATTCCTTGAGGATCAAATTATAACAAGATTTGGGATGCCCGACTCTATTGTCGGTGACAATGGTAAAGCTTTCATTTCCACACAATTTGCAGAGTGGGCATATGATAATAAAGTGAGCTTGAAATTTGCATCCAATTACTATCCTCAAGGAAATGGGTTGGCCGAGTCTTCAAATAAGAATTTGTTGAATACTATTAAGAAGTTCTTTGGAAAAGAACCCTCGGGATTGGCACAGATCAACTAAAGTTTGCCCTTTGGGCGAGATAGGACAGAGTGAAAGAATCCATAGGGAATACTCCCTATCATTTGGTCTATGGGCAAGACCCGATATTTCCAGCAAATTTGAAGTTGCGAGACCTTACATTTCATACAAGAGTACTTGGGGAGAGATGATCAAGTTGAAGCCAGGTTGAGCCAGTTGTTGCACCTTGATGAAAAGAGAGAAGAGGCCATGAATCACATGAATAAACACCAGGAAGTAATCAAGAGATGGTTTGACAGAAGGGCCAAAGTTAAATCATTCAGAATTTCAGATTTAGTATTACTATGGGACAAAAGACATGAGGAAAAAGGAAACCATCAAAAGTTTGATTGTCTTTGGTTAGGCCCATATCAGATTTCGAGAGATTCTTGGGAAGAATACCTTCGAGGCTAAAAACCTTAGAAGGGAAAGATTTCACGCTGCCGGTTAATGGGCAGATTTTAAAACATTATTTTAGCCCTTAGGTTGTGGGACTTTCATATCATTCTTTGATTTTGGTGGGATTTTCAGATCTTGTTTCATTGTTTAGGATTTTCAGATTTTGTTTGATTTAGGATTGTTAGCTTAGCTAGGATTTTGGTTGTGGATTTGATTTCAATTGTCATGTTGTTAATTTTGAAAAAAAAAAAAAAATAAAAAAATAAATAAATAAATTGAGATGCCAACTTATGCTTAGGGTTAGGAGAATATGAAATATTGGAATTATCTTGTAAAGGCTCCACCAAGTAACACAAGACATTTTAAGTTATATTGTTTGATTTTGTGATACATGAAAGAATCGGTTTTGCATGACATATCATTTCATTTGCAAAGATAAGGCATTCATATTCCATCTCACCTCACATACATTTCATTTTAGTTACATATGCATCTTATGTACAAGCCATGAAAGTACGTCAAATTCTCTTAGGGTTATGTTATAACATAAATGTAAGTAGCTCCTAAGGTTGGAAACTGAGTCTTGAGATATCTAGAACCAAGCACGTCTCATGCATTAAAAAGGATCTTGAGCAAAATGATCAAAACCTAGCTTGGAGGAAAAGGTTGAGCGAAAGTGGTTTTCATGTCTATCCTATTATGCAACATGATCCTTAAAGCAGTGGTTTTAACCACTTCCATAGAGCTTAAAGCCTACAATGGAGTAGTAAGGATAGGGTGTAAATCCTCATCTCGCTTAGGTTGAGAATCTGATTCCCCAAAGCTATGATTTGATTTCATAATTAGTCTTGGATTAGTAAGGATAGGGTACTATATTGTCATCTGCAAAGGATGGTTGAGAATCGATTCCCCAAGGCTCTAAGTAATAAAATTAATATTTTCCATTCTCATCGGTCTTGGATTGTAAGGATCGTACTATTTGTCCTCTGCAAAGGATGGGTAGTCATCCCCAAGGTTTAAGCAACAGAATTAATGATTTATATCTAAGGTTTGGATTGTAAGGATCGTACTACTTGTCCCTAACCAGGATGGGTAGTCATCCCCAAGGTCCAAGAAGTAAAAAGTAAATAAATTTTTCCCATCTCATCTTTATTTTGGATTGTAAGGATCGTACTACTTGTCCTCTGCAAGGGATGGGTAGTCATCCCCAAGGTCCAAAGAAATGGAGATAAGTTTTGGATTGTGGGGTTAGATATGCCCATGCATGGCATCATGTCTTGCCTAAAAAACAAGACCATTGATTGTCTAGAGGGTTAGACTAGCATGACCATTTCTTCCATAGCTGGTTTAATTATTTTGCTTAAAGTGAGGTAATGAACTCTAAATCAGAGAATAGTAAGGATAAGGTTAAACTCTCATCTCGGTTGGTTGGGAGTCTGATTCCCCAAAGTTCTGATTTCACATTCACTTGCACATGGGTTCTAGATAGTAGGGACTCATAACCAACTTTGGGATACAATAAGGTAATGAACTAGTGGATCCTAAGAGGGTTTGGCAATCTTGAATGCTTGTACATAGTATTAGAAGAAGTACCATGCCCTTTATGGAAGCAAATCTCCTTGCACATTCATTAGGGTACATAAATCATTCACCATCCCATATATGCATTCATGCAAATAATGAAATGTTGATCAATTTCAAATGATAGGGAATGAAAACACATTGCACACCTGAGCTAATACTTGATGATTCTAATGATTCATGTACTTGATCTTTGGGCATTTGTTATTTTGCTTATGTGCTAACATGTATTTGCGAGTTTGTGATATGTTTCGGGTTGGGTTCTTACTAAAATGCTCAAGAGCATTTGACATGAGTCGCCATTTGTTGTGGTTGATCCACAACACACCCCAAAATTGGGGACCCACCTTTTTGCGAGGCTTGCGGGAAGGATCTCGGTGACCCGGATGCTAAAATTGAAAAAAGAGAAAAAATGCCCAAGTGTAGAAAGGGGCGCGAAATCGCGAAGTGAAATCGAATGAAATGTGCGAAATCGCGACATGTCGAAAAATCGTGGTCAACGCGGTCAACGGCAACAAAACAAAAAAATGGTCACGATAGGTTTTGCCAAGACGTACGGATGATGAAAGGTGTCACAATTTCGTGAGCATTTTGGCATAGTTGTACGGTACAAGGAAGATGTCGCGAAATCGCGACGAAAATGAAAATAGGCTCGAAGTTCAAAACGGTAGCGATTTCGCTACGCCTTGCGAAAAGAAGACTCAAAGTTCAAAACGGTAGCGATATCGCTACAAATTTCATAAAGGCGTTCGGTCTCAAAGTGGAGGGTAGCGATAGCGCTACAAGTTTAGTGAGAGAGGGCTTGAAACAAAAATGGTAGCGAATCGCTACCATGTCACAAGGAGAAGGCTTGAAACGAAAGTGGTAGCGAATCGCTACCACATTTCAAAGGGACGTGCAAGGCCAAGGTGGTAGCGATATCGCTACCACATTTTGAAAAGGGCTCAAAGTTAGAAAGTGGTAGCGATATCGCTACCATTCGAAAAGGAGGGCTCAAAATGTTAAAAGGGTAGCGATATCGCTACGAGAAGTTTCCGGAGGTAGACAAATGAAAAACGGTCGCGACATCGCTACGGGGAGCTGATGAAGGCGTACGGCCGGGAAACATGTAGCGATATCGCGACATGTCGCGATTTCGCGACATGTCGCCATATCGCGGCTAAGAAGATGAACGGGCAGACTTGCAGTTTTGTCATTTTTTTCGTAGTAAGCGTTACACAGGACGCAGGAAAAGCGGGACACGTGGCGCACAGGTGTCAAACTTGCGAGAGGCGTTACATGCGAGAGATGAATTTCGAAGCGTTTTCAAATTTGAGCGTGAATCAAAGCGGGAAAAAGCGAGGAATTTGAGGGGTCATGTGCAGGAAGGTGAAATGAAGCGACGAGAGAAGATCGAAGAGCCGCGTCAAACATTATAAGACCGATAATTGCAAATCAAAGAAGGGGTTGGAAATTGCTGAATACGGAGTTGCAGAGACGAGAGCTTTGTGCTATTACGGGCCCGTACTTGGGCAATTTCCTTCTTTTTGTTATGGGATTTTCTTTTACACCTGGAACATTTTTGAATGTAATCGAGATATCATTTAAATACAAAATACAGAGAGTTGGCATCTTATTGGATGAGAAAGAAGGAGTAACTTTTGCATGCATGATTTAATGTCTATCTTTCCCTTCCAGATTTCTTAGGTTTTTAGGTGAAGTTAATGCAAGATCTCTTGGTTGCTTCATGCGAATGCCTATTTTCTGGAATTACCACCGAAACCCTCGAGACTCGCACTTTGGCCTATTTGGATTGTGTGAAAGTGCGGGTTCATTAGGTTAGGTTGCATGTAGAAAGCCTCGGTATCTTCGGTTTCATCGGATTAATGACAGCTTTCTGATTGTAATTTATTCTTACGTTTTTATTTACTTTTGCTTTGCTTTTCAAACCCATATTTTATTTTCAGCGGTTTAATTCTTGTGTTTGAATAAATCACTGAAAATCCATCGAGAATTAAAGGTTAAAACAGATTATATTCATTTTGAGTCCATTGAAAGTTCAAAATTAATAAACCACGGTGCCCCTTGTTAACATCCACTTGCAAACCCTAAGGTGTTCTTAGCATTTCATTTTAAACGGCATCCTTGATAATCAATAATTAGCATAATAAGAACCTTGGAGAAATCGTTTTTCTTTGCAAGCAGAGGATTTAGGACTCGGATCCTATAGGAGAGTGTGTTTTCACAATCGGGTTAAAACACCACTCAACAGGCCATTTCAATCCTAAAAGGTGTGCTTCATACTTTAATTTTTCAAAGCGTAGTCCATATACCAAGGAAATAATGAAGGTGAAGCTCCAAGGTGTTTCACTCCTATCCCCAAGCATAAGGTAAATTTAGACTAAGAAGGATTGCTTCCCATTTTGAATTTTCCATCCTGGCACCGCTCCCAACATAGAAATGTGTTTCGCTCTAGTTGAGGAGCGTAAGGCAAATTCAGGTCAGGTAAAGAGTGCAATGCCTATTTACTCTTCAAATCTGGTACCACTCCTTAGGCTGCAAGGTATTCTTGCTCCCCTATTTAGTGCAAGGCACTTTCGCTCCCATTAAGCAGTGCTTTGACGTTTGACCTTTCAACACCAATGCACCTCCTAATGCTTCAGGTAGCTTCGCTCAAATTCTCAAGTGTAAGGTACTTTTGCTCTAGGCTGCAGTGCTTTAGACTTTGACCTTTCAATGCTTACATTGCCCCAAAAAATGGCAATTTTTTTCATTGTAGCTGAGGAGCGCAATCCCGTTTTGGGTGAGAAAAAAACAAACAATGGATAGGACTTTCATCTAGCACACCAGTTTTAGTCTAGCTCTCCCCACTTCAGTAAAAACTCCCTCATAAATGCTCCTTAACAACAGACACAATGCATCCTTATATGATCAAATGAATTTAGTTCAAGAACCTTTCAAACTCAATGCTTCTAGGATTTTAGGATCCTATCTTTCATATAGGTGGTTCTATAAAGTAAGGAGGCAGCACCAACAAGCTAAAATTGTCAGAGCATTGAAGGGGTGCAACTGCATTTCAGGGAGTCATCAATTTTGGCCCATGCCTGGTTACTGTTTGATGAGTGTTTATCCCTCAATTCTTATCTTCTTTGCCACCACGATGTATTATGGGTGTGCTTTTAATGTTTCAAGCGGTATAATTCCCTATATAATCCTACTTTGTTATTGTAAAATTATGGACGTTTGCTAGAAGCTTAATGTAACTTGAATTTTGCTATCAATACAGAAAATGAATGGCTCTAACTCTAGATTTCTATTTGTGTGTATGTCTTCTATTAATTATTTTCTATTAAATTCTTTGTTTTATCTATAGGCTTGAATTTTAATACCTGGATTTAGCTTTTGATAAATCATGAACCCTAGAATAGCCCTAGAGATTACGCATGTTAGATGCCTAGTTTTAATTTCTGTTAGTTTTCTGTATTGAGTGCTATTTGATTCGACATACAGTTAAGTTATCGTGTTGTTAGTTCATTACCCCTATTCTACTTGGCCTATGGCCATATTTCCCATTCCTTTCAATCATTTAATCTCTTTCCTATTCTCTATCCTTAAATCCCCTAGTTAGAATAGCAAGGGAACCAGCCTATATTTGGATATTGGCATAGGAGGCATTTATTACTCTCAAATTTTCAATATTAGTGGGGTCTAGGGTTCATGAATGATACATTTCATACCTAAGGCAGATCTTTGATCAACAGTTTTTGGCACGCTTGGTGGGACATGAACGTTCCACTTCAAAATTAGTATTAAGAAGTTGATTTTCATATTATTACTGATAAATATGAACATCTGGCAACTCAGTTGAACTTAGACACCTCTTAATATTGAAGACCAATTTAAAATCCCAACTTCATGCACACAATATGGAGAGCTAGAAATATAGAAGAAGAAATCGAGTTCTTCGAGCTTGACATCAATGCTTTAGGAGAACATCCTAGGGTGGTTAGGCTGAATAGCTTGTTAGACATGATATCTTCACAAGTATCCACCATTGCTTCACAAAATCCAACTCCTGACAACATAATAACTAGATTTCCCCCAAATCCTTCAAATTCCTCGGATCATCAGAATCCTCCAGTTCAACCAAATGTTCTACCAAGTGTTTCGAGTGTTCCAACTATTCTGGTCTAGCCCGTTCAATCGAACCCACTAATTCAACCAAACATTCTGGTTTAGTAAAGCATTCATCCTAATGTTCAATGGTGTAAGCTCCACCCAGGCTGTTTCTAGCATAGAATCATTCAAGACTACTTGCCCTATAGGCTCAAAATCAAGTTCTACCTATAGTGTTGAAAGCTCTACCCATATTCGATGACACATGAAATACCGCCTACAAGCACATATAAGACATCACTATACTGGTGACCATCCATGAAATCATGACAAAGTACATCATGGTGAAGTTGCTAGTGCTCTCACTTAGAGGTAATATCCTCTACTAGTACCGATCGCTTTCGACCAACACCATCAATTCTTGGGACCAATTAGTAGAAAAACTGATTAAAGGGTTCAAAAAAGTAGTAGATCCATTCTCACTATTGCATCATTTCACAACAATACAAAGGCACACTCAAGAGGATATAGCTAACTTCAATGCTAGGTTCGCTTGAACCTGGTAGAGAATCACTCTCAACCTTTGGCCCACCCTGGAGCAAGTGGTCTTCTACTACTTAAGAGCTTTTCATTTGGATATAAGCATGAGCATATGACATGCTAATATCAACACTTTCTCTACTTTGTATGAGGAAGCCTAGAAGGTTGAGGCTGACCTGGTGGTGATCGACAAGTTGCCTCCAAAGAAAACTATGCCAATTTACCCAGATTTCTTGTAGAACATGTATCCTAGTGCCTCTGCTCCACCTACATCTTTGATGTACCCCAATCAACCATGGAATCCTAATCCATAGAATCAAGTGGTATCCAATCTAAAATTTCAAGTACCTACTCCTCAGTATCAAGCGCTTGCCACTCCTCAGCTTTTAGCTCCTCCTCAATATTTGGTATTGCCTCCACCATTGGTGCCATTGCCATTACCCGTGCCTGCACCTCAAGTAGTGTTAAATGTTGATCAGGTCAAAGAGTTTTAGGATCTACGTGCATATGTAAAGACAATTACGAATGAGATGACCATCGTGAGAAGGAGGCTGAATGATCAAAGCTATCAGCCAAGGAGATTTCCTCCTCTGATCACTAGGAAGCAAGCAACTCCCACCGGTAGAGCTCATGAGAGAAACTCCACAGTGTTGAAAAGTTATGAATCTAGTTCATCCAGTAGGACTTATTGGTGCTCCACTTGCAATGAACCACATAATGAAGAAAATTGCATGGTTCATCTGAACTATGTGCAAACACTTGAAAATGATGCACCTAGCAGATAGGTAAATATGATAAGGGAAACTGACCATAATTTTATGACCCCTCCTATCGATCAGGTCTCTATTCTCATGATGACGAGAAAGAATCCAATTGAAGTTGATCTGATTCATATGGAACCATTCAAGGTGCCTGCAAATCCCAAATTACCAAGTGAGAAGGCACCCCTACCACCATAAAAAGATCCAATTCAAGTATAAAATCCGATGAAAACTACTCGATTAAGATACTACCTCCCTCCAAGGGAAAAAGCGAGAATCCCTCAACTGCAATATTTGACCTCTCTACACCAAACCAAAGCAAGGGACCAAGCAAGAGAAAAGCTAAGATACCCCTCACTGACCAAGCACCTGAGAGTGGAGGTAATGCAGTAGTACCAAACCTGGTACAAAACTCCTAAGGAGAGAGGTGAGTTTGGAATTGGAGAAAACATCATCAAATAATTAAGGAAGACTCCGACTAAGGTAAGCCTCTTTGATGTGCTTAAGCTATCTGGTCAAGTAGAATTATTACAAGAATCCCTAAAGTCCATTAAAGGTAATGATAGGCCAACTCAGACAATATTGACACAGCTTCTGACCACCTCCACCACTGGTAAAAATAGGCCACCATCATTTTATCTATCCCTTAGAATGGAAGGGTGGGTCTTACATAATTGCATGGTTAATTTTTGTGCGACGACTATTGTAATGCCCAAGGCAGTGTGTAAAATCATGGGCATGGAGTACACCAGGAGCAGTCATGGAGTGCTTCAACTGGATGGAACTCTAGTTAATATAGTGGGGATCATCAAGGACATCCTGATCATGCTACACAATATTCTACAGATCACAATGATTTAAGAAGTTGTGGTAGTAGACTTGGAGCCCTATTTTAGCATGTGCTTATCAATGGAATTCACTTCCAATATTGGAGGCTATATTTCTCTCAATTATTCGCACTTAGAGATCCTCTTCAAAGGAATGAGGATCAATTTTTTTAATGAAGAGTCATCTACCTTTCACATTGAAAGGATCCAGGATGCAGAAAAACCAATGGACTCAATAAAAATCATTGACAAAGTAGAGGAAGTAGAAGAGAAGGTAGAGCTAATGGAGGAAGCTCTTGATGAGCTCCGCATAGAGGATGAGTTCTCTATGCATGATTTTAATGCTATGATAGAATCAAACATCGGGTGTTACTCGATTACCAAGCCTAAAAAGGCTAAGGCCCTTAGTGACACAAACCCTATGGATGCTCAATTATGAAAGCTCTTCTTTGATGGCGCTCGATGTAAGAACGATGTTGGAGCAAGAGTGGTCCTTGTATCTCCATCCAAAAATTAGAAGAATTACTCATATAGGCTCATGTGGAGCTGTACAAATAATGCTACCATGTATGAAGCCTTGTGTTTGGGATTACGAAAGATAGAGAAACTTGGAATAAAGCAGTTGTAAATCTTTGATGATTCAGATATGATTTGTAACCAGGTGATGAATAAGTGTTGCCAAGCAACACTATTTAAAAGCATACCATAACAAGGTATGATATTTGCTTGAGTATTTCTTGGATCTCAACATTTAGTCTATTTTGTGGGAGCGGAATAAACATACTAACATTTTAGCATCTATTTGAGCTAGGTGCTCCTCTACCGAGAATATAATGCAAAAGCCAAAGGCAGAGAGGGTGATCTATAGGACCTCGATGCCTGACAAAAATATCCATTGGTAAGTTTTTGACAATGATGAGCATATCGTCAATTTTTTGATTGATGAAGTAGGTAACATTGAAGATAGATCCCTCAACAAAGAAGAATATGAGGGTCTAATTCATCTAAAGAACAACCATCTCCCTAAGGGTTTGATCACCCTTGAAAATTTGTTTGACCAGGATGATAGGTCTCTTCCCTATAAGATTAAGGTGGATGCGAGAGTATGAAGAGCTTGAACTAGAGCCCAAAAATTTGATTAAAGTGGGAACTAATTTCACACCACTAAAAATAGAGAAAATTAGAACCCTCTATAAATAATACCTAGACATTGTCACTTAGAGCTACCATGACCTGAAGGGCTATGACAAGGATGTCTTCCAACATACAATCGAGCTCTAGAAAGAAGTCAAACACATTAGGAAAAAGCAAAGGCCTATTAATACGAATATAGAGATGCTGATGAAATCTAAGCTCCTAAATATGCTTAATGCAAAAATTATATATCCCATCAAGAATTCCTCTTGGATGGTGAATCTTATCCTAGTTTGAAAGAAGAATTGAGATATCTACCTCTACCTAGACTTCTAGAACCTTAATTAGGCTTTGCTGAAGGATCATTATCCACTGTCCCAAATTGACCAAATTCTTCATATAGTGGTAGGAGCACAATTATTCTCTCTGCTGGATGACTTTTCAGGGTATAATCATATATGGTTCAAAGATGAAGACCGGTTCAAAATTGCCTTCACCACCAAGTGGGGCACTTTCGCATACCAACACATGTCGTTCAACCTCTCAAATGCTGGCACAACTTTCTAGAGAGCAATGGACTTAGCATTTGGTGAGTTACTCAATTACATCATTATTATTTATATTGATGACGTGACTATTTTTTCCCACAAGAGGGAAGAACACGATCTACATTTATGATAGGTGTTTGAGAAATACTGAGAATTTGGGATCTCGATAAACCCAAAGAAATCATTTTTCATGGTTAAGGTAAGCTCCTAAGCCACATCATATCTAAAAGAGGACTAGCTATAGATCCTGCTAGGGTAGAAGCCCTCCTCAATCTACCTCTGCTAGCAAGCAATAAGGGCCTCCAATCCTTCTTCAAGTAGATAAATTTTATTCAAAAATTCATTTTTTACTTTACCCAGGTAGTCAAGTCGATGATGAAACTCCTCAAGAAGGATGCTAAGTTCCAATGGATCAAGGAGATAAGGCGAGCGTTCAAATAAATAAAAGAGAGAATCGCCTAGGCCCCCATTATGGTGAACCCTGACTACTCCAAGGATTTTATCCTCTATGTTGTCAAAGAGATAGAGAGTTATGCAACTGTCCTTACCCAAAAAAACAAGGATAGGGATGAGCGGCCAATTATGTTTCTAAGTCAATTTATCCTCTTATATGAGGAAAAGTTCAATTTAATTGAAATAAAAGTCCATGCAATGATGCAATCACTAAAGAAGTTTTATTATTTCATCTCTCAAAGTAAGACGATAGTGTACATGATACACCCGAATGCTAGAAACTTCACCATCTAGGGTTATATTGGAAACAAAAGGGTAGGTTGGATCTCCAAGATCCAAGAATTTGATATAGAGGTCTGACCCACTCAAATGGTTTATGGTCAAGCCTTGTGTCAAGAGTTAGCCAGGAGTGCCACTTTCAAGTTGACTTGCCAATGGGATGATCTGATGCAGGAGAGTAGTCTTGCAAATCACCCTCTATCAGAAAAATATTGGATGGAAGACTTGGTGGAGTACTTCAACACTGGGATGTGACCTTCTAGCCTCAACTCTTCATAGAGGAGGAGGTTTAGGCTTCAGGCTTGCAGATACGTATTATTACCCAGTGGATTGTTTCATCAAAACATTGACGATGTCCTGAGATATGTTAGGGGGACAAAGAAAGAGAAAATCCTAGACGAGTTCCATTCTGGAATGTTTGAGGGCCATTTTTTGGGAAGGCCTATGGCCTTGAAGATACTAAAGGTGGGCTATTATTGGCCTACCATTTTTGCTAATTCCTTTAGCGTTAGCAAGAAGTGTGATAAATGTCAAAGGTATATTGGCTGCACCAGGAATGCTTCTCTGCCTCTGCACCCAATTTAGGTCGAGGCTCCATTTTAGCAATGGTACTTAGACTTCATTGGGATAATAGAGCCCAATTATTCAACGGGCCACAAGTATATCTTGATGGCTGCTGGCTATTTCACCTGGTGGACAAAAGCAGTCCCCACCAAGCAGGCTAACCAGGATGTCATCATCTTCTTAGAAGGGATGATAACTCATTTTGGGATCTTAAATGTGATAGTAACAGACAATGGCACTCATTTTAATAGTGCCAAAATGTGTGCATTTTCAAGTAAGTATGCTATCTACCTAAAAACTTCATCTAATTATTACCCAAAAGGCAATTATTTGGTGGAGTCTACAAATAGAAAATTGCTTTGGATGCTGAAGAAGACATTAGAAGACAATAAGCGAAGCTGGCATCTGCTCCCTGACTTTGCATTATGGGCTGACCAAATTTCCATTAACAAATCCATAAAGACGTCCCCATATTCCCTGGTGTATTGGAAAGAAGCAGTGCTCCTTGCACATATTGAGTTACCCACATTGCAGTCTCTCCGATCGTTGGACAATGGAGACAAATAGTTTGATCCTATTAGCGTCAAGATTACCCAAATGTTGTAGTTGGAGGAGGAAAGAGAGAAAGCCTATGAAGCTTCATGAAACATACCATCACCATAAAAAATTGATTCAGTAAAAAGACCTCCGATCACCTTCCAAGTTGGTGATTTGGTGCTGAAATGGAATGAGAAAAAGGCCAAGTCCAAAAATCATGACAAATTCAAGGTATTATGGGAAGGTCCATTTCATATTTTTTAGGTCCATCAGGTGAACTCCTTTACTATTCAATCTTTGAATGGTTTTACTTTTTTGTTATCAGTGAATGACCTTCATCTGAAGGCGTACTACCAGTGAAGGGTAGTGTGGAGATTCTTAATCAACTATGTGTGTATATATTTTTATTTCTATTATTTTCTTATGGATATCCTTTGTCCGAAGTATAAATATCTTCACCCCCTTTTGTGCTATTAATAGCAAAGTTTTTGGGCAAAAATTCTAGCTGGCAAGGGGGTTCCAGGGAATATAGTTGTTTCATTTCAATTTCATTTTTGTCCTTTTGTTGATCCAAGGATAGAAATAAAAATAGTAGTTTCCAGTGATTAGGAATGACAGGTTTGCAAGGGCATCAAGTCCCCCATTTCATCATTCCTAGGAAACAATAATGCTAAAGTTCCAAAGTGCCCCATAATTCGAAAGGAGGGGGTTTCCCTCCCTCATAGGATCAAATCTGCATCTCAAAGATCCAAGAGGTAAAGGTAAAATATAGAGGTAACACACATGCCATTCTATCTAAGTAGCATAAAAACCCACCTTTGAGGGATAAAAAGTAAGTGTGCCCTAGTCCTTTCACCCTAGTTGATGAGTGTAATATCTTTTCAACGGTAAATCGGGTGAAAATACTTTGTTTTTTGAAGAACATTGCCATCATAGTTCAAAGGAGGCTAAAATTCAAAGTTAGAAGACCTTGCACATCTACTACCCAATGCAAAGAGGTTTCACTGTAGTTTAGATGCACAAAGCCTTTTCGAAGCCTACCTTAGGCACAACTCCTATTGACTTTTCAACACGTAGTGCCTCTTTAAATGAAAATGCCAAGTATGGGCGAAGGTGTTTTGCTCTTTTTCCTAGCACAAGGTCAATTCACTTCAAGTTGGTAGCGCTCTAGCATTTGAATTTTTGAACACAAGCATGCCACCCCAAGCCCCAAAGGTGGTTCACTCAAATTTTGGGGCGCAAGGCCAATTCACAAGAAAAATGAGTGCTTTGATATTTGACTTTTCAATGCTAGCACGTATCCCTATGTCGATCATTTTCACTACAGTGTGGATGCATAAGGCCTATTTGAGGCTAGAAGGTGCACTTTACCCATTGACTTTTCAATGCGTAGCACCAACTTCAAGGAAAAAAGTTAAGCACGCCCAAAGGCATTTCGCTCAGATTTAAGAACGCAAGGTAGTTGCAAAGAAAAAGTCAATGCATTGCCCATTGACTTGTCAATACTGGTGCTCCTCCCAAGGTTCCTAAGCTATTTTACCTGAGTCTAGGAGTGCATCTCCATTTTTAGCTTTTCAAGAGCGAAGGGCTTTTGTGCTCTCCCTTTTGGGTGAGAGCCATTTTTAGCCCCTAAGGAATAATGAAGGCGTCATTAAAGTGAAATTCTTGCATGCTCTGCAAAGAACAGGATGCCTTCTGCTATGCTCAGGCACATAGCTCAAGGTAAGGCTTGGCAATCTCAAGGACCGTTGGATCATGAAATAAGTTTTCAGGAAAGTGATGCATCCTGTATTTCAAGGAGGATTACAACCTGCATCGTTAGTTGGCATTGGGATGTGCTCTCAACCATTGGTAACCATGTAAAATATCTTCCACCCTTGCTCCTAAATCACTTCCTACATTTACTTCACACCAGTGTCATTAAAGCAGTGGGTAAGATGTAGCCCTATAAGAATACCACCACTATACCTCAAGTAGACCTAGAGAAATATTTAAGTGGTTGCACTGTTTATAATTGCTAGAGTTTAAAGAGTGATTATTGCTAGTGAGAGGTAGAGTGGTTGACATTGGCAAGGTGCCACTATTTTTTGAGTAGGTGCACTGCTATTTTCAAATCGAGGGTTTGAACGATTGATCAACCAATATGGGAAAGAAAAATGCTAAGCAAAAAAAAGAAAAGAAGGAAAAACCATCGCCACCTCTGCCTGAAGACAAGTTGAGTAAAATCTAGGACTGCATCCTCACCAAATCAAGTATAGAGAAGCTTTGTGGGAATTTTGAACTAATGATGACTAAAGTTTCTTCTAGGAGCAATCAAATAGTCGCTTACCATTCCTACCTGTATTGGTACTCATGCACGCATGTGCACCCTTGTCCAAAGCTAATTTGCACAATCATCAAATTTTATGACCCAAAAACCAAGACAGTTCAAAATGCAAAAGAGACAAGGTTGTTATCCATCTCTACCAAAATAATTTGACCTCCCTTCAAGCGCCTTCGCAGAACAGTCATTGCCACTAGGCCAACGGCGCTAGCTTGAAGGCTAGCAATAGTCTCCTTCTCCTTAACCCTTTCGCGGTGGATAAACGTGGCAAAAAAAAATGATAGCCATAGCTTTTACTTCCCAACTTTTGTGCAATTCGAATTTCTTTCACACCATTGCTTTGGACTATAGGTTATGGCTTATATATCCAAACTTCCATGCTATGCACAACGTCGACGGGAGGATAATTCAAAATTTTTGAATTAATATTATTTTGGCGCCTTCGAAACAACTTTAGGGTTTATGAAACCCTTTTGATTATTTAAAAAATAATCAAAGGTCTTTTAGACCTTAGACCTTAGGTGGAGAACCCATTAAATTATTAAAATAATTTAATCACTAAATCAAATAATTAATTAATTAAAAAACCTTAAAAGGTTTTATTAATTAAGTTATTTAATTAATAAGTGTCTCCATCCTTTGCATTAAGTCGAGAGTGGTTTTGAGAAAAACCCTTAATGCATCCACCGGTTTTAATAAAAACCCTTAAACCCGCCATGGTTTTGATAAAAACCTTTTCATCCGCCACATGGAATCTCTCCGAAATCTTCTAGAAAATATTCTTTGGAATCTTCAACCTTTGAAGCCAATAAATCCTCTTGACATTAATGCCAGTTCCTTTTGACATCAATGACAACTCATAGACAATAAGCTAGGATCTCAAACCCAAAATTGCCAACATAAGTTTTATAATGTATCTATTTTGAAATCTAGACTGTGCACGTATAAATCTTGTTTCTAGAGTTGAACATTAAAATATAGTTACATGATTTTAGATGAATATCTAAAAGGTGCACTCAGGAATTCATGTTTTATATAAGGAGATATAAAGAAAATTCTAAAAGTTATAATCTGCATTATCAATGTTTGTTGTTGTCTAATCTGTACCATAAGAAAAGTTCTAGCTTAGGCTATATTTCCCTTATCTCTTGTTCCCCTTTTCTCTAAAAAATTCAAAGGAACCAGCCTTCTCTGGAGACTAGACAGATGATCTCCAGCAAGATCTGTCTATTCAATGTTGGCAAAGTCTAAGGCACAACACTATCAACCGAAGGCAAATTTTGTTCCAACAATTGTATGTGGATGAAATGTTGTTGATTGGTAACAATAAGGAGATGATAAAGTTACTAAAATCTTAGTTATCTTTTGAATTTGACATGAAGGATTTGGGTGCTACAAAATTTATTTTGGGTATGGAAATAATAAGAGATCATGCAAATAAAAAGTTGTGGTTAATTCAAAGAAAATATATTGATTTGATACTATAGAGGTTTAGGATGCATGATTGTAAATCAGTATATACTCTATATCTAGTTGGTCAAACGTTATCTACTGAATAGTGTCCTAAAATGGACGAGGAAATTGAATAAATGCATCATGTTCCTTATGCTAGTGTTGCGGATAGTCTGATGTATGCAATGGTTTATACTAGACCTGATATTGAACATTTAGTGGGAGTAGTTAGCATATATATGCCAATCTAGAAAAGGAACATTGGACTGTTGTGAAGAGGATCTTCAGATACTTGCATGGAATTATATATTATGTTATCTATTATAAAAGAAAATCTAGAGGTAATGATATTGAAAATATACAAGGGTTTTTGGATGATGGATGGGTTGGAGATCTTGAAAAGATAATATCCACGAGTGCTTATGTGTTCACTTTGTTTGGAGGGGCAATAACTTAGATGAGTAAAAATCAATCAAATGTTGCTTTATCCACTAAAAAAATAGAGTATATTGCATCAAATCATGCTTGTAAAGAAGTAGTGTGGTTACAGAGGTTATGTTCAATAGTTGGCATTAAGCAGAAGGTTGTGATAATTATCAGTGATAGTCAGAGTGCAATATTTTTGGCAAACAATCTTGGTTTTCATGATCGGAAAAAACATATTGATATCAAGTACCATTTTGTGAGAGAGATGGTTGAAGAGAACTAGGTGATATTGGATAAAATTGATACAAAGAATAATATTGTTGATTCATTAACAAAGGTTGTACCTGCTCAAAAATTTTCTTAGTGTAGAAGATCTATGGGCATGGTTGCCCTTGAAAGTTGAAAATGGCAGTTATTAGCCCCTATGGAAAGTATTCAACAAGTGGAAGAATGTTGGAATTATGTTGAATATTTTTCATATTATTTAGGAGTGGTTAAATCTAAAAGGATTTTACATTCTATAAAATATTTCTCATCAGGTTTCAAGGTCTGACTGAGCCTCAAGCCCTCGTTTTGGGGGTTCGGGGGTGTTAGCCCCCAAGAAATGTTTTAGGGGGGTTTAATCTATTTTTAGGCCCATATGGGTGTTTTTGGCTTAATGTAATATTGGCCCATGGTATTGTGAAACCCCTTATTGTGTTGTTTGTATATAAAGCAACACTTGCACGAGGGTTTGGTAAAGGAATGTGCAAGAAATGTAATCGCAAGCGAAAAGTGAGCGAAAGGATATTGTTGTATTGGAGACAATCAATTTTATACAATAAGAAAATATTCTTATTGGGAATTTTCCCAAAAGGGTTTTCCAGGATAAATTCTTGTGTAATTTATTCTTCTTCTTTGTTTTTCCTTTGATTCTGCAAAAACTATTTTTCTGGAATTTGTTTATCGGGGTGTTATTTCTCTTCACCGATCATAGAAAAAATATTGGTGTAGTTGATAAAATTGGAGGAGGAATATGATAAAGCATACAATAGCTTGTCAGCACCAACGATCAGTGAAACAATGGATTTATAGAAAGGCAACACTGAAGAAATTTGTGGAAGGTGACCTTGTCCTAAAATGGGATGCAGGTTAGACCAAACTTGACACTCATGATAAATTTGACTCTTTATGATCAAGACCATATCTTATGGATAATTGTAAATATTCAAACGCATACCAACTTCGGGATCTAGAAGGGAAATTACTCCCAATCCTAGTGAATGGCCAACATCTAAAACATTGTGCCTGTTTAAAATAAGGACATGGATTGTACATATGTATATAGTTAGGTATTTTATTTATTTCTTTTATTTTCCCTCTCCTGTACAATATTTTACAATGTGATGAATTGGAAAGTTTAAGCAAGCACTTGTATTATGATGAATAAATATTAGCCTAGCAAGAGACTAGGTGGATGAATATATTCTTAGTCCTTAGCCTAGAGGTCTAGAACTGTGTGACTAATTCAGTAAAGAGATGAGTGATAGTTGAACCTACTCTAAGTTTGAAAGGCAAAATAATAGAGTGAGGTGGGAAAATGACAAGGCATAATAGAGGAAAAGAACCTCAGAGTTTCACCCTCCCAGTGGTCTTCTAGAAGCATAAATGCAATTCCACTTTTCAAATTTGGGGTGAACATTTAGGATAAAACCCAACCCTTAGTATAGCCCAAAATTCCACCTAGTGGGGAGGTTTTCACCGAATCCCATAAAGTTACTAGTTGTTCAGTCCCTACTAGGTGTTAAGCATGTAGAGGTAAAAAAAGTGGTGCCACATGTAACATGTTTACCACTCAACCCAATCGAAGGAGTGCATCATGATTACAATGCATGGGGAACCTCAATCATTGCTCTAATAATGGTTATGTAATTTAACCATCTCTGGTGTTAAGGATATTGTGCGCATATCAAAAATTCCACAAGATGCAATAATCCATGCAATGAATAATTCTAGGTGGCAAACGACCCAATAGACAACTCAACTATATGCACACCACTCAATATGCAAAAAGGTAAGCTATTTAAATAAGAGATAAAGCAAAATCCAATCTAGAATCACACACAGCCAACAGGATGGTGGCAAAATATGAGCATGATGGTTGGAGAATTTTTAATCAGCAAGAATGTTTAATTTTACTGTATTCAACTGATATAGACACACTCATGTGGGTATCTTATTGGTTAATAGTTCACTCCCCAAGAAAACATTCAAGAGTGGCTTGTCAGAATAAATGATCCTCAAGGATATTTCCCTTAGTCCTGATAAATTCCTTTGAAATGATCCTATCAGTGGTCTAGATGATAGTTCCAATCAAACACTATAAAATGAGTATAGGGATTACTATTTTTTTTATTCTTATTCTTGATATTCTGCTGCAATAATTGGATTTTAACAAAGTTGATATTAAGGATTTCAATACCTTTGAAATCGGCTCCCTCTCTCACAAAAAGTTTGTCGAAGGTTTAAAAAACTCCAATAGTCAAGATGATGAAGGCTAGAGCAGAGAAATGCTTGGAAGATTCATATGAATACTTAAAAGATACAAGGATTACCATCCTATGTAAGCTAAGAATTACTTGTGATGTTGTAGTTATAATGGCTACAAGGCCCTTGTCTAGTAGTCCTAGAGCTCTCTCATGGAAAACCTAGTTAAGTGCTTTTCTACCAACACCAATGCATCCATGTCTCAAGTTGGTCCATGTTTTTCTGAGTTCTTTGATGCAGATTCAGGAGCTGTATGCAACGGGAAACTAGAGGTATTATTCTACATTGATGTTGGTACCATTAGAGAGGCTTTTACAATTAGAAGCCCTGCTCCACATCAACCCCAAGGGTCTCGCTTGAATACTATCGATATAGACAAGCAAATAAATATATTGTATAAGGAGAGCCCCATTAAGTGGGTGGATGAAGTACTAGGAAAATTTCTAGATAATTATATAGAGAAAACTTGAGCACTAACATAATTCAAGGAGGTAATCCAACCAATCCTATCCATGTTAGCCATCATATTGGGTCTCCCATCATATGAGACCATCCATTTTCACCAGATGGAAATGGTACATATTGTGCTAAGGGCTTTCAAATCCATAAGGATGGATTGGGTGGTATACCTTACCAATAATATGAGAAAGTAATTGGTGTATTATCAGAGCAAGGCTAACTCATAGTTCTAGTATACCTCTCACCTAGCTTGGGTGTTCTTTAATTGCATGCCTAAGAGTGCACATGTTATGCCATTTCATGACAAGGATGAAAGGGGGAGGTGTACCCTATTATTGATTGGACATACATGCTCAAGAGGAGAAAATTATATTTAGAGTTCAATAAGAAGTTCTTGGGTCCTGTTCTCACATATATCTATGAGGCCTTCTTGTGTCTATCAAAAAAGGCACATCAATTATTGAGAGGCAACCTGAGATAAACTATAGACTGGTATTACCTGGAAGAGGAAACATGCATAATATTATATAGCTTTATAGAATTTCTATTCTTATTGTCATTTTATGTAACATATTGGATCTTTGGCATGGAGATATGTCGATAGATTTATTTCATTGAAGGAAAATGGGGGACTGGAGCAAAAAAATAGATGATTTTCCTATAGTCAATTTTATTCTCGCCTATTCTAAT
Organism: Wollemia nobilis; assembly: GCA_028583015.1. Classification (NCBI taxonomy): domain Eukaryota; kingdom Viridiplantae; phylum Streptophyta; class Pinopsida; order Araucariales; family Araucariaceae; genus Wollemia; species Wollemia nobilis. Next base: position 1,950,028 of record JAQPPZ010001004.1, on the reverse strand, counting down.
GCCCAAGAAGCAAGATATTTCATTTGAAAGCTTGGATGGCATATTGACTGCCTTGAGTCTCCCAATAGTGCCTCCCATATGGCACTATGATTTGAAAGACACTCTTAGAACCAGACTGCATGGAGGGAATGCAAAGCCACATCAATTCAAGCACCAAAAAAATAAAGCTAATGAAGAAGTCTTGAAGTATAGGAATTTGCCTAAAAATGAGACAATACCACTAACATTCTTCCAGATGCATGAGAGACCATCTTGGAGATCATGTTACCCATATGTGAAATTTTTCAACCTTGAAAAAGACTTTAGTCAGCGGATAAGGTCATCTCTAGTTGAGACAATAATCCAAGAAAATAAATAGAAAGAAAACAAGATTGAGCAATGGTGGATCATGCGATGTGAGAGGGATGACCTCAAAGAAGCCTTCCCTAGAAGGGTGGATAGAGACTTCTCAACCCAATTTTATGAGCACTTCAAAACATGGAAAAGGAAGTATGAGGATGATCTCACCCCTAAGGTCCTGAGGCAATTAGATACAACTACCCTTGAGCAGGAAGAATAATACAAAAAAGGAGAGCAAGAGATTCAAAGTCAACTCCAGTTATCAACAACCTCAGCCCATGAAGAAAGAATTTTGTAAGAATCGCAGCTAGTGGAACCTCCTCAAAGTGCCAAAGGAGAAATATCTGCTAAGACATTTGGGGCAAAAGTTGTCTACAACCTCATCTCGAAGGAAGGACTCAAGCGATAAAAGAAAAAAAGGACCCAGTCCTAATGCCTTCGAAGTTCATCAAGTGGAACCTAAGTTACAACAACCACCACTTAAATTACCTAAATTATAAGGGATGATGGCGACTGAAAAACTAGAGATGACAAAGCAAATGGTCAAGGAGCCACAAGCATTGGCATAGCATAAGGACATGATTGAGGTATGTTCTCGCTCCCCTTCCTCTCGATGGTCTCCTCCATAAAAATATCGTGATAATTATCTCCAGGGTTATTCATAAGGGGTAGTACCAAAAAAGTAACTATAAAATTAGGATGAATTTAGTAGATAGCTATATAATCTTCAGGGTGAATTTTTCAAAAATTTCCAGAGAATTTATCAGAATATGGCAATTTTTTGAAAATTTTGCACAATTTTTTTCAATTTTTTTTAAATGGCGAGTGGTAGAAGGCAAGTGGATGATGGTGACTAGCAGAAAGTGAGTAGTAGAAGGTGAGGGATAGAAGGCAACTGGCAGAAGGTGACTAGTAGAAGTCGACTGGTAAAAGGTGACTTGTGACTAGCAAAGGGTGACTGGCAACTAGCAAAAGGTGACTGGCAACTAGCAAAAGGTGACTGGCAGAAGGCGACAGGTAGAAGTCAACTGGTAGATGGTGAATGTTATATGGTTATAGCCACTAGCAAAAGGCGAGTGGATGTTGGTGACTGGTAGAAGGTGAGTGATAGAAGGTGATGGACAGAAGGCAACTGACAGGAGGCGACTAGTAGAAGGCAACTGGCAGAAGGTGACTAGAAACTAGCAAAAGGCGATGGTAGAAGGTGACTAGTAGAAGGTAACTGGTAGATGGTGAGTGTCATATGGTGATGACCATGAGTAAAATACAAGTTGCTATTAGAAACTGGTATAATACGAGTGACATAAGGCAACTAGTAGAAGGCAACTGGCATAAGGCAATTGACATAAGGTGACTGGTAAAAGGTAACTGACAGATGGTGATTGGCAGATGATGACTAGTAGATTACGACTAGTAGATGGCAACTGGTATATGGTGATTAGAATATGAATATTGGTAGACAACTGGTAGAATGTTATTGGCATATGGTGACTGGTAGATGGTGATTGGTAGATGGTGACATATGGTAACTGGTGAATGGCGACTGGAAGATGGTGATTGGTAGTTGGCAACTATAAATTGGCAATTGGTAGATGGCAAGTGGAAAATGGTGACTATTCGATGGCAAGTGGTATATGGTGAGTGGTATATGGTGATTGGTATATGGTAACTGGTAGCTGGCAACTAGTGTATGGCAACTAGCAAATGGTAATTGGAAGATGGTGACTAGTAGATGGTGATTGGCAGTTGGTGAGTGGTAGATGTCATGTGGTGTATGGTGACTAGAAGATGGTGAATAGCAGATGGTGACTAGTATATGGCAACTAATATAGGGAAACTGGTATAGGGTGACTTATAGGTGGTAGCTAGTATAGGGTGATTGGCATATGGTGACTAGACATAGGGCAACTAGCATATGGTGACTTTCAAACAATGACCACCAAATATTATCATTAATAAGTTGCCATGTGTCCTCTCATCTACTACATGTCATACATCTATTGACTTCAGCAATGCATACTTATATAAATAGAATGCATGGTCATTTTTCACCTTTCCCATAGCATTTTCTAGAGCAATTTCAAATCTTTTTCCAAAAATTTTAGAGTGTTTTCCTATAAGTTTTAGAAACTTTTCAGACAGTTTTCACAAAGGGTTTTTGCAATATTTTTAGATGGTTTTGCAGTATTTTCAGATGGTTTTTAGAGTTTTTTCTAGGGCATTTCAAAAAAAATTACAAGGTGTTTTAGAACACTTTCTAGGGCAGTTCTAGACCGTTTAAAGACTATTTTTTGAGCATTTTTCAGACCATTTAAGTGCAAAAATGGCTAGCTCTTCCTCTTCTCTGCCTTCTAAAGTGTCATTCAATAACTTCTATTGCCCCAATATCAATGAAATTTTCAGCACTCCTAGAAGAGATTCTGAATGGCTTTACACCTTCGGACTTACTTGAGTAATGAAGATGCCATAGTTGAACATCAATGTTCCCTTGATGCAACGGATAGTTAGTTGCTACAACCATGACGTATCTATTGTTCTGATCAAAGTGGATAACAAGGGTATTGTTTTTCTGTGAAACCCTCAGATGTGCAACAACTAATAGGGCTACCATTTTTGGATGGTGTACTTGTGAACAACCAATACGCCTTGACTGAAGATGAAAAATCACCACTAGCATCCAAATATGTTGTGCATTCAGACAATTTGAAAGGTATATTTTTTAATTTTAGTTTTTATTTATCTTAAATTTTGATGTATTGTAGTTTTCATTCTTTAATAATGTTATCCCTGTGTTGGACATTTTGAGCCATTAAGTCAAGTTTTCATTGATGTCAAGTAATTTTTCAAGAAACAAAGTTGTCATTAATGTCCAAGAAAAATCCATCGATGATGTTAAAGGTCAAAAGGAACAATGCAGAGGTTAAAGGCAAAAGAGCTCCATAATACAATGCAAAGGTTAAAGGCAAGGTTAAAGGCAAAAGGGCTCCATAATATTTTTAATATTATGTGGAAGCATAAGTTAAAATGTTTTTCATAAAAACCCAGGAAATTTTATTGCAAAGCTAAAGGAAGGTTTAATATTTATTTGATAAAATATTTAAATTTAAAATGAATTTAAATTTTATAAATAAATATTATTTATACCAAGTTGCACAATGAAAGGTGGTCTTAATAAAACCAAAGGGTTTTAAAGAAGTAATTTATAAAATTTAAATTCAAATGAATTTAATTTTTTTATAAATTAATAAGTTCAAAAGAAATTAACAAAGTGTCGACGTCTAATACATTGGAGGAAATTCAAGTGTCGACGTTTTGCATGAAGGAGAGATATCAATATAAATACCAATGCCTAAAAGACATTAAACCTTATCCTTTTTCTCGATTAATTTATGCGTGCAATTGTGTTGACTCGTGCAAAATAAGAAAAGTGATTAATGTGTTTTAGCGCCAACGAATAAATTTTAAGAGAAAAACATGAATTTTCCAAGCACCAACTATGCAGCGTGGCCTAGTGGCAAGAGGACAATGGTTAGAGTGTTGGGCGCTAGGAGACCTGCGTTCGAAATGCGACGACAACATTTTGGTGGTTGCATTGGTTATTGGAAGCACCAAGGAAAAGGCGCACGATTTTTATGCTAAGCAAGGTGAGGAGCTTTTTGAGCATGTGGTGCTCTTTTCTCCCCAAGTGAGCGTCTAGCTTACGTGGTGGTTGAAGTCATGGCTAGGGCACTAGTTGAGGAAGAATCGTGAGTTCGAATCCCTTCCAAGGCAAGGCAAAGGTAATAATTTTTGTGTAATATTTTATGTGCCTAAAGTTTGACATGAGATCTTAGGGAGATAAAATGGTTGCTTAAAGTTTTTATTTTGTTTATTATTTTTGGTATATTGTAGTAATAAGGAGTTAGCCTTATTTTGAATAAAGTATTTTTTCACATTGATTTGTTGAGGATTTAAAGGATAAAAGGGATTTCTTGCATAGTGTTTTGAGAAAGAAGATTGCATTAACATTATTCTTGTCATTGAATATTATTTTCATTGGGAGATTATAAGGTGTATTTGATGAATTAATTTTTGTAAATGTTGATGAATGTTTTCTTAAATATGGAGTGATATGGTATATATGTGTTTTGATATTTACATTGTATTTTTGAGGAAGTTTATCATCTTATAACTTCTTTGAGTTTGGCAAAGAAGTGTTTGTGGTTGTGGCAGATTTATGAGATCCCTTCATCATCAAGAAAAATGTATGAGCACATTCTTCCATAGTTGAGTTGATTGATTGGTTTTCTGGAAAATAAGTTTGGAGTGAAAAGGACTTGATTAGGGTTTCCTATTGAGTGTGTTGAGTTAATGCTTCAAGGTTTTTTGGAATAAGGAATTGTTTTATAACCATTATTGTTGAAGCCATTGGTTGTGTGAAGAATTTGAATTAGATTTTGAGTATCATTGCTATGTTTTATAAGCATTGTTGTTGAAGTGAGTTGTTGAGCAAAGAACTTGAACTAGGGTTTACAAATATCATAAGTATCATTATTATGTGAGATTGGTTATTGAGCATTATCGAAAATATTTTGAGAAAATATCATATGCTTGGACAAGGGTTTGTGAACAAGGATTATTTCATTGAGTGATTGGTTGAGGAGAGTTTTTTAAGCCTAGTCAAGTGGATGTGTGAAGTGATTGTTTAAGTTCCATAAAACAAACTATTCTATTTTCTAAATTGAGTTGAATTTAAAGTATATTGAGTCTCTAACAATTCTCCTTATGTTTCTAAGAGATTGATTGAAAGTGATTGAGCATTGTGATGAGTATAGAGCATATATGAGTCTCTAACAATTCTCTTTATGTTTCTATGATATTGGAAAAGTTCTGTGTGGACTTGTTGAGCAGATTTGAGCAAGTTCTGTGTGGACTTGTTGAGCAGATTTGTGCAAGTTTTGTGTGGACTTGTTGAGAAGATTTGAGCAAATTCTATGTGGACTTGTTGACCATATTTGAGCAAGTTCTTGTGGACTTGTTGAGAAAATTTGAGCAAGTTTTGTGTGGAATTTTTGAGCATATTTGAGCAAGTTCTATGTGGACTTGTTGAGCAAATTTGAGCAAGTCCTGTATGGACTTGTTGAGCAAATTTGAGAAAGTTTTGTGTGGAATTGTTCAGCATATTTGAGCAAGTTCTGTGTGGACTTGTTGAGAAGATTTGAGGATAGTTTTGGTGTAGATTTGAGGACAGGTTTATGTCATACCAAAGATAGACATTGAGCAGATTTGTGCTAGATCGAAGGACTGTGTTTAGTGTAGATTTGAGATAAAGCTTTGGAGGTGACAGAGCATAGAGGACAGTAGTCTCCAATGAATATAGATCCATTAGCCAAGGCAATGAGGACAAGTCTTCTGAGTGGGGAAAAGAGTCTTTAGTGGAGAGAGATCCATAAGCTAGTGCAGTGGAGGCAGTAGTCTTCTAAAGGATCACCATCCAAAGCAGAGGAGAAGGAGTTCTCCTGTGGATAGAGATCCATGAACTTGATTTAGGGGATTGGTATCTCCTTTGGATAGAGGTCCATAAACATTGTAGGAAAAGGATTCCCAAGAGAATTTATTTGAGAAAAAATTATAAGAAATATTTTCTCCGTGGAGGTAGCCATATTTGGGTGAACCACGTTAAATTGGTGTCTCTATTGTGTATGGTGATTTGTGCATTTCTTTTATTGTTGTTGTTGATACTACTATATATACATTGTATAATATTGATTGGAAAGAAAAGTAAAAAGTGGTCTTATACTGTTCACCCCCCTTCTTAGTATAAGCTTGTGGTCTTCACCCTATTGTAATTTTTATTTTCTAATAATGTTCTCTCTTATGTTTAGTTAATTCTTCTAAGTCAAAAGGGTGTTTAAAATTTCCAAAATTGGAGACAAATTTCTTTATGTTTGCATTGAAGTTTTCACGAAAGGCTTATTTTGTAGGGGTGACCTATAAAGATGTTGTTTCGAGCATTGTCCTTATCGATTCGATGTATTGGTGGTGGTATATTTGATTGGTCCATGCACATTTCCAACCGTTTGAAATAGTACCTTCTAAGTGCCCAGAAAATTCAATCTTCATATACAGTAACAACAGAAAACTATATTCTGTGTCTTTTAATGAAGCATACTTCAATCTTCAAAAAATCAATCCTCCAACTGCATTGCACCCAAGTTTGTTGGCTATTAACATGACTAAGAATGAAATACAAGTAAAATTATTTTTTGGAATAATCTTTGTTTTCTTTATTTTCAATCATTATTGTTATTTTCTAATTTTCTTTTGAAAACAGAGAACAGCAGCTCAATCTTCCAGTAAAAGTGATGTCACCTTTAATATTCAAGAAGCATCTACCGATTTTGACATGCTATCATAATCATCACTAGTAACTCCCTCTAAACATGTGAGATCTCATGATGATCAGATTCAGCATACACCTACGAATCTTGTTACTTCTAGATGTGTTGCAGTTGACGTAGAAGAAGTTACCTCCAACTCACAAGGTAACCTTATTATTCAAAAGTAATATTTTAAATGATGTATTTTAATGATTTAAAATTATATTTAGTTTGATAAAATATTTTAAATGTTTTTTAGAGAAATGGCAAATGGTTGCATCATCAACGGCTGTAGAGTCTGAGTTTGGTATGTTTGGTTAAAGTTAATCCTTTTTTATGGCATTGTTTTTTACATAATTTTTAATTTATATTTTCATGTGAATTTTTGCAGATGCATCGATTACAATCAAAATACTAAAAAAAGGATGCCTCCACCATCTGCACAGTTGCAAATGCAATGACAACAAGTCCCTGTCCATCCACAGTAGTAACCATCGATGAGGAACCAATATTGCAAGCCTGGAAAAATGTTCATCACACCACTGCTTTATTGAACCAAAAGTGTTTCCCAAACACACACTATGTCTCAATCTAATATTTTTGTTTTCCCAATTTTAACCCTTGAGAATTTTTCAAATATAGAGAGTGCATGTCAAATGCCCTCTAGGAATCTAGCTGATGATTTTCTTTATCAAAATATGAATCCTAAAAATTTTTCATTAAAGGCAAGTGATATGCTTTAGTATCTACAAAGCCATGATGAAGAAGAAGAGAATGTTGATGCAGATGCCACCGCAGTTTCCTCTTCCCCCAGCAAGTCACTGCCCATCATATGGATGATGATAACGTAATTTTTTTAGAATGTTTTTTACTAGCCAATAGATGTAAAGCTACAATTCATACTAGTCTTCTTGTAGATATTGATAGATTAAAATAATGGGAATACCAAGCCAAGTTTTTGATAAAAGCAATAAATGGTCGATATAATATTTTTCAAAGATAAAGGAGTTGTTTTCAAAGGTGGAGAATGAGCCCCAAAAGCTCGATTCTTTGTTACATAAAATTGAATCGAGCACTATGGAGGTCGAGTCTACATACAGTGATGAAGTCTTGGTCATTATTCTGAATCATTTGGAAAACCTCAATGTTGAGGCCCAGGCATATTTCAATGAAAGGGCACTAGATTAAAAAAAAGTAGTAGCTATAGAAACTGCAAGACTTACCGCTGATGTAAGTTTTACATCTAACTAAAAATTGTTTTTTTCTTAAATATATTTTGTTTATAAATATTAACCTTTTTCTCTTGTATTTTGCAGTCTAATTTTTAGCACTTAAAGTAGCAAGTCTGGTAAGACCCCAAGTTCTTAGAATATAAAAAGTAATCACCTTTGAATGAAATCCCTTTTGACACTAGAGAGGTGGTCCTTCCAATGGATTCAAATAATAACTTATATTCTTTATTCCTACATGAGGAGTTCTATGCCTCCCTCCTAATATTTATATTAACCTAGGGCTACGTTAATGAAGGGACACGACTATTCATATTATAATAATATAATAATTAATGAATTAATAATACTAACTAATAATGTTAGGATGGAGGATCCTAACATGCCACCCTCCTTAAAAGGAGATTTATCCTCAAAGCTCAAAGTGAGGAACTTTGTCCCTTGTTTTTCAAGTAGAATTTGTGCAAGTTCTTGTACTATCTTAATGTCACCTTTTCTAAGGTAGAGATATCTTGAGGGTCAAAGTGTTAGTGGGGGGTTATCATGAAAAATAGTAGAATCTTCCTTAGGATAATCATGATGACAATGGGAGGGCAACCCTTGGGGTTCCTCAAACACTTCAAAATGATGCATCAAAAGTGGTGGTAATGCTTCCACATATTTTTGTTGTTATGTGGGAGAGCCAATAGAGAATGAGTGGGCAGTCACCATTCTACATTGTTTTCGAATAGGTTTTGCCATGTGATGATAACTCACTATTGGTGAGGAACATGAGTGTATTTATTGTAGAGTGTATGCCTAGCTGTCATTGGTCATTTCATGTATGTCTTCCTCATTCTTGCTTGATGCATTGATAACTTCTAGCACATCAACCTTATTGCATTCATCATTGTGATCAGGTGCTTTGGTCACTTATTGCAAATCAACCTCATTGTCTTCATGGATGTGATAAGGTGTGTCAGTTATTTCTTTCTTATCTTCCTCATCTTCAATGCTATCTTCAGGTGTATCTGTCACCAGTTCTACCTTGATCTCATCTTCATCAATGATGGAACTACAGGGAATACCGGTATCCAGAACACAACTTGGGTGTAATACATTTATGATTGGGTATAAATTTCTCATTGCAATGAAAACAAAGGCATTTTTCTCATCGTGTCATCATTTTCATGGGTTTGATACATTTAATGGGTAAGAATCGAGTAAGTTTTGGGGTGTAAGTATTTTGTGATTTCTATATAAGTAATTTTATAATTTGGTCATTCCACTAGTGACACTCATATTTTTGGAAAGTATTATTTCTAAGTTCTTCCCTCTACTGGCGTATTTCTAAGATAAAGTCTTGAAGGGTAGGGTCCTGTGATTGTGATATCTTGCCAACGACCATTTTTATGGTTTATTTGCAATTTGTAAGTCCACTCATAGTAATTTAAAATTGGTTTTTTCAAAAATTTACAAAAAATTAATGTAATTTTTGTCAAAATTCTAACAATTTTTTGCGAAGAATAGAACAAAAAATCTAGAGGAGATCAGAACAAAAATAAGGGCAAAAATAGATCCAACTACCAAGGCATTAAATTCAATAAGGGTTTTAAAGAATTTCCCAAGAGGCAAGACCAAAATCCAACAGGTCAAGGAAGGGATAGAGAAACTCCATCTGTAAATAGAAATGAAAGCAATAATAGAGGCAATAGAGCTCCACCATATGGATGTTGGGTGTGCAAAGGGGCTCATTATGCTAACAAATATCCTCACAGGGATGAATTGCCACAAAAAACTCCAAAGGCTAGCCATAGGATCTATATGGCCACAAGTAGTTCTAAACTCAATGGTCAAATAACTCCTTTTTTAGTGCATGGTAAAATTTTTGGGAAAAATGTGCATATTCTAGTTGATAGTGTGTCAAAAGATAGTTTTATCTCATTAAGATTAGTGAGGGATTTACCTGTTAGACATGAATTTAGTGTATGGAGATATTGATTAACACAATGGGTTTACCTTCATCCATACTCTACATTCCAAGGTTTTATCAACTATATTTTGAATTTTTGTAGGGCTCAACAGCTAGCGAGCGGTGGGCGAGAACAACGGCTAGCGAGCAATGGGTGGCTAGAAGCAACAGTCATAAGTAAATCAAAGTGGTCAACTATTCAAACAAGCGGATAGGACAAAGAGCGGGTAACAATAGTCACAAAAGATAGTAACCTATTCAAATAATCAGATAGGAAAAAGAGTGGGTAACAACGGTCACAAGGTGATCAACTATTCAAACGAGTGGATACGACAAAAAGCGACGAATAAAAATTGTAGAGGAAGAACATGTGCTAACCACCAAAACTAAGGGGGCTTGCACACGTAGGAGATGTCTATCCAATATAGACACTCAATGGATGCATGTGGTGTCTTTTAAATGTCCATTTGGTTCCTTGTAGAACCAATGTGGGATAAAGAGAGTGTAAGATTATGTGCTCCTCTCCTGTCCCTCATCACCGACGAAAGATTTCGACGTCGACGATTGTTGTGGCAATCAAAAAATTTTAATTTTTTTTAAACCTTAGCTTATTAATTCTTTGCATCGAAACGAGTTTTTTGGTTGCCAAAAAAAATTGAAAACGCTTGAAAATGTACATGATGCCTTCTGTGAAGCACTGTCGTTGTTGCTGAGAGAGTATTGGTGGTGTTTATATAATATTAGTTTCAACATTGCACCAGATCATTAAATTTTCTTCTTTTCCACATAATGTAGTACGTCTCAGTGACTTGCACTATACTAGAATCTCCTGTACTATAACTAGTTGGCACTCTGGATGTTGGATTTGATGACCTACGTTGTACTAGGGTCTTCAGCACTATAATCGATTAGCGCTCTGGATGTTGAATTTGGTAGGATATATGAATGATGATATGGACTTACAGTAGTGTGATGATGTTTTTTTATATGGTGATAAGGCATAAAATATAAGAGGCTCTAATACCAGATGGTAAGACCCCAAGGTCTTAGAATATAAAAAGTAACCGCCTTTGAAATGAAATCGCTTTTGACACTAGAGAGGGGGTCCTTCCAATGGATTCAAATAATACAAATATTATTTTATTTCTGCATGAGAAGTTCTATGCCTCCCTCCTAATATTTATATTAACCTAGGGCTACATTAACAAAGGGACACAACTATTCATATTATAATAATATAATAATTAATGAATTAATAATACTAACTAATAATGTTAGGATGGAGGATCCTAACATGCCACCCTCCTTAAAAGGAGCTTTATCCTCAAAGCTCAAAGTGAGGAACTTTATCCCTTGTTTTTTGAGTAGAATTTGTGCAAGTTCTTGTACTATCTTAATGTTACCTTTTTGAAGGTAGAGATATCTTGAGGGTCAAAGTGTTAGTGGGGGTTTACCATAAAAAATAGTAGAATCTTCCTTAGGAGAATCATGATGACGATGGGAGGGCAACCCATGGGGTTACTCAAACACTTCAAAATGATGCATCAAAAGTGGTGGTAACACTTCCACATATTTTTGTTGTTCCATGGGAGAGCCAATGGAGAATGAGTGTGCAATCACCTTTCTACGTTGTTTTCGAATAGGTTTGGCCATGTGATGATAACTCACTATTGGTGAGGAACATGAGTGTAGTTCGTATAGAGTGTATGCCTAGCTATCATTGGTCATTTCATGTATGTCTTCCTCATCCTTTCTTGATGCATTGATCACTTCTAGCACATCAACCTTATTGCCTTCATCATTGTGATAGGATTCTTTGGTCACTTTTTGCAAAGCAACCTCATTGTCTTCATGGTTGTGATAAGGTGTGTCAGTTATTTCTTTCTCATCTTCCTCATATTCAGTGCTATCATCAGGTGTATTTGTCACCACTTCTACCTTGATCTCATCTTCATCAGTGATGGAACTACAAGGAATAGCAATGTCCAGAACATATAACTTGGGTGTAATACATTTATTATTGGGTATAAATTTCTCATCGTAATGAAAATGAAGGCCTTTTCTCATCGTGTCATCATTTTTGTGGGGTTGATATGTTTAATGGGTAATATTCAGGTAAGTTTTGGGGTGTAAGTATTTTGTGATTTCTATATAGGTAATTTTATAATTTGTCCTTCCACTGGCGGCACTCATCTTTTCGTATAGTATTATTTCTAAGTTCTTCCCTCCACTAGCGTATTTCTAGGATAAAGTCTTGAAGGGTAGGGTCTTGCAATTGTGATATCTTGCCATCGACCATTTTTATGGTTGATTTGCAATTTGTAAGTCCACTCGTAGTAATTTAAAATTGTTTTTTCAAAAATTTGCAAAAAATTAATATAAATTTTGTCAAATTTTTGACAATTTTTTGCAACATTTTTGCAATATTTAGGTTTATCAACTATATTTTGAATTTTTGCAGGGATCAACGACTAGCGAGCGATGGGGGGAACAATGGCTAGAGAGCAGTGGGTGGCTAGAAGCAACATTCACAAGTAAATAAATATGGTCAACTATTCAAATGAGCAGATAGGACAAAGAGCGGGTGACAACAGTCACAAGGCGGTCAACTATTAAAATGAGTAGATAGGACAAAGAGTGGGTAATAATGGTCACAAGGCAGACAACTATTCAAATGATTGGATAGGACAAAGAGTGGTAAATCACAACTGTAGAGGAAGAACATGTGCCAACCACTAGCACTAAGGGTACTTGCACGTATAGGAGATTTCTAGCTAAGCTAGATACTCAATGGATGCATGTGACATCTTTTAAATGTCCCATTGGTTCCTTGTGAAACCAATGTGATATAAAAGGAGCACACAATTATGTGCTCCTCTCCTATCCCTCATCACTGATGATAGATTCTGACATCGATGATTGTTGTGATGATCAAAAAGATTTTAAAATTTTTTAAAAACCTTAGCTTACTAAACCTTTGCATCGGAACGAGTTTGCTAGTTGCAAAAAAATTTTGAAAATGCTTGAAAATGTGAAAGATGCCTTTTGTGAAGCAATATCATTATTGTCGAGAGAGTATTGGTGGTGTTTAGATAGTATTAGTTTTAACGTTAGAGTGGATGGTTACATTTTCTATTCCACACAATGTAGTACATCTTAGTAACTTGTGATGTACTGGAATCTCCTACACTGTAACTGGTTGGTGCTCTGGACGTTGGGTTTGATGACCTGCATTGTACTGGGATCTTTAGCGCTGTAACTGGTTAGCACTCTAGGTGTTGAATTTTGTAGGATATATGAACAATGGTGGAATATATGAACAATGATACAAACTTGCAGAAGTGCGATGATGGTAAGACCCCAAGGTCTTAGAATATAAAAAGTAATTGCCTTTGAAATGAAATCACTTTGACACTAGAGAGGGGTTCCCCCAATGGATTCAAATAATAACTTATATTATTTTATTCTTTCATGAGGAGTTTTATGCCTCCCTCCTAATAATTATATTAACCTAGGGCTACGTTAACGAAGGGACACGACTATTCATATTATAATAATATAATAACTAATGAATTAATAATAATAACTAATAATTTTAGGATGGAGGATCCTAACATGCCACCCTCCTTAAAAGGAGCTTTGTCCTCAAAGCTCAAAGTGAGGAGCTTTGTCCCTTGTTTTTCGAGTAGAATTTTACGTAAGTTCTTGTACTATTGTAATGTCACCTTTTCGAAGGTAGGGATATCTTGAGGGTCAAAGTGTTAGTTGGGGGTTGCCATAAAAAATAGTAGAATCTTCCTTAGGAGAATCGTGATGAAGATGGGAGGGCAACCCTTGGGGTTCCTAAAACACTTCAAAATGATGCCCAAAAGTGTTGGTAACACTTCCACATATTTTTTTTGTTCCCTGGGAGAGCCAATGGAGAATGAGTGTGCAGTCACCTTTTTGCGTTGTTTTCAAATACGTTTAGCCATGTGGCAATAACTCATAATTGGTGAGGAATTTGGGTGAAGTTCTTGTAGAGTGTGTCTTACTGTCATTGGTAATTTTGTGAATGTCTTCCTCATCCTTACTTGTTACATTAATCACTTTTGGCACATCAACCTTATTTCCTTCATCGTTGTGATCAAGTGCTTTGTTCACTTCTTGCAAATCGACCTCATTGTCTTCATTGTTGTGATAAGGTGTGTCGGTTATTTCTTGCTCATATTCCTCATCTTAAGTGCTATCTTCAGGTGTATTCATCGCAACTTATACCGTGATCTCATCTCCATCAGTGATGGAACTACAAGGAACAACAATATCCATAATATATAACTTGGGTGTAATACATTTATGATTGGGTATAAATTTCTCATCGCAATGAAAACAAAAGCCTTTTTCTTGTCGTGTCATCATTTACAGAGGGTTGATACGTTTAATGGATAAGAGTCAAGTAAGTTTTGGGGTGTAAGTATTTTATGATTCCCATATAGGTAATTTTGTAATTTGGTCCTTCCACTGGCAACACTTACCTTTTTGTATAGTATTATTTCTAAGTTATTCCCTCCACTGGCATATTTCCAAGATAAAGTATTGAAGGGTAGGGTCCTGTGATTGTGATATTTTGCCATTGACCATTTTTATGGTTGATTTGCAATTTGAAGTCCACTCGTAGTAATTTAAAATTGGTTTTTTCAAAAATTTACAAAAAAGTAATGTAATTTTTTGCGAAAATTCTACAAAATTTGGGTTTATCAACTATATTTTAAATTTTTGTAGGAATCAACGACTAACGAGCGATGGGTGGGAATAATGGCTAGCGAGCAGTGGGTGGCTAGAAGCAATGGTCACAAGTAAATAAAGGTGGTCAACTATTCAAATGAGCAGATAGGACAAAGAGCGGGTAACAATGGTCACAAGGTGGTCAACTATTCAAATGAGCAGATAGGACAAAGAGCAGGTAACAATGGTCATAAGGTGGTAAACTATTCAAACAAGTGGATAGGACAAAGAGTGATGAATCACAACTATAAATGAAGAACACATGCCAACCATTGACACTAAGGGCACTTGCACGTGTGGGAGATGTCTAGCTAAGCTAGACACTCAATGGACGCATGCGACATATTTTAAATGTCCCCTTGGTTCCTTGTGGAACCAATGTGGGATAAAGGAAGCACATGATTACATGCTCCTTTACTGTCCCTCATCATCGATGAAATATTTTGACACCGACGATTATTGCGATGATTGAAAAGACTTTAAATTTTTTTTAGAACCTTAGCTTATTAAACCTTTGCATCATAATGATTTTGCTAGTTGCTAAAAAAATTTAAAAATGCTTGAAAATGTGCAAGATGCCTTCTATGAAGAGTTGTCATTATCGTCGAGAGAGTATTGGTGGTGTTTAGATAGTATTAGTTTTAATGTCGCATTGGATGGTTAAATTTTCTTCTTTTCCACACAATGTAGTACATCTCAGTGACCTGTGTTGTACTATATTCTCTTGCACTATAACTGGTTGGTGCTCTAGAAGTTGGATTTGGTGACCTGTGCTATACTAGGGTCTTCTGAGCTGTAACTGGTTAGCGCTCTAGGTGTTGAATTTGGTAGGATATATGAACAATGGTGGAATATATGAACTATGATACAAACTTGCAGAAGTGTGATGATGTTTTTTTATATGGTAATAAGGCATAGAATGGAAGAGGCTCTGATACCATATAGTAAGACCCCAAGGTCTTAGAATATACAAAGTAATCACTTTTGACACTAGAGAGGGGGTCCTTCTAATGGATTCAAATAATAACTTATATTCTTTTATTCTTGCATGAGGAGTTCTATGCCTCCCTCCTAATATTTATATTAACCTAAGGCTACGTTAACGAAAGGACAAGACTATTCATATTATAATTTAATAATAATTAATGAATTAATAATACTAACTAATAATGTTAGGATGAAGGATCCTAACATGCCACCCTTATTAAAAGGAGCTTTGTCCTTAAATTTCAAAGTGAGGAGCTTTGTCCCTTGTTTTTCGAGTAGAATTTGCATAGGTTATTGTACTATCTTAATATCACCTTTTTGAAGGTAAGGATATCTTGAGGGTCGAAGTGTTAGTGGGAGGTTGCCATGAAAAATAGAATAATCTTCCTTAGGAGAATCATGATGTTGTTCCCTAGGAGAGCCAACGGAGAATGAGTGTGCAGTCACCTTTTTGTGTTGTTTGCGAATAAGTTTTACCATGTGGCAATAACTCACAATTGGTGATGAATGTGGATTTAGTTCTTGTAGAGTGTATTTCTGACTGTCATTGGTAATTTTTTGTATGTCTTCCTTATCCTTGCTTGTTACATTGATCACTTCTGGCACATCAACCTTATTGCCTTCATCGTTGTGATCAGGTGCTTTGGTCACTTCTTGCAAATCGATCTCATTGTCTTCATGGCTATGATAAGGTGTGTCGATTATTTCTTGCTCATCTTCAATGAAATCTTCAGGTGTATCCATCACCACTTCTACCTTGATCTCATCTTCATCGGTGATGGAACTACAAGTAATAGCAGTGTCCAGAACATATAACTTGGGTGTAATACATTTATGATTGGGTATAAATTTCTCATCACAATGAAAATAAATGCCTTTTTCTCGTCGTGTCATCATTTTTGTGGGGTTGATACGTTTAATGTGTAATATTCATATAAGTTTTGGGGTGTAAGTATTTTGTGATTCCCATATAGGTAATTTTGTAATTTGGTCCTTCCACTGGTGGCACTTGTCTTTTTCATATAGTATTATTTCTAAGTTCTTCCCTCCACTAGCATATTTCCTGGATAAAGTATTGAAGGGTAGGGTCCTGTGATTTTGATATCTTGCCATTGATGATTTTTATGGTTGATTTGCAATTTGTAAGTCCACTCGTAGTAATTGAAAATTTATTTTTTCAAAAATTTGCAAAAAATTGATGTAATTTTTGTCAAAATTCTGACAATTGTTTGCAAACTTTCTGATAATTTTTTGTAAAAGTTTTACAAAATTTGGGTTTATCAACTATATTTTGAATTTTTGTAGGGATCAACGGCTAGTGAGCGGTGGGTAAGAACAACAGCTAGCAAGCAACGGGTGGCTAGAAGCAACGGTCACAACTAAATCAAGGTGGTCAACTATTCAAACGAGTGGATAGGACAAAGAGCGGGTAACAACAATCACAAGGCGATCAACTATTCCAACCAATGGATAGGACAAAGAGTGGGCAACAATAGTCATAATATGGTCAACTATTCAAATGAGTGGATAAGAAAAAAAGTGGCAAATCATAACTGCAAAGGAAGAACACATGCCAACCACCGACACTAAGGGTACTTGCATGTGCGAGATATGTCTAGCCAAGCTAGACACTCAATGGACATGTACAACATCTTTTAAATATCACCTTGGTTCCTTGAAAAACCAATATGGGATAAAGGGAGTGCATAATTACGTGCTCCTCTCATGTCCCTCTTTACTAACGAAAGATTCCAACACAATTGTTGCGACGATAAAAAATATTTTAATTTTTTTTGAAACCTTAGCTTATTAAACCTTTGCATCGAAACAAGTTTGTTGGTTGTCAAAAAAATTTGAAAATGCTTGAAAATGCATAGGATGCCTTATATGAAGTGTTGTCATTGTCGTCGAGAGAGTATGGGTGGTGTTTATATAGTACTAGTTTTAACGTCAAACTGGATGGTTAAATTTTCTTCTTTTCCACGTAATGTAGTACGTCTCAATGACCTGCATTGTACTGGAATCTCTTGCATTGTAACTAGTTGGTGTTCTAAACATTGGATTTGGTGACCTACATTGTACTCGGGTCTTCAACACTGTAATTGGTTAGTGCTCTAGGTGTTGAATTTGGTAGGATATATGAAAAATAGTGGAATATATGAATGATGATATGGACTTGTAAAAGTGTGATGATGTTTGTTTATATGGTGATAAGGCACAAAATGGAAGAGGCTCTGATACCAGATGGTAAGACCCCAAGGTCTTAAAATATAAAAAGTAATCGCCTTTGAAATGAAATCATTTTTTACACTGGAGAGGGGGTCCTTCCAATGGATTCAAATAATAACTTATATTATTTTATTCCTGCATGAGGAGTTCTATGCCTCGCTCTTAATATTTATCTTAACCTAGGGATATGTTAACGAAGGGACATGACTATTCATATTATAATAATATAATAATTAATGAATTAATAATACTAACTAATAATGTTAGAATGGAGGATCCTAACATGCCACCCTCCTTAAAAGGAGCTTTGTCCTCAAAGCTCAAAGTGAGGAGATTTGTCCCTTGTTTTTTGAGTAGAATTACGCAAGTTCTTGTACTATCTTAATGTAACCTTTTTGAAGGTAGGGATATCTTAAGGTTCGAAGAGTTAGTGGGGGGTTACCATGAAAAATAGTAGAATCTTCCTTAGGAGAATCGTGATGATGATGGGAGGGCAACCCTTGGGGTTCCTCAAACACTTTAGAATGATGCATCAAAAGTGGTGGTAATGCTTCCACATATTTTTATTGTTCCCTGGGAGAGCCAATGAAGAATGAGTGTGTAGTCACCTTTCTACATTATTTTTGAATAGGTTTGACCATGTGGTGATAACTCACTATTGGTGAGGAACGTGGGTGTAGTTCTTGTAGAGTGTATGTCTGGTTATCATTGGTAATTTTGTGTATGTCTTCCTCATCCTTGCTTGATGCATTGATCGCTTCTTGCTTGATGCTTTATTGCACTCATCATTGTGATCAGGTGCTTTGGTCACTTCTTGCAAATCGACCTTATTGTCTTCATGGCTATGATAAGGTGTGTCAGTTATTTCTTGCTCATCGTCCTCATATTTAGTGTTATCTTCAGGTGTATCCATCACCACTTCTATCTTAATCTCATCTTCATCAGTGATGGAACTATAAGGAATAGTGGTTTCCAGAACATATAACTTGGGTGTAATACATTTATGATTGGGTATAAATTTCTCATTGCAATGAAAACAAAGGCCTTTTTCTTGTTGTATCGTTATTTCCATGAGGTTGATACGTTTAATGGGTAAGAGTTGGATAATTTTTGGGGTGTAAGTATTTTGTGATTCCCATATAGGTAATTTTGTAATTTGGTCCTTCCACTGGCGGCACTTTTCTTTTTGTATAGTATTATTTCTAAGTTCTTCCCTCCACTAGCGTATTTCCAAGATAAAGTCTTAAATGGTAGAATCCTGCGATTGTGATATCTTACCATCAACCATTTTTATGGTTGATTTGCAATTTTTAAGTCCACTTGTAGTGATCGAATTTTAGGTTTTTCAAAAAATTGCAAAAAATTAATGTAAATTTTGTCAAAATTTTGACAATTTTCTACGAAATTTCTACAAAATTTGGGTTTATCAACTATATTTTGAATTTTTGTGGGGATCAATGGCTAGCGAGCAGTGGGTGAGAACAATGACTAACGAGCATTGGGTGGCTAGAAGCAATGATCACAAGTAAATAAATGTGGTCAACTATTAAAACAAGAAGATAGAACAAAGATCGGGTAACAATGGTCACAAGGCGATCAACTATTCAAATGAGTGGATAGGACAAAGAGTGGGTAATAATGGTCACAAGGCAATCAACTATTCAAATGAATGGATAGAACAAAGAGCGGTAAATCACAACTATAGAGGAAGAACACGTACCAACCACCATCACTAAGGGTACTTGCACGTGCGGGAGATGTCTAGCTAAGCTAGACACTCAATGGATGCATGCGACATATTTTAAATGTCCCCTTGGTTCCTTGTGAAACCAATGTGATATAAATGGAGCACACGATTATGCGTTCCTCTCCTATCCCTCATCACTGATGAAATATTTTAGCATCGATGATTGTTGCGATGATAAACAATATTTTAAACTTTTTTAAAAACCTTAGCTTATTAAACCTTTGCATCAGAACGAGTTTTCTAGTTGCTAAAAATTTTTGAAAATGCTTGAAAATGTGCAAGATGCCTTCTGTGAAGCGTTGTCATTATAGCCGAGAGAGTATTGGTGGTGTTTAAAAAGTATTAGTTTTAACGTCACATTAGATGGTTAAAATTTCTATTCCATGCAATGTAGTACATCTTAGTAACCTATGTTGTACTACAATATACTACACTGTAACTGGTCGATGCTCTAGATGTTGGATTTGATGACCTACACTATATTGGGGTCTTCAGTGCTATAACTGGTTAGCGCTCTAGGTGTTGAATTTGGTAGGATATATTAAAAATGGTGGAATATATGAACGATGATACGGACTTGCAGAAGTGTGATGATGTTTTTTTATATAGTGATAAGGCATAGAATGGAAGAGGCTCTGATACTATATGGTAAGACCCCAAGGTCTTAGAATATAAAAAGTAATCACATTTTAAATGAAATCACTTTTGACACTAGAGAGGGGGTCCTTCTAATGGATTAAAATAGTAACTTATATTCTTTTATTCTTGCATGAGGAGTTTTATGCCTCCCTCCTAATATTTATATTAACCTACGGCTACATTAATGAAGGGACACGACTATTCATATTATAATAATATAATAATTAATGTATTAATAATACTAACTAATAATATTATGATGGAGGATCCTAACATGCCACCCTCCTTAAAAGGAGCTTTGTCCTCAAAGCTCAAAGTGAGGAGCTTTGTCCCTGGTTTTCAAGTAGAATTTTGCGTAAGTTCTTGTACTATTGTAATTTCACCTTTCTAAAGGCAGGGATATCTTGAGGGTCAAAGTGTTAGTTGGGGGTTTCCATAAAAAATAGTAGAATCTTCCTTAGGATAATCGTGATGACGATGGGATGGCAACCCTTGGGGTTCCTAAAACACTTTAGAATGATGCCCAAAAGTGGTGGTAACACCTTCACATATTTTTTTTGTTCCCTGGGAGAGCCAATGGAGAATGAGTGTGCAGTCACCTTTTTGCGTTTTTTTCAAATAATTTTGGCCATGTGGAGATAACTCACAATTGGTGAGGAATGTGGGTGTAGTTCTTGTAGAGTGTATGTCTGACTATCATTGGTAATTTTGTGTATGTCTTCCTCATCCTTGTTTGTTACATTAATAACTTTTGGCACATCAACCTTATTGCATTCATCGTTGTGATCAGGTGCTTTGGTCACTTCTTGCAAATTGACCTCATTGTCTTCATGGTTGTGATAAGGTGTGTCGGTTATTTCTTGCTCATATTCCTCATCTTCAATGCTATCTTCAGGTGTATTCGTCACCACTTCTACCATAATCTCATATTCATTAGTGATGGAACTACAAGGAACAACAATATCCAAAACATATAACTTGGGTGTAATACATTTATGATTCAGTATAAATTTCTCATCGCAATGGAAACAAAGGCCTTTTCTCATCGTGTCGTCATTTCCATGGGGTTGATACGTTTAATGGATAAGAGTCGGGTAAGTTTTGGGGTGTAAGTATTTTATGATTCCCATATAGATAATTTTGTAATTTCATCCTTCCACTGGCGACACTTATCTTTTCGTATAGTATTATTTCTAAGTTCCTCCCTCCACTAGCGTATTTCCAAGATAAAGTCTTGAAGGGTAGGGTCCTATAATTGTGGATTCTTGTCATTGACTATTTTTATGGTTGATTTGCAATTTGTAAGTCCACTTGTAGTAATTTAAAATTGTTTTTAAAAAATTTACAAAAAAGTAACGTAATTTTTGTCAAAATTTTGATAATTTTTTACAAAAATTCTACAAAATTTGGGTTTATAATCTATATTTTGAATTTTTGCGGGGATCAACTAGTGAGCGATGGGTAATAATAATGGCTAGCAAGCAACAGGTGGTTATAAGCAATGTTCACAAGTAAATAAATGTGGTCAACAATTCAAACGAGCAGATAGGATGAAGAGTGGGTAAAAATGATCATAAGGCGGTCAACTATTCAAACAAGCAAATAGGACAAAGAGCAGGTAACAACAGTCATAATGTGGTCAACTATTCAATTGAGTGGATAGGACAAAGAGAGGTGAATCACAACTATAGAGGAAGAATACGTTCCAACCACTGATACTAAGGACACTTACACGTGCGGGAGATGTCTAGCTAAGCTAGACACCCAATGGATGCGTGTGACATATTTTAAATGTCCCCTTGGTTCCTTGCAGAACCAATGTGGGATAAAGGAAGTGCGTGATTATGTGCTCCTCTACTATCCCTCATCACCGATGAAATATTTTGACATCGATGATTGTTGCGGTGATCGAAAAGATTTTAATTTTTTTTAAAACCTTAGCTTATTAAACCTTTGCATTGAAACGAGTTTGCTAGTTGCTAAAAAAAATGAAATCGCTTGAAAATGTGCAAGATGCCTTCTATGAAGCATTGTCATTATCGTTGAGAGTATTGGTGGTGTTTAGATAGTATTAGTTTTAATGTCACACTGGATGGTTAAATTTTCTTCTTTTCCAACTAACATAGTACATCTCAATGACCTGTGTTGTACTATAATCTCCTGCACTATAACCGATTAGTGTTGTAGATGTTGGATTTGGTGACCTGTGCTATACTGGGTCTTCAACGCTATAATTGGTTAGCGTTCTAGGTGTTGAATTTGGTATGATATATGAACAATGGTGTAGACACCAAATTGCAGCCACTAATCCTCCATCCCAACCATTCCACCACCCACTTGTCCACCTTACACTTTTCTCACCAATTATTTGGCCCAATTCCATATTTCTCGCCTTCAAAAGGCTCACTTTAACTCTTTCCCATCATTTCCTAACCCAATTGAGATTATTTTAATATTATTTTATATTTAATATAATATTTTATATTATATTATAATATATTTATTATAAAATATATCTTTATAAACTCAATGAACCATAGTCGTTCGATCCAATTTAATCCCCACCATCCATCTTCATTAATCCATGCCACATATAAAAAGTAATCTCAACCTTAGGATCTAATTTAATCTTAGTCACACGATCAAAAGTGTAAGTCAAAAACCCTAATAAAACCCTAGTTTGGACTATAAATAAGGGCATTTGCAAATGCTCAAACCCTAGAACCCTAATATCAAAATTTGCATCTTGAAGAGATCATTGGAAAAGCCCTAGCGAAGCAGAAAGATATAGAGCCCTAAAAATCCAAAGCCCTAACTAGCCAATAGGACTTTTATTGTTCTAGTCATCCCCCATATCCATCCTTTCCACCACTCCCTACTCCATTGTCGTTGTCGCCACTATCGCCAATCTGTAGCATTCATCATGTCCCCCACGATCTGCTTCTACAGATTTTATCCTCACTATAGGAACCATCTTGAGATTATGAAGCTTGCTATAGAGCTTTCCAAGCGCACGCCTACACCTGTGATGTTGCAGGCTCACTCTAGAGCCTGCAAAGCTTGCACAAGAGCCTACCTAGTGCATGTTCGAGCCTGCTACAACCATAGAAATGTGAATCAAAGCCTACTGCATCATGCCATCTGCTATCAAAATTGCAACAACAAAATTAGGAATCATCACAAGCAAGGTATATCTTTATTGGTTTTATTATGTTACATGATTTGTTGATTTCACATGCCATTTGATCTATTTTTAGTTAGGGTTTACTGATGTCTGAGGGTCTCACACTATGGAGCCCTCGCAGGTGTTATTTATCCCTTTATCTATTTTTGTGTGTGTAGATCTGTATATTCTACATATTGTTGAATGGTTGTTGAATCTAGAGTGGTTCGGCATCGGATACCTAAAGCCCACTCATTCTGTTGGAAGCGAGGACACATTATCTGAAGACACTTCATTATTGTAGCTAGGGTTTCAGAGAACCCTAGCATATTTTAAATATTTGTATCAAATGCTCACTGAGAATAGATTGTATCAAAGGAGTTTATTATATCCCCCCCATTTATTGAATAAATTTATGTATTTGTGCAATTTTATGTTTCCTTGAGTTATTTGATTTCCTTATTATTAAGTGTCATATTTTCATCTTCACAAATGGTGATCATGGTGGGACCCCACAAGGGTTTCATTATTTAATAGATCTACCTTGCTAACTTAATTTTACTTCTTTTTATTGTAGAATTTTCAAAAGCGCAAAAGTCATCGATTTCATTGCTAGGGTTTTCAAAGCAATCTGTAGCACTTTCATAGATTACGCAGATGTTCGACAGCATATGCAGACAACCACAAGTGCTTTTTTGTGCCTACACAGGTTCTTTGCTACACCTGGTATTGATTTGGCATAGATCTAAGGTTTCCAAGTAGGTCCCATAACCTTGGTTTACCATTGAGCGATTTATATATTCTATATTTTGTTGTTGTTTTTTGTTGTTTCTAGGTTTAACATTGAGTAATCTGGGAAAGAATCCTTAGCAAGTCACATTTAGGATTTGTGTGTATTTCATTATACCAAATTCATTTCTTGTTCTAAATTTGTATACCTAGGTGATTGTCTACATTTTTGAGTGCATATGAAATAGAAAAGCATCCTAGATTTCGTATTTTAGAGTTAAAGATTAATTTAATTTTTCATATCTAAATAGGAACAACATATTGACGCATAAAGTAATCCTACCCTAGGCTGGCCCCTTTGGCAGAGAGGTGGACGAACCCTCCGGTTGTTCTTGTGATTTTAATCACTTGTAGGCAGGGGATTTTAAGGGTGTACTCTACACTCTTTAGGTGAAATAATCTCATTGCCTCAACCAGCCATAGCTTTTTACCTTTGCTTTCTTTAAGATTAAGTTACATCAAAACACACACGCCAACAATTCTAAAAATAATCTCATATTAACGAGAGAAAATAATTAATGAACAAGGTAATCCACACATAGTGAAACCTAGGATTGATTGTTTTCTTTACTTTAAATTCTCAAAAAGTTTTTAGTTGTGTGATTTAGATTAAATTTTGAATCTTTGGTTTAATTACTTTATGGTACTAACAAGACAACAAAAGAAAGTAATAAATCAAAGTGGTTTAATGGAAAACACTTCCCATCCTCCCGCTACTTTGGTAGCCAACCTATCTAGCATGGTTCAGACTACTTCATCTGGTTCAGACTACTTCATCTAGATCGTCATATCCATCCCTACCTCAAGTAGGAACCCTTCCACACAATATGGAAACAACCACCACCCACATAGACATGGACAAAGTGAGGGCCATCTACACATCCTCCAACTATGTCTTAGAACCCCTTAGCCAAGAGAGATTTGAAGAACTCAAATTGGCTACCACCCACCTTACCCAAGGATATCATAATTCGGGTTACGAATATGGTATTCCTTATTCCATGAGCCAACTACAACAAATACCAAGTGTTCCAAACACTTACCTCACATCCACCTATTCCAACCCATTGTATGAGGAGTATGTCAATGTTTCCTCATAAATCCCTAACCACCAAGTTGTCACATCAAATGTAAATTATGCCATACCCATGTCTTCTCATCCATTATCATCCACCCCCCCATCATATCGCTTAGCCACCATACCCATTTCTTCTCATCCATAATAATCCACCTTCCCATCATCTCATCCAACCACAACCCCATCCTTTGATACATGGTCAAATCAGGAACTTACGGACACATTAGAGCTCATAAATAGGTTGCTTTCACAATGAAAAAAAGGAAAACAACCGACTAACACAGACCCTATGACCCAAGTAGTTCCAAATCAACCTCCACTTACCAATAAAAATCTGGCATGGGTTCCCCAACCTTCCATAGTGTCCATCCTAATCTACCATCAATCCACACATCAACCACACCAATTACTATTACCGCCAACCAACCACATAACTCATTCTTCCATCAACATCCTCATCAATAATCCCCATCCTTAAACCATCAATATTTACCACACACATATCCTAATGAATTTTACAATACCATGTTGGTCACACCCCAACATCTACCATTCAACCCATCAACCAACCACCACATAATCCAAGGTCCTCACATTCCAGTAGAAGATCCTATATTCCAAGCGATACAAAATCAAATTGATCAGTTGATGCAAAATTCACCAGGAATAATGAGTCAAAAGCTCACATTAAGCCAACTAATCCATCAACCAATCCACCCTTCAGTACCATCACCATCGTATCCAAAATATTTTACGGTACCAAAATTTGACAAGTTTAGGGAACTGAGGATCCTAAGGAGCATGTGAGTTCATTTGTCCATGTATGTTTTTGGATTATTGATGATAATGCTCTTATGCTCCAAAAATTTCCTCAAACACTAGGGGGAGATGCCATGGAATGGTACAATCAATTTCCCACACATAGTATTTATACTTTTGATCAATTGATAGATCTATTCTTGGAACACTTCGCCCTTAATATTAGAAAGAAGGTGTCCTTATCGGATATATATTATTTGAAACAATGGGATGAGGAACCTATCTATGATTTTGGAAACCGTTGGAGGGCAATCATAACCAAGTTGCCATTCTCCCTCCCAATGGAAGAAATTATCAAAAAATTTACCAAGAGTTTCTTAAAACCCATCTCTTGGATGCTACAACTCAATACTTATAGAACATTTGAGGAGGCTTTAGCATAGGATAGTGTCATTGAGAAGATAAAAATCCAAGAGGGTGTCATTAAGCCTAAGAAGAAAGAGTGGCAAAATAGGGGTCACTACCGAAATAATGAAATTGGCCAAACCAAATCAAAACAAGCCTCAAAGACTAACACAACTAATAAAGTCAATCAATTAGTTATGAGCCAGCTCGTAATGGCTCAAAAACTAGTGCAACAACAAATTGCCTATCATGCGGTCCCATCAGTAACCCAAGCACCAATGGTACAAAACATAGCACCAACTATGGAACAACCTACCTGCTGCCAATTCAATCGGCCCCAATGTCAATAGACTCCCTTAGCGAAATCATATTCATCCATATTTCGAAGGTTGTATGATACCAATAAATTAGCCTTAACAGACATTAGGCCCTATGATCCCACCAAAAGGCCTAAAAATTATACAAAGCACTTGTTTTTCCCATACCATCAACAAAATGGGCATGATATCAATTCCTACCATATGTTCAAAAACATAGTGCAAGACCTCATAGACCTAGGGGCCATTAATATTGATAACCCCTTAGCTCCACAAAATCAAAATTTTGGCATATATCAGACACCTCTACCTAACCATGGGGAGGTCCAACATAATGTAGGAGGTAAAAATCAACAACCACCTTCTAATCAAGTAAATTGTGTCCAACAATACCAAAACTTTGTAGGAGCAATACATGTGATCACTAGAGGGCAAAGGCAAAATCAAAAAAATCCTCAACAACCTTCGAACCCACCACCCATCCAAACATCAACAAATCCATATTTGCCAATAAATCTATCCAATCCATCCAATCAACCCATCCTTCGTCCAATAATGCCAGTGATAACTTTAACTAGTCGGTTAACCACTAGTTTGAAAATGGCATCAGCCAAACTTTCTGTGTATGAGCTTATCCAACAATCCCCTAGGCATAGAGAAGCTTTAATGGAAATACTCAAGTCAATTGAGTTAGAATCCCAAGACTCTAATGCCTTCAACAACTTTGTAGGGAGTGTTAGAACGTGCATGGAGCCATCAATTACCTTTTATGACTTTGAGGTAAAATCAATGAGTTCAGAATCAGTAGACCCTCCATTGCACATAATGGCACTAATAGACAAAAAGCCATTCAAAAGAGTCCTTATTGATACCGGCCTGTCCATCAATATCATTACTACTACTACCCTTATCCACCTCAAATTACCTCCATTCCATTTTTCCAAATCATCATTCACCCTCAAGGCATTTAATGATGCTTTGTGTACCATAGTTGGCACTATTGTTTTACCTCTATAATTAAGGGCTAGAATGTTGCACACCATGGTTCACATCTTGGAAGGAGCCATGGCATATAATATACTCCTTGGTAGACCTTGGACGAGGAAAATGAAATGTGTCCCTTAAATTTTCCACCAATGCTTGAAGTATGTTATGTTAGAGTTACTATGTTAGTAACTATAATTATTACCTCATTTAGGTAATATTTAAAGTTTCACCTAGGTAGATAGAATTTACCACATGGTAAAAAGTAATTTCTTACTTTTTACCACTAGTAGTTACTATTACCAATTACCTTGGTTAGTAGTCTATCTTACCGTCATTTCCCTTTTGGACGGCAGATAGGTTAGTTGTTAGCGTAGACATAGGATCTATTGTTAATTAATCTATTTTGTAACCTATATAAACCTAGCGTATTCCTATGCTAAGGTTAATGATTATGGTTTGATTTATTTGCACTTACCATATTCCTAACATTGGCATCAGAGCCAGTCTGCTGAATTTGCCCGCAGTCTGGAACCAGCACGGTTCTCGAGGTGGCCCGTAGTCTGGATTCGGCACGCTTTTTGAGGTGGCCCACAGGCTGACTGGCATGGTTCCTGAGGTGGCCCGCAATTTGGATCTGGCATGTTTTTTGAGGCGGCCCGTAGGCTGATCGGCATGGTTCTCGAGGTGGCACGTGGCCCGAGGCGATTCAATCTGGTGAGGTGGCAATTCGATCTAGCATGGTGGCACGTGGCCCGAGGCAACCTGCGCGTGGCTGGAACGATCGGCAAAAGATTTCTGAAGCCTGCCCGATTGCCCGCAGGCAATCAAATATAATCGGGCAAACTTTGTTTTTAAACAAAGTGATAGTGCTCGCAGAGCGCATGTGGGATAAGTCCCACGTTTAAAAATAAAAATAAAAATAAAAAATTTTAAAGGGCCCCTTCCTGTCGTTGGCTGACGGATCAGCCAACGGAGCTGGACTGGCAAAAACTGCCAGCCCAGGGAGCTCCCCAACGTGGACGAGCCGCGTTCGATTCCCAGCAGGGAAACCCAAATTTTTTTTGGGTTTCTCGCCGCCGACGGAATCCAAAAGGGAAGTTTAATACTTCCCTTCCCGTCGGGCGGCGTAGCCCGACTGGCCGAAACGCCAGTCGGACACCCGCGGGATCGCGGGATCGATCCCCACCGGGGATCGACAATTTAAATTTTTTTTAATTACCGCCGCGAGAAGGTTGAAAGGGAAGGAGATCCCTTCCCTTCTCGTCGGGCGGTGTAGACCGACTGGCAGGAGCGCCAGTCGGCCGCTTGACAGCCGCGGGGTCGGGAGTTCGACTCCCGGCGGTGCCATCAACAAAATTTTTGCAAGGCGCGGTGGCTGAACAGGTAAATTTTTTTTTATTATTTTTTTTGCATTTTTTTTAAATTTTTTTTAGTTGTTTTTTAATTAATAATTAATAATTTCTGTTACATAAATCATTTTCTCTAAAACATTAAGTGATTTTTTTTCAGAATTCTTTTTATTAATTAAATTATACTAAATTAAATTAGAATTTTTTGCATTAAAATAATAAATCTTAAAAAAAATAGAGGCAAAAGTTTTATGAGTTGTTTTCTCCTAATCAAACAGAGGGAGACAAGAGACAATCAGAAAAACATATTTCTTTTGCAGCATTGAGACTTCTAATAAATTTTTTTAATTTCTCCCAAATTTTCTAATCAATTGTTTTGAGAGAACAAAATTTTTGTCTCATGAAGAAAAAGATTTGGATCACAAAAGCCCTTCGTCGTCTAAGAGTTATTTGAAAGAGGAACGAACTTAGACGTCAGACGACAAGATCTCATTTTCGTCGTATGCTTAGAGAGCATAGAAGGAGCTTACCCCGTTTCAATACTTACACTGATCCTTGGAAGGGTTTGGATCGTAGTTATGGTCCCATGAGGATTAGAGAACCCTTTAATCCTGATGCACCTCCTATTTTTGAGTATTGAATAATTACGGGAGATAGAAAACCAAGTTGTGTGTCAACTAGTTCTGGAAGGTCTTTCAAAAGCTTGTCGTGTGTCGACTTGTCTTGAAATATATGCTCTAAATTCTACATTTTGTAAACATTAAGGGGGGATAGAATTTTTTTAGAATTCTATAGTTTTCAAAATTGTAAAGATAAAGGGGGGGCTATTTCAGTTTTTAAAGAAAGGTGCATTCTCGATTTTACTCGACACCTACTTTTCAAAATTGCTTGTACTAGGTGCATTTTCGGTGGAATCCGACACCTAGAGTGATATAAATTTGGGTGCTCTTATATTTTTTTTTATTATTGCACTAAAAACATTTTTTTTGCAATTACAAGGTCAAAAATAAAACATTATAAAGAGCTTTTCACAAACACCCAAACTTCACTCAAAAACCATGCTAAACTTTGCATAGGTTCAAACAAGTAATTTCTCCCCATCAAAAGGTCAAAAATTTCAATCACCTTGATAAGACTCTCTTTTGTTTGGCTTAAATAAACCTCAAATTTTTTCATCTTTTTTCAAAGGTGTTAAAAGCAGGTGCCATTAAATATCTTAGAGAGCACATATCAAAAGTTTGACACAACACTCCCTTGTTTCATTTGCTCTATTTTGTTTGGCTCAATATTCCTCAAACTTTTCATCTCTTGCAAAGAGTGTTAAGGCAGGTGACATTAAATATCTTATAGAAAGCAATTTGAAACAACTTCTCTATACCTTTTCTTAGGGTATAGTGCAAGATAGCATCATATTAGTCCTCTCCAAAAATTTGAAACCTAAACCATGGCCATGATACACAAGTATCTCATTGAGAGCCAACTACTCAGAGGTTCAAATTACTCAGCATGGAAGACTAAGATGAAGGCTATCTTAACTGTAGAGGACTTGTGGTCAATAGTGGATGGAAGTGTCACTAGACCTCAATCTTCTAGACAAGATCAAATAGACTTTGATAAAAAGGATAAGAAACTTTCCTTAATGATCTTGCTTGCTATTACTGATGATATCCAACCTCATATCAGTGAAGCTACAACTGGTAAGGCAGCTTGGGATGCCTTAAGTACCATTTTTGATGGCAAAAATCAATCAACGATTCTTAACCTTCAAACACAGCTTCATACATTACATATGAGATCAGGAGAAACAGTAGAGCTATTCCTCTGCAGAGTCGCAGAATTAAAAACAAAGTTGTAATCCTTAGGAGAAAAGTTGGAAGACCAAGTCTTGAACTCAATCATTTTGAGAGCTCTTCCTGACTCCTACAGAATTTTGATCACCTCCTTACAAGTTTTTGGTAGGACAGTAACTTTTGTCGAGTTGGTAAATATGCTTCAAACTGAAGAATATAATCAATTCCAAAGAGATGATGCATCCAACAATGCACTTTTCTCACACAAATGACAAGGTGGTAAGAAACAATGGAATCAACAAAGGGGTTCTTCTTCTAGACAAGACAAGGGTAAAACCAAAGAGGTTCCAAATAAAAAGCAGCATTGTAAAATCTGTGACACAGACACTCATCAAACCAAGAGATGTTGGTTTAAGAACAAGCCTCCCAAAGAAAAAGGTCAAAATAAAAACCAAGGCAATGTTGCAAATGAGATGTCTAATACAGATTCTGATTCTGGTTCAGAGAAAGCACATAGAGTGCTAATTGCTAAAACAGTTTTGTAGAGGGAAAACACATGTGTCCCTTGGGCAAAAACATCATATTCTCTCTCTCTTCTTTTTAGGCTTCATAAAATAGCATAAGTATTTTGTTTGAAGACCTTGCAATAAGAAGTGCTTGTATCTCTTCTAGGCTTCATAAATAGCAAATTCTAGATGTTTGAAGTACTTGTAACAAAGAGGAGCGACTTTTAGTGATGTAAAAATTGTCTAGGAGGAAATATTTGTAAAATCCTTCACAACACTCTTGAGTTGCATACTTTTTGCAATTGAGGGGGGATATCCATTTCTTTTCTTCACTGATTTTTGTAAATAGGGAAGAAGGCTTATAAAGGTGCATTTTCGGCTTCGACCGACACCTTAGTCACACTTCCTTCAAAAATTAATTACACTATGTTTTGCAACAAGAAGGGGGGAACTTATAAAGGTGCATTTTTGGCAGCGACCGACACCTTAGCTACCTTATCTTTTGCAAATTCATATTGTAAATGAATGAACCTTGTATGAAGTGATTTATTCTACTACACCTAGCGATTGCAGTGGCTAGTTACCCATGCAAATTGATTGGATGATGTGATTACCATAAGGACATTCGTTGGCGTGAAGACAAAGCGAGGAATGACCAATTTTTTGCCTAGGAGCAGCCAGAGTACTATGATAGAGCAAAGAACCAGTAGATCAACATATTCTTCACTGTATTGGGGCAGTTATATACTTTTCCCAAATATTGTTGTATAGAGGGATATGTATGTATTACCCAAATAATGTAATAAGGGGGGATGTTAGAGTTACTATGTTAGTAACTATAATTATTACCTCATTTAGGTAATATTTAAAGTTTCACCTAGGTAGATAGAATTTACCACATGGTAAAAAGTAATTTCTTACTTTTTACCACTAGTAGTTACTATTACCAATTACCTTGGTTAGTAGTCTATCTTACCGTCATTTCCCTTTTGGACGGCAGATAGGTTAGTTGTTAGCGTAGACATAGGATCTATTGTTAATTAATCTATTTTGTAACCTATATAAACCTAGCGTATTCCTATGCTAAGGTTAATTATTTTGGTTTGATTTATTTGCACTTACCATATTCCTAACATTGGCATCAGAGCCAGTCCGCTGAATTTGCCCGCAGTCTGGAACCGGCACGGTTCCCGAGGTGGCCTGCAGTCTGGAGCCAGCACACTTTTTGAGGCGACCCATAGGCTGATCGGCATGGTTCTCGAGGTGGCCCGTAGTCTGGATCCGACATGTTTTTCGAGGTGGACCGTAGGCTGACCAGCATGGTTCCCGAGGTGATCTGTTGGCATGGCAGAACGAAACCCGAGGTGACATGTGGCCCAAGGCGATTCGATCTGGTGAGGTGGCGGTCCGTTCTGGCATGGTGGCACATGGCCTGAGGCAACCTGCACGTGGCTGGAACGATCGGCAAAAGATTTTTGAAGCCTGCCCGATTGCCCATAGGCAATCAAATATAATCGGGCGAACTTTGTTTTTAAACAAAGTGATAGCGCTCGCAGAGCGCATGTGGGATAAGTCCCACATTTTAAAAAAAAAAATTAAAGGGCCCCTTCCTCTCGTTGGCTGACGGATCAGCCAATGGAGCTGGACTGGCAAAAACTGCCTCATGATGGGCAAGTCCATTGCATCCTTACGGATGTCAAACCTTTTAAGTATTGTAATTTCATTTCAAATCCTTATGAATCCATGTAACCTTCCACCCATTTATTCTTAGCACCATAATTGAATCCATCCACATCATCTCTTAATCCGCCTTCTTCCAATCCATCTACATCTTCTAAAGCTCCTATCATAGAGGAGCTACCCATCACATCACCTCCTTAAACATCCACTTCTTCTTATACATGTGGTCACAATTAGTCTATTGATAACACATCATACATCACATCTACCACTTCTTCTACAACCACTTCTTTTATTTCATCATTACCCGATCCTCCATCTTCTAATTCCACATCGCCATCCAAGCCCAATCCATCGATCGATGTTTCACAAGTCGAACTCTGAGATTGTGACATATTTAATTCACCACCATCCATAACCAACCCAGATCCATCTGATTCCCCACCATCAACCATGCTAGCCCAAGTCAAATTCCACATCACCAATCCTGGTATAGGTGAATATGTGGTCCAAGATGTCACCATCACACCCCTAGCCATTCCAACAACCAAAGATTTTGAATGTCCCCAAGACCATTCTTTATACATAGGTGTTGTTTACGACATGAGTGCAGCTCCAAATAGCATTAAATTTTTTTACGACATGAGTGCAGCTCCAAATAGCATTAAATTTTTTTATTAAGGGCTGGATTGCTCAACTGGGGCAAACCCACCCGAATAACCATAAGAGCCTCAGCGTGCCAATATACCTAACATAGAGGATTTTCCTGCTCACTACTTTGGTAAGGTCAAGGTCTATGTTCCCATGAGTAAGGAATGCATGATATTTTAAAGGTCCCATATAGAGGCGCCCATGATCGTTCCGGTTTAGGCTATACCCCATTGTCTTCCACCGCTTCTCTTGAGAAAGCCTTTAAAAATCTTAGCCTCAATGATGAAGACCACCCCATCCATCCATTACCCTCAACATCCTCGCTTGAACAAGCCATTCAAGAGCTTCACATTGATGAAGTAGACAAGGATGACCCCATCAACTTCTCCTATTTTTTCTTTGATTCTGATGATGAAAGTTATGAAGAATTTGAAGTCATGTAAAATGCTTCTAACGATTCTGAAGAGGAGTCACATCCCATTGCCCTCATCACCCAATAGGAAGAGTTTTACTTCTGGATGTTCCCCATCCATCATCCCATATTTCGTCTACTTCTTCCACCTGAACAAGTGGACCCACATGGTAATCCACCTTGAGCCACACACATAAGCCAAAAAATGTAACATATATACATATTTAAAAAAAAACAACAAAAACAAAAATAAAAAACAAAATGCATTGCTCATGTTAATGCCATGTCTATTACAAGGATAACATCAT
This sequence comes from Wollemia nobilis, assembly GCA_028583015.1. Lineage (NCBI taxonomy): Eukaryota > Viridiplantae > Streptophyta > Pinopsida > Araucariales > Araucariaceae > Wollemia > Wollemia nobilis. The sequence goes on along the minus strand of JAQPPZ010001004.1, from coordinate 1,915,590 downwards.
TCGACATCATTTCAGCTCCAATTATTCTGTCCATTCATCCATCCAAGCTGCCCTTCCTTCCACTAAGTCAATATGAATCCTATTGACTTATTCAGCCTGCTTCGTAATCCATACAATCTGACTAGGCCAATTCCAATTGACATTAGCCTTATTGACTTGGACTAGATTTCCTCCCCATCCTCCTTTTCAGAGCTCATCCTATCCGAGGAACTACTAAGGGCTTCGGCAAGCTATATTCCTCCTTCATTGCCACATTCACCCACATCACCTTCCAATAGAGGTCCCGAGGTCTTTCAGGCAGAGTTAGGCAACGATAAGCAAGAAAATTTGGATGACATATTAGATGACATAAATCTGATCCCAACACCACATCAACTTTAGGAAGGCTCACACATGTCCATTGAATATACCATCAATGTGAACCTTAGTTTAGATCCGGACAACCTCCAAGTTGTCAAGCTTGGCAAAAGTTTAACATCCGACAAATAAGAGAAATTCATTGCTCTCCTCAAGAAAAAGAAAGAATTTTTTGCATGGTCCTACAAGGATATGCCTAGTCTTGACCCTAACCTTGTTGTCCATAATCTCACCTTGCATCCTGACGCCAAGTCGGTCAAATAAAAACTTAGGAGAATGCATCCTACCATGGCCCTCATAGTCAAAGAGTAAATACAAAAGCTATTGGACGTACATTTTATCATTCCTATTGACTATCCTGAGTGGTTGTCAAACATGGTACCTGTTCACAAGCCCAACGAGGTGATATGCATGTGTAATGACTTTTGAGATCTAAATAAAGTGTGTCTTAAGGATGACTTCCCTCTTCCAAATATTGATACTCTTATCGACACCTGTGCAGGCCACAAAATGCTTTCCCTCATGGATGACTTTTCAGGATACAACCACATTCGAATCCTGATGACCAACACAAAATCGCATTCACAACACCTTAGGGAACATTTTGTTTTAGGGTTATGTCCTTTGGTCTCAAAAATGTAGGAGCTACTTACCAAATTGTTGGCAATTTTGTGTACTTTGGGTACATTGCCTTTGCTCAAGTGTATAAGTTGTCATTGATGTCAAGAAGCTTTTGAAGGAATTTTATTTGATGTAAAATAATTTGTTTTGATGAAGGTTATGACATGACAGGTTCGAAAGAAAGTAAGTTGGAAAAGTGTCGAGATATCGCGACATGTCGCATTTTTGCGACTTAAGCAGGAGAGAGAAAGCAAGTTAGAAAAGTGTCGTGATATCGCGACATGTCATAGTTTCGCGACTCAAAGAGGAGAGAGAATGTACGGAGTTAAAAATGTCATGATTTCGTGACATATTGCAAGGAAGGTTGTACGGACGAAAAAGTGTCATGATTTCATGACATGTTGCAGGAGAGAGAGTCCGAAAGAAAAAGTGTCATGATTTCATGACATAATGCAGAAGAGAGAGTCCGTAGTGTGAATTGTCATGATTTCACGACAAGTTCGAAGAGAGAGAAAGTAACACGAAAAGTGTCACGATTTTGTGACATGCTGCAGAGTTCGAAGTGAGAACTGTCATGATTTTGTGACATGCTACAGAGTTCGAAGTGAGAACCATTGTGATTTCATGACATGCTGTAGATGAAAATGTTTCAAGTAAGAACTGTCGCGATTTCATGACATGCAGCAAAGGAAAGGTTTCAAAGTAAGAAATGTCACGATTTTGTGACATGTTGAAGAAAAAGCATACGGATGAAGAAAGTGTCATGATTTCGTGACATGTTTTGTTTCGGGAATAAGGCAGAGAAAAGCACAAGGCAACGAAAGTGTCACGATTTTATGACATGTTTCATTTTCGCTAGTGCCTGCAGAGGAGTGTACGGAAGCGAAAGGTGTCACGATTTCATGACATATCATGTTTTTGCTAGTGCAAGCAGAGAAGAGTGCAAGGAAGCGAAAGTGTTGCGATTTCACGACAGAAACTGAAAGCAGGTCTTCTATAGAAGTGTCATGATTTCATGACAAAAGTAGAGAGGAAGGCTATGAAGACAGAAGTGTCGCGATATCACGACAGAAGTGAAGACAAAGTCGCAGAGAGGCGAAGTGTCACGATTTCGTGACAAAAGTAGAAAGGAGGTCGACGAAGGGAGAAGTGTCACGATATCATGACAAAAGCAAAGTTGATGTTGACAAAGACAGAAGTGTCGCGATATCACGACAAGAGCTTAGTTGAAGTCGACAAAGGCTGAAGTGTCACGATATCGCGACAAAAGCCAAAATAAAGTGTACGGTTGCAAAGGTGTTGCGATATCGCGACATGTTGTAGTTTCGTGGCAAAAGCTACAGAAGAGTTACAGAGGTAGTTGAAGCCGACAAAGTTAAATGTGAGCCGACAAATATTAGGGTTTGCAGCCGATGAAGTTTAGGGTTGTGCAGCCGACTAAAGATCAGGGTTACAGCCGACTAAGATTAAGGTTTTGATCTTGAAAGTGTTATTATAAAAGGTAGGTTATTTTGAAGAGTTGGGTGGTTTTGGAGGTGTGACGTTTTTAGAGAGTGCACAGAGCAAGAAGTTCGATCGTCGAGAGCAGAGTGCAAAATTCGATCATAGTGTGCAGAGTGCATTTCGTCGAATCATTCTAAGTGTGAAAGATCGCAAAGGAAGCAGAGTGTGCGAAGATGGTGCCGCTGTGATTGCATAGAGAGTGCAAAGGTTGAAGTTTGACCAAGTGCAGCTGTGATTACGCAAAGAGAGCAGAGGGCATAGAGAGCACAAAGGGCAAAGATGAATGCGGAGTGCTACTGCTTGAGGATAGAGGTGCATTGGTTCTTTGAGAAGAACCTGAGGACAGATTTGGCAAGTCTTTGAGAAGGCTTGTGTGCAGAGGATTGATTTGTTCAAAGGTGGACAGATCTGACAGATAGAGGAAGACTTGTACTAGACCAACTGAATGTGTTTGGTACAGGTTTCGAGCTCCGTGGACGTGATCATAGAAGGCAAAGGTCTCTTAGGCTAAGCATTGAGGATAGGAGGTCTTCGGTGGAAAGGAGTTCCACATGCTGGCAAGAGGTAGAGGTAGTTGATCTTCTGAGGGATCATTTCCAGAGCAGAGGGGAAGGTATCTCCTTTGAGATGAGGCTCATAAACATTGTAATTGGGAAGGATTCCCAAAGAACTTTGAGATAACTTTTAGAGAAAATTTTTGTGGACGTAGCCCAACCATTCTGGGTGAACCACGTTAAAATTGATGTCACTTTGTGGATGATTTTGTGCATTGCTTTGATATTGCTTTGGGTATATTGCTTTATTGTTTTGAAATATAAAGGAAAAAGTAAAAAGAGGTCTTATATTGTTCACCCCCCCTCTTAGTATAAGCTTGTGTTCTTCAATTGGTATCAGAGTAGGTGCCTTCAAAAATTTTAACAGCTTGAAGGAAAAGCTAGTAAAGAACATAATGGATTATTCAAGTGGCAATGCAACACCTATTCTTGATGGGTCAGATTTTGGTCTTTGGAGTGCAAGGATGAAGGTTCATCTAATGGCACTTGGTAATGAGGTATGGGAAGTAATTGAAGATGAGTACACTATTCCTGTACATGGTCCAAATACTAAAGAAGAAAGGCTCCTACATCACAGCAATTCAAAAGCAATGAATGCAATCCCGAAAGGCTTATGGAAAGCAGATCTCACCAAAGTGATTCACTGCAAGACAGACTAGTGAAATGTGGAAACAGATTGCAGGTGGTTCATACAGGTGATACAAATGTCAGAAAGGCCAAGTTGAGACACTTCAAAGGTATGTTTGAACAACTCAAGATGAATGATGATGAAAATATTAGTGACTACATGCTTCGTATGGATGAGGTTGTTAACTCCATGAAAGACTTAGGTCTTGAGCTTGCTGAAAATGATGTTTGTGATAAGATTTTAAGATCTCTTCCTAATAGATTTAGTGAAAATATTTTTGCTATTGAGGAAGCTAAAGATTTGGATAAGTTGAAAAAGGATGAGCTCCATAGTATACTTGCAGCATTTGAGTTGAGAACTCAAGTGAAGGTTGATGTCAAGAAAGAGGTAGCTTTCAAGGCTACCAAGAAATCCAAGGGTAAACAGCTTCAAGAGAGTGATGAGTCTTCTAGTGATGAAGAGGCATATTATAGCAAGAAAGGCAAGTTCTCTAGAAAGCACAAAAGCATGAAAAATATAAGATGTTTCAATTGTGGAAATTTTGGTCATTATGCTACATACTGTATTGTTCCTAAGAATGAAAGTGATGAAGATAAATAGGATTCTAAGAGCAAGGATTCTGAAAAGCACAAGCATCACAGAAAGAATAAATATGAGCACAACAATCAAGGAAAGAGGTATTCTCACAAGCACAAGAAGAGTTTCTACCTAGACAAAGCAATTAAGTGTTCTAGTAGTGATAGTGAAAGTTCTTCAAGTGACCATGAAAATGAGATGTTGTTCATATCAAAAAAGAGGAAGAACCGAAACATAGATTCATTATCATGAAATGTCTTAGATGTGGAAATTTTGGTCACCTTGAGGATGATTGTACAAATAATGATTTGGTTTCCAGTATGTATGAGGATGCTTCAGAAAACTATAAGGAAGATGCATGTATGGTTTTTGAAAAAGGTAGCACCTCTAGTGATAAGAAATCTGAAAAAGGCTTGATGATTCAGAAAGCAAACAAATAAAGGATCTTGAAAGTGAACTTATTAGTGCTCTTAGTGCTTTGAAAAATGAAAGAAAGAAGAATGCTAGACTCAAGGATAAGTTAGATGAATGTTGTATGGAGAGAGATGATCTTATAGAAAATCTTGATTTCTCTATAGCTAAGACACAAGAACTCAAGGATGAGTTAGAGTCTAAGGTTCTTGAGTATAGTGAGTTGGAATAGAAAATGGCTTCTTTGAAAGAGGAAACTAAAGAGTACAAGGATAAGCTTTACAAGTTTCAAGATAGCTCCAAAAAGGTTAAGTCACTCATCAAAGGTCAAAGAAAAACAATAGATAAAACATGCCTTGGTTTTGTTAAGCCACACAAGGAACAAGTTGGAGAGTCTAGTAAGAGACTCCAAAAGGAAGAGAGTTCTAATGAGGAAAGTATTTCAGATCATGAGTCCTTGAATGATAGATGCGTAAAAATAGAAAATGGAATTCAGAATGAGAAGAAGAAGTTTTTAGGACCCAAGAGGTCAAATAAAGGAAAATTTCAAGGCAGATGTTTTACGTGTCACAGGTTTGGTCACATGGCTTCACATTGCATGGCTCAAGTGAAGAAGGTAAATGACAATTTCAGAAGTGCTAATTTCTTTCAAGGGTATTGCTACTCTTGTCAACAGTTTGGGCACAAGGCAATCTATTGCGAGGTAAATAACAAGAACAGGTTTGATCAAAATAGGTTCGACCAGAACAAGTTTGGGCAAAACTGGTGGATTCAAAGATTAGGTTTACCTTAGAGAAACAACATCGTCAAGTGTTTCAAGTGCAACAATGAAGGTCATATAATCAGAAAATGTAGAGCTGAAATTCCAGAATACAAGTACAGGAACAGTGGCATGATCAGGTCCAAGGATCAAGGCATGAACAAGAACAGGGATGAGAACAAGAACAAGAACAGTGACAAGAATAGGAATATGGACAAAGAGTTCAAGAGAAGGCCCAGAAAGGAAGTTATAGATGCTGATGATGATCAATGCCTAATGGGAGTTTTACTCCCACCCCAAAATTAATCACCTCATCAGGAGGTGGGGGAGGGACTAAGCTAAGAGGCTCATTCTTAGTCCCGAGCCCCAAAGGTGGCCCTTTGCCATTGATGACAAAGGGGAAGAGATATGAGTAAGGGGGAGAGCTTCAAGTGAAGAGGAAAGCTTCAAGTCAGGGGGAGAAAAACTTCAAAGGAAGATTCTCAGTTGTGGGCATAGTTTGGTCGATTATTAGCACAGTTGGTTTCAGTTTTGGCTCTTGAGAAGTGTTTTTAGTAAAGGTTTGCCATCAATGACAAAGGGGGAGATTGTTGGCAATTTTGGGTACTTTGGGTACATTGCCTTTGCTCAAGTGTATAAGTTGTCATTGATGTCAAGAAGCTTTTGAAGGAATTTTATTTGATGTCAAATAATTTGTTTTGATGAAGGTTATGGCATGACAGGTTCGAAAGAAAGTAAGTTGGAAAAGTGTCGAGATATCGCGACATGTCGCATTTTCGCGACTTAAGCAGGAGAGAGAAAGCAAGTTAGAAAAGTATCACAATATCGCGACATGTCAAAGTTTCACGACTCAAAGAGGAGAGAGAATGTACGGAGTCAGAAATGTCACGATTTCGCAACATATTGCAAGGAAGGTTGTACGGACAAAAAAGTGTCACGATTTCATGACATGTTGCAGGAGAGAGAGTCCGAAAGAAAAAGTGTCACGATTTTGTGACATAATGTAGAAGAGAGAGTCCATAGTGTGAATTGTCGTGATTTCACGACAAGTTCGAAGAGAGAGAAAGTAACACAAAAAGTGTCACGATTTCGTGACATGCTACAGATTTCGAAGTGAGAACTATCGTGATTTCGTGACATGCTACAGAGTTTGAAGTGAGAACCATCATGATTTCATGACATGCTACAGATGAAAATGTTCCAAGTAAGAACTGTCATGATTTCGTGACATGCAGCAAAGGAAAGGTTTTGAAGTAAGAAATGTCACGATTTTGTGACATGTTGAAGAAAAAGCGTACGGATGCAGAAAGTGTCGCGATTTCATGACATGTTCTGTTTTTGCAGGCGTAAGGCAGAGAAAAGCACAAGGCGATGAAAGTGTCACGATTTTGTGACATGTTTCATTTTTGCTAGTTCTTGCAGAGAAGAGTGTACGAAAGCGAAAGGTGTCACGATTTCACGACATGTCATGTTTTCGCTAGTGCAAGCAAAGAAGAGTGCAAGGAAGCGAAAGTGTCACGATTTCATGATAGAAACTGAAAGCAGGTCTTCTTTAGGAGAAGTGTCGTGATTTCGTGACAAAAGCAGAGAGGAAGGCTATGAATACAGAAGTGTCGCGATATTGCGACAAAAGTGAAGACGAAGTCTGCAGAGGCAGAAGTGTCACGATTTCATGACAAAAGCAGAAAGGAGGTCAACAAAGGGAGAAGTGTCACGATATCGTGACAAAAGCAAAGTTGATGTTGACAAAGACAGAAGTGTCGTGATATCGCGACAAGAGCTTGAAGTCAACAAAGGCTGAAGTGTCATGATATCACGACAAAAGCCAAAAGAAAGTGTATGGTTGCAAAGGTGTCACGATATCGTGACATGTTGTAGTTTTGCTGCAAAAGGTATAGAAGAGTTACAGAGGCAGTTGAAGTCGACAAAGTTAAATGTGAGCCAACAAAGATTAGGGTTTGCAGCCAACAAAGTTTAGGGTTGTGCAGCTGACTAAATATTAGGGTTACAGCCGACTAAGATTAAGGTCTTGATCTTGAAAGTGTTATTATAAAAGGTAGCCTATTTTGAAGAGTTGGGTAGTTATGGAGGTGCAACGTTTGTAGAGAGTGCGCAGAGCAAGAAGTTCGATCATCGAGAGCAGAGTGCAAAATTTAATCGTAGTGTGTAGAGTGCATTTCATTGAATCATTCTAAGTGTGAAAGATCGCAAAGGAAGTAGAGTGTGCGAAGACGGTGCTACTGTGATTGCACAAAGAGTGCAAAGGTTGAAGTTCAACCAAGTGCGGCTGTGATTGTGCAAAGAGAGCAGAGGGCGTAGAGAGCACAAAGGGCAAAGATGAATGCGAAGTGCTACTACTTGAGGACAGAGGTGCATTGGTTCTTTTGAGGATAGATTTGGCAAGTCTTTGAGAAGGCTTGTGTGCAGAGGATTGATTTGTTCAAAGGTGGACAAATCTGACAGACAGAGGAAGACTTGTACTAGACCGACTGAATGTGTTTGGTATATGTTGTTGAGCTATTGTGGACGTGATCATAGAAGGCAGAGGTCTCTTAGGCTAAGCATTGAGGATAGGAGGTCTTCGGTGGAAAGGAGTTCCACGTGTTGGCAAGAGGTAGAGGCAATTGATCTTCTGAGGGATTATTTCCAGAGCAGAGGGGAAGGTATCTCCTTTGAGCCAAGGCTCATAAACATTGTAATTGGAAATGATTCCCAAAGAAATTTGAGATAACTTTTAGAGAAAATTTTTGTGGACGTAGCCCAGCCATTCTGGGTGAACCACGTTAAAATTGATGTCACTTTGTGGATGATTTTGTGCATTGCTTTGATATTACTTTGGGTATATTGCTTTACTATTTTGAAATATAAAGGAAAAAGTAAAAAGAGGTCTTATATTGTTCACCCCCCCCTCTTAGTATAAGCTTGTGTTCTTCACAAAGAACCATGACTTATATTTTTCACGATTACATGCATAAAATCATCAAATATTATGTCGATGATCTTGTGGCTAAATCTAAAACTCGACAAGAACATATTGATGTCTTGGAAAAGATTTTTTATTGACTTCTAGAATATAAGGTGAGGTTAAATCCTAAAAAGTGTGTCTTTGGTATTACCTCTAGTAAACTTTTAGGATTTATTTTCTCCAAAAGAGGCATTGAAGTGGACCCAAACAATGTCAAGTTCATCATGGAAATGACAAGCCCAACTAACTTTAAGGAATTGTGTAGCTTGCATGGCAAAATACAATCGATCAAGTGTTTCATTGCGCAACTTTCTAATAAGTTTAGACCGTTTAATAACTTACTACAAAAGGGGGTGTCATTCGTATAGACATAAGAATGTCCAAAAGCATTTTAGGACATCAAGTGACTTCTCTGCCTGTCTTAACTCCTCCTAGGTCGGGGGACCCTTTTCATCTATATGTCTCAGCCACAAAGGTTGCTTTAGGGACGATGCTTGCACAAAAAAATGAACAAAATCGAGAGCAAGTGTATCACTCCAAATTTTTTGCACCCTTACCTTCAGGCTATAGGATCCGTGCCAAGAAGGGGGATGTGAAAAGGATGGGACAATACCTCAAACTAAGAGGCCCTTTGAAGGTCCCGCATCTCGGGGGAGGTGTATAAGGGTGAATTTTTTACGGATGGTGGGTTCACCAAGAAACTTTTGAATGGCAGTTTCCACGCCTAGGTTGATAGTGTGTTTGATGTGTTCATTTTTATGCTTGATCATTCAACTCCTAGGTTTGGTCGATATGAATCTAAACTATTCTATATGCCAATACGGATTTCAATGAATACAAAAAATAGAAATAGATGCAAATTATAGAGAATATGCTAACCAGAAGAATTCATACTTTATTTCGGATGTCTGATGGAGATTCTGAGTCTTGTAGCGATTCGGATCATCTCAGTTTGCACATTATCATCTGATATTTCTCGGGATCATCTCAAATCACAAAAAATCATCTAAAATAGGACAGAATCGCCTGAAATCTGACGAATTCATCAGACGAATCCGTCAAAAACCTGCAATCATAGAAACAGACACAAAATACCAAATATGCAAATGCAGAAGCAAGGGATAATGATAGAAATAATAGCAAACTTGCCTAAATAATAGTGTCTAATAACAAATGATGAAATGTAGTAAATTTAATGACTATTTTTACCTTTATCATGCAACTATGCTAAATGAGGTGAACTCCAAGGTGCATAAAACATAATAACTTAAAAAAGTATAGAAATATGTTATGAAAAATGTAGAAAATATTAAGAAAATGCGAACTCTAAACTCGGAATGCCCCCAATATGGACTGCAGTCAGGATCACCTCCAATCATACGAAATCATCCGAAATCGTCCGAGATCATCTGCGGCTATCCAAGCTAGCTTCAACTAAAAAATAGTAGAATTCCTGCAATAAAAAAATGCAAAATACCAAAATGCAAGAAATAATGCGAGGGAATAAGGAGCTAAATCTATAATGAAATCCTGTCAACAAAGGGGTTGGGGGTTCAGGGAGAATCAGCAAGAATTAGGCAGGGATGCAAGGGGATAAACTAGAAAAATCCTAGTTTATATAGGATTAAAAAGAGGTTTGGGAGGTTGGGGATCATCCCAATCTGGGATATCTCCAACAGGGAAATATCCAACTGCATAGACACGCTTCTGCCCAAGTTGGAGAGGCTATTGAAACATAAGCTAATTATGAAAATTTGGTTTTGGGATGAAATTGTTTGGACGTTCTATTCCAGACAAATTCGTCATATCGGGGACGATTTTGTCTAATCTATGATGATATCATCCAACAGTAAAAAAAAATTCTAAAAATGGCATGAAAAACGAGGAAAGCGGGTAAAAGGCGGTTTAACGGGCAGTTTGGGGTTGAAATTCAAATTTTAATATTTTATACTTTTACTAAGGTTTTAACCATGCCAATTTTAGGGTGCTACAGCAAGCAATCTATTACATTAGTCAAACATTGGTAAGTTATAAAATAAGATATGCTTATGTAGAAAAGCTATGCCTAGCAGTGGTCTTGGCCACTAAGAAGCTACACCATTATATTCTAAGTAAAACAACCTATGTCATAGCTAGAGAAAATCCTCTGCGTTAAATGATGTCTCACACTTATAACAACACCCATACTGCTAAATGGATAATGCTACTCATAGAATTTGATCCCAAATTTAGTAGACAAAAATCCATTAAATATCAGGTTATCGCCGATCAACTTGTGAAATCTCCACTACCTAGTGATCATCCTTTGATTATTGATATGGTACTTATCAACTTATCGATTTAGAGGGAATAGAGGAACCCGAACCACTTAATGTTCTTCATTTAAAGTCATTCTATTGTTAAAGGTGTCACTTTATATATACATGGCTTTTCGCATAAAAAAAAATGAAGAACATGTGCTTATACTAAGGGGGGTGAACAGTATAACATAAACCTTTTTACCAAATAGTAACATCAGCAATAAAACAATAAACATCACACAAAACATCACACACATGAAAGACATCATTTTAACGTGGTTCACCCAATGTGGGCTACCTCCACACAAAAATATTTCTTCTAAATATTTCTCAAATAATCTCTTGGGAATCTTTCCCAAATTACAATGTTTATGGACTTCTATCCAAAGGAGATGTTGATCCCCTAATATCAATTTTTTGGATCTCTTCCATAGGAGAACTCTTTCCTCTTCTACTCTAGCTAGTGATCTTCTAGAAGACTCTGTCTCTATGTTGCACTGATTGGTGGATCTCTTTCCACTTGAAGACTCCTCACTAATATTTGTCTTCAATTGTCCTGGTTGCTGGATCTCTATCCACTGATACTTTTTCCTCTATACTTAGTCACCTCCAAAGCTCTATCTCAATACTATACCAAACACAGTTCAATCGGTCTAGCACAGTTATGCTCAATCTCTTGTACTAAACACAGTACAGTCGGTCTAGTACAATTTTTCTCAATAAGTTCACATAGAACTTTTGGTCACCAAATCTTCCTAGGAAAGGATCTGGGTAAGTGTATGCACCCTAGACCTGGACCAACATTGAAATGCCAAAGGGAAGAGATGCCCCTCGTGCCAATATTTGGAGAAAGGCTGGCTCCTATGCTAATCTACTTTGGTGTTTTGAGATAAGGGATGCAGGAAAGAGATAAAGGAGTTAGGGTTAGAGAAAGAAATAAAAGGGATAAGGGAAGAGAGATCAATGATTTAAGGTGGGAGAGAATAGGAAGCACGATCACTAAATGACAACTTGAATAGCAGCAAGGAACACCAAGAATAAATGAAAGAAATGCCACATTAACCTTCCTATGTATCCTCTGGGCGAGCTCACAAGGATTCTCCTTCTCCATTTCATCAAAATTTAGGGTTCAGAGTAAAGACAATTAGGACAAGTGAATGTAACAAAAACCACAACCCACCAGGCAGCATAAAAGAAAATCAATATAGCGTTTTTCCTCTCCTATGTATCCTTCAGGAGAGTTTTAGGGTATAGTCCCCAATCACACATCGGATTTAGGATTCAGAGTCTCAGTATACAAATGAAGAAAGACAAAAGAATCAAGCACAGAAGGCAACATAAAAGAGAGAAATTGAGCCCAAACATCTTTAGTATTAATCGTAGGACATCAAGTTACAGCAGCTTTCTAGCAGATAGTTCCCCCCAAAACTGTTACATTATAATGCCTGGGTTTTTATAGAGGACCCGACCATCTGAGTCATTATTACATAGGATGGCAAAGTATACTCTTGAAATCTAATAAGTCAGCACCTCGTAGCCCTCGTGACTGAGCTTTCAAATCCATTACCAGAACTGGCAACTGTGACCGAGTCAACCACGAAAACATGCATTGATGAGCGGTCTGAGTGTCCTTGGTCTCTAGGTGCAATGCTCGAGTGGCTGCCATGCTTGCCAGGATCTATTTTTAGGGACTGATACTTCGCTTTCAATTGCCAAAAAAGATCATCGAGCTTACTAGGCAAGTAAGAATGCATTTATGAGGCACTTGATCGACTTAGGAAAATACCCGGCTTGAAGCGCGTGCCCCCATTGAGTCACAAAAAAGTAACATGTCATGATATCACGACATTTCCATGTCTCCAACTTGGTTCTTCTTCTTGCATCGTGAAAATATGACATGTCGCGATATCACGACATTTTTATGTCCTTGCCCTCTTTTGTTGCTTTTGGCTATGAAAATGCAACATGTCACGATATCGCGACACTTTTCCTCCTTTGGTTGCGAGAATGCAACATGTCACGATATCGCAACACTTTTCTTCTTCTACTCTTTCTCCTCGCTTTGATCCGCAAAAATGCGACATGTCGCGATATCGTGACACTTCTTTCTTGCTCCATCTTGTCGCTCTGAGCCATGAAAATGTGACATGTCGTGATATCACGACACTTTTCTTCCTTGCACCTTCTTGTCGCTCTGAGCCACGAAAATGTGACATGTCACGATATCGTGACACCTTTTCTTTCTTGCACCTTCTTGTCGCTTTGAGCCGTGAAAATGCAACATGTCACGATATCGCGACACCTTTTATTTCTTGCGCCTTCTTGTCACTCTGAGCCGCGAAAATGCAACATGTCGCGATATCGTGACACTTTTTTGTTCTTGCTCCTCCTCTTGATTTGAGCCACAAAAATGTGACATGTGATATCGTGACACTTTTTCTTTCTTGCCCCCTCTTGTTGCTCTAAGCCGCGAAACTGCAACATGTCACGATATCGAGACACTTTTTCTTTTTTGCCTCCTCTTGTCGCTCTGAGCTGCGAAACTGCAACATGTCCCGATATCGTGACACTTTTCCTCTTTTGGCTCTTTCTCCTTGCTTTGGTTGTAGAAATGCAACATGTCACGATATCGCGACACTTCTTCTTTCGGCTCTTTCTCCTTGCTTCGGCCATGAAAATGCAACATGTCATGATATCATGACACTTCTTCTTTCTTGCTCCTTCTCCTTGCTTTCAGCCGTGAAAATGTAACATGTCGTGATATCGCGACACTTTTTCTTTCTTGCGATGGAGCTATATTTTTTGGCCTGTTCGGCAGCGAAGCTCTTATTCTTCATTTTGTGTACAAGGGGGTGGCATTGAAATCCAAAATTGTTGCAACACTTACAAATGCTTTCGAAGCAACAAAATAAATACTTTTGCAAAAGGAAACACTATACAAAATTTTAATTTTTTTTATTTTTTTCTACCCCTTGTGCAATGTGACAAAATTGTCAACATTCTTGGCGGCTCGTGGGGCATTTAGCTAGTTTGAATGTAGAGATCCCAGGCCTTTATCCATTGGGCAACAGAGTCATTCCCATTGTCTTCTTCTATGACTATCCACTAATAGCATTTTTTTTGTGCCTAAGCTCCTAAGCAACAATTAGCGCTTTCGGTATTTATTTACTAGTCGGGCCATTTACAGTATTTACACAAAATTTTGCGACATGATTGGCATGCTGCTACCATAAATCTAGCTTTGGGTGCTTATCTGGTGAACCTGCAATGTCCAGACCAGATCTGATTGAACTTCAGTTGATCTTTGAAGTCCGGCTAGCCTCTTCCCGAAGTTGTCCATGTTGCGAACAGGGAGCAACACAGTGAGTTGTCGCTCCTGCCAGTACCCGTAATGTCGATGAAAGATGTGGCAAATAATTTTGCCACATGAGGGGCCTCTTGGGGTACTGGTTATAGTGGGAGCTGGAACCAATACCAAAATACTGAAGAATCTACTAACTGCGGGCTGGGTAAAGGTTCTTCCATCCTCCTGATGCGGTAACAGGGCTCCTCCGGCAAAGAGTAATCTTCCAGGTTCTCTTCAGGTTCAGCTTGATGAGACATGCTTAACGTATTCTAGCTGAATACATGCACGCCATCCACTGGGATACAAGAAGGGTGCAAAAATATGCCCTCTTTGTTCTCAGGTTCTGCCACTTGAGTTTGTTCTTGTTCTTGGCCTGTCCTCTGATGGAGACTACAAGAAACCATATTGTTCATTGCTGGATCATGGCTTGCATATTCCCCCCACTGCCACTTTCTAGATAGGAGCAAAATATGCTCTGCTCGTACTACTTCCTCAAATATTTTATGAAATATTTGTTCACCTAATTGCAGTAAGATGAGGCCCATGTCTGGGTGAAGAGCCCAAACATAGAAGAGGTGGGCTTGGGCGGGCGTCGGTTTTATATCCTCTCCACAGGTGCTCTCCTGATGGTGGAGAGGTACATCAAAAGCTGGAAGGGGTTTTGAGAGCCATAAAATGCTTCGAATAGTGCTCCCGCTAAGTCATCCCATGAGTAGATGCTTTTACGCCCGAGCAGTCTGTACCACTACAGCGCTCTTCCTTCCAGAGATAGGACCAAAATTTTGATCATGACATCTTCATGGATTATGTCATAGAGGGGTGCTAGAGCAGCAACATCTTCAAGGTGCTCTCGGGCCATTCCCTTAGTGCCATTGTATTTTGTCAATGTCTCGAAGGCACCTTCGAGAATTTCATGGTAACTTTGGAGATTTAGAGGGCCACGATCATCCCAACTGGGATAGCATACCCTATCCATTATAGCAGTGGCCTACAAATATCATGATTCTCACCACTAAGTCAGAGTCACCAGGTGAACATACTTTTCTCCGCTTGTGAGGTCAAGGCTGCTCACCGAACCTTGATTCCTCTGGGGTGTCTTATTTCAAATTTAAAAGGCACCTACGATCAAGAAATCTGGATCTTCGACTCGATCGAGTCGCCAGGTGATTTTGCCAGATGAAGGCAAGCCATAGATTCACCAACTCGGGCTTCCTTAAAACATGGGGACTTTTGTCATGAAGGCATAGGTTAAGGTACCAGTCTTTACAACTTAGATATTTTTGGGTTGAACAGAGTTGCCAGATTCTAAGAGTCTTTTGGTAATGAAAGCATCAATTTTCACTACCACTCAGAAGGTGAGACTGACTGGGTCACACTGGGAACTGGTTAGAACTATTGGTCTCGGTGTAGACGGGTTTGAGATTTGTGCTTAAAATATGGGACCTTGGTCCCACCGGGCGTGCCAAAAACTATTGGTCACCAAATTTGTCTAGGAAAGGATCTGGGTAAGTGTATGCGCCCTAGACCTGGACCAACATTAAAAGGCCGAATGGAAGAGATGCCCCTCGTGCCAATATTTGGAGAAAGGTCGGCTCCTATGCTAATCTACTTTGGTGTTTTGAGATAAGGGATGCAGGAAAGAGATAAAGGAGTTAGGGTTAGAGAAATAAATAGAAGGGATAAGGGAAGAGAGATCGATGATTTAAGGTGGGAGAGAATAGGAAGCACGATCACTAACTAACAACTTGAATAGCAGCAAGGAACACCAAGAATAAATGAAAGAAACACCACATTAACCTTCCTATGTATCCTTTGGGCGAGCTCACATGGATTCTCCTTCTCCCTTTCATCAAAATTTAGGGTTCAAAGTAAATACGATTAGGACAAGTGAATGTAACAAAAACCACAACCCACCAGGCAGCATCAAAGAAAACTGATATAGCATTTTTCCTCTCCTATGTATCCTTTAGGCGAGTTTTAGGGTACAATCCCCAATCGCACACCGGATTCAGGATTCAGAGTCTCAGTATACAAATGAAGAAATACAAAAGAATCAAGCATAGAATGCAGTATAAAATAGAGAAATTGAGCCCAAAGCTCTTTATTATTAATCACAGGACATCAAGTTATAGTAGCTTTCTAGCAGATAGTTCCCCCCAAAACTGTTACATTATAATGTCTGGGTTTTTATAGAGGACCCGACCCTCTGAGTCATTATTACATAGGATGGCAAAGTATACTCTTGAGATCTGAGAAGTTGGCACCTCTTGGCCCTCGTGACTGAGCTTTCAAATCCATTACCAGAACTAGCAACTATGATCAGTCAACCGCAAAAACATGAATTGATGAGCGGTCTGAGTGTCCTTGGTCTCTAGGTGCAATGCTCGAGTGGCTGCCATGCTTGCTGGGCTCTCCTTTTAGGGACTGATACTTTGCTTTCAATTGCCAAAAAAGAGCAGTGAGCTTACTGGGCAAGTAATAATGCATTTATGAGGCACTTGATCGTCTCGATAAAATACCCGACTTGAAGCGTGTGCCCCCTTTGACTCATGAAAAAGCAACATGTCATGATATCATGACATTTCCATGTCTCTAGCTTGGTTCTTCTTGCATCGTGAAAATACGACATGTCACGATATCGCGACATTTCTATGTCCTTGCCCTCTTTTGTTGCTTTTGGCCACGAAAATGCAACATGTCACGATATCGCGACACTTTTCCTCCTTTTGTTGCAAGAATGCAACATGTCATGATATCACGACGCTTTTCTTCTTTTACTCTTTCTCCTCGCTTTGAGTCGCAAAAATGCGACATGTCATAATTTTCGTGACACTTCTTTCTTGCTCCCTCTTGTTGCTCTGAGCCATGAAAATGCGACATGTCGTGATATCACGACACTTTTCTTCCTTGCACCTTCTTATCGCTTTGAGCCGTGAAAATGCGAGATGTCGTGATATCGCGACACCTTTTCTTTCTTGCGCCTTCTTGTTGCTCTGAGCTATGAAAATGCAACATGTCACAATATCGTGACACCTTTTCTTTCTTGCGCCTTCTTGTCACTTTGAGCCATGAAAATGCAACATGTCACGATATCGCGACACTTTTTCATTCTTGCTCCTCCTCTTGCTTTGAGCCACGAAAATGCGACATGTCGCGATATCGTGACACTTTTTCTTTCTTGCCCCCTCTTGTCACTCTGAGCTGCAAAACTACAACATGTCACGATATCGCGACACTTTTTCTTTCTTGCCCCCTCTTGTCGCTTTGAGCCACGAAACCGCAACATGTCACAATATCGCGACACTTTTCCTCTTTTGGCTCTTTCTCCTTGCTTCGGTCACGAAAATACAACATGTCGCGATATCGCGACACTTCTTCTTTTGGCTCTTTCTCCTTGCTTCGGCCGCAAAAATGCAACATGTTGCGATATCGTGACACTTCTTCTTTCTTGCTTCTTCTCCTTGCTTTCGGCCACAAAAATGCAACATGTCGCGATATCGCGACACTTTTTCTTTCTTGTGGCGAAGCTATCTTTTTTGGCCTATTCGGCAGTGAAGCTCTTCTTCTTCATTTTGTGTACAAGGGGGTGGCATTGAAAGCCAAAATTGTTGCAACACTTACAAATACTTTCAAAGCAACAAAAGAAATACTTTTGCAAAAGGAAACACTATACAAAATTTTTATTTTTTTGATTTTTTTCTACCCCTTGTGCAATGTGACAAAATTGTCAACAAAAACCTGCTCAAATCTGCTCAATAGGTTCACACAGAACCTGCTCAAATCTGCTCAATAGGTCCACACAGAACCTGCTCAAATATGCTCAATAGGTCCACATAGAACCTGCTCAAATCTGCTCAATAGGTCCACACAGAACCTGCTCAAATCTTCTCAATAGGTCCACACAGAACCTGCTCAAATCTGCTCAATAGGTCCACACAGAACTTGCTCAAATCTGCTCAATAGGTCCACACAGAACCTGCCCAAATCTGCTCAACAAGTCCTCTCTAGGACTTGCTCAAATCTGCATAGCAAGCTTTCACAAAAGCTTACTCAAATCAGTCCACAAGCCTTCTCAAAGACTTGTCTCAAATCACATAGAATCATAAAGAGAATTGTTAGAGACTCAATATGTTCTAAGCTCAATGTTCAATCAATATCTCAATTCAATATCATAGAAGCATAAAGAGAATTGTTAGAGACTCAATATGTTCTATACTCAAATCCCAATCTCAACTCAAATCAATCTCATCTCAAATCAGAATATGAAATAGTTTGTTTCTAGGAACTTGAACAACCACATGCATCCACTTGACTAGGCTTAAATCAACTCAACTCAACCAATCACCTCAAGGAACAATCCTTTCTCACAAACCCTAGTCCAAGCATGTATTTAACCAACTCAAAATGTTTCCAACAATGCTCAATCACAAATCTCACATAACAATTATACTCATGTTCTTCTCTAACTCAAGTTCAAGTTCATTTCACAATCAATGGGCTTCAACAACAATGCTTCTAAAACAAGGTTTAATTACAACTCACAAACCAGAAAACCTTGAAGCATTAAACCAACAACTCTCAAAAATGGAAACCACAATCAATCCTTTTCTCTCCAAAGATATTTCAGAAATCAACCACCATAAACAATCAATAGGAGAATGTGCCCATACCTTTTTGATGCCAAGGAGTTGTCCACAAAATCTGCCACACTTAAACACAACTTTCCTTTCCAATCTCAATAAGGGTTAGTGGACTTCAAATAATCACAATATAAAGCATAACTCAATTTACACCCTTTTTACTCCAACTAAATAAACACATCCACCAAAGTCCCTTTTTAATAAAACCCTTATCAAAATAACAATCAATAAGCCTTTCAAAAATACTTTAAAACAACTCCTTATTTCTCCTAAATTCAATTCTTAATAACCATCAAATAAATCATTAAACCCCTCAAGTTTTGCAATAATCAATACAACCCAAATAACAAAGCTTAATTAAAACTTTAATTTCCACTAACCACCTTATAACTCCAACCTTAGGGCTAAATAAAATTAAATTAATGCAAAACGTAATTACCTCCTCAAGGGGATTCGAACCCCCGACTTGCCCACACCACGAGCATCTTAGCCATGGCTAAGATTCCACACGAGCTAGCCGCTCATTGGAAAGGGAAAGGCACAACGTGCCTTATGCCCTTCTCCACCTTCCGCAAAACCAAAGGCGCCGAAGCGCTTCTCTCACGCTTTCCAAAAATATATAGTCAAGGGGATTCGATCCTCGACATTTCATTTGCCCCATGCCTTAGCCAAGGCCCACTTGCCAATGCACCATGCTGCCCATGACGTTTGTTTCTCCGAATGCAATCTGTGTTATTCATTGCCTCACTTCTCAAGAATTTTGCACGAGCTCATAAACGATTCGATAGCCAACACTTTTATTACACGAGCAAGGATAAAATAATAATCAATTGAAGCCCCCTTTATATAGTCCTTTAATCATATCGAAGATGTCGATGGAAATATGACTTTTTATTTGCTTGATGACGTCGATGGAAATCTTGCATATTTAGTTTTAAATTTGAATTCAAATTTTAAATAATTAAAATTTAAACCAAATATTAAAACTTAAATATCTCCATCATCGGGGCACCTTTTTCGATGAAACGAAAGCCCAACTTGGGTTTTAAGAAAAACCCAGATCAAATCTGCTATCCATGGTTTTAAATAAAACCTTTTATTTTTCCTATCTTGGTTTTCACAAAAACCCTTCATTGATCCTTTTGACATTAAATGATCTTTTGACATCAATGACAACATATTAGCTTAGGGACTCAAAATGTCCAACAATCTCCCCCTTTGTCATTGATGGCAACCCAAATCCTTTTACTAAAATCTGACCTTCTTTTCTGCTCCCCCTGGACTTTGCTCCCCCTGGCTCAATGCTCTCTCAGATATCAAAACTCTCCTCATATCAAAAACTCTCCCCAAAATACACAAATCTCTCCCCCTTTGACATCAATGGCAAAGGGTCACCTTTGGGGCTCGGGGCTAAGAATTAAGCCTCTTAGCTTAGCCCCTCCCCCACCTCCACATGAGGTGGTTAATTCTAGGGTGGGAGTCTCACTCCCAATTTACCTCGGAGATACTCAAATGTCTCCTTTGAGAGTGGTTTAGTGAAAATATCTGCTATTTGTTCCTTTGTAGTGACATACTCCAATATGACCTATTTATCTGACACTTGTTCTCTCAGAAAATGATACTTAATCAGAATATGCTTCGTCTTGGAGTGCATTACCGGATTCTTTGAGATACATATGGCACTGGTATTGTCACAAAGTATAGGAATGGGCTGATCATGCTTTATCCTGAAGTCTTCTAAAGTTCTCTTCATCCATAACACCTGTGTACAATTGGCTACTACTACAATATATTCTGCCTCTATTGTAGATAGTGATACTGAAACCTGCTTCTTACTTAACCAGGAGACTAGACTTTCTCCAAGAAAGAAGGCTCCTCCACTTGTGCTTTTTCTGTCATCAATACTGCTAGCCCAGTCTGCATCTGTATATGTTGTGAGTGAGAACCTATCACTTTTGGGATACCAAAGCCCAAAATCCATAGTTCCTTTTAGATACCTAAAAATTCTTTTTACTGCTGCTACATGTGTTTCCTTGGGTGCTGCTTGAAATCTTGCCACTAATCCCATTGACTGTACTATATCTGGTCTTGTAGCTATGACATATAGTAAGCTGCCAATCATGGATCTGTATAGTCTCTGATCTACCTCTGGAGATTCATCATCCTTACTCAACTTGCACCCTGTGATCATAGGAGTACTTACTGGTTTGCAATCTTCTAACCTAAATTTTTTCAGCATCTCCTTGATGTACTTGGTTTGAGAAAGGAACACTCCCTTTCCTGATTGTGAAATATGAAGACCAAGAAAGAAAGATAATTCACCAAGCATAGACATCTCAAATTCATTTTGCATACTCTTAGAAAATTCTTTGCACATCTTGTCATTGTTTCCTCCAAAAATTATGTCATCAACATAAACAACCACTATTAGAAGATCATTTCCTTCATTTTTGATATACAAGTTACTATCTGCTATTCCTTTCCTGAATCCCTATTCCTGTAGATACTTATCCAATCTTGAGTACCATGCTCTGGGAGCCTATTTTAAACCATACAATACCTTTTTCAATCTGCATACCTGCTCTGGTGTATCTGTTAGTATGAATCCCTCTGGTTGTTCAATGTAGACCTCTTCTTCTAGAACCCCGTTTAGAAAAGCTGACTTGACATCCATCTGATATACCTTGAAATTTTTGAAACTTGCAAAAGCTAAAAACATCCTTATAGCCTCAATTCATGCAACTGGAGCAAATGTTTCATCAAAATCAATTCCTTCCACTTGTGCATAACCTTTGCATACTAACCTTGCTTTGTTTCTGACCACTTGTCCATCTTCATTTAACTTATTTCTGAAAACCCATTTTGTACCAATCACATTTTTGTCTTTGGGCCATGGAACAAGTTCCCAAGTTTTGCTCTTTTCTATCTGATCCAATTCCTCATTCATTGCTTTAATCCAAAATTCATCTTCACTAGCCTGAGTGAAATTTTTTGGCTCAATTTTAGATAACAAAGAAAGATTTGCTTGCTGAGATGGTTTTATTATTCTTCTTCTTGTCTGTATTTCATCTGGATCCCCGATGATCTGATATTTTGGGTGATGTTTCTGTACATACCTGGAAGGAGTCTTAGGAAGAAGCCTTTGCATTTCTTCTTCATCATTATCTGATTCCTCACAAAATTCTTCTGGACAACATCCATCTTCTTGGTATACAGTTTGCTGAATTGATTCTCTGGAATCTATTTTTTTGTCAATTGTTACATTCATACTTTCTACCATAGTGCGAGTTCTTTTGTTGTAACATCTGTAAGCCTTGATTTTTGTAGAGTAACCAAGAAAAATTCCCTCATCACATCTAGGATCAAATTTACCCAAATTCTGATCTTCCCGTCTTATGTAGCATTTGCTTCCAAAAATCTTGAAATGTTTTACAGTAGCAGGTCTTCCTTTCCAAAGCTCATAGGGAGTTTTGTGATGATTTACCCTTAATTGAGCCCTAGTAATTATGTATACAACTGTAGATACTGCTTCTTTCCAAAACCCATCTGACAACTTAGATTCATTTAACATAGCTCTAGCCATGTTTTCAATAGTCCTGTTCTTTCTTTCAACTACTCCATTTTGTTGGGGAGTTCTTGCTGCTGAGTATTCCCTCTTAATTCCATGTTGTTCACAGAATTCTATGAATTCATTTGACGTGAATTCTCCTCCTCTATCGGATCGAAGACATTTAATCATTTTACCTATTTCATTTTCAACCAACTTTTTGAATGCCTTAAATTTCTCAAAAGCCTCTGACTTCTCTTTCAAAAAAGTTACCCAAACCATTCTGGAATAGTCATCTATAAACAACATGAAGTAGCTCTCACCCTGAAGACTTTGTGTTCTGGTAGGACCACATAAGTCAGTGTGTATTAGACTCAAAGGCTCAGAAGTCATATAGCCTTTTGGTTTGTAAGTTGTCCTAGTTTGCTTTCCATGTTGACACGGTCCACAAATTGTATTTTGTGGTCTCCTTATTTTGGGTAAATCTCTAACTGCTTGTTTATTGCTTATGCTGACTATGTTGTCAAAATTCAAATGACCCAACCTTCTATGCCACAACCAACTCTCATCATCTTGTGACATAAAGCACTTTTCCCCTTTGATTTCATTCAGCATGTATAAGTTGTTTGGGGTCCTTTTTGCATTTGCAATAATTCTTCCTGTTTCTATTTTTCTTATCTCACATCTATCTGGATGAAAGGTGACCATGTATCCTTGATCACAAAGTTGACTTATACTCAGAAGATTGTGTTTTAACCCTTTGACATACAAAACATTCTCTATTTTTGTTTTTCCATTGTCTAGACTTAGAGTACCTTTTCCAACAATTTTTGTTGATCCATTATCACCAAAACTTACTGATCCTCTATTTGTTTCCTTTAGAATGATGAACTTGTCTTTGTCTCCTGTCATGTGACTAGAGCAACCACTGTCCAGATACCATTGTTCATTTTTATCTTGAGCATGCAGGGTTGTTTGAACTAACATAGAATTTGCCCTAACATTCTTCCTAGTTGTTGGAATAACTTTTCTAGATTCTGGAAATGTCATTTTACACCACCTAGCCTTGTGTCCAAAGTTATTGCATTTGTAACATATAACATCATCATCCATGAGAAGTGCAAAGGAATTGAAATTTCTATTGTAACCAACATGATGAGTACAGTGAGCAGCTCTATGTCCATATTTATTGCAAGAAAAACAATGACCATGGAAGAAGTTATGTAACCTATTTGGAGACCTTGGATATTGTGATGAAGTCATCTTCCTTTTGTGATTAACCTTTATCCAGGGTTCTTCTTTGCTTTCTTCTTTTCTGATGTCCTTTGCTTGCTTTTCTTTGTTTGATGTTTCTACCTTTTGGAAGCTTGATTCCTCTTTCTGCTTTTCATATTCTATTTCCTGTAGTAACTTAGTTTTTTCAATTTTACTCCTTAGGAGAACAATTTCTGCTTCCAATCCTCCACATTCTGTTTCTTTGGATTTCAATAGATATGTCATATCTTGCTCAATATTTCTTCCTTCTTCCACCTTGATCTTGAGTTCTGTGAGATTCTGAAAGAACTCCTCTCTCGCTTCTTCATCTTTCTGAATTTGTTCTTTCAGGCTTGAATTTTCTTCTCTAAGTCTTTCCAATTTTTTGAGAGTCGAGAAGAACTCTTCTTTAATATCAAACATAGTCTCTTCTTCACTTTTTGAAGTTGTGTGTGCTTCTAGAGGATCCTCTTCCAAGCTGTTAGACTCTTCATAGAGAGACCGACTCTGATACCAATTGAAGAACATGTGCTTATATTGAGAGGGGGGTGAACAGTATAACATAAACCTTTTTCCCAAATAGTACCATCAACATTAATGAAATAATAAACATCACACAAAACATCACACACATGAGAGACATCATTTTAACATGGTTCACCCAATGTGGGCTACCTCCATAGAAAAATATTTCTTCTAAATATTTCTCAAATAATCTCTTGGGACTCCTTCCCAAATTACAATGTTTATGGATCTCTGTCCAAAGGAGATGTTGATCCCCTAATCTCAAGTTCATGGATCTCTTCCATAGGAGAACTCTTTCCCCTTCTGCTCTAGCTAGTGATCTTCTAGAAGACTCTGTCTCTATGCTGCATTGACTGGTGGATCTCTTTCCACTTGAAGACTCCTCACTCAGATCTATCTTCAATTGTCCTGGTTGTTGGATCTCTATCCACTAAGACTCTGTCCTCTATACTCTATCACCTCCAAAGCTCTATCTCAATACTATACCAAACATAGTTCAGTCGGTCTAGCATAGTTCTGCTCAATCTCTTGTACTAAACATAGTACAGTCGATCTAGTACAATTTTGCTCAATAGGTTCACACAAAACCTGCTCAAATATGCTCAATAGGTCCACACAAAACCTGCTCAAATTTTCTCAATAGGTCCAAAACTTTTATTCCACCTATCCAAATCTTTCTCAACAAGTCCTCTCTAGGACTTGCTCAAATCTGCATAGCAAGCTTTCACAAAATCTTACTCAAATCAGTCCACAAGCCTTCTCAAAGACTTGTCTCAAATCACATAGAATCATAAAGAGAATTGTTAGAGACTCAATATGTTCTAAGCTCAATGTTCAATCAATATCTCAATTCAATCTCATAGAAGCATAAAGAGAATTGTTAGAGACTCAATATGTTCTATACTCAAATCCCAATCTCAACTCAAAGAGAATAAGGTGTAGAGACTCAATATGTTCTATTCTTAAATCTCAATCTCAACTCAAATCAGAATATGAAATAGTTTGTTTCTAGGAACTTGAACAACCACATGCATCCACTTGACTAGGCTTAAATCAACTCAACTCAACCAATCACCTCAAGGAACAATCCTTTCTCACAAACCCTAGTCCAAGCATGTATTTAACCAACTCAAAATGTTTCCAACAATGCTCAATCACAAATCTCACATAACAATTATACTCATGTTCTTCTCTAACTCAAGTTCAAGTTCATTTCACAATCAATGGGCTTCAACAACAATGCTTCTAAAACAAGGTTTAATTACAACTCACAAACCAGAAAACCTTGAAGCATTAAACCAACAACTCTCAAAAATGGAAACCACAATCAATCCTTTTCTCTCCAAAGATATTTCAGAAATCAACCACCATAAACAATCAATAGGAGAATGTGCCCATACCTTTTTGATGCCAAGGAGTTGTCCACAAAATCTGCCACACTTAAACACAACTTTCCTTTCCAATCTCAATAAGGGTTAGTGGACTTCAAATAATCACAATATAAAGCATAACTCAATTTACACCCTTTTTACTCCAACTAAATAAACACATCCACCAAAGTCCCTTTTTAATAAAACCCTTATCAAAATAACAATCAATAAGCCTTTCAAAAATACTTTAAAACAACTCCTTATTTCTCCTAAATTCAATTCTTAATAACCATCAAATAAATCATTAAACCCCTCAAGTTTTGCAATAATCAATACAACCCAAATAACAAAGCTTAATTAAAACTTTAATTTCCACTAACCACCTTATAACTCCAACCTTAGGGCTAAATAAAATTAAATTAATGCAAAACGTAATTACCTCCTCAAGGGGATTCGAACCCCCAACTTGCCCACACCACGAGCGTCTTAGCCATGGCTAAGATTCCACACGAGCTAGCCACTCATTGGAAAGGGAAAGGCACAACGTGCCTTATGCCCTTCTCCACCTTCCACAAAACCAAAGGCGTCGAAGCGCTTCTCTCACGCTTTCCAAAAAATGCAGTCAAGGGGATTCGATCCTTGGTATTTTCATCTGCCCCACACCTTAGCCAAGGCCCACTTGCCAATGCACCACGCTGCCCATGACGTTTGTTTCTCCGAACATAGTCTGTGTTATTCATTGCCACACTTTTCAAGAATTTCACACGAGCTCATAAACGATTCGATAGCCAACACTTTTATTACACGAGCAAGGATAAAATAATAATCAATTGAAGCCCCCTTTATATAGTCCTTTAATCATATCGAAGACGTCGATGGAAATATGACTTTTTATTTGCTTGATGACGTCGATGGAAATCTTGTGTATTTAGTTTTAAATTTGAATTCAAATTTTAAATAATTAAAATTTAAACCAAATATTAAAACTTAAATATCTCCATCATCGGGGCACCTTTTTCGATGAAACGAAAGCCCAACTTGGGTTTTAAGAAAAACCCAGATCAAATCTGTTGTCCATGGTTTTAAATAAAACCTTTTATTTTTCCTATCTTGGTTTTCACAAAAACCCTTCATTGATCCTTTTGACATTAAATGATCTTTTGACATCAATGACAACATATTAGCTTAGGGACTCAAAATGTCCAAAAAAGAAACTTACATAGGCATGCGCACATTGCATACATTCCATTTGCATTTACATTTAAGCATTTGACTTTACTTTTTGCATTCATACATTGCTTCATTCACATACATTAAATCATACACATTCTATGGCATTGTACAATTTCCATTTACATATCAATACTCCATTGCATTAGGCATATACATTTGAATTCATCTCATTCCATGTTCAATGATCTAACATACTAATGATGATATGGTCATAACCAAAAAGTCAAGTTTTAACAATTGGAGATACCTAGTTTAAAGGAACTATGCATTCCTCAAAAAAGTCATGCAAAAATCACAAAATACTTTATTTTTAGTCACTCAGCCATTACTGGTATAGCAAGCAACCGCCAAACGGATGTTTGATTTTCTTTGGGACCAAAAACACAATTGATACACTAAGAAAGTCTTGAACATTGTCGATCGATCATGAAACAGTCTTGAACCAATCACATTCCATCACATCTTAAAAACATTATGAGATAGGGGTGGCTAGTACCATCCTTGGGTAGTACCTTATGGCAAAAAGGAGATATCCCTCGCTTGTCCCATTACACAACATAGTCCAAAAATAGTGGTTTTCACCACTACCAATAGTACTCCAAACATAAATGTAAAAACATAGAGTAGTAAGGATAGGGTCAAAATTCTCATCACACCTCGACTGAGAATTCGATTCCCCAAATATCTATACAAAACTAACAAATAATATCCCAAATATCCTTGATCCCTAAAGTCATAAGGATTCATACTACATGCCATTGACCAGGATGGGTAGTCATCCCCAAGGCCTAAAATATCAAATCCCATAAGACTATGGAGTGAATATCCACCAGGGCTATAGACGCTTGACTGGCAGTGGAGTAAGCTCATGTGAGGCGACATGTCTCTCCTCCAAAAAGGGAGACCTTTGAATGCACATAAGGACATGCTAGCCTCAGGTCATCTCCATAAAAATTCATGCCTAAATATACTCATAATGGGTTAATGAACTTCACATGCACACACATTGGTGCTTGATTGGATAGGGTCATTGTCATACTCAAGACTTGGTAATTGAACCTCACTCACACACACATTTGGTCCTAAAGAAAGTTAGACAACCTTAGTGAGTTTGATTGATGACACTAGTATGTTTGAGTCTTTGAAAACCATTTAGTTTTCCATATCAACATCCATATCTTCTTCTATATCAACATCCATATCTTCTTCCATATCAACATCCATGTCTTCTTCCATATCTGCCTCCATATTAACATTCATGTCTTCATTAAGAGACAAGTTGCAAGAGCGCAAACAAATTCGTGGCCAATAAAATTTCTAAACTATAAAATTATCATTTGAACACTATGCATTCATTTCATATAGTTCACATTCATTATACTTTCACTTGCATTCGTCATCCATAACAAATATCATTTAGACAACATTAAGCATCCACATAAACACCATTCATATACATGTCATTTATCTTGCATTAATCATCCATATAGGCATTATGCATACACATCATGATTAGCCTACATTAGGCATCCATAAAAAAATCAACATAAATTACATAAAACATAAAAAAATTCACACAAAAAATAACACAAATATATAAAAGGCCATGTATATATATATATAAATCACATATACAATGAATGCCAAAAAGGCTACAAGGGAGCACCAAGGCTCATATACAAAATAGTGCATCTAAGAACTACGCTAATGTCCATGAGAGGACCCTTGAGACATATTAGGAGCCCTCGGCCTAGTACTCTGCCTAGACTCAGTATACCTAGATGACTCAACTATAGAAGACGAAGGAGGATCTGACAATGTAATATGGTTTTTGCATACACACATCCTCCAAGGAATGTGCATATGCCTCACTGGTCCATATACATTGTAATTCCATCTAATGCCAATGCTCCTTCACCAACATCTCTACCTAAAGCCACATGACCGTCACCTGATAAGTAGCCACAACTATCATCGCTTTACCTCCAGCCAATCTATAGTAGCTAGCGACTCCCTATGAGTCTCGAGCATAACCTCACCCTCCTCATGAAGCTACTCCACCTCTGCCCACAACCTCACCATATCAGATATTTCACCCAACCCCTCATCATACTCCCTCTCATCATCTGCCCATCCCATCTCTGGAGTCTGCTGAGTCGATCCCCTTGACTTTCTCTAACTCCTTGATCACTAAGCCCTCATCCTCTTCGGAGTCGCCCCTAATACCATGGCTACTGTTGACACTTTTTGTCACATTATACAAGGGGTAGAAGAATAGTAGAATTTTTGTATAATATTTCTTTGTTGAAAGTTTTTCTTTTATTTTAAGTTACAACAATTTTGACCCTCCCTATCGCCCCTTTTATAAAATGAAGAAGAAAGAGCTTCGCTACCAAACAAGCCAAGGAAAATAGCTTCGTCGAAAGAAAAGAAGGAGAATGTGAAAAGAGCTTCGGGCCCGAAGCACTTCAAATCACCACTTCGGGCGAAAACCTTGCGAAGTAATTTCGTCGAAGAAAATACAAAGATAACGCTTCGCACCCGAAACATTTTCAGCAACCGCTTCGGGCGGAAGTTTTGCGAAGCAGCATCCAAGCGACTTCGCCGAAGGAGGAGAGCATAATCCAAATCAGCTAAGGTAAGGAAACTACTTCGGGCCCGAAGTATTTCCGACACCTACTTCGGCCAGTTTTCACCCGAAGCAGTGGTGCCCGAAGCAAAATGACAATGTGTCGAAAACAGAAGAGTGCTTCGGGAGGATATTCCCCGAACCACAGTTTTGAGAAAGAATCGGGCCGAAACATTTTCCAGCCAAAGCAGTTTCACCAGCAAAGGACAAAAGGCCCCATTTCAAATATGGAATTCGCTCGGCACTCGACATCCCCGAAGTAGTTTCTACGAAGCATTATTTTGCGAAGAACAAATCAAGGAGAATCTACTTCGGCCCAAGGCTTTGGCGAGGCGGAGATGTAGCGAAGCACTTTTTGGGCCCACGTTCCAAGGTGGGCAGCTTCCCAAGGTGATCGAAAGCCCCTTATAAATACCCCCTTTCTTGCCCGATAAGTCCGTTGACCAATTTTGGCAAATGAAAGGGACGTAACAGTCCTCGAAGTAAAACTCGATGGGCGTAACGATCACTCAAGCACAGCATCCAGAAGCCAGGGACACTCGGGCGACGCATTAAATGAATATTTCCATGGTTGACCCAGTCACAGTTGCCAGTTTTGGCAACCGATTTGAAAGATCATCCGCAGCAGCAGCGAGGAGCCGATTTCTCAGGGCCCGAGGGTGTACTCCGCCATTTTTGTAATAATGACTCAGAGGGTCGGGTCCTCTATAAAAACCCAGGCATTGTAATGTAAAAGGGGGGGGAACTTTTTGCTAGAAAGCTGCTGTAACTTGATGTCCTGCGTTTAATACTAAAGATCTTTTGTGCTCTATTTCTCTCTTTTATGCTGCCTTCTATGCTTAATTCTTTTGTCTTTTCTCGTTCGCGTACTGAGACTCTGAATCCTGAATCCGGTGTGCGATCGGGGACTGAACCCCTGAAATTCACCCTGAAGGATACATAGGAGAGGAAAAATGCCTTGTCGCTTTCCTTTATGCTGCCTGGTGGATCGAGGTTTCTGTTATTCCCTTATCTCAATCGCTATTACTCTGAATCCCAAATTCCAGCAAGAGGGAAAGGAGAACCCTGCGAACCCGTCTAGAGGATACATAGGAAGTTCGGCATTTCATTTCCTTCATGCTATTCTTGGTATTTCTTGCTGCTATTCGAGTTGTTAGCGAGTAATCGTGCTTCCTATTCTCTCCCACCTTAAATCATCATCTTCTAACCCTTACTCTTTTTATTTCTTTCTCTAACCCTTACCCTTTTTATTTCTTTTCCTAACCCTTACTCTGTTTATTTCTTTCCTGCACTCTTGTCTCAAACCCCAAAAGTAGATTAGTATAGGAGTCGGCCTTTCTCCGGAGATTGGCACGAGGGGCATCTCTTCCCCTCGGCCTTTCAATGTTGGTCGTAGGTCCAGGGCACGCAAACCCACCGAAAGTCCTTTCCTATGCGGATTTGATGACCAACAATTTTTGGCACGCCCGATGGGACCCAAGGTCCCATATTTGAGAAAATTTCTAGCCCGTCTTCATCGGAGCCAGTAGTTCTAACAAGTTCCCAGTGAGATCCGGTCAGTCTCATCTTCTGAGTAGTAGTGAGAATCGATGCCCTCATTACCGAAAGACTCTTAGCATCTGGCGACTCTATTTTAACTGAGAATCTCTGAAGTCATGGAGACCAGTACCTAAACCTGGTTTTCGTAACCAGGAGCCCCCATGTTTTGAGAAGGTCCGAGTTCGGTGAATCTCTGGCCTGTCTTCATCTGATAAAATCACCTGGCGACTCGATTGAGCTGAAGATCCAGATTTCTTGGTCGTAGGCGCCTTTCAAATCTGAAAGAAGATATCCCAGAGGAACCAAGGTTCGGTGAGCAGCCTTGACCTCATAAGCGGAGAAAGAATGTCCACCTAACGACTCTGACTCAGCGATGACAATCACGATTTCCATAGGCTACTGTCGTAATGGCTAGGAGAAGCTTTCCTAGCTGGAATGATCCAGGCCCCCTGAATATCCAAAGCTACCATGAGATTCCCAAAAGTGCCTTGAAATCATTGACAAAATACAGCGGCACCACGAGAATGGCCCGAGAACACCTTGAAGATGTTGTCGATTTAGCGACCCTCCATGACATTATCCATGAAGATGTCATGATCAGACTTCTTGTTCTATCTCTGGAAGGAAGGGCGCTGCGGTGGTACAGATTGCTCAGGCCCAAAAGCATCTGCTCATGGGATGACTTAGCGGGGGCATTGATCGAGACGTTCGATGGCTCTCAAGACCCCTTCCATCTCTTCGCATACCTCTCCACTATCAAGAGAGCACCTTCGAAGGGTATCACGGACTTCAATGTCCGATTCTGTAGAAGTTGGAAGAGAATCCCGCTGGAGATCCAACCGACGCCCGCCCAAGCCCATCTCTTCTATGTTCGGGCCTTCCACCCGGACGTAAGCCTCATTCTACTACAATCAAGGGAACGAAGGTTCCCTCAAATATTTGAGGAGGCAATACGAGTGGAACGACTTCTGCTCCTATCGAGAAAGTGGCAGTGGGGAGAAACTCCGTCGCTTCCTCCGATAATTACTGCTCCTGTCCGGCCAACGCAGTACTCATCATGGGGCATTCCTCACACTGAGCCGAGACCTGAGACGCAGTCATTGGGAGCTCAGGAGGCAGACCTCATACTAGCTCAACAATGGAAGTACGCAAGCGTGGTCCACCCAATGAACAACATGGCTGCTTGCGATCTTCATCAAAAGGTGAACCGAGGAGAAAAGCAGACTCGAGTGGTAGAACCCGAGAACAAAGAGGGCACATTTTTGCACCCTTTTTGTATCCCAAGAGATGGCATGCAAGTGTTCAGCCAAAGCTCATCAAGCCTGTCCGATTCAGAGGATGAGCCCGAAGGGATCCTGGAGGACTACTCTTCATCGGAGGAGCCTTGTTACCATATCAGTAGGATGGAAGAACCTGTACCCGACCTTTATTTCGAAGAATCTACAGAATTTTGGCATTGGGTCTGGTATTGGTTTCGGCTATCCCTAAGGCCAATGCCCCAAGAAGGTTTTCAAGTGGCAAACTTCTTCGCCAATAATCTGGGCACTAGCAGGAATGGAAATCGGTTGCGTTGCTTCCTGTTCGTAGCATGGACAACTTCGGGAAGGGTCCAGCCGAACCTCAAGGGTATGTTAAAGTACAATCAGATCTGGTCCGGACACTGTAGGTTTACCGGATAATTGCCCGAAGCTAAATCCGTGGTGGCGGCATGCCGATTATGCCACAAAAATATTGTGTAAATACTGTAAATAGTTTGGCTCTAAATAAGGTGTTGCTCAAAAGCTCAGGTCGAGTTTTACTTCGGCACCTTCCAAAAAAAAAAAAAAAGAGAAGCTCGAGAACTGGGCGTACGAAGTAGCTGATAGAAAATAGCTCGCAGCAAATTTTGTGACCGAGCAAGACTCAGGCTGAGGACCGAGAGGTACTTCTCCAGGGGGAATCCAAGCGAAGCAGTATCGAAAGAAGGACCGACGAACCACCTTCGATGAAGAAAACTACTTCAGGCCCGAAGCATAAAAGAAACAGCTCGCACCAAGGGTTCGCCCCGAAGCATTTCAACCCTGACCTCGACTTCACCAACCCAACGACGAAAAAGTCAGGGGCATTTAAAATGTGCCTAGGGGAACGTGTCGACAGCCACCTTCAAAAGCGTCTGAAGCGGGCGAGTTAAATGAAAAGGTGGCGAGTACGTCCTTTAAGGATTCGGTTAGGAGAAAAGTTCATGCTCGGGTACAAAGTGGCAGAGGGTCACGCTTCCAAAGCGAGCCGCAATCATCACAACACACAGCCCTGTGTACCACTCCACCATGCGGCGAATTGGACGAAGCGACACGAAGTTAATTATGGCAAGTGCCATAAATACTGGTGGTTGCCTTCTACGGCTATATAATGTAGGCTCCAGCAGTAACGAAGCTATTTGCCCGATAATTCATGCAAACTTCGCTACTAGTCTTCAAACTCTCCTATCTTGCGCTTCGAAGCCTCCAATCCCGAAGCCCTCCGCATTGTTTTCTCCATCACCCCTAGCACTATGGGGAAGAAGAACTCTAAGGAAAAGGGGAAGGAACCAGAAGTGGCGGCCCCCGAGCAGCCAAAGGCAAAGGGCCATGACAAAGGGCCGAAGAAGGTCGATGTTAGCCGCCGCCCTGAGAAACAAATCATGGGAGAAAGAGAGGATTCTGGGGATGAGCAGCCTGAAGAACCACCAGTCGATAGGTGGGATAGGATCAGAGACACCAAGCTATCGAGGAGCGTGGCTGAACTCAGGAGCACCATCGAGTTCATGAAAAGTAGGCTCTCGACAGACAACAAAAGAGCTGCCGCTTACTACTCCCAGATATACTGGTATCTGATGCCCCCCACACATCACTGCCCTGAGCTGATTGATGCCATCGCGCGAAACTATCAGCCCACCTCCAGGCAAGTGGTAGATGCCTCCGGCCACAAGCTATTCTCCATTCTGAAGGAAGATGTCCAGGCAGCCTTTGCACCACAGCAGGGCCCTCCTAAGGGGTATACGGTTCGCAACGTTATTCTTAGCGAACAAATGGAGAGGTTCGCATCCTCCAACTACATAATCAATTTTTTGTAGCAGAGCCTCAAAAGCGGGCTCCCTTCGGGAAAATTGCCCCAGATGCCCCTACCCTTGGAGGCCTTCAAAAATGTCGACATCTTCTCCATCATTGCTTGGGTGGCAGGCCTATCTACTGACGCTTCGGTGCACCCGTGGCAGGTATCTTTGGTCGAGTGTATTTCCAGAGGGGAATTTTATGCCCCTGATGCTTCGAGGCCAAGCACCAACCCAGTATTTTTTGACTGGGCGAGAATGGGTGGCCAGGACCCTACATACGCGGCTCGCCAGCATGAAGAATGTTGGGACAAATAAGTACTTTTCGCCTCGTTCTCTTCTTGTTTGGTTATTTTTCTTTCATGTACATAGAAGTTTCCCTTATGTTGCTATTACGGCAAGCGGCGAGGATGGAAATCCTCTGCCTGTATACCAGTGGACCCCTCTCCTATTGAAGACGAAGTCCTATTATTCTTTTAACCAACAATTTTTGGGACCCGCAATGCACATGCTAACAGGGTCTTCCCCTCGGGTTCCCCTCCTCCTAAGGGACAAAGTGGTACAAGAGAGGAGGGGAGACATTTTTCAGCTGACACAGGGGCTTGTAATTCACATATTCGGCTTCATAGGGAAGCCTTTTCTACTGCCAGTCTATCCCTCCGAATACCAGTTCGCATTGGAGGTCGCTCGACAGAGCGATGCAACAAACGCCATTTATGGCCATGGACGGAAATGGGCTCACACCTACGATTTCCCTTTCAAAATGGGAGTTATCGAGGTGTTTGCCCTCAAACAAAATGTTTTCTTGGAGGAGAAACTCGCCAATTTTGGCCTAGTCCAGCTTCCTCAGCAATGGCTCTATGACCCCTTGGGGGTAATGAGGGACCATCTTTGATTTAAGAACTTCCACGCTTGCCCCTATCCAAAAATTATGGAGCAGAGGAACAATCCCAATGGGAGGGATCTGGAGTGGCACTTGGAGAAAATGGAAATGCTACCTCCCTGGCATGAGTTCTACCCGATGGAGGTTGCATATGACCCAGTTCGGCACCCTCTCCCGAGCCCCAACTCCACCTTCTGGAAGAAGGCAAAGGATGACTTGAAGGAGGCGGCGAAAGATTGGGATGTGGCCCAGCTAAGAGAATGGTGGATAATGAGGGTCCACCACCAAAAGATGAACTCTTACGGACTTTTGGCAACTGACAAGGACTTCGCGGTGGTCTATGAGGCCAATGTCGGGACATGGAAGCCCCTGTCCTTTGCCGACCTCATTCCTCCAGCTATTCCAGGTTCGGGCGAAAGCCCAAAAAGAGAAAATAAGACTTCAGGGCCGAAGAAGGAGAAGAAGGCCAAAGCCACACCACGTAAACCACCTCAGGTACCTATGGGAGGCCAAGGCACGAGTTTCGAGGAGTCAGAACAACCGCTGGTGAGGACAAAGAGAAAGAGGCCAGAATCAGTCCAAGTGCCTCCAAGCCATCCAAAGCGGCTTCGCACAGGTTTTCAGAGCCCTTCCACTGGACGACCTACATTGGGCCCGTCCAAAGCAAACGTCGAAGGCGTAGCACCACCAAGCGCCGAAACCATCCCAGATATCAATGTCATCAATGTGGAGGAACTCCTCCAATCCGAAGGGGATGCTGAGGCAGAAACCATGGAGGTTGAAGATGCCGAAGCAGAAGAAGAACAGGAGATAGCTGCACCTAAAGTCACTACAGCCGCTTTGCCAGGAGGGCACTCAGGTATGCATGCTTCACCCCATGCTCAGGACTCACCTACGTCCACTACGGCCACGGCCGAAGGATCCCATCAGTCTCCCCTGCAGGGCCACTCATCCCCTCACACATCGCCCGTAGCTAGTCCAGGTCCATCCCACGATCCCGACCGGGATAAGTCCATTGATATCACTTCGCCCACTCACGCTGCCACTCCCTTGATTCTTAGCAGAAGCGGAGGTATCACTTCGATGTCGAGCCCCACCACCCAATTTTTATACACCCACTGTCGGACCTCCTTGTGAAGCATCCCCCATACACTCCTTGTATTTGTTCACTCCTTCGGTTGGTGACCCAGCCTTGTTTGAGTCTGAGATGTCCTTGATCAAGGAACGCCCCCTCGCCGAGAAGCTGCTCCAAGCCCGGTAGAATACCGACAAAATCCTGAAGGAGGCGAGAAAGAAAAGAGGGCGAGCGACGGCTCAAGTTGAAAAATGCGTCGTGTTTGATCTGAAAGCTGGGAAGATGCACAAGATCAAGAAGGTCCCTAAGGTGCAGAAACCTCTGGATGAAATGACTCCAGTGGACTATGACTACCAAGAAACACCCAAGGACCTGGTGCATCTAAATGTAGACAATGAATCGGCATCCATGCATGTCCGAATTGAGACCTTTAGGGCTCATGCAGTTATCGCCAACCAACGCAGGATTGAGGCCGAGGCCACCAATGTTAAGCTAGAAGAAGATTTGGCGAGGGTCCGCTCCAAGTTGGCAGAGGCCGAGGAGCAGTGCAAGGCCATGAAAAAGGAAACACGTGCCCTAAAGCTGCAAGTTCTACAGCTCCAGAATACTGAAGAAAATCAGGCGCAAAGACAAGCCAAAAATGACCTAAAGGCCAAAGAGCTGGAAGGCAGAGTTGCACAAATGCAAGCCCAACTGTACGAGAAGGAAGACCTGACGGTGTTTGATAGGAGCAGAATTAAGGAGATTCGTGCCCATTTGCTCAAGAATTTTAGGTCTCGGTGTTCCAGCGCCCTCACGATACTGACCTTCATCATCGAAGCCCAGCTCGCTATTGCCGAAGGAGGGCCAATCATTGATGAAGTCACGCAGAAAGCCAGGCGCCGGCTCAAGTTAGCCTTCGACGTCCAGAATGTGAAATATCAGGACTTGCAGGTCACTGCAATGACTCGAACGGCTAGAGATTGGTCCACAGCCCAGGCCACGGTTCGCGCCTTTTTCTCCAAGGTGCGAAAAGCTCAGAAGGCGAGAAGGCTCCAAGACATCTTTGAAAATGAGTAGCACGCCTCGATGAATTATTTTTAGGACCTCTCCTCCTTGGGTTTCCCGAGTTTCACAGACGATGATGGGAACCTTCTGACTAAAGATGACCTCAAGCCAGTTTGGCTCCAATTCGAGGGCGATGTCTCAGAGATAGACGGATGGGCGGAGCCGATCTCAGAAGGGCAGATAACGGACTTCATCTTGAGATACTGCAAGATGGTAGCATGCCTAAACAATTTATTCATCAGGGCCAAACATGCTGACATCGGGCAGATTGATCGGTTTCACATTTTGGTTAAGGCATTACAGGATCAAGAACCATTCCAAAAGAATGCCTGGACTCATGTCCAAAGAACGATGAAGCGCATCCGTGATCGCCTCGAACCATCGCCACAGCCAGAAGCCACGCCAGAGGAAGAGGGAGAAGAAGAAGGAGAAGAGGAACAAGAGGAGGGACAGACCGCAAAAGCAGGGTCTGGGGAAGACCAGTAACTCTGCAGCCCAATGGATCAGGGCTAAAGGGTTCTTTTGCCGAGACGAGCTCGTCACCCCGCGAGCCGCCAAGAATGTTGACACTTTTTGTCACATTATACAAGGGGTAGAAGAATAGTAGAATTTTTGTATAATATTTCTTTGTTGAAAGTTTTTCTTTTATTTTAAGTTACAGCAATTTTGACCCTCCCTATCGCCCCTTTTATAAAATGAAGAAGAAAGAGCTTCGCTACCAAACAAGCCAAGGAAAATAGCTTCACCGAAAGAAAAGAAGGAGAATGTGAAAAGAGCTTCGGGCCCGAAGCACTTCAAATCACCACTTCGGGTGAAAACCTTGCGAAGTAATTTCGTCGAAGAAAATACAAAGATAACGCTTCGCACCCAAAGCATTTTCAGTAGCCGCTTCGGGCGGAAGTTTTGCGAAGCAGCATCCAAGCGACTTCGCCGAAGGAGGAGAGCATAATCCAAATCAGCTAAGGTAAGGAAACTACTTCGGGCCCGAAGTATTCCCGACACCTACTTCGGCCAGTTTTCACCCGAAGCAGTGGTGCCCGAAGCAAAATGACAATGTGTCGAAAATAGAAGAGTGCTTCGGGAGGATATTCCCCGAACCACAGTTTTGAGAAAGAATCGGGCCAAAACATTTTCCAGTCGAAGCAGTTTCGCCAGCAAAGGACAAAAGGCCCCATTTCAAAGATGGAATTCGCTCGGCACTCGACATCCCCGAAGTAGTTTCTACGAAGCATTATTTTGCGAAGAACAAATCAAGGAGAATCTACTTCGGCCCAAGGCTTCGGCGAGGCGGAGATGTAGCGAAGCACTTTTTGGGCCCACGTTCCAAGGTGGGCAGCTTCCCAAGGTGATCGAAAGCCCCTTATAAATACCCCCTTTCTTGCCCGATAAGTCCGTTGACCAATTTTGGCAAATGAAAGGGACGTAATAGTCCTCGAAGTAAAACCCGACGGGCGTAACGATCACTCAAGCACAGCATCCAGAAGCCAGGGACACTCGGGCGGCGCATTAAATGAATATTTCCATGGTTGACCCAGTCACAGTTGCCAGTTTTGGCAACCGATTTGAAAACTCAGCCGCAGCAGCCGTGAGGAGCCGATTTCTCAGAGCCCGAGGGTGTACTCCGCCATTTTTGTAATAATGACTCAGAGGGTCGGGTCCTCTATAAAAACCCAGGCTTTGTAATGTAAAAGGGGGGGAACTTTCTGCTAGAAAGCTGCTGTAACTTGATGTCCTGCGTTTAATACTAAAGATCTTTTGTGCTCTATTTCTCTCTTTTATGCTGCCTTCTGTGCTTAATTCTTTTGTCTTTTCTCGTTCGCGTATCGAGACTCTGAATCCTGAATCCGGTGTGCGATCGGGGACTGAACCCCTAAAATTCGCCCTGAAGGATACATAGGAGAGGAAAAATGCCTTGTCGCTTTCCTTTATGCTTGCTCGGTGGATCGAGGTTTCTGTTATTCCCTTATCTCAATCGTTGTTACTCCGAACCCCGAATTCCAGCGAGAGGGAAAGGAGAACCCTGCGAACCCGTCCAGAGGATACATAGGAAGTTCGGCATTTCGTTTCCTTCATGTTATTCTTGGTATTTCTTGTTGCTATTCGAGTTGTTAGCGAGTAATCGTGCTTCCTGTTCTCTCCCACCTTAAATCATCATCTTCTAACCCTTACTCTTTTTATTTCTTTCTCTAACCCTTACCCCTTTTTATTTCTTTTCCTAACCCTTACTCTGTTTATTTCTTTCCTGCACTCTTGTCTCAAACCCCAAAAGTAGATTAGTATAGGAGCCGGCCTTTCTCCGGAGATCGGCACGAGGGGCATCTCTTCCCCTCGGCCTTTCAATGTTGGTCATAGGTCCAGGGCGCGCAAACCCACCGAAAGTCCTTTCCTATGCGGATTTGATGACCAACAGCTACCACATCATCACTCATAACCTTTGGTACCCATACTGGTTGGGCACCAAACCACAACACATACTTCATAGTCACCCCGAAATCATCTACATCAGGGACCTCCAACTGCTCATCATCCTCTATTTGCACCTACCATGGCTCTACACATGGAAGCATATCCTCATCTCACCGACTCTGATACAACATCGGCTCATCTAGCACACCCTGAGGCAAGTCAAACTGCCTCAACACCCATGAGTACTATAAGTACTCCACCTCATACCTCTGCCCAACCAACCACTAAACCTACCTCACCCGATGCAGCTGCCTCCTATCACCATCCCACCAAGCTCCTCGCCATGACCTCCATATCACATCCACTCGAGTCAATCCCGACCACATATCCCGATACCACTAGTCTATATGCACCTCTTGACTCGGTTGCACCTCCTCCGCCACTACCCATCGCCTAGCATAAGGCTCCCCCATCTACCATGTCAGACATGGAAACCCCTTAGGCCGAGCCACAACAAAATGCTCCCAAGCCCAACACTATAAAAGGAAGTTGCATCCAATCCCCTTCCTCTCCCTCTGAATCACCTCATATAACTCTTGGTACAACTGTACCAATAAGGGAGGTGCCCAGGCATACTCTCGAGGATCCATCAATAGATCACTCACCAACCCCAATAGGTTCCAAGGGAACCTATAGCTAGTGCTATTAGGTAGCACTTTGTTTGCTAGCACAAACATGATCAAGGCAAGGAGCGCATCCAACTCCTTCACCTTGTACATGCTTAGATAGCATAGACCCCCATCCCCCATCTATGCCTCTCGCCATCAATCCCCAAACATCCACTCCATCTCCACCTTCTTATCATGACCAACTACCACCCTCTCCCCTTCTACTAGCACCTTGAGAATGCGGTATACATCCTCAAGCGTAATAGTAGCCTCCCTAGTCGGTAGCTAGAATGTCTCCTATTAGGGTCCCATATCTCTATCAATGATGAGATATATCCCTCATTTGCCCTCACCATGTCCAGACTAGCTACACCCTCCAGGCCCACCTTCCCTAACAAATCCCAGTCATCAATCGTTAGCTTCTTCCTCATCCCAGGAATGAGAGGAGAAAACCGATGCTGAGGCTCTATGTCCCTCAACTACAACAACAACAAAATTCATTAATATTATTACAAAAAAAAATGCACAAGAGATGAAGTATTTTTAAACATTACCAGGACAAATGGTGCCTTAGCTCCACCAATAGCATTCGATCCCTCCATCGCCATAGCTTTCGCACAAATTCTCACTAGCCTCACTAAGCTCACAAACCCACTCCACTTCTTAGACGCAGCTTCTCAAAGTCATAATCGCACAAGTGAACCTCATGATTCACTTAGAAAGCTATTTATAGCTTTCCCTAGTGCATTCAGGTGTAGGTCTAGGCTACGAATTCGTAGGCTTGCCTGGGTGCCTGCGGGACACAACAGGCGTAGTCGTGCACTTGACAAAAAAATGGCACAAAGACAAAATCGATCAAAATGGTAGCTTACCTCCTCCAAATTTCACCAAATTTCATCCACACATCATGCACATCCTAAAATCAGGTTTTGTAAAAACAAAAAAAAAATTGCAAGCATAATTTTTGAGAATAAACCAAATCTTCAAAATATGCTAATTAAGGCACAAAATGTAGCAAAACAATCCAAATTTTCACAAAACTCACATCTGATCATTCTGCATTATAGTCTTCATCATCACATGCAATTGTGCAAAAAATAGAGTAAACGAACCTCATATCTAGTAGGTTATTCTATAAACTTGGCAATTGCAGCGATAGTCATCCATGCAATTCGGTAAGATGAATAATCTACAATAAGGACACTTGACAATGATCATCATCCATCATAAAATATCACAATCACATTTGGCACCTCACATTTTGAGTAAAGCTTTACCAAGAACAATTTGCTCAAAGGCAGTCATTGATGCCCTTTTTCGTGGGGCATGAAAACATGGATAATCAAAATCGCAAACACTCATTCATTTGACAACAGTCACCATACAAGACATATTGGTAGGTTTATTGGTTCCATCATGGAATTGGCAAAGAAAATTCCACAATCACTACCCCACCCCTACGTTGACTTAGTCATCATGCATCTTCATAAATTGCATACTCAATGACGCCATTGTGACATCTTATTCAACAACATCGAATCATCCCAAATTTTGGGGCAACCACAATTTTATTATGATTTCCCATGATAGGATACATCTTACAATCACATGGTATTATACACCAACCCCTTTCCCACCATTGGGGCATAAACGGTATCACATTTTACATCATTCATATCGTCCACAATCACATGGTATTATACACCAACCCCTTTCCCACCATTGGGGCATAAACGGTATCATATTTTACATCATTCATATCGTCCACAATCACATGGTATTATACACCAACCCCTTTCCCACCGTTGGGCATAAACGGTATCACATTTTACATCATTCATATAGTCCACAATCACATGGTATTATACACCAACCCCTTTCATAAATGGTATCATATTTTACATCATTCATATTGTCCACAATCACATGGTCTTATACACCAACCCCTTTCCCACCATTGGGGCATAAACGGCATCACATTTTACATCATTTATATCGTTCACAATCATATTTTATTTCACACCATTCATGCATCACTGGCATAAATTCACCACACCATGCATTATTAGCACAAAAAAAAATTCAATTGGTTTGTGAGATACATTCATAACTCATTCACCAATTGATGGGGTAAGCTACAAAATTCCAAAAAAATCTTTACTTTTTTATCTTAAACATTAGTGCTCAAATCCAACGACAAAGTGAAGCTTCTTCTATGCCCATAGCCCAAACAGGTATCTTGTATTTTTGCACCATATTGTGTTTTACGCAACATGGTACAAAAAGGGGCATCTATAGATACTAAATTACAACCACTAATCCTCCATCCTAACCATTCCACCACCCACTTGTCCACCATACACCTTTCCCACCAATTATTTGGCCCAATTCCACCTTTCTCACCTTCAAAAGGCCCACTTTAGCCCTTTCCCACCATTTCCTAACCCAATTGAGATTATTTTATATTTAATATAATATTTTATATTATATTATAATATATTTATTATAAAATATATTTTATAAACTTAATTAACCACAGCCATCCGATCTAATCTAATCCCCACCGTCCATCTTCATTAATCCATGCCACATCTAAAAAGTAATCTCAACCTTAGGATCTAATTTAATCTTAGCCACACAATCAAAAGTGTAAGGCTAAGACCCTAAGAAAATCCAAGGTTGGATTATAAATAAGGTCATTTGCAATTGCTCAAACCCTATAACCATGATATCAAAATTTGCATCTTGAAGAGATCATTGGCAAAGCCCTAGCGAAGCATAAAGAGATAGAGCCGTAAAAATCCAAAGCCCTAGCTAGCCAATAGGACTTTTGCTATTCCAGCCATCCCCCTATCCATCCTTTCCACCATGCCCTACTCCATTGTCATTGTTGCCACTTCTGCCAATCCACCACATTCGTCACATCCCCCATGATCTGCTTTTGCAGATTTTATCCTCACCACAGGTGCCCTCCCAAGCTTGCGAAGCTCGCTGCAGAGCTTACCAAGTGCATGCCTACACCTGTTGTGTTACAGGCTCACTCTAGAGCTTGTGAAGCTTTCACCAGAGCTTGCCCACTATGCATTTGAGCCTGCTGCAACCATAGAAATACGAATCAAAGATTGCTATGTCATGCCATCTGCTATCAAAACTACAACAACAAAATGAAGAATCATCACAAGCAAGGTATATCTTTATTGGTTTTATTCTGTTACATGATTTGTAGATTTTGCATGCCATTTGATCTATTTTTAGTTAGGTTTTACTGATGTTTGAGGGTCTCACACTATGGAGTCCACATAGGTGTTATTAATCCCTTTCTTTATTTTTGTGTATGCAGATCTATAGATTCTACATATTTTTGAACGGTTGTTGAAGCTGGAGTGGTCCGGCATTGGATACCTGAAGCTCACTCATTCTGTTGGAAGCGAGGACACACTATTTGAAGACACTTCATTGT
Organism: Wollemia nobilis; assembly: GCA_028583015.1. Classification (NCBI taxonomy): domain Eukaryota; kingdom Viridiplantae; phylum Streptophyta; class Pinopsida; order Araucariales; family Araucariaceae; genus Wollemia; species Wollemia nobilis. The sequence goes on along the minus strand of JAQPPZ010001004.1, from coordinate 1,872,226 downwards.
TGTAGCTAGGGTTTCAAAGAACCCTAGCGTATTATAAATATTTGTATCAAAGGCTCACTGAGAACAGATTGTATCAAAAGGAGTTTATTAGCTCCCCTCGTTTATTGAATAAATTTATCTATTTGTGCAATTTTGTATTTCCTTGAGTTATTTGATTTCTTTATTATTTTAAGTGTCGTGTTTTCGTCTTCACAAATGGTGTAATATATGAACGATGATACGGACTTGCATAAGTGTGATGATGTTTGTTTATATGGTGATAAGGCATAGAATGGAAGAGGCTTTGATACTAGATAGTAAGACTCCAAGGCCTTAGAATATAAAAAGTAAGCTTTTGAAATGAAATCGCTTTTGACACTAGAGAGGAGGTCCTTCCAATGGATTCAAATAATAACTTATATTCTTTTATTCTTGCATGAGGATTTCTATGCCTCCCTCCTAATATTTATATTATCCTAGGGCTACGATAATGAAGGGACATGACTATTCATGTTATAATAATAATTAATGAAATAATACTATTAAATGTTAGGATGGAGGATCCTAACATGCCACCCTCCTTAAAAGGAGCTTTGTCCTCAAAGCTCAAATGGAGGAGCTTTTTCCCTTATTTTTTTAGTAGAATTTGTGTAAGTTCTTGCACTATCTTAATGTCACCATTCCGAAGGCAGGGATATCTTAAGGGTCGAAGTGTTAGTGGGGGGTTGCCATGAAAAATAGAAGAATCTTTCTTAGGATAATTGTGATGACGATGGGAGGGCAACACTTGGGGTTCCTCAAACACTTTAGAATGATGCCCAAAAGTTGTGGTAATGCTTCCACATATTTTTGTTGTTCCCTAGGAGAGCCAACGAAGAATGAGTGTGTAGTCACCTTTTTGCGTTGTTTTCGAATAAGTTTGGCCATGTGGCGATAACTCACAATTGGTGAGGAACATGGGTGTAGTTCTTGTAGAGTGTATGTATGATTGTCATTGGTCATTGTGTGTATGTCTTCTTCATCCTTGCTTGTTGTATTGATCACTTCTAGCACATCAACCTTATTGCCTTCATCGTTGTGATCAGGTGCTTTGGTCACTTCTTGCAAATCAATCTCATTATCTTCATGGCTATGATAAGGTGTGTCGATTATTTCTTGCTCATCTTCAGTGCTATCTTCAAGTGTATCCATCACCACTTCTACCTTGATCTCATATTCATCAGTGATGGAACTACAAGGAATAGCGGTGTCCAAAACATATAACTTGGGTGTAATACATTTATGATTGGTTATAAATTTCTCATCACAATGAAAACAAAGGTCTTTTTCTCGTTGTGTTGTCATTTTTGTGGGGTTGATATGTTTAATGGGTAAGAGTTAGATAACCTTTGGGGTGTAAGTATTTTGTGATTTCCATATAGGTAATTTTGTAATTTGGTCCTTCCACTGGCGGCACTTGTCTTTTTTGTATAGTATTATTTCTAAGTTCTTCCCTCCACTCACATATTTCCAAGATAAAGTATTTAAGGGTAGGGCCCTATGATTGTGATATCTTGCCATATACCATTTTTATGGTTGATTTGCAATTTTTAAGTCCACTCGCAGTAATTGAAAATTGGTTTTTTCAAAAATTTGCAAAAAATTAATGTAATTTTTTTCAAAATTTTGACAATGTTTTGTAAAAATTTTGCAAAATTTGGGTTTATAAACTATATTTTGAATTGTTGCGGGGATCAACGACTAGCAAGAGGTGGGCGAGAACAATGTCTAGTGAGAAACGGGTGGCTAGAAGAAACGGTCACAAGTAAATCAAGGTGGTCAACTATTCAAACGAGTGGATAGGACAAAGAGTGGGTAATAACGGTCACAAGGTGATCAACTATTCAAACCAGTGGATAGGACAAAGAGCGGGTAACAACAGTCATAAGATGGTCAACTATTAAAATGAGTGGATAAGATAAAGAGTGGCGAATCATAACTACAGAGGAAGAACACATGCCAACCATCAACACTAAGGGCGCTTGCATGCGCAGGAGATATCTAGCCAAGCTAGACACTCAATGGACACATGTGACATCTTTTAAATATCCCCGTGGTTCCTTGCGAATATTTGCAATTTGAGTCATTTTGTGTTGTCATTGATGTCACATGGATCACTTTGATTTATGATATTTTAGAAAGCATGGATATATACAGGGTTTTTGTGAAAACCAAGGCAAGAAAAATAAAAGGTTTTATTTAAAACCATGGATGGTAGATTTGAAATGGGTTTTTCTTAAAACCTAGGTTGGATTTTCGTTTCATCAAAAAAGGTGCCCCGATGAAGGAGATATTTAATTTTAAATATTTAGTTTAAATTTTAATTTTAATTTTAAAATTAAAGTCATCGTCGATGTCATAAAAACCATGCACCATCAAAAGGAAATTAATAATTAAAGGTGTCGACGTACGTGAAATTAAAGGAAGGTTGCATATATATATGCAAAGGCTTTCGATTCAAAAGTCTTAAGTAATCGAATGAAGAGAACAAAAAACAAAAGCCCCAAAATCCTTCGATGTGATAGCGTGGTCCAACGGTGAGCTTGGGAAGCGTGGAGTTTTTGGTTGCGACAGGGCATGTGTTTGATACCCATCGGGTTTGATTTTCGTAGAGTGTGGAAGAAGAGCATTTGACGCATGTTTTTGGCATGAGCAAGGGCAGCAAAATATAGGGATCATTTTTTCTCTTTGTCCTATATGAGCAGATAGCTCACATGTTCTTTGGTGTTACGGTTGTGGTGTTGAGTGGGCAGTGACGAGGGTTCGATTCCCTCTAAGAGGTAAGTAAATGTTTTATTGAATATTTTTTATTATTGCCTAATGTTGGAGGAATAAGGTGATGCTAAGGGAATAATGTTTGATTAAATTTTTATTTACTTGGAAGGCAAGATATAAGGGTTGAAATGCACTTTTAGAAAAAGAGAAATTTCTGGTGATTTTCTATTTTAGAAGATATTATATTATATATCTTTGGAAAGCTTATTTCGAGGGCTATTTGATTAACTTGATTAGATAGAGAAATAAGATGTATGTAAAGAGATATTTTTGTTTTTGTAAAGGGGTTCAAAGTGAAGGTTGTTTTGTTCTTTTTCAAAGTGTGTTGAGTGTGGCAGATTTCCAAAGGGGTTTCTTCATCTTCATAAAAGGTATGGGCACATTCTCCTATTGTTTGTTTATGGTGGTTGATTTCTGAAATATAATTGGAGAGAAAAATATTGATTGTGGTTTCCTTTTCAAAAGTGGTTGGTTGAATGCTTCAAGGTTTTCTAGTTTGTGAGTTGTGTTTAAACCTTATTTTATAAGCATAGTTGTTGAAGCCCATTGGTTATGAAAATAACTTGAGTTAGAAAATAACATGAGTATCATTGTTATGTGAGATTTGTGTTTGGTCGATACATGCTTGGACTAGGGTTTTGTGAGAAAGAGTTGTCCCTTATGGTGATTGGTTGAGTTGAGTTGATTGAACCTAGTCAAGTGATGTGTGAAGTGATTGTTCAAGTTCCATGAAACAAACTATTCCATAATTCTAATTTGAGTTGAGATTGAGTTTAGAACATATTGAGTCTCTAACAATTCTCTTTATGGTTCTATAAGACTTGAGTTGAGTTGAGATTGATTTGAGTTGAGATCATTGTGGATCAATGTTGTCATCCATTGTAGAGTGCATTGCCATTCATTATTGAGTTCATCATTGAGCCTTGCCTTGATAGTTTTGTGGATGATATTTGAGTACTACTTGAGCATGATTGATTGAGCCTTTGATAAGGCCTTTGGGATAGATTTATGGAGAGTTTTGAGACAGATTTATGAGCAATTTTGGACAAGTTATGTGTGATCTTGTTGAGCAGATTTGGACAAGTTTTGTGTGAGCTTGTTGAGTAGATTTGGACAAGTTCTGTGTGAGCTTGTTGAGCAAATTTGGACAAGTTCTGTGTGAGCTTGTTGAGCATATTTGGACAAGTTCTATGTGAGCTTGTTGAGCATATTTGTACAAGTTTTGTGTGAGCTTATTGAGCAGATCAGTGGAGTGCCTAGCTGAGCAGATTAGTAGATTGCCAACCTAAGCAGATTAGTGTGTTGCCTAGCTAAGCAGATCAGTGGTTTGCCTTCTTGAGCAGATCAGTGTGTTGCCTAGCTGAGTAGATCATTGTATTGCCTACCTGAGCAGATCAGTGTGTTGCCTAGCTGAGAAGATAAGTGGATTGCCTACCTGAGTAGATCAATGTATTGCCTAGCTTTGACCAGATCAAAGTAATCATTGTATTGGATAAGGATCCTTATTTCTATGTGAAATATTATAAGGATATTATCTTGTGGAGTAACCCACATTGGGGAAACCATGTTAAATCTTGTGTCTCAATTGTGTGTGTTGACTTGTACTCTTGCTTACTATTGTTATCTGAGTTATTAATACACACTGCTATATTTTGTTATTGCAATTAAGGACATTAATTAATATTGGTTTAGAAAGAAAGTTAAAATTGGGCGCTATATTGTTCACCCTCCCCCTCTCAATATAAGCTTGTATTCTTTAGTGAATCTAATATGGGATAAAGGGAGCACAATATTACGTGCTCCTCTTATGTCCCTCGTCACTGAAAAAATATTTTGACATCGATGATTATTGCGACGATCAAAAAGATTTTAATTTTTTTTTTTAAACCTTAACTTATTAAACCTTTGCATCAGAATAAGTTTGTTGGTTGCTGAAAAAAATTGAAAATGCTTGAAAATACATAGGATGCCTTATGTGAAGTGCTATCATTATCTCTGAGAGAGTATTGGTGGTGTTTAGATAATATTAGGTTTAATGTCACACCGGATGGTTAACTTTTCTTCTTTTCCATGCAACGTAGTACGTCTTAATGACCTGAATTGTACTGAAATCTCCTGCACTATAACTAGTTGGTGCTCTAGACGTTGGATTTGGTGACCTGCATTGTACTCGGGTCTTCAACGCTATAATTGGTTAGCGCTCTAGGTGTTGAGTTTGGTAGGATATATGAACAATGGTGGAATATATGAATGATGATATGGATTTGTAAAAGTGTGATGATGTTTGTTTATATGGTGATAAGGCACATTAATGGAAGAGGCTTTGATACCAAATGGTAAGACTCAAAGGTCTTAAAATATAAAAAGTAATCGCCTTTGAAATGAAATCACTTTTGACACTAGAGAGGGGGTCCTTTTAATGGATTCAAATAATAACTTATATTATTTTATTCCTGCATGAGGAGTTCTATGCCTCCCTTCTAATATTTATATTAACCGAGGGCAATGTTAATGAAGGGACATGACTATTCATATTATAATAATATAATAATTAATGAATTAATAATACTAACTAATAATGTTAGGATGGAGGATCCTAACATGCCACCCTACTTAAAAGGAGCTTTGTCCTCAAAGTTCAAAGTGAGGAGCTTTGTCCCTTTTTTTTCGAGTAGAATTTGTGCAAGTTCTTGTACTATCTTAATGTCACCTTTTCAAAGGCAGGAATATCTTAAGGGTTGAATTTTTAGTGGGGGGTTGCCATGAAAAATAGTAGAATATTCCTTAGGAGAATTGCAATGACAATGGGAGGGCAATCCTTGGGGTTCCTAAAACACTTTAGAATGATGCATCAAAATTAGTGGTAACGCTTCCACATATTTTTGTTGTTCCCTAAGAGATCCAACGAAGAATGAGTGTGGAGTCACCTTTCTACATTATTTTCAAATAGGTTTGGCCATGTAGTGATAACTCACTATTGGTGAGGAACGTGGATGTAGCTCTTGTAGAGTGTATGTCTAGTTATCATTGGTTATTTTGTGTATGTCTTCCTCATCCTCGCCTAATGCATTGATCACTTCTGGCACATCAACCTTATTGTATTAATCATTGTGATCAGGTGCTTTGGTCACTTCTTGCAAATCAACCTTATTGTCTTCATGGCTATGATAAGGTGTGTTAGTTATTTCTTACTCATCTTCCTCATATTTAGTTTTATCTTCAGGTGTATCCGTCACCACTTCTACCTTGATCTCATCTTCATCAATGATGGAACTACAAGGAATACCGATGTCTAGAACATATAACTTGGGTGTATTACATTTATGATTGGGTATAAATTTGTCATCACAATGAAAATAAAGGTCTTTTTCTCGTTGTATCGTTATTTTTGTGAGGTTGATACATTTAATGGGTAATATTCGGGTAAGTTTTAGGGTGTAAGTATTTTGTGATTCCCATATAGGTAATTTTATAATTTGGTCCTTCCATTAGCAGCACTCGTCTTTTCGTATAGTATTATTTCTAAGTTCTTTCCTAAACTAGCGTATTTCCAGGATAAAGTCTTAAATGGTAGAATCTTGCGATTGTGATATCTTACCATTGACCATTTTTATGGTTGATTTGCAATTTGTAAGTCCACTCGTAGTGATTGAAATTTGGTTTTTTCAAAAATTTGCAAAAAATTAAAGGATTTTTTATCAAAAATTTGACAATTTTTTACGAAAATTTTATCAACTATGTTTTGAATTTTTGCAAGGATCAACGGCTAGTGAGCGACGGTCGAGAACAACGGCTAGCGAGCGGCGGGCGGGAACAATGGTTAGTGAGCGACGGGCGGCTATAAGAAATGATCACAAGTAAATCAAGGTGGTCAACTATTCAAATGAGTGGATAGGAAAAAGAGAGGGTAACAACGATCACAAGGCAGACAACTATTCAAATGATTGGATAGGACAAAGAGTGGATAACAACAATCACAAGGTGGTAAACTATTCAAACGATTGGATAGGACAAAGAGCAGAGAATCACAACTATAGAGGAAGAACACATGCCAACCACCAACACTAAGGGCGCTTGCATGCACTAGAGATGTCTAGCCAAGCTAGACACTCAATGGATGTGTGTGGCCTCTTTTAAATGTTCCCTTGGTTCCTTGCAAAACCAATGTGGGATAAAGGGACCGCATGATTACGCACTCATCTCCCATCCCTCGTCACTGACAGAAGATTTCGATGTTGATGATTGTTGCAATGATCAAAAAGATTTTAATTTTTTTAAAAAACCTTAGCTTATTAAACCTTTGCATCAGAACAAGTTTGTTGCTTGCCAAAAAATTTTGAAAGCACTTTAAAATGTGTAGGATGCCTTCTGTGAAGCACTATCATTATCGTCGAGAGAGTATTGGTGGTTTTTAGATAGTATTAGTTTTAACATCGCATTCGATGGTTAAATTTTCTTCTTTTTCATGCAACGTAGTATGTCTTAGTGACCTACACTGTATTGGAATCTCCTGCACTGTAACTGGTTGGTGCTATAGATGTTAGATTTGGTGTCCTGCATTGTATTGGGGTCTTCAACGTTGTAACTGGTTAGCACTCTAGGCGTTGAATTTGGTAGGATATATAAACAATGGTGGAATATATGAACGATGATATGGACTTGCATAAGTGTGATGATGTTTGTTTATATGGTGATAAGGTGCAAAATGGAAGAGGTTATGATACCAAATAGTAAGACCCCAAGGTCTTAGAATATAAAAATTAATCACCTTTGAAATGAAATCGCTTTTGACATTGGAGAGGGGGTACTTCCAATGGATTAAAATAATAACTTATTTTCTTTTATTCTTGCATGAGGAGTTATATGCCTCACTCCTAATATTTATATTAACCTAGGGCTACATTAACGAAGGGACACGACTATTCATATTATAATAATATAATAATTAATGAATTAATAATACTAACTAATAATGTTAAGATGGAGGATCCTAACAAATTCAGTGTCATGAAAACGTTGATCAAGACTACAAAATTAGTGTGAATAATGTTATTGAAGTGAAGAAAATATTACAATACACTGTTAGAGAAAACAATTGGCTAAAGAAGTTTATCAAATATAAGGGCCTGGATGTGGAGGTTGTATTAAAATAAAATGAGAAAGAATTAAATGCACCTTTTAGAGAATATCCAACGAAGGAAGAAGATTTATTGCTATTGGGGATAAATACTACAACTGAAAGTTTGGTTAGGGCTGGTGCATTGGAAGCAAAGGATATTGAGGTAGATGTAGTTGAAACTTTAGGCACTGTGCAGAATTAATAGTAGAAGACTGTTGTTTTTTATTTGAGGAGAAACAAAACATGTTGCATATTTTTTTTGTAAATTGTAAAATAATGGTATCTTTTTTAAATCAATGAAAGAGATAATTTCAAAAAAAAATTGCATTATCCTTTTGAAATTTTATTTTAAATATTGTGATGTTTTGATTAGTTATGTGGATGCATTAAAAAATTTTGAATTATGTGGATGCAATAAAATGTTATTTTATGTTTTACGAAATAATTTGAGATGACTGAAATGCAACACAAATATTTACTTTACCATAAATGGATTATACAATACAAATCTACTAACTAATTTGAAAATTTAGACTAATAATTCAATAACAAGGCTTAAATAAAATGATATACAAAATATCCAATAACACATCTATGATATAAAAGATAATCCAGTATTCTAATCGACATATGTGTAATCAAATAACCCAATTTCATCCAATATATACATAATAAAATCAAAGGGCTATGATATATAAAGTATCCAATGGCATGTCTAATTTCATATTATATGATTAATAATATAAAAAATACATGTCTTAAATTATAATCAAATCTCAATATTCCTTTCATTATAATGCTAAAATCAAATCAAATGAGATGCAATTTTTTTTCATTATAATATGTGAAATCAAATCAAATGATAATATGTGAAATCAAATCAAATGAAAACATCCTTGCATCATAATGGTGGAAGCTAGAACAAACTCTTTTCAGATTGTACAAAATCATCTGCACTCATACCCAAAATTTTTGCCATCACAATCTGATCAGTGTTACCATCATCCTCAATATTCGTGACACCTCTTCTCTTTGACAGAGATTTCTAATATGAAAAAGCTATTTCATAAGGAAACTTCTCCACCTCATAGGTCGACACATATACTCTCAAGAAATTTTCCAAATTTGTGTCCAACCTATTTCAAAATTTAGATTTTACATATGATAATGCATTGAATACCCTTTCATCTTCCACAAATCCTAAAATCATCATTTGACATAATTCATATAAATAAAAATATTTACTCATAGTATGTTTTAATATACTACTAGGATGTAATATTTTCCAAAAACATGAAATAGAACCTGTTTCATGATGGTTAGTAAGTTGTAAAACTTGAGCAGACATTGTTATTCCAAAATAGTTTGATTATTTTGTCAAAATATCTTTGTTGAGAATGCCATTGATTTCAATACCATTGACTACCACATGTTTAGTGAAATGGCTAGCAAGAGTACCCATGTATTTGAGAAACAAACCATTTATAATTTGGTATTCATTACAAGGATCCCAAAACATCGGGTTAACCACACCCATAGCCTCAAGTAATTCATCTCTTTGAAAACGGTCTTTTATTTCTTTTGTCAATGATTTTGCTATTCGTTTTAGTTTAATTTTTGTATCATGTACAACTACATGAAATTTGTTGTATGTTATGGGCATTTTCTCAACTTCATTTGTAGCTATATCCATTCACTGACCAAAACAATATAAATGTATTTCCTTTTCGTCGACATTAATACATGGATGATCATTTATATTGAAATCCAAAAAGTTCTGAGGATCATTCACGTTTTTTAATGCTCTCCAACTCTCAAACATGGGATCCATAAAACTTTGACCAGGCATGTACATCGTATCAATATGTATGTAGATTTATTTTCTCACCCTAATGAAATCCATAATATAAATCGATCTTTCTTGTACAATTTTGATCAAAGTATTCATTTCTTTCAACATTGGAAGAATACCACACAATGTGAGAAGTGTTTCAAAGTCATTCATTTGAAATAACAAATATTTAGCCTTATCAACTACCCTACAATTTGCATACATAAACCCTACCAAGGATTGATATTCTTCAAAAACTCTATATATCGGTTGATACATCGAAATCCACCTAGTATCTACATCTTCTAACAGTTTTTTACCTTCACTAACTCCTAGTGCAAACTGTTGAAAATCTAAAAATATTTTTGGAATGCATGAAAAATAATCATGAATTTTATGGTAAAGCTCTTCCACTCTCACAACATTTGTAAATTTATACACAATTTTGTATGCAAGATTCATTCTAGAGCCATGCAATGAATAGGGATCAAATATGGGGCAACAAATGTTTGTAGTCTAACACAAAGACCATTCATGTTTCCTTGCATTATAGCAGCACCATAATATCTAACATATATTAACTTAGTGGATGTTTCCATTTCATTCATTCCTACTATTTCCTTTAAACTAGTTACAATAACATTGTAAATATTTTTTGCATTGCAATTTTCCACCATCTTGCATACTCAAAGTAAATGAGGTTGCCTTAAATGATTTTCCAATGTGTAAACATGCATGAAAATCCAAGATGTGTTGTCAAAAATAGTCACCTCATCAATTGAAAGTGAAATAAATTTAGCCTTTTTTACTTTCTCTTTGAGGTCATCCTACTCAACCAATGAGAGATTTTTCCATTTCCCAACCACTTCAATCTAACCAATGGGTGTTGGGTAAGTTTTTCACATCAGCTAGTCAAAATAGATATTTATAATCAATTAAATCAGATATAGGTGTACATTTTTAAGAATAGTGAGTACAACAACAAACTGCAAAATTTTTTAAGCTAAAGTGAACTTATTCATTTTTCAAAATTGGGCTTGAATCGTTGCACCTTTCTCAACCAAAGTTTGCTTTTGTTTCATTTCTTTATCATATTTTTGCACATATATTATATGTGTGCACTCTAATGCATCCTTCCACCTATAATTTTTTGGTATTGGTTGATCATTTTCTTTTGTTTTGATATAAACCTTTCCACAATGTTTTTCTACTATATATTTCTTAACTTGCAATCTATGATCCTTTTCATGTTTTCAACTATAAATTATGCATCTCAATTCTGTTATTTCCTCATTACTATTCTCTAGAAGCACTGGCTTAATAAATGGAAATTATGGTATCCAATCAGGCTGAAATTATCTGTTAATTATCCACCTAGATAACCTTACACGTTTATGTTTTTTAGAAGAAGATTCTTCGGAATTAGGGACTACATAAGAACTATTATTTTCTTTTCCATTAGGCATGTTAGTTTCAGTAATATCTTCATGTTGTTGTTCCATTTCATTAAGAAAATTTTCATATGTGGACTTTTCATTATCATGGATATGTGGAAGAGGAGGCATACCAGGGTCAACAATGTTTTCTATAGAGATAATACTAGTGTCAATAGTAGGGTCATTATCATTATGGCATTTAAAAACATACCTTATGTTAAAAAATACAGATAAAAAATGGATAAAGCCATCAACCAAAAATCACACTTCTTAATGAATGAAGATATTATATATAAAATTAACAATTTACAAAAATTAACTAGTTAGTAAGTAAAGGCGTTCATACCTTCAATTTGTGTAGATGTTGATGGTTGACTAGATTTTGAAATATTATGAAAGTATTTGAGGATACTCCTTTTATCAAAATACTGGCCTCCCTTATTTCCACTACCAACAGGTGATATTTTACCTGTATAAACAGAAGAGTAACATGAACATTGAACATCATTTTTAAAAATTAAAATAACTGGTAAAAAAAAGAATATATGACCCAAGCAGGCTTGAGATTGATGCCCAAATAATAGGAAAACCTCCTTATTGAGTGTTCATGAACAAAATATTAAAAAAAGGAAAAATAAGGGTAAAATAAACTTATTGGTAAATGGTTATCACTGTATTTTAGTCACCTACTGTAACTCGCCTTCTGCCACTCACCTTATGCCACTTGCCTTAGGTGAGTCACCTTATGCTAGTTGCCTTCTGCCAGTTGCCTTATGCTAATTACCTTAGGTCAGTCACCTTAGGTCAATTGCCTTCTACCAATCGCCTTATGTTAGTCACATTATACCAGTCACCTTATTCTAGTTGCCTTCTACTAGTTGCCTTATGCTTGTTGCTCTCTGCCAATCACCTTATGTTAATTACCTTTTGCTAGTCGCCTTTAGTTAGTAATTTTTTATCGGTCACCTTATGTCAGTTGATTTTTGCTAGTTGTCTTATGCCAGTCACCTTATGTCAATAACCTTCTGCTAGTCGCCTTCAGCCAGTCATTTTTTCTAGTCACCTTATGCCAATTGCCTTATGTCAGTTGCCTTCTATCATTCGCCTTATGTTAGTCACATTCTACCAGTCGCCTTCTACCAGTCGCCTTGTGTCAATCACCTTCTACCTATCACCTTCTATCAATCATCTTTTGTTAGTCGTGTTGTGTCAGTCATCTAATTTGTATCGCTCACTATTGAAGAAAATTAATGTTTTAATTGTATGAGTGTTGTTGTTAGGGTTAGCTATATATAATGGGGTACAAGAGGCGAATTGGGTGGGATAATTTTTTAATAAATTTAAGGCAAAAATTAGGCAGGAAACCTTATGATACCAAGCTGAATTTACCCTAAAAGAAAATTGATCCTAAAATTTTTGAGTGAAGAGGCCGACCTCTAGGGTCCCAAAATTCGTAAAATTAAAATTGTGAAAATTTAAATATTGTGCATAACCCTGATTCTCTTACCCTCTATCAAACCCATGCCTCTGGAATTATTCTGACTATAGTTGATTTGCTTGAATAATAGACTTTTAAGTCTCCATTTCTCTCCCCCTCACATCCTTACCATCAAAGCGGTTCACCCCAACAGTTGCTAGAAACCCTATTGCTTTCGTCTATCCTCAATCCCAATATCACTCAATCCCTTTCAAACTAGCCTTTACCAGCATTAGTGCCTTTACCTAGTGTCTCACATCCAATTTTGCTCTAACAATTGGTAACACCATTACGATCAAAGCACCCACCTGAAGTAGTTGGCTTAGCTCAAACTTAGGCCTTGATGTCATGTTCTATAACCCTATTACCAATATTTTTGACTACACCATTGCTACCATAAGTTACAGAGGAGTATATACCCGAGGTCTATGCAGTGGTGAAATATATACAGGACAACCAAAAGAAGTGGGAAGAAGAACAATGATAGGAATTAGTGGATGAAAGAGTGGAGGCGGTCCAAATAACTCACCTTGAACTTGACCCTATAACGGGAAAGAAACATGAAATCACTATTATTCCTAAGGTAAATAAGGCGCTTACAAATATGAAGTGGGATGATTGGGATTTTGAAATTAAGACCAAGGATCTTTCATAGATCCCCAAGGCTCAAACTCTCAAAAATATACATGTTGAGGATGATGCATTTTTTTAGCAAAACAAAAATGAAGAGAAACAACTAAATTTTGTGAGAAAAAGGATTAGTACCCTTGAATATCAACTTGGTCGAGCAATAATGGAGCAAAAATCTATGAAGTAGCAGATGAAGGTACTTCAAGATACACTAGACAAGGCATCCTCTAGCAAGACACTACAACACAAGGATGAGGAGATTGATGCTCTGAAGAATGAGTTGCAAACCACTCGGGGCTTGATGAAGAAGTAGGATGATGAATCCAAGGCTAAGTTGCAGCATCTGTAGTACTCTTTAGATATGGCCTTACATGATTTGCAGAGGGAAATAGATACTCCTCATGGAGCCATGATTTTAAATGCTTGTATAAGTGACATCAAAAAAATATTTTTGGGTAAGGTAAAAGAGGGAATGCTAAATGTGCTACCTACATTCATGCAAAAATTGATGGATAGGCTCATGATTTCCAAGGAGGCAGAAATCAAGTTGAATAACAAACACAAAATAGTGCAAAGCATGTGATCTCAAGTGTTGGTAGTGAAGGTAATATTCAGGAGGAGAGACCCTCTATTGTTGAAATGGTCAAAGAGAGATCTCAACCAGAAAAAAACCTGCATGTTGCAGATACTATGCATTATGGACCTATACTATGAAGGGAGAGAGCTCCAAACTACATTAAAAAAGGAATTGGATGTTGAGCAAGGTGTTGCAAGAAGTTTGTCATTGTTGTCAACACAGGCAGTTAGATCCAATGATGCAGTGGACAGACAGTGTAGGAGTCATTCAGATGCAGAGGACAGAAGTTTCCTGGAAAACAGAGATGACCCAGTTTCAAAAATTCGAAGAAAAAGACAAGTTAGAAAACTGTCGCGATATCGCGACATGTTTTCTGTCGCGATTTCACGACAAGTCGGAGGAGAGAGAAGGCGCAGTCGAAAATGTCACGATTTCATGACAAGTCGGAGGAGAGAGAAGGCGCAGTCAAAAATGTCACGATTTCGTGACAAGTCGGAGGAAAGAGAAGGCGCAAGGCAAACTGTCACGATTTCGCGACATGTTGGAGGCCAAGAAGCTAAGTCGAGAAACTGTAGCGATTTCGCTACATGTTGATTTTTCACTGGCCGAAGCAAGGAGAAAGCGTTAAGTGGAAAAGTTGTAGCGATTTCGCTACATGTCAAAATTTCGCTGGCCGAAGCAAGGAGAAAGCGTTAAGTGGAAAAGTTGTAGCGATTTCGCTACATGTCAAAATTTCGCTGGCCGAAGCAAGGAGAAAGCGTTGAGTTGAAAAGCTGTAGCGATTTCGCTACTGCATGAAGCTAGGATTGTACGAAGCGAAAGCGTCATGATTTCACGACAAAGATGAGGATGACGTCAGCAAAAGCTGAAAGTGTCATGATTTTGTGACAAGTTGCAAGAAAAGCCTCAGGAAGCCGAAAGCGTCACGATTTCACGACAAAGATGAGGATGACGTCAGCAAAAGCTGAAAGTGTCATGATTTCATGACAAGTTGCAAGAAAAGCCTCAGGAAGCCGAAAGCATCATGATTTCGTGACAAAGATGAGGATGACATCAGCAAAAGCTGAAAGTGTCACGATTTCATGACATGTTGCAAGAAAAGCCTCTGGAAGCCGGAAGCGTCGTGATTTCGCGACAAGATTAAGAATGACGTCAGCAAAAGATCAAAGTGTCACGATTTCATGACAAGAACGATGGCAAAGCTTTCAAAGGGCAAAAGAGTCATGATTTCGTGACAGCGAGGGCAAGAAGGCGTACGGATGTAAAAGGTGTCGCGATATCGCGACATGTTGGAGTTTCGAGAGGAAAGCCGTAGAACCAGATAGACTTTTGAAGCCGACATTCTTTAGGGTTTGAAGCCGACATTCTTTAGGGTTTGAAGCCGACATTCATTAGGGTTTGAAGTCGACATTCATTAGGGTTTTAAGCCGACATTCATTAGGGTTTGAAGTCGATATTCATAAGGGTTTGACAGTCGACGCTCTTTAGGGTTTAAGCCGACTACAGTCTCAATATTGTTCTTGAAGATTTCTTCTATAAAAGGAGGGCTAATTCAAGATGGAGGTGAGGAGTGCGAAGATAACGTGTGTATGCAAAATTTGCAGTGTGCAGAGAGTGAGTCGTTTCGATTGGAGCTAAGGCTGAAGTGATATTTCTTTTGTGACGAAGTGAAGTGTGCATATCGAATCTTCGTGAATTAAGAGCGCGATGTGCAGAGGTTGTGTTCTAAGTCCGAAGTGATAGTGCTATAGACTACGAAGTGATCGATCATCTGATTGCAATAGAGAGTGCGAAGAAGTACAGAGAAGCGGTCGGATAGTGCGAATCATTTTGCGTAGAAGCAGTAGAATGCAAAAAAATAGCAGACTGTGAGAAATGAGGTGAAAGTTTTATTCTGTAATTTTTATTATTGTCTTCCAAGTTGTAACTTGGCATAAGGGGTTGGTGCCTCTTTCCAGTAGGTGCTGGTAAATTAGGAGTCGGTGCTCCATTCTGCCTGAAACAGATAAAGCAAAGGGGTTGGTGCTCCTTCCAGTTGGTGCTGGTAAAAGATATTGTAAAGTTGTAGCTTTGCATTGGCTGGATTTGGATGGTAGTCCAAGCAGTCATTTTGAGGAGTAGCCACATTGGTGAACCTCGTTAAATTATTGTGTTGTGTGTCATGCTTTCTTGCTGCATTTTGATATTTCTTTTATCAGTTTAAACTGCTGTTGGATCTAAAACTATATGTTTTAGAATTTTTAAAGATCACACTGATTCACCCCCCTCTCAGTGTCATTGTGATTACAACAATTGGTATCAGAGCCAAGTACCTGAACAGGCTTAAACAGCTAAGGTGATCTTGGAAGTTACGCAATGGCAAGTGGTGAAGGTTTCTCCTCGAACAAAGCACCATTGTTTGATGGGACTAATTATGCGTTCGGAAAATTAGAATGCAGACATATCTCGGTGCTTTGGGTTTTGACATCCGGGGTGCGGTAGTTAATGGTTACAAATCTCCTGCCATCGCTCCAACAGATACCATTGGTAAAAAGGCATTTGAGTATGATTCAAAAGCGAAAAATTCCATGATGTGTGGACTAGTGGACAGTGAGCTAGTCAAGGTCATAAATTGTGAATCAACAAAAGATATATGGGATAAACTAGAGAACATTCATGAAGGAGATGATAGGATCAAGGAGGCCAAGCTTCAAGCACATCGAGCTCAATACGAATCGTTAAAGATGGACAATGATGAGAACATAGAGACTTTCATGCAAAGAGTCAATGGGATCACCAATTCAATCAGAGGTCTCGACGAAGAATTAACCGATGTTGCTATCGTGAAAAAGGTATTAAGATCGCTCCCCCTAGATTTGATTCTAAAGTCTCTGCCATAGAAGAAGCCAAAGATCTAAATCATTTTAGTATGGATGAGATGCATGGTTCTTTGACTGCCTTTGAAATGAGAATAGGAAGGTCTAATCCCACAGATAGAGAAGCCGCTTTCAAAGCCCTAAAAGGTAAAGTCACAAAACCAGAGTCAGAAGAAGAGGATGTATCAGATGAAATGGAAGCAAATTTTGTCAAAAAATTGAGAAAGGGAAAAGGAAAGTACAGAGGAAAGCTACCATTTAAATGCTTCAACTACGGAGGCATTGGGCACTTTGCGACAAAATGCCCACTCAATGAAAAGAACCAGGGTGAGGAAGCTTCGCACCAAGAAAGAGGTAACTGGAAGAAGAAATCAAACTTCAGAAAAGGCAATTTCAAAAAGAAAAGTTTTATCTCACGAAATGCAGATTCTTCAGAGGACAGCTCTAGTGAAGATTCCGAAGAAGGAACAGGTGAGGCTCTCTTTATGGCATTTGAAGTAGAACAATCAGAAGAAGCGAAAAACACAGAAAAGAGAGAAGGTATGAACTCTAAAGTGTCTATTGAAAAAGATGAGGCTGAAGTTGATTTAGAAGGTGAGCTGGTCTCTGCACTTATGGAATGGAAATCTGAGAAAAGAAAGAACCAAAAACTGTCAAGAAAGCTCGAGGATGCAAATGACATTATAACCAGTCTAAAAATGCAGACAGAAGAATACAAGAAAATGTTCGAAGATCTTGAAGTACAGGTAACCATGAAGATAGATTACTGTTGCAAATTGGAAGAAGAAAATGTTGGTCTTCGAATACAGATACAAGAGCTGGATCAAAAAATTAGCTGTCATTTCAAGCGTGAAGAAAGTTCGATGAAACTGGACAAAATTCTAAGCGATCAAAGACCCGCAGGTATCAAATTCGGTCTGGGCTTTACTGAAGGAGAATCATCAAACAAGCAAAAGGCAAGCAATGTTGAATATGAAAAAGGTAAAGACAAGAAACAGGCTGTTGAAAGAAAAACAAATCAGGCAAAAGAAAGCAGTAATGCCAGTCCTGAAATAGGAACTGACAATGACGGCTTTACCAAGGTCACACATCAAAAGAAAAGAAGATCTAAGGCTCCTGCAACAACTTGGCAAAAACCATCTTTCAGGTTCAATCATTATTTCTATGGTTTCTGTTTTAAATGTAATGGTTATGGGCATAAAATTGTTGATTGCAAGTACAATATAGGTCCAAGAAGTTTCACTAGTAGAAATGCTTTTGCTCCTCTAATGAGTTATGCAGTAGAATGCTTTAATTGTCACAACTTTGGGCATATTGCTAGAAACTGTCGTAGTATTTCTGTTTCAAATCAATCTCAAAAAAGAAGAATTCAACCATATAGGGCAAAACAAAATAGAATTTCTTTTGAAGGATATGTGCAAGATTCTAAAAAGGGGAAATCCAAGCTAGAACCCAACACCACAGCTTAAAACAGAATGGAAACAAAAAGAACAACTTCAAGAAAGAACAGGAATCTTTAATAGTGCAGACAACTTTTAGAGCTCAGAATAAATGTGTACCGTGGATCCTTGACAGTGGTTGCTCAAGTCATATGACAGGTGATAAACAGAAATTTGAAAAACTACAGAAATATGAGGGTGGTTCTGTGAAGTTTGGCAATAATGATGGAGCCAAAATAATAGGTAAAGGATCTGTCAAAATTAGTGAAGGGAAAATCAAGTCAGAAGAAGTTTTATTTGTGGATGGTTTGAAACATAACCTGTTAAGTGTGAGTCAAATCTGTGATAAAGGACATGAAGTAGTTTTCAAGAAGCAGGGTTGTGAAGTCAGAAAAATAAACAACGGGAAATTAATAGCAACCGGCTCAAGGACGTCTGGCAACCTGTACACACTCTCAGAATCTTCAGAAGGTATGTGCTTCATTGGACAAGAAGAAGAGAACTGGTTGTGGCATAAGAGGCTTGGACACATAAGTTTTGATAATTTGGTGAAAATCAGCTCTAAACAAGCAGTGAGAGATATTCCAACCATTAAGAAACCTTCAAACAGTGTTTGTGCTTCATGTCAGAAGGGAAAGCAAACCAGAGTTTCATTTAAAACAAAAGAATACCACACTAGCAGGCCTTTGGAACTCATTCATACAGACTTATGTGGACCCATGAGAACTCAAAGCATAAATGGCGACAAATACTTTATGCTGTGTATCGATGATTATTCCAGAATGACATGGATATTCTTCTTAAAAGAAAAAATAGAAGCTTTTGAAATGTTCAGAACTTTCAAACAGCTAGTTGAAAATGAAACAGGAAAAAGGGTCAAATGCTTGCGATCAGACAGAGGAGGAGAATTCATTTCGAATGAATTTATAGAATACTACAAAAAATACGGTATCAGGAGACAATATTCAGCAGCTAGAACTCCCCAGCAGAATGGTGTAGTAGAGAGAAAGAACAGAACTATACAGGAAATGGCACGCACCATGTCGTGAGAAAACAAAATAGCAGATAGATTCTTGAAAGAAGCAGTTCACACTGCAGTATACATTCAAAACAGATATATGTTAAGAACTCATGAATGCAAAACACCTTATGAGTTGTGGTTTGGTAGAAAAGCAACAACAAAACATCTCAAAGTTTTTGGCTGTAAGTGCTACATCGAAAAAAGCGATGACAACCTTGGGAAGTTTGAAGATAGAGCGAGATGAAGGTGTTTTTGTTGGTTATTCTCCAAATAGCAAAGCTTACAAATGCTACAACAAGAGACTCAAGAAAATTGTGGACAGTGCAGATGTTAAATTCGATGAAGGGAGGAAACAAATAGTTAACTTTGAAGAAAACTACCCAATCTACGAAGAAGTCATTGAAGGAGATGAGGTGCATGGAACAGAAAATACGTCTACGGTTGATGTAGATAACTTATCCGATGACTCAGAGGTGCAAGAAAATAGAAAATTCAAAACAGTGAATGGCAGAAAAATCATCCTAGAGACCAAATAATTGGAGATCCCACAACTGGCATTCAGACAAGAAAGAAAGTAATAAGTAATTACTCTCTTTTATCCAGCATTGAGCCCAAAAACATAGATGAAGCAAGCAAAGATGATAGCTGGATGAAGGCAATAAATGAAGAGTTGGATCAGATTGAAAAGAACAGAACTTGGGAATTAGTACCTAGACCTGCAAATAAGAATATAATCGGCACCAAATGGATATTTCGGAACAAATTAAATGAAGACGGACAGGTCATTAGGAACAAAGCAAGACTGGTTTGTAAAGGGTATGCACAGGTCGAAGGCATTGATTTTGAAGAGACTTTTGCACCAGTGGCCAGATTAGAAGCAATTAGAATGTTTCTGGCCTTAGCAGTCCACAAGAACTTCAGAGTTTATCGGATGGATGTAAAATCTGCTTTTTTAAATGGGAAACTTGAAGAAGAGGTCTATATTGAACAACCAGATGGCTTTCAAATTAGTGAAGATCCTAACCTTGTCTGCAAATTAAAGAAAGCATTATATGGATTAAAACAAGCACCACGGGCATGGTATGCAAGGCTAGACAACTATCTCTCCCAACAGGGATTCAAGAAAGGTTTAGTGGACAGTAATCTGTATGTGAAAACAGAAGGTGGACATCTCATTGTTCTTGTTGTCTATGTAGACGATATCATATTTGGCAGCAACAAAGATGAATCTTGTAAAGACTTAGCAAATAAGATGCAGAATGAATTTGAAATGTCTATGATTGGTGAATTGTCTTACTTTCTTGGGCTACAAGTTAATCAAAATGAGAAAGGCATATTCATTTCCCAAATTAAGTATGTGAAAGAAATGTTAAAGAGGTTCACTATGGAGGATCTGTAAGCCAGTAAGCACTCCCATGACAACAGGTTGCAAATTGAGTAAAGAAGACAAATCTCCACCTGTAGACCAAACCATGTACAGATCTATGATTGGAAGTTTACTATATTTAACGACTACCAGACTTGATATTCTACAGGCGGTTTGCATGGTAGCTAGATTTCGAGCCGATCCCAAAGAGACTCATGTGACAACAATTAAAAGGATTTTTCGGTATCTCAAGGGCACCATTGAGTATGGGTTGTGGTATCCAAAAGGCAAAGACTTCACTCTTATATCATATTCAGATGCAGATTGGGCTGGATGTGTTGATGACAGAAAGAGTACCAGTGGAGGTGCATTCTATTTGGGGGACAGATTGGTTGCATGGCACAGTAAGAAGCAAGAGTCAGTTTCTTTATCTACAGTTGAGGCAGAATATATTGCAGCAGCAACATGTTGTACACAAGTCTTGTGGATGAAACAAACTTTGAAAGATCTAGGTATTAATTTCAGTGAACCAATATCAGTAAAGTGTGATAACACCGATGCAATTAACATCTCTAAGAATCCAGTAATGCACTCACGGACAAAGCACATTGCTATAAGGTATCATTTCTTGAAGGAGAAAGTTGCAGAAGGAGAAGTTAAATTGGACTATGTCCCAACTACAGAACAAGTAGCAGATATTTTTACAAAACCTTTGCCCAAGGAAGTATTTGAGTATCTTCGAAGCAAATTAGGAGTAGTCACACTTCCTAAGAAGTGACTAGCTACAGGGATCACCTTCTCAGGGGGAGCATTTGAATATTTGACTATTCTTTTGCTCATGATCATGATTTGTGCTAGATGCAACAAATTGTGCCTGAGAATTGTGAGGATGGACTCAGGGGGAGTTTGCAGCAGCCCTTTGGTATTATTGACAAAGGGGGAGAAGAGGTACAGGAATGTACACAGGTGTTGCCAACAATTCCAAAGGGGGAGATTGTTGAGCAAGGTGTTGCAAGAAGTTTGTCATTGTTGTCAACACAAGCAGTTAGATCCAATGATGCAATGGACAGACAGTGTAGGAGTCATTCAGATGCAGAGGACAGAAGTTTCCTGGAAAACAGAGATGACCCAGTTTCAAAAATTCGAAGAAAAAGACAAGTTAGAAAACTGTCGCGATATCGCGACATGTTTTCTGTCGCGATTTCGTGACAAGTCGGAGGAGAGAGAAGGCACAATCGAAAATGTCATGATTTCGTGACAAGTCGGAGGAGAGAGAAGGCACAGTCAAAAATGTCACGATTTCACGACAAGTCGGAGGAAAGAGAAGGCGCAAGGCAAACTGTCACGATTTCGCGACATGTTGGAGGCCAAGAAGCTAAGTCGAGAAACTGTAGCGATTTCGCTACATGTTGATTTTTGTTGGCGAAGCAAGGAGAAAGCGTTAAGTGGAAAAGTTGTAGCGATTTCGCTACATGTCAAAATTTTGCTGGCCGAAGCAAGGAGAAAGCGTTAAGTGGAAAAGTTGTAGCGATTTCGCTACATGTCAAAATTTCGCTGGCCGAAGCAAGGAGAAAGCGTTGAGTTGAAAAGTTGTAGCGATTTCGCTACTGCATGAAGCTAGGATTGTACGGAAGCCGAAAGCGTCATGATTTCATGACAAAGATGAGGATGACGTCAACAAAGCTGAAAGTGTCACGATTTCGTGACAAGTTGCAAGAAAAGCCTCAGGAAGCCGAAAGCGTCACGATTTCATGACAAAGATGAGGATGACGTCAGCAAAAGCTGAAAGTGTCACGATTTCGTGACAAGTTGCAAGAAAAGCCTCAGGAAGCCGAAAGCGTCGTGATTTCATGACAAAGATGAGGATGACGTCAACAAAAGCTAAAAGTGTCACGATTTCATGACATGTTGCAAGAAAAGCCTCTGGAAGCCGGAAGCGTCATGATTTCGTGACAAGATTAAGAATGACGTCAGCAAAAGATCAAAGTGTCACGATTTCGTGACAAGAACGGTGGCAAAGCTTTCAAAGGGCAAAAGAGTCACGATTTCATGACAACGAGGGCAAGAAGGCGTACGGATGTAAAAGGTGTCGCGATATCGTGACATGTTGGAGTTTCGAGAGGAAAGCCATAGAACCAGATAGACTTTTGAAGCCGACATTCTTTAGGGTTTGAAGTCGACATTCTTTAGGGTTTGAAGCCGACATTCATTAGGGTTTGAAGCCGACATTCATTAGGGTTTGAAGCCGACAATCATTAGGGTTTTAAGCCGACATTCATTAGGGTTTGAAGCCGATATTCATAAGGGTTTGACAGTCGACGCTCTTTAGGGTTTAAGCCGACTACAGTCTCAATATTGTTCTTGAAGATTTCTTCTATAAAAGGAGGGCTAATTCAAGATGGAGTGGAGTTGTGCGAAGATAACGTGTGTATGCAAAATTTGTAGTGCGCAGAGAGTGAGTCGTTTCGATTGGAGCTAAGGCTGAAGTGATATTTCTTTTGTGACGAAGTGAAGTGTGCATATCGAATCTTCATGAATTAAGAGCGCGATGTGCAGAGGTTGTGTTCTAAGTCCGAAGTGATAGTGCATAGACTACGAAGTGATCGATCATCCGATTGCAACAGAGAGTGCGAAGAAGTACAGAGAAGCGGTCGGATAGTGCGAATCATTTTGCGCAGAAGCAACAGAATGCAAAAAAATAGCAGACTGTGAGAAATGAGGTGAAAGTTTTATTCTGTAATTTTTATTATTGTCTTCCAAGTTGTAACTTGGCATAAGGGGTTGGTGCCTCTTTCCAGTAGGGTGTTGGTAAATTAGGAGTCGGTGCTCCATTCTGCTCGAAACGAGATAAAGCAAAGGGGTTGGTGCTCCTTCCAGTTGGTGCTTGGTAAAAGATATTGTAAAGTTGTAGCTTTGCATTGGCTGGATTTGGATGGTAGTCCAAGCAGTCATTTTGAGGAGTAGCCACATTGGTGAACCTCGTTAAATTACTGTGTTGTGTGTCATGCTTTCTTGCTGCATTTTGATATTTCTTTTATCAGTTTAAACTACTGCTGGATCTAAAACTATATGTTTTAGAATTTTTAAAGATCACACTGATTCACCCCCCTCTCAGTGTCATTGTGATTACAACATTGGAAATTATGAATAGAGTGAATTTTGAGCTCAAAGTGCTTGGCTCTCTAGGTTTTTTGGATAGTAACAGGTTGTTATATTCAGAGCAAGACCTCAACAACCAATTTGAAGCCTTGAAGAAAGATGAAACTAAAATTGTTGTGATTGAGGAACCAATAGCACTGGATAAAATGCTTGATGTTGTCTTAAAGCTATCAAATCTCTCTGCCAAAGTAGAAGAAAAAGTTAAAAAATATTGTGATCCCTCCTATGTATATGCCTCCTGATTGGAAGCTACCATTGAGCAAATCAAAGGAGCCCCACTTTCGACTACTAAGACTTGGGATGGCATGTGTTAGAAGCTCAAGGTTCAGACTGTCTTGATTCCTGCAACACAAGTTGAATCTTCGAGAGCTAAAGAGCAGCAACAAGCTGATTCGGGAGGGGTAATGGAAATTTAAAGGTAGTTGATGGAATACATTTTTTTGGTATATATTTTTATTTTTTGTCACTCCATCGCCCGATAGATGAAGGTAGAACAAGTTTTATCTCTTGACGAGTGCAAGATGATTTTATCTCTTTTGGTTTGGGTTCTCTAATTTTCGGTGAGCGAAAAACCTCGCAAGTCACCAAAAGTGTGGGAAACTTCCCTATTTCCCAATAACTTTAGAATGAACTAGAAAAATTTACCAAGTTTTGAAAGGGCAAAAATTATAGCAACTCTCTAGCCTCGGGTGTATCCTAAGTTTCGCCTAGCTATAAAAGGAAATAAGAGATAGGGTAGAGATTTGAGCCTTGCACAATATTTCACCCTTTTTGAAGTTTTGCTCAAAAAGGGTTTGGCAAAAGGTAAAAAACTAGGTAGTCACTAGGAAATAGCTATTCAAAATCCCATCCAAGAGTTGGGAAAAAATTTGAGTAAGTTACAAAGGTTTGGGTTATTACAAGACTTTGCCTGCCAAGGTGGGACGAAAAACAAAGAAAATTTAGCAAAGCAAGACTAAAACCCCACTTAAGGCTAAGGCATCATTAGTAGAGATAAAAACTAAAATAAATTGTGGGCTCCTTTAGACTCCAAAATCCCACCCTAGGCTAAGTAATATAAGGAGGGCGAAACCCTGTAATGTAGTTGGACAACACATTCAACCTAAGAACCCACCAAGGAAGGATGTACTGGCACTTTGAATTTGAAATTTGGATCTCCCACCAATAGCAAATGAGCACTTTATCCAAGATGAAGGATGGGTAAGACAATTCAATGCTTGAAGGTTTGTATGCAGTCAATTGAGAATGAGCGACACTAAAAGGAAACCAGAAGTTGATACGACTATTGTGGTAGGCTATAAATTTATTAATGCCCAGTTATGTTGAGTAAATGCAATTAATGTAACCCATCCCGATGTTGCAGTAATGTTCCATCGGAGGTAAGAAAAGGCACAGGGCACGATAACGTCTCATTGATAAATTTTAATCCTCTTGTAAGAGGGACCTCACCAAGAGGCTATAAATATGTAATGATGAAACATTTTCAAGGGTCGACTCCCTAGTTATTACAATTTGCATGTAAAATTTTGGTCATAGCAAGCAATACAAGAAGATTATTGTCTAAATATTAATTGCATTCATGTATGCATGTGTTTGGCTTCATTGTTTGTTTCTATTAAAGTTGGTTGGTTGAATATGCTCTAATTTTGAATTCTATATTTCATGGTATTCATTTACTAATTCTGGAATTTATAACGAGATCTTATGCCCTGAATTTTGAAATGATGCAATGGCTAGTATGTTAGATAATTTATAAGTTGTTGGAAGTTAAAGCGGTAAAAGGTAAAAAATTTGTTTGACAATGGTAAGCTTTGGACCTTACCCTTTTACCTCCTTGGACGGTAGCTGACTGGGCAAATTGGATGGCTTGGATGGCAGCTGACTGGGCAGATTGGACGGCATGGATGGCAGGGACTTCAACTCCTATTTCCTTTCCTCCTTTCCTCCCTATTTTTCTTCTTCCCTATCTATTCCCTAAGTTTTCTAAGGCAGTTAATTCTCCTATTATTTAAGCATTGTAAACACTTCATTTTTGTGAATTAATAATACTTTACATTTTTTATATTTCTTTATTCCCCAAGTCTTGAAATTGATGTTCTTTGCCTTTGGTTCTCATCGGCGGTGGTGGCCGAGTTGGTAAGCACGATTTGTTGAAGGAGATAGGTTGTGGGTTTGATTCTTGCAAGGGTTTTTAAAAAAAATAAGTTTTTTTTTTTAATTTTCTTTATATTATTAAATTAATTATTTTATTATATTTAATAAATTAAATATAGTTGTTTTTAAAAAAAAAAATTGTTTTTTAAAGGGCCATTATTTTTTTTATTAAATAGCAATATAGATTTTTTTTAATACTATCAAAGAAGGAGAATATTGCCTAAGAGGCAATTCATTGTAATAGAAGAGTTCATTTTTCATTTGATTTGAGGAATTAGAAACTATAGAAATCTTGTGTAATAAGCCTAAGAGGCTTAGTTTTTTTTGTAAAAGAGATAAAGGATCAAAATTATAAAATTGTAAAGAGGCATTGATGATAATACCAAATGGTTGTTATCATGCCTTATGTGCAATTTTAGCAAGAGAAGGTGCAGAGAGATTCGATGAAAAAGTAATATGTTATGGGCTCAACATTGTGTTTAGCCAACTTCAGAATGCAGTAATTGCA
This sequence comes from Wollemia nobilis, assembly GCA_028583015.1. Taxonomy (NCBI): domain Eukaryota; kingdom Viridiplantae; phylum Streptophyta; class Pinopsida; order Araucariales; family Araucariaceae; genus Wollemia; species Wollemia nobilis. The sequence continues at coordinate 1,845,861 of JAQPPZ010001004.1, read as the reverse complement.
CATCAAAGACATCCTGACTCAGGGTATGAGGCAGACTTTGAAGATAACTCTTTTAGGAGTCAATTTGAACAATCGAAATCCATACAAGCTGCACCACAAGAATCAGAATATACACACTATAGTATTTCAATGGAAATTTTAGAACCAGAATAACCAAAAATAATATTTATAAGTGACGATGAAGAAGAAGTAGCAGATAATTTCGGGAATCAAGAGATAGCTTCCCCACAGCAAGAGGAACAAGCAATCAATGATAGAGTAAATCAAGTCAGATTTGACTTAAATTTGTAATCTCTTCTTTCTTTTTTCTTCTTCCTTCCTTCTTTGAAAAAGCAGAGTGCTTTATTGTAACCATGAAATAAAAATATTTTTTTAGTAACTATGGCCTCACACAATAGTTTACCTATACCAAAGTTCAACGGTTATTACTATGAGTATTGGTCTATAAAAATGAAGACCTTGCTCATAAGAAGAGGTTTGTGGGACATAATAGAAGAGTGTTACACAGAACCCTCATACTGGAAAACACTAAGTGTCGCAAACAAGAAAACATGAAAATAAGGACAAAAGAGCAACTCTTCTGCTCTTTCTCATCTCCAAGCAGCGTTAGAGAAAAGTATATTCTCTAGAATCGTTGCTTGTACGACTGCACAAGCTGCATGGAAAGCTTTGAGTGATGGATTCCAGGGTAGTAATCAAGTGAAGCAGGTGAGGCTTCAAACACTAAAAAGATATTTTTAAAATATTAGAATGAAACATGATGAAAAAGTCGATGATTATTGTGTTAGAGTAAAAGCAATTGTTGATAAAATGGTTACACTTGGCAAGGAAATCAAGCTTGAGATAATTGTAACAAAAGTGTTGCGAACACTTCCATAGAGATGGAATCATATTGCCATAATTATAGAAGAATCCAAAGATATTTCCACTTTAACATTTGATGCATTAATTGGATCGTTAATGTCACATGAAGAGAGATTTTCAAAATCTCCTTCAACCAGCTATGGAGGCGATAAGAAGGCCTTCACTTCCAATTAAAACAATGGAATATGACGTGGAAGAGGTCAAGGCAGAGGAAATCAAAGAGGTAGAGGTAGAGGCAACTACAGAGGAGGCAACCAAAATAGAGGAGGCAACCAAAATAGAGGAGGCAACCAGAATAGAGGAGGCAACTCCAACAGAGGGGGTAACGCATATAGAGGAGGCAATCAACATAGAGGTGGAAATAAAAATTGAGGAGGAAATGCAAAACAAAGTGGAAATCAAGGGAGAGGAAGTGACAAGTCCAAAATAGCTTGTTTCAATTATGGCAAGCCAAGTCACTTTGCTCGTGACTGCTGGTCAAAATCTTCACAAGACAACAGTAGTCAATATGGAAATTATGGAGAAGAAGATGATACCTCTAATATTTTTCTTTCATATGGACAATCAGAACATAATCTAAATGACACATGGATTCTAGATACTGGTTGCTCAAATCATATGAGTGGCAAAGAAAATTTATTTGCAACTCTAGATTCCACTTATAAATCCCAAATCAAATTAGGGGATGATAAAGCATTGCAAGTAGAGGGAATTGGAGCCATGGAGGTTCCAACCAAAGAAGGACTAAAGAAAGTGAATGACATCTAGTACACTCCAAAGCTCCAACACAATCTGTTAAGTGTTGGGAAAATGATGGAGAACAATTACAAACTTGTATTTGATGAAGGACAATGTATCATTTTTGATAAAAACAATTGTAATCGTGTCATCACATAGGTCCCCATGACCAAGAATCGGTTATTCCCTCTCAAATTTGGTGATCCAGGAGGAGCTCAACTTGCAAATGTAGCTATAACAAATCCAAGTGTGCTTTGGCACTTGTGATATGGTCACCTTAATTTCGCTAGCTTGAAACTGCTCACTTCTCAAGCTATGGTGATAGGACTTCCCAAAATCAAAGAACAGAAGGAGATCTGTGAAGGATGTGCTTTGGGAAAGCATTCAAGGTTGAATTTTTTGAAAGTACAAGCGTGGAGAGCCAACTATCCACTTCAGTTAGTGCATTCAAACATCTATGGTCCAATGCAAACACAGAGTCTCAAAAACAATTCTTATTTTCTCACTTTCATAGATGATTTCTCTAGAATGTGCTGGATTTATTTCTTGAAACATATAGATGAAGCTTTTGATTGCTTCATAGATTTCAAAAACAATGTAGAGAATCAAAGTGGTAATTATGTAAAATGTCTTAGGACGGATCGAGGAGGTGAGTACTCCTCAAAAGCATTCTTGAAATATTGCAAAGCAAGTGGGATAAAAATGCAACTCACCACTGCCTATACCCCACAACAAAATGGTGTGGCAGAGAGAAAGAACCGCACCATAGTTTATATGGCAAGAATGATGCTTTAGACTAAGCATCTAACTAATATGTAATGGGTTGATGCTATAAGAACCAGTGTATACATTCTAAATAGAAGTCCAACTTCTAGTTTAGATGGTGTCACTCCTTATGACGGGTGGTGCGAAAAGAAACCAAATGTAAAGCACTTCAAATTTTCTGGTTCTTTAGCATATGCGCACATTCTTGATTATAAAAGGAAGAAGCTTGATCCCAAAATTCAAGCTTGTATATTTGTAGGGTATTGTGAGTCTACAAAAGCATATAGACTCTACAACCCCAAGACTCATAAAATTGTACTCTCTAGGGATGTAATTTTTGATGAAGGGGGAGAATGGGGTCATAAAAGAATTTTTGTTGATGATAAGTCCCAAAATGTAAGTTCTTCACATGTAAAACAGGTGTCTCCCAAGAAAAAAAAAGGCACACCACCCCCTCCAAGCCCATACAGGAGTACTACATCAAGTACTTCAATCACCACTCCAAGTCCTCCATAGATATAAGTAAGTTCTTCACCGATGGACATTGACAGAGACTCTCCATCAAGAGGTAAAATAACATTACAACATCATCCATATTTTCAAATGTTGGATCATAATTTCCAAAGAAGATTCACTAGAAGCCAAGCTAGTGAAATAAATACAGTTTTGCAGCAACTTGAAAATTTGCAATTGTATGGGGATGATGACTCCCACGATCCTAGGGGAGATGTAGTCAATTATGCTTTATTGGCTAATGCTCGGCTAGAACCAGCTAGCTATGAGAAGGCTTGTACTCAAAATGTATGGCAAGAAGCCATGAAAGAGGAAATAACCTCTATAAAAAATAATGATACATGGGAGCTAGTAAAGCTACCCAAAGGAAAAAAAAAATGTGTTGGATGTAAATGGTTCTACAAGACCAAATACAATGTTGATGGAAGCATTGAGAGGCATAAGGCGAGACTAGTAGCAAAAGGTTTTACTCAAAAAATTGGCATTGACTATGAGGAAACCTTTGCTCCAGTTGCAACACAAGAGACAATTAGATCTATTCTTTCCTTAGCAGCCCATAAAGGATGGAATTTTCAACTTATGGATGTGAAAAGTGCTTTTCTGAATGGATACTTGACAGAGGAGGTTTATGTTCAACAACCTCAAGGCTTTCAAGAACATGGAAAGGATAACCTTGTTTATAAATTGAAAAAAGCACTTTATGGCCTCAATCAAGCACCAAGAGCTTGGTACTCATGCATTGATGGCTATTTCAACAAATATGGATTCACAAGAAGTAAAAGTGAACCAAATTTCTACTACCTAAAGCATGGAGTAGACATTCTCATAGTTTTTTTGTATGTGGATGATCTAATATTTATGGGTAGTAACACTAAAATGAATATGGAGTTCAAAAACTCCATGATGAAACAGTTTGAGATGAAAGATCTTGGTCTAATGTGATACTTCCTAGGCATGGAAGTGCATCAATCAAACAAATGGATCTTCATGTGTCAACACAAGTATGTTCGAGACATGATCAATAAATTTGCCATGTAGCAATGCAAATCAGTTGCAACTCCAACTGGACATGGGATCCAATTGAGCAAGGATGACGGAGCATCAAAGGTTGACATGACCACTTATAGAAGCATGGTTGGGAGTTTGATGTTTCTCACCAACACAAGGCCCGATATTCAATATGTTGTTTCTCTAGTTTCAAGGTTTATGGCAAGTCCATATGAGCTGCATCTACAAGAAACTAAGAGAATCTTAAGGTATGTAAAAGGTAAATTGGATTTTGGAATCCATTAACAAAAATGTAATTCTATGAAATTAGTTGGCTTCAGTGATAGTGATTGCGACAACAATGTAGATGATAGGAAATCTACATCGGGAAATTGTTTTAGTCTAGGATCAGGACTAATTACATGGAGTTCCAAGAAATAAACTGTTGTAGCATTGTCATCTACTAAGGCTGAGTATATAGCCATCACACATGCTAGTACTCAAGCCCTATGGTTGAGAAAAGTCCTTGAAGAGATTGGAGAAAGTCAAAGTGGTCCAACTCGACTGTATTGTGATAATATAAGTGTCATTCAGTTGGCATACAATCCAATCCACCATAGCAGATCAAAGCATTTTGATATGAAGTATCACTTCATTCGAGACATGGTGGAACAACAGATAGTTGAGTTTTAATATTGCAACACTTTGGATAACATTGCAGACATCTTTACCAAAGGTATAGCTAAATCTCAATATATAAAGCTGAGAGACTGTATAGTTAGTCCTCTCAAATTTAAGGGGGAGAATGTTGGAAGTTAAAGTGGTAAAAGGTAAAAAATTTGTTTGACAATGGTAAGCTTTGGACCTTACCCTTTTACCTCCTTGGACGACAGCTGATTGGGCAGATTGGATGGCTTGGACGATAGCTGACTAGGTAGATTGGACGACATGAATGACAGGGAGTTCGACTCCTATTTCCTTTTCTCCTTTCCTCTCTATTTTTCTTCTTCCCTATCTATTCCCTAAGTTTTCTAAGGCAGTTAATTCTCCTATTATTTAAGCATTGTAAACACTGCATTTTTATGAATTAATAATACTTTACATTTTTTTATTGCTCCACATAACTACCATGCCACATAAGTGCGTCTTGTTATGTTCTATAATTATTGGGTATGTATTTTGATGCGGCTAGGACTGTACCACTCTAATTCCTATTGTAGTATAGGTTTATCTCTTTCATGTTCCCTATTCTCAAAATTAAATCAGTTAGGATCTATAAGGAACTGACCTTCTCTAGAGACTGGTCTTGAAACTCTCAGTTTTGAGACCATTCAATGTTGGTCAGGGTCTGTGGACGCACAACTCTTTCCATTAGATAGATTTCGAGATCAACAAAACCTTTAAAGAATTTTTTTGGGGGTATATTTTAAGATTGTTACATTTGGGATAGCCCGAGCATTCCTAAAGTCAAATGTTTGTTTGGCTAGTAGGTCATAGAATAATTTTATCCTAGGATAACCTTATGAAAAGGGGTTTTTATAACCCCTTTCAATGTGTTAAAGAAGGAAAGTATAGACCATTTCTTGGGACATTACTCAATAGTCTTGAAACTATGGCAATGGATTCTTAATATGTTTGGTAAATGCATGGTGATGAATAGCATAATTGAAGATTGGTTAAATCAATGGAAGAGCACTTTTAAAAGTGAGGCTTTATAGACAATATGGGATATATCAAAAGATACAATACTTTAGACTATATGGCTAGAAAGGAATAGAAAAATATTTAAAGGAAATGAAAGTAGTTTAGAGGTAATGAAAAGGAAGATATGTTTAGCGATAGAGGAGTCTAAACCAACCCTATAAACTCACCCAGTCCCTAATATGTAAGTAGAGAGCCTTGATATATGGATTCAAGTCATTAAATGAAATTATGATGTTGGGTACAAGAGAAGCAAAAAAAAGGCAAAAAATATAAAGTGGAAACCACTAGATGTGGAGTTGGTTAAATTGAATTTTGATGGAGCATTTAAAGGAAATTCAAGACCAGCAAAAGGAGGAGAAATAATTAGAAATAATAGAGGAGATATTTCATCTCATTATGCTTTCAATAATGGATTTAAGACAAATAATGAAGTTGAAGCTTAGGCAGATTTAGAAGGGTTAGAATATTCAAACAAATAAAATGGAATAGAGTATGGATAGAAGGTGATTCTCTCATAGTAATAAATACAATCTTGAGGAAAGCAAAGGCTCCATAGAACATACAAGAGATAATTGTGGAAATTCAAGATCTTGCTAAAGAGTTCAAAGAAACCAGGTTTACATATACATTAAGGGAAGAAAACAAATGTGCTTATAAGCTAGCCAATAGAGGGGTTTTCATGGAGAATTGTAAAGTCAAATTCTCCTTTCCGTGGTTAGATGAAGTAGTAAGTTTAGTTGAAGTTGACAAGAAAAATTTGACTACTTGAATCAAATAATGATTAAAATTTACTTTAATGTTTCTCATTGGTAATATCTACTTTATTTTATAACAATAATGCATTTTTTTTTTTTTGTAGATAAGATACTATAGCATTAATACCGGGTTTTATAGGTTGACCCAAAACCTTTTACAAAAATTAGCCCAGGGTTGTTGATGAACATGTCCTTACTAAGGATCCTATATATGTAAAATCTACATGTCGCCAAAGCCATTACATCCGATAAGGCACATAGCCTGTTATAAAAAAGAAACTTCCCATACAACATTTTGGGTATACCCCAAGAAAACACACCTGCATTATAATTACAAAAAAATAAATAGACACAGATCCCTTCTTTGAAACAGTGGAGAAATAAAAAGTTGTAGACACACATAGCAGAGTACTGAAAAAAAATCCCACAAGCTCTGTATTGACAGTTACTCTTAATAATTATTTTGTAATCGCTTTCTTTCGTATATGACATGCTTTGGGACCACATCCCATCTTGGCCAATCATCCTTGGAGAAGTGAACCTGCTGGCTAGATTTATGGCGGTGGCTATCTAGTGGTCCACGTGGCTCTGGTTCGAAGTCTTATATTGTCGTTTCTTTCCTGCCTTGTGATTATCAACCAACCTCAAATTACTAAGATTACTAGGAGCCATGTTATCTGACATGTGACTATCCCCATTAGTCTTTGTGGTATTTCCAAGCAGCATCCACCAAGACTAACAACTCGGATAATTTTTATTGTGAGTCCATTTCAAAAAAGAGATGAGAATACTCATAGCCTTCGAACTTACAATGCCTTCCCTGTTGGTAAATTTGACTATCATTCTTGGCATTCTTGTTGAATAAGCTCCTCTACTTCACTCGGGACACCGTGTTCCCATTTGAAAATTTTGTCACCATCGACACCCAAATTGGCCAACTTATCAACAACTTTGTTAGCTTCCCGAAATACATGTTGGGATTTTCTATCCTGTCTTCCCTGGAAAAGGATCCTAGCCTCTTCAACAATTGTTTTAATCCTCCAAGGAGGTGTTTTCCAATTATTGAGGAGATTTATAATATGCATAGAGTCTCCTTCTACGATAAAATTTCCTTCTAAGTCTTGAGTCATTTGAAGACCTCTCTACATCACTCTAGATTCAGCTTTGTTGTTTGTCCTTGTTCCCAAATATTTTGAAAATGCAAGCATCATATTCCCATTATGATCTCGCACAATGCCGCCAACACCTACTCTGCCATGATTGTCCTTAGCCGCTCCATCAAAATTAAGCTTAAACCAACTCGTAGGAGGTGGGGACCACTTAACATTGGCTCTGGGGTTGAATACCCTAGGCACAGACTCATCTAACAAGGTTAAGCTTAAATATTGAGCAATCGTGGTCTCCTACATATGAGGTTTATGGCTATCAAAATGGATAAGGTTCACATTCTCGTTGGCAAAGGATAGGATCCTGGCAATGATAGTTTGATGATCATGGATAGACTCATTAAAGACTCTATGGTTCCTTTCTAACCACACCTACCAAAGATAGTTATTGAGACAAATTTTCCACATATATATGTCTTTGGCTTGAAAAGAGGCAAGGCCACTGGACAAAAAAATCAAGTACGATGGCTGGTTTAACCCAAGAAATATTGAAGGCCTAAAAAGCCCCACATAGGATAGTCAAGGAAAAAGGGCACTCAAGGAAAATGTGATAAATGGTCTCCCAATTAGCCCTGCATAGATAACAACGATTAGTGATACAAATACCTTTACGCATCATATTATCAATGGTTAGAATTCTTCCTTAGATAACCATCCATGAAAAGACTACAATTTTTGGAATTAATTTTTTTATCCAAACTAAGTCCTTTTGGAGGACAAAATCCTCGTCATCAAGCGAAGCTTGTAAGCTGATTTAACAGTGAACTGCCCATTTTCCGTAGGAGCCCTAGTCACTTGATCTTCCTTGGGTCTCATGGGGATAAACTGTTGCCCGAGAATGTTACAAAGATCATTTTATTCCACTTGAAATCCCTGAATCCTTATTTTTTTCCACTTCATTCTGCCTCTGTCCTCAACCATATAATCGGAGACTTTTTTGCCAATGATTTATTCTGTGATATATCTGATTCGAGCTAAGTTAGGATATTGTGTCAATGGTTCGTCCTTAGCCCACCTGTCATTCCAGCAATTTATCTTCTCACCATTGCCTAAAACCCATCTTAAAACTTTTTTTATGATTTCCTTACAATTGAGAATTGCTTTCCAAAAAGCAGAACCTCTGATTGGAACTGAGTCACTTAAAAATTCCATATTTTGAAGATACTTTTGTTTGATGATAGTTGTCCATTCATTTTCTTCACCGAAAATGAGGCGACATGCCTGCTTAGCTAGTAAAGCTAAATTCATATGAGCAATTATCCTCAGACCTAAGCCCCCATTTTCTTTGGGTCTGCACACTTTGGTCCATCCTACAAGGTGTATCCTTTTTTTCTCCTCTGATCCAGTCCATAAAAATTCTTTTTGGAGTTTCTCAATTTTTTGGAAAACCTTCATAGGGGCTTTGAAAATAGAGAGGAAATAGACTAGAATGCTCTGAATTGAGGCCTTAGTGAGGGTCATCTTTCCTACTTGAGATAGAATATGACCTTTCCATACAGCAAGTTTTTTTTGAATTCTTTCAATAACCCTGTCCCACATTAACTCTCTCAAAGAACCAATGAAAAGAGGGAGACCAAGATACGAAGTGGGGAGGTTTGCTATATCACACCCTAAAGTTTTTGCAATACTTCCTTACCTCTGAATGGGGGTGTTCAAGAAATATAACTTTCTTTTACTGAAATTAACTTTTTGACCAGCAGTGTCCTCGTAGAGTTGTAGGATGTATTTAATTCTTTTGGCCTCAACCATCGACGCCTTAGTCAATAGAAGGGTATAATCGATGAATTGTTGGTGAGAAACAACCCTAGTGAGATATGTTGCCTTAATTCCTGATATTAGCCTTGAACTACAAGTATTTTTTATGGTTCTGCCTAAAGCTTCTGCCACAATGATGAATAACATGGGGCTGATAGGGTCCCACTGCCAAATTCCTTTGTGACTTTGAAAGTAACCAGTAGTTGTTCCATTAACCAGAATCGAGAACCATGCTTTAGAAATGTATTATTTTATCAAATTAACCCATTGGTGGTGAAAACCAAACTTAAGGAGGACAACAATCAGAAAGTCCCAATTTAGCTTGTCAAATGCTTTGTTCATATCAAGCTTGAGGGTAAAAACATACATGTTAGTATTATGAGTATAGTGCAGAGCTTCATGAACTATGATAACTCCATCCAAGATTGACCTGCCCTAGACAGAGCTTCCCTGGCATGGATCTATGATGCGGGGCATAACATCTCTCATTCTATTTGTAATGGCTTTAGTTAGGATCTTGTAAGAAATATTGCACAGACTGATTGGCCTGAAGTTAGCCATAGATTCAGGGGTTTGCTTCTTAGGAATTAGAGAAATAAAAGTAGAGTTGAGACCTTTTGGGATATGATTGCTTGCTTGGAATTCTCTGACAGCAAAAATTACATCCTCACTTACGATGTCCCAAAAATATTTATAGAAACAAGGGGGAAAGCCATCGGGTCCCGGGGCTTTGTCTGGCTCCATGCTAAACAAGGATTCCTTAATTTCCTCATCGAAAAATGGAGCTATAAGCTTAAGGTTTATATCCTCATTTATTATTCTAGGAATGGATTGCAAGATAATATCTTTGGCCTCCTCATTTCACTGTGATTCCTGACCAAGGATAGAATTGAAATAAGTTACTACCTCCTTTATGATTTCTGTTAAGTCCTGAGTAATAGAACCATATGCTTTTTTTAAAAAAATTATCTTGTTATTGCTTTTGTTTCTAAGCAAGGTAACGTGAAAAAACTTGGAATTTGAATCTCCATATTTCAACCAAATAACCCTTGATTTTTGCCTCCAATATATTTCCTCACAGGCCAAAATGTTATGAAACTCTGCTAATTTTGTTTGTTCCTCCTGCCTAGTAGTTTCATCAGCATCACCATGTTGAATCCTTTGATAAATTATCTTCAAACTTTCAACAACTTATTTTTTATTTTCAAAGAGGTTCCCAAAGACCTCTTTGTTCCAAGTTTGAAGCTTTTCCTTAACAAACTTTAATTTGCCAACAAGTTTAAAAGTTGCACTACCCTTGACAGGTTGTTGCCACCACTGAATTAAGTTATCTCTAAAACTGGAATGTTTGATCCACATAGATTTAAATCTGAAATGTTTCTTGAAGGACAAAGAGTTAGGGATCTCCAATAAAATAGGATTATGATCAGAGGTAATTTTAGGAAGGGCTTGCAGGGTAGAATCATCAAACAGAGTTGTAGCCTCCTTTGATAGAAAAAACCTATCAAGCCTTTCTTGAATGAGATGGCACCCTATCCACTGATTACTCTAGGTATAATTTGCTCCTCTAAGTTTTACATTCATCAACATGTTGGAGTTCACAAAGTCATTGAACTCATCCATGCTCCTGATAGGTGGTCCATTTCCACCCATTTTGTCTGAAGGGTAAAGAGGAGTGTTAAAATCCCCAACCAGAATCAGGGGATATTATGGAATATTTCACTCAGATTGCCTAAGTACTCCCACATTAGAGCTCTCCCTTGAATTGAAGTCGAGGCATAAATATTTGAAAGGATCCACGACCTGTTGTTGTTTATTTCCTTAAATAAAACACTAAGAACCCTATCATATTTTTGAATAATGGTGTCTTCTACTATCCGGGGATCCCACAAAGTCATAAGGCCTCCAGACGCTCCTCTGGATGATTTGCAAACCATATCCCCTTGATTCCAGATTTTTTTTGCTACTTTTTTTGATTGAATCTCATCAGTTTTTGTTTCTTGCAACATGATAATAGTTGGATTCATTTGATTTCTTATTGCACTGACTTCCCTATGTTTGGGCAGGCTATTGAGGCCTCTCACATTCCATGAGAAGAACTTCATTTAGATTGTTTGCTATTTCTTCCTCTCCCTCTCTCTTGAGGGGTTTTTCCTAATTTGTTGTCTTCAGAACCCGGAATAACCTGTTGAAACAAGGTTCTCTGTTTTCCATTGGCAATGTCATTATCAGTTTTAATTTTTGATCCTCAGCATTTGATATTCCCCCTCTTATTTTTTCAATTTCAATCTCACCCTTGATCATCAGGCTATAGCCCGCCCCTTCCTCATGCTACCTGAATGAGGAGGCCAGAATCCACTTAACACAACCTCTCTCTTGTAGGTCCTGGTTTGTTTAGGACTAAACTGGGGGGAGGAAATTTGTTGCAGAACCAGACTGCAATATTCCTCATTCTTAAGAGTTTCACATATCTCCACCCCTACATCCAAATCTTCTCCTTTTTTCTTGTATTCCCCTGGTCTATGGGATGGTCCCTCAATAGGATTCACCTGGCTCCTAGTGATGATGTTAGGGAGATGAGATTTTTTATTTTCCAATGCCTCAACTTTCTTCCTAAGTTCTTCAACATTAGGCTTTGGCTTTGGAATGCTCACTGGGCTTGAAGTATTTTTAGCATTTGGGTTTTAAGGATCCCGACTTGGATGGGGATTCTAGAGATCGAGCATTAGGGTTTGGCTTTGTGATGCCCACGAGGCTTATAGTAATTTTAGCATTAGGGTTTGAGGATCCTAACTTGGATGGGGATTCTAGAGAGTCATAAAGGTTAGCTTGAAGGTTTTGGGCTTCCATGTCTTTCGATAATCCTCCTACTCCCATATTGGATAGAATTGAAAATTTATTTGAAACTAGAGGATTGAAACTTACCTAAGTATTTTGGTTGCCAACAACCTGTTGTTTTCCTTTGTCTTGTTGGGACCCTGCACCCTCTCTTTTATTTTTTTGGTAGACATAGTTTTCCTGATTGAAATCACCTCTACCAGGAAAACTCCTCAAATTTTCTCTGTCTAGCATTCCTTGCTTCTGCTTTTCTCTATTCATTATCAGGTTAGGGCACTGATTGCATAGATGTCCTTAATTTTTGTATTTTGCACAGAATGATGGTCTATTCTCGTATTCTACCAATTGTTTTCGATAGTATTCTCCATACTCTAGCTCCACAAACCTTGGCAATTCATTATCCAAATTAGCATTTATGTAGATTCATGCATGAGTCATCCTTGTCCTAGCCAAGGTCGCATGGTCAATGGAGATCAGGTCCCCTATAGTTCTGGCTATGCCTTGCAGCCAATATTCATTGAAGAATTGGGCAGGTAAACTTGGGAGACGAACCCAAATAGGTTCAATGTTAATATTTTGCTTTTCAGGGTCGAAATATTCACCCCATTGTATGATAAAAGGCTCCTTTTGCCCAAAAACCAAGGACCTCCTGTTAAAATGTGGTTAGGATCATCCATATTATTAAAACGGATAATGAAGAACCCTCGAGTTAGAGCTACCAACTCCAAGCTGCCTACCAGTCGCCATTTACCCGTCGCCCAAGCCCTGATAGTCTCCATGTCCGGCCTACCTCCCAAAAACTTGCCTACCAAGGAGAATTCTTCCATTGAAATAAAAGGGCTTATGGAACTTGTCGTGGCCAAAATTTTATTATTTACAAGAACTAGGGGCAGAAGAGATAACCTCCTCTCTTTTTCCTCTAAGAGTCTCAACAAAATATAACCACTTCTTGGGCCCCGCATTGTCCTTCGTATATTTTTTTCGGGGTCTTTCTGAGGAGGGTCGGGCCCCCGTGTGATGTCCGCCTCCAAATCTACCGCAACCTGATCGCATTCCTTTGGATCCTCACTTAATCCATGCTCGAGGTTCCCACCTGCCCCTTTCGTACCTGCTCTACCTTTGCCGCCTTGGCTGAGATTTTTGCCCAAAAAATTCAAACCCTCAATCCCATCATACCCGCTAAACCTCAGCTCACTCATTATTGATGATTTCTATATTGACCAAAGATTTGAATACTCTAATATTGTGATTGATTATTATTATTTTCTAGGATCTTTATCCAGATGTACTATTTGTTTTCATCTTTTTTTTCAATTTTAATGACCCTATCCCATTCCTCTTTTATTAAAACCATAATACCCCCATGCCCTTTGCCATTTTCTGCTGCTTTATTCCATATTGCTATTTTTTGTATCCCACAAATTCTGGAGTCCTACATCCATCGTATTCATGTTTTTCTGTCAATATGATTATATCTTTATCTCTAGCAATGGGCCCTAACTCGGGTCCTCTTCTCCAAGGGAAACCTCTATAGTTCCAACTTACCATCGTAAGATGTTCCCGGGTGGGCCATACTCCCTATTTTTTGGGGGTTTGTTTAGATGTGATGTATGCCTTTCCATTTCTTAAATATTCCTTTTTCCCTTCATTCTTTGCTGCCCTCACCCTTTCCCATTCCTTATTTCTTTCTTCTTGCTATAAAAATGTTAGTTCATCATCTAAATAAAATTGTGACCCTCTTAGCATACCTCTATTTTTTAGTAACCTTATTTTATCCTCGTAGCTCATCAATGTGACCCGAATATGTCTATCTCTACCTCCTTCTCTCACCCTGCCAATTCTGCTTGCTTTTTTAATTTGACCTTTCCATTGTAATCGATCTGACAATAAGTCCATGGTTAAACGATTTGTGTCTTCCTTGTCCCCATAATCTTTCAACCCTTTGATGATTATATTTGATAACTTCTCATGTCTTTCTTTATCTTCTATTATTTGAATTTTTACTTGCTTCTCTATCAACTCTTTTTGTTGATTGACTGGTTCTTTTACTACTTGAGACCATGTCTTTGCCTTTGCTAATTCATTTCGTATCTCCTACTTGTGAAACAAAAGTAGGAGATTTTTATTGGTCGTTCTATTCTTGTGGAGCACAATGGATTGAAAGTGGTTAAATTATGGTGTGCATAAGGTAGGAGTTGTGTGTGTTGTGTGCTGCCTTTGTTTGATCTGAAGGGAGCTCTACAAGAGCTTTGTTGTGTCAAAAATAATAATGAGAGCTACATTTCTGCAGGTGTTTTTGGTAATATAAACATGTTTACTACAACATTGTAGTTGGTATTGGTTCACCCTGATTTTGCTCATGGATTCCAAGACTTGTTATTTATAATGTCCATATCTTTGGATGTAACAAGGACAATTTTGATATGCTTCACGAAGGTAACCAACTAAATGGAAGTGCTTCTATGCACTTGTGTTTCAAGAAGGAAACTAGCAATCCAAATTTGGTAAAACGGACTATGATAGTGCGATGTTTTCAAAATATTACTCTACGAAGATGCAATGCATAGATAGTAGAGGTGAAGTTTTGGTATTATGAAGGCTGCTATAGAAAAATGTTAATAAGAATGCTGAATTATGAAATATTTATATTCATACAAAATTTGAAAAGATCCAAAAAATGAAAATAAAGAATATAGACATTTTATGTAAAATGATGTAGGTTTATAGCTATAACATATCAATTGAGATGAGAAGTGTATCTATTTGTAAAATCTCAATCTCTAAAGAAAGATACTGAATTATGCAATATTTATATTCATATAAAAATTTGAAAAGATCCAAAAAAAATGAAAATAAAGAATTTAGACATTTTATGTAAAATAATGTAGGCTTATAGCTATAACATGTCAATTGATATGAGAAGTGTATCTATTTGTAAACTCTCAAGATATAAAGAAGAGAGTTGTAATTTTTCAAGGGTGGGGGACTCGAGTACAACCCCTTATTATCCAACTTTTTTTTTTGGATACATAGGGGAGTCGGTTACATCCACAACATTTTTAGTAACTATCAAGTGTAGGGTTCAAATCATAGGGGTTGCTCCCAACAAGCCTATACCACCTTGTTGTTGTTGACTCGGTGTGAGAGGGACCACCGGTCGCTTAGGATTCATACTTCGTTGTTGGTCTGGTGCGCACTCAAAGGATTTAGATCAGACTAGCAACATGCATGCTCCCAAGGTTTGAATCTAGGTCTCTTCTTGGTAAGTGTCTGGCTAGACAAACAACTACCAATCCACCTAGCCCTTGGGGGTAAATTTTTTAATATATATCCATCAATCATTTGTTATATATATATATAGTATCTTAAAAAAAACATATACATATTTATATGATGACTTATAAAACTCAAATTTTGTAGTTCAATAATATTATTTATTTATTTTGATAACAAAAATTCAAATTTTATGTTTGATCTCTATCGATAAGCTCAACTCTCATCCTTATTAGAGGTCATCGTTGGTATGGGAATGTCCAAACCTAAGCGATAATATAATTCTTTAATAACCTCCAAGGGCTAGGTGGATTGGTAAGTGCAGGTGTGTCTGGGCACTTACCAATAAGAGACATGTTGAGTGGATATTTTACCCAATTGTAAAATCCCCATCACAGTCAGGGTATTAATCTGAAAATTCTCTCTTGCAAATAAATTAAAAATAACTTATCCAATATCTTGTTATATAAGCATTGCACATGTGTATTTGAAAGTGAAATAATCAAGAATAAAAAGTGATAGAAATAACCAAGTTATTTGCAAGTAATTTGTTAACAAGAGGCTTGTTGGTTTAATTCATTCATGATTTGTGATTGATTTTATTTAGTTGCAATGAATGTGTGCTTGTGTGGATTGATAAAATGGGAGTGTTGATTCCGTCTTTATCTTTGCTTTAATCTGTCTTACCCTGAATCCCTGTTAGTGGGTTCATTTTATCTTCATATTAAAATGCAAAGTTAGAGTGTTGTGGAATTGTCCACTTCATTTTAAATTTGTGCCTTTAATGTGAGAATGGAGTTAGTCTTTGCAGTTAGTAGGTTCAATTTTATCTTCGGATTTAATGCTCTTCTAATTGCAAAGTTAGAAGTCAGAAGGTTAGCAAGTTAGAAAGTTAGAAAGTTAGCGTTCATTTGTTTTATCTGCACTTAATGTGATTTTGAGGGTTAGAGGAGTTAGCAATTCCTTTTATCTTTGATTATGCTCGTACAAGCATGAAGAAAACTTACAATATTAATTGCTCAAAATCTGTATACAAGCGTTTATTCCAAACCTCCTTGTTTGTATTTTTTCGTGTTACATTGTATGGCCAATATAATGAAGAAAATAGCATTTACTTATAATATCAAATATGAATGTAAAATGGCTAATATCATTCATGTACAAGCATGAAGAAAACTTACAATATTAATTGCTCAAAATTTGTATACAAGATTTATTATCCATGGTTATTTCACACCTTGTTTGTATTTTCTCGTATTATAGAGCTTTGTCTCCATAATATAGACATAGAATATGACTCTTCATGTACTTGACTATTGCTCTCCATATGACAACTCCCATGACCTTTGGCTTATCATCTTGCCACTTGTATACTAGACTCTTCACTCTCTTTTTACATGCATACTTAACTCTATGACACTTGCACACTTCTACATGCACTCATAATATAAGACACTTGTGCTCATCCTCGCTTTATATATTTGCAGACTTACATACATGAAACTTGTGCACATCCTCGCTTTACATATTTGCAGACTTACATACATAACACTTGTGCACATTCTCTTAATACACTCTACACTCCTACTTACATGACACTTGCATTTCCTACTCATTGCACTCTTACATGACACTTGTGCATTTCCTGCAAATTGATATTTACGTAAATCACTCATCTAAACTAAAGATTCAACCCTAATCTATTATATATTTACATTTGTACCATGAAAGTACCATAGGGGTACATTAACATGTACCAAATAATGTAATATTCTCCAACATCAAATGACTATATCTTCGTAAAGAACTAATTAGGGAAAGACAAAAAAGTACTTCACTCATGAAGCTAAAGTGCTAAAGTAACCATAAGTCACCCTAGCAAATATTGAATAACTTTTGATGCATACATAATTTTGTTTTAATCCACAGTCGAACCACCATATAAAACCCTTAAACCACTTACCAGCAACAAAATAGCCCTTTGAATTCTGCTTTATTTCGAAAATTTATTCTTTCCATGTCATGTAAATGATAAAATTGTCAAATCAAAATCATTCAAAGGTAAGTAAGAAACTTTCAAAGAGAAAGGCAACAAAAGGTTTAGTTACTAAGCTAAATTTATTAGAAGTGAATCCTTTATATTTGTCCTACATATTTAACAAAAAATACATTATAAGATTAGATACATTCATAAGTAATGAAGTTGGATATAACATAAACCCTTTAAATTACAAAACAATAATGATTTTTTTAGTGCTCAAATTATTTGAAACTATAATAAAAAATATTTAGGTATTGAATTAAGAACATAAGAGTTAAAAATCAAGACAAATTAAGAGATCAATACTTCATAATTAACAATAGCCTTATATTTACCCAGGTGTTGTAGGTGAGTTGGAGAGGAGAGGGCAATCCTCCAAGGGAGGTCCCAGGTTCAAATCTCCACCCTACCAAAAAATTGAATTGGGTATCCAAAATCCAATTGATAATGTTGGTGCGGGCAGGGTCGGGTGTGACTCCTGGGTGACTTTGACGGTGTAGAACCCCCTATTCATGGTCTCTCAGACCAAGACGGCCTTGCAAGGGGTTTTTCGCTATATATATATATATATATCCTTATATTTTATAATTGAAATATAACACGATAACAAAGAACATCTACTTCTATATTTCATTGGCATTAGAAATGTCTCCAACATTCCCCTCTAATAATATTAGATAAAATGTTCCATTCATATGCAATAAAGTTAGATATAAAATAAACCCTTTAAATTACAAAACAATAATGATTTTTTTTAGTGCTCAAATTATTTGAAACTAAGAGTTAAAGGTCAAGACAAATTAAAAGACCAATACTCCATAATTAACAACATCCTTATATTTTAAAATTGAAATATAACATGATAACAAAGAACATCTACTTCTATATTTCATTGGCATTAGAAATGTCTCCAACATTGTCCCTAAGGAAAATCTTTGAAATCATATCAAAGAAATAAATATACTTATTGAGCCTAAGACTCTAACATATAGACTATATAAAAGGGTCATTGCTAAATGACTAAGGTTGGTTAAAGCCAATCAATAATACTATATATATATATATATATATATATATATATATATATATATATATATATATATATATATATATATATATATATATATTTATTTGGGGTGGGGGAAGTAACAAGCGCAAGCTGCAGTTGTCACTACATTGGGGAAGACATTAGCATCACTTTGTCTAGTTGAACCATCACATTACTTTTATACATGAAAAAAATTATCTTTCTTTTATATATATATATATATATATATATATATATAAGTATATGTATATCGACACTTGAAATTTCTCCAAATAGTTTGTAATGAAATTGGTATCATATTAAATATCAATAAAATAAAATAAAATTTATGATTTTGAAATCCAAAAAATAACTTGTTTTATAATTCCTATAATAACCAACCTTTAGAACAAAACAAATATCACAAGTAGATCTCTTTTAGGGTCTTATCACAATTGGTGATATGACATCAAATTTAGCTAGTTTTGACTCATTATCACCATAATTCTAGCCTTAATAACTTAAGCTATATCTCCTTAAACACAATATCATATCATGGGGAATCCTTTAAGGCCTATGATTACCTTATTCCCATTTCGTATCTACCTCACATTTTTATTCTATGTAAATCATGACAAGATACCAAGCCTTATGTATATGCACTATCTTCCATGCATTCATTCCTTATCGCTCTATATGAGAGACATCAATATCTTATTATCATTTTATCATAATTAACATGAAAAAATAGGAGTACTATGATCACTCAATATGCTAGTGATATATTCTTTTCATTCTTAATCCATCTCAATAAAACCATGCCATGCTCATATAGTCTTGCCTCACTAAATATTCCCTTAGCATATAGCTTGAAACCAAGCTTGCATGTAGCTAAATGAAAGAAAGGGTTAGCCCATTCGCTCTCATAGAACCTGAGACACTATGTCATAACACTATCAGATAGCTTGAAATCAAGAGTGCATGTAGCTTGATGAAATAAAGGGTTAACCCATTTGTTCTCATAGAACCTGAGACACTATGTCATAACACAATATCAGATGAAACATTGAACCTGGGACACCATGGCGATTCTATTTTACTTTAACATATAATGTAACACGAGAAAATACAAACAAGGAGGTGTAAAATAAACGCTTGTATACAGATTTTGAGCAATTAATATTGTAAGTTTTCTTCATGTTTGTACATGAATGATATTGACCATTTTACATTCATATTTGATACTATAACTGATGCTATTTTCTTCATTATATTGGCCTAGATATATATTTAATTGCTCACATATATTACTTTATTCTTGTTATTAATATTTTGATCTTTAATATTGTAACTTATTTACTTTTAAACCTATGATATTTTGAAATAATAAAACGTAAAAGATGTATATAAAAAATATATAAAGATATAGTCATTTGGCCATACAATGCAACAAGAGAAAATACGGAAGTGTGAAATAAACGCTTGTATACAGATTTTGAGCAATTAATATTGTAAGTTTTCTTCATGTTTGTACATGAATGATATTGACCATTTTACATTCATATTTGATACTATAACTAAATGTTATTTTCTTCATTATATTGACCTAGATATATATTTAATTGCTCACATATATTTTACTTTATTCTTGTTATTAATATTGCTAACTAATAGGATTGATCTATTTTCTAGTGAGACTGTCTATCTATGGTATTTAATTTGCTGTTTCTGATATTGCTAACTTTTTTATGAGGCAAGTTGAGTTGTTATCCTGTTCCTCATTTCTCTAATTTATATGTTCAATAACTATTAGCAACAGAGCAAGAGGAGCAATCTTAAAAAGTTTGAAGGAAGATGTTTAAACATTTTCATTATTTCTTAATTTTATGGAGTTTTAGGGAGGTAAGGCCTTACGTTGGAGAACAAGATTTGACTGTTGTTTTAGAATACTTAATGAGGAAATGGGAAATGTCATTCACATAGTTAGATGACACATGCTGTTGTGCTTTTTCTGTTCCAAAGGTTTTTATTGGTAACTGGCAATATTAAATGGAATGGAGTAGTTTAACTTGCATTTCAGCATAGGGGATAATTTAAAGTTGGATGTGTTGTACTTAAGAGAGGGCAAGTATATCTCGGTGCTCATTATTTTGGATGTTGGTTGAGTTCAAAACTTCAATAAAGGCATGTTTTTTCATAGATTATTAATGGTTAATTCTCTATACTGATTTCAGTAGTTTTTGGCTTAATTACATTTACCCTTCATTCATGGAACACCTGCACATATACCGATTAATATCATTGCTGGATAGCATAATAAAGCATTCGCATGCTCCTAAAATCAGGATTACATTAGACAGATGGCCACTGTAACTGCTGGTTTGTTTGCGCTGAGCCCATCTTCCTTTCTCAATGGCCAAGGGAAGTGCAATTTGAGCAAGGAGTTCTATGGCCAACGGTTTGTTGCTTTAAGTGGTTTTCCTTCACAGGTGAAGTTGTCCCAGTCAATGGTAGTGAGGCCATCCTTGGAGAGAAGATATGAAAACAAGAGGGCACTTTTGAAGGGGTTGTTGGGAGCAGCAGGAGTTGCTCTCCCAACTTTTTCAACAACCAGAAGGTTCGAGCAGAGGATCAAGGAGTGGCTTCATTAAGAATGTCTTACTCAAGGTTCCTGGAATACTTGGACAAGGCTAGAGTGAAAAAAGTTGACTTATTTGAGAATGGAACCATTGCAATTGTTGAGGCAGTCTCTCCTGAATTGGGGAGTTAAATTCAGAGAGTGAGACTGCAGCTTCCAGGGCTCAGCTAGGAGCTGCTGCAGAAATTTAGGGAGAAGAATATGGACTTTGTGGCACATAATGCTCAAGAAGACTCAGGATCTGTGCTACTGAACTTGATTGGAAATTTAGCATTTCCTCTACACCTTGTTGTAGGTCTTTTTCTTTTATCTAGGAGATCTTCAGGGGGAATGGGAGGCCCTGCGGGTGGTGGCTTTCCTGGCCCCCTCTCCTTTAGGCAATGTAAAGCAAAGTAGGATTTTATGGAAGTGGTTGAATTTTTGAAGAAACCTGAAAGGTTCACTGCTGTTGGTGCTCGTATTCCTAAAGGAGTTCTTCTTGTTGGTCTGCCAGGAACTGGGAAGTCTTTGCTGGCTAAGGCCATTGCAGGAGAGGCTGGTGTACCTTTCTTCTCCATTTCAGGGTCTGAGTTTGTGGAGATGTTTGTAGGTGTCAGAGCATCAAGAGTGCGTGATCTATTCAAAAAGGCCAAAGAAAATGCCCCGTGCATTGTGTTTGTGGATGAAATAGATGCAGTTGGGAGGCAGAGAGGAACAGGAATTGGTGGAGGAAATGATAAGCGAGAACAGACCCTGAATCAGCTTCTTACTGAAATGGATGGATTTGATGGAAACATGGGTATTATTGTGATTGCTGCAACCAACAAGGATACTTGATGTTGCCTGCTTTCTTGCGTCCAGGATGCTTTGATAGACAGGTATGTTACCCGATTTCCAATTCAACATGCATGGTTTTTCCTTTCAAATTTTGTCTGAGCCTATGTCACACATGTTTTAGAAATAGTTTAGGAATAGTAGGCTTTTTTAAGAGCTTGTGTAAAGTTAAAACTTTTATTCTTCCTCGGGTAACTGTTGAGGTCAGTTTGAAATTTTATTCTTCCACAGGTAACTGTTGATGTACCAGATGTGAAAGAGAAGACAGAAATTTTGAAAGTCCACGGTAGCAATAAGAAGACACTGATGTTTCCTTTGAAGTCATTGCTATGAGAACCCCAGGTTTCAGTGGAGCAGATCTTGCCAACCTCTTGAATGAAGCCGCTATTCTGGGTGGGTGGCGTGGAAAGACAGCTATTTCTGCAAGGGGATCGATGATTTGTGGCTGGAATGGAGGGGACCATCATGACAGATGGGAAGAGTAAAATTCTTGTTGCATATCACGAAGTTGGCCATGCCATTTGTGGGTAAGGACTACTGAACCTTATATATTTGCAATTTTTATGTTTTAAACCATTTTTTTGTCCATCTTACATGATTTGTATTTAAGCTTTCTTCATTCGCTTTGTATTTAAGTTTCCCAGTGCATATGAATTCTGTTTTCAAAAGTGGACTTTTTAAAACTAAAATGTTTTCGAATCTATGTTATTTCCCACAGGTTTTCTTTGAGCTTCATATGGGTTATCCCATGCTTTTGGTTTTTTTGTCTTTGAACATTGACCTTGACTTCTAATGGTTATCCAAGGGCCTTCTTTGAATATTTAGAAACTACTCAATTCACTAATACTGCAACCATGATGACATGGGAGGTTGAGAGTGAATCGTTTTCTTCCGTCTTATTTTTGGCACATCAGCCATTGTATGCATAGCTTCTTGTTTTTTAATATTCAACATGTCTTATGTATGCTTACCTGTTTTCTTTTGAGGAACCAGTTGTTTGTTTGAATTCTTGGTAACATGTATGTCAAGCTAACTAGATTGTTTGTGAACACAGAGGTCTTAATTATGTCAGACTTCACCAGACTATTGTGTGTACTGTAAAAGCTTTATCCAATTAGTGAATTATGTAACGGGTTGTTTGCATGTGGCATATTGCAGCATATTGACACCAGGGCATGATCCTGTGCAATAAGTCACATTAATACCCTGTGGCCAATCACGTGGTCTTACTTGGTTTATACCGGGGAAGGATCCAACCTTAATACCAAGGCAACAAATATTTGCTAGAATAGTTGGTGGTCTTGGTGGTAGAGCTGCTGAGGAAGTGATTTTTGGTGAACCTGAGGTAACCACAGGGGCGGCCAGTGACTTACAGATAGTTACTAAGCATGGCAAAACAGGTATCCTATTTCTGGTGCACTTGATAATGGTATTAATGCATTTTTTTCCCAAATTAATGTGGTACTTGTGTGATTTCTTAGATGGGACAAAATGTTAAACTTTTTCCCCCTTTACTCTGTAGATGGTGACTGTGTTTGGAATGTCTGAAATTGGGCCATGGTCACTGATGGATTCTTCTGCAGAGTGGTGATGTGATCATGAGAATGATGGCAAGGAATTCCGTGTCTAAAAAGCTAGCAGCAGATATAGATTCAGCTATCAAGGCTCTCTGATTGTGCATATAAAGTAGCATTGGGTGATTGTACTGTTGTATATGCTAAATTGTATTCAACTAACATAAAAAATTGTTATTTTAGAAAAACATCGATGGAACGTGATGATGTATCTCTATTTCCAGGAACCCTTTTAGGACTGAGATGATTTAATATTGTGCCTAGTTATCAAGAGCAGGCATTGGTGCTAACAGATATTACAAATTTGGTTTTGCCTTTCACTTTCAACTTTTTTTTTACCCTCTTAATAATTGTCCATTTTTTTTTGTCAAACTAGCTGTCACAAATAGATTTCAAGGCCTCATATTTCTTTTCAATATAATATCAACAATCCATAAAAGCAGATGATAATATCAAAAGTTTTCCGCAATATAATATCAACAATCCATAAAAGCAGATGATAATATCAAAAGTTTTCCGCAAAGCAGGTAATTTTTACGTCCCAAATTCTAAGACATCAAAACAAATGTTATTTAGATAGGATAACAGATTTGTTCAGGAAGAACAACTACAGAATCTAACAAATATATGCCAAAAATTCTGTGGGGAATGTTATTATCAAAATTAACTTGCTTATATCTTTAGATAATTCAAATCATTTTACTGTAAGGCACTGTCATGCAACGGAAGCACTTTGACCTGTGCAATGTTCACTAGTAGACAAAGGCAAAAGCATGATCCAATTGGCATAAAGAAAAGAAATGATGAATAATGATGAATATTAGGCAATTTTGTATCATTGTTAGCATCTCTGGAGACTACGGATGAATTGCCTTTAGCTTAACAAGAGCTGTAATGTTGAAGGGAAATTAGAAATCACACAGAAAGAAATGCCTTGTGATGAATATTAGGACAATTTTGTATCAATGTTACCATCTATTGAGACTACGGATGAATTGCCTTACGTAGTTTAACAAGATCTGTAATGTTGAACGGAAATTAGAAATCATATAGAAAGAAATGCCTTATGTAATCTGTATAGATTATTTGAAACTATGTCATCTTTATTTGGATTTGCCCTTTTAGAGGCCTTCAGAGAGGATTGTTAGCAACAGACTCACGACTCTTTACAATACATTCTATGTCCCGTAGCATTTTCTACCTCTAGTCCTTTTTTAAAGTACGGAGTAAATTGATATTGAAATCCTTTTAACCTAATAACATACTAATATCACAAATTATATGATTTAAGGTCATTATATTATTTAAAAAATAAATTAATATGAACACCTAATACATTTTTAATTTGTTATATTAAAAGTGAAAATACTGCAAAGACGTGGCTTTAGGGTTTATTTGATTTCCTAACCTTTATTCGCAAAGTTCCTGCAATGTGATATCTTTGCTCAACCTCACCTTACATAGTAGAACTTTGAGAATCCTTCCTAGTCCTACCCTCCTAATACATATTTATTAATATGTGTTAAACTGATTTGACATTTTCTATAGTATTGCTTTTGGAACATGTGGTGTTAAACTTTATTTGAGTGGTAATTATTAATTTTTTTATAATTTTTTTAGGCCCTTGCAAGTTAAATATACAAGTGAATTTATTGTAATATTTTATTATTTAACCTAACGACAATTTCTTAATTTTGACCTTAAGGTCTTTTGAAATTGGGTGTTTATACCCTTTCTACTTTATTGATAGTTGTATAATTCTATTTGTTTAACAAGATTATTTTGTTGTTTATGAACTTGCTACTAGTTATTTTTGTTTTTTTGAATCATATGTTAATTTTGTTTATTTTTAGAAGGAATTGTGAAATCCAGTATGTTATCAGAGCAGATGTAAATCTCTATAATTCATTTGCTTAAATCTTCATAACTCATTTGCTTATCTTCAACAATTCATCTTCTACCATAGTTCCAAAGAGCAATATTTTTTAGGAGCAATATTTTTTAAAACCAATTTTTTCTTATTTGATTAGTGTGAGAAACCCCTACAACCTATGCACAACGATGAGCAGTCTCCTCCCAACCATGATCACTCGTAAAGCTGAGAACTATGCTTAGCAATAGGGAACTTAACACACACCCACCCCCTCACACACTTGCCCATGCCATGATTTGAACCTTGGACCTCCCGAAGAATAGTTAAATCTCGAACCGTTGCGTTGTCCCCCTAGACTATTTTTTAGAAGCAATTACTGGAACTTTTGTATGCCACTGATAGTTTTTTTAAGGGTCAAACCTTAGGTGGACTTGGATCACGAGAATCTCACATGGTTGCAACAATTTTATTTTAGGGAAATATTCACTGACACTTTTCTATTGCCTCTCTCGATATTCAATTCATTGTTTGTCTATTTATTTTTGACCATATGGATGCCCTAATTGTTAGATTGATTTTTTTGAGGTTGTTTGAAAAGCTTATTCTTCGAGCCAATTTCTATTCCTTTTTGCCTCCCAACTACATCTATGTCATCCACAAACATAACGCACAAGGCATTTTTCAATAGGCATCAGTTGATGTTGTTTGAAAGGCTACTTGGAGCATTTCCATTTGTGCTAGAATATTTTGGCACCTTTTCCAGAGTGGACACATGGGAGTGCTATTATGCTTTTGTGTATATATTTAGAAAAACCAGGGGACCATGTGAATGACATGATTGATGCAAAAAGAGCATGAGTTGATTCAATGTTAATGATTGTGTTGGGTTACAGTTAGAAAAGGGGACACGTGTCACCTCTAGCATGAGGTTGCATGCTTGAAATGCACAATGAAGATCATGCACCTCCCCAAGATCATGTGCTTATTGCACTTTGTGACAAGATCGCACAATAGAGAAGGGTGGATTAAATCAAATGATCGAAGAAATGCCATGCCAAGGATTTGAGTTAACCTCAATAAAGACTACAATAGTTAAGAACAATAATGATAGCCTCATCGTTATAAGTAGTTAGGTGCATGATCCCATTGAATCACCATGGCCAAACTGAGGAATGAAAAACATCATTTCGTGCATAAGAACAATGAGGAGATTGGGAAGTATATTTGAATGAAGAAGCTTTCACATGTGAGTAAAATCACCAACATTGAGGTAAGAAAAACCTTGACACATGCATTAACTTTTTGGTGCCTAAGGAAGAAAACAACCAACCCTATTACAATTCCAATAATTTGTGGATTTATTGGCACCAAAAAGAGGGAATCCCTATCACTTTCATTGTTTAATGACAAAATAGATTAAAAAATAAAATCATTGCAAGAAAGACTATAGCAGAGGAAAATGTACTAAGAAAGCTAAAAGACTAGTGGGGGATCCTCTAGCATTAGTAGCCTAGTGTAAATGTAATGCATGTATAAACTATGCTAACTAGGATCATCATAGCATCCGAGTGGATCCCCTGAATCGATATGCATTAGGCATCCAAGCATATGTAAACAAATAATAATGAAGTCAAGCAACCACACAACCAAGCACTCACAAACACAAATAAAAACAAATGATATAAAAAAATACAGAAGAAATGACATAATGATGTTGATCATATGTAGTATCTTTTTAGATGCATTATATTCATTGGTTCCTTTAGTTCATTTCCATCAAGTGTAACCTGGTGGTAAGCTCCTGAACTATACGTGTCGGTTATGACAAATAGACATAGCTAGTTTGGTTCAAGTTTGTTTGTTAGTTGTTTTTGGCATTGGTGTTTTTTCTATTCTCCTTGAGAACTAGGTCATTAACTTCGAATGCTTGGGGTCAAAATTTCTTACCATAGGCTCCCTTAATCCCTTTATGGTAGATTTGTAGGTGTTCCAAGGCATGAATGCTCCTTTCATCAATGAGCTCCAATTGGATAAGGCAAGCATGACATTACTCATCACCAATAGAAAAGTCTTTTAGTAGGATTCATTGGAATGACACTTCTAGCTTGAAAGGAAAGATGACTTCAGGGCCATAAATCAATGCATAAGGTATTGCCCCTATTGGGGTATGCACACTAGTGTGATAAGCCTATAAGGTAGTATATATATGAAGGTGCCAATCTCGACCTATCTTATTTTTAAGTTTCTTTAAAATTTTGATAAAATTTTTGTTAGAGGTTTTGGTTTGTCCATTGGCTTGTGGATAGTACGGAGTTGACCATTTATGTTGTTATTATTTTAAGGAAAGGCCAACTCCCCATGTGTGTAGGTCTATTTAACCCAAATCTTATATACTTTGTGTTGGTAAAATTATAATTAGTTTAACATCTCTCCTTCCTTCATCTCCTTGTCTATTTGAATCTTTTATAGTAATAATAATGAAAATCGTCTCAAGTAACAACCTAAACGGTTTA
This sequence comes from Wollemia nobilis, assembly GCA_028583015.1. NCBI lineage: Eukaryota > Viridiplantae > Streptophyta > Pinopsida > Araucariales > Araucariaceae > Wollemia > Wollemia nobilis. Next base: position 1,818,024 of record JAQPPZ010001004.1, on the reverse strand, counting down.
GGCTTTTCTTTGGGAGGTCCAAAGTTAGACTCTGTGGTTGTGTTATAAATTCCCTATTGATAAGCTCAGCTACCCCCCTTATGAGAGATCATGGTGGGATAGGAGCATTGATCTTCGAGGTTTCTCACACTAACCATATATATATATATATATATATATATATATATATATATATATATATATATATATATATATATATTATATATATTTGTTTAAAAAGTTTTGGGGACAACGTAATGGTTTGGGCTTTGGCTCTTCTTTGGGAGGTCTAAGGTTCAAACCATGCCATGTGTGTTAAATTCCCTATTGATAGGCTCAACTCTCCCTTTATGAGAGATGATGGCAGGATGAGGATGCCCAACCCCTAAACATGGGGTTTCTCACACTAACCAAATTTAAAATAATAATAATAATAATTGAAAAAAAAAAAATCATGATAAGCTCAACTCTCCCCTTTATAAAAGGTCATGGTGGAAAGGAGATACCCAACCTTATTTTAATAAGTTCTCACACTAACCACAATTAAAAAATAAAAAATAATATTTATTAAATTTAATGTAATCTGATATTAAAAAAATAAAAACTAGTCACGCCTTTGTTGTTTTCTTCCACCCGAGCAACATCCACGAGCTTTTTGTGATCATCATTTTCGTAAAAGTTGAGTTGTTCTCTGTTTGTGTATTTATTATATGTATTTCAAGATAAGACGGAGAACCAGTAAAATTCATATCAACAATTGCAGGTCGGTAAACATCATTTCACTAATACAGGCTTTCCGCATTCTCATGATAGCATTTCATTTCGATTTCCTTATTTGTGAGGTTCTCCTCTTAAACTTATCCTATCATTACATTGGCGTTTATTCATAAATAGCCAAATCAGGTATGGGGTTCATATATGAGTAGAAATGGTTACCGGAAACCTGCATCACCCTGGTATCTGTCTATTATTTATATTTGCTTTGAATACAATTATCACAATTTTGCACTCGGTCCCATTGCCCATGCACATTGCATGTTTCACTAGATTGGAGGGTAACCTAAGAAACTACTTTGCTTTTACTTCACTCATCTCATCTGTCAGGCGTATCATGCTTCAACTATGAACTTAATGTGATCAAAGATTCAAAAGGACCTGGTTGAAGATGATGTTCAACATTTCATATGTAGATGAAGAATTCATTAGGATTTGCGAATCCGTCCGTTAAATCTTCACACCTTGTGTTTTTAAACTGTCTTGACCAGAGAAGGATAAAACACAGAAAATTGATGATAACGAAGTTGAGGATCCACCCACTTTTATGTTTAGGCATGGGCGACAAGGGCTTTGGCAATGGTAGAGAAAATAAGTTTGCTGACTACACCGACCGTAATAATCATAAAAAACATGCTTATTATCAGAAAATGTTGAAGACAAATCCAAGCGACCCTCTGTTCTTAGCAAACTACGCTCTCTTCTTGCATGAGGTATGTTCAATTATATCCATTACTGTTTCAAGCCTGAACGGTTACATTTGGTTTAAAAGAAATAATCGTATTTTGTTACAGGTTGTAAGTGACGTTGTGAAAGGAGAAGAATACTACAAGAGGGCTATATTGGCAAGCCCTAGCGATGGATATTTGTTGTGTGTGTATGCCAACTTTATATGGAAAATTGAAGATGATCCATGGCGTGCTCAAACCTACTTTCAACAATCTGTGCAAGCTGCTCCAGATGACTGGTCTGTAGTTGTCTTAGTTTTTTTTTTTTTTTTTCTCCCTTTTTTTTGAAAGAATTTTCTTCCATTGTGTTGAGTTCTAATCAGTAAGATGATGGGAACTAAGATGCAGCTACGTTCTTGCGTCGTATGCCAATTTCCTGTGGAGTTTAGAAACCGAGGAAGACCAGTCTTGATTCTTAATATAATCGTGGGAGAATGTTATGGTTGCTGTGTTGAAGACTTCAAATTTGATGCCTATCGTTAGCAATCCGTGTTGTTATTAGGTCGTCTCACTGTATTCTGAGGGGAAAGTTTATTTTCTAATAATATTATTTGAATAGTAATAATATGATGTGGAGAGACTGAATGGTAACTTTGGAATAAAACAAATAGCGTTGAGTTTATTTACATGGTTTGGTTTGGATCTAGCGAGTAGGATTGTGTTGGAATGGAAGAGGAACTATACAATAGTAGTGTTTATAAAATAGCCAAGGGTTTGGATCTAGCGAGTAGGATTGTGTTGGAATGGAAGAGGAACTATACAATAGTAGTGTTTATAAAATAGCCAACTATCTTGAGAGCGTCAGATGTAAAAATTTAAAATATGATTGTTAATAGGGTTTTGGTTGAAGGTGAAGAGGTTTAGAGATGTAGAATTTACATATGGATATTAATATTGTGTTTACAGTAAAGGGTAGGAACCAAAAGTTTTACACTTTTGAAGGTATATTTTTAAAAGTATATTAGAATTACAGTAATTTTTAAAAGTATATTAGAATTACAGTAATTGTACTGTTAAAGAGTTTTAAATTAAGTTTGAAATAATAAAGGTTTAAATACATATATAGTTATTAAGTAGTTGTATTATAAATAATATAATATAAGTGAAACTACTTTACATAATTTATTACAATTAAAAAATAATAATGATTAAATTGTATTAATTATAAATACAAATTAGTTATTTTATTAAAAATATTAATAATTAAATTATTGTAAATGGTATTAGTTCAACCGTTTAAATTTTTTAACTTTCAACTAAACTCAAGTTTAAAAGTTCAAATCAGATCATCATGTAATATGGGTGGGATTATCATCTCATAAAACCTATTAGAAATAATGATTAAATTATATTAATTATAAATAAAATGATTAAAAATTAATTGATCATTTAAAAAAATTATTATATTAGATTAAAATAAATTCTGCTTGCAAAAGACCTAAGTTCTTCATTGTTCGTGGCCCTTCCCAGGCCTTGTAGTTTTTAATAGAGTAGTGTTCCAACCTGTAGATCATTTCAATTTCAGTTCTACTCGGATTGCATTTTATAGTTCCATTAGTATTAATTTTAATCCAACCTTCTGGGGGTGATTTCCAACTAGCTTTGTCTTGCCCCTCTTGCACTTTAAATTCTTTCTTCATCATCCCTATATCAGCATGATTTTACACTGCCACAACACTTGTGACTTTGCTCTAAATGACTTGTCAAACGCCATCTAAGTGTACAAAAACCAATCGAATTAGCATTGATAACCATTGCTTAAATAATACAAGGCACGACTTAGATTAGCCCATTGGTTACGGAGTTAACCAGCACAAATAGGAATGGTTACAACGATAGCAACAATATGCTAAATAATAAAATAACCAAATATACCTATACGCTAACATCCCCCCTTTATTACATTATTTTGCAATACATAGAGAACTGTGAAACAATTCAAATTTGACACGTGCAAGTGCCTTAGTGAAAACATCTGCAACTTGAGCATCGGTGGGAATGTATTGCAGGTGAATTCGGTGCCTTGGAATTTCGTCTCAAATGAAGTGACATTGTGTGTCAATGTGCTTGGTTTTCTCATGATGCACTAGATTCTTACCAAGGTTCAAAACACCCTAATTGTCGCAGAACAAGTGTATTGAATATTTTGATGGTTGATCCATACTTGTCAAAATGTGACGCAACCATATCACTTCACACACAGCTTCACATGCGGTGCGATACTCTGCCTCTGTAGATGAGATAGCAACCCCCTGTTGCTTCTTATTGTGCCAAAAGACAGGACCGGATCCAAGATGAAATATATATCCTGAAGTTGACTTACGATCATCATATGACCCGACATAGTCAGACTTCGTGTATCCTTGTAAGAAGAATTTGTCATTCTTCTTATATTTTAGGCCATATTCCATTGTGCCACAGACATAGTGAAGAACACGTTTTGCTGCTTTCCAGTGACTAGTATTAGGTTCCTGTATGAACCTCGAAAGATAGTTGACAGCAAATACGATATTTGACCTAGTATTAGTCAGATATATGAGACTCCCAATCGATTATCGATAGAGAGTACCATCTACCTGAGGTGAATCATCATATCATGATAACTGAAGTCCTGATTCCATCGAAGTTGCCATCAGCTTGCAATCAGTCATGCGATATTTTTCTAACAGTGTCTTGGCATATTTTCTCTGAGACACTTTGATGTAGTGCTCCTTATGGATTACTTCCAGACCAAGACAATAATGGAGAAGTCTAAGATCTGTCATCTCAAAATATTTACACAAGTCTCTTTTGACAGTAGAAATCATAGTTTCTGAACTCCCTGTAATGAAGCAGATCATCAACATAGAGTACAAGCAACACTATCTTAGAACCTTATTTCTTGAAATAAAGGTTTGCATCTGATGGACATCTCTTAAATCCATGCTACAGGAGGTGATTATCCATTTTTATATACCAAGCTCAAGGAGCTTGTTTTAAACCATACAAGGATTTGAACAACTTGCACACTTTCTGCTCTTGGTCGTCCACTTCAAATCCTTCAGGTTTTGTCATGTAGACTTCCTCTTGGATAACACAATTCAAAAAAGCACTTTTTACATCCATATGATGAACATTCCACCCATACTATGCTGCCATAGCACAAAGAACTCGAATGGTGGTCATTCGAGCAGTAGGTGCAAAAGTTTCTTCATAGTCAATGCCTTCCTTTTGCACATAGCCCTTTGCAACAAGGCGGGTCTTATGCTTATCAATTGTCTCATCTGCCTTGTAATTGATTTTGTACACCCATTTGCAGCCAATGGGCTTCTTTTCGTGTGGTAGATCGACAAGCACCCAAGTTTTGTTCTCTTTTAGAGACTTATACTCAGCATCCATAGCAACCTTCCATTGTGGCTCGCTAAGAGCGTCTTGTACAGAAGTAGGTTCATGTTCATTCATTGAAGACATAAAAACCCTATCATAATCTATATCCATATCCTCTGTTTCTCTCTCAAGATCTACAAAAAGTTCCTCAAATTGACAAATATCATCAACCTCGATAGTTTTTGTTGTTGCTCTTTCCTGTCGAGCCATACTGCGAGTATGAGGTCTATCCAAATTCAAATCTGGTGGTGTGGATAACTTTGAGTCTCTGATAGTACTTGTATACCATTTTGGATTCTTATTCTATGGTGATGAAGAAGAAGTAGAAGGACCTTCAGTCTGTGGTGACGAAGGGAACTTCTCATCATTAGATTCCACAATATTTAGGTATACATCAGATGTGCTTTGTGATGTGAAAGCCTCATAAAAAATAACATATTTACTGACATGAATATTCTTGGTCAAAGGATCAATCAAATGATAACCCTTAGAGTACTCATCATAACCAATAAGAATACACTTCAAAGTCTTCTCATCTAGCTTCTTCCTTTTCTCTTTTGGTATGTGCATAAAAGCTTTACATCCAAAAAAGCGAAGATGAGATATGGAGGGTTTTCGACCACTCCATGCTTCCTATGGAGTCATTTCTTTTAGGGCCTTTGTGGGTGTCCTATTCAACATATATACTGCAATGGTGACAGATTTTGCCCAAAATTGTTGCCCAAGACTAGCTTCTGTGAACATACAATGAACCATTTCCATGATAGAACGGTTTCTCCTTTCAACAACTCCATTTTGTCGAGGAGTGTAAGCAATAGTCAACTGTCTTGTGATTCCATGTGCTGTCAAAAATGCAAAAAATTATTTAGAGGTAAACTCCTCCCCTCGATCTGAGTGGAGAGCCTTAATAGAAGTCCCTGACTCCTTCTCAACAAATTTCTTGAATTGTTGGAAGAAACCAAAGGCCTCAGATTTCAGTTGGAGAAAGAAAACCCACATCTTTCGTGAGTAGTCATCTGCAAATAACTGAAAATACCTCTTCTCCCAATAATTGTTTGGTGTGAAAGGACCGCACATATCGGTGTGAATTAGCTCCAAAGGTTTCTTTTCTCTTGTAGAGCTCTTCTCAAAAGGTACTCTATGTTGCTTTCTTGCCAAGCAGTCAAAGCACACTAGCAATATGGAAGAAAGGGAAGGAAGACCCTTTACCATCTCATACTTAGCTCAAGTAAGTATCTAGAACTAAGATGCCCATATCTCTTGTGCCATAGGGAAGTTACCTCCTTGGTAGAGATTTTCATGGCAACATGGGGAGTAGATATAGCATCTAAGGCAAATAAGCCATGCTTATATGAAGTTGTTGCAATGTTCTTACCCATCCTAGTAATAGAACAACACTTCTTGCTATCCTCAACATGAAAGTTCACAACCATATCTTTATCTAGAATTTGTGTGATTAACAAAAAATTATTTGCCAATCCTGGAACATAGAGGACTTTGTCAATCAGACACTTGCCATCAGAAAGAGTGATTAAAACTATACCCTCTCCCTGAACCTTGTAGGTTTTTTCATCAGAAATAGTGATAGGTTTGCCCTCCTTGGCCTCAAATGATTCAAACCACGATTTGTCGCCAGTCATGTGCTTACTAGCACCAAAATCGATATACCATACATGATCCTTTTACTTGGAGGTTGTGGTAGTCATGAGCACCTTATGTGCCCACTCAAAATCTAAGTCAGATTCTTCAACAACAACATCCACCTTGGGTTGCTTGTTCTTGTTTTATGGTTTTTTCTTGCCTTTTTGTTTAGATTGCTTATTCTTGTGCTAACACATGTTGGTGTCATGGTTGTATTTGTCACAAATTTTGGAATATCTCTTCGTTTTTTGAGGTTATTTCCCTTTTGAATCTTTGTGAGAATTTCTTCCCTTCTAAAAATTACCCTTCTTCTTAGAACCTTTCTTGTTGGAGTAGAGGGTTGTATTAGAAGAATCATCTCTTTGAAGTTGGTGTGTCTCCTCTTCTTGAAGCATATTGACCAACTCAACAAAGGTAACTATTCTCTATGATACCTAAAGTGAGGTGATCAACACCTTGTAAGAATCAGGTAAAGTTCTCAATACTATTGAAGTAAGGAGCTTATCATCTATAGTTTCTCTCAAAGAACTCAATATTGCTTTCAATTGTCTCACCCTACTTCATACTTAAACTGTGAAGTTGAGATTGAAGGTAAAGAATGGTGGAATCATTATTTCCCTAATAAATAGTTTTAAGGGCATCCCATGCCTCTTTACCATGTTCTTTGTCAGCTATGTGAGGTTGAACTTCATCTGAAATAGCAAGCAGGATGAGCACTCTTGCCTTACTATCTTTCTTGTCAAATGCTATCTGATCAGCAGTTGGAGGTGTAGCTAATGTGGATCCAGCTACTGGTGAAGGTCTTGTTTTTGTGTCAGAAACAACATCCCATAAGTCTTCCATGAAGGTCTTGTTTTTGGAAAAAAATTACCCCCTTTTCACTTTTTCAGAAAAAAAAAATTTGTTAAGTTTGAAAAATTTCCTCCTAAATGTTTTAAATTTTTTTTCTAAAGTTTAATTAAATAGTTTTTTTCAAAAAAATATTATTTCAAATATTCATTTTTATTTAAAATAATGTTTTTAAAATAAAAATAAAAAATTTAATTAAACTAAGAAAATAATTAAAAAAACATATTAGAAAAAAAAATTAAAAACTTAACAAAAAAAAAATTACCTTTTAATCAAGGCGTGGGGGGAGGTCGGAGGGAGTCGATCCCCTGACCTCGAGCTTTAGCACCTTAGTGCTTGGGCTGCCAGCCAGCCGAGCTAGGCTACTCGACGTGAGTAAGGGCGAGACTTCCCTTAGTCTCCTCCGAGCGACGCGATCGAAGGAAGCGCCGCTCATCCGTGGCTCCTCTATGAGCGACGTGACGATGACACGACTCTACAAAATGAGCAGAGTTGTCTTCTGCAAACCAAACTCCTACAAAAAAAACACCTCAATCCTCAACAAGCTCCGCCTCACCCGATCCTCTGCAGACTGCCTCACTCGATCCACTACAAACTGTCTCAACCACCTCCTACGCATGTCTGTGATGGCCTGCGAGGGAAATATGAGGCAATATGAGGACATTTGAGGGCTAGGATCAAAGTTCAATCCATCCAAAATGACTGAACTTAGCTTTGAAATCGATCCATGGCATAAAAAACTTGCTTCAATGTGTTAAAAAATAAGTAAAATTCCACTGTTTGCAGCAGGGGTGACGCCAACGTTTTGCGGTTTTGAAAGGCAGCAAAAAATATTATCCCACATGCATGGGGGTGAGCGATAATTCAATGTTTATAAGGGTAAACCTTCACCTTAAAGGGTGTCTCCTCTCGGGGAGACTATGCCCGAGAGGACAGTAGGGCTTCACCCGCGTGGGGCCATCTTGGCTGCCACGCTGGGGGAGGTTGTCGATGTTGCTCGCCTCTCGATGCCTCTTGTTGTCATAGCCTGATGCTTCCCATTGCTTGCCTTGCACTCTCGATGCCTTCATCCATTGTCCGGTCGACTGACAAAAATTTTGGTCAGTCTAGTCAAACGAATCCTTAGTCTGATCGTGTTAGGGTCAGTCGAGTCCAGAGTCATCGGTCCAGTCCGAGTTAGGGTCGCGAGTCCCATCATTTGTCTCAGGAAACATGCCCAAGATGCAGGTCCAACCCTACCTCGACTAACATGCCCAGTCGATCATCGTCAATCCGTCCTCGAAGAATGAGCCTCCCAAAAAATAGCTTTGATACCATGTACAAAAACCAATTGAATTAGCATTGATAACCATTGCTTAAATAATACAAGGCACGACTTAGATTAGCCCATTGGTTACGAAGCTAACAAGTGCAAATAGGAATGGTTACAACGATAGCAACAATATGCTAAATAATGAAATAATCAAATATGCATATACGCTAACACTAAGGATGAAAGGTTTCTCTAAAAATTTTGTCATTTCTCTCCAACTTCTCTCCAACCACACTTGCCACCAAATGAATTTTAATCCAATCTTCCAACTGATACAAAGAGCTTTAGATTTAAATATATCCCTATTCCATATTTCTCAAATATTAATTCGATTCAAATCATCATTAGCTCAAAATTTATAATATAAAGACCATCGCTCCTAGATCTGACGTGTAAATGGGCATTCAAACATCAAGTGGTCAATTTTTTTCTTACTCTTTTAGAATAAAACACAATGAGATGGACCAACTCTTCCCCTACATCTCAGATTATCAAAAGTAAGAATTCTATTATGCATGAACTACCAAGCAAAGAAGTTTACTTTCGATCAACCCTTGGACTACCAAATATTTCTCCAATCCTCAACCTGATATGCATGAGGAGGAGGTTCTAGAAGGATCTTATCATATCCATCCTTCATTGTGTAGACTCCAAGGCTCCCATAGCCCCAAGCTAATTCATCCTCCTCATCTCTACCTGTGAGAAATATTTTTGCCAAGATTTGAGTCATGATGGGTGTCAATTCCGGAGGGATTGGAATTGGCCACTCATCCAACTTCTTAAATTGCTTAAAATTATAATCCCCCAACTGACTAGTGTTGAAATAACTTTCAATCTGGATCCAACCCCTACTTTCCATGGTTGTTTTTACTTGTTGCAGTTTTGGGAATTCAACAATGATAGGTGGGTATTGATCCCATGAATCTATCCAAAATCATGCCTTCTCCCCTCTCCCTACTTTCTAAAATAATCCATCTTTCACTACCTGAGATCCTAACTTTAGAGCTTACCACACCAAGGACCCATTACCATCCAAAGGAAAATGACTCACCTCATTCGGGTTCACCTATCCCAAATATTTACTAGTTAAAACTCTACTAAATAAAGAAGTTGGTTGGGAAATCCACCTCCAGTAAAGCTTTCCAGCCAAAGCTTTATTATTTAACTCTAATCTCCTCAATCCCAAACCTCCCTTTACCTTAGGTTGGCTTACTTTCTCCCAACCTACTAAGGCCCATTTCCTCTCTCCTTTTACTCCTTCCCATAAAAATTTTCTAGCCATCTTGTCTAACTCTTTCCATATGGTATGTGGGGCAACAAGGATAGAAAATTTATAAATTGACATGGCCTGAATGATTGACTACAAAAAAGTTAATCTACCCCCATAGCTTAACCATTTGTGAGACCAATGATTAATTCTTTCTTTGATACAATCCAAAATATTCCTCCAGATATCTATTTTTAGTTTTTTAAAATGCAAAGGGACCCCCAAATATACCACTGGGAGAGAAGTCCTCATGAATCCCAAGATCTCTAAAATTTTGTCCTGAAGCCTTCGATCAAGATTGAAAAATACCACTTTGGATTTTTTATCATTGATGACTTGGTTTGTGGCCCTAAGGTAAACATTAAGAGTATCTCTAATCATTCTTGCTTCCCTAAAGTTGGCCACTCCCACCAATCCTATGTCATCCACAAACTGTAAGTGAGTCAAAACTTCCTCACCCACCTTGATACCTATTAGCAAACCTTGTTGTCTTCTCCTCAAGATGAGTCTACCCAAGCCTTCAACCAATATGAGAAAAATATAAGGGGAACAAGGATCTCCTTGATGAAGGCCTCGAGTAGCTCCAAACGGTTGCGAGGGAAGGCCTTTGATTAACACTGAGTATGTCGGAGTAGAAACACAACTCATGACCCATTCTATCCAATCTTGAGAGAAATCGAAGGCTACCATCATCCTTGACAAGAAGCTCCACTCCACCCTATCATAAGCCTTTGACATATCCAATTTTATGAACATTCCCCTATTGCCAGATTTTTGCATTGAGTGGATTGCCTCCTGAGCTAGAACCACACCATCCAAGATCTGCCTACCCTCTATAAAACCCCCTTGCTCCGAGGAGATAATGCTATGTAGGAGAGGTTTTAGCCACTCAACCATTACCTTTGTGATTATTTTATATATGACATTGCATAAGGCAATAGGTCTATAATCTGAAATATGCACCCCCTCCTCCCCTTTTGGAATTAAGGCAATGAATGTATGATTTAATGCTTTAAGCATTATTTTACTACCTCTAGACTCCTCTATAACAACCATTACATCCTCCTCCAAGTTGTCCTAGAAGGTCTAAAAAAACTCAATTGGAAAGCCATCTGGACCTGGTGTTTTTTCGATACTCATTCCAAAGACTACTTTCTTTAGTTCCTCTCTATCAATGGGTTTAAGTAGGGCCCGATTTTCTTCTTCAGAGATAATAGAGGGTATGACAACAAGAACTTCTTTTTGAGCCTCTTCATCTTGCACCATACTTTCCTTAAACAATTTAGCAAAATAATCCATTGAATGGAAATGCATACCTAGGATTGTATCAAAGGAGTGCTCATTCTCATCCTGAAGAGCTTCCATCTTGTTCGTCTATCTCCTAGCACAAGTAACTCGATGGAAAAATTTGGTGTTTTTATCACCTTCTAATAACCAAGTGGTTCTTGCTCTCTATTTCTAGTAGATCTCCTCTTGGTTGTCAATGTCCTCAACCACTTTACGCAATGCATCATCCTCTTCTTTGAGTTGCTCTATAATTGTTCCTTCCCTGAAGTGTTTTTGAACCTCATCCCATCTGGCCACCAATGGAGCTCTTTGGACCTGGAAGTCTATCTTGTTAGCTCACCTCCATTGTTTCAGTTGATCCTTGACATAATGAAGTTGTTTGTGGAATCTAAACATTGTTGTCCCATATGTTGGGCATCCCTCTTCCCACCACTATGGAATTTTCTTTCGAAGTTCCTCTTTTTGTAACCAACAATTTTCAAATCTGAATGGTTTGTGATGTTGCCCTATCTTAATCCCCCCTTCCAATAGAATGGGGAAGTGATCTAAAACTGGACCCTCCAAAATCTAAAATTTTAGATTCCATTTCACAAATGCCTCCTCTGAAACCAAAAAATGGTCTAACTTCACCTTCCTTGCTATGTGGCTCCCTCCTCTTATTAGTCCAAGTATAGTTGGTTCCAGGATATTTAATATCCACCAAGTGTAATGCATGGACTTGGGCAATCATAATTCGATCCCCTGGATCCAAAATTGGGGTTCCCCCTTCCTGGTCTCTAGATGATAATTTAGCATTAAAATCCCCAGCAATAATCCAGTCTAACTCCTCCCTCGAGACTCTCATATTATGCACCACTTTCCATTGATGAATCTAACCATCTAGGTTTTGAGCCCCATAAAAATTTGTGATTAAAACCTGCTCAACTATCACATTGTTCCTAAAATGTGATGTGAGGACACCCCTCCAAGCTATATGTTCTATTGTCGTCCATTCAAGAGAGTTCCAAAAGGTAACTATCCCCCTTGAGGCCCCTTGGGCAGCCACTTCCATATGACCAACACCCCTCCAAAGTCTATTTATTATTTTACACATAAGATCCAATGATATTTTTGTCTCCTGGATAAGCAAAAAATATGTTTTACTTTTTTCTAAGAGTCTTCAAATAGCATATTGATGGGTTCTACTATTTAAACCCCTAATATTCCATGATTGTATAATCATTGGTTACCTTGAGACCAGTAAGAGTCTATTGGCCTCACCAATCCCCCAGTGATCAGTTTATCTCCTTGAACTACTATCAATTCCTTATTTGATTTTCTACCCACTCCTTGAGAGTTGATATTCTTTGATCTCTTTTCCACCTGAGTTATCCCTAGAGTTGGTTTTTCTCTATTCTTTTTTGCTATACCCATGATGACATCCTTAATTATCGATTGCTCTTGGTTATGCACTATCAATACCCCTACAATCTCTGATTGTGGTAACTCACTACACTCTATTACTTGCTCTAGGATAGGAGGAGGTGAAAGAGGGGCTTGAACATGGTTGTTATTATTTTCATTATTCCCATCCACTCCTTCCATGAATTGTTCTTCTTCCTAGTCCACTAGTATCTTGAATATCTCATACCTATTTGAGGGCTTGAGTTGGGTTTGCTCTTTTCCAAATTTTTTATTTTGCCTTCTCCTTATTTTGGGTTGTTCAAAACCATCTCCTTGTGCTTCTCTGCCCTGAGAAATATTGGTTGTTTCTTTATTGACTATTGACTTATCCTCCTTAGGAAGATTTGACATTCCTAGAGGAGCCTCCATTTTTGTGTTCATATTGTTTGGGCAGGACCGAGCCAAATACCCATATTTGTGGTAAACTCTACACCTGAAGGGCAACACCTCATAATCCAGTTGTTGAATCCAAGATATACCTACAAGTTCGAGTTCAACCTCTATGACAAAGGTTGGCTGAGATCCATTTCCATGCATAATCTAGCATAAACTGTTGTGTTTCCTTCCATTGTGTCTCTAGAAACACCCAAATATCTTCCAAGGGAATTACCAATGATTTCCAATACCTGCTCACTCCAGAACTCCATTGGAAGTGCATACAAATGGATCCAAATCGAGACAACAATGGGTTCAATTCGAGGATCAAATCCCACTCTCCAGGGCTGAACAAATAATCCTGTCGGACCATGATTCCTCTTTTTCAATTTAAAAGCCCTATTTCTATCAATAAGTGAGGAAAAACTAACAATAAAATATCCATTACTAATAAACCACAAAGAATACTCACCAAGAGGCTCCCAATTTTGTCGAACCCAAGAATGCAAAAAACTTAGGGTAGGGCGAATACCCATGAATTTATAGATTAGATCATGATTGGCTCTATACAAGACTATTTCTTCTACCATCCTTTGCTCAATGACAATATTTGGCCTTGATTCTAATTGTGGCAAGCATCCATTGACTCTTTGAGATGTTGATCTTTTTCCAACAGCCATAAAGAGCATTTTTAATGCAGTTTTTTGTGCTTCTTTAGTCTCTACTGGAGATTTTTCCTTCAACAAATCTGCAAAAGAACTTTGTCTCTCTAAAAGAGGATCCGAAGGTGTCCCCATTGGGCCCTCCTAGGGAAACAATCTTGTCTTCAATCCCGCAGCAACCAGAAAGCACTTCATCTACCCAATTGATGCCCTAGTTTTCTCTTCCATAGCTCCCTACTTTTAAGTTATTTATCAAAAAATTTCAAGTTCAAAAAATAATCATATGGTGTTAGTTCAAATGGTTTGTTAAAATTATTTTAAATTTTATGTGAATTAAATTTATTTATATTAATAATAGTATTAGTTCAATAAACTCTTAAGGAAGAACCAAGGTTCAAATTTTATCTAGTCATATATGTATACTCATCAAGTTATTATATACATAGTCATACAATCATAATAATAGTCGAATATTTTAAATTCTATATAATCTATTAAAAAAACATATTAAAGATGTTAAACATTTTTTATTTGTAAATAAAATTATTATAAAAATAATGGATTCAAACATAACATGAGAGTAAATAAAAAACTACTCTACTAGGGTTTGATGAGGAAAAAATACTCTACTAGGGTTTGGGTTTGTCGTCATTCATAAATTTGGTTGCTTTGCTTTTGGATACTAATATTACCTCCAATTAGGTGACTTCTCTCCTTCGTAAAGCACTTACTGATATTGTTGGTGAATTAGTTCAAGAAAATTTATTGTTCGATCCACTTTGCAAAGTATTGGCCATGTTGATGTTATTTGTTTACAAGAAGTTAAGATCTTTGGTTTTTTGTTAAATGTTTCTCTCAGCTATATTGCAGGTTCTTTTATGTATTTCACTACTCACCATGAATATGGACAGGGTGATGCTTCTATTTTTATCTCCTCTAAACATGAGGATTATCTACTTAGATCTGGTAAAGATCCTTCTCATCATGTGGTCTAGATTTTGTTGAATATTAATGGGAACACCTTGGGCATTACAAATATTTATACACCTAATGATGGGCCTAGTCGCTCTGCCCTTTGGTGGTACCTATTTGATCACTTATCGATGGCATATTGGCTTTTTTATGGTGATTTTAATATGGTTGAGCATACTGAAAACAAAGTTGGTCGTCCCTCGATGCGTTGGTGTGTTAGAGAACATGAGGCCTGGTTTTTTCTTAAATGTAGATGGGGTCTATTTTATCTTATTTTATGCCAGTGCAATTGCATGCCTCCACCCTAGTTCACGGTGTCCAATTTTCATATGAGTAATGACAGATCCTGCAAGCACCTTGATCAAGTTATGATGTCAAATCAATAATTTTCTTATTCTCCTCCATCAATAATAAGATTTTGATGGTTTGGGATCAATTTTTGTTGTCAGATCATTTCCTGGTTTCCTTTTGTGGAATGTGACTGCTCTCCTTCACCAATATTTTGGTTAACTTCTTACCAATCAAGCATCTAAGGGGTTGATCAAAGGTATTCTTTTGCTTGACATATCCATCTAACTTATTAATGGGCACTTTGTGGATGATTATTTTCTCACTATCAATGAGGATGAGGTTTTAGTTTCAACTACTTTGGTTTGTTTGGACACTTTTTGTAAGGCCTCAAGTTCCAACATCTAATGGTCTAAATCTCTTTGTTTTTGCCTTAATTCTTCTTCTATGCCTAATTGGCTTAGATATTTTTTATAGCATTGGATTCAAAGGGGTGAGTGTTTTAAGTTATTAGGAATCCCCTTTGCTTTTGATAGCTCACCCTCTGAAATTTGGTAGTATGTCGATAATTTTTAGATTTGCACAAAGATTCTTGCTACCACCCATGTTTATTACTCCTCCTATTGGGTCCCTTCTAAGAAATCTTATAATAAGTTGGACAGACTCCTTAGGATTTTTTTTTAGGCCAAGGGGAAGAATTCATGTTATTTTCATTGAGTTTCTTGGGATATCTGTTGCACATCTACTAATAAGGGTGGAATGGCCATCATTAATATTTACAAGTAAAACATTTCTTTATGTGCTAAGTGGGTGGTTAAAGTTATTGAAGACCCTAAAGCCTAAAAGGTTTTGATTCACCATTGTTTTTCTTCAAGGCTACCTTATGGGCGCAAAGCTTGGGCTAATATTGACCTTCATACTCTCATCATTACTTTTGCTCTAGTTAAGATTTAGGGTTCCTTTGTTGTTAAAAGTATTTGGTGGGATTTTGAGGTGATGAAACCTCATCTTCACTAGATTGGTGATGGTTTTCATAATGGTATTTCATTTAATTCTCATAATATCTAGTGGTCTCCTATTTTGTCTAACTCTTCAATTTTTCTTGTTAATATGCTAGGGATTAAATCTTTGAACATGTTTTGCAAAGGCTTCTACTTTATTAAAGATTTAATGCACTCTCGAGACTGGATTCCTTAGCCTAATATAAAAAAAAATTAATCTTCAAAATTTAGATCTTCCTTCTACTCTTAAGATTCAAGAGCTTATACCTGATGTCATGCTTCATAAGCTCGACCTTCAATCCCCAAGTGCTTGGTGGAGGGATTGGCATTGGAATGTGGATACTTATTTCAAGAACTACTCTTATTTTTTGCTTTATCAGCTTCTTAGTCCTATTTCCCCTGTTGTTGACAAACTCAATGAGATATGGTAGGCTCACTCTACCTCCTATACTTGGATTGCTCATCTGAACCATATTTGGAAGTTTAACCTCAATCCAAGACTACCTTTTTTCTTTGATCTCTTATTTATCAAGAGCTTCCTATGAGAGAGAGACTTAGTAGGGTTGGTCTTCCTAATCCTAAATGTATGACTTGTGGTCAATTTGAGACTTTTAAACATCTATTTTGGTTCTACCGTCGTGCTCAATTTACCTGGTCTTGGATTCACTCATTGTTTAAGTCCTTTCATCCTGAATTCTTCAGATGGTAGATGATCTTTTTTGGAGATAATAGTTATTGTCATGCTTATATTGCTACTCTGTGGAATTTCCTTAATGCTATTATTTGGTTTTAATTTTGAAAAGCTAGGAATTTTTATGTATGTTCTGGAGATTCAATTTCTAGTCATTTTTCTATGCATGAAAATATTACGATGTTTTCTGTTGTTACTATTCAAATCCATTCATAGGCTTCCAATTTGACTCATGAGTTGATGCATTTGATAAATCTTATCAAGTACTAGCACGAGGCTTCATGCACTATCAACAAGATTTTACCTAACCTCCCTCTACCTCAAGGTCCCTCTATTTCTATGTAGTAGGTCGAGAGAATGATGTTTTCTAGCCTCAAGTCATTCGATCAGTACCCATAACAGGGCTCGACCCTTTTCCTAATTATGTTGTTTATTTTCCCTTTTAAGGGCTAGATTTATTTTTGGCCTTGGGTCTCATCTTTACAGTTTGATCATTTTGGTGGCCTTGAACCCCGACCTATGATTTTTCCAACTCCCTTTTTATTATAACCTCTTATTTTTATTGAATATAATTGTTGGTTCCAATAAAAAATATAAAAATAATTATTAAATTATATTAATCATAAACAATAGATGTTAAAATCAATTAGTAGTGTTATTGTTGTTCTCCATGTTTCAATACCAAGGAAATTTATCACAGTTGAAGGGACCATGGTAGGGAGTCTAGACCATGTTTCTATACTTAGATATATCTATCACGCTTATGAATTTAAATTTTTAACTAGAGATGTGTTTTTTTTTTTAAATAATAAATATTAACATTACTTTAAAAATATAATTATTACACGTGAATCTAAATTTTTAAATAGAGGTGTATTTTTATCAAAAGTAATAATAAATGTTAAAATCAAGCATTTACCAAGAAAAGATTTGGTTTCAAACCTTAGGGGTGCCAATTTGCAAAGGTAGTAGTTTACTCTGAATCCTCTGAGTGCGTGTTAGACCAATGACAATGGTACATATCCTGAGCGACCGATGGTCTCCCCCTCACGTTAGGTCAATAACAACGAGGTGGAATAGAATTTTTGGGAGCAGCCCATGTGGTTTGAATCCTACGCTTAACAATTACTAAAGCTAGTGTGGTTGTAACCAACTCCCTATGTATCTAAAAATAATAATAAATGTTAAAATATTTTAAATAATTTTATTTTGTTTTTGTTTTAAAATAATATTTAATATGTTATATAGGATTGGATTGAAACAGGTCCCACCCATACCTCACTTATATATATTATGACCATAAAGTGATATAAAGTGGTATCACAACTTGATAACTAGACATATATTACTTGGCAAGATTCAAACTTTAATTTTGTCTTTGAAAGTTGAGAAATTTAACCCAATGAACTAATGTCATTTGATATTTGATATATATTTTAGTAGTGCTTATATATATCTTGTAATAAGATTTATATTTATTAAACAAAAGATATTAGCTTAGCTAGCTAGTTTCCTCAACATTGAAAGAGGAGACCTACATTCAAATCTTGCCAAGCAATACATGGATAATATTCAAGTCGTTAAAATACCATTATGTGGGTGATGATGTAATACAGATAAGGCTCATTTCAATCCAATATAATTAATTTAAAAAAATAGTTATATTTATTATTTTAATTAATCAAATTCTAATTAAAAGCTAAGAGTGAGTGTGAGTCAAAAAGGAAGAAACATGAGCATTTCAATCCCATATAATCAATTGAAAAAATAGTTATATTTATTATTTTAATTAATAATTATTATTTTTTTAGTTTTGGTTAGTGTGAAAAATCCCTACGATCCACGTTCAGGGTTGGGCATCGTCATCCCACCATGACCTCTCATATAAGAGGGAGAGTTGAGCTTATCAATAGAGTCCAAACACACAACCATACACACACCTCCTCACACATCCATTTATATCGTGGTTTGAACCTTAGACCTTTCGAAGAAGAACCAAAGTCTGAACCTTTGCATTGTCCCTCCTTGGGACTAATTAATCAAATTTTAACTAAAAGTTAAGATTGAGTGTGAGTCCATAACAAGGAAGAAGCATGAGCAGGAAGTAGGAAGCACTTAGGTACCCGTTGTTCATAATGAAAAAGAGATCATACACCCATTCAATGATAAAAGAGGAAGCACTAGTAGGAAGTAGGAAGCACCACTCAATGACAAAAGAAATAGCATGAGCAAGAAGTATGAAGTACTCAATGACAAAATAGAAAGCACAAGCAAGAAGTACTATCTAGTCTATGCCTTTTGGGTACACCGTGGTTTGAACATTGGACCTTCCTCAAAATATGCCAAAGCCCTAACCATTGTGTTGTCCTTATTGAACACAAAAATGTATAATACATTATATAATACAATATTTATGTTAAAAGTTATCCATTTTAATAAAAAATATTTAAAATTTTATAATTACTCATCCTAAATTTTACTTTTATGACTTAACTAACATCAACTCTTAGTGAAACATATAAATAAAAGGAAATGAAAGAAAGAAGAAAAAGAGAGGTATCTTTTGTACATCAAAGTAATAAAAGGAAACATTTTAAGTTGAAAAGGAAGCTTGTATAAGAACACAAATGTTAATTATGTTGATGTAAAATTTTATAGGTTAATGATTATATAAATATAGATAAATAGATAGAGAGGTATTAGTCATAAATAAATCAAAATAAATTAAAGGTTTGAGTTACTAAATATTAGAAAGAAATAAAAGAAAGAAGCATAGAGAGGTGTTTTTTATACATTCAAAATTAATAAAAGGATATATTTTAAGTTGACAAAAAAACAAAATCTGTATGATCAAACTCCATTCAACTAGAAGAGGTTAAGGTTTGAAGATTTGAGTTACTTAAATATTAATTATTTAAATGAAATTTTGATGTCAACCTTAACTATCAAGAAAAAATTGAATTGAACTCTAGTGGGAGAGATGCTTTTTTGCACATCCAAAGTTAATAAAAAAAATCATTTTAAGTTAAAAAAAGAGACTTGTATAACAACACTCCATTCTAATTAGTTACAAAGAGGTTAAAGGTTTTAAGGTTTGAGTTATTAAATGAAGGTTTAAGGCTAGGATTAAAATTTGAGGGGTAACTTTTCCATGTTAAATATATATTTTTTGATGAAATGGCTTTATTTGTATTATATATAAGCTGTATTATATTAATTCATTAACTAGAATATTATAATATTATGGTGCTAACACTGTCCACCAACTAAAAAACAAAATGAGGTGGATAAGGAGTAAAGCATCTATAATTGAATATACATAAGAAATGAAGCTAATAGCCACAAAACGACTTTAGCTATATACTATTGGAATACAACAAATATCAACACTCATCTATGGGAGAGTCTGTTATAAGGAAAAATTCTAGGCATGTCTTATGTGATATCTTTTGAAGTCTTCAAAGAAGAAATAGAAGTAATCAAAACCTGAACTTGATCATCATTGTTAACTGCCTTCTTTTTAGTTTTCTATTGGACCTTTTGAAGATCTTGAACCATATGAGAAAGTTGATGAAGTTTGTCAATAACATCTTGTGGTGTGCTAGAAGTTCCATAGACATGGGAATGAATGCGTCCCACATGTAACAAAATATCAAAGGCCAAGTCGCTAAAACTATATTCCATGGAGGAGCAGATCCAGTAAACACCTTTTTGCATCTACACTTCCAAATGTGCTTGATAAGGATGAGTCTACAAACATCCTAGAGTTTGGGGCACTAATCCAACTGAGAAAAACCAAGCAAAGAAAGCTTTCAAGATCTAGTGAAAGAGGAAAAAAGAAAAGTGTAGAAGATATCCCAAAACTTTTTAGCCATGTCGTAAAACCAAAACAAGTGAATAAAATTTTCTAAAGCATTACAAAAATTGTATTTATGGGAAATGTGTAAAATTGAAGCAAACTTTCAAAATTTGGATGTTTTTAATGCAAAATTCACTATCTAAGAAGTTGATTTTTTGATTCAATAGGAACTTTCCAAATTTGAGTAGCAAGAGACTTCCATTGGGCATTGGTATATGAAGAACACAAGCTTATACTGAGAGGGGGGGTGAACAGTATAAGACCTCTTTTTACTTTTTCCTTTATACTTCAAAATAGTAAAGCAATATACCCAAAGCAATATCAAAACAATGCACAATATCATCCACAAAGTGACACCAATTTTAACGTGGTTCACCCAGAATGGCTGGGCTACATCCACAAAACTTTTCTCTAAAAGTTATCTCAAAGTTCTTTGGGAATCCTTCCCAATTACAATGTTTATGAGCCTCGGCCCAAAGGAGATACCTTCCCCCAATAGAAATTTATGAGCCTCTACTCAAAGGAGATACCTTCCCATTAAGAGAATACCTTCCAATCTAAATTTATGAGCCTCTGCTCAAAGGAGATACCTTCCCCTCTGCTCTGGAAATGATCCCTCAGAAGATCAACTACCTCTACCTCTTGCCAGCACATGGAACTCCTTTCCATCGAAGACCTCCTGTCCTCAATGCTTAGCCTAAGAGACCTCTGCCTTCTATGATCACGTCCATAATAGCTCAACAACTTGTACCAAACATAGTCAGTCGGTCTAGTACAAGTCTTCCTCTGTCTGTCAGATCTGTCCAACACTTGAACAAATCAATCCTCTACACACAAGCCTTCTCAAAGACTTGCCAAATCTGTCCTCAGGTTCTTCTCAAAGAACCAATGCACCTCTGTCCTCAAGTTCTCTGATAGAACTAACAAACTCAGCTCACAAGTCCTCTGCTAGGACCTGTCCAAATCTGCTCACAAGTCCCCATCGGAACCTGTCCAAAACCTGCTCACAAGTCCCCAAACTGTCCAAAACCTGCTCACAAGTCCCCATCGAACCTGTCCACAACCTCAACAAGCTCACCAAGAAAAACTTTCTTAGTAGGAAATCACAAGGTGAATTGTTAGAGACCCAATGTGATTTGTCAAACTCATAGAAGCATAAAGAGAATTGTTAGAGACTCAATATGTTCTATACTCAACTCCCAATCTCAAAACTCAACTCAAATCAACTCAGCTCAAACTCAATCTCAAATCTGAAAACTCAACTCAAAATCTGAAATGGATAGGATAGAATGCTTTCTTTCAAGAACATGAAACCCCAACAATTGCCAACTATGCAAAGAATCACATAACAATGATACTCATGTTCTTTTCACCATCAATTAGGGCTTCAACAACAATGCTCATCAAACAAGGTTCAATCAACACCATTCAGCTCAAAACACAACCTTGAAGCATTTCACAATCAACATCAAGAAAAGGAAACAAGTAGAACTCCTTTTCTCTCCAATATTGTTTGAACAAAAAGCATCCACCAACTCAACTCACAATAGCATAAAACAACTTTTCAATTCATCAACAAAGGAGTAAGCCCAACACTTTAACCAAGTAAAGAATAGCTTGATTATAACCAATTTAATGAAAGCAAATGTCAATCTCAAAGCTGCCCACTTAAGGTTTCACAACTTCACACAAGAAGCAATTAACCTTAAAACATCATGCTTTCATTTCCATAATCAACCAAAAGCACTCTCAACATTACAAGAAAGATTTATCCATTATACACCTTATTTCTCCCTTATTGTCTCATCAAAAATAAAGTTTATCTCTTATAAGAATGCAATAAGATATTTCAACAACACCTTCAAACTAATATTTTATCAAAATAACAACAAGCTTTAAAACCCTTATTACTCCTAAGCTGTTTTTCTTCTAACAAACTTCGTCCATCCGCAACATACACTTAGCAAAAGATTAAATTCGAAAATACCTTAGCCAACATCAAAAAATTGCTTTGGAGAAATTTGCGCCCGAAATCTAACACCACCCGCTGCGTCCATGATGAAAAACCCTTTCACGTGATTCGAACGCGGAACCTCCCGTTCGGATAGCGCGCCAACAGCCTAGCCGCTACCGGTGCACCAAAGGCACCCGATGAGGTTAAAACCTCACGTTGTTATGCTTGTCCCTTCTATGCCAGGAAAATAAAACATAGTCCTCCCTTCCTTCTGACGTGAATTCGTAGACAACAAGCTCTACGACGGATTCGATAAACGACGAGACAAACGAACGAACAGCGGATACGAAAATCGGCGAAGACACACAAACGATCAACGGATTACGAAAACCGGCGAAGACACAATCGAATTTACAGCGAGCAACTCCTTTCAAAAATCGGATGGGATCAATCTTTGTTTTCATCGAGGGGTATTAATATGAATCCTTGCCATAAGCTCTTTGACGTCGACGAGGAGTTTAACACGTCGACGGAGGTCTTGGCTAGCGCCCACCATGTTAAAACATTTGCGCCATGGATTAGGAGAACCCATTGCAAATAATTAATATTTATTTTAAAAATAATTAAAGGGAACCTTAACAAGGTTTTTAATTATTAAAATAAATATTTCCTCCTGGACCCAATTGCATTAAACTAATGCATCCACCTGTAATCTTTAAACCTGCCAACTTGGGGTTTACAAAAGACCTTTGAAGCTGTCATGCCGAACCTTCATCAAAACAAATTATTTGACATCAAATCAAATTCCTTCAAGAGCTTCTTGACATCAATGACAACTTATACACTTGAGCAAAGGCAATGTACCCAAAGTACCCAAAATTGCCAACAATCTCCCCCTTTGTCATTGATGGCAAACCTTTACTGAAAACACTTCTCAAGAGCCAAAACTGAAACCAACTATGCTAACAAGCGACCAACTGTGCCCACAACCGAGAATCTTCCTTTGAAGTTTTGCTCCCCCCGACTTGAAGCTTTCCTCTTCACTTGAAGCTCTCCCCCTTACTCATATCTCTCCCCCTTTGTCATCAATGGCAAAGGGCCACCTTTGGGGCTCGGGACTAAGAATGAGCCTCTTAGCTTAGTCCCTCCCCCACCTCCTGATGAGGTGATTAATTCTGGGGTGGGAGTAAAACTCCCATTAGGCACCGATCATCATCAGCGTCTATAACTTCCTTGTCGGGCCTTCTCTTGAACTCTTTGTCCATATTCCTGTTCTTGTCACTTGTTCTTGTTCTTGTTCTCATCCCTGTTCTTGTCCATGCCTTGATCCTTGGACCTGATCATGCCACTGTTCCTGTTCCTGTATTCTAGAATTTCAGCTCTACACTGTCTGATTATGTGACCTTCATTGTTGCACTTGAAACACTTGATGATGTTGTTTCTCTGAGGTAAACCTGATCTTTGAATCCACCTGTTCTGACCAAACCTGTTCTGACCAAACCTATTTTGATCAAACCTGTTCCTGTTATTTACCTTGCAATAGACTGCCTTGTGCCCAAACTATTGACAAGAGTAGCAATACCCTTGAAAGAAACTAGCACTTCTGAAATTGTCATTTACCTTCTTCACTTGAGCCATGCAATGTGAAGCCATGTGACCAAACTTATGACAAGCAAAACATCTACCTTGAAATTTTCCTTTATTTGACCTCTTGGGTCTTGAAAACTTCTTCTTCTCATTCTGAATTCTGTTTTCTATTTCTGTGCATCTATCATTCAAGGACTCATGATCTGAAATACTTTCCTCATCAGAACTCTCTTCCTTTTGGAGTCTCTTACTAGACTCTCCAACTTGTTCCTTGTGTGGCTTAACAAAACCAAGGCCTGTTTTATCTGTTGTCTTTCTTTGACCTTTGATGAGTGACTTAACCTTTTTGGAGCTATCTTGAAACCTGTAAAGCTTATCCTTGTACTCTTTAGTTTCCTCTTTCAAAGAAGCCATTTTCTGTTCTAACTCACTATACTCAAGAACCTTAGACTCTAACTCATCCTTGAGTTCTTGTGTCTTAGCTATAGAGAAATCAAGACTTTCTATAAGATCATCTCTCTCCATACAACATTCATCTAACTTATCCTTGAGTCTAGCATTCTTCTTTCTTTCCTTTTTCAAAGCACTAAGAGCATTAATAAGTTCACTTTCAAGATCCTTTATTTGTTTGCTTTCTGAATCATCAAAGCCTTTTTCAGATTTCTTATCACTAGAGGTGCTACCTTTTTCAAAAACCATACAAGCATCTTCCTTATAGTTTTCTGAAGCATCCTCATACATACTAGAAACCAAATCATTATTTGTACAATCATCCTCAAGGTGACCAAAATTTCCACATCTAAGACATTTCATGATAATGAATCTATGTTTCGGTTCTTCCTCTTTTTCCGATATGAACAACATCTCATTTTCATTATCACTTGAAGAACTTTCACTATCACTACTAGAACACTTACTTGCTTTGTCTAGATAGAAACTCTTCTTGTGCTTGTGAGAATACCTCTTTCCTTGATTGTTGTGCTCATCTTTGTTCTTTCTGTGATGCTTATGCTTTTCAGAAACCTTGCTCATAGAATCTTGTTTATCTTCATCACTTTCATTCTTGGGAACAGTACAGTTAGTAGCATAATGACCAAACTTTCCACAATTGAAACATCTTATATTTTTCATACTTTTGTGTTTTCTAGAGAACTTGCCTTTCTTGCTGTAATATGCCTCTTCATCACTAGAAGACTCATCACTATCTTGAAGTTGTTTACCCTTGGATTCCTTGGTAGCCTTGAAAGCTGCCTCTTTCTTGACATCAACCTTCACTTGAGTTCTCAACTCAAATGCTTGCAAGTATACTATGGAGCTCATCCTTTTTCAACTTATCCAAATCTTTAGCTTCCTCAATAGCAGAAATATTTTCACTAAATCTATTAGGAAGAGATCTTAAAATCTTATCACAAACATCATTTTCAGCAAGCTCAAGACCTAAGTCTTTCATGGAGTTAACAACCTCATCCATACGAAGCATGTAGTCACTAATATTTTCATCATCATTCATCTTGAGTTGTTCAAACATACCTTTGAAGTGTCTCAACTTGGCCTTTCTGACATTTGTATCACCTGTATGAACCACCTTCAATTGTTTCCACATTTCACTAGTTGTCTTGCAGTGAATCACTTTGGTGAGATCTGCTTTCTGTAAGCCTTTCAGGATTGCATTCATTGCTTTTGAATTGTTGTGATGTAGGAGCCTTTCTTCTTTAGTATTAGGACCATGTACAGGAATAGTGTACTCATCTTCAATCACTTCCCATACCTCATTACCAAGTGCCATTAGATGAACCTTCATCCTTGCACTCCAAAGACCAAAATCTGACCCATCAAGAATAGGTGTTGCATTGCTACTTGAATGATCCATTGTGTTCTTTACTAGCTTTTCCTTCAAGTTGTTAAACTTTTCGAAGGCACTCTGCTCGATACCAATTGAAGAACACAAGCTTATACTTGAGAGGGGGGTGAACAGTATAAGACCTCTTTTTACTTTTTCCTTTATACTTCAAAATAGTAAAGCAATATACCCAAAGCAATATCAAAACAATGCACAATATCATCCACAAAGTGACACCAATTTTAACGTGGTTCACCCAGAATGGTTGGGCTACGTCCACAAAACTTTTCTCTAAAAGTTATCTCAAAGTTCTTTGGGAATCCTTCCCAATTACAATGTTTATGAGCCTCGGCCCAAAGGAGATACCTTCCCCAATCAAAATTTATGAGCCTCTGCTCAAAGGAGATACCTTCCCCAATCTAAATTTATGAGCCTCTGCTCAAAGGAGATACCTTCCCCTCTGCTTAGGAAATGATCCCTCAGAAGATCAACTGCCTCTACCTCTTGCCAACACGTGGAACTCCTTTCCATCGAAGACCTCCTGTCCTCAATGCTTAGCCTAAGAGACCTCTGCCTTCTATGATCACGTCCATAGCAGCTCAGCAACCTGTACCAAACATAGTCAGTCGGTCTAGTACAAGTCTTCCTCTGTCTGTCAGATCTGTCCAACACTTGAACAAATCAATCCTCTACACACAAGCCTTCTCAAAGACTTGCCAAATCTGTCCTCAGGTTCTTCTCAAAGAACCAATGCACCTCTGTCCTCAAGTTCTCTGATAGAACTAACAAACTCAGCTCACAAGTCCTCTGCTAGGACCTGTCCAAATCTGCTCACAAGTCCCCATCAGAACTGTCCAAAACTCTCACAAGTCCCCAGAACCTGTCCAAAACCTGCTCACAAGTCCCCATCGAAACCTGTCCAAAACCTCAACAAGCTCACCAAGAAAAACTTTCTTAGTAGGAAATCACAAGGTGAATTGTTAGAGACCCAATGTGATTTTTCAAACTCATAGAAGCATAAAGAGAATTGTTAGAGACTCAATATGTTCTATACTCAACTCCCAATCTCAAAACTCAACTCAAATCAACTCAGCTCAAACTCAATCTCAAATCTGAAAACTCAACTCAAAATCTGAAATGGATAGGATAGAATGCTTTCTTTCAAGAACATGAAACCCCAACAATTGCCAACTATGCAAAGAATCACATAACAATGATACTCATGTTCTTTTCACCATCAATTAGGGCTTCAACAACAATGCTCATCAAACAAGGTTCAATCAACACCATTCAGCTCAAAACACAACCTTGAAGCATTTCACAATCAACATCAAGAAAAGGAAACAAGTAGAACTCCTTTTCTCTCCAATATTGTTTGAACAAAAAGCATCCACCAACTCAACTCACAATAGCATAAAACAACTTTTCAATTCATCAACAAAGGAGTAAGCCCAACACTTTAACCAAGTAAAGAATAGCTTGATTATAACCAATTTAATGAAAGCAAATGTCAATCTCAAAGCTGCCCACTTAAGGTTTCACAACTTCACACAAGAAGCAATTAACCTTAAAACATCATGCTTTCATTTCCATAATCAACCAAAAGCACTCTCAACATTACAAGAAAGATTTATCCATTATACACCTTATTTCTCCCTTATTGTCTCATCAAAAATAAAGTTTATCTCTTATAAGAATGCAATAAGATATTTCAACAACACCTTCAAACTAATATTTTATCAAAATAACAACAAGCTTTAAAACCCTTATTACTCCTAAGTTATTTTTCTTCTAACAAACTTCGTCCATCCGCAACATACACTTAGCAAAAGATTAAATTCGAAAATACCTTAGCCAACATCAAAAAATTGCTTTGGAGAAATTTGCGCCTGAAATCTAACACCACCCGCTGCGTCCACGACGAAAAACCCTTTCGCGTGATTCGAACGCGGAACCTCCCATTCGGATAGCGCGCCAACAGCCTAGCCGCTACCGGTGCGCCAAAGGCACCCGATGAGGTTAAAACCTCACGTTGTTATGCTTGTCCCTTCTATGCCAGGAAAATAAAACACAGTCCTCCCTTCCTTCTGATGCGAATTCACAGACAACAAGCTCTACGACGGATTCGATAAACGACGAGACAAACGAACGAACAACGGATACGAAAATCGGCGAAGACAAACACACGATCAACGGATTACGAAAATCGGCGAAGACACAGTCGAATTTACAGCGAGCAACTCCTTTCAAAAATCGGATGGGATCAATCTTTGTTTTCATCGAGGGGTATTAATATGAATCCTTGCCATAAGCTCTTTGACGTCGACGAGGAGTTTAACACGTCGACGGAGGTCTTGGCTAGCGCCCACCATGTTAAAACATTTGCGCCATGGATTAGGAGAACCCATTGCAAATAATTAATATTTATTTTAAAAATAATTAAAGGGAACCTTAACAAGGTTTTTAATTATTAAAATAAATATTTCCTCCTGGACCCAATTGCATTAAACTAATGCATCCACCTGTAATCTTTAAACCTGCCAACTTGGGGTTTACAAAAGACCTTTGAAGCTGTCATGCCGAACCTTCATCAAAACAAATTATTTGACATCAAATCAAATTCCTTCAAGAGCTTCTTGACATCAATGACAACTTATACACTTGAGCAAAGGCAATGTACCCAAAGTACCCAAAATTGCCAACAGTATAATTCACTTGCCACTTGACATTGAGCTTAGAGTCTAAATAAGAAGGACATAAGATTTTTCTATATCCAACTAGAAGTAATGGAAGAGATTCTATGACCATTAAGCCATCTCCAATCATTCCATATATTATGGGTAGTTGTTCCCAACTTTATAAGGACCTCACAAGGGATGGAAGTCACAACTAAGCCATAAGACTCTTTGAACCTAGAGGTAAGGGAGCAATAATTACAAATCTGGTTTCATATAAGAATTGACCAACTACCCAGATCTTGAATATCTCTAATTCTATTAATACCTTTCTTAAAAGAGCTATACTTTGAATATAGCTCTGTGTAAAGCTAAAGTTTTATCATTATGGAGGACAATTTTATTCCACCAAAGACTATTTAAACCAATTCTCAGAACATGTCTCAAGGAGTTAGACTTCCAAGCCAATAAATAAGAAACTAATGGCCACGCTTTCCAATTTGGGGTAGCTAGAATAGATCCTTTAACTGTAAAGTAAGGTGCATTAAGGACCTTATCCTCCCATGGGATTTATTTCTATTTAAATTTATGAGTAGCTAGAGAGATTCTGTAACAAAATAGGTGTTTCTAATTTTCATCACCAATGATGGCTCTAGCAACCCATTTTGCAGCTAAAATTTTGCTTTGGATAAGAGGATCAATGATGCCTAGACCTCCTAAATCCTTAGGTTGAGTACAAATTTTCCATGATATGGTTTTAAATCCCACCTCCCCATCCCATTTGATCCGTAAATATTTTTGAATGGCTTGAGTTAATTTGTTATAGGCTACCTTGAGGGCCATATAGTAAGAGGAGTAATAAACATGAGAGTCTGCCATAATTTAATTCACAACTTGAATTCTTCCTACTAAGAAAAGAAATCAAGTTGGCTAAGCATTAATTTTTTTAAGTCTTTTCATAACCCAGTTCCACATATCCTTAGGAGAGATATTAATCCCAAAGGGAATTCCCAAATAACTCATAATATTACCATGAGGGATGATCTTCCACTCAATCGAGGAGTTGCATACACTAGGAGAGGAAGAGGTATAGAAGAATTCAATTTTAAAGTCATTGATACGAGAGCTAGAGACATCATAAAATAATTGAACAATCTCTTTAGTTGTTTCTACCTCTTGTTGGATATTTTGAATAAAAATAAGGGAATCATCATCAAAATATGAGTTAAGAGCATGCTTATCCCCAGGATGCTTAATACCTTGAATGAGGCCATTAGAATGAGCCTTATGAAGTAGATAACCAAGATCATCAACAACCAAAACATAAAAAAAATAGCAAGGGGACAACCATGTCTGATAGATTGTTGGAGAGGGAAGGAGGGGGAAAGAGTTCCATTAAACTAAACACAAGCTAAAGCATCACCAAAGATCATACCAATTGGATTGTAGAATTTTGGACCGAAACCAAGCCAAGAAAGCATACTAAGAATAAAATCCCATCCAATTCTATCATAAACTTTGTCAAAATCTAACGTAGCCAAGAGGGCATATTGATTGGACTCAATAGCCCATTGCCAAGTTTCCCAATATTGAAAATTATGTATGTATCATTCATCAAGATTTAAACCTTGTTCTCCTTCTTAAAAGAGGAATCTACTCGTTGGACTAATTCCTTTTGATAGCATGTCAAATAAGAATATGATTTTTATTAGTGGTCAAACCTTTTTTTGTTGGATAACAAGGGGTTGTACTCAAGTCCCCCACCCTTGACAAATTACATCTCTCTTCTTTAGAGCTTGAGAGTTTAAAAATAGATACACTTCTCATCTCAATTGAGATGCTATAGCTAGAAACCTACATCATTTTACATAAAATGTCTAAATTCTTGATTTTCATTTTTTCAATCTTTTCAAATTTTTTTATGAATATAATTACTCCATAATTTAGCATATTTCTTGATATTTTCCTATAGCACCCTTCTCAATGCCAAAACTTCACCTCTACTATCTATGCCTTGCATCTTAGTAGAGTAATATTTCCAAAACATCGCACTATCATAGTCAGGGTTTTGCATAGTGGCGAATTTCGCAATTTAGCACGAATATTCAGATTTTCACAATGTTAATTTTGCGAATTTTGGGACCATATAGGTCGGCCCATTCGCCCAAAAATTTTGGGATCCAATTTTTTTAAGGGTAAATTCGCCACGCTATCATAAGGTTTCCCACCTAATTTTTGCCTTAAATTTATAAAAAATAAAAAATATCCCGCCCAATTCACCCCTTGTACCCAATTATATATAGCTAACCCTGACAGCGACTCTCATACAATTACAACATTAATTTTTTTGGATAGCGAGCGATAGAAGGTAGACGATTGACAAAACATGAGTCCACGACTGACACAAGGCGACTAGGAAGGTGAGTGGAAAAGGCAATGGTAGAATGGACTGGTAGAAGGCGAGTGGTAGAAGGTGAGTGGCAGAAGGCAAGTGAGATAAAGTAAGTGGCAAAAGGTGAGTGGCATAAGGCAACTGGTAGAAGGTGACTGGTGGAAGGTGATGGCATAAGGTGAGTGGTAGAAGGTGAGTGGCATAAGGCGAGTGGTAGAAGGGAGTGGTAGAAGGTGATGGAAGAGGGTATAAGGAATAGAAAGTGAGTGGATAAGAAGTGGTAGAAGGCGAGTGGCAGAAGGTGAGTGGAAGAAGGTGAGTGGCATAAGGTGAGTGGCATAAGGTGAGTGGCATAAGGCGACTAGCATAAGGTGATTGGCATAAGGCGAGTGGTATAAGGTGAGTGGCATAAGGCGAGTGGCATAAGGCGAGTGGCATAAGGTGAGTGGCATAAGGCGAGTGGTATAAGGTGATTGGTAGAAGGTGATTGGCTTAAGGCGATTGATAGTAGCTTAAAATACAATGATCACCATTTATCGGTAAGTTTCTTTTACCATTAATTTTCCTTTTTTAACATTTTGTTCATGGACACTCAATAAGGAGGTTTATACTGCTTGGGATAGATATTCTGTTGTCTCTAGCAGTAGTTCTCTTTTATACTAGTTATTTTCATTTTTAAAAATGATGTTCATTGTTCATGTTAATCTTCTATTCATACAGGTAAAATGTCAACTACTGGTAGTGGAAAGAAGGGAGGCCAGTCTTCAGATAAGAGGAGTATCCTCAAATACTTTCATAATATTTTGAAATCCGGTCAGCCATCAACATCTGCACAAACTGAAGGTATGAACGCCTTTACTTACCAGTTAATTTTTTAACATTGTTAATTTTATATATAATGTCTTCATTCATAAAGAAGTGTGCTTTTTGGTTGATGGCTTTGTCCATTTTTTATCTGTAGAAGGTATGCTTTTAAATGCCATAGTGATAATGACCCTACTATTGACACTAGTATTATCTCTACAGAAAACACCGTTGACCCTGTTATGCCTCCACTTCCACATATCCTCGTTAATGAAAATTCCACAGATGAAAATATTCTTAATCAAATGGAACAACAACATGAAGAGATTCTTGAATCTAACATGCCAAGTGGAAAAGAAAATAATAGTTCTTATGCAGTCCCTACTTTCGGAGAATCTTCATCTAAAAAACATAAACGTGCAAGGTTATCTAGGTGGACAATTAACAGATCATTTCAGCCTGATTGGATAGCAGAATTTCCATTTATTGAGCCAGTGCTTCCAGAGAATAGTAGTGAGGAAATAACAGAATTGAGATGCGTAATTTGCAGTTGGAAACACGGAAAGGATCATAGATTGCAACTTAAGAAAGATACAGTAGAAAAACATTGTGGAAAGGTTTATATCAAAACAAAAGAAGGTGATCGACCAATACCAAAAAATTATAGGTGGAAGAATGCATCAAAGTGCGCACATATAAGATATGCACAAGAATATGATAAAGAAATGAAACAAAAGCAAACTTTGGTTGAGAAAGGTGCAACGATTCAAGCCCAATTTCAAAAAATGAATAAGTTAACTTTAGCTTCAAAAAGTTTGCAGTTTGTTGTTGTATTCTCTATTCTTAAAAAGGGTAGACCTATGTCTGATTTCATTGATTATAAATCTCTATTTTGACTAGCTGATGTGCAGAACTTACCCAACGCCCATTGGTCAGATCGAAGTGGTTGGGAAATGGCAAAATGTCTCTCATTGGTTGAGCAGGATGACCTCAAAGAGAAAGTAAAAAAGGCCAAATTCATTTCACTTTCAATTGATGAGGTGACTATTGTTGACAACACATCTTGGATTTGCATGCATGTTTACACATTGGAAAATCATTTAAGGCAACCTCATTTACTTGCATTACGCAAGATGGTGGAAAATTGCAATGCAGAAAACATTT
Organism: Wollemia nobilis; assembly: GCA_028583015.1. Taxonomy (NCBI): domain Eukaryota; kingdom Viridiplantae; phylum Streptophyta; class Pinopsida; order Araucariales; family Araucariaceae; genus Wollemia; species Wollemia nobilis. Next base: position 1,785,114 of record JAQPPZ010001004.1, on the reverse strand, counting down.
ACAATGTTGTTGTTTCTAGTTTAAAGGAAATAGTAGGAATGAATGAAATGGAAATAGCCACTAAGTTAATATGTGTCGGAGCTGATGGTGTTGCTACAATGCAAGGACACAGGAATGGTCTTTGTGTTAGACTACAAACATCTGTTACCCCATATTTGATCCCTATTCATTGCATGGCTCACAGAATGAATCTTGCATACAAAATTGTGGATACATTTACAAATGTTGCGAGAGTGGAAGAGCTTGTCCGTGAAATTCATGATTATTTTTTGCGTAGTCCAAAAATATTTTCAGAGTTTCAACAGTTTGCACTAGGAGTTACTGAAGGTAAAAAACTGTTAAAATATGTGGATACTAGGTGGATTTCGATGTATCAACCGATATTTAGAGTTTTCAAAGAATATCAATCCTTGATAGGGTTTATGTATGCAAATCGTAGGGCAGTTGATAAGGCTAAATATTTACTATTTTGAATGAGTGACTTTGAAACACTTCTCACATTGTGTGGTATTCTTCCAATGTTGGAAGAAATGAATACTTTGATCAAAATTGCACAAGAAAGATCGATTTATATTATGGATTTCATCAGGGCGAGAAAATAAATTTGCATGCATATTGATATGATGTACGCATCTGGTCAAAGTTTTATGGATCCCATGTTTGAGAGTTGGAGAACATTAACAAACGTGAATGATCCTCAGAGCTTTCTGAAGTTCAATATAAATGATCATCTATGTATTAATGTCCATGGAAAGGAAATACCTTTATATTATTTTGGTCTACGAATGGATATAGCTACAAATGAAGTTGAGAAAATACCCATAACCTACAATAGATTTCATGTAGTTGTACACGATACAAAAATTAAACTGAAACAAATAGCAGAATCATTGACAAAAGAAATAAGAGACCATTTTCAAAGAGATGAATTGCTTGAGGCTATGGGTGTGGTTAATCCGATGTTTTGGGATCCTTGTAGTGAATACCATATTATAAATGGTTTGTTTCTCAAATACATGGGCATTCTTGCTAGCCATTTCGGTAAAAGTGTGGTAGTCAATGGTATTGAAATCAATGGCATTCTCAATAGAGATCTTTTGACAAAACAATCAAACTATTTTGGAACAACAATGTCTGCTCAAGTTTCACAACTCTCTAACCATCATGAAATAGGTTCTATTTCACGTTTGTGGAGAAGATTACATCCTAGTAGTATCTTACAACATACTATGAGTGAATATTTTCATTTATATGAATTATGTCAAACGATGATTTTAGGATCTGTGGAAGATGAAAGGGTATTCAGTGCATTATCATATGTAAAATCTAAAGTTCGAAATAGGTTGGACAAAAATTTGGAAAATTGTTTGAGAGTATATGTGTCGACCTATGAGGTGGAGAAGTTTCCTTATGAAAGAGCATTGTCACACTGGAAATCTATGGCAGAGAGAAGAGGTGTAATGAATATTGAGGATGATGAGGATGATGGTAACACTGATCAGATTGTGATGACAAAAATTTTGGGTATGAGTGCAGACGATTTTGTACAATCTAAAAAGAGTTTGTTCTAACTTCCAACATTATGATGCAAGGATGCTTTCATTTGATTTGATTTCACATATTATCATTTGATTTGATTTCACATATTAGAATGAAAGGATGCTTTCATTTGATTTGATTTGAGTTCAGCATTATAATGAAAGGAATATTGAGATTATATTGTAATTTGATAAATGTAATTTTGATGTCATTAATCATATAATATGATATTAGAAATGCAATTGGATACTTTGTATAATTTTGATGTCATTAATCATATAATATGATATTAGAAATGCAATTTTATGTATATTTGAATGAAATTGGATTATTTGAGTAGCCCCCTGTATAGTGTTGATTAGAACACTGCATTATCTTTTATATCAGAAATGTGTTATTAGAACATTGATTATATATCATTTTACATAAGCCTTGTTATTGAATTATTAGTCTAAAGTTTCAAATTTTTTGGTTGATTTGTATTGTATATATCATTTATGGCAATGTGTCAAAGTAAATATCTATGTTGCATTTCCAGTCATTTCAAATTATTTCATATAACATAAAAGAACATCTTACTGCATCCACATAATTCAAAATTACTTAATGCATCAACACAAATAATCAAAACTGGCATACTGCATCCACATAATTCAAAATTACTTAATGCATCAACACAAATAATCAAAACTAGCATACGATGACAATAAACATTTCTAGTCATTTCTCTTTCATTGATTTCAATTTTCAAAAAAGATACCATTCTTTCACAATTTACAAATAAATATCAAACATTTTTTTGTTTCACTTCAAATTAAAAACAACAAACTTCTACATCAACACAAATAATCAAAACATAACAATATTTAAAACAAAATTTCAAAAATATAATACAATTTTTTTGAAAATTGTCTCTTTCATTGATTTCAAGAAAGATACCATTCTTTCACAATTTATAAAAAATATCAAAGAGTTTTTGTTTCACTTCAAATTTAAAACAACAAACTTCTATTCTTTTTCCATGTTTCCTGAAGGTCCACCTTCATCTATCTCAATATCCTTTGCTTCTAATGCACCAACCCTAACCAAAATTTCAGTTGTAGTGTTGATCCCCGATAACAATGAACTTTCTTCCTTCGTTGGATCTTCTTTAAATGGTGCATTCAGCTCTTTCTCATTTTCTTTCAATACAACCTCGACATCCAGGCCCTTATCTCTGATAAACTTCTTCAACCAATTATTTTCTCTAACAGTGTGTTGTAACCTCTTCTTCACTTCAATAGCATTATTAATACTAATTTTGGTAGTCTTGATCAACGTTTTCATGGCACCGACCTATTGCTTTAAGTGCTAGAAATTAGACTGCAAAATACAAGTGAAAAAAGGTTAATATTTATAAACAAAACATATTTAAGAAAAAAATGATTTTTTAGTTAGATGTAAAACTTACATCAGCTGTAAGTCATGCAGTTTCTACAACTGCTACTTTGTTCTGATCTAGTGCCCATTCATTGAAATATGCTTGGGCCTCTGCATTGAGGTTTTCCAAATGATTCAGAACAATGGCCAGAACTTCATCTTTCCATAGTGCTAGATTCAACTTTATGTAGCAAAGCATCGAGCTTTTGGGGCTCATTCTCAACCTTTAAAAACAACTCTTTTCTCTTTGAAAAATTCTTATATCGACCATTTATTGCTTTAATCAAAACCTTGGCCCGATATTCCCATTCTTTCAATTTATCAATATCTAAAAGAAGATTATTATGAACTACAACTTTACATCTATTAGCTAATAACACATTTTCAAAAAAAATTACTTTATCATCATCTGTTAGATGATGGGCGATGACTTGCTGGGGGGAGGAGGAAACTCTAGCGGCATCTGCATCAACATTTTCTTCTTCATCATTGCCCTCTTCATCCTGAAGCATATCACTTGCCTTTAAAGGGAAATTTTGAGGATTCATATCCTGATAAAGAAAATCACAATCTAGAGTTCTCGAGGGCATATGAGATGCACTCTCAACATTTGAGAAATTCTCTAGGGTTAAAATTGGTAAAACAGAAACATTAGATTCAGACACATTGTGTGTCTGGGTAGCACTTCTTGTATCATGAGATGGTGGTGTGAGGAATATTTTACCATGCATGCGTGATTGGTTCCTCACTGGTGGTACCTATTGTGGATGGATAAGAACTTGTTGTGTTGATGGTTGTTGCTGCGTTTGCGGTTGGGCAGATGGTGGAGGCATATTTTTTTTGTCTTTTGAATGTAATAGGTCTATCTACAAAATTTCACACGAAAGTATAAATTTAATCTTGTGTAAATAACAATATCATAAAAAGAGATTTATTTTAACCAAACATACCAGACTCAGACTCTGCAATCGTTGATGATTCAACCATTTGCCCTTTCTCTAAAAAATATTTAAAATAAATAAAAAAACATAATTTTAAGTCATTAAAATACATCATTTAAAATAGTACTTTTGAATAATAAGGTTACCTTGTGGGCTGGAGGTAACTTCTTCCACGTCGACTGTAGCAATTCGAGAAGTAAAAGGAGTCACAGGTGTATGTTGAATCTGATCACCATGAGACCTCACACGTTTGGAGGGAGTTACTGGTGATGACTACGACTACGAGTCAGAATCAGCAGACACTTCTTGAATCCTAAATGCGGCATCCCTTTTACTTGAAGACTGAGATGCTCTTCTCTGTTTTCAAAACAAAATTAGAAAATAACAAGATAGATTGAAAAAAAGAAAACAAAGATATTCCAAAAAACTATGTTTACCTGTATTTCATTCTCAGTCATGCCAATAGCCAACAAACTGGGGTGCAATGCAGTGGGAGGATTGCTTTGTTGAAGATTGAAATAAGCTTCTTGAAAAAGACAAAGAATAAAATTGTTGGTTGTCACTGTATACGAAGTTTGAATTTTTTGGGCACTCAGAAGGTCCAATTTTAGGCGGTTGGAAATGTGCATGGACCAGTCAAATATTCCACCACCAATACATCGAATCAATAAAGATAGTGCCCAAAAAGGCATTTCTGTAGGTCGCCCCTACAGAATAAGCCTTGCCTAAAAAATTCAATGCAAGCATAAAGAAATTTGTCTCCAACGTTGGAAATGTTTAAGCCCCTTTTGGACTTAGAAGAATTAGCTAAAAAAAAGAGAACATTATTAGAAAACAAAAAGTACAAGGAGAACGTTATTAGAGAATGGAAACTACAATACATCAATATTTAATGTTAAATAAAAAATAAATTTTAAAAATATACCTTTCAAATTGTTTGAGTGAATAGAGTAAATGGTTGCTAGGGTGGATTTATCATCATCGGTCAAGGCGTACTGGTTGTTCACCAGTACACCATCCAAAAATGGTAGCCCTGTTAGTCATTGCACATCGAAGGGTTTAACAGAAAAATAATGTCCTTGTTATCCACTTTCATCGTAATAGTGGACACGTCATGGTTGTAACAATTAATGATCTGTTGCATCAACTGAACGTTAATGTTCAACTATGGCATCTTCAATACACCAGCAAGTCCGAAGGTGTAAATCCATTACGAATCTCTTCTAGGAGTGCTGAAAATGTTCTTGATGTTGGGGTAGTAGAAGCTCTTGAAATTAACTTTTGAAGGCAGAGGAGAGGAAGAGCTAGCCATTTCTAAAAACACACAGGAAAATGCTCTGAAACACGTGGGAAAACACTCTGAAATGCCTTGGAAAACACTCAGAAAATCGTCTAAAAATATTATGAAAACCCTCTGAAAATACTGCCAAAACCTTCTACAAAAGCTGCCAAAATATTCTAAAATTGCTTTGAAAAGTGTCTAAAACCACTGTGAAAAATGCTCTAAAAATGTTGGAAAAAGCTCTCTGGAAAACACTGTAGAAAACATGAAAAATGACCCTGCATATGTATTTATAGAAGTATCCATGATGAATTGATAGATGCATGACATGTGGTAGACGAGATGATACGTGACACCATATTATTATCGATATTGGATGATTGTATTTTTCTAGTCATAATCTACCTCTCACCATCTGCCAATCGCCATCTACCACTTGCCATCTGCCACTCGCCATCTACCAGCCACCATCAACTAGTTGCCATCAACCACCCACCATTTGCCACTCATCATCTACCACTCGCCATCTACCACTCACCATCTACCACTCACCTTATGCCACTCACCATCTGCCACTTGCCATCTACCACTCACCATCTACCACTCACCTTATGCCACTCACCATCTGCCACTCGCCATCTACCACTCGCCATATGCCACTCCCCCTCTACCACTCGCCTTCTGCCACTTGCCTTCTACCACTCACCTTCTACCACTTGCCTTATGCCACTCGCCTTCTACCACTCGCCTTATGCCACTCGCCTTATGCCACTCGCCTTCTACCACTCGCCTTCTGCCACTCACCTTCTACCACTCGCCTTCTTCCAGTAGCCATAAAATTTTATTGATAATTTTTGTGCAAAAAAAAATCGCCTTATTTTGATAAATTTTCTACAAAATTTTTAAAAATTTGCCCCAAAGTTTATACACCATTCACCTAGATTCACCCCGATTTTATAATTACTTTTTTGGTACTACCCCTTATGCATAACCTCGATCATAGTCTACTTTACCAAATCTAAATTGCTAGTTTCCTTCCTTGCTAAAGTCATAGCCCTTCATTGCTCTTCCCATTTTTTGAACCCTAGTTGAAAAATAATTGCAACTTCATTTTTCGCAACTTGAAAAATTGTCATTGCCCTTGTTTTGAATGGTTGACTTCACAGTATCGTATCTCCCTCAATATTGCTCATATTTTTGCATATGACCACTCATTTTAAATTTGTTCAAATTCTGCATAAGTTGGTCCAAGAATCAGTTGAATTGGATCTCTTCATGAAGATATGGCTCCTAAAATATGAGGTATTTTATAGGAAAAAACCCTAATCCTTCTCACTTTGCAATTTTGTTTTTCACAACTTGAAAAATCATCACTACCCTTTTTTTGAATGATTGACTTCACAAGGTCATATCTTCCTAACAGATTTTTGCATATGACCACTCATTTTTAAGCTATTCAAATTATGCACAAGTTGGTCCAAGAATCAGTTAAATAAGATAACTTTTTGCAAAGATATGGCTCCTAAAAGATGAGATATGTTTTAGGAAAAAATTCTAATCCTTCGTACTTTACAATTTTTTTTTTCTCATTTTAAGTAGCCTTCCATGCTCCCTTAGTCTTTCCAGCCTTTTGTTATAGCTCCTTCAGCCAATCCAGCCTTCTGTTACAGCTCCTTCAACCAACCCAACCTTCCACACTCCTTCAGCCTTATCAGCCTTCCATGTTCCTTCAACCATCCCAACCTTCCACCCAACATCCCAGCCTTTTGTTGTAGCTCCTTCATCCAACCCAACCTTCCATGCTCCTTTAGCCAACTCAACATTCCATGCTCCTTCAACCAACCCAACCTTCCATGCTCCTTTAGCCTTAACACTCTAAATATCAACTCATCATTCAGCCTTCCATGCTCCTTCAACCTCTAGCCTTCCACGCTCCTTCAACCTCCAGCATTTCATGCTCCTTCAACCTCCAACCTTCCATGCTCCTTCAGCCTCTAGCATTCCACTCTCCTTCAGCCTTCAGCCTTACACGCTCCTTCAGCCTTCAGATTTGTTGATCGTTAAAGCACCAAACCATTTGTTAGGCCCCTTAGGGGGAAACCCCCTAAGATCCCTATGATCCAACATTTTTATTACTTTTATTAAGTAGTTATTTGGATTTAGATATATTTAAATATTTTAAAATAAAATTAGTTAACTTATAACATTTAAAAATAAATTTAAAATTTAACAACATAATGTTTGTATATTATTTTTTCTATTAATTTTATAAATAAAACAATTAGAAGAGGGAGACTTAATAATCTTAAAAATTTGAAAATGAATTTGAATAAACTTATTGTCTATAATTTTTAATATTAAATAAACAAAAAATAATAATAGTAAATGCATAAAAAATGCTAACTTGACAATATAAACTTAAGTTTCTCTTTTTTATTAAAATTTTAACTAAAATAAAAGAGGATTGAACAAACTTCAAAAAAATGAAGTAATGCAAAATACAATGGGTGGCATAACTGGCGGCCACACTCCCTAAGGGCATAGCAATAGAGGCCTCCCTCTTATGATTTGAACTTAGATCACCAAGATGAAATACCAACAACATATCGTTGGGGTGTCCCCATAGGGACACAAACTTCAAAATTTGAAAAGGAATATTATAAAATAAAAATTTCTTGAGAACAAGGGGTTGTACTCGGGTCCCCCACCCACAAATCACAATTCTCTCATTTAGAGCTTGAGATTTTGCAAACAGATTCAATCCTCATCTCAATTGAGTTGCTATTGCTAGATACCTACATCATTTTTCATAAAATGTCTGAATCCTTGATTTTTATTTTTTGGATCTTCTATTTTTTGTGTGAATACAAATATTCTAGAATTCAGCATCCTTCTTGATATTTTTCTACAATAACCTTCACAATATCAAAACTCCACTTCTATTGTCTATGCATTGCATCTTAATAAAATAATAATTTTGGAACATTGCAGTATCATAGTCTGCTTTACCATATCTGGATTTCTATTTTCCTTCTTGAAGCATTAGTGCAACCAAAAAATGGTTATAAATAGTTTATATAAAAATACATTCAAGTTATAAAATAAAGCAAATATTACCAATGGAAAATATAAGGTAAATCATAATCATTATTTGATTCAGGCAATCAACATTTTCTTGTCAACTTCAACTAAACTTACTACTTCCTCTAACCAAGGAAAAGAGAATTTAACTTCACAATCCTCAATTAAAACCCCTCTATTGGCTAGCCTATTTGCACATTTGTTTCCTTCTCTTAATGTATGTGTAAACCTAATTTCTTCAAACTCTATAGCAAGGTCTTATATTTCCACAATTATCTCGTGTATATTTCATGGAGCCTTTGTTTTCCTCAAAATTGTATTTATTACTATTAGTGAATCACCTTCCATCCATAATCTGTTTCAATTTATTTGTTTGTATATTTTTAACCCTTCCAAAGTCACCTAAGCTTCAACTTCATTATTTGTCTTAAATCCACTATCAAAAACATAATGAGACAAGATCTCTCCTCTATTATTTCTAATTATTCCTTCTACTCCTACTGGTCCTGGAATTCCTTTATATGCTCCATCAATATTTAATTTGACCAACTCCACATTTGGTGGTTTCTACTTTATATTATTTTCCTTATTTTTGTTTCTCTTATACCCAACATCATAATTCTATTTAATGACTTCACTTCATCTATTAAGGATCTCTACTTTTAGATTAGGGATAGGGTGAGTTTATAGGGTTTGTTTAGACTCCTCTATGGCTAAACAAATCATTTTCATTGCCTCTAAACTACTTTCCTTTTCTTTAAATATTCTTCTATTCCTTTATAGCCATACAGTCCAAAGTATTGTATCTTTTGATATATCCCAAATTGTTTTTAAAGCCTCACTTTTAGAAGTGCCCTACCATTATGCTATTCATCAACATACATTTACCAAAGATATTAAGAATCCATTACCAAAGTTTTCAAACTATTGAGAAATATCCTAGGAGATGGTCTAGATTATTAAGCAGTGTCCCAAGAGATAGTTAAGACTCTCCTCCTCCTTATTACAAAGAACACATTGTGAGGGACCATGAAAACCCCTTTTCATAAGGTTATCCCAAGATAAAATTCTTCTATGACCTTAGGAATGCTTAGGCTATCCCAAATATATCTTCATATTTTTGTGATATTATTATTTTATTGGTGCTTTACATTATATCCATTTCTTGTTGTGTATTCTCCCGAGTCATTCAACTCCCAATTCAACTTATCCTTTTATCCCCTATAAATAATCATCGTTGTTATATTTTTTCTCAACTACCTCCTAACATCAATATTTTTTATACTTGTAAAAATATATTATTTCCATTCATATCTTCCTTCGTAATCCTTGGACGTAATTTTTGAAACCCTATCACCATATTTGTCTTGAAGTAATCTCATCCACTGTTTCAAAATTAGATCTAGACTAAGTTGTTTTTATCACAAGTATCCATCCAAATAGAAAATTTATCTCTAGTTCCTATCACACATCTTAAACCTTTAATAACTAACTTTCCTCATGTCTATGTTGGTTTTATTATTTTCTTTCAAAACTGACTTTGCCACCAGCGCTTCTTCTACCACTACAAGAATATCATCCTTGAGCAGGTCCCAAAATTCTTGGAAGAACTCAATGGGGAAACCATCTAGACCAAGAGTTTTTCTTTTTTTCATCTTGAAAACCACTTCCTTTACTTTTTCTATAGAAATTGATGTTGTTAATACCTCATTATCCTCTTCTTTAATTTTTCCTATAGAATTTCCTCTTGAGCCTAAGAGTCTAGAGGGACTGCATAAAAAACTTTCTCGAAGTAGTCAATGGCAATTTTCTTCATCTCATCCCAAGAGTAAAGTGGAGTACCCCTATTGGTCTTCAAGGAAGGTACAAATTTTGAAACTCTTTTGGATATTTATGGAAGATAGTACAATTTTTATCGCCTTCCTTTAGCCACTAGAGCCTATATTTTTGTTTCTATAAGAGTTCCTCCCTCCTTTCCCATTCTACTAACTTGAAAGAGACTTGGATTTCCTATTTTCTAATCTCTTTTGTAAGTCTTGAGGAGAAAATTTGAGCGTTCACTTGCTCTAGTTGGGAACCAACCTTATTTTTTTAGCCCTGACATCCCCAAACCCATGCTAGTTTCATTCCTTAATTTTGGTTTTGATGAACTATATCTTAGCAAAGAAATACATCTAGGTGTCATATCTTGGCTTTCCTCCCCTCCACCACTAAACAATCATGGCCTAAATGAAGTATCTATGAACCACATAAGTTGGAATTTAAAGGGTGAGTAATTCCTAGTAGATTGCTAGAGATCTAGAAAAATAATTCAGTGGTATGATCATGAATTATTAAGGATAAGAGATTTAGGAATTACTTCCAGAGAGAAGATCATCTGAAATAACAAACCTATCCAAGTTCTCTAGGATGCATGTGGGTCCCTATCATTTATTTTTCCATGTCATTAATCTACTATCAAGATTGACATAAATCAAGTAGAGATGCATCAAGTTCTCTTGCATTAAATTAGCCTCAATGTCTAGTGTTCTCATCCCTTTCATATTTTCATATAAGGAAAGAATGATATTAAAATACCCTCCTAGGATAATCTTGTCATTCGAAAACTAGATCCTAAGATGTCGGATATTATCCTATTACCTTTATTTTTCCTCTATAGCAGTGGCTGCATATATGCTAATGCATATGAGTTATTAGTTCTTTTGCCTCCATTACCCATGAAGTCCTAAAATACCCTAGCTTCTTATAGTTGCCTGCACTACAAATTCCTTTGGATACCATGAGCAATAGAGCCCACTCGATGCTCCATTAAAGCTAAGAGATTCTACCAAACCTCCTCTACTGATAACTTAGTCTCCTGAAGAAAGACTAAGTTTGACTTATTATTTTGAATCAAACTTCTAATTTCATTATGTTTAAGGGGGATGCCTTTTATTCCGCTTACATTCTATGAAAGGAGTCTCATGAGGATGGGTGGATTAAAATTTTGGTGATAGGAGTCACCTTCCTCTTAGAAATAAGAGATTCCCCTTCTTTTGCTAAGTAGTGTTGATGGGTCTTACATCCCACTTTCTGATTGGTGTTGATCTTCATTTTCTTGAGTTTTTCTTGTTGTATACCAGATTGATCTTGGGTAGTAGTTCCTCCTTCATGATCCTTTGTATATACCACCAAGTATTTATTAAGGGGAGTAGAGGTATCTCCTCCTACTTCAATTTGAATGATCTTGTGTGTTTCATAATTATTATTCGCTTCTTTTTTATCTCCTCACTTTTTTCATTTGCTATTTTTTGTGGTTCATGTTTGTATTCATTTGTATGTTGATCCAGTTATCATCTATTTATGGTATTGTTTGTTCCCTTGGTTTGGACTAGTTAATTACTTGAAGAATTGGCTCCACCATCAATTATATCTCCATTTAATGATCCACACTTGGGTCTTCATCAATCAAAGGAGAAAATATTTTGTTTGGTGTCATACTACTTTCATCCTCAGTTTTTTCTTTGGATGTGCTTTCTTTTTAGATTCTTGAAAGTTTGCATCTTTTCCTTTACATGCATTTTTTCCAAGAACTTCTGTGAATAGTCTCTCACAAAATGCCCATACTTATAGCATATCCAGAATCTGAATGAGATATTTCATAATCAAATTTTGCTCCTAGGCTTCATCCTTTGTTTGTAATGTGATATTTTCTAGAAAATATTTGTTGAGGTCCATTAGGACACATATTTTGGTATATATCATTTGATCAAAACTATAAATACTATCAAACACCATCATTAAGGTAATAAGAGTGTTGTCAATAACTGCAAAAGAGTTGTGGTTCCAGTATTCAAATGGTAACCCAAATAAACCTAACCCATACAGGGCCCACAAAAGTCATTTCCTCCTCCATTTGAAACTTCGTATGCTAAGGTTTTATGAATGAATTTTCTCTCCCAAGAAACCATAGTCCTCCCTAGAAAACTCGATCATGATCCTCTCACACTCAGAGTACTAGGAAAGTAACCTTTTGTATAGAGTGTAATATGTAATTCTCTCTTAGTTTGCTAGTTCCTAGATGCCTAACCCTTAAAAGCTAATAACTGGGGTCTAAAACCCATGAATTTGTAGATCAAATCTTTCCTTTCTATATCCTCTATGTCTATTTAAAGATCTATCTTTTTCAACTAAACTATTGAGGAGCCATATGTTGCTTTAATGAATTCATTAGCATTCTTCCTCAGGTCTATGTATGACATTCTCAGAGTCCTGTGAGAAAACTTGGCTATGGTATTACCCAATTGTCCTCCACATCTCAAACGTACGACAAGTTAGAAAGAAGGTTTAAGGGAGGAGGGATCCTCTACCACTGTCTATTGGAATATATTACATTATTTGGTACATGCTAATGTACCATAATGGGTACATGTTTATATTAGGAGTTTGTCTTCGATTAGGATTTAAGTATTTACTTTATGCAATGGAATAAATGTACAAGTATTATTAGAATGTTCAATGATGTAAATGTGCATGTTATCCAGATGTAAACGAGTCCTTAAGAATAGAAATATGAAGAGTCAGGAATATGGAAGGCCAAGAGTCATGTCTCATTATATATAGGCCTTCTTAGGTGATATCAAAGAGAGGATTTTGGAGTGCACAAGCTAGAATAGTAATAGATACAATGTAGAGCATATAAGCATTATGGAGTGCTTGACATCTTCATTTCATACCAACATACTATTTTCATGAGCTTTCATTAATGGCTGATTTATGAGTTTTTTCAAAATTTTCTCATCATATTCTCATGCCTAGTATATTTCATTTTCATATATTTACTATTGCATGCTCTTTTTATGCCTTGTGGTAGTTATTTAAATATATAGCATCAAAAGTTAACAGTAGTATCAAATCCACAAGGGATATTGATAGGAGATAGGGAGAGCCACAAGAAGATTGAGAGGAGATAGGAGATTTCATTTTCAAAATTTTTGAAATTGCTATTTGACTAGAGTCTTTCCATAGAGTTGCAGGAAAACTCGTGAAGACTAGGACTCAATATTGATTCCACTAGATTGACAAATCAACTAGTGAAGTTCATTATCTTTAGATTTAAAGAATTTCCATTATCATTTTTTAATACTTTGTTGCAGATAAAAGTAGATTCAAAGAAAATTGAGAAGCTTTCTACAATAGCTAGGAAGAATATCTTCTTTGGAATTAATCCAGTACTTGAAACAAGTTGAATATTGAAGAATTTGAATACCTAAAGAAAAAGTTCCCATTGTAGGATTTGTAGATTGAATATTCCAAGTAGAAGATTGAGAAAAGAGGAAGAGGCCAAAGGATCCACATTGAAGATTGCAGATCAAGGAGGAGATCCAAGGAAGAAGGCCCCATTGCATATTGAAAATAGAAGATTGAGGAGACTCATGAAAGAGATTTCCATAAAATATTGAATATTGAGAAGAAATCCCAAAGGAGTTCCTACTAAAGAACTTCCAGATTTGAAATACTGAATATAGATAAGGACTAGAAAAGGTTCTATTGCAGATTTGAGAAGCAATATATTTGAAGATCCAAGAAAGATATCTCATTACAAAAATTTTATAGTTGAAATATTGGAGATATCAATGAAATATATCATTGAATTTTTGATAAGAAGATTTGAGGAGTTGCAGAATTTTAAGGCCCAAGAGAAGAAGACCTCAAGCAAACTTGAAAGGAGAAAGAAGAAGGCTAGAGAAGCCCTATTGAAGAAGTTGAAGAAGAGACATTGGAAAATATTTGAAGATAACCAAAGGGGAAAGATTGCAAGAGAGATAAGCACATGAAAAGAGTAATTTGGGACTATTGTCACCATCTGACAAAAAATTCCTTTAGATCCCATAGACAAGAGAGCCCACCCGATGTTCCTTTAGAGCTAAGAGATTCTACCAGACTTGTGGATCACAGTTTCTTAGCAATTGTCTCCATCTCCTCTACTGATAACTTGGTCTCCTGAAGAAAGACTAAGTTTAACTTTTTTAATCAACCTTCTAAATTTATTGTGTTTAATGGGGATGCATTTTATTCCTCTTACATTCCATGAAAGGAGTCTCGTGAGGATGGATGGATTAAAATTTTGGTGATAGGAGTCACCTTCCTCTCAAAAATAAAATATTCCCTTTCTTTTGTTAAGTAGTGTTGATGGGTCTTACATACTACTTTCTAATTGGTGTCGATCTTCATTTTATCGAGTTTTTCTTGTTGTATACCAGATGGATCTTAGTTATTTCCTCCTTCATGATCCTTTGTATATACCACCAAGGATTTATTAAGAGTAGAGGTATCTCCTCCTTCTTCAATTTGAATGATCTTGTGTGTTTCATAAGTATTATTCGCTTATTTTTTATCTCCTTTATTTTTTTCATTTGCTAATTTTTGTGGTTTAGGTTTGTATCCATTTGTATTTTGATCTATTTATCATCTATTTCCGGTATTGTTTGTTCCCCTGGTTTGGATTGGTAAATAACTTGAAGAATTGGCTTCACCATCAATTCTATCTTCATTTGATGATCCACACTTGGATCTTCATCAATAAAATGAGCAAATATTTTGTTTGGTGTTATACTACTTTCATCCTCTACTTTTTTCTTTGGATGTGCTTTATTTTTAGATTCTTGAAATTTTGCATCTTTTCCTTTACATTCATTTGGTCCAAGCACTTCTATGAATAGTCTCTTGCCAAATGTCCATACTCATAGCATATCCAACATCTGAATGAGATATTTTCATAATCAACATTTTGCTCCCAGGCTTCATCCTCTATTTGTAATGTGATATTTTCTTGAAGGGGTTTGTTGATATCCATTAGGACACATATTTGGCATATATCATTTGGTCAAAACTATAAATACTATCAACCACCATCATAAAATTAATAAGAGTGTTGTCAATAGATGCAAAAGAGTTGAGGTTCAAGTATTCAACTGGTAACCCAAATAAACCTAACCCATATAGGGCCCACAAAGGCATTTTCTCCCTTCGAAAATTTGTATGCTAGGGTTTTATGAATAAATTTGCTCTCCTAAGAAACCATAGCCCTCCCTAGAAAACTTGATCGTGATCCTCTTCACACTCAAAGAGTACTAGGAAATAAACTTTGGTATAAAGTGTAATATGCAATTCTCCCTTAGTTTGCCAGTTCCTACATGCCCAACCCTTAAAAGCTAATAACTAGGGTCTAAAACCCATGAATTTGCAGATCAAATATTTCCTTTCTATATCCTCTATATCTATTTGAAGATTTACCTTTTTTCATTTGAACTATTAAGGATCCATATATCGCTTTCATGAATCCATTAGCATTCTTCCTTAGGTCTATGTGTGACATTCTCAAAGTCCTACGAGGAAACTTGGCTATGGTATTACCCAATTATCCTCCACCTCTCGAACATACTACAACTTGGAAAGACGGTTTAAGGGGGGAGGGATCCCCTACCAGTATCTATTGGAATATATTACATTATTTGGTAAGTAGTTTCCCCTACATTTTCTAAGTAGTGTTGATAGGTCTTACATCCCACTTTTTGATTGGTGTCGATCTTCATTTTCTTGAGTTTTTCTTATTGTATACCAGACAGATCTTGGGAATTTTCTCCTTCATTATCCTTTGTATATACCACCAAGGAATTTTAAGGGGAGTACAAACATCTCCTACTTCAATTTGAACAATCTTGTGTGTTTCATAAGTGTTATTCGCTTCTTTTTTATCTCCTCATTTTTTTCATTTGCTACTTTTTGTGGTTCATCTTTGTATTCATTTGTATGTTGATCCAGTTATCATCTATTTTTGGTATTGTTTGTTCCCTTGGTTTGGACTGGTCAATTACTTGAAGAATTGGCTCCACATCAATTCTACCTCCATTTGATGATCCACACCTGGGTCTTCATCAGTCAAAGAAGCAAATTTTTTGTTTGATGTTGTACTACTTTCATCCTCTGCTTTTTTATTTGGATGTGCTTTCTTTTTAGATTCTTGAAAGTTTGCATATTTTCCTTTACATGCATTTGGTCCAAGCACTTATGTGAACAACCTCTTACCAAATGCCCATACGCATAGCATATCCGAAATCTGAATGAGATATTTTTATAATCATATTTTTTCTCCTAGGCTTCATCCTCTGTTTGTAATGTGATATTTTCTAGAAGAGGTTTGTTGAGGTCCATTAGGACACATATTTTGGCATATATCATTTGGTCAAAACATAAAGGTAATAAGAGTGTTGTCAATAGCTACAAAAGAGTTGGGTTTCCAGTATTCAACTGGTAACCCAAATAAACCTAACCCATACAGGGCCCACAAAAGGCATTTCCTCCTCCCTTCAAAACTTTGTATGCTAGGGTTTTATGAATAAATTTGCTCTCCCAAGAAACCATAGTCTTACCTAGAAAGCATGATCATGATTGTCTTCACACTCAAAGAGTACTAGGAAATAACCTTTGGGATAGAGTATAATATGTAATTCTCCCTTAGTTTTCCAGTTCCTAGATGCCCAACCCTTAAAAGCTAATAACTGGGGTCTATAACCCATGAATCTGCAGATCAAATATTTCCTTTCTATATCCTCTATGTCTATTTGAAGATCTGCCTTTTTCAACTAAACTATTGGGGAGCCATATGTTGCTTTCATGCATCCATTAACATTCTTCCTCAAGTCTATATGTGACATTCTCAGAGTCCTGTGAGGAAACTTGGCTATGACATTAACCAAATGTCCTTTGTAATTATCACAAAGTAGACGTGTTGGTTCATCGATTGGTCATGTTGGTTCATTGATTCTTTCATCTATTTATAGGTAGAATGATTTATTTAATTTCTCATCATCGAACATTCATTTGAATTGTGTTTATCACAAGACACTTCACCTTGCTACAAGATCTCCCCTCTAAGTGGCTATATTCACAAGTTTACGTTATATCTAAGATTTGATTTACATTGCAATTGATAATAGCACTATTTTACGAAGTTTTACATCAAGTGGTATTAGAGCACGATTTTGGAAAAGTAATTTTGGATTCCCTTCTTCCGTTGATCGTTGCTATCGAACATTTTCCGTAGACACAAATTTTTTATTTACAATCTTCACACTGGCATTAAGCATAGATTCTATCTAGACTTTGCAGATGTAAACTTCTGTCACCTTCTTAGATCATTGTTTCGTTTCCTAGATTTGGTCCCGCCAGACATCGACATTCGTAGTTGCAACATTAGCGAGGTTCACGGGTGGTTAACAAACGAATCACTTAAAATAATAAGAGTTATAGGCAGTAGCAAAAGAAAATATCTCGTGTATAAGGTTATAAAAAACATCCAATCAGCACACGAGGAGAAAATTTAACTCTAATAACCTTCCATTCGTAGTGTACGATGTGTCATCCATCTAAGGGATTTTGCATCTTTGACGTCCAATTATATTGCACCTTGTGAAGCAGCTCATTCGCAATATTCTACGATTTTTTTCTCCTGATGGCTCTTCAGTGAACCCGATGATAAAAGATGCATGTCAAAGGTGTAAGCCAACGTACAGGTGGTAAGATTCGGTGTCCCTTTTTTCAAAATATGATAACAAAAGAAAATATGGTGATCAAGGAATTAACAGAAGAAAATCCGGTGACCGAGGGATTATTAGAAGCAAATCAGGCCATTAACAGAAGAAAACCTGATGATCGAGGAATTATCAACGGTTTTCAAGTAATAAAAAGAAGTTTCTGGCTATGCTGATGTGTTCTGATGATAGAAAAATTATTTTCGACAGTCAAAACTCCTTTCGACGGGCATCGATAGTTTTTAATTAATATTTAGGTTGACATAACAATTTTTGACAAGTTCTCGACATCAATTAATTTCACGACACCAATTGAAACCTTCGACAAGTAAATTAATGTTACCCCAATGATAGTAGTGGGTTTTCAAAGTAAGCAGTAGTTTCAAGTGAGTATTTAATGGTGCGCAGCATTTTCTGGCGAGCATTATACAGGGGAAGCAAGTCTCGTTTTTTATTTAGTGTAAGGATTAATCCCATATTTGGCTTATGAAAGGCCAGAGTCACCTTATAATAAAGAACGTGCAATTATCAGGTAATGAGTAGCTCACCTTACTGCGCATGCTCTTGTGCAGTACTTTGCCTACCTTGGGTACCACACATCTTGGTTGTCGATGTTTGCCTTACCAAGGTTACTAGGAATTGACTGGCATACGACGCACTTTGTGAAAACCTAAACTTTTATTATAACAGCTCACTTTTTCAAATTTTCAAATACATTTTGGGCGTTAAACTATTTTTTCCTCAAATTTTCAAATTAATTTTTTGGCACCAACAAATGCATGAGTGATTGGACTCAAGGAGCGGACGGAAGATTACAACGTACTGAAAGGCCAAAAAATGTGTTTATGACTAGAAAGTGCCAACCTAGAAATCAAGGTACGCATCATAATACTCCCAACAACATTAATAGTTTTGACCAACGCCGTTATTCTTCACTAAATTCCATGGCTTCACCTTCTTCGAACAATGTCGATCCTTTTCTCAATAATCCTCCTCCTAACCCATCTATCCCAATTCCTAATAGTGTTGATCCCCCCTTACGTCAATATCTTACTCAACAAGAAACAATGTTGAAGGACATTCGTACTACGCTGAGAGCCATTGAAGCCCATCTAACTACTGCAACACCTCCTCATACCCCCAGGTCACAAAATGCTCTCAATCCTGAACCTTTAAACATTCATCAAAGACAAGTTGCTTCTAACCAAGGCTTTGCCAATGATTTAGACCCAGAAGCAGGTGGTGCTTCCAATTATTTGGAATGGCCTCATGATGTTCAAGTTCCTCGAATTGACATGCCCACATTTGAAGGGGCTGACCCTCATGGATGGTTGGAAAAAATGGAAGGCCTTATCCGATTGCACCATATTCCAGAAATAGGTCGTGTTGCTTTTGCAACTTCTAAACTAGGTACACAAGCATATCAATGGTTGTTATGGCAACTTCATGAAAATCAGTGTCCTCTTTTATGGCCTCAATTTAAGGAAAAATTTCTTAGAAGATACGATAAGGGATCTTCCACATCATACGTGGTCCATCTTATGCAAATTAAGCAAACAGGATCAGTAGATGACTATATCTCTGAATTTACTAGTCTACTCACCTATACACATGAATTAAGTCCAGCAGTGGTGGTTTCTACTTTTTGCTATGGTCTTAAGGATAATATTCGCAAGGAAGTTGACATGCATGATCCCTATACCCTAGATGATGCACAACGTATAGCTCAAGCAGCAGAACAAAAACTCCAAGATTTTGGCCCTCCATATCATCGAGATTTCAACTCTCATCGTCCTTACCGCAATGTTGAGCGTTCCACAGGATTCTTCTGCTCTAAATATCATTCACATCACCCAAGAGATCAAGCTTGTGTGCAACATCAAAACTTTCACTTAGAATATGATGATGCATTAGTTGTTGAGGAAGAAGATTTACCTCAACCTGAGCCATCTACAGAACCAACAAATGATGAAACACAAGAGGATGATATAATGGCTCTTTCGGTACATGCACTTATGGGTATCCAAGCTCATCATACTATCAAGGTACAAGGATTCATTAAACACCAACGTGTTAATGTGTTGATTGATTCAGGAAGTACACATAACTTCATAGATTATAAAACAACCAAATCCTTGAACTTGTATATCCATTCTTCTAATCAAGATAAATTTCAAGTCCTTATTGCAAATGGAGGCAATGCTCAATGCGTGGGTCGAACATCTAAAATTACAATCCAAATGGGAAATTATACATGGATAGGTACTCTCTTTGTTATGAACCTAGGGAGCTCAGATGTCATTTTGGGAGCACAATGGTTATCTCAACTCGGCGATGTTACTATTAATCTCCAAAAATTATACATCAAGTGGACAGAGAATGGAAGGGTCATTTGTCTTCAAGGGATTCAACCTCCTCCTTCCAGGGTAGTGAGTTCACATAGCATGGAGAAGATATTGAAGAAAGGTGGCTATGGTTTTCTTGCCCAAATAAATTCCATCGAGGCTCAATCCTTGGATTCTTCTCCTACAACTCTTCCAAGGGATCTTCAAGATATTATGGATAATTATGAAGAAGTCTTTAGTGAACCAAGGGGTCTACCTCCTAAGTGATCACATGATCATGCCATTCATCTAATTCTTGGTAGTCTACCTCCTAATATGCATCCTTATCACTATCCACAACCCCAAAAATTAGAAATTGAGAAATTAGTCCAAGAAATGTTAGAGCATGGAATCATTCATCCAAGCATCAATCCTTATTCATCCCCCATGGTGATGGTACATCGTAAGGATAACTCATGGTGCATGTGTCCTGATTTTCATCCTCTTAACAAGATTACCATCAAAGATAAGTTTCCTATCCCAATCATCGATGACTTGTTGGATGAATTACATGGTGCTAGTTATTTCACCAAACTAGACCTACGCTCGGGCTTTCACCAAATTAGGGTTAGAGAAGAGGATATCCCTAAAATAACTTTTCGTACTCATGAGGGTCATTATGAGTTCCTAGTCATGCCCTTCGGTCTCACTAATGCTCCATCAACTTTTCAAAGCCTCATGAACCATGTCTTTAGGCCCTATCTTCGTAAGTTTGTCTTAGTTTTCTTTGATGATATTTTAATATACAACAAATCTTGGAAGGATCACCTAGCTCATGTTGATAAAGTCCTTTATCTATTGCAAAAGGAAAAACTCTTTGTTAAAATATCCAAATGTGCATTTGGAGTCCAAGAGGTGGAATATTTGGGACATATAGTATCTCATGAAGGAGTCAAAGTAGATCCTCATAAAATCAAAGCTATTCAAGATTGGCCTCTACCAAAATCACTCAAAAAACTTCATGGTTTTCTAGGACTCACAAGCTATTATAGAAAATTTATCCGCAACTATGGTAAGATTGTGACACCTCTCACTACTCTTACTAAAAAGGATGCTTTTATTTGGAATGAAGTTGCTTCTCAGGCCTTCCAAGCCCTCAAAGAGGCTATGTGTTCCACTCTAGTTTTGGCCACTCCTGATTTTAGCAAGCCCTTTGTCATTGAGTGTGATGCTTCTGGCACAGGTATTGGAGTTGTTTTAATGCAAGAAGGACATCCATTGGCTTTTGAAAGTAAGCAACTTTCAGGGAAGAATTTGGGATGATCCACTTATGAAAAGGAAATGCTAGCTATTTTACATGCTATAGAGAAATGGAGATATTATTTATTAAGTAGTCGTTTCATCATCAAAACTGACCATAGTAGCCTTAAGCATTTCTTAGAACAATGTCTTTCATATCCTGAACAAAATAAATGGCTGACCAAACTCTTGGGTTATGATTTTGTCATTGAGTACAAGAAAGGTAAAGAAAATGGGGTAGTTGATGCTTTGTCTCGCAAATACGAAGATGATGTGACCATCAATGCCATCTCGGGTCCTTGTCCCCAATGGCTTTCCCAACTTCAAGAAGAATGGATGGCTGATTTAGAGACTACTCAAATCATTCAAGATATAAAAATAGGATCATCCTTGCATTCTTACTTCTCTTATTCTGATGGAGTACTTCGCAAGAAAGATCGTATTTACCTTCCTCAATCTTCCACTATTAAATCAATGGTTCTCCAAGAACTGCATGCATCTCCTATTGCAGGACATTCCAGATTCTTGAAAACATACCAACGGGTGAAGCAATCATTTTCCTGGAAAGGCTTAAAATCGGATGTCAAGATATTTGTGGTTGAGTGTGAGGTATGTCAATGTAACAAAGGGGAAACAATTAAATCTCCTGGATTGTTACAACCCTTACCTATCCCTAATCACCAGTGGGAGCACATTTCCATGGACTTCATTGAGGGGCTTCCCAAATCAGAAGGTAAAATAGTGATCTTGGTGGTAGTAGATCATCTTTCCAAATATGCCCACTTTTGTGCCCTACAACATCCCTATTCCACAAGTAAGGTGGCCAAGGTATTCCTTGATTCCATTTTCAAACTACACGGTATACCCAAAACCATTGTGAGTGATCATGATCCTATATTCACTAGTAACTTTTGGAAGGAACTATTTCGCCTTAGTGGTACCAAGTTGAGTATGTCTTCTGCATATCACCCCCAGTCGGACGGTCAAACAGAGATTGTTAACAAATGTGTGGGTACTTACCTTCGTTGTTTTTCTCAAGATAAGCAATATCACTGGATTCAATGGCTTTCCTTAGCAGAATGGTGGTATAATACTTCTTACCATTTTTCCCTTAAGATGTCTCCATTCGAAGCCTTGTATGGTCAGAAGCCACCAACAATCGTAGACTATGTTCCCGACACTTCCAAGGTAGCCTAGGTAGATGATTTGTTACAACAATGTCAGGTGATGCTTAAACTTCTTAAAGATAATTTGATCCAGGCACAAAACCGTATGAAGCAACAACAGGACCTACATCATTCAGAATGACAATTCAACGTCGGAGATATGGTCTTTTTGCGCTTACAACCTTATAAGCAGTTGTCCTTGAAGATCAAGTCTAATCAGAAGTTGGCCCCTCGATATTATGGGCCCTACAAAGTGGTTCGTCGCATTGGTGAAGTAGCATATCAATTAGAGCTTCCTCCATCATCTCGCATCCATCCAATTTTCCATGTATCTTGCCTCAAACAAGTTATTGGCCAAAAGGTGCAATCCCAGACAGAGCTTCCACTACTTGATGAAGAAGGTCATATAACTCTCCAACCAGAAGCAATACTACGATCCAGAGTACGTCATCTTCGATCACGCCAAATTCAAGAGTTCCTAATTAAGTGGCAGGACCTTCCAGAAGAAGATGCTACATGGGAGCCTGAGAGTATTTTCCAGTCTTTTCCAGCTTTGAGGACAAAGCTTTCTGAGGGGGAGCCATGTAACGATCCCAAAGTAGACGTGTCGGTTCATCGATTGGTCATGTCGGTTCATTGATTCTTTCATCTATTTATAGGTAGAATGATTTATTTAATTTCTCATCATCGAACATTCATTTGAATTGTGTATATCACAAGAGACTTCGCCCTCTCTAAGTGGCTACGAGACTCTACCCTCTCTAAGTGGCTGTATTCACCAGGTTACATTATATCTAAGATTTGATTTGCATTGCAATTGATAATCACACCATTTTACAAAGTTTCACATCATCCTCCATCTCTCAAATGTACTACATCTTCGAAAAAAGGTTCAAAAGGGAAGTAATCCCTACCACTGTCGTCATGATAAAGATGCAAGGGTCTTTAAAACCTTAATACACTCCAAAAACAAAAGACAAGAAAAAATAAAATTACTTTTACTTTTTCTTAAAAAAGCTAAAGCTAAGTCTATACTCCGTTGTTGGGGTCTTTAAAACCTTAATACACTCCAAAAACAAAAGACAAGAAAAAATAAAATTACTTTTACTTTTTCTAAAAAAAGCTAAGTCTATACTCCGTTGTTGGTCTCTTCACTCTGATATACTATGATTTGCAACAATAAATCAAAACCACAACCTCAATCTGGATATGCAATATGCAAAATAATATAAATCTATCTTTTTCAAGATCTATTCAACTCTGGTTCCCTCTAATATCTTTTTCAAGATCTATTCAACTCCGGTTCCCTCTAATATCTTTTTCAAGATCTATTCAACTCCGGTTCCCTCTAATATTAATAAACTAGAGTTTTTCAATGTAAAACTTGAAACCAATTTAATAATACTAAAATGTAATTATATTTATCCTTGGGGACAACACAATGGTTCAAGCTTTGGCTCTTCTTCATAAGGTTCAAGGTTCAAATCGTGGTGTGAGCAATTATATGTGAGAGGTGTGTTTGATCCCTATTGATAAGCTTAGCTTTCAAAGGTTCAAGGTTCAAATCGTGGTGTGAGCAATTATATGTGAGAGGTGTGTTTGATCCCTATTGATAAGCTTAGCTTTCACCCTTAGAGATTATGGTTGGGATGGGGATGCCCAACCCTAATCTTCAATCAGTCATAAAAAAATCTTATGTTAACCTAAATAATAATAAAAAATAATAATTATATCTACTATTGTTTCTTTAAAATTATTAAATTTTCTAATTAAAGTTATTTCCTTAATAAGTTTATTTAGTTGGCAAAACAATTTAATAATAGTAAATTGTAATTTATTTACTCCTATTTATTTTAACAATTAAATTTTATTAAATAATTAAACAAAATCAACAAACTAAAAAATCCAAAGAAAACAACCAATTGCTAAGTACTGCTATCCTTTCGAGGGATGGCCATTGGTAAGTACCGCTGTCCCTTTCCAGCGATGGCCATCAAATTTTAAACCTCGCCGCTTAATCTCTCCAGAAAAGTGGAATTTGCAACTTTCTCAACGTGTCCAACCTTTCAGCCCCACAGACCGACACTAATGCAAGAAAATCGGGAGTCCCCAGAATTGTGGGAAACTATAATTAGATATTTTCAGTGTCCAGATCGAATACGCATCTCTCATGGCCTACTGTGTCTTAAGGACATAGAAGAAGAATATGCTTTTCTAGTTATTTTAATAGAACCCTTCAAAACTGAAATGAAACAATTATTTCTTCCTTGTCTCAGCTAGTAATTCAATCGTTCTTATGTTCGAGTCAGGAAGAGGCATGACACAAATTTGTCTGCCCTGTGCCTCTGTCTTTGCTTTGGGGCACTCTAAACCATTCTATGCCTCCAATTGTTCTCTCCCAATTCTTCGTCGAGAATTATGTAGTGCACCAGAAACTAGGGTTTCATCGATATACAGACACAACAAGCCCATTAGTCATAAAAGGTTGAGGTTCATTTCAAATGCCAGTGAAGAAGGCGGTGGAGATCTCACTCCTAGAGATGACTCTCCCCAAACTGATACGTGGTGGTCTTCAGGTAATTTGAACTACACCATCTGCATCCACTTTGTTTGTGGAATTTAATTCTGGAATTGGGATTTAGGAATGTTGCAAATTGATATTATGTGACACCGAAATAGGATACAAGATATGTTGTACTGAACCCTAGGCATTTTCGTTCTTACTAATTACTAGTATTTCCGCCTTCAGGCATAGCTCAATTGTTTGTTCAGTAGTGACGCTGTCAAGCAGTTGGCAATTGGTGCCACGGACAATAAAACCTAAATTTCATGACAAAATACGGTTAATTTTGGATCAAATTGAATAAGTTGAAGCTAATAGTGCGCTGCCACAATTTCAGGGGTTTAATTTCTCACCTTGAACAGAATTTTGAAAATTTCACCATGGAACTCAACAGACATGTCAGAGCAAAACGATGATCGATTGCAAAGGAAAACCCAAAAGAAAAAAATTGCCTTAATATCATTTAAAAATATGCTAAACCAAATCCCAGAGCTAATAAAATGAGACAAAATGACATAGACCAATCACAATGAGACATCAACAATATACCAAGTGAGACAAAATGACATAGACCAATCACAATTACAATGAGACACCAACAATATGTTAGGAAAAACTTCAAGATTTATACCTGCAAAAGGAAGCACAATAACAAAAAATATAGAACACGGAAACAATAACACAAGTGACACAAAAACCACGGGGCAATGGCAACTTCTTTTCTTATTAATTTCAACAAAGATTACATTCACGTCCTTTTACATTTTTCAACAACTCAACTAATATGCAAGGGATCTCATCCTTTTATAGAGCAGAGGAAGACTCCAAAACTGTCCGTTTCATCTTCCAACGCAAGCCTCCAAAAGACTGTTAGTTTCCGCTCCCAAGACTGTTCGTCTTCCGCATTCCAAGACTGTTCGTCTTCCGCGTACTGACGTCTACCTAGACGTCCATTGCTTTGGCGTCTTCTTGGCATGACGTCTGCCAACCCAGATGTCTGGCCTAGACGTCAACCAGACCAGACGTCTGGCAGACCAGACATCTGGCCTAGACGTCTGGCAGGTCAGACGTCTAGTGGCCATACGGTCTTCACACCTAACATTCCCCACTTGAAGTCAGTATTCAGGAACTCTTCTGCCAAAAGATTTCCAGCCAGTGCCAATTGCCCAATGTTGCCCTTGTTACTTTTTCAGCAAGCCCAGAGAAGTTTTTCACCATTCAAACTTCTCTACCTTGACCGGCTTTGTAAGCATCTCTGCAGGATTCACTTCAGTGTCGATTTTCTGCAACAGGTTCCTACCTTCTTCCAGCACATTTCTGATAAAGTGGTACTTGACATCAATGTGTTTCGTGCAATCATGGAATTTTGGGGTCTTCACTAACTGAATAGCACTTTTGCTATCACAATGCAGCATAATTTTCTCCTGCATTACCTTGAAGTCATCCAACAATCGCTCTAGCCAAATTGCCTCTTTGCTGGCATGAGTTGCTGCAATGTATTCGGCTTCAGTGGTTGATAAAGCCACAACAGACTGCAACTTAGAAGCCCAACTCACTGCTCCACCAGCAAGAATGAAGGCATATCTTGTAGTGGATTTTATCCCATCTCTGTCTCCACCATAATTAGAATCAACAAAACCTGTAACTTGCAAATCCACCGATCCAAAGTAAATGGCAACATCTAAAGTGGCTCTTAAATATCTGAATATTCACTTCACCGCATTCCAATGCTCCTTACCAGGATTT
This sequence comes from Wollemia nobilis, assembly GCA_028583015.1. Classification (NCBI taxonomy): domain Eukaryota; kingdom Viridiplantae; phylum Streptophyta; class Pinopsida; order Araucariales; family Araucariaceae; genus Wollemia; species Wollemia nobilis. Next base: position 1,758,182 of record JAQPPZ010001004.1, on the reverse strand, counting down.
GCCATGTACCGGCTGACTACTCCCACTGCTTGGGCAATATTTGGTCTGGTGCTCACTATGGCATACATGAGGCTTCCTACTGCTGATGAATACGATACACGAGATATGCTTGTCTTCTCTCCTTCCATTCTAGGACACTGGTTGGAAGACAACTTTAAGTGTGGAAGAAGTGGGGTACTAACTAGTTTAGCATTTTGCATATTGAAGTGCTGCAAAATCTTTTCCACATATGACTTTTGACTTAACTAGATCTTTCTTCCTTTTCTGTCCCTGTGTATCTTCATCCCTAAAATTTGGTTTGCTGCTCCTAAATCCTTCATTTCAAATGTCCTAGCCAACCGAGCCTTAAGATCAATGATTTTCTTCATGTTGGGACCTGCAACCAGCATATCATCAACATACAACAACAAAATAATAAAACTGCCATCATCAAACCTCTTATAGTATGCACAATGGTCAACTTCACTCCTGCTGAAACCTTGGCTCTTCATGAAGGTATCAAATTTCTTGTACCACATCCTTGGCGCCTGTTTCAACCCGTACAATGATTTCTTTAGTCTGCAAACCAAATGCTCTTTGCCTCTTTCTACATAGCCCTCAGGCTGATCCATATATATCTCTTCCTCGAGATCACCATGCAAGAAATCAGTCTTTACATCAAGCTGCTCCAGCTCCAAATCCTGTGCAGCTACAAGTGCAAGTAGAACTCTAATAGTTGTCATCTTCACAACTGGAGAGAAAATTTCATTAAAGTCAACACCTGACTTTTGCACATAGCCCTTTGCCACCAAGCGAGCTTTATAGCGATCCAACAACCCATCGTTGTTCTTCTTCACTTTGTACACCCACTTGTTTCCAATAGTCTTTCTTCCAGGTGGAAGATCCACAAGTTCCCAAGTTTTAGTCTTGCGAAGTGCCTCGATTTCCGCCTCCATGGATTTACTCCATTTTCCTAAATTTTCAGAATCTCTAGCTTCCTGAAATGAACTAGGTTCACCATCATCAATTAAAAAAGCAAAAGAGGACTGATACACATGAGAATACCTTTTCGAACACTTCTGTGGACGTGTAGATCTTCTAACCCATTGATCTGTCAATTCTGGCTCTTGGTATTGTGACCGTTGTGGCTGCTCTACTTCCTGTTCTACTTGTTGTTCTGCATGCTGATCAAAAACTTCAGCATGTTCATCTTCATAGTCATCTTCATTCAATTCTACTTCAACCGGTACAACATTAGGATTTTGCTGTACCTCCTTCCTTTGCATGGATTTTTCATCAACAATTACATCTCGGCTAATGATTACCTTTTGGGCAGTAGGATCCCACTGTCTATACCCCTTCACTATATCTCCATAGCCTAGAAAAACACATTTGCTTGACTTCGGGTCAAGCTTGGACCTTTTTTCTTTGGGTACATGGGCAAAAGCGTCACAACCAAAGGTACGCAAATGAGAGTAATCAACTGGCTTACAACACCAAACCTCCTCTGGAATCTGACCATCCAACGCAGTTGTAGGTGACCTGTTAATAAGATAAACAACTGTATTAACAGCCTCCGCCCAAAACTTTTTCTCCAACATGGCTGTGCTAAGCATGCTTCTTGCACGTTTCATGATTGTGCGATTCATCCGCTCAGCCACACCATTTTGTTGTGGAGTGTATGGTACAGTCTTCTGGTGCTTAATCCCTTTCTACATACAAAATTTATCAAATTCCTTGGAGCAATATTCACCCCCATTATCTGACCTGAGACACACAATTGACTTGCCCAAGCTCTTCTCTACCCGTGCTTTGAACTCTTTAAATTTCTGCAAAGCTTCCGACTTCTTCTTCAGAAAATACACCCACACTCTCCTAGAATAATCATCTATAAAAGTCAAAAAATAGATGGCGCCATTCAAGGACTGAGTGGGGATTGGTCCAAATATATCCGAATGTATAAGTTGCAGAAAATCAAAACTCTTACCAGGACTTGCAGTAAACCGAACCCTCTTCTGTTTACCAAAAATACAGTGCTCACATAAGTCTAAATTGCAAGACTTAATCCCAGAAAGCATACCTCTGTCATGCAGAATTTTCAGGCCTTTTTCACTCATATGGCCTAGGCGTTGATGCCATAGCATTATTGCATCCTGAACAGAAGTTGTTGTTGCTGCATGGCTTGTCACCGTATCACCGCATAAACGGTATAAGGTCCCGTAAGATTCTCCCTTTGCTACTACAAGAGATCCTCTGGTAATCTTGCAGTAGTTGATGCTGAAAGTGACAGAATACCCTAGCTTATCCATCATTTTGATTGATAGCAAATTCTTTCTCAAATCGGGCACATGTCACACATCACATAGCATCCTTTCTCTACCATCGTCTATCCTGATCCTTATATCCCCTCTTCCCACAATTTCTAAAGGGTGATCATCACCCAAATAGACCTTTCGACCACAGTATGGTTGATATTTGTCAAACCAGTCTCTGTGGGGAGACATGTGGAAAGATGCACCCGAGTCCAAAACCCAGGTATATAAAACTGATCTGCTGTTACTGATACAAAAGGCTTCACATGTTGCCGTCTCTCCTGAATCTGCTGCACTGGCTTCAGCTGATGGCTGATTTTGCTTTTCACTATTCTTCAATTGCCAACAGTCCTTTTTGGAGTGTCTTGGCTTCCCACAATGCCAACACTTCCCTTTCTACTTACGTCCTTTTGACTTAGATCTGGACTGTTTTCTACCTTGTTTACTCCCCTCAAACGATCGACCTCTCACGGATAGGGCTTCATTGGTTGAGGGTTCCAGAGACGTTTTTCGCCTCAACTCTTCTGCCAACAAAGCGGCTACCACATCATCAAAATTGAGAGTGCCTGATGATGAATTACTGATGGTCATCACCATATGATCCCAAGTGTTCGGGAGAGAACAAAGTAGGGTGATAGCTCTATCTTCATTCTCCATCTTCACATTAACTGAAACCAGTTTACTGATCAGAGTATTAAACTCATTCAAATGATCTACAACGGATGAAATTTCCTTCATCCTCAAGCTATAAAGCTGCTTTTTAGAAAAACCTTATTTTTTGCTGATTTTGTTTCATACAACTTTTCAAGCTTTTGCCAAAGGGCTTCCGCGGTCTTCTCTTCAGCTACATTTAACAAGAGGGAGTCCGCTAGGCAGAGACGGATTATAGAGACCGCCTTCCTGTCAAGCGTTGTCCACTCCTCATCTTTCATGCTACTCGGTTTTTTCGCGACCCCTTCCAAGGCTTGAGCTTGGTCATTCTGAACCAAACTCTGATACCAGATGTTAGGAAAAACTTCAAGATTTATACCTGCAAGAGGAAGCACAATAACAAAAAATATAGAACATGGAAACAGTAACACAAGTGACACAAAGATTTACGTGGAAACCTGCAATGTGCAGGAAAAACCATGGGGCAATGACAACTTCTCTTCTTATTAATTTCAGCAAAGATTACATTCATGTCCTTTTACGTTTTTCAACAACTCAACTAAAATGCAAGGGATCTCATCCCTTTTATAGAGCAGAAGGAAGACTCCAAAACTGTTCGTTTCATCTTCCAACGCAAGCCTCCAAAAGACTGTTCGTTTCCGCTCCCAAGACTGTTCGTCTTCCGCATTCAAAGACTATTCGTCTTCCGCGTACTGATGTCTACCTAGATGTCCACTGCTTTGGCGTCTTCTTGGCATGACGTCTGGCCTAGACGTCTGCCAACCCAGACGTCTGGCCTAGATGTCTGCCAACCCAGACGTATGCCAGCCCAGACGTCTGCCAGACCAGACGTCTGCCAGCCCAGACTAGATGTCTGCTAGCCCAGCAGACATCTGGTCTAGACGTCTGCCAGTCCATACGTTTGGCAGCCCGGACGTCTAGCCTAGACGTCTGCCAGGTCAGACATCTAGTGGCCATACGGACTTCACACCTAACACAATATACTAAGTATTGGGACAAATTAATTTGAATGAGCTTGACATTGAAGGCTTGGCTATTCCAAATAAAAGGTCCAAGGTTAAAATCCCAAGAGTTAATCCGAAGGGATAAGGTATGTATACTTAGATAGCACAATGCAAGTGCCTCCCCATGCATAGTGGACCTGGACAGTACAGGGTGGTCTGAAATGCATTATAGTTGGAAAACTTACAACTCATGATTAACTCGACAACCCAAATTTGGATTTTATTGGCAACTCAAGAAAACTTGACAAAACAAATCGAAGAATTTTTTTCAATTGGAAAAAAGAAACATTTTAAACAAAAATTGGAGAGCCAGAAAGTTGATTTTATATTAGATATTCATAAAAAAGAGTACAATTACAGTTCATGATCATCAAATCCAACCAAATACATCATAGAAATGCAACATTTCAAAATATGAAGCAGTTTTTAAACTGCTTTTTGTTTTCCCCTCCTTCCCCTCGCACTAGATGGTTGGCCTTGGCTCTGAACAGGTGGTCGAATTGGAGGCTCCTCAGGTACGGTATCATCATGGTATATCTCCTCCAATCCTCTTAAATGTTCCGCTTCCTCCTCAAGTGCCTCAATGTCCTTTGCAGTAAACTTGGTATCCACAGGACTCTCGACAATCCAATCACATAGTGGATCTAGCTCATCCAATTCAATTGCCTCATAGGATTCACTAGCCTCCACTTGTCTGGTGTGAAGCCGAAGATTGTATTGTACAAACACAAGGTCATTGAGGTGCTCTTGGGTCAACCTATTGCGCTTCTTGGTGTGTACAACCTCAAATAGAGACCAATTGCACTCACACCCAGAAGCGCTACAAGGCTGACTCAAGATGCGAAGAGCCATCCTCTTCAGAATAGGTGTTTTGGAACCATAGTCCTCCCACCATAAATCTACAAAAAAGATAATTTTCAAAGTATTAATTTACATTCATAAACTACAAGAAAAATTCAAAAAATGTTAAACTTTAAAAGTTTAAATGCTTTACCTAGTCGCAAGGTTGACCTTGCTTCTTTAGCAAAGGAGGATGCAAACAAGCTCCCTCCCGCGGCCTTATAAAGTTGCAACTCAGCAGGGATGAGGCGATGTTTGGCAGGGTTATCTATCATCCTCTCTACGCAAGTATAGAACCCCACCTGGACCTCTTCATCACCGCTAAGACTGCTAGTGTAAAAGAATTTGGGGTTCAAGAAGCACCCCGCGGCATGAATAGGTCGATGGAGTTGCCTCGTCCATCTCTTATCAATGATGCGCCAAATTGGTTCATACTTGCACTGGTTGCCACCATAATAGTGTTCAATGGCCTCTTTGGCTCTATCCATTGCCTCATATAGATAACCCATTGCCAATTTTTCACCATCTACAAGGCAAAGAACCCTTACCAAGGGTTTTGTCACCTGCAATTGAATAGTAAATACTAAAAATTTAGAAAAAGAAATACTAAATTTTTCAAGTATAAAATAAGATTTTAAAATTTAAATTTGAACTCAACAAGCAATTACCTTGAGAATTTCTTGGACGCTCACCCAAAATGAATCATTAAACACTTGCCTCCAGATCCGCTGCCCCTCCTCTTTTGAATGAAATGGTGAGGCATACCATTCCTTGCTCACAAACATCCGCTTCAAAGCGGGTGATGCCGTTAGAAGGCTCTGCAAGGCAATGAAATTGGAGGCAAATCGAGTGATCCCTAGGCGAAGAATGTCCCTCCCGTCATTGTGCTCCCTCATCAAGCTGAGCACCCATGTGTGGTTATAGATAAACCGTGTAATGTTCTTCGCCTCTTCTACCATGGTCTTCACCCATGTCATTTTGCCAATGTCCTCAAGCATGAGGTCAATGCAATGGGCAACACATGGGCTCCAAAAAATAGAGGGGTACTTCTCCTCGAGAAGTCTACCCGCAGATACATATGTTGTTGCATTGTCCGTCACTACTTGGACAACATTCTCCACTCCTATTTCTAGCACAACCTCCTCCAACAAATTGAATAACAATTGTGCATTCTTCACCTCTCGCGAGGCATCAACCGACTTCAAGAAGACCATGGATCCACCCAAAGCCACCATGAAGTTTAGGAGCGTGCGGTTTCTTGCATCTGTCCATCCATCAAAAAGAATGTTGCAGCCCTTTTTCCTCCATGTATTCCTTTGCTCTTCTACAAGAGCACGTGTGTTGATGACACACTCCAACAATGGTCCACTTAAATCTTTTGTCGAAGGTGTCTTAACCCCTTTGCCAGACTCGCTCAATGCCCTCACTAGGGCTTCCCAATAGGGGTTGTTCGCACAATTGAAGGGAATGTTGCAGTAATACCAAAAATTGGTTGCAGCTGTCCTTACATCCTTCGCCTTGTCCCTCCCCCATGCGGTATTTTGAAGTGTGGTTTGTCTTGTGTTGGAGCCTCGTCCAACACTCCTCCCACTCCCACTAATACTACCTTGCCGAATGCGAGGGCTAAGAACAGATTCTTCGGCTGCGGCATCGACATCCTCCAGTTTGGCCTCATCCCCATAAAAAGAGGCCCAAGGCCCCACTCCATGTCCCACTGCAACTCTTGTCCTTTTGTGCTCGATTTTTTGGCCTCTTTGCTGCACAACCAAGCCTTCACCTCATTTCTAATCAAATCATCTGCTCTAGGGCAGGGGTCCACATCATGCCCTGGTTGCCCAAGCAGATGGTATTTGAGGCGATGGATGCCTCCTCGCATGTCCTTGCCGTAGTGTTTACAAAACACTTGATTCAGCAAGTTTCCCTTAACCCCATGCTTCCACATTGGGTCTCTTCCTGGGCTTGGACTTGGGGCTGCAGTTGAAGGAGTCGGTTGGGTTGCACTTGAAGGAGGATCATTGCTGCCCATGGCGGTTCCAAGGACCTCACCCGAAGAATCCATCTATATTTCCAAATGGGAGGGGGAAAAAAAGAAATAAGTAATCGGATGCCCTAGGGCCTAGCAAATAACAGAGTGGTCTGATATGCATAATGTTTGTGGACCTTAAAAGTTACTTAACTTATTCAAATGCTCATGCTTAAGTGGTTGCTTGCTTAGAACAGACATACCACCTCGATTGTATCTATATGTGCCTAGGTATACTTACCAATTTCTACAGGTCAGAAATGGCTTTCTTGCTAACTTTACCCTGACCAGTGACCTTGGAAAGCCTGAGATGCTTTAAACATAACTGTGTAACTCTCCAAGTCAATGAAACTTTGATCCATTATAGTTCATTTAGGGTTACAACTTTCATTGACACTTACCATGTCTGAGGATGAGGATATGCTCCAAAAAATAATAAAAGCCCTGCATTTGTAGGCCAAAGATTTCATTCGAAGTTAGGCAAGGCCTTTACCAACTGATCAAGTTCTTTTTGCTGAGTACCAGTGTTTGGCTTTTTATTTTCATTTTTATGACACTCTGATTCTCTAGAAGCTTAGATACAGTATCTAGCATAAATTTATTACAAAATTCAAATTTCACTGCACATCACACAAAAGCTAGCATGATGGTGTTCTCTCTTTATTATTTTGAGGAAATTATATAATACAAAAGCTTTTATTACTTCAAGAACTTAGAAGTGATACAAATGACTTCAAATTATGATTATCTAATATAGAAAAGTACTTTGCATAGATTTTATGTTGAAATATTTTATGTTGAAATCTGAAGGGATCATCCTATCAGATGAAATGGAAAGATTAGAATCTATAGAACAGATTTCCAATGGTAGCTTATTATGTTGGTAAAGTATTCTCATATAGCTGCCTTGCTACATGGGAGGCACTTCCATATCTCATTGACACAAAAACAATGAGACAATGCTAGCTTAAAATGACAAGATTTGTATGTGCTAAATTGCTACCTCAATTAATTTTGAACCTCATTCTTAGCATATTTGTCTACCTGCATTCACTTGTTAACAAGATTGTTTTTTTATTCCTTCATATAGAATTCAAGCCTGGAAGAAATATATTTAAACATTATAACACTTGTGCTTCTTAAACTCTCAATCATTGTAAAACATATTTTATTGTTTCAGTCTTCAACATCATATTTCTTTTAGAATTTTTGACCTGAAAAGCAAATAAATATTTAGGAGAAAATTATAAGCAAAATACAATAGCAACCATGCTATCCCCTTTAATTTACAAGCAGATGTTATATTGAAATATGTCAATTCTGGAAGACACTGCATTTTAAATTGTAGACTCAGGTCTGTGTGCTTCCTAAGGTGCAGAAGTCTTTGTAATCCAAACAGGGCAAAAGCAGTCAAGCTACTGTTGTGGTGCACACTGCCTGTCATGTCTGATAGATTGGACTCACATTTACTGGATGCAAAAAAATCATTGGGTGACAAGCATGCAAAACACCCCTGAAAGTTGCAGTTTTTTCCTGATAGAATTTGCAGACAGAAAATAATGAATATAAGCATCATTTAAGCATAAATGTCCAGGACAAGCTTGTAACGCTCAACAACCTGTTAATATTTTTTTTCTTCAAGCATGTCGAAGGGTGATTTCTGTTTATCTGTCAAATTCAATGTCTTAGAAGGAATTCTATCTTTTCTGGTAATTTCACAAAATTGAAAGTAACTATCTCCTTCTTTGAGCCATGCTTATTACAATATGCCACTCTTCCCATCATTGTCTAGTCAACTTGCCCTCTTCAACTCTTTTGGGGTAGAGGATAGGGGTGGATTCAGATTTTTTTGATCATAACCCATGATTTTCAATTAAGAGATGAAACTTATGTCATACAAAGAAGCATAATGCCTTGATCTTAGACAGATTGGTAAGGCTTAATTTACCATGAGGTTATTCCACTGTTCAAAACCCTGAAGGATAAAATGTGAACTATATATAAGGTGAAGTGAGAACTTTCCTTGTAAACCACAACGGAGTCTCATACATTAACAGGCATGTGGGCTAGCCTAGGACCTAAAAATCTGTTAGGAGGTGAAGTCAATATCCAGATCTCCAATGTTCTTCAGCAGAGAGGTGCATGGTGGTGCAGCTTATAAAGAGGAAACAAACAGTATTTTGTAGTCTTCCTTTGGGAGAGGAAACAAACAGTTTTTGGACTCTTCCTTTGGAAGAGGAAACGAACAGTTTTTGGACTCTTCCTTTGGAAGAGGAAACGAACAGTTTTTGTTTTTTCTATAAAAGGGGAATGACCCCTTGCATGTAAATGTTGATTGAATGTAATTCTGCCGAAATCAATAAAAGATCAAGCTGCCATTGCCCCGTGGTTTTTCCTGCACATTGCAGGTTTTCCACGTAAAATCTGTGTTCTTGTTTTTTCCTGTGTTATTGTGTTTTTCTGCTTGCACATAATTTTGCTATATTTTCTAACATCTGGTATCGAGCCTAGGGTTTTGTGCGAGTGGGAGCTGCAACAATGATTGGAAGTGTAACCAAGTTTGAGATTGAAAAGTTTGATGGCGGGAACTTCGCCCTATGGAAGATGAAGGTGGAGGATTTGTTGGTTCAAAATGACCAAGCCCTAGCCTTGAAAGGGGTCGCGAGTAAACCAAGCGGCATGAAAGATGAGGAGTGGGCAACGCTGGATAGGAAGGCGGTTTCTACAATCCGTCTATGCCTAGCGGACTCCGTCTTGTTCAATGTTGTTGAAGAAAAGACCGCGGAAGCCCTTTGGAAGAAGCTTGAAAAGTTGTATGAGACGAAATCTGCAACAAATAAGGTTTTTCTGAAAAAACAGCTTTACAACCTAAGGATGAAGGAGGGTTCATCTGTGGCAGATCACTTGAATGAGTTTAATACCCTTATCAGTAAACTGGTTTCAATTAATGTGAAGATGGAGGATGAGGACAGAGCTATCACCCTACTTTGTTCCCTCCCGGAGACTTGGGATCATTTGGTGATGACCATCAGCAATTCATCATCAGGAGCTCTAACTTTTGATGATGTGGTAGCCGCTTTGTTGGCAGAAGAGTTGAGGCGGAAAACGTCTTTGGAACCCTCAACCAATGAAGCCCTAGCTGTGAGAGGTCGATCTTTCGAGAAGAGTCAACAAAGTAGATCACAGTCCAGATCTAAGTCTAAAGGACGCAAGCTGAAAGGGAAGTGCTGGCATTGCGGGAAGCCAGGGCACTCAAAGAAGGACTGTTGGCAGTTAAAAAAGGAAAAAAATGGTGAAAAGCAATTTCAGCCTTCGAGTGAGGCCAACACAATAAATTTTGGAGAGATGACAACATGTGAGGCTTTATGTATCAGCAACAACAAAATCTGTTTTATATACCTAGGTTTTGGACTCGGGTGCATCTTTCCACATGTCTCCTCACAGAGACTGGTTTGACAAATATCAGCCATATAGTGGTGGGAAGGTCTACTTGGGTGATGATCACCCTTTAGAAATTGTGGGAAGAGGGGACATAAGGATCAAGTTGGACGATGGTAGAGAAAGGATGTTATGTGATGTGCGACATGTGCCAGATTTGCGGAAGAATTTGCTCTCAATCAAGATGATGGATAAGCTAGGGTATTCTGTCACTTTCGGTAACAACTATTGCAAAATTACGAGAGGTGCTATTGTAGTAGCAAAGGGAGAATCTTATGGGACCCTATATCGTTTATGCGGTGATACGGTGACAAACCATGCAGCAAGAACAACTTCTGTTCAGGATGTAGTAATGCTATGGCATCAACGCCTAGGCCATATGAGTGAAAAAGGTCTGAAAATTCTGCATGACAGAGGTATGCTTTATGGGATTAAGTCTTGCAATTTAGACTTGTGTGAGCACTTGTATTTTTGGTAAACAAAAGAGGGTTCGGTTTCTTGCAAGCCCTGGTAAGAGTTCTGATTTTCTGCAACTTATACATTCGGATATATTTGGACCAGTCCCCACTCGGTCCTTAAATGGTGCCATCTATTTTCTGACTTTTATAGATGATTATTCTAGGAGAGTGTGGGTTTATTTTCTGAAGAAGAAGTCGGAAGCTTTGCAGAAATTTAAAGAGTTCAAAACTCAAGTAGAGAAAAGTTTGGGCAAGCTTGTTTTATGTCTTAGGTCGGATAATGGGGGTGAATATTGCTCCAAGGAATTTGATAAATTTTGTACGCGAGGAAGGAATTAAGCACCGAGAAGACTGTACCATATACTCCACAACAAAATGGTGTGGGTGAGCGGATGAATCGCACAATCATGGAACGTGCAAGAAGCATGCTCGGCGCATCCATGTTGGATAAAAGGTTATGGGCAGAGGCTGTTAATACAGCTGTTTACCTCATTAACAGGTCACCTACGGCTGCGTTGGATGGACAGATTCCAGAGGAGGTTTGGTGTGGTAAGCCATTTGATTACTCTCATTTGCGTACCTTTGGTTGTGATGCATTTGCCCATGTGCCTAAAGAAAAAAGGTCCAAACTTGACCCGAAGTCAAGCAAATGTGTTTTCTCGGCTATGGAGATGCGATAAAGGGGTATAGGCTGTGGGATCCTACTGCCCACAAGGTAATTATTAGCCGAGATGTTATTTTTGATGAAAAATCCATGCAAAGGAAGGAGGTACAACAAACACCTAATGTTGTACCGGTTGAAGTAGACATGAACGAAGATGAAAATGAAAATCAGCATGCTGAAATTTTTGACCAGCATGCTGAATTTTTTGACCAGCATGCAGAACAGCAAGTAGAACAACAAGTAGAGCAGCCACAACGGTCACAAGACCAAGAGCCACAATCAACAGATCATTGGGTTAGAAGATCTACACGTCCACAAAAGTGTCCGGAAAGGTATTCTCATGTTTATCAGTCCTCTTTTGCTTTGTTAGCGATGATGGTGAGCCTAGTTCATTTCGGGAAGCTAGAGAGTCGAGAATGCGAGAAAAGTGGAGGAAATCCATGGAGGAGGAAATCGAGGCACTTCGCAAGAATAAAACGTGGGAACTTGTGGATCTCCCACTTGGAAGAAAGAGCTGTTGGAAACAAGTGGGTGTACAAAGTGAAGAAGAACAACGATGGGCTGTTGGAACGCTATAAAGCTCGCTTGGTGGCAAAAGGCTATGTGCAGAAGTCAGGTATTGACTTTAATGAAATTTTCTCTCCGGTTGTGAAGATGACTACTATTAGAGTTCTACTTGCACTTGTAGCTGCACGGGATTTAGAAGCTGGAGCAGCTTGATGTAAAGACTGCTTTCTTGCATGGTGATCTTGAGGAGGAGATTTATATGGATCAGCTTTGAGGGCTATGAGGAAAGAGGCAAAGAGCATTTGGTTTGCAGACTGAAGAAATCTCTGTACGGGTTGAAACAGGCGCCAAGGATGTGGTACGGGAAATTTGACACCTTCATGAAGAGCCAAGGTTTCAGCGGGAGTGAAGCTGACCATTGTGGATACTATAAGAGGTTTGATGATGGCAGTTTTATTATTTTGTTGTTGTATGTTGATGATATGCTGGTTGCGATTCCCAGCATGAAGAAAATCATTGATCTTAAGGCTCAGTTGGCTAGGACATTTGAAATGAAGGATTTAGGAGCAGCAAACCAAATTTTAGGGATGAAGATACACGAACAGAAAAGGAAGAAAGATCTGGTTAAGTCAAAAGTCATATATAGAAAAGATTCTGCAGCGCTTCAATATGCGAGAATGCAAAACCAGTTAGTACCCCACTTCTTTCACACTTAAAATTGTCTTCCAACCGGTGTCCTAGAACAGAAGCGAGAGAAGACAAGCATGTCTCGTGTACCGTATTCATCGGCAGTAGGAAGCCTCATGTATGCCATGGTGAGCACCAGACCGGATATTGCCCAAGCAGTGGGAGTAGTTAGCCGGTACATGGCAAATCCTGGTAAGGAGCATTGGAATGCGGTGAAGTGGATATTTAGATATTTAAGAGGCACTTCGGATGCTGCTATTTACTACGGATCGGATAGTTTGCAAGTTAAAGGTTTTGTGGATTCTGATTATGGTGGAGATAGAGATGGGAGAAAGTCCACTACGGGATATACTTTCACTCTTGCTTGGTGGAGTTGTGAGTTGGGCTTCTAAGTTGCAGTCTGTGGTGGTTTTATCAACCACTGAAGCAAAATATACTACAGCGACTCATGCCGGCAAAGAGGCAATTTGGCTAGAGCGACTGTTGGGTGACTTCAAGGTAACGCAGGGAAAATTACGTTGCATTGTGATAGCCAAAGTGCTATTCAGCTAGTGAAGAACCCAACATTCCATGATCGCACGAAACACATTGATGTCAAGTACCACTTTATAAGAAATGTGGTGGAAGAAGGTAGGATCTGTTGCGAGAAAATCGACACTGAAGTGAATCCTGCAGATATGCTTACTAAGCCGGTCAAGACGAGAGAAGTTTGAGTGGTGCAGAACTTCTCTGGGCTTGCTGAAAATGTGATAAGGGCAGCATTGGGCAATTGGCACTTGGATGGAAAAACATAGGCAAAGAATTCCTGTATATCGACTTCAAGTGGGAGAATGTTAGGAGGTGAAGTCAATATCCGGATCTCCAATGTTCTTCAGCGAGAGAGGTGCATGGTGGTGCAGCTTATAAAGAGGAAACAAACAGTATTCTGTAGTCTTCCTTTGGGAGAGGAAACAAACAGTTTTTTGGACTCTTCCTTTGGAAGAGGAAACGAACAGTTTTTTGGACTCTTCCTTTGGAAGAGGAAACGAACAGTTTTTGGACTCTTCCTTTGGAAGAGGAAACGAACGGTTTTTGTTTTTTCTATAAAAGGGGAATGACCCCTTGCATGTAAATGTTGATTGAATGTAATTCTGCCGAAATCAATAAAAGATCAAGCTGCCATTGCCCCGTGGTTTTTCCTGCACATTGCAGGTTTTCCACGTAAAATCTGTGTTACTGTTTTTTCCTGTGTTATTGTGTTTTTCTACTTGCACATAATTTTGCTATATTTTCTAACAAAATCTACCTTTACCTTTACTAGATTTGCAAAATTTCCCATCTTATTAAGACTATAAATGTCACAACTGCTGAGCCCATGTCAAAAGAGGCAAAGAGTCGACATTGTAAATATGTCAAACTTCCATAGTCCATAACATTTGATGAAAAACATAACTAGAAAAAGTGTGTACAGAAATAAAATACATTAATGTCTTTTATGCATCCTATGGCTATAAACAGGCAAGTTTATAATGTAATATAAATACAATACAAAATCTCCAATTGTAGCTTTAATATGCATAGCCAAATTCTTCTTTAAAATATTGAACCCCCTCAAGCAGAGTGTATAACCATTCGTGCTACATATTGGCTTTACATCTTTATCTTTCAAAGGAAATCAATGGCAGGTAATCTTATTATAAGATATATCTCATTGCAAACTTTTCCATATTATACAATGTCGATAGTCTTCTTCACTTATATAGTCTAGATTTGTCTTTTTTTCTTTTTTCTTTTGCCTTTTTTTTTTTCTAATTGGTACCACTTTTATGTGCTGACTGGTGAGTGTTTTACTTCAACCATCTATGACTGGAATTGAACCTAGGTTAGTCGCAAGAGAGAAAAAACTTTTCACCACTAGACCACTTAACACTCTACAATCCAGGTTTTCATTCTTAATTCCATAGTTTCCATCATTTGGTTCATGGAAAGCATAACATGAGATATTGTCTTCTAAACACTTGATTATTTATATTGTTTGTCATGTAATGGGAGGGCAGGGAAAAAATAAACCAGTTCTAATACCACAATTATGAGTTGCCCCTTCTCAAATACCTTCACAAAATGGCCAAATGCAAACACACTAGGAAGCATTAGTGAATAACTATGGTGAAAAATCAAGTAGCTTTGCAGAAGTAATGATGGCAGTCCTATCTCGGATAAGGATGGCAGTAGAAAAAGACTGGCATAATTTACATATAGAAGAAGAATTCTTAAATATTATAAGGGCTCTAAGAACAGGATTTAACGTAGATTGACAATTGAATCCAATTATCAAGGATGTTGGTAACTACACTTAAGTCTCCAACAGTGGAGATATATTCATGCATATAGAGAGGGCATTGCCTTAACTGATTGTTTGGATAATGTTGGGGTTCAACTGAATAACAATAAACAAATATTTATTTTTCAGAATCTCCCATCCAATACACAAACAATTGCACCCTTGGGTAAGTGAGATAGTGTTTTCACTTAGAGTATTCATGGGTTTGAGAATGATGTCATGCCTTATTGTGAATAATATGGTAGGCTGGACATCATCAGTTGCAGTGTTGGTGGTTTTTGTTTATATGGATTGATAGCCATTTTGGAAATAGATGCATTATAAATATGTGATAATTTTTAGGTTGGAGCTCCCCACAGATAGCCTATTTTTCACCATTCAAAAAGAAAACAATAAGAAATATTTCCAAATTTTTTTTGGTGTTGGCAACTATCATTGCACATTTGTAGATGAACGTCCCTTGATGTACATCACCATAGTTCCTAGGTTCATGAAGAAGTTGTCAAGATCAAAAAGGGTGCATCACAGAGCAGGACATCACCATAGTTCCTAGGTTTATGAAAAAGTTGTCAAGATCGAAGAGCGTGCATCACAGAGCAGGATACCTAAACCAGCTTTTGAGCCCATTTTGGGACAAGTAGTAATGACTTGTACAAAAGTATATAAAAAAAAAGCACAGTAGTCAGTGAAATTCAGTTAATGCAGCCAAAGACACTACTTCCTGATATCGTCAATCTGTGGTGGTCAGACAAGAATTCAACAAACAATCTCTGCAGTTATTAATAACACACTTTCCTTCAATGTTTTGTGCACACAAAAATCAATTAAAATCTGCTGAGCAGCACATTAAAAGAAAAAACTACTCTTATCACTGTCAAGAATTACATCAATTGGTGTTTGGTGATCCTCATTGAAGTTTTTATCACTGCATTCTTGATATCATATGGAATTCCCTTGTCAAATGCACAAGGAGACCAAAATAATTTTAAATCCATTCTTTGAAGCTTTTGAAACTATTCATAGTTAGGTTTCCCAAATTTCTTTCTTATCCTCAGGTCAGTTTGCACTGTCCTTGTTTTACTTTGCTAAAATTGTGAAAATGATTTACTCATGCTTAAATTCATTCAACTGTAAGATAGGTAATGTTTTACCCTTTACTTGTCTCAGATCTGTTCATGCTGTGTCTTTTTACAAGAGAATTCCTTGCTGCTCAAATTTGTCCTTTATATTCTCATCCTTATTGTATGTGTGTGTACATTTGATGTGGATAAAAAAGAAGCTAAGATTTCTATTGAAAAGCATGCTTAAATATGCATTTTACAACCATAATCTTCCCAAATTAGAAGATGCTAACAAGAAAACTATGACTAAGCAAATCAATTCACATTTGCTAACTCTTACTAGGCTAACAAATCCAATCCAATGACTATGCCGTCTAAATGTGCCGACATTTACAATTTGGAATAAGATTTGTAATTGTTTAACTTAGACTTAGGACTTTAGACTTTAGGAAATAATTAAAAAATCAAAACACCTAGTCTATTACAATGTTATCATAAGTGGTCCTCATCATCCCTAGCCACCATAGAAAATCGTGGGACATATGATGATGTGATATCCAGCGAGCCTGGTGTGGAAGCTGACTGTGGCAGGCGACAAGGTAGGAAGTGGTAGATCCTTGTCTCATTTGACGAGTCTTCATGTCGAATACTCGATTAGAATCATGCCGAAGCTGAAAATCAGGTACCACATTGGTAGGATGGCCAATGATAGGATTGGTCTCCAAAGTGGACTCATGGTAAGGCTTCAAAAGATCCACATTAACGACACCATGAATGCTTAGATGAGCTGGAAGATCAAGTCAAAAGGCATTCTCAAACACCTGCTGAAGAATGGTGTAAGGCCCATAGCGTAAAGGTTTGATTTTACTATGTGCCTTCTCTAAAAAATGTCGTTTGTCCAAATAAAGCCAAACTCTATCTCCAACCTGAAAAGGATGAGGAACACGGTGCTTATCCATGGCTTGCTTCTGCTGCTGTCTAGTCTTCTGCAAAATCTGAACCACTCTAGACTGAAGATTCTGCAAGTTTTGGATGAAAGATGTTGCCTTATCTTGCTCCTCCTGAATATGAATAGTAGTGGAAGAGGGCAAGGATAAAGTCAACTCATATGGGGCCAAGTGTTGGAACCCAAGGCAAACTTCAAAGGGGGAATGTCCAGTGGATGTGTGAACGGCTCAGTGGTAGACGTGCTCAATGTGAGTTAGACTCAAATCCCACTTCACTAGAGAAGTGTGATGATAAATCCTCAAACTCTGAACAAGAGTACGATTCACTACCTCTGGCTGCCCATATGATTGGGGATGGAAAGCCATGGAAAAGTTAAGGGAAACTCCCAAAAATTTCCACAAGGATCTCCAAAAATGACCCACAAAATGTGAATCTCTGTCAAATATGATGCTGGTAGGGAGACCAAAGGAACTCCATACAATCTCAAAGAAAAGTTGAGCTAAGTCCTATGCTGAACTGGTCTTTCTGCATGGAATGAACTTAGCCATCTTACTGAACCGATCCACAACCACAAATACACAATCATGCTGCCTTACAGTCATCGGGAATCCACTCAACAAGTCCATGGAAATGCTTTCCCAAGGACGAGAATAATCCATATTTCAAATGATAATTTTTAAGAGACAATCGATGCTCCTTAGGAACACAAAGTTTATCCAACTTATACAATAATCCATCCTTCAAATGATAATCTTGAAAAGGACCTAGATTAGAAGAAGGATGTAAGAGATGTGGGTAAACTGTGCCAAAATCTGAATCAAGAGGATGCTGTGCCGGCCAAGTCTGGAAACCAATGTGAGAAGTAGTTGCCACTATCAATGCGGAGGCTGCTGGAGGGCGACTCAAACAATCGGCTCCATGGTTACTACTTCCTTTTTTATACTTGATCACTAAGTGGAACTGCTGCAAATAGGTTGCCCACTTCATGTGGTGACTTTCTTCAATCTTGTTTTGAGATTGAAGGAACTTAAGGGGCAAGTGATCAGTATGTACTATAGTCTCTTTGCCAAGAAGATAATGTCTCCAGTACTTAATAGCTTGCACCAAAGCATATAACTCTTTATCATAGGTGGAATAATTCTGTTTGGCAGCTGAAAAGGTCTCTGAATGATAGGCCACTAGATGGCCATTCTGCTTCAATACAGCTCCAAGAGCAAACTGTGAGGCATCTGTCTCTATCTCAAAAGGTTGAGAAAGGTCAAGAAGGACTAGGACAGGGGTTGAACATAGTTTGTGTTTCAATGTATCAAAGGCTTGAACATGGTCCTTTGTCCATTGAAACATAACTTTGGCCTTAGTCAAATGATATAATGGAAAGGCAATAGTGGAAAACCTAGGAATGAACTTGTGGTAGAAATTGGCAAGTCCAAGAAAACTCCTTAATTCAGTGACAGTAGAAGGAGTGGGCCAATGGAGGAGGACTTCGACCTTGGCAGGATCGACATTAATGCCTTTATCATTGATGATAAAGCCAAGATAGGAGATGGAGGATTGAGCAAAAGAACACTAGGGAAGGTTAACAAACAATTGGTTCTCTAGAAGGGTTTGGAGAAACCGTTCTAGGTGAGCTAGATGAGCCTTCCAAGTGGGTGAAAAAACTAAGATGTCATCAAGATAAATGATCACAAATTTATCCAGGCTGTCCCTGAATACTTCATTCATAAGCCTCATGAATGTAGTTGGTGCATTGGTAAGACCAAAAGGTATAACAAGCCACTCAAATAATCCTAACTTGGTCTTAAATGTTGTCTTCCATGTATCCTCTACTTGTACTCGGACCTGATGATACCCATTTTTTAGATCTATCTTTGAAAATAACGTTACCCCTTGTAGTTGATCTAGAAGATCATCAATTCTAGGGAGTGGATACCTATTCTTGATGGTGATTTTATTCAAGGCCCTGAAATCAATACATAGTCGCCAAGTACCATCTTTCTTAAGTACTAACAAAATGGGTGAAGCACAAGGAGATGTACTTGGCTTAATGAAGCCTTTAGCTATCAAATCATGAATTTGCTTTTTTACTTCTTCCATTTGAGGCATTGATTGCCTATACATGGGTGCATTAGGAAGAGATGCTCCAAGAATAAGATCTATGCTATGATTGATTTCTCTTACAGGTGGAAGACTAGAAGGTTCCTTGAACACTTGTGCATAAGATTGCAAAATTTTATTAAGTGAAGCATTCTTGACAGAATTGTGATGTGTTGCTTGAGTGTCTTCATTTTGAGGCCTTATGAAGATTAATGCCAACTCCTGTGCTTGATTCACTTCTTTGTGTGCTTGACGACAACTTAAAACCAAATTGGTAGTAGGTTGAGTGCATCTAATTAGATATGCTTTGTTATCCAAGTGCAAAGTATAAGTGTTTAGAATGGCATGATAAATGGCATCCCTATCATATTGATAGGGTTTGCCTAACAACAAACCACAACAATCCATAGAGGTGACATCACATGTAACCTTGTCCACAAATTTTGGACCAAATGCAAAAGAGAGAGTGCAAGTGTGTGTGACTTCTACAGTACTCTTGCTATCCTTCCATCCCAAAGAATAAGGATGAGGATGAGGGCTCAATGGAAGCTTCAACTTGTCGACAACAGAACTCGCAATTAGATTTTTCTACAAGCCGCTGTCGATAATACAATCTGTGAAAAATTCATGAGTCAAATGGGCCCTAGTGATGAACAATTTGTCATGGCCATTTATAGAAGAATTGTGATGCATAAGGATTAAATTATTCAATTTACCCTTCAATTCTTGATATGTTTTTCCTTCTCCCTTAGCCTCAATGGGGCCATCATTGGGGTCCCCATTAGGAGGCTTTACAACTAAGGATTTCTGCTTCATCTTTTGCAATTGAAAACAATTATTCCTAAAATGTCCTGTCTTCTTACAATGAGTACAATATCTTTGAGAGTAAGAAGGGGAAGAAGAAGAAGATTTATTAGAAGAAGAAGAAGAAGAAGAAGAGGAAGGAGAAGAAAAGGAAGAAGATGTCTTCTTCACTTGTTGTTGTTGATTGGACGCCCTAGTGGGTCTTGAAGATCAAGCTCCTCTCGATTGGCTAGCAAGCTTCTCCTCCACCAATTGTGCATGGTTGAAAGTTGCATCTAAAGTATCCAAGGGAGTATATTTCAACTCCTTATACAAGTGTTCAAGAAGACCACTTGTAAATTTGATGATCAAGGCCTTTGCTAGATCCTTCACACTAAGCAAAATCCGTAACTTGTTGAATTGGAAGACATAATCTTGAACAGGCATATTATAAGATTGTCTTAATCTATACCATTTAACTCTTAATTCTTGTGCATAATTAGAAGGATAAAATGTATCCTTCAAAGCTTGGACCAATTCTTCCCATATGGAAATGGGATTTTGGTCATCTTGTCTATCCATGATCACAAGTTTTGCTAACCCAATCAATTTGAGTTTAGCAAAAGGAACTTGGTCATCATCAGGAACTTCAGTATATGCGAACCAAGTTTCCATGTCCATGATCTAGCTATTTAGAACATCAGGGTTCCTAGACCCATCATAAGGCTTGACATCACATTTTGTTTTCTTAAGTTCCTTGGTGATCTTTACCTTAGGGGGTTTTTGAAGTGTGATGCCTTCCACTTTGTTGGCCAAAATACCAACAATTTGGGCCAAAGCCATCATCTGATCAGCTAAATATGATGCCATTTGAGATCTAGTATAAGCCAGAAGGAGTAATAGAAAGGATACCTAAGGATAAAAAATTAATGCAACTATGATCCTATAAAGCAGCTGCCTTCAAAAGATCAAAACAAGATCTTTTAAGGCTTACAAATTTGCCAATTACAAGAAAATTTCTTCTTCACAAATTGATTCTAATGCCTAGCAACATAAAATTTCTGCCCCTACCAAGCAATTTTACAGTTTGTCAAGGGTAGAAAGTGACAAAAATAAAATAAAATAAATAATGAATTAATTAATAAAAAATAATTAATTAATTCATAAAAAGGGGTATATACCTGCCAAGTCAACGACAGCGGATAGGTTAGTCAACGCCGAATTCAGCCAAGTCAACAGTCGAAGTCACAGGTGACGATGGGTCTGCGGTGCGTAGGGTTGGCCAGCCTCATCGGCTGGCTGATTGACTGTAGCCACCTCGCGCCTTTTAAACAAGCAAAATGCCTTTCCCACGAACAATGTGGGATTTTTCCTACAATAAAAACCAAAAAACAAGAATTTTGTTAACCACAACGCCACGTGTTAACCACACACTTATGAACCCGTGCAAAGTCCGCCAATCAACAACTAAACCACCAAGGGCCAATCAACAGGCATGCAGGAAGCACCAACCAGCCAAGTTGGCCATTTGCTTTTCGAGAGGAAAGCAAATTTATATCCTTTATGTTGCCCTTGCATCCCAAATGTGGGACTAAAACTGTGATACGTTTTTCTTCCTCGTCTCTAGAAACCTACCAAAAGCCATCGGGAAATCACTTGAGATCGTTGGAATTGTTTGTTTGGGCCAATAAACGACCTATTGCTTCTGCACTGAAGGGGCTCGATGATTGCCGAAGGTGTTGGTTTTCGTGGAAGAGGCGTCGGAAGATGGAAACAATGTGGCTGACAAACAGCCTTTGTTGCAATATGAGGTGGCGCCTCAAAGAGCCAAGGGCGGCCGAAAGGGGTTGTATTCGCCATGCGAGGAGTGAAGTTCGTCGGCCGGGAGTGGAGGAATTTACTGAGTGCATTGTCGGGAGGTGGTGAGCCGGTGGCCGAGGACAGCCGGCTGGTGGTCGGAAGTGTTGACGACGACTGGTAGGTGGCGGCTGGTGGCAATCGGGGTGGTCGCCTAGAAGTCGAGCGGATCACACCCGATTTTCCCAAATAGAGCAAAAAACCTTAGAAATAGCAAATATTAATATTTAATTTAAAACCTTAATTTGACCTTTATGCAACCTAAAACTGGTGTAAACAAGGCAATTCTTCACCAAATTTTGTGCATGGAGGCAAAGTGATTGAACAAAACTAACATAGGGCCAATTTAGGACCTAAGATTGGGATTTTGGGGAAATTTTGCTAAGACTTTGAACATCTAATCCTAGCACTAAAGGGGAGCTTCAAAAAACGTATATGCTAATGCAAAGCCAAATTGAGCATGATCTAAACCAGGTAGCCTATCCCACCCACGGCTGATCCAAAGCTTTGATACCAACTGATGTGGATAAAAAAGAAGCTAAGATTTCTATTGAAAAGCATGCTTAAATAAGCATTTTACAACCATAATCTTCCCATTTTAGAAGATGCTAACAAGAAAACTATGACTAAGCAAATCAAATCACATTTGCTAACTCTTACTAAGCTAACAAATCCAATCCAATGACCATGCCATCCAAATGTGCCGACATTTACAATTTGGAATAAGATTTGTAATTATTTAACTTAGACTTAGGACTTTAGACTTTAGTAAATAATTAAAAAGCTAAAACACCTAGTCTAATACATTGTGATCACAAGTGGTCCTCTTCAATATTGATGCACTTTTTTTTTGTTTTTTGTTTTCCTTCCCACCTCCTCTTCTTCTTTGAAGCTGTCAATTTTTAAATTTTTAGGGACATAAACAAAATGACAGTTAAGGTGAGCATCTCAATGATTAGATACTTCAAAAATGTGGGTAGGATCTCTTCTTGAACTGGCAATTGAAATAGCTTCACAAATTGATAATGCTAGTTCTTCCAAACCAACTGCATAATGTTTTCAACATCCACTGAAATGTCACTTAAAACTTTGAAACTTGATATTTGTGGATTATGGCTATCAAGTGCCATAATGGCTGCCTATTTGTTGTACATATGTCTAAGATCCTTTCAAGCAAAAAGGTCATTATGATGAAAGTGACATACTAGATCTCTTAATATTTTCTGTTCTTTATCTACTTACATTCTCTCTTTCAAGTTTATATTATAACTTCACACAGAGATCTTTAATTTTCAAGTTTTGTTGTAAGATGAGAAAGAACCAGCTTCTAGATATTTTTATAAAAAAAACAGAGTATTTGCTTTTGTCCAAGAAAACAAGGTAAATGATTGTGCTAGAGGGGTTATTTTCTTGTCGTATATTGCACCTTTTTCAATTTATTGACAGCTCAGCATTTGTTGCTCTTCTTTTCATGACACAGGCTGTCTAGGAACTTTCTATCGAATTGAAGAAGCTACTCGTATCTTTCTGGTAGCTTTATTTTGGATTTTTCTCTTTTTTGGGGCCAGTGCATGGGATGGAACAAAGAGTTTAAGGCGTGGTAAGCGGGATTCTCAACACCGACGATGAAATGGAGAATGAAATTCCTATACGCTTGTGGATAACTGAAATTCAGCTGTTTTTGAAAAAGAAAAGATGTTAGGTTAATGCATGACAATATTCATGGCAGGAGATATTATGGATTTTGGTTGCCCTGACCTCTCCCAGAGTAAATATAAGTTATATGGGTGATATGCTTTTAAAATTTGATAGTGTTGCAATTATCCAGTAAGAGAATTTCATTGCAGTTAGTCTTGGACTGATTCCTAAGAATACCTCATTCTGTCATTTAATGCAAATTCCACTACTTCATGTTCCTGCATTTTGCATGTGATACTTATAGTGAGCTCATGACACGTTCATTAATCTAGAAATTAATTATGCTAGTATGGTAAATAATTTATTGTCAGATCAAAACTGAAGAAAGTTATTAGCATGCATGCCCACTTGTCCTTGGTTTGTGAGAGAAGCCTTCCCTATGCAATGTGTAACCATAATACATCATCTTACATGATGTGTACTGTGGGAAGTTCAAAGAATGGAAGACTTGCTTGTCCTCGGTTTGTGAGAGAAGCCTTCCCTATGCAATGTGTAACCATAATACATCATCTTACATGATGTGTATCGTGGGAAGTTCGAAGAATGGAAGACTTGTAATAGATTAAAATTGCTTATGTTTGGAGCTTAAAAAGTTTTGAAGCATTGGGAATTTCACTATTGGCAAAAGGTAGCCCTCAGAATGCAAAACAAATACTGTGTTTGTTTGGATAATTGTGTATTTTCTAGAAATCTCAAAATGTTTATTTGGAAACTATACTGACCCCATGACCGAGCCATGGATCCCAATTACTGGAGCAAATGACAGAACTGTGCATACCTCATTGGCTTTAGTGCCATACATTGCTGGCCAGCTTAAAAGGATTTGGTTGGTTGCATTTTTGCCTTGTCTTCCCAATGAAATCTGAGAATGATTTTGGAATAAAAATAGTCCTGGCAAAACCATGTCTAGTACTATTAGATGTTGGAAATTTTAAAATTATGGTGAAGTTAACTTCATCTTCTGCATCAACCGCTTTTGAGAAAAATTGCCAGTTCAATATATTTATCCAATATAGCCCAGTGCAGTAATGGACAGGTTTTGTACAATCCACATTATGAGATCTTTGGGAACTTTTTTTAGGAGCTGCAAAAAGCCTTGGCAAGTTATGGGTCAGATGGGGGCATTTGGTGAGGTTCCATTACACTCAGTTAGTTACGCTTGAGGCATTCTTCTTGCCCTTTTTAGAGTTTGTGGTCCTTGGCTTTAGGATCTGGTTTAATTAAGGAAAAACTTAGTTTTGGGTTTATGCTGGAAGTGTATATATTAGTATGTGCATTTAAGGAATTTCTGTTTGTCTGAATACAAATTGGTGACATTTGTCACATGGTTTATTATCTCAAATTTTCTATGTTGGAGTCTGGATATCTAGTCTACAGAAGAGCCCCTATGTACTTAATTTTCTGTTTTATATGTATATTGTTAGAATAAACAACAATATTATTCATGTCTGAGAAGGTTTAAATAATACATTTGCAGACTGAAATAGCCCGGAGGTTACGAAACCATCCGAGGCTGAAATAGAACCTGTTATAACAAATAACAAGTTCAGCCTAATTAATAAAATAATGTAATAACAAATATACTAACAAATATATACGCTAACATCCCCCCTTATTACATTATTTGGGTAATAATATAACTACTAGCTATACTAACATCCCCCCTGATTACATCATTTTGCAATACAAAGAGAGCTGCGAAACAATTCAAATTTGACACGTGCAAGTGCCTTAGTGAAAATGTATGCAACTTGAGCATCGGTGGGAATGTGCTGAAGCTGAATTCGGTGCCTCGAAACTTCATCTCGAATGAAATGACATTGTGTGTCAATGTGTTTTGTTCTTTCATGATGGACTGGATTCTTGACTAGGTTCAGAACACCTTGATTGTCGCAAAACAAGTGTATTGGAGATTTGGATGGATGACCCATACTTGTCGAGAATGCGACGCAACCATATCACTTCGCACACAGCTTCACGTGCGGCGCGATACTCTGCCTCTGTTGATGAAATAGCAACCACCTGTTGCTTCTTGTTGTGCCAAGAGACAGGACCGGATCCAAGATGAAAAATATATCCTGAAGTTGACTTGCGATCATCAAATGATCCGACATAGTCGGAGTCCGTGTATCCTTGCAAGAAGAATTTGTTGTTCCTCTTGTATTCTAGGCCATATTCTATTGTGCCACGGACATAGTGAAGAACACGTTTTTTTGCTTTCCAATGAGTGGTCTTAGGCTCCTGCATGAACCTCGAAAGATAGTTGACAACAAATACGAGATCTGGCCTAGTATTGGTCAGATATATGAGACTCCCAATCAACTGTCGATAGAGAGTACCATCTACCTGAGGTGAATCATCATATCGCGATAAGCGAAGTCCAGTCTCCATCGGAGTTGCCATTGGCTTGCAATCAGTCATGCGATATTTTTCTAGCAATGTCTTGGCATATTTTTTTGAGACACTTTGATGGAGTGCTCCTTTCGGCTGAATTCCAGACCAAGACAGTAATGGAGAAGTCCGAGATCCGACATCTCAAAAGATTGACACAAGTCTCTTTTGACGGTAGAGATCATAGTTTCTGAACTCCTTGTAATGAGCGAGATCATCAACATAGAGTACAAGCAACACTATCTCAGAACCATGTTTCTTGAAATAGAGGTTTGCATCCGACGGACATCTCTTAAAACCATGTTGCAGGAGGTGATTGTCCATTTTTATATACCAAGCTCGAGGAGCTTGTTTCAGGCCATATAAGGATTTGACCAATTTGCAAACTTTCTGCTGTTGGCCTTCCACTGCAAATCCTTCTGGCTGAGTCATATAGACTTCTTCTTGGAGATCACCATTTAGAAAAGCACTTTTGACATCCATCTGATGAACTTTCCACCCAAACTGTGCTTGCCATAGCACAAATAACTCGAATTGTTGTCATCCGAGCGGTAGGTGCAAAAGTTTCCTCGTAGTCAATGCCTTCCTTTTGAGCATAGCCCTTTGCAACAAGACGGGCCTTATGCTTATCAATTGTCCCATCTGCTTTGTACTTGACTTTATACACCCATTTGCAGCCAATGGGTTTCTTTCCATGCGGCGGATCGACAAGCTTCCAAGTTTTGTTTTTCATCAAAGACTTATACTCTGCATCCATAGCAGCCTTCCACTGAGGCTCACCGAGAGCAACTTGTACTGATGTAGGTTCAAGATCGTCTATGGAAGACATAAACACCTTATCACTATCAATATCCATATCTTCTGTATCTCTTGCTGGATCTACAGAAAGTTCTTCAAAAGACTGACACAGATCATCAACCCCAGTATTCTCTGTTGCAGCTTTCTCTTGTCGAGCCATGTCTGCGAGTATGAGGCCTATCCAAAGTCAAATCTGGTGGAGTAGATAGCTTAGAGTCTTTGATTGTATTTGTATACCACTTTGGATTCTTCTTCTTAGGTGTTGAAGAAGATCCAGAAGAACCTCCAACCTTTGATGAAGGAGATTTAACAACATGAGTTTCCACAAGGTCTAGGTATACATCTGATGTGTTTGCTTGATGTGAAAGCCTCATCAAAAACAACATCTCTACTTATGTGAATCTTCTTGGTTAAGGGATCAATCAAACGATAACCCTTAGAGTGCTCATCATACCCAAGAAGAATACACTTCAATGACTTCTCATCTAGCTTCTTCCTTTTCTCTTTTGGTATGTGCATGAAAGCTTTACACCCAAAAATGCGTAGATGAGAAATGGAGGGTTTCCTACCACTCCATGCTTCCTGTGGAGTCATTCCTTGTAGGGCCTTTGTGGGTGCCCTATTCAACATATATATTGTTGTGGTGACAGCTTACGCCCAATATAGTTGCTCAAGTCTAGCTCCTGTGAGCATGCAACGAACCATTTCCATGATGGAACGATTCCTCCTTTCAGCAACTCCATTTTGCTGAGGAGTATAAGCAGTAGTTAACTGTCTTGTGATCCCATTTTCTTTCAAGAATGCAGAAAATTCTTTAGAGGTGAACTCCCCCCCTCGATCTGAGCGGAGGGTCTTTATAGAAGTCCACGACTCCTTCTCAACAGATTTCTTGAATTCTCTGAAAGAAGCCAAATGCTTCGATTTCGGTTGAAGAAAGAATACCCACATCTTTCGTGAGTAATCATCCACAAATAACTGAAAATACCTCTTACCCCCACAACTGTTGGGAGTGAAGGGACCGCACAGATCAGTATGAACCAACTCCAGAGGTTTCTTTGCTCTAGTAGAGCTCTTTTCAAAAGGCACTCTATGCTGCTTTCCTGCCAAGCAGTCAGAGCAAACTGGTAAAGTGGTAGAAAGGGAAGGAAGACCCTTAACCATCTCATACTTACTTAGCTCAAGTAAGTAACCAGAACTCAAATGTCCATATCTCTTGTGCCATAGGGAAGTTGCCTCCTTTGTAGAGACTGTCATGGCAACATGTGGAGTAGAGATAGTATCTAAGGCAAATAAGCCATGCTTATATGAAGCGGTTGCAATGTTCTTACCCCTCCTGGTAATAGAACAACACTTCTTGCCTCCCTCAACACTAAAGTTCACAACCATATCTTTGTCCAAAATTTGTGTGACTGACAACAAATTGTTTGCCAATCCTGGAACATAGAGAACTTTATCAATCTGACACTTGCCATCAGGAAGGGTGACTGAAACAGTGCCTTCTCCCTGAACCTTGTAGGTTTTATCATCAACAATAGTGACAGGTTTGCCCTCTTTGGCCTCAAAAGACTCAAACCATGATTTGTCACCGAGTCATGTGCTTACGGCTCCAGAATCAACATACCATATAGGATCCGTCTGCTTGGACACTTGTGGTAGTCATGAGAACTTTGCGGGCTCTCTCAGAATCCGTGTCAGATTCTTCAACAACAACATTCACTTGTTGTTTGTTCTTTTGTGGTTTGTTTCGGCCTTTCTGTTTTGATTGCTTATTCTTATGCCAACATCTGTTTGTATCATGACCTTCTTTGTCACGGATCTTGCAATATCTCTTTTTCTATTGAGGTTGTTGAGTTTGTTTCCCTTTTGAATCCTTTTGTGAATTCCCTCCCTTCTAAAAATTACCCTTCTTATGGTTCTGCCCTTTCCTGTTGATGTAGAGAGCAGTGTTAGAAGAATCATCTCTCTGTAGTTGGCGTGCTTCCTCCTCTTGAAGCATATTAACCAATTCTACAAAAGTAACTTTCCGTTGTGATACATGAAGGGAAGTAATCAACACCCGATAAGAATCGGGTAAAGCTCTCAATACAAGCTGAAGTAAGGAGCTTGTCTTCAGCTGGTTCTCCCAAAGAATTCAACTTTGCTTTCAATTTCGAAACTCTGCAAAGAAAGAATTCAAGCTGTCTCACCACTGCTTCATGCTCGAGTCGTGTAATTGAGATTGAAGAAATAGAATGGTGGAATCATTCTTTCCCTCATATATAGTATTAAGGGCATCCCATGCCGCTTTACTAGTTGCACAGTCAGCAATATGGGGTTGGACTTCATCAGACACAGCAAGCAAGATGAGCACTTTTGCTTTACTGTCTAGCTTATCAAAGTCTCTTTGAGCATTAGATGGAGTTGTAGCACCAGCAACAGGTGAAGGTCTGGTTGTTGCTCCAGATACAACATCCCATAAATCATCCATTGCTAGGATGGCCTTCATCTTATTTTTCCATGGTGTGTAATTAGGACCTTTCAACAAGCGATGAGAATCGGTCATTAGTTTTGCAGACATGATGAAGGTTCCTTATAACACCAATTGGTCCCCCTTTCGATATACCTTTTGCTAGGCCGTTATACCGTACAAAATACCCGCCCTTACGTGAGGGAAACTATAGGTATTTAGAAAGATCAACAAAAATCACCCGCCCTTACGTGAGGGAAACTATAGGTGAGTTTTAGAGATCATACGATACGTGGAACATAAGCAGTACTGAAAGGGAATCGCCTTGTTGATGGCACCTACCATAGAAGATTCTTCTCATGCGTGGGGCGTAACTTCCCCTAAACACTATGAAGAATACTTCGTCGGGATTTACGCCTAAACACAAGAGCGATTAAGGGTAGTGGATGGAGTAAAAAAATGCAAAAATGGCAAACTTATCTCTCCCCGACGATTTATAGAGAACAAGCTCAGACGTCGTTGTAGCAGCTATATTAGGCGACGGATACAGTAGCGCAATCACGACAGCTTTACTTGTAAGTGCTGGCCAGAGGTATCACAAATACCGAATGCTGTAGTGCAATAAATTGCACGGATGGGTTTTAATTATTCCGGGGACTTAGGGAGTGAATTTGATTTTAATTTTTAATGTTATAGTGCAAAAAACAAATATGCAACATACAACAAAAAAAATGCCCACAGGAATAACCCACTAGGTGTCGGGCACAGCCGAAAATGCACCTTTTACAATTCGCCAAATTGCTATTTTTCAAAAAAAATACTCTCACTATCCCCCTTTTTTTTTATGGTATTTTAGCAATTTATAAATTTTGAAAAAAGTAAAATTTAAACTTTTAATAAAAATATTTCAAAATTAATTAAATAAGTTTCTAATTAAATTAAAAAAAATAATTAAGAAACAATTTAATTAATATAAAATATTAATTATTAAAAAAATAAAACTTTAATCAAAATTAAATAAAAAAACTTATACCTGGCAGGATTGGAACCTGCAACCTCAGGGCTCCCCGAGCCCTACCGCATAGCTCACTGCCAGGTGAGCTAGCGGGCTGATCCGCTTGGATCAGTGGGATCCTCCTCTTTCAACACGAGCCCGCAGCTCGTCCTGGCCGCGCCTCCTCCTGTTCCGGACTCTGAGTAGCGCTGCGCGTTGCGCACGTGGGGCAGCAATAAGCCGCGGGCTGTCAGGCGCTGTCGCGATCGTCTGCACGCTGTGCGATGGCATACTCGTGCGCATGCCGCATGCTACTGCTGTGGCCGAGTCTGCTGCGCATGGCACCGCTAGCTACGGCGGCAGCGTCGCATGCTCGGGCAAGCACGGGAGGGGAAGGGAGGGGGGGTAAGGAAGGGCGACCGCGATTATTATTATTTTTTATTTTTATTTTTTTAATCGCGGAGGGGGGGGGGGGAAGTGGACAGCGTCCGCAAATTTAAAAAAAAATAAAAAATTCAATCGCGGAGGGGGGAAGCGAAAAAAAAAATTTATTGCACTTCCAGCACGCGATAAATCGAGTCGCGAAATTTTTTTTTTTTTTAAATCTCCTTCTGCTGCACATCCTTCCAGCCAAAAAAAATAATGCGCCTGCCCAGCAAAAAAAAACTTCGCGTTTTAAAAAAAAAAAAAAAAATCAGTCGCACGTCCCAGAAAAATGCGAACTGTTCTCCAGCAGGCTTCTGCACATTTAATCTGCAAATGGCTCGGATACCATGTTAGAATAAACAACAATATTATTCATGTCTGAGAAGGTTTAAATAATACATTTGCAGGCTGAAATAGCCCGGAGGTTACGAAACCATCCGAGGCTGAAATAGAACCTGTTATAACAAATAACAAGTTCAGCCTAATTAATAAAATAATGTAATAACAAATATACTAACAAATATATACGCTAACATATATAATTTTCATTAGAAAAAGCTTTCTAGTCAATAGTGCTGTCACATTGTTTGAAAAAACAAATATCCATCCAATCGACGTACCCAACTCTGCACTTATCCACGTGCCACCAAGCAGTTGGGTAAAAAGTTATAACAATCACCCATTGGAAATCTGGCAGACGATTTTATGATGTTCACACCAATCACCGTAATTATTTCTAATTATGGTGTAAGGGCGCCTGATTGCACGGATATGGTTGCAGTGAAACGATATGTTTAAGAACCTGTAAAGCCAGGGTAAGTTGTAGAGAAAAACCAGAAAAAATTTACAGACAAAAACAAAGAGTAATTTGCCATGGGAGGGAAATCTACAAATCATTTGCTAGAAAAGAATGAGCCTCAAGATTTCTCAGGGATTAATGAAAACATTCAGAGGCAATTTGAAGCAGTTGGATGGATGGATTACTATCAGTTGGTTAGTCAGAAGCAGGATGTTGAGGCTGCCAAGGAATTAGCAGTCTTTGAAGGATAGGGTTGCTCGAATGCGTGGATTGGAGATTCTGGTAATAGAGACCCATATTGCGGAAATTACCGGTCTCTCTCAGACAGGGGACCGTGTATACAAATACGACAACCCTACGGATTGTGCAAAAATATTTTCAAGCGACCAACGACATATTTGACATATTTTGGATTATCGAGGCAACACCTCCTGGATCTTTGGAACCAAGTTCTCGAGCAGATAGCTAGATTCTTCACATGCACTGGTAGGTACTCATGGCTCAATGCAAACCATTTTCATTTTCCGAATTATCTGTTACATGGGGACCAAATCAATGTCCCCTATTACCTAGCATGTGCCCTAAAGGATGAGGCTAGGCGGTACTAGGGAGGGACAACTACTGCGCTGGCACACCATGGGTTGATTTCAGCCCTAATCAGGCATGCAAAGGCACATAAGGAGGCATTAGTTGAAGAAGGAACCTCTGTTCCAGAACAACAGGAGATGACAGAGGCGCCTGACTCCCGTGGTCAATCGACTACAGGGGCATCCGGGCTAATAGAGTCAGCGCCTGCCTCCCATCAAGATCAACCAATAGGGAAGGTAGGGCAAACTCCATCCCTTGTGTTTGAGGAAGCATAATAGAGTGTGTCAAGTCCTGTTTGTGTGCCGAAATACCCAAGGACCAGGAGTAGGACAAAGAAAGTGTCCTTGGCCATCCCCAGTTTGTCCAATGATGAAGATGTCATTGGCATAACTGAGGACGAATTTGCTCCCCAGGTGCTGCAGAACATGGTTGGCGGTGAGCCTTCTAGGCCAGCAGTCTAGGAAGAGGACCTACAGAAACATGTGCAAACATTGAAGGAGCAGGCTTTCATTTGGGAAAGCAAATACAAGGCAGAGCAGACCCTCTTTGAGGTGTCCAAAAAGGTAGCTGCAGAGAAACAATTGGAGATGTATAACACCATCTGCCAGCTGTAGAACACTGTGCAACAATTGAAATCACAGGTTCAACGAACGGAGGCTGGTCAGCTAGCCAAGGTTGATGTTGCGGTTCAAACAGATTGGGCAATGGAGGTGCCTACGACTTCTCCAGATTCAGAGGAAAAGATTACTTCTGGTCAGTTTCGATCTGATGCCAGAATAGAAACCAACCTAACTGAAGTAGAGGACCTTTCTGAAACCTCTGCTAAAACAAATTGTGAAGAACATGAGGGCCCAATTCCACAAATAGAGCCCCCTAAAGTAGAGATTGAAGAAAATGAGGGGAAAGAGTCAGCCGAAATGTATGATGTTGCCCAGTCAGATGGTCAGCTACCAGATGATCAACCAGGAGTGGCACAGTCAGCTGGGGAAGCTGAAGCACCATTGGGTGCTACTCAACCGGATGACGATACAAACAATTGACCCTGTTGTTCATATAGAAGTAGGGCAAGGACAAGGCTTTGAAAAGGATCACTCAGGAGTTAGTTGGTCCCACAGAGAATGCATAGTCAACTGGTCAGCCATTGGTTGATCAAACCAAGGCTGAACATTTGGATGACCAGACTGCAACTGAACCAACTGGAGACACACCAGGGGACCAAGAAAAGCAAGAAGCAAAGTCCTTTAGAGGCCCAGGAAGAATCATCCTTGCAGAAGGAAGAAGAGGTTGGTTCTTCAGCATCTGCAGCTGAAGCAGCAACACTTGAACCATCAAAAAAGTTGAGGCCCAAGAGGAAAGCAAAAAGGGCATCGCAAAAAAGACGAAATACAAAGTCCAAAGCAACAAAACAGCCAAAGCAGAAGGCCACACAACGAAAATTGAAGGTGTATCCAGACCCAAACTCAGATGAAGAATGGGTTGCATCCATGAAAGCCTTTTCTAGCCAGAAGGGGCAGTTCCAAGAGCTCCAAAAGAACTTGAAGGAGGCCATTTAGGAGCGAAAGGCTTATAAGAAAACAACTTGAGAGCCAGGTATCTCTATTACCCCTGCACAACCAAAACATTTCTGGAGTATATATGGTTCACAAGATGGCAATCCCTCAAGGATGAGGGAATATCTGGACAAGATGGGCATATTCGACAAAGAGCCAATGATGCCACCACTGGAGAGAGCATCTGAATCTCTGCCCCTTGAAGATACAAAAGACAATGCTACAGAGGAAAATGATGAAGAGAAGAATGTTGTAGAGTACTCAATGCTCGACCCTAAAAAGGTAAAATTGCCAAAGCCCAAGTGCCTGATATGTCCTATTATCCACCATGGGATAAACCTGATTTTCTAGTGGTTGTCCAGCTACCTCCGAACCATCAATACTGGAAGCAGGATGAGCGTGCATTCCAGAAGGATGCCGCTACATTTACAGGTTTTTACGTAGATGAAGCAAGAGGTAGAAAGAAGTGAAGCAGAACAAGGCCACACATTGAAGTAGGACCTAGTCGATCCCTACGACGCAATCTACGACAGAAGGTACCTGAAATAAAAGTAGGTCCCAGTTAGCTGAAAAAGGGAGGTAAACAAAAACGTGAAAAGGAACAAGATAGAGCCACCACCCGGGAAAGAAAACAAAGAAACAAAGCATAGTGGAAGGTTGTTGATAGAACATGAGATTACCAGCATAAGGTGCCACGAGGGCGTGGCAACATCTAAGCATGGGGGATGATGAGCACAAAAAATGCTCATATTTTTGTATGGATTTATAATATATAGTGCAACATTATTTTGAAAAGATGTACTTTTTAATAAAATTTGAATATATATTTAATAGAAATTAGGTATATTCTCTAATATGTGTTTTTAGTGTGATTTGTCTGTAGATTCAGTGATTTTGCTACATTTTTTTCATATTTACGTCAAGGTCCCATGTGGACCTGGTACTTCATGTTTTATGATGGAAACATAAGGACAACGATGACCGCAACAAAGGATACGTACGCTAAGTTAAGGCGCTTGACTCTCGACTTTGGGATCAAAGGTGCCTGATTCTTGACTTCGAGATCAAAGGCGCCTGACTCTCAGCTTCAAGGTCAAAGGTGCCTGACTCTCGACTTTGAGACCAAAGGCGTTTGACTTCCAGCTTCAGGGTCGATGGTGCTTGACTCCTGACTTCGGAGCCAACAACGCTTGATTCCCAGCGATAGGCTGGACGACGCCTGATTCTTGTCGAGCAAAAGTATAACAATAACCATGTTTTTAGAAGAAACAAAATGGTGGTTCCCAACGATATACGTGGATGAAAGACAACAGTGTGAATCGGAATAAATTATTCATTTCTCATTAATGGCTAAACAAACATGTAAATAGAGCAAACACGTAAATCGATGATACTTATATCGATTTGCGGTATAATTATAGGCATATTTCATCAATAAATAGAACACACCTAATTTATCTTGCGAAGGATAAAATTAGCGTGCGTTCGTTGTCTGTGATTATTTTGCACGTGTTTGTTTTAACCACAAGTTTGAAATATTTGCCTAAGCTTGTAATTAGGGATGGTCGTGCACTATATAAATGCACAGACCACCCGTAAAACAGAATCCCAGATTATCTATGTAATTTATCTGAAGCTGCAATACAATACAATTCATTTGAGTGTTTATGAATTGATCTGGGCGGAATCTGCTGGAAGCCTGGGCCCACTCTCAATAGTATTCCTCCCACCTTTTTCCTTACTTTTTGTTATTTTATTTTTTCTTGTTTTCTATTTTTTTTGCAAATTAGTAAAGTTATGTAGCTTTCCCCTATTTTATGTCCAACAAGTGTGCATTTTTACTTTTATAGTTTATTTCAGGCATGTCTTTGATAATATAAAATAGATTAATGGTTTGGATAAATAACAAGAACTCCACCGCAACAACACATCCCTCCAAACCATAGAATCTAGAGGACTCATCTCATTAGGAATTACAGGCATACATTGTGCGCGACTTTTCACAAGTTTACGAGTTGTCCCAGGTTGACAATTAAATGGAGGCAATGAATTAAATCGTAGGAATTAACCAATGTTTTTCCCAACAATATCTATTTTAGGAACTTCCTCCCTGCACAGGCGTTAGAAATAGTGAGGGGCACCTTCATTCGTGATGAGTGGCACAAGATTCCTTGGCCCAAGATGACAAGTGGCTCTTCCTTTCATTGCATGTACCGCTGCCTTCAACGTCTATTTCTTACCAACAAATACTAGTTTGATTCTTGGCTTCAATGCTTTCTTCCAAGTGATTAGCAATGATGCTTTTCCATGAAGTTGGATCCGACTATGGTGATTTTGTAATTCTCTAGTGCTATCCTCTTAGGCAATGCTTCTTCCCCAGCTGGCAGTTCGACTCTTGATTGGGTAATAGACCTTAGTTTTCACCTTAATTGTACGTAGCTTGCATATGCTTTACTTCTTGCACTTCTTGCTTTATCTTTCGTGTTGTTCTCCTTGATTTGTAATGGATGTGTACTAGATGTAAAGCTTCCTTATGATGTTGCAAGTTAACATTGCTCGTAGACGCTTGCTTTGGTGATGAAGTTGGTGTTTTTAAATACCCAAAACCGATTGTTTGAGCCCTTCACTATCTTCCTTCCTTCACTCGATGTTTGCACCTTTAACTTTGAGAATCCAGTGCATCATGAGAAAACCAAGCACATTGATACACAATGCCACTTCATTCGAGATGAAGTTCCAAGGCACCGAATTCGGCTTCAGTACATCTCCACCAATGCTCAAGTTGCAGACATTTTCACTAAGGCTCTTGCACGTGTCAAATTTGAATTGTTTCGCGGCTCTCTATGTATTGCAAAATGATGTAATCAGGGGGGATGTTAGTATAGCTAGTAGTTATCTTATTATCCAAATAATGTAATAAGGGGGGATGTTAGCGTAACTATAGTTTGCTATATTATATTTCATTATTTAGTATGTTGTTACATTGTTATAACAACATCTATTCCTCGCCTGGTTAGTTGCGCTTTTAGCGGACTATTCTAGGGCGTCAATGTATTATTTATACACTTGATTAATCAATCATATTGTTCCGAATTTTTACACACCTAATATGCCCTTAACATTAAATACTTAGTGCACCTTTAATAACCTTTAAGAATAACAAGTATAATGCAATAACAATCTCTCCTTATTACTCCTATAAATGAACTCTTAAAGGTAACTCGAAATATGCACTTCAATCTATGCAACTTTCACTTAAAAGTAATGTCTTCTTTGTTATAACTAGATAATAGGAAGATGATATTTTTATTTTTGTCAAAAATTATCAAACTCCTATTTTAATGTGCAGGTATTAACCTTTATAAAAAAACTATCTTTTGCACTCCTTTTAAGACTTTAATATGCAACCTTCCCTTTGCAACTTTTAAAACCTATAAAGTCCATGGAAATATTAGTCCAGACCTGATCTAGAATGGGCAAGGGTTGAAAAGTACTTGGAGAACATACTGCTTCACCTTTCATTCGTTGATAGGTATCACAAGCTACCACAAAATCATGGATGTCCTGTTTCATACCTTTCTTGAAGAATGTGTGCTTCAAGAATTCACAAGATTTGAGAAATCCTAAACAGCCTGCAGAGGGAGCAGTAGGTAGTTCCTTCATGAAAAGCTCACAAAGTGAGGACTTGCAAGGAAGAACAAGGCATTGGTGATAAGGTAAGTCTTGGCCATCCCAATTGTAGCTTGGGTATGAAGTAGGATCATCATGAAGTGAGGCCACCACAAATTTCAAGTCTGCATCCTGAAGTACCTCTTGTTGTAAGGACTCTATCCATTGGGAAACATGTGAGAAAATGGCACATAACATACTGAGGGCCTCAAATTGATGGGAGAGAGCATCCGCCACAAGATTATCTTTACCCTTCTTATAGGTGATATCATAATCATATCCCATGAGTTTAGAAACACATTTTTGTTTTTTTGGGGTAGCAACCCGTTGTTCTAAGAAGTATTTGAGACTATGATGGTCTTTTTAAATGGAGAAATGATGCCCAATGGGATATGGTCTCTAATGGGTTACGACATGTAATATGGCCAACATATCCTTGGCATATATAGATTTTCCCAAGTTACGATCAGAGAGTGCCTTACTAGTGAAAGCCAAGGGTCTCTCTTCCTGCATCAACACAACCCCAATGCCATGACCTGAAGTATCACTTTCAATGATGAAAGGCTTGGAAAAATCTGGCATGGCTAAAACTGGTGTTGTGGTCATAGCATGCTTCAACTCGAGGAAGGCTTTTTCAGCGGGCCCTATCCAAGTAAAATATTCCTTTAACATGGATGTGAGGGGGCTGCTATTTTACCATAATTATGAAGAAATTTGTGGTAGTAACCTGTAAGCCCTAAGAATCCCCAAAGTCCCTTGAGAGTGCAAGGTTTTGGCTAGTCTTGGACTGCCTGAATCTTCCTAGGGTCGACCTTGACACCATATTTGGAGAAAATGTGTCCTAGTTACTCCAATTCATTTTGACCAAAGGAACACTTGGACCACTTAAAAAAAAGTTGATGTTGTACCAAAAATTGTAATGTCTGATCCATATGGATAAGGTGTTCTTCCCATGAGCGACTATAAACCAAGATATCATCAAAGAAAACCAGGATGAACTTTTGCAGGAGAGGGAAAAATATATTGTTCATTAGGCTCTAAAATGTGGAAGGAGCATTTATCAAACCAAATGGTATTACCAAGAACTCATAGTGACCTTCATGAGTACGAAATGCAGTTTTGGGGATATCCTCATCCTTGAGCCTGATTTGATGGTAGCCAAAATGAAGGTCTAACTTGGATAAGTACATAGCTCCATGTAATTCATCCACTATCAAAATGGGGAATTTATCCTTGATGGTAATTTTATTGAGCTCACGATAGTCTATACACAATCACCACAAGCCATCTTTCTTGCGAACTAGTAAAATTGAAGAAGAGTAAGGTCTGGTACTTGGTCGAATGACACCAGCTTTGAGCAATTCTTATACCATTTGCTCGATTTCAGACTTGAGATAATGAGGATATCGATAAAGTATGATGTTGGGTGGTGCATTACCTGGTAGTAGTGGGATAGCATGGTCATGTGAGCGACGAGGTGGTAGGGTAGTTGGTTTTAAAAAACATCATCATGCTTGGTCAAAAAAAATTGCAAATCTACTGGAATTTGATCCACTATGGAAGTGCTTGGTTGAATTGAGAATATCTATGCAATGACCCCACGAGATGACTTTTTCAACAATTTCTCCATACGATTGGAACTGACAATTTGGGAAGGGCCTATTTTGGCACCATGGAGGATGTGTGTTTGTCCATGTTGTGAAAACTACATCCATAGTTCTGCAAAGTTCCAATTGATAGTACCCAAGGTGCTCAACCATTGGGATCCCAACACCATGTCACATACTCCCAATTGGAGGGCAAACATGTCTTGCTTGAGTTCATAATCCTCTATCTTTATTTTAACATTGCAACACTTACATTTACAAGGTAAAGTGCCACCATTTGCCACCATAAATTCAAAGGAGTTGTATGTGTGTATATAGAAATTGGCCTACTTAGCAACCCGAGGATCAATAAAGTTGTGGGTACTTTTGGAATCAATATGAATAGTAAGGCGTTGGCCTTTGAAAAAACCCACAACTTTCATGGTTTGTGGAATGGTAACCCCAACAAGAGCATGAGCAGAAATTTTTGCTTGAGGGTCTTGGATTTCCTCTTCCTATTGATTTGGTGCTTTAGTTGTGTCACTCTCCTCATCACTATGGTCACTGCTATCGGGTTCCTTTGCATCTATTAAGAACAATCTCTTATTTGCACATCTATGCCTCTTCACAAAATTTTTATCATAATTATAACATAGCCCTTGGGCGCGACGCGCATCCATTTCAACTGTTTAGTTAGTCGCTTAGGAGAAGGAGGTTTATTATCAATATTATTTTGGAACCAAGGAGGAAAGGAAGGCCGATCTTGAGAAAATTGCGATGGCTATCGTTGAGCTGAGAGTTTAGATTCAGCCAATCGGGCTAAAATGATATCCTCCATCATGGTTTGTGGTTTAAGCATCTTGAATTTAGCCTGGAGATCATCTTTCAACCCACTCACAAAATAACTCTTAAAAAATCCCTCATTCAATCCCCTTGTTTTATTGGCCAATTTCTCAAATTATGTTTGGTAATCATGAACTGTGGTAGTTTGTTTCAGCTTTTTCAATGCTCCTGTAAAGTCTTCATAGTCATCAGGGCCAAATTAGGTGAGTAGTTGGGACTCAAAGTCCTCCCAAGATAGATCAGGGGTAGTGGCTTGTAGCCATTGGAACCAATGTAAGGCTTTAGATTCTAAGTTGAAGGAAGCCATCTGAACCCGATGATATATAGGGACATTATGGAGTCTAAAGAATTGATCAACCCGACATAACCACCCATCGACATCATTTCCATTGAACTTAGGAAAATTTAGTTTAGGCATTTTGAAGTTCGAATCACGATCATAGTGAGTGTCTTCAGTTCCCCTTATTTGGTCTTCTGTTTCCCTTCGACTGCATTCAAAGTTTTTAGCTTGGTGTTTAGATGTGAGAATACCTTGTAGTTGTGTCTCCACCTCTGTAAGTTGTTTTTCTAGGCAAATTCTAGTGGTATCCTGATCCGCTCGGAGCTCACGAATATCTTCTCTTATGATGTGGTATGTGGTGGTCAAGTATTCAAGAGCTTTCTGCATTTCAGCCAACATTGTGGCAATTTCTAATTCCTTTTGTCCTCGAGTCCTGCTCGCCATTATGGGCCCTCTTTTACTCAGTTACTAAAAATATATGTGGGATTTCAGGAGTTACTATTTTTAGTAAGGGTCCAAAATTAAATTTGGGAAATGAGTTGTAACACTGATTTTAGGATAGAGTCAACTCCAGTGGCTATTTTATCTGAGCGTTCAATGAGGAGATATATTGAATTTCTTGACTTTTTGTGATCTCTTGTTGGTTGCAAGTCAATGTCAAGGTAATTTCTTCCACTTGTACTTAAAATTTCACCAATGAGTCCTTGAGGGTCTTTTGTGCAAAATAACAAGTAGATTCTATTCCCAAAAATTTGGATCAATTTGATAGATCGTTGAAAAGTTATGGCCTGAGCAAGAAAAATCAAAATTTGCTATTTTTGGAAATTTGGTGCAAAATTTGACTAGGAGCTGCCAAGGACAATTTTATCTAGAATAGAGTGTAGAATTTTTTGCTAAATTTTTGAGTCAATCTGAGCTTTGTGTGAAGAGATATCTCTATTTTTTTTTGTGTAGCTGGTGTTCGATTTCTGATTTGGAGTTACAATTCAAAATTTGGGACCTGAGATCAACTACACTCTAACCTATAGACTGCACTCTGACCACCCTGTCACTATTATGTTCCTTCCTCTATCACTTGTATTGCAGATATTGACACTATTCCTATAAATGACCTTGGGGATTCTCTGACACTAACAATATTGTTTCTGACACTGGAAGTCTATAATTTTGGACTGTTACAGAGGGTTGTTACTTTCGAATTGACTATCTTTGAAACTGACCAGACTGTTTCTATCACTATCCTGACTATTTTGTTTCTGACCACGGGCTGCTGTAGACACTTGCAAGATCTATATTGACTTTTGGTGCATGCAAGTTTGTTTTTTGTGATAGGGAATGTCTTCTCTGTATGCCCACTTTTGGTGTTGTGAATGTAGGTTAGCAGAACAGGGATGGTGTTGATTTGCAGGTGGAAGTTATATTTTGTAGAACCAGGGTATGCTAAGTAAGGAAGTATGTAATACCCATAGGCCCTCTGTTATATCGAAATGACAAACAATAGTGCTCGGACCAATATTTTAGGCCACTACCCAAGGAGGATTCCACACATACCCTTGAGCACACTATCTGCCTCTTTGACAATACGAGAGGGTGATCATCCAAGATGTTGTGTCCCATGGACTATGGATAATATAAATTTGAAAGCTTCCTAATGGATAAAATTTTGTTTAAACCTAGATTATCTCTCGATACACTCAAAGATGCGTGGGAGCTCAAGTCTGTGCGCGAGTGTTGTCTAAGGCCTGATTATTAGAGCTTGATCGCCCCTCACTTCACTAGACACTCTATGGGCTATCTAGCTTAGCCAATAACGATAGCTCCTTCACGATATTTTAAAACCCCCGACATGGGGTTTCTAACCTACACAACCACTAAAACAGAGACTGTATTTTTTGTGTTTTTTATTTTTTTGGTCGAAAACAAAAAATACTGTATTTTTTTGGATTTTTTTTATAAAAGTAAAAACAAAAACAAAAACAAAAAAGACAGAGATTTATACCTAACAGGCAGAACGAATGGCAAAATTTGTCTTAGTTGCAGTAGAACTCGGCCTTGGAAAGCACTCTGATACCACTTGTTAGGATCTCACTATTAAAATAAAGCACACTCACACAAAATACTAAAAAATAACTCAAATACATCAATAACACTATGCAAAAATTAAATGCAGAAATGAAACAATCTCACAATAACATAGAATCACAAGCCTCTTCGAGGGGGAAACCTCCTTCAATATTTCATTAGCTTGCAAAAATATGAATTCGTACATGGCTTCATATCTTTTAAAGAAAATATTCATGCATCCCTACCTAAAGGCTCAAGAGTTGGCTTAAATGCAAAATGCCACTCGAGCTAGAATCTACTACCTAAAATCAGTTACAATCTTGATAAAAATGGTTGCATGAGATGGCACCACTTGGCTAGGCACCTTACTTGCCACATACATTACAAATTATTACAAAATAAAATTATAATGCGATCCCCCACATTGGGAGTGGGTCATTACAAATGGTGTTAGGATAGGATCCTAACACTCCTTGATAAGACTTTATAACCATATGTGCACAATTTAAGCTATTCCATATTTTCCTTTTTGTATAAGATATTTCTACTTTGAGTCTTCTTTGGTATAGCTATCATTAGACTCACAAGATGATTTTTCCTTAGTTTTTGAATTTATTTCACATTGTATTGGTTCCTCCTTTTCTTTGTCATTGTAAACCATCAGGTTTTTAATCCATATTGGTATTTTCTTTATTCCACTTCTGAGAGTGTTGTTGAGCATGCTTGTAGTCATTTGTATTACCTGAATAGAGTAGTCTATCTTATAGCTCTCAATATTAGAATATATAAGAGCTTGATTTGATAAAGAACTTCGTTAACCTTTAGGTTATGTAGACTTCCTTATATCTCCCTAATGATGAGAGTTTACAAACCTAATAAGTTTTTAGGTTTTGTAGCAAGCTTACATCTACCCAATAAATTCTGAACTTGATATTTTTTATTGATACTAATATTACCAAGTTTTTGTAGAATGCCTTATGACTCCCTAGGATATTTTTGGATAGTATGTATTATCAATATAGTGCTTTTGTAAATTGTAGTTCAAGTCTAAGTTGACTTTGTAAAATTTTTTAAATAAAAAAAACAACTTTTCTATCTCCTTATTACTCCTATTGAACTAAGCAGTATTTTCAATTCTTTTGAAGAGGTTTTGAAGTTGGTATTTTATTTAAGTGTTTTGAGACAACACTATAAAAACCCAAATTTTGAAGACTTTTAATAAACCTCTTTAAATACCCCTTTTTTTTTATTTAATGTTTTCTAATTTTCAATTCCTAAGTTGATGTTGTATTCCTTATAACTCCCAAGTTTGGAAAAATTAGAAAATAATATTTGCAAGTTATTTTAACAATTATAATATATCTTATTCCTCCTTGATAACTTTTACAAATAATAAATCTAAATTATGCTTGTTTAATAAGAATATATTTCCTTATACCTCCATAAACCTTATGTTAAGACAAGCATAAATATTTTACCTCAATTGCTCCTCACTGTTGTACATCGATAGATCCGTAGCTACGTGTTGTATAGTGTTTGTGGGTAATTTAGAGCCCTCTTTGACTAGCATAAACTTATTCCTCGATTGGCGATCGAACACCTCTACAATATGATGGCTTCAAATATTCACTGGTCTTCTCCAAATGTTGGATAACATCTTTACTATCTTACTTACACTGTTGAATGGCGTATAGACGTTTCACCTTGAAGCATTAACTTGATTTTTACACTCCTTGCTTTGCTTGACTACGTTCTGTTGTTGTGGCCTTTTTTAGATCAAGGATTTTGTAGCCTTTTTAGATTAAGGCTTTTATGGACTTTTTATATTAAGGCTTCTGTGGCCTTTTTCAAATCAAGGCTTTCATGGCCTTCTATTTTGTGAATTTGACTTTATCGATAGAGATCTTCAATCTCTATAATTCACTATGACTCTTTCACCTAAAGTCTCTTATGTAGTATTCTTATTTTACAACAACAAATATTTGCACTATGAAGGCACTTTGGCATTTAGACAACGAAGTTGAAATATTCTAGATTTCTATTGTAGGCAGTGTCTCAATCATCTGAGATCTAGTTCCCTATAGTAAGAAGAACCTTTAGGTAATAGTTACCAAGTTACAAATATTCTGGATGATCTTCACTAGATGATATATTAATATAGTGGGTTGAATACTAGGTCCTGGTCTTCAAGAGTTTTCCTATAA
This sequence comes from Wollemia nobilis, assembly GCA_028583015.1. Classification (NCBI taxonomy): domain Eukaryota; kingdom Viridiplantae; phylum Streptophyta; class Pinopsida; order Araucariales; family Araucariaceae; genus Wollemia; species Wollemia nobilis. The sequence continues at coordinate 1,714,199 of JAQPPZ010001004.1, read as the reverse complement.
CTCTTTGGAGAGACTCTAAGCAAATACAATATTAGTACTTTCTAAAACTAAGATATCTTGTAGTCCTCACTTGTGACTCTCCCTAATTCTACCACCTAGAATATTTTGAGAATTTTTGATAGTGACTAGTCCAATGGCGTATCAGGTTGACAAAATATTTAGACTCGATAATAATTGTGGTATTATTATTGACCTACTATGACTAGATCTACCGTGGCTCTGATACCACTTGTTAGCTTTTGAGGTAGATCACAATGAGAGATGACAATCACAAGATGCAAAAATATGAAAGAAAGTAAACTCACAAGATTTTTGAAATATGCTATAAATAGAAATGATGAAAATGAGTACAATATTGCTATAGAGGAAATGGGCATTCCATGCAAGAATGCTACGAAACCATAATGTGCTCCATCAAGAATGGAGTCACTCACTACTACTACTACTACTTCCTACCAACTTGCTTATCAAACTCTTACAATGAAGGCTTATTATAATGGAGGATAGACTCCTTGTCCAACACTCTACCTACATGTACAAGTGACACCTTACACATTTACAACTTGCACATTGACACTTGTGCATTTATTACATTGCATGAAGTAACTAGATAACTTCCCCCTAAAGTAATCTAATGTCCTAAGTATGTACCTAGGAAGGTACATTTACATGATTTAAATTATGTAATAGACTCTAACTCTAACATTCCTTTTATTTGCTCTGATATCACATGTTATAACTTAAGATTTGAATGAATTGCATTATGGTAGTGAAGGGTGTTTAAGTACATAGTATGCCTAATTTAAGCATAGCAAACCTCCAAATAAAGTTACAACTATCTTATCCTATACTACATGCATGTACCTTGTGAGAGGTGGTTATGCCACTTGACTTCTCACATGGTATATGATATAACAAATTCTAACACATTTTCTCATCTTGTTATTCACTAAAAAATTTCATACTTGTTGAAAAGGAAACATTATTGTTACTTAGATTCTCATGAGGTGGCTGATTGCACACTTCCTTGTTACATTATTACTGCATCTTAATTTGAATCTCTTACAACCTTAAACTTCAAATTTTACTTTTCATTTATTTTATTTTTTGTACTTTATTTCCATGTAATTAGAATAGGTTAGAGTAGGAACTAGCAAGGATAGTGAGGAGCCAACCTCAATATAGAGGTTGGAGGGAGCCACTAGACCTTCCTTCCAATTAATTTTTGAAATATTAGAATCGAGGCACATCATTCATTGAATTAGAAGTCAAGATAATTCTTTAATTTAATTGAATAACATAAGCTTATACTGAGAGGGGGTGAACAGTATAAGATAAAAATTTTACTTTTATTTCCAAAGCAATAACTTCAAATATCATCAATTGCAATAATGAAACAATGCACAAATCACCACACACATAAGAGACATAGATTTAACGTGGTTCACCCAATGTGGGCTACATCCATGAAGAAATATTGCTTATAAATTTCTCAACAAATTTTGTGGGCTCCAACCCATAGGAGATACCAATCCCCTATTACAATGTTCATGGACACAATCCATAAGAGATACCAATCCCCTCTCAAGTTTGTGGATACCTATCCATAGGAGACACCAATCCCCTCTACTCTAGTTCATGGATACCACTCCACTCTATTCTAGTTTTGTGGACACCACTCCATAGGAGACACCAATCCCATCTACTCTGGTTCTATGGACACCACTCTACTCTATTCTAGTTTTGTGGACACCACTCTACTCTATTCTAGTTTTGTGGATACCACTCCATAGGAGACACCAATCCCCTCTACTCTGGTTCTATGGACACCACTCCACTCTATTCTAGTTTTGTGGACACCACTCCATAGGAGACACCTATCCCCTATGCTTTGGTTCAAACTTTGCTCAAGTCTTCTCTCAAACCTGCTCTATAATTCTACTCAAACCTGCTCCAAACCTACTCATAAAACCTGATCAAATCTGCTCATATCTACTCCAAAATATGCTCATATAACCTGCTCAAATTTACTCAAAAACTTGCTTATATCTACTCAAATATGCTCCAAACACCTGCTCAAAACTGCTCACAAAACATGCTCAAATATGCTCAACACTGATCCAAAACCTGCTTACAAACACTATTCATCTACTCCCAAATATTACATGCATACAATGCTCATCTATTCCCAAATATTGCATACAAAACAATGCTCATCTATTCCCAAATATTGCATACAAAATAATGCTCATCTATTCCCAAATATTGCATACAAAACAATGCTCATCTATTCCCAAATCTTGCATACAAAACAATGCTCATCTATTCCCAAATCTTGCATAATGATGTCATCAAGTTCTTCACCTATTCTTCAATGTGCTTTCCTCAACTAAAGCAATTCAGACATATTCTACCTAGAATTCTTTTATCTTCATGAACATATAGAGAATGATATGCACTAAACAAATTCCCAATATGTTCTTCACATTCATTAAGTCTATCACTTTCACATGTCTCACATTTATTACATCAAAAGGTAGCTTTAGTCTAGCACTTGATAACTGACCTGGTAATTGTTGATTTGCACCTTTCCTTCAAAACCAATCATAGTGCCCAAATCTATCCTTTTCATCTACTCCCAAAATCAATCATGAATAATGCACAAATTTGCTTCTCAAATCTGATCTATAACCCTTGCACATTTACTCCCAATTTCCATCAAATCAATGCACAAATTGACTCACAAATATGATCTATAACCCTTGCATATTTGCTTCCAATTTCCATCAAATCAATGCACAAATTGACTCACAAATATGATCTATAACCCTTGCCCATTTATTTCCAATTTCAAGCAAAAACAATGCACATCCAATAATTCCTTATACCTCCAACTATATGACAACAAAAATGTTTTCCTTAAACAAAACCACCTTGAGAAAGGAATTAAATCACCATACCTCTAAATCTGTCTTAATAATGATGATCTTCTTTTTGCATGAGCTTCCCAAACCTGTCTAGACAAAAATAAATTTTCTTTTGTTTGTCCCTTCAAAATTTGGTTAGCAATTCTCCTTTTTCTTTTCTTGAATAAAAATCAAATCATCCACTAAAAAATCCTTATCAAAGTGACCTCTTATTCCTTATTTTATAATATGCAAAATACAAAATTGAAATACCAAAGTTACACCTTATATCTCCAACTTATAGCATGCATAATATAATTTTTTATAAAAATCAAATTACACCTTATATCTCCAACTTATAACATACAAAATTCAACTTTTATAATAATCAATGTAGCACCTTATATCTCCTACTTAAATTAAAACAAAAATATTTTCCCTTACCTTGCACCAAAACCCTTAACTACCATGGAGGGGATTTGACCCCTAGACCTTCCAAAGTGTAGCACCTTGCCAACATCTCCTTGACCAGCTGGGCTAGCCCAATGGGTAACACCAAAAAGGATCTCACTTTATTTAAACCTGCGATGCGCTTCCACTCAGCAAAAATCACCACGATGTCTTCCAAGCAAAACTGCCATCGACGAGTTTCGACCCTCAGACCTCACGCACAATAGCACCCCACACAAAGCCACACAACCGGTTGGGCTACCCCAACAGGTGAAAACAAAGGAGCACGATGTAATATTTGTTCATGTCTTTTTGCTCCTTCAACAACAAAACTTTCAACAAAATGACATCGACCAGATTCGACCCTGCAACCTCATGCATAACAACGCTCCACGCAAAGCTCGACAACCAGCTGGGCTATCCTAGCTGGTGACAACAAAGGGGTGCGATATCATCTTTATCCTTGTCTTTCGTTGGCTCCTATTTTTCATTGCTCCTCTCCTTTGGCTGTCGCTCACACTCCACGATGGATTTAATCGATTGCCATTCCATTTCCAAAGGTGAATTATCACCATATATATTTATATGCTTCCTAATGTTGTTTGATTTTGTCCAAGTCGGCTCAAACCTTTTGCTTTCAAACTTTATAATCGTTGGCACCTTTTTATTTTTCAAATTCTTTATATTATAATATTTTAAATCTTATGATTTAAATATTATAATATTAACTTTTAAACCTTTGTCCTTTTCTTTATAATATTTAAATTTAATATTTAAATATTATAATCCTTTGCTTAAAAGATAGTTGCCTTGCTTTGAGATATACCTTGCCTTGAATAATTGTCCATTGTTTGCTATTCACCAAATCCATTTTTGACACCGTTGATATATTGTCCAACCTTATAAACTTCTCACCCTTGAAGAATATTTTTGCCTTGAATACCATGCACCTTTGACATCAATGACAACTCAATATTTCCAACAATCTCCCCCTTTGTCATTGATGGCAACCCTACAAAAAAATTTCTTTTACTGCAACTGGATTCACTATTTACTCCCCCTGACAAGCTGCTCCCCCTCACTAAAATTCTCCCCTTTGACATCAATGGCAAAGGGCTCCTTGGGGCTGAAAGATAAGACACTAAACACAACCCCCTCACCACCTCCTTTTCTTGAGGTGATCAATTATGGGATGGGAGTGAAACTCCCAAATTACTATGCTCCTCTTCTTGTTTCATTTTCTTTCTCCAAACTTTGGAGATCATACCTCTTTGAACATTTTGAGCATCCTTTTTCTTGCCTGTCTTTGGAAGTTTTGGGAACATTGTTCTACACCATCTAGTTGTATGCCCAAAATTGTTGCAATTGTAACACATGATGTTGTAGTCCTTGAAAGGTGCAAATGAATTGAAGTTCCTCTTGGTGAAGCCAAAAACATTCTTATCATGAACCCTGCAATGTACAACTTTGTGACCAAAATGATTACATGAGAAACAATGACCATGGAAGAAATTTTGAAACCTGTTTGATTGCCTTGGAGGATTTTGTTGCATGGTTCTCTCATTGCTTTTTCTATGATGGTCCCTGTCCCTTGATGGTGCTTTGTTTTCTTCCTCATTGATGCTTCCACTTCTCAACATATCAGCATAGGTCTTAGGCTCTTCTTCAATTTTCTTTGGTGCCTCTATTTCTTTTGAGCTTGACTCCCCTTTTTGTTTCTCTTGACCTTCTTCAAAACCAAGTCTAGTTTTGATAAATGGAGATCTTTGTGCTTTGATAATATCATCCAAGTTTTTTGAGATTTTCCTAAACTGATATATCTTATCATTAAATTTTTCAAGTCCCTTCCTTAGAATGACAACTTCATGTTCTAGTCTTTCACACTCTAGTTCTTTTACCTTTAACTGTTCAACCATACCTTCTTCAATTCTCCTTGCCTCTTCAACCTTTTCTTTTAGGTCGGTGAGATCTTGTAGAAGCTTTGCCTTTGTTTTCTCATCCTCTTGTACTTGAGCCTTCAATTTTGAGTTCTTCTTTCTAACCCTTTTCAACTCTTCAAGAGCAACAATAAGTTCCTCTTCTATGTCAACTGTGGCTTCCTCTTCATCTTCTAAAACTTTTTCTTCTTCTTGGTCTTCAATAACAGGATCATCTTCTTTCTCTTCTATGGCCAAAAACAAAATTTCTTCTTTTTCATTATCGGAGAAGCTTTCATCACTGCTGCTGGAAGCACTGCTTGCTTCTTCAACATAAAAACTCTTCTTGTGTCTTTGAAAGATCTTCTCATGCTTGCCTTGACCATGCCTGTTTTTCTTTTCATGATAAAATTTTCTTTCTTTCTTTTTCTTGTATTCCTTTTCTCCTTCACTACTACTACTTCCAGCTTGTGGACAATTAGATGCATAGTGACCAAAGTTACCACAATTAAAATATTTTATAGTTTGCATATCTTTGTGTTTTCTTGGACCCTTCTTATACCTTCTCACAAAATTAGCTTCTTCTCCATTGCTTGATTCTTCACTTGATTATGGTTCTTTATTCTTTGCCTTCTTTGAAACTTTGAATGTTACCTCTCATTTGGATGTTTGATATTTTTTTGTCCTCATCTCATAGGTTGTGAGAATCCCATGTAGCTCATCCATGCTCAAATTTTTGAGATCCTTCATTTCTTCAATTGCTGAAACCTTTGCATCAAACCTCATGGGAAGTGACCTCAAGATTTTTTGAACAATATTAGAGTCTTCAATACTTTCTCCAAGTCCACGAATGGTGTTGACAACCTCATCAACATGAAGTAGATACCTAGCAATATCTTCCTCATATTTCATCTTCAAGTATTCAAACTTCCTCCTATGGGTTTGAAGTTTTGCCATTTTAACCTTATCGTTTCCTTCATATGTTACATGTAACTTGTCCCATATTTCTTTTTTTGAAGTGCATTGCATGACTTTCACAAACTTTGATTCACATAATCCACTTTAGATTGCATTCATTGCCTTGGCATTATTTTTGTATGGTTTCTTACCATTTGCATCTATGGGAGGATTTGTAGGTGGAGTGAACCCATTCTCAATGGATTGCCATATATCATATCCATGTGCCATCAAATAAGTCTTCATGATCCAAGACTTATTTGCATACAAAAAAGACTTATTTAACTCTCACGTAAATATGAACAATCCTTATGGGTCATTACTGATACTAAAAAGACCATGGGAAGACATAAGTATACATTTTATACTTGGATTACCTCAAATACAAAATATAAATGATTTATTTTTTGTTTTTTTGATATATTTTTGGAAATGACACATTTTATATCTTGTAGAAAAATGAGTGATGCTACTTATATTGTTAATTTGTTCTTTTGAGAAGTTACAAGACTACATTTTTTTTATCAAAAAGCATTGTATCAAATAGAGATGTAAAGTTTATAGGTTATTTTTGGTGTACTTTATGGAAGAATTTGGGCACAAAATTAAGCTTTAGTTCAACTTATCACTAAAAAAAAAAGATAAACCAAAGTTGTGAATAGAAGCCTTGGAAATTTACTACGGTGTCTAGTTGGCAAGAAGCCAAAGTTGTGGGATACAATATTGGTACATGTAGAATTTGTATATAACAATTGAATAATTAGAGGTACAACCAAGAATCCATTCCAAGTTGTGTATGGAATTTTTCCTAGAGGATTGGATGAGTTGTTGAGTATAGCTAATTTTCATAAACCTAGTGCTAAAGCAGAGGATTTTGCCAAATATATGCAAGATTTACACTGAGAAGTGAAGGCTGATTTGGAAAATAATTTAGTGAAATACAAGCAACATGCTGACCTCAAGTATTGAACATAGGAATTCCAGGTTGGATATTTGGTTTTGGCACATTTATGGAAAGAAAGATTCCTAAAAAGAACTTATCACCAACTCAATTGAAAGAAGATTGGACCTTGTAAGGTCTTGAAAAGGTTTGCAAAAAATGCCTATGAAATTGAACTTCTAAAAAGAGTAGACATTTCATCAATGTTTAATATGGTAGACTCGTATCCATTCTATGATAAGCCTATGAAAAATGCTGAAGATATGAAATCTAATATTCCAATTGAAAAATGGATAACATAATTAGTAGAAAATAAATGAGATGAAATTGAGATTGTAATACATTCTAGGATGTCTAAGAGAACATGAGGTAAAGTATATTATAAGCATCTATTTAAGTGGAAGAATCAGTCAATTGACACATCGATATGGATGAATGATTTTGATATTGCTAAATATGGTATATTAATTACCAATTTTGAGAAATGATCATGCCCTTTGCTCTTGAAACATTTTATCTTACTTAACAAGTATGATGCAAGGCATCAAACCTACAAATATTAATTAATTAATTATTTTTGAAACGATTTGTAAACTATTGTAGTAACTACCAAAATTATATGAATAAAGGAAAAGGAAAGGAAAACGACATGAAGGAAGGTATAAAATAAGAAAATGATGAAAAAAGAGAAAGCAAACCAAACACAAAGTTGGATAGCAGAATGAAAGAAAAACTGGAAGAGAGAGAAGGGGTGTGCATAGAAGAATGATAGTATTGTCATCATGATAAACATATAATAGAGTAACTATTGTACATATTGTGTGTGTCTGCACATGAGCATTAATGTTTTCCTGATCTTGTAATACATATATCAAACCAATCAATTTAATACTAAATCTAATTGTAATTATGTTTCATTTTTCTCTGCATATGTTGGTATGATTATTTTCTATAGTTGCACTATGCATTCATTATATTATGAAGGTTATAGATATAGAAGATCATCATAGGAGAGCATGGTAGTAGGATGCTAAGCACCGGTACAAGAGGATTATTGTGCAAGTGGTGGACATCTCAGTTTGTTAATTGCTAGGTACAAGTATTATGCATGTGATCACCATACAATTGCTTGTCATATAAGTGTATGAAGGAAGATTATCTCATAGTTATACTTAGTGTATAGTCTTATGAATTGAATAGTCTCATGAAGTCCATAGTATCATGAAGTTCATAGTCTCATGAGTTGCATAGTCTTATGAAGTCCATGGTCTCGTGGAGTTCATAGTCTCATGAGTTACATAGTATCATGGAGTTCATAGTCTCATGAGTTGCATAGTCTCATGAAGTCCATAGTCTTATGGAGTTCATAGTCTCATGAAGTCCATAGTCTCATGAAGTTCATAATCTCATGAGTTGCATAGTCTTAATAAGGGTAGAGTCTTAGATCTACTATCTCAGTCATATAGTGTAATGTCGTATGAAGTATGCTATTGTTGATTGCACTATCCAAGTGGAGTGTCATTCAAGCAATATAATTACCTTTGTGTTTGATTATTTTTAGATTCGTTCAAGTTTACACATCATCTCATTATGTTGATTTGTGAGTGTGTTGTTAAAGGAGGTATTTTTTAACTAAACCCCCTCCTTTGTGACTACATCAAATTTCTCATCCCTTATATCCTTCTTTGTTTCTTCTAATGGTTGATCCAAGTGAGCTATGGTGTCATTTTCCAAATGATGTTGTAGATAGTATTTTTTTGCCTCTTATTTTGGAGTGGAATATCCTTGATATGATCCAACTTCTATTATTATATGATTTCCTTGATTCATCTTGAATTTTATCTCATGACCATTTTTTTTGTCTCTTTATTCATAGTTTCCACTTTGTAATCTCTTACCATGGTTCTAGTCTCATAACAATTGTGGCATTGAAATGCAATATTTTAATAATCCACTTATTGATCCCATTCTCTTGATTCAAATTTAATATTAATGGATTATGGAAAATATTTTAACACACACACACACACACACATATATATATATATATTATGTATATATAGCATTTTTTTGCTCCTTTATAGTTAGTCCTTCCTTGATGAATTTCCTTAGGGTATTTCCAATATTCTTTAAAACATCCTCATTGATAAGCTGATATGGAAATCCAAAAGCTTAATCCATATCAAAATATTCTTAATAGTTTCTATCTCAATAGAAAAATTTTCATTCCATGGGCTTAAATAAAGGGTATCTCTCCTCCTAAACCATGGGCCACCATCCATTATTTTATCCCTAATTTTGAACTAGAATAGATGATGAGGAAAACACCTTTAGGAAGAAAAGTCATAGAGTAATTTGGATTCAATTAACTTTTCCACTTGATCTAATTTTGAATCTCCAAAATCCCTAGCCATGATCTATGGAACTTATATATTAAGCCCCTACTTTTAAGAACCATTATATCATGCTCAACACTTCATCCTTGATAATCACTTCTGGTGTAACATCTTCTACGTAGATTGAAATTTCCATGTATTCTCTCTTCCACTTATCTCCAACTTAGACCTCCATACTTCTAGCTAGGGCATCATGATTTCCCATTAGTGCTTTCAAATATGATTTTTTTTCACACTAGATAGTGGAGCTTACTCTTGGCATGAACTCCCTCTTGGCTCATGCTTGCTTTTGGACTGCACTCCATCCCACGTCAAAATCACTCCAAACTTGCACTCCCTCTTAGATTGCACTCATTACTATCTATTATTTCTCCTAGCATTCATTCAATTCAGTAATTTAAAAAATTATGTTTGACACATTTGTGGTAAGAATTTGAAGCATTGATGCACTCAATATGAACCCACTGCTCTTTTGTCATGACTAAATTTTGGATTGCACTCCCTCTTAGCTTGCACTTACTTCAAGCAAGATAATTTGGTGTCCATAAACACCCTTTTATATCATGTTTTTCCTTTTTGTGAGTTATTTTTATCATTTTTGGGTAATGTGATGATTCCATTCATTTTTGGAAACTATTATAAAATCTAACATGGTATTAGAGTGGGTGTAAATCTTCATTATTTGATTGCTATTGTTTGACTTCAATAAATCAAATTCTACAATATCTCCTAAGAGAAATAGTGTTTAGAGCAACTAAAAGAATTTTTGTAAGCCATCAATAGTTTGTGAAGATATTTTTTGTTGAAAAATTATGGGTGGACTTGGATCATGAGGATCTCATTAGATTCAATAGACTTTCTCTAGGAGAAATATTCATTAATAGGTTCTCTGTTCCTCTCTTGATACTCAATTCAATCTCTTGTTTTTTATTTTTTAACCAGATGAATGCCATAGTTTTAACATTGAGTTTTTTAAGGTTTTTTGAAAACCTCATTTGTCTTTTATGAATTAAAGAAAAAATTATTTCCTTTTCTCTTTTGGAATTTTGTTTCTAAAATTAGGACAAATGAGAGGATAGTCTAGATGATCATCCTGGAAATGGAAAATAAGAGTAAACACATTCCAATAGATACTACATGCTAGTGGTATCATGGGTAGCTTTCATGCATGGCAAAGACCTTTGAGCTACTTTACAAAGTTGTTCAAATGGTCCAACAACCTTTTTATAACATTCACATGAGATGATGTCTTGATTGGTTACATTCAAAAAAAAATATTGAGTAGGAAAAACCATAATAAATATAAATGATTTATTATATTTTTTGGATTCTTTTCATAATTTTAGAGCGGTCCCGATTCAACACCTTTTCTCTTTCACCTTCACATATCTAATTTTTGATGCAAAAAATTCCTTATTCCCTTCATTAAAAAAATATTGTATATTCCTAGAATGACAAGAAATCACATGTGAGGTTGCCATGGGGTTTTGCATCATCTTGACATGAAATTGTCATTGTGTGTGGGCAAGTGGTGTTGGAGGTATTACATGATTTGGTACCTTGTAAATCATTTATATTAGGGTGTTTAATATTTGTGTCAATGATAGACATCATGTTACTAAAGTATGAGTATGTGTCATGTAAATAAGTGTGGAGTTATGTGAGAGGTGTCATGTTAGTAAGTGTGAGTTATGAAATGTCATGTTTAGAAACGAGGAGTTATGAATAATCATGAGGGACTTTGTATTTATGAAAATATGTGAGATTTATTATGTAATAGAGAAATATTAAGGGCTAGATATGTTGTGAGTATGAGGAGATGAAGGTCAAGAGTCATATGCATATGAAGAGTCTCATGTATGTATATATTGAATAAAAAACCTTGTAATATGTATAGAAGAAGCATTACATTTATGCATTGCTTATAGTAGAAGTATTTTCAATAAAATTAATTGTGTTTGTTTTGCATTGTTTTTTATATTTATTGTATGAATTGTGTCTAGAAATATTTTGAGATCCTATGAAATGTCTTGTGATGAAATAACATTGGATTGCCAACACGTGAAAGGTGGGCAAAGAGGAATGAAGGGATCAACACAATTTATTATGTAGTGGTGGTACTTATGTTGTTAAAGGGTGCCTAGCCCAAGGGGGTTAGGGGGTACTTCCTTAAGGCATTGGGATTAAGAGATACAAATTTTAAACCTCACCAGCCTATTTTTCTTGAAGAAGACTATGGCATCATCCCTTTAATCGATGATGTCAACACTCCAAAGTTGGAATTACATGATGATGTGGTGCATTCTAATGATATGACACTACGTGATAACATGAAAATCATTGATGAAGTCACCATTTTTTATCTAACACATGTTTATGTGACACTCTATGATGATGTGGTCATCAATGATGACATTGCAGTTGTTCTCTAGTATGACTTGAAATGTAATGATGTGGATAGTGCTAATATGACATAGGCCAATGTGGTAGATAGAGCATCACATGGAAAGTATAAATATGGGTCTAACTAATCATTTTTTATCAAATCATCAAACCCATTGATCATACAATCATGTAGTTAACAAGAAACTAGGTAAATCACATATTTTAAAGCAAAAAATGACATAATTCAATTCGTTAGTAAACTGTCGAGTGGCCTACATAATCAACACCCAGTTGGAAGGCCCTTATTTGGAAAATGACACATGGAATAACTGAATTTATTGGTATGTTATCTATTTAGTGCCTAATTGGAATCCCTTATCCAATCATACAATTGCATGCGATGGTCTCCCATTTACTAAAAGTATAATTTTTTCAAAATTTCAAAGGTTTTGGAGGCATTTTGTGTGATTTTAGGGTCAAATTTCTAGGGCCCATAAATTTTACATATTAAATTATTTTGAGTCTATATTTCTTCAAATAACATGTGTTTTTGAGAACTTTGCATTGATAGTGTTATTTATGGTCATAATTGCATGTAGGATTTTGTATTTGAGGGAAAATTGTTGGCTTTTAAGACTAACTATCTCAAAATATCATACATCCCAATATAAATAAGCCACAATATTATAGGTCAAAATATCAATAATCAAGAGTAGAATTATATATATGAGAAATCAAATATATATCCAAGACAATATAATAATAAAATAACATTCACTTATAATATCAAATATGAATGTAAATGGCCAAAATAATTCATGTACATGCATGAATAATACTTATAATAAAATTAATCAAAATATATATACAAGCTTTATTATCAATGCTTGGTATGTGGTGATCGCTACAAACCATTTTCCCTTTCTATGTGACTCTTCAATACTTTTCTATTATACTCACATATATGAGATACACAACCTTTCCTATTCTTGAACTTTGGATTCTCATCTTGCCACTTGTATACTAGACTCTTCACTCTCTTCTTACATGCATACTTTAACTCTATGACACTTGCACACTTCTACATGAATCTTACTCTCCTACATGCATTCCTAATACAAGACACTTGTGTACATCCTCATATTATATATTTGTACACTTACATACATAACAATTGTGCACATTATCTCAATACACACTTGCACTTCTTACTTACATGCCACTTGTGCATATCTTATGCATTGCACTCTTACATGACACTTGTGCATATCCTGCATATTACACTCTTACATGATAGTTATGCATATCCTACACATTAATAATTACATAAAAGGGATATATGAATCACTCATCTAAACTATAGACACAAATCCTAATCTATTATATATTTACATTTTTACCATAAAGGTACCATGGGGGTACATTTGCATGTATGAAATAATGTAATATTCCCAACATCCCCCTGTATTACATTATTTTGTTATTAAAGACTTTAGTCTTCAATATTTATCTTTAGTCTTCAATATTCATCTTCATGTGACCTTGCATTATTCATGAACCTCTATTTGAGATTCATCTTCAACTTCATTTTTAATTTTTGCTCTGAAGTCTCCTTCATATTCATTCTTTGGTTCTTCAGACTTTGCATCTTCATTGTCTTGTTCATGAATTGCTTGATCTTCTTATTTGTATTTGGTATTTGATTCATGTGCTTCTTTCCTTTATGCTTTCCTACAATCTTGATATTGTCCTATAACTTCTAAACATCCACTTAGAGCATTATCTTGGAATATCAGTATTACATGAAGAATGAAACACTATTTTTAGAGATGATTCACTTGTATCAATCTCTATTTTCCTTTTTAGAGTTTCAATCAACTCTTTTTTATTTTTATTTTCATATTTATGAAGTTCAAGTGAAAGCAATGTCATATACATTATACTACCTATATCAATAGATATCATTTTATCATTCTTCGAATTATCAATTGATTCAACAAGATTTGAATGTAATTAATATTCAAATATCTCATAACTTTAATTTATTGCTTCTCTATAGATAAAATGTATTGCTATATATAACTTACCCTTAGATTTTTCAATCAATTTACCAATGCTAGAATTTATAACTTGTAGTCTTTCCTTTTTTTATTATGGATTTCACCTTTTCTTCCATAATAATCAAATTTTGCAATTTAATGATTCAATTCTTTTAAATTTGTAAATATTTAACTCCAAAGTTAATAATAACTTGCAATTAGAAATTTATTTCTAAAAAAAATTCAAAACCTTTGAAGTAGCAATCATTTTAACTCCCTACTAAATTAAATTTGCAAAATTTTAAATTTCAAATTTCAAAATTTTCTCTAAATTTCAAATCTTTAAATTTTTTTAGAAAACTTCAAATAACTTCAAAATAGATTTCTTCAAATTAAAAAAACTTAAATCTTCAAACCTTTTAACTCCTCAAACTTCAAAAACTAAATTTTCAAATACTCAAAAATCTAAAACACTCAAATATTCTAACCTTTTTAACTCTTCAAATTTCAAAACCTTAAAACTACTATCTTATCAAACTTTTAAAAACTTAAATCCCAGTAGAAATCCTTATCACTCCATAAATTCAAAATAAATTCAAAATTTTCAAAAAATAACTTTTGAAAAATGATAAAATTATAGAAATAAATTTCAAAAAACATTACTGTGGAAAATCTTATAACTCCCACTTAATATTTTCCAAAAAAGTTAAATTTGATTTTTCCTCCAAAAATGAAAGGTAAATGATGCACCAAATTTGGAAGCATAACGTTTGAATGTTACCTGTGACAACCGACTGATTTAGCTCATTCTTTAATGCTAAATTAATCTAGTTGTTAGTCTGTGTGCAAAGTTAATACCTTATTCCTCCTGATTCAATGCTCATATTTGTAATTTTTTGTAATTACTTATCTTTCTTGTGCTTTTGTTTGTTCTGATATGAAGAATGTTATGCATCCTCATTCTTTATCTTACTACTCTTAGGTGCCTTCTTGGTGATAGCGCTCGCTCATATGCTTGTTCAAATTATTATGATGGTACTCTAGATGGTGTTGGAATACTTGTTTGAATGTTTGTGGTGACGCTCTAGATAACGTTCAAATCTCACTATTTGAATGTCTCAGGTGGTGTTAGCTTTTGATGCTATATATTTAATGTAAAAACTACCACAAGGTCTAAAATAAGCATGCAATAATAAATATATGATAATGATAATATATTAAGTAAGTAAAACTCATAAGAAACTTTTGTAATAACTCATAAACTACCATTAATGAGAGACCATGAAAATAGGATCTTCATACAAAATATGGATATCCCAAATACTCCATGCTCTACATTGTAACCACCTTGTGTTACTCTAATGTACTACTCTCATATTTCTTTCTTTCTCTCTATATCTAAGGCCTATATATAATGGGATGTGACTCTTGGTCTTTCACCAGGGTTATGTGTAAGGGGTCAAACCCAAAATGTATTTATAAAAATATGGTGAATCAGTTTCAAAGTCCAGGCGAATTGTGTCCAAACTCATATAGAAGACATGGCAAATTGCCTTTTTTTTCCACCAAAAAATATAAAAATGGGGTGAATTAGTTTTGAAATCCTACTACCGCTTGTCTATCATCTATTCTTGTGATAAGACTTAGTATCTATATAAGGATTAGTCTCAAATATTATAATAATAATCTTTACCAGATCCATCATTTTAGGTTGCCAAGATCTAGCACCCTTTAAGGTTTTCTACACATTACCCTTACTAGATCTCTACTTGTTTTTTCTTAGGTATTCCACTTTAACAACTTTAGAGCTCATTTTGGAGATATTTTGAGGGTTTTTAAAGTATTTTACTAAGCTTCAAACTTATCATATATCTGTTTAAAATGTAGATCTCATTGAGCTAGGTAGTTTAAAAAAAAATAAAAAATGGAGCTATGGATCAAAAGTTACTCCTCCTAGAAGGTTCCTTGCTTCAAAAGTAAAAGTGCTACCGATTTTCAGTCGCCAATCATCCTATCCTTCTGCTAGATGGTACCCTACTACTGGTCATCATTCACCAATCATCTTGCACTTCTGCTATCGATCGTCAATCACCAGTCATCCTACCCTTCTGCTATCGATCGTCAGTCACTAGTCGTCCCACCCTTTTGCTATCGATCATTAGTCACCAATCGTCCTACCCTTCTGCTACAAATCGTCATTCACCAGTCATCCTACCCGTCTACTGCGAGTCATCATTCACCAATCGTCCCATCCTTTCGCTACTGGTTATCTTCATTCTTGCTATCGATCATATTTTTTTATGCTACCAGCCATTTGTTCTCTACGATCGAGAATCATTTGTTTGTAGTATTTTCTCTATGATTAGGCATATTTAGTTTGTAGTCTATTCTCTACAATTGGGCTTATTTTATTTGTAGTTTATTCTCTACTATCGGGTGTATTTCATTTATAGTTTGTTCTCTGTGATAACATGTTTTTTGTTTATTATGTTATCTACTATCCACCATTTATGATCTACTACCCCTCATTTATGTTATCAAACCTCTCATTTATTCTCTACTACTGATCATTTATATTTTATTCTACTTTCGTTCTCTACTACCACTTTTTTTTTGGATTCTCTATTGTCGATCAAGGAGAACCAATGTTTAATGTGTATGATTATCACTATCACATTAGGTATATATACTAGGGGTATAATAGGTAAATTTTTTGATGTTAATAAAATTATATATAATTTTAAGGTAAAAATATCCAAAATCTAGGTGGGAAGGCTGGCAATTTAAAATTTAAACAATAAAAGGATTTTTAATTTTGGGGCAAACCAACCCTAAAAAAATTTTGCCCCCAAAAATTTTGGACGAATGAGCCGACATCAAGGTCCCCATATTCACAAATTTTAATTTTCAAAAATCCTAATATTTGTTAATTTATAATAAATTGTTGCTATGCATAACCCTGTTTTTCATCTTCCTATGACTCTTCATGTTCTTGTTCTCTAGACTTATGTATATAAGGACAAATGCACATTTACATCATTGCATATTCTAACAATACTTGTGCATTTATTACATTGCATAAAGTAAATATTTAAAATAATTTAAGGTACACTTTTAATCTACATATGTACCTAATATGGTACATTATCATGTACCAAATAATGTAATATATTCCAACACCTCATTGTATTACATTATTTGGTTATTGAAGACTTTAGTATTCAATATGGGTCTTCATCTTGTTCCTTCATTTCACTTTGATCTATCTCCTCTAAATTGATATCTAGATTTAGCTTGAAAGTATTTTCTTCTATCTTCATTTATTTTTTATCATGCTTCCTCTTCCTATTTTTCTTCTTCTTTATTTGTTACACATTTACTAGTGATATATCTTGAATATGGTTAGTTTATCATCATAATAGTATTCATCAGGATTCAATAATTTATTGGTAATATGTTCACATTTCTTTTATTTCATCCTTTGAAAGAATTCAAAAGTAATTAATTATAGATGTATCATCAAACATTCTTTTGAAGTAAGCATAGCTATATTTTGAGGATTCCACCAAGCTTTGAAAAGTACTTCATGAGGATAACATAATTATTTTGCTTCTTTCAAAAACAAAGAAAATCTTTCTTTTAAACTAGCAGACAAATATTTATATCCATCAAAAGTATCTATTATGTTTTGTATATTAAATTTTAGTTCATGAAATAGTTCTTCATCATTTAATGTATTCTTCACTATTTCATCCATGTTTCTTTTAATTTAATCTTTTAAACCTTTGAAATAGGATTCCTTATTCCTCCTTAGTCTTCATATGATAGTCTAAGGGCACTTTTCAATTTTCAATATTTCAAGCAATTATGTTGTAAGCCTTATATCTCCCTATCTTTTCAACTTCTAAATTTTGAGTGTAAGATCAAATATTAATTTTCAATTCTTTGAATCTTGTAGTATATCTTGTATATCCTAATGTTTGGATAATGTTCAAACCAATAGTTTTGGTAAGGATTTAACTTTTAAATCTCTAGGTAAAATTCCTTTTAGCTCCCTCGGTTTTTTGTGGGGGGGGGGGGGGTCGCCCTATATTTTGAGTATATGATCAACTTTTATAATAAATTTTCAATTCTCAAAATTTATAGAATACCTTTTATCTCTCAAATATTTTGATTATAGTGTGGCTTTGATAAAATACATAGCTTTGTAGGTTTCCTTTGAGTTGAATTCCCTTTGTCTCCCTGATAATAAATGGAAAGCTAAAGATAATGTTGATGTGATTTCAATTGATAAAATTCTTCTACCTTCAAGAACATTAAGTTAGATTTTTTATGTCTCATTAGTTTGAGCAAGAGACAAATACTAATAAAGTTTTCTAACTTTTCATCAACTCTATGTTGTGCTTCTTATATATTTCACTTTTGAATAATATGATTTATAAATTTCAAGAACTTAAATTGGTGTTGAATTCCTTATAACTCCCTAATTGGAAATTTAGAAGACAAAAGTATTTGCAAATATAATATATTTATTTTGATGTAGGAATTATTATTTGTTCAATTTAAACTATTTGTAAATATTTTTATGCAATATGAATTTCAAAATTGAATAAAGTAATTCCAAAATCTTTCAAAAAGCTTCTTACTTCAAATATATTCTAAGGCATTCAATACTTCTTCTAAGGTTATAATTCATCACCTTATTTCTCCTATTATTCAAATAACCTTAAGTATAATTGAGTAATTAATATTAATCTCAATAATATCCCGTAAACCTCCTTTAATATTTGTTAAGGTTATAAATTAAATCAAATATTTCATACCCCTTGTATATGGTATTCTAAACTTGACTTGATTTTGCAACCTACTCTTTTAAGTGATCTTATTTATCTGCAAAGTATTTCATGCTCCTTCTGGATGCTCATTAAACTCAGTCTTTAAAAGATTTGACTTTTTACATATGTTATTTTCTTCCCTTCTTGCAACACTTATGCAATATTCTTACATGCCTCCTTTAATTGATGTCAAGTGGCACTCTAACCCATGCCTTTATTACATGTAAGAATATGTTACTAATCATGGTGGTTGGTGCTTCTTTTCCTGGGTGACAATTATCTCTAACACCCTTCAAATTCTTTACCATACGTAACACTTGGCAATGGATGTTACAAACTCCTTCCTCCTTGGTAACGTTCGAAATTCCACAATGTTGGACTTTTTTATCTCCTTTGTAGTGATGGTTTGGCTTTCTTGGTGCTCAAACTATGTTTTAGTTCTCTTCACAGTGATTGGTGCTTTATTTCAGACTTGCCAAGTGGTAAACAATACCTTTTCCTTTTCACCTTACATGCTTTGATTCTCCAACGCTCTTTTCTATTGTGTAACATTCGATAATGAGTGGAATGTAATGTTTTCAAGGCATTACAATTGATTGAGCATTTCAGTCAACAAGCGGTATCCTCCAATGTCCACTTGTATGGTGAATTATCTCTTGATTCTCTCCTTGTTCGAATTCTACCTTCTTCAACATTCTAACTTCTTAAAACTTACCCTTTGATGTTTTATGGTTATATTTTATTTGTATGTTGTGGCCTATGATACTATTGGTGGTGTTCATACTATGATCCTCCTCCTCAAGCTAGTGGTGCAATATTGCTAATTTTTCTCACCTCTTGCTTTGATGTTTGATGAATTCCACAACTCCTGCTCTATGTTCGATGACTAGCTCTTAGTGGCTTCTTCAATATGGTGGTGGCTCCACTATTTACTTGGTGGTTCTACCACTTCTTTGGTGGTTATCCTTCACCAAAAATTTTGCAATATTTTGTGCCTTCTTTGGTGTTTATAAACACTACAAGTTTACCTTGCCTTTGTTCACTATTGAATCTCTTTCTTTTACTCAATAGGACTTAGAAAAATCTGCACTTAAATTACAAAAACAACATATGCTACTTCTACTTATTACTCCCTTTCAAGCAGGTTTTAACTTCAATATTTGTTATTGGGTTTTTGTAGATTTGAAGATAATAATGGTGTCTCCTTCCTTGGCTTGGAGATACTTAACTTAAACTAGTTTTTGCTTCTTAAAATATTCTAATATGGCGCTTTCAAAAACCTTATAATGAACTAGCTTTAATGTTTAAATAATGAACTTTCATAGCACCACTTATACACACCTTTTTACCTCCTTTTGTAGCTAGTCTTATTGGTGATTTGGTTCACCTATTTACTACCTCAAATTTATAAAAATTTTAGCTCTCCTCTCTACTCAATTGTTACCTCAAACTTATCAATTTTGCAGATTCAATTTATTTTGCTTTGCTACCCTAAAATTATCAATTTGCTACCTTAAATTGTTGTCTATTTCTCCTTCAACTGTGTTGTCCAGGAATGTATATATTTTGTAACTATAACGTTGTCCAATATGCTACCTTAAACTTCTAAAATTTATGTTAGAATATATCACATTATTGGGTACATGCTAATGTACCACCTTGGGTATATAACTAGAGTAGGAGTTTACTTTAGAGTAAAGTTATGTAGTTACCTCAAGCACTATAATAAATGCACAAGTGTTAGAATGTGCAATGATGTAAATTTGCATGTAGTCCATATGTACATAAGTCATAGGATAGAGTCAAAGGTAGAGAAAGGGTCAAGGAACTTATCTTACTATATATATAGGCCTTATAGTGAGTGAAAACAGGGGTGTAGAGAATATAGAGAGTGCATAGTATAGATTGATAGAGGAGTACTACGTAGCTTCTTAAAAATAGTTTATGGAGTGTTCATGTCCTCCATTATACTACATTATACTATTTTCATAAGCTTTCAATAATAGCATATTTTTGAGTTATTGCAAAAGTTTATATCTTTGTTTTCTTGCATATTATAGTTCCATTATCATATAGTCATATTAGATTGGTTGTCTTACATCTTGTGGCTACATTTATGTTGGTCAAATATCTGCCTAATCATACAAATCTACATTTGTGCACCCTAGACACGACCAACATTGAATGACCAGAGGAAATATATGTCCCCCGTATCAATCTCCAGAGAGGGTTGGTTCCCTTACTAATCCTAAATGGTTTAGATAAGAGTTGCAAGAAAGAAATTTAAAAGTACATAAAGAAATGGAAAATATGGCCACAGGCCAACTACGTAGGATGGGAATAGACTGATAGCAAGAATCTACACCAAGCATAAAATAGCATGTAATAGATGAAAAGCAACAAAATCCTCTTATAACTTTGCATAAATAACCCTCAGATTAACATTCCAGCACTCACTCCCCTATTAGCAATATTTAAATTCAACTTGCAAAATTTAAATTTAACAACAAATAACGAATACGAGTGTGTAAAAGAAATGCATGAAATAAAAAGAAATGATACACGAAGTCACTTGCAAGTCCAAAAGCTCTGTATCTTCTATTACTGTAGAGAACTTGAAGAATTTTCTCGTAGGATATCTATTTTTTCCAACCCCTTACAATGAAATTTTGCTTAGTATTTATAGAGGTTTGCACCTCTTTCATTAAATACATGAAAGGACCCAATGTCCATAGATCAAAGACATGGTGAGTCATCATTTCTTGGAAATCTTCTTTTGGCAACCACGATCTGAAAAATAATTTTGGATAACAAAGCATTCGAGCACAAAGGCATTGAATTTTGGCCACCTCAGTTTCTTCGAAAATCAAACATATGCTTCATTAATTTACTTTGCATCAAATTTACCTCGGAGAGGGAGTAAAACCTTTGAGAAGATGTCTTCAAAAATGACAAAAATATCTTCCATTTTGCCACCAATATTAAATTACGGTCTTTATTTAAAGCATATCTTTGATTGGAATTCACACTTTAATATTGCCCAAGATGGCAACAATTAATGACCAAAATCTGCATTATTTGACCCCTTAAATGCTCCTTTATATTTGGGCGCAATGAACAGCCAAGATCATTCGCCTTCAAAATGGGCGACCAAGACTTTTTCCCTTTGCACCAGGCGAACACAATAGTCACCACAATCTTCCTATGGAATCACCTTTGATATGAAACGTCTTCACCCAAAATAACCTTTCAAAACATCTTTGTCGAAATTTAAAAATTTTAATAATGTTCGACCAAAAAAGGGGCGAACATAATCTGCCTTCAAAAAAACTTTTGCCCCAATTCAAAATTCCATAGTGCTTTCAACCCGAACCATTGCATTCGCCTAAAAAGGGGAAAGCGATTTAAATTTCTTGTCGTCCAAATGGATATGTCATGACGTTCACCCCCAAAATGGGTGAACGCGATTATCACCCAACTTTTAGATGATCATGACTATCGCCCAACTTTTGGGCGATCGCGACTGTCATGTTTTGGCACATTAAATTATAAACTGCGTTCACCCAAAAAAGGAGCAAACACAATCTTCACTCGATCCATAGGGCGAAGGCAAAATCATTTTTATTTCTTGCATGCTTGTGATGCCTTTAAAACACGTTCACCTAATAAAGAGGCGAACACGATCTTCGCCTGCTCCAAGGGGCGAAGGCTAAGGTAATTTCAACACTTAACATTTTCTTCTTGTTGTCCTTATTTTTGTTTTTTATTTTTGTGTTTCTCTATTCATAGATGACACAATTGAACGATTTCCAAATTGTGGCCAGAGTTAGAATATCCATTTTTCTTCAAATAAAAAATTGCATAAATAAAATAAAGAAAGAATTGTAATGATTTTTTAAAATTTGAGCAAAATGCTACATCATCAATATTTTTTACATTATAGTGTTTTATTGTAAACCAATGTGGCATAGTGCAAAATTACCAATATTTTTGGTGGCTCTCGGGGTATCCATCTCGCATGGATGCAAGCGATCCCAGGCCTCAATCCATTGGATGATCATGAGTCTTCTTACCAGCCTCCTTGGTTGGTGCCTTCAATGTAGACGCCTTCCAGCTCTTCTCCTCATTGACCTTCTCAGTGGCTTCTACTTCTGCTACAACTCGGAGTACTTCTTCTCATTCCTGTTCTTCAGTTGCTTTCACAACTGCTTCTTTTGCCACTACTACTTGTTCCACCTGTTCTTTGAGGCTATCAGAAGTGAGCTCATAAACTGCAACCACATCTTTCCATGCCTCTATGGTGAACAAAGGAGTACTCAGGGATTCGTATACAAAGCACAAATTCTGAATGTCCTCCAAACTCAAGCGCCTCGCTCATTGGGCTAACTCAAACAGTGAAAGCTCCATACGAGTGTACTTCTGCATGAATGGCAACACCTAAACATCCATGATAGGCTCCTCCCAAGCATCAATATTAGAGGTATCTTCAACAAACTGCTTCCATGTTGCCTCCAATTGTGCTTGTGGAAGAGGTTCACCCCACTCATCAATAAATTCTAGAAAACCCATGTCACATAGAGCGTTAAGATGAGTCATCAAAATAGTATGTTCTCACTCTATGGCATTTAGAATTTTTTGACCTTCTCATACTAAATCCATCTGCTGAAAATAGTTGTGCAACATGACTTTGGCAGTTGACCAGGAATGGTCCATCTCACTCTGGGGTTTCACATACATGGTGGAATTTGCCAAGGCCTATATTTTTACTGCCATCTCCATATGGGGTGATAGTAACTCCTCCATGTTGTCAATTATGTGTTGTCCCATTTGAATCTGAATGTGAGCCGCCCATAAGTAATGCAGAACTCGAAATGCTTCTGGAGCCAATTTTTCATAGTTTTGTGCGGAGCAAAGACGGGCTTCTTTGATGTTATCTCAGGAAAAACCCGTAGCTTGAGCAACTTTCTCAGCCAATTGAGTTTGGACAACTTCTAGCTTCAGGTGAAGGTTGTGCATCTCTATTTGGGCTACATCTCTTTCTTTCAAGTGCACTCCTACCTGTCATCGTAAGTGCTCATTCTTTGTAGTTTTTCCTCATGTGCTCTACTTTTAGCCAAGGCAGTCTCGAGTTCAATGATCCTGTCAACCTGATAAAAATACTTCTATTTATAGTGCTCACCATGAAGGTAAACTGAACTCATGTCCACCTGTATATTGCCCATATTTTCTATAGGATCAATCTTTGTGAGGTCTTCTGTTATGGTCTCAGAAATAAGATCACTTGGCAACAATTCTCCTTGAGGCTTCTGAACCAATGGAGTAATTTTGGTGATATGAGCCTCCATTGCAATAGGATCAAAAGCAACTCTCTTAAGAGGATGTGCAGGTGCGAGAGCCTCTTTGCATCGCTTGCTTTTCAACCACTACGATGAACTCAAGTGGGCCCGATTGATCTTTTCTACATCGAACTGCTTGGATGCCACCTAAACATCGGGAAAAGCTTACAATTCCAAAAATGGGGTGAAGGGAATGAGGGCATTAGAGCGATTAGGCTATGAAACGGATGTGGCGGTTAAAAGTGGAGGAATGGAAATAGTGGAATGGATAGGTGGATCAGTTTTAACTGCAGTTACGCTCACTCTGGGAGGAGCTTGCATACTTACAACTTCGATGGAAATGGTAGTGATAATGGATGTGGAAGGGCGCAAAAATGGGTTCGGCCCCAACGCATATGAACTAAAAGAAAGGGAGGACGAAGAAAAGGGAATAGAAGATGGAGCAATAGTAACTTCGGGAAGAGAAGAAGAAGGAAGTGGAATGGATACATAGGGCATACCAAAAGGTGGGGAAATGGACACAGAAACTGATGGTAGTGAATCGGAAGAAGTCACTACATGCTCCAATAAAGAAGGAGAAGAAGAAGAGGGAAGGGGAGATGTACCTTTGGGCATGAGCATCGTGTGATGCGAAGATGGAGGTGGCTATAAAATATTTGCTTCTCGTTGCTCCTCTGCTACCTCTTCAACATTTACTTGGGTCTCCATGACCTCCTTTTGTGGTGGTTCTAACGGTTGATCTTCCTCTTGTCCTTGAACCATCAAAAATATTTGCGCAACCATGGTTGGAGCCTCGGTCATCGTGAGAGGAGAGACAACTACAGCAGAGACAACCAAAGCTATGGTAACCATAGTAACTGAAACATCAATAGAAGAAATGGTAATAGCATCGATCCTTGGTTTCTTCACCACCTTGGGAAATGGTGGCGCCTTTTGCACATCTTGCTTCTTTGAGATGGGTGCTTCCTCAAATTTCTACCTTGTTCATTATGATCTCCACTTAAACACGTATTGTTGCTCTTCCTCCTCAGGAGTCTCATCCGCGACCAAAGGATGTTGTTCCTCATACTTGCTTTCACCACTATCGAATTGTTGAAAATTATGGAGTAAAATGCTGGTGAAAGCAACTGGCTGATAAGAATCAACATATTCATCATAAACCTCTAAAAAGGCCTCATCCAGTTTGAGCCCATAAGGAGTCATTGGCTTTCCTCGATGAACCCGCATTATCCACCAATTCATTATCTTTTCTTCGGACCATTTAGGCTCACTGGCTTTAACCTGGCTAAACAAACCTGGCGGAGGGACTTGAGATCTATACTCTACTTCCTTCTCATAGCAGTCATGCCAAGGGGGAAGTGTAGTCATTTTCTCAATATGCCAATTCATGTCGGGCCCATTGAAATTATTTTTGTTTCGCTCAATATCGGGTCGAGGACAACAATGAAATGATTTGAACTTGATAATTTCCTTAAACTTGCCCAAGGGGTCATACCTCCAACATTGTGGCAATTCTATTAGTCCTAAATCTTGCAAGGCAACAATGAGAAGTCGATTCTGTCCGATTTGGCCTGCTACTATACCACCAAACTTGAATGGCATATTGCATGTTGTCTTTTTTCCATGCCCAACTCCATATATATCATTTACGTAATCTGACTGGTGCACTACCTCCATAGCAAAAACATGCTTCGTAGCGAAGTATGGCAACAAAAATGGCTTACCCGTGAAACCAAAAACTCGTACAACTACACCCTGGGTAAGTAGAAAAATATCACCCTTTTCTTGAGTGACCAATATATCTCTCAACTCTCGCGACACTCTTTCACATGTACCACATAACAGTTCTATTGTCGGCCCCAAAAACCAACTGTTGAAACTATAGAAAGACTCCCTTCTTGACAAAATGGAAGTCCACTTATATATTGGCAAAGGTTGATATTTTTCATCTGTTTGTGTAATTGCAATAAAAGGAAAATGTCGCTACAATTGAAAGAAGAAAAACCATACCAAAAATGAACTGTGCTTGAATGATTTCGCTTCTTGAGTCTGCAATTTCTCCAACTGAGAATTCATCCTCCATGAAATGTAATCGGTCCAATCAAAGAAGATTGGATTGGTGTCCTCTATCATAGCTGATGGAGAATAAAAATCTACCCGGCCAACACATTGTGCTAAAGTCGCCTGCCACTTATGCACAATGTCATCTGAAGGTAAACTTGCAACCCACGCTAGCATTGAATAGATATCCAAGCTTTTAAAATCTTTAAGCGATCTAGGCAAGTTTGGAAGCTGCCCCATCGATGGTTCTTTGATGAGCCGAGTCTCCATGAATTTATGCATCGTTACAGTGGAGACATATCGATCTTCCTATTCATCGATGTGCAACTTCTTATGAACCCCATAGGTAGGTGGTTGCAATCCACATGCGAATGCTTCTCGGACCTCGTTTAGGGTAATAGTGAAGAGAATCTCCCTCTTCGCATTCCTTACTGCCCTGGTGAATGGGTCATAAAATTTGGCAATGAGTTGCACTAGCTCGGGATAAGAATGTACAAGCGGGCACAGGTACCAGAAAAGTTATGAATGGTACAGTGTTGTTAGCCAAATTTTTGATGTAACCCCCTGATTAACTACAAGTTCAATGTCTTGCCGTAGTCTCTCCACTCCTTTGTGGGTTATTATGCAATCACCAATTTCGGCCATCGTGTCATCATAGGGGTCCAGGTCAACATAGTCATTTTTTTGGGCCTTTTTAGACCTCGTACCCCTTCTTTTCTCTTTGACTTCTTGGGCTCTATGATCTATGGAGCATCTTGGGGCTCTTTACTATGTCTTCCCATTTTTTTCCTTGGCAAATTTACTAAACACTTTTGCAATAACAGTTCGAAACACACGTCTGCAAAAAAAATTAAATAAAATTTAACTAAGAGCTATTACCTTGCTTTATTTAAATAGAGCCTTTTTCCAACCATCGCAATAAATTTTGAGTTACTTGGATGCCCTCGAAAAAATGTGAGCCTTGATGCACTCATCTAGCACTATTCCCAATGTATCCCAATATATCTTTTGATTCGCTGCCAAATTAACCTTGGGAAAAGCATCTCTCTTTGCCGCATAAATATGTCGTAAACCATGCCCTGGCTGCAGAATATTGCTTTGGAAAAATAAATTGGCCACTTGAACCAATTAAATACCTTCTTTTCTCCCTCGAAAATAAAAACTTCCGTCAGCCTGCATGTTTTCCAATAATTGCCACGTCTTGGGGGAGGCAATATATCCACAATGAATCTCCAAAATCAAAGGAGATTCTGTTGTTTTTTTTTCTCTTATATGAAATCATTTCATGAGTGCCCACAATCTCCTTTGCCTTCCTCTCCTGAAAACCATTGAATAAGCCATTGTTTTTAGTTCTTACTGAAATTGACTTCTCTTTCTTTCTTCTTCGAGGCGCGTTCAACCTGCTTGTTGATTCAAGGGTGAAGGATCTCCTTATATAAATTTTGTTCCTTGCCTTTTTCGTCTTTTCCTTTAGAAAATCATATTTTCTAAAAAAAACTCACCTCCTTTTTTAGAAAAAAATGGCTTTCCCTATTTTTTTTAGAAGAAGAAGGGAGCGCCTTCAAAATAAAAATATCGAATGCATGTGCTCCCTTTTTTTTATATTTTGCCCCCTTTTTTTTATAAGTACAAAACTAAAGTGCCCCTTTGTTTTTCTTTTTTTTTGTTTGCATTGTATTATTTAAAATAACACATTCGCCCAAGGGACAGGGTAAACGACCATCGTGCCCCACCTTGGGGTGAACGAATTTTATTATGTGTTGTGCCCACCTTGGCGCTTGAGCTATTTTTTTTTAACTTTGGTTGCCCTTTAGGTCACCCTTAAAGGGGGGCGAACGTATCGTTCGCCAGACCCTTAGGGCGATCCTGATTTTTTTTTTGTCATAAATATTTTATAAAATTTATTTATGTACATGTTTGTCTAACAAACAATATCTCAATATACATCTATTTTTTTGTGTTTTTCTGTATATATATATATATATTTTTTTTTTCTCTTTTTTTCTTCTATTTTTACTCTAATACATATACCGATATATATGTATTATAGTTAAAAAAAATCATGAAAATAATTAGGAAAACGAATATATACATATTTTACAAAAGTACCTTATCAAGATGTTGTTACTGAATATAAGCCTTCAAATGAAGGTCATTCACTGGAATTGGAAGATCCCAGCCTTCCATGTCTTGAAGATGATAGGCGTTAGCCGAGTTCACAATAGAGATTTGGAAAGGGCCCTCCCAAATAGCGTCGAATTTGTGATGTTTCCTTGGCTTGGCCTTCTTTTCATTCCACTTGAGGACCAAATATCCTACTTGAAAACTGCGTTCGATTGTCCTCTTTCCGAACCACTTCTGCATTTCCTTGTTATGTTCAGCGAACACCTGGTAAGACTTTTCTCTATCCTCTTCCAACTGTATTAACTGTGCCAATCGTGCGCTCATAGGATCAAACTCTTCATCTTCCTCCTGAAATAGCTGCAATTTCTGAAGGACCGGAAGCTCAATGTGAGCAGGCAAAATTACTTCTTTCCCATACACCAATGCATACGAAGAAGTTTTAATGGAATTTTTTATGAAAATGTGATCTGCCCAAAGCGCCTGGTTCAACAACAAATGCCACTTCTCTTGTTGTTTCCCAATGTCCTTTTCAAAATTCGTAGTAAATTCTTATTGGTGGATTCGGCCAAACCATTCCCTTGCGGGTAATAATTGGACGAAGTCTTGAGATAAATCCCATATTTGCTAGTGAACTCCGTGATCTTGGCCCCAATAAATGGAGTTCCATTATCGGTTACAATTGAGTCTAGGACACCGAAGCGAGTGATGATTCCTTCTAGGAAAGAGATGACAGTTGCTTGGTCTACTTTTTTAGTAGGAATAGCCTCCGCCCATCGGGTGAAATAATCAGTTGTTGTCAAGATGTACTTATGCTCTACGAGAAGAATGTGGGTCAATAACTCCCATAAAGTCAAGACCCCACTGCTGAAAAGGTGCTTCTACTTGAATCGGGTGAAGAGGTAATGCCCCCTTCCTGATTTTGCCAACATATCACTGACAACTATCATAGTGCGTACTCACTTTATGAGCATCAACAAACAAAGTAGGCCAAAAATAGCCTGCTCGAATGATTTTTAAGGCCATGGGCCTTCCTGCATAATGACCACCCGATAGTCCTAAATGAAATTATTCTAATATTTTTTCTTTTTCGGAGTCCCTTACACACCTGAGAAGAACTCCATCAATGTTTTTGTGAAATAGCCCATTGGGCAACAAAATATATCTGAGAGCTTGCAACCTGAATCTTCGATGTTGTGAAGCATCAAGGTGAGATGGACATTTTCTTGAAGTAAAATAATCAATTAGCTCTTCGGTCCAATCACGATCGTTGGCGGTATGGTTCGTGCAAATGCTTTCACCCATATTGTCCTCATGCACCACATCCAATGATTTGAAGGCTGCACTTTTGGCTAGCTCCTGGCATAGAGCTCTCCCATGAACTAGCTTCGTTGGTCGGATCTCCACATCATATTCTTGAATTTTTGAGACCCAACCTGCTCTCTTGTCTCCTAATTCTCCTTGGAGAATAAAGTTTTGTACATCGGGGTGTATAACATACACAACCGTTTTGCTCTAAGAAACAAAGTGTCAAAATTTCTTCAATGATTTCATCATCGCATATACTTGTTTCTCAATAAAATTATATTTCTCCTGATGAGGAGCAATGACCTGACTCAGGAAAGCAATTGGCTTCTCATCTCCATCCTCTTGCTTCTGTGTCAAAACTATAGCATAACTCTCTTGTTCGCCTACTGCATAGAGAATGAAATCTTTAGAATAATCAGGATTAACCAATACCGGAGCCTGAGTAATCCTCTCCTTGATTTCCTTGAAAGCCTATCTTCTTGTCTCAGTCCATTTAAACTCAACATATTTCTTCAAAAGCTCAGTCATGGGTTTCACCACCTGAGCAAAATCAGCAATGAACTTATGGATGAAATTAATTTGGCCAAAGAAAGATTGCAAATCCTTTTTGTTAGCTGAAAATGGTAGCTTTAGGAGTGCACCTCAGCTCCACATAGGATCAATGGCCAATCCTTCTTGTGAGATGACATGGCCCAACAATTTTCCTTCTTTGACAATAAATATTGACTTCTTCGGGTTAATAGAAATCTCGAACTCACAGTATTTCTCAAACACCTGCCTCAAATGGGAAACATGGTCTTCTCTACGATGTGAAAACACGGTCATATCATCAAGATAGATCACAATAATTCTGTTCAATAACTCACCAAAAGTGAGGTCCATGGCCCTTTGGAAAGTAGCACCAGCATTTGAGAGACCAAATGACATCCTTTGATAGGCGAATGTGCCCCATTTAGTGGTGAATGCTGTCTTGTATTGATCCTCATATTTCACCTAAATTTGATTGTATCCAGAGAAACCATCTAATAATGAGAATCTTTGTGCTCTAGTGACTACATGAAGGATTTGATCAATCTACGATAAAGGATAGTGATACTTTAATGATGTCTGATTCAAGTTTTGAAAATCGACACACAATCGTATGTCTCCATTCTTCTTCCGAACTAGGACCAGGTTTGCCACCCATGTTGAGTGCTTGATGGGATAGATAATTTTTTCTTCCAACATTTTCAACAATTTTGCTTTCATGAGGACTTCAATCTTGGGATTGACAGGTCGTTGTTTCTGACGAAATGGTTTTACCCCTTCCTGTAGTTCTATAGTATGTTGGATCACATTCTTATCATAACCCTTCAAATCGTGGTAGCTCCAGGCAACAATATTTGGATACTCGTAACACAATTTCTTGATATCTTCCAGTTCTTCTAGGGTGTCGTCTATTCCAACCTTGATGATTTTCCTAGGCTCCAAATGTAATTCTTTATAATCCTTCGCATCTACTTTGATCCTGTGCTTTTCAGCCTGATCATTTTGGTCAAATAGACTTTCAAGTGTAATCAGTCCCCTAGGGATGTGATTATTTTTTAGCTGAATCATCCCTTCTCTCTCTTCTTCGGCAAGAATTCTATCATCAACGCTTGCAGTTTCTTTAAGTAAGAAATTGACTATCTGCTCATCATTGTCAAACACTTGCCAATAGAGGTTTTTATTGGGAACTAAGGGTCTATAAATTACCCTAATTATCTTAGGCTTTCTAACTACTTGCTCCACAGGAGAGTAGTTAGCACCAAGAGAAGCCAAAATATCTGCATGTTTGTTTAGCTCTCTCGAAATCACTTGAATATTTAAAGCAGTGAAAGATTCAAACAAGTCCCACACTCTATTGCGATAAGCTTTTAGGTAATGTTGCTTTGATACACACTTGTTAGTGGTATGATTAACAATAAGTTTAGAGTCACCAAAAATTTACAGTTGTTTAATACCCAACTTTTTAGCTTTCTTCAATCCAAGGCATAATACCTCATATTCAGTTGCGTTATTTGTGCAACTCCAAGTTAGCCTATAAGAATAGGTCTTTTGCAACCCTTTGGGAGAGATCAACACAACGCCAGCTCCTACACCATTCTTGCACCTGGCACCATCAAAATACATTCTCCATAACTGGTCTACAATAGGATCAAGGACCTTTTCTTCAATTTGCTCTGGCTTGGTTATAGTATAGCATCCAATGTCTGTTTCTACCATCGCATTAAAATCCATGAGTGAAAACTCATCCTCGAGGCGAAGTTCACCCAACGCTTCTTCCATTAAATCAACTTCTCCTAACTCCTCGGTCATCATGTTAACTGCTCCTAGGGAATTCTCTTCTTCCTCCAACTTCTCAATGTGAAAATTTGATGGCTTCTCATTATAAATGCGAATCTTCTTCCCTTTGAATGGTATCTCCAAATGAGAGTAGTCTAAGGAAAGGTATCCTCCTAGCTTAGCTGTGAACTCCCTCGAGAGGCACATGCTAAAGTATGGCTCCAGGTCAACCACTACCACTTCTTGGATGACCGTGATTTATGGTATACTATGGAGGACAATGGGAATATCCTTGATCACTCCCACCATTTTGATCGGAGTTCCATCCAGTTGCAACACTCCAGGGCTACTTCTTGTATATTCCATCCCCATCACTTCACATACTGCCTTAGGCATGATAGTAGTCATGGCTCTAGAGTCAATCATACAGTTGTGTACAATCCAACCTTCCATTCTTAGGGATAAATAAAATGGGGGCGACCTATTCTTTCTCGTAGCCAAAGTTGGAAGTGTTTGCGCCAAGACTATTTGAGAAGGATTTTTCTTTTGATCTTTAGCAGTCTTCAAAGATTCTTGCAGTAGGTCAACTTGTCCAGGCAACTGTAGTGCATCGTATAAACTTACTTTTATGGGTATCTTCTTCATCTCTTCCACAATGTTGTAATTCGAAATAGTCAAAGCTTTCTCCTCTACAACCCGCTCATACTTATCTCTGTACTGTTGGGTAGCTTCTACCCTTTGTCGCTTGGTCAATGATAGGTATTTGAGACGCTCCTTGGCCTGTTCTTTGGTTTCATGCTGCGTTTGAGCAGTTGTTGTAGATTGTGAAGTTGATGCCTTTGTTTGTGCCTTTTCTTGAGTTTGCTTAGGCAATAAATCTTTCAACAAAATAGAATCTTGTTGCTTAGCCATCCCACCAGGCACTTTCACTGGAGGGTTCCCTTTTTCATCTTGCATCCTTGGTTTCGCAGGCACATTTAAGGGTTCAAGCTCGATAGGATCTACCGTTACTGGCTTCTTTCCGGATCTTGTGAGAATCGAAACTTGCTCTAAAGATGGCATCATAAAATTATGATCGGCTTCCCTGATCATATTGACTTGTTCGCTGACCAAATTCTCTGCTAGTGTTTGTACATAATTCATATGCACCATGCAAGTTTCTTCTCCATGAGGATCATTGCATGTTGAACACCAGTACACCTTTTCTGTTGCACTAGTTTCTTCATTCGCTAGCACCGTTGTGCTCTTCTCAGGATCTCTATTGGCAGATGCTTGCTCTCGAGTAATAGGTGGAGTTTGAAACCTCCTTGTTCTAAATTAAGCCTCAACTTTTTTCTTTCTTACCGTCATAAGTTCATTTGATATCGTCCTTAAGGCCGAATTATTATATTTTACCTCCTCTAACAGTACTGTGAAGGGATCAAGATTAGAAGATGTAGGGGGCACAGGTAGAGGTAATGGTGTCAGAGGCACGGGTAACGATAATGGAACCGATGGCATTGGAAATGTAGGAAAGGGAATAGGTGCGGGCTATTGTGGAACTGAATTATTAGGTAGTTGTGGAAAACTTGGAGTCGAATGTTGTGGAACAGGAATAGGGGTGATCTGAGGTGGGCTCGAGCTCCATGAGGGAACTGGGTACATGGAAGGCATGGGTTGTGAAAATGCACTGGAGTATAAATACTATGGAAGATCAAGAAGAATGGGCATAGTCATCTTTGGGGGAAGTCTACCTATGGCAATCAAATCAGATTCGGCCTTTTGTACCTGTGTGTACAGGTATTCGAAATGTAGTCACATTGGCTTGTCACACAACCATACCGATTTCAATGTTAAATGCCCTGAGAAAGTAGAAAGTAACTTGTTCATGCATGGGCCGCAAACCATCGAGAACTCTTTGCCAACTTCGAGTGAACCTGACATTGAAATCAACTATCTCCTCCTACGGATGTCTTTGAATTATTGTAAACTGATGCAACAAAGAGTATGGATCAGCTTGTTCATGAAAATTTTTAATCAACAATCCTGCCAACTGATCCCATGATGTAATAGTGCCAGGTTGCAACGATCGATACCAATACAATAATTTCCCTCTCAACGACAATACTAGCAATTTTACCATCACATCTTCGTCCATGATTCCATGGATCGTAGCCAAAGAAGCTACATCTTGAATATGCTCATAAGTTATTTTACCGGTACCATCATAGGTCGACAAAGCCTTCAAAGCAGCTTGGGGCACTGGATTTTGTGCTTGTAGGTTCAAAGCCCCCGAGCTATTCCATGTTGGGAACTGCCTTGGTGGTTGTTGCTGCTGTGGTGGAGGATACAAGGCCATGTGGGCCGAAATATGAGGTGGGGCTTGAGGAACACTAGTGGTAGCACAAGGCGGAGGTTGAGGAACATTGGTAGCAATACTAACTAGGCTTATGAGAGTAGAGAATACACCAGCTAGTCATGAGGATGTGACAGATGGTATATGGGATATATGAGGTAGTGAAGATGTACGATGAAAAGTGGCTAATTGAGGATGCTCTCCTAGCCTTTGAATATCAAGTTCGTAGAACTCAATTTGGTGATCTGGATTTTTGGCCTTCGATCTTGTATTCATGAGATATATCTTTCGTTGTACTCATGTCTGGAGACTTCTGGGTGTAATCGAGTCATCAGATGCTCTAATTCTTCAGCATAAAGACAAACATCAAACCTTAATTTTGTGAAAGTGGAACTTTTCAGTGTTCCATCGGGTATGCCAGAAACTGTTGGTCAAATATCTGCCTAATCATACAAATCTATGTTTGTGCACCCTAGACACGATCAACATTGAAATACTGGAGGAAAGATATGTCATCCATGTTAATATCTAGATAGGTTTGGTTCCCTTACTAATCCTAAATGGTTTAGATAAGAGTTGTAGGAAATAAATTTAAAAGTATAGAAAGAAATGTAAAATATGGCCACAGGTCAACTACATAGGATGGGAATGGGAATAGACTGATAGCAAGAATCTACACCAAGCATAAAATAGTATGTAATAGATGAAAATAAATAGAAATCGCTTATAACTTTGCATAAATAACCCTTCAAATTAACACTCCAGCACTCACTCCCCTCATCAACAATATTCAAATTCAACTTGCAGAATTTAAATTCAACAACAAATAAAGAATACGAGTGTGTAAAATAAATGCATTAAACAAAAAGACAATAATGCACCAAGTCATTTGCAAATCCAAGAGCTCTGTATATTCTATTACTGCAGAGAACTTGAAGAGTTTTCTCGTAGGATATCTATTTTTTCCAACCCCTTACAATGAAAGTTTGCTTAGTATTTATAGAGGTTTGCGCCTCTTTCATTAAATACATGAAAGGACCCAATGTCCATAGACCATAGACATGGTGAGTCATCATTTCTTGGAAATCATCTTCTGGAAACCACAATTTGAAAACGGTTCTGGATAACAAAGCATTTGAGCACAAAGGCATTGAATTCTGGCCACCTTCGTTTCTTTAGAAATCAAGCATTGTTATGAAAGCGAACAACAATTGATTATTGAATCAATGATTAAATAATACACAACATTCCTGGATTAGCCCGAAGAGGACGCATCTCAACAGGATGTCGCTGCAACAGTACGCTAATAATAATCAGCGTATAATTGAAATAACTAATCTCTCCTATAATGTAATATTTATTCTAACATCCCCCCTTATTACATTATTTGGATAATTGAATGACTTATAGCTATACTAACATCCCCCATTATTTTGAAATACATAGAGAATTACGAAACAATTCAAATTTGACACGTGCAAGTGCCTTAGTGAATATGTCTGCAACTTGAGCATTGGTGGAGATGTATTGAAGCTGGATTCGGTGCCTTGGAACTTCGTCTCGAAT
Source organism: Wollemia nobilis (assembly GCA_028583015.1). Taxonomy (NCBI): domain Eukaryota; kingdom Viridiplantae; phylum Streptophyta; class Pinopsida; order Araucariales; family Araucariaceae; genus Wollemia; species Wollemia nobilis. Next base: position 1,678,344 of record JAQPPZ010001004.1, on the reverse strand, counting down.
GAAGTGACATTGTGTGTCAATGTGCTTGGTTCTTTCATGATGTATTGGATTCTTGACAAGATTCAAAACACCCATGTTGTCGTAGAACAAGTGTATTGGAGATTTTGATGGAAGACCCATACTTGTTAGGATGTGACGCAACCATATCACTTCGCACACAGCTTCACGTGCGGCGCGATATTCTGCCTCTGTTGATGAAATAGCAACCACCTGTTGCTTCTTGTTGTGCCAAGAGACAGGACCAGATCCAAGATGAAACAAATATCCTGAAGTTGATTTATGATCATCATATGATCCGGCATAGTCGGAGTCCGTGTATCCCTGTAAGAAGAATTTGTTGTTCCTCTTGTATTCTAGGCCATATTCCATTGTGCCACGGACATAGTGAAGAACTCGCTTTGTTGCTTTCCAGTGTGTAGTCTTAGGCTCCTGCATGAACCTCGAAAGATAGTTGACAACAAATACGATATCTGGCCTAGTGTTGGTCAGATATATGAGACTCCCAATCAACTTTCGATAGAGAGTACCATCTACCTGAGGTGAATCATCATATCGCGATAACTGAATTCCTGTTTCCATCGGAGTTGACATTGGCTTGCAATCAGTCATGCGATATTTTTCCAATAGGGTCTTGGCATATTTTTTTTGAGACACTTTGATGTAGTGCTCCTTATGGCTGACTTCCAGACCAAGACAATAATGGAGAAGTCCGAGATCTGACATCTCAAAATATTGACACAAGTCTCTTTTGACAGTAGAAATCATAGTTTTTGAACTCCCTGTAATGAGCAGATCATCAACATAGAGTACAAGCAACACTATTTCAGAACCTTGTTTCTTAAAATAGAGGTTTGCATCTGACGGACATCTCTTAAATCCATGTTGCAGAAGGTGATTATCCATTTTTATATACCAAGCCCGAGGGGCCTGTTTCAAACCATATAAGGATTTTACCAATTTGCAAACTTTTTGTTGTTGGCCTTCCACTTCAAATCCTTTCGGTTGAGTCATGTAGACTTCTTCTTGGAGATCACCATTTAGAAAAGCACTCTTGACATCCATTTGGTGTACTTTCCACCCATATTGTGCTGCCATAGCACAAAGAACTCGAATGGTTGTCATCCGAGCAATAGGTGCAAAAGTTTCCTCGTAGTCAATGCCTTCTCTTTGAGCATAGCCCTTTGCAACAAGTCGGGCCTTATGCTTATCTATTGTCCCATCTACCTTATACTTAACTTTATACACCCATTTGCAGCCTATGGGCTTCTTTCCGTATGGCAGATCGACAAGCTTCCAAGTTTTGTTTTTCATCAAAGACTTATACTTTGCATCCATAGCGGCCTTCCACTGAGGCTCACCAAGAGCATCTTGCACTGATGCGGGTTCAAGATCATCTATTGAAGACATAAACACCCTATCATTATCAATATCCATATCTTTTGTATCTCTCTCTGGATCTACAGAAAGTTCCTCAAAATATTGACATAGATCATCAACCCCAGTATTCTCTGTTGCAACTTTCTCCTGTCGAGCCATGTTGCGAGTACGAGGCCTATCCAATGTCAAATCTGGTGGAGTGGATAGCTTAGAATCTTTGATTGTATTTGTATACCACTTTGGATTCTTCTTCTGAGGTGTTGAAGAAGATGAAGAAGAACCTCCAACCTTTGATGAAGGAGATTTATCAACCTTAGTTTCCACAAGGTCTAGGTATACATCTGATGTGTTTTTTGATGTGAAAGCTTCATCAAAAACTACATCTCTACTAATGTGTATCTTCTTGGTCAAGGGATCAATCAAATGATAACCCTTAGAGTGCTCATCATACCCAAGAAGAATACACTTCAATGTCTTCTCATCTAGCTTCTTCCTTTTCTCTTTTGGTATGTGCATGAAAGCTTTACATCCAAAAATGCGTAGATGAGAAATGGAGGGTTTCCTACCACTCCATGCTTCTTATGGAGTCATTCCTTGTAGGGCCTTTGTGGGTGCCCTATTCAACAAATATATTGTTGTGGTGACAACTTCTACCCAATATAGTTGCTCAAGACTAGCTCCTGTGAGCATGCAACGAACCATTTCCATGATGGAACGATTCCTCCTTTCAGCAACTCCATTTTTTTGAGGAGTATAAGCAATAGTTAACTATCGTGTGATCCCATTTTCTTTCAAGAACTCAGAGAATTCTTTAGAGGTGAACTCCCCCCTCGATCTGAGCGGAGGGTCTTTATAGAAGTCCCTGACTCCTTTTCAACAGATTTCTTGAATTGCTGAAAGAAGCCAAATGCTTCGATTTCGGTTGAAGAAAGAATACCCACATCTTTCGTGAGTAATCATCCATGAATAACTGAAAATACCTCTTACCCCCACAACTATTGGGAGTTAAGGGACCGCACGGATCGGTGTGAATCAACTCTAGAGGTTTCTTTGCTCTTGTAGAGCTCCTTTCAAAAGGCACTCTATGCTGCTTTCTCGCCAAGCGATAGAGCAAACTGGTAAAGTGGTAGAAAGGGAAGGAAGACCCTTTACCATTTCATACTTACTTAACTCAAGTAAGTAACCAGAACTCAAATGTCCATATCTCTTGTGCCATAGGGAAGTTGCCTCCTTTGTAGAAGCAATCATGGCTACATCCGGAGAAGAGATAGTATCTAGGGCAAATAAGTCATGCTTATATGAAGCGGTTGCAATGTTCTTACCTCTCCTGGTGATAGAACAACACTTCTTGCCCCCCTCAACATAGAAATTTACAACCATATTTTTGTCCAAAATTTGTGTCATTGACAATAAGTTGTTTGCCAGTCCTGGAACATAGAGGACTTTCTCAATCTGGCACTTGCCATCAGGAAGAGTGACAGAGATTGTTCCTTCTCCCTGAACCTTGTAGGTTTTATCATCGGCAATAGTGACCGGTTTGCCCTCTTTGGCTTCAAAAGACTCAAACCATGATTTGTCACCAGTCATGTGCTTATTGGCTCCAGAATCAACATACCATATAGGATCCGTCTGCTTGGACACTTGTGGTAGTCATGAGAACTTTGTGGGCTCTCTCAGAATCCGTGTCAGATTCTTCAACAACAACATTCACTTGTTGTTTGTTCTTTTGTGGTTTTTTTTGGCCTTTCTTTTTTGATTGTTTATTCTTATGCCAACATCTATTTGTATCATGACCTTCTTTGTCACAGATCTTGCAATATCTCTTTTTTTGTTGAGGTTGTTGAGTTTGTTTCCCTTTTGAATCCTTTTGTGAATTCCCTCCCTTCTAAAAATTACCCTTCTTCTAGTTCTGCCCTTTCCTGTTGATGTAGAGGGCAGTGTTAGAAGAATCATCTCGTTGTAGTTGGCGTGCCTCCTCCTCTTGAAGCATATTAACCAACTCTACAAAGGTAACTTTTCGTTGTGATACCTGAAGGGAAGTGATCAACACCCTATAAGAATCAGGTAAAGCTCTCAATACAATTGAGGTAAGGAGCTTGTCATCAACTGGTTCTCCCAAAGAATTCAACTTTGCTTTCAATTCAGACACTCTGCAAAGAAAAAATTCAACTGTCTCCCCCTGCTTCATGCTTAGACTGTGTAATTGAGATTGAAGAAATAGAATAGTGGAATCATTCTTTCCCTCATATATAGTATTAAGGGCATCCCATGCCTCTTTACTATGTTCACAGTCAACAATATGGGGTTGAACTTCATCAGACACAACAAGCAAAATGAGCACTTTTGCTTTGTTGTCTTTCTTGTCAAAGTCTTTTTGAGTAGTAGATGGAGTTGTAGCACCAGCAGCAGATGAAGGTCTTGTTGTTGCTCCAGATACAACATCCCATAAGTCATCCATTGCTAGGATTGCCTTCATCTTGTTTTTCCATGGTGTGTAATTAGGACCTTTCAACAACTGATGAGAATCAGTCATTAATTTTGTAGACATGGTGAAGGTTCCTTATAACACCAATTGGTCCCCCTTTCGATATACCTTTTGCTAGGTCGTTATACCATACAAAATACCCGCCCTTACGTGAGGGAAACTATAGGTATTTAGAAAGATAAAAAAAAATCACCCGCCCTTACGTGAGGGAAACTATAGGTAATTTTTAGAGATCATACGATACGTGGTACTTAAGCAGTACTGAAAGGGAATAGTCTTGTTGATGGCACCTACCATAGAAATTCTGCAATCCTCATGCGTGGGGCGTAACTTCCCCTAAACACTTTGGATTTCAGAACTTTCGTCAGGATTTACGCCTAAACACAAGAACTATTAGGGTAATGGATGGAGTAAAAAAATGCAAAATGGCAAACTTATCTCTCCCCGATGATTTATAGAGAACAAGCTTAGACGTCATTTTAGCAGCTATATTAGGTGGCGGATACAGTAGCGCAATCACGACAGCTTTACCTGTAAGTGTCTGGCCAGAGGTATCACAAATACCGAACGCTGTAGTGCAATAAATTGCACGGATGGGTTTTAATTATTCCGGGGACTTAGGGAGTGAATTTGATTTTTTTTTTAACTTTTAATGAAGTAGTGCAAAACAGAAAAAAATGCAACCTACAACATAAAAGTGCCCACAGGAATGACCCACTAGGTGTCGGGCGCAGCCGAAAATGCACCTTTACAATAATGCCAAATTTGCTTTTCAAAAAATTACTCACTTTCCCCCTTTGATTTTTGAAAAAAATACCCCCCTTAAAAAAAATTCTCTCAACAAAGCATTTTTATAATTATTATATAGTTTTAAAGTTTAAAAAAAAATTAATTTTAATTTATATAGTTTAAAAACTATTAAAAAATAAATTAAAATCAAATTTTAATTTATATAGTTTAAAAACTATTTAAAATAAATTAAAATCAAACTTTTAATTTAACTAAAAAATAATAATTAAAAAAAAACTTTATAATTTTTTTTTTTTTTACCTTTTTTTTTCAAGAGGGGGGGTCTGCGGGATTGGAACCCGTGACCTGAGGGCTCCCTGAGCCCTACCGCTCAGTCCACCACCAGGTGGACTAGCGGGCTGATCCGAGAGGATCAGGGACCCCCTCCTATTTGAGGAGGGTCCTGGAGCCCGTCCGCCTCGCGGCTGCAGCTTCCTCCGCTACTGGCGACGACAACGGGCCACGGTTGCTTCTGCTGCAGGCGACGATAGGGGCCGTGGCTGCTTCTGCTGTAGGCGACGGCAACGGGCCATGACTACCTCTGCTGCAGTGATGACAGGGAGGAGGGGGGAGAGCCGCGACGTTGCGCGGGAGTCTCGCGACGTTGGGGGGTGGTCCGCGATGTCGTGCGGGAGTCACGCGACATGGGGGGGTGGTTCGTGACGTTGCACGGGAGTCGCACGATGTGGAGGGGGTGGTCCGCGATGCGCATGGGAATGCATGTAGGGGAGGAAAAAATGCACGTGGGAGTGCACGCATAGGGGGTCGGGAAAGCCTGAGTGTTGCAGCCTCAGTGCTGCGACCTGGGTGCTGCAACACCTGAAAAAAATTATAAAAATAAAGGTATGAACCTTTGAAGAATTTTTTTTTTTCACAAGCGCATTCTTCAGCAAGCTTCTGCTGCGCAATGTTTTCCACAAACCAGCTCTTCTGAAAAAAAATTCTTTCAGTCTTCTGGCTCTGATGCCATGTTATGAAAGCGAACAACAATTGATTATTGAATCAATGATTAAATAATACACAACATTCCTGGATTAGCCCGAAGAGGACGCATCTCAACAGGATTTCGCTGCAACAATACGCTAATAATAATCAGCGTATAATTGAAATAACTAATCTCTCCTATAATGTAATATTTATTCTAACAAACATATGCTTCATTAATTTACTTCGCATAAAATTTTCCTCGAAGAGGGAGTAAAACCTTTGAGATGTCTTCGAAAATGACAAAAATATCTTCTATTTTGCCACCAATATTAAATTATGATCTTTATTTAAAGCATATCTTTGATTGGAATTCACACTTTAATATTTCCCAATATGGCGGCAATTAATGACCAAAATTTGCATTATTTGACCCCTCAAATACTCCTTTATGTTTGGGTGCAATGAACAACTAAGCTCATTCGCCTTCAAAATGGACGACCAAGACTTTCGCCCTTTGCACCGAGCGAACACAAAAGTCATCACAATTTTCCTCTAGAATCACCTTTGATATGAAACATTTTCGCCCAAAATAACCTTTCGAAACATCTTCGCCAAAATTTGAAAATTTAAATAATGTTCGGCCCAAAGAGGGGTGAACGTAATTTGCCTTCAAAAAAACGAACGTGATCTTCACCTAGTCCAAGGGGCGAAGGCTAAGGTGATTTCAACACTTAATATTTTCTTCTTGTTGTCCTTATTTTTTTCTTTTTGTGTTTCTCTCTTCATAGACAACGCAATTGAATGTTAGTCTTACAATGACACTGAGAGGGGGGTGAATCAGTGTAGCTCTTTAAACTTGAATTTATAGTTCTTAATACAGCAACAATTAAAACTTATTACAAGATACAACAAGAATAACAAAAGAGCATCACACAACACAAGATTTAACGAGGTTCACCAATGTGGCTACTCCTCAAAAATGACTGCTTGGACTACCATCCAAATCCAGCCTTTGCAAAGCAACAACTTTACAATCACTTTACCAGCACCCACTGGAAGGAGCACCAACCCCTTATTTATCTGCACCAACAGAAAGGAGCACCAACCCCTGATTTACCAGCACCCACTGGAAGGAGCACCAACCCCTGATGCCAAGCTACAACCTGGACTTGAATTATGAATCTAGAAGATTAACAGAAAGATACCTTCACTTTTACAAGACCCCGACTAGTCTGCTTCACCTTTGCGATCTCTACGCACTCTACTCTCTCTGCGAAATCACTTCGCACAATCTGCTGCATCACAGTCGAACGATCGTCTTCTCCCTTTTGCGCACTCTGCTTCCTTTGCAAATTTTGCACTTAGCACGATTCGACACGACTTGCACTCTGCGCTCTACGACCGAACTTCGCACACTTCGACATCCTTAACTCTTCAAACAACCTTCCTTTTATAACAACATTTTCATGATCAAAACCCTAATCTTAGTCGGTTGTAAACCCTGATCTTAGTCAGCTACAAACCCTAATCTTAGTCGGTTGTCATAGGTCTTCGTCGGCTTCAACTCAATCATGAAAACATAACATGTCGTGATATCATGACACTTTCGCTTTCTCTTTCTTTCTCCTTGCTTTGGCCCCTAAAAATACAACATGTCACGATATCGCGACACTTTTGCCTCCTTGCTTCTCTTCTTGGCTTGTACCCGTGAAAACTCAGCATGTCGTGATATCGTGACACTTTTGCCTCGTACTTCTTTTCTTGGCTTGTACCTACAAAAACACAACATGTCGCGATATCGTGACACTTTCGCCTCCTTGCCTCTTTTCTTGGCTTGTACTCGTAAAAACACAACATGTCATGAAATCGTGACACTTTCGCCTCCTTGCCTCTTTTCTTGGCTTGTACCAGTGAAAACATAGCATGTCATGAAATCGTGACACTTTCGCCTCCTTGCCTCTTTTCTTGGCTTGTACTCGTGAAAACATAGCATGTCACGAAATCGTGACACTTTTGCCTCCTTGCCTCTTTTCTTGGCTTGTACCCGTGAAAACATAACATGTCATGAAATCGTGACACTTTTGCCTTCGTACTCTTCCTCTTTACTTTTGTCGCGATATCGTGACACTTCTGCCTTCTTACTTTCTCTCTCCTTATTTAGTCATGAAAATGCGACATGTCGCGATATCGCGACACTTTCTCTCCTTTGCTCTTTCTCTTGCCTTTGGGTCATGAAAACATGACATGTCGCGATATCATGACACTTTCTTTCCTTTGCTCTTTCTCTTGCAATATGTCATGAAATCGTGACACTTTTTCTTTCGTACAATATCTCTTGCAATATGTCATGAAATCGTGACACTTTTTCTACTTGCCTTTCTTTCTTCCAATATGTCATGAAATCGTGACACTTTTTCTTTCGTACTATCTCTCTTGCAATATGTCATGAAATCGTGACACTTTTTCTACTTGCCTTTCTCTCTTCCAACATGTCATGAAATCGTGACACTTTTTCTACTTGCCTTTCTCTCTTCCAACATGTCATGAAATCGTGACACTTTTTCTTCCGTACTATCTCTCTTGCAATATGTCGCGAAATCGTGACACTTTTTCTTTCTTCTCTCTTAATATGTCATGAAATCGTGACACTTTTTCTACTTGCCTTTCTCTCTTCCAACATGTCATGAAATCGTGACACTTTTTCTTCCTACTATCTTTCTTGCAATATGTCATGAAATCGTGACACTTTTTCTACTTGCCTTTCTTTCTTCCAACATGTCATGAAATCGTGACAGTTTTGCTTGCTTGTGCTTTCTCTCCGAACATGTCATGAAATCGTGATAGTTTTGCTTGCTTGCGCTTTCTCTTCGAACATGTCACGAAATCGTGATAGTTTTGCTTGCTTGCACTTTCTCTCTGAACATGTCATGAAATCATGACAGTTTTGCTTTCTTCTCAACATGTCGCGATATCATGATAGTTTTTCTTTCTTGCTCAACATGTCGCGATATCACGACAGTTTTCTTCCTTGTGATTTTCTTTTGATTTTTAGCATATGGGCCACTTTGGTCTTCTTGGAAAATCACTGTACATACTCTGAGTAACCTTTGAACTCTTGTCTTCTCAAAGGCTTTTGAACTTCTTCCCATTGCATCAACCGATCTATCTGACTGTGTTGACAACAATGACAATACTTTTCTTGCACCTTGCTCAACAATCTCCCCCTTTGGAATTGTTGGCAACACATGTGCAATTTCCTGTAACTCTTCTCCCCCTTTGACAATAATACCAAAGGGCTGCTGCAGACTCCCCCGGAGTCCATGCACAACATTCTCAGGCACACTTTATTGCATTTAGCAAAGATCATGAACATGAGCAAACAGATAATCAAATCTAGAAATGCTCCCCCTGAGAATGTGATCCCTGTAGCTAGTCAATTTTTGGGAAGTGTGACCACTCCCAATTTATTGTGAAGGTACTCAAAAACTTCCTTGGGCAATGGTTTTGTGAAGATATCTGCTACTTGCTCTGTAGTTGGAACAAAATCCAACTTAACCTCACCTTCTGCAACTTTCTCCTTCAAAAAGTGATACCTGATAGCAATGTGCTTTGTGCGTGAATGCATAACTGGATTCTTGGAGATGTTAATGGCACTGGTGTTATCACACTTAACTGATATCGGCTCACTGAAGCTAATACCAAGATCTTTCAGGGTTTGTTTCATCCATAATACCTGCGTACAACATGTTGTTGCTGCAATATATTCTGCCTCTGTTGTCGATAGAGAAACTGACTCTTGTTTCTTACTGTGCCATGCGACCAATCTGTCTCCAAGATAGAAAGCACCTCCACTTGTACTCTTTCTGTCATCTACACATCCTGCCCAATCTGCATCTGAATATGAAATAAGGGTGAAGTCTTTACCTTTCGGATACCATAACCCATATTCCATAGTACCCTTGAGATACCGAAGAATCCTTTTTACTGTTGTCACATGAGTCTCCTTGGGATTAGCCTGAAATCATGCTACCATGCATACTACCTGTAAAATATCTGGTCTGGTAGCTGTCAGGTACAGTAAGCTTCCAATCATAGATCTGTACATGGTTTGATCAACAGGTGGAGATTTGTCATCCTTGCTCAACTTGCAACCTGTCGTCATGGGAGTGCTAACTGGCTTACAGTCCTCCATTGTGAACTTTTTTAACATCTCTTTTACATATTTAACTTGAGAAATAAATATGCCCTTCTTACTTTGATTAACTTGCAACCCGAGGAAATACGACAGTTCTCCAATCATTGACATTTCAAATTCTTTCTGCATCTTATTTGCTAAATCCTTGCATGACTCATCTTTACTGCTGCCAAATATGATATCATCTACGTATACAACAAGAACAATAAGATGCCCATTTTCTATTTTGACATACAAATTACTATCCACCATACCTTTCTTAAACCTTTGTTGAGTGAGATAGTTGTCTAGCCTTGCATACCATGCTCGGGGTGCCTGTTTTAAGCCATATAATGCTTTCTTCAACTTGCAAACAAATTTGGGATCATCACCAAGTTGGAAACCATCTGGTTGCTCAATGTAAACCTCTTCTTCAAGTTTCCCATTCAAAAATGCTGATTTCACATCCATTTGATAAACTTTGAAATTCTTGTAGACTTGCTAAAGCCAGAAACATTCTAATTGCCTCTAGTCTAGCTACTGGTGCAAAAGTTTCCTCAAAATCAATGCCTTCAACTTGTGCATAACCCTTACAAACTAATCTTGCTTTATTTCTGACTACCTGTCCATCTTCATTCAATTTGTTTCAAAAAATCCATTTAGTCCCGATTATATTTTTATTTGCAGGTCTAGGTACTAGCTCCCAAGTGTCATTTTTCTCGATCTGATCTAATTCTTCATTTATTGCCTTCATCCAGCTTTCATCTTTGCTTGCATCATCAACATTTTTGGGCTCAATGTTGGATAGTAGAGAGTAGTTACTGCTCTTCTTCTTGTCTGAACACCAACTTTGGGGTCTCCAATGATTTGCTCTCTAGGATGATTTCTCTGCTAGCTGCCTGTTTTGAATTTCTTATTTTCTTCCATTTTTGAATCACAACTTAAATCATCTGAGTCAATTTCTTGTATCTTCTCCATTTTGTTTTCCTCATCTCCTTCAATAACCTCTTCATAAATTGGGTAGTTCATTTCATAGCTAATTACTCGTTCTCTACCTTCATCAAATTTAACATCGACACTGTCCACAATTTTCTTTAGCCTTTTGTTGTAGCATTTGTAAGCTTTGCTTTTTGATGAATATCCGACAAAAATACCTTCATCCGCTCTATCTTCAAACTTACCAAGATTATCTTCAGTTCTTTTGATGTAGCACTTGCTGCCAAAAACTTTGAGGTATTTTGTTGTTGCCCTTTTTCGAACCACAACTCATAAGGAGTTTTGCTTTCATGTGTTCTCAGCATGTACCTATTTTGGATATACACTATAGTGTGGACTGCTTCTTTCCAAAATCTGTCTGCTACTCTGCTTTCAGCCAGCATAGTCCATGCCATTTCCTGCACTGTCCTGTTCTTTCTTTCTACCACTCCATTCTGCTGAGGTGTCCTGGCTGCTGAAAACTGTCTCTTAATACCGAATTTCTCACAGTACTCTGTAAACTCCTCTAAAATGAATTCTCCTCCTCTATCTGATCTTAGACATTTGATCCTCTTTCCTGTTTCATTCTCAACTTGGTTTTTGAAAATCTTGAACATATCAAAGGCTTCCGATTTATGTTTCAAGAAAAATATCCATGTCATTCTAGAATAATCATCAATGCACAACATAAAATATTTGTCACCATTTATGCTTTGTATTCTCATGGGACCACATAAATCGGTGTGTATTAGTTCCAAAGGTTTGCTTGTGTAGTACTCTTTGGTTTTGAATGTGACTCTAGTTTGCTTCCCCTTTTGGCATGAAGCACAAATGTTGTTTGCAGGTTTGCTGATGGTTGGAATATCTCTCACTGCCCTTTTTGAGGTGATTTTTACTAGATTATCAAAACTGATATGACCGAGTCTCTTGTGCCACAACCAATTTTCTTCTTCCTGTCCAATAAAACAAGTTCCTTTTGAAGTCTCTGAGAGCGTGTACAGGTTACCAGATGTCCTTGATCCTGTTGCTATCAATTTTCCACTATTTGTTTTTTTGACTTCACAACCCTGCTTCATAAAAACTACTTCATGACCTTTATCACAAATCTGACTTACACTCAATAAGTTATGTTTCAACCCATCCACAAACAGGACTTCTTCTGACTTAATCCTTCCATCACTGATTTTAACTGAGCCTTTGCCGACTATCTTGGCTCCATCATTATTTCCAAATTTTACTGAACCTCCTTCATATTTCTGTAACTTCTCAAATTTTTGTTTGTCACCTGTCATATGACTGGAGCATCCACTATCAAGTATCCATGGTACATATTTATTCTGTGCTTTGAATGCAGTTTGTACGATTAAGGATTCCTTTTCTTCCTTCAGTCGCTCTTTTCCTTTCCACACTATTTTGATAGTAGTTTTGGGCTCTTGTTTTGCCTTTCCCTTATCAGTAGTTTGAGCATGTTTTTCGAGAAGCTTTCTATTTTGTCTCATCTTGTATGGTTGAAATTTTCTTCCCTGAAACTGATTTGATGTAAATGTATTTCTACAGTTTCTTGCAATGTGCCCAAAATTATGACAGTTATAACATTCTATTGTATAATTCATCAGAGGAGAAAAAACATTTCTACTGGTGAAATTCCTTGGTCTTACATTATATTTGCAGTCTGAGATTTTATGTCCATAGCCATTGCATTTAAAATAGAAACCAGAGAAGGGATAATTGAACCTGGGTGATGGTCTTTGCCATGTTGTCGTAGGAGCCATAGGTCTTCTTCTTCTTTGATGTGTGACATTGGTGAATCCATCATTGTCAATTCTCCTTTCGTGCCTGGCATTAATGCTTTCTCTTGCATGAGACATTTTTCCTTGATCAACTTGTCTCTTATCTTCATTCTTTATGGATTCTGCATTTCTGGCCTTTGATCCACTTGATGATTCTCCTTCGATGAAACCCAGACCAAATTTGATGCCTGCAGGTCTTTGGTCATTTATGATCTTATCCAGCTTCATAGAACTTTCTTCACGTTTGTGATAACAACTAATTTTCTTATTCATCTCTTCTAGCTGCATTCTTAAACCAACAATCTCTTCTTCTAGCTTGTTGCAATGATCTATTTTCATTGTTATTTGCACTTCGAGATCTTCGAAGATTTTCTTAGATTCTTCTATCTGTACTTTCAAGCTGGTTATGATTCCATTTGCATCCTCAAGCTTTCTTGAAAGTTTCTTATTCTTTTTCTTTTCTATCTTCCACTCTTCAAGTGCAGAGATCAACTCACCTTCTAGATCTACTTCAGCCTCAAGGTTTTCACCACAAACTTCAGAGGTCACTCCTTCTTTTTCTGATTTAATTTCTTCAAATGCCATGAAAAGAGCTTCATATTTTTCTTCTTCAGACTCTTCACCGAAGCTGTTCTCTGATGAACTGACATTCTTGGAGATGAAACTTTTCTTCTTGAAGTTGCCTTTTCTGAAATTCGTTTTCATCTTCCAGTCACTTCTTTCTTGGTGCGATCCTTCATCATTTTTGTTCTTCTCTTTAAGTGGACATTTAGTCGCAAAATGCCCAATGCCTCCACAGTTGAAACATTTAAATGGTAGCTTCCCTCTGTATTTTCCTTTTCCCTTTTTCAGTTTTCTAACAAAGTTTGCTTCCATTTCATCTGATGTCTCTTCTTCCTCGGACTCTTGTTTTGTGTTTTTATTTTTAAGGGCTTTAAAAGCCGCTTCTCTATCTGTGGGTTTAGATCTTCCTATCCTCATCTCATATGCAGTCAAAGAACCATACATCTCATCTATACTAAAATAATTTAGATTTTTAGCTTCTTCTATCGTTGAGACTTTGGAATCAAACCTTTGAGGAAGAGATCTTAGTACCTTTTTTATGATGGTAGAGTCTCCAATATCCTCGTCGAGCCCTCTGATCGCATTAATGATTCCATTAACTCTCAGCATGTATGCCTCAATGTTTTCATCGTCGTTCATTTTCAATGCTTCGAACTGAGCTCGATGTGTCTATAATTTGGCCTCCTTGATCTTATCGTCTCCTTCATGAATACTCCTCAGTTTGTCCCATATCTCTTTTGCAGTATTACAGCTCATGATCTTTACTAGTTCACTGTCTGCTAATCCACACATGATAGCATTCTTTGCTTTTGAGTTACTCTCAAATAGTTTCTTTTCGTCAACCTCTTTTGGAGGAGTGATGGGTATTGTGTATCCACTAACTACTGAATCCCAGATGTCATATCCCAAAGCACAGAGATATGTCTGCATCCTGATTCTCTAGAACGCGTAATTAGATCCGTCAAACAATGGTGCTTTGTTTGATGAGAAACCTTCACCACCTGCCATTGTGTTAGTTCCAAGATCACCCTAGCCGATTAGGCTTGTACCAGGAACTTAGCTCTGATACCAATTGTTAGTCTTACAATGACACTGAGAGGGGGGGTGAATCAGTGTAGCTCTTTAAACTTGAATTTATAGCTCTTAATACAACAACAATTAACACTTATTACAAGATACAACAAGAATAACAAAAGAGCATCACACAACACAAGATTTAACGAGGTTCACCAATGTGGCTACTCCTCAAAAATGACTGCTTGGACTACCATCCAAATCTAGCCTTTGCAAAGCAACAACTTTACAATCACTTTACCAGCACCCACTGGAAGGAGCACCAACCCCTTATTTATCTGCACCAACAGAAAGGAGCACCAACCCCTGATTTACCAGCACCTACTGGAAGGAGCACCAACCCCTGATGCCAAGCTGCAACCTGGACTTGAATTATGAATCTAGAAGATTAATAGAAAGATACCTTCACTTTTACAAGACCTCGACTAGTCTGCTTCACCTTTGCGATCTCTACGCACTCTGCTCTCTCTACGAAATCACTTCGCACAATCTGCTGCATCATAGTCGAATGATCATCTTCTCCCTTTTGTGCACTCTACTTCCTTTGCGAATTTTGCACTTAGCACGATTCAACACGACTTGCACTCTACGCTCTACGACCGAACTTCGCACACATCGACACCCTTAACTCTTCAAACAACCTTCCTTTTATAACAACATTTTCATGATCAAAACCCTAATCTTAGTCGGTTGCAAACCCTAATCTTAGTCGGTTGTCATAGGTCTTCGTCGACTTCAACTCAACCGTAAAAACATAACATGTCGCGATATCGTGACACTTTCGCTTTCTCTTTCTTTCTCCTTGCTTTGGCCCCTAAAAATACAACATGTCACGATATCGTGACACTTTCGCCTCCTTGCTTCTTTTCTTGGCTTGTACCCATGAAAACTCAGCATGTCGCGATATCATGACACTTTCATCCTTACTTCTTTTCTTGGCTTGTACCCATGAAAACACAACATGTCACGATATCGTGACACTTTCACCTCCTTGCCTCTTTTCTTGGCTTGTACCAGCAAAAACACAGCATGTCGTGAAATCGTGACACTTTTACCTCCTTGCCTCTTTTCTTGGCTTGTACCAGCAAAAACATGTCACGAAATCGTGACACTTTTGCCTCCTTGCCTCTTTTCTTGGCTTGTACCAGCAAAAACATAGCATGTCGCGAAATCGTGACACTTTCGCCTTTGTACTCTTCCTCTTTACTTTTGTCGTGATATCGTGACACTTCTGCCTTCTTACTTTCTCTCCTTATTTAGTCATGAAAATGCGACATGTCACGATATCGCGACACTTTCTCTCCTTTGCTTTTTCTCTTGCCTTCGGGTCATGAAAATGCGACATGTCACGATATCGTGACACTTTCTTTCCTTTGCTCTTTCTCTTGCAATATGTCATGAAATCGTGACACTTTTTCTTTCGTACAATATCTCTTGCAATATGTCGAACAACTTTTCTACTTGCCTTTCTTTCTTCCAACATGTCGTGAAATCGTGACACTTTTTTTTCGTACTATCTCTCTTGCAATATGTCATGAAATCGTGACACTTTTCTACTTGCCTTTCTCTCTTCCAATATGTCATGAAATCATGACACTTTTCTACTTGCCTTTCTCTCTTCCAACATGTCATGAAATCGTGACACTTTTTCTTCTGTACTATCTCTCTTGCAATATGTCATGAAATCGTGACACTTTTTCTACTTGCCTTTCTCTCTTCCAACATGTCATGAAATCGTGACACTTTTTCTTCCGTACTATCTTCCTTGCAATATGTCATGAAATCATGACACTTTTTCTACTTGCCTTTCTTTCTTCCAACATGTCATGAAATCATGACAGTTTTTCTTGCTTGTGCTTTCTCTCCGAACATGTCATGAAATCGTGACGTTTTCTTGCTTGCTTTCTCTCCAAACATGTCATGAAATCATGATAGTTTTGCTTTTTGGCTTTCTCTTCGAACATGTCATAAAATCGTGATAGTTTTTCTTGCTTGCGCTTTCTCTCCGAACATGTCATGAAATCATGATAGTTTTGCTTTCTTCTCAACATGTCGCGATATCGCGACAGTTTTTCTTTCTTGCTCAACATGTCGCGATATCGCGACAGTTTTCTTCCTTGTGATTTTCTTTTGATTTTTAGCATATGGGCCACTTTGGTCTTCTTGGAAAAACATTGTACATACTCTGAGTAACCTTTGAACTTCTGTCTTCTGCATCTGAAAGGCTTTTGAACTTCCTGCCCACTGCATCAACAGATCTATCTGACTGTGTTGACAACAATGACAATATTGCTGCTGCACCTTGCTCAACATTGAACGATTTCCAAATCGTGACCAAAGTTAGAATATCCATTTTTCTTCAAATAAAAAATTGCATAAAGAAAATAAAGAAAGAATTGTAATGATTTTTTTTAAAGTTGAGCGGAATGCTACATCATCAATATTTTTTACATTACAGTGTTTTCTTGTAACCCAATGTGGCATAGTGTAAAATTGCCAACAATTTCCTATATCATATACTCATCAAAAGCTAACAGTGGTATCAGAGCACATGGTAGATAGATAGGAAATAGGGAGAGCCACTAGTGAGATTGAGAGGAATATAGAAATCTCATTTTCAAAATTTTTGAGATTGCATTTGGCTAGAGTCTTTCCATAGGGTTGCTAAAAACTCATGAAGACTAGGACTCAATGTTGATTCCACTAGATTGACAAATCAACTAGTGAATACTAATCATCTCTAGATTTAGAATTTCTTCCATTGCAGTCCTAATACTTTGTTGCAGGAAAAGAAGATTCAAAGAAAGTTGCAAGGCTTCCTACATAGAGCTAGAAATAATATCGTCATTGGAATCAATCCAAAACCAGATGCAACAAATAGAATATTGAAGATTTGGAGGCCTAAATAAAAGGTCTCATTTCTAGCGATTCTAGACCTGCAGATTGTAGAAGAAAAGAAAATACCATAAGAGCCTTGTTGCAAATTTGAGGAAGAAGAGACTCAAGGAGAAGAGTCCTGGTGAAGATAGGAGATTTGTGATCTCCATTGAATATTGAAGACTTCATCTTAAAGGAGTGGAAGAAATCAGCCTGAGAAGTTGAAGAGACCTACAAGAGGTCCCATTGAAGAACTTCCAATTTTGGAAGAGATAGAGAAGGACTAGCAAAAGTCTTATTTTTGAAGCAACAGACTTTAGAGATCCGAGAGGAAGATCTCATTGCAACACTTCCATAGTAGAATGTTGAAAGAAAGGTTTGATTGAGAAATACCAAGGACGCTACAAGAGTGAAGACCCTAGAGAAGAGGTCTCAAGGAGAAACAAGGAGAAGGCTTGGAGAGCCTCATTGAAGGAGAAGGCCATTGAAGGAGTTCCTAGGAGAACTCATTGGAGAAATTTACCACCAAGGAGAAGTTCCTGATAAAGGAATTTTTTGGGACAGTTTTCGCCATTCGACAACAAGCCCAAACAAATATGATTTGGAAAGAAGCTTGCCAAATTTTGGAGATTGGTGAAGATATCAAGACTTTTAGATTCTTGAGAAGAAGGCCTAGACTAAAGTCAAATTTTGATAAGGAGGTTGAAGGAGAAAGAAGCTAGACGATACTACCAAATACGAGATATTTGAAGATTACCCTAGAAGGCTTATTTGAATATAGGGGTGTTTAGAATTTACAGTAGAATACTGAAGGGTTCTTGAAAAAAAATCTCAACTATGATTTGGAGGAGTTACCTACCAAATTTTTTAGATTCAAGGACAACATTTCAGTGAAATGATTGACTACAAAATGGCAACAATTAGGACAACATTACTAGCTACGAAAATTCATATTTACAGAGTGTATTCTAAAGGATAATTAAAGTTACCTACTACAGATTTAGGGCAGCAAGTTAGAGGGTTTCAAAGCTGCAAATAGGTGACCTAAAGAACTGTTTCAGATAGTCAATAAGAGTTGCAATTTCATCTATTAAAAGGTAGCAATAAGGTGAATGTTATCACCTTGCAATTATTCATCTATAGAGTTCATTGAGGTAAGCAACTTTGGTGCAAGAAGGTTCATGTTGGCAATCGAATTGGCCTAGATGCAGATTTTCTAAGTCTACAACACCCTAGACCCACTACCAAGCATTGAATGTTCGAAGGAAATAAATGTCCTTCGTGATAGTCTCAAGTAGGTCTGGTTTCAAAAATAAAAATGTTTTTGGAGATAAGGGTTAGGAAAGATGCGGAAATAGAAGGAAATAACTGAAATAAATGGGAAAAGAGACTAAAAGTCTAAAATACGGGGTGATGGATAAGCACGATACATAACTTAACACTTACACCAACAACAATCAAAACAATAGACCTTTAACAGAAACCAACACTAAACCTTCTCAACTGCATAACCTCTAGGGGTACTTTAGAATTAACTCTTCACCAACCGCTAAATCCAGAAAACATAATTCAAGTTGTATAACAAAGTAATTAACTTAACATAATAACATGATAGAAGGCATACACAGAGATAGAAGATTCAAGACCAAAACCATAAGTCTGTATTTCGAAAGCAAATTTCAAGATATACAGTTGCTTTTCTAGCAGATATTGTCCATCCTTAGTTACAAAGAAAATACTAGCTTTTATAGAGGGTTCTGCCTGCATAAAATATTAATGCCCAACCACTTCTGCTATGGTGAAAGGAAAATTTGTTCTGAAACTGACTTAACATTTAATTAGACCTTGTAGAAAACTCAACATTGAAAGTAGAATGTTCCACTGATCCACCATGATCATACGACTCAGTGTGCAGCTTCGGGGTTGGTAGGGCAGTGCATGGCGATTTTGGGCAGCTTCCGCTATGTTTGGGCCCACCTAGAGTTTCGCTCCATAACTAGAGTGAAAACACTTTCGCTCCGAAAGTGGAGCAAAAGGATCCTCTTGCTTTGCCTTAGAAAATTTAACCTGCACTCTGGCCAGCTTTTGCTCCACAAGTGGAGCGAAGATGCTTTCGTTCCACAAGTAGAGCAAAAGCACCCTTGGCCTTGTACTTAGGACAATTTGTGCGTTTACTTAAGTGTCACTCCTTGGGTGGAGCAACAGAGAATTTCACTCCACTAATGGAGTGACAACACCTTTGACCACATCTTAGACCTTCCTTTGCACCTTTCTTCATAATTTCCTTTGTACTTTGTCGGACTTTCGCTCCACTGGTGGAGCGATTGGAATTTTCACTCCACTGTTGGAGCGATAGTAATTTTGATTGGGTTTTTGACTTTCTTGACTCTCAAGAAGTAGCTTTCGCTCCCTAAGTGGAGCGAAAGTCTTTGGTCATCATGCACTTAACTCTTTGGGGGAACTTTCGCTCCACATGGAGCGAAAGCACTTTGTGCCTCAGCCAGGACTTAACCATTTGCATCCCTCTCTTCTTTCTGGGAACTTTCGCTCTGCAACTGGGAGCGAAAGCACTTTTGCTCCACCAGTGAAGCAAAAGTGTCTGTGTATTGTAAAAGGAAAACATAATCTACAATTTTTCTAAGTTGTTTGAAACCATTATCATATGTGTAGAGTAGAAGAAACTTGCAGAAAATAACCTTAAGGCAAAAAACATATTCACAACATCATCCATGCTAAAACATTTACAATTTTGCATGCGAAACGACAGGAAAAGTGCAGAAAAGCAGAGACCACAAAATTTGAAAGAAAATAGTTGAGTAAAAGGGAAAATCTGGTGAAAACACAGCAAACATGACAACATCTTAACCATTTTTGATGGAAAAAGAGAAGTTTTACAATGATAATTTCCCAAAACTGCATACAACTTAAAGTTTTACAAAATGTGGCAAGAATGGCAACATCTCAGGTGGTTCACGAGGTATTGAGCCTGCATCAATGCAAATATCCCTGGCCTTATCCTTGGGTTGCAGAGTCTTCTTCACTGTCAGCATCCTCTGACTACTCATCGTTGCTGCCTGGAATCTCTTAAAGTCGATCCCTCTTCTTTCTCTAGCTCACCTTCTGCCTTCTCCTCGAAATTTTGCTCGCACTGCTGGGTAATAAATCGCTCCAGAGAGCTCTTAAACACATGTTCATACTCTGCAAAAGCATTGACCCAGCGGTCGAGGAAAAAGGTTGGCTACTTCTAGAGCTCCTGGCTTAGGTAATGGTAAGTCTAAATGTGCTCAATATTAGAAAGATCCAGCCTCCGATCGAACTCCTGCAAGCAAGACTCAATTGTGGCATACTTAGCCATGAAAGGCATCACCTATGCATCTGAAATCGGGTCCTCTCAAGCATCAATGTCTGAGGCATTGTCAACGAATTTTGCCCATATCGGTTTTAATCCCTCAAGTGGTGGAATGTCCCCTTCTATGTCTATGAAGCTGGGGATGTCGATTTACGTGAGGACAATAACGGGTTGCAATGAAACATCCCTTTCCTGTTTGAGGGCATCTGAGAGCTTACGAGCTTTCTTGGTCAACTCGATCTTCGTGTACAAAGTGCTCAGGTTCATCTTCGTTGTTGCCCAGGATTGAGCCAGGGAGCCCATAGGAGTAAAGTGGGCATCCACATTCTCAATATTTAGTAGTTGCATGGCCAAATCTAGCTAAATATCAATGTTTGTTTGAGTAGCTTCTAAAATGAAGCGGCCCGCAACAACTACCTCTTGCGCCTCCCTAAAAAAGGTTAAAATTGTGACTCCCCATGCAACTCTTGTCGAGAAATCTGCTAGAAACTACAAGCACATCTCCTCGATGCGCTCTCTAGAAAATGTGACAAGCTACGACGTCTTCTCTGCTAACTCGGCCTGCAACTGATGGACCTAAACAGTTAGTTCCTACACCTGCTGGTTTGCTTGGGCGTGTGCCTTAGAATGTTGATCACACGCCTTGGAATGTTTCTCGACCTCCACCTCTAGCGAAACCACGTGCTGCCTCAACTGCGTGGCTTCAGACTCAAGCGCTTCAATCTACCTCTTCGCCCTTGCTAAGGCATCCTCAAGCTCAAAATTCTTGGACTACACTTTGAATAAGCGGTCCTTGTAGTACTTGCCATGAACATAGATGGAGCCCATTTTGACTTGAATGTTGCCCATCTTCCACACCGTATTCATTTTGGTCGCATCCTCCATGGTATGGCGATAAGTGTAATCAACCGAGGTCATCTCCCCCAGGGGCTTCTGAACAACTGGTGTCTTCTCTATTGTGTGGAGCTCCATCTTTTCTGGATCGATGATGGACGCTTTTTTAGCTTACGCTAGAGTCTGCGCCTCCTTCCTCCGATGAACCCTCAGCTAGCGTGATGAGTTATGGCACGTCTTGTGGATGCTCTCCGCAGCAGCAAGTTGGTGTGTCATTTCTAACTCAGACTCGAGCAGCTCCTGAAATCCAACTCCAAGGATCGATGTGAAAGGAAGGAGGGAAAGTTACGGCTAATGTTATAACATCGCATGGGAAACAAGAGGGGAAGCGACTGCGCTAACCCTTATGGGTGATTGGGTTTGGACAATGACTGCGGAGATAGTGGGTTTCTACGTTTAAACGTCAGACGCAATCGATTCCATGATAGCAGAGGGCGATGAAAGGGAAAAAGGGTTTCCTTGCAGCAGAGGAAAGATCAGCGATAGGGTATTTTGCAACAGAGAAAGGGAGGTTGATAGATGCAAAGATCGTAAAATTAGGGTTAGTGGTAAAAGACGTGAATGCAGTTGAGGGCGACAAAAGGGTTGGGGAGGCTAAAATACTAAAAATAGTAGAGGGGGGTAGCAAAATGGGAATAGAAGTCGCGACTAGGGTTTCATGCGCTGAGGAAATGGTTGTTGTAGAGAGGGAAGAAGAAAGAGACAAAAGTGAATGCATACCTTCGAGCTTCGTGATCAAAGGAGTCGAGGAAGATGGATGTTGCTTGTGTGGGTCTTCTTTCTCCTTGCGCTCATCAATCACGTCTATGTCGATCACCTCCACATTTTCAATTTTATGTTCTTCCAAATGCTCTATCGCGGGTACTTCAAGAGTGCTCGATGGGGGGGTTTTAGGTGTCACAAAGGATCTCGATCTAAAGGGCCTTGGAGTGCTGGTTCGCAACCTATTTGTTGCTTGATGCAAGAGAGGCGTTTCCTTAGCTTTGCTCTTCAGAAGGGCACTCTACTTCTTATGGGGCAGTAGCCCACTCTCCCTAGCTAATGGCGAATCACTCAAGACTGCTTTGCCCTTGCCTTCTACCACATGCTTCTTTGTTGCTAGGTCATCTACTTCATTAGGACTTTGCGTACTTCGGGACACAATCTCAAAAAACAAGAGGGCCCTATAGGTATTCACGTTTTCATTGTATGTCATTGAGAACTTGTCATACAACGCATTGGATAGTCTGAAGACGTCTTGTTGTTGTGGACCTTCATGATCCACCACTCTTTTATTTTGTGGTCTGACCAATGCTGCATCTTTTCTTTCATCGCCTGAAAAAGAAACCTGGGAAGCTTCTGCTCTAGGTTAACATCCAGATCGTACTCAATCTCTACGATGTAAAATTCATGCCAGGGGGCAAGGGCACCATCTTGTCGATGTGCCACTCCAATTTGTATCCCCTCGGGTTATTCTGCTGAGCAAAAATGTACGGGAAAGGGAAGCAATGAAAAGACTTCACTCCAGTGAAATCCCAAAAGACATTACGTGGATCATACTTTCAGCATTGGGAGAGCTCAATCAATCAAAAGTTGAACGTTATTGTAAGTATAGCATTCTGACCACATTGCATCACCTTGATGTCCCCGAACTTGAAGGGTATAAGACATGTGAGCTTCTTCCCCCTGCCTTTCCCATACAACTCGTTGGTGAAGTCGCATTATCGGGTGACCTCCATGGCAAACATGTATGATGTGGCGTAGTAGGGCAACAGGAAGGGTTTCTCTGTGAACCCGAACATTCTGATAACCAAGTCCTGGGTGAACAGGAAAATGTCACCCATATTTCCATCCACCACTTTGTCTCTCATATCCACAGGGACTCACTCGTAGTGGCAGTAGATCAACTTTAGCGTCGGCCCCAAGAAAACTTGATTGAAAATGTAGTACGACTCATATTTGGACAAGCTCTACATCCAGAGATAAACTGGCAATGCCTTGCCTTCTTCGTCAGACTGGTTCTTGGGGATGTAGGGAAAGCAATCATGCTGGTGCTAGAAGAAATACCACGCTAGGTAGGAGCAAAGCCTGAATTGATCATCCTTGTGGCTCTACAGGTAGGATAACGATAGGCGCATCTGTCATGCCACCCATTCTGCCCAATCGAATAAAACTTGTATGGCACCCAACTTCATCTTAGAAGGTAAATAAATTTTATTTTGAAAAATGGACTCCACCATGGACACTTTCCAATTGTATAATATGACGTCGGTAGAGAGCCCCATCACCCATGCCAAAATCAAAAAAATGTCGCGATGTACAAATTCTGTCAGGCACATGGGTAACTGGGGAAATTCCTTAGATGATGATGCTCCTCCCAACTGCTCCCTCATGAATTGGCGCATCTCAGGCATGGGCTAATACCTATTGCCCTGCTCAGAACTATTGATCCTTATGGGAAGAAAATCAACTGAGGGTTTCTTCCCGCAAGCAAAGGCCTCTCGAACAGTATCAGCTATAATGGTGAACGTATTTCCCTTGGAATCTCACATTGTTCTTGTCTGGGCATCATAAAATTAAGAAACTGCCAGCACAAACTTCGAGCATGCACATATAGAAGAATAGGTGCGAGTGGTAAACCGTCATCAATGCATTCCTAGTTGAGTTTTCTTTATGCACCTCCTCGACGTCTCGATGTAGTTGCTTGTGGTCTTTGTATGTCATCAAACAATCCCAAAGTCTGAAGAGGTTGTCTTTCGACGATGTCAGCTTTATCGGCTTCCTCTCATGCTTTTGTGGCTTCTTCGAGCCGCTCTCCTTTGTGGACATTTTCTTTTCCTTGGGCACTTTCTCCTTTTCTTCCCCATTCTTTTTGCCCATGTCTGCCGACGGACTGCTCTGAATCAAACTCTTGCACATATGAATGTTATGAAAATTGCATGGCACAAGGACTGCAGGAAAATGCAACAGCAATGTGGGCATGAAAAGACTCTGACACCCTTCTCATTATAGCGCTTTTTTTAAATCTATCACTTTAAATGCAGGCACCGGGAGTTAATTCAGGTGGATATCGTGTATGCAATTGTGCCTTTTTATTTGACCTCGTGTTGGTAGATCACCCTTGGAAATGATGAATAACAACATCGGCTAAGAAAATCCTCCTTGGGGCGCATGCTTCTCAAGAGGTGTGCTCACTTCGACTTGCCATGGGGAGGCGCATTTCAAAATGCAATGGAGCGAGAAAGCTTTCGTGGACAAAGACGTAGGATCGCCCCATTTTTATAACGCTGCGCTAGGTCATAAAACACCTTTGAAACAATATCCCTTTGACACTTGGTGCTTTCTAGATGGACGACCTTGAAGCCAAAATAAAATAAAAAGGCAAGACGAAAAATAGAAAAGAGGGGGGAAGACTTTCGCTCCACAAGTGGAGTGAAAGCACACTTAGATTATTTCTTTTGAGCTTTCGCTCCCCAAGTGGAGTGAAAACACTTTGGCTCCACAAGTGGAGCGAAAGTCTTTTTTTTTTAAACAAAGCTTCACTCCAAAATTTGAGCAAAAGCGCTTTCACTCCAAAAGCTGGAACGAAAGCAAACTATACACATGCATTTTTTTATATATATACACAAGATAATACCTAGCAAATTACTGATATTTTTCGAAACTCGACTGGTGGTAAGCCTTCAAGAGAAAGTCGTTCACCGAAATCGAGAGAGTGAAACCCTCCATGTCCTGCAGGATGAAAGAATTAATCTGGTTAACGCCAAAGACTCGAAATGGGTCTTCCCAAAAGGCGTTGAACTTCTCGTGGTTCCCCGACTTTGACTTGTTTTCATTCCATTTCAAGACCAAGTCTCCGAAACTGAAGGCTCTGTCATAAGTCTTTTTACTGAACTAGCCTTTGGTGGATTTAGCATGTTTTACGAAAGCTTCGTAAGCCTTCTATCTGTCTTCTTCCAACTGTAGTAGTTGGGCTAACCTTGCATCCATCGGGTCGAATTCGCCCTCTCCACCGTCGAGCCACTTGAGCAACTGCAATGTGGGCAGCTCTATGTGCATGGGTAAGACTACTTTACCGTACACCAGCGAATAGGGTGATGTTTTAATTGAACACTTGATAGAAATGTGATCAGCCCAAAGCGACTGATCTAAGAGTAGATGCTAGCTTTGCTTATTCTTCTCCAGGGACCTCTTAAGAATCTGCAGTAGTCTGTTGGGTGTCAGAATGTACCGGCCAACCTGCAAACGAAATCTCCTTCTTTGTGAAGCATTAAAGCAAGGACATTTGCCCATGTCGAAGTATTTGACAAGGTCATCTGTCCAATCTGGACTATTAACCGACAGGTTGGCAAGGTTGCTTTCATACGTAGAGTGGTCTAAGTCGAGGATTGTTGCTTCAACTATAGCACTTCTGGCCAGCTCCTGACAAAGCGCTCGACATCGGACCAACTTGGTAGGGCGCACTTCAATATCGAATTCCTGGATCTTGGAGACCCATCCAGCCCTCCTATTGCCAAGCTCCCGTTGAACAATAAAACTCCTAACGTCAGGGTGTACCACGTACACTATCATCTTACTCTAGGAGACGAAATATCACAATTTTTAGAGCAACTTCATCACTGCATGCACTTGTCTTTCAATAAAATTATACCTTTCTTCGTGCGATTGGATGATCTGACTGAGGAATGCTATTGGGCGCTCATCTCCATCTTCCCCTCTCTGGGTCAGAACAGTTGCGTAGCTTTCTGGTTCCTCGACAGCGTATAGGATAAAATCCTTTGCATAGTCGGGATTTATGAGGACTGGAGCTTGAGTGATCCGCTCTTTGATCTCTTGGAACACATGCTTCCTTACATCAGTCCACTTGAATTCAACATCCTTCAGAAGCTTAGTCATCGGCTTCACCACCTGAGCGAAGTTGGTTATGAACTTCCTAACGAGGTTGATTTGTCCAAAAAATTACTGCAGGGATTTCTAATTTGACGGTAGTGGAAGTCAGAGGAGCGCTTCAGCTCGGGCGGGATCAACAGTAAATTTCTTCTCAAAGATCAAGTGCCTGAGAATCTTCCCTTCCTTCACTACAAAGATTGATTTTTTGGGGTTGATGGATACCCCGAACTCCCAACATTTCACAAAGACTTGTCGTAAATGTAGGCTATGTTCCTCCCAGACTATCATATCATCCAAGTAGATCACGATGACATGATTTAACAGTTCGCCAAAAGCGAGGTCCATCACTCTTTGGAAATTCTCTCTGACGTTTGAGAGGTCGAAGGGCATACGTTGATATGCGAAGGTTCCCCACTTGGTGGTAAACATAGTCTTATGTTGGTCTTCATCCTTGATCCATATCTGGTTGTAGCCAGAGAAACCATCCAATAAAGAGAACCTTTGCGCTCCTACTACTACATGAAGAATCTGGTCAATCTGAGGTAGCGGGTAGTGGTCCTTGAGCGACGCTTGGTTGAGATTCTAAAAATCGATACACAAGTGAATGTCCCCGTTCTTCTTTTTAACCGAGACCAGGTTGGCCACCCAGGAGGAGTGCTTGATTGGGTAGATGATCTTTGCTTCAAGCATCTTCAGAAGCTCAACCCTCATCAGCATATTGATCTTTGGGTTGATGGGACTTTGCTTCTACCTGAAGGGTTTCATCCCTTCTTCCAGCTCAATGGTGTGATGGATGACGTTCTTGTCATACCCCTTTAGATATTGGTAGCACCAAGCGATGATGTCTAGGTACTCTTTGCACAAGATGTGAATCTGGTGGAGCTCCTTGGCTGTGCAATCGACCCCTACCTTGATAACTTTCCTTGGCTCTAACTCCAAGTCCAAAAACTCTTTTCTGTCCACTTTGATCTTGTGCCCGACTGACCTGTCGTTTCGATCAAAGATATTTTCTAATGTGATTAGACCCTTGGGGATGTGATTTTTTTTCAATTGAATTAACCCCTTGCGGTCTTCTTTGTCCAGAGTCTGATTCTCAATCTAGGACGCTTCATTTACCAAAAAAATTACAAGTTGTTCATCATTGTCGAACACTTGCTAGTGGATCTTCTTATCAGGCACAAAATGCCTATAAATCAGCCTCACAGTTTTTGAATTATGCATCATATTATCTACCAGTGAGAACCGGGCGCCGATGGAGACCAAGATGTTCGCAAGCTTATTTTGCTCTCGTGAAATCGACTTGATGCTCAATGCGGTGAAAGATTCAAGCAAGTCCCACACCTTGTTGTGGTATGCCTTTAGATAGTGTTGCTTGGAGACGCACTTGTTGGTAACATGGTTGTAGATCAATTCAGAATCCCTGAAAATATGCAACTGCTTGATGACAAGTTTCTCAACTTTCTTGAGTCCGAGGCACAAAGCCTCATACTCTGTTGCATTATTTGTATAGCTCCATGCAATCCTATACAAGTAAGTCTTTTGTTCGTCGGAGGGAGAGATAAGAGTGATGCAATCCCCTGTGTCGTTCTTACATCGCGCACCGTCGAAGTACAGTTTCCATAGCTGATCGGGTATTAGGGGCTCTTCTTCAGGTGCTTTTGTTTGAGCCTTTTCAAGCTTGGTGAGTGAGTAGCACCCTAAATCCGTCCCGATGATGGCATTAAAATCAGTCATGGAAAACTCATCTTCAACTCGGAGCTTTTCGAGAGATTCTTCCATCAGGTCCACTTCTTGCATTTCTTCTATCATCAAGTTGACAGAGCCTGAGTCTTTCTCGTCTTCAAGTTTTTCAACATGAAAACTAGTAGGCTTCTCGTTGAAGAGTTTAAATTTGTTCCCCTTGAAGGGGATTTCCAAGTGTGAGTAGTCGAGGGAGAGGTAGCCTCCCAACTTGGCTGTAAATTCTCTTGAGAGGCACATATTGAAGTATGGCTCAAGGTCGACTACCATGATCTCTTGAATGACTATGACCTGTGGCATTTTGTGGAGTTGGATCGAAACATCTTTAATCACTCCCACCATCTTTACAGAAGTCCCGTCTAGTTGCAACACCCCAGGGTTGCTTTGGGTATATTCCATCCCCATGATGTCACATATTGCTTTGGGCATGATGGTTGTCGTAGCACCAGAGTCGATCATGCAGTTATGCACAATCCATCCTTCCATTCAAAGGGAAAGGTAGAATGGCAGGGGCCTATTTTTACCTATGGCCGAAGTCGTCAGTGGCTGAGCAAACACAGTTTGCGTCGGCATACTCTCCTTGTCTTTGGTAGACTTGAGAGATTCCTGCAAAAGGTCTACTTGACCAAGAAGTTGGAGGGCATCATAAAGGCTTACCTTGGCAGGGGCCTTCTTCATCTCTTTGACTATGGTGTACGTCGAAGTGCTAGATTCTCCCACTCCTTTTGAAGACTCGTACGTATTTTGGTACTGTTGCGTGGCATCCACCCTTTGATGCTTGGTTAGTGAGGGGTGTCGGAGCTTCTCCCTGGCTTGATCTCACGTCTTGGTTTGCGGATGCAAAGTCGAAGCTTTGGGTTGGAAACCCCTTTCTTTAGCTCGCGGTAGTAGGAAGTCCTTCAGTAAGTCGGGTTGTTCTGAGGTTGTCATTGGATTGGGAGCTTTCGTCGATGACTGGGCCTTTTCACTCTACGGCTTGGGTGCAACAAGCACCTTTAGCGGATCCATCTGGGTTTGATCTACCTTGATAGGCTTCTTCCCAGCCTTGGTGAGGACTAATATTTGCTCAGTGGAAGGCATCATGAATTATGACCAGCTTCTCTGATCATGTTGACTTCGTCATCGTAAGGGCCATCGGCCAGCGTCTGGACATAGTTGAGGTGCACCATGCAGGTTTCTTAGTTGTGCGGGTAGTTGCACGTGGTACACCAATAAGTGCTACTGGAAGATGCAGCTTCTCCATTTTCCAGTACTGTTGTGTTTCTTTCAGGAGCCCTCCCGTCAAAAGCTTGCTCCCTAGTAATTGGGGAAGAAGGGAATCTCCTTGACTGGAATATTTGGTCATCTTGCCTCCTCATGATGGTCATCTGATTCGCCATCGTTTTCATTGATGCCCGCAAATACTACAACTCTTTGACTTGATCTGCATTTAAAATGACCTGAGTCATGAGTAATGGTAGTTGCACCAATGGTGCAAGCAATATCGAATATTGGACAGGTGCAGGGAGCCGAGGAACAACAGATGCTGGATATTACGAAGTGGGTACCGCTTGATTCTGAGGGTTTGGATTCCATGATGGATTGGGATACGTCGGGGGTGAAGGCACTGACTGAGAAGATGCACTGGGATACATATTCTGGGGAAAATCAGGATAAATCGGCACAGTCACCTTCGGAGGCAACTTTCCGATAGCTATCAGTTCAGCCTCGACCTTCTGCGCCTGCTCATACAAAGCAGGGAATGTATTGATATTAGCATGTCGGATGCTCATGCTTATATTCGAATGAAAAGCTATTAAGTAGTAGAACGTCGCTTGCTCCAGAGTGGGTCGAAGGCCAACAGTGACTCTCTACCAGGTTCGAGCAGTTTCACCATGATATCTTCTTGGGTAATTTGGTGAATGGTTGCTAGTCCAGCGACGTCTTGAACATGCTCGTAAGTTGTCTTCCTCATACCATCGTATGTGGGTAAAGCTTTTAATGCTGCAGACGGTACTTGGTTCTAAGTCGTCAAAGCTAGAGGTCCCGAATGATTCCATGCAACGAACTACCTGGGGGCCGCTACTTGCGCCATCTGGACTGGCGGATTTTGTTGAATTGGCTGGACCGAAACATGTTGAACATTCGGTTGAACCAGAGGATTCTACTGCAACAACGAGTTTGGTTGAATCGGAGGATTTTGATGTACTAGATAATTTGGCAGATTTGGGGGCAAGCTGGTTGTTGTGCTTGCAGGACTTGGAGTCTGCGAAGTAGCAACAACTACTTGCGAAGATGTCCCGTCTAACGAGATATTCGGTCGGACCACTCTAGGATGTTCTCCCAAAGCGTCGATATCAAGCTCAAAGAACTCGACTTCCTCTTCTGTATTTTTAACTCTCCATCTCGTGTGCATGAAGGCGGGATTTTAAACTGGCCTTTGAAATTCGAAGGCGTCTGAGTTCATCCGAGTCGCCATATGTTCGAATTTGACAGCAATAAGATGAACATCAACTTCTTAATACCGCTTTTGAAGTGGAACGTTTGCGTCCCACCAGGCGTGCCAAAAATTGTTGGCAGTCGAATCAACCTAGATGCAGATTTTCTAAGTCTACAGCACCCTAGACACATTGCTAAGCATTAAATGTTCGAAGGAAATAAATGTCCTCTGTGACAATCTCTAGTAGGGCTGGTTCCAAAAATAAAAATAGTTTTTTGAGATAAGGGTTAGGAAAGATGCGGAAAGAGAAGGAAATAACTGAAAGGAATGGGGAAAGAGGCTAAAAGCCTGAAATACGGGGGTGATGGATAGGAAGCACAATACACAACTAACACTTGAACCAACAACAATAAAAACAATAGACCTTTAACAGAAACCAACATTAAACCTTCTCAATTGCATAACCTCCAGGGGTACTCCAGAATTAACCCTTCACCAACCGCTAAATCCATATAACAGAATTCAAGTTGTATAACAAAATAATTAACTTAACAAAAATAACATGATAGAAGGCATACACAAAGATAGAAGATTCAAGACCGAAACCAGAAGTTTGTATTTCGAAAGCAGATTTCAAGATATGCAGCTGCTTTTCTAGAATAGATTGTCCATCCTTAGTTACATAGAAAAGACTAGCTTTTATAGAGGGTTCTGCCTGCATAAAACATTAATGCCCAACCACTTATGCGATGGTGACAGGAAAATTTGATCCAAAACTGAATTAACAACATTTAATTCGACCTTGTAGATAACTCAGCATTGAAAGTAGAAGGTTCCATTGACCCACCATGATCGAACATCTCAGAGCGCAGCTCCAGGGTCGATTGGGCAGTGCATGGCGGTTCTGGGCAGCTTTCGTTGTGTTTGGGGCCCGCCTGGATTTTCGCTCCATAACTAGAGCGAAAACACTTTCGCTCCAGAAGTGGAGCGAAAGAGTCCTCTTGCTCTCCCTTAGAAACTTTAACCTACACTCTAGCTAGCTTTCGCTCCACAAGTGGAGCGAAAGCACCCTTGGCCTTGTACTTAGGATAATTTGTGCCTTTACTTAAGTGTCACTCCCTAGGTGGAGCGACAAAGACTTTCGCTCCACTGGTGGAGCGACTGGAAGATTCGCTCCACTGGTGGAGCGACAGCAAGTTTGACCGGGCCTTGACTTCCTTGGACTTGTCGCTCCTTGGGTGGAGTGACGGAGGCTTTCACTCCACTGGTGGAGTGACCACCTTTGACCACATCTTTGACCTTCCTTTGCACCTTCTTCATAATTGCCTATCCTTGCACTTTGTTGGACTTTCGCTCCACTGCTGGAGCGACTGGGAGTTTCGCTCCACTGCTAGAGCGATAGTAACTTTAATCGGGTTTTTGAATTTCTTGGCTCTCAAGAAGGAGCTTTCGCACCCTGAGTGGAGTGAAATTCTTTGGTCATCATGCACTTAACTCTTTGGGGGAACTTTCACTCTACATGGAGCGAAAGCACTTTGTGCCTCAACCAGGACTTAACCATTTGCCTCCCTCTCTTCTTTCTGGGAACTTTCGCTCTATAAATAGGAGCGAAAATGTCCCTGCATTGTAAAAGGAAACATGATCTAAAATTTGTCTAAGTTGTCCGAAACAAATGGAAGGAACTTGCAGAAAATAGCCTTAAGGCAGCAAACACATTCACAATATTGCCCATGCTAAAACATTTACAATTTTGCATGCGAAATGACAGGAAAAGTGCAGAAAAGTAGAGAAACCACAAAATCTGAAAGAAAACAGTTTTGATTAGAAGGAAACAACTGGTGAAAACACAGCAAACATGACAACACCTTAACCAATTTTGATGGAAAAGAGAAGTTTTACAATGATAATTTTCCAAAACTGCATACAACTTAAATTTTTACAAAATGTGGCAAGAATGACAACAGTTCATTAGTTGAACTTTAATTATTTGGTTTGTTATCAAGTTCCATTAGGCACCTTATTAGGTGTTACCTAAATCTGGTGGTAAGTTAGTTATTCTTGTGGTAGTGGATCCTCTTTTGAAGTATGCTCATTTTTGTTCCCTTGTCCATCCTTACATAGCCTCTATCATCACCCAAATATTACTTTATTCTATTTTTTACCTTCATGGTATGCCCACCTCCATTGTGTCTGATCGAGACCCGACCTTCACTAGTCATTTTTGGCAAGAATTGTTTAAGTTGCAGGGAACTCAGCTCAAAATGAGTTTAGTCTATCTTCCGCAAATGGATGGTTAGACTAAGATTATCAACAAATGTTTGGAGACCTACCTTCATTACTTTACATTAGATCATACTACTCAATGGGCGAAGTGGCTTTCTTTGGCCTAATGGTGGTACAACATGTCCTATCATACAGCAACCAAACTCACCCTTTTTGAGGTAGTTTATGGGTGCCCTCCACTCATGCCCTCTTCATACATTCCAGGCAGCTCCAAGGTCTAGGCAATCGATAGTACTCTCAACCAATAGATTGATGTTCTTCACCAACTAAAGCAAAATTTGGACATGGCTTAGAATTGGATGTGATAATAGGCTGACCAGCATTGTTATGAACATAGCTTTGATATCGGTGATATGGTCTTCCTTCGCTTGCAACCCTATAAACAAACATCTCTACAACTTCGCATGTGCCAGAAACTTGCTACAAAATACTATGGATCCTACCAATTTCTACAGCGGATTGGTACCACAGCTTAGAAATTAGCTCTTCCACCCACCTCCAAGCTCCACCCTGTTTTCCATGTAGCCTCTCTCAAAAAAGTTATGGGCACATAGGTACAGGTTCAATCAACATTACCTGAATTGGATGAAGAAGGGTCCATATTACTCGAACCTGAGCAAATTTTGGATCGTCGGACCTGCACTCTCCGCAATTGTACCATCACAAAAGTTCTTGTTCAATGGTGTGGGCTCTAGCCAGAAGATACTACATGGGAGTCTCTCCATCAGCTCCAACACCAGTTTTCTCATTTTCAACTTTGAGGACAAAGCTTTTTTAAGGGGAAGGACATGTTAGGATCCTATCCTAACACCATTTTGTAATGACCCACTCCCAACGTGGGGGATCCCATTATAATGTTATTTTGTAATACTTTGTAATGTATGTGGCAAGTAAGGTGCCTATCCAAGTGGTGCCATCTCATGTAACCATTTTTATCAAGATTGTAACCGATTTTAGGTAGTAGATTCTAGCTTGAGTGGCATTTTGCATGTCAGCCAACTCTTGAGCCTTTAGATAGGGATGCATAAATATTTTTTCTAAAAGTTATGAAGCCATGTACGAATTCATATTTTTGCAAGCTAATGAAATATTGAAGGAGGTTGCCCCCTCGAAGAGGCCTGCAATTATGTGTTATTGTGAGATTGTTTCATTTTTGTATTTAATTTTTGCATAGTGTTATTGATGTATTTGAGCTATTTTTCAATATTTTGTGTGAGTTTGCTTTATTTTAATAGTGATATCCTAACAAGGAGAGATAAAAACATGACATTTCTAAAATAGACTTCAAGACTATTTGATCATCTCTAATATGGTCCTGAAAAAACTAATTGTTGGAGTTTCCATCCATGCAAATATTATGATGGGACAAACCACCCATCATTTTCTTGTCATTTCAAATACAGGTACTATAATGGTTATGAAAGAAGATTACTACAAATACTAAATTGTTATCTTTAGGAACTTATTACAGATGGATCTACTAACATCAAACTCAAGATTGATATTCATGAAGGATAGAGAAATATATATTACATAAGTACAAAAGAGAGGAGGAGAGCTTATTCAGATCCACTCATGATATGCAAACTCATGAGAACAATTGTTCATCAAAGACGTATGACATCAAGGAATAAAGAACCAAATATGAATACTGAAGCAGTCAAATAAGAAGAAGAACCAATTCAAAGTTCAAAATGAAGATGAACATCCATATTGAAGACCAAAATTCTTCAATACCAAAATAATGTAATACAGGGGGTGTTAGAGTTAGAGTCTATTACATCATTTAGATCATGTAGATATACCTTTTGAGATACATACTTAGGACATTAGATTATTTTAGGGGGAAGTTATCTAGTTACTTCATGCAATGTAATAAATGCACAAGTGTCAATGTGCAAGGTGTCACTTGTACATGTAGGTAGAGTGTTGGGCAAGGAATCTATCCTCCATTATAATAAGCCCTCATTGTAAGAGTTTGATAAGCAATTCAGTAGGAAGTAGTAGTAGTAGTGAGTGACTCCATTAGTGATGGAGCACATTATGGTTTTGTAGCATCTTGCATGGAGTACCCATTTCCTCCATAGAAATATTGTACTCATTTTCATCATTTCTATTTATAGCATATTTCAAAAATCTCATGAGTTTACTTTCTTTCATATTTTTGCATCTTGTGATTGTCATCTCTCATTGTGATCTACCTCAAAATATAACAAGGAATATACAATTATCCTTCTAATCCTCCTCTACCATTGACACAGAGAAAGCCAAGGTGCACTATGTTTGAGAAAAAATGCAAGTTTGAAATAAAAAGTTTCAAGGGAAAAAGTACCCTATAGAAAATTATAATTTGTAAAGAAAAATTCCATGGGAAAATTCTTTAAAATCTATTGAAACGTTTGAGGATGGAAAACCCTTGTCAAAGGCATATTTAATCAAGAAAAGGAGGCTACTGGAAAGCGCTTCTTAAGAGAAATATAAAAGAAGGCATTATAGCTTCTTTACAAGAAGAAAATTTAATATCAATGAAGATATTTTAAAATACTTTAAATAAAGAAAATTGAAAATTTATTTTTTAATATAAAATGTTGAAAATACAACCCATTAAATCCATTTGAAAGGTATCCAAAAGAAAGATTAATGGCGATTAAAATATAGCCTATTGAAACATTTTTGAGAAGAAGTTAAAATTTATAAAAAGCTTATATCGCCTATTGAAGCCTTTTTAAAGTAAATTTGAAGTTTTTTAAATAGCCCATAAAGGATTACAATATAGTCAATGGAAGTTTAAAGTATTTTGAAAACAAAATTGAGAATCGTTTAATAGAAAGAAAATTTTTGATATTCAAGTAGTCAAGAAAGACTTGCAAAACTAGTAGACCAGCAATAGATTGGTTCAAAGCAAAAGAGAACTAGTAAAATCAACAACAAAGTTGCAAAAGTAAAATAATATGTCAAAGCTCCAAGGGGGCATGAATAAATTCATCAAAAGGTATATTGATCTGTCAGGATATTGTTCAAAATTAGGAGTTCTTCAAAATTGAAATCATTCCAAAGGCAAAATTGGACAAATTTATAAATAATTTGTGATAATAAGGTGCCCATGTACTAAACTTAGAAAAGTGATAACAGACTAGAGCAACCAAGCAAAAATGAAACACTCTAACTTAAATAAAAAATTGAACAGTACAAGAAATGAGTGGTGTATGAAAATAAAGGCTTCTAAAACATCTAAGAAGCAAATAAAACTCATGGATGTCTATTTGAACAAGAAATCATGAACAGAATGTGAATGATAGAGAAGTAAACATCCTATGTAATAAATATCGATAAGAACCCTCAAGGGTTAGGTGGATTGTTAAATGCATGTCTGGACAAGAACTTACCAAGAAGAGACCTAGGTTCAAACCTTGGGGGCAAGCCTATTACAAAGGTAGTACTCTGATTTAAATCCTCTGAGTGCACACCAGATTGACGATGATGGTACGAATCCCAAGCACTTGATGATATATTTTACATTGGGATATAAAACAATGAGGTGGAATAGGTTTTATGGATGCAACCCCTATGGTTTGAACCCTACACTTGTTAGCTACTAAAAATAGTGTGGTTGTAACCAACTCTCCTATCAAGCCAAAAACAAAACAGAGACCGATAAGAAGGCATGCTAAAGTAGAGAGAAAAATACATCAACAAAATGTCGAAGAATAAATTCAAGGTGAACTGAAAGCTTGCACTAGTAAAGGAAGAGAAATTATCACCAACCATCGAGAGGAAGACAAGAAATAGAAGTCATAAACAATAGCTTGGTCTAGGAGATAAGTGCTTAAGAGATAAGAGAAAAATATCCTATAGGAGATTTGGAGAGGAATAGAAGAGGAGGCTTGTTGAACGTTGTCAAAATAGGTAGTTCCAGTTCGAGAAGCAACCATAGAACAAGTTTGAACAACCATATCACTGAGAACAAGTCCAAGCAATCGTGTCACAAAGAATAGGTCCGAGCAATCATGTCACCAAGAACAAGTTCGAGCAACCATGCCACCAAGAAAGTGCCATTACAGGTGGGCACATTAATCCTTTTAAGTTGAAGAAATAAAAGTTTTAACTACCAATAAAAGAAGTAATAATATAAGCATAAGAAATCAAGTTTAGAAAGAAAGGCAAAACATCCAATCTAATTGCACAAGAAATCATTACTGAAACAAAAGGTTCAAGGTTGTCCATAAAGAGCAGCGACACCAACCTTAGATAAGTGTGATAAATATTTAAGTGCAACTTTATTATTTAAAAAAGGATTAAAAAAATTGGTTGAGACATTTTTTAAAGGAAGGTGAACATATTAAAACCAAAAGGTTTTTAATACAACTATCATCAAAATTGGAGTGAAGGAAGAACAAAGAAAATATCAAAATATAAAGGTCCAATATAGCAATGTCGACTATCATTATTTTTATTAGCTTAGGTCATAGTTTTAGTTGGAGAATTTGAATTTAAGTTGCCTTGGTGTGCATATGATATTTCTCCCTCTCTAAGTCAATTTTGGATTTCCTTGATTAGAATTTGGGTAACTATTAATTATTGATCTAGATTTGCTCTATTATTATTTGCTAAAATTATTTATGCATTTTGATATTGTTGTTTTTCTTTGAAATTGTTTTGTAACAAGTGGTATCAAAGCTTTTGTTCCTATTGTGCACCTATATTTTGCTCTTATTGTGTTTTCTTTGCAAATCTCTAGAATTTCCAATCTATAGAATCCAATCCTCCTATAATCACTGAAGAGCTAGAAACTACGGAGTTAAATTTACAGTTTATTTAATAAAAAGGCTTAATTTAATAAATTGCAATCATTAAAACAACTCTACAACAATCTGGAAAATAAAATATTGCAAATGCACAAAAAATAAAATAGGATACGAATCTTGGAAAAAAAACTGCGTTGTGAAAAACTTAAAGTTCTGAAGATTGAAATCTATAACTAGTTCCTACATGTGGAGAGCTAGAGGATTGTATGCATGTATTATGGTCTTGCTCCAAGGCTCGTTCAGCTTGGACCTGGATTGAGTCCTTTCGCCCCTTCATAAAATCTCCCTTTTCATGGTAGCAAATCCTTCTTGGAGACCCTCCTGAATTTTTAGAACCTTTGTTGGAAGTCTGGAACATATTTAGAATTAGCATTCTTTATCATATTTGGAAATCAAGAAACAAGATTGCTTTTTCTAATGATATTAGTTCAAGGATTTTTTCCCTGGCTGACCAGTATGCAGTGTTTTATGATTCTTGGCTACAAATTTTTGTACAGGTGGAGAAGGTTAATGTGGAGATTCAACATCTTCGTAGCCTTATTGACTACTGGGGTAATGCACCTTGCACTATTAGTCGAATTCCTGAGGATCAGTCATCCCATGGTCGGTCAGGATCTCACTCTCGTTCCCGAAGGGATCCTTCCTATCACAGAGGAGGGTCTCCTCCACGAAGAGGGAGACATTGGTCTCAACCTCTAGTTTTCAAACATGGAGTGTTAGATGCAGGTTCTTCCAGATAGCACAGTGGTTGAGATATTCGTCCTCCTACTCCATCCCCTACCTTGTGGCAAGATGGAGAAATAAACTTCTTGAAGTAACCACTCCTATTATAGGTTGGGGGGATTTTATTCATCGTGATATTGTAATAGGTTGGTTGATTTCAGCGGATACTGCAGGCACTGTGGTTAATGCTTACACAAATGGATGTGACAATGGGCCTTTTGTTGGTGGTAATGATAAGGGGCCCAATGATGATGGTTGGATCATTCCCACATCTTCCAATGCAGGTTGGCATTACATGGAAATGGATGAGGTAGATGCACCTCCCCACACTTCTCCCAAAGTATGACTCTTTGTAGTTATGTTTAGTTAAAGCATAGTTATGATATTTTGTTAGTCGTGGGCTCGTTGTATCTGGACTTTATGATGTTTTGGTATTTTTTGCATATCCTAACCATGGTGGTTAGTTTGGAACCATACTGGGGTGTGATCTTTTCCACCCATTTTTTTTTATGTAAAAAGGCCTAATTATTCATTAATGGAATTTTTTCGCTCTTTTTCATTCAAAAAAATAAAATAAAAAATTAGAAAATAAAAAATAAAAGTTATTGGAAGAAGATTGAATCTAAAATTGATTCCTTAATAAATAAATAAAAGTTACAAAAGCTCCTAGAAGACAATTGGTTCCTGAAAGAATAGATATATATAATATAAGAAACAAAAGCTATGAAGCTGGAACCCGCAAAGCTAGACTAAATCATTAGTTGATTAACCGCAAAGTTGTTGGAAGACGGTGGTGTAATAAGGATTGGCCCAATATTAATATTTAAGGTAAGTACTAATATTTAATATTGATGCATGTTAATATTTAAGCCTTCCTCATAGCTTCTCTTTGTATCTTCTACTCCACATATGGTTCATGTTGGCTTTATTTGTTTCCCTTTCTATTAATAATTTTTTTAATTTATTTCATCCCTTACTCTTGGCTTTATATGTTCCCATTTTCTATTAAGAAAATTACATTTGTTATCTCACACATATCCCCTCAAATAATTTATTTTTCAGCTTGGCTTTACTTTCCCTTTTTATTAATAAAAATGTATTTTTTTCTTGTCCCCACTCTCAGCTTCGTCGTCAAATTTTTCTTTTCTATTAATAAAAGCACATTCATTATTGCCTTTAACCTATTGTATAATTTTTTGATGAAAAGGCCATTTAATTAATAAATAAAAGTCTTTTACAACCAAAAAAGTGTGTGGGTGGAGAAAAATCACACCCCTAATGAAACTACCTAATCCTAATAGCGAATTAAGAAAGACAACACATTAGAGAACTGACCCCACAGCCAGCACAACAAAACTAAGGACTAATTACAACCAGAAAGGCATTATGGATTTGAGCCTTTTGTTGATATCTCCTTATCCATTGGAGTGGGTGGCTCACCCCACCCATCAAAGCGATCATCACCCCATCCTGAAGCACGACTAATGGGATATGGGGAATGTGACCAACTAGAGATATTCTCTTGGCTAACCGAGACACCCCATCCATCAGTGGTCACCAACGTAGGTTCATGCGCATTCAATGGATCCTGATGTTGCAAATTACCCCTAGTATCATTGGTTCTGCTTCTAGGAGGTTGGCATCTAGCATGATCTGGGTGCCTATGGGAGTGTGAATGGGCTTGGTGGTGGGGTGAGCGATCTGGGGCCACCCTACTAACAGCACATGGGGCGTTACCCCAATATCTCAGCAAGGCCTGCAAGTGTTCCACCTCCATAGCCACCTTTTTAGCCTGGTCACAGATCTGAAACCACACATCATGAAAAACTTTGAGCTTGTCAGCAAAAGAAAAATCTAGAGACGGATCAACCTGTTTGAAGATAATTTTATTTCTAGATTTCCAAATGTGAAACAGAATGCTGACTCTAAAAATTTACCACACTTCCCTCAGAGGAAGGGAAAACTTGATGGGATCACCTAGTAGGGCATGCTGCCATGAAAGCTGCAGGGGCATGAACAGAGCAAAGAAAGAACCAACCCAACTCCAGGCTAGACTGGCACTTCTGCATGACCAAAAAATATGCAGACAAGACTCAGGTTCTTGACAGAAGGGGCATCTGGGGTCGGGCACCCCCATATAATAAAGTCGATTACCAAGGGGTAATCCTTGACACAGTAAACTCTAGGTAAAAAAGGCTTTCTTTGGCTCCAAGTAAGATGCCCAAGCTGAGTGGAA
The DNA here is from genome assembly GCA_028583015.1 of Wollemia nobilis. Lineage (NCBI taxonomy): Eukaryota > Viridiplantae > Streptophyta > Pinopsida > Araucariales > Araucariaceae > Wollemia > Wollemia nobilis. The sequence continues at coordinate 1,637,994 of JAQPPZ010001004.1, read as the reverse complement.
TCTGGATTTCCATCTGGTATGAGTAGAAACAAGGTCCCATTTGACATTGAGCTTGGGCACCATGGGGGAAGCTGGTGTAAGCCATTCATAACCCTGTCTGGATTTGTAATTGAGCAAAGGAGTGCTCTTGTACCATGCCCAATATTTCCACCAAGGTTTATGAGATCTGACTCCTATTTTTTGCCATATGGAGAAAGGGGTATGGTCAATTACTACATCATAGGTCGCTCTGTCAGCACTGGTCAAGCGAAAGGTGCATTTAAAAGTGTCCCAGGGGATCCAATCCCTAGTTTGCCTGGAGTAAAAATTTGCAATTGTGACAATTCCTCGCTTAAAGAACTTCTGGGCATGGACCCAAGGAATTTGTGCTAACGACGTGCCCTGTAACTTGAAAATAGGGGACCACCAAACATTAAGATGATTGATGGAGAGGCCTCTATGAGAATGGGCCCCTTCCATATAATCCATGGGTTGATTTGTTGCCAAGCCTTCCATATGCTTTTGATGACAAAGGAGCTAGGGATTTTAATAAAAATTAGGGCAAGCACCAAAGAAGGAAGATTCATTCCTGCCCAAGCTCTATGGTTGAGGGGGAGCCCAACCAAGATGCAATGTTTGAGGAGCACTTTCCATGCTTCAGGGCCTTTAAGAGCTCGAATGATCCATTTAGCACAAAGGGCTAACCCTTGTCGTTTACAGTCCAACATACCCATACCTCCAACATTCCTTGGGAGACAACAAATATCCCAAGCCACTCTGTGGAAGCCCTTCCGCTCAAACCCACTAGACCATAGAAAGTCCCGTAGAAGTTTTTCAAGCTTTTTGTAACATGCCTGGGAAGGGACCCAACAGGACGAGTAATAAACATGCATAGAGGCCAACACTTTCAAGCAAATTTGGAATTTATCGACAAGAGATAGTTTCTTAGCATTCCAATACTCTAGTTTGCTTTCCACTTTGTTGATGACATAGGACCATAATTGGGATGGAGAGCCTTGAAAGGCAAAAGGAATGCCAAGGAATTTGAAAATTTCCCCAGGTTGAATCCAGCTCCACTAGATGTGTTGAAGCCACTGAGGAAGAGGTTGAAAGGATTGTCTGTAACAGGATGTTTTCCTCCATTGAATATTAGACCCTGAAGCTTTGCAAAAAATGTCTAGGCAAGAAAGAGCTTTAGAGAGGGAATGCTCATCCTCTTGCAGGGTGAGGAAGGAATCATCAACAAAGTGGCCATTAATGAGTTGACCAACATTCCCAGGAAGGGAAATACCCCTAAGCAGCCCATTAGAGGTATGGTTGACCAAAAGATAACCAAAGGCTTCCACTGCTAAAATATAGAGTGAAGGGGCCAGAGGACACCCCTGCCTCACTGACCTATGCAGCCCAATAGCTTTAGTTTGAAATTTTTTGAGAGAGAGCACTGTTGAAGCATCCTGAAAAAACATCTTAACAGTGGAAATGAACTGAGGACCAAAGCCAAGAGCTTCCAGCATGGAGAGGATGAAGACCCACTCAATTCTATCATAAGCCTTTTCAAAGTCAAGCTTGAGGAAGAGGGCCTGTTGATTGGATCTGCGAGCCCACTCCATCCCTTTCCAAACTATGAGAACATTGTCCAATATGTAGCAATTTTGAATAAAGCCAGTTTGCTCAAGCCTCACAATAGAGGGAAGCAACGATCAAAGCCGTAGAGCAAGCACTTTGGCAATGATTTTGTAGCTGACATTTAGCAGGGTTATGGGCCTCCAATTTGTGATAATTTTTGGATCCCCTGAATTTGGGATAAATTTGATATTTCCCTTATTAATAAGAGTGCCTAAGGAGCCAGTATTCAAGGCTTCCAAATAAACTCTGTGTAAGTCGGGACCAAAAAACTCCCAACAAGTTTTGTAGAATTCACAGGGGAAGCCATCAAGCCCAGGTGCCTTAGCATTTGCCATTTGAAACAGAGCATCAACAAGGTCCTACACTGACAATAGGCACTCGCACTCATTCCTTTGAATAGGGGAGAGGCAGGTAGGGATAACCTCTTTGCAACATTGGAGAGCTTGTTCTCTTTCAGGAGTGTACTACTAAGCATTAAAAACGTGAGTATAATGCTTGATAAACTCTATTGCTATCTCAGGAAAAGAAGTGATTCAAACTCTATCAACAATTAAGGCTTTGAATTGAGTAGAGTGTTTGGGAGGCCTGAGTCTCTGAAAAAATTCTTTGGAAACTCTGTCACCCACTTTGAGCCAATGGAGCCTAGCTTTGATTTGAGCTCCTCTGGCTTCATACAACTCAGCCACTTTGAGCTCATGTCGGATTTGAGCTATATGGGCTTGGATGGAGGAGTCAAAGGGGTAAGCCTCAAGTCTGATGGATGCCTTGGCAAGCTCATTTCTCAAAGCAATATTAGAGCATCGATGCAGCTATGCCACTTTTTTCCCAAGCTTCTGAGCAGAGCAATGGTGCAAAAAATGGTGTCATTCCACCACTCAATCCATCCAAAATCTCCATTGGGTCTGGGGACAAGATTCCAGATCCTTTGGATATGATAAACAGTGGTATCATGCTGTAGGAAGGACGTATTAAGAAAAAACTAGGACTAAAAGGGTCGTTGAGGAGTGGAGGAAACATTAACTATGAACATAATAGGTAAATGATCAGACGAGACCATACCAGGGATAGTTTTGACAAAGGGGATAGAAGGAAGCCAATAGGAAAAGGAGAACTCTCACTGATCCAACAATACAGCCCTGTCAAGTCTTTTTAAAACTCTTGTAGGATCGGATTGAAAATTGGACCATGTGAACCATAGGTGCTCAAAAAATTGACCTGCAGAGAAACAAGCATTGGGATCGAAGACCCCTAGTTTATTTTTCATAAAATACCAAGTCTATCGCTCTCTCGAGGCCCACCTATTAGGAAGATGACCCACTTTATCAGAGGCCTTTTCTATCATATTGAAGTCGCCACACATAAGCCAAACTGCAATAGGTAAATATAAAGCACACCATCTCCATAGGGCACATCTATCTTGGACCTCGTTAGAGGTATAAATATTAATAATCCCGAAGGAAAAACCTCCCACTTCAAGCAAAATCCAAACCACGCGATGGGAGGGGTCAGAACCCCATGTGACAAAATTACTTCTCCACCTATCATTTAACAAAATGACAATGCCTTCGCTATGCTAAGGGTGGTTGGTAGCATACATCTGACTTCCAGGCCATAACATAGAGCAAGCATATTGCAAGGTAAATTTTATCGCTTTGACTTCTTGGAGATACACAAAATCTGGGTGACCATAAAGGTTAGTACAGTTATTGAGCTCATCCCTAACTATGTAACATCGGACTGCGTTCGTCAACCCACACACATTCCATGAAAGAAATAAAATTAGAATGAGTCGAGTTGCATACCACCATTGGCCTCGCTCACATTGTCTAACAATATGTGAAAGGAATTATTCATGAAGGCCTCTAGATTTGGGGAAGGGAAATTGGTTAGCCTTCGCTTGTCTAAATGTGCATGTTGCTCACCTTGTGGTGGGCTACGAGACCATCGTCCGGAACTTTGCGAGAAACCTCCTTTAGCCATCGCCACTTTCTAAGAAACCAAGGGCACAGAGGAAAGAAACCCCTCTTCCTGCACCTCAGAATCCATGATTGGCAAAGGAGAAGGGGCAGGGGTCGAGTCCATAACCGGAGTCTACATTGGAGGCTTAGGTGCAAGGGCCTAAGTGTAGGTCTCCGTTTTTTGCCCTACATGAGTGATTTTACCACCTTTTCCCTTTCTACGCAAAACCTCAGTCCACTCACCACCTTTAGGAGGGGGATTCGAGGTGGTGGGGGATGACACAACACTAGCAGCCGAGACTGGCACCTTGGCCTTAAGTTTTTTTGCCATTAAGGGGTAATCCTTGATATGGTGGGAGGTCGACTGACATCGATAGCAAGTGTTAGGGAGATTGATATACACCACCCACTAATGAATACGGGTGGTACCTATCTGAATGTCGATGTGCTCCTTCAACATTTTGGCCAGGTCAATCTTGATGCACATTCTCCTAGTTGGACGGACTAACATGAATCGGGTGGGCTCATCACACACAAACTCACCAAGGGTGGACACCAAATTTTTCAAGAAGGACCAACAAGCAGTGGAAAGGTCTAGGAACTCCACCCAAATAGGCATGACCATGGAAACAGCGTTAGAGATCATGAAATCCTATCTCCATGGATGGAAAATGAGTAGAGAGTTGTTAATGTAACTAGGGCCCTTGTTAAGAACTTTTTGGGCTTGTTCGTGGCTACCAAAATGAAAATGAAAGAATCCCTTGGAGATATTTTGCACATGGTCGACTTGGATACCATACGGGCACCAATACTATTCAATCCAGTTCTTAAGGACATGTTCAAGGGGAATCCGACCCAAAAAATACTCGATGAGAGTATTACTTTCAAACCATGCACAGGCCTGATTGAATTCATGTAACAAAATCACAAAATCAGGTTCATAATTACCTCATGATACACCTTGGGAACAAATTTCCTAGGCCGCTTTGTTGCTTTCAGAGTTATTTCTCTCGCCACTAGCTTCAGACGAAGCCAGGGGAGGAAGGGTCGACATACTAAAATCTACAAAGCAAATACAACATAGAATTTGGCATATGCTTCTAGAGAATGTTTGAATGCTTCTAGAAACCCTAGGACGACACGCAGATCCACATGCAGACAGCTAGTTCAGCGCTCCCTATTGTATAAGTTTTACCAAAATTTTAATTTTTTATTTTTAACCCCTCCTCCCATTCTCAACATTAATTTTTAATTTATAAAGTAGCAAATTCAAAAAATAACAATAATAAATTTTAAAGAAATATTTAAAAAGAGATAAAAACAAAAAGGAAAATAAATTAATTAATAAGAAAATAAATAAATTTTAATTATCTCTTCAAAGTAATGAAATTACATGAGTGAACCTTCTGCTACCATTATTTGGATACGAGTCAACAGTTGAATACAACATATTGTTCTTTCATAGGATCTGTGTATGATCGGAGAGAAGCGTTACCCTAGAAATTCTGGTAAGCATCACAACACTCTAATTAATATCAATATCTTTTATTAATGACTTGTTTCTTTCTTAAATACCATGTATTCACTCCCACCTAATATTTTAGGTCCTTATCTAACCCCTAATAACCATCCTAATAATCCGGTCACTCCAAATAACCTTATTACTTCTTTATCTACCCCTCCAAGCCATATTCCTCTTCCTAGTAATATTAACCCTGGTTTGCATCAATATATTTCACAATAAGAATAAATGGTTTCTTCCTTTATCAACATATTGAATAAAATTGAAAGAATCCTAGTTCCATCCACTACTATGCCTCCTCTTGTACAAGGATCACAACAAATTTTTCGGGCTCCAACCTTTGACCATTCATCAAGCATCAAATACTAATGTTCATCCACAATAACCACCTAGTCATAATCCTCCATATTTTGGCTCTTATGATATAGGCTTTGCCTTTGATCTAAATTTCTCGATAAGCGATGCTTCTCATTTCATTGATTGGCCTCATGATGTTATTTTTCCTTGTATTGACATGCCCACCTTTGAAGATGGTGATCCTCGAGGATAATTGGCCAAAATGGAAGGCCTTATCTATTTGTACCATGTTCCTAAAATAGGTCAAGTTGCATTAGCAACTTCTAAGTTGGATACCCAGGCTTATCAATGGTTTTTTTGTAGCTTCGCCAATAGGGTGGTCCTTTTTTATGACCTGACTTCAAGGAATGATTTATCCAAATATATGACAAAGGATCTTCCACATCATATGTGGTACGTTTGGTGCAAATAATTCAAACGAGAATAGTGGATGAGTATTGCTTCGAGTTCACAAGTCTTCTCACCTATATCCATCAATTGATTCCAACGATGGTGGTCTTTGTCTTCCACTATGGTCTTAAGGATAAAATTTGAAAGGAAACCTGTAGGCAGGCAAATAAAAATCCTGAAAGGAGAAGCAATAATAAAGCTGGATTTGCATAATTTTAAATAAAATGTACTATCTAGTGAGATAGTACAATTGGCAAGAAGAATGTACTATCTAGTGAGATAGTACAATTGGCAAAGATAGTACAATTGGAAAATAAATTATTAAAATAAAAGTAAAGTGCATGTAAAATTAAATGAAATGAAATGACATGCGGATGAAATGTAATTTGATATAAATTATATTAAACCTTAGTAAACATTAATTAAATTTATTAATGTATGGGTCGTAAATAATGAATTGTCTCAAGAACCGCTTTGGAACGGCCTGGACAACCATTATAAGCCCCCCATTCGAATTTTTGGGTTGTTGGTTGTTGGATGGGTTCATGGTGGATTGTAGTTCAACCATTATGGCTGGTGTTATATTGAATTGTCATTGTTATCCATGGAATGAGACGGATTTAATGTTGTAATTTATTTACTTTTGTACACTCCCTATGTACAATTCTAGAATAATATAAATCCTTGTTTCAGTCAAATCTGTTTATGCATGTGTGGATATGAGAGTAATCTCAATAAATGTATTGTTGGGGAATTTTTATTAATATTGCAGGTATTGTGGAGTCCAGATCTATGGTGGAGTTGCATACCCAGAAACATACAACCATCCAAGGGTTTTATGTGAAATAGATGAATAGGGAGAAAATCGTATTTATGGTTGTTACCCATTATGGAAAATGATGTTTTTGGCAATAAAAGGCAAATGGGTATTTTTCTAAGTCAAGAGATTGAGAAGATTGAGAGTTTTACCAAACTGTACAATGACGTGACCAAACCATACAAGGATTTGTAATTTTGTACATCTAATGATTTTTGGCCTAAAATTGTACTTTGAAGCATTTTTAAGGTAAATCAAGTGATTTCCAAGTGAATACTGGCAAAGCGTAATGAACCTCTCTTCTCATTCCATATATATTTCAATAATTTATCAAAATATTCAACATGCATCCACAAATAAAGTAATTGCACAATAAATTGCTCAATAAAATAGAGATTGATTATACCCTTGAGGTAGAGCAACACCATACAATGCTCCTTTTGGAAGGAAGCCACTCCACAATATCTCTAGCTCCATGAGCCAAGACTTATCCAAGTATACATTATAGATTATAGGTACCTTTTACAATGGCGGTGCATATCTCTTTATACAAGAGTGTGATGGTTCACCTTCCATGATTACAAGATCATCCATGTGGAGGTTCACCTTCCATGAGTTACAAAGTGCATGACAATATTCATTACGGTTACATATGACAATATTCCCCCAATGGTTACAAATATGATTCTATGACATACTTATTTCTATTTTGACATGTGTCCTTCCTTACTCAGAAATTAATCTACAACTCATACTATTATACAATACAATATTAACTTATTAAATATTAAGTACCTATCTTGGTACTTAACATTCCATCCCCCTTACAAATGTTTCGTCCTCGAAATATTAGAAGAGGCTAAATAATATGATCTTCTGAGCCATGTTGAATAATGGTACCAATATCGATCATCCATCCATCCAAGTGGAACTATGATTGGTGGTGGTCTTCTTTGATGCCAATGCCATGTGTTGAAAGCATAAATTTCATCTTTTTTCATCCATACCTGTTTGTATTTATGACTTGTAGCATATCCAAAGGGTTGGTTCCTTTGGTTCCTTGTATGTTCCTCATTTTTTTTATGTTGCCTCAAGCCCTGTCTCCATGATTATTGCCTCTCATGGTAGTGTGGGTGCCGATATGGTGCAACCTTAACTTGATGTTCTACTTTTTTTACTCTTCCTTATTGCTTTTTGTATTTGTTGGCCAAGATTTGGTCAATTCCAATATTCTTGGAGAAATAGTACAAGTGTTCAGTTATGATCGTACAACTGTACATTTTGGGGTTGTTTTGAAGATAGTACAGTGGTAAATAGTACAATTGTACGAAATTAGCCAGATTATGTGCAATTAGTTGGAAGTTATATTAAAGATCTCTCATCACATCCCTCCTGGGAATACTGCACTCCACTTGTGCTACAAAACTGACATGCGTGATCTTTATACTCTTGATGATGCACAATGTATTTCCCGGGCAACCGAATAAAAGCTCTAATATTATGGTCCTCCATATAGATGCAACTTCAACTCTCATCGTTTTTATCACAATTTTGAGCACTCCACAAGAATTTTCTATTTTAAATATCATTCATACCATTCCTAATATCAAGCTTGTCAATAACATCATAACTTTTTTTTGAAATATGGATACACATCAATTTTTGAGAAGGAATATTAATTACAGTAGGAGTAATCGACAAAACTAGGACAACAACCAATATAAGTAGATGAAGCAGAACATGAGGATTATATTGTGGCTCTCTTTGCTCATGTGCTTATGAGTCACCAAGCTCACCATACTATCAAGGTATCAGGATTTACTACATAACATTGTGGTAATGTGTTGATTGATTCAGGAAGTACACACAACTTTATAGATTGTAAGACAACAGAATCCTTGGGCTTGTATATCAATACTTCAAATAAATATCAATTTCAAGTCTTAATTGCAAATGGGGGTACTACTCAATGTGTGGGTCGAACGACAAAAGTTAACATCCAAATGGAGGATTATACTTGGGTGGTAAATCTCTTTGCTATGAACGTAGGAAGTTCATATGTCATATTGGGAGCATAATGACAATATCAACTCAATGATGTTACTATCAATTTACAAAAATTATGTCAAGTGGACAAAGAATGGAAGGGTCATTTGTCTCCAAGGAATTCAACCCTATCTCCAAGGTGGTTATTTCACATCGCATAGGGAAGATATTGAAGAAAGGTGGTTATATATTCTTTCCCCAAGTGAATTGCATGGAGGTTCAATATTTGGATTCGTCTCTTCCAACTCTTCTAATGGATCTTCAAAACATTGTGGATAGCTATGAGGTCTCTAGTGAGCCAAGGGGTCTACCTCCTAAGTGCATATATGATCATGTTATCCATCTAATTCGTGGAATTCAACCTCCTATGTGTGTCCTTATTGCTATCCACAATCCCAAAAGTCAGAGATCAAGAATTTGATTCAAGAAATGTTAGAGTAGGGAATTATTTTTCCAAGCATCAATTCATACTCCTCTCTAATGGTGATGGTATGGTATAAGAATAACTCATGGTGCATGTATCCTAATTTTCATCCTCTCAACAAGATCACTATCAAAGATAAGTTTCCTATCCCTGTTATAGATGACTTGCATGGTGTTAGATATTTCACTAAACTAGACTTATGCTCTAGTTCTCACAAAATTATAGTTAGATAAAAGGATAATCATAAGACTAATTTTTGTACACATGAGGATCATTATGAGTTCCTAGTCATGCCTTTTGTTCTCACTAATGCTCCTTCCAATTTTCAAAGTCTCATGAACAATTTCTTTCATCCTTTTCTTTGTAAGTTTGTCCTAGTTTTATTTGATGAAATTTTAATCTCTAACAAATATTAGGATGATCATCTACTTCATATTGACAAAGTCTTTCACATACTACAAAAGGAAAAACTCTGTCAAAAGGTCCAAATGTGCCTCAGGGGTCCAAGAGGTAGAATATTTGAGACATATAGTAACTCATGAAGGAGTCAAGGTCGATCTTAACAAAACCAAAGTTATGCAATATTGGCCCTTGTCCAAATCCCTTAAACAACTTCATGGATTTCTAGGACTCAAGATATTATAAGAAATTTATCTACAACTATGGCAAGATTACCATGCCTCTCACTACTCTCACCAAAAAGGATGTTTTTGTTTGGACCAAAGTTGCTTCCCAGGCCTTCCAAGCCCTCAAAGAAGTTATGTGTTCCACTTCAATTCTGGCTATTTTATATTTTAGTAAGATTTTTTTATTAAGTGTGATGCTTCGGGCATAGGTATTGGAGTTTTTTTAATGCAAGATGATCACCCATTGGCCTTTGAAAGTAAATAAATTTCATGTAAGAATTTGGGATGACCCACTTATGAGAAGGAAATGCTAACCACTTTGCATGCCATAGAAAAATAGAGGCCTTATTTTTTGAGTAGTTGTTTCATCATTAAGACCGACCATAGCAACCTCAAACATTTCTTAGAGTAGTATCTCTCATGCCCTAAACAAAATAAATGGATGACCAAGCTCTTGGGTTATGATTGTCATTGAATACAAGAAAAGAAAGGAGAATATGGTGGCTAATGCATTATCTCACAAATATGAGGATGATATGGCTATTAATGCTATCTCTAGTCCTTTTCCACAATGGCTTGCTCAACTTTGAGAAGATTGAATTTTTGATTCCGAGATTGCTCAAATCATTCAAGATATAAAAACAAGATCATCATTGCATTCTTACTTCTCATACTTGGATGAAGTGCTTCACAAATATGATCACATTTATCTTCCTCAGTCTTCAACTATTAAGTCAAAGGTTCTCCAAGAATTGCATGCATCTCCTTTAGCAAGACACTCATGATTCTTGAAAACATACCAACGGGTGAAGCAATCATTTGCTTGGAAAGGATTAAAAGCAAATGTTAAAATATTTGTGGTTTAATGCAAGTTATATCATCATAACAAAGGGAAATTAGTTAAATATCCTAGATTTTTGCAACCCTTTTCTATTCCTAATTGATAATGGGAGAACATATCCATGGATTTCATTGAGGGCCTACCCAAATTAGAGGAAAAACCAACGATCTTTGTTGTAGTAGATCACCTTTCCAAGTATGCTCACTTTTGTGCATTACAACATCCTTGTTTAGCAAGTAAGGTAGCCAAAGTATTTCATAATTATATTTTTAAGTTGCATGGCACGCCTAAAACCATTGTGAGGGATCATGATCCTATATTTACTATCAAATTTTGGAAGGAATTTTTTCGTCTTAGTGGTACCAAGTTGAGTATGTCCTCCTCATATCACCCTCAATCTGATAGTCAACATAGATTGTTAATAAATGTTTGGATACTTACCTTTGTTGTTTTGCTTAAGACAAGAAATATCATAGGGTCAAATGGATTTCATTTGCAGAATGGTGGTACAATACTTCCTACCAGTTTTCCTTAAGATGTCCCCATTTGAAACTTTGTATGGTCAAAAGCCCCCATCAATCACAAACTATGTTCCAAGATCTTCCAAAGTGGTACAAGTAGATGATTTGTTACAACATTGAATTGTGCTTCAACTTAAAGATAACTTGACCTAGGCCCAGAACCATATGAAGAAATAATAGGTTTCACGCCATTCTAAATGACAATTCAATGCAGCAAATATGGTCTTTTTGTGCCTACAACCTTACAAGCAATTGTTCTTGAAGATCAAGTCTAATCATAAGTTAGCTCCTTGATTTTATAGGCCCTACAATATGGTTCATCACATTGGTGAAGTAGCATATCAATTGGAGCTTCCACCCTCTTCTCGCATCCATCCAATTTTTCATGTATCCTATCTCAAACAAGTTATTGGTCAAAAGGTGAAGTCTTAGATAGCCCCTCTATTACTCGACAAAGAAGGTCATATAACTCTTTAGTCTAAAGTAGTATTGCGGTCCAAAGTGCATCATCTTTGATCTTGAAAAATTCAAGAGTTTCTCATCAAGTGGCAGGACCTTCTAGAAGAAGATGCTACATGGGAGCTTGAGAGCATTTTCCAATATTTTATAGATATGAGGACAAGGCTTTATGAGGGGGAAGCCATGTAATGGTCCCAATGTAGCCATTTTTATTAGCTTGGATCATAGTTTTAGTTAGTTGATCCTTGAAAATTATTGTTAGGTTATTATTGATTTCATCTATAAATAAGAAGAATATGGTATTAGTTGGTATCATCGGAGAGATTGGAAATAAGTTGTCTGGGTGCGCATATGAGACTTTGCCCTCTCTAAGTGGATTTTAGATTTCCTCAATTCGAATTTGATTGATTATTAATTATTGATCTGGATCTACTCTATTATTATTTGCTAAAATTATTTATGCATTTTGGTATTGTTGCTGCTCTTTGAAGTTGTTTCATAATACTAAAGGTACAAGGTATTGAAATATCTTTTGATTAAAGGCTTAGTTACAAAGGAATTATTCTTTTAAAGATTTGAAAGGAGAAAAAAATATTTTAGAAGGAAATATTCCAAGGAATATTCCATAGAGGAGGAAACATTCCCTCTATTTGGTGAGACACTATTTTCTCATAATATTTGAAGCATTATTTGAAATCCAAGTATAGTCATATATATACTTGAAAATAGTTTTTCGAAGTGGATTTAGAAAAAGAAGAAAAATTATATTTTGTAAAATTTTACTATGGCTAGTGGACACCAAAGTTTTTGTTGCCAAATTCCCAATTATTAAGGGGAAACAACTATGCTACTTAGAAGGCCAAACTCATGATACAACTTGAGTTTGAGGAAGTTTGGAAAGTAGTAGATGAAAAAATTACCCGTCCTATTACAAAAAGAGAAAATAAAAAAATAACAAGGCAAAAAAAAGGCAAGACTCATCATGTTCAGAGTAGCAAATGAGGTCCAAGCATACATCAGAGATACGACCACAACCAAAGACATATGTGAGAAGTTGAAGATAATATTTGAAGCCAAGAATCAAAATCGGATTCTATTCCTCCAAAGTCATCTCCATTGTCTAAAGATGAAGAATGGAAAAAATATGGAAGGATTCATGAGAAGAATTGTAAAATTACGAGCATTATTGCAAGCACTAGAAACTCAGGTATCTAATGAAATGCTAATTCCTATTATTTTGAGATCACTCCCATCCAAGTATAATGTTTTTGTGACTACACTAAATGTTACTGAGCAAACACCAAGATTTGAGAAGTTGGTGAATCTACTTCAGAAATTAGAAGCCTTGCATACTACAAAAGAAGAACAATTACTAGTTACAAGTAAAAGAGGGAAGTAGTCATTCAAAAGAGACATGAGACCTCCACAACTCTTCCAAAAAATAAACAATTTTCAAAGATTTTAGAATCAAAGGAATGATTCTCAAAGGAGTAATTTCAACAAGCAAAAGAGGTGTGTTCGTTATGGAATAAATGGATACACTATGAAGGATTGTTGGCACATTCCATTTAGAAATGGATCCCCTTCGCAAGAGATGAACCAACAAAATAGGTCATCTTCAGATCAACAAAATCAAATTTGGATAAAAGCATATCAAAGTAATGTAGTTGAAGATAATCAAATTATAGAAGAGGAAAAGAATCAAGATATTGAAGAAGAATATGTGTTTGTCACTCAATCACACTTGAGATAATGCAACAATGTTTGGTGTAACCCCAAACATATGATAGGTCAAGAAACTTGGAAACATCCAAATCATCATAAAAGAAGAGTTCCATCAATTGATAATTTCAAGCCAAAGAACCAACAGGAGGCAACATCGCCTAAATACAAAGGGAACCATTACAAGCATTAGCCATGGAACACCTATAAGACCAAGAGGTTCAATACATCATGGAACAAATATGGTAAATTCAAATTCAATTCATTTTCTACTCATTTTCCAAAATATAGAGAAAAGCATCTACAAGACAAATGCCCTATTGTGAAGAAAGCTTTAAAAAGGCATGGAATAACTTGTAAACTAGATCTTATTGAAAGAAGATTATCTATCTTTGCAACTAAAATAAGAGATTTATACATCATCATCAAAGCCCAAGATCTCATAAGACTATTGCCAAGAAGTGTACTAGCACTACAAGCAATCAAGATCTTAAATGATAAGATGCATAATGATATCATCAAGATTAACAACATAGTTTGTGATAAAGATGAATTTGTTAGACAACGACAACAACTATTGGGGTCTAATGACTCAACTCTAAAGACCAAAGAACAATTGACAGGTTGTTACGTTTTAGTTCAAGGAAAATTTGTAACAACTATGGGATCATTCAAAGGATTAAAACAAGTATGTAGAATCGCTAGAGATTGCATTCGAAATATACATCTCATTTATCATATCACAAAGCTTATGATAAAAGATGAACTTGGAAAGAATCCATTGTTTGATTACAATAAAAGACAGAGAAAGAGAAAGCAACAAAGGAATCCATATAAAACTTTCATTTTGATATATGCAAGATAACAATCAATTCAACAAGCAACATTGGATGCATGGTAACACATGCTTCACTTGAAGACATTTGAAGAAACACACCTCGAGAATTGAGTATTGCATAAGTATATTGTGATAAATGTATTTGAAGTGCATTATCGATAAAATCCAACACTCCTAAGTATTGAAAGTAGAAAGTCTACATTAAGGAGGGGAATTTCTCTCAAATTCTAACATTACCCTAGATATTATTCTTTGGTCATAAAAAAATTAGAGCTTTTGACTATGATGTAATAAGGGGAGTATGTTAGAAGTTATTACATCATAGACCATATGAGAAGTCAAGTGGCATAACCACCTCTCACAAGGTACATGCATGTAGTATAGGACAAGATAGTTACAAGTTTGTTTGGTTTTTTTGGGAGGTTTATTGTGCCTAAATTAGGCATCCTATGTGCTTAAATACCCTTCACTACCATAATGCAATTCATTCGAAGCTTAAGTTGTAACAAAAAGGGCCATGCCTAAGTCATCGTGCATTTTATATTCTGAGAGGGTAGTGCCACTAATGGAATGCAAAAGACTTGACATTTCTCACTAATTTCATGAGACACAAAGCAAAATGTGGGTTTCACGAAGTGTAGCTTTCAATTATCATGGCCAAAAGATGTTTACAGTGAAGCCCATGGCTTCTACTTATAGTAGGAGTTTACCCCTGAGTTACCTAGGGTAAGAAACTTTTACTCCTAGTAAAAGTAAATGTGTGGAGCATCTCTAACAAAATGATGCTCCACCAAATGTTTCATGCCTCTAAATATATTTTCGACAAGCTTAGAAGGATTTCAAAATCAATTAGTGCACCACTTCATGCCAAAATCTCACTCTCAAAAGATTCTCCTTGGGATTCACACCTTAATTTTTACTTCTCAATTGGTTGGCAAGTGATTTGCACCATGAAGCGAGTGAATCCCATGACTTTGGTAGTGAATTGTTTATTGACCCTAAGCGCTTTGCTCCCACGAGCCAATTAGGCCACTTTGCAAGCGAATTGTTGTTGAACCAATCAACATTTTTTGAGCATATTGACTCGAGTTGTACTTAGTCAAAATTTGAGAGGTTTTATAAGAAACTGGCTATTTGATTACAAAATTATATACCCTTCCCAACCAAAATTTTCCAATGTAATGATTAGACACTATAGTTATATGAGATTGAAATGGGCCCCATTCGTATTACATCTAGGTAATTATACATGTATTGCTTGGAAAAATTTAAACCTTGGTCTCCTCTTTGAAAGGTGAGCAATCTAATAGATTGAGTTTATTGCCAAACCATTATAATGCCACTATGTGGTTATGATGTAATACATATGGGATCTATTTCAATCTCATATAACCAATTAGAATTAAAAAAAAAAAAAAGAGAAATACCTATAAAGGAGTAATATGATTCAATATCAAGCTTTACATAAGATTAAGTGCTATGAGGAAGTGACTTTATTAATCTCATTTTTTTTAAAGATTAGAGTGGATTAAAATAAAAAGGAAAAGATTAAACTTTAGTGAATTGAATCTTTATTTTGGATGGGATTAATATTATGTGGTTTATTATATATACTAGTTGTGTTGGTCAATTACATTTATTTTTTAAGGTTAAAATAAAAATATATTTACTATTTTGAAAAAAAAAAAAAATAAGTGTTAAATATTTTGATTCCATGTTGCATCTTACTTTATAACAATCTTAACCAATGAAGCTTAAATAATGATTATGATTTGATTAAAAACAAAAAATTATTGATTATTGTATTGAAAAATTAAAATTTAAATAAATTTTATTTAATTTTTACTGGTTAAATTAAACATGCCTTTTGTTCTGGTGAATTAAGTAGAAATTATAGTTCTATGTTTCACATCTACTATTAGTATATTTAAGTCTAAGAAAAATAGACTGTAAAAAACTATTAAATTTTATAAAATCAGGCAAGGTCATATTTCTTATACTTTTGTTCTAAAAATACTTTTAATTTTATTTTATTTTTTAAATTCTAGAAATTATACAATACAAAAAATTTCGAAAATGTAAACCATAACTTTTATTTTATTTTTATTTTTTAAATTTTAAAAATTATACAGTATAAAAAATTTCGAAAATGTAAACCATACGTATATTAAATATTATTAATAAGGAAGCCAAACTAGTATCTGTTGGACCCATCATAAGAGCCAAACTAGGTATCTGTTGGACCCATCATAAAATCTACACGGTTTGTTTTTTAAAAGCTATCTTTCGAAAGATTATTTCCCTAGAACAATGTTGGACAATTCAACCCTCTAAATTAGATCTCTTAAATTTGGGAGCAAAGGATTTTAAAACTTAGTGATATCAATGAAATTGAGTGTAACTTAGTGATATCAATGAAATTTTCACACTCAATGAAAATTTGGACTCTAAGCCTCTTTAGCAAGTAAGAGGCTATAAAATGTTTTTTTAACATAAATTGATGATTAAAGGACCTTTTGAGAAGATCACCAACAATAGCCTTGTGGTAAGAACTGGACAGACCTATTTTATATATTTATTTATATATATAATAACTTTATATATTTTGCATATTCGTATCAGTGGCAAATTTAAAAACTAGGAGTTGAAGGCCAGAATATGGGTATATGAGTCTTAGTATAAGTTAGGTTTCCAATAGCGTTGAACGAATAAGAATGTTAAACTTGTACATTAGATGCCTCTAACGACCTTCTAAAAAACTTCCGTCATACTGATTTACTAATCATCAATGCAGGAATTTCATGCAATGGTTTAAGGCGTTTTTTAAATTCAGTATTATCCACTGGATGAAGCAAAATTAATCTTGCTACCAAAAAAAATTGTCAAATGATTTACCAATATCCTACAATCCATTATAAAAATGAGTAAAGTAATATCAAAGCTCATAAACCATGTGGTCTACCATAAGGATGATTACCAAGATAATGTTGGGATGGAAGATTAATTACAAATCTAATACATGAAATGATATAACACTTCAGTATCATTATTCTTGTATACAAGGATTAACACACCTTATGGTAAATCAAAAATTACCAACCATTTGTCGCACCATCTACTTTGTTTAGAACACATTGGCTTAAATATTCCAATTGCATCCTACAAAGACTATGCATCATAATCTACGCATACATTACTCGTGGCAGTTGCTGCTCTTCCAGAAATCAGTCAATGTCAATAGTTCTCCTGTTAAGCACGTCTGGCTCCTACCTACATGCTTCCGGGCTACAAACAAATTATTACTATTGTTAGGTCATATGTATTGTATTCCCAATCTTGACTACTAATTTACAGTTTAAATGAATCTAGAAATATCTTTGTTTTTCCTGACATGATTAATAAAGAAGAAGCACTTAAGCAAGGTTCAAATATGAACCATTGATGGAGATTTACTCTAAACACATGAGAAGGAATTTACATTGTTCCATACCATGTTTGGAATCCCAGGCAGTTGCAGCCTAACATACAGCAGATTTTTACAATATCCATAGGAACATCATCCATCTCAAAATTATGAAAATGGTCTGCATCTGTTGCAATTTTTCCTTGCTGAAAAATGTCGGAGATAAACTTAGGCAATGGTATGAAACTCACTGTAAGCACGATGGTTCTTCTTGATGGGGGGCTTGTCCCAGGGAATGTGTTTATAAGCCCCTTGGTGATGATAGCTTCTCACTCTGGACAAAGAATATGGTACTTTTTCTACTCCACAGAGCATGTGTCAGACACATAGCCTCTCCTTCTCATAAGTCTAAGAGAGGAGTCTCATGTCAAAGGAACACTCAAAAAAATTTCATCAATCAACGGCAAAGAAATTTTAGAAGTTTTTCAGCAGGACTTTAGTCCTGTGTTTATGTTAAACTTTTCGCCCTCATCACAATTGAGATGAATCTGGAACTGCACAAGCACCTTTTGCGGTGCTCAGCTTTTCAAGGAAAGATTTTGATCTTTCCTGTAGCAATAGAAGATTATTTCATAGGACCCTACAGGCAGCTATTTTCAGAGCTGTATGGGAACCCTTCCTAACCATGTTCTCCAATATTGAATACATTTCCTCCAACTACAACTCTAAGCTGTGGCTCACTAAACTGCATGACTATTGTTGCCAAACTCAATCCAACTGCATCCTGGCTCCTTTCTTAATCCCCTGTTCCTCAACATTTTTCTCACCTTTGCAACATCACACCATCTGCCGGCAACAGCATATATATTTGACAGCAGTACATAAAATCCAGTATTTTCAGGCTCTAATTGAAAAAGATGTTCTGCTGCCTTCTCCGCCAACTCTACGTTGGAGTGAATTCTGCAGGCACCAAGCAAGGTGCCCCAAATACTTGAATCAGGTTCAAATGGCATCTTGTTAATAAAGTCATTTGCTACATCCAACTCCCCAACACGGCCAAGAAGGTCAACCATACAAGTATAATGCTCCATCCTAGGAATGATGTCATAGTCTCCAATCATACAATTGAAGTAGTACCAACCCTTATCCACAAGGCCACAATGACTGCAGGCAGACAGAATAGCTATGAATGTGATGTGATCTGGCTTGAAGCCTGCCTTCCGCATCTCAGTAAAAAGTGTGAATGTCTCGTCAACGTGTCCATGTATACCATACCCTGCAATTATTGCATTCCATGAAACCACAGTTTTCTCAGATATTTTCTCGAAAACATGTCGTGCAGAGTCCACTCTCCCACATTTGGCATACATGTCTATAAGGGCATTGCCCACTGCTACATGGGTTTCAAATCCCCTTCTTATTATGTAATCGTGTAGCTCCTTGCCCTGTCTTAGAGCTGTTAAGCGGGCAAATGCGGGAAGCACGCTAGCAATAGTTACTGAATTGGGTTTCGGTCCACGCTGGTCCATTTGATGAAACAGCTTAAAAGCCTCCTCAGACTCAGCATTCTGTACATAGCCCACAATCATTGCATTCCAAGAGACCACATCTCTTTGAGAAATTGTATAAAACACATGTTCTGCATCCTCTATACTCTTACACTTGGAATACATGTCTACAAGTGCGCCTCCAACAAAGACATGTGACTCAAGTCCACTTTTGATTATACGACTATGGACCTCCCTCCCCTGTTGCAGGGCCCTTAAGCGGCCACAAGCAGGGAGAATACTAACAAACGTGAAAGAGTTGGGTTGCACACTTGTTTTTTGCATCTTCGTGAACAATGTCAAGGCATCCACACAAAGTCCATTTTGAAGAAAGCCAGCAGCCATGGAATTCCACGAAACAACGTCCCTTTGGGACATTTTGTCAAACACTTGGACTGCATCCTCTATCCGCCCACATTTGGCATACATATCTATGAGGGCATTGCCCAAAACACTATCTAGATCAAAACCCCATTTCTTTACAAAACCATGAATCTCTCTCCCATTTCGCAAAGCTACCCCATTGGCGCATGCCGTCAGAAGATTCACCACAGTTGTGGGATTGGGCACTATTCCTTGGAGCTGCATCTCATAAAAAAACCTGAAAGCTTCGTCAAAACGCCCATTCTGAACACAACCTGCAACCATGGCATTCCAGGTGACTACGCTCCGTTCAGGCATTTTGTCAAACACTTGGCGTGCAAAGTCCAAATCCCCGCATTTGGCATACATATCGACGAGGGCATTTCCCACGAAAATGTCCGAGTCGAGCTCACATCTTACAATTGAATCATGGATCTCTTTCCCTTGATCCAGATCCAATAGACCAGCGCATGCCTTTAAAACAGAGGGGAATGTGAAATAATCAGGCTTGAAACCCTCGTTCTGCATACGGCAATAAAGTTTGAGGGCTTCCTCGTAAATGCCACGGCTCACATATCCACTAATCATAGCATTCCACAAAATAATATCTCGATTTTCTATGTTATCGAAGACTAATCGTGCATCAACAGGACTCTCACAAGCGACAAACATGGTCACAAGTTTGTTAGCTAAGATCAGATTTTGATCAAGCCCACATGTTTTCATGTGGGAATAGAGTTCTTTGCCTTCTGTCATTCTTTTTGCGCGGGTGCAGGCGTGCAAGAGGGAATCATAGGCATAGGACTTAACTGGCATGCGGTTGTTTTCCATAAAACGTAAGACAGAGAGCGCTTCCTTCAATTCGCCTTCTCCACAGAAAGCGGTGATCTCTGCATTCATGTCGATGCCCTGCAGTTCCTTCTGAAGTCGAAATACCTGGGGCATACCGTGTTTGGTAGATAGATGAATGAGCTTTACACATATGAAGGCATTGTTACTGCGAGAGGCCGTGAAGCGTGCTGAAAATGCGAATGCTAATGCCATCATTGTGTTTGTGTTTGAGCTCAGAGCCCATTGGCTTCACTGGGCTTTCGAATTCTGCTCAGATTTGGGTGTCGACTCGACCTTGAGTATCGTAATAGTCAGTTTCAGATTGAAAAACAATATGTTTTTTTGAAGGCTGAACCGATTAGTTAAACCGAAAGAGCAATTTTGTGCAAGGCGGTCCTATTGGGTATAAAGTATCGTCCCAACATATTTGGATTGCTGATTGGTATTGGACTGTTTGGTTTAGGTTTAAATTTTGGGTATTTTTATTTATAAAGGTGGCAGTCTACTCTGAACCTTTAAGTGCTTGTTCACCTTAGCCTACTTTAAATCCTTTAAGTGTGCACCAAACCGGTGACGATGTTACGAATTTCAAGCAGTCGGTGGTCCTCTTCACATTCGGTTATAAAATAACGAGGTGGTATAGGTTGATGGGAGCAACCCGTATGGTTTGAATCGTACAGTCTACTTTGAATCCTCTAAGTGTGTGTCCACCTTAGTCTGCTTTGAATCCTCTAAGTGCACACTACTGGCTTGATGGTGCTTCGAATCCTCTAAGTGTGCACTATAGGCTTGATGGGGCTTCGAATCCTCTAAGTGAGCACTATAGGCTTGATGGGGGCAGCCCCTATGGTTTGAATTCTACAGTCTGCTCTGAATCCTCTAAGTGTGTGTCCACCTTAGTCTGCTTCGAATCCTCAAAGTGTGCACCAAACTGATGACAATGCTACGAATCCCAAGTCGTCGGTGGTTTTCTTCACGTCCGATTATAAAATAATGAGGTGGTATAGGCTTGTTGGGGGCAGTCCCTGTGATTTGAACCCTGCACTTGACAATTACTAAAAATGATGTGGATGTAACCAACTCCCCTATATATAATTAAACAAACATATATGGATTCCTCGTTCTCATTAATATTGGGTAAGAAGCACAAAAAATATATTATTTATCATCAATAATTTTATAATAGGGAACTGTTGACAAGTTTTGTCACATTGCTTCTGAAAGGGTAGCGAAATTTGATGATGTTGATTTTTTTGATATAGTTTTCCTTATTTTTGTTGATAGTAGTGTTATAGCAATTTTGGTCGTCATTTTTTGAATCCCCCTTGTAAATAATTGAATTTGAAAGAGCTTCGCCCATAGTATAGCAAGAAAAAGGAGCTTCGCAAACAACAAACAGGAAAAACATAGGTGCAAGCCAAATTTTCTAAGGCACAGAAAGAGCTTCGCAAGCGAAGCCCCCACAAAACTAGCTTCGGGCCGAAGTTTTGCGAAGCATACAATGTACAGTAAAATGCCAAAACAAATTCCTAAGTGTGGAAAAACACTTCGCAGAAATGCTAGGGAAGCACCTGCTTCGGCCGTCCCTTTTGGCAAACCATCCCTCAGAAAAAAAATCTACTTCGCTCAAAATTCTCCCGAAGCACCTACTTCGAGCGACTCAAGTGTGAAGCTTCTCCCTCCGAAGGTTGTTTGTCCTTGAAAATTTTCTAAGGCATGGAGGAGCTTCGCTTGAATTTTCCCCGAACGACTGTTTTTGAAACGATTCACGGCAAAGCAATTTTGTAAGTCCACTTCGACTGAATTTTGTGCGAAGCTCCCTCAGTAGAAGCCTAACTCTATGTCCAAATATTCTAAGGCAAAATTCTACTTCAGCCAAGAAAACCCCGAACAGTCATTGTGAAAGAAGGTTTGCAGCAAAGTTGTTTCTGGATGTCCCTTTGTTGTGAAGCACCAATACCAAGAAGTCTATCCCGCTTCGGCTCTCATCCATGGCGAAGTAGCTCCCCGAACTAAAATTTAGCGAAGTTCTCTAGGGCACACACCCCAAGATTGGGTATTTCTTCGAGGCAATCGAGTGGTTCATAAATGCATCTTTACTTGCCCGAAAGACCCAGGACTCAATTTCAGCAATGGAAAAGGAAAGGTCAGCCGCAGGAGGAAAACCCGATGAACCCGATAGCCACTTGAACACTACACCCAAAGATTCAGGACGAGTCAGGCAGCCCATTAATAAGAGTTTCCCCGACTAATGCGGTCGTAACTGCTAAATGTGGAAACGGATGTGAGAGCTCAGTCAGGGAAGGAGCAAAGGCAGATTTTCCAGTTTTTCGAGGGCATACTGCTAGGTTTTGCGCAATGATGGCTCATAGGGTCGGGTCCTCTATAAAAACCCATGAATTGTAATGAAAAAGGGGGGAACTTTTGCTAGAAAGCTATTGTAACTTGATTTTTGCAATTGATATTAAGAACTTTGTGCCTCATTTCTCTCTTGTATGTTGCCTTATGTGATTATTTATGCTATTCTGTTTCTTCATTTGCATACTATAATTCTGAATCTTGGATTTAGGTGTGTGATTGGGGACAGAACCCTGGAATTTCCCTAGAGGATACATAGGGGAGAAAATGCTGGGATAGTTTTCTTGTATGCTGCCTGTGGGTAGTGTTTCTGCTATATTCACTTATTTCCTAACTGCTGTAATTCTGAAATCTGGATTTAGGCGTAGGGGGGTAGGTGAATCCTGGAACTCGTCCAGAGGATACATAGGAAGGCTAGTGCGGCGTTCATTTCATTTTATTCTTCATATTTATTGTTGTTACTTCAAGCTATTAGTTAGTAATCGTGCTGCCGGTTCTTCCCCTTTTAAAACATCCATTTACATTTCTTTTTGTACCTTTTATCTCTTTCCTGCACCCTTTCTCTTTTCATCTCTTTCCTACACTCTTAGCTTAAAATCCCAAGTAGTTTAGTAAAGGAGTCGGCCTTTCTCCGGAGATTGGCACGAAGGGCATCTCTTCCCTTCGGCCTTTCAATGTTGGTCCAGGTCTAAGGCGCGTATAATTGCCAAAATCCTTTCATGTGGCAAATTTGTGACCAACAGTTTCTGGCACGCCCGGTGGGACCCGGTCAGTCTCACCTTATGAGTGGTAGTGAGAGTCGATGCTTATCTCATTACCGAACAAACTCTAGCATCTGGCGACTCTACTTAACCTAGAAATCTCAAAGTCGTTGAGACCGATACCAAAGTATCTGTGCCTTCATGCAAACAAGATATTGAGTTAGGAATAGTGGAGAAGGAATTGAGTTCTTTGAACTCGACATTGATGCTTTCAGAGAACACCCTCGGCTGATAACATCCAAACAACTATTACGAAGAGCGCCTTCGCAAGAAGCTGTATTTGATGAAGAGGGCCTGACTTCCGACAACACAGCAGCTAGTCTTCCCCATAATCCTCCTAACTCCCTCGATCATCCAAGCGCTTTCTCTTCAGTCATTCATCCACAAGGGACTTCGAGAATCCCTATATTTTTGACTCCAAGCGTAGGCATGGCACAATAGCAACAGCAGCAGTAGCAGCTGCCGCCACAACAACAACAACCCAGGTTGTTCCCAGCATGGAACTCTTTTGGACCATTAAACCTGGTGGGACAAGGACAGGTTCCACCTACTACGATGAAGAAGATTCCTACCTTCGATGGTACGGGGAAGATAGCTCTGGAACACATTCAAGACATAGTTTCTCTGGCAGAAATACACAACATCATCGAAGGAGTGATGGTGAAGCTTCTGGTTCTGTCCCTCCAAGGAAATCTCATCTATTAGTATAGATCGCTTTCTCCTGGCACCATAACAAGTTGGGACCAGTTAGCTGGACAACTGATGAGAGGTTTCAACAAGTCTACTGACCCTTCCTCCCTCTTGCATCAATTTACAAAAATTTAGAGACACTCGTAGGAGGAAATTGCAGACTTCAATGTGAGGTTCGCTCGGACTTGGCAAAGAGTACCTACTAGACTTCGGCCAACCAACGAGGCTGCAACATACTACTACCTTAGGGCCCTCAATCCAGATATCAGTGTGATGGTAAGGTATTCGAATGTGAATACTTTCCCTGAGCTCTATGAATTAGCCCAAAAAGCGAAAATGGACCTGATAGTCGTAGGAAAGCTTCCCCAAAGGATGTTGATGCCTATATTCCTAGAGTTTTCACAAACACAGTGCCTGAATGCAGCTACGTCGCAAGCCTCCATAACCCCTGTATATCCCCTCTCATCATGGAATCCTAACCCCGTTGTAACCCAAATTGTTACTCGATAAGTGCATTTCCCTGCATATTCAACGCCACAGCCTACCGTTTCTGCGTTATCGGCACCACCTCAATACCCCGCTTTGACCCCAATACCTATGATGGCTCCATTGTCGTAGGCCCCCAAAGATGAAGATATGCAAGCTAAAATATTACAAGAAGTTCAGTCTTTGAAATCTACTGTACAAACTTTGTCCAACGATATTATTATCATGAAGAAGAAACAAGCACAACAAGAATTTCTTCCAAGGAGGTCTTACCCACCGCCAGTGCTCACCAAAGATCAAGTGGTTCAACCGGGGAAGTCTTCGGCAAGAAACACTACCATCAATGAAGGAACAAACACTTCTGACCATGTGCATTGGTGTTCTACATGCAATGACCTGTATGAGGAAAACATTTGTATGTTGCATTAATATTTTGTGCGGACGCTGTCAGGAAACAACCCCAACGGGCAAGTCAACATGATAAGACAAACAAATCAGAACCTGGTCGTGGACGAAGAAGAGCAAGTTTTAGTGCTTACTAGGGAGGGAAAAATACCAATGGAAGTGGATGCAACTCAAATGGCTCCCTTGAAGGTATATACCCACCACGAAAAAGAGCAGCAACATGCTAAAGCCCCAGACAAAGTTTCAAATCCAGCGCTAGTAAAAGAGAAGACCTAGCAAATCTCCGCAGCCCCGCCTGAGGCCGAAACTAAAGAGCAGGCAAGGGAAAATCTTAAGTTCCCTTCGCTAACCAAGCGGCAAAGAGTCAAAGCCACGAAGCAATATCACACAAAGTACAAAGCTAAAAAGGAGCCCGAAGTACATACCCCCATAAGGTATAATATCGTGGATGAGCTAAAAAAGACCCCTGTCAAGATTAGTCTATATGATGCTTTACAGCTACCAAGACAGGTAGACCTGTTGCTGGAGTCTTTGAAGTCCGCAAAAGATGGGCAATCAATACCGCCTACCATAGTGCAAACTCTATCCACATCCATAACAGGAAAGACCAGGCCTCCCCCGTTTTACTTGTCATTACAAATGGAAGGTCACATTGTCCATAATTGTATGATTGATTTAGGGGGAGCAACGACGGTCATGCCTAAAGCGGTCTGCAAAGAAATAGGGATGGAGTATACAAGAAGCAGCCATGGTGTACTCCAATTGGATGGCACTCCTGTAAAGACCATTGGGGTAATCAAAGATATACCCATTCGACTGCACAAAGTGCCCCAAATTGTGGTGATACATGAAGTGGTAGTAGTAGATCTAGAACCCTATTTTAGCATATGTCTTTCGATGGAATTCACAGTGAAGCTAGGGGGATACCTGTCCATGGACTATTCACATTTAGAGGTCCCATTCAAGGGGAATAAGGTCAAGATTTACAACGAGAAACCTTCCACATTTCTTGTACAAAAAATGACCGAAGAAGAATGCAATGATCTCATCCATGCGATAACAGAAGAAATTGAACGAGTGGATTTAGTAGAGGAGTCCCTTGCACAACTAAGTTCTGAAGATGAATTTTCATTGACAAACTTTAATGCTATGATAGAGACAGAAATAGGGTGTTACACCATTGTAGAGCCAGAGAAACACATTAAGTCAGAAGATAAAGTACCTGCCCAAGGAGAATTATGGCAATTATTCTTTGATGGTGCTCGATGCAAAAATGGAGCTGGGGCAGGGATCCTTCTAGTGTCACCATCCGGAGAACAGAAAGAATATTGCTATAGATTAGTTTGGAGATGCACCAAAAATGCAGCAGAGTATGAAGCCTTATGCCTAGGACTGAAAAAGGCAAAAAAGCTAGGCATAAAACACCTCAAAAATTTTAGAGATTCAGAACTGGTATGCAATCAAGTCACCAACAAATGCATCTCCAAGAAGCATTACCTTAAAGCCTACCACAACAGAGTATGGGACCTACTTGAAAAATTTGAGTCACTCAACCCGAAGTCCATCCCACGAGAGAAAAATAGGCACGCTGATGTCTTAGCCTCCATCGCGGCTAGATATTCCCCAACCAACGACATGGTGCACAAGACGAAGGTTGTAAAAATAATTTATAGGCCCTTTGTACCGGATAGGGACATGCATTGGTAAGTTTTTGACAATGATTAACAGATCATCAATTTTTTGGTACAAGAAGCAGTCACTGTTGAAGGAAGGGACCCAAAAGATGAGGAAAATGAAGGACTGGTCCAGTTAAAAAACAACCATGTCCCTAGGGGACTGATCACTCTGGAGAGCTTGTTCAATCAAAATGATAGAGTATTTTCTCGTAGAATCAAAGTTGATGCCAGGCAGTATCAAGATTTAGAACTCAAAATTGGGAAGGTGATAAAATTTGGAACAGAATGTACCATGGCTGAGTTGGAACAAATTCGGTCTTTATGCATAAAGTATCAAGATATAGTAGCCTGGTCTTACCAAGACCTAAAGGGCTATGACCAAAGGTTGGTTCAACACACCATCGAGCTATAAGAAGGGGTAAAACCCTTCAAACAAAGGCAAAGGCCGATCAACCCAAATATCGAAGCTCTGATGAAAGTTGAACTTATGAAAATGCTTGAAGCAAAGATCATCTATCCCATAAAGCATTCTTCTTGGGTGGCAAACTTGGTTCCTGTCAAGAAGAAAAATGGGGATATTTGGCTGTGTGGACTTACACAACTTAAATCAAGCTTTGCTCAAAGACCACTACCCCCTCCCATATATTGATCAAATATTGCACTTAGTAGCTGGAGCCCAGCGTTTCTCCCTACTCGATGGTTTTTCAGGGTATAACCAGATTTGGGTTAGAGATGAAGACCAGCACAAAACAACCTTTACTACTAAGTGGGGGACATTCGCTTACCAGCGAATGTCTTTTGGCCTTTCGAACGCAGGAGCTACCTTCCAGAGAGCTATGGACTTAGCATTTGGAAAACTGTTGAACAAGGTTATTGTCATCTACTTGGATGACATGATCGTATTTTCCCAAAAAAGAGAGGATCATCCCTCGCACCTGCATCAAATATTTGAAAAATGTCGAGAATTTGGCATCTCAATCAATCCAAAGAAGTCCATATTTGCAGTGAATGAAGGAAAACTGTTGGGACATCTTATATCGAAAAAGGGGCTCGCGATAGACCCTGACAGAGTTGGGGCTCTCCTAAAACTTCTATTACTAATGAATAAGAAGGGGCTACAGTCCTTTGGGAAAATTAATTTCGTGAGGAAGTTTGTACCAGACTTCTCTCAAATCATCAAGCCGACGTCCCAAATTTTAAAGAAAGCTGTCGAATTTGTCTGGACTAATGAAAGAAGGGAAGCATTTAAAGAAATCAAGACCCGAATCGCTCAGGCATCCATCCTGACTAACCTTGACTACAGTAGGGATTTCATCCTATATGTTGTAGGAGAACCCAAAAGTTATACCGCAATCTTGATGCAAAAATGAGAAGATGATGAAGAGTGCCCCATTGCGTTTCTAAGCCAGGTAATACATCCCCACGAGGAGAAATATAACTTCATAGAAAGACATGTGCATGTTTTCATGAAATATCTAAGGAAATTCAAATATTTTGTCTCCCAAAGTTGGGTTACAGTGTTCGTCATCCATCCTAATGTACGCAACTTCATTATCCAAGGAGAATTGGGTAGCAAAAGGGCTGGTTGGGTCAAAAAAATATAGGAATTTGACATTGAAATCAGACCCACAAAGTTGGTTCGCGGTCGCATTCTATGCCAGGAGCTCGCGAAGAGTGTAGCAGCCGAAGTAACAGCTTGTCAGTGGGATGACTTGGTGACAGAAGAGAGCTTCGCAAACCGAGATGAGGATGAAAAATATTGGGTCAATGAAATAGTAGAATATTTCAGCACTGGGATATGTCCTTCACATTTAAATGCTTCGCAACAAATACACTTCAAGCTAAAGGCCCTTCGCTATGTCTTACGCCCCGAGGGCCTATTCTATAGAATATCGATGGCGTTCTTCTGAAGTGTATAAGGGAGGGTGATAAGAAATGGGTCCTTAGTGAATTCCACTCAAGTTTATCAAGGGGCCACTCTGCAGGAAGGACAACTATTTTAAATATAATCAGGACGGGCTACTACTGGCCCTCGCTCTTTATCGATGCCTTCACGGTTTGCAGAAAGTGCGAATAGTGTCAGAAGTTTACCGAGTGAATCAAAAATGCTCCCATGCCCCTCCAACCAATACAAGTGGAAGCACCATTTCAACAGTGGGTATTGGACTTCATAGGGGTCATCTCGCCTAACTCTTCTATAGGACATAAATTCATCTTGACCGCAACCGATTACTTCACTAGATGGGCCAAAGCAGTGCCTACCAAACAAGCTGATCAAGAAACGGTAGTCACTTTCCTAGAAGGCTTGATCACCCGGTTCGACATCCCCGAAGCAATAGTAACGAATAATGGCCCTAGATTCATAGGCGCCAGAATTAATGAATTCACCTATAAATATGGGATATACCGCAAGGTCAACTCCAATTACTATCCACAAGGTAACGGATTAGCAGAGTCAACAAATAAGACCCTGTTGAAGTTGTTGAGAAAGTTCATAAACAAAAACAAAAGGACTTGGCATCTTCTCTTAGATCAAGCCTTATGGGCCGATCGAATATCCATCAAAAAGTTGATCAAAACCTCCCCATACGCCCTAGTATATGGTAAGGAGGCTATCCTGCCAATTCATATAGAGATCCATGCATTAAAAATATTGAGAGACGAGGAAGCCGAATCCGGTCCTATGGGGGTGAGGCTGACCCAATTGTTGCAGTTAGAGGAAGACCGGGATAAAGCATATCAGAACTTTGCGAAGCATACCCAAATTACTCAGGACTGGTTTAGGAAGAAGTCTTCTATCTGAACATTCAAAGTAGGAGACTTGGTGTGGAAATGGGACTCGTGGAAGGTTAAGCCTGGCAATCATGATAAAATGGATGCATTCTGAGAAGGGTTGTTCGAGACCGCCAAAGTAAACTCGGCCAAATCCTTCATCCTTAAGAACGCAGCTGGTCAAACTCTGCCCATTCCCGTGAATGGTCTTCACCTGAAGACCTTTTATCATTGAAAGTCTTCTCTCTAAAAAAAACAAAAAAAAATCTCTTACTCTTGTATATAATGTGTTTATACTTGTACAAACTTTTTTTAAAAGGCCTTAGATCTAAACATGTAGTTAGAGGTAGATTGTATTTTCATGTCGTCGTAACAATAAAATTTATGCCGCATGACTAATGTTTAGCCCAGTTGAACCAAAGGTAAAGTCTCCTTCGGAGTTTTTTCGCATGAAGCAACCGACGTGAGCCGGTTCGCTGCGAAGCACCTTTAAGGAGAAATGTGAAGGAGGCCAGAATACAATATGTCGTCAACAAGAAACAAGAGAAACACTTCTCCAAAAAAATACAAAGGCATAAAAGACGCTTCGCAAAAAATAGCTGTGCGAAGCACATTCAAAGGGGAAGTCTTGCGAATCATTTTCGGGACGAGCGTGCTTCATCTCGAAGAGGTTCTAAGTCCCCCTTCGGGGATAATCTTACGTGAAGCATCCAATAAGACAACTTTGGGTCCAAAGCATAAAAGACAAAAAAATCAAAGGTTCATTGCAAAGGGTTTTCCACCGTAGTCGTAGGAGCAATTAAAGCATGCCTTAAAATGTTTTCCAACTACATTCTAGGAAACTGTCCAAGACGTGCAGGTTTAATGCAAAGGTGGCAGAGTACATTCCAAGAGAATTTCATTATGATTAAAAGTTGTGCCCAAGTACGAGGTGGTAGGGGGATTAGATATTCAAATTCGGGCCAGGTTTTCAAAGTACATTGTCCCGCGTGCACCCTCGTCGCAAAACCAATAGAAAAACAAGGCAATCCCTTCCCCCTATTTTTTATTTTAATTTTGGTAGTTGCAATAAATGATGGTGGTTGTAACCTTCGGCTATAAAGCTAGAGTTACACCAAGGAAAAGGTTATTCACCCGTGTATGAGCATGACTGTGATAAATTTGACCAAGAACTTTGCATCTATTTTCCATTCTCTATTTTTTGAAATTCTGCTCTTGAAAAACTCGATGGGGAAGAAGAACTCCAAGGAAAAGGGGAAGGAACCTGAAGTAGTGACTCCAGAGAAGACCAAGAAGGGAAAGGAAGAAAAGAAACATAGGCCCAAAAAGGTTGACCTGAACTTGCGCCTTGAGAAGCAGCCCATAGAAGAAGGGGAGGAATCAGAGGATGAGCAACTTCCAAAACCTCCCATTGATGGGTGGGAGAAGATAAGAGACACCGAACTTTCAAAAAGCATCGCAGAACTACGATACACTATCGACTACATGAAGAGTCGATTATCTATAGAAAATAATACGGTTGTCGCATACTAATCATAGATATACTGGTATCTGACTCCACCAACTCACCACTATCCTGAATTAATCTGCACGATAGCCCAAAATTACCAGCCGTCCACCAGACAAGTTCTGGACGCTGCAGGTAATAAGTTATTTTCAATTTTTAAGGAAGATATGCAAGTAGCTTTTGCTCCTTTGCAAGGGCCACCCAAGGGGTATTTAGTGCACAATGTTCTATTGAATGAACAAATGGATAGATTTAATGCCTCCAGCCACATTGTGAAATTTTTCAAAGAAAGTCTTAAGGATGGGCTACCTTTAGACAAGCTACCCTAGATGCCTCGTCTTCTGCAAGACTTCAAGAGCACATATATCTTTTCCATTATTGCATGGGTTGCGGGTCTGTCTACAGAAGTCGACGTTTATCTCTAGAAAGTGTCCCTGGCCGAATGCATTTCTCGAGGAGAGTTCTACGCTCCAGACCCCTCAAGGCCAAACATGAACCCGATTTTCTTTGACGAGGCAGAATGGGTAGCGCGGACCTTGCACATACGGCTGGTGAGTTTGAAGAATGTCGGGACAGGCCAATATTTTGGGCCATGCTCTTTCCTAATCTGGCTCTTTTTCTGTCACACCCATAGGCATTTTCCTCATATTTCCATTACTTAGAGTGGCAAATACAGAGCCCCGATGTCGGTGTACCAGTGGACTCCTCTCCTAACCAGGACGGGGTCATATTATGTGTTTAATCAATAAATTTTAGGACCTGATCTTCAGCTACTGCAGGGTTCTTGCCCTCGAGTGCCCGTGGACCTTAGGGACAAAGTGGTCAATGAGCGAAAAGGGGATGTTTTTCAATTGACTCAGGGCCTTGTCATTCGTCTGTTTGGATTCACAGGGAAACCCTTCATTTTGCCTGTATATCCTTTTGAATATTAGTTCGCTTTATAGGACACTCACCAGAGTGACATGATGAATGTAGTTTATGACCATGGCCAAAAGTGGGCTCGACTTGCAATTTCCCTTTCAAAATGGGGGTCGTAGAGGTCTTCGCCATGAAACAACATGCATTTTTAGATGATAAACTTGCTGACTTCGGGTTGCTACAACTTCCACAACGATGGTGCTATGACCCCTTGGGGGTGATGAGAGATCATTTGAGGTTTAAAAAAATTCATATTTGTTCTCAACCAAATATAATAAAGCAGAGGAATAATCCTACCGACAGAGATTTAGAGTGGCACTTGGAAAGAATGAAGACATTGCCACCATGGCATGAATTCTACACTATGGAAGTTGAATATGATACTGCTAGACACCCTTTCCTGAGCTTAGACACTACTTTCTGGATAAGAATGAAGGACGATTTGAGAGGGGAGATAAAGAATTGGTGTGAGCCACAACTCAAATAATGGTGGCTAATGAGAGTCCATCGATGTAAGAAAAAATCATACAAAATCTTGGATATGGATAAATATTTTGTCATTTATTATGAAGCGAATGTCGGATCATGGCAACCCCTCGTGTTTGTTTATTTTATTCCTCCTAGTCCCCCAGGTTTGGGCGATAGCCCCAGGAGAGTGACCGATGATTCTGAACAAGAAGAGGAAGATGAAGTTGTAGTAACATCTCAGGAGCCGCTCAAGGAGCCTGTGGGAGGTTCCGAAGTTGAGGTCGAAAGGCCATCACAACAACAAGGAAAAGAGGATGCAAAGAAAAGAAAGAGACCTGGACAGGTCCAAATTCCTCCTCCTCACCCGAAGTGGCCCAGCACCAAACCCTCCAGTGCTTCTAATGAACAATTTGCAGCGGGCTCAGCGAAAGCCAATGCAAAAAAAATAGCATCTCAACATACTAAGGGAAGTGTTGAAATAAATGCCATTGATGTAGAGGAATTCCTATAGGACGCGGGAGATGTTGGAGAAAGGGTCAAAAATGTTGAAAATATAGGAACTGTGGGAAGCAGCGAACCCAATACATAGGAATTTGCCATTTTTTCTCTGCCATTAGAGCATGCAGGTACACATTCTTCTTCTCCTGCTCCCGTTTCCCAAATTGGATCAACTCTAGTCCCGATCGAAGGTCCCTCTGAGCCTTCTCTAGAAGTTTCTTATCTAGTTGCATAGTCACCCCAACATGAAGTTTCTATAGCTATTACGAATATGTCGCATGGTTTCACCGGTCCCGTAGGTGTTTCTGCCCAATCTGATTCATAAGGCTGGGACGTGTTTGCAGCCATCGCTACGCTCACCCATACCACCATCCCGTTGGTACTTGGCCAGACTAAAGGCAAAACTTTATACCTAAATCTCGACCCCCACCTCACATCCACACATACCATAGCTTTACCATCCACTACACCCACCATTGAGCCCATTGGTGACACATCACCGATTCAGTCTTTGTACCTGTTTACCCCTTCGGCTGTTAACCCAACCTTATTAGAAAATGAATTAACCATGATCAAGGAGAGCCCTCTAGCGAAGAAGTTGATCCGAGCCCGCCAAAATACTGATAATGTACTCAAGGAGGAGAGGAGAAATAGGGGGCGTTCATTGGCAAGACAAGAGAAGTGCGTGGTCATTGATTTGAAGAATGGAAAATTGCACAAGGTCAAGAAGATTCCCAAGGTTCAAAAACTGTTGGACGAAATGACCTTTGTAGATTATGAGTATCAGGAGAAGGTCAAGGACCTGGAACATATAGACATTGATAATGAATCAGAATCAATGCATGTGAGAATAGAGACCTTCCACACACATGGCCAAATCGCCAACCAACACCGTTGTGAGGTGGAAAATGCCAATGTCAAGCTGGAGGAGGATCTAGCTAGGATACGCTCTCAGTTGGAGGATGCTTTGAGGCAATCTGAGCAATTAAAGGATGAAAGGGATGCCTTAAAACAACATATAGAACAACTACAAAGTAAAGTAGGAGATCATAGCAAGACCCAGGTCGAGGCTGAATTGAAGGCCAAGGAGTTTGAGGACCGGATCTTGCAGATGCAACTGCAGTTTTACGAAAATGAGAGCTTGGAACTATTCGACAGGAACAGGATTAAGGATATCCGCTCTCATTTGCTCAAGAATTTCAGATCTTGAGCCTCTAGTGCCCTCTCAATATTGTCATATATTACAAAAGCCCAGAACGTTTCTTCTCAAAATGGGCCAATAGTCGACGAAATTATCCAAGAGATTAGAAGTTGGCTCGGCTTAGCTTTTGAAGTGTAGAGCATAAAATACCAACACTTGCAAGTCGCAGCTATGAGTCGGATGGCCCGAGATTGGTCCACCGCCCAGGCCACGGTCCGCGCCTTCTTCTCCAAGGTGAGAAAGGCACAGAAGGTGAAGCAACTTCTGATATATTTGAACAAGAGCAACGTACCTCTCTGAGGTATTTTCAAAATCTTTCAAAACTGGGTTTCTCGAGTTTCACTGACGATGACGGGAACCTTTTGACAAAAGAATAATTGAAACCTGCCTAGCTTAGATTTGAGAGCGATGTCTTTGAGATTGATTAGTGGAAAGAGCCAGTTACGAAAGGCCAAATCACATATTTTATTTTGAGATATTGTAGGATCGCGATGTGCTTAAATGACTTGAGCACTAGGGTCAAATCTACTGACATTGGATAGATTGACAGGTTTCATGTCCTGGTTAAGAAATTGCAAGACCGAGAGCCTTTCCAAAAAGGTGCGTGGTCTCATATTTGTCGAACCATGGATAGGATCCATGACCACCTTCCACCATCGCCATTGGAGCAAATACCTGGCGAAGAAGATGGAAAAGAAACAGAAGTAGTTGATGAGGTGCCCCTATAATAAGAAAATCAAAGAGGAGAAGGGTCTGGAGGTGACTCTGGCCCAATAGATGAAAGCTAGAGGGTTCTCACACCGAGGCGAGCTCGTTGCCCCGTGAGCCACCAAGAATGTTGACAAGTTTTGTCACATTGCTTCTGAAGGGGTAGCAAAATTTGATGATGTTGGTTTTCTTGATATAGTTTTCCTTATTTTTGTTGATAGTAGTGTTACAACAATTTTGGCCGTAATTTTTTGAATCCCCCTTGTAAATAACTAAATTTGAAAGAGCTTCGCCCACATTATAGCAAGAAAAAAGGAGCTTCACAAATAGCAGACAGGAAAAACATAGGTGCAAGCCAAATTTTCTAAGGCACAGAAAGAGCTTCGCAAGCAAAGCTCCCACAAAACTAGCTTCGGGCTGAAGTTTTGCGAAGCATATAATGTACAGTAAAATGCCAAAACAAATTCCTAAGTGTGGAAAAAAACTTCGTAGAAATACTAGTGAAGCACCTACTTCGGCCATCCCTTTTGGTGAACCATCCCTTAGAAAAAAATATACTTCGCTCAAAATCCTCCCGAAGCACCTACTTCGAGCGACTCAAGTGCGAAGTGTAGCACCCTAAAATTGGCACAGTAAAATTATAAAATTTACATTCACCTTAGTAAATAATTTTAAAATCAAATTTAACCTCCCAAACCGCCCGTTAACCGTCGGGTATTCCGTTTCCCCCTTTTTCGTGCCAATTTTAGAGGTTGTTTTGACAGTTTGACGATATCGTCGCCGATCAGACGATATCGCCCCAGATTTGACGATTTCTTCTAGACTAGGACGTCCAGACAATCTTGTCGCAAAACTGAATTTGCATAGTTGGAATCTGTTCCAACGGGTCTCCAATCTGGGCAGAAGCGTGTCTACGCCGTTGGGACCCTCCCCCGTTGGAGATCTCCCAAATTGGGATGATCTTCAACCTCCTACCTATTTCCTCTAAGCCTATTTAATCTCTAAGATTTTCCCTCCCCAACCCCTGGCTGAAATGTTTTGCAAAGTGAATCCCTCTACATTAGAACATCCTAATCTTGCATTTGCACTAGCTCCACATCGATTTTATTGCAGGTACATCATTGTTTTTTAGCCGGAGCCAGCATCCATCGTCGTCGATGAACCTGTTCAGATCGGAGGCGATCCTGTCGAATGCGAGATGATTTCGTACTGATGCGAGACGATCTCGACTGCAGCCCACATCGAGGCAATCAGTGCCTGGAGTTTGCTTTTCTCAACTCTGTTTCTGTCATTTTATTCTATAAATTAGATTATTTATTCAGTTTTTATGTTATTTTTGCATTTGGAGTTCACCCATTTAGCTTAAATTGCATGCTAAGTTCATGATCTGTTATTAAAGTACAGTAATTGGCTTTAAATTTTGTTCTTAAATATTGTTCAAGTATTCATATTGCTATTTGGTGTAATTTGCCTCCGTTAGCACAATAGAATTTCTTGTATTTTGCATCTATTTTCTGTCTTGCAGGTCTCTGGCGAATTCGTTAGATCTCAGACGATTCTGTCAGTTTCAGATGATTCTGTCAAATTGCAGGCGATTCTGTCAGATTACAGGCGATCCAGACTACTTCAAACGTCAGAATATTTTGTAGACATCCGGATCAGGTATTTTTCATTATCATTCTGTAAAATTCTCCGTTTTCTGTTTTCAAATTTGTTTGCTGTATTCATGAAAGTTGCATTTTCATGTAGTTTTAATTTAGATTCATCCGGCCAAACCTAGGATATGAATGCTTAAGGTTAAAACGAACTCATCAAACACATTCCAAAACCTAGGCGTGGAAACTGCCCTTAAATGTTTCCTGGTGAACCCACCATCCATCAAAAAATCACCAAAATACACCTCCCTTGAGAGGCGGGACCTTCGCAAAGTCCTCTCAGTCCGAGGTATCACGACATCCTTTTCCCATCCTCCTTCCGGGCGCGGATCCTATAGCCTGAAGGTAGGGATGCAAAAAATTTGGAGCGATACATTTTGGTAAACCCGACGTGAATGCATCATAACCTTTTGAAAACAAAAACATTAACAAAAACAAAAAAACAAAAAAAAATTAGAACAACTAAAACTTAGATGCATTTTAAAACATTTAAAGTTTAAAGTCATGTTTAGATGGTAGCTCCTAAAAAGAGGTTAGTAGTTACTATAAACGTAGAAAATCAATTGGCAGCTATAGAAGTTAATTCTGTCCTTAATATCCCTAAAACAAGTAGAAATCAATTCCTATGGAACGAACTTGATAGGAGACTTAGTCTCATCTCATCTAGGTCCACACAACTTAAACAGATTAAGAGGCTAGTCTTGGATAGAATCCTGGATCCTCATCAATTAGTTTTTTATCATGAACTTCAGAGAGCCTGCCATAGATGGTTAGCCTATAGGAGAGCTTTAGTATCTTCAGAATTATTCACCTTCAAGGAATACCTCGAGAATGCAGCCATTGTGCACCAATTCCTAAGCCTTGTAGAAGACCAAGAGGTTGTTCTTACAGATAGAGAAATATGGAATAGAGTTCCTCGTGCTGTGTTATATCGAGAGTATTGCCACGAGCTTTACTTCTATCAACCAACATCTGAGATAGATAATATTACCATAGCCCTTTTCATCAAATTTCTAAAAGAAAACTTTCAATTTGAAGAAGAACATTTCATGACCCCTGAACAACTCGAACCTATTAATGATATTCATAAGTTATTCATAGAAAAATAGCTCATTTACTTTCAGTCTTATTATTGCGTGCATCTATTGTTTTATTTGCTGTCTTTATTGTATTATTTCCAAAATTTAAAGAAAAACTAAAAAAAAATTAAAAATAAAAAAACTTAGCAAAAACTTAAACATTTCATTTTCAAATATTATAGTAGGTATATAGTAAATATATACCTCTTAATTTGTTGCATATATATATATAAATATATATATATATATATATATATATATATTTTCTGAAATCAAAACTTAGCACCATGCCTAAACTTAGGAATGGCAAAGAAACTTTAGGGGAAGGAGAAGATTGGTTACAAGATACAACTGAAAACCCAAATGTCATTCTTGGAGATTCAAATCCGGAAGGAGAAACTCTAGGTCAATCAGATGAAGACTTAGGGGAAGATAAAGAACAAGAAGCAAATGTTAAAGAGGATGGATCCTCATCCCCTAGAGTAGCTCAAAATGGAGCTATTGCCTTTGACAATGCAGAGCATTTCAAGAGATTTCTCATGGAAAACATTGATGACCTTAATGTGGCAATTCACCTTGATAAAGGGCAAATTAGTAAAACTCAAGCAGCCATGGAATATATGTGCAATATGCAGACTAATCCCTTGTCTTTCATTGATCAAGAAAGTGACAAGGGTGGACCATCCAATGCGGATATGGTCACTATAGCCCAAAGCATGTCAAAACAACAGGTTACCCAACCTCCTAAGGAACCTGTTACTCAACCTAAAATCACTCCCGCACAAAAGAAAATTCCCTTCACTACTTTGTTCCGCCAAACTATTGAGCAAAATGCTTTAAGTAAACAGAAACCTAAAACTAAGCCAAATACAAACTTTCAACAATCTGGAATACAACATAATACAGCTTCAAAATTCCTCCATAATACTTTTCCTACCAATACTTTACACAACAGTAACATGGCATCTAACCTGCATGTTCCTCCATCATATGCCCATAACACTTATGGCAATGCCCTACCAAACCAATATGGGGGGAAAACTAGTAATTTGGAAGCTATGGTGAAACAATTGGCTTCATGTATGGACCAAATAGATCCCTACCGTCCCTCGTATAATTATCGAGAGATTTTTAGTCAACCTTTGGATCCCATAGTTGTAGCTCAACCATATCCTAAACATTTTCCCATGCCTATTCTGCCTATATATAAAGGAACCGAAGATCCCATAGAGCATCTTCGCATGTTTAGGATAGCATGTCATGACATATCACATGACGACTTGCTATTACTAAAAATGTTCCCCAAAAGTTTAAGTGGAATGGCATTAGAGTGGTACTATCAATTGCCCACTCATTCTTTAAGAAACTTCGAAGAAACAGTTGAATCATTTGTCCATCAATTTAGTGCCTACATCGAGAGGCATGTAACTATTAAAGACCTATACAATTTAAAACAAGATAAGGATGAATGCTTTGCCGATTTATTAGCTAGATGGAGGCAATTGATAGGAAAACTGCACTTTGTGCTACCCTATAGGGAAATGTTAGACATCTTCATCAACAATTTACAAGAACAACTTTCTTATGAGCTATCAATAGCTACTTTGACTACCTTCGATCAAGCTATAGATTTAGCTCGAAGAGTAGAAGACGCCCTCATTAGGAGAGGCCAATTTAGGAAGAAGGATGACGAGAAAACATCCAGAAATCAATATAAAAACAAACAGGTTATCGATGACGGAGTCACTAACAGCAGAAATGTTGCTAATATCAATGCAACGAAGACAACAAAAAAATTCATATTGAAACCTCCTGACAAGCCTCCTCGAGAATTCACTAGATTAAACCAACCTTTGTCAACTATTTTACCTCAATTACTCGAAAGAGGTTTGATCCAATTACCCGCTATCCGGGAACCTGACCCAAGTATACCCGGATATAGAGCTGATTTGCACTGTGATTTCCATAGAGGACCTGGACATTCTACCAATGCTTGTAAGATATTGAAACATAAAATACAAGATTTGATTGACAATAATGAAATGGAAGTGCAAGCCTTCCAACCTAAACAAAACCCTCCTAATAATACTCAAAAGACCATTCCCAAAAATCAAAATCAAAATGCCAATCAAACTTTAGACATATTTCAACACCCTTTACCAAGACATGGTAA
Organism: Wollemia nobilis; assembly: GCA_028583015.1. Classification (NCBI taxonomy): domain Eukaryota; kingdom Viridiplantae; phylum Streptophyta; class Pinopsida; order Araucariales; family Araucariaceae; genus Wollemia; species Wollemia nobilis. The sequence goes on along the minus strand of JAQPPZ010001004.1, from coordinate 1,598,369 downwards.
AGAGGTGGCCAATAAAATCGAACATCATAATGTTCCCCCTCCTACCCGATATGTAGGAACCATTAGCGGACAATTACCTGTTCAGGATTCTCAAATATTTGACACGACCTTATCCCTAGTTACAACCAGGCCCTTACATAATTTTCAAACTTCTGATTCTAGTGATATAGAATCAGATAGTGAAAGTGAACTAGACATTACTTCAAACCAATCGAATAGTTCTGAAAACAAATTAGATCCTATTCAACCTGTCACAGATGCTATGGTTCCAGAAGAACCATTTCCTAGAAGAGTCACTACTCGACCTTCTTCTACTATAGTCCTTCCTTATGAACAAGCCATAAATTCTCAACCGAGACCAGTTCAACGTCATCACTATAACATCGTAGGTACCATTGGAGTCGTTACTCGACAACAAGCTCAAAATTCCCAACAAGAATCAAACCAGAATGATGGATCAGCTCCATTCGTTCTGAAAAACCCTAATAAAGGGAATCTTGCTTCTAATGCTCAACCTAAACCCCCTTACAGTATTAACGAACAATTGTCCAACACTACGGCCAGAATTTCCCTCTTAGATTTATTGAGATCCTCTCCCACCCATAGGGATGAGTTGATGCTTACATTGAGCCAAATGATGGTGCCTCAAAACATTCAACCTAAAGCTATGGCCAATACTATCATCACTCGAGAGATTGATTGTATTGATTTTCGAGATAAAGATATCCCACAACACAGTTTACGTAAGGACAATCCCTTATACATTACTGCTTTAATCGGGGATGTGGCTGTCAAACGAGTTTTGATTGATAATGGCTCATCTCTAAACATTTGCACCTTTGACTTCTACCAACGATTTGGCTTTAGAAGTGATGAAATGAAGAAAACTGATATGATCATCAAAGCTTTTAATGACGAAACACAAGAAATGTGTGGAGTTATCACCCTCCCATTGCAAGTTGGTCCTAGAACCCTAGAAACAACCGTGTTCATTGTACATTGCCCAGCATCGTACAATATACTTTTGGGTCGCCCTTGGATCAACGCCATGCGAGCGGTCCCATCAAATTTACACCAATGTGTTAAATTTGAGTTTAAAAATCAGTTGATCACTATTCATGGTGACCCTAGACCTTTTGATATGTGTGCTTTGGCAAAACCAGTTGGAGTGCAATTTTTCCCAGCTCTGTCATCCACACATCCTAGTTCTTATTTTTCATCTAAAACTGTGAAACATAAACCCATAACTTCACCGAGTTCCCCTCCATTAACTTCATCCTCCTATATAGATCAACAACCCTCTAAACAAATTACTTTAGAACCTCAAAAAGATTTCAAATCTACAACCAATTCTTCAACTACTACCCCTACAAATTCAAAACCTCTAGACACATCTATCATCCCTTCCACATCTCAAGACATAGGTAATAAACCTTCTACATCTTATACCCTTTCTGATGAACTATTACCAGATTTATCTACAACATTAATATCAGAAAAAATGAATGCTTTCATGCAAGATTCGAACCTTTTAAATAAATTGCCGCCATATCCTCGTACTTTGGGCCTCCCACAACCTATGGGAAGTACTTACCAAGTCGGGAGTTGTGCCTTCATTTATAAAGGATATGACTGGGGAAGAATACCTCGGAATATCAAAACTCACCATGAGGGATACGCTCGGTGTTATTTTACCAATGATTATATTAAAGCTAAACCCATGATGCTTAAAATGGGATATGAAGGGAAAGGCTTAGGACCTTTCCAAAATGGCATGAAAGAACCTTTCGAGGTAGAACCGTGGCCTGCCTGCTGTGGTGTGGGCCTATTTCCTAGTAAGGGACAACCCTTTCCTTTTGAAGAGGATGATCACCTCATATGCTATCAAGATTATTTGGATAGGCATGTTGATTTGCCTCTTAATAATCAGTCATTTTCATGCAACATGCTATCCATAGCATACCCTGAAATGATAGCTGACCTCGATGAAGAGTTGGAAGGAGATATCTTCCATGATGTCTCTGTTGAAGAGATGTTACATAATGGGTTTTATTTTGATGGTTCTATACCAACTATAGCCCAACTTGAGGCCACCGATCCTCGAATGAATTATCTAAATTAACCTTACAAGAATTACAAGAATTGGGCGTTTCACCCGCCCCACCTAATTTTGAAAGAGATCTACACATGGAGGTAGAAAATGTCATTAAAATTAACATTGGAACTGAGGACAATCCTCACATAATCAATATTGGAGCAGAACTAAGTCCAGAAAAACAAGAACAATCATTGCATTCCTTAAAGAGTATGAAGATGTCTTCGCTTGGACATACGAAGATATGCCAGGTCTAGACCCTTCCGTAGTCATGCATCATCTAGTGGTCCATCCGGATGCTAAACCGGTTAAACAAAAACTTAGAAAAATGCATCCCAAAGTGGCTTTGCTAGTCAAAGGGGAGTTAGAAAAACTCCTGAATGTTATCTTTATACAAGCTATTGATTATGCTGAATGGATCTCAAATGTAGTTCCAGATAACCAAGAAAGAAGCTACCAAAGTTAGAGTTTGCACCGATTTTAGAGATATCAACGCTGCATGCCCTAAAGATGACTTTCCTCTTCCAAACATGGATCAAATTATTGACTTTACTGTCGAAAGTTGGATGATGTCCTTAATGGACGGATTCTCCGATTATAATCAAATTCGGATAGCTCCTGAAGACCAGGCTAAAACAACCTTTATTACCCCCTGGGGTACCTTTTGCTGGAAAGTGATGCCATTTGGCTTAAAGAATGCCGGTGCAACTTACCAACGAGCTATGACCTACATTTTTCATGATATGATGCATGATATCCTACATGATTATGTAGATGATATTATAGCTCGCTCTCTTATTGAAGATCATCATTTGGATGATTTGCGAAAAGTCTTTAATCGATTACGAGAATATCTCATTCGATTAAATCCAAAAAAATGTATATTCGGAGTTAAGTCCGGAAAACTATTGGGGGTTTTAGTTTCTTTACGTGGTATCGAAATTGACCCTCTCAAAATTGCGGCTATCACCGATATGCCCACACCTACTAATATATCTGAATTACGAAGTTTACAAGGTAAACTTCAAGCTATCCGTCGCTTCATTGATAAGCTGGCGGACAAAACTGGTCCTTTTCTCAAACTTCTTAAGAAGGATGTCCCTTTCAATTGGGACACAGAATGTAGAGAAGCTTTTGAACTTCTCAAACAATATCTCCTTAACCCACCGGTGCTTTCACCGCCTAAATCTGATCGCCCATTTCTCCTCTATATTTCTGCTTTAGATTCTGCCTTAGGAGCTATGTTAGCTCAACTCGATGATGAAAAATGAGAACGTGCTAATTATTATATTAGCCAAACCTTCATCAGTTATGAAACCCGCTATACAGCATTAGAGAAGTTATGTCTAGCAGTCGTTTTTGCTATGCAAAAATTACGACATTATATGCATAGTCAAAAAATGTATGTCATCGCTAAATACGATCCCTTAAGGTATCTCATGAGTCGACCTTATTTATCGGGTCGCACAGCCAAGTGGGTTCTTGCTCTAAGCGAGTTTGATCTCACATTTATAGGACAGAAGTCTGTTAAGGGTCAAATCATAGCAGATCAATTAGCTGCTGCACCCTTAGAGTCTACTCATCCCCTCATTATCGAGTTTCTCGATGAATGCCTTCAATTAGAGGCAGACCTTGTTGAACAATGGTCCTTATACTTTGATGGAGCCCGATGCATGAGTGGGGTTGGTGCGGGTATTATTTTAATATCTCCGCAAAAACATCTTATTCCTCTGTCCTTCAAACCGACCTTTGCTTGCACCAACAATACTGCTGAGTATGAAGCTCTAATCCTTGGATTACGAGCTGCTCTAGCACTAAAAATTAAAAACCTCTTAGTCTTTGGGGATTCCCAATTAGTTATAAACCAAATTAATGAAGTTTATCAAACCAGAGATGATAAACTTCGCCCATATAAGGCCTATGTTTTACAACTAATGTCCTTGTTTGATCAAGTCACCTTGGAAGCCATTCCTCAAACTAGCAACCGTGCAGCTGATGCCATGGCCGCAGCTGCATCTCTCCTGCCCTTGGAGTTAGACGACGAATATGCCACTATCATTATTCGTCGGCTCTAGGAACCCGCTTCAACTAAGTCATGCTTAGAGCCTTTGGATGTGTTTCTAATCAATGAAACTACTCCTGAACCTTGGTATACTGACATATTTGATTTTCTCCAAAATGGGACTTTCCTTGCTAATTCTAATAGAAACCAGCATCGGTTATTACGTCGACGAGCAAGTCGCTTTGTAATAATTGGCAATACTTTATATAGGAGATCTTTTGAAGGTATCCTATTAAGATGCTTAAATTTAGAAGAGTCTAAATCAGCCTTGAGTGAAGCCCACGATGGATCTTGTGGAGGACACTTTAGTGGTAGTGTCATTGCTAAAAAGCTCCTCCGGATAGGATACTTTTGGCCTACCATGGAAACGGATGCACATAAGTATGTGCACCATTGTGACAAGTGTCAAAAACATGCTGACCTTGTCCATGCGCCTGCACAAGAGTTGCAGGCTATTTCATCTCCTTGGCCCTTTTCTAAATGGGGCTTGGATATTATTGGTAAAATCAATCCTGTGTCATCTGATGGACACAAGTTCATCATAATTGCCACTGAGTATTTCACGAAGTGGGTCGAAGCTATGCCTTTAGCTTCCTGCACTGGCACACAAGTTTCTAAATTTATTTTTAATCAAATTATTTACAGGTTCAAAATTCCTGCCAACCTCATCTCTAACAATGGAACTCCTTTCAAAAATAAAGATGTTAAAAAATTATGTCAAAAATATAAGATTCAACATCGCTCGTCCACCCCCTATTATCCTCAGGGTAATGGTCAAGCAGAAGCATCTAACAAAACTTTAATCAAAATTCTCAAAATATTAGTCAATAAAACTGGCCATGACTGGCATATTCAATTATATCCAGCCTTGTGGGCTTATCGAACTAGTGTTCGAACCCCGACGGGCACTTCACCATTTGTTTTGGTATATGGTGCTGAAGCAGTTTTTCCATTTGAATTGGAAGTTCCTTCTTTGGCTCTGCTACTTCAAGATACCGAAGTAGGAGATGAATATCATGCTGGTAGACTCAGTCAGCTGGAACTCCTAGATGAAAAACACATCAATGCTTTGGAGCATCTCCGTGCTTACCAAAACAAGCTTAAAAGATCATATGCTAAGAGAGTTCGTCATCGATCCTTTGAGATTGGCGACCTTGTTTTAAAAGAAAATCAAAATAATAAAAATGCAACCAAAGAACTTAAAGGTAAATTTGAGCCCAACTGGCTCGGACCATACATCATTACTGCTAAATTTGAATCAGGAGCATATAAATTATCTACCTTAGATGGTAAAGAACTTAAAGAACCCATGAATATTTTGCATCTTAAACGTTACTATGCATAAACTTGGTCTTTTCATCCATGTATATATTTGTTCAAAATTACTATCTTGTATTTCTTTCAATTTATTCAAAAACACCAAAAACATTCATAAATCTCCAAAAATCTTCAAAAACTATCTATTGCATTTATTTAAAGCACTTGTTAAATTGTTTGCTCAAAAACTAAAATCAAAATAAAAATCTAAAAACAGCTATATGCTTGACTCTTTCGAAACCAAAACAATATATAGAAGAAAGAGAGAGTCAACATTCTCAAAAATTCTCAAAAGTGTTTATATATATTTTCTTACAATTATTGCAGTTATATGTTTCAACTTATTTTGGATAAATTAACATTTATTTTGAATCCCTCACTTGCACACTCACAAAACAATAAATATCTTGATTTTATTTGGCATGATTACTAATCTCTCTTATATCAAAGTTCACAAAATTCAATTAAATGAAGTTTGATCATAGAGAATTGATCTTGTTATTTATTTAAACCAAGCACATCTTTTCACAATAAAATGATTATATTTGTCATTTCCATGTTTTGCTACATAGTAGAACTGATTTCTTGAGTGAAAAGTTTCCCCTGCTATCCTATCATGCACATGGTCTAGAATCTTTGAGAATTGGCAAAAGGACAAGCTCACCCCTACCCAGAATAAAAATCCCTTGCTCTACAGCTAATCCGAGCAAGTATCCCTAGCAAAGAAAAAGAGAAGAAAAATTCAAGAAAAAAGAGAAAAGAAAAAAATGTTCTTTTATCATTACAACAATGTTCCAAGCATTATCAAGCAAAAGAAATACAAAAAGAAAAATAAGCAAAGTTCAAAAGAAAGCAAGAAAGCAATAAAATCCCTTTCCCTACCCTTTGAAAAGAAAAAAAGGGTTGATGAGCTTGAATCCCTGGAATTCTCAATTATTCGAAAACTGTGAGGTAAGCCCCATAACAGGTGGTTTGTGCCCAACCCGCTTGGCCTTGGGTAACTCCTAGCGTGGCGATATGTCCGTCACATTAGCGACCTTATTTTGTACGAGACCTATGTCTCGCTATGGATTAGCTAGCTCTTGATAATCCAGTCTACATAGTAGCCTAGTATGGTTATATGCATCTACATCATGGTTAATGAACACTTATTTGGTTTTTCAAATCACTTGTATCATATTATCTTGCTCAAAACTGGTAAATGAACAATGCAATTGCACACACATTTGTATTTGAGAGATTTTGTTTATCATTAGGATAAATCAAGATCAGAAATGAATGCACATATGCACATGGGATTCCTTATAAATCTAACTTTTGTCTTCAAAATACTTTGAAATATTATTTTTGCAACTTGTTTGGAATAATCAAGTACAATTATTTTTCACAAAGACAACTATAGAATTAGAAAAATCAAAAATTTCTTCCAAATTACACAAATCAAATCATATATATCTGATTGACTTTGGCGACGATGGTATAGTTTCAAAACCAAAATTGGAATTTTATGCCTAGCGCAAGTCCTCATTTTCATCTTTTCTGTTCATCAAAAAATCAACCATGCAATAAAACTATCTATTTTTCTTTGATTTTCGCGATGATGGTATAAGTCTATACCTACATATTCTATGCCTAGCGCAAACCATTGTAACAATTTTTATTCCCCATTTTATCAAAAATCATAAAAACCATATGACTTCATTTTACACAAATTATGCTTTTCAAAATCAAACCCATTTTTTTGCACTATTTTTATGTCATTATGTCAACCTTTAACTTTGCAATGATGGTATAATTCCTAAGGAATTATTCACAAATTTTATCACACTTAGGAATTTATGCCTAGCAAAAATCATTTTAAAAATATTTCATGCATAATATTTTTCATGAAAGTCTGAAAACAAACCAACCATCATCATCATCATTTGCACTATCACAACAAAGTCTTAAGACATTCTCTTAAGCACTCTTTTACTTTTTGAAATATTTCTATACTAGGATTAGCTTGACGACCGAGTGAGCGGCGACTCCATGAAATGGTCTATAATAGCGACAATGTCCTTTGAAATTATTGTTAAAAGTCCCCTTTTATTTTTATCAAATTATTGCATCACATACAATCACTTTGTTACATCAGATTATTTCATTTAAAATTTTATAGCATGACATTCAAATCATATTTCCAACGACATAATTACATCCGATTATTAAATCAATCAATTAAAACATCTAAAAGCATCATAGAAATACATAACACAATATAAGTCATGATAAAAAAATCTCATCTATATATATATATCTCAAAAATATATGTACATCATCTCAGCTAGATTAGTATGCCACAATCCATATCTTGGCATACTCAATCAAATGTCCTCCGAGCAGTGTCTCGAGAGCCCCTAGAGCTCTCAGCCTCATCTCCTCCCCCACCCTGCGAAGGCCGAGGTGGCCCCATCGCAATATGTGTGGTATTGCGAGTCCATGTCGTCGATCGGGATGAGCTCCTCGATGACCCTGTCCTGATCGGATCTGCAATAGCAGTCGATAGCTGTACCCTCTGGCCTTTGGGCACCATCTAAAAATAGATCCCCTGGTAGAATGCGGTCTGAGCAACCGACCGCATCGGCTCCTCGAGTGCTCGCCCCTCCGCCCCGTGCCCTGAGGCGTGCAATATCATCTCTGAGCTGTGTCACCTCAGCTCGATGTCGTGCAACCTCGTCCAGCAGAGTCTGCACCTGTGTCTGGAGACAAATATTCTTCATCCAGAGAGTCTCTGTCTCGCTGCTCTCTCCTGTGTCAACGCCCTTGCCCTTATCGGGTGATGGTGGCCTCTCTCTCTATGGAGATGGGGGTCTCTCCTCCCTCCTCTCCCGCTGTCGTAGCCTCTCCTGTGCCTGTGGCCTCCTCTGCTCTCTCCCACCGTGACCCTGGGCCACATCTATCACTGCCTAGTGCCGCATCCCTATCCAACGCACAACTACGTGGATCAGACCCTGTGCCCTCGTCATCCGAGGAGGGCGAATGCCTACGTACCAAGCATCGTAGTCGTAGGCTACCCCCGCATCGTCCCCATCCACTGGATGGATGGGGGCATCGTCTGCGTCTTGGCTCCAGAAGCGCTGCATGTCAGGAGCCCCGCTAACCGTGGTGTTATCCCAGATAGTTCGGGAAAACTCGTAGTCCCTGAGAGATGGGATCCCCTGCTGCAAACCGAACTATCTCAAAACTCGATCATAGCGGTGGAGCTCCACCTCTCCTCTCTCCATCCATAGCCAGCAGACTCACCTAATGTGAGCCAGCTCCTGTCCATCCTCGGCCCACCCTGGGTGCCCTCTCCATGGCCTCCAGGTGATCTGATTTGGGACCAAGTCATCCAGTAGTCTCTAGGACATCGACAGGTCGATCCGCCGCTATGACCCTCTTCAGAGCCACCAATAGAAGACTCGGGGCCTCTCCCCGTCCACCCTTGTTAGTGGAAGCCCTATCGGCCTTCGCATTGCAATGTGCTCCCAACACCAACCTGTAGGAGCGATGTCATCACCAGACATCGCCCGCCCTTGTACACGACCCCATACAGGATCCTGTACAACAAGCATAGAACAAAACTGCCCCAACAAAACCTGTACCCATGGTCTCTCATATTGCAGATCACATCTATGAGCATCCATGGTACCTTGCACCCGCTTTGGTGGCACAGCAGAAGTCCATCAACCACTTCAGCTAGAACTCATGTGAGTCTGGATGCCCCAGGCATCTGGCGTAGTGCCTCGATATTCACTCCGCCCTTCTCCAGGGTGAAGCTTGGGTCACCACACATCCGTCCCATAGCGTGGCCCTGATTGGCCGCAGGAGTGATCATTCGTCCTTGTATGGGGATTCTCAGAATCCTCCATACATCCTCTAGTGTGGGAGCCATCTCCCCTGTCGGTAATCGAAAACAGGAAGAACCCAGATACCATCTCTCTACTAGGGCTGTTAGATGCCCCATGTCTGTGGATACTTGTGGCATCTCCGCCACATGCTGCAAGCCGGCTCGTGCCAGCTGATCTCACTCTGCTTGTGTGAGAGCGGCCAAGTCATCTCTCAAACCTCCATATTTCCACTCCCTGCTCTTTAGTAATCCTCTCTGCAACATAAACAACAAAACAACAAACAATCATTAATAACAATTCCAATAATTAATAATGCAACTTAAAGATCAATTTCATGTAATTGATGATATCGCCCACTATTGGACGATATCGTCCCAAATTTGAGCATAATCGTCTCCGATCTCGCTTGTCGAAATAGTCTCTAGATTGACGAAATCGTCCCCCTTTTGCCGATTTCGCCCTTGGGCGAAATTGATGAAATTGAGACGATTTCGTCGAAATCGGTCGCGATGCTCCAAATTCACCTAAAAATCACTTAAAAAGCATGTAAAAATTAAATTAAATCAGTTCTAGCTAAGTCTAGGCTCTTACCCGTAGACCGCGCTGGACCTCTGCAGATCTGTGCGTCGTCTCCACCATTTTTGCTTCAGAGCTCTAAAAACGAGAAAATGAACAGTAAAAATGAATTAGGGTTTTACCCTATTTTTCTTAATTTTATTCAACAATAATTTTTTGCTTTTACGCGTTTTTACCTCAAACGTTCGATTTGGGTAAAAACACGGAGGGGGCACCATAGTAAGTCGTCGTACGATTCGACCAAGAATCGTCGCCTAAAAATGGGTATAATTTTTTGCTTTCTCGTAGATCGAGAAGAACTCATCTTTAACGCATTTTTTTCGGAAAATTCGCTAAAGAGGGGGCAAAATGTAGCACCCTAAAATTGGCACAATAAAATTATAAAATTTACATTCACCTTAGTAAATAATTTTAAAATCAAATTTAACCTCCCAAACCGCCCGTTAACCACCGGGTATTCCGTTTCCCCCTTTTTCGTGCCAATTTTAGAGGTTGTTTTGACCGTTTGACGATATCATCGCCGATCAGACGATATCGCCCGCATTTGACGATTTCATCTGGACTAGGACGTCCAGACGATCTTGTCGCAAAACTGAATTTGCATAGTTGGAATCTATTCCAACGGGTCTCCAATCTGGGCAGAAGCGTGTTGGCGCCGTTGGGACCCTCCCCCGTTGGAGATCTCCCAAATTGGGATGATCTCCAACCTCCTACCTACTCCCTCTAAGCCTATTTAATCTCTAAGATTTTCCCTCCCCAACCCCTCGGCTGAAATTTTCTGCAAAGTGAATCCCTCTACATTAGAACATCCTAATCTTGCATTTGCACTAGTTCCACATCGATTTTATTGCAGGTACATCATTGTTTTTCAGCCAGAGCCAGCATCCATCATCGCCGACGAACCTGTTTAGATCGAAGACGATCCTGTCGAATGTGAGATGATTTCATACTGATGCGAGACGATCTCGACTACAGCCCACATCGAGGCAATCAGTGCCTGGAGTTTGCTTTTCTCAACTCTGTTTCTGTCATTTTATTCTATAAATTAGATTATTTATTCAGTTTTTATGTTATTTTTGCATTTGGAGTTCACCCATTTAGCTTAAATTGCATGCTAAGTTCATGATCTGCTATTAAAGTACAGTAATTGGCTTTAAATTCTGTTCTTAAGTATTGTTCAGTATTCATATTGCTATTTGGTGTAATTTGCCTCTGTTAGCACAATAGAATTTCTTGTATTTTGCATATGTTTTCTGTCTTGCAGGTCTCTGGTGAATTCGTATGACGAATTCGTCAGATCTTAGATGATTTTGTCAGTTTCAAATGATTCTGTCAGATTGCAAGCGATTCTGTCAGATTGCAGGTGATCCAGACTGCTTCAAACGTCAGAATCTTCTGCAGACATCCGGATCAGGTATTTTTCATTGTCATTATGTAAAATTCTCTATTTTCTGCTTTCAAATATGTTTGCTATATTCATGAAAGTTGCATTTTCATGTAGTTTTAATTTAGATTCATCCGGCCAAACCTAGGATATGAATGCTTAAGGTTAAAATGAACTCATCAAACACATTCCAAAACCTAGGCGTGGAAACTGCCCTTAAATGTTTCCTGGTGAACCCATCATTCGTCGAAAAATCATCAAAATACACCTCCCTTGAGAGGCGGGACCTTCGCAAAGTCCTCTCAGTCCGAGGTATCGTGACATCCTTTTCCCATCCTCCTTTCGGGCGCGGATCCTGTAGCCTAAAGGTAGGGATGCAAAAAATTTGGAGCGATACACGAAGCTTCTCCCTCCGAAGGTTGTTTGTCCCTAAAAATTTTCTAGGGCATGGAGGAGATTCGCTTGAATTTTTCCTTGAATGACTGTTTTTGAAATGGTTCGTGGTGAAGCAATTTTGTAAGTCCACTTCGACTGAATTTTGTGCGAAGCTCCCTCAGTAGAAACCTAACTGTATGTCCAAATACTCTAAGGCAAAATTCTACTTCGGCCAAGAAAACCTTGAACAACCATTGTGAAAGAAGGTTCACAGCGAAGCTGTTTCTAGATGTCCCTTCGCTGTGAAGCACCAATACAAAGAAGTCTATCCCGCTTCGGCTCTCATCCATGGCGAAGTAGCTCCCCGAACTAAAATTTAGCGAAGTTCTCCAAGGCACACACCCCAAGGTTGGGTATTTCTTCGAGGCAATTGAGTGGTTCATAAATGCATATTTACTTGCCTGAAAGAGCTAGGACTCATTTTTAGCAATGGAAAAGGAAAGGTCAACCGCAAGAGGAAAACCCGATGAACTCGGTAGCCACTCGAACACTGCACCTAGAGATTCAGGATGAGTCAGGTGGCTCATTAATAAGATTTTCCCTGGCTAATGCGACCGTAATTGCTAAATGTGGAAATGGATGTGAGAGCTTAGTCACAGGAGGAGCAAAGGCAGATTTTCTAGTTTTTCGAGGGTGTACTGCTAGGTTTTGCATAATGATGGCTCAGAGGGTTGGGTCCTCTATAAAAACCCATGAATTGTGATGAAAAAGGGGGGAACATTTGCTAGAAAGCTGTTGTAACTTGATTTTTGCAATTGATATTAAGAACTTTGTGCCTCATCTCGCTCTTGTATGCTACCTTCTGTGATTATTTTTGCTATTTTGTTTCTTCATTTGCATATTGTAATTTTGAATCTTGTATTTAGGTGTGTGATTGGGGACAAAACCCTAGAATTTCCTTGGAGGATACATAGGGGAGAAAATGCTGGGATAGTTTTCTTGTATGCTGCCTGTGGGTAGTGTTTCTGCTATATTCACTTATTTCCTGACTGCTTTGTAATTCTGAAATCTGGATTTAGGCGTAGGGGGGTAGGTGAATCCTGGAACTCGTCCAGAGGATACATAGGAAGGCTAGTGCGGCGTTCATTTCATTTTATTCTTCATATTTATTGTTGTTACTTCAAGCTATTAGTTAGTAATCGTGTTGCCGGTTCTTCCCCTTTTAAAACATCCATTTACATTTCTTTCTGTACCTTTTATTTCTTTCCTGCACCCTTTCTCTTTTCATCTCTTTCCTGCACTCTTAGCTTAAAATACTAAGTAGTTTAGTAAAGGATCCGACCTTTCTTCAGGGATTGGCACGAAGGGCATCTCTTCCCTCCGGCCTTTCAATGTTGGTCTAGGTCTAGGGCGCGTATAATTGCCAAAATCCTTTCTTGTGGCAGATTTGTGACCAACAAGAACTCTAACCAATTAAATAGAGGAACTCATAAAAGAATAGATAGTGGAGGTAAGATATCTTGAATTTTCTAATAGGGTCACGATGGTATATTGTCCTATGTTAGGTTTAGAGTCCATCCCAAAACATGAATGAGTCAGGAGTCTACAAAAAGGATGGAAGTTAAACATAGACCAAAGAGTAGGAAGAATACTCCTCACCATCAAATAGTAAAAGAAGGTGCAAAGTTGATAGCAATGGGTAAGTTCAAGGATCTTATCTACATATTGAGTCCTTGTGCTTAATGAAGAGCATCACCTAGAATATATGAGGATTGAAGGGTAGTTCGACAAAGGATAATGAAGTAAAACGGATGATTTAGCAATATCATCCAAAAATAGTTTTCATCTAAGAAATGAAAGTGTCAATGGAAAAGATGCAAATATTTGCAAAAATGATTTAGCCTACATTTAGCATGGAATCCCTAAGCTCCCAAGGAGCATATGGAGGAGTGGCTTGTCTTTGGGATCCAAAATAAGTAGTGATATACCAAACTATGGGAAGTTGCGAGATTCTGGATTTATTGACCCAAAGTAGACATTCACCTCAACATTGGTTGTCTTTGAATTGATGCTCCATGAATATGAATGAGTCTGTCATGCTTTGCTTGATGCTAGATGGTCGGTAAAGTTGAGTTCAAACTTTGGATGGCACTCTTCTTCAACTAACAATCCACATTACTCTTCAATGGTAAAATCAGATTTCAAATTATTTTTATTATTCCTTCATGCTACTCATGCATTAATATATGCCTTAAACGATTTGATTATCCCCAAAGCAATTGGTGTTTTGTTGTTGAGATTCCAAGCGGTAAATAATGTCTTTACCTCTTCAAATGAGTGCTTGATTCCTCCTATGCATTTCTTCACTATGTAACGCTCAGTAATGAGCAATATGAACGTTTTGAAAATATTATGACATCTTGGATGTTTCATACACCATGTGACATCATCAAACTTACAACCTCAACGTCCACTTATGTGGTGTAATCTCTTGGTGCTTGATTCACCCTAATTATCCCTTCTTCAATGTTCTAACTTCTCCACGCTCGCCCTTTGATGTCCAATGAATGTATTATTTGCTACATATTTGTATACCACGCTTGTCCTCCTTGGATGGTGCTTATTGAAGGTGTCAATGCTCCACTCCTCCATCTCAAACTAGTGGCACAACTTCGGTGGCTCTATCTTGGTGAATCTTTCACCTCTTTGGTGGTTGTTCAAATATTTCCATGGTAGCTCTTTCTCCTCTACATTTTATGACTTTGATGACTTGGGCTTCGCTCTAGGTGGCTCCTTATTCACTAAGGTGGCTCTTCCTTCAATACGGTGGTGCCTCCACTTGTGCTTGGTGGTTCTACCACTCCTTTGGTGACTTTTCTTCACCAATATTTTCTATAATTTTTAGTGCTCTTGGTGTCTTTAGACACCTTAAATCTGCCTTATCTTTGATCACTATTCAACCTTATTTTATTGGATAGATCTTGCAACATATGTTACTTCTTATTATCACTCCCTTTCAAGCAAACTTTAACTCCAATATTTGTTGTTGTGTTTTGCAGATTCTAGGATGATAATGATGCCTCCCTCCTTGGCTTGGAGACACTTATCTTAGACTATATTTTACTGCCTTTAATGGTGCTTTCAAAAAACTTTATAATAAACTAGTTTTAATGCTTGAATAATAACCTTTTATAGCACCAATGTTACAAACCTCTTTTACCTCCTTTTGTAGCTAATCTTCTTGGTGATTTGATTCACATTTTTGTTGTCTCAAATTTAAAATTTTGTAGCTTCACTTCTTTTTAACTTGTTGCTCCAAAATCATCAATTTTGCAGCTCTAATTTCTACCCAAATATTCCTTT
Source organism: Wollemia nobilis (assembly GCA_028583015.1). Taxonomy (NCBI): domain Eukaryota; kingdom Viridiplantae; phylum Streptophyta; class Pinopsida; order Araucariales; family Araucariaceae; genus Wollemia; species Wollemia nobilis. The sequence continues at coordinate 1,583,325 of JAQPPZ010001004.1, read as the reverse complement.
AATTTTGCTATCCAAAGCTCTCCCAAATTTGCTTTGAAAAACTTCAAAACGTAACTATACTATCTCCTTCTAATGCTACCCAATTTTGCAGTCCTGAAACTCTTCAATCATTGCTCACAAAATATGATTTCTCCTCTTGTATCTTGCTATCCAAAAATAGTCTCTAACTCCTCCAATCCATTGCCTTAGTTTGCTATCAAATTCTCCTTCAATTTTTGCTCAAGGGCACTACAAAATCTGCCCAAATTTTCTCCAATTTGCAGCTCTATGTCACCTTCAATTTTCTATCCTATGACCCTTCAACTTCTGCCTTGAAAATCAGCAAAATTTTTCTTTACAAATCAGCCTTTAAAACCTTTATGGTTGTCCTCAAAATTCTCAAATTTGGTGGCCTCTTCTATACTCTTTTTCCTCTTTAGCTCTCATTGAATTATATATATGAATTTGACCTCTTCTTCAAGAATATGAATACCTTGAGTCTTCAAAAAATACTTTCTCAAATTTGGCAAAATTCTTGCCAAAAATATTCTCCTTGAATTAGTTTCATAAACCTTTTGGGCTTATTGTTGAATGACAACAAATTTCCCAATTTTGATGTGATTACCTCTTTTCAGGAGTTTTTTCTTCTTGAAATCTTCTTCCTCAAAATTTCTTTAAATCTTCTCCAATGGCCACTTTTTCAACTTTTTCAATAGGGCTTCTCTAGCCTTCTTCTTACTCCCAAATTTGCTTGAAATATCTTCTCCCGGGTTCCCAAATTCTTCAATATTCTATCTCCTTTCTCAAATCTGCAATGGGGACCTCTTCTCTTTGGTCTCCTCTTTCTTCAATCTTCAATAGAGCTTCTCTGGCCTCTTTCTCTCTTCTTCCTTCAATCTACTATGGGGACCTCTTTCTTGGGTCTCAATTTTCAATCTATAGTCTTCAATCTTCAATGGGGACCTCTTTCTTGGGTCTCCTCAATATTCTATCTTCAATCTCCAATGGGACCTCTTTCTTGGACCTCCTTAATCTTCAATGTCTACTCTTTTTCTACAACTCAAAACTAATCCCTACACGAGGAAAGCACATAGAATTTTAGGCAACCGAGGGTGAAATTCTTCTCTATCTATTGTAGGAAGCTTCTTAAATTTTGATAACTAATTTTTTGCAACAAAATCTTAGATAGCAACAATCAAATACATCCAAATCTCTAGAATTCTGAAATAAATAAACTTCACTAGTTGTTATTAAAACCAGTGGAAACAAATCTATGTTGAGTCCTAGTCTATACGAGTTTTTCTACAACCCGGTGGAAAGAATCTACCAAATAGCATTTTTTAAATTATGTAAATGAAATCTCCATATCTCCTATCAATCTTCCTTGTGGCTCTAATACCACTATTATATTTTTATGCTTAATACTTAAAGCAAAATAATCACAATATCTAAAATAAAGTTGTATGAAATATAACTCATTGGCAATATTCTAAACATATAAAACTCTTAAATAACTTCTATAACTCATAAAAGTGCTATTAACAAATGCTCATGAAAATAGTATCTTGATAGATCTTAAACACACCATACTTCCACATGCTCTCACTCTACATTGTATCTCACACACATAGACACATATATAATGGAATGTGACTCTTAATATGGAGTACTCTTGGCCTTCACTCTTCTTAATACTCTTAACTTTCTTACTCTATGGACTCATGTGCACATGGAATACTATACACATTTACATAATTAAATACTTTGCACATTGTAATAATACTTGTGCATTTATTACATTGCATAAAGTAAATAGTTACACTTTAATCTAGGATACTCTCCTAATCTAAAGATGTACTCAAGGTGGTACATTAGCATGTACCAAATAATGTAACATATGCTAACATATAGGACCATCCAAATGAGATCATTCTTGTGGTCCGAAGAGGAGGATACTCTTGGATGGGGTAAGAAAAAATAAAGTGAATATACAATTGCCTATTGATACTTAGCTCTTTGCTAGAGTAACCTGATCCTATTAAGAGATATATTCACACATTTGTGGGTACAAAACCTTTGGCTTAAAGTGAGATTCTTCATTTGACTTCTACTTCATAGAAGGGTTCTAACAAGGGAACAATTGATGAAAAGAGGGATACATGAGATTTTTAGATGTGAGATGTGTTGGAAGAATGAGGAAATAATCTCTCTCCTCTTTATGGAATGACCCATCACTATCAAACTATGGAAACAAATAACAACTCTTTTAGGCATTCGTTGGTCTGGGATATCATCTATAGAACAAATTTGGAGGAAGTGGCCAATGAGAGGAAATGGACCAACCGACTTGGCATATTTTTTGGATGAGTATGACTCTTCTTATATAAAATTTATTGGAGAGAAATAATTGTGTCTTCAACCAAGAGTGTAGAGATAACCACTTTGTATAGTAAAGGATCATAACCAATATGAGGAAGTCAATCCAATACTTGTTAAAAGGGCCTCAAAATCCTATATAGAAGTGGATTCAAATAATATATAGAGTATAAGTGCCTCCAATGATGGTCACATAAAAAAGGGCAACCCCAAATCACACTCAAGTAATCTAAACTTGGAATTGGAAACCTCCTCCAAAGGGATTGGGTAAGATTAATACATACAGAGCCTCAAGGGAAAATCTAGGAAGAGCAAGTATGGGAGGAATAGGTCACCTCTTAAATGGTGCCTCTACTTTTGTCTTCACAAAAAACCTAGGCATCTTATCCAATAAGATGAAAAAAGAATATGCCATCTTAAGGGGATTACAAGAGGCTCTAAAAGTGGGGTGGAAGAAAAATCATGTGGAATCAGACTCCCAAATTATAATTAATCACTTAAAAATACCAGGCAAGCAAAAGAACATAAACTCGAGAATACAAAGAATAATTAAGAAAAGATAAATAACCCAACAATGCTTTGAAATAGTATCATGCACATATTTAGAGATCAAAACATGGTGACAAATGCAATGGCTAGCTGTGCTCTTTACTAAGAAGATCTCACTTGCTATGGATATCCTTCTAGATGGTGGACTTAGCAGAGCAAGAAGTTCTTTTTTCCATTCTTACCATTGATGATAGTACTGCTTGTATATAAATTTATATATCCTTGCTTTATAGGGTTACTCTTATGCATAAATAGTTGTATTAGATTAGATGTGAGGGAGCATAGTCCCTCATCCTCTGTAAAAACTTGGTTTAAAATTCTTAAATCCTATAAAGGCAAGAGATGTAATCTGAATTTCAAATAATTTAATTTAATAATCCTTTTTATTGAAAAACTTTATATGGATTTTATTAATAATGCAATTCAAACAAAATGTGTGTGAATTTTAAAAGATGCTTCAAGAGTTTTATTTACTAATTTTCATATAAAATGATGAGTTGGTTTGAAATCTCTGAAAATATGGTGGATATTCTGTTAGTTGGAATATGAGAATTTACAACAATTAAAATTTTTGACTCCAAATTATTTTTTGTAAAAAATGTTTGGTCACTAAAGGTTCTTCCTAAGGCCTCAACATTCATTGATTAGTAGTTCAAAGTAAGATTCTTACATGAAGACGGATAAGTTGAACCTTTCAAATGTGCCTTGTGTGGAAAATTTTTAAAAACATCAAACCATTTACTTTTTCATTGTTCCTTTCCTCACACCATTTGAGATTACTTTTTAAAAAATAGAAAAATCTATTGAGTACCTCAATTAATATTGAAATATTGATGAAATGTTGGATTAATTATTTCAAAGCTAAAATGGAGAATTTGTTCTGCTATAATTTTTTAGAATTTTTGGCTTGAAATAAATAATTTAATTTTAAAAACAAATCTCAAAATCATGTCAAGTTTGGAAGTATTATTTCCTCTCTTGCAAAATGTTTACATACATCGTGCTTGTCATGGGAAGTTTCAAGTGTAGAAAAAATATGGTAACAACTTGGTTAGAGAATCTGAACATACATAGAAGAGACATATGTGATAATGACATTAAAACAAAGGATCTATTTTGATATAGGATAAAATAGAGATACCCATAAATTGGGTTTATCAAAATTAATTTTGATGGTGCTTCTAAAGAAAATATAGAAAAAGCCAGTTTAGGTGGTCTTTTGGGAGGAGATGAAATTTTTCAAAATAATGAAAGTAAAATTCTCCTCATATATAATTATATGGAACTTTAACTAACAACTATGCAAAGATTTAAAAAAAAACTACACAAAGGATAAAACACTTATTTTTTTCTAAATGTATACTAATTAAATATAAAATTATATTTGCGAGTGCATTTGGAAGTGAGTGCAGCTGAAAGCAAGTGTGAGTTCGAGCTGGGAGTGAGTGCAATCAAAGAGTGTGAGTGTGAGTTGAGAGTGTAGCCAAGTGCAAGCACGAGCTAGGAGTGAGTGCATCCAAAAGCAAGTGTGAGTGCCAGTTAAGAGTGAGTACAATAAAGAAGTGAGCACAAGCTCGAGTCAGGAGTGGGTAAAACCAAAAGTGAGGGTGAGCACAAGCCAGGAGTGAGTGCCACCAAAAGCAAGTGCAAGAACGAGTCGAGAGTGACGAGGAAGTGTGACCAAGGAAGCAAAAAGTAGAAATCAAAGTGTGATCAATGAACAAGTGCCACTTCTTATTATAGATATTAGGAGAATTTAAAGGATTCATTTGAAGAAAATCTAGGTAACATGGAAAGAAAGTCATTTGTGAAAGTCCTTACTTAAAGTATGAATGACCAAGTTGGAAGTATGGATGACTTAGCTAGCAATAAGAGGAAGAGTAAATTTATGGAACCTAGTCCAAGTAGCAGATTCTACATTGAAAGTTATTATCAAGGATGAGATGATTGAGCATGATATAATGGTTCTTAAAACTAAAGGGCTAATATGTAAGTTTCATGGATATTGACTAGGTTTATCTGAGATTCAAAATTGGATCAATTGGAAGTGGAATTTGAATTCAAACTACTCCATGAATTTTTTTTTGTGGAAAACACCCTGATTGGGGATTAATCCATGACTTTTCTTCCAAAAGTATTTTTCCTCATTATTTTGTTTAGATGAGAAATAAAATATACAATAATGGATGGAGGATTGTGGTTTAAGGGCAAATACCTTGGAATGAGAATTTTTTTGTGGACACAAAAACTATTAAAAGCATTTCAATACATATTATAATTTTTGGACTTCCTTATCAACTCATAAATAAGGAGGTTTTGAAGAATATTGGTAATACTCTAGGTGAATTCATCTAGGAGGGACTAGCTACTAAGGATAGAAGGCATGTTGTTTACACTTGAATATGTGTTGCCATGGATATTTCTAAACCTTTATTGCAGTTGATTAGGATTAAATATGAATTAAGATAATGGGATCAACAAGTGGATTATGCAAACATTGCATTTTGATGTCGCAAATGTCATGAAACTAGGCACATGGTAAGAGACTACAAAGTGAAAATAGAGGAAGATATGGAATTTTTTTGCTTGAGGGTAGCTTCGATTTGAAATAAGGAGACCATATCATAGGATAAGCTAGGTCAAATAAAGGATTTTCCACTCCTAAGAAAGTGTCTAGAAAAAATTCTTTACATCATCAGATGACAAAGGCCATTATAGTTCACTTGAATCAACCATTAGAAGAAAAAAATGATATGGGGGATGAAGAATTACAATGCACAAGTTCAACTATAGAAGTTTATTTTAATACAAAAAATAAAATTAAGTAGTGAGGAATGTAAGGATGCCTTTAAGAATATTTGGAAGACAGGTGATTGTTTAGCAGTTTCTTCCACACGAGCTTCAAGCAATATTGTAATAATATGGCACAAATGCAAATGGGATGGAAAACTATTAGAAGAAAAAATTAATTGGGTTGTATTATTTTGCTAAAAAGAGGAAAACATCAAATTTGGGGTTATAAATTTATATGCTCCAAATATAGTTACTCCTCTTGGAAGATGTTGGAAGGATCTTAGAATATTTTTGTTAAATACAATGATGATTCATTGTGATCTATGGATTCTTGGGGGTGATTTTAATGTTATTCTATCTCCTTTGAAAAAGAAGGATGGCATTCCAATATGTTTTAAATCAATGCAATATTTTGCTTCATTTGTCAACTCAAATGACCTTTGGGATGTTAATCCCTCAAGCTTTCAATATACAGGGGATAATAGACGCATTGGGAAAAATTATATAGTAGAAATACTGGATAGATTCTTTATATTCAATAAATGGCTATAAAGAAAGTACACAATATCTTCATATATTTATTACGAGTAGGATCAGATCACAAACCCATTATTTTGACTTGTGAGTTACCTAATAATGGTCATCTTAAGCCATTTCACTTCTAGACTATGTGGCTCCAAGACCCTGATTTTTTCTAGATGGTTATGTTATGGTGGTATAAATCAAAATTTGAAGGATCATGTACGTATAGGTTTGTTCAAAAGTTGAAATATTTAAAAGAGCAAATGAAGATATGGAATGTCAAATATTTTGGTAATATTTTTAAAGAAGAGAAAGAAATTGAATCCAAGCTCAAAAATTTACGAGTAGAAATTAATGGAATGCATCCAAATTCTTATGTAAAAGAAGAATAATTACTTTCTGATTATTGTAATGCATTGTAAAAGGAGTCATATTGGTTCCAAAAATATAGAGAGAAATGGCTCAAGGAAGGAGATAGAAATACAAAAAAAATCATGCTACAATAATTTTATTTTTATTAGTCATATTAAAAATATTATAACTCAAGATAGAAGAAATATTGAGGATAAAGAATATATAAGGAAGGAAGCAATTAATTATTTCAAAAATATTTTGTCGGATTCTAGGTAAGAAAAGGAGGCACAAGAATTTTTTTTTGTAAATATTCCATCAATTATCACTCAAGGACAAAGTGAAAGCTTGATGAAGAAGATATCTATGGAGGAGCTCCATGAAACAATTTTCTCTTTCCATCCTAACAAGGCACCTAGCCTTGATGGATTTCCTACAATTTTATTTCAAAAAATTTGGAATTTATTGAAGAGTGATATTTTAGATGTGGTTGAAGAGGCTAAAAAAATGAAGGCTATAATAAGTGAAATCAATGCTACTTTTATTATGTTGGTTCCCAAGAAAGGCAACACAAAATATTTAGATAATTTTTGTCCAATAAGCCTTTGTAATATGATTTATAAGATTATTTTGAAAAGTATAGCAAATAGGTTGAAGGGCATTCTAGGGTGTCTTATCTCAAAGGAACAAGGTGGATTTGTTCATGGTAAACAAATTCTTGGTCATACATTCTCTTCATTCCATGAAATAATTAGGTATGATTTTGAAATTATATATGAACAAAGTATATGATAGGGTTTCCTAGAATTTTCTACATGTTATTCTCAAAAAGTTTGGCTTTGATTATAGTTGGTGTGAGTGGATTAAATGTTGTCATAGCACTATGTTAGCGCATATGACATATTGTATTTCATTATTCTAAAAATATTGCTCGTAGGCAATCTCCAAGTTAGGAAGTTAGGTTGATTAACCAATTCATCGGTTATCAACTGCTTTCAACTGTTTGTAAACTGTTTGTAAATCTTTATATTACAATCAATGAGAATGTATCCAATGCTTCGCAAGTTTCAATATGGCATCAGAGCCACGGTCGCACTGGCGGACTGGCAGAAACCTGGACGACGCAGACAGGACCTAACCTAACCGGACGGACTGACAAAGCAACCGACGGGCGGACGGACCGACGGGCGGACGGACTGGACAGCAGACAGAAACCTGGACGACGCAGATAGGACCTAACCTAACCGGACGGATCGACAAAGAACTGACGGGCGGATGGACCAAGAGGATGGATCGGACGATGAGATGAAATTGGCGGACACAGAAGAGGACACAGAAGACCTGACTACCCACTGACAAGCCACTGGCGGACACAGAAAACCGGACAACAGAACGTGCAGAGACCAAGGTTCGCGGATCGGGGTGCTTCGACGGTGGCTGAGGAGGCAAAAGGAAGGGGGTGGTTGCCCGAAGGCAACCGAAAGGTTGTCTGTTCTCCGCATTTTTTACACCCTCCCACAAGTGGCCGCATAGGCCATGTGGGATCAAGTTTTTAAAAAAAACTTATCCGCCTCCCAGAGTTTAAAACCGGCGTATTCCTGATTTCTTTCATCAGGGTCTCCGGCTCCTGTGGTTGGTATGGTTCTTGCTTGGCGGCAGGTTATGGTTTCGAAACCCGTCGGGGAAATTTTGACGGAGATTTTTTTATTTTTGACGCCCGAATGGTCGCATTGACGCCCGAATGGTCGCATTGACGCCCGAATGGTCGCATTGACGCCCGAATGGTCGAAATGACGCCAGCCTGGTAGAATTGACGCCCGAAAGGGGTAAATGACGGCAGTGACACAGAATTGATGGCCGTTGACGCACACAAGGTGTCATTCACACCCAATGATGTCTTGAAGACTCCCATTTTTTCATTCTTTTGGGGTTTTCAGGTATTTTTTTTCACATTCTTATCTATTTTGCAAATTGAAGGGGGGATTTGACTTGATTTCACTTGCAAAATTATCAGATAAAGGGGGGAATGTGTAATAGGAGTTATAATTTGTGGGCATTTATGATTTTTTGCATTTAAATACACTATTTTCTTGCATTCACAATCATAAATTAAACTAAAAATAAGACCCCAAATTTATACCCTATTTGTGCAATTTATTGCACAACAGTGTTCGGTATTTGAGATACCTCTGGTCCACACTTACAGGTAATGCTGTCGTGCTTTGGACTACTGTATTCGCCGCCTAATATAGCTGCAACAACGACGTCTGAGCTTGTTCTCTATAAATCGTCGGGGAGAAATAAGGCAAACTTGTTTTTTTTTCCACTTCATACCTACATCGTGATTGTTGTTAGGCGTAAATCCCGACGAAAGTTTTTTCCAAAGTGTTTAGGGGAAGTTACGCCCACGCATGCGGAATAAAACTTTCTATGGTAGGTGTCATTAACAACACGATGCCCTTTCAGTATCGCCTATGTTCAATATATTGTGCTTCTCATATGTACTTATAGTCTCCCTCACGTAAGGGCGAGTACATATTGAGTAGTATACTGTTCATATATACCTATAGTTTCCCTCACGTAAGGGCGGGTATATGTTGAATGGTTACAGATAGAGATCCGCAGGTATAAAGAAAGGGAGACCAATTGGTGATATAAGGAACCTTCATAATGGCCACCATTCATAAGTATCTCTCATACTCACAATTGTTGAAAGGTCCTAACTTTGTTCCATGGAAGACAAAGATGAAAGCCATACTTCAGTTGGAAGATTTATGGGATGTCGTGACTGGCACTGAAACACGTCCTACATCATCAGGAACAGATCAGGATGCTTGGGATAAAAAAGACAAGAAGAGTTTTGTATTTATCTTACTTGCTACTACAGATGAGGTGCAGCCTCATATTTGTGATGCACAAACCAGTAAGATAGCCTGGGATGCCCTGCTCACTGTTTTTGAAGGCAAGAATCAATCTTCTATCCTTCATCTTCAAACTCAACTACATAATCTCAGTATGAGTTCTGGAGAAACAGTTGACATATTCCTTTGCAGAGTAGCAGACTTGAAAGCAAAATTGAATGCTATGGGAAAACCTGTGGATGATGATGTCTTGAATTCTGTTATCTTGAGAGCATTACCAAGTTCCTACAAGATGTTGATCACTTCTCTCAATGTCTCTGGTAGACAAATTTCTTTTGTGGAACTGGTAAACTTGCTTCAAACTGAAGAGGCAACTCAGGTCCAAAAAGATGATATGCCTGATAATGCTCTATCCACACAACAAAGTGGTAAAAAGCAAGGTCAGTTTCAAAAAGGAGGTGCTTCTTCCAAAGGCAAAGGGAAGCAATCTCAACAACAAGATACAAAATATTGCAAAATTTGTGACATGAATAACCATGACACCAACAAGTGTTGGTTTAAAAATAAGCAACCAAATGACAAAGGTTCACGTAAGAAGGGCAAGCACAAGAAAAATACAATAAGCATAAGCAATCTAAAGGCCATGTTGCTTATGTCGAATCCAACTCGACTCAAATTCTCCCGAGTCCGATTCAGATTCTCGACTTCGAAAGAGCACACAAGGTGCTCATGACACATACTTCGTCTTCCCGTATAGATGTTGTATGGTATATTGACTCAGGAGCTAGCAAACACATGATCGGCGATAAATCCCGGTTTGATACTTTTGTGGCGAAAGAGGGCAAGCCGACCACGATTGCCGACAATCGGTATATCAAGTACAAGGAGAAGGAGATATTTTTGTGTCTCTTCCCGATGGTAAATGTCAGATTGAAAAGGTTCTCTATGTTCCTGGCTTAGCCAATAATTTGCTATCAGTTCCACAAATGTTGGATAGAAACATGGAAGTCATGTTTCGCATTGTCAATGGCAAGAAGAGATGTTTTATCACAAATAGTGGTAAACATGTTGCAACTGGCTCTTACAAACATGGCTTGTTTATTCTCGATGCTATTTCCACACCCCATGTTGCTTTGGCTGCAACTACAAAGGAGGCCACCTCCCTTTGGCATCGACGTTATGGTCATCTCAGTTCTGGATATTTGCTTGAATTACACAAATATGGGTTGGTGAAAGGTCTTCCACCTCTCTCATCTACCTTACCAGTTTGCTCGGATTGCTTAGCAGGGAAGCAACATCGAGTGCCTTTTGAAGCCAGCTCCTCCCGAGCTGAAAAACCCTTAGAGCTTGTCCATACCGATCTGTGTGGTCCTATGCCAACCAGCTATGGTGGGAAAAAATATTTCCAACTATTCGTTGATGATTACTCACGGAAAATGTGGGTTTTCTTTCTTCAGTTGAAATCAGAAGCGCTTCTCTACTTTCAACAGTTCAAGAAACTTGTTGAGAAGGAGTCGGGATGTTTGATCAAGACCCTCCGCTCAGATCGAGGGGGGGAATATACCTCTAAAGAGTTTTCAGAATTTCTTAAGGAACATGGGATCAAAAGACAATTGACTACAGCCTATACACCTCAGCAGAATGGAGTTGCAGAGAGAAGAAATCGTTCCATTATGGAAATGGTTCGATGTATGCTAAAAGGAGCACATCTTGAGGATCAATATTGGGCAGAAGCAGTAAATACAACATCATACCTTCTAAATAGAGCACCCACTAGAGCTCTACAAGGGAAGACCCCACAAGGAGCATGGAGTGATAAGAAACCTTCCATTGCTCATCTGAAAGTGTTTGGGTGTAAAGCATTCATGCACATTCCAAAACAGAAAAGGAGGAAGCTGGATGAGAAAACCCTGCAGTGTATCTTTCTTGGTTATGATGAGTACTCAAAAGGATATCGATTGATTGATCCTAAGACTAAGAAGACACATGTAAGTAGAGATGTTATATTTGATGAAACTCTCACATCAAAAAACACATCCACAACTGTATACCTAGATGAAGAAGAGCCTAAGAAGGAAGTCCAACTTCCACAACAAAAACAAAAAATTCCAAAATGGTATACTAGCACTTTGAGAGATGCTAAGTTGAAATCCCTTCCAGATCTATCTCTTGATAGGCCATGTACTCGCAGTATGACTCAAAAGATGAGAGCAGAAGAATCTACTTCAGAGGTTGACGAACTTTGTCAACACTTTGATGATTTGTCAGTGGGTACAAAAAATGATAGAGAGGAAGAAAAGGATGGAGAAAAAATTTATATGTCTACATTGAATACAAACGAACCCACAACGGTTCAATCCGCACTTGATGAACCACAGTGGAAAGAGGCCATGGATGTAGAACATCAATCTCTCCTTAGAAATAATACTTGGAAATTAGTCGATCTGCTAAAAGGGAAGAAACCCATAGGTTGCAAATGGGTGTTCAAAGTGAAATATAAGGCAGATGGGTCTATTGATAAGCATAAATCCCGGCTTGTTGCAAAGGGGTATGCTCGTAAAGAAGGCATAGATTATGAAGAGACTTTTGCCCCTACCGCAAAAAATGACTACCATTCGTGTACTTTGTGCCATGGCAGCTCAGTTTGGGTGGAAATTACATCAGATGGATGTTAAAAGTGCTTTCTTGAATGGTGACTTACAAGAAGAAGTCTACATGACTCAACCATAAGGATTTGTGGTCAAAGGGAAAGAACAAAAAGTATGTAAATTGATTAAATCCTTGTATGGGCTAAAACAAGCTCCTCGAGCTTGGTACATCAAGATAGACAGTCACCTTGTGCAGCATGGATTCGAAAGAAGTCCTTCAGATGCAAATCTCTATATCAAGAAAAATGGGTCTGATATAGTAATTCTTGTACTCTACGTAGATGATCTGATCATTACAGGAAGCTCAGAAAGTATGATTAGCTTAGTAAAAAAAGACTTGAAGCAATCATTTGAAATGACAGATCTAGGACTTCTGCACTATTGTCTTGGTTTAGAATTTACTCAAGAACAATTTCATATACGAGTAACACAAAAAAAATATGCCAAGACTTTAGTAGAAAAATATCGGATGACTAATTGTAAGTCCAAAACAACTCCAATGGAGCAAGGACTTAAGTTATCTCGATATGATGAGTCACCTCAGGTAGATGGAACTCTCTATCGTCAGTTGATTGGGAGTCTCCTATATCTGACAAATACCAGGGCCGGATCTCGCTTTGTTGTGGGATATCTTTCAAGATTCATGCAAGAGCCTAAGATGAATCACTGGAAAGCAGAAAAAAGAGTTCTTCACTATGTTCATGGTAGTACAAATTATGGCCTAGAATATAGAAAGAATAATAAATTTTTCTTACTTGGATACACGGACTCAGATTATGCTGGATCTATTGATGATCGTAAATCCACTTCCGGATATGTTTTTCATCTCGGGTCCTGGACCAATCTCATGGCACAAGAAGAAACAAAGATGTGGTTGCTCTATCTTCAACTGTAGAGAATATCGTGCAGCCAAGTGAAGCGACTCGCGAGATAATGTGGTTAAGTCGCATTTTTACAAACATGGGCCTTCCAAAGAATCTTCCACTTCATTTGTTTTGCGACAATCAAGGTGTTTTGAATCTTGTAAAAAATCCAATTTTTCATGAACGTACCAAACACGTTGATACCAGATGTCATTTTATTCGGGATGAAGTTCCAAAGCACCATATACAACTCCACTACATTCCTACTGATGAGCAAGTTGCCGATATCTTTACCAAAGCACTTGGCCGTATCAAATATGAGAAATTTCGAGCAACTATTGGAATTTGCCAATAATGAAATAAGGGGGGATGTTAGCGCATATGACATATTGTATTTCATTATTCTAAAAATATTGCTCGTAGGCAATCTCCAAGTTAGGAAGTTAGGTTGATTAACCAATTCATCGGTTATCAACTGCTTTCAACTGTTTGTAAACTGTTTGTAAATCTTTATATTACAATCAATGAGAATGTATCCAATGCTTCGCAAGTTTCAATACAAATTTCTTATTTTTATCAATTGTTCTCCTGTTGGATGCTTCAAGTCATCTTATGGGCTTCATTAAGGTGATCCATTTTCTTCTTATTTATTCATTATTCTGGTGAAAGTATTAGGGAGAGCCTTTTCAAAGGCTAAAGTGGAAGTAAAAATCAAGGGTTTTGAAGTTGCAAAAAATGGTCCCTTTGAATCTCATCTCTAGTTTGTTGATGATCCTTTTTTTTGGGCCATCCCTAAATCAGCGAGGCCATGGATTTTAAATCAACATTATCATGCTATAAGAGGGCTAATGGATAGTTGGTAAATACTTCAAAATCTAGGATTTTTTTATTAATACTTACTCTATATTTACAAAAAAATTGTTGCAAATATTTTAGGGTTTAAAGTTGAAAATTTTTCATCAACCTACTTGGGTATTTTCTTGTCTAATAAAGGAAATAAAAAAGGAGCTTTGGATGTCTTTTTTGGATATAATGAAAGCTTGTTTGGTAGGTTGGAAAGGTAACTTCTTAACCATGGTAGTAAAGCTACAAATCATAAATACTACATTGCAATCCATTCCTATTTATATGATGTCACTGTTGGTAGTTTTGACACTATGCCACATTGATATTTTTTGTTGAACTGCAATTGTAAATTTTTTAAAATGATTGATGGGAGATGCCATGATTATGTCGTTTTAATATGCTATAATTATTTTGTTGCTTTACACTTATTTTTTTGAATTTGAAAATAACATTGTGATGAAATTAATAAGTCGTAAATTAAGTTTCATGGAGGAATGCACCAGCTTCGTCGATAGAAAGGGGATCAACTTCACCCAATTTGAGGGGTGAAGTGTAGTAAAAATATGTTCACCTGGAGTACGGTAGATAGAGACAAAGTTTGAATTAAATGGTTTCACCCCAGATGACAAAAAAAATCGTGTGGCATTTCGAAGAAGAAATTACAAAGCAAAACCAAAGAGTTTCGCCCCAATAGTGGGGCAAAGTCACTGTCGCCTTGCTTAGAGGTGAAACCTGGTGAAACAGACAATGTCATTCTTTTAAAAGAAGCAAATGTCATAAGCCATGCAAAGAATTTTAGAAGGGTTGAAAAAAGAGTTTCACCCCAATTGAGGGGTGAAAATCCCTTTCGCCCCTCTTTGAGGCGAAACGTATTAAAATAATGCCACATCGCCCAAGCAAAAATGAGAAGCGAAAGGTATAATGAAAAGGTGTAGAAGGGTAAGCAAGATGCTTTCACCCCAAGTGAGGGGTGAAACTCCATATTGCCCCTCTTTGGGAAAAAAGTCATATTTTTGGCTTTAAAGGCGTTACTTGCTAAAAAATAATTCACCCCAACAAGACGAAGAAGGAGCATAATGAATAATTTTAAGTGACGTAAAGTGCTTTCACCCCGGTGAGGGGTGAAACTCTTTATCACCCCTCCTTGGGGTGAAAGTCCATATTTTATGAAATTTCCCATAAGGCAAAGTTTAAATTGAGATGTGGGGCCCTCCTTTGTCGCCCTGGTCATTTCGGCCGTAGTAGGGCGAAATAAAACAAAGAAGATGGGTGTAGTCAAAGTCAAAGGCACCCCTATTGGGAGGTGCTAGGTGATTTCGTATCTCCAGGGGCGAAAAATATTTTTAAATCATATTCAAGCGAAAACAAGTTACAACGTGTGCCACCTCAAAGCAAAATTATTTGAAGATGAAATCACCTCCAGAAAGGGGTGAAAGTCCCTATCGCCTTCAAGAAGGGTGACATTAATAAAAACATTGAAGGTTTTTGATGAAGTGAAATCACCCAAACAAAATGAGCAGACTTGTGTTGTCACCTCTCAGTGCTCCGAAAAGGATTTTTGCCCCCTTCTTGGGTGAAACTCATTTACTCCCAAAGGCACCACTTTCCAAGGTGTTGTTATTGCTGATTCTCTCGAGAAATATTAAGGGGAAATAAAATTTAATTCCTAAAGCTATACAAGCTACATTTCTAGGATTTTTACCTCAAAGGTGTGAGATTAAATTTCATTTGGGTTCATTTCCAATGCACCACCAACTGATTGTGTTGTTTTTCAAAATAACATTAATACATGGTGGACTCTCTTGGCAAAAGTTGATTTCCAATGCACAATGGTGAAGCAAGTTCAAAGGTCAAGCTCCCGATTTTTAGATGATTTTGCTGCTTTCCAATGCACCGACACTTGAAGGTGTTTTCTAGAATTTAATCCTGTGGATATACCATGAGATTCTCCCACCAAAGCAAGATCATTGCCTCCATGAAGAACGTTTTGACTGAAAAAATCACTGATGTTGAGGAGAAAAATATACACGCTAGTTTTGATCTACCAACATTTTTTAGTATATGCATTAAATGATAGAGATGCAATTCCTCTATAAATACTAATCATTTTTATTGTAAATAAGGATGGAAACTTTGTAGAAAAACACTCTAAGTTTTTTGCATCAATAGAAATGCTTTGACTTCTAGTTCTTCGAATGGTTTTTGCACCTGATAATTTTATATGTGTAATTTTTGAAGGCTTTCATTTTTGTTATTTGCTGCAAGTGATTTCAACTTCTAAATTTAGTCTTTTCTTGTGAGGGGGTGAACACTAAAATGCACTTTGGGGGTTATCTTCTTGCATAACTGTTAGAAGTTTCTGCACTTGTGTTTCTATTGCATGATGCTAATTTCTTGGTGATCTTTTAGCTATTAGTCTATCCCCATCCTACATTGTGGCTTATAGCCATATTTCCCTTTCTTTCTATCATTTCCCATTTCTTTCTTGTTTCTCTAAGCTTATACCCAGTGTAGGATTAGTAAGGGATCCATCTCTCTCTAGATATTTACCTAGGGGATATTTCTTTCCTCCAACCTTTCAATTTTGGTTGGGTATAGGGCACACAAGGCATAAATCTTGTAACTAGGTACATTCATGACTAACAATTTTTGGCATGCCTAGTGGAACACTCAAAAGGTTCCACTTTCAATAGTATTAAGGTTTGATGTTCACCTTGTACTATATGATTAAAACATTTAGTGAATCAACCCTACCTAGAAGCCTCCAAACGTGAAGTGAAAGAAAGCTTTCTTCATGATCACAAGATCTAAGGCCAAAAAATTTTGAAGAGCCTATTGGATTTTACAAACTTGACATCCAAGAGCTAGAAGAACACCCTAGGTTAGTTACCTTGGTTGTTTCATCAAGTACATCTTCTCAGTTAACTAGTGTATTTTTCGTTCCCTTGAGTCTTGCTAGTACAACTACTAGTTTTCCACCTCCCCAACCACACACACCAATCCACATGGTTTAAAATCCACCACCACTGGTGAGCACCAAAAATGCTCATTTTACATACATTCTTAAGGGGCATCATTACTAGTTTAATTAGCATGTGAGATGTATTTTTATTTAACTTGTGCATATAATTGATAGAAAATCCAGTATTATGCTTGACGGGTGTTTTTAGTGGAAACTGTGTATAAATGTAGGTTTTGCTACTAATATGGTGTTTTCCAATCTACATCCCAATTGGACTTGGCATGCTTCTGCTTCAATGAGTCTAAGGTATATGGATTAGGCACCTTACTCTTACTTCGGTGCCTTACTCTGGTGCCTTATTCTAGCGCCTTACGCTGGCACCTTACATGGGAGGCGCCGTATCGGTGCCTTACTCCCATACATGGGAGGCACCTTACTGGCACCTTACTCCCATACATGGGAGGTGCCTTACTGGCACCTTACTCCCATACATTGAAGACACATAATATGATCGAGTCAACATTGATCGGGTTGACCAAGGGGCTATAGAGGTTGTTACACATGAAGACAAAGGAGGGTATTTTAATCATGCATTATTATTAAAATAAAACAATTATTTTTTATTATCAACCGATTGGTCAATTGACCTTGTAAAGCTCTTAAAGCATTATTTTTAGGATGCATTAATTTAGATTTTTTGTTACGTACACCTAAGGATTTTTATATTTATCCTTCTAGTGAACAAACATGCTTAAAATCTGTGTAAAAACTAATTGTAACTAATCACATAATGTGATTAAAAATATATCAATCTGTTATTGTAATGAGATCTGGTCGCGCTTTATATAAAGACGCAGGCGAGATGAACGAAAAATGATGATTAATCTTACACAAAAATTATTTTTCATTTCATTCTTTGTCTAAATTATTAAGAGTGCAAATACTCTTACTTGAGCAAGCTCTACGTAGCTAGTCGGGCGGACTATCTATGGGAGCTTGGGCCCACTCCCTGCAGTAGTCCTCCCTTGTTTTATTTTTTATATTTGTTTTTCGTAGATTATATTTATAGCTTTATTTCCAACTTTCTTTTAATTAGTTGTGTGTTTATTTTCCTGTATTTTATATTCGCACTTTTATATCCATAACTTTAGTTTTAGTTGTAATTTATTTATTTAATTTTTTGTACTTATTTTATTTAGTTTGGATGAAATGAAAATATTTAAACATCCCCCACAAAACTAAAATAGGTACAGAGGAATTCATTCCCCAACACTGCAGGCATATACTATGCATGACACTCGTAAGTTTATGGACTTACCGGATTGATAATTTATGGAAGAGAAATGATTATTTTTCGAGACATAATTTCTACTCACCATTTTGGCATCGTTGTTGGAGAGTATCAAAAATATAGTGTTATGGTTTACAGGTCAGATAAAAAGCCTATTTAAAAATACCTATAGATCTTCTACCTGAGAAGTGTGAGTCCACCAAGGGTCTTTTTACAAGGCCAAAAATAGTTGCCAACATAGTCAGAGCCAAATCCCATAGGTAACAGTTAGATTTACCAGCTTCTTAGGTAAAGTCGAGAATGAACCCGATGTATCATATTAAGTGTAGAAGTAGGAATAAATTGTGTTGATGAAAAAATTGGAAAAAATCTGGCAATGAAGGATTTCCATTATATTCCCAATGGTTTCAAGAAAACCAAAGAAATAGCACAACCTAGGTCTAATATAGTTGAAAATATTTAGGGATGTGTTTGTATACAGAAACTATTGGGAAATTATGCCTCTAGAATCTTAGTTTTAACAATTAATTTTTTTATAGGCTTTACACTTTGCAACATATTGGCAAATTCTTTTAATGATGCAGGAAAAATGACAAAGCTAAATTTAAAAGAACATATTGTTATGGAGTATGCTCTTCACTTGCGCTTAAGGTGTCCTGGTGAATAAAAAACTAGCACATGTTTTTAAAATACTGCTATGCCCTATTTTCTTCAAGTTGCTAGCTCGTAGATAGTCATTTGCCAACCTGCACATTTTGCCATAACGTTGAAAGAGTTTGGTTGTGAGGCCATGAAGGAAAATACTCTTCTCATGCTACAACATATCAAACTAGTTGATAAAGAAGGAGATGATTTTCAAAAGACTAGTTCAGATATAGGCATGGGGGGAACCCCACCTTCATCATTGCCACCAACAACACAATGAACGTTGTTTACAGTGTTCATGGAAAAAAAGAGAGAAAAATATCTTTTTTTGAAAGGCTCCAAGTTAAAGTATAAATTAAAAAAATAGAGCTTTATTTTTTGCTACTTGTTGGAAGAGAGTATCCTCTTTCCCTAGGACCAACTTGATCCAAAAGGGAAATGAGAAATCTCCAACTAGTTGCTAAATAAAGTAGGGGAGGAGCCTGGAAGTAATCAGAAGATGAAAATAAATAAAAATAAAAATAAAAAAAATAGTTAGAATTTTATTTAATGCCTTTAGTTTAGATTTTTATTTTATGTTTTGCAGATTAACGTGAAGTGCGAAGTAGACAAATAAGGAGGTGTCTATGAAGATTTCATGAATTAAGATTTATATGTGAAGTTCGTAATAACACTATATAAACTGTCATGTGTACCTTGATCATGTAGCATTCAGTCTACTAGGTGAAAGCTAGCAGAGTTTTACCTTGGTAACATTAGCACCTGACGGTAGGCTAATTAATCCTGATCAAGAGAAAGGCTACCAATTCAAGGTGCTTATGGAACTTTGGAAAAGTTTTTATGCAAGGTGTGTGACTGTTACAACCTGAGTAAATGATAAGTAGAGTCAAAGATGCTACACCAAGTGTAGAGTAGAGTGCCGAGACAATGTTCGAGTAACGATCGACGAGCTCCATTCACAATCGCCTCACATTTACAAAATTGGGTCAAACATCTGCACAAGGAGGATACAAAAAAAAATTGGGAGGCACCTTACTCCCATAGTAAGACACCTTACTCCAAAAAATTTAAGAAAAAAAAATTGGGAGGCGCCTTATTCCCATAGTAAGACGCCTTACTCTGAAAACTTCGGGAGGCGCCTTACTCCCATAGTAAGGCGCCTAACTCCGAAAATTTTGGGAGGTGCCTTACTCCAAAAATTTTGAGAAAAATAAATGTGTTTAAGAAGGTACCTTACTCCAGCGCCTTATTCTGGCGCCAAGCAGGCGCCTTACTTCGGTGCCTACTTTGATGCCAAGTAGGCGCCTGAATTCGACGCCTTACTATGGAGGTGCCCCAAATTTCCTTTAATAAAAAAAAAGAGAAAGAGACTGCATGGAACATGTCCTGCTTAGCATAAAATTTATTTTTATTTTGCTTTGCAGGTCATCATGCCCTTTGAATGCAATCTGAAGGTATCCTAAGAGCTAGGGCCTCAAGCACATGCATGATTCCTATTTTCCTTGCTTTCATGTGTTTAGTTTCACGGGACAACCATGAGCACATCTGTAGGCAGAGCTGGCTTAAAATAGGCCCAACGGATGTGACATATCGTGCCCTATAATTAGGAGTATGGCAAAGTAGAAAAGGCACTTACTTTTCACCAGGAAGATAGTGCCTACAATCAACCCAGTACAACAGTGCCTTTTCCACCTAGAGGGAGGCACCAATAAGTGATGTTCTTCTCCCTTGGATGGGGGTGCTTGTTGTTTAGGATGGAACCTAATGTTCAGAAGGATGTAGACTTGTTGCATAAAGGGACCTGATGTTGGTGATGAGGGCATCACTAATTTAAGCGAGGGAGAATACAAAAAAGAAAAATCTTCTACTGAGAAGGCTCCAAGTTAAAATGTAAATTAGAAATAGAGTTTTATTTTTTGCTACCTGTTGGAAGAAAGTATCCTCTTTCTTGAGGACCAACTTGGTCCAGAAGGGAAATGAGAAATCTCCAGCTGGTAGTTGGAGGAGCCTCGAAGAAATCAGATGTCAAATGTCTGCACAAAAGCCACATGATGCTTGAGCATGATAGATCATATGAATGGAGCTCGTAGTGGTCAGGAACAATAGCACATAAATCTCAATGATGCATCTCATGAAAACCTCACACCTGAACACCCAACAGATGCCATAGATGATGATGGATAAAATTGTTTTTACCTCACTCCAATAAATAAAATAGAGGATAATAGTGTTGTTCCAATTATACATGATTTAGAGTGGAAGTTCATTTTATTTGGGCATATGTATGTTAGGACAGTATAAATTTTAATCAATTGAAAAAAAGGGTGACATGATAAGGAGCACACGGTGAAAAAATAATAATGTGCAAATATTAATCCCTGAAAAAGCATTCAAAGAGAAATACGTCAAAGCAGGATTAAAATATTTTTATGTGTCATTGATGATGAGTTGGGTATTTTAAAGTTTAGAGTTGTTGGCTATTGGTTGCTATCAATCCTCTAATATGTGTAGATCGAATGCAAAGTTTTTTACATGGTCTCCACTTTTTAATGCACAGTGCCAATATTACAGATTTTTTTGACAATATTTTTATAATGTGGAAAAGAAATTACAGAGAGGAGACAGAATCTCACTATGGTGGAGGAGAATGTCAAATTTTCAAAGAGATTATGTGGATTTGAAATCATGGAATAAATTTGCTATCATAATGCAAATTTCCACAAACAATTGGGTGGAGAAGACGTTCTAGTACACAGCATGCTAAATTTCCAAGATGGATCAGTGACAGTTCTTTAGCTTGGCCACCTGATTTTAAAATCACCAGCTCACATTGTTGTAGTTGACTTTGTTATTTGATGTAGATGATGAAAAAAAAGAAATAAATGATGATCCAAGATCTATTCTAGGCATGCTCCCTTCATGGCAGAATAGATAAAAAATAGTGGTAAACTATGGCTACGATGCTAGAGTCCACACTGATGAGGCTTGAAAATACCTCAATCATAGTATGTTTTGAACCATTAACAAATGCCTAAAAACCATGTGATATATTTTATATGCTAATTAAGTTGATTTAAATACACTATATATCAAGTATTTGCATGATTAATGTGTTTAGGAATATTATACTCTGTTTTTGTAGTTTTTATATAGTTTTGCATTATTTTAGCATGATTTATTAATGAAAGGCATGCATGGTTTGAACAACAACATTTTAATATCTTTATACTTATATTTTCTATGTACTAGTTTACCTAAATTTGAAGAAAAGTGCTAAAATATTGTAACTGTGCAGCAGAAACATGATTTTTGTGTAAATTCCAGCCAGCTACCAATGAATGGCAAGGCCTGGAATTTACCAATGGAGAATGATGAAATCAGCTAGAATCACATCTTGGAAGCTAGATAAAATGACCTACCTAAAATAAACAACCAAAACAGATATTTTGAACGCGTTTTAAGCAGAAAGTGCACCTACAACCAGTTATTCCAAAGATCTTCAGAATAACAGGGGAACAAGGTTCTTTTTGAATATTTACGATTTTTAAGTGGTTTAAAAGGTAAACCAAGGTTGAGGGATATAGGAAAAAATTTCTACAACTGTCCCCACCATTTCTTGCCAACCAGAACACACAACTCACAAGGAAATATCAACTGATGCGGTCAACCCTGTCCAGGAATAGATCTAGAATTAGCTATAGAATATTAGGCAAATAAGTTGTAAAATAGAAATGGAATATTTTGTGCATGTAAATAGATATTAGATATTATAAATAGCATAGCTCCCATATGGGTTGAGCTAAGTAGCTATTAGGAAATGAAATTTAGCAAAATAGATTCAAATTGCAACAGAGTGCAACAACAAAATTGTAATGTTATTTACGAAATAATAAAGTGCAGTTCTTTCATTTTCTTTGTCATATATGAGTGTGTGTGAAATTTAGCAAGTAATAGGAGTTCATACCTTCTTCTATAAAAGGAATCAAGGGCCACTTCTAGGCCTAGGAAAAGGACTGACAAAGATAGGTTTTCTTATTATTTCTGTTGCAGTAGAATTAGCTGAATATTTGTCAAATTCCATATTTTGTTTCACACTAACCTTTGTTGCAGTTTTATGATTTATTTCATGTTTAAAGTAAATTTACAAGACTTTATAAATAGTTGATCATTGATAGATTAGTTATTGTTTCATATTTTCAGCAGATTACAGTATTGCTTTTATATTCTTTCATTTCAACAGCTTTTACCAGTTTTTTTGCATTTTCCCTTTTTATTGTCAGCTACTATACAGAAGATTGACAACCTTCTGAAATAGAACATTGATAGGATTGTTTTGTGTGCTTCTTACTTAGAAATTCCATTCTTTCAAGTAGATTAAGTAAATGTGACCTAAAAAACCGAACACAATCTGTTTTGCCAATAAGACCTGTTGCTCCAAAGTGAGTTAACTTGTAGCCCTGTTCAAAACTTCTATCATAGCTAGCCTCAAACACCACCTCAAATTGATAAATCATTTATATTTAATGATTCTAATAATGACACACATCATTTTGGTGTCGTTTTCGAGGACACAATATTTTTAGAAGATAAGAACAGTTAAATAGTTGTTAATTTTGCTAAAGCTATGAAAATTCAGAGTAAAACCTGAATGTAATAGCTGGTATAAGTAACAATTATTGAATTACAATTTAATTCATTAAGGATTAAGAATGAATGAGTAGGCCTAGGGATGAGAAAGGTAGATTTATTTAAATTGATCCCTAGCTTACCCCGGTAAGGCGATATTCACGATTAAGAGGTGAATCACCTGTGTTTGAGTTACCAAAAAATTGAAACAAAAATCACCAACCTCATCATCATCAAAAAATCTAGGACCTCTTGAAAAAGAAATTTGAATAGGATTAACTATTCCTAAAACTCAGGACACTATGTCAAAACAAGGTAATCCAGATAGGGGTAGCCATGTCCATGATCCAAATGCTTCTCCACTCTCTAAAACATTTGAATATCCTATTCATTTGAATCCCACATAGAACTCTCCTATGAAGACAATCTCACCTTCAGTGCTTCCAACCTTTTGAGGGGTTGCATCTAAAGATCCTAACCAATTCTTGTTCGAATTCAAAGTAGTGTGTCAAACCTATGATTATATAAATGACAATAAAAAACTCAAGGTTTTTCCTTCAACACTCAAGGACTCAACATTACGTTGGTTCATGAGCTTAGAGCCAAATTCTATCCGAACCTGGGATCAAATGGAAATTGTGTTTTTGGATAAGTATCAGGAACATTTTTGTGTAAGAAATAGGAAAGATGAATTGTTCATAATTAGGCAAGAAGATGATAAAACCTTAGAATATTATCTTGATAGGTTTGCATTTGTTCAAAAAATATGTGGACCTATAGAATCTAAAATGTGCAAAGCCATATTTTTGAGAGAACTCCAATATGAATCTAGAGAAGTATTGGAATTAATGGGAAACAGGGATGTAAGTACCCTTAACAATGAAGAGATTGTGTATTTATGCAGAAATTACTCTCGCACTAAATAGAGAAGAAATGGCAATGATATGAGGGATATGATATAAGAATTTGCAAATTTAAAAATTGATATTCTTGTGCATCTAGACACAACACTAGGGGAAATGAATGCCAAAACCAAATCAACAGAACCTCTAGCAATTTATTGTCCAAGATGCGAGAATAAACATGCTTTGCAAGAATTTCCTTTAAATAAAACATCCACTTTAACCATCTGCAATATTTTTTCAAAAGGACATATGACTGATAAATGCCATATGCTACCACAACTCAAAAATGTTTTAGAAGCTCAAACTTAAGAACTCAATTATGTTACACCAAAACAGGGAGAAAATTTTTCTCAGGATCAAAACACCCCTCATTTTCCTACAAATTGGGGATACAACCCTTGGAATATGCCATGGGGATAGTCAGAACCACCCCAATGCCCTTGGAATTATTCTCCTTGGACAACTTCCCAAGAATGGCCATAGTTAGGTTGGAGTAATCCATCCTGGAATCAAAGTAATCCATCCTGAAATTAGAGTAATCTATCCTGGATGTAAAATCAGCAATAGTGGGGACAACAATACCAGTCCTATCGAAGACAACAAAGAAATCAAGGTTAAACTACGAATTTGTTGCCTGCACCTAATCAAAATTTTCAAAAGATACCAAATAAACCACAACAAACATAAGAAGTGAAGCAACCTCAAATTATAGCCCAACCAATGACTAATCTAAATAACATAAGACAAACATCCCCTATCTATGTGGTTGAATATGAAGAAAATGTTGAAATACATGTTCTTGATTGTAGCAATATCCAACTTCATTCAGGAAAAATCCTACCTGAACCTATTCCAACTGAAATTAAAGAAAATGAAATGCAGGAACCGTTGACAATTTTGTCACATTTCTCAAAGGGTAGGAAAAGAAATCGAATTTTGTACAGATTTTGTTTAGTTTTTCTTTGTTGTCTTTTATTTTGAAGTCTCAGCAATTTTGGCTTTCAAAGCCACCCCTTTGTATAAAAGTAGAAAGAGAAAAAGCTTCGCTATTGAACAAGCTAGATAAAAGAGCTTCGCCCAAAATGAAAATGAAATTGCTTCGCACCTTAAGTATTTCCAACGCTACTTCGGGTGAAAATTTTGTGAAGTAGTTTTGTCGAAGAAAGAGCTTCACACCCGAAGCACTTCCAGCATTTCTTCAGGTAGGATTTGTTGCGAAGTAGTTTTGCAAAAGAAAATACAAGAGGACCGATGAAAAGGGCTTCGGGCCTGAAACATTTCAAAACACTGCTTCAGACAGAAATCATCCAAAGCGGCATTCAGGAGAGCAACTTCGCCAAAGGAGAAAAGTCTAGACCAGGGTAAAATTACTTCGGGCCCGAAGCATTTTCAGTAAACACTTCGGCTAAGGCACCAGTGAAGCAGAATCCAAAGGAACATTGAATATTACTTTGCCAAAAAGTTGTTGAAACATCTACTTCGGGCCTCCTCACACCCGAACCATTTCTACTTCGGTGAAAAACCTAGCAAAGCATTCACTTCGGCTAGTTTTCGCCCGAAGGATTTTCAGCCGAAATTCTGGCAGCCAAGAGAAACGAAGCATTTTGAAGGCAGGAATGTGTTTCGGTCAAAATCTCTCCGAACCACAATTTTGAGGAGGATCACAGCGAAGTATTTCTCCAAAGCGTCAACGAAGCAATTTTGTCAACAAAGTGGCAAGGATAAAGAGGCCCGTTTTGCGAAGTAAATATGCTTCGACACTCCCCACCCCCGAAGCAGTTTTACGAAGCTTAATTTTGTGAAGTACTAACCTAATAGGAGTTTTGCTTTGGCCCAGAATCATTGCAAAGCAAAGTTGTGAAAGAAAACTTAGCGAAGCACTTCACGGGAACACGTTCCAAGCCGGGTATCTTCCCGAGGCGATCAAGTGCCTCATAAATGCAATTTTTTGTGCCCAACAAGCCCGTTGCTCATTTTTGGCAATCAGAAGCGAAGTATCAAGCCATGATGAAGAACCCGACGAGCATGGCGGCCACTCGAGCACTGCACCCAGAGACCAAGGACATCCAGATGGCTCATCAATGCACCTTTCCATGGTTGACCCGATCACATTTGCCAGTTTTGGTAACAGATTTGAAAGCTTAGTTGTGAGATCCGAGGAAGGCCAAATTCTCAGGGCTCGAGGGTGTACTATTCTTTGCTATGTAATTATGATTCAGAGGTCCGGGTCCTCTATAAAAACCCAGGCATTGTAATGGAAAAAGGAGGGGAACTATCTGCTAGAAAGCTGTTGTAACTTGATGTCCTGCGATTAATACTAAGAGACTTTGAGCTTAATTCTTCTCTTTTATACTGCCTTTTGTGCTTGATTCTTCTATCTCTCCTTGTTTGTATGTTGGATGTTGAACTCTGCGTCCTGTGTGCGATCAGGGACAGTGTCCTAAAACTCATTCTGAAGGATACATAGGAGTTGAAAAACATCCTATCGACTTTCTTTTATGCTGCCTTCTGTGCTTGATTCTTCTATCTCTCCTTGTTTGTATGTTGGATGCTGAACTCTGCATCCGATGTGCGATCGGGGACAGTGTCCTGAAACTCGTTTTGGAGGATACATAGGAAGGTTGATACTACGTTTCTTTCATTTTATTCTTGGTGTTCCTTGCTGCTATTCAAGTTGTCTGTTAGCGATCGTTCTTCCTATTCTCTCCCACCTCAAATCACCAATCTCTCTTCCATTAACCCTTTTTATTTATTTCTCTAACCCTTATCCCTTTTATCTCTTTCCTGCACTCTTGTCTTCAAAACACCCAAGTAGTTTAGCATAGGAGTCGGCCTTTCTCCGGAGATTGGCACGAGGGGCATCTCTTCCCTTCGGCCTTTCAATGTTGGTCTAGGTCTAGGGCACATACATTTATCAAAAACCCTTACCTAGGCGGATTTGATGACCAACAGTTTTTGGCATGCCCGGTGGGACCGACTGTGTATGTCTCAGTAAGATCTATAACCAGTCAAGGCCCCATATTTTAAATCTCAAACCCGTCTTCATCGGGGCCAATAGTTCTAATTAGTTCCCGGTGTGACCCGGTCAGTCTCACCTGACTAGTGGTAGTGAGGACTGATGCCCTCATTACTGAAAGACTCTTAGCATCTGGCAACTTTGTTTACCCAAAAATCTCTAAGTCGTAAAGACCAGTATCCAAACTTGTGCCTTCATGGCAAAAGTCCCCATGTTTTAAGGAAGTCTGAGTTGGTGAATCTCCGGCTTGCCCCCATCTGTCAAAATCACCCGGCGACTCTGACTGAGCTGAAAGCCCAGATTCCTTCGTTGTAGGCACCTTTTAGGCTAAAAGAAAACATCTCAAAAAATCAAGGCCACTGCCATAATGGAAAATGCATGTTATCCTAGTTGGAATGCCCATTCCCCTCTGAATCTTCAGGGTTATCATAAAATTCCTAGAGGAGCCTTGCATACATTGGCAAAATACGATGGCACTAAAGGAATGGCCCAAAGGCACCTTGAAGACGTTGCGGCATTGGCAAACCTCCACAAAAAAATCCATGAAGATGTCATGGTTAGACTTCTGGTCATGTCTCTGGAAGGAGAAGCAATGCGGTGGTTCAGATTACTCGAGTATGAAAGCATCTGCTCATGGAGCGATTTAGCCAAAGCTTTGATCAAGACATTCGACGACTCTCAAGATCCCTCCCAGCTTTTGATGGATCTATTCGCTATCATGAGAGCACCTCTGGAGAGCATCACGGACTTCAATGTCCGATTTTGTAGAAGTTGGAAGAGCATTCCAGTGGAGATCCAACCGACGCATGCCCAAGCTCACCTCTTCTATGTTCATGCTTTTCACTCGGACATACGCCTTGTCTTGTTGCAATCAGGTGAACGAAGGTTTCCTCAGATATTTGAGGAAGCAATACGAGCAGAACAACTCTTGTTCCTATCTGGAAAGTGGTAGTGGGGAGAAAACCCATTACTGTTCACTGCTCTTGGCCATCCTACGTAGTATTCATCATGGCAGACTCCTCGTACTGAGCATAGTTTTGAGATGCAGTCATTCGGAGCTCAAGAAGCAAATTTTTCCCAAGAACAGCAATGGGAATATGCAAGATTTGACCCAACAATGGAAAATGTGGCTGCTTGCAATCTCCAAGGAGAGCAGTCTCTAGCGGTAAGGCTTGAGAATGAGGAAGGTACATTTTTGTGCCCTTTTTGTATCTCAAGGGGCAAGACACATGAATTCAAACAGAATCCATTGAATGTGTCTCAAGAAGCAGAAGAGGAGGGAGAACCAGATACAGGAGCGCTCCCAGAGGGAGAGAGAAGAGAAGGGCCTGGAAGTGACTCTGGCCCAATAGATCAAGGCTAGAGGTTCTCCCACCCAAGCGAGCTCATTGTCGTGCGAGCCGTTACGAAGGTTGACACTCTTGTCACATTACACAAGGGGTATAATAATAATAATAATAATAATAATAATAATAAAAAGTTCGATAATCTCCTTCGGAGATTTTTACCCAAAGTAACAGTTGCGAGGAAGTGAAGGGCCAAACCAAAGTTCAAACAAAGGCATGAAAGAGCTTTGCACCCGAATCATTTGCAGTAACCACCTCAGGTGGAAATTATGCGAAGTAATTTTCAAAAGCACAAGCTTCGATAGGTGGTCCTTGCAAAGCATGGCAAAGGATAAGTACCTCGGGCCCAAAGCACAGAAGATCAGCCCGAAGAAGAAGAGGGAGCAGAAGAAGAAGGAGAACCAGCTGTCGAAGCGCTCCTAGAAGAAAAAGAAGGTGCGAAAGAAGGAGGAGAAGGATCAGGAAAGGACTCCGGCCCAATGGATCAAGACTAAGGGTCCTCCCACCGAGACGAGCTTGTTGCCCCGCGAGCCACCAAGAATGTTGACAATTTTGTCACATTTCTCAAGGGGTAGGAAAAGAAACCGAATTTTGTACAGATTTTGTAAAGTTTTTCCTTGTTGTCTTTTATTTTGAAGTCGTAGAAATTTTGGCTTTCAAAGCCACCCCTTTGTATAAAAGTAGAAAGAGAAAAAGCTTCGCTACCGAACAAGCTAGAGAAAAGAGCTTCGCCCAAAAGGAAAATGAAACTGCTTTGCACCCTAAGTATTTCCAGCGCTACTTCGAGTGAAAATTTTGCGAAGTAGTTTTGCCGAAGAAAGAGCTTCGCACTCGAAGCACTTCCAGCATTGCTTCGGGTAGGATTTGTTGCGAAGTAGTTTTGCTGAAGAAAATACAAGAGGACCGATGAAAAGGGCTTCGGGCCCGAAACATTTCAAAACACTGCTTCAGGAAGAAATCATCCGAAGCGGCATTCAGGAGAGCAACTTCGCCGAAGGAGAAAAGTCTAGACCAGGGTAAAATTACTTCGGTCTCGAAGCATTTTCAGTAAACACTTCGACTAAGGCACCAGGGAAGCAGAATCCAAAGGAACATTGAAGATTACTTTTCCAGAAAGTTGTCGAAATATCTACTTCGGGCCTCCTCACACCCGAACCATTTCTACTTCGACGAAAAACCTAGCGAAGCATTCACTTTGGCTAGTTTTTGCCCGAAGCATTTTCAGCCGAAATTCTGGAAGCCAAGAGAAACGAAGCATTTTGAAGGCAAGAATGTGTTTTGGCCAAAATCTCTTCAAACCACAATTTTGAGGAGGATCACAGCGAAGTATTTCTCCAAAGCGTCAGCGAAGCAATTTTGTCAACAAAGTGGCAAGGATAAAGAGGCCCGTTTTGCAAAGTAAATATGCTTCGACACTCCCCACCCCCGAAGCAGTTTTGCAAAGCTCAATTTTGTGAAGTACTAACCTAAGAGGAGTTTTGCTTCGGCCCAGAATCATTGCAAAGAGAAGTTGTGAATGAAAACTTAGCGAAGCGCTTCACGAGCACACATTCCAAGCCGGGTATCTTCCCGAGGCGATCAAGTGCCTCATAAATGCAATTTTTTGTGCCCAACAAGCCCGCTACTCATTTTTGGCAATTAGAAGCGAAGTATCAAGCCATGATGGAGAACCCGACGAGCATGGCGGCCACTCGAGCACTGCACCCGAAGACCAAGGACATCCAGACGGCTCATCAATGCACCTTTCCATGGTTGACCTGGTCACATTTGCCAGTTTTGTAACAGATTTGAAAGCTCAGTCGCGAGAGCCAAGGAAGGCTAAATTCTTAGGGCTCGAGGGCATACTATTCTTTGCTATGTAATTATGATTCAGATTCCCGGGTCCTCTATAAAAACCCAAGCATTGTAATGGAAAAAGTGGGGGAACTATCTGCTAGAAAGCTGCTGTAACTTAATGTCCTGTGATTAATACTAAGAGACTTTGAGCTCAATTCTTCTCTTTTATGCTGCCTTCTGTGCTTGATTCTTCTATCTCTCCTTGTTTGTATGTTGGATGCTGAACTCTGCGTCCGGTGTGCGATCGGGGACAGTGTCCTGAAACTCGTTCTGAAGGATACATAGGAGTTGAAAAACATCCTATCGACTTTCTTTTATGCTGCCTTCTATGCTTGATTCTTCTATCTCTCCTTGTTTGTATGTTGGATGTTGAACTCTGTGTCCGATGTGCGATCGGGGATAGTGTCCTGAAACTCGTTCTGGAGGATACATAGGAAGGTTGATACTACGTTTCTTTCGTTTTACTCTTGGTGTTCCTTGCTGCTATTCAAGTTGTCTGTTAGCGATCGTGCTTCCTGTTCTCTCCCACCTCAAATCACCAATCTCTCTTCCCTTAACCCTTTTTATTTATTTCTCTAACCCTTATCCCTTTTATCTCTTTCCTACACTCTTGTCTTCAAAACACCCAAGTAGTTTAGCATAGGAGCTGGCCTTTCTCCGGAGATTGGCACGAGGGGCATCTCTTCCCTTCGGCCTTTCAATGTTGGTCTAGGTCTAGGGCACATACATTTATCAAAAACCCTTACCTAGGCGGATTTGATGACCAACAGTTTTTGGCACGCTCGGTGGGACCGACTGTGTATGTCTCAGTAAGATCTATATCCAGTCAAGGCCCCATATTTTAAATCTCAAACCCATCTTCATTGGGGCCAATAGTTCTAATCAATTCTCGTTGTGACCCGGTCAGTCTCACCTGACTAGTGGTAGTGAGGACTGATGCCATCATTACTGAAAGACTCTTAGCATCTGGTGACTCTGTTTACTCGAAAATATCTAAGTCGTAAAGACCAGTATCCAAACTTGTGTCTTCATGGCAAAAGTCCCCATGTTTTAAGGAAGTTTGAGTTGGTGAATCTTTGGCTTACCCCCATCTGTCAAAATCATCCGGTGACTCTGACTGAGCTGAAAGCCCAGATTCCTTTGTCGTAGGTGCCTTTTAGGCTAAAAGAAAACATCCCAAAAAATCAAGGCCACTACCATAATGGAAAAGACATGTTATCCTAATCGGAATGCCCGTTCCCCTCTGAATCTTTAGGGTTATCATAAAATTCCTAGAGGAGCCTTGCATACATTGGCGAAATACGATGGCACTAAAGGAATGGCCCAAAGGCACCTTGAAGACGTTGCGGCATTGGCAAACCTCCACAACATAATCCATGAAGATGTCATGGTTAGACTTCTGGTCATGTCTCTGGAAGGAGAAGCGATGCGGTGGTTCAGATTACTCGAGTATGAAAGCATCTGCTCGTGGAGAAATTTAGCCGAAGCTTTGATCAAGACATTTGATGGATCTCAAGATCCCTCCCAGCTTTTGATGGATCTATTCGCTATCATGAGAGCACCTCTAGAGAGCATCATGAACTTCAATGTCCGATTTTGTAGAAGTTGGAAGAGCATTCCAGTGGAGATCCAACCGACGCATGCCCAAGCTCACCTCTTCTATGTTCATGCCTTTCACCCGGACATATGCCTTCTCTTACTGCAATCAGGTGAACGAAGATTTCCTCAAATATTTGAGGAAGCAATACGAGTAGAACAACTCTTGTTCCTATCTGGAAAGTGGCAGTGGGGAGAAAACCCATCACTGTTCACTGCTCCTGGCCATCCTGCGCAGTATTCATCATGGCATACTCCTCGTACTGAGCATAGGTTTGAGATGCAGTGATTCGAAGCTCAAGAAGCAAATTTTGCCCAAGAACAGCAATGGGAATATGCAAGCTTTGACCCAACAATGGACAATATGGCTGCTTGCAATCTCCAAGGAGAGCAGTCTCTAACGGTAAGGCCTGAGAATGAGGAAGGCACCTTTTTGCACCCTTTTTGTATCTCAAGGGGCGAGACACATGAATTCAACCAGAATCCATTGAATGTGTCTCGAGAAGTAGAAGAGGAGGGAGAACCAGATACAGGAGCGCTCCCAGAGGGAGAGAGAAGAGAAGGGCCTAGAAGTGACTCTGGCCCAATAGATCAAGGCTAGAGGTTCTCCCACCCAAGCGAGCTCGTTGCCCCGCGAGTCATTAAGAAGGTTGACACTCTTGTCACATTACACAAGGGGTATAATAATAATAATAATAAAAAAAAGTTCGGTAATCTCCTTCGAAGATTTTTACCCAAAGCAACGGTTGCGAGGAAGTGAAGGGC
Source organism: Wollemia nobilis (assembly GCA_028583015.1). Taxonomy (NCBI): domain Eukaryota; kingdom Viridiplantae; phylum Streptophyta; class Pinopsida; order Araucariales; family Araucariaceae; genus Wollemia; species Wollemia nobilis. The sequence goes on along the minus strand of JAQPPZ010001004.1, from coordinate 1,550,549 downwards.
CGAACCAAAGTTCAAACAAAGGCATGAAAGAGCTTCGCACCCAAATCATTTCCAGAAACCACCTCGGGTGGAAATTCTGTGAAGTAATTTTCAAAAGCACAAGCTTCGGTAGGTGGTCCTTGCAAAGCATGGCAAAGGATAAGTACCTCGGGCCTGAAGCATAGAAGATCAGCCTGAAGAAGAAGAGGGAGCAGAAGAAGAAGGAGAACCAGCTGCCGAAGCGCTCCCAAAAGAAAAAGGTGTGAAAGAAGGAGGAGAAGGATCGGGAAAGGACTCCGGCCCAATAGATCAAGACTAAGGGTCCTCCCATCGAGACAAGCTCGTTGCCCCGTAAGCCGCCAAGAATGTTGACAATTTTATCACATTTCTCAAGGGGTAGGAAAAGAAACCGAATTTTGTACAAATTTTGTAAAGTTTTTCCTTGTTGTCTTTTATTTTGAAGTTGCAGCAATTTTGGCTTTCAAAGCCACCCCTTTGTATAAAAGTAGAAAGAGAAAAAGCTTCGCTACCGAACAAGCTAGAGAAAAGAGCTTCGCCCAAAAGGAAAATGAAACTGCTTCGCACCCTAAGTATTTCCAGCACTACTTCGGGTGAAAATTTTGCGAAGTAGTTTTGCCGAAGAAAGAGCTTCACACCCGAAGCACTTCCAGCATTGCTTCGGGTAGGATTTGTTGCGAAGTAGTTTTGTCGAAGAAAATACAAGAGGACCGATGAAAAGGGCTTCGGGCCCAAAACATTTCAAAACACTGCTTTGGGCGGAAATCATCCGAAGCGGCATTCAAGAGAGCAACTTCGCCGAAGGAGAAAAGTCTAGACCAGGGTAAAACTACTTTGGGCCCGAAGCATTTTCAGTAAACACTTCGGCTAAGGCACCAGCGAAGCAGAATCCAAAGGAACATCGAATATTACTTCGCCAGAAAGTTGCCGAAACATCTACTTCGGGCCTCCTCACACCCGAACCATTTCTACTTTGGCGAAAAACCTAGCAAAGCATTCACTTCGGCTAGTTTTCGCCCGAAGCATTTTTAGTCGAAATTCTGGCAGCCAAGAGAAACAAAGCATTTTGAAGGCAGGAATGTGTTTCGGCCAAAATCTCTCCGAACCACAATTTTGAGGAGGATCACAACGAAGTATTTCCCCAAAGTTTCAGTGAAGCAATTTTGTCAACAAAGTGGCAAGGATAAAGAGGCCCGTTTTGTGAAGTAAATATGCTTTAGCACTCCCCACCCCCGAAGCAGTTTTGTGAAGCTCAATTTTGTGAAGTACTAACCTAAGAGGAGTTTTGCTTCGGCCTAGAATCATTGCGAAGCGAAGTTGTGAATGAAAACTTAGCGAAGCGCTTCATGGGCACACGTTCCAAGCCGGGTATCTTCCCGAGGTGATCAAGTGCCTCATAAATGCAATTTTTCGTGCCTAGCAAGCCCGCTGCTCATTTTTGGCAATCAGAAGCGAAGTATCAAGCCATGATGAAGAACCCGACGAGCATGGTGGCCACTCAAGCACTGCACCCAAAGACCAAGGACGTCCAGATGACTCATCAATGCACCTTTCCATGGTTGACCCGGTCACATTTGCTAGTTTTGGTAACATATTTGAAATCTTAGTCATGAGATTCGAGGAAGGCCGAATTCTCAGGGCTCGAGGGCGTACTATTCTTTGCTATGTAATTATGAATCAGAGGCCCGGGTCCTCTATAAAAACCTAGGCATTGTAATGGAAAAAGGGGGGAACTATCTGCTAGAAATCTATTGTAACTTGATGTCTTGTGATTAATACTAAGAGACTTTGAGCTCAATTATTCTCTTTTATGCTACCTTATGTGCTTGATTCTTCTATCTCTCCTTATTTGTATGTTGGATGCTGAACTCTGCGTCCGATGTGCGATCAGGGACAGTTTCTTGAAACTCGTTCTAAAGGATACATAGGAGTTGAAAAACATCCTATCGACTTTCTTTTATGCTACCTTCTGTGCTTGATTCTTCTATCTCTCCTTGTTTGTATGTTGGATGCTGAACTCTGTGTTCGATGTGCGATCGGGGACAGTGTCCTGAAACTTGTTCTGGAGGATACATAGGAAGGTTGATACTACGTTTCTTTCATTTTACTCTTGGTGTTCCTTGCTGCTATTCAAGTTGTCTGTTAGCGATCGTGCTTCCTGTTCTCTCCCACCTCAAATCACCAATATCTCTTCCCTTAACCATTTTTATTTATTTCTCTAACCCTTATCCCTTTTATCTCTTTCTTGCACTCTTGTCTTCAAAACACCCAAGTAGTTTAGCATAGGAGCCGGCATTTCTCCGAAGATTGGCATGAGGGGCATCTCTTCCCTTCGGCCTTTCAATGTTGGTCCAGGTCTAGGGTGCATACATTTACCAAAAACCCTTACCTAGGCGGATTTGATGACCAACAGGAACCTTGGAGCCAAGCAAAGTTAAATCAATAGTAGAAAAATAAGTAGGAGACACAAAAAAAAGGCATAATAGTTGCCTTCATCAGATATAATTCCATATCCTGAGAGATTCAACATTACAGCAGAAAATTTTGAATCAGACCTGGTAAAAGAACTTAGAAAGTTAACCATATCACTTCCCTTATTGCAAGCCATTAAGGATGTGTCTTTGATTAACAAAATTGTCCAAGATTTGTGTATCAAAAAACTAGGGAGAAAGAAGAAGTCATTCCCTAAAGCTCTTCAGTTGAAGGAAATATAGTTGATCTCTTGTCAGGGAAACTAGTATCTCTAAAGTATAGTGATCCGGAGAGTCTAGTTATCGTAGTTACTATAATATCAATATCAATTTCAAACGTCTTAGCTGATTTAAGAGTTGTAATAAATGTAATGACCAAGGATATAATGGAAAAATTACAACTTAAACATCTAAGTCCTACATTTACAGTATTAGCAATGGTTGATAAGTCAATTGCAAAACCTGAACGTATCATTGAAGATTTCCCAATAGAAGTTTCTTCTTGGGAATACCCTATAGATTTTTTGGTTTTATAGCCTAGAAATTTAGCATATGGTTACCCCATTATTCTGGGAAGACCTTGGCTTGCAACTGTAGCAGACTTTATAGACTGTAGATCATGAGATATGACAATCTCCAATGGTATTGACTTAAAACATATTTCTTTGTATCCCCATGTAAGACCTTCAAACAAATTTATAGGTCAATTATGTTTTCTTGATTCAAATGAAGAACAAGAAGAGATCATATCCACACTAGCTACTTTGGTAGTAAAGGAACATACAAAAGAGATAGACTCCCATGACAGAGAAAATTTGGAAAATGAAACTATCTTGGTAAGTGCTCTACATGAGCAAGGAATGGAGGATGAAGTAGTAAATGTTCATCAGTTGTTAGGAAATGAGGAAGGTCAAAGTTCTGGAAGCAAGCCATCTACACCATTATAGGAAAAATTTGTTTCACTACCACATGGGTGGCATCATCACCTACTCCCTTCTTCTCATTGTTCCATACAAAACATGCTTCCATCAGAAATCAGTGTTCAAAATGAGACAAAAGTTTCTCATTCCCTCAAATCTCATCATTGTCCACTAAACTCTTTTTTTTAAGTGAAAAACCCCTTATGGGGCTGTCTTGGTCTGAGAGACCACGAACAAGGGGTTCTACACCATCAAAGTCACCCGAGAGTCGCACCCGGCCCTGCCCGCACCAACATTATCAATTGGATTTTGGGTACCCAATTCAACTTTTTTTTAGGGTGGAGATTCAAACCTAGGACCTCCCTTGGAGGATTACCCTCTCCTCTCCAATTCCTAGTCCACTAAACTCCTTAATAACCAAGTATGAAGGAGTAAATTTTGTCCTTCGAGGGACAAAACATATAGTATTTCATTCGGGTAAATTTTTGAATATTAATAGCTGGCTTACTAAAGAAGAAGAAGCAAAACTATCAGCTGTTTTGCATAAACATATCCATGCTTTTTCTTGGGATTACAGAGATATGTCAAGAATCCACCCTGATGTATGCACTCATAGAATATATACTAAATATGTTTAACTGGTGAGACAGCCCCAACAAATATTGAATCCTACCTTGAGGGATATTGTCAAAGAAGAGATTGAAAGAATTTTGGAGGTAGGGTTCGTTTATCTAATTTCTTATAACCAGTGGGTCTCTCCATTGGTTATAGTTCCAAAGAAGAATGGAAAAATGAGAGTATGTGTAGACTACAAAGAATTGAATAAAGTAAAATACAAAGACTATTTTCCATTACTATTTATAGATCAAGTGTCAGATACTCTTGCTAGAAAGAAATAGTTTTGTTTTCTTGATGGATTCAGTGGATATAATCAAATACAGGTTGCACCTGAAGATTAGGAGAAAACAACTTTACATATCTATGGGGAACATTCGCTTATAGGGTCTTACCTTTTGGATTGTGTAATGCCCCAACAACATTTCAGTGATCATTTTTAGCAATATTTTTTGATCTGACTACCAACAGTGTTGAAATATATATAATTATTTCATAGTATGTGGAGAAAATTTTGATTTTATATTAGAACATCTTGATAAAGTTTTAAATCACTGTGAAACATACCAATTATCCTTGAATCCTGAAAAATGTTTTATGATGATGGAGGAAGGAATTGTTCTTGGTCATCACATCTCTCCTCAAGGGATCCAAGTTGATCCGAAGAAGGTGGAAATAATCAAGAATCTTCTCCCTCCTAAGACTCAAACTGATGTTAGAAGTTTCCTTGGACACATTGGTTTTTATCGTAGGTTTATTCCCAACTTTAGTACAATAGCCAATCCTATGTTTACCCTATTGACTAAGGATTTTGAATTCTCCTAGACTGCAAAGTATCAGGAATCATTTGAAGCTCTAAAAAAAAATTAGTAACTCCACCTGTGTTAAGAGGACCTAATTGGACATTACCATTTCATATCCAGAAAGATGCTTCCAATACTATAATTGGAGCAGCACTAGGACAAATTGATAATGGTGAACATTATGCCATCTACTACATTAGCAAGAATTTGACGAGGAGCAAAAAAAAACTATACCACTACTAAAAAGGAATTCTTGGCAGTAATTTATGCTATAAACAAATTCAGACATTACATCACAGGTTATCAAATATTCATTCATACAAACCACGTTGCCATTAAATATTTGATGAATAAACCTATGGTTAGTGCAAGAATTATTTGTTGGTTACTATTGTTGTAAGAATTTGATATCACAATAATCAACAAACCAGGAAAAGCTAATGTTGTAGAAGATTTCTTATCTAGGTTACAGAACATAGAGGAGGGAGAATTAGTTGAGGATACTTTTCCTGATGAGAAATTATTTGCTATATCTGTCCAATCACCTTGGTTTGTAGATATAGCCAACTATTTAGTCACAAGGAAAGTTCCTCCACATTTCACTTCAAAACAAAAAAAAAAACAATTGATAAAATAGAGCTCTTTTTTTCAATGGATTAAGGGTATACTTTTTAAATATGATCCTGACCATGTGTTACGTAGGTGCATCCAAAAAGATAAAATATATGATATCCTTCGAGCTTGTCATGATGAACCATCATGTGGATATTATTATGTAAAAAGCACAATTAGAAAATTTTTAGGAACAAGTTATTATTGGCCATCTCTTCACAAGGATGTAAAAAAGTACATCAAGCATTATGATGCATGCCAAAGAATGGGGAAACCCACTCACACAAATGAAATGCCACTATAGCCTCAAATGGTTTTAGAACCATTTGAGAGGTGGGGGTTGGATTTTGTGGGACCTATTGATCCACCTTCTCAAGGAAAGGTGCATATTTTAGTATGCATTGATTACCTGACAAAGTGGGTAGAGGTGCGTGCTTTCAAACATGCTCATGAAGAGAAGGTTGTTGATTTCTTGTATACCTAGATTTTTCAGAGATTTGGAGCTCCACGGTCTATTACCACAGACCAAGGACCCCAATTTGCATCTAAAGTTATTTAAGCTTTTATAGAATTGTATGAAATTAAACATTGGAAATCATCGCCTTATCACCCATAAACAAATGGTCAGGTTGAAGTAACAAAAAAGGAGTTAGAATGGATTTTGACTAAAACAATAGCTTTTCATAGGAGAAATTGGTTAGATAAACTACCTGAAGCAATTTGGGCTTATAATAATACATGGAAATCCACTACAGGTTTTACACCTTATGAATTGGTTTTTGGTGAAGTCTCTTTTACCTATTGAATTTGAGCTACTAACATTGCAAACAACTTTGGAAATTGGAATTGATTTATCATAGGCACAAATAGATAGAATTTTACAGTTGAATGCATTGGATGAATTTCGGCTGGATGCACTACAACAAACTAAAGTAATTCAGGAGCAAAGGAAGTTGTGGCATGACAACCACATTCATAATATAAAGTTTCAGCAAGGAGATTGGGCCTTCTTGTTTTATTCTCGCTATGAGGATTTCCTTAGAAAGTTGCGGACTAGATGGTTGAGACTTATCAAATTGAAGAAGTATTTGACAATGGAGCAGTTTGTCTCTCTCCCATTGATGATTCACGAAGGAAGTTGGTAGTGAATGGGCATCACCTTTGGGTATACCATACACCACTAACTAAGGAAGAATTATTGTAGCAGCTTGATAGTTTTTATGTACAAAAGGTGGAAGAGATTCCCTCTTCCATCTCAACTTCAACAAATTCAGCATGATAATGGAGTTTCAAGAAAAATAGAAAAATAAAATAAAAATAAAAACACAAAACACAAAAAGGGAATAAATCATGATTGTGAAATTCCTTCATGGGCATGATTTTGAGGAAATCATGAATTCCTTCATTGGCACAATCAAGATCAAGAAAAGAGAGATAAAATGAGAAGTGAAAAATAAATTAATTAATTAAAAAAAGAGAGAGAAAAATGAATAATTCAGCAGTGAAAACCTCTATGAGGCGTTGTTGAGTTGGTGTGCATAAAAATTGGTTTTTCGGCATGCATAGCCTTGAAACAATCTACATCATCATTGTAAAAACTCACCAACTACACTTGTTTTGAAGTGTTGCAGCAAAAAAAATAGTAGGACATCATCAGAAGCAGCCATCCATCAAAACGTGCAAATAAATTATTCAAGATAGGTATATGTTTCTTGCACTTTTATCATTGTAAATATTTAGTATATAGTGTGTAAGGATTAACCATTAGTATAAATACATCCATGAGATTTGGCATATTCAAGACATACCAATCCACTTGGGAAAAAAAGAAGGATTCTAGTTTCTACTTGATCTTCGGAACAGGAATGTCAAAAGTTGTTTGATCTTCGAAACATGTTATCTTTGGAATAATGGAGTTTGTTTGATCTTCGAAATAGCAGAGTGTGTTTGATATTTGGAATAGTAGAGTGTGTTTGATCTTTGAAATAGCAAAGTGTGTCTGATCTTTGAAATAGCAGAATTTGTTTATCTTCGGAATAACAAAGTTTTTGTTTATCTTCGGAATAACAAAGTTTGTGTTTTGTCTTCAGAATAATGAAAGGTTGTTTAATCTTCAAAATAAGGAAGTTATCTTCAAAATATAAAAAGGGTAAATTTCAAATTTTGAAATGCACGGCAGCAGAGAAATTTTTTTGAATTTCAAATTATTCCATGTGGCATCTAAAAAAAAAGGGAAAGGAAATTTTATTTTGCCACTTGTTATTTTTCTAACAAGAGTAATCAGGGTTTTTGGAAAAGTGTATCTCATTGACAGTATTATCTTCACAACAACCAAGAGGGTACGGTAATCCATAGAGACATCAGCAAATAACAAACAACTGGATCTGGTGGTTGATAACCAAGTGTTTGAAGGATCTACATTCATAATGGGCTCACCAATCAAGACAAACTAATTCTGATGGTATGGAGGGATGACTATTCACCGATGGCCATGTTTCCAACCCAAATTAGTAATATGTGCCATCTTATTTCTGAATATGGCTCACCTGTTGTATAACTTGACACACATGATTACGAGGAAAGGTGATAAATTTTGTTGGAATTACCATCCTCTCCGAAGGTGAACGACGACAAAAGAAAAACCTGTGTAGAATACAAGAGCAGAGTAGTAGTGTGACAACAGAATAGCAACGAAGATAAAATATGGGGCAAAAAATGAAGATGGAACCAAATAATACCAGATACCTTTGAGAAATCCCAGAAGTGTTAAGAATTTTTGAATATGGCGGATTGATGCCCTTCCTAGACAAATTTGATGGGTGTTCTAAAGACCTGGCAACAAAATTCACCCATACGTTCAAGAACAACAGAGCTCACATCAGCGGAATGGCAATTGAGGTAACTCCTGAAATCTTGAGCCAAATCACTGAACTCCCTTTACAAGGTTTACAAATTTCTAGAATTGGTAGAAATACATTAGCAGATGTAGTTGGTCAATTCACAGAAGAAGGGGATAGGGAACCAGAATATCTGATGAACAAAAATACATGCAAGGGAGTAAAACAAACTAGTTTACAAGGGCCATGGGATGAAGTAGCTATATGGGTGATTAAATTTTTAACCTACGAGGGACAATATGTTGTTTTGTCGGGGCATCATTTTTGAATTCTGAATCACCTTAGACATGGTAGTCAACAACTAGAAGTTAGGGTTAATTTCCCTTTATACCTACACCAAGAGTTACAGAACATGTCTAGACGATACCAAGAGGGTAAGGGAAGTCCTCGTCACCATGGGCTAATTAAGCTTATTTGCAAGCATCATTTTAGGGGTAATCCTAGAAGTTTCAATAGATTTTTCTCTGTATGGAATGAGGTAGTTTATGGAGAAGAGGAAGAGGAAAATGAAGAAGCAAAAAATGTTGTCATAAGGGAAGAAGCACATCAAGAGGAAGAATTAGAAACCCTCTCCTCTGGATCTCCATCAACAAAAGCTCAAAAACAAAGGAAGAGAAGAGCTGAAACTAACCCTAAAAAGGGGAAACAAAAGAAAGTTAGGTTTTCTAAAGATGTCATTGTGTTGCCAGACCAGGCCATAGAACAAAATGAAATTCTCAATAGTGTAGAGGGAGAAACACAGAGGGAAGAAAGAGAAATTCCATAAAAAACAAAAACTATTTCTACATCCTCTAGCACTGCAAGAAAATAGGACATAGAGAAGCAATTTGTAGCAAGGGTTCGTAGGTCTTCAAGACTCCATAAAAAGGACACAATAGAAAAAATGATTGAAGAGGAAATAATGAAGGAAGAGATTGTTCCTACATCGTCCTTAAGAAGAAGCCCTAGAAATTTGCAAAAATAGACTAAGGCAACAAAAGAAAATAGCCCTAATATTGCTAAAGAACAACAAGATTATGTGTTTTTATATGATACAACAGATACAGGCATGGAGGGTCCACAAGATATCCTACACAAGACCAAACATATGAAACTAAAGAAGCAGGTACAAAACATTTAGAGTCACCACCTGAAGATAACCTGCCTACTCACTCATCAAATTCTAAAACAAAAGAAGAAGAAGAAAACATACAAGAACAACTAAGAGCTGCTAGGAGTGTCATAAGAACACAGATGACATGGATTGATGAATGAGAAGCAACCATTAAAGAAAAGGATAGGAAAATTACTGAGTTGCAACAGGAGATAGAAAGGTTGAAAAACATAGTGGCACAGTTAGAGCCACAGTCTGCAAAATCCAGTGAAGGAGAAAATGTTGCTCAAATATTGCTCAAACTATCCAAGCAAGATAAACTAGCACCAAATGGAAATTTGCAGCCTCTCCCATAAATTGAAGCAGTTGAACCCTCGATTGGGAGAACAGAAACCAAGGAAGTAATTGATGTTGAGGACCCTCAACAGAATGATACTATCCTAGGGGTAGATGAAAAATAGGATTATCAACAGCATACAAAGATAACTGGACTTGGAAATGAAGATCTAAAATAAACATTAGAAGATTTGGAACATTCTGAAGTTGCAATTCCTGATTTCGAAGTTGTATCCTCTCATTCTGAAGATGCTTTAGAACAAGCCAAAAGTCCAATCAAAAATACCAATGAAGGGCCACAACAGCCAACAAAATAATTAATATCCACAAAAGAGACCCTAGATCATCAAAACATGAGCAGTCAAGTGAGTATTCCCCTACATCAAACTTTTGTGTCCAATTTTCCATTTGTTATACCAAAAATAGAAACAAAAGAAAATGGGGTATAGGCAGAGTTTTTACCTAAATTTCAGCCAGTAATAAGACCACAAAACACTGTTACTTTAGAAAAATACAATGAGGATATAGCTCAGTGGGTTTTAAGATATCAAAAACTTAAAACTTAGATTGCGGGTTGTTCCTTTCTTTCGAGATGGCCAAAGTCTTCAAAAGTACCAATGAGGGTACATTTTTTATTTCCAAGAAACCCTAGATCATCAAACATGGGTCGTGGTATTCCCCTACATGGACTTATGTGTCCAATTTTCTATTTGTTATACCAAAAATAGAAACAAAAGAAAAGAGGGTATAGGCAGAGTTTTTACCTAAATTTCAATTAGTAATAAGACCACAAAACATTGTTACTATAGAAAAATACAACGAGGATATAGTTCTATGGGTTTTAAGATATCAAAAACTTAAAACTCATATTGTGGAGTTAAAAATGGTGGGAAAACAATTAGAGAAAAAAAATGTAGAAATTACCAAGTTGTAGGAACATGTGACATACCTCTATTAGGTTGCAGAATATTTGGTTCAATTTCGAAGGCCAACCAGATTTTACAGTTTAGTTCTAAAATAAAGATATCTTCGGTGGCAGGTTATGAGAATCCATTCAAATCTTCCTTATAATTTGGATACTGCTGAGGAATTTTTGGAAGCTTACCCGAGTAGCCCAAAAGAACAGAAAAACCTAATGTGTGAGTTGTTTCTGCACAATTTCTTCATTCTAAAAGATGTAACATTCCATCCCCATATTTTCACAAGTGATGTACAATTAAGGGCTTTCATGTCTACCTTGCAGAATCAGATTTATTGGAGACAGGAAAAGAAAAAGAACAAGGAAATTGAAATGCAGGCTGAATTGTTGATAAGATCTGTGCAGCCAAATCATAAAATTATCACCAATCAGCATTTTATCATGATGAATAGGGCAGATGTTAAGCTCATGTATGTAAAAAATCTTAAGGATTGTTTAAACAGTTTCCGAAGTTTCTGTGCATATAATTTTATAACTGCTTTGTCAGCTTGTAAGGATAGATGGGCAAAACTATCCATGTCACTACAAAAAGAGAGCCTATATCACCTATCAACCTAGAATGGTCTAGAAGAAGAGTAGAAGGAGTAATGAATATTATCCTGACTATGAAACATCAATGGATAGGTCTGAGGTTTAGACCTCCTACCATCATTACTCATGTTCCTTACTATTTTGACAATGATCCTCAGCCAAGTGACCAGTTTCAGGAATGGTTCAAGAAGCTTCAAGAAAGCAGGGGATATTATGTAGGGAACAAATTATTCTATAGAAGCTAGAATTTGAAGATGGACATGTGTGATTTAGTAGCCCAACAGAATGCATGAGGACATGCATTGAAATAAGTTGGGGGGAAAATGATGAGGCTTGAAAATACCTCAATCATAGTATGTTTTGAACCATTACAAATGCCTAAAAACCATGTGATATGTTTTATATGCTGATTAAGTTGATTTAAATACACTATATATCAAGTATTTGCATGATTAATGTGTTTAGAAATATTATACTCTGTTTTTGCAATTTTTGTACAATTTTGCATTAATTTAGCATGATTTATTAATGAAAGGTATGCATGGTTTGAATAACAACTTTTTAATATCTTTATAATTATATTTTCTATGTATTGGTTTACCTAAATCTGAATAAAAGTGCCAAAAGACTATAAATGTGCAGCAGAAACAGGATTTCTGTGTAAATTCTAGCCAATTGCCAATGAATGGCAAGGCCTGGAATTTACCAATGGAGAAGGATGAAATCAGTTGGAATCACCTCTTGGAAGCTGTATTAAATGACCTACCTGAAAGAAACAACCAAAATGGATATTTTGAATGCATTTTGAGCATAAAGTGCACCTACAACCAGTTATTTCGAAGATCTTCGGAATAACAGGGGAACACGCTTCTTTTTGAATATCTATGATTTCTAAGTGGTTGAAAAGGTAAACCAAGGTTGAGGGGATATAGGAACAACTTTCTACAACTATCTCCACCATTTGTTGTTGACCAGAATACACAACTCATGAGGAAATATCAACTGATGCAGTCAACCCTAAATAGACCCAAAATTAGTTGTAGAATATTAGGCAAATAAGTTGTAAAATAGAAATGGAATATTTTGTGCATGTAAATAGATATTAGATATTATAAATAATATATCTCCAATATGGGTTGAGCTAAGTAACTATTAAGAAATAAAAGTTAGCAGAATAGATTCAGATTGTAACAGAGTGCAGCAACAGAATTGTAATGTTATTTATGGAATAATAAAGTGCAGTTATTTCATTTTCTTTGTCATATATGAGTGTGTGTGAAATTTAGCAAGTAATAGGAGTTCATACCTTCTTCTAGAAAAGGAATCAAGGGCCACTTCCAGGCCTAGGAGAAGGACTGACAAAGATAGGTTTTCTTATTATTTCTATTGTAGCAGAATTAGCTGAATATTTGTCAAATTTCATTTTTTGTTTCACACTAACCTTTGCTATAGTTTTATGATTTATTTTGTGTTTAAATTAAATTTACAAGACTTTCTAAATATTTTATCATTGATAGATTAGTTACTGTTTCATATTTTCAGCAGATTACAGTATTGCTTTTAGATTATTTCATTTCAGCAACTTTTACCAGTTTTTCTACGTTTTCCCTTTTTGTTGTCAGCTACTGTACATAAGATTGACAACCTTCTAAAATAGAACACTGACAGGGATTAGTTTGTGTGCTTATTACTTAGAAATTCCATTCCTGCAAGTAAATTAGTTTGTTTTATGCAACATAGAAGTAAAGGTGACCTAAAAACCCCCAACACAATCTATTTTGCCAATAAGACCTACTGCTCCAAAGTGAGTTAATTTGTAGCCCTGTTCAACACTTCTATCGTAGACAACCTTGGACACCACCCTAGATTGATAAATAATTGAGATTTAATGATGCTAATAATGACACGCATGTTAGTAAACCAAAAGTATGCACTGAATTATTAACCTTAGTATTAATCAAACGAATGTTTAAATAATACATTGTGTTAAACGTTAGGAGATATCCCGAGATATCTGCCACTAACCTAGCTAACAAACGTGCTTCATGAATAAACGCTAACAACTAACTACGTAGTCAAATTGACTACGTCTAACCTAGGATATTTAGATAAATATCCAAAAGGTAAACAGTAAATAGTAAAAGGTAACTAACCTAGTAGTAAAACTAAATACTAGTGGTAAAAATTAACAAGCTACTTTTACCATGCAGTAAATAAAATCTACATAATGTAGGGAAAGGGTAAAATATCCAAATTATGGAATATTTACTCTAACATCCCCCCTTATTACATTATTTGGGTAATACATACATATCCTCTAATACAACAATATGTGGGTAAAGTATATAACTGCCCCAATACAGTGAAAAAGGATGTCGATCTGTTGGTTCTTGCTCTGTCATAGTACTCTGGCTGCTTCTAAGCAAAAAAATGGGTCATTCCTCACTTTGTCTTCACACCAACAAATGTCCTTATAGTAATCACATCATCCAACCGAATTGCATGGGTAACTAGCCACTACAATCGCTAGGTGTAGTAGAGTAGATCACTTCATACGAGATTCATTCATTTTACAATATGAGTTTGCAAAATATAAGGTTTCTAAGGTGTTGTTCGCAGCCGAAAATGCACCCTTATAAGTTCCTCCCTTCTCGTTGCAAAACATGTATATAATTTTTGAAATAAGAGTGACTAAGGTGTCGGTCACAGTCAAAAATGCACCCTTATAAGTCTTCTTCCCTTTTTACAAAAAATTGTGAAGAAAAGAAATGTTTATCCCCCTTAATTACAAAAAGATGTGCAACTCAAGAGTTTTGTGAAAGATTTTTACAAACATTGCCTCCAAGGCAATTTTACACCATAAAAAGTCTCTTCTTGTTATTACAAGGACTTTAAACATTAAGAGTTTGCTATTTATGAAGCCTAAAAGAGGTACAAATCACCCCTTATTTGTAAGAACTTCAAACAAAAAACTTATGCTATTCTATGAAGCCTAAAAAAGAGAGAGAGGATAATGGTTATTTGCCCAATGTGACAAACATGTGTTTTCCCTCTACAATACTATTTTAGCAATGAGCACTCTGTGTGCTCTTTCTGAACCAGAATCAGAATTTGAATTAGACACTTCACTAACAATGTTGCCTTTGTCTTTCTTATTTTGATTGTTTTTTAACCAACACCGATTGGTGTCATGGTTATCTTTCTTACAATATGAGCAAAACTATTTTTGAGATTTCTTTCCCTTACCTTTTGAGGATGATCCTCCCTTGTTATAGTTTTATTTCTTCTTCTCAACCTTATTGTGTGAATAAAGTGCACTATTAGATGCTTCATCTCTTTGGAGTTGATTAGCTTCCTCAGTTTGAAGCAAATTGACTAACTCCACAAAGGTAAGAGTTCTTTGGGAAACAGAAAGGGATGTAATCAAACTTTTGTAGGATTCAGGAAGGGCTCTCAAGATAACTAAAGTAAAAATGGCATCCTCAAATTTGGCCCCTAAAGCATTAAGCTTAGTCTTCAGTTCTACAGAGGAAGGTTTCTACTGACTCACCCGACTTCATATGTAGTGTATGAAGTTGGGTTTGAAGGTTGAGAACCGTGGATTGATTCTTTCCTTCAAAAATGGTGGACAAGGAATCCCATGCATCTTTTCCATTATTTGCCTCACTAATGTGAGGTTGTACCTCATCAGAAGTGGCTAGAAGGATTAACATGAGTAGACGATTGTTATTTTTATCCCATTCTCTTTGATCAGCTCCTGTTGTTGTGGGTCGTGGTGTAGTGCCAACAACTAAGTCCCACAAGTCCTCTACAGTCAAAATGGCTTTCATATTAGTTTTCCAAGCTGTATAGTTATGACCTTTTAGCAATTGAGATTCACTCAAGTATTTGTTAATTGTTGCCATGAGGAAGGTCCTACAATGCACTAAGATGATATTCCTGTCACTCTCAAGTGGTATTTAATGACACCTTCCTAAAGATTCTCTGGAAAAGAGATAATCAGGTGGAGGAAATTAAGCCAAACACATAAGAGTCGAAAGGTTTAATTCACTCAAACAGCTATTTAATGGCACCTGCCTTAACACCCTTCAAAAAAGGATGAAAAGTTGGAGGAATTTAAGCCAAACAAATAAGAGTGAATTAGGGGTTTTGTTTTGATTTAGGAGAATATATCAAGTTTTTAGAAATGGCTGCTAATTGTGCAATTTGAGTTCAAAAAATTTATGAAATTTTGGGGTATGGTGTGTTCTTGATTCTATGACTTATAATTGCAAAAGGAAAATGCAATAATCAAATAAGAATTCCCACAAAATTATTATCACTTAGGTGTCGGATGCAACCGAGAATGCACCTATTTTGCCAATTTTGAAATGAAGGTGTCGAGTAAAATCGAGAATGCACCTTATTTCCAACTTTTGCAACAAAAATATGTATTTGTGCAAGAATGATATTTTTATGTCTCCTACTTTGTTTTACAATTTTGCAAAAGAAGTACAAGTGTTGTCTTCCCCCCTTAATTTGCAAAATGTAGAATTTAGAGCACTCCTTTCAAGACAAGTCGACACACGACCCGCGTTTGAAAGGCTTCCAGAACCAGTCGACAAACGACTTGGTTTTAGTGGACCCAAGGTCTTCAATTTCTTCTCAATTTTGCAAAAAAAAAGAATGTGCAATTTTATGTCGTATATCCCCCCTTGGAGAAAACAAATGCACACTTTGCCTTGTAATATTACAAAATTTTAAGTCTCCTTGTTCTCAAATTGGCAATAAAGAATCAAATGTGTTTGATTTTGTCCCCTTTCATGTGTGCAAATTGAACAAGTTTGAGAAGAGTTTAGGCTTTTCTTATTTGCAATAAAAGTAGGTGCTCTTCTATGTCTTATAACCTCCCTCGGAGAAAAACAAAAGATCCTTTCAATTTTGAATTGCAAAAAAAAAAAAATTACCTTTTTAATTTTAAGTGTATTGTATTTCTCTAATTAAATCAAGTATAATCTATAAATAATAAAAATTATTTTATTTTTAAAATCATTTTTTTATTAAAAAAAATAACTTTAGATAAAATAATACTAGATTATTTAATAAATGAAAACTTAATTTAATTAAAAATAAATAAACTTTAAAAAAATAATTACCTTGTCTTTTATGAATGCCTATCGGAGTAAAAAAATAATTACTTTGGCCCCAATGGGGCTTGAACTCCCGACCTCTTGGTCGGGAGTCTTTCCTCCGGGTCCCCTCGTCGGTCGGGCTAGCAAGCCCGACGGGTTATGGAGGGGACCGCCTTCTATAAGAAGGCTTTCCCGCCTCCTGGCGGGAAAAAAATTAATGTGGGACTTTTTAGTCCCACATTTAAAATGTGGCGAGTATTGATGAGCTTAAAAGCTCAACCTCACCCCTTCTTTGATTGTCGTTAGGCAATCAGATTTGCCCACTGTCCTTTTGTTCATCGCCATGTGGCATGGCTGTCAAGTCGCCACATGTCATAGTTATTTCGGTCGGGTGACGCATGTCCTATCTGCCATGTGTCTCTTATGTGTCGTGTCTGGTCATCGTCCAATGGTTGTCCACCATGTGTCCGGTCCTCTACATCAAATGTGGTTGCCATGTCAGATGCTCGGTGTCCTCTATGTCCACGTGTCTGTTCAAGTGTAGGGTCTAGGTCGACGTCTAACAATTGTAAACGAGGTCGTCAGACCCGAGGCACTCCTGCCCTCGGGTTTGGATCCGATCCCCACCTAGGAGGGCGCGCTTGCCCTCTCGATTGTGTGTGGGACCCACGAGGGCAAAACTGGCAGTCGTCGATGATCAGAGGGCCTCTTGCCCTCTCGGATCCTAGTCGTTGGTGACCTGCGTCCTAACAGAGGGCGCTCCTGCCCTCTGTCACATAAGTGCCGCTTGGGCCGCCGGATGCTGGCGGAGGGTCTACATGGGCCTCCTGCCACGAAAGAGGGGCCTCTCGCATTCTATAGTGGAACAAGAGTGGCTTTCATCTTTGCCACTTGGAATGAGGGTCGCTCTCTCCGCACTCACAGGAACCAGGTGAAACCTAGCGAATGATACCAATGTTAGTAAACTAAAAGTATGCACTGAATTATTAACCTTAGTATTAATCAAATGAATATTTAAATAATACATTGTGCTAAACGTTAGGAGATATCCCGAGATATCTACCACTAACCTATCTAACAAATGCGCTTCATGAATAAATGCTAACAACTAACTACGTAGTCAAATTGACTATGACTAACCTAGAATATTTAGATAAATATCAAAAAGGTAAATTGTAAATAGTAAAAGGTAACTAACCTAGTAGTAAAAGTAAATACTAGTGGTAAAAAGTAACAAACTACTTTTTACTATGCAGTAAATAAAATCTACCTAATGTAGGGAAAGGGTAAAATATCCAAATGATGGAATATTTACTCTAACAATGCATCACACACTTGCAGAAGAATACCTCGATGGCAACAATGCTCAAAGGAAGAACAACAACGCTTAGAGGAAGAACAACAACGATGATTAATAGTATGGAGAAATAGGGTAGCCAAAAAAATAAATAAAAAATAAAAAGAAAAAAATTCTCCAAGAGCATCAACGTCACAACAATCTTATTTTTTGGAACACCTTGGTTACAAGTAGCATGGAAATATTTCGCACAATCAACATCATACACATTCGGTTCTACGAAATTCACCCAGGTTTGTACTGATTTTTTCGTTAATTATGTGCAAAGTTATTTAAAAAATCATTTAAATATTAATACTAGTAGATGCCCCCATAAATTATGTGTCAAAATCTCCCAGTAGAGTTCAATCACATGACATGCCTTGGATATAAAAAAATTCATTACCCCAGGAACAATTGAAAAAAAAAAGACAAAGAGAGCTATGGCATTTGTGTGAATAAATTTAGCATCGTTGCATCATGATAATGACGACAAGGTTGCACGAAGACATATAGATGATGCTACTTCATACCACAAAGGAAGTTCTAGAGATGGATCAAATGCGTTCCATATGTGGGCAAACATAGTGGTAGGCGACCACACTCATTTTAAAATTTGGTCTCACCAAATTTGACCAATGTGCAAAACTAGAAAATGTGGCCCTATGATAGCTACATGAAGGCTCGGATGGGCAATTACATGGCAACATTTATCAAAATCAATGCAGTGTGCTTTCATAGGTGTCGCAGTGCTTAATGAAGAAAAACACAATGCAGTGGTAATCCGAGTAGTCATGATTTATCTGT
This sequence comes from Wollemia nobilis, assembly GCA_028583015.1. NCBI lineage: Eukaryota > Viridiplantae > Streptophyta > Pinopsida > Araucariales > Araucariaceae > Wollemia > Wollemia nobilis. Next base: position 1,532,041 of record JAQPPZ010001004.1, on the reverse strand, counting down.
TTGCCTGTGGTGATCAGTCATGACATGTTTTTGACTTCCATTGGTATCGCAGTACAAAAAAACAGAGATGCTAAAGGCCATTAAAAAAAATTGGGGGTTGTTGTCACGAGGACGTGAAAATATTTAGGCATGGGGGCATGATGAGCACCAGAAATGCTCATTTTACATACATTATTAAGGGGCATCATTACTAGTTTAATTAGCATATGAGGTATTTTTATTTAACTTGTGCATATAATTGATAGAAAATCCAGTATAATTCTTAATGGGTGTTTTTAGTGGAAACTGTATATCAATGCAGGTTTTGTTACTAATATGGTATTTTCCAATATACATCCCAATTGGACTTTGCATGCTTCTGCTTCAATGAGTCTAAGGTATATGGAGTAGATGCCTTACTATGGCACCTTACTATGATGCCTTACTCCAACACCTTACTCTGGCGCCTTACATGGGAGGCGTCTTATTGGCGCCTTTCTCCCATACATAGGAGGCGCCTTACTCCCATACATGGGAGGCACCTTACTGGCACCTTACTCCCATACATTGGATATGCATAATATGATCAAGTCAACATTGACCAGGTTGACCAAGGGGCTACGGAGGTTGTTGCACATGAAGACAAAGGGGGGTATTTTAATCATGCATTATCATTAAAATAGAATAAAGTATTTTTTATTATCAATCGATTGGCCAGTTGACCTTGTAAAGCTCTTAAAGCATTATTTTTAGGATGCATTAATTTAGATTTGTTTGTTACATACACCTAAGGATTTTTATATTTATCCTTCTGGCAAATAAAATAGCAGAATAAAATCTCTGTAGAAACCAATTGTAACTAATCACGTCATGTGATTAAAAATATATCAATTTATTATTGTAACAATATCTGGCCACGTTTTATATAAATACGTAGGCCATATGAACGGAGGATGATGATTAATCTTACACAAAAATTATTTTTCATTTCATTCTTTGTCTAAATTATTAAGAGTGCAAATACTCTTACTTGAGCAAGCTCTACATAGCTAACCGAGCAGACTATCTACATGAGCTTGGGCCCACTCCCTACAGTAGTCTTCCTTTGTTGTTCTTTGTAGATTAGATTTATAGCTTTATTTACTACTTTCTTTTAATTTAGTTGCGTGTTTATTTTCCTATATTTTATTTCCGCACTTTTATTTACAAAACTTTAGTTTTAGTTGTAATTTATTTATTTAATTTTTTACACTTATTTTATTTAGTTTGGATGAAATGAAAATGTTTAAACATCCCCCACCAAACTAAAATAGGTACAGAGGAATTCATTGCCCAACACTACAGGCATATATTGTGAATGACACTCGTAAGTTTACAGACTTATCGGATTAATAATTTATGGAAGAGAAATGATTATTTTTGAGACATAATTTTTGCTCACCAACCACAACAGCCACAACCAAGGTAGTTTTCAGCATGGAATCATTTTGGAACTCTAAATTTACAAGCTCAGAACCCGATCTTGCAAGCGATGATGAAGGCTTTGCCAACCTATGATGGTATGAGAAAGACAACCTATGAGCATGTTCAAGATGTGGTCATTTTGGCAATGATTCATGGCATCACATAAGAGGATATAGTGGTAAGATTACTTATTCTCTCTTCGAGGGAAATTGTTTTACTGGTATCGATCATTACAACCTGCAACCATCACTACTTGGGACCAGTTAGCTGAATTGCTGATCAAAGGATTCAACAAACAAGCGAATCAATTTTTCTTGCTGAATCAATTTACTACAATACAAAGGCACTCGCAGGAAGATATCGTATACTTTAATGTCATATTCACCCAAACTTGGCATAGAGTTCCTGATGGTCCCCAGCTGACACCTGAACAAGCAACCTTTTACTACCTTCGAGCCTTCAACTTTGACATCATTATGGGTATCCGAAAATCCAACGCTAATACATTCCTCGAGCTATACACTATAGATTTGATCTGATTGATATCGGTAAGCTTTCACCAAAAATGGCTATGCCTATTTTTTATGATCTTCTATAGTATCAGTATGCCAATGCATCTTCTCAACCCTTTCCCATGTCACCCATGTACCCAATTCCCTCATGGAATCCAAGTACATCCAAACCACAACAATAGTTTCTACTCCATAATTACCTGCTCTAATAAATTTACAATTACCTAATCCACCTATTCCAGTATTACCCCCTTCACTAGTACCCTTACCTTTTCCAGCACCTCTAGTGCCCTCAAATATTGATCCCCACATGAAATTATTACAGGATATGCAATCACTTAATTTAATAGTGAGGACAATGTCAAATGAAATCACATCCATCAAGAAGAAGCAAGCTAAAGCTGAATTTCGATTGAGAAAATTTCAAATGTTGTCGATTACTAAATAGCAAACAACTTTGACTAGTAGAGGTGCTAAGAGAAATACTATTGTATTGGTTAATGAATAAGTTGGTACATCAAAGCAAATATATTTGTGCTCTACCTATAAAGACCCTCATGATGAAGATACCTACATGGTTCATTTGAACTATGTGCAGACATTGGCAAGAAATGCTTCTGGTGGTCAAGTCAACATGATCTCAAAAATTAATCACAATTTCATGGTCCCATCTGTTGAGTAAGTTTTAGTTCTTACAAGGTCTGGGAAGAAACCTGTCACTATAGATCCGACTGAAATGGAACCATTGAAGGTGCCTGTTGAGCAGAAGATGCAGAATGAGAAAATGCAACCTCAAGCGAAAGCACCTATGCCAACATCTAAAGCAGAAGAGCCTGTCTTATTGAAAGATCTTTTGCCTACCCCATCAAAGGATAGAATGCAAGCAAAAGTGTCAACTTCACAACCTTCCACTATATAAGTATAGAACGAAACAAAATAATAAGTGAAGGAGAGGCTCAAGTACCCTTCTTTGACCAAGCATCAGAGAGTGGAGGCTACACAACAATATCAAAGAAAATATGAAGTTGCTAGTGAATCTAAGGAGACTAATGCACAATCATATAATATTGTTGAAGAACTAAAGAGGATTCCCACCAAGGTGAGTCTCTATGATGCGCTACAGTTGCCTGGACAAGTGGATCTGTTGCAAGAGTTATTGAAATTTGTGAAGGATAAGAAGAAAAACCCTATGCAAACAGTGTTAGCCCATATGCTACACACTTTAGCCAAGGGGAAGAACAGACCTCTCCCATTTTATATATCTCTCAAAATAGAGGGTTAGAGCGTACATAATTGCATGATTGACTCTATTGTAGTGACAAATATCATACCAAAGGCAATATGTAAAATCATGGGAATGGATTATACGAGAAGAAACCTAGGCGTCTTGTAGTTGGATGACACTCCTATAAAAATAGTAGGAGTGATCAAAGATATCCTAATTGTCCTACACAACATACCGCAAATTACTATCATACAAGAAGTCATTGTGGTAGACTTGGAACCCTACTTTAGTATGTGTTTATCTAGAGAGTTCACATCTAATTTAGGAGGTTACCTATCTTTAGATTATTCTCACTTGGAGATTCCGTTCAAAGGAAGGAGAATGTGCATTTATAATGAGAATCCGTCCACATAGCATATTGATAATATTGAATATGAAGAAAAATTTGTAGACTCAGTGAACGTGGTAACTGAAGAATTGGAGACATACCTGATGGAGAAAGCTTTGGATGAGCTTTGGTTAGAGGATGAGTTTTCCATGTTCGATTTTAACGCGATGATGGAAATCGATATCGATTTCTATACCATCACCAAGCCTGGGGAGGGTGAGATGAAAGTTTCTAATGAAGTTTTTGCTCCTGACCAATTGTGGAAAATGTAATTCGATGATGCCAAATGCAAGAATGGTGCCAAAGCTAGAGTAGTATTCATATTTTATTTAAGAATACATAAAATATATTTGTACCAGTTGACATGGAGTTGTACAAACAATGCCATCGAGCACGAAGCACTATGCTTGGGCCTAAAGAAAGCAGAGAAGCTCAAGATTAAATAGTTGTAGATTTTTAGATGTTTTGAGTTGATTGTCAACCAAGTCACCAACAAGTGTGTTTCAAAGCAGCACTACCTAAAGGCGTACCGTAATAAGGTATGGGATTTTTTTGAATCATTTGATGCATTAAAATGTTCAAGCAATTTTGTGAGAATAAAATAAGCATGTAGATCTCCTGGTATCCCTTGGTGCAAACTTCTATGCTGTTGAGAGTGTGGTGCGAAAGACCAAGATTGTAAGGTTGACTTATAGACCTTCAATCCTAGACAAAAACATATATTGGTAAGTTTTTGATAATGATAAAAAAATTATAAATTTTCTAATTAAGGAAGTTAGTAGTGCGGAGGGAAGAAAACTGGACGAGTATGAATTTGAAGTCTTGATTCAGATCAGGAATAATCATATATCGAAAGGATTGATTACATTAGAAAGTCTCTTTAATCAGAATGATAGATCAAAAAAGCATAGGATCAAGGTGGACAAAAAGGAATATACTGAGTTGAATTTGAAGCCAGAAAAAGTAATCAAAGTCGGGATAGATTGCTCCCTAGGAGAGCTTGAAGAAATCAAAGAGTTATGTTATGAATTCCTTGACATTATCGCATGGAGCTATCACGATTTGAAAGGATATGATAAAAATGTGATACAAAACACTATCGAGTTCCAGGAAGGGGTGAAGCCTTTTTGGTAGAAGAAGAGGCCTTTTAATCCAAATATTGAAGTGCTTATGAAAGTGGAGCTGCTAAAAATGTTGGAGGTAAAAATCATCTACCCCATCAAGCACTCGACTTGGATGGTGAATTTGGTTCTAGTATGAAAAAATAATGGAGTATTCACTTATGCGTATATTTTCGTAATCTAAACCAAGCATCTTTGAAAGATCACTATCCCTATTGTAGATTGACTAGATTCTTCATGTTGTAGCTAGAGTGCAAAGATTTTCAATGCTTGATAGTTTCTTCGGCTATAACCAGATCTAGGTAAAGGATGAGGACCAGCATAAAATTATATTTACTACAAACTGAGGCACTTTCACCTATCAAAGAATGTCTTTCGACCTTTCCAATGCTGGAGCCACCTTTTAAAGAGCCATGAATGTTGCCTTTGGTGAGTTTTTGAACTGAATAATTGTGATTTACCTTGATGATATGACTATTTTTTCACATCGCAAGGAAGAGCATGGGTCTCATCTTAGAAAAGTGTTTGAAAAGTGTCGAGAGTTTGGTATTTCCATCAACCTGAAGAAATCCATTTTTTTTGTCAAGGAGGGAAAGTTCTTGGGACATGTGATCTTAAAGGATATATTAGCCATTGATCTTGCGAGAGTTGAAGCTCTCTTAAAATTATCGTTTCCAGCCAATAAAAAATACCTGTAGTCATTTTTGGCCAAATCAACTTCGTTATGAAATTCATCGCAAACTTCACTCAGGTAGTGAAACCAATGATAAAACTCCTGAAGAAAAATAGACTTCAAATGGATAGAGATAAGAAGGCAGGCATTCTAAGAGATTTAAGAGCAAATAGTCCAAGCACCTGTATTGATCAATTTAGACTACTAAAAGGATTTCATCCTTTATGTAGTAGGCACGCAGGAGAGTTACGCTATTGTTCTTACACAAAAGAAAAATTATGGGGAGTAACAACCTATCACTTTTATAAACCAATTTATTCAACAACACCAAGAGAAGTACAATTTTATTGAAAAGCAAGTTTATACGATTATGAAGTCTTAAGAAATTTTGACATTTCATCTCTCAAAGCAAAATGATTGTCTATGTCATTCATCCGGACATCAAGAATTTTATTATTCAAGGAGAGCTTGGTGATAAAAGAGTAGGTTGGGTTTCAAATATTCAAGAGTATGATGTGGAGATTCGATGGACCAAATTGGTTCACAATCAAACACTCTTTCAAGAGTTAGCCAAGAGTGTAGCTTCTCAGTCGTTAGTACCATTACATGATGAAGTTATTAGCGATAGTAATTTTTCTAACCAAGCTGCAGGTGATCGTGACTGGACAAAGGACCTTGTCGAGTTCTTCACGTCTGGAAGATGTCCCCCTCATCTCAACTCCTCTCAAAGGTGAATATTTAGGCTACAGGAACTCAAATATGTCTTGTTGCCAAATGGTTTATTCCATAAAAACATAGACGAGGTACTCCTCAGATGCGTGAAAGAGTCTAAAAAGCAGAAGATCTTGGAGGAGTTCCACTCTGGCTTGTTCAGTGGATATTATGCAGGAAGGCCTATGGCTTTAAAAATTATCTGGGCTAGATATTTTTGGCCCACCCTTTTTGTAGATACACATAAGGTGTGTCAAAGCTATGATAATTATTAGAGATATGTTTGCAGGAGTAAGGCATATTGCCTCTACATCTGATACAGGTATAAGCTCTGTTTCAATAGCAGGGCTTAGACTTCATTAGGATCGTTGATCCTAACTCTTATGTTGAACATAAATATATTTTGACAGTAATGGACTACTTTACTCGGTGGGTGGAGGCCATCCCAACAAAGAAATTAGACCAAGCAATAGTTATCTCTTTCCTTGAGGGGTTGATTACCCATTTTGGTGTGCCATACGCCATTGTGATCGATAACGGGACTCCTTTCCCTAGAGTGAATATTATTGAGTTTACAATCAGATATGGGATTTACCTGAAAGCTTCTTCCAATTATTATTTGTAGGGAAATGGTTTAGTCGAATCCACAAACAAGAATCTGCTTCAAATTCTGAAAAGAACACTTGGGAGAAATAAGAGAATTTGGCATCTGCTGCTAGACCAAGCTTTGTGGGCGGATCGCATATTAATCAAGAAGTCAACTAAAACTTCTCTCTATTCCCTAGTGTATGGCAAGGAAGCATTTTTTCTTACCCATATTGAACTTCTAGTCCTCCAAAATCTGTAGTTGCTTAGCGATGAAGGTGATGAAATTGACCTTATGAGTGTGAGACTAGCTCAACTCTTGCAGCTCAAAGAAGAAAGAGAGATAGCATATAACAATTTCATGGAGCACACCAAAACAACACAGAACTGGTTCAGCAAAAAGACGTCCGAAAGGGCATTTAAAGTTGATGACTTGGTGTTGAAGTGGAACTCAGATAAGGCTAAACCTGGCAAGCACCATAAATTTGAGGTCATTTGGGAAGGCCCGTTTCAATTCTCAAGAGTAAATTCAGTTAATGCTTATTATCTTCAGGATATGTATGGTCGAGAGCTACCGATCCCAGTAAATGGTCTTCATGTGAAGACTTACCACCATTGAAATCCGTGAGCGCAAGTATGTATGTGTGTACAATTTTCTCCTTTTATTTTTTCAAGTATGTTATGCTTAGATTAAAAAAAATGAAAAGAAAGGGAAAAAAATGGTCTTATTTTGCCTCCCCCAAGATAGTAGATTCTTTTCGCCCCAAAAAAATATTTATGATTTTTATTTTTTGGGCGATGCTAATGACGCAGTTGAAGGAAAAGAGACTAAGAGGAAAAAAAAATGAAGGGGAGATATATATTTTAAATATATTATATATATTTATTTTTAAAAAAATGAGTATGCATATGAAGCCATATATTTAGAAAAAAATAAAATAGAGGAAAAAAAAGTGTTCTTGCCCCAATTAAGGGGTGAAAGTCATATTCGCCCAATTTTGGGCCGATAGAGCAAAATTTAAAAAAAAAAAAAAACAATGAGGGCGCTTTCGCCCCGATTAAGGGGTGAAAGGTACATTCACCTTATGTTTAGGTGAAAAAGCATATAGGAGAGCAAAAAATAAAGAAAGAGACAAAGACAGTAAAATTTTCATCCCAAAGCTTTATTTGTGCAATATTTTAAAAGCAAGACAAAAGTTTATTTTTGAAAAGCAACTTCTAAAGAAAAATGGGAAAATGAAATATAAAAAAAAAATCTCATGCAGAAGCGTCAGTTTAAAAAATATTATTTATGAAAAAAGGGCGAAATGGATTTAATTTGTTTTTCTAGAAAAGCAGAGAAAGCTTGTGTAGACAGGCAAATCCATATAAGAAGCAAGCATAAAAGTGGGATTTGCACAATCTTGAAGAAGATTGTACTATCTAGTGAGATAGTACAATTGACAAGAAGACTGTACTATCTAGTGAGATAGTACAATTGACAAGAAGACTGTACTATCTAGTGAGATAGTACAATTGACAAGAAGACTGTACTATCTAGTGAGATAGTACAATGGGCAAGAGGAATGTACTATCTAGTGAGATAGTACAATTGACAAGTTAAAATGTACATTGTACGATTTGGTATAAATTGTACAATTATGAAATAAATTATTAAAAGGCATGTGAAATGAAATGAAATGTGAAGACATGCAAATGAAATGTAATTTGATGAAAATCAAATTAAACCTTAGTCAAGATTAATTAAATTTATTAATGTACGGGCAATTGTAAATAATGAATTGTCTCAGGAACTGCTTTGGAATGGCCTGGAAAACCATTATAAGCCCCCCATTCAAATTTTTGGGTTGTTGGTTGTTGGATGGGTTCATGGTGGATTGTAGTTCAGCCATTATGGCTAGGATTAGATTGGATTGTCATTGTTATCCATGGAATGAGAAGGATTTAGTGTTGTAATTTATTTACTATTGTACACTTCCTATGTACAATGTCAGAATAATATAAACTCTCATTTAGATCAAATCTGGTTATGCATGTGTGTGGATCTGAGAGAAATCTCAATAAATGTATTATTGGGTGATTTTTATTGATATTGCAGGTACTGTGGAGTCCAGATCTATTGTGGAGTTGCATACCCAAAACCCGTACAACCATCCAATGTACTATTATGAGAAATAGAAGAATAATTAGAAACTCAAATTAGTGACTGTTATCTATTATAGTAAATAATTTTTTTAAGAGGAAAATGGGTATTTTTATAAGTCAAGATATCTGGCAGAAAGAGGGTTTTTACCAACAGGTACAAAGGTGTCACCAAACCGTACAAGGGTTTGCATACAACTACTGAGTTTTTGGCCTAAGACTGTACTTTGAAGCATGTTGAAGGTAAATTAAGCGATTTCTATGTGACTCCTGGCAAAGAGAGTGAGATTTGAGCAATTCCAAGATTCCTAGAGAAATCATTCAATCGTCAATTATAACCATACAATTGTACGATTTGGGACTATACAGTCTCTAATTGTATGATTTGAAGATCATACAATGGTAAATAGTACAACTGTATGGAATTGGCCAAATTATGTGCAATTAATTGGAATTTATATTAAATATCTCTCATCCCATCCCTCTTGGGATTACTGCAGTCCACTCGTGCTACAACTTGATTTTCTAAAGAAAGTGCTTTTCAAAGTTAAATTAAGGAGGAAGAACGTTTTAAAAATGCACTCAAGCTATGGAAAAACTACTATGCTAGGGTTTGATGAAGAAAAACTACTCTGCGAGGATGGTAGCAACTTCCGGAGGAGGTCTAAAAATTGGAGGAATGTCGTGATGGCATCGGGTCCGACATAGAGAGTGCATGCTCGTGATATTTTTTCATCTGAAAAAGACTAGAAGGAACAAGATTTTCCAGTGCATTTCGAGAACCGCTTGTTAAAGAATAATGGATGTTTGGAATGATGTGAAGCCAGGCTAGTTCTAATGATTCAACCAGACTTGGTGGCGGAAGATGTGGAGTATCTAACCAAACATGTCCTTATTGGAAAATTTTTGGGCATCCAAATTTCTCTTCCCTTTGTGGAGGCTTGGGTTAGGAAGACTTGGAATCCTGAAGGTGATATGGAGGTGATGTTGAGTGTGAATAGCTATTTTATGGTGGTTTTCTATTGTATTGCAGATCGTAACAAAGCATTTGAAGGGGGTCCTTATTTCTATAACCAAGTGGGATTCTTTCTTAAACCCTGGCATGTGGGTTTCAACCCATCAGAGGAGCGACCATCGCGGGTTCTAGTATGGGTGTAGCTTCCATGGCTCCCATTGGAATTCTGGAGAACTGATATCTTGCATAAGATTGCCCTTCTGCTTGGGAAGCCGGTTGGACCGTCACAACAGACAATGGATAAAAAGGTAATATTTGTTGCTCGTATTTGTGTTGAAATTGACTTAAATAATCCTATTCCATATTCTATTGAAATATAATTTGGATCAACTACATGGGTTCAAAAACTTGACTATGAAGCTCTTCCATTTCGTTGTCGGATTTACCGTGAATATGGCCACCTGCAAAGAAAATACCCTAAGTTTGTCTCGCCTGTGGCTTCAAATCTTGGACCCTCTCGATCTGGAGAAATTTTGGATAAAGGAAAAGCCTCGATAAAGGAAGGGGAATGGGATAAGGAAGGTTTTGTTCCGGTAAAAGCTTGAAACAAAGGATGAAGGGCAAACAAAGACCTTAAGGATAGCCAGCCAGATGCTCTACTCAATTGTTTTGAAATATTAGATGATCTTGATAAGTGCATGGAGATACCTAAAACGTCGCTACCTGATGCAAATATAACAAGGCCAAATCAGATGTCTCTTCTTGAGGGTGAACTTAAGGAATCAGATCTAGGGGGTTTAAATGAAGAACAAAGGGCTTTGGATCTGAGTATAGGGGACATGGTTCGGTCTAGCCCTAAGGTAAACAATTTTGGAAAGTGATACAAATTTAGTTATGCCCTCTCCTACTCAGGCATTGATGCAGTCATCCTTGGACTGCAAAACTCCTACGGTGTTGGGATTGCAGCAAAAAATAATTAAAAAAAGTTTTTCGGATAATAATATGAAGGTGGGTCAGAATAAGGACCAAGATAAAATTAAGTTAATGGGGGAGACTTTGGTGGATCCAGGCTTTGTGAGAACATTGGACTCCCATTTTTATAACCCCCAAAAATGATTATCCTCTCATGGAATGTAAGGGGGTTGAATAATATCCCCAAACAAAAAGTTGTTCGTGATTTGGTTCGTGTGCATTCTCCGGATGTGGTGTTTATTCAGGAGACTAAATTGGCTATTGATAGTATGTTCAATATTGCTCCCAATTTGTGGAGAAGGGGGTAATGCCAGTGTATTGGTTCATGTGGATATGTTGGTGGCATCATTTGTTTATGGGATCCGATTAAGATATCCCCTCTTACTTGGATTTCCAACAGATGGTCTATTTCAATGGTCGAGCATGATAATGAATCTGGTGAAATTATCCTACTTACAAATGTGTATGATCATGTCCAGGGGTAATCCTGGACATGTTGGCATTGGCGGTGTTGGGAGAGATTCTACTGGTGGTGTTAGTTTTTTCTTTTCCATTTATAAAGGTGTTCACTCCAACAATTTTATGGAAGCTCTTGCAATTCTTGAGGCCTTGCGGAGGGGGTTTTCTCTTGGCTGTCATAGGATTATCTGCAAGTCTGACTCTCAAATTATGGTTAATATTTTAAACAGTAAAAGGGTGGAGGAAGCTAATTGACAGTTGGCCTCTATAGTCGTTCAGATTCTCAGAATGAGTGAAGAGTTTGAATTTATATTCTTTGTGCACATTCCAAGGGAATGAAATGTGGTTGTTGATTACCTGGCCTAAAGGGCTTCTGAGCTGCTGGATCCTTAGAGTATCGATAATTGGGAGAGTCTCCATTTTGGGTACTCTCAACACCTGTGGGAGTTGATCCACAAGGATGTACAGACTTAATGTGGTTTATTCTTGTCTTTTTTGGGTGTCATTCTAGTCTAGTAGTTTTAGCATGTTTGGTTGTTTATTTGAGTCTTGGTTGGAAGCTTAGTTGTACTCTGTAATCCAAAAATTTATCAATAAATTTTTACCCCTTTATTTAAAAAAAAGGCACTCAAGCTATTATTTTTGCTAAGAAATAGGAAGGAAGACTTCGAGAGCACGAATGGTTGGAAAAAGAGCAAAGTACAAATTTTTTTCACTCGAAGACCTTTTTTTGAAAGCAAAGCATGCCTGTTGAGGATATTTTTCACCAAGGACTAATTTTGGAGCACCTTTACGTCATTTTAAAAATTAAGAGCACCTAAGAGAATTGGAATTTTTCTTAGAATGCAGTTTTGAAAATTTAAAACTATGAAGTTGATTTGTTTTCATCCCGAGGCGTGTCCTTCGTAGACACTTGGCAGTTTTCATTTTTGAGGTTACCCGTTGATGTTCGACGAGCGCTATTCAAGGTTGAAAGTGGTTGAAGCACAATATTCGAGGAATATTTTGGACAAGAGAAAGTCAAAGATAATTTAAAAAATTATTAAAAATCATGCTTGGTGCAAAGATCGAAACTCACATTCACCCAACATCTTCAAAAATTAGCATGTGCATTTAATTCGATTGATGAAAGCGTAGTTATAAATTTGGTGCTCCTGCAAGAAGAATGTAAAAGTTTTTTCTATTATTCTTGAAGTATTGTTGTAGAAGTTACAGGAGGCTTGAGAATTATTGAAAATGAGAAAAAGAATTGTTGAATCTGCTAGCGTCGTAGAGCCAAAGAAGGTGAAAAAGAATACTAAGGGAGGAAAGAAATCTAAAAAAGCAGAGCACCATGAAAATATCGATTTGGATCCATACTCCGATATGATGGCTCGGGTGGAAGACTACGTTATTACAAACAAGGGCATTTAAAAATTATGCCAAGATGTAGATGTTGCAGTATGATAGGGGTTAACACTGGAGAGTCCTCTCACCACAGCATACCATACCCATCTCTTCTGGTACCTATGCACACCAGTTCATTACTGCCTAAAATTGGTGGAAGCCATTTTAAAATTTTATAATCCTAAGACCAAGATGGTGTAGAATGCAAAAGGTGATGTGTTGTTTGACATATTAGCTAAATATGTCCAGGAGGTATTTGCCTATGGAATTACACCACACTCAGACTTCATTTTCAATAAATTGTACATTAGCAAAAAGGAAGAAAGATATCAGTCAACTGTGACACTACACTGATTCATGGAGATACAGTTGATAAAAATGCCCCACCATGGTGAGCTGTCAACATTGTCGAAGCCATTGATAGATTTTAAGAGCACAAATTTGTTCTCCATGGTGGCTTGGGTGGTTGGTCTTCTATCAAATTCAATAGTGCACAAGTGGCAGGCAGCACTGGTGCAATGCATATCCCAGGTTGAATTTTATGTCCCTACAGCAATGATGGAATGATGAATCCTATTTTCTTTGACTAGGCCTATCATATTGCTAGAAGGATGCATTTCCAACTAGTTAAAATGCAGAGCAAAGGAACAAAGGTATTCATGCATACATCCTTTCTTATTTGGTATTTCTTCTTTCACTTGCACAAGAAGTTTTCTTTCATTGCAAGTAGGTAGGTTGACAAGGAGAATAGAAAATTGTCAGTATATATGTGGACTTCTAGTTTTTCAAGACAAGAGTCTTTCTATAATTTAAACCGTATGTTTGTAGGTCCTGCATTGGAGTTGATTTTCAGAAAAAGTGAGAGGGTACCTAGGGAAATGAGAGAAGAGATCGTCTCAAAGAAAATAGGTGATATATTTTTATTGACATAGGGTGTGGTGCTATGCATTTTTTACTATACTAGCAAGTCGATACTACTCTCAAATTTTGCCACAGGGTATTTATTTGCTTTGGAGGTTGTGCGACAACATGATTTTATCAATGATATGTATGGAGAAGGGCGTGGAATGAAAACCACATACGCTATGCCTTTTAACTTTGGAGGCATTGACGTGAGCTGGGCGGGCCATAATCGGCTAATAACTAAGACCTTTACAATATCAAAATGGTGGAGTTGTTGCAGTGATGGAAGTACAATCCTTTGGGTCACTTCACTGAGGACATCAAGATCAAAAGTTTTCATTGTTATCCAGGGCCAGATATTGGAAAATGCTAAAATAATCTGGAGCAATATGACTTAGAGTGGCACATAGAAAACATGATGTCACTCCCACTTTGGCACAATATCTATGAAATGGAGGATGAATATAACCTTGCAGTACATAAGAATCAGATTCCTTTGCCAGGGTTAGTTAGCTAGTTGAAGGAGCAATTTTAAGATTGGTCCGAAGAGAAAATTATGAACTAGTGGATTATGAGAGCTCATCGAGGAAAAATAGGGTCATCGTATGGCCTAGTAATGGATGAAACATTTTCGAACACTTATGATGAGTTCTACACCAGTTATCAATCGATCATGTTTGCTTGTATTGTACCTCAAAGTTTGCAAAAGTCTAGTAGTGAGGAAAATGTGGATGAAGAAGAGCATCCCATGGTCCAAGAAGTGCCACTTGTGCTCGAGGAAGAGGAGCAAGTGCCAGAAGAATCATTGCAACGTAAGGCAAAAAGCAAGTGGGAAAAGCTTCCAATTATAAAAAATTAAAAGAAGCGAAGAACCAAAATAGTTTTGTCAAACCCTCCCCTCACAATTTCGATTGAACAGACAAAATTATTAGAAGCCATTCCTTTGGTCCGAGCAGAGCCATTGGTTTAGAGAATCGATATTATTAATATTGAGGAGGATGTTGCACCAAAACCAAAGGACCATGTAGAGAAAGATCTAGTGTCGTAACCACCTACATCCTTGTTGGTTCAAAAAATTTTAGAGCCTAAAGGTATGTTCTCTTCCCTTTCTTCTCTTCCTGAGCAGTTGGTGACTATTATTTATCTTCCTCTAGTTTTGCTTCTATATCCCCTTCATTTGGCATGCCCTCCACTTAATTTATGCTTCCCATTTCCCAACCATCGATCACCACTACTCCTGCTTCTTCTATTTTTGCTTCTTCTACTTCCCTTTCTTTTAATTCTTTCACCTCCACTCTGAATCCTTTTTCACTTCTCGTATCATCTGTCCAAGTAACATTTGTTACTATCATAAGTACACAAGCTCCTCCTCGAGTGAGTGTGACTATGGTCGAACCTCCTGCCTCTATTTTTGTTACCATTTCCATTCCCACCATTTTTTCCATTATGCCAGTTTCCAATTCCCTTGAGCCAAATACACAGCTAGCTCATTTCCCTTTCACCCCATTTTTTTAGCTATATGTGGTAGGTGAGTTGGAGATAGCAGTTGTACCAATACAACCCATTGCAACAAAAATTAGCTAGGATCGCTTAAGTTCATCACAATGGTTGAAGAGTTAGAAGAGAAGAGAAGTTAGGGCACCAACAAAGCCCTTGAAGAAGGTTTCCTTTGATCCTGACACCATGGAGGCCCATACAATGAAGATGATTCCCTAGGTCTAGAAGCCTCAAGGTGAGATGACTCTGAATGATTTGAGATCGTCACCAAGGACCTCACAAAGCGTAATACCACTAAGATGGTGGGAAATATTCAAGCAGATATGAGCTCCTTGTTCCTGCATGGCAAGCACTATAAGAATCACGTCTTCGAGGTTGACGCTAAGATTGTCGACTTGGAGGAGTCTTTGGTGAAAAGTCAAGCGCAGTTGCAATCAACACAATCAAAAGTAACTCATTGGCATAAAAGGGTGGAATATTTGGAGAAGACAATCTGGAAGCATCAACAGGCCAAAGGAGGAGCAAAACAATAGGATGAGGCATTAAAAAACCAACTCTAGAATTTGCAGGATCAGTTGGCCATGAAAGCAACACATGTCATAGTCCTAACAAAATAAAAAGTCAAGGAGGTGCACAACTAGTTGCTTGTTCATTGTAAGAGCATGGCGACAAAGGTGACACATGTCCTCATATACCTTTAGTAAATACAAACTGCCATCTCATATGGTCGGCACATAGTAGAGTATGGCGAAGAGCACCTAGAGCCTCTCCTAGTAAAAGAAACATAAGATGCAGATGTTGGCCAGATTAGATCTCTAATTTCACCCCATGAGTGATATGGCCCAAGCTTGGGCAAGCACCAAGGTTGTACTACACTAGTATTTATTTAGGCTAGATCAGGTTAAGGAGGCTCACAAGCTGCTCAACATGTTCAAGCAGGAGAGAAAAATTTCAATAACCTATTTCAATGCAGTACTCGAGAATGGTTTTCCTAGTTTCACTGATGATAGGGGAAACATTCTATAAAAAGAGGACCTAGAAGCAACTTAGGCGATCTTTGTTGATGAAGCCTCCAAAATTGATGATTCAGCCAAGTCTCTTACTGAAGACCATGTGTTTCCCCTGATGAGGAGGCTCACACGCATCAATTCTGGTTTACTAGAACTCAGTCAATGGGCGAATTATATTGATATGAGGTAGGTGGATATTTTCATGTATCTGGTGGATTTGCTTAATGGCCCAGAGATAATCACTATAGAGGCTTGGTTCGACGATGTTGTAGTGTACAAGGCTACAATCACATTTGTCTTAGAAGAATAAGCTACAACAAAAGAGGTTGAGGAGCAAGATGTCAGAGCAAGCGATAAGTAGCCTGATGTGCCTGGTGGAGATGACTCTTAAGCCAATGGATGAAGGTCTGGGGTTGATTGTATCCATGTGAGCTAGATACCTTGCAAGCCATAAAAAATATTGGTAGTTTTGACACTTTGCCACATTGAAGTTTTTTGTTGAACTGCAATTGTAAAATTTTCAAAATAATTGATGGGAGACACCATGATTTTGCCATTTTAATATGTTGTAATTATTTTGTTACTTTACACTTCTTTTTTCAACTTTGAAAATAACATTATGATGAAATTAATAAAAGTTGTAAGTTAAGTTTCATGGAGGAATGCAACAACTTCGTCGGTAGAAAGAGGATTAACTTCACCCAAGTTGAGGGGTGAAGTGCAGTAAAAATATGTTCACCTAAAGTACGGTAGATAGGGACAAAGTTAAAATTAAATAGTTTCGTCCCAAAGGACAACAAAAATTATGTGGCATTTTGAAGAAGAAATTACAAAGCAAAACCAAAGAGTTTCACCCCAATAGTGGGGTGAAAGTCACTGTCGCCCCACTTGGAGGTGAAACCTAGTGAAAGAGGCAGTGTCACTCTTTTAAAAGAGGCAAAGGTCGAAGCCACGCAAAGAATTTTGGAAGGGTTGAAAAAATATTTTTCCCTCTTGAAGGTGAAACATATTAAAAGAATGCCTCATTGCCCGAGCAAAAATGAGAAGCAAAAGGAATAATGAAAAGGTGTAGAAGGGTAAGCAAGATGCTTTTACCCCAAGTGAGGGGCAAAACTCCATATCGCCCCTCTTTGGGATGAAAGTCATATTTTTGACTTTAAAAGCGTCACTTGCTAAAAAATACAACTTCACCCCAACAAGACAGAGAAGGAGCATAATGAAGAATTTTAAGTGACGTAAAGTGATTTTGTCCCCAGTGAGGGGCAAAACTCTTTATCACCCCTCCTTGGGATGAAAGTCCATATTTTATGAAATTTCCCATAAGGCAAAGTTTAAATTGAGACGTGGGGCCCTCCTTTGTCGCCCTGGTCATTTTGGCCGTAGTAAGGTGAAATAAAACAAAGAAGATGAGCATAGTCAAAGTCAAAGGCACCCCTGTTGGGAGGCATCAGGTTATTTCGTATCTCCAAGGGGTGAACCAAGGTTTTTAAATGGTATTCAAGCGAAAACAAGTTACGACATGCACCACATATGCCACCTCAAAGCAAAATTAATTGAACATGAAATCACCTCCAGAAAGGGACGAAAGTCCCTATTGCCTTCAAGAAGGGCAAAATTAATAAAAAAAATGTTGAAGGCTTCTGATGAAGCGAAATCACCCAAAAAAAATGAGGAAAATTGTGGTGTCACCTCTTAGTGCTCCAAAAAGGGTTTTTCTCCCCCTTCTTGGGCGAAACTCATTTACTCTTGGAGGCACCACTTTCCAAGGCACTGTTATTGTTGATTCTCTCACAAAATATTAAGGGGTAAAGAAATTTAATCCCTAAATCTATACAAGCTATATTTCCAAGATTTCTGCATCAAAGGTGCTATATTAAATACCATTTGGGTTCATTTCCAATGCACCACCACTCAACTGTGTTGTTTTTCAAAATAACATTAATGCATAGTGGAGTCTCTTGGCAAAAGTTCATTTCCAATGCACAATGGCAAAGCAAGTTCAAAAGTCAAGCTCCCAATTTTCAGACAATTTTGTTGCTTCCCAATGCGTCGATCCTTAAAGGTGTTTTCTGGCATTTAATCCTACGGATTTCCCATGAGATTCTCCCACCAAAGTAGGATCACTACCTCCATGAAGAACGTTTCTACTGAAAACATCACTGATGTTGAGGAGGAAAATATGCATGCTGGTTTTTGATCTATCAGTATTTTTTTGTATATGCATTAAATGACAAAGGCACAATTCCTCTATAAATACTAATCATTTTTCATTGTAAATAAGGATGGACACTATGTAGAAAAACACTCTAAGTTTTCTGCATCAATAGAAACACTTCGGCTTTTGGTTCTTTAAATGGTTTTTTACACTTGAAATTTTTTTGTGTGTAACTTCTGAAGGCTTTCATTTCCATTATTTGGTGTGAGCGAATTATGCTTCTGAATTTAGTCTTTGCTTGTGAGGGGTGAACACTAAAATGCACTCTAGGGGTTATCTTCTTGCATAATTGTTATAAGTTTTTGTGCTTGTGTTTATGTTGCATGCTTCTAATTGCTTGGTGATCTATCCTCATCCTACATTGTTGGCTTATAGCCATATTTCCCTTTCTTTCTATCATTTCCCATTTCTTTCCTATTTCTCTAAGCTTATACCCAGTGTAGGATTAGTAAGGGAGCCAACCCTCTCTAGAGATTGGCTCGAAGGATATTTCTTTCCTTCGACCTTTCAATGTTGGTCGGGTCTAAGGTGTACAAGGCATATATCCTGTAACTAGGCATATTCGTGATCAAAATTCACTTTCAAGACTGTCATTAGGTATTGCATCAAAAATTGATAAAATTCAAAGAGACTTTCTATGGAAAGGTTATGAGGAAAAATTATTAGTTTTTGATGATTTATATTAGAGGAAATGCAACCATAAGATGTAAAATGAGCAAGCAATGATAACTATATGATAATGACAATATAATATGCAGCAAAACTATATGATAAACTTATACAATAACTAAAAAATATGCCATTAATGGCCGCTCACAAAAATAGTACAATGTATTATAATGGAGGACATGAACACTCCATAGTTTCAATGAAAGAACTACATTGCACTCTAACTACAAATCACTATAGTAACTTTAGTCTCTCTCTCACTTATTCTTTTCATAATTCTCTATACCCCAAGGCATATATATATAGGAGGATATGTGTCTTGGCCTTTACTCTACCCATGACTCTTCATATACCTATCCTATGACTCATGTACATGTGGACTACATGCACATTTACATCATTACACATTCTAATGCTTGCACATTTTTTCCATTACTTGAAGTAACTACTCAAACATTAATCTATGATTAACTCCTAATGTTATAATGTACTCAAGGTGGTACATTGACATGTACCAAATAACGTACATTGACATTGCTCTTGTTCATTTTGCTTCCCATCTATATCTTCATCAAGTAAATAGTTAGTATTTTTATAAAATACTATTTTTGTTGAGAGGGATTTAATTTCATGTTCATTTGTAGGTTCTTCTAGCTCCTAAATTTCTTGAACCAAATGACCTTTATGTTTTTCTTCTCTATACTACAATTGAGGATAATTGTATTGAATCTAAGAAGTATGTGGATGCTGATATTGTTGTTGATGTGGACTATTCTGATTTTGATATTATCTTGGTTGGAATGGCCTATTTGATTGGCTTCCATAATTTGTGTGATTTCCTTGATACTGGTTTCTAAGATTGTATCTGCAGTAATTGGTACTATGCCATTTCTTCATGCATACTTGACACTATCTATTATTCTATGGTCTTCGTTCTTTTGTATATGAGGCAACATTTTCCTGTGGATTATCTTTTGAAACTAAAGCATTGTTAGTTATTTCATCTTTAACTATATTTTCCACCTCATACTCTTGAAGAATATTGACTAACTCATCAAAAGATATATCTTACTTAGGATTTGTAAAGATGTAACTAAATATTTGTAGCTATCTGGAAGTGCTCTCAAGGTTACTTGAACAAGAAACTTATCTTCAACCTTTTCTCCTAAGGTTAATAATTTTGCTTTTATATATGCTACCTTCCTTAGGAATAGTTCTATACTTTCACCACTATTCATTTTCAAAAAATGTAATTGAGTTTGAAGATTTAAGATAGTGGCTTTATTCTTCCCTTCAAATATTTTGGCTAAGGTTTCCCAAGCTTCTGTAGATGTTCCTGCTAAACTAATGTAGGGTTGAATTTCATTTATAATGGCAAAAGTTATTATTATTATAGCTTTTGCTTTATTTTCTTCAAAATTTTGAATCTCACTTTCACTTTAAGTAGGTTTATCTTTTGTTCCCTTGACTATATCCTATAGTTTTCCAACTATCAGATATGCCCTTACTTTGTTTTTCCATGAAGAGTAATTTGGACCTTTAAGTAGTTGGGATTTAGTGAGAATGAATTTGTTTGTTGTCATGATGGTCCTTGTAGGCTACCTTATAACTCCCTAGTTAAGAATATATGATCAAACTTGATATAGTCCTATTACTATAAAGTTTTGTAGAATCCCTTATATCTCCCACGTGATTATAGTATGCTATGGTTTTGATAAATTGCTTAGCATCTATTAGACTTCCTTTTGAGTTGATTCTCTAGTGTTTTGAAGATGATAATCAACTTCTATATCTCCTTATAGATATATGCACCTTTTAATTGGATGAAGTTCTTCAATATTCTATAGTCGGATTTCTTAGTCCCTTTAATTTGTATAAGAGACAAGTATAAGCAATAATTTCCAACTCTTCTAATCAATGCTATGAATATATTCTTTCAATTCTCTAAATTTCAATGGTTTAATTTTCTAATTTCCAATGATATAGATTTGGTGTAGTATTCCCTATATCTCCCTAATTTTGGAACTTTAGAAAATAATAATATTTGCAAAATATTATTTTAATAATCCAAGGTAAAAACCCTTATATCTCCAAATTAGATTATTTGCAAATATCATGATGTTAGAATTTCGAGTAATATAATTTGAAAAAACTCTTAATATAAAATTCTTCCTTTAATTGCCTTTCTAAACAATAATATTCTATTTAAGGTTTCAACTCATTATTTCTCCTATTAATTAATTAACCAACCTTAGAAAAAATATTACCTTATATCTCCTTTGTATTATAGAAAGCAACTAATAAATTAATGCACTTATACCTCTTAACAATGTGTTCTATGCTATTCGAATTAGACTTTTGACTATGCTTTCAAACCTTGAGCATTGTGTCTTCACGGTCCATGAGGTATGATGCTTAGCATTTAATCAAATTACATTCTTGGTGCACTTAGACTATAATCTCCTCCTTGTTAATTCTGTTTGACCTGAGTATGCAATCATCTTTCCTTTCTCCTTTGAACAAAGGTATTTAATGGACTTTACCTCCCTTTGAAATGTATGCCAAATGGCATATGCGTTACCTTTGAGCTTGTAACTCCTTGCTAGGTGGTGCTGGTAGGTGAGGCACATTAGATGATGCAAATCTTTGATAATGTAGGTGTTACTATAGCCTAAGTGTTGGTTAATTGATGACTGATCCCTATCATCTCAAATAGAGCGTTACTTGAGCATTCAATTACATGTACAAATGTATTTTAGTGATGTTACAAAAAAATTACAAAATGACACGAGATTCCTTTGCTTAGGGTGGCAAGTGGAAGCTCTTCCCTTGCATGTAACTTACGCTCTTCAACTCTCTTATACCTTAATGCTTCTTGCCAATAATTGCAAGTTGTTTCACTTAGCTTTCTCCAATGAATAGTGGCACTCTTCGATGAAGGTGGTTCTACTCTCCAAAAATGGTGGCTTTGCTTCAACTACGATGGCTTTAGGGTGCTTCAACGCTGGTTGTTTGTCCAAGTTGTTAATGTTGTCTACTTGGGTAATGCACCTCTTGACTTGCACCTTAATATTTACGTTACTTTATGAGATATACTCTTAGCTAGTGATGTGTTATCTTGCTAATGTCGTTATGCTTTCCAACATGTTCTCTTTGTTGTTATAGGTTCTTCTTGCACCTTGAGTGATGCATCCTTGAGACCTATGATGCTGATTTCAGTGTCTTTAGATACCTTAATGACTATGCTGATGAGCCCTTAGTTGCTTGTCTTCCTTTGCTTTGAAGTTTTTCCTTCAAAATTGAGGATATGGCCACTCAAAGACTATAATATACCCGTTGTTTTGAGTGTTTAGAACACTTCAAATTTTGTCCTCTTTATTTACATTGGAGAGGACAAGTATGGTGTAATTATGTAAAGCAAATTCTACTGTAATAATTAAGATAGAATATCTTAATTTGCACCTTCTTCAAGTCTCCTTTTGAAGCTTTCTAACTTCTTTTATGAGGTGGCTTCTAGCTCTACTCCTTGGTGGTTTCTTTACACCAAGATAGGTTGCAGGTTTCCTATGCTTAATGGTGTCTTTTGACACTCCAAATTAGTCCTGGTTGTGCACTATTTTTTCTCCTTAAATTAATACTTAATGCACTTTTAATAACTCTTAAGAATAACTATTATGAAGCACTATTAATTTCACCTTATTACTCCTTTAAATGAACTCTTAAAAATACCTTAAATCATGCACTATAATCTATGCAACTTTCACTTAAGAGTAATATCTTATTTGCTTCCAAATAGATAATAGGAAGTTGATATTTTCATTTCTTTTAAAATATATACAACTCCTATCTTTTATGTGGAGGTTTTAACCTTATAAGAAAATATTTTTTGCACTCCCTTGAAGACTTTAATATGAAACCTTCTCCTTGCAAATTTTAAAATTTAATCTAGTGCTTAATGAAACTTGATAATGAATTGAATACGTAATGTTTAAATAATGAACATTTTGCACCTAAGTTGCTTACCTTAATGACCTTCGTAGATAATGGATTTCTAGGTAATTATATTCACCTAAATTGTTGCTTTGTGTTAGATGAAATCACAAATTTTTCTTGCTGTCTGAAACAAATTTTTAACTCAACCAATTTGCAGCTTTGAAACTTTTATAACTTACTACCTGGAAATAGTTTGGTGGTTTTGACTATCCTTCATGATGCTCCTTGTAACTCTATAACTTAGCAGCTAATAATGCTGCCCAAATTGTTGCTTTCTTCCCGTATTCAAATCTGCAATTTTTAGATTGCAAACCAATCAATTTCTCCTTTGAAGTGTTGACCTTGAATCTCACAAATTTGGTAGGAAACTCCTCCAAATTGCAGCTGAGATTTTCCTTCAATAAACCTTAAATTTTCTACTATAAAACCAACAATCTTATTTCTTTGAAATAACCTTCAATGGCAATCTACAAATCTCACATATTTGATGGCTTCTTCTAACTCCTTTCTCCTTCTTTCTCCTTGTCGAGTTTTGACTTCAACCTTGGCCTATCTAGTGGTCTTCTTCTCAAAATTTTGAATTTCTTGAGGCCTTCACTAATATCCTTTGAAATTAGACAAAATCCTTGCCAAATATTTCTTCTTTTGGGCTTGTTGTCATATGGTGACAATTGTCTCAAATTCTTCTTCTATCAAGAACTCCTAGCTAGTAAATTTCTCCAATGAATTCTCCTAAAAAATCTTCCAATGGTCTTCTCTAAATCTCCTTCAATGAGGCTTTCCTAGCCTTCTACTTCCTTGAGACCTCTTCTCTAAGGTCTTCAATATTGCAGCTTCTCTAGTCTTCTCAAAACTTCAATGAGACCTTGCTTGATCTTTTCAATCTTCAACTATGTAAATTATGTAATGAGATCTCTTTTCTTAGATCTTTGAAATTTGTTGCTTCTGAAATTTGCAGTAGGAATTTTGCTAGTCCTTCTTCAATACTCAATATTCCAAATCTAGAAGTTCTTCAATGAGACCTCTTATGGGTCTCTTCAACTTCTTGAGCTATTTTCTCCTTCTCCTTCAATTTGCAATTTGCAATATGCAATATTCAATCTTCAATGGAGATCTCCAATCTCCAATCTTCTCTTAGACTCTTTTTTGGAGTCTCTTCTTCCTTCAATGGGGTCTTCTTTCTTGGATATCCTTCTTTATTCTACAATATGCATGTCTACAACTCTTGTAATAGGACCTTTTTTTTAAGGCCTCCAAATCTTCAATCTCCAATTTGTTGCTTCAAGTACTGGATTGATTCTAAAGAAGATATTTTTCCTAGCTCTTTGTAGGAAGTTTCCCAACTTTCTTTGAATCAAATTTTTCTGCAACAAAGTATTAGAAACTATAATGGAGAAAAATTTAAATCTAGAGATTATGAATATTCACTAGTTGATTTTTCAATCTAGTGGAATCAATGTTGAGTCCTAGTCTTCACAAGTTTTACTACAACTCTGTAGAAAAACTCCATCCAAATGTATTTTTAAAAATTCTAAAAATGATATTTTTGATCTTCTCTCAATCTCTCTTGTGGCTCTCCCTATTTCCTATTGATCTACTATGTGCTTTGATACCACTGTTAGCTGTTGATGATTTATAATAAAGGAAATATAACCAAAAGATGTAAAATGAGCAAGCAATGATAACTATATGATAATGACACTATAATATGCAGGAAAACTATAAGATAAACTTATGCAATAACTCAAAAATATGCCATTAATGGATGCTCACAAAAATAGTACAATGTGTTATAATGGAGGATATGAACATTCCATAATTTCAATGAAATAACCACATTGCACTCTAACTACAAATCACTATAGTAACTTTAGTATCTCTCTCACTTCTTCTTTTCATCATTCTCTATATCGTGCCTTGGCATTTACTCTACCCATGACTCTTCATCTACCTATCCTATGACTAATGTACATGTGGACTACATGCATATTTACATCATTGTACATTCTAACACTTGTGCATTTATTATGTTGCTTGAAGTAACTACTCAAATATTAATCTATGATTAACTCCTAATCTAATAATGTACTCAATGTGGTACGCTGACATGTACCAAATGATGTAATATACTCTAACTAAAATTTAGATTTCCTCTTTCTAAGTGGGATAGGGTTTGCAAAGGAAAGAATATTGGAGAAGCAGACTTACAAAATTATAGACTTATAAATTTGGCATTAGGAGCAAAGCTTGGGTGGAGATTATTCAGAGATCAAGGAAAGAATTGGATAAAAATATTACTTCAAAAATATATAGGTTCTCTTGATGTAATGCAATTGTTTAAGAAAAGAACTCTACCCAAAGTATCATCAACATGGAACTTCATATTAGAGAGTTTACAATTGATAAAGATACATATTAGATGATCAATCAATAAGGGTAGTTATACAAATTTTTGGTTTGATGCTTGGTTGAACCCTTATCCTCTTATCTCTAACTCAAAATGGAAACCATTAGCTCAAGTGTTCCTAACATGTAAAGGTCCAAAGGTCAAAGATTATATTATTATAAGAAAAAATTATAGATCATGGATTTATTTTAGTAACCTGGTTTAAGGAGAGGAACTCAAACAAATTGTAGATGAACTTCAAAATATGCTTTGAGAGTTTTATTTACTAGTTTTTACATGAAAGGATGATTTGGTTTAGAATTTATCAAAGGATGGTGAATACTCGGTCAAGTTGGGATATGAGGATTTAGAACAATCAAAATTTCATTCTCCCAAAGATTTTCCTTGGATGAATGTTTGGTCATAAGAGGTTCTCCCTAAGGCCTCAACATTTCTTTGGTTAGTAGTTCAAAGTAAGATTCTTACAGGAGAGAGTCTACAAAGAAGAGGATATGTGGAGAATAAATAAAAAATAATATTATTGCTGATTTTTATCATCTATTACGAGAGGCAATCTCCTAGCAGTGTGAGCATATTTATAGAGAAAGAAATCACGTACCAGATAAATTAGCGAATTATGGTGTTGATATTCATCTTGACAAGATTCAAAATTTATAAGGCTAATGGCCAAGTGAGATTTTGTCTTAATCAAAATTATGTCAAGGAGTTGATTGTGGAAACATAACACTTTTAGGAAGTTGAAAAATATATTTAAGATTAAAATGAAATATAAAACTATGATAAAAAGGTATGCTGCAACAAATGTAATATTTTGGCATTTTGATGGGAGTGGTCCCCAATAGAAGCCATATATAACCTATTAAAAAATATAAACTTATATTCTTCAGATACCTCTTTGGCATTTCTTCAAAATTTTAATTGTGACCTAAAATTCAAGTCACTTATACATCATAACTAGCTATCTCTATCTATAGACACCAAATTTTAGTCATTTGCAATCAAAATTGCACAAATTTGCCAAAACCCCCAAATTGCCCAAAAATCATCAAATTATTTCAAAATGTGCTCAAATCCTTCCAATCCTTTCAACTTCATCTAAATTCATCCAATTTTCCCTAATTTATAGCAATTTCTCTTCACTTTCCTTCAAATTTTCCTAAATTCTTCTAATTTCTCTTTTTGCCTTCTAATTCTATCTTTAATTTTCTCAATTTCTTCTAAGGTCCCTAGGTTCTTCTAAGGTCTCCTAAGATCTTATATTTTCCCTCTAATTTCTTAAATTCTTCTAAATTCCTCCTAATCTCTTTTAATTCTCCTAATTTCTCCCTACTCTGTTTAATTCTTCTAATCCATTGTTAGCCTCCCTAATTCTTCTAATCCATATTAAAGTTCTCCATAACCTTCCCTTCCCACCTAAACCTCCATTAAGCCCTCCATTAGGTCCTAATCACATCATAATCCATGACCCAATCCCAAGGGGAATGCAAAAATAATTTTAAAATACCAATCAAATCCCCAAAATCCAAGGCAACCCTCATCCAAATCCCTAGGAGATTTGCACTCTAATTTAAAAATCCTAAGCAAATCCCTAGGTGTCCTCAAATCCTCCCCAAATCCCCACCTAAATTTCATTGGAATTCTCCCCATTAATGCCCAAATCCCCCTACATTTTTCCTCCAAGTTTTAATGCATTTTATATTCCTCCACATTCCAAGGTCAAAGCCCCCATCCAATCCCACATTAATTTTCCATCCTCCCTTGCACTTTATATCAATTTTTAATTTAGTCACATCCCCCCATGTGCCCATTTTTGAAATTTTAAATTACATCTTTCTAGGATCCCCACTCCACCATGCAATTTTATGATGCACATTCCTCCATGAGATTTCTTGGATTTGCCTTGGATTTCTCCCATGTCACATCATTACCACTTGGTGCCAAGTCACCTCCACCTCATCTCCAAGTCATCCCCCCTCACCTTGCTCAAAATTCTATAAATACCACCCCATTTTCCTCATTTTTATGAACACATGAAGAGACATAGGGACATGCTGCCAAAATTGCTCTAACCTCTTGCATCTCTCTTACAAAGGTTTATGTGATTATGTATGTTACATTTCTTGCTTATGTTAGCTTTAGTTTGCTTACATATGTGTGATAGGTTCTACTAATCACTTTCTTATTTGCATGTGTGTAAGATTCAAGGTTCAAATCAATTCAAAGCTCAACTTCAAAGGCACAACTCAATTCCCATGGTGGACACCACCCAACTTGCTCGTGGCAAGAAGAATGAAGAACACCATGTTCATATTGTAAAAGGGATTACTCCATTATCGCCATATTTTGATGTTAAAAAGCACCCTATAAAGGGGTTCATTTATGTTAAAAAGGACTTTTTTTAGTTTGATGCAATATTTCATTTTAATGCAAATGGTGTATTTTTCATGTTCATAAATTGACAATCATGGTTTATTACGAACACTAACTTTTATATTTCTTTTATGGTTATAGGGTTTACTCTCTAAAATTAGCATTGGTGCAACACCATCCTACTACCAATAATTGTCACATTGTTGATAAGATACCCCTACAAACCTTATATCTTTAGTTTTTTTTTTAACAAAAAAGAGCCCCTTCTTTTTTTCTTTCTTTGCTTTCTTTTATAATCTTTGTCTTAAAAATAAAATAAAATAAATGGTCTTTCTTTACTTTCTTTATTTATTTTTATTTAAATAAAAATAATTACCTTTTGTTTCTTATTGCTTTTAACTGTCTTTTGCCTTTTTTATTTTTGTTTTTATTGCCAAAAAAAAAATCCACTTGTTTTTCAGTCCTATTTTTGTTATTCTCTTTATAGAAAAAAAATCCTTTTGTTTTCTTTCTGCTTGTTTAGTCTGTCATAAAAAATTGCTTTTTATTTCCGTTTTCAGTTGATCTTTTAAAAAAAACACATTCTATTTTCCATTTTTGTTTCTGTTACTTTGTTTTACTATATATATATATTTTGTCACTTTAGTTTTAATTTTACTTTGTTTAAAAATCAAGAAACAAGCCTCCTTGCGCACAGGGAAGAAGGACCTTGCATAGGGTGCGCAAGCCTCCACTTGGCACATGGCCCCACCACTAGGACCCCCCTTTTTTTGAACCCAACTTCTTTTCACCTCTTTGTCTTCCCTCATCCTCCCTTCTCAGCTTTCCCGCTTCTCCTAGTTGATTTTTCCACCCTAAGCGGCCCTCCTCCAACTCAACCTGTCACCATAAGCATGTCTCCCCACCTTGAGTGAGTTGTCCTCTACCTACAACCGCTCCTTTTTAGGCACTCATTCTGTAGCCCCAACACCCCTTGCACTCATCTTGTTCACCTCCTCCCATGCTGCTTGAGCGCGGTTCACAATCCCTCCTCCCTACGATCCTAAGAGGGACTCCACTCTCATGTTTCTTCTCATCTCCCCCTTGTCCCTTGAATCCAACCACCACGTGACCTTCATTGCCCTTAGCCACCTCACCCTAACCCTATCCTCCCCTTTCTTACACTGTGCCACCCTGTGGTCTCCTTCCCAAAATTCCCATTTCTCTGTGCTGTCCTTACTCCCATTTCCCTCCACTCCCTTGCACCTTGCCTTGACCCCAAACCCCTTCCCTATGTGTGGCTTAAAACTTGTTACACAGACCTATCATGTAGGCTTGAAAATCCCACGCACAAAGGAGGGGCACATCCAACATGCCCCAATAAATTCAAAACAAAAAAAACCAAAAAAAAAATTAATTAATTAATCCAAAAAGGAAAAAGAGGAGAGCATGCCACACACGCAAGCCCACGTGCATTGACTATGACATCCTCTTTCCTCACAACAAAAAAATAAAAAATAAAAGCGTGGTCTTCGTTGTGCTTATTTCTGGTGATGGGTGCCCTATGTGGTCCTGTGAATGCACCTGTGTTTGCTTTGTCCTCGCTAGAGGGAAGTCTATCATGGCTCCAATGGTTGTTGGATGTTTAGGACTTGTGTTTGCTTTGTCCTCGCTAGAGGGAAGTCTATCGTGGCTTCGATGGTTGTTGGATGTTCAGGACTGGACTGGATGTAGGTGCCCAAACCACAATTACATTTTATATTGTATTTGTTCCTTTATTATTTTGGCATTTAGCAGTAATTTCAATACAAAAAAATAAAAAATAGAAAGAGCTTGTTTTTTTTCACTTAAAATAAAACTTTCAATTTTGTTTTCATAAAAAAACAAAACACCTTTTTTTACATTTTTGCTTTTATTCAAAGAAAAAAACAAAATGGCTCTTCTTTTTAAATTTTTGCTTTTATTCAAAAACAAAAAAGGCTCTTTTTAAAAAAAATGTTGTTATTAAAAAATATATATTTTTAATTTTTTTGCTTTTATTCCAAAAAAAAAACAAATCAAGCACAATAAACTTTTGGCACACACATTTTTACACTCTACTATTCTACACAGAGACATCATGCAAGTACAACCTCATGATGAGTTAGAATTCATCCCCAGTAGTTGGTTGAGACCTTAGTATATCGCCATAGCTAGTGTGCATAGTTTGTCAACCTTCATCATCAAGAAACTGGTTACCCTTGGGACTAGCCCAGGGTAATATCTAGGTTAGACACTCATTAAACACAAGGCTTAATAATTATTGGATCAAATTTGTTTTTGTTCAAACCCACCTGAGGGTGAAGTGAAATTTTGGATATATTGGTAGCAAGACTAAGACATCACGACCTCTCTCGGGAGGCACTTTCGATCCCCTAGGTCACCACTTACCTACCCTCCATCCTAGGAAGTCGCATAAGTCGTTCGTGTCTCATTATTTAAAATGATGGGGTACGAACACACCCTTGTAGATTTCATTCCATCATCCACTTTTTGTAGTTTTTAGGTATAGGAACATAAAACACACAAAAACCAAAACAAAATAAAAAATTGCACAAAAACAAAATCTCTTCTCAAAGTATGCTTCCATCTCGCCCAACATTTTTCAAATTGCCTCAAAACATTCCAAAATCTTTCAAAACTTCTCAAAAATATTTCTACATCCCACACATTTCAAAATCCAAAACTTTCCCCAAATCATCTCAAAACTTCACAAAAGCATTCAAAAACATTACAAAATCATCAAAAACTCCAAAAACATTACAAAAGGCCTAAAAAAATCATAAAAAAACACCAAATCATCCAAAAATCATAAAACAAATCACAAAACATAAAAATATATACAAAACATTAAAAAAACACTTTACTTCTTTATTATTTAGTTGTTTTTTAATTTGCGTAGGTCACACCTTCCCCTTATCCAAACCATCTACACCATCATCAACATCTCCAAAACCACTTACACATCCATCTTCTCCCATTCTATCTCATTACCATTCGACTATGGTCTAAATCTAATGCCAACCTCATGGTTAGGAACACTTCTTCCATGGAGCATTCCACCCATATCCCTCCTCCAACCTATTTGGGGGAGATGCCTTCGACCTCACCTACTACATTAGCCACCACTCAACCTCTTACATCTACAATTATTGAAGCCTACCCTAAAATTTTGCACTTTGATCTAGCCTTAATATTCCTAGGCCACTTCCATTATTCTACTCAAAGCCCCTCTTGTGCATGCCTAATCATTGTCATCAATTTACCCCTTTCACCTTCTTGCTTGTCACACATCACCACCAATCAAATTCCTCCACACCAATCATACCCATCCATCCAGTATCACTAATCATCATTGCATTGGCCCATTCCATACCATCCCATCACAAACCACCTTACCACTTGAGTTAGATGACACTCAATGTTGTCTCAAATTTTGATCAATTCCTGAACACCCGTTTTTGGAAGCTATGTATATCGTAGAGATTATCATTCGCTTTAATTAGCTCCTTTTAATCTTAGCATATTTTTAGCACAAAACCTTTTAGCACCTTAGCACAATGAATCTACTCACTTTAACACCATGACTTTGGTCACTTTAGCACCAACACCCCTATCTCAGTAGTTTAGTTGTTAGTTTCGATTAGCATAGTTGTTTCAAAGTGTGCACAAATCAATCAATGACAACATTCAAAGATTTTTTTGCTTCCATCATTGGGACATCTTACATTTATCATCATTCGAGATGATATTATGTCTCCTCCTCAAGTGTCTAATCAAATCACTTTGCACACATCATAAATCATGCCATCATCACATCGCTCATCAATTGCACCCTTCCCACTCTCTCCTCCTCTAGCTTGGGGGACTCATTCACCTTTCAAAACCAATTTTGACTGGTGGGTTCTTCCCCTAGTTTGTCCTCTTCCTGTGTTCCCCTTGGTCTAGAGGGAATCATACCTTCCTTTGCTCCTAATTTTACTACATCTCATCATGACCACACCACATCACATCATAAATACATAACTCGCTTGCATTTAATTTTTAATCTGCTCACATTCAATATTTAATCAGCTAATATTCATTCTATGTCTACACTATCTCTTCTTTCTTTGTATTATTTCCTGGCACATCACTCCTAGTTGAATGGTCATGCTTCATGTGACTACATACAATAGATCATTGTGTCTTTCTTTATCCTTTTTCATATTCTTGTCTCATAGTTGCTTTGCCTCATCTCTATGCGATCTCATTTTTATCTCAAAATCAATTTTGATCATTGTTTCAATCATTTTTGTTTGTGTCATGGTACTAGCTTTTGTTGTCTCAATCTAGGGCATCTTAATTATCGCATCTATCTTCTGCTTTCACATGCACATTTCTTGCACATAGCTACCCACCACCATCATTGCATACACCCTATCATACCACCCATGTGATACCTTATCTTTTGCAAAGTCTTTGGTTTGAAGAATCTCTAGGTTCTTTCAACCACTCAGTCATACCTAGTGTCGTAATCCACCTCTATCAAATGTCAGCCAGTCCTTGAGAGCTATCTCATTCCTATTTAACTCTCACTCTCTTTTGGATCATGCACATATTATAGAAATTGTATTAATACTTATTCCATATTTAAGGATTGCTCATATTCACGTATTTATTCATCCCACTATGTTGTAAGGTGGAGATTGTATTTCTCTTTAGTGCATCACCACCCTTAGATAGGCTAGGTAGATTTTAATCCCTGTGATCTCACTTTGTACAATTTACTTTCTGCACTATTTCATATTTTCTTATATTTTCCCTTTTTTTAAAGAGGTTAATTAGAATAAATTAGTATAGTAAGGGAGGGATGAGTGTCGAAGATCACATCCAAAAGTAAGAAGCCAACCTTGGATAAAAAACCCTAAAGGTCGTTCAGTGGGAGCCACATCCTATGCTTCCTCAAACTTCCCAAGATTGGTGCCTACCTCATGAGGCATAGGACACCTGATAGCTCGATGAGACCATGGATCAAACTGCAACCATAGGTGATCACAATGCCTGAGGGGTGTAAGGGGTCACACCCAAACCCCAACAAGTACCAACCAATACACTACGTACATGCGATGAAATTAAAGCATAGGGGATGTGATAAGTGCAACTATCACCTTGTTTAAAATAGCAAAAAATTCCACCACCAAATTTTTAACTCGATACCTTCATCCCATAAGCAAAAAACCCAACTATTATGCCACTTAGTAGGTTGAGGCCTTATGACAACCACTACCCCTTAGTCCATAGCCATTCAATTGAAGAAGATGATCCAAACAAAAATAAGCTTGTGATATTTGACATTGTGACCTCCATTCTATGAAGAGGACGTCTAGTCATGCACCAATCGGGAATATGTGAAGCATTTATGGCTAGAAATTTTCTTTTTGCTCTCTTTTTTGAATACATGTTAAAAACATTATTGAGATTCAAATCAAATATCTTTCCTATGCAAGCAAGCGGTTGATCCACTATGCCAAATGACCATGCCTTATTAAGATCCCATCCTAATATTATTATGCAATAACCCCCTTTCCAACATGGGGACCCATACTAATTATATTTTATAATATTTTATAATGGTATGTGGCACTTGAGGCACATAGACAAGTGGGGCCATTTTATGTAAATGTTATAAAGAATGTAATTGCTTGTTTGATAGAAGATTCTAGCTCGAGTGACCACTTGCATGTAAGTTGACCCTTGAGTGTTAGGTTAAGGTTTTGAATAATTTTTAAATGGCAAAGGGGTATAAATAGATGTATTTTTTTTGCATATTGAATCAAAGTTCTATTTAGGAGGTTGCCCTATCGAAGAGGCCAATGATTTTGTATAGTGATTCTATGAGATTAATATAAATTTTTGTATTTGCATTTTGTATTGCAATATTTTGTTCTTTCATGATTTACTACTTTATTGCAATATTTCCCTACAAAAAATTCTTGTTCTTCCATCATAAAAAGAGATTCTTGTCTTTCCTTAGATCTTTTCCTCTTACATTGAGAAGTATCTTGTACTATTATTTTTTTATTCTTGTACCAAAATTTCATGAACTTCTTTTGTACATTAATATTAATATTATCCAAATAACTTAACAAAGGATAACCAAGAACAGTGTCTACATCATCCATCTCAATAACATAAAAATTTGAATGTAAAATATATTTCTCCATGGTGATATTCAAAAAATTGAACATGCGTATCCTCAATTTGTATGTCTTTGATTTACTTTACCTGAACATACAACCTCTTAGCCAAAGATGTTAATAACATTGTATCTATTGCTAGGATATAGAAATAATAACAATTCTCTTTTGGATGCAACCATAAACCTGTAAAATAGATTTTTCAGATTCAAACATGTATTTTTTAACATTGTTTAACTTATTTGACATCCAAGTTATGTTTCTTTCAGTATGTACAATATTATCTTTCTCTTTTCCTTTTGTCAATTTCTTACAAATTAACTCTCTCTTAATTTCCTTTTGTTCCTTTTGAGGCCTATTTAATTCTTTTGCATAGATTTTGAATGTATTATTCAAACTAGCTATATTTTTATCATTTTTTTAGATTCCCATTTTCTTAAAAATGCTTGCTATATTTCTTCCCAAGTCAGTTGATAATTATGTACGGGAATAAAACTATGAAGCCAAGGTTGAGCTTCTCCTTCAAAATATTGAATAAGCCAATAGACCTAAATACAATTAGTAGAATACATGGATTTAAATTGCCTCCACCATTTCTTAGCATCAATATCATCCCTTCCAATGAATATTGACAACTCCATGGCCTCAAACCCCCAAAATTTTAAAACTTGAATTTTTTATAAAATTTCTTAAGTATCCTCTTATTCCTTTCAATAAATGATTAAATTTGCAGCAATTGTTAATGGCATGCTGACTGCGTACTTTCAGTAATTGATAATGGTCTTCTATCTAGGTTGTTTTTTCTTCTGTTTTTTTTGCAGTCGTCTTAACAACCTTTATTAGCTTGTAGACTATGAACTTCCAACAATTAATAATGACCTACACACTTTTTTTTTGGGTACTTAGCATAACAACTATTAACGACTTGCACACTGTGTATTTCTGATAATGGCCTCCTTTGTAGACTATTTTTGTATTTATATCAACTTATTTTATGGATTGTGTATTTGTATTTTTTGCACTTAAACTAGCACTAGTAATGGCTTTCTCTACAAACTTTTTTTTGGAGCTACCAACTATAGAATTTTTTTTTTTAATTTGGAAAATTGCTACCAACTGTAGACCGGTTATGTACTAACTAGAATCTGTTTTCTCTGTTGAAGCTATGGAACTATTATAGATTGTGAAAATTGTGTAAAAATTATTGTTGATGGTTGTATGACATTTCTATGGAAATCTTGGCAATGAATTGGTCCCTAGTGGCTTCCTAATATCTTAAGATAAATCCCACCGACCATAAAGACTATCTAAGTATTATTATCTGATTACCAATAATATTTCTTATGGATACTCAATTTTGCGCACTCATAGTTTGTTCAAGTAACATATTAACACTCGAAGCAAACATGTATTTTCGTACATTATTAATCTTACAAACCATAGTGCCCACAACCCCTTGAATACTCACTTATTCTATTTGCACTATCTAATTATTTCTGCGCTGTGGATTGAATTCAACATTATAGAATACCTTTCACACTATAAATTGGTTTTCATAATGTGGAATGAGTCTTATGGTGTGGATTTGCCTCCACACTATGAAATGGAGCCTGAAATATAGATTCTTCATCAAGTTGTAGATTCTTAGTTAAATACCCTTTTGATGCATAGGAACATTAGCTAACAACTATTCCATGACACACTTATTTTCTTCTCTCTCTCTCTCTCTCTCTTTACTGCATATCACTAAGGCACCTAATGTGAAAGGTATAAAAGGTCATGGTAGATGGAATACTACCAAAGTTCAAATACATTTATGAAACAAGTATGCTATATCACAATCAATAATAAATGCACCCAACTACCCTATTAAAAGTAGCCTAGATAAGAGTACCAATTGAAATCTTCACATTCTAACTAAAATAGAAAAAAATCCTAAAACCTTTCTCTTAAGTATTTTAGTGTCTAACTTGTTTTAGCAATGGACCATGATTGCTTAAGCAAACTTGTCTCAATCACCCATATGAAATCATAATAAGGTACTCATAGAAACTATCACACCTATCCATCATAGATCAATGGTCATGATCCAATGCAAATAACAACTCAAATCAATGTCACGTCTCTTGCAATGGTTCAAAAAAGGATTTCAAAACTTTATCTATAAATACCCCTCCTAAAGAAAATGGTGGGTAATGAATCAATAAATATCGATTAACCAAAGCTCACATTAACGAAATGTCAAATTCTCTCTAGAAACATTTGTTAATGACTAAAAACTTTTAGAAATAATCTCTCCCTGGTCATTGTATGTTTACGATTATTATAGTGTATTAGTATCATTTATATTTTCTATTGAAGTCTCATTTTGATTACAATCTACATAATTCAATATCTGGTCACTTTTATTTATTTTCAAACTGACCATAAAGGGAATTGTGGATTGACTATAGAATCAAGGATATACATTCTTCCTTCTAGTTTTGGTAGTCCCAAAACACTAACGTTTTTTGTTGTTTTTTCTATAGATGCTTTTATTATAGTTTCTCTATAGGTGATACTCCACATCGCTAGAACTTGAACAATGGTGAATAACCAGCCTAGGCCCAAAAACATCAGTATATTTAACCTCTTAGTGCACTTTTATTTTCAATAATGCTTTCCCTATTTTATTTCAAAATCTACATTTCACTTCATAGTCATCATTGTTAGTTGACATATTATCTTAGTTACTTTGATTTCATTACTTTATGTAAAAGTGAATACATAAGTTTGACCCGAGATAGAATAACCATAAGTGTCCATATGTAATATTTCAGTATGTTCCTCCCTTTTATTGTGTACATATATTGTGCTCATGTTGAGATAAGGAAGGGCAAAATGTTATGTCGAAAGGATAGGTGTTTTTTCATACTTACACCAAGGAATAATTGCTGAGAAACTAGCCATAGGTTTACCTCTAAATCACAATGCTTTGTATACTCTCTTAGGGTACAAATACTACTAACAAGGTGTGGGGTCGCTGACCCTTTTCACTAGTGACACACTCAAACCAGTTACTCTAGGGTTCTTGGGGTACTCATAATGAGTTTTAGGGCAAACATTAGTCCAAGTACTTCCCTTAGTTAAGCGGTCAAGACTTACACCTGATCCTACAAGAGGTTATTATACTAATGCAGGTACTTATTAAGCACCAAAATTCATATCTAAATAAAAAAACATAGCCCTCAAAAGTGTTATGATACCACTTCTTATAAACCTCCTTTGTCATCCATATAAATTATTACAATTTGTAAAAATATTAAATAAACAACCACAATGAATAATCCACATAAATTAAAACAAGACAAATATATAAATTACTCCAATGTTTTTAATTTATAATTCAAACCCTTGAGATAGGGTAACACCGTATAATGCTCCTTATTAGAAGGATGTCACTCATTATATTTCAATATGTGATCCCAACAATACAATATTCTTATCTTCCATTTACGAGTCTCCTACTTACATTATATAATGATAAATTACCTACCATTACCACTTATCAATACATGTGGGATAATTATATTTATTATAATATTAAAATCCTATCTTAGGTACCTAACATTCCATCCCCATTACAAAAGGTTTAAACCTTGAAACATAAGAAAAGACTAAATGGTATAATCGTATAAGCCTTGTTGTGAACTGGTACCAATCTTGATCATCCATCCATCCTAATGACACTCTAATTGGTGGTGGTCTTTGTTGATGTCTATAAGCCATTCTACCTTTTGAACTTTTAGAAGGAATCCCTTGGTTCCATGTATTGGAGGTATCTTTCTGCTAGCAATCAAATAAATCTTTGTCATATTTATTATAATAGGACTTAGTGCAATGAGATTTTGATTTCAAATTTGTGCACTAACACTTTGCTAGCATTTGACATTGGTTAGTTGATGTGGAACTAAGAACCCATGTGAAACCATGGAGGAGGGCTCACACAATTTTTTTATCTATTTAAAGAGGCCAAACCAATGCTTTAAAGACATATTGCTCTCATTTGTTCTTTGTCTTAGGAAGGCAACACATGGTGATTTGTAATTCGTTGATACCTTGTCCAGTGGCGTACATGGTCAATGCCCTAGTATCCCCCTTATCTACTTCAATGACATTTGGCAACAGTTGGTTCATTGACACTCTATCCAATTGGTTGCCTAGTTAATACATAGTTAAGACCCCCTTGATTATCCAGATAGTAACACATGGTACTTCATAATTTTTTGGAGTTACCATAAAATTTTTGCATGATTTGAAAGGTTTGTTAGCAATTTTTGTGATTTTTGCACTAAACCTTTGAGGGCCATAAATTTTGCATAAGGAAGCATTTTGAGTTTTTTCCTTCAAATCATATGATTTTTTGAGCTCTTTAGACATATTATTTTTTGGTCATATCTGCATGCAAAAGACTAAGTATTTAGGATACAATTAATTAGCATGTGGCTCTACTTAATAGACCTAACTATGCCACCTAGAAAATCAAGATAGAATATCTACTACAAAGTAAGGTGCTTCTCAAATATGTGAACGTAGATCTTAAAGATATTGATTCTAAGGAGAGGAAAAATTTGTATAGGGATAAGAAGGAATAACCCTACAGTGTTATTGCCTTGCATGTCGAAAAGATTTATGACAAGCACATTAGCAATATTATACCCAAAGAAGTTGTTAGAGAATTTCCAATAGAGGTGTGACTATATTGATTCTACTCAAATTAGTAGATTTAAGTTATAATTTACCACATTAAACCTATATAGTTTTGAAATCATTAATGAGTATATCAATTGGTTCATGAAATTGCAAGAAGACATCCATAACATTAGAGGGAATACTAGTACTGAGAAAGACCTTGATTATATAAATATAATTTTCGACAATGTTTTGAAGACCTATAAGACAATATCCATTGTTTTAAAGATGATTCAAGTGTACTTCCAAAAGAGCCCATCTCCATTCCTTGATGATATCTTCAACTTCCTCCTTCACCATTAGGCATAATGACAATCATAAAATAATTATTTTATCACCATCCAAGCTCATGCCAAGAAAGTGGCTAAATCAAAATATGTGAAGAAGCAAAAGCATGGTGAGGAAAAACCCAAAAATATTCAAGAATTTAGTCTATCGATATTGCAAGAAGGAAACACAAGGTAGAGTTTTGCAAAGAGCTGATTAAGAAGATAAAAAAAGCAACTTAAAAGGAGATGTTGATGTTGCTCTCTTCTATGCTTAATGTGAGGATGCTTGATATGGGGAGACCTCACATGCATATGTAGTTCTTAATTCAACTTATTAAACAACCATTTATTTAAAAGAGTGGATTGCATATTTAGGGCAACCTGACACATGACTAAACATCGCCATACTTTGGATGACTATAATGGATAACATCATGGTGAGCATATATTTATTAGTGATTTTTTTCTTGTAGGTGGTTAGATGTGGTGAGGTAATAGTTGGTCCATCCTCATTAGAATAAGTTCATATACTAGATGTAGACTCTAAAATTCTTTCTACGTGTTGCATCATTCATACTACCAAAAAGGTGGAGTATTGACTAGACATGTCGAATATTAAGGACATTGATGGCTCTAAGACAACCTTAGGATATTGTGATGAATTTGATTAGATATATAAACTTGTTGAGTACCTTTTCTCTTATTCTTCTTCCTTCAATAAGAGAGACTTTGTGGCTTTGGTGGCTTGGGCATATAATACTAGCAAGCGATGACACCATAGACTTGGATACATCAATTATGGGTTCTTAAGATATATGAGTTGACATCAAATGTAAGATGGTCTTCCTCCCATTTCTCCTCTAATTAGTTTTGGTGAAGGTTATGCTTTGGGAAAGAATCATCGAGAATCTTTCCCAAAAGGGACAACTATACATGCTACACAACCATCAAAGCTCATCCATAATAATATTTGTGGGTCAATGTGTTATCTACCTCTCTCTGTAAATAAGTACTTTCTCACATTCCTTAATGTTTTATGGTATGTATGGATTTAAACCATTTGCATAAAAAATGTAACTTAGCAATATTAAGGAATTCAAAGCTATTATGAAAAATCAATTTGATAATAAGATCAAGTTTTTAAAGATTGATGAAGGAGGTTAGTATGTTAGCTATGATTTTGGTGATTATTTGGCCCTTTATGAATTTTTTTAGAGGACTATTCACTATACCCCAAAGCAAAGTGGAGTGGTTGAATGAAAGAATCATGTTACCTATTTATACCTAGAATAATAATTGACAACAAAGGCAAGTTGGCCAAGTTTGAGTGAGATAGAGAAGTCCCCTAACAAGTAACTAATATAGGGTGGAAACCACCAAAGAAGTAGTGTAATTCACTTGAAGCTTCATACTAAAAGCAAAGGGAGTTCAAGTAGGTTTATAATCTTCCATCCAAAATCGTTACAAAATATCTAAGACATAATTGGTCTAAAAAATGGTGATCTTAGAGGGTGATTGATTAATCAAAATCACTAAGAAAGCATGAATGTGAATCCGTTATGGTCTAGAAGCTAATTCCTTTGACAATATCCTATGCTATGGTGTTCTTCTAAATCCTAGTGTTAATGAGGATGTGAAGAGGCTTGGTTTTTACCCATCAATGTGTGTGAAACAATTACTTCCATTACTTAAAAATAATAAAGGTTGATATCTTATTGGTTTCCAAGTTCCAGTCCATTAATATATTTGAGGACTTGATTCTTTTTATCACTGTCAATGCAATTGTGATTTAGAAGTTTATTGAACTCATTAATGTAATTTTTGGATAGATTGTTCTTGATATTAGCACAATTGCTCAAAGCATATGTACTCATCTTCATAATCATGTAATGGGTAGAAGCAAGTGCAAACTAGTTTGATCAATGCCACCCAGGTGCTAATGGGATCTCCATGAGCCTATTCCAATGACAAATTGATTTTGACATCCTCAAGGCTACTAAAGAAATCCTATCAATGTTAAAAATTATTTAGCAAAAATATAGGCTTCTAGCAGCTAGAGCCATATATTCAACTCTTTAGCTTTAATTTGACCTATGAAGACAAGAATTTCGATGTTTGAATGCACCTTGAACAGGCTATGGATCTAAAAGGGAGTAGGTTTAAAAATTTTAGACGATTATCCCATGCTAATCATAAGGTCTTGGAATTTTCCAAATAGGGTATTCCTCTATCCCTTTAGGGCCTCTCAAAATGTTTTTCCTAACATCCTAAGGCTTCATTTTTGTAGATGTAGATTTTTCAATCTTGAACATTTCTCTATAAATATGGCATTGTTCATGCTTGGGGTGTAGGACCTAGTATGACGTCTTGCTTCTTGTACCATAAACATATATGAGATGATATCCAATGATGAAGACTTCTTGAGGCTAAGATCTTAACACGAACCATTATAGAAAAATACAAATAAGGTGAAATAATTTTAAATCCAATGAAAAATATGCTTTGATACTACTTGATCTCCAATGTGGTGGCATGGAAAACGAATCTCTCAATTAACTGATGGTGTCAAGTGAGTTATTATCAGTATGATGTAAGTTGTGCTTGGGATACATGTAGAAGCTATTCCTATACAATGAAAAAAGTAACAAAACAAAAGCTCAAGGACTATAGTAACAACAATATGTAAAGAAAAGGAAGAGAAAGAAAGAAGAAAATAGAATAAGAAACGATAGACCACAATCCTAAGCTATATAAATGATGTACAATAGGTATACAATTATTAAAAGATAAACATAGATTAATAAAAGTAAAGTATTAATGGATTATACAAATTAACATTTTTCTAATTTAAAGCGGATTCAAAATTTCCATAAAAATAAAATATGGATGGATGATACAATTCAACATTTTTCTAATTTAAAGTGATTTCAAAATTTGTATAAAAATAAAACATAAATAAATAATACAAATTAACATTTTTCTAATTTAAAGTAGATTCAAAATATATTTGTAACATTGATGCTTTCCAATCCCAAGGGGGGACAACACAACGGTTCGGGTTTTAGCTTTTCTTTAAGAGATCCAAGGTTCAAACCGCGACAGGGCGAGTGTGTGAGGGAGTGAGTGTGTGTTAAATTCCCTATTATAAGCATAGCTCTCGGGTTTACAAGAAATGGTTGGGAGGAGATTTGCTCAATCCTGTACGTTGGTTTTGGTTTTGATCGTAGGGGTTTGTCACACTAACCAAATAAAAAAAATATTGATGTTTTACATAGTTTGTTTTAATTATTTAAAAATAAAATTTTAAACTCTTGAAATCATAAAAAAATACAACCCATGGTTTCTCAAAACTCTTGAAACCATAAAAAAACATACAACCCGTGGTTTCTCAAACCAAGGCGGCCCTTTGCATAGTTTTTTAAAATTATTTTTAAAATAAAATTTTAAACTCTTAAACCATAAAAAACATACATTTACAACCTGTGGTTTTTCAAACCAAAACAACCTCCCAATTTTTTTTTCCTAAATTAAAAAAAAATATACATCTACATGGCTCAAACCCTTGACATCTTGACAATAGACACCCCACCCAACCTCCTCGTCATTATTCATTCATGCCTCCACAAATATTGTCATATCTTGTCAATCACACTATGCTTTCGAAGAATTTACTTAATACTAAAACCAAGATTGAGATTACCAAGACTATCTAATCACAAATTTTCTCAAAATTAAGGTTATTATCCTTTATAAAATTATTCTAGCTGGAATGTTCTCTTTAGAAGCAATTGTTATGATCAAGCTATTATGTTACTTGAAAAAAACAGAAAACATGAAAAACGATAGATGACCTAGGGCAGTTAGGGACGAAGAGTTGCATAGGCGGAAGAATACATGAATGAAACAAAATCAAAAATTGATGAAACGTTGGAAAATCAACATAAATGAATGCCCAAATGTCAACAAAGACATAAAAAATTATGTGAATGAAAAGTTCAGAAGTGGAATG
This sequence comes from Wollemia nobilis, assembly GCA_028583015.1. Lineage (NCBI taxonomy): Eukaryota > Viridiplantae > Streptophyta > Pinopsida > Araucariales > Araucariaceae > Wollemia > Wollemia nobilis. The sequence goes on along the minus strand of JAQPPZ010001004.1, from coordinate 1,489,199 downwards.
CGGAAAAATGCAAACAGGAAAAGACAATATTATATTGCAAAGTTTAACCCAACTTATGACCACAAGGAAAAAACGTATATAGGCACTGGAATCAAGTAGAAGGAAAAAATCCTTGCTGAGATAAAGACTAGCTCTCATAGGCTTAGATGTGAAACAAGTAGATAGACAACGCCCAAAGAACAATTGAAAAAAAAAAATGTAATATGTATTCTATGCAGCATAGGGGAAGTAGAGACAAAGGAACACTTCATCTATAAATGCCCGAGTTTTTCAGATATCCGTGGCAAATACAAAGAAACACTTGGAAATGAGTCTATAGTAGACTTATTTGAAGACAGTAAAATAAAAAAAAGTTGGAGAATTGTTAACCCAAATAAGGAACAACCTTCTTAAGATATTAAAGATCATTAAAATCTTTCATTTCATTTGAGATAACTGGCACTGAGATAACCCGGACAGAGCTGGCCATTCAATTAATCACATCGACTTGTGCTTGGTTGATGTATTTACGAAGATAATAATTTATGGCTAACGAACGATTTTATCAGGACTATAAGGGGCCACGTAAATTTTTTTACGCGCTTGACCTATAAAATGGATAGTTCGGCATCTGGACCGCTCTCCATCTTGCATTTTGACCATTTCTATTTGTGATGGGAGTATGTTCTCATCTTCATCTGCACCTGCTGCCTTTTACAGATAACAACCCTCTTCTCTTTCCAAGACATTATCATAAAAGTACTAATAAGAATACCCTGCACTTTCAATTTTCACAATTTTCAAAGAAGAGATATTTGGCCGGTAGCAAGCTCTTTTTGAAGCACCAATTCGGTGGTGTTTGGAGGGTTGGCATGGCTGCAGTGGAGGCAGAGACAGAAGAACGCTTCCTAGAGGAACCTGCCGCCAAACCTGTGAGTAATATTTTGCATTCACATCTATATATTTATTATCTAATACAAGATGGATGAGTGAAATTGATAAAGTCGTTATATATTTGTTGAGTATTTGTTTTAGGCAATGGATTGATTTGTTTACAAAATTTGATTTCATAATCAGCTTTTTTCGTATTTTGTTACATCGATCATTGAATTTACTTACATTTAGAAATTCAATACTTTGTTATAGCAAAAAATAACTTGTATCGAACGTTCGCCATTTTTTTAATAAGTATATAGAATCATGAAACCTACCAAAATCTAAGCAAATCTTAGGTTTTGTTGGAAAATTTACGTATTGATATAGATTTTATGATAAATTTGATGTTTCGCTTCGGATGTTAACCTGTAATACACATCTTTTTATTTCTTTGAAATTGATAAATTTACCTACCATTCTGTGCATGTAAATCTTTTGCTGTCTTCTAAATTCTCCCCTGGTGGGAGAGCACTGAGTGAGTTATAAAAGAATTCATAATTCTAGTATAAGGTACTGGAAAGATTTAGATATCATGATCTTGTCGGGAGATATCAAGGTAATTTACCGTCTGGAGGTCATTGATCAGTTTTACTTAATATATAGTTACCAAAGTATGGTGTACAACCCTACTTCTTAGGATTCAAACTTTGAACGAACAATTCAAAGTTACAAAAAAATTCGTTCTTAGGATTCAAACCTTGAACGAACAATTCAAAGTTCCAAAAAAATTCGTTGTTGTTAATTTAAATGTAGACCTGACAGTTCCATTGTTTGAGCTGACTTGATTTCAAGCAAGTTACGTAATAAATCTATATAAAGTAATAGTAAAGAAGTTGAATTTGATCTTTTTGCAAAAGAAAAAGAATGTAGACCGGACAGTTCCATTGTTTGAGCTAACTTGATTTCAAGCAAGTTACGTAATAAATCTATATAAAGTAATAGTAAAGAAGTTGAATTTGTTCTTTTTGCAAAAGAAAAAGATGATGTCTGCAGTGAGATATTTTGTTGATAAAAAATTGGGCTAAATAAATGATCTTGATTCTGGTATGTCTCCCATGATTGTAGATAGATGCTACGCAGGTGCTAGATCCCCTCCCAAAGTCATGGAAGTTTTTTTTGTGTTTAATTGGTTATAGGGGATTGAGACTGGCCTACCTGTATTACTTTATAACTGCATTACCATAATATTAGAACAATATCTTAACAATTACACATATACTGCTTGACAACATTTAAACCCTTTTTGACTGCTTGAAAGTCGACATATTTATATTTAACCGGTTGAGCTCCTGCCTCATAGAAGAATGTTGTGCAAAGGCTTGCAAAAGAAAAAGATGATGTCTGCAGTGAGATATTTTGTTGATAAAAAATTGGGCTAAATAAATGATCTTGATTCTGGTATGTCTCCCATGATTGTACATAGATGCTACGCAGGTGCTAGATCCTCTCCCAAAGTCATGCAAGTTTTTTTTGTGTTTAATTGGTTATATGGGATTGAGACTGGCCTACCTGTATTACTTTATGACTGCATTACCACAATATTAGAACAATATCTTAACAATTACACATATACTGCTTGACAAGATTTAAACCCTTTTTGACTGCTTGAAAGTCGACATATTTATATTTAACCGGTTGAGCTCCTGCCTCATAGAAGAATGTTGTGCAAAGGCTGGCAAAAGAAAAAGATGATGTCTGCAGTGAGATATTTTGTTGATAAACATTTGGACCAAATAAATGATCTTGATTCTGGTATGTCTCCCATGATTGTACATAGATGCTATGCAGGTGCTAGACCCTCTCCCAAAGTCATGGAAGATTTTTTTTTGTGTTTAATTGGTTATATGGGATTGAGACTGGCCCACCTGTATTACATCATGATTGCATTGTCATAATATTACAACAATATCTTGACAATTACACACATACTGCTTGACAAGATTAAGATTCTTTTTGACTGCTTGAAAGTCGACATATATAACTGGTTGAACTCCTGCCATTTGAGATGTCATAGAAAAATGTTGTGCAAACGCTGATTCCAGTTTTGTAGGAGTCAGTTTTGAGGTGGTGCCATCTTAAGCGCCACTTCAAGTCTAATGGAGCATGTATGGAGCGAAGTACACGGACACAATTTTGCTTATACATACAATTTTGTGATTTGGTGTCATTGTGTAGTTCATATGCCAAGTGTTTGACGAAATGATTACTAGCATACGTGTAATTCAGATGTTCATGTAATTTGGATATACATGTGATTCGTTGTTCAGGTAATTAGAATGTCATGTAATTAGAGTGTCGGGGTAGTTAGGGTTAGGTACAAGTAGTGTTACACGGGGACGTGTCCCCCCATCCCCGCCGTCTCCAGAATGGGGGGACGACCACGGGGACATTTCCCTGCCATTTCCCTTTGGGGGATGGCAGGTGGGCCGTCTTTGGGACTCCAGCAGCCCACATGGGGCCATCCACAGGGACGGCTGGGGGATGCCTAGGTGTCCCTCGACTTGGATGCGTTGCAGATTGACTATTATGAGATAAATGAAGCATTCTCTGTAAGTTTGAGTGGTGCATAAACATTGTTTGCTGCAACACACTAGTTAAAATTTTTGTGAATATGTGCTTTATTAAATTCATCACAGAGATCGCTAGTTTGCACTAGTTCTCCTATTTAGATATCTACTTTCAAATGATTTGATGAATATTTGTCTGTTGTTTTTCTTGATGAGATATTAATTTTCATAATTTTGGTGTTTTAGAGTAGACTTTAGGTAGAAAATGAACACAGCTTATGCGATATCACCCAATTTTTGTATAATCAGTCTGTTAACTGAGCTCTATGGCTTGGAATGTTATTATTCCCTGTTTAATATTTGATCACCTTTACTACGGCTATAACTGCATTGAAGAGAGAATTCAGTCATTTTGCAATTTAGTAAACAAATCAGTGAGATAAATGAAGCATTCTCTGTAAGTTTGATTGCTGCATAAGTTTGCCATTTGTTGTAAAATTTAAATTATTCTAATGGCTTCTAAATATTTTTGTTGTAAACTATTAGTATTTAGTATTTTTCATTTTTGTTGTGTAAATTATTCTAAATTTCTAAAATTTTTAATACTATTATACTTGCCGTCCCCCAGCTGTTTCTTATAATCGGCTTTCCGTCACCCACCGTCCCCGAAACCCATGCCTCTGTCCCCCCATTCCCCAGCCTTGTGTAACCTTGAGTACAAGGAAGTTGGCAACTACTTCCCCTTTCCTAGGAAAAGTATAAATAGACCCCCTTATATTTTTGAATACATCCATAATCAGATATTATTCATTCAACCATCTAGTTGTGTGTGCTTGGGAGCATATCTATGTTGTGCATGTAATTGCATGTGACTGTGAATGAACATATTGCTACTGTAATTGAATGTACATTGCTGTCCATACATAATGCAAATGACATATTGCAATTTCATTTCATTTTTTTTTTTTTTTTAACATGGTGGAATCGGTAGCCGCCACGAATCCGGGCAGGCTGTCCAGCTTTTTATGGCCGCCACAGTATTCTACGCTGTCCGCCCCGAAAGCCGCCACACAGATCTTCGCACAGTCCGCCCCTATAACCGCCATGCCACAATCATTTTAAACCTTTTACGCTGCTAAAAGCACCAGGAAAGGGACAAGCGTTCAGTCCGGCGAGGCCCGAGATTTGAACCTTGGACCTCCGCCCCCCTTATGGGGTTTGATGAACCAATTGGTCTACACCTCGGACCTCATTCCATTTTAGTTTTGAATATTCTTTTCTCTGTAAAAACCCCTACCCAAAATATAAACTAACATGCAATTTTCAAAACAAAACACCCAAAATTTCCAGCCATAGAATTTTCAAACAGCAGTAAATATATTTATATATTTTGTTTTTTTTTCTTTTTTTATTATTATTTCAATAGGAGACAATACATGGAGACTCACACAGTTGTAAATAGAACAATAAACTGAAAACGCATGCACTTGGTAATTGCATCCACTGAATAATGTGGAGATATTACAATAGAAGAGCCAAACAACCACCAGTTGCTAATTAAATTCCTTTGAATGCACAATGCAGACTTGGTAATAAATCTATCAAATGAAATCAAATATCTGATCTTGAGATTCAAAGGTTTTCATACTTGAATCTGCCAACTGGGTTTCAAAAATTTTCATCCTTGAATCTGCCAATTAGCTGCTAAAGCATAGCCACCACCCAAAACCGTAGAATAGTTTTTTTTAAGTGTTCCAAAAGCTCACCTGTTACTTCTAAACCTCCCCTTTTAAACAGCCACCACTTTTATTTTTTTCTTTTTTTAATTCATGTGGATAATTGAATTTTTTCAAAATTCTAATGCATCCATTAAAGTCTCCATTACGACTCTGAATTACACCAAACAAAAGCCAGGGTAGACTAGAACCCATCTAGGGGAATCACTAAGACCACTCTGAAACTCAGTGCTACCTCCTAAAAATTAGGAAGATCCCTGAAATATAGGAATTTCCCTTTATTCACCAGGCAAAAAAAACAAAACAAATGCATATATTCGCTCATGCTTATGCCTCCTACACATGAACATCTACTCACCACGACTGCTCCACATAAATAGGTAAGTAGGGCCCACAGTCTGCTATCATCTAGAAAGGGACATTACAAATTCTCCCCTCCCGAATTTGCTTGCCCTCAAGCAAGATAATGCGGGATGATCAAAATAGCAGCTGTCTCCCGAATAGCATCCTTGCAAGGCACCCTCTATTTCAATTAAATCATTGCAATGAATTATTGAGCCCAGGCTTGATGTTTGAGAATATGAGGGCTGCACACTTTCCCTACAACTGCTTTCTGATATATCATGATCAATATCAATAACGTTTCCCTTCGACAAATGAGAACTTCCTGGGTTAGCCTGCTCATATGCTGTAGCTATATTTGCATCAGTTGTAATGAGAAGATGGTAGGTTGTCTGCTTATCATTTCTTTTATCTACTTCCCAAATATGATGATAGACTGATGGTAACCCTGAATCAATCCTTTCCTTTGATACTAATCTCTTTTCAACATCCTTTGCACGAATAAACTTCTCCTTAACTGAAAGAGCATCCCTAGAATCTAGTTTGCTGACAGGTACTATATTTTCCTCTTGTTCAGGGTCATCTAGTCTGCTATGGTCATCATCACTATCCTTTCCAGTCTCTATGATGCAGAAGCATCCATGTTGCAACCAAACAAGTGAGCAATAGTTGGATGTTCCATGCAACGGCTAGGAATTCCATGCAAAAGATTGGATAAGAATGCTTAACATAGGATTGGCAGTTCAATGCTAGAAATTCCATGCGAAATATTGGATAAAAATGATTAACGCAGAATTGGCAGTTCAATCATCATGCGTAGTTGGAGAGTCATTGTTCTTGTGGTTATAAATAGAGAGGAGAAATGAAGAGCATGAATAAGAAGAGAAGGGGAAGAATAAGAAGAGAGTTCACCGGAGAAAGAGAAAATAAGTCTTTGAGAGTGCTTTGCATGCTTCACAGATATTATATGTAAAGAAGCGGCCATATGTGCCAATTGTTAATAAAGAGTTTTATTTTTCCTTAGTGCATTCAAATTGTTAAGTGTAAATTCTTGTATGTGTTCAACAAATTCGTATTGCAGGTTTCTTTTATGATTATCACAGGTTTTCGTAGTCAAGGAGGCTCGAATAACCGTCTTAAAGACATTGCAATAGCAATGTTGTCGACAAATGTTCACCGTCTTAGAAATTGTTGACGAGAGTGACGCTGTTTGAGACAATGAGCGTTGTCGAAGTGAAGATGAAGGTGCGGGTATGTCCGTTGACGAGGATTGGTGGCTGCCGACATAGTCGAGGGAAGAGTCGACATAGGACTGTCAACCTGAGCCAGAAGAGTCGACATAGGACTATCAACCTGAGCCAAACTGAACGCCGACATAGTTGTGGAGCGTTGACCCCTCGCTTGCCATCATAGACGAAACTTGTCATCATAACCAAAGACTGTTGTCGTGGTCAGCATTGCCGGTCTGGAAAAGTGCCATTAGGCATTGCGTTGACGTCGTCATAAATTTGCCATTGGGAGAGGAGATTTAGTTGTCGTTAAAATGAGGGAGTTTGCCATCTGAAGCTGTTGGCCGTCCACTTGCTGTTGAAGAAAGACAACCCACTCCGCAGTTGCATCATTTCTGTTGGTCGTCCACTTGCTATTGAAGACAAACAACCCACTTTGCCTCTGAATCATTTTGGTATCAGAGCAAGAATATCCTTGAGGATTGACACATGCCAAAGGAATGATGGCACAATGGGGAAGAGGAAGACCACGAGGACCTCGACCTACAAACATAGCTGAAATGTTGAGGGAAATTGCCACGCGACTGGATGCAATTGATACTGCTCAAAGAAGATGCGTTCATCTTGAGGAGATTAGTGACAGTGAAGAATAGGAGATTGTTCACGTGGAAGCTCAAGATGAAGAGCGAGAGGGAGAACCAAAGGAGCGATTGTTCCAAGTGATTTCTAATATTGGTTGAAAGCTAAAGATAGAAACTTTGTCATACAATGGAAGCTTGAATCTAGAGGAGATCATAGACTGAATTACTAAAATGGAGAAATATTTTGATTTTGAATCAATAAAAGACCCCAAAAGGGTGAAGTTCACTTGTACGAAGCTAAAAGGGCATGCGTCCTTGGGGTGGGACCATATACAAACTAAAAGACAAAGAAAAGGATCAAGACATGGGAGAAAATGGTCACCAAATTGAGGGCCAAATTCTTGTCATCAGACTACCAATTGGGTCTTTTCAAGAAATTGTAGATTCTACGATAGAGGACATGAATGTGAAGGATTACATGGAGGAATTCTATAGGCTAACCATTTGGGCTAGTCATGTGGAAGACAATGAAGAGAAAGTGTTAAAGTACATCAATGGATTGCGATTATCCATACAAGATGAAGTTAGTATGATAAGGATAACCTACCAGTATGCCTTAAAAGCAGAGGAAAAGTTGTCACGGAAGCAACAAAATAATCAGAGGAAGAGGAAGGTTCTCACGAGGATGAGGACAAACAAACGACGAAAGAGGACAACAGAAATAGGAAGGAGAAATTGGTACTCGTGGTGATTTCAGTTAGAACACTAGGAGGGGTGGAGACTCCTCACGAGGAAGAGGTGGTTTTGGTCAAGGAAGGGGTAGAGGATTCTCCAAAAAATGTTATAGATGTGGAGAAGATGGTCACCAGGCATTTGAATTTCCAATTGTGCAACAAAGTAGCAATAAGGGAAAGGAGGTCAAGAACCATATTGCACAAGCAACAAAAGAAAGTATTGCTTCCCCAAGCATGTAGAAGAGCCTAAGAAAGGAGAACCTCTTATGATGAATAGAGTACTATTGAAGCTAGAAAATAGGGAATGTGAACTTGTTCAAAGGAGAAGCCTTTTCAGAACTGTATGTAAAGTAGGGGGCAAATGTTGCAAGGTCATTGTAGATAGTGGGGCTATGGACAATCTAGTTTCCGCTGAGATAGTAGAGAAACTGGGGTTGACGAGGATAGAACACCCCAATCCATACAAGGTCTCTTGGCTGCAAAAGGGACACCGGATCTTAGTTACTGAAAAATGCAAGGTGAACATTCAAATAGGATCATACAAGGATGAGGTCCTATGTGATATTATGCCTATGGATGCTTGCCATGTGTTGTTGGGAAGACCTTGCAATTTAATAGGAAGGTAGTACATGATGGCAGGGAAAACACCTACACCATTATGGAAGATGGTAACTGTTGGTTACAGATCCACCATTAGGAAAGGATTTGGTATATTTGTGCCCTAGATCCGCCCAATAGATCGAAAGGCCGGAAGGAAGGGATGCCTTCCGTGCCAATCTCCGGAGAAGGCCGACTCCTATACTACACTACTTTGGGGTTTGAAGATAACGTAACAGGAAAGAGATTGAAAAATGCTGAAAGAAAGAAATAACTGAAAGAAATGAAAATGATTTAAAGGGGAAGAACCAACAACACGATCACTAACTCATACTTTGAAGTAGCAACAATCAATATAAAGGATGAAACATAAATTAACACTGTGTTCGCTTCCCTATGTATCCTCTGGAAGAGCTCCAGGTTTCACTTATCTTCCAATGCCTAAATCCAGATAGCAGAATTACAACAATCAGAAAAATAAATGGAATTAGCAGAAACACTGGCCAAAGGCAGGATACAAAGAAACCAACGCAGTGTTTCCTCCCCTATGTATCCTCCAAGAAAATTCCATGGTTCTGTTCTCAATCACACACTTAAATCCAGAATGCATAATTATTGTATGCAAATGAAGAAACAAAATTAGCAGAAATAATCACAGAAGGCACAACATACAAGGAAGGAATGGAGCCCAAAATTCTTAATATTGACTGCAAAAATCAGAGTACAGCAGTTTCAAGCAAATGTTCCCCCCCTCATTACAATGTGCTCAGCGGCCTTTTATAGAAGAATTTACCCCCCATTACATTAATGGCCAAATTCCAAAAGTCAGCTGGGACAGCTGGACATTGTCCTGTCGCTAGGTGACAGCACATCAGCAGGGTACGGCTCTGAATGAAATGTACCAAAAATATTAATTATCACATGGTGGTGGTAGGTGGGGGCAAGCTTCTTCGACAAAGAAGCACGTGCCGAATGGAGCGAGGAGTCCTGAACCAATCCTTTTATGCCGAAATGTCTTTAAAACAAAACCGGCCCAGATGAGGTTTGCCAAAACGTAGTCAGGCAGTAGTGGTTCGCAAATGCTTCAGCCCAAACCTTTGTTTAGCAGTCAGCCCTGGCGAACCTGTTAAGCGCACTGCTGAAGTTCGCTATGGAAAATGCCGAACATGAGCTTCGCAAGCCAGTCTGGGCGAACTTGGGGGCAACTGCCGGCAGTGGTTCGCTAGGGGTGGGTTGGCACTGTAGTTCGCAGCGATAGGGGAGTGACCCTGTGGTTCGCAGGTTGTTCGGGCGAACCTTGGGTAGGATTGAATTTTGCACGGTGTTGTTCGCTGAAAGTAGGGCCGAACCGGAGGTTCGTAGAGCGTTTTGGGCAAACCTATGGCACTTTGCCTTAGAAAATTTTGGCATAACTGCTGTACCTGCAGACTAAGTTTGCTGTGTAGGGTTCCCGAACCCGGGGTTCGTCAATCTAATGAGCGAATGCAAAGCCTTCTTCCTTAGAAAAATTTTAAGATTTTTTCAAATAAAATGATGCTGAGAGAAAGGAAAAGGGAGGGAGGGTTCTGATGAAAAACCGAAGCAACTATTTCAAAATTTTACCCCTGGGTCAAAATGTGGCAACTGTAACAAGTTTGTATTGAGTCTGTTGAAGGATAAATATGAAAGAGAGGACAATGGTCCTAAAATATGTTTGATTTCAGGAATTTTTGAAGGAGATAATGAAGAAGAAGGCATGTTTTGCCTTGATTTCTAAACCCACAAAGGGTGAAATAGCAAACGAGAAGGAGATTCCAATCGAGGTGGACTTGCTAGAGGAGTATGGAGAAATCTTGTCAAAAGAATTGCTAGATGGATTGCCATTGATAAGGAGTATTAGCCATCACATTGATTTCATTCTTAGATCAAGTTTGCCCAATAAGGCAACATATAGAATGACACCAATGGAGAATGAAGAAATAAATAGACAAGTTCAGGAGCTGTTGGACAAGGGGTTAATTAGGGAAAGGTTGAGCTCATGTGCAGTAAGATAACTATAAAGTATCAATTCCCATTGCCTCGTATGGATGATTTGATGGATTGCTTGAGTGGAGCAAGGTACTTCAAAAAGACAGACTTGAAGAGTGGCTATCATCAAATGCGGATTAGGGAAGGAAATGAGTGGAAATCTATGTTCAAAACAAAGGATGGATTATACAAGTGGCTAGTTATGCCATTTGGATTGACAAATGCACCTAGTACCTTTATGCGGTTGATGAACGAAGTGTTGAAGCCATTTCTTGGCAAGTTTGTGGTTGTCTATTTGGACGACATTTTGATATTCGATAAGAGCAAAGAAGACCGTTTGACACATTTGAGTTTGGTCTTACAAAGACTAAAGGAAGAAAAGTTGTTAGTTAACTTGAAGAAATGTGGTTTTATGAAATAGGAATTGGTATACTTGGGTTTTGTGATTTCCCAAGAAGGGTTATGGATGGACCCCAAAAAGGTTAAGGCCATTGTAAACTGCTCGTCACCAAGAAGTATGTTTGAGGCTAGGAGTTTCCATGGTCTAGCCAGTTTTAATAGGAAGTTTATCAAAAACTTTAGTGGAATTTGTGCTCTAATCACAGAAACATTGAAAGGAGGAAAGCATGACTTTAAGTGGATGACTGTAGTGAAAAAGGTTTTCAAATCTTGAATGAGAAGATAACAGAATAACCCATTCTAGCTTTGTCAGATTTCAACAAGGTCTTTTAGGTGGACTGTGAAGCAAATGGGAATGCAATAGGAGTTTTGAGTGAGGAGGGCAGGCCCATTGCCTATTTTAGTGAGAAGCTAAATGAGGCAAAGAAGAAGTACTCGGTCTATGACCAAGAGTTTGATGCTATTGTTCAAGTCTTGAAGAAATGGAGGCACTATTTGCTACCCAAATAGTTTGTCTTATTCAAAGATAAGCATGCTTTGTAGTTTATTAACAACCAAAGTAAGTTAAATCAAAGGCATATGAAATGGGTAGAATTTTTCTTGGGATATTCATTTGTCTTGAAGCACATAAGTGTCCGTTCGAATCTAGTAGCTGATGCTTTGAGTAGAAGAAATCTGTTGTTGAACAACAATGCAGATTGAAGTTGTGGGTTTTGATGCTATGAAGGAACTTTATGCTGATTATGTAGACTTCAAGGAAGTTTGGGTAGCATGCAATAATCCTACCATAGGGGATAGGATTCCATGGTTGGATTACTTTATCCAAGAGGGACTATTGTTCAACGGATAGCAATTGTGCATGCCACGGTGTGCAATGAGGGAGAACCTAATAAGAGAGAAACATAGTGGTGGACTAGCTGGACATTTTGGAGTAGACAAAACGATGAGACAACTTTGTGCAAGTTATTGGAATGAATGCAGATGTAAGAAGGTTTGTGCAGTATTGTAGAGTTTGTCAGCATGCCAAAGGAAGAATCCAAAATATTAGGTTGTATCAACCATTACCAGTGCCAGAGAGGCCATGGGAGGACGTGAGCATGGATTTTGTTCTTGGGTTATTGAGGACACAAAAGGGTAATGATTTTATTTTTGTCGTTGTTGATAGATTCTTGAAGATGGCACATTTCATGCCTTGCAAGAAAATGAATGATGCTACCCATATTGCTGATTTGTTCTTTCGAGAAGTAGTAAGATTGCATGGTTTTCCGAAGAGCATTGTGTTAGATATGGATGTGAAGTTTATTGGTCATTTTTGGCGTACCTTGTGGAAGAAGTTGGGTACCAAATTAATCTTTAGTTCAGCTTATCACTTGCAAACAGATGGATAGACCGAAGTCGTGAATAGAAGCCTTGGGAATTTGCTTTGTGTTAGATAGAGATGCGAAGTTTGTTGGTCATTTTTGGCGTACCTTGTGGAAGACGTTGGGTACCAAATTAAGCTTTAGTTCAACTTATCACCTGCAAATAGATGGACAAACCAAAGTTGTGAACAAAAGCCTAAGGAATTTCTTGCAATGTCTAGTTGGTAAGAAGCCGATGTTGTGGGATACTATATTGGCACAGGCAGAATTTGCATATAATAATTAAATGAATAGAATTACAGCTAAAAGTCCATTTCAAATTGTGTATGGAATTCGGCCCAGGGGAGTAGATGAGTTTCAGAGTACAACTGAATTGCAGAAACCTAGTGCTTTGGTGGAGGATTTTGCCAAGTATATGCAAGACTTACATCGTGAAGTGAAGGTTGATTTGGAAAAGAAAATCATGAAATACGTGCAACGCACTGACCTCAAGTGTTGAACACTAGAATTCCAGGTTGGAGATTTGGCTCTGGCGCAATTGCAGAAGGAAATATTTTTCAAAGGCCCTTACAACAAGCTTAACTAGAAGAAGAGTGGACCTTGTAAGGTCTTGAAGAAGTTTGTCACCAATGCATATGAAATTGAGCTTCTAAAGGGGATCGATATTTTGCCGATCTTTAATGTAGCCGACCTATATCCATACTATGGTCAACCTAGTGATGAGGATGAAGATCATACAACCGATATTCTAGCAGAGAAATGGATAGCATAGTTGCAAAAGAAAGAACAAGACAAAATTGAAGCCATTATAGATTCCAGAGTGGCGAGAAGGACAAGAGGCAAGGCATACTATGAGTATCTAGTTAAGTGGAAGAACCAGGGCATTGATGCAATGTGGATGAGTGCTTTTGAGATCGCCAAGTAAGGAGTATCTATTGAAGACTTCAACAATTTTCATGGAACATTTCTTTTGTTACCCGATGAGTATGATGCAAGAGCATCCATGTGGCAACCAAACAAGTGAGCAACAGCTGGATGTTCCATGCAACGGTTGGAAATTCCATGCAGAAGATTGGATAATAATGCTTAACATAGGATTGACAGTTCAACGCTGGAAATTCCATGCGGAAGATTGGATAAGAATGATTAATGCGGAACTGGCAGTTCAAGCATCATGTGTAGTTGGAGAGTCATTGTTCTTGTGCTTATAAATAGAGAGGAGAAATGAAGAGCCCGCATAAGAAGAGAAGGGAAAGAATAAGAAGAGAGATCACCGAATGGAGAGAAAATAAGCCTTTGAGAGTGCTTTGCATGCTTCATAGATATTATATGTAAAGAAGCGGCCATATGTGCCAATAATTAATAAAGAGTTTTATTTTCCCTTTCCTTAGTGTATTCAAATTGTTAAGTATAAATTCTTTTATGTGTTCAACAAATTCGTATTCCAAGTTTCTTTTATGATTATCATAGGTTTTCGCAGTCAAGGAGGCCCGAATAACTGTCTTAAAGACATTGCAGTCGGAACGTCATCAACAGATGTTTGACGTCTAAAAAGTTTCCGACGACACCATCTGAGAGAGTCAACATCGTTAGAGTGAAGATGGAGGTGTTGATAAGCTTGTTGATGAGGACTGGTGGTTGCCAACATAGTCGAGGGAAGAGTCGACATAGGACTTCTGACCTGAGCCGAGCGGAACACTAACATAGTTGTGGAGCATTGATCCCTCGCTTGCCATCATAACCAGAGACTGTTGTTGTGATTGGAATTGCCTGTCTAGAAAAGTACCATCAAGCAATGTGTTGTCTGCATTGATGTCGTCATAAAGTCGTCGACAGGAGAGGAGATTCAATTGTTGTCAAAGCGAGGGAGTTTGTCGACTGAAGCTGTTGGCTGTCCACTTGTTGTTGAATATGGACAACCCACTCCGTTGCTACATCATTTATGTCGGTCGTCCACTTTTTGTTGAAGACGGACAACCCACTCTGCCTCTGCATCACTCTAGAAGATCCTCCCATATTGAATTGGCATACATGTTGCCAAGAGACTAGAATAAACTGATAACAAAAAGTCCCCAAACCTTTACACCTAGTGTTAGAGATATAACCTTTGAAATATGAACACCAAGGTTTCTGTGAACACCGGAGCATTCAATGCACAAAAAAACACCTAGATTCAATGAAGCCCAATCTGGTTCATCACAACCATAGTCTGCACATACATCATTTCCAAGAACTTTTCTTAGTGTATCAAGGGACCTCTCATGTTGTCCAACTAGCATGTAGCAAAACTCCTTGTTGATAAATACTCATTGTACATTGAGTGGTCCAAATCAGAAGAGCTACTCCATGAGTTGGTATCACTATTAATGATTTGGTGCCCACTACCTCTTGGGCTATGGGGAACCCTCTGACTATTTCCCACTTATTCTGGCAACTGAGAATTCAGGAGTGAAGCAATTACTATAGTTATTTTATCAATCCAGTCCATTTGGTCTACAACATTCTTTGCCTACAAAGTGTAGATTTTCGTCGGAGAAATTATCTTGAAACAGAATTGTAAATCTGTATGTTCTGCACGCACTTTTATGGTAGATGTGAGAAGATTCACAATATGATGATGCATATTCTTCTCCTGATTGGAAGAAAGCAACCGGCCAAACAACTTATTAAGATGTTCAGATGAATAGGAGGCCCTCTGATGTAGTCTAGGGGAGGGGGTCTAATGAAAGACAACCTCTTCTAGCAACTAAATATTTCTCTGCAAACTCATAAATCTGAAAACTGAACAAAAACAATAATATGTCATTAAATTACCTCTTAATTTAATTTCATGCAGCTAAAAATCATGCCCCTTCGTCTTCCAATGCTTCTCCAACAATTTTTTATTTTTTATTTTTATTTAATATATTTTTTTTCTTGCGACTGCTTGGTAGCAGTACTTGGATGATGACAACACTTATACGACACACATGTATAGCATGCTGTTGGAAATTTGAGGTATTTTATGTTGTCATTGATGTCACATGGATCACATTGAATTTTGGTGGCCAAAGTATTTCATAAATAAGAATTTATAATATTTTGGAAAGCATGAATATATACAAGGTTTTTGTGAAAACCAAGGCAGGCAAAATAAAAGGTTTTATTTAAATCCATGGATGGCAGATTTGAAATGGGTTTTTCTTAAAACCCAAGTTGGCTTTTCGTTTCGTTGAAAAAGGTGCCCCGGTGATGGAGATATTTAATTTTAAATATTTAAGTTTAAATTTTAATTATTTAAAATTAAAATTAAAATTTAAAATTAAAAGTTAATTTATAGCGCCGACGTCAAAAGAAAGGAGGAGGCATATAATATTAAAGTTTAATTTATAGCGCAGATCAGTGTGTTGCCTAGCTGAGCAGATCAGTGGAGTGCCTATCTGAGCAGATCAGTGTATTGCCTAGCTTTGAGCAGATCAAAGTAATCATTGTATTGGATAAGGATCCTTATTTATGTGTGAAATATTATAAGGAGATTATCTTGTGGAGTACCCCACATTGGGGGAACCACGTTAAATATTGTGTCTCAATTGTGTGTGGTGACTTGTGCTCTTGCTTACTATTGCTATCTCGAGTTATTAATGCACACTGCTATATTTGGTTATTGCAATTAAGGACATTAATTGATATTGGTTTGGAAAGAAAGTAAAAAATGGGCGCTATACTGTTCACCCCCCCCTCTCAGTATAAGCTTGTGTTCTTCACACGCTTGCATGGCAGCACTTGTACGACACACTTGCACATAGTTACGAAAATCCTGATTTAATCCCAATCAGATCTGATTTTTTCTGATTTAGCAGGGTTGCCGTTTCAAATCGAATCAGAATCCCGATTTTTGATGGTTTTTTCCAAAAAATTGTGATATACATGAAAAAAGCGATTTTCCAATGAAAAATTGCATTGTCTTCGGTTTTCTTTTTTGCCAAATTTTCCCTTTTTTTGCTGATTCCTGATTTTTCCCGATTCTTTTGCCATGCCGATTCCGATTTTCTCAATCGTGCACTTGCATGACACACTTGTACCACAACACATGTATGGCACACTTCTACAATAGCAACACATGTACGAGAACAACACTTGTACGACGGTAGCAATTGTATGACAACAACAACAATTGTTTGGTAGCAACACTTGTAGGACAACGCCAATTGTATGACAACAACATCAATTGAACGATAACAGCAGTTTTACGACAAAAACACTTATATGTTGGAGTAGCAAGCATTTTTTTCAATTGGTTATATGGGATTGAAATAGGCCTTACCCATATTACATCATCACCATGTAGTGGTATTACAACTTGGATATTATCCATTTATCACTTGGCAAGATTTGAACCTGGGTCTCCTCCTTAAATTTTGAGGAATGTAATCAATTGAGCTAATGCCATTTGATGTGGCAACAGTCATTTTGATGTTTATTATATTATTATTATATATATACACATTTTTTTACTTGGATGCTCCTACATGACCCTCTAAGTTGATTGCTTGTTTGTAGCTCCCATTGGCTTGTCCCATTGTTTGTGGTAATAATATAATATTCCACAACTATCAAGCACGAAAAACCTTCTCTTCCAGTCAACTCTCAAATTTGAAGATTGCTTCAACCAATATCCTTGCTTGATTGTTTTAACCTTTACTTTTGCAGTGGATTGCATGTTGAAGTATATTACATTTTTTAGTACATGCTAATGTACCCTCATGGTACACCTTGTAAATATTAGACTAGGGTCAAGTCTTAGATTAGAGTGTGAGTAAATATTTTATGTAATGCAATAATGTGCAGGAAATACACAAGTGTCATGTGTGCAAGTGTAATATGTGTAAAGTGCACAAGTGTCCTTAGATTAGAGTGTGCTATGTGAAGAGTCATGTACAAGTGTGCATACAAGATAGAGTCATGTGTACGCAAGTGTCAAGTAGAGAAGCCAAGAGTCATGAGACTTGGCATAAGGAAAGGAAGAGTCAAATAATCAAAGAGTCACTGTACAATGGCTACTCCATAGAGGATATCTCATACATAGCAAACAAGGCGAGTACAGTGAGCATAGTGAGTATTGTTATCCTTATTGTAATAGAGTTTATGATACATTTGTAAGAGAAAGAGGAGTAATAAAGTTTGCATACATTTGAGCAACTAATATTGTAAGTTGTGCTACATGACATGTATGATTCAGGCTATTACATTCATATTACTGCTTATTAATGAATGTTAGTTGATATATTATAAGCCTTGATTTACATATTAGTTGGCTCATATTATTCATAGTTACATTATTATATTTGATCTTGTGAGTTTGCATTAATATTAAGGCTTCAATAGCCATTTGTGGTATCAGAGCCACAATCTAGCCATTTGAGATTGACAGAAACTAGGTTGATAAGTGCACCCGAGGATTAACAAAGTTCAGGGTTGAAGAAATCGCCCAAAGTTGAAAATAACCAGCTGAAAAGATCGCTGAAAATTGTAGAAGAAATTGAATAAGAAGAAAGAAGATTGAAGTAAAGAAGAACAAAGAGAAAAGCTAGGGTCTTTCCACAGTTGCAGAACAACTAGTGAAGACTAGGACTCAACTAGGGTCTTTCCACTAGGTTGAAGGATAACTAGTGAAGACATGGACTCATATTGGAGGCAAATCAACTTGAAAATAGTTGATTATTCAGGAAAATAGCCAACCCTGACATTGATAAAGGATTTTCAAGGACAAAAATTCCTTGACATCATTGATTGGAGTTCTTAGGTATGACCTAAGACATTGCTGCAACAGAGATTGGTCATTAGAAGTGTGAGAAGTTTCCTACAGCAAATAGAGAAGACTTTCATCTTCAAGTGCATGAAGGCATAAAGCTTTCATCGAGCAGAGATTGATTTAACTTGCAGGTTATTAAAATTTTAGGTCACAGTGAAATTGATCTTGACAAAGATGATTTAGGTCTTTGAGAGAGACCTTGACAGAGATAGATAGATCGAGGTTACCTGTTCTGGAATTTAATTTGGAATAGAGGCGGTCTATGATAAGATTTAAGGTCTTGAAGACAAACCTTAACATAGTTGATTCAAGTCTTGAAGGCAGACCTTGACATAGTTGATTCAGGTCTTGAAGAGACGTTGACATAGTGATTTCAAGTCTTGAAGTGAGACCTTGAAAAATATTGAGACAGAGATAGAAGACTTGATCTTGAGAAAATCTCAAGATAAGCATACGATTTATTAAGCTTGAAGTATGCAGGCTTAAGTTAGCAAGATGAGCAATTGCTAGAAGGAGGACTAAGAAAATCAAAGTCCAAGATATCCTAGGATTGAGAAGAAAGTAAGACAAAGCTTAAAGGCAGCATCCAAAGTTCAAAGGTAGATTAAGAATAACAAGGGCAACGTTAATCTATTCCATGGAGAAGGAATAAGGAATTCAGCTTGAGCAAGTATAGGTATAAAATAAGCCATTCGGCTTGTTAGTAAGTTAAGAAATAAGTGCAACAATGCAATACAAAAATATTGAAGGATTATTATTAAAGTTTTTCAAGCTAGGCAGATGTAGAAGTCTCCATCGCTGAACAAAGGGCCAACATTAGCGTCGAGCAACCATAGCCAAGCGAGAGTCGTCTTGATATGAAAGCGCAACCTAACCTGAAAGGAAAAAAAAAGAGTGCAGGGGGTTAGAAGCCGATAGAATAAAGTGCAGTCGAAGATCAAAGTTTCAAGGTGTAGCCAAAGATCACAGTTTCAGGGTGCAACAAGTAGAAGTGTTTCAAAGTGCAATTACAAAGCTTAAATCTCATGGTGCAACTTGAGGTATAATATCTTAAGGTGCAACAGGAAGAGTTCAGCCATTCTGCCTACGTCAATGTGAAAACTCAAGGTCGAAGCATTATTGCCATAGTATCCCTACGTGTTGGTTAACCTGAAAGCACAACAAAGCATTAGCTTGAGTACATGAGGAAGTAAACAAGAAAAAATGCAAGGAAGACTTAGCTAAGTCGCGTCATTGCTGGAAGCCGCAGTTGTAGAAGGAGAAGCGGTTGTGCCATTGTTGGATGCCATAGTTGCAGAGGGTGAAGCACCATTGTAAGCTTCACAGTTGAAGAAGGAGAAGTGCCATAGTTGTAGAAGACGAAACGCCATTTCATGCGTCTTTGGTGCAATAGGAGAGCGTCATAACAATCGTCCTTGTAGTAGGAGAAGCGCCGTTCCAAGCTCTAAAATCTCAAGCGCCAAGGAGAGTAGTCGTGGTAAACTCGAAGAGACCCAACCAAGGAAAGAGGAACTGCTAGTGCACAGGAGAATAGTGCCAAAAGTCATTCGAACGCCATCTGAACGTCTTTCGTAATGCCAAGGAAATGAGTGAATAGTCGCGAAGAGGTTGAAACCTTTTGGTTAACCACTTGGCAAGGAAATATTAATGAATGTTGAGATACTCAATTTTCTTTCTGTTAGAATTATTGAGTTGTCATTGATGTCAAGGCATATATCTTAAAGGGTGATTTAATGTTGTCATTGATGTCAAGGCAGATATCTTCAAGGGTGATTTAATTATATGCTTTAATATTTAAATGAAATATTTAAATATTAAAGTGGAAGGTTTATATTTAAATCAAAGGATTTAAATATATTTTGAATAAAAGTTTAAATATTCAAATATTATAATATTTAAATCATAGATTTAAATATTATAATATAAAAGAGTTTTAAAAGAGAGAGTGGGCCGACTTGAGCACCATATAAAAGTAAATTTGAAATTCAAAGGTTTAATATGCATGGGCTGACCTCCTTGGGTGCAAATAGCAAAGTGAAAGAATATTTATACAAGGCCAATAATTCATTTTGTGGTATGAAGACAATTCGAATATCCTTCGATATAAGATCGAGCAGAGAGTTGAAGAGAAGGGAGGACGTCCGGAGAGGAGCGCAAGTTGAAGATTCGAGAGGACGTTCGACGGTGTAGCAACGATCCGAAGGAAGGTTCAAATATTTGATTATGCCCTTTTAATTTCAACCGTTGGGTTAGCCCAGTCGGTTGCTAGCCCACGTTAGGGCGCTACGGTGCAGAAGGTCCGAAGTTCGAATCTCCTCGGTGGCCTTTTTGTTGTGCGACTGAAGTGCAAGGTACGAAAGGTTCAAATATTTTATTGTGCCCTTTGATCTCAACCGGTGGGTTAGCCTAGTTGGTTACAAGCCCGTGTTAGGGCGCTACGGTATAGAAGGTTCGAGGGTCGAATCTCCTCGGCACTTGTTTTGTTGTGCAATTGTTGTTCGAGATAGTGCAACGAAGGCTTCAAATATTTTATTGTGCCCTTTAGTTTCATTCGATGGGTTAGCTCAGTTGGTCACGAGCTTGCGTTAGGGCGCTGCGCTACTAGAGGTCCAAGGGTCGAATCTCCTCGATGGCCTGCTAAAGTTTTGTTGTGCAAGGTAAAATTTTTAATTAAATTTGATTAAAGGGAGATATAAGGAGTCATTTTGTTGTTAATAAAGTTTTATTTTGCAAGTTTTAAAAGGGAGATATAAGGAGTCATTTTGTTGTTATAAAGTTTTATTTTGTAAGTTTTAAAAGGGAGATATAAGGAGTTATTTTTAATTAAGCTTTATTGTGTATGTTTTTAAAAGGAGTGATAAGGGTTTAAAGTGTTTGATTTGATATTTAAATCAAGAAGGGAAAAAGAAAATTATTGAGGCAAATTGAAGCACATAAAAAGTTTTGGCTGCATTTGGAAGGCACATACAAAAGGAAAATCATTTTGTCAAGGCAGATTTGGAAAGCACATACAAAAGGAAGATCATCATTATTGAGGCAGATTTGGAGGGCACAAATTTGAACAAGTCAAGGCGTCAAAGAATAGAGTAAGAGGATTAAGTGCACATATTCACCCAAGCATTCAATTAACAAGGAAGGACAATTCAACCATCTCAAGAAGAAGAAAAGGTGCACATGATAGTGGAAGAAAAGCAAGGTATTAGCATCTCCAATTCAACACGCAAGTAAGTTATCCAGTGCTAGACTAAGACTACTTTAAATTGTGATAAATGTGAGACATGTGGAAGCGACAAACTTAATGAATGTGAAGAACATATTGGCCATTTGAAGCTTCCTACACTAGTGCATATCATCCTCTATATGTTCATGAAGTTAAAAGAATTCTAGGTAGAATATATTTTGATTTGAAGAAAGCAAACTCAAGAAAAGGGAGGAATTTAAAGAGTAAAAGCAAGGTAATTTTGGATCAGATTAATGAGCACATTTTAGGATCAGATTGATGAGCACATTTGAGCGGGGTTTGTGAGATCAGGTTTTGGAGCATATTTGAGAAGTGTTTGTGAGCATATTTGGGAGTAGATTTGAGCAGTGTTTGTGAGCAGATTTGAGCAGTGTTTGAGATCAGATTTGGGAGCAGACTCGAGCAGAGTTTGGACCTGATTTGTGAGCGTGGATTGGTGCCCATGAACTTGTATAGGGGATTGGTGTCTCCTGTGGATTGGTGTCCATGAACTTGTATAGGGGATTGGTGTCTCCTATGGATTGGTGTCCATGAAATTGTATAGGGGATTGGTGTCTCCTGTGGGTTGGTGCCCATGAACTTGTACTAGGGGATTGGTGTCTCCTATGGGTTGGTGCCCATGAAATTTTTTGAAGAAATATATAAGCAATATTTTGCCATGGTTTTCTCCCGAAAGGGTGTTTCCACGTAAAAGCATTGTCTCTTATGTGTATGGAAATTGTGCATTGATTTATTATTGCATTCATATTATTGCAGTTATTGGTTTGAAAGGAAAAGTTTTATCTTATACTGTTCACCCCCCTCTCAGTATAAGCTTGTGTTCTTCAATTGGTATCAGAGCAGGTTCCTTCATGAAAGCCTAACAACTTGAAGGAAGATCTTACAAGAACACACATGGCTTGCCAAGAAGGTTTTTCATCAAATAGGGCTCCATTGTTTGATGGGACTAACTATGCTTTCTGGAGTGTGAGGATGTGAACCTATTTGATGGCACATGGCTATGATATATGGCAATCCATTGAGGATGGGTTCACACCACTTGATACCCCTCCCACGGATCGAGATGGCAAGAAACCATTTGAAAATAATGCCAGGGCAATGAATGCAATATTAAGTGGGTTATGTGAATCAGAGTTTGTGAAAGTCATGCAATGCACCTCAAAAAAAGAAATATGGGACAAGTTACAAAGAACATATGAAGGAGACGACAAGGTTAAAATGGCAAAACTTCAAACCCACAGGAGGAAGTTTGAAGATTTGAAGATGAAATATGAGGAAGATATTGCCAAATATCTACTCCACGTTGATGAAGTTGTCAACACCATTCATGGACTTGGAGAAAGTATTGAAGACTCTAAGATTGTTCAAAAAATCTTAAGGTCACTTCCCATGAGGTTTGATGCAAAGGTCTCGACGATTGAAGAAATGAAGGATCTTAAAACCTTAAGCATGGATGAGCTACATGGAATTCTCATAGCCTATGAGATGAGGACTGAAAAAGATCAAACATCCAAATGGGAGGCCACGTTTAAAGCTTCAAAGAAGACAAAGAATAAAGAACCAGAGTCAAGTGAAGAATCAAGCAACGAAGAAGAAGCTAACTTTGTGCGAAGAAATAAGAAGGGTCCAAGAAAACACAAAGGTATGCATACTGTGAAATGTTTTAATTGTGGTAACATTGGTCACTATGCATCTAATTGCCCACAAGCTGGAAGTAGTAGCAATGAAGAAGAAAAGGAATACAAGAAAAAGAAAGAAAGAAAATTTTATCATGAAAAGAAAAACAGGCACGGTCAAAGCAAGCATGAGAAGAAGATCTTTCAAAGGCACAAGAAGAGTCTTTATGTTGAGGAAGCAAGCAGTTCTTCCAATAGTGATGAAAGCCTCTCCGATAGTGAAAGAGAAGAAATCCTATTTTTGGCTATAGAGGAGAAAGAAGATGCTCTTGTTGAAGAAAATCAAGAAAAAGAGAGATCCAAAAAATGAAGAGGAAGCCATAGTTGACATAGAAGAGGAACTTGTTGTTGCTCTTGAAGAGTTGAAAAGGCTTAGAAAGAAGAACTCAAGATTGAAGACTCAAGTACAAGAGGATGAGATGACAAAGGTAAAGTTGTCGCAAGAACTCATTGACTTGAAAGTTAAAATTGAAGAGGCAAAGCAAATTGAAGAAGGTATGGTTGAGCAGTTAAAGGCAAAAGAGTTGGAATGTGAAAAACTGGAACATGAGGTTGTTTCTTTAAGGAAGGAAGTGGAAGAATCTAATGATAAGCTACAATATTATGCTTGAGAAAAGCACAAAAATCTTGGATGATATTATCAAAGCACAGAGATCTTCGGTTATAAAGACTGGACTTGGTTTTGAAGAAGGTCAAAAGAAACAAAAGGGGGAGTCAAGCTCAAAAGGAACAGAGGCATCAAAGAAAATAATTAAAGAAGAGCCTAAGACCTATGCCGATGTGTTGAGAAGTGGAAGCATCAAGAAGGAAGAAAACAAAGCATCATCATGGACCAAGGTCCATCACAGAAACAACAATGAGAGAACCATGTGGCCATATCCTCCAAGGCAATCAGACAAGTTTCAATATTTCTTCCATGGTTATTGTTTCTCATGTAACCAATTTGGTCATAAAGCTGTAAATTGTAGGGTCCATGCTAAGAATGATTTTGGTTTCACCAAGAGGAATTTCAATTCATTTGCACCTCTCATGGACTACAACATCATATGTTACAAATGTAATAATTTTGGGCATACAACTAGATGGTGTAGAACAGTGTTCCCTGAACTTCCGAAGTCAAGTAAGAAGGAGAATAGTCAATCTGTTCAAAAGAATATGACCTCCAAAGTTTGGAAAAAGAAAATGGAACAAGAAAAGGAGCATAGTAATTTGGGAGTTTCACTCCCATCTCATCATTGATTGTCTCAGTTAGAGCAAGGAGTAAGGGGGCGTTGTCAAGTGTCTTATCCTTCAGCCCCGAGGAGCCTTTGCCATTGATGTCAAAGGGGGAGAATTTTAGTAAGGGGGAGCAACTTGTCAGGGGGAGCAACTTGTGATCCTGTTTCAGTAAAGGACAGTTTCTTTGCAGGGTTGCCATCAATGACAAAGGGGGAGATTGTTAGAATTATTGAGTTGTCATTGATGTCAAGGCAGATATCTTCAAGGGTGATTTAATGTTGTCATTGATGTCAAGGCAGATATCTTCAAGGGTGATTTAATTATATGCTTTAATATTTAAATGAAATATTTAAATATTAAAGTGGAAGGTTTATATTTAAATCAAAGGATTTAAATATATTTTGAATAAAAGTTTAAATATTCAAATATTATAATATTTAAATCATAGATTTAAATATTATAATATAAAAGAGAATGGGCCGACTTGAGCACCATATAAAAGTGAATTTGAAATTCAAAGGTTTAATATGCATGGGCCGACCTCCTTGGGCGCAAATAGCAAAGTGAAAGAATATTTATACAAGGCCAATAATTCATTTTGTGGAATGAAGACAATTTGAATATCCTTCGATATAAGATCAAGCAGAGAGTTGAAGAGAAGGGGAGACGTCCCGGAGAGGAGCGCAAGTTGAAGATTCGGGAGGACGTTCGGCGGCGTAGCAGCAATCCGAAGGAAGGTTCAAATATTTTATTATGCCCTTTATGATTTCAACCGTTGGGTTAGCCTAGTCGGTTGCTAGCCCGCATTAGGGTGTTGCGGTGTAGAAGGTCTGAAGTTCGATTCTCCTCGGTGGCTTTTTTGTTGTGCGACTGAAGTGCAAGGTACGGAAGGTTCAAATATTTTATTGTGCCCTTTGATCTCAACCGGTGGGTTAGCCTAGTCGGTTACAAGCCCATGTTAGGGCGCTATGGTATAGAAGGTTCGAGGGTCGAATCTCCTCGATGCCTATTTTGTTGTGCAATTGTTGTTTGAGATAGCGCAACGAAGGCTTCAAATATTTTATTGTGCCCTTTAGTTTCATCCGTTGGGTTAGCTTAGTTGGTCACGAGCTTGCGTTAGGGCACTACGCTACTAGAGGTCCAAGGGTCGAATCTCCTCGATGGCCTGCTAAAGTTTTGCTGTGCAAGGTAAAGTTTTTAATTAAATTTGATTAAAGGGAGATATAAGGAGTCATTTTGTTGTTAATAAAGTTTTATTTTGTAAGTTTTAAAAGGGAGATATAAGGAGTCATTTTGTTGTTATAAAGTTTTATTTTGTAAGTTTTAAAAGGGAGATATAAGGAGTTATTTTTAATTAAGCTTTATTGTGTATGTTTTTAAAAGGAGTGATAAGGGTTTAAAGTGTTTGATTTGATATTTAAATCAAGAAGGGAAAAAGAGAATTATTGAGGCAGATTTGGAAGGCACATACAAAAGGAAAATCATTTTGTCAAGGCAGATTTGGAAAGCACATACAAAAGGAAGATCATCATTATTGAGGCAGATTTGGAGGGCACAAATTTGAAACAAGTCAAGGCATCAAAGAATAGAGTAAGAGGATTAAGTGCACATATTCACCCAAGCATTCAATTAACAAGGAAGGACAATTCAGCCATCTCAAGAAGAAGAAAAGGTGCACATGATAGTGGAATAAAAGCAAGGTATTAGCGTCTCCAATTCAACACGCAAGTAAGTTATCCAGTGCTAGACTAAGACTACTTTAAATTGTGATAAATGTGAGACATGTGGAAGTGACAGACTTAATGAATGTGAAGAACATATTGGCCATTTGAAGCTTTCTACACTAGTGCATATCATCCTCTATATGTTCATGAAGTTAAAAGAATTCTGGGTAGAATATGTCTATATTGCTTTTAGTTGAAGAAAGCAAACTCAAGAAAAGGAAGAATTTAAAGAGTAAAAGCAGAATTTTGGATCAGATTGATGAGCACACTTTAGGATCAGATTTATGAGCAGATTTGAGCAGTGGTTTTGTGAGCAGATTTTTGAGCATATTTGAGCAGTGTTTGTGAGCAGATTTGGGAGCAGATTTGAGCAGTATTTGTGAGCATATTTGAGCAGTGTTTGAGATCAGATTTGGGAGCAGACTTGAGCAGAGTTTGGACCCTCAGATTGGTGTCTCCTGTGGGTTGGTGCCCATGAACTTGAGATAGGGGATTGGTGTCTCCTGTGGATTGGTGTCCACGAACTTGTATAGGGGATTGGTGTCTCCTGTGGATTGGTGTCCATGAACTTGTATAGGGGATTGGTGTCTCCTGTGGATTGGTGCCCACGAACTTGTATAGGGGATTGGTGTCTCCTGTGGGTTGGTGCCTATAACAACCCACCCTATTCTGGATTGTTTCCTATCTATTTTGACTAGTAAAAAAAAACACAAATTTTTGCTCTTTTTATTCAAATATATGCTCTTTTTTTTAGGTATTTTTATGGGATTTAAACATACAAGATATCGCTGAAAGAAAACTTCACAAACTGGAACAACTTAATTGCAAGGGAAATTACAATGATGAACAACGACTCGAAAATACCCGATTTTCCTCAAGTCTGAAAACAAATCGCAGCAATCCACGTTCTGGAAATAGTTTGTGAATAGTGCCGTGAATAGTAATTTGCTACAGTGCCGCGTGAATAGTAATTTGCTACAGTGCCGGTGAATAGTAAACTGCTACAGTCGCGTGAATAGTAAACTGCTACAGTGCCGCATGAATAGTAAACTGCTACAGTGCCGCTTGAATAGTAAACTGCTACAGTGCCGCGTGAATAGTAAACTGCTACAGCCTCCAAATAAGTACCGTCTACAGGTCTAAATCGCTGCTATCTCCCAACACACACAAGATATCAATGACGAACCAGAAATTCTCTTTGATCTCCAATTTGCCCTCTGAATGAAGACAATCAAAATCCAATAGAGCTGATCTTTCACAACCGTAGTGGATGTCCTTGCCGAGAGTTTCCGTTCTCAACAAGCTCGAATCTGCAAGCAAATTCTCCAAAATGCATCAAGCAATATATTCAATGTTCAAGGATGCTGGAATGAGAGCCCGACCACTTTATTTATTATTGACTCGGCCTGGCTGTATCATAACATAACCAATGTGGGATAAAAAAACCCCCTTTTTAATAAATCCTTATGTCTCCCTAAGTCACTTTATCAAATAATTAATAATTCACTTAAGTGACTTATGTGCACACATAATATAAAGTCTATTTAATTAAATACGACTTTATAATTAAATAATTACGAGTATTAAAATAATTGCACCATAAGACCCAAGCCAACATCTGATAGCATTTTTGGATACCCTTTTGGTCGAACCGTCCAAATATAGAAACTGCTTCGAAAAAAGCACGGCCCTAAAAAATAGGAAACTGCTCCAACCGACTTCCAAGATCCTTAAACCGCTCCCATAGCCTACAGGATCGCGTGAATAGGCTATGCACTCGTGCCAATGCCGACGAGCTCGTAAAGGGGACATTACAGTCCTCCCTCCCAAAAATTGCTTGTCCCCAAGCAATCTTAGTGCCGGATGTTGTAGAATGTCTTCATGTTCCCGTGTAGCATCATCAACATGTAAGTTCTTCCATTTAATCAAATATTCCTTAATTACCTTCCGCCTCAACACCTTCTCCCCGTAATCAATAATAGCTTCAGAACCAAAATGAGTTTACCCTCCTCATCCCATGGAGGCAACTCAGTAGAAGGAACAATGCGTGCACCAATCGCCTTTTTGAGGCGTGAAACATGGAAGACATTATGTATTTTGTTGTCACCAGGTAGCTCCAACTCATAAGCTACCTCACCAATCCGCCTGATTACCCGAAAGGGTCCATAAAATCTGGGCTTCAACTTCTCCTTCCCACTCTTCTTGAGAGTAGATTGTCTATAAGGCTGCAACCTAAGATAGACCAGATCATCCACCTCAAAACTGCGCTCAACTCTGTGCTGATCGGCATAAAGCTTTTGCCGATTCTGAGCCTGAAGGATATTATCCTTGAGGGACCTCAACAAGTCCCGGCTGTCCCGCAAATAATCCTTAGCTCCCGGAGCTCGACTGTCACCCAATAGAAGATCAATGAAGCTTGGAGCCTCATAACCATACAAAGCCATGAAAGGTGTCATACCAATAGTCATGTGGTGAGTTGTGTTGTAGCAGAATTCCCCAAGATGAAGCCACTTCACCCAAGCTTTCGCTGCCCCGAAACATAATTCCTCGGTAACCCTCTATCCACTTATTAACTATCTCTCGCTCGCCCATCGGTCCGAGGGTGGTAGCTAGTGCCGGGAGTGAGCTCGGTTCCTCCTAACCCGAATAACTCCCGCCAAAAAATGCTCATGAACCGTGTATCCCTGTCGCTCACAATAGTCTTGGGTATTCCATGCAAACGGAACACCTCTCTCGAAAAATAAATCAGCCACCTGAGCAGCCGTAAAAGTAGCTGAAATAGCAAAGAAATGTGCAAACTTAGTGAGTCTATCCACCACAACATAAATGCAATCCTTGCCCTGCACTGTGGGTAACCCAGTAATGAAATCCATAGATATACCTTCCCATTTCTGGTTCGGTATTGGAAGGGGTTGCAATAAACCTGCTGGGTGTGTATGTTCATCCTTATTTTGCTGACAGATAGAACACTCACGAACATACTGAAGAACCTCATTCTTAAGCCCTTTCCAAGAAAATCTCTCCCGAATGCTCCTGTAAGTCTTAAAGAAACCTGAATGACCTGCAGTTGGATCATCATGAAAATACTGGATAACTCTCTTCCTAAACCGTGACCCATATAGAAGAAAAACGCGACCCTTATAAAGGATCAAACCCTGTGAAATCATATAACGGTCATCCTGCACTTTGCCCTCTAGCAAACTGGATGCCCACTCATCCTCGGCATATTCTGCAATAATAACATCTCGCCATTCTGCTGAAATACCAGTCACTGAACAAATGTGAGGCCTTCGAGATAAAGCATCAGCAACCACATTCGACTTTCCCTTAACATAAACTATGTCAAAATCATAAGCTTGTAGCTTGCTGACCCACTTCTGCTGCCTCTCATTTAGATCCTTCTGAGCCAAGAAGTATCTAAGACTGTTATGATCCGTGCTGACAGTGAATCTACCTCCAACCAGATACTGCCGGAATTTGGCGAGAGCATGCATTATCGCCAACATCTCCTTATCATAAATAGAATAACTCCTTTCTGCCCCCTGGAGCTTCCGACTCTCATAAGCCACTGGGTGTCTGTTCTGCATCAGAACTGCACCAATCCCTTCACCGGAAGCATCACACTGTAAAACGAAAGGCTGTGAAAAATCTGGCATAGCAAGCACCGGGCAAGAACACATAACCTGTTTGAAGTGTTCGAAACACTTCTGAGCTTCATCAAACCATTTGAAGGCACCCTTCTTGGTCAAATCTGTGAGTGGGGCTGCCAACTGCGAAAATCCCTTCACAAACCGTCTGTAAAAACCACAAAGTCCAAAGAATCCCTTAAGCTGAGATAGATTTGTTGGAGCTGGCCAATCCCGGATAGCTTTGATTTTATCCGGGTCCATACGTACTCCATCTGCACCGATAATGTGCCCAAGATACAAGAGCTCTGTCAACCCAAAATCACATTTTGTTTCCTTAGCATAAAAGGATTCCTGTTCGAGGATACGGAGGACCTCCTCAAGATGTCGTAGGTGCTCCTCCCATGATCGATCAGTAAACCGTAATATCATCAAAGAATATCAAAACATACCTCCTCAATCGCTCGCTAAAAATCTTGTTCATACAAGACTGGAAAGTCGCTGGGGCATTGGTCAACCCAAAAGGCATAACCAGTAAACTCAAAGTGCCCACAATGACAACGAAAAGTTGTTTTCTCTATATCCCCGCTCTCTCATTCTCGATCCGATGGTAACCACTGCACAGGTCTATTTTTGAGAAGAGTTGAGCTCCATGTAGCTCATCAATCAATTCGTCGATGCGTGGAATAGGGTACCTGTTCTTAATTGTTTTCTTATTTAGCTCCCTATAGTCAACACACATACGCCAAGTCCCATCTTTTTTCTTTACCAAAACCACAACCGAAGCAAAAGGACTCTTGCTTGGTCGGATATGTCCCATGTCAAGCAATTCCTGAATTGTTTTCTCAATCTCATCCTTATGTCGCCTAGGGTGCCTATAGGGTGTAGTGATAACTGTCTTAGCACTCTCCTCCAACTCAATAATGTGCTCCATTCCTCTCTCCGGAGGTCTCCCTGGAGGAATATTACTAAACACCTTGGAGTGTTTAGTCAAGATGTCCTGAATCTCTCGGTCGGTAAGTGGACTTAACCCGTACATCCCCCCGCTGAAGTAATGAGACACTCGCTGCCCACTCAACCTCATCATGTCTGAAAAGCCTCTCCATTCGCTTAATGGAGACAACTCGGGGTCCGCCGTCTGACATGCCTCTCAGCGTCACCTTCTTGCCACCTGTCATGAAACTCATCTCCATAGCCCTCGTGTTCATAGTGAATTCGCCCAAGGATTCTAACCACCGCATTCCCTAATCATATGAGTATCCCCAATATTAACCACATAAAAATCATCGCAAGATCATAGCCTCCTAACTTCATCTCGTAGTTTAGGGATCCTCGCGGTTACACCGTATGGCTGTCCCATCTCGCTACCATTACTCCGAACTCGGAAATTCTTCCGTCTCGCAACCCTCTCTTATCAACCAACCCAACATCAATAAAGTTATGAGTTGCCCTCGTATCAATCGTGTCACCACCCGCTGCCCCCGAAGGACTCCTCGGACCTTGAAAGAAGATCCCTTTTTAAAACTATACAATTGTGCAATCTGTACCTCGCCTCTTCTTCTCGTCTCCCCCGCTCCACAATTCTCCTCATCCTCCCGTTGATCTGAATGCTCTGAACCAGATTCATCAACTTCAAAATATTCTCTAGCCTCTAGTTGCTTCACCTTAACTGAACACTTGTGGCCCAACTCCCATGGTTCTCTACATCTGAAGCATAATTTCCTTTTTCTTAATTCATTGAGCTCATTATCTAATAGTTTCTTAGTTTCAGTTTTAGGTGCGTTCTGGACAAACCCCTTCTTATCTTTGTTATTCTGAAAAGGTTTGAAGGCTGGTTTTTGTTTCGGAACAACGAACTCCATGCTTCTCGCCTTTTTCATGGCATCCTGTAAAGTGACTGGATCAAATGCCTTTACCCAACCACGTAGCGGCTCAAACAATCCCTCATAGAAGAGAATGATTAGACGCCTCTCTGAGATATCATCCACTTTGACAGAAATGGACTGGAATTCTGTGATGTAGGCCTCTACTGAATTGTTCTGCCTCAACTGTGCCAGATCTCGAAAATACAACTCAGGATCCTTCTTATCGAATCGATCGATAAGTAGCCGTGTGAACTCCTCATAGGATGTAATCAAATTATGACCCAAAGTGATCAACCCATGAAACCACCAATCGTGTGCAGCTCCTTCAAGATGTAATGTGGCGAATTTTATAGCTTCTTCTTCCAACATAGGTCGAAGTGAGAGGAAATTATCAAGTTTATCCACCCATGTCCTGGCTGTACATTTGCCACTACCATCAAACTGAGGTAAAGAAACCTTGTTCAGTGCTTGGTTGAATTCTTTCTGTGCTGGTCTAGCCTGATCAGTACGGTGACCACCTCCCTGTCCCATACTCCTCTGCTTCTGAGTGACGTATTGGTCAAATGACCAATGGGCCCTAAGGCCTTCCGGAAGAGCACTATACCGCTGATACCACTCCTCAAACTGATCCTCTATAGGCCCTTGAGCTGTGTGCATCTCATGTGCTGGAACTTCAGCTCTAGATAAGAACGTAGGCTGAGTCGGTCGAGAAGTAACAACCGTATGTTGCCTCCGATCACTCATGCCCTGGCTGCCCTTGCTCGGAATACGCCTGTTTGATGAGCTAGGCCCACCATCCTGATTAGTCCCCGTCTCGTAGCCCCCGCAAAGTATTAGTCATAGCCATAATAGCATCTCGCTAATGCTTCCCGTCCCCGTATCATCCGATCCTCGCATATCCATATGTGCCTTTGACAAAGCATTAAGAGCCCCAAATATACTAGGGTTCTCCCGATGCTGATCATCACCCATATTGTCTAGTAATTCAATAGATCTCTTATGTCGCTCGTACTGAAGATGAAAATCTTTCTCTTTCCCTTTACCAACTGGTTCACTCATTAATTAAACCCACAAGTCGGCAGATATGACTCGCTCTGATACCACTGTAACAACCCACCCTATTCTGGATTGTTTCCTATCTATTTTGACTAGTAAAAAAAAAACACAAATTTCTTGCTCTTTTAATTCAAATATATGCTCTTTTTTTTGGTATTTTTATGGGATTTAAACATACAGTAAACTGCTGAAAGAAAGCTTCACAAACTGGAACAACTTAATTGCAAGGGAAATTACAATGATGAACAACACTGAAAATACCCGATTTTCCTCAAGTCTGAAAACAAATCGCAGCAATCCACGTTCTGGAAATAGTTTGTGAATAGTGCCATGAATAGTAATTTGCTACAGTGCCGCGTGAATAGTAATTTGCTACAGTGCCGCATGAATAGTAAACTGCTACAGTGCCGCTTGAATAGTAAACTGCTACAGTGCCGCTTGAATAGTAAACTGCTACAGTGCCGCGTGAATAGTAAACTGCTACAGCCTCCAAATAAGTACCGTCTACAGGTCTAAATCGCTGCTATCTCCCAACACACACAAGATATCAATGACGAACCAGAAATTCTCTTTGATCTCCAATTTGCCCTCTGAATGAAGACAATCAAAATCCAATAGAGCTGATCTTTCACAGCCGTAGTGGATGTCCTTGCCGAGAGTTTCCGTTCTCAACAAGCTCGAATCTGCAAGCAAATTCTCCAAAATGCATCAAGCAATATATTCAATGTTCAAGGATGTTGGAATGAGAGCCCGACCACTTTATTTATTATTGACTCGGGCCTGGCCGTATCATAACATAACCAATGTGGGATAAAAAACCCCCTTTTTAATAAATCCTTATGTCTCCCTAAGTCACTTTATCAAATAATTAATAATTCACTTAAGTGACTTATGTGCACACATAATATAAAGTCTATTTAATTAAATACGACTTTATAATTAAATAATTACGAGTATTAAAATAATTGCACCATAAGACCCAAGCCAACATCTGATAGCATTTTTGGATACCCTTTTGGTCGAACTCGTCCAAATATAGAAACTGCTCTGAAAAAGCACGGCCCTAAAAAATAGGAAACCGCTCCAACTGACTTCCAAGATCCTTAAACTGCTCCCATAGCCTACAAGATCGCGTGAATAGGCTATGCACTATGCCAATGCTGACGAGCTCAGAAAGGGGACATGACAGTGCCCACAAAATTTGTTGAAGAAAATAATAAGCAATAGTTTGCCGTGGTTTTCTCCCGAAAGGGTGTTTCCACGTAAAATCATTGTCTCTTATATGTATGGAAATTGTGCATTGATTTATTATTGCATTCACATTATTGCAGTTATTGATTTGAAAGGAAAAGTTTTATCTTATACTGTTCACCCCCACCTCTTAGTATAATCTTTAAAAATGATGAGTGTTAAAAACGATGGCTTTAAAAATGATGATTGTTATTGTTTGAATGTTAAAAGCTGAACAATGTGGCATTCATTACTTGAGCAATAACAACTATTTTGGTTAACTGTTAGAGATTGCACTTGATAACCTTGGCTGAACCTTCAAGTTACATTTTTTGAAATGGTTGCACTTAGTAATAGGCTAAAAGCTGAGTTCACTTCAGATTGTAACATGTTTTAAGAACATGCATACTTTTTAAGTTTTTAGTATTTTTCATTTTTGTTGTGTGTACAATTTGTAGATTATTCTAAATTTCTAAAAACATTTATAGTATTATACCAGCCGTCCCCCCAACCGCCCCCAGCCGTCCCCCGCCATCCCCGAAACACGTCCCCCCGTCCCCCAGGCTTGTGGAACCTTGAGAAAAATAGGTATCTTTTAGTTTCTTCAAAACTTCGTGGCCTGAAGAAAAGAGACCCCTTAAAAGAAATCTTCTGCATGCATGGAAAAATTATTCACACTAATCTGTATAGAACTTTGTCTTTGCAGCAGTGCAACCTGCTCACGTTTAAGCCAGAACACTTCACTGTAAAACACACTGCAAAATATTTCATTTCTATTCATTTTGATGCCAAAATATTCAAATGCAAATTTGATATAGGTTTTTTTTTTTGGTTCAATTTACATGGTGGAATCGGTAGCAACTTGATATAGGTTTTAACTTGTTCTCTTTCCTGGTATTTTTCAAGTTTGTAAAGAGAATCCACCAACAATAGTATTTTCTCTTTCCATGAGTTCTAAAGAGAAACCAGTGTTGTAGTACAGAAGACTATTTTCCTACAGCATTTTGGAATGATCATCACTCCTGAATAAATTCTTCCCTCGAGTATGCTGAAATATTTTCACGTCAGAATGAAGGGACACATGAAGAACTTTCCTAAGTAAAGGACTTCAAGGTTGGCATTTTCTGTCCTCTGTGTAAGAATTATCTCTTCTGTTAATTTGCACAGATTGTCAGACTCATCTGAGAGTATTGATGCTTCACATTTAAAGGCATTAACTGACTGAGGTATAGGGTGCAGGTTTTTTTCCACTCTGCGTTTTGCGTTCTCGAGAATATGGCCATCCTCAATTTCCCTGTATCCACATCGAGTTTAACTACACAAGTAGTAGAATTGATTTAATTGCTCTTTCATATTCTCTTGCTTTTTCTAGCATGACAGCCTCAAGTGACAAATTATCTTTCATCTTTGCCACCTTTGCAGCTTGTATGAAGTTCCTAGACGCCTCTTCAATTCCAATAAGTTCACCCAAGTAGTTTTTTCTCAAGAGAAAAGATCTAATCAAGTCCATTTATAAAATTGCTTTTACAAATTTCATCATAGCCTTGGGGTCTTTTTTCGGATGATAATATGTTGCACATTTCTTAAGATAGTCATTTTCAATTTCTACTCTTTCACAATTGTGGCATCTTCCACAGTTTGAATTGTAGTTTTCCTTTTTAGAAACTTCAATATATTTCAATCCAGTCTCAAATAATTTTCCCTTTAAGCAAACATTTAGGCATTTAAAAACACAATTAGTTTTGGCATATGCATTTGCAGTGGTATACCAGCATTTGGCCATTACAAAGCAATCTCTTGCATCTTGAGGATGTGTTTCATTGCATTTTTCTTCATAAGTTCTGCCTGGTGTAGTAGTATCCAAAGTTAAGGCCTTCTTAATGGCAGCCTATAAGGAGTCTGGATCAAAAGCCTTAACCAGGCCTCTAAGTGGCTCTCTCAAACCCTCCATGAACAGATAACTCGATCTCCTCTCTGACACATCAGGGACCATCAATGCAACCCTTTGAAAATCAGCCACATAACCATCTATTGTACTGTTGTGTCTCAACTGTGCCAACTCTCGAAAATGAGCCTCAGGATCCTGCCTTTTGAATTTGTCAAAATCTCCTACCGAATTCCTTGTAAGTGTTGATAAGGCTATGTCCCTGGGTGATCAGACTGTGATACCACCACTTGTGAGCAATTCCTTATAAGTGAAGGGTAGCAAACTTAATTGCCTCCTCATCGTACTTCATACTCAAGGAAAAGTAGGTGTTTAGCTTCTAAATCCAAGCACGAGTTGAAGATTTGTTGGATCATAAATGAAGGAGCTGTGAGTTTTCCCAATCTATTTTGTAAATCCGTATGAATATGGTTCTGATTTGGTCTTCTCTCATTCTTAGGTTCGGTTTTTGTCTTTGAGGTACAAAAATTTAAGAAAGAGATGTCAACCTGGAACTCCTCACTTTGTGCTCTATACTTTGCGTGACGGGCTGCCAAATCATCATCCTGTTGCACTGTCACCTTCTCTGGCTGTGCTACCTCTCTTTGTAAGAAGGTAATTCTAGATGCCTGCTGAGTTTTCCGATTTGCTCCTGAAGCGGAGGATTCCTCTCTATCACTGTTACCAGGAGGAATAACAGTGGGGATAGAACCTGAACTTTGAAATGCTTGGGTGAAAAGGTTAATAAGCTGCTGCTGTCCATCCTTCAAGGATTTAATAGTTTCAAGGAATTCCTTTGACATCTTACATGGCTATCTGTGTTCTATGGTGGAATAAGGTTTGCTGAACTTTCCTTTGTTTTCTCTGTTAATATCCCCTCAGGCTAGCTAGAACGTAACTTTGATGCCATTGTAAAAATCCCTACCTAAAATATAAACTAACACGCAATTTCTAAAACAAAACACCATAGAATTTTCAAACAGCAGTATATATATATATATATATTTTTTTAATTATTTCAATAGAGGACAATACATGGAGATTCTTACAGATGTAAATAGAACAATAAACTGAAAAGCATGCACCTGGTAGTTGCATCCACTGAATAATGTAGAGATATTACAATAGAAGAACTAAACAACCACCTGTTGCCAATTAAATTCCTTTGAATGCACAATGCAGACTCGGTAATAAATCTACCAACTGAAATCAAAGATCTGATGTTGAGATTTGAAGGTTTTCGTCCTCGAATCTGCCAACTGAGATTCAAAGGTTTTTGTCCTCGAATATCTGCTGCAGCACAACTGCCACCCAAAATTATAGAATAGTTTGTGTTCCAAAAGCTCCCTTGTTACTTCCAAAACTCACCTTTTATACAGCCACCACTTTTACCTTTTTTTAAAAACTTGTGTGGGATAATTGAATTTTTTCAAAATTCTAATGCATCCATTAAAATATTCATTACGATTCTGAATTACACCAAACAAAAGCTAGGGTAGACTAGAACACATCTAGGGGAATCACAAAGGCCACTCCAAAATTCAATGCTACCTTCTAAAAATTAGGAAGATCCCTAAAATATAGGAATTTGCCTTTTGTTTACTAGGAAAACAATACAAAACAAATGCATATAGTCACTCATGCTTATGCCTCCTACACATGAACATCCATTCACCACGACTGCTCCACAAAAATAGGTGAGTGGGGCCCATAGTCTGCTATCATCCAGAAAGGGACATTACATTCTCGTACATTGTGAATGCCATAGTAGAGAAACTCGGACTTGAAAAAAACTTAGCAAGGCCAAATCAAGACTCAGACTCGGACTCAGAATAAAAACATGGAAAATCTCAGCAAAAAAAACCTGAAGAAAATGCAAATTTTCATTGGATTTTTTTTTTTTCATGCATATCACAATTAATTAACATTATACAAATCCAAAATTAATATTGCAAGTGATACAACCTTAAACTACACATGAAAGTGACAAAACACACTTCATTTAAAGAAATTTTAATGCCTCCAAAATTCAAATATTCTTGTATTGCTTATATATAAAAAGATACAAATTATAAAATGTGTCAAAATGCCTTAATAGGCCCACTATCTAGTGTCTTGCAATGCCTTTGTCCTTTGCCCTAGCAGAAGCTCTAGTCCTCTCTCTTTGTGCATGTGCCTATGCCTTTGCTGTTAACTCCTCCATACTTTCAAAATCATCCATTGAAAAGGGAGTCTCTTGCTGCTGCTGCTGCTCCTCTCTACTCTTTCCAATTCCAGACATCTTCTGCAAATGGCATCACTTCAAACTGCTACCCACAACACATTGTTCTTTGATTGCTCGCTCTATTTTTGGCAATCAGCCGTATCATCAACTTGATCAACATGACCTTCATGACCAAGATGACCAACTTGAGCGTTGCAGATCATTAAGGTCATGTTGATCAAGTTGATGATACGATTGATTGCAGAAAGTGGGACGAGCAATCAGAGAACAATGTGTTGTGGGCAACAGTTTGAAGTGATGCCAGTTGCAAAATATATTTTGAATAGGAAAGAGCAGAGAGGAGTAGTAGCAACAGGAGTTTCTTTTTCAATGGATGATTTTGAAAGTATAGCAGAGTTAGTGGCAAAGGCACAGGAAGAGGCACAAACACAAAGAGGAAGGACTAGAGATTTTGCTAGGGCAAAGGGCAAAGGCATTGCAAAACACTAGATAGTGGGCCTATTGAGGCATTTTCACACATTTTGTAATTTGTACTCTTTTTTTTTTCTGATAATGGTAAAAAAAAGGGTTTTTTATACAGGGTCCCAAAACCTATTTACATAGAGTGAGATATTATAATGCCAATTTACAAAATGTGACCAAAGAACAACAAAATTAAGCTAGTCTAGTTTCTTTTCTTCAGCCCAGAGAGGGCTTGAGCAACCTCTAACTCATCCGAACCCATAGACTCGATTGCAACACTTTTACCCTTTGCATCGATTGAAGCATTTTGAACCCTTGGGTCGATTGCAGTGTTCTTGTTCCAACTCTCAATGACCAACGATCAAACACAATTTGCGACCTGGATAGTCTAGCCATTTTCCTTTCCAACTCTGTTTCATCTGCTACCCTTCCCACTTTCACCTTTTGAAACTCGTGCGGCTTTAATGAAAACTGCTTCAATTGACACCTTCGAATCCTTGGATAAATTTTCTCCCTGCTAGTTGTACTCCACATATTATGACTCCAAGTAATTTGTACTCTTTTATATCATAAACAATACAATAATTTTTGAATTTTGAAGGCATTCAAATTTCTTTAATTGAATTTTTTTTTTTGTCACTTTCATGTGTAATTTATGGTTTTATCACTTAAAATATTAATTTTAGATTTGTATAATGTTAATTAATTGTGATATTCATGAGAAAAAATAATTTCCAATGAAAAATTTCATTTTCTTCCCTTTTTATGGCCAAGTTTTTGTCAAGTTTTTCCGAGTTTGTTTTGTCAAGTCTAAGTCCTGATTCGGCCTTGTTGAGTTTTTTCCGAGTCTGAGCTTCTCCACTATCGATTATGCACGATTAAATTCAACCATAACTAGGTGAAGGACCGATTGACATCCAAGAAGGGCTAGCACAAATATGTAATAAATTTGATAAACTAGTTTGTTAGTGAAGATTTGGCATCATCAGATGAGTAATGAATATTTGTGAGATGAATAAGATCAAACAGGAACTAATTGAAGAAGTGTTGGAGTTAGAGAAGTGCATGGAAGATGAAGGGCACTCAGACAAGAGGTTGCTTCACTGGTAGATGGAAGACTATAACCTACTTGGTTGTGCATAAGTACGAAAGACGAAGATCAACATGCATCGTAGTACATATGAAGTAGGTGAGTGTAGTCACGTGTCAAAACTGGCCATGAAAGTTGAGGAGATGTCTATCCCACTAAACTTTGCAGAATATAGTGTTGGTGATGCACAAATCGATGAAAGTCTGACACATTACGTTGATGTGGCAGTAGCAGCAGAAGAGCTAGATACCATCAAGTACAAGGGTCCAAAGATGATGCAAGTAAATCTTGGCAAAGGTGAAGAATGTTAGGAGGTGAAGTCAATATCCGGATCTCCGATGTTCTTCAGCAGAGTGGCGCTTGGTGGAGCTTTGAAAGTGCTTTTGCTTTAGAGCTGTTTTTTGCTTTAAAACTGCTTTTTTGTCTTTAAAGCAACTTTTGTTATAGAAAGTGGTTGATAAAAGCAATTATTTTTAATAAAGTGCTTTTATCTGGAATGTGCCACAATTTTTTTGGAATATTCCTTTGTATTTATATAAAAAGGGGAATGCCCCTTGCATTATGACAAAGAGTGCAAATGTATGTAATCAGCTAATAAAAGAAGAAAAGTTGCCATTGCCTCGTGGTTTTATCTGCACACTGCAAGGTTTCCACGTAAAATCTCGTGTATTGTTTATTGTTGTTTATGCTTGCTTGCTTTTAATTTCCAAACATCTGGTATATGTTGGTTATGAATCTGCCACTAGGAT
This sequence comes from Wollemia nobilis, assembly GCA_028583015.1. NCBI lineage: Eukaryota > Viridiplantae > Streptophyta > Pinopsida > Araucariales > Araucariaceae > Wollemia > Wollemia nobilis. Next base: position 1,448,915 of record JAQPPZ010001004.1, on the reverse strand, counting down.
AGGATTTAGTGTAATGCGCCCTAGATTCGCCCAACAGATTGAAAGGCCTGAAGGAAGGAATGCCTTCCACGCCAATCTCCGGAGGAGGCCGACTTCCTATGTTTTCTCAATTTGGTTTAAGCTCAGAGTGCAGGAAAGAAATTAGAAATGCAGAAAGAAATATAAATGTGATTGTTCCGAGTGGGGAGGATAAGCAGCACAACAACAACCAATCACCACTACTAACAACAATTAAACACAAAATATGTTGCAGAAACTATCAACACCATTCATCCTATGTATCCTCTACTTTTGCATTCTAGGAATACTTAACTATCAAATACCGATATCTAGAAAGCAGAATAACAGTAAGCAATAACATAAGCAACATGAGGCAGATATACTCAGTAAAGGCGGCATACAAGATAAAGACAATCAATAGAGCCAAGTATATTTTGTATTCAGAAGCAAACGCACAGCTACAACAGTTCCCTAGCAATATATCCCCCTTCCACCCTTTTACAATGATATGGCGGAGCTATTTATAGTGTAATTTTCCCCCCATTACAACTTTGGGCACAGGATCCCAGACCTAACAATAGCTGACAAAAGTAGCAAAAAGTGGTTGATGTTGACCTTTGCCGGCATGGAACATACTTGTAGCAAGGTCCACCTGAAAACTTAGCAGCTACGTGGCAGTGCGGTGATGACGCTTCGAGTCGGCTTGACTGAGGGCAGTTGAGGTACAATAAGTCAGTTCACGCTCGCACACCTCCCGTCGCATCTCTGACTCAAATATCGAGGCTGGACACCTGTCGGAATCTGATAAGGGGAAAAATCTGCCTTAGAAGCTCATACATTCTCTCCTGCCCGACTTCGCCCAAAATTGGAGCGCAACCGAGCAGCGCAAGGGGGAAGTAGCGCAGTTGGGAAGGTCTTCGTGCCTTAGAAATTTTTTGGGCAGGTTTCAATGTTCTTTGCCCGAGTGCGCACAGGTCAGTGCGCAAAGCCCGACTTCGCTGCGAAGTCGGGCAGTCCCAACACTTAGCTATCTTCAAGTAAGCTGCCCAACTGCGCACAAGTTTGAGGGCACAGCCCGACTTCGCTGCGAAGTTGGGTGGTCCCAACACTTAGGCATTTTCTAGATCTCCCTCATTGACATTGCCAGGTGCGCACAAAATTGAGAGCGCAGCCCGACTTCGTTGCGAAGTCGGGCGACTCAAGACAGTAAAATTTTGGGCTCAGCTCCACACATCAGCTCCCCAAGTGCACAGCCGGACTTCGCTGCGAAGTCGGGCGAACGACGACACTTAGAAAACACTTAGAAAATTTTGGGCCTTTTGCCCTCTCGGAGAAATAGCCAGAAGTATGGGTGGGGGGGGAATGGAGAGAATGAAACTGATGGCAGGGAAGATGGGGGATGTTGGTTACGAATCCGCCATGAGGAAAGGATTTTTGGTTAATGCGCCCAGATTCGCCCACCAGCATGAAAGGCCGGAAGGAAGAGATGCCTTCCGAGCCAATCTCCGGAGAAGGCCGGCTCCTTTTGGGGGGGGACTGATTTAAGCTAAAGGGAACAGGAAAGAAATAAAGGAACGGAAAGAGACAAATGTACAGAAAGAGATACAAATATGTCCAAAGGTTGGTGGGGGGGAACTAACAGTACGGGAACACACCAATCACCGCTACTTACTGCATACAAACACAGAGCATGACAAGGAACTGCAAAACCTAGGCGTACTTCCGATACACCAGCAGCGTATGCACAGCTTCAATAGCTCCCTAGCAAACATTCCCTACAAGGAACTAACAGCAGGGGATCGTATCAATCACCAGATACGTACACTGACAGGGGTAGAAAGTAAACCTAGAGATGTCAGAGCCAGGTATATGTGTTAGGTAGAGAGTTTAACCGCACAGCTTCAATGGCTCCCTAGCAAACATTCCCTACAAGGAACTAACAGCAGGGGATCGCATCAATCACCAGATACGGGCCAGCAACGTCACACACAACTGATGGAACTGCTACCAAATTTATAATGAATGCTTTAAATAATGAAGTACAGAAGGTGCTTTAAGCAAGCAATGCTAGAGGAACCTGATCGCCAAATGCCAAAGTGAATTAACGAGCAGCGACACAGGTGGGCCTAAGGCATATAATGAAAGACAGCATAAAAGAATAAAGATAGTAGAACAGAACCAGGCATACAGATTGTATTCATAAGCAGAAGCACGGTTACAGTAAGCACAGTAGTTCCCTAACAAACATTCCCCTTCCACACTTTACAATGAATTTCAGATGGGCTTTTATAGCCCGAGTCCCACCCGTTACATTAATGGGCACAGAGTCCCAGTCAAACATGAGCTGACAGAAGCGGCGAAAGAGCTGCAAATGCTGACCTTTTGTCGGACTGGGCTGTACCCGCATCATGGTCTTCTCGGAAGGCGGACAGCCTACGTGGCGGAGTGCTTGGGTAATTCTTCAAGTCGGCAGGGCTTGCTAGTAGGCGGAGCGGTGAAACCTCGGATCAGCTTTGAATGAGGCTATTAACGCAGGGGTGCGGGCAGCCCATGCTTATCCCTTTTGGTCGGCGAGTCTTGGTTCAAATCCCGAAGTTGGACACTTGTCCGATGATGGGTTATCTTTGTGTGACACATGCCCGCCTTAGAGGGCGATCTATCCATCTTTGCTTGGGATCGGGGCTCCTTGGGATGCGTGCAGAAATCGGTGCAGCTGGGAAGGCCTTCAAGCCTTGGTCAAATTCCGGGTTTGTTCCCCTACTGTACACCTGTCAAGGGAGCATTCCGGCTCTGTGGAGAAGTCGAACTGCGCACAGGCGAACACTGGTGTCTGCCGCCATATGGACCTGCTCCGACATTTTACCTTTTTTTTGCATTGACCTGCCAGTCTGTCGGTGCAAGGTGCGCCCAGAAGGTGGGGCGAAGTACGCACTTCGCACCAAAACTGGGCGAAGTGCGCACTTCGCACCAAAACTGGGCGAAGTGCGAACTTCGCACCCAGACTTAGCCAATTTCAGATAGACTCGCTTGGAAAGCTGGAAAATCAATGGGGAACTCCATGGAAAAAGGGGGGAGAGAAAGAGAATGGGAAAGAAAAGGAAAGGGAGAGAAGCGAGAAAAACGGAAGGAGGAAAAGAAGAGCAGCACTGTTACAAAACAACATTGAAGACATTGCACCCCGTGCAAAATGTGACAACAGGGGATAGTGGAGAAAGGGAGAGAAGGAAGAGGGAAGGGAAAATAGCATCCTTAAAAAAATCCGAAGACATGGCACCCCGTGCAAAATATGGCAATAGTATCATAGCGAGGTTCTTTGAAAACTTGTTGGTCAGGGTTTTGTGCGAGTGGGAGCTGCAACAATAATAGGTGTAACCAAGTTCGAGATTGAGAAGTTTGATGGCAAAAACTTCACCCTATGGAAGATGAAGGTGGAGGATTTGTTGGTTCAGAATGACCAAGCCCTAACCTTGGAAGGGCTCGCGGGTAAACCTGACAGCATGACAGATGCAGAGTGGATTAAGCTAGACAGGAAGGCAATGTCTACAATTTGTCTCTACCTAGTAGACTTTGTCTTGTTCAATGTTGCTAATCAAACGACCGCAGAAGCCCTATGGGAAAATGCTTGAGAAGTTGTATGAGACTAAATCAGCAACAAATAAGGTTTTCTTGAAAAAGCAACTTTTTAGCCTGAGGATGAAGGAGGGCTCATCTGTGGTAGATCATCTGAATGAGTTTAATACTCTAATCAGTAAGCTGGTCTCTGTTGATGTGAAGATGGAGGATGAATATAAAGCAATCACCCTACTTTGTTCTCTCTCGAACACCTGGGATCTGTTGGTTACGAATCTGCCATGAGGAAAGGATTTTTGGTTAATGCGCCCAGATTCGCCCACCAGCATGAAAGGCCGGAAGGAAGAGATGCCTTCCGAGCCAATCTCCGGAGAAGGCCGGCTCCTTTTGGGGGGCTTGATTTAAGCTAAAGGGAACAGGAAAGAAATAAAGGAACGAAAAGAGACAAATGTACAGAAAGAGATACAAATATGTCCAAAGGTTGGTGGGGGGAACTAACGATGACGGGAACACACCAATCACCGCTACTTACTGCATACAAACACAGAGCATGACAAGGAACAGCAAAACCTAGGCGTACTTACGATACACCAGCAGCGTATGCACAGCTTCAATAGCTCCCTAGCAAACATTCCCTACAAGGAACTAACGGCGAGGGATCGTATCAATCACCGGATACGTACAGCGACGGGGGTAGAAAGTAAACCTAGAGATGTCAGAGCCAGGTATATGTGTTAGGTAGAGAGTTTAACCGCACAGACTTCAATGGCTCCCTAGCAAACATTCCCTACAAGGAACTAACAGCAGGGGATCGCATCAATCACCAGATACGGGCCAGCAACGTCACACACAACCGATGGAACTGCTACCAAATTTATAATGAATGCTTTAAATGATGAAGTACAGAAGGTGCTTTAAGCAAGCAATGCTAGAGGAACCTGATCGCCAAATGCCAAAGTGAATTAACGAGCAGCGACACGGGTGGGCCTAAGGCATATAATGAAAGACAAGCATAAAAGAATAAAGACGAGAGAACAGAACCAGGCATACAGATTGTATTCATAAGCAGAAGCACGGTTACAGTAAGCACAATAGTTCCCTAACAAACATTCCCCTTCCACACTTTACAATGAATTTCAGATGGGCTTTTATAGCCCGAGTCCCACCCGTTACATTAATGGGCACAGAGTCCCAATCAAACATGAGCTGACGTAAGCGGCGAAAGAGCCGCAAATGCTGACCTTTTGTCGGATCGGGCTGTACCCGCAAGCATGGTCTTCCCGGAAGGCGGACAGCTACGTGGCGGAGTCCTTGGGTAATTCTTCAAGTCGGCAGGCTTGCTAGTAGGCTGGAGCAGGTGAAACCTCAGATCAGCTTTGAATGAGGCTATTAACGCAGGCGGTGCAGGCAGCCCATGCTTATCCCTTTTGGTCGGCAGTCTTGGTTCAAATCCCGAAGCTGGACACTTATCTGATGATGGGTTATGTTGTGTGACACATGCCTGCCTTAAAGGGCAGTCTATCCATCTTTGCTTGGGATTGGGGCTCCTTGGGATGCGTGCAAAAATCAGTGCAGTCGGGGAAGGCCTTCAAGCCTTGGTCAATATTCCGGGTTTGTTCCCCTACTGTACACCTGTCAAGGGCGCATTCCCGCTCCGTTGAGAAGTCGAACCTCGCGCACGAGCGAACACCGGTGTCCGCCGCCATATGGACTCGCTCCGGCATTTTCTCTTTTTCTCGTATTGACTTCGCCGGTGCAAGGTGCGCCCGGAAAGTGGGGCGGAGTCGGACTTCGCACCAGAACTGGGCGAAGTGCGAGCTTCGCACCAGAAGACTGGGCGAAGTGCGAGCTTCGCACCAAGACTGGGCGAAGTGCGAGCTTCGCACCAAAACTGGGCGAAGTGCGAACTTCACACCCAGACTTAGCCAATTTCAGATAGACCTGCTGGAAAGCTGGAAAATCAACTGGGGAACTCCAAGGAAAAAGGGGGAGAGAAAGAGAATGGGAAAGAAAAGGAAAGGGAGAGAAGGGAGAAAAACGGAAGGAGGAAAAGAAGAGCAAAGCATTCGTTACAAAACAATATTGAAGACATTGCACCCCGTGCAAAATGTGACAACATTTACGGCGGCTCGCGGGGTGTCGAGCTCGCCTCGGCGCAAAGAATCCATGCCTTCATCCTTTGGGTGCGGAGGAACTTGCCTCCCCTGCCTTTTGCTGCTCTAACTGTTCTCCTTGCGGCAACTGTTCTTCAGATTCATCTTTGTCAGTTGCCTCATCAGTATCTCCTTCTGAAAGGTCTCCATTTCCTGCTTCTGCCTCGCACATGCGAGTGTACACCTCTTGGGCTGAGCGCCAGGCTTCCGCTTCGAATGGCTTGCGGTCAGCTATGTCTTCTAATGCTCCGTGAAAGCGGCGACCGCGTGCGGGTCGATGGTGAGGTATCTTTTCTCTAACTCCTGAAAATAGGAGCGGATCTCGGAATATCTGGACACCATCCGAGTGACTCGATTGTCTTGAATTGGCTCGAGCCCAGCCTATCAATTTCAGTCGTATCCGCTTCAAAGGACTCGCCAATTCTTCTTTACCCGATCTAGGGTGAGGAGCTCGCCATTCTCAACAAAACCTGGACACCCAAGTTCCGAAAGAGCGTGAAAGGGGGCCAGACAGATATCTTTTTCATGTCCGAATGCGTCAAGCATTCGTCTGGCCACTCTCACCTCTTCAACTTTTCTAAAATATTTGTGCAAGGTCACCCTTGCACCTGCCCATTCTGCTGCGAATGAGGACACGGGGGAAAAAAGGATGCCGTCGCGCTCGCGCTCCTGAAGGTTTATCGCTAGGTCCAGCCATTGCTTTGCCTGGCGCTCGGCCTCCTTTACCACAGGCTTTCCCTGGGCAGAAACTTCTTGAATCCTGGATGCGAAGTCCAGGACCGCCATTGCCTTAAAGGTATGGGGCTTGCATTCCCTAAGCAAACCAGCCCTCATTTCCTTAACTTTTGTCTTTGAAAAGACAACCGCTTGAGATGTTTTTTTTGCAAGCCGCGATCGTGCTTGCTTCAAAGACTCCCGGAGCCGAGAAATCTGCTCCGAGGCTGCTTTCTTTTCGGTTGCGGCTTGTTCTTCGAGAAGCGGCTAGCCGGGCTTTGAATTCATCCGTTTCTCGCCGCGCCGCTTCCGCCTGCTCGGTGGACCTAGATAGGTCCTCTTCAAGTTGCCTTACTTTGTCCCGCAACGCGAAAGTTCTTCCCTGCTCCTCCAGACTCTTGACAAAGAGATTGTCAGCTTTGCGCATGATCGTCTGAATCTCATACTGTTTATCAATGTCGTCAAAGATTTTCTCCTTTGTCTGGAGCACGTAGTCCGCCTTAGTCATTTCTCGGAGAGGCTTCTTCACTATTGGGATTATTTTCTCCGTTGTAATCACTCTCCTTCCGAAATCATACTTTGCGCGTTTTGCCGGGGCGGCTATCTCTTCATGTCTCCTCCGCTTCAGGTCTTGGCGGAAAGAGACAGAATACTCTACGGCTCTTGTTGCGAGGGGCAAGTCATCTGAGTTCTGGAGGTCGTCCATAAAATCTGGTTCCCCCAGCCTAGGGATCCGCTGAGACGTCTCTCCTGCGGGGATGGGATCAGGAGGAACCGGACAGACCTTGGAAGAATCGGTCACTTGTGGGGGCGACCGGGAAATGGAAATGGGAGAGGCTGACACCGTGAGGGTTTGAAGCGGGCCGAGGCGGAGGATGTGATGGTGAACGGACAGCCTCGAGCACTAACCTCGGGCGAAGGGTTTGGAGTTGTGCTCGGAGAAAGAGAGACGTTAGGGTTCCGAGCAAACTGGTCGAAAGAGTGGGGGCCGCTAGAAGGATGCGGATACGGGGAGGAGGATGTGGTCATGGCTCGCCCAGATTGAGCGGGGACTGAGTGGAAGTAGAACCGGGTGAGACTAGAGAGACAAGGACAGCAAACGTACCTGCGGGCTCCGCCTGAGCCGATGCCGGGTGAATGTCTTCGCTTCTTGTCTCGGCGGTTGGCTTGGGACTGCCCAAAGGAATTGCCTCTGCGGCGGCAGGACGCGGCTGCGGCTCTGCGACTGGGTCGCTGCACTATCAGGCTAGGTCGCCCGATTTTCTCAACTCTCCTCCGCTTCTTCTCTTCTGGAACAACTGTCGGATCAGGGGAAGGAGACGAAGCAGGTGCAGCGAGCACGCGATGCTCCCACGGTAAACTTGTACCGGGGTTTGACTTGCAGAAGGTCCGCCGCGACCGGTCCGCTTTCGGCGGCGCTGGCGCTTTTCTTGCCTGAGGAAGTGCCTCGGGCGCTGCCTTGGCTAACTTTTTCGCCTTTTCAGGCGCCGCCTTAGGAGCCACGAACTGCATTGGATCGGCCTGGGTACTTGCTGGGCCGGCGCTGGCAGTTGCCGAAGTGTACAACTGTTTGGGAGGAGACCCACTTTTATAATCCTCAAAGGGGCCTCGGGGAACGTAACCTTGATATGCGAACGGCCGCCAGCTGTCACGATGCTGGTCATAGAGAACCGAGAAGTCGTCATCTACGGCCAGGTTTCTCCTTGTGGATTTATCGTGCTGCGTGCGGCATCTCATTTTCCAGCATTCAATAATATTTTCTTTAGACCAGTTAAGGCCTGCAATCTTGGACATAAATTTTTTGAACCCTGGAGATGAGAAGTGATGGTCCCGGTTTCTCTTGGGGTCATATGTCACCTCGCAGTAGAAATCCTGCCAAGGGGGAGAAGCTTCCATTAATTCAATCTCCGAGTCAAGGTCCACATGGACCACGTCGCATCTATCTTCGGTTATGTCCCGAGGGCACAAATGTGCAAACTTTCCCCTTATCCCATGGGGGTCATACTTCCAGCGCTGCGGCAGCAAAACCAGGCCAATCCGGGACAGCGCTTGCTCTAGGTAGACATGTTGTCCTACCTCAATAATCTCAACGTTGGCCCAGGAAAGAGGGTATTGAAAAATCTGTCCTCTTTTCTTCCCTAGGCCAAACTCTTCTTCCACATAGTCCATCCGTCGGGCAACCTCCATCCCGAACGGATGCTCGAGCACCAATAGGGCAGCAAATAGGGTTTGCCCTTGAATCCGTAGATTCTGATCACAATCCCTCGCGTCGGCTTGAAAACGTCCCCGAGCTTCTGATTTATCAAAGCACTCGTCATTTCTCTCGGGGGACGGGGGATTTCACTTTCGGTGAAGACTGACATGACGAATCCCAGAAAGTTGAAGTTGAACTTGTAGTAGGACCCTTTCCGGTATAAGTCATCCGTCCAGTTATAGACGGGCTGGGGTTCTCCCTTCTCTCTAACCTTCTTCAGGTTCAGGATCGGCATTTGGGGGTGCAGATGGTACAAACAAAGCCAGACCAGAACGGAACTGAAACGAAAATTGGTTGACTCACGCTTCTGGATTTTCAGCAGACTGGAATGAATGGCGTAAGCCGACTAGTCCGCCCGATCGAAAGAGATGGGGCGTTTTCCGCTCCGCTGCGCCGCTGGTTCGTAAGATTCTCCACACGGGAGGCATTCTGCCAGCGCCAGCTGGTACGGGTGCACCAGCTCATCGGAGTCGCAGCCGAGGATCCATGCCAAGATGGTATATAGATACTTGCTTTGGAATTTTACCAAAGGCATGGGGCCAGTCGGCCATTGTCCGGCTGGAAGCGGGGCGCTCAGCTCTGAATTGAGGAAATCCCTCATTCGCTTGGTGTGCGTGAAACGTCCCGCTTGTTCGCCCAAACTGATTTTTCTGAGGATGGTGCCGGAGTCATACTCCAGCCCTGGGGCGAAAGCTGGCTGCACAGTCTCCCTGCGCAGTGCGAACAAGGGTTTGCCAACGGAACTGCAGATTTGCCGGGAAGGTCGGTTTATAGTGTCCGACAATTAAGTCTATCGACTCCGGGCATTGGTGGACAGGAGGGCACATGAATCTGAAGAGGTTTGATTTGTACGCCGCTCCAAAATGATGGGAGGGCGAAACTTTGTCAACCCAGCTCTCCACATTCGCTCTCAACTGAGTTAGGCTCATGGAAAACGAGCCGTCCACATATCTGCCGCGGGTAATTCACCGGAGGTGGTGGGGATTGCCCACGCTGTACCTTCTTCGTCCGGGCCTTTGACTTTTTCTCTGGCGGAGGATCGCCTTTGAAAACTCCTGGCCGCGGCAAATCCCCTGGTTCGCTGCTTCCGCTGGACTGCGCTGACACAGGCATTTTTCCCTTGTCCATCTCTCCGAGTCAGCAATAATGACAGGTTCAGGCTGTCTGCAACAAATTTCGCTATCAGAAGAATAATTAGCACTGTCCGAGGAATAATCTCCGCAATCCGGAATGTTGGCATGATTCTGACCCCCTTTTCTAGATAATAACAGCGCCATTAATGCAACGCAGGAGGGGAAGGTCGGCTGAGTTAAAACCCTTGGTGGCCGCGCAGGAGAACGTTTAGGAAAAGACGCGCCCCGGCAGCCGTACCTTGCTTTTTTAGTTGCGTTTTCGCTTGAAAAACGCGCAATCATTAACTCAGCGTTGGGGACTGCACCATGGCTGACGTTGCTGCCACCACTTGGGCACACTGATCAAGACAAAACCTTCGGTGCGGAAACCCACATTAAAACAAGTGCAAACGCGCCTTGGGCCCAGCTTGGGGTTTTCGAAAAAAATTTATTATTCTTTAAACCGCGTCCCAATACTGGCCCGGAAAACTAGGCGCAGCCGGGCTTCGCCCGAAGTTGGGCACGGCCCGACCTCGCCGGCGAAGTCGGGCTTCGCCCGAATTTTGGGCGAAGTACGAACTTCGCGCGAAGCGCGTGCTTGAACTGTTCTACCTCTGTTTTAGCTGCGCCCAAGGTTTGGGCGCGATCTGGGTCTTTGCCGCCTTTCATCTTTAGATGGACTTCGCACGGGCGCTGGCCGCTTTGTTCGGACTTCGGCCGAAGCTTGATGCGAAGTGCGAACTTCGCGCGAACTTCGCACTTCGCCCAAGCTTTGAGCGCAGCGCGCACTTCGCACGGGTGCTTGGCCGAAGTCGGACTTCGGCCGAAGCTTGATGCGAAGTGCGAACTTCGCGCGAACTTCGCACTTCGCCCAAGCGTTGAGCGCAGCGCGCACTTCGCACGGGCGTTTGGCGAAGTCGGACTTCGGTGCGAGTTCGCACTTCGCACAAACTTTGCGCGCGGTGCGTACTTCGCACGAAGGGTTGCGCAGTGCGGATTTTAGTCTGCTTCAGCTTTTCTCGGACAAACTTCGCAATTCGGCTGGGCCGAAGTCAGGCTTCGCTGCGAAGTCGGACTTCGGTCAACACTTAGTCGATTTTTTGCTCTTTTTTCTCCTTTCTTTCTTTGCATAGCCGAACTTCGCCCAAACTGCGGGGCAACGACAGACTTCGTTGCGAAGTCTGTCTTTCTCTCCCATGCCGCATTTAAGCTCAAAGAAGGAAAAATAAACTGAATGCTAAAACTGGAAACTATACATGCGGGGAAAAATAAAAACACAAGGCAAAATTTTTACAGGGAAGGGCCACTCAGGCACCTTCAACAGCGATAAAGCTTCAAGTGGAACCCGTTGACGGGGATGGGGAGGAGCTGACCCTCCATATCCGAAAGTATGTAGGCATTGAACTGATTCACCCGGGCAATCTGGTAAGGGCCCTCCCAGAGAGCGTCAAATTTTCCGTGATTACCCGGTTTTGCCTTGTATGAGTCCCACTTCAACACCAGGTCCCCGACTTCGAAAACTCGGGCAGTGGTGCCTTTGGCAAACCAGCCTTTAGTGGCTGCAATGTGATCGGCGAAGGCCTGGTATGCACTTTCTCTGTCTTCTTCCAAGCTGCAGGAGTTGGCACAACTTTGTCGTCTACCGGGTCTCCGCTGCTCCTCGTCTTCGTCAATCATCCACGGGGCGGGGATTTCAATGTGTGATGGCATAACGGCTTGCTTGCCATAGACGAGCGCATAGGGGGACGTCTTGAGGGATTTCTTAAACGCAACTCTGTCCGCCCATAGCGCCCGGTTCGGGGAGCAAGTGCCAAGTCCGCTTATTTTTTTCAATGGTCCTCCGGAGAATTTTCAGGAGGTTCTTGTTAGTAGACTCGGCAAGGCCATTCCCCTGCGGGTAGTAATTAGAAGACATCTTGTGATAGATGCCAAGGCCGCTGGTGTACTCCGTGAGTACAGCGCCTACAAATCCCGGACCGTTGTCTGTCACAATCGACTACGGAACCCCGAAGCGGGTAATCAGGCCCTCAATGAACTCGATGACCGTTTCTTGGTCGGCGTTCTTGGTCGGGATCGCCTCCGTCCACCGTGTGAAATAGTCGATGGTCGTGAGAATAAACTTGTGGCCGGCGGAGGAGTTAGGAGAAATCACCCCAATGAAGTCCGGACCCCATTCTTTGGAACGGAGCTTCGGCTTGAATCGGTTGAAGGGGCGGGGGTGCTTTTACGTTTCGGCCAGCATACCTCTGGCATTGATCACACTTGGCGCAGACCGCATACGCGTCTGCGAACAGAGTGGGCCAATAGTATCCAGCCCTTATTATTTTTAAGGCCGTTGGCCTTGAAGAATGGTGACCCCCAGGCATCCCGGAATGAAAATCTCCGAGGATCCTAGGCTGGTCGGATTTTATGACGCACCGCAACAGGATGCCGTCAATATTTTTGAAGTAAAGCCCCTCGGGGCGAAGAGTGTACCTTAATGCACCTAACCGAAATCTCCTTCATTGTGAGGCGTTCAGGTGATCGGGACATCTTCCGGTGCAGAAGTATCTCACCAGTTCATCTGTCCAATCACTCCCCTCCGATAAGGAGTTGGCTAGGTAGACGCGTGTCGCTGTGTCCTCCCACTTACGAGGCGGAGATGCCGGCTACGGCGCTTCGGGCCAATTCCGACACAAGGCTCGGCCTCCGATAAGCTTGGTGGGCCGTACTTCGATGTCAAACTCCTGGATCTTGGCAATCCATCCCGCTCTCTTGTGACCCGGTTCCCCTTGCAAGATGAAGCTGCGAACATCGGGGTGAATCACAAAGACAGGTGGTCTTACTGCGGGAGACAAAGTGCACGAGCTTTTGAAGGGACTTCATGACCGCATGGACCTGCCGCTCTATAAAATTGTACTTCTCTTCGTGTGGCAGAATCACTTGGCTTAGGAACGCAATGGGGCGCTCCTCACCGTCGTCTCCCTTCTGAGTCAGGACTGCAGCGTAACTTTCGGGTTCTCCCACTGCATACAGGATGAAGTCCTTGGAGTAGTCCGGGTTTGTCAACACCGGAGCTTGCGCAATTCGAGCCTTGATTTCCTCGAAAGCTTGTTCTCTCTCATCAGTCCATTCGTAAGGTGTATCTTTCTTCAACAGTTCGGCCATAGGCTTGATCACTTGTGCGAAATCCGGAATGAACTTCCGCACGAAGTTAATCTGACCGAAGAAGGACTGCAGACCTTTTTTATCAGTGGGGGTTGGCAAGCGAACGAGGGCTTCTGCTCTGTCAGGGTCAATGGCGAGGCCTTCCTCGGAGATGACATGTCCCGAGCGACTTTCCTTCCTTTACCGCGAAGACGGACTTCTTCGGGTTTATAGAGATGCCGAATTCTCGACAACTTTCAAATATACGCCGCGGTGCGAAACATGATCTTCTCGTCGGTGAGAGAAAACGAGTCATGTCATCAAGATAGATGACAATAATCTTGTTGAGCGGCTCTCGGAAGGCCGAGGTCCATGGCCCTTTGGAACGTGGCGCCGGCATTGGATAAGCCAAACGGCATGCGGCGATAGGCGAACGTCCCCCACTTCGTGGTAAACGCCGTCTTATGCTTGGTCTTCGTCTTTGACCCAAATCCGGTTGTAGCCGGAAAATCCATCTAAAAGTGAAAATCTATGGGCTCCAGCAACGATATGCAAAATTTGGTCGATTTGGGGAAGCGGATAGTGGTCCCGGAGGGAAGCCTGATTTAGGTTTCTGAAGTCGACACAGAGATGAATGTTTGATGGGGTAGATGATCTTGGCCTCCAGCATCTTCAAGAGCTCGGTCTTCATCATGGCCTCAACCTTTGGATTTACGGCCCTTTGCTTTTGTCGGAACGGCTTGGCGCCATCCTCTAGCTCGATGGTATGCTCTGGATGACAGATCTGTCATACCCCCTCAAATCCTCGTAGCACCAGGCCACGATGTCGGGGAACTCCTGGCACAGTGATCTAATCTGCACTAGCTCCTCCGACGTGCAGTCTGTTCCGACCTTGATGGTTTTACCAGGTTCGAGCTCCAAGTCGGCATCTCGCCTCGGGTCTACTTTGATCCTGTGGGATATTGCTCTGTCATTTCGATCAAAGAGACTTTCTAATGTAATCGAGTCCTTTTGGGACGTGATTATTCCGTAAGCTGTATCAACCCCTCATATTGCTCGTCATCGGGGTCTCTACCTTCGATTACACACACTTCGTTAACCGGGAATGTGACGATCTCCTCGTCACGGCTGAATACACCGCGGAAGGTATCCCTATCGAGCACGAAGGCACAGTAAATGGTGCGGACCGGCTTCAGTTTCTGGACGACGTCTTCAGCTGGAACGTACCTGGCTCCAACAGACGCGAGAATATCCGCGTGCTTGTTTCTCTCACGCGATATTGCCTTAACGTTCAATGAGTCAAATGATTCCATCAGGTCCCAGACCCGATTGCGGTACGCTCTAAGATAGTGATGCTTAGACGCGCATTTATTCGTAACTTGATGACACACTAACTCTGAATCTCCGAAAATTTGGAGATGCTTGATTCCTAGCCTTTCCGCCTTTCGCAGACCCAAGCACAGGGCTTCGTATTCCGCCGAATTGTTAGTATAGCTCCAGGCCAGCCTGTAGGTATAGTCCCTCTGGACTCCGGTTGGAGAAACCGGGAGGACCCCTGCACCGGCGCCATTCTTGCAACGGGCGCCGTCAAAGAAAAGCTTCCACAGCTCTTCGGGTGCAAGTCCTACTTCCTTCGCAACGGACACGTCAAGCTCCTCGGGCTGCTTAATGGAATAACAGCACTGCTCTGTCCCGATTACGGCATTAAAATCCCGCAACGAGAACTCGTCTTCTAGGCTGTAGCACTTCGAGAGCTTGCTCGGTCGGTTCTCTTGTCACCGGTTCTTCTTCGACAAGCTGGACCATGCGGTCCATCTCTCCGCCGGGTATCTTGTCTACTAGAAAAGGGGAAGGCTTCTCATTGAAAATTTTCGGTCTCCTTCCTTTGAAGGGCACTTCCATGTGCGAGTAGTCTAGAGACAGGTACCCGCCCAACCCGCGGTGAACTCCCGAGAGAGACACATGCCGAAGTAAGGCTCCGAGTCAACAATCACGACCTCTTGGATGACCACAATGTCGAGAGCTTTGTGCAGGCGGATAGGGATGTCCTTTATGACACCAAGCTGTCTTGACGGGGGTGCCGTCTAATTGCGGCACACCTTGGCTGCTCCGTGTGTATTCCATCCCGATCTCATCGCGAGACGGCCTTCGGCATCACAGTCGAGGAAGCACCAGAATCCACCATGCAGTTGTGAACTATGTGCCCTTGCATCCGCAAAGACAGATAAAAGGGTGGCGGTCTGTTCTTCCCAGTGGCGGAGACTGTCAAAGGTTGAACCAGGACAGCAGGCTGCATTTGCTTGCCGTTCTTCATGTTTTTCAGTGATTCTTGCGACGGATCTACCGGCACGGAGACGAGAAGGGCATCGTACATGCTGATTACGCGGGAGTCTTCTTTAACTCGTCTACAATGTCGTAGCCCGAGGTACTAGCTCCTTCTGTTGGTTTAGCCGGTTCATACTTGGTCCGATGCTTGTTGGGTGGCCTCAACTCGCTGTCTCTTGGTCGAGACGGGTACTTCGACTTCTCCTGGGCTTGTTCTTTGGTTTCGGTGGGGGCTGAAGTACGGGAAGCTTAGCGGGAGTTGGGGCCTTTGTTGGAGGCTTAGCTGGAACAGCGGCGGCCTTTGCTAGAGAAGGTTTAGCGGGAGCTTTATCTTTGGATGCCTTCTCCTGGGTCGTGTAAGGCCACGGCCGCTTGTACGGTGGCAGCCCATTGGGCTGCGGTTTTTCTCTTCTCGCATATACCGCAAAGGGTTTAGCCGCGTCCGCGGCTTTCTTTTCTTCCTTGGCGGGCGTCATCTGGGTTCTCTTACGGCGAGGGCAAAATTGGCCTCGCCGTCCAAGATCATGTACGGCTCATCATCTTCTATAGTGCTTGCCGGCCAAGGTTTGGATGTAGTCTTTGGTGCAAAGTGCAATCTTCCTCCGAATGCGGGTCATTGCACGTAGTGCACCGGTTGACTCGGTCGGGGAGGACCGGGTGGGTCATCTATAGCGGCATTTCTCGGAGGCGGACGCCTCTGCGGTTGGTTTTACGGGGCTTTATCTTTTGTCGGCGCCGGCGGCGCATACGGCCTTCTAGGAGCAAAGTCCATTTGGGCTCGCTTCTTTTTCATAGCTTGTCATGTCATTGGACATGGCATGATATCCGGAGGCCAAAGCCCGCACTTCTTGTAGAATCGTGTTACGGATCTTTCTTGTCGGGAGGCGGCAAGCGTGCCGGTGGAGGCAAAGCGGCCAATGGAGGAGGGTTAGAATAAGACGCATACTGCGGGGGAGGAGGAAGCGCTGGAAAATGCGGAGCGGGAGGAGGCGGATGAGGGTAATGCAACTGAGGCGGGCCGTATTGAGTTACGACCGGCGCCGGATTCCACTGCGGCTGGGGCTGCTGCCCTGAAGTAGACGGCACACCACCAGAAGCAGAAGGATACTGCGATCTTGGAAAGTCGGGATGAATCGGCTCCTGCACTCTGGACGGAAGCTTTGCCGATGGAGATAATGTCAGCTTCGACTTGCTTGGGCGGCTTCGTACGGTGCGGGGAACTCGTCAATTCGGGCGATCTTCGGCGGCGAGGCATATGTACGAGTTGAAAGACCTCGAGATAGTAGTGAGCAGCCATGCCGGGTGAAGGCCGAAGTTCGCGAGGTACCCGTTTCCGAGGATCTCGCAAACCTAATGTTAAAATCGGACACCTCCTCTTGAGGATGCCTCCGGATTGCTTGGAGCCGATGCGGTAGAGAGGTAGGATCAGCGGACTCGTTGCATCCTTTTACGAGCCTCCTGGCAAGGCGGGGCCACCCGGTGATGGATCCCTACGCGGCGATCTCCACCGGTAGAGAAGCTTTCCCCTCGGGGAAAGGGCCGGCAGACGGGTCTTCACACTTTCATCGGTGATGGTATGCGGTGCGGCCGGGGCAAGGATGTCCTGGATGTGCTCGTACGCCGTCTTACCGTAGCCGTCGTATGTGGGAATAGACTTTAAAGCGGCGGGGGGCACGGCTTGGCGACCGATCGGGGCCAAAGGCCCTGTGGGAGTCCACCGCCGGGAAGAGATCATCGTCATTCGGCTGTTGATCGGCCATTTCTTCTTCTTCTCCGCCGTCGGTTGTGTACTCGGTATCGGTACTTTCCGAGGATACAGGATTTTCCTCTTCCTCGGCCTCTTCTACTTCGTACTCGGCTCTTCCGACCTCAGCTTCGGCCTCTTCTTGGATCTCGGCCTCGGCTTCGTCGAAACGAGCTCGCGGATCAGCCGGCTGGGTATCTCGCCTCGGCGTGGATGTCTAGTTCGTAGAACTCGAGGCGGGCTTCTCGGATTTCTTGTTCGCCACCTTCTCGTGCGCATGAAGGTGACCGGACCGGTCTTCTAGACTCAGAGGATTTGTTCGTGCAGAGTCGCCAGGTGTTCAGATTTGGAACAGCAATGAAGCGAACACCGGTGCTTCGATTCTGTCGGGGGTGAGAAACTTCCTTGTCTCACCAAGAGCTCAGGAACTGTCAGCGCCAGGTGGAGACTGATCAGAAAATCTCTCGTCAGATGTGGGACCCGTGTTCCGCCGAGCGGGTCAGAAGAACTGTTGCGCTAGGTGGAAACTAGATGGGTACTCTTTCTTTAAATCGTGGGACAAGCGTCCCACCGGGCGTGCCAGAGAAACTGTTGGTTACGAATCTGCCATGAGGAAAGGATTTTTGGTTAATGCGCCCAGATTCGCCCACCAGCATGAAAGGCCGGAAGGAAGAGATGCCTTCCGAGCCAATCTCCGGAGAAGGCCGGCTCCTTTTGGGGGGCTTGATTTAAGCTAAAGGGAACAGGAAAGAAATAAAGGAACGGAAAGAGACAAATGTACGAGAAAGAGATACAAATATGTCCAAAGGTTGGTGGGGGGGAACTAACGATGCGGGAACACACCAATCACCGCTACTACGCATACAAACACGAGAGCATGACAAGGAGCGCAAAACCTAGGCGTACTTCCGATACACCGGCGGCGTATGCACGGCTTCAATAGCTCCCTAGCAAACATTCCCTACAAGGAACTAACGGCGGGGGATCGTATCAATCACCGGATACGTACAGCGACGGGGGTAGAAAGTAAACCTAGAGATGTCGAGCCGGTATATGTGTTAGGTAGAGAGTTTAACCGCACGACTTCAATGGCTCCCTAGCAAACATTCCCTACAAGGAACTAACGGCGGGGGATCGCATCAATCACCGGATACGGGCCAGACAACGTCACACACAAGCGATGGAACGCTACCAAATTTATAATGAATGCTTTAAATAATGAAGTACGAGAAGGTGCTTTAAGCAAGCAATGCTAGAGGAACCCGATCGCCAAATGCCAAAGTGAATTAACGAGCAGCGACACAGGTGGGCCTAAGGCATATAATGAAAGACAGCATAAAAGAATAAAGACAGTAGAACAGAACCAGGCATACAGATTGTATTCATAAGCAGAAGCACGGTTACAATAAGCACAGTAGTTCCCTAACAAACATTCCCCTTCCACACTTTACAATGAATTTCAGATGGGCTTTTATAGGCCGAGTCCCACCCGTTACATTAATGGGCACGAGTCCCGATCAAACATGAGGTGACGAAGCGGCGAAAGAGCTGCAAATGCTGACCTTTTTGTCGGATCGAGGCTGTACCCGCAGCATGGTCTTCCTGGAAGGCTGGACAGCTACGTGGCGGAGTCTTTGGGTAATTCTTCAAGTCGGCGAGGCTTGCTAGTAGGCTGGAGCGGGTGAAACCTCGGATCGGCTTTGAATGAGGCTATTAACGCAGGCGGTGCGGGCAGCCCATGCTTATCCCTTTTGGTCGGCGGTCTTGGTTCAAATCCCGAAGGCTGGACACTTGTCCGATGATGGGTTATCTTTGTGTGACACATGCACGCCTTAGAGGGCAGTCTATCCATCTTTGCTTGGGATGCGTGCAGAAATCAGTGCAGTCGGGGAAGGCCTTCAAGCCTTGGTCAATATTCCGGGTTTGTTCCCCTACTGTACACCTGTCAAGGGCGCATTCCCGCTCCGTTGAGAAGTCGAACTGCGCACAGGCGAACACTGGTGTCTGCCGCCATATGGACCTGCTCCGGCATTTTCTCTTTTTTCTGTATTGACCTGCCAGTGCAAGGTGCGCCCAGAAAGTGGGGCGGAGTCGGACTTCGCACCAACTGGGCGAAGTGCGCACTCGCAGCAGGCGAAGTGCGCACCAAGCCAGGCGAAGTGCGCGCTTCGCACCGAGACTGGGCGAAGTGCGCGCTTCGCACCAAAACTGGGCGAAGTGCGAACTTTGCACCCGGACTTAGCCAATTTCAGATAGACCTGCTGGAAAGCTGGAAAATCAAGCTGGGAACTCCAAGGAAAAAGGGGGAGAGAAAGAGAATGGGAAAGAAAAGGAAATGGAGAGAAGGGAGAAAAACGGAAGGAGGAAAAGAAGAGCAGCACTGTTACAAAACAATATTGAAGACATTGCACCCCGTGCAAAATGTGACAACGGGATCATTTGGTGATGACCATCAACAATGCATCATCTGGAGCTCTAAGAGTTGATGATGTCGTAGCCACTTTGTTGGCAGAAGAGTTGAGGCGAAAATTGTCTCTAGAAACCTCAACCAATGAAGCCCTAGCTGTGAGAGGTTGATCTAACGAAAGGAATCAACAAGGTAGATCATAGTCCAGGTCTAAGTCAAAAGGACGCAAGTTGAAAGGGAGGTGCTGGCATTGTGGGAAGCCAAGGCACTCAAAGAAAGACTGTTGGCATTTGAAAAAGGAGAAGAGTGGCGAAAAGCAAAATCAACCATTAGTTGAGGCCAATACTGGAGATGCAATAGAGATGGTAGCATGTACGGCCTTCTGTACCAGTAGCAGTAGATCTATTTTATATACCTGGGTTTTGGACTTAGGTGCATCTTTCCACATGTCTCCACATAGAGACTGGTTTGTCAAATATCAATCCTATAATGGAGGGATGGTCTATTTGGGTGATGATCATCCTTTAGAAATTGTGGGAAGAGGGGATATAAGGATCAGGCTGGATGATGGTAGAGAAAGGATGTTATGTGATGTACGACATGTGTCTGCTTTGCGGAAGAATTTGCTTTCAATCAAGATGATGGACAAGCTTGGGTATTGTACTACTTTTGGTAACAATTATTGCAAAATTACCAAAGGATCCCTAGTAGTAGCAAAAGGAGAACCTTATGGGGCCCCATATCATTTGTGTGGTGATACAGTGACAAACCATGCAGCAGTAGCAACTTCAGGCAATGCTCAGGATGGAGTAATGCTATGGCATCAACGACTAGGGCATATGAGTGAAAAAGGATTGAAAATTCTGCATGACCGAGGTATGCTATCTGGGATTAAGTCTTGCAATTTAGACTTGTGTGAGCATTGTATTTTTGGCAAACAAAAGAGAGTTCGATTTACTGCAAGTCTTGGTAAGAGTTCTTGATTTTTTGCAGCTTATACATTCTGATATATTTGGACCGGTCCCCACTTAGTCCTTACAAGGTACTAGATATTCTTGACATTTATAGATGATTATTTTAGAAGAGTGTGGGTTTATTTTCTAACAAAGAAGTCGAAAGCCTTGGAAAAATTCAAAGAGATCAAGGCAAGAGTAGAGAAAAGTTTGGGCAAGCCTATTTTATGCCTCAAGTCAGATAATGGGGGAGAATACTGCTTCAAGGAGTTTGATCAATTTTGTACGTAGGAAGGGATTAAGCACCAGAAGACTGTGCCATATACTCCACAGCAAAATGGTGTGGCTGAGCGGATGAATCGCACAATCATGGAACGTGCAAGAAGCATGCTCAACACATTTGGGTTGGAGAAAAAGTTTTGGGTAGAGGCTGTTAATATAGTTGCTTACCTTATTAACAGGTCACCTACAACTGTGTTGAATGGACAAATTCTGGAGGAGGTTTGGTTTGGTAAGCTTGTTAATTACTCTTATTTGCGTACCTTTGGTTGTGATGCTTTTGCCCATATGCCAAAAGAAAAAAGGTCCAAACTTGACCCAAAATCAAGGAAATGTGTTTTTCTTGGCTATGGAGATATAGTGAAGGGGTATAGACTGTGGGATCCTACTACCCACAAGGTAATTATTAGTCGAGATGTTATTTTTAATAAATCCATGCAAAGGAAGGAGGTACAATAAACACCTGAAGTTGTACTTGTTGAAGTAGATATGAACAAAGCTGAAAATGAAGATAAGGTTGTTGAAGTTTTTGATCAGCATGTAGATGAGCAAGTTCAATAGCCTGAACAGTCACAAGACCAAGAGCCACAACCAACAAAATATTGGGTTAGAAGATCTACACGTCCACAAAAGTGTCCGGACAGGTATTCTCCTGATTTTCAGTCCTCTTTTGCTTTGTTAACTAATGATGGTGAGCCTTAGCTCATTTCAGGAAGCTAGAGAATCTGAGAATGCAGATAAGTGGAGGAAAGCCATGAACAAGGAGATGGAATCACTATAGAAGAATGAAACATGGGAACTTGTGGATCTTCTACCTGGAAGAAAGGTTGTTGGTAACAAGTGGGTGTATAAAGTAAAGAAGAACAGAGATGGGTTGTTGGAACGATATAAAGCTTGCTTGGTGGCAAAAGTTTGTGTAGAAGTTAGGTATAGACTTCAATGAAATCTTCTCTCCAGTTGTGAAGTTGACTACTGTTAGAGTTTTACTTGCACTTGTGGAAGCATAGGATTTAGAGCTGGAGCAACTTGATATAAAAATTACTTTCTTGCATGGTGATCTCGAGGAGGAGATTTATATGGATCAGCCTGAGGGCTATGAAGAAAGAGGCAAAGAGCATTTGGTTTGCAGACTTAAGAAATCTCTGTATGAATTGAAACAGGCGCCAAGGATGTGGTACAGAAAATTTGACACCTTTATGAAGAGCCAAGGTTTCAGCAGGAGTGAAGTTGACCATTGTGCATACTATAAGAGGTTTAATGATGGCAGTTTTATTATCTTGCTGTTGTATGTTGATGATATGCTAGTTGCAAGCCCTAACATGAAGAAAATAAGTGATATTAAGGCTCAGATGGCTAGGACATTTGATATGAAGGATTTAGGAGCAGCAAACCAAATTTTAGGGATGAAAATACACAGGGACAGAACAGGAAGGAAGATCTGGTTATGTCAAAAGACATATATAGAAAAGATTCTGCAGTGCTTCAATATGCAGAATGCAAAACCAATCAGTACCCCACTTCCTCCACACTTCAAATTGTCTTCCTAACAATGTCCAGAACAAGATTCGGTGTACGCACAACTCTGGGGGTATTCCTTTCAGATCCTTATAAGTCCATGCAAACACGTCCTTGTATTGCAAGAAAATTTTGAAAGCTTTTGCTTTGAACATTGGATCCCATTCATCTCCTTAGTGAATAATCTTTTCTTCCCCTTCTTCGTCGAGGTTCACCTGTACCATCTTTGGTCCCTTATACTTTACAGTATCAGGTTCTTTCGTTGCCTTGAGTACATCGATCGGATGGGCTGGTTTGTCTTCAATGATTGCATCTCCCATTGTGTACTCTGCAATTTTTTTTGGAAACATCCATTTCTCCTTTTCTTCGTCCTTCCTTGGTGCAAACTTCTTCCAACTACTTTCTCCGGTCTCTTGCACAAGATTCTGCTTTTTATCATGGTTCTCTTCCTCTGTGTGGATGCAAAAGCAATGGGGTGTGAACACCTCATAATCTTCCATCTGCCAATGGAATAGTCCTTTATCAAGGTCTTCTTCATCCTTTGTATAGTCTTTGAGCTCCAATACTCCTCCCTCATTGGGCTTATATCCACTTTCTTCATTTGATGATGAGCTTCCTAATTCATCGAATGTTGCTATATCTTGACTAACAACCTAGTTCTTCAGGTTTATCATATACTTATTTTGACCTTTCTTAAATGTGAGGTGTTCCTTCTCCCAATTATGATTTACTTTCGCCATTCTTAACCATCCACGTCCTAGCAATGCATCGTATGTTGGTTTTTGCATTGCTATTACCACAAAATCTATGATAAAGTCTTGATCAACGATCTTTACTTTCTGGTTCGTCAGTATGCCTTTCATCTCTATACCGTACTGGTCCGCTCCATACAACCAAAAATTTGGAGACCATAAGAATGGCGCTCCAATATCTTTCCATGTCTTTTCTAGCATGACATTCATGCTAGACCCTCCATCGATGATTACTTGCATTAGCTTATGATCCAATAATTCCATATGGATCAAAGCTGGCTTCTTTCCTGCTTCAATCATCAATACTGTAGGATCAATAAACTTGTCCTTTTTAATCGCCAGGACCTCTCTTGGCTCCACTACCATCTTTGTACGTGCAATTTCTCCTACTTTTGTGTATAACATCAATATTGCACCAAGTAAACTGGACATCTTGACCTCAACTGTTGTGTTCAATACTTGTGCTACTAACTGCTTTGCTGATGATTGGTTCCTTGGTATTTCTTCTTCTTTGGTAATCAGGTTTTTGAATGGTTTCTCTTGGAGTAGTCTTTCTTGCTTTGTTTTCTCCATCTCTTCCTCAATCAAATCATGTGTTGCTTGCTACGACTCTTTCTCCTTGGTGGGGTTCGGGTACTGCTCAATTTTCTTTGCCTAAGCCCTTGTCACAGCTAGCACATGTTTCTCCTTTTCCTGCTGGTTTAGAGGTTCACTTATATCAATCAAATTAACATTTTGAGTTCCATTGGAACTCGCTTTCTTTGGGCAATTGATCTCCTTGTGGTTGCCCGAGCCGCACCATCTACATGTGCATTGTATTATTCCCATTTGTTCCTCTTGTTTGCGGTTAGGACAATTCTTTACAAAATGCCCCCATTCATAGCAATTCCGACATTGAATGTTAGTCTCCTGTTTGAGTCATATTGTAATCAACTTGGCCCTCCCTGTCGATTGCTTTGTTGGTATTGTCATCCTCGACGATTATTTCGATATCCATTGCTAGTTGCACCTTGTCCATTCTTTGAGGTGTTTGGCTTTTCTTCTTCCTTTTGATGCCTCACTCTTCTCAAATTGAATGGACATTTTGTGATAGCATGCCCTAGCACTTTGCATATATTACAGTATGCATTCTTTGGATAGGTTACATTTGTGTGCCCTTTCGTCTTATAATCTGAGCACCATATATTTTTCTTCCTTCACCCTGTACTTGATCATTCTCTCAAAATATCTCTTCATTGACTGGATATCTTCATGGAAATCCTCCTTGTCACTATTTGAGTCTTCACTATTTTCATCCCTAAAATTTGGTTTGTTGCTCCTGTTGGTTACGAATCTGCCATGAGGAAAGGATTTGTTGTTAATGCGCCCAGATTCGCCCACCAGATTGAAAGGCCGGGAGGAAGGGATGCCTTCCGTGCCAATCTCCGGAGAAGGCCGGCTCCTATGGGGTTGTGTTAAGATAAGAGTGCAGGGAAAGAGATAAAAAGATGAGAGTGCAGGAAAGAGATAAAAGGGTAGAAGAGATAAGAGTGCAGGAAAGAAATTCCAAATGTGATTGGAGTTGGGTGGGGGGAATAAGCAACACGGCGACGAATCAATCACCACTACTAACGACATTCATCTACAAACATACATCGAAACTGCAGCTATCGGCGATCCCATGTATCCTCTATCTATGCATTCCGGGAATACCTGGCCATCAAATGCTTGGAGTCCGAGTTCGGTACAACAACAAGCAATGACACAAGAAACATGAGGCAGAAATGACAAGGAGAGGCAGCATGCAAGATAAAAGACGATGAAGCGGAGCCAAGTATATGTACGTATTTGAGGCAAACGCACAGCTACAATTGTCCCCTAGCAATATATTCCCCTTCCACCACTTACATTGAAAATGTGGTGGGTATTTATAGCCCAAAACTCCCCCGATTACATTCATGGGCACAAAGTCCCAGACAAGACAATAGCTGACACGAGCGGGCGAGGAGGCTGCTGATGCTGACTTCTGTCGGACCGGACTGTCCTTGCAGCATGGTGTCCTTGAAGGCGGTACAGCTACGTGGCGGCGCGTTGGGACAAGTCTTCGGTCCAACAGGAATGCGGGTAGGTGCGGCAGATGGCACTTCACATCGGCTTTAAATGTTGACAGCTGGCGCCGGTAGTGAAGCCCATGCTCTGTCCTTGCGCGGTCAAGTCTTGGCTCGAATCCCGAAGGTGGATACTTGTCGGATGCTGAAGCGTGACACGTGTCTGCCTTGAAAGGCAGCTTATCCAACTTCGCCAGGAATTCGGGCGCCATCGGGTTGCGCGGGGAGGAAGACGGCGCGGTTGGGAGGCCTTCTTGCCTTGGCGTCTTCGAGTTGACTTCACCGAACTGCGCACCGGTCAAAGGCGCACTCCGACTTCGCTGCGAAGTCGGGTTGCTGCACCGGTGCTTGGCTGTCTCCATCCGCTTGTACGGCTGCGCACTGGAACAGGGGCGCACTCCGACTTCGCTGCGAAGTCGGGTTGCGCCCAACACTTAGCCATTTTCGGATAGGTCATTCCCCTAGTGCGCCCAGGAAGAAGGGCGCACTCCGACTTCGCTGCGAAGTCGGGTTGCGCCCGACACTTAGTCAGGATTTTCTGTTCTGCTTCTGCTGCGCGGTTACCTCTCGCGCTCCAAGCGAGGCGCACTCCGACTTCGCTGCGAAGTCGGGTTGCGCCCCAACACTTAGAAACTTTTCAAGGTACACCTGCTGAAGTTTGTTGGGGGAGGAAAGGGGGAAAGAAGAAGAGGGAATGAAGCTGTGAGGGAGAGGAAGAAAGGGAGAGAAGAAGAAAGGGAAAATGAGGAGAAGGAAAGGAAAAGAGCAGCTTACATGCAGAAACCAAAAACATGGCACCCCTGTGCAAAATGTGGCAACATTCTTGGCGGCTCGCGGGGTGTCGAGCTCGCCTCGGCGCAAAGAACCATGCCTTTATCCTTTGGGTGCAGAGGAACTTCCTTCCCCTGTCTTCTGCTGCTCTGGTCGTTTCCCTTGGGGCAACTGTTCTTCTTCGTTTTCACTTTCACCAGTCGCCTCCTCAGTTTCGCCTTCTGAATCAGAAGGTTCTCCGCTTCTGGCCTCTCGCTTGCTGATGCGTTCGACCACAGTCTTAGCTTGGTCCCAGACTGCGGCTTGGAAAGGAGAGGGGTCGCTGATTTCTCTAAGTATTGCATGGAATGCAGCGACCGCGTGCAGGTCAATGGTGTGAAATCTTTTGCCCAACTCCTCAAGAGAAGAGTTGATTTTGCAGTACTTAGCCACCATTTGAGTGACCTGCGCTTCTTGAACTGGCTCTGTCCAGCTATCGATTTCTGCTGTATCTGCCTCAAAGGACAGCCAGTTCTCTTTTACCTGTTCAAGGGTGAGGAGCTCGTCATCTTTGACATAGCTCGGACACCCATGCTCGGACAAAATACGAAAAGGAGCCAGGAGAATTTGTCTTTCCTGTTCTAAGGCGTCCGGCGCACACTGGCTGCTACGATCCTTTCCGTCCGGGCGAAGTAAGTGTGCAAGGTTACCCTTGCATTTTCCCAATTTGAGGCAAGACAGGACGTAGGGGAGATTCGGAAGCCATCGTGCTCTATCTTCTCAAGTTTCATAGCCAGGTCTAGCAGTTGCCTCGCCTGGTGTTCGGCTTCCTCTACCACAGGCTTGCCCTGGGCAGATATTTCTTCAATTCTGGATAAGAAATCCAGAACTGTCAAGGACTTGACAAGGTTGGGCTTGCAACCTTGTAGCAGACTTGCGCGCATCTCCTTCGCCTTGCTCTTTGAAAAGGCCGCCGCTTGTAATGCTTGCTCTGCTAGCTGCGACTGCGCCTGTTTCAGTGAACCCTGCAGTTGCGAAATCTGCTCCAGCGCTTCTTTCCTCTCTTGTTCGGTTGTCTGTTGAGCGGCGGCCAGCTGGGCCTTGAGGTCTTCAACTTCTTGCTTGTGCTGACCCCAGCTGCTGCTGTAGCCCTCGCCAAGTCTTCTTCGAGCTGCCTGGAAGTATTCTGCGGTGGAAAAGCGCCTCCTGGGTTTCGAGATGCTTGACAAGGAGGTTGTATGTTCTGCGGCGAATACCGCGGATCTCATACTCTTCGTTGATATCATCGAAGTTCTTCTCCTTTGTCTGAAGCTCGTAGTCTGCCTCGGTCATATCACGGAGAGGCTTTTTCACCTTAGGAATCAGCTTTTCTGTTGTAAGCACTCTCCGATTCAGGTCAAACTTTGTGCGTTTGACCGGGGCAGCTATCCCTTCGGCCCTTCTGCGCTTAACTCCTTGAAGAAAGGAGGCAGATCCCCCTGCGGCTCTTACTGCCAGAGGCTGGTCCTCAGTGATGCTCATGAAATCAAGGTCTTCCAGCTCCTGGGCCTGCTGCGGCATCTTTCCCGCGAACAATGAAGTAGGTGGGATACCAGAGGGGGTAGTAACCTTCGAGGGTGACCGGGTCCTAGGAGTGACAGGGGTTTGGCTAGACGGCGCTGGTAGGGTTTCAGTTGGCTGGGGCGAAAGATGTGGAGATGAAGGAGCGGCTTCAGCACTAACCGCGGGTGAAGGCTCTTGGGTTTGTCCCAGGGATTGGAAAGCATTGGGGTCCTGGGCAAACTGATCAAAAGAGTGAAAGTCGCTGGACGGCGGGGTGGCTTGCGATGCGGAGGATGCGGCTACGGCTTGCCCTGATGAAGTGGGAGTCGGGGTTTTTGCAGGGCCGACATGGACTTGGGCAAATGGCACAGAGGACGTACCTGCGGGCTCCGCCTGAGCCGATGCTGAAGGAATGGTTGCAGCCTGGATGTCTGCTACTGGTTCGGGGCTGTCTAAAGAGACAACCTCCGGCGCTGCTGCTTGTGGCTGTTCTGCAGGCGTCTGCTGCACTGGCTCCAGGGGTCGTTTGGTCCTTTCGACCCTTTTCTTTTTCTTTTCTCCTGACGCCGTGGCTGGCTCAGAAGGGAGCGGCAATAGAGGGGCGGGAAGCGCTGATGTGCCCACGGTAAATTTGTACCTGGGTCGCGTTGGTAAAATACCTGCCGCACTTGGCCCACTGGCTGGTGGTGTGAGCGTCTTCTCTGTTGATGGAGGGGCCAGCTCAGGAGTTGACCGCTCTGAACCTTGCGCCACTTCGGGCGCTGCCACGGAAGCAACAGGCTGCATTGGGCCTACTTGACTGCTGGATGGGGTTGGGCCCACTTGACTGCCGGATGGAGTCGCGTTGGAAGTCATCGGGGTTGACGATGACTGGGGGTAGCCCTCCTTTTATACCTTATGTTCGCGCCTCGGGGAACGCAAACGCGAAATTCGAAGGGCTGCCACGTGTCGACGTGTTGATCATATAATGCCGAAAACTCATCATCAACGGCAAGATTCCTCCGGCTTGACTTGTCGTGTTGCGTGCGACACCTCATTTTCCAGCATTCGAGGATTTTGTCCTTATGCCAGTTAAGCGGCGCCACCTTAGCGAGGAATTTCTTGAATCCCGCTGACTCCATTCGGTGGTCCGGGTTCCGTTCAGGATCGTAAGCGACCTCTTCGCAGTAAAATTCATGCCATGGTGGCCATGACTGCATCAAATGAATGCGCCAGTAGA
Source organism: Wollemia nobilis (assembly GCA_028583015.1). Classification (NCBI taxonomy): domain Eukaryota; kingdom Viridiplantae; phylum Streptophyta; class Pinopsida; order Araucariales; family Araucariaceae; genus Wollemia; species Wollemia nobilis. The sequence goes on along the minus strand of JAQPPZ010001004.1, from coordinate 1,420,413 downwards.
GATCTGCACCTGTCAAGTTCCTTCTTTCTTGCATGATCTCCGGTCTTGGACAGATGTGCGTAAACTTTCCCCGGACCCCGATTGGGTCATATTTCCAGCGTTGGGGCAGCATTATCAGGCCCATCTCTAGCAGCTCTTGCTCAAGGTAAACGTGCTGCCCGATTTCGAAGACCTGAATATTGGCCCAGGTCATAGGATATTTGAATATGTGACCTCTCTTCTTCCCCTGGCCAAATTCCTCTTCGACGTAGTCCATTTGCCGCGCCACCTCCATTCCAAACTGATGGTCCGTGCAGAAGTAGGGCAGCAGACATGGTTTCCCCTTGAATCCGTAGATTCGGACGACAATGCCCTGAGTCAGCCGAAAGGTATCACCGAGCTTGTTGTCTGTCAGATGCTTTGTCATAGCCGCTGGTGGGCGAGTCGCGCCACGGCTGAACCGGTCCCATTGCCTGGCCCAGAAAACTAACATTAAACTCGTAGAACGAACCTTTCTGGTACAGGGCCTCAGTCCATTCGTACACCGGGAGGGGCTCTCCTCTTTCGTTCGCTTTCCTCAGATCAGGGACGTTCATCCGGTAATGCATATGGTACAGGCATAGCCATGTGAGGAATGAGCAAAACCGGAAGTCCGTCGACTGCCTTTGCTTGCGGTCTTACCAGGCTCGCGTGAATCGCGTAGGCCAACCAGTCCGCCCAATCGTAGAAGATTGGGCGCTTCCCGCTCTTCTGCGCCGTGGAGTCGTAAAACTCCCCGTGCAGGATGCACTCGGCCATTGCCAGCTGAAACGGCCGCACCACTCTGTCTGAATCGCAGCCAAGGACCCATGCCAGAATGATATAAATATATCTGTTCTCAAATCGGTCTAGCGGTATGGGGCCGGTCGGCCACTGTCCAGGATTTAGCGGAGTCTTCAGTTCTGAGTTAAGGAACTCTCTCATCCGCTTCGTCTGCGAAAATCTGCCGGTCTGCTCTTCGATGCTCACCCTTCTGACAATTGCGTCTGGGCTGTATTGGAGCCCTGGGGCGAACGCCGGCTGGACGCTCTCTCGGAAGAGAGTGAACAACACCCTTCCTTTGTTATCGCAGACTTGCCGCGCAACTGGTTTGTAATATTCAGCAATCGCTTCAACCGGCTCCGGGCACCAGTGAGTCGGAGGGCACAAGAAATAATGAAGATTTGAATTGTATGCAGCTCCGAGGTGGTGAGAAGGCGAAACCTTACCCGCCCACCTTGCGATAGTTAGGCGCAGCTTCGTGATGCTGATGGAAAATGCACCATCTTTATACCCGGACAGACGATTGATTGGTGGCGGCGGAGTCTGGCCAGCTACGTGCCTCTTTGTTCTGGATTTTGTTTTCCTGCCCTTCCGAGGCGCTGTGCTTTCATGTTCGCTGGATTCTGGAGACTTGTCAGCATCGCGCGGACCTCACTTGATTGCGCCTGTACGGGCGCTTTCCCCTTGTCCATTTTCGTTGAAACAATCAGATACCGGGACAAATACTTCAGAGCTTGTCAGGCTTATTCTCTGCAGTCCGGGAGTCAGCTTCGAACTTATAAATTTTCTGGCTGGCGCCAGGGTCTTTTGTAGATGGTGACTGCTCATTAATGGCGCGAGGGAGGAAGTTAAAGCAGTTAAACCTGGGTTGGTGGCGACGTTATGACCTTGGCGGCTGCGCAGGGGCCCGTTTCTTGAAAAACGTTCTTTGTTGGCCCAGGGCGCACCTTACCCTTTAAATGCGTCACCCTTGGATATTGCGCAAGGTTATCTTTTACATGTATTATCCTTGGTTACCGCGCAATCATTTAAAGCCCTCCCTTGGACGTTGTGCCGTTGCTGACGTTGCTGCCACCATTGGGCACACTTTTCAAAGAGCTTTGCAATTAATTAGCCACACCTTGCCATGTGTCGGGCTTTGCAACGGGCCCTTACTTGGCGCCGTCCGTGATGAAACGTTCGTGCTTCGCCCGGAATCCGGGGCGCGGTCCGACTTCGCCCGAAAAAGGGGCGCAAGTCGGACTTCGCCCGTTTTTTGGGCGCAACCTGAACTCGCCCAAAAACGGGCGGGGCGAACCCCAAAAGTGGGCGCAGCGCGGACCTTACACTTGTCTTTTCGCCAGCTTACCATTCGGACTTCGCCCCGTCTTTGCTCAGCCGGAGTGCGGACTTCGCCCGAAAAGGGCGCAGTCCGACTTCGCCCACCAACATGGGCGATCTTGGGTTTCGGACTTAGTGCTTTCAGCCTTCATCGGACTACTCAGGGTGCGCCTGAGAATGAGTGCGCACTCGGACTTCGCCCGAAATTAGGGCGCAATCCGACTTTGCTCGGCATGGGGCGCAGTCCGACACTTGACATTTCCTTGTAGCCTGCTACCCAACTGCGCTCTTTGGAGAGGGCGCAGCCCGACTTCGCTGCGAAGTCGGGTTGGGCAGCCAGACTTAGACATTTTTAGCTCTTTTTAACTGCTTTCTTCCCTTCTTCGCCCCATTTGATGAGCGCTGCCTGACTTCGCTGCGAAGTCAGGCATTTGCCTCGGACTTACTTGGGCTACTTGGAAAACTGAAAAACTTAAAATAATTACATGCTGAAAACTTTTAAAATGCAAAAAGGGAAATCTGTACAAAGAAGGGCCCTTTCGGGCGCCTTCAGTGGTGGTACAATTTGAGGTGGAACCCGTTGACGGGAATGGGGAGAGGATGTCCCTCCATGTCCCGAAGCACATATGCATTGAATTGATTAACCCGGGCAATCTGATAGGGGCCCTCCCAGAGGGCATCAAACTTTCCATGGTTGCCGGGTTTGGCCTTGAACGAGTCCCACTTCAGCACCAGGTCCCCGATTTTGAAAACTCGGGCGGTGGTACCTTTTGCGAACCAGCCTTGGGTGGCTTCGGCGTGTTTTGTGAAGGCCTGGTACGCTTTCTCTCTGTCTTCCTCCAACTGCAGCAGCTGGCAAAGTCTGTCTTCTACCGGATCCCCGCTGCTTCTTTCCTCGTCAAGCATCCAGAGAGCGGGTATCTCAATGTGCGTTGGCAAGACAGCTTCTTTGCCATACACGAGCGCATAAGGGGATGTTTTGATGGACTTCTTGAATGAAATTCTGTCCGCCCATAGCGCCCGGTTCAGGAGTAGGTGCCAAGTCCTCTTGTTTTCTCCTACTGTCCTTCGGATGATCTTCAGTAGATTCTTATTGGTGGACTCGGCGAGACCGTTCCCCTGCGGGTAGTAGTTGGAAGACATCTTGTGATAGATGCCAAATTTGCTGGTGTACTCCGTGAGTACTGCGCCTGCGAACCCCGGACCATTGTCCGTTACTATTGACTCGGGGACCCCGAAACGGGTGATCAAGCTTTCGAGGAACCTGATGACCGTCTCTTGGTCGGCGTTCTTTGTAGGGATCGCCTCTGCCCACCGTGTGAAGTAATCGGTGGCGGTTAAGATAAACTTGTGGCCCGCTGCAGAGTTCGGCGAAATCACCCCGATGAAGTCCGGACCCCATTGCTTGAAACGGAGTCTCGGCTTGGATCGGTTGAAGGGGCGGGGTGCTTTTACTGTTCCTGCCCGACAAATCTCGGCATTGATCACATTTGGTATAGACAGCATGAGCGTTTGTAAACAGAGTGGGGCACTAGTACCCAGCTCTGATTATTTTCAAGGTCGTGGGCCTTGCAGAATGATGACCTCCAGGCATCCCGTAATGAAATTCTCCGAGGACCCTGGAATGGTCTGCTTTTCTGACGCACCGCAACAGGATGCCGTCGATGTTTTTAAAGTAAAGCCCCTCGGGGCGAAGAGTGTACTTCAATGCACCTAGCCGAAACCTCCTTCTTTGTGAGGCATTCATGTGGTCTGGACATCTCCCGGTGCAGAAGTATCTCACCAGTTCATCTGTCCAGTCGCACTCCTCGGGTAAAGAGTTGGCTAGGTTGATGCGTGTTGCTGGGTCCTCCCACTCGCAGGCGGATATCTCGGCTGCCGCACTTCGGGCTAGCTCCTGGCACAAGGCTCGGCCTCGACTAGCTTGGTTGGCCGCACTTCGATGTCGAACTCCTGGATTTTGGCAATCCATCCTGCCCTCTTGTGACCCGGTTCTCCTTGTATGATAAAGCTTCGAACGTCCGGGTGGATCACGAAGACGGTGATCTTGCTCTGGGAGACAAAGTGCACGAACTTACGGAGAGATTTCATGACAGCATGTACCTGCCGCTCTATAAAGTTGTACTTTTCTTCGTGCGGGCTGGATTACTTGGCTCAGGAACACTATGGGGCGCTCCTCGCCATCTTCTCCCTTTTGGGTCAGGACTGCGGCGTAACTCTCCGGTTCTCCCACCGCGTACAGGATGAAATCCTTGGAGTAGTCCGGGTTGATCAACACCGGTGCTTGTGCAATGTGAGCTTTGATCTCCTTGAAGGCTTGCTCTCTCTCTTCAATCCACAAGAAATCTGTGTTCTTCTTCAGCAACTCGGACATAGGCTTGATTACTTGTGCGAAGTCCGGTATGAACTTCCGCACGAAGTTGATTTGGCCAAAGAAGGACTGTAGCCCTTTCTTATCGATTGGGGCGGGCAAGCGGAGAAGAGCCTCTGCTCTGTCAGGATCTATAGCCAGGCCTTTCTCGGAGATGACATGCCCCAACAACTTTCCTTCTTTCACCGCGAAGACAGACTTCTTCGGGTTTATGGAGATGCCGAATTCACGACACCTTTCGAATATTTGCCGCGGGTGGGGAACATGATCTTCTCGCTTGTGAGAGAAAACAGTCATGTCATCCAAGTAGATGACGATCACTTTGTTAAGCAGCTCTCGGAAGGCCAGGTCCATGGCTCTTTGGAATGTGGCGCCAGCGTTGGATAAGCCGAATGGCATGCGTTGATAGGCGAACGTCCCCCATTTGGTGGTGAACGCCGTCTTGTGCTGGTCCTCATCCTTGACCCATATCTGGTTGTAGCCGGAAAAGCCGTCTAGGAGGGAAAATCTCTGGGCTCCAGCAACTATATGGAGGATCTGAGGAAGCGGGTAATGGTCCTTGAGGGAGGCTTGGTTTAGATTTCTGAAATCCACACAGAGACGAATGTCTCCGTTCTTCTTCCTCACGGGAACCAAGTTCGCAACCCAGGATGAATGCTTGATGGGGTAGATGATCTTGGCCTCCAGCATCTTCAAGAGCTCGGCTTTCATCATGGCCTCGATTTTTGGATTGACGGCCCTCTGTTTTTGCCGGAATGGCTTGGCGCCATCTTCTAGCTCAATGGTATGCTGAATTATTTCTCTGTCATACCCCTTCAAGTCTTGGTAGCTCCAGGCTACTATGTCAGGGAACTCTTGACATAATGATCTGATCTGCTCGAGTTCCTCTGTGGTGCAGTCTGTCCCGACCTTGATTGATTTACCAGGTTCCAGCTCTAGGTCGGCATATTGCTTCGGGTCTACTTTGATCCGATGAGATATGGCTCTGTCATTCTGATCAAATAGACTCTCTAAGGTAATCAGTCCTTTCGGGACATGATTATTTTTCAGTTGTATCAACCCCTCATATTGCTCGTCATCAGGGTCTCTACCTTCGATTGAACAGACTTCATTTACCAAAAATGTGACGATCTCCTCGTCACGGCTAAACACTTGCCGGTGGGTGTCCTTATCGAGCACGGAAGGCACGTAAATGGTACGGACCGGCTTCGGCTTACGGACGGTGTCATCGGCCGGAACGTGCACTGGCTCCAACGAGACGCCGGAATGTCAGCATGCTTGTTTTTCTCTCGTGAAATAGCCTTGACATTCAACGAGTCAAAAGACTCCATCAGATCCCAGACCCGATTTCGGTACGCCTTGAGATAGTGCTTTTTGGAGGCGCACTTGTTCGTGATCTGGTGGCACACCAGCTCTGAATCTCCGTAGATCTGGAGATGTTTGATTCCCAACCTCTCCGCCTTTCGCAGTCCCAAGCACAGGGCTTCGTACTCCGCCGCGTTGTTGGTACAGCTCCAAGCCAGCCTGTAGGTGTAATCCTTCTGGATCCCGGTTGGGGAAACCAAAAGAACTCCAGCACCGGCGCCATTTCTGCATCGTGCGCCGTCGAAGAAAAGCTTCCACAGCTTCTCAGGTGTTGGTCCTACTTCTCTCCTTGCTGACTTGTCAACTCTCTCGGGCTGAACAATGGTGTAACAACCTTGCTCTGTTTCAATCACGGCGTTGAAGTCCCGCAAGGAGAATTCATCTTCTACTTGCAGTTGCTCGAGAGCTTGCTCCGTCATGTCCACTGTCACCAGTTCTTCCTCTGCCAGCTGAACCATGCAATCCTCAGGCTCTTCTCCGGGTATCTTCTCTACTAGGTAGGTGGAAGGCTTTTCATTGAAAATCTTCAGCCTCCTTCCTTTGAAGGGCACTTCCATGTGCGAGTAGTCCAGAGAGAGATATCCTCCCAACTTCGCAGTGAACTCCCTGGAGAGACACATGCCGAAGTAGGGTTCCAAGTCGACGACCACAACCTCTTGGATGACCACAATGTCGAGAGCTTTGTGCAGCCGAATGGGGATGTCTTTTATGACACCGATTGTCTTGACGGGGGTGTCGTCTAGTTGCGGCACGCCTTGGCTGCTCCTTGTGTACTCCATCCCGATTTCATCGCGAGACGGCTCTCGGCATTACGGTCGTGGAAGCACCGAGAATCCACCATGCGGTTGTGTACTATATACCCTTGCATCCGTAAAGACGGATAAAAGGGAGGTGGTCTGTTCTTCCCGGTGGTTGAGGCTGTCGGGGGTTGCACCGGGACAGCGGGTTGTATCTGCTTGCCGTTCTTCATGATTTTCAGGGATTCTTGCAGCAGATCAACCTGGCCTGGGAGGTGAAGAGCATCATACATGCTGATTCTCGCGGGAGTTCTCTTCAACTCGTCTACTATACTGTAGCCCGAAGTGCTTGCTCCTTCCGCTTCTTTCGCCGGCTCGTACTTTGTCCGGTACTGTTGAGTGGCCTCAACTCTCTGCCTCTTGGTTAGAGACGGATATCTCAGCCTCTCCTGAGCTTGTTCTTTTGTTTCAGCTGGAGGCTGAGCAGCGGGAGCTTTAGCCGGAAGAGCTTTGGCAATGGGAGGCTTGACTGCGGGAGTCTTCGCCGGAGGAGTTTTATCTTTGGCTGTGTAAGGCCACAGCCTCTTGTACGGTGGTATCTCCTCGGGTTGCGCCTTGTCTCTTCTGGCGTACACCTTTAGGGGTTTGGCTGCAGCTTCGGCAGACTTCTTGTTTTCCTTGGCGGGAGGCGGCATTGGAACTTCGTCTGAAACGGCGAAATTGCTCTCGTCGCCCAGGATCATGTAAAGTTCTTCGTCCTCAATGGCGCTGCCGGCCAAGGTCTGGAGGTAGTGCTGGTGAAGCGTACAATCATCTTCATCATGCGGGTCGTTGCACGTGGTGCACCAGTTGACCTGGTCGGAAGTACCAGGTTCATCCTCGATGGCAGCATTCCTCGGAGGGGGCCGCCGTTGCAAATGTTGCTCGGGGGGCCGATCCTTTGTCAATGCCGGGGGCGGATATGGCCTCCTTGGAGCTAGGTCCATCTGGGCCTGCTTCTTTTTCAGAACGGTCATGTCGTTAGACATGGTATGATAGCCAGAGGCCAGAGCCCGTACCTCCTGTAGGATTTGATTCTGAATATCGTGGCCAGGAGGTGGCGGCAATTGAGCTGGGGGAGGCAATGCAGCCAATGGAGGAGTGGAATATTGTGCATGCTGGGGAGGAGCAGGAAGTGCTGGAAAACGTGGAGGACGAGGAGGCGGATAATGAATTTGAGGCGGGCCGTAAGGGTTCACGGCCGGCGCCGGGTTCCATTGCTGCTGGGGTTGCTGTCCTGAAGTGGACGGCTCCGAACCAGAAGCTGATGGATACTGCGATCGGGGAAAATCAGGGTAGATGGGCGGTTGCACTCTGTGTGGAAGTCTGCCGATGGAGATGATGTCCATTTCAGCTTGCTGGGCAGCTTCGTACAGAGCGGGGAATGTGTTGATTCTGGCAACCTTCAGCAACAGGCAAATGTCTGAGTTGAAAGATCTCAGGTAGTAGTAGGCGGCCTGTCCTGCTGACGGTCGGAGTTCACGAGGGACTCGTTTCCAAGACCTCGCAAACCTGATGTTGAAGTCTGACACCTCCTCTTGGGGGTGTCTCTGAATACTTTGGAACTGATGCAGCAAAGAAGAGGGATCAGCAGACTCGTTGCATCCTTTCACGAGCCTTGCCGGCTAGCTGTCGCCACCACTGTGATGGATCCCTCCGGCGGCGATCTCCACCGGTAGAGAAGCTTTCCCCTTAGGGAAAGGGCCGGCGAGACGGGTCTTCACACTTTCGTCGGTGATGGAGTGTAGCGCGGCCAGGGCAAGAATGTCCTGGATGTGTTCATACGCCGTCTTGCCGTAGCCGTCGTATGTAGGGATAGACTTTAAGGCAGCAGGGGGCACAGCTTGCTGTCCGACCAGGGCCAAGGGCCCCGTAGAATCCACCGCCGGGAAGAGGTCGTCTTCATCCAGATGGTCAGCCATTTCCGCTTCTGATCCGGTAGTGTATTCGGTATCGGAACTATCCGAAGAGGTAGATTCTTCTTCGGCCTCAACTTGTTCAATCTCGGCTTCGGCTTCTTGGATTTCAGCCTCGGCCTCTTCTTGGATTTCTTCTTCGCGAGCTTGGTAATCAGCCCGCCTGACGCGCTCGCCTGGAGCGTCAAGGTCAAGTTCGTAAAAGTCGGGCTGGTTCTCCGGATTCCTTGCTCGCCACCTTCTTGTTTGCATGAAGGCGTTAGGACCGGTCTTCACGGACTCGAGAGAGTATTCGGGTTCGTTGCGAGTCGCCGTGTGCTATGATTTTGAACAGCAATGAAGTGAGCACTAGTACTTCGATTCTGTTTGGGGGCGGGAAACTACCATGTCCCACCGGTTAAGACCAAGCAACTGCTGGTGCCAGGTGGAGACGGGTTAGAAATTCACTCTTGAAATATGGGACCTTGGTCCCACCGGGCGTGCCAGAGAAACTGTTGGTTACGAATCTGCCATGAGGAAAGGATTTGTTGTTAATGCGCCCAGATTCGCCCACCAGATTGAAAGGCCGGGAGGAAGGGATGCCTTCCGTGCCAATCTCCGGAGAAGGCCGGCTCCTATGGGGTTGTGATAAGATAAGAGTGCGGGAAAGAGATAAATAAGAGAGAGTGCGGGAAAGAGATAAAGGGTAAGAGATAAGAGTGCAGAAAGAAATTCCAAATGTGATTGGAGTTGGGTGGGGGGAATAAGCAGCACGGCGACGAATCAATCACCACTACTAACAACATTCATCTACAAACATACATCGAAACTGCAGCTATCAGCGATCCCATGTATCCTCTATCTATGCATTCCAGGAATACCTGGCCATCAAATGCTTGGAGTCCGAGTTCGGTACAACAACAAGCAATGACACAAGAAACATGAGGCAGAAATGACAAGGAGAGGCAGCATGCAAGATAAAAGACAGTAAGCAGAGCCAAGTATATGTATGTATTTGAGGCAAACGCACAGCTACAATTGTCCCCTAGCAATATATTCCCCTTCCACCACTTACATTGAAAATGTGGTGGGTATTTATAGCCCAAAACTTCCCCCGATTACATTCATGGGCACAAAGTCCCAGACAAGACAACAGCTGACACGAGCGGCTGAGGAGCTGCTGATGCTGACTTCTGTCGGGCCGGACTGTCCTTGCAGCATGGTGTCCCTGAAGGCGGTACAGCTACGTGGCAGCGCGTTGGGACAAGTCTTCGATCAACAGGAATGCGGGTAGGTGCGGCAGATGGCACTTCACATCGGCTTTAAATGCTGACAACTGGCGCCGGTGGTGAAGCCCATGCTCTGTCCTTGCGCGGTCAAATCTTGGCTCGAATCCCGAAGGTGGATACTTGTCGGATGCTGAAGCGTGACACGTGTCTGCCTTGAAAGGCAGTTTATCCAACTTCGCCAGGAATTCGGGCGCCATCGGGTTGCGCAGGAGGAAGACAGCGCAGTTGGGAGGCCTCCTTGCCTTGGCATTTTCCGAGTTGACTTCACCGAACTGCGCACCGGTCAAAGGGCGCACTCCGACTTCGCTGCGAAGTCGGGTTGCGCACCGGTGCTTGGCTGTCTCCATCCGCTGTACAGACTGCGCACTGGAACAGGGGCGCACTCCGACTTCGCTGCGAAGTCGGGTTGCGCCCCAGCACTTAGCCATTTTCCTGATAGGTCATTCCCCTAGTGCGCCCAGGAAGAAGGGCGCACTCCGACTTCGCTGCGAAGTCGGGTTGCGCCCCTGACACTTAGTCAGATTTTCAATCGTTTCCTGTCCTGTTGCGCACGGGTTACCTACTGCGCTCCAACTGAGGGGCGCACTCCGACTTCGCTGCGAAGTCGGGTTGCGCCCCAACACTTAGAAACTTTTCAAGGTACACCTGCTGAAGTTTGCTGGGGGAGGAAAGGGGGAAAGAAGAAGAGGGAATGAAGCTGTGAGGGAGAGGAAGAAAGGGAGAGAAGAAGAAAGGGAAAATGAGGAGAAGGAAAGGAAAAGAGCAGCTTACATGCAGAAACCAAAAACATGGCACCCCTGTGCAAAATGTGGCAACAGCTCCCTCCCCCCTCCTCTCTCTCCGTTCTTCTTGGCATGCACTCCTCTGTTGGATTGAAGCCCTCCCCACCTTTGCTCTCCCTTTTCTTTTCTTTTCCCTTTCTCTTTGGCCCGTTTTTCGGGTTTCATCTTGTATTTATCTTAGTTCTTTTCTTTGTTGGGCTTTTTAGCCTGCTAGTTGGCAGTCATCATTGTCCTTCTTATAGTCTCTTGGGTCTTATTTTGGCCCACCGCGGACATTAATAATATTTCATTTCATTTCTGATATTGGTTGCTGTTTGCTTTGCTACGCTTTCAAAGTTCCTTATCGTCTCATGGGCTTCATCGTATGTTGAGCATGGGATGATTTTCATTTTCTTCTTATATCTAAGTGATAACCCATCGATGAACCGCATTTTTACCATGCCATCTGTCGGCTGCAACTCCATCTTGTTTGTGAGTTGCTTCAGTCGACAATTGTAGGATTTGATATCTTCGTCTTTCTTTTGCTTCATGGAGAATATTTTTGTTATGATCTTTGTATGATCTCGTAGTGGCTTGAACTCCTTAAACTCATCCACTAAATTCTCCCATGTGGTGAAGGGTTGATTAGCTTCTTTCTTTAAATGCCAGTCTATTGCAATCCCTCGCAATGTCACTGGGAATAATTGTAACCATGCTTCTGGGTCTCTTACCCCATCTGCTTTCCAAATTGTCGTGCACGTTCCTATGTGTCATGTCGGGTCTTCCTTTCCTTCTTCTGTGAAAGGTGGACACTTTTGCTTTCCTAACTGATTCACAATATTTGCCATTGGTGAATGGTTCTCCCTTGATTCACTACCACTTGTTGATGGCTTGTATGGCAAGTGGGCCCAATGCACTTCCGTTCTAGGCAGTTCTTCTCTTGGTGCCTCTGCTCTTGGCACTATGCATAGTGCTTCTTGTCCTTCTATGTTGCTTCCAAATAGACTTCATCCTAACTCAGGTGCACCTTCACTTTGCGACCCTCTTTGTGAATATACAAGTGGTGGATTTGTCCTTGGCCAAACACTTTCATGTGGTTTCCTTGGTCCTTGACTCCCATCCTCTGCACTTCTTGACAACTCTTTCCCGCTTGCTAAGGCGTGATCATCCAATTTCTATCTCCTTGTGCTTGCTCCACATTGGCGTCTTGGTTTAAGTGAACATTTTCTTCGGTATTTGATGCAGTTCTCCTTGCACCTCGTCTTCTATTGTTAGCAACAATGTCTGCCACCTTTCGCTTTCTCCATTTTTACTATCCTCCTCCTGAGGATTCCAAACTCGTTTAACATCAGATTGTGCAAGTTCTATACTTAACTGCAGTCCTTGGTTGGCAATTCTTGCACTTATCCTTACAGATTGCTCTGAGACTCTGAGACTCTTCCTTGGTTTTGCCTCCTTCCGTGCAACCACGAATCTGTCATTCACCTCCTTATTGTTCATGCGTGCTAAGCCTAAACACTTCAATGGCAATGTCAATTAACCGGCTGACCCACACTTCGATTAGGCAACAATGCCAAATGTGGCACAATGGGGAGGTTTCCAAGGATGAGGTAATGACAGAATTTAAAGGCCAACACATCTACAAATAGAGATATGGATAGTCATCACTCCATACGACAACAATCTTAAGACGACATAGTCTCAAGACGACAAGCTTGGGAAGGTAACCCAGTCAACGTGACAATTCTCCTTCAGACAACATCAACTGGACCACATCCTCTAGACAACATGCTCTAGATGACACTTTCTAGACAACATCTTCCATACGACGTGCTCTAGATGATTTCAGCAATCAGCGTGACCACATGACTCCAGACGACGATTCCACTTCTAAGACATCAACCTTCCATGACCGTCGACATCATCTGACAGTGTGTGTAATTACCAATTGCAACCTTGGCTATTTTATGTTAGGGTACCTAGGAATAGGTATATGTGGAGCTAATATTATATTGTATAAGGGTTGGCATGGGCCACACATAACCCAAGGTTGATTATATTATAATACGTACCTATATTATATTGTATAAGGGTTGGCATGGGCCACAAATAACCCAAGGTTGATTATATTGTATTATAATATAATTTTACATTAGTAGTTGGCTCCCCAAAGTAGAAGTAGAAGATGGGTATATGAAGAAGGGATATTTGTTATTGTAATCATCATGGAGATCGATCATATGCAATCGTCTTTGCCCACGAAGTGGCTTATGGGACTTTGCCCTCTCTAAATGGCGTTATCATCTTGAGAGATCTTGTGGAGTTATTCCTTCCTTAAGGAGTATTATTGGTGTTGCCTTACGTTAAGGGTATTATCTATCTCTGTCTCATTGTGTGAATTTTTAGTATGGATAATTATTTTAGATGAATGATTTGATATTTTCTGCACATTGGTGAATGATTTATGTTAATGAAAATAAAGTTTCATAACAAGTGATATCAACAACGATTCTAGCAAAGTGGGATTGTGTTTTTACGAATTGCAGAATTAGGGCAATTTTTTTCCCAGAAAAACGTCTCATCTTTTAGGAGCCATATCTCTACGAATGTTTGTCCAATTTAGGCAATTCTTGGACCATTTTATGCATAATTTGAAGAGTTTTAAAATGAGTGGTCATATGAAGGAATCCGAGCAGTATTGAGGGAGATGCAACCCTATGAAGTCAGCCGTCTAAAACAAGGGCAGTGACGAATTTTCAGATCGCAATCTTTTTGAAAAATGAAATTTGTCAGCTAGGGGTAAGCAAATCAGTTACAGTTTATTTTGTTTTAAAGAAAATTGCAAATTTGATTAGTTATGTGGAAGTTTAGCTTTAAATTAGTAAGGATATATATATTTTTATGAAATCTAGTTCATAAAACCCTAGTTTTCTTTATCTTTATCTTGGAGTGTGAACTTATGAAGCTGCAATTTTTTTCGGAGAGGATGATATTGATGCTAGAGAATGGTGAAAAAAGTTTAGGTCTTTATATATTAATAGTCCTTTTTGGCAATTCTTCCTTAGCAAAAGATTTGAAGGGAAAGCTTTTTCTTGGTGGGTAAATTTTGATAATGAAAGGAATGGTGTATATACTTGGGATGAAATGGAGCATGCATTCTTGAGTTAGTGGGACCCATATAAAAAGATAGCTAGTTTGAAGGTCACCATCAAGGGATATGAAGAAGAAATAAACATGCTTCAGAAAGAACAAAAGGAATTAAAAAGAGAGCTAGAAAATTTTGAAGTGGTAGAAGGTAAAAAAGATGTCAGTGTGTAGACAGAGGAAACTATACCGTTGGTATAAATTAAAAGTGGACAAAGGGATTTGTTTGAATCTAAAAAATCTATTTTGCAGGTTTATGGTTGCATTCAGAGAGAAAAGGTTATTATTTCCATTAACCCTAGCAACAAATATAATTTCATTAATATTGCTTTGGCTAAAAGGTTGTAAGTTCAAAAAACAAAAATTAAGGGCATACAACTTGAGGGTGAGAATGTTCATATTTTTGAAGATTTGAAGATCACCATGGATAAATATGTTTTACATTCAAATTTTCATGCTATTGAGATGGATGATGTGGATATTATTCTAGGTTATCCTTGGTTGGATTTATTGGGTATTGTTAACATTAATGTGCAAAAGAAGTTTATGAAGTTATGGTATAGGAAAAAGAAGATAACATTGCAGGACATGTCTCAGCTTATGAAGCAAGGATCTAAGGAGAAACAAGAGGTAGTTATGGTAAGGGAACAAGAAGTGGTTGCAAAGAAACAAATAGAAGAACGTGAAACAAAATCCAAGAAAGAGGTAGCAGCAGCAAAGTCCATGGAAGAAGCAATAGCAACAAGTTTTGTGGAAATAGCAGTAGCAAAGTTCAAGGAAGCTTTGATAGAAGAGAAAGTTCAAGGAAGCTTTGATAGAAGAGCACAAGGACATGCCAAACAAAGTGAACATTTAGAAGAATTTAAAACAATGGAGCCAAATTTTGAGGAGTCAAAGAAGGTGGAACATCAAGTTAACATTGCAACATATCACCATCCACACCACTAGGAGCGACAACAATCTTGGAGGCATGGCTTAGGGCAATGATATTATGGTTCTACATGGAATCAGAAGGGTACCAAGTATGGCAGTGTTTGGCAGAGAAAGCATAGTAATCTTGGTTTTCAGAGCGGTGCAACAACATCAAGGAATAATGGACCCATCATTCGAATTATCATAATAAAGCAACAAAAGCGTGGAGCCAATGAAGCGTTTTTGGATACTCAAGTGGCAAAATGACATACCAACATCAACGAAGACCACCACCAATCAAAGTTTCACTAGGATGGATGGATGATTGTGATTGGTACTAGTTGCTAACATTGCTCAGTAAAATATATTATCTTGTTTCTTCATATGTTTCGAGGATGAAACATTTCTGAGGGTGGAATGTTAGGGTACCTAGGAATAGGTATATGAGGAGATGATATAATATTTTTTAAGGGTTGGCATGGGCCACACATAACCCAAGGTTGATTATATTATAATATAATATTATATTAGTAGTTGGCTCCCCAAAGTAGAATTAGATGATGGGTATATAAAGAAGGGATATTTGTCATTGTAATCATCATGGAGATCAATCATATGCAACCGTCATTGCCCACAAAGTGGCTTATGGGACTTTGCCCTCTTGAATTGCGCTCTTATCTTGAGAGATATTGTAGAGTTATTACTTAAGGAGTATAATTGGTGTTGCCCTACCTTAAGGGTATTATCTATCTCTCTCTCATTGTGTGGATTGTTATTGTGGATAATTATTTGTGGATGAATGATTTGATATTTTTTGCATATTGGTGAATGATTTTTGTTAATGAGAATCAAGTTTCATTACATCTGACTGGGCCCTGTTGGTTACGAATCTGCCACTAGGATAGGTTTTAATGCAATGCGCCCTAGATTCGCCCAACATATTGAAAGGCCGGAAGGAAGGAATGCCTTCCGTGCCAATCTCCGGAGAAGGCCGGCTTCCTATATGTTTTCTCAAGTGGTTTTAAGCTCAAAGTGCAGGAAAGAAATTAGAAATGCAGAAAGAAATGTAAATGTGATTTGTGTTGGGTGGGGAGGATAAGCAGCACAACAACTATCAATCACCACTACTAACAACAACTAAATACAAAATACATTACAAAAACTACCAATGTCATTCATTCTATGTATCCTCTAACTATGCATTCCAGGAATACTTAATTATCAAATACCGATATCCAGATAGCAGAATAACAGTAAGCAATAACATAAGCAACATGAGGCAGAAATGCTAAATAAAGGCAGCATAAAGAACAAGAACAGTCAATAGAGCCAAGTGTATCTTGTATTCAGAAGCAAACGTACAACTACAATGGTTCCCTAGCAGTATATCCCCCTTCCACCCTTTACAATGATATGACGTAGTTATTTATAGCGCAATTTCCCCCCGATTACAACTCTGGGCACAGGATCCCAGACCTGACAATAGCTGACAAAGCTGACAAAAGCGGCAAAAGAGCTGCTGATGTTGACCTCTGCAAATAGGGACTCGTACTTGCAAGCAAGGTCCACCCGAAAACTTAGCGACTACGTGGCAGTGCCGTAGATGAAACTTTGAGTCAGCTTGAATGCGGGTAGCTGTGGTAGATAAAACTTTGAGTCAGCTTAAATGAGGGTAGTTGCGGTATAACAATTTGGCTCACGCCTGTCCTTTCCCTATCACATCTCCGGCTTCAATCTCGAGGCTGGACACTTGTCCAAATATGATAAGGGACGAATCTGCTTTGAAAGGCAGTCTCTCTTTCATGTCCGATTTCGCCCGGAATTGGAGTGCAATTAAACAGTGCAAGGGGAAATCAACGCAGTTGGGGAGGCCTCCGTGCCTTAGACAGTTTTTGGGCTGCTTGCAACATCCTGCCCAAGTGCGCACGAGTAAGAGGGCGCAGCCCGACTTCGCTGCGAAGTCGGGTTGCGCACTCCACACTTAGCTAGTTTTGCTTACTGCTCCGACTGCGCTCAAAAATGAGAGCGCACCCCGACTTCGCAGCGAAGTCGGGTTGCGCTCTGGCACTTAGCCAATTTTCGGGATCCGCTGCTTCCCAAGTGCGCACAGAAATAAGAGCGCACCCCGACTTCGTAGCGAAGTCGAGTTGCGTTCTTGCACTTAGCCAAATTTCGGTTGACTTCCGCACTTCGCATCCCCGAGTGCGCTCAAACTTAAGGGCGCAGCCCGACTTCGCTGCGAAGTCGGGTTGTGCTCTTAGACTTAGAAATTTTAGGGACCTTGGGAAATTGACCGAAGAAAGTACAAGAGGAAAAAAAAGGGGAAATGACGGGAATGAAACTGACAGAAGGGGAGAAAGGGGGTAGTGGAGAAAGGGAAAGGAGGAGGAGGGAAGGGAGAGCAGCATACTTACAATAAAAATGAAAACATGGTACCCCGTGCAAAATGTGGCAACAGGCCCTTTAACTTGCATCCAATCACTTGCAATACAAGCCTAGTAATCTAATAATCAATCAGACATTAGTAACAAACATCCACAACAAGAATGGAGAATGTGTCTTTGCATTGATTGATTTGCCAAAATGGCGTTCAGATTACAACATCAGACTTGTGCTATGCACTCCAACCCAAGTATTGCACACAACTAAGAGATCTATCTCTTGATCGATTGATCTGCTATGCATGGATTTCTTACAAATGAAAGGGGGGTCTATTTATAATGCAGGCTTGGCCGTTGGTAGCAACGGTTTCCAGGACACCTTGCATTAATTTTTTTCCCCTTCTACCTACATACTTTGATCATAACGCCAACTTTACAAAATATCATTTATTTGGCGCTTAACCATGACGACTATGACATTTGCATTGCATTACATTTCATTGGTATTTTATTTCATTTCATTACAATGCATTTCATTACATTTCATTTCATTCCCTACTAGACTAACTTAGTGCTATTACTTGGACATTTCTGCAAACACTTTCCTTCTGCTTCTGTTTAGAACTGGTGCCTACACTCCTCACATACCAAAGAGTTGTAGATAGGCGCAACTTACTAGTTTCTTGTCCTCTTCTATTGGCTTCACAACCATGGATGCTAGAAGAGTCTTTAGGGATCTGTAATATCCTAATTCTGAAAAATTACCAAACCCTAGCAATATTGCAATATTTCTCCCAAATAAAATAACATCTATTTAAAATATAAATTCTGATCTATAATTTAGAATTACAAAATTACTCAAGACTTTGCCAGAAAACACCAACAACACAATTTTGCATTAAATCTGAGATGCAAAGACAATTACATAAACAATTCTGAGAGTAATCACATGAAACAACTCACAAAACACCAAATCAGATTGCTACTGCTGAAGAAAATGCCCCAGATGGGACGTTGGGGTCTAGAATCACCACAATGATGAATTTAACATCTAAACTCTGCTGATCTGCTACCAGAAAGGGAACGTTGGAGTCTAGGAGTGCAAGATTGCTGATTCTGATCTCCAAATTCTGAAGAACTCCCCTTAGAATGAGGACGTCAGCCTCATAAAGTCTGCCAATGGGTCCTCAAACCTGACGTCAACCTTATTTCTTCCTCTAAACACTGAAACCACCTCTCAAAGATGCAACGTCCACCCTGTAATGCTGAAATCAGATTCTAGGAGTGGGACGTGGATCTTGATATGCTGCCAATACTGCCAATGATGCTCAAAACAGGGACGTCTGCCTCCCTAGGGCAAGATATGCTCACAATGCTGCCAAATTGCTAATGAGACTTAAGGGGTTTCGTCCTTAGTCTCTGATCCAAGAGGGTTTCCGTCCTCAGGGATTAGCTCCTGTAGGTTTTCGTCCACAAGAGTTGTTCTCTCGTAGGGTTTCGTCCTCAAGAGAAAATGGTATTAGCTTTTCAGCCAAATACACAAAGTGGAAGAGAAATAATTAATCCAACACATCTCAAATGAGCCCCCTACTCCTCCTTATATAGATATTCTTCTAATTTGCCGTTGAGGTGGCACTTTTATTATTTTATTATTTTAATAATAAAGTCACATTACCCTTATATCTCTCCTTTATTATTTTAGTATTTTCTTTTATTCTTTTATTAATCTAACTCCACACAAAACACTTCTACACCATACCTAGGCCAAAACACCCATCAAACTCAAATCTCCACACCACACTTATGTACAAAGCACATTACGAAAAATAGGGACATTACAATACATCCCCTCCCAAGATTGCTTGTCCTCAAGCAATCGAATATATATGTAAATCAAAGCCATAATCAACACTGATTCCGGGATCCCAAACTAATCTCATCAAAGATTTACTATGATGACATAGTGCCAACCAAATAGTGAATGTTGTGAACCAAAATTGTTTTCTGTTTTGCTTATCCAACCTCATGTATGCTGCAATCCCTGTAGTCCATATCACTTTTGATTTAACATGGTTATCAATCACATCAAACTCTGTTTTTAATTCAGTCCCCTTAATTGCAACAGTAGGAACAGCTATCAACGTAGGAGTATACTCATCCCATACATCATAAAATTCTGTAGCCAACACACTGTTCGCTGCTGCCACTGAATTACCCTTACCATAAGTGTCAAAAGGTGAAGAATATGGCTGTCCAAATATTGAATATCCATTAGCCAACAAATCAGTCCTTAAAACTGTGAAAACAGTCTTATTTATGTCCATATTGAGATATCTAGGAACAACAGTAAGTACATTTCCATATGCAGCCCTTAAATCTTGCTTTGGAGCTCCCAATATGTTTTCAACACGCACAATATCACTTCCCAACTGTTTGTTACTGTTCACACTATGTAAACAGTCCATAATACCTGTGTTATGTTGCTCATATTGTTGGAGTAACAGCTCTTTTGATTCCTTTTCATACCGCTGCCCCAATTCAAAACTGTTCATGCTTTCCCCCTTGAAGTCCCCTTCATAACAGACTTGCTTACTTTCCTCCAAAGGAATTAAACTTTGGAAATTAGAATTACAATTTTCTGATTCATGTGATGATAGAACTTCATCTTCTTCCCTATTAATGTTGTGACAAGTAGATGAACTGGTTTTAGTCAAATGGAAATTTGTTTCATACCTGTTTCTAACCATTTCTTGTCTATCCTTACTGGTATCATTTTCATTGTCCACATGAATGGTAGCGCTAGATGAAGTTGATACATTGTCACCATATAAGTCAGAATTTACCTCATTTGTTTCAACTTCTCCTCCAAAGCTCATCTCATTTTTGCATACCTCTTGAGATAAAGCACTTTTTCCTAAATCTGAAATTGATGAAATGGTTTCGCCATATGTAACATCATCATCCCTTTGCAAAACAACGTCCTCTTTACCTGTTGCATCTTCAACACAAAGCTTATGAACCAAATCAATGCTATGCATTACTGAGTCCTCCACACTAGTGACCCCCATGGCACCCATCACACACAAATCCTTATGTAGTGGAGCAACATTTTCTGTTTTATCTTTTTTATTTGATTGCACATTTTTTTTACAAGTGTTTGCAAATGATTCAACTGCATGTGGCAAAGACAAAACATCATAATGTCTACTTCCATCATACAAAACTCTAACAATATTTTTCTGTTCATACTCTTGCCCATATTTTGCAATGGCTGAAAGTTTATCACATTTTTCATCATATAAGTAAACTGTTATGGGCATTTGAATGACATGTGTGGCCATAAGTATTTCAGGTTCTCCACCCCATACATATGGCTGTCTAATATTCTGAACATACACATCAAAATCACTTTCTATAAACCATTCCGTTTCTGCTCTTCTTTTTAAGAATTCATTTGCAACCTTTTCTCTCAAATCATTAGCTAGATTTATCAAAGTGCTATCATTTGGAAATGGTTCACTCTTTTGCAAACAAATTCCGAAAACAATGGCCCTAAACAAACAATTTCCATCACCTACCATTTCTGTAACCATGATATCATCATAATCTTCAAATTTCATACCTTCTTTATTATTCCCACATACATGTTCAAGACTCCAAGGCTCTTGACATGTGAAACAGCGTTGCTCTTTTCTCAACTGATTTTTGCTCTTGCTGGAGGATTTAGAAGTCTCCCCAACACTTGATCTAGGTGGAGACCTTCTAGATTCCGAAGGAGGTGTAGGATGGAGTGTATGCTCAATCAACAATGCTCTTTTAATCGCTTCTTGAAGTGATGATAGTGTAAATGTTCTTACCAACCTTTTCAACGGTTCCCTCAACCCATCTACAAAGAGAAATGTCACCCTCATGGGTGAAACATCTTGCACTTTTACTGCAATTTCCTCATATTCTTTGATGTATGCTGACAAAGAACCTGTATGCTTGAGTGAAGCCAGCTTTCTTAAACACTCCTCTTTATCTCTCTTTTCCATTTCTCTATGAGAAGATTCACTTTTGATGAACTGGAGGTTGAAAATGACCTGCTAATTGATTCTGCTAATGACTGCAAACGCTGCAAAATTACTACCAATCACTGCAGAAACTTTTGGCCACACTGCCCTACAATTGCAAAAGCAGTCCCAACACTGTTGCACAAATTCTGTTGCTAAATACAGTCACTGCAAACTAATAATCCCCACTGCTCACACCGCTAACACTGTTGATTTTCCACACACCGCTTCACTGCAAACAAACACTGTTAACTGCAACACTATAAACCCAGCTGAACACTGCTAACTAACTCTGTCCACTGTTATAAACATTGTCCAGGTTTGTTAAACAGTTTCAATCGCTGCAAAAAGGGACTGACACAACAATATACATTACAAACACTGATAAATCCAGCCAAACGCTGCAAATTCTGTTCTGGTTGCAAACAGGTGTATCAGCTCTTAAGCGAAAAAACAAAAAAAAAAAAAAAAAAAAAACGGGGGGGGGGGGGGACCGGGGCCCCCGCCCCCCCCCGCCGGCCGGGGGGGGGGGGGGGGCCGCCCCCGACGGCCAGAAAAAATATAGGGGCCCGGAGAAATATCGAAAAATTTTTCCTAAAACCCCAAATGGCGGACGGGGAATAACCTGAATCAACAATACCCATAACTCTTAAAGCCCAAATCAACCAAATGGGTATTCAAATCACCAATACCCAGAAACTGGAAACCCTAGATTTGAAAACGGCAACCAAACCCTAACTTCCAAGTCTCTGAAAAATACTAAATCAATCCACAGGCTGGCAAGATCAAGGCTCTGATACCACTGTAATGACCTAATTCTAAAAAATTACCAAACCCTAGCAATATTGCAATATTTCTCCCAAATAAAATAACATCTATTTAAAATATAAATTCTGATCTATAATTTAGAATTACAAAATTACTCAAGACTTTGCCAGAAAACACCAACAACACGATTTTGCATTAAATCTGAGATGCAAAGACAATTTCATAAACAATTCCGAGAGTAATCACATGAAAGAACTGACAACACACCAAATCAGATTGCTACTGCTGAAGAAAATGCCCCGAGATGGGACGTTGGGGTCTAGAATCACCACAATGATGAATTTAACATCTAAACTCTGCTGATCTGCTACCAAAAAGGGAACGTTGGAGTCTAGGAGTGCAAGATTGCTGATTCTGATCTCCAAATTCTGAAGAACTCCCCTTAGAATGAGGACGTCAGCCTCATAAAGTCTGCCAATGGGTCCTCAAACCTGACGTCAACCTTATTTCTTCCTCTAAACACTGAAACCGCCTCTCAAAGATGCAACGTCCACCCTGTAATGCTGAAATCAGATTCTAGGAGTGGGACGTGGATCTTGATATGCTGCCAATACTGCCAATGATGCTCAAAACAGGGACGTCTGCCTCCCTAGGGCAAGATATGCTCACAATGCTGCCAAATTGCTAATGAGACTTAAGGGGTTTCGTCCTTAGTCTCTGATCCAAGAGGGTTTCCGTCCTCAGGGATTAGCTCCTGTAGGTTTTCGTCCACAAGAGTTGTTCTCTCGTAGGGTTTCGTCCTCAAGAGAAAATGGTATTAGCTTTTCAGCCAAATACACAAAGTGGAAGAGAAATAATTAATCCAACACATCTCAAATGAGCCCCCTACTCCTCCTTATATAGATATTCTTCTAATTTGCCGTTGAGGTGGCACTTTTATTATTTTATTATTTTAATAATAAAGTCACATTACCCTTATATCTCTCCTTTATTATTTTAGTATTTTCTTTTATTCTTTTATTAATCTAACTCCACACAAAACACTTCTACACCATACCTAGGCCAAAACACCCATCAAACTCAAATCTCCACACCACACTTATGTACAAAGCACATTACGAAAAATAGGGACATTACAGGATCGAACTCCATATCCTCCCAAGATTATTTTACCAAGCCCTCTTAGTCATGGCCATTCTCCTGGAAGCATCATTAGATCTTGTGTTGGCCCTTTGTGGATGGTTGGTGACGACAAATGGAGCTTGGCGCTTGGATAAAATGGAGCTCTTGTCTCTTTGTTGTACTGCAACTTTCAGATCTCTCTTAATCATTTCTTTTAGCATGTTTTGGTTTATCCATTTTGGGTAACCCTCGAGGCTGTAATTTTATGCCATACAATTTTTCCACTTTAGAGTAGTTTACACTAGATTCTTTACTCTAGTTTAGATTATTTTCATAGTACTTTGTGGTTACTATAATGCATTGTAATTTGTAACAGTTCTTTTCAATAAGTCCCATTGGCCTACTTTGTGGACATTAATACAATTATCTTATCTTATTTATCTATTTATACATATAAAAGTTTGTAATGGTAGTCTCACAACATGTTATGCATGTATCCATGTTTGGTCAAGTTGTTTCTATCTAACCATGTCTTGTTTTTTTTGGTAGGGAAGCCTTGGAAAAGCTGTGGTGGTTGGAGCTGGGCCAGCAGGTTGTTTAATGACACTCTATTTACTTCGCAGGGGATTTCATGTTCATGTTTTTGAACGTCGATCAATGGTAATTGGCGAGTCCCTATGAATTTATTTATTTATTTTAACTTTTTATATTACATCAGAGATTAGGAAATGTTACTAGGATTGGAGACTTGATAGTTTCGTATATAATTACAAATCTGTACTCTAATACGTTGGATACAATGCAATGCAGATGGATGAAGCTAAACTCAAAGGTGACCCACGTTCCTATCCTATTTTGTTGACAAGAAGAGGCATTGGGGCTATTGAAGCTGTTGGCTTGGAAGTACCATCTTCGCTTTTGAAAAATCAAGTAGGCAATTGTGCCCACCTACTAAGTGGGAAGAAGGTAAGATGGTCTAAAGAAATTTGTAATATAAAAGTTAGCTCACTAACGTTTCTACTGTTTTATGTTTATTAATGACTCATGGGAAAAAGGACAAAATCTAGATATATTGATGTAATACTTCATATTGTCATTAAATTGTACTTTACTTGTGACCTAGTGTATAGAGTCGATGGATCACAATTCCTTACAAACTAGTTGTTTTTCTTTTGTGACCGTTCAGAATTTTGTCTTGGTCTTTCTCTCTTGTAGTTGTAAGGTAAGATGCTGCAAAGTAATTTTTAATACAAAAGGTAGCTCAATAATGTTTTCTCTTCTGTTTTATCTTTGTCAATGATGCATAAGGAAAAGGAAGAAATCTAGATAAATCATGTAATGATTCATAGTATCATTAAATTGTGGTTTACTTGTAACCTAGCATATAAAGTAAATGGAATCCTTGCCAACTAGCTTCTTTCTTGTGATCATTAGAGGCATTTTCTTGTCTCTAGATACCATTGCCCAAATACTCATTTTTTGAAACAAGATAAGCTTAACATCCCTGTTGAATAGGTATATTTTGATTTCTGTAGATGTTTTTTCTTGTTATAGGTGAAACTGGATTATTACAGTGGACCTGGCATACAAAGCAAGGTTGCATCTCGCAATGCATTAGTGGCTTTTCTGCAGCAGAGTCTTCTTCAAAGGTATGAATTGTTGAAATTGAGACATACTATATAACTAATGCGAAGTGTTTTGAAAATCCAGATAATATTGGATGCACTGAAAGTGGGGTGATTTAAACAAAATACAGTTGACAAGCAACTCAAGCAGTTTCTGAATACTAGAGCTGTATCTAATTGTAATATTTGATGCTGGAAAAACTAAAATTACTCCAGGACATTAAATCCTTTTGATGTAGACATGATATGAGGCTGTTTTCCACATTGAAGATGGACATGGTTTTCTGCAGAGTTTCTGAAAATCTTGCACTTTATTTTGGATGGGAGGTTTCTACAATAGACGACGAGAAGAGCACAGCCAAATTTTGCCGCAATCAGAAATATAGCAGTGAGGCTGAAACTAATGAACAGGGTGAGCACAAAATTCTGACTTGTACCAACTTTTTATCTGAGTCAGGTTCTATTTTAACATTATGTCTATGCTTCGTCTGCGAGTTATATGTACTCTTGTTAAAGATAAGATGCTATATTTTTTGCCCCACAGATAATCAGGATGAAATTGAAGTTGAGTTTGATCTTCTAATTGGAGCTGATGGAGTTTCAAGTAAAGTGCGGTCAGAAATTTTGCGATTGGATCAGGCTAATGCTTCAGAGAGTGACAACCATAAGTCTGCATTTAGACTCTATTTAATTTTGAACTTTATTTTGTTAAATGGGTTGATTAGGCCAAAATTATAGAGCAATATAAAATTTTGAACATAAACATGCTTTTTTCCCCTTACATGTTGTTTCTACTCTGATTTTTATGCTGAATTTTCTAGTAATGTTTCTGACTTGTATAGAAAGATAAATTTGAGAAACCACATTTTTTTAATTAAAAAAAAATCTTATATATAAAGAGAAGCTTATGATAAAAAATTCTTACCCCATTCCCATTGGTAAAATTAGAAGATATTGTTAGGAACCTACTATTAAAATAACTTACACAAAATAATGAAAAATAACTGAAATACATCAAATAACAAAATAACACTATGTAGAAAGTAATTGCAGAATTGAAACAATCTCACAAATAACTCAGAATCGCAGGGCTCTTCGAGGGGGCAATTGTTGGTCACAAATCCGCCACAGGAAAGGATTTTGTTTGTCTATGCGCCCTAGACCTGGACCAACCTTGAAAGGCCGGAGGGAAGAGATGCCCTCCGTGCCAATCTCCGGAGAAGGCCGGCTCCTATGCTAAACTACTAAGGGTTTTAAGATAAGAGTGCAGGAAAGAGATTAAAAGAGTGAGGGTGCAAGAAAGAGATAAAAGTACATAAATAAATGTAAATAGATGGATATTGCAGTGGGAAAGAACAAGCAGCACAATAACTAATCTATATCTAAACCAACAGCAAATAATACAGAAGATGTAACAGAAATTGAAACTGCATATGCTTCTCTATGTATCCTCTAGAAGAATTCCAAACACATTTATCTTCCAATGCTAAAATCCAGATATCAGAATTACTGCAATCAGAAAACTAAATGAAAGCATAAATACTTGCCAGAGGCAGCATAAAAAGAAAGCACAGATGATCCGTAATGGTAGCCAAACCTGACTATTCTCACAATTACAGATTTAAGGATTGAAAACAATTACCAAATCTCTATGCAATTGCTAAAATCTAATTCAAAAACATTCACACAAATTTGACACAGAAATTTATAGTGGTAAAACCCCAATGTGGGGAAACATCCACTGTACAAGAGAGCTCATTATTTTATTACTGAACAAACATTACATTGCAACCTTCGAAGGGCTACCAAGCATTGCTACTGTTTTGAAACAGCCAATACTAAGCAAGAAATTTTACCCAACAGTCTGCAAATTGTTCACCATAAACAAAGCTCACGTACATACTCTCCAATCCCTCATTAACCCTGCCATAGATGCTAAAAATGACATAAATAAACATTCCAATAACTCCTGGCCTTTTGGCTACCAAGCGTGACTTTTGGTCTCCAACTGTTTTTTGGTATTCTGTTGTCAAACGCATCAGATTGCCATTTTGGAATATGTACAACTTCTGGATTGCATATCCAATCGACCTAAAATTTATACCACGTGTTCCCAATAGTTTGAACTACATATGGTTAAAAATTTAGATCCTAAATCCTTATGAGTAACTCCCAGCATGTCCACGAATATGGCCACTGAGGCTGATTTTTACCCTGTTTCCAGCTGTCAAAAGTGCCAGATTGTCATTTTGGAACGCGCACAGATTTCGGATTACCTGTCCAATCGACCTGAAAATTTTACCATGCATTCTCAATAATTAGAAATACATTTGGTTAAAATTTGAGGTCCTAATTCATTATGAGTCATTCCCAGCATGTCCACGAATATGGCCACTGAGGCTGATTTTTACCCTGTTTCCAGCTGTCAAATGTGCATTCCAGTTTTGCAAAAGAGTATGTAGTTGCCAAATTTTACAAGATTTGGTGGTACTAACAACACCCAAAATTGAAGTATGATGTCAAATAACTCCACTCAGATGTTTACTTACTCACCATGATTATTAAAATTTTATTTATCCGAAAAATAATTCCGGATCAACAGATTCAGAGCCAAGGATCTTCAGTATTGATGCAAAATGTTTAGCTACAGCAGCTTCTTTAGCAATATGTTCCCTCCCGTTTTCATTACAAC
This sequence comes from Wollemia nobilis, assembly GCA_028583015.1. Classification (NCBI taxonomy): domain Eukaryota; kingdom Viridiplantae; phylum Streptophyta; class Pinopsida; order Araucariales; family Araucariaceae; genus Wollemia; species Wollemia nobilis. The sequence goes on along the minus strand of JAQPPZ010001004.1, from coordinate 1,393,160 downwards.
GCATGGGTTTTTATAGAGGACCCTTCCCTCTGAGCCATTAATGCACTAGATCTACAAGGACGCTCAAGCGGATCCAAAAATCGTGCTCGCCTCCTCCTACAATTGAAAACTCCCATCTGATTACTACAACTAGATACATGGCTTTACAAGGCAAAAAACTGCATTTATGTGCCGGAAAAACGCCTCGGGTAAATACCCGGTCTTAGAATGCATGCCCGTCGGGAGAAGCACCGTTGTCAAAAGCGCCCTGGGTGAGGCTTCGCTGGAGTTGGGTTGAATCGCATCAAAATGGGGAGGTTCGCTGAATTTTCCTTCGAAGAGCAGCTTTGCAATGGACTTGGGCCGAAGTGAAGGCCAAGATGGGAGACAAGGTCTTCCTAAGTCAAAATGCCCTTGTCTAGGATAGTTCGCTGAAAACTGTTCCCAAAAACAGCCTCGCAAGACAAGCTGGCCGAAGTAACCAACTCCGTTGAAGAAAGCAGGGTGATTCCACTCTCCGCTATGCTGCTTCGCTGAAAAATGGGTGCTTCACTGCGATCTTGTCCCAAAATGGCCACTTCGGGGAAGCTTTGGCCGAAGCTCACCTTTTGCCTTAGGAACTTTCCCACTTTTCAAGTGGTGCTTCGGCAATCAGTGACCAAAGTGGGAAGTTCGCTGGAGGAGTGGCCGAAGTAGTAGCTTTGCTAGACTAAGGCCCGAACTGGTGCCTTCTAGGTGATGGTTCGCTGGGAGAGTGGGCCGGAGTGGCACCTCGGCATAGTTTCTAGCGAAGTAGCCCGACTAACTTAGAAGCATTTTATGATTGATTCAAAACCGAAGCTTCGCAGCTCCTCTGCTCGAATTGGCAACTTCGGCCGTCTTGTAAGCGAAATGCATCCCATGCCTTAGTAGATTTTAAGCCCACAATGGACCTATCTGTTCTTTTTTGCGAAGTGGCCAATTCTCGACTGTTTTCAGCTGGTGAAGCTACTTATATACATAAAATGAATACAAGGGGCCAAAAGGTGGGTACCAAAACTGCTGCAATGCCATAAAATACAAAAAAAGCAAGGGAACAAATTCATGAAAACTAAGAAAACACATTATAAGATCAACTCAGACTTGAAAATTCCCCCCCCCACAAAATGTGACGGAATCGTCAACAACAACCTCCTTCAATATTTCATTAACTTGCAAAAAAATACATTCGTATATGGCTCGATGTCTTTTAAGAAAGCTTCATGCAACCCTACATATAGGCTCAAGAGTTGGCTTACATGCAAAATGCCACTCGAGCTAGAATCTTCTACCAAACATCGGTTACAATCTTGATAATAGTTACATGAAATGGCACCACTTGGCTAGGTGCCTTACTTGGCACATACATTACAAAATATTACAAAATAACATTATAATGGGACCCCCAATGTCCTTCCCCTTCAAAAAGCTTTGTCCTCAAAGTTGAAGATGAGGGAACTGGTGCTGGAGTTGGTGCAGAGACTCCCATATAGCATCTTTTGGCTGAAATCCACGCCATTGAACAAGGACCTCAATAATAGTACGGTTGCGGAGAGTGTGAGTCTGACGATCCAACATCTGTTCGGGCTTGAGTAAGATAGAACCTTCTTCATCCAATTCTGGGATTGCAGATTGAACTTGTACCTGAGTGCCCACAACCTTTTTGAGAGAAACATGAAAAACAGGATGGATCTGGGAGGTAGGTGGGAGGGCCAATTTGTAATTTGTGGCACCAATCTGCTGTAAAACCTGGTAGGGCCCATAGTATTTCACAACAAGTTTCTGGCACCTGCGAAGCTAGAGGGATGATTGTTTGTACGACTGCAAGCAAAGGAAAACCATTTCACCCACATCAAAGCTGCGCTCGGAACGATGTTGGTCATCTTGTTGGTGCATTTGATTCTGGGCTGCGTCCAAATTGAGCTTCAGTTGGTGGAGGACATCGGTGCGTTGACTGAGAGTAGTATCGACTGCATGGACCTTGGAGTTGTTCTGAATGTAAGAGGAAGGCATGAGTGGAGGCCGCCCATAAACTGCCTCGAAAGGAGTAACCATGGTTGTACCACCATTCGGCCAAAGGAAGCCACTTCTCCCATTGAGTAGGATGATCAGATGCAAAGCAGCGAAGGTAGGTCTCCAAACATTTGTTGACAATATCGGTCTAGCCATTCGTTTGCGGATGATAGGTTGAACTCATTTTGAGCTGAGTTCCCTACAACTTAAACAATTCTTGTCAGAAATGACTAGTAAAGGTTGGGTCACGATCGGACACGATGGAGGTAGGCATACCATGAAGGTGGAAGATAGAATCAAGGAAAATTTGGGCAACAGTGGAGGCTGTGTAAGGATGGGAGAGGGAAAAAAAGTGAGCATACTTCAAAAGACGATCTACTACCATGAAGATAACAGATTTGCCTTCGGATTTAGGTAACCCTTCAATAAAATCTATGGAAATTTCAGTCCAAACCTGGTCAGGAATGGGCAAGGGTTGAAGAGTGCCTGGAGAATGTACCGTTTCACCTTTCATCCGTTGATAGATCTCACAAGCCGCCATAAAATCCTGAATATCCTTTTATACCCTTCCAGAAAAAACTGTGCTTAAGACGTTTGTAGGTTTTGAGAAATCCTGAATGGCCTGTTGATGGGGCAGCATGCAGTTATTTCATGAGAAGTTCCCGAAGTGGAGAAGTGTGGGGAACAACAAGGCGTCGGTGGTAACGCAAATCATGGCCATCCCAAGTGCAACTCGGGCATGAAGTAGGCTTAGTGTGTAGGGAGGCAACCAAAGTTTGCAACTCAAAATCTTGAAGTACCTCCCAGCATAAGGAATCGATCAATTGGGGAATAGGCGACGAAATGGCACACAACATACTGAGAGCCTCAAATTAGCGAGAGAGCATCAACCACGATATTCTCCTTGCCCTTCTTATAGGTGATATCATAATCATATCCCATGAGTTTAGAGACCCATTTTTGTTGTTTGGGGTGGCAACCCGTTGCTCTAAAAAGTATTTGAGACTCTGATGGTCAGTTTTAATGGAAAAATGACACCCAACGAGATACGATCGCCAAGAGGTTACCGCGTGTAGAATTGCCATCATCTCCTTGGCATAAGTGGATTTTCCCAAATTATAGCTGGAGAGAGTTTTACTAGTGAAAGCCAAGGGCCGCCCTTCTTGCATCAACACTGCACCAATACCACGACCAGAAGCATCGCTTTCAATGACAAAATATTTGGAAAAATCTGGCATGGCTAGGACTGGAGTGGTGGTCATACATGCTTCAATTATAGGAAAGCCTGTTCAGCGGGTCCCTACCAAGTAAAAGAGTCCTTTAACATGGAAGTGAGGTGAGCTGCAATTTTACCATAATTATGAACAAATTTGCGGTAGTATCCTGTAAGCCCTACAAATTCTCAAAGTCCTTTGAGAGTGCGGGGTTTTGTCCAGTCTTGGACCGCCTAGATCTTCTTGGGGTCAAATTTGACGCCATATTTGGTGACAATGTGTCCCAAATACTCCACTTTCGTCAAATCAAAGGAACGCTTGGACCACTTAGCAAAAAGTTGATGTTGTCCCAACAACTGTAAAGTTTGATCCACATGGTCAAGGTGCTCTTCCCATGAACGACTATTAACCAGAATGTCATCAAAGAAAACCAGGATGAATTTTTGAAGAAATTGGCAAAAGATGTTCATAAGGCTTTGAAATGTGGACGGAGCATTAGTCAAGCCAAATGGCATCACCAAGAACTCGTAGTAACCTTTATGAGTACGGAAAGCAGTCTTGGGAATATCTTCATCCTTGAGCCTGATCTGATGATACCCAGAGCGAAGGTCTAATGTGGAGAAGTACATAGTTTCATGTAGCTCATCTAGTAATTCATCCACCACCGGAATAGGAAACTTATCCTTGATGGTGAGCTTATTGAGCTCTCGGTAGTCGATACACAATCGCCAAGAGCCATCTTTCTTTCGTACCAGTAATATTGGAGAAGAGTAAGGACAATTACTTGGTCGAATGACACCGACTTTCAACAATTCTTGTACTAACTTCTCGATTTCTAACTTAAGAGCATAAGGATATTAGTACGGTCTGATGTTGGGTAGTGCACCGCCAGGTAACAGTGGAATAGCATGGTCATGTGAGCGACGAGGCGGCAATTCTGAAGGTTCAGCAAAAACAGAATCATGTTTGGCCAAAATAAGCTACAAATCAGTGGGAACGGACTCCACCTTGGAAGTGTGAGGTTGGATTGCAAATATCTGAGCTATGACACCCTGAGATGATTTTTTTAACTTCTCCATTTGGCTTGAATTGATAATCTGTGGAGGCCTTGATTTTGAGCCATGGAGAGTGTTGGACTGTCCATTCTGTGAAAATTGCATCCAGAGTTCAACAAAGTTCCAGGAGATGGTTCCTAATGTGCCCAACCATTGAGCTCCCAACACTATGTCACATCCCCCTAGCTGAAGCACAAACATATCTTGTTTGAGCTGATAGTCCCCAATTTTTACCTTAACATTACGACATTTACCTTTGCAAGGTAAGGTCCCGCCATTGGCTACCATAACCTCAAAGGAATTACATGTATGTACGTAACAGTTGGCCTGCTTGGCAATGCGAGGATCAATAAAGTGGTGTGTACTGCCAGAATCAATTAGGATGGTAAGACGTAGGCCTTTGAAATAACCCACAACTTTCATGGTTTGGGGAGTAGTAATGCCAACAAGAGCATGAACAAAAATATCAGCTTGTGGTTCGTCTTGGTGTTCTTCCTCCGGTGTGGGTGGTTCCTTTACTAATTTTGTGTCACCATCACTGTGGTCGCTGGTGTCAGGCTCATCAGCATCTATGAGGAACAACTTCTTTTGGGTGCACCTGTGCTCGCAAGAATTTTTTTCATCACAATTGTAGCACAACCCTTGGGCGCATTACGCATCCATTTCGGTAGTGGTTAGACGTTTGGGTGCAGTAGTGGGTGCAACAGTTTTTTGTTCATTCTGATTTGGAATCTCGGAGGAAAAGAGGGTCTAGCCTGTGGAAATTTAGGTATCCACCTCTGAGCTGAAAATTTGGATTCGGCTATACGAGCCAACTTGATAGCTTGCATCATGGATTGTGGTTTAAACATCGTGACCTCAGCTTGGAGATCTTACCTCAAACCGCTAATAAAACAACTCATAAAGAACCCTTCATTCAGTCCTTTAGTTTTGTTGGCCAATTTCTCAAATTGTATTTGGTAATCTCGAATTGTCGAAGTTTTTTTCAACTTTATCAATTGTCCTGTAAAATCATCATACTCACTAGGGCCAAAGCGAGTGAGTAATTAAGACTCAAAAGTCTTCCCAAGAAAGATTAGGGGTAGTGTTCTGCAACCATTGGTACCACTGTAAAGCTTCAGATTCCAAGTTGAAGGAAGCCATTTGAACTCGGTAATATATATGGACATCGTGGAGGATAAAAAATTGAGCAACACGATATAGCCACCCATCCACATCCTTCCCATTGAACTTAGAAAAGTCTAACTTCAGCATCTAAAAGGTAGGATCACGATCATAGCGAGGATGAGAGTCATCTGTTCCCCTTCCTTTACCTTGGTCGAAATGTGAGTGTTCAGTACGGTACTCAGACTTTCTTGGACCACCTTACAATTTGGACTTTGGCAAGTTGTTCTTCTAGGCGGGTTCTGGAGATATCGTAATTAGTTCTAAAATTTTGAAATTCGGCCATTAAGTTTTCATTTGTGCTTTGCAAGCTAGTAACGGTGCTTAGTAGGGATTCCAACAATGTGGTTTGCTCTACCTCTTTTTGATGTCCACGAGTGCCACCAGCCATTTGGAAGAGTCTTGAACCTCTTTTACTGAATTACTAAAAATAGAAGTGGTTTTTTAGGAGTTACTATTTTTAGTAAGAAGTTTGAAAAAGTGCTTGGGTGTTATATATCAAAACGATCAGCTCGGAAAGACGGTCACAATGAGCTATATCCCACAACACGGATTTTGGGAACCCCAAACTTTTTTATTTATCCTCTGTTTTGACGAGTCTACTGGTGTGGTCGGTACGGTTCAAAAGTTGGGTTCTGGATCAATTGTCTCTGACCTGTGTGTTCTGTCGATTGACCACCCTGTCACTGTCCCTGTCACCTGTACTGCAGTTACTGCCACTGTTCACGTCTCTGACCCTGCAGTCACTGACACTGATGGTCTTGTTTTTGACCCTGACCACCTATATTTTATGACTATTATGGATGACTGTTACTGTCACTGCTGACTTGATTGTTACTTTTACTGACCTAACTGTTACCGTCACTGACCTGATTGACACTGCCACTGTCTCGGATGGTACTGGAATATTTCAAACTGTTGTAGACACTTGCAGACTCTGTCCTGACTGTTGGTGCGAATTTTGTTCTTTTGTGATAGGGAAGTCCTCCGTATGCTCACTTTTGGGGGTCGTGAATGCAGGTTCAGCAGAACAGGGAGATGTGTTTGCAAGTTGAAGTTTGTAACAAAACCAGGGTATGCTAGGCAAAGGAGTATGTAACACCCATAGACCCTTTTTTATACCGCAGTGACAAACAATAGTGCTCGGACCAATATTTCAGGCCACTACCCAAGGAGGATTCCACACATACCCTTGAGCACACTATCTGCCTCTCTGACAGTACGGGAGGGTAATTGTCCGGGATGCTGTGTCCCGTGGACTATGGATGATACAAGGCCGAAAAGCTTCCTAATGGATAAAATTTTGTTTAAGCCTAAAATGGTCTCCTTATACACCCGAAGATGCGTGGGAGCTCAATTCCATGGATGTTTGAGGCCTGGGTATTGGAGTTTGATCGTCGCTTACTTCACTAGATGCTTTATGGGCTATCTAGCTTAGCCAATAATGACAGCTCCTTCGCGATATTTTAAAATCCCCCACATAGGGTTTCTAGCCTACTCAACTACTGAAAAAAAATACTGTATTTTTTTGGCTTTTTCTAGTTTTTTTGCTGAATTTTTTGGGTTTTTTAAATAAAGGAAAACATAATGAAAAAAACACAGGAAAATTATACCTAACAAGCAGAAATAGCTGATCAAGAATTGTCACTGTTGCAGCAAAACTCGGCCCTAGAAAGTGCTCTGATACCACTTATTAAGAACCTACTATTAAAATAAAGCTCACTCACACAAAATACTGAAAAATAACTGAAATACATCAAATAACAGAATAACACTATGTATAAAGTAATTGCAGAATTGAAACAATCTCACAAATATAGAATCGCAGGCCTCTTCGAGGGGGCAACCTCCTTCAATATTTCATTAACTTGCAAAAAGATACATTCGTATATGGCTCCATGTCTTTTAAAGAGAAAGCTTCATGCAACCCTACGTATAGGCTCAAGAGTTCGCTTACATGCAAAATGCCACTCGAGCTAGAATCTTCTACCAAACATCGGTTACAATCTGGATACCGGTTACATGAGATGACACCACTTAGCCAGGTGCCTTACTTGCCACATACATTACAAAATATTATAAAATAACATTATAATGGGATCCCCCACGTTGGACGTGGGTCATTACATAAGCAAATGAGAATTACAAAATAACGTTAGGATTGGATTCTAACAGATATGATCTAGCCATTGTTTATCTAAGTCAAGCCCTCTCTTGATCTGGACTACTAACATATAAAATATGCATTACTGCTAAAAAAAAAACTTGTAAGACCCATTTCTAATATTATTAATAATTGTCTAGTCATGTGGTACTTTGGGCACCTAGGCTTACGGGCCATATGATGCAACTGTTATGTATATTAAAAGACGTTATTTGAAGATATAACGGTTACTCTTTAGGAATTACTAGCTTGGGCCCCCACTTGCACATGGATGGAAACCCTTGAGCGTTAGGGTTAGGGTAGCTAAAGTCTATAAAAGAACCAAGGGGGCAAGAGAATAGGCATCTCATATTTTGTTGTATCGAAGCTCTGCTTCTAAGGAGGTTGCCCCCTTGAAGAGGCTTGTAATTTTGTAACGTGTTCTTATTTTTTTAATATAATCTGCTGCATTTCTATTTTGTATTGCAATATTGTTAATTTCAAATTTATTTTCTATTATTATTCCAATATCGTGTGGATATGCTTTTATTTTACTGCAAGGTTCCTAACAAAACCGAATCTCCTGATCCACACGTAACACTAATTACAAATATATCGCCTTTAAAACTTATGTCTCCAATGACCTATGTAACGCCATTGACGTATGTAGCTCGTAGCAGTTGTGAGATGTATAGTATTCATGGTTTGTATCATCTACAAGTTCAGTATTGCTTGCAGCATCTTTGGTGTGTAGTACCGGTGACGTGTAGCATCACTGTGTAGCACAAGAGATTTGTAACACCATTGTTGTGTACCGTAGCATGGCGGTGAGGTTCCCAACAAAAGGAAGAATGACAGAGTTTAAGGCCAAACAAGACTACAGTAATAAACATTGTAAGTTTGTATGACATGATCATCAATTGTATGACAACAGTTCTTATATGACAATATGCAATTGAATGGTAGGTCTCTAGTTGAACAGTAGCTCAAATTGAACAACAGATAAGCATCTGAATGACAATGATTAATTGAACATCAATGACAATGTTCACCTGAACAGTCAATTGCTAATCAGACAACTGATTGAACGGTCAACTTAGACTTAAAGACAGGTTTGCAGTTGAATGACAATTTGGCAACTAATTTGATTGTACTACAACTGATCGGTAGGCTGGCTGTACTGTGACTTCTGCACTCCTTGATGGCAGTAACAACCCTTGCAATACCTTAGAACACAACCTGCACACACAAGATCAACATGATACTAACCACAACATAACTCTGCACCCAAAGTGGAATGGAAAAGAATTGTATTTGCATGAACTGTGCCAAACGACCATTACAATGGTAAGGTCTGCAATATCATGGCAGAACCTGTGCAACTTGTCTATGCTTATTGCTATACGCTCACAACAGTTTGCACTCTCTCCTGTACGCCCTCCTCTCTTGGTACATACATTACTAATGAATTGAGAGAGGGGGGGTCTATTTATCAACCGGTCTTGGCTATTATTGCCCACAATGGTTTCCAGGCAACGGTCACCCCGTTTGGACATACAATAGACATAATTACATTACACTATGTAACCTTATAATATTTGCAACTTATCAACCTTAAACCCAAATTACATTTCATTTGCCTTCCATGTCACCTTCTTTTCATTCTATTTTTATTACAAAATGCTTATACAAAAATCTAATACAAAATTTTAGTGCACATTTTGCTTTTAACACTGCAATAAATATTTCCACATTTTCTTCTTTTTCTGTGCTGCTGAACTATTGCCTACATCTGCCCTCCCTTTTTGCTTGGTCGACATCCTTGCCGACTTCAGTTGTGGTGTCAACTTATGCTATGGTGCCTAGGGATTTGGTTCTTGAGAAGTATGAGCAGGTACTCCTCCCAATTCTGCAATCTGAAGCTTCAATGCTGCCCTTTCATCCTTAAGCTTTTGCGCATAGTGGCAGTACTGGGTGTACTCCGGCCCATAGTGATTAGCCTTCTTTTCCATCTCTGTTAACTTTACAAGGAGCTCTTTCTCCCTTTGTGAAGAAGAATGTTTATCTTTTGTTTTAGTGCAGCCTCATTCCTGGCTGCAATAGTAAATTGTTCATCTCGTTTTGCTATCAACTGATCTTTATGCACTAACTCTTTTTCCTTAGCTTCACATAACTGTTCTCGAATTTCCAATTTGGAGTTCTACTGTGCAATGAGTCCATCTTGTTGCTGCATCTTCTCCTCAGACTCCTGTGCAGCCAACTGTGCATCAGCATCTTCTTTGGCTTTTGTTTTCTCCTCAACTTCTTTTCTTAATGCAACAATTTCTAATTCTGCATCTGTTTTCATTTTCTGCATCTCTTCCTTGCATTGTTTAGCCTGCTCTTCTTTGGACTATTGCATCTTTTCTAGCCCTGTTGCTAACCATTCAATCCAATAAGCCAGGAAATTTATGCGTGCATAAGTTTTGAACAGTTCTGGTGGAATCTTCCTATATTCCACTATTGCTTCATCATTTAGACAAGGTGTGAGTGTACCTTCATCTATATAAACCTGTGGTTGCTGTCTATTAATAGTTGGTACTCCATCTAGTAATTGCTTGATTCCAACCATACTTTTTATATAACCAACCTCCATTTCCAATGGTTGTTGTTGATGGATATCTATGAGTCGTTTATCCTCTGCTCATTTTGTGGCCATTCTAACTTTTTCACAAATTCTCCATACACCATCAATTGCCATTTTTTCAATTCTCGTACACAACCCATTTGAAATTCTAATCTAGCTCTATCCATGGCCTGTATCATTTCCCCAAAGAATCCATCCATTTTTTCACTTGCTCGACCATATCTGGTGAAACCCTAAAGTTTGGCACTTCAACCAAAAAATGTCTAGTCGAATGTTGTGGGGTTTCCACTATTGTGTCTTCTGTAAGGGTTTCTTCAACCTCTTTTTCTCTGTGTAAATTGATAGGCTTTTCATCGCTGTCTGCCACTTGTTGTACTTCCCTTGTTGGTTCCTTGCCTTTTTTTGTTATTTGTGCTATGGTTGCTGACAATTCTGGCTCTACTTCCTCTTCTACTTGTTCTGTAATTGTAGCTACAAAGTCAAAATTCACTGGTCCTGGTATTGAAGGAGATGTTTGTGGATCCAACTGTTGCTCTTCTTCCAAAATTGTGGGTAAGTCTACTCCAGTGTTTTCTACCCATATTGGTTTTGCTGGATCCTCCTCTATATCCACAATATCTATCGGTAATGGCGGTATAGTTCCTTTTTCTTTCTGTTGTATTGTTTCCCCAACTTCCTGCTCAACAAGCTGTTCATACTGCTGCTCAGCCATTTCCGATATTACTTCTTGCTGTTGTATTGGTTGCTGGTGTTGAGATTGAGCTTCCATTTCTGGCTCTAACCTTCTCCTTCTCGTTCCTTTGTACACCGACTATATTTCTTCATCTGAATCTCCACTCTCATCATCCGACAACATTTCCTTTTGCTTCCTCTTATATATTTTCTTTGTTCTCATTGGAGTGGTTGGCTTGTTGAGCGGTACTATATACATCCATCTCCAAATTGTCGGTTCTTGTTCTGGTAGATCTCTTTGCAGATATGAAACTGTGTTCAACATCACTCCAATGGAATGAAACACCATTGAGAAATTCTTAGTTTATCACCTTAAGAAAGTCCTGATATGATATGACAAATATGATGCCCAATCATATTGTACTCCTTCCATGATGCCTTGTACATACTGTATCAACCAGATAGGCATCTTTATGGATCTTTGCTTTCCCAACAATTTAGACATCACTATTTTCATCACGCATTTTAGTTCTTCATTCTTTAGTTGTTGCTGCTTTACCTCTCGACTTCCATGATTTAAAAATTTAGTTGCTTATTCGGGATTAATATAGGTGATCTTATTGATTAACTCATTTCGCTACCCTTCATCCATTTCTTTTTTGACAGGTAGTCCATGACTCAGCAATTCAAAGGTTCTTCGGAAATTATTAGCCGAAAATACTAATCTCACTTCATGATCACCAATTTGTACTGTTGGTTACGAATCTGCCATGAGGAAAGGATTTTGGGTTAATGCGCCCAGATTCGCCCACCAGCATGAAAGGCCGGAAGGAAGAGATGCCTTCCGTGCCAATCTCCGGAGAAGGCCGGCTCCTTTGGGGGGTTTTATGGTTTAAGCTAAGAGTGCAGGAAAGAGATAAAGGAACGGAAAGAATTTACAAATGAGATTGGAGTTTGGTGGGGGGAACTAACAGTACGGCAACACATTAATCACCATTGCTTACTGCATTATAAATACAAAGCATGACAAGGAACTGCAAAACCTAAGTGTACTTTCTGTACTAAGCAATATACGCACAGCTACAATGGTCCCCTAGCAAACATTCTCCCTACAAGGAGAACTAACAGCACGACAATGCATCAATCACCACTACGTACGGAAACTCAAACAAAAAGCGACTAAGAAATGTCAGAACCAGGTATGTGTTATGCAGAGAATTTATACGCACAGCTACAATGGTCCCCTAGCAAACATTCTCCCTACAAGGAGAACTAACAGCACGGCAACGCATCAATCACCACTACGGACAACAACGTAACACACAACTGATGGAACTGCTACCACATCTATTATATAAGATTTAAAAGTGCACAAACAATGCTAAAGGCGCCTGATCACCAAATGCTGAAATGAATCAACGAGCCATGACACAGGGAAGCGTTAAGCATAAGCATAAAGAAATAAAAGCAGTAGAACAGAACCATATAAGCAGAGGCACGGTTACAATGGTTCCCTAACAGACATTCCCCTTCCACCCTTTACAATGAAAACATGGTGGGTTTTTATAGCCCGAGTCCCTCCCTTTACATTAATGGGCACAGAGTCCCAGTCAAACACAAGCTGACAAAAGCGGCGAAAGAGCTGCAAATGCTGACCTTTGTCGGATTGGACTGTACCCGCAGCATGGTCTTCTTGGAAACTGGACAGCTAGGTGGCGGTGTGCTGGGCAGAACTTCTTCTCGGCAGGAATGCGGGTAGCTGGAGCAGGTAGAACCTCTAATCAGCTTTAAATGAGGCCATCGGCATAGGTAGTGCAGCCCATGCTCGTCCTTTTGCTCGGCACGTCTTGGCTCAAATCCCGAAGCTGGACACTTGTCAGATGATGGATGATGTTGTTTGACACGTGTCTGCCTTGAAAGGCAGTTTATCCAACTTCGCTTGGGATCAGAGCGCCATCGGGTTGCGCAGGCAGAAAACAGCGCAGTCGGGAAGGCCTTCATGCCTTGGGTGCATTTCCGAGTTTGTTTCCCTACTGCGCACCTGTCAAGGGCGCACTCCGACTTCGCTGCGAAGTTGGACTGCGCACAGGTGAAAGCTGATTCCTGCCGCCGTACGGACCTTGCTCCAGCACTTGGTCGTTTTTCTGTCAGCCTGCCAGTCTGCCAGTTACAAGGTGCGCCCAGAAAGAGGGGCGAAGTCGGACTTCGCACCAAAACTGGGCGAAGTGCGAACTTTGCACCAAAACTGGGCGAAGTACGAACTTTGCACCAACACTTAGCCATTTTTCAGGTAACTGCTATCAAATTTGAAATTCAACTGAGGGGCTCCAAGAAAGGGGGGAAGAAAGAGAATGTAGGAAAGAAAGAGAAAGGGAGAGAAGAAGAAAGGAAAATAGAGGAAGAGGGAAAAGGAAGAGCAGCACTGCTACAAAATTGAAAACATTGCACCCCGTGCAAAATGTGGCAACATTTCTGGCGGCTTGCGGGGTGTCGAGCTCGCCTCGGCGCAAAGAATCCCTGCCTTCATCCATTGGGTGCAGAGGAACCTGCTTCCCCTGCCTTTTGCTGCTCTAGCTGTTCTCCTCGCGGCAACTGTTCTTCAGATTGACCTTCATCAGTTGCCCCCTCAGAATCATCTTCCGAAGGCTCTCCAGCTTTTGCTTCTGCCTCGCAGATGCGGTTGTATGCGGCCTGGGCTTGGCCCCAGGCTTCTGCTTCGAATGGTCGGCGGTCAGCAACTTCTTCTAATGCTACGTGGAAAGCAGCGACCGCGTGCAGGTCGATGGTGAGGTATCTTTTTCCTAGCTCCTGGAAGTAGGAGCTGATCTTGCAGTATTTGGACACCATCTGGGTGACCTGACTTTCTTGAATTGGCTCAGTCCAGCTATCAATTTCAGTTGTATCTGCTTCAAAGGACCGCCAATTCTTTTTCACCTGCTCGTGGGTGAGAAATTCACCATTCTCAACAAAGCCCGGGCAGCCAAGTTCTGAAAGAGCGTGAAAGGGAGCCATACAAATGTCTCTTTCGTGTTCGAATGCGTCCAGCATTCGTCTGGCAACCCTCACCTCTTCTACTTTTTTAAAATATTTATGCAAGGTTACCCTTGCATCTGCCCATTTTGCAGCGAATGAGGACATGGGGGAGAATTGGAGGCCATCGCGCTCGCGCTCCTGAAGATTTATTGCTAGGTCCAGCCATTGCTTCGCCTGGCGTTCGGCCTCCTCTACCACAGGCTTTCCCTGGGCAGAAAATTCTTGAATTCTGGATGCGAAATCCAGAACTGACATTGCCTTATAGGTGTGGGGCTTGCATCCCCGCAGCAAACCAACTCGCATCTCCTTAACTTTGTTCTTCGAAAAGACCGTCGCTTGAGATGCCCTCTCTGCAGATTGCGACTGCGCATGTTTCAAAGACTCCTGGAGCTGAGAAATCTGCTCCAACGTTGCCTGCCTTTCGGTTGCGGCTTCTTGCTGAGAAGCGGCCAGCTGGGCTTTTAATTCATCTATTTCTTGTTGCGCCGCTTCCAGCTGCTCAGTGGACCTGGACAGGTCCTCTTCAAGCTGTCTTGTCTTATCCTGCAACCCGAAAAGCTCTTCCTGTTCCTCCAGACTCTTGACAAGGAGATTGTCAGCTTTACGAATGATTCCTTGAATCTCGTATTGCTTGTCAATATCGTCAAAGCTCTTCTCCTTTGTCTGGAGCTCGTAGTCCGCCCTGGTCATTTCCCGGAGAGGCTTCTTCACTTTAGGGATTATCTTCTCTGTTGTAAGCACTCTCCTCTCAAAGTTAAACTTGGTGCGCTTTAACGGGGCGGCTATCTCTTCAGGTCTCCTCCGCTTCAGGTTTTGGAGGAAAGAGATAGGGTACTCTACAGCTCTTGTTTCCAGAGGCAAGTCGTCCGTATTCTGGAGGTCGTCCATGAAGTCTGGTTCCCCCAGCCTAGGGTTTTGCTGAGACGTCTCTCCTGCGGGAATGGGATCAGGAGGAACCGGACGGACTTTGGAAGGATCGGCCGCCTCTGAGGGCGACCGAGAAGTGGAGATGGGAGCGGCTGATGCTGAAAGGGTTTCAAGCGGCTGAGGTGGTGGATGTAGCGATGAATGCACGGCTTTAGCACTAACCTCAGGCGAAGGGTTTGGGGTTTGACTCAGAGATAGGGAAACGTTGGGGTTCTGAGCAAACTGGTCAAAAGAATGGGGGCCGCTAGAAGGGTGTGGAGACGGGGAGGAAGATGCGGCCACGGCTTGCTCGGATTGAGTGGGGGATGGAGTAGGAGTAGGGCTAGATGAGACCAAAGAGAGTGGGGCAGCAAACGTACCTGCGAGCTCCGCTCGGGACTGCCCGGAGAAACATGCTCTGGAGCGGTTGAACGCGGCTGCAGCACTGCGGCTGGCTGGCTGCACTGTCAGACTAGGTCGCCTGATTTTTTCAACTCTCTTCCTCTTCTTCTCTTCTGGAACAATGGCCGGATCGGGGAAGGAGATGAAGCAGGTGCAGCAGGCGCTGATGTTCCCACGGTGAACTTGTACCGGGGTTTGACTTGCAGAAGGTCTGCCGCAACCGGTCTGCCCTCTGGTGGGGCTGGCGCCTTTTGTGCCTGAAGGGTCACCTCAGGCATTGACTTGACTGGTTTCTGCGCCTTTTCAGGCGCCACCTTGGAAGCAACGGGCTGCATTGGGTCCACTTGGATGTCTGTTGGGCCCGCGCTGGCAGTTGCCGAAGTGTACAACTGTTGGGAGGAAGACCCTCCTTTATAACCCTCAAAGGGACCTCGGGGAACGTATTCTTGATATGTGAACGGCCGCCAGCTGTCATGGTGCTGGTTGTATAGAACTGAAAAGTCGTCATCAACGGCCAGATTTCTCCTGGTGGATTTGTCGTGCTGCATGCGGCACCTCATCTTCCAGCATTCAATAATCTTTTCTTTTGGCCATTTAAGGCCAGCTATTTTGGAGAGGAATTTTTTAAACCCTGGAGATGAGAACTGGTGGTCCGGGTTTCGCTTGGGGTCATATGCTACCTCCTCGCAGTAAAAATCTTGCCACGGAGGCGAAGCTTCCATCAAGTCGATTTCCCAGTCAAGGTCCACATGGACCACATCGCATCTGTCCTCGATTATATCCGCCCGGGGGCAGAGATGTGTGAACTTTCCCCTTATCCCATACGGGTCGTACTTCCAGCACTGCGGCAGTAGAATCAGACCAATGTCAAAAAGCTCTCGCTCGAGATAGACATGCTGTCCTACCTCAGTAATCTCAACGTTCGCCCAGGAAAGAGGATATTGAAAAATCTGGCCTCTTTTCTTTCCCAGGCCGAACTCCTCAACATAATCCATCTGACGGGCAACCTCCATCCCAAACTGATGATCCGTGCACCAGTAGGGCAGTAGATGAGGTTTGCCCTTGAATCCGTAGATTCTGACCACAATTCCCTGCGTCAGTCTAAAGACGTCCCCGAGCTTCTGATTCAGCAAAGAGTTCGTCATTTCTTGCGGGGGGCGAGGGATTTCGCCCTCGCTGAAGACTGACATGACCAATCCCAGAAAGTTAAAGTTAAACTTGTAATAAGACCCTTTCCGGTATAGGTCATCCGTCCAGTCATAGACGGGCTGTGGCTCTCCCTTCTCGTTGACCTTCTTCAGGTTCGGGATCGGCATCCGGGAGTGCAAATGATACAAACAAAGCCAAGCTAGAACAGAACTGAACCGAAATTCGGTGGACTGCTTCTTCTGGAGCTTGACCAGGCTGGAGTGGATGGCGTATGCCAGCCAGTCCGCCCAGTCAAAAAAGATGGGACGCTTCCCACTTCTCTGCGCTGCTGGTTCGTAGGATTCTCCACACAGGAGACATTCTGCCAGCGCTAGCTGGTACGGCTGTACCAGCTCATCAGAGTCGCAGCCGAGGATCCATGCCAGAATGGTGTATAAATATTTGTTCTGAAACCTCGCTAAGGGCATGGGGCCTGTTGGTCACTGTCCAGCTGCAAGCGGGGCGTTCAGCTCTGAATTGAGGAAATCCCTCATCCGTTTTGTTTGCGTGAAGCGTCCCGCTTGCTCGCCCAGATTTATCTTTCTGACAATTGTGCTGGAGTCATACTCCAACCCTGGGGCGAAAGCTGGCTGGACAGTCTCCCTGCGCAATGCGAACAAGGGTTTACCGCTGGAGCTGCAAATTTGCCGGGTAACTGGTCTGTAGTGTCTGACAATCAGGTCTACCAGTTCCGGGCATTGATGGACAGGAGGGCATAAGAACCGGAAGAGGTTTGACTTGTACGCCGCTCCGAAATGGTGAGAGGGCGAAACCTTGTCAGCCCAACTCTCCACATTTGTCCGTAGCTTAGTCAGGCTCATAGAAAATGAGCCGTCCTTGTATCCCGCCAAGTAATTTACCGGAGGTAGTGGGGTTTGCCCACGCTGTACTTTTTTGGGCGGGACTTTGACTTTCGCTCCGGCGGTGTTTCACTTCTGAAAACACTTGGACGCGGTAAATCCTCGGGTTCGCACCCTTCGCTGGATTGCGCTGGCATTGGCATCTTTCCTTTGTCCATCTCTCCGAAACAGCAATAATTACGAATTCAGGGCGTCTGTAGCAGATTTCGCAGTCACAGGAATAATCTGCGCAGTTTGGCATGTCTGGATGCATCTGACCCCCTTTTCTAGATAATGACAGCATCATTAATGTCGCGCAGGAGGGGGTAGGTCGGCTGGCAAGTGAAGGAGTTATGTTTCTTGGGTGGCTGCGCAGGAGAATGTTTGGAAAAAGGTACCCCGACAGCCGTGCCATGCTTTTTCGATTGCACTTTTTATTGAGGACTGTGCAATCATTAACTTTACCTTAAACGCTGCGCCATGGCTGACGTCACTGCTGCTATCTGGGCACACTGCTCAAGAAAAAACCCCTGGGCGCGGAAACCCATCTTAAAACGGTCGCAATGCGCCTTGGGCCCAGCTTGGAATTTTAGAATATTTTATTCATTTTTTAAACAATCGTCCAAGCTGGCCCAGAAAACAAGGCGCAATCGGACTTCGCCCAAAGTTGGGCGCGATCCGACTTCGCCAGCGCAGTCGGACTTCGCCCGAAATTCGGGCAAAGTTCGAACTTCGCGCGAAGTTTGCATTGAGACTGTTTCTGCTTTTTTTTTTTTTTTTTTTTTTTTCTTACCGCGCCCAAGGGTTGAGCGCAGTCCGGCCCCTTGCAAACTTTGGAAGAATTGGCAAGTACTGTTTTATTGCCTCTTGGGACCGGGTGCACGAGTTGCGCTAAGACCATGAAGCGCGTTCGGACTTCGCCCGAAGTTCGGGCGAAGTTTGCACTTCGCGCGGGAGTTGCGCGCAGTTCGAACTTCGCGCGCAAGCCGGCCGAAGTCGGACTTCGCTCAAAACTGAGCGCAGTCCGACTACTTGTGCCTTGCAGTTCTTTCTCCACTCAAACTTCGCGTTTTGGCTGGCGCGCAACTCGACTTCGCTGCGAAGTCGGGCAGCGGCCAACACTTAGCCTTTTTTTGCTTTGTTTTTTCTTCACTCAAGCAGCCCGAACTTCGCCCCTTCTGAGGGGCGACAACAGACTTCGCTGCGAAGTCTGTATTCTCTCCCATGCCGCAGTTTAGCTCAAAAAATAAAAAATTAAAAGCTGGAAACTGTACATGCTGGAAAACAAAATGCATAAGGGAAATTTTTACAAAGAAGGGCCACTCGGGCCCCTTCAGCAGCGGTAAATTTTTAAGTGGAACTCGTTAACAGGGATAGATAGGAGTTGACCCTCCATATCCCGAAGTACATAGGCATTGAACCGGTTCACTCGGGCAATCTGATAAGGGCCCTCCCAGAGGGCATCAAACTTCCAGTGATTGCCCGACTTTGCCTTATATGAGTCCCACTTCAGCACCAGGTCCCCGATTTTAAAAACTCGGGCAGTGGTGCCTTTTGCAAACCAGCCTTGAGTGGCTGCAATATGATTAGTGAAGGCCTGGTATGCTTTTTCTCTGTCTTCTTCCAACTGCAGGAGTTGGCACAGTCTGTCGTCCACCGGGTCTCCACTGCTCCTGTCTTCGTCCAACATCCATAGGGCAGGGATTTCAATGTGGGATGGCATGACAGCCTCTTTGCCATAGACGAGCGCATAGGGGGACGTTCTGATGGATTTCTTGAATGAAACTCTGTCCGCCCACAGTGCCCGGTTCAGGAGTAAATGCCAAGTCCGCTTGTTTCTGTCAATGGTCCTCCGGATGATTTTCAGGAGGTTCTTGTTAGTAGACTCGGCAAGGCCATTCCCCTGCGGGTAGTAATTAGAAGACATCTTGTGATAGATGCCAAGTTTGCCAGTGTACTCCGTGAGTACAGCGCCTGCGAATCCCGGACCATTGTCCGTCACAATTGACTCTGGAACCCCAGAGCGGGTAATCAGGCTCTCAATGAACCTGATGACCGTTTCTTGGTCTGCGTTCTTGGTCGGGATTGCCTCTGCCCACCGTGTGAAGTAATCGGTGGCTGTAAGAATAAACTTGTGTCCGGCAGAGGAGCTGTAAGAAGTAATCTTTTCTTTTGGCCAGTTAAGGCCTGCTATCTTGGAGATGAATTTTTTAAATCTAGGAGAAGAATACTTGTGGTCCGGGTTTCGCTCGGGGTCATATGCTACCTCCTCACAGTAAAATTCCTGCCATGGAGGCCATGCTTCCATCAAGTCAATTTCCCAGTCGAGGTCAACATGGACCACATCGCATCTGTCTTCGATTATATTTGCCAGGGGGCAGATATGTACAAACTTTCTCCTCATCCCGTATGGGTCGTATTTCCAGCGCTGCGGCAGCAGAATCAGACCAATGTCAAAAAGTTCCCGCTCGAGGTAGGCATGCTGTCCTACCTCAGAAATCTCAATGTTCGCCCAGGAAAGAGGATATTGAAAGATCTGGCCCTTTCTCTTTCCCTGGCCGAACTCCTCAACGTAATCCATCTGCCGGGCAACCTCCATCCCAAACTGATGATCCGTGCACCAGTAGGGCAGCAAATGAGGTTTGCCCTTGAATCCGTAGATTCTGACCACAATCCCCTGTGTCAGTCTAAAAACGTCCCCGAGCTTCTGATTCAGCAAATAGTTCGTCATTTCTTGCGGGGGGTGAGGGATCTCACCATCGCTGAAGACTGACATGACCAGGCCCAGAAAGTTGAAGTTGAACTTGTAGTAAGACCCTTTCCGGTATAGGTCATCCGTCCAGTCATAGACGGGCTGTGGTTCTCTCCTCTCATTTACCTTCTTCAGATTCGGGATCGGCATCCGGGAGTGCAAATGATACAAACAAAGCCAAGCCAAAAAGGAACTGAACCGAAATTCAGTTGACTGCTTTTTCTAGAGCTTTACCAGGCTGGAGTGAATGGCATATGCCAGCCAGTCCGCCTAGTCAAAAAATATGGGGCGCTTTCCACTTCTATGCACTACTGGTTCATAGGATATTCTGCACAGGAGACATTCTGCTAGCGCTAGCTGGTACAGTTGTACCAGCTCGTCAGAGTCGCAGCCGAGGACCCACGCCAGAATGGTGTATAGGTATTTGCTCTGAAACTTGTTCAGGGGTATGGGGCCAGTTGGCCATTGTCCGGCTGTGAGCTGGGCGTTCAACTCTGAATTGAGGAAATCCCTCATCCGTTTTGTATGCGTGAAGCGTCCCGCTTGCTCGCCCAGATTTATCTTCCTGACAATCGTGCTGGAGTCATACTCCAACCCTGGGGCGAAGGCCAGCTGGACAGTCTCTTTGCGCAGCGCGAAAGAGGGTTTACCGCTAGAGCTACAAATTTGCCGGGTAGCTGGTCTGTAAAGTCTGACAATTAGGTCTACCAGCTCCGGGCATTGATGGACAGGAGGGCACAAGAACCGGAAAAGGTTCGACTTGTACGCCGCTCCGAAATGGTGAGAGGGCAAAACTTTGTCAGTCCAACTCTCCACGTTTATCCGCAGCTTAGTCAGGCTCATGAAAAACAAGCCATCCTTGTATCCCGATAGGTAATTAACCGGTGGTGGTGGGGCTTGCCCACGCTGTACTTTCTTTGGCCGAGATTTTGACTTTTGCTCCTACGGCATCTCACCCTTGGAACCACCCGTTTGCGGGAAATCTCCACTTTCGCGCCCCTCGCTAGACTGAGCTTGTACTGGCAACTTTCCCTTGTCCATCCCTCCGAAACGGCAATAATTACGAATTCTGGACGTCTGCACCAGATTTCGCAGTCACAGGAATAATCTGCACAATTTGGCATGTCTGGATGCATCAGACCCCCTTTTCTAGATAATGACAGAGTCATTAATGTCGCGCAGGAGGGGGTAGGTCGGCTGGCAAGTGAAGGCATTATGTTTCTTGGGTAGCCGCGCAGGAGAATGTCTTGGAGGATGTACCCCGGCTGCCGTGCCATGCTTATTTGATCGCGCTTTTCTTGAAGACTGCGCAATCATTAAATTTAATTTCGAATGTTGCGCCATGGCTGACGTCACTGCCGCAATATGGGCACACTGCTCAAGAAAAAACACCTTGGTTCGGAAACCCATCTCTAACTGTCACAATGCGCCTTGGGCCCACGCTTGGAGCGTTAGAATTTTTTATTCATTTTTTAAAACTCATCCAAGCTGCGCTCAGAAAACAGGGAGAAGTCGGACTTCGCGCGAAGGTTGGGCGCGATCCGACTTCGCCCGCGCAGTCGGACTTCGCTCCAAAATTGAGCGCAGTCCGACCTTTGCAAATTTCGGAAGAGTTGGCGAGTACTTAGAATTTTATTGCCTCTTGGGATCGGGTGCACGAGCTGCGCTTAGAAAATGGAGCGCGTTCGGACTTCGCCCGAAGTTCGGGCGAAGTTCGTACTTCGCGCGAAGTTCGCACTTCGCCCGATGTGTGCGCGAAGTTCGCACTTTGCGCGCAAGCTGGGCGCAGTTCGTACTTCGCGCGCAAGCCGGGTGTATTCGGACTTCGCGCGCGATGTCGGACTTCGCTCAAAAACTGAGCGCAGTCCGAACACTCGTGCCCTTTGCAGTTTTCTTCTTTCAAACTTCGCCTTTTGGCTGGCGCGCAGCCCGACTTCGCTGCGAAGTCGGGCAGCAGCCAGCACTTAGCCGTTTTTTTGCTTTCTCCACTCAAGCAGCCCCTTCACGAACTTCACTTCTTCTGAGGGGCGACAACAGGCTTCGCTGCGAAGTCTGTATTCTCTCCCATGTCGTAGTTTGGCTCAAACAAAATAAAAAACTGAAAGCTAGAAACTGTACATGCTGAAAAAGCAAAAATGCATAAGGGAAATTTTTACACAGAAGGGCCCATTGGGCACCTTCAGCAGCGGTAAACTTTTAAGTGGAACCCGTTAACGGGGATAGGTAGGAGCTGACCCTCCATATCCCGAAGTACGTAAGCATTGAACTGGTTCACCCGGGCAATCTGATAAGGGCCCTCCCAGAGGGCATCAAACTTCCCGTGGTTGCCCGGCTTCGCCTTGTATGAGTCCCACTTCAGCACCAGGTCCCCGATTTTAAAAACTCGGGCAGTGGTGCCTTTTGCAAACCAGCCTTGAGTGGCTTCAATATGCTTGGTGAAGGCCTGGTATGCTTCTTCTCTGTCTTCTTCCAACTGCAGAGGCACAGTCTGTCATCCACCGGGTCTCCATTGCTCCTGTCTTCGTCCAACATCCATAGGGCAGGGATTTCAATGTGGGATGGTATGACAGCCTCTTTGCCATAGACGAGTGCATAGGGGGACGTTTTGATGGATTTCTTGAATGAAACTCTCTCCACCCACAGTGCCCGGTTCAGGAGTAAATGCCAAGTCCGCTTGTCCCTGTCAATGGTCCTCTTGATGATTTTCAGGAGGTTCTTGTTAGTAGACTCGACGAGGCCATTCCCCTGCGGGTAGTAATTAGAAGACATTTTGTGATAAATGCCAAGTTTGCCAGTGTACTCCGTGAGTACAGCGCCTGCGAATCCCGGACCATTGTCTGTCACAATTGACTCTGGAACCCCGAAGCGGGTAATCAGGCTCTCAAGGAACCTAATGACCGTTTCTTGGTCCGCGTTTTTGGTTGGGATCGCCTCTGCCCACCGTGTGAAGTAGTCGGTGGCTGTAAGAATAAACTTGTGTCCGGCAGAGGAACTAGGCGAAATCACCCCAATGAAATCTAGACCCCATTGCTGGAACGGAGTCTCGGCCTGAATTGGTTGAAGGGGCAGGGGTGCTTTTCTGTTTCTGCCAGCAAACCTCTGGCATTGATCACACTTAGAACAGACCGCATGAGCGTCTGTAAATAGAGTGGGCCAATAGTACCCAGCTCTAATTATTTTCAAGGCCATAGGCCTTGCAGAATGATGACCCCCAGGCATCCCGGAATGAAATTCTCCGAGGACCCTGGGCTGATCGGATTTCATGACGCACCGCAACAGGATGCCGTCAATATTTTTGAAGTAAAGCCCCTCGGGGCGAAGAGTGTACTTGAGTGCACCTAGCCGAAATCTCCTTCGTTGTGAGGCGTTCAGGTGATCGGGACGTCTTTCGGTGCAGAAATATCTCACCAGTTCATCTGTCCAATCACTCTCCTCCGATAAGGAGTTGGCTAGGTAGATGCTTGTCGCTGTGTCCTCCCACTTATAGGCGGAGATGCCGGCTACAGCGCTTCGGGCCAATTCCTAACACAAGGCTCGGCCTCTGATGAGCTTGGTGGGCCGCACTTCGATATCAAACTCCTGGATTTTTGCAATCCATCCTGCTCTCTTGTGACCCGGTTCTCCTTGTATGATGAAGCTTCGAACGTTCGAGTGAATCACGAAGACAGTCGTTTTGCTCTGGGAGACAAAATGCCTGAACTTTCGAAGGGATTTCATAACAGCGTGAACCTGCCGCTCTATAAAGTTGTACTTTTCCTCATGCGGCTGAATCACCTGGCTCAGGAACGCTATGGGGCGCTCCTCACCATCGTCTCCCTTCGAGTCAGGACTGCGGCGTAACTTTCCGGTTCTCCCACCGCATACGGGATGAAGTCCTTGGAGTAGTCCGGGTTTATCAACACCGGAGCTTGCGCGATTCGAGCCTTGATTTCCTCGAAGGCTTGCTCTCTCTCATCGGTCCATTCATAAATTGTATCCTTTTTCAGCAGTTCGGCCATAGGCTTGATCACCTATGCGAAGTCCGGGATGAACTTCCGCACGAAGTTAATCTGGCCGAAGAAGGACTGCAGCCCTTTTTTATCGATTGGGGCTAGCAAGCGAAGGAGGGCTTCTGCTCTGTCAAGGTCAATGGCGAGGCCTTTCTCGGAGATGACATGTCCGAGTAGCTTACATTCTTTTACCGCGAAGACAGACTTCTTCGGGTTTATAGAAATGCCGAATTCCCGACACCTCTCAAATATTTGCCGCAGGTGGGAAACATGATCTCCTCTTTGGTGAGAGAAAACAGTCATGTCATCAAGGTAGATGACAATGATCTTATTGAGCAGCTCTCGGAAGGCCAGGTCCATGGCCCTTTGGAATGTGGCACCAGCATTGGATAAGCCGAAAGGCATGCGCTGATAGGCGAACGTCCCCCATTTGGTGGTGAACGCCGTCTTATGCTGGTCCTCATCCCTGACCCAAATCTGGTTGTAGCCGGAAAATCCATCTAAAAGTGAGAATCTCTGGGCTCCAGCAACGATATGTAGAATCTGGTCAATTTGGGGAAGCGGATAGTGGTCCTTGAGGGAAGCCTGATTCAGGTTTCTGAAGTCGACACAGAGACGAATGTCGCCATTCTTTTTCCTCACGGGCACCAAATTCGCGACCCAGGATGAATGTTTGATGGGGTAGATGATTTTGGCTTCCAACATCTTCAAGAGCTCGGCTTTCATCATGGCCTCAATTTTTGGATTTACGGTCCTCTGCTTCTGACGGAATGGCTTGGCGCCATCCTCTAGCTCAATGGTATGCTGGATCACATTTTTGTCATACCCCTTCAAATCCTCGTAGCACCAGGCCACGATGTCGGGGAACTCTCGGCACAGTGATCTGATCTGCTCAAGTTCCTCCGACATGCAGTCTGTCCCAACCTTGATAGTTTTACCAGGTTCAAGTTCCAGGTCGGCATACTGCTTCGGGTCTACTTTGATCCTGTGAGATATTGCTGTGTCATTCTGATCAAATAGACTCTCCAACGTAATCAGTCCTTTTGGGACATGATTATTTTTTAACTGTATCAACCCCTCATATTGCTCGTCATCAGGGTCTCTACCTTCGATTGAACCAACTTCGTTAACCAAAAATGTGACGATCTCCTCGTCACAATCGAACACCTGCCAGTGGGTGTCCTTATCAGGCACAGAAGGCCTGTAAATAGTGCGAACCGGCTTCGGTTTCTGGACGTCATCAGCCGGAACGTACCTGGCTCCAACAGACGCCAGAATGTCAGCGTGTTTGTTTTTCTCACGTGATATCGCCTTGACATTCAACGAGTCAAACGACTCCATCAGGTCCCACACTCGGTTGCGGTACGCCTTGAGGTAGTGATGTTTGGAGGCGCACTTATTCGTAACCTGGTGGCACACCAACTCTGAATCTCCAAAGATCTGCAGGTGTTTAATCCCCAGCCTCTCCGCCTTTCACAGACCCAGGAACAGGGCTTTGTACTCCGCCGAGTTGTTAGTGCAGCTCCAGGCCAACCTGTAGGTATAGTCCTTCTGGATCCCGGTCGGAGAAACCAGAAGCACCCCTGCACCGGCGCCATTTTTGCATCGCGCGTCGTCAAAGAAAATCTTCCACAGCTTCTCAGGTGCAGGTCCCACTTCCTTTGCAGCTGAGTTGTCAAGCCTCTCGGGCTGTACAACGGTGTAACAGCCCTGCTCTGTCTCAATTACGGCATTGAAATCCCGTAAAGAGAACTCATCTTCAAGCTGTAGCACTTCGAGGGCTTGCTTCGTCAGCTCAACTGTCACCAGTTCTTCCTCCGACAGCTGGACCATGCAGTCCGACTCTTCTCCGGGTATCTTCTCTACTAGGAAGGTGGAAGGCTTTTCATTAAAGATTTTCAGTCTCCTTCCTTTGAAGGGCACTTCCATGTGTGAGTAGTCTAGAGACAGGTACCCGCCCGACTTCGCGGTGAACTCCGGGAGAGACACATGCCGAAGTAGGGAGCTAGGTCGACAACTACGACCTCTTGGATGACCACGATGTCGAGAGCCTTATGCAGCCGAATAGGGATGTCCTTTATGACACCAACTGTCTTGACAGGGGTGTCGTCTAATTGCAGCACGCCTTGGCTGCTTCTTGTGTATTCCATCCCGATCTCATTGCAGACGGCTTTCGGCATAACAGTCGTGGAAGCGCCAGAGTCCACCATGCAGTTGTGAACTATGTGCCCTTGCATCCGTAAAGACAGATAGAAGGGAGGCGGTCTGTTCTTCCCAGTGGCTAAGACTGTTAGAGGTTGAACCAGGACAGCGGGCTGTATCTGCTTGGCATTCTTCATGTTTTTCAGAGATTCTTGCAGCAGATCCACCTGGCCTGGGAGCAGAAGAGCATCGTACATGCTGATTCTAGCGGGTGTTCTTTTTAACTCGTCTACTATGCTGTAGCCCGAGGTGCTAGCTCCTTCTGCTTCTTTTGCCGGCTCATACTTCGTCCGGTACTGCTGGGTGGCCTCAACTCTCTATCTCTTGGTCAGAGACGGGTCCTTCAGCTTCTCTTGTGCTTGTTCTTTAGTTTCAGCTGGAGGCTGAGGTACGGGAGCTTTAGCTGGAACTGAAGGTTTTGCAATAGGAGGATTGGCTGGAACAGGGGCAGCCTTTGCTGGAGGAGGCTTGGCTGGAGCTTTGTCTTTGGATGCCTTCTCCTGGGCTGTGTAGGGCCACAACCGCTTGTATGGTGGCAGCCCACCGGGCTGCGCCTTTTCTCTTCTGGCATAGACCTGCAAAGGCTTGGCAGCATCTGCAGTTTTCTTTTCTTCCTTGGCGGGCGGCACTAGATTCTCCTCTGGGAGGGCAAAGTTGGCTTCGTCATCCAGGATCATGTAGAGTTCATCGTCCTCTATGGCGCTGCCGGCCAAAGTCTGAATGTAGTGCTGGTGCAGAGTGCAGTCTTCCTCCAAATGCGGGTCATTGCACGTAGTGCACCAGTGAACCTGGTTAGAGGGACCAGGTTGGTTTTCTCTAGCAACATTTCTCGGAGGCGTACGCCTCTGCAACTGGTGCTCTGGGGGCTTTCTTTTGTCAGTGTCGAGGGCGGATATGGCCTCCTAGGAACGAGGTCCATTTGGGCCTGCTTCTTCTTCAGAGCGGTCATGTCATTGGACATGGCATGATAACCTAAGGCCAAAGCCCGTACCTCCTGAAGGATTGTATTCTGAATGTTATTGTCAGGAGGCGGCAACTGTGCCGGTGGAGGCAATGCGGCTAATGGAGGAGGGTTGGAATAAGGTGCGTACTACGGGGGAGCAGGGAGTGCTGGAAAATGCGGAGCAGGAGGAGGCGGGTGAGGATAATGCAATTGCGGCGGGCCATAAGGAGTTACGACCGGCGTCGGATTCCATTGCTGCTGGGGTTGTTGTCCTGATGTGGACGGCGCATCACCAGAAGCTGATGGATACTGGGATCTGGGAAAGTCGGGACGAATGGGTTCCTGCACCCTGGACGGGAGTCTGCCGATAGAAATGATATCAGCTTCAGCTTGCTGGGCAGCCTCGTACAGAGCAGGAAACTCGTCTATTCTGGCAATCTTCAGCAGCAGGCATATGTCTGAGTTGAAGGATCTCAGATAATAGTGAGCAGCCATGCCAGCTGAAGGCCGAAGCTCGCGAGGTACCCGTTTCCAGGATCTCGCGAACCTGATGTTAAAGTCAGACACCTCCTCTTGAGGGTGTCTCTGGATGCTTTGGAACTGATGCAGCAGAGAAGTAGGATCAGCAGACTCGTTGCATCCTTTCACGAGCCTCCTGGCAAGCTGGGGCCATCCTGTGATGGATCCCTCTGGCAGCGATCTCCACCAGTAGAGAAGCTTTCCCCTCAGGGAAAGGGCCAGCAGACTGGTCTTCACACTCTCGTCAGTAATGGAATGCAATGCGGCCAGGGCAAGGATGTCCTGGATGTGCTCGTACGTCGTCTTGCCGTAGCCGTTGTACGTAGGGATGGACTTTAAAGCAGCAGGGGGAACAACTTGCTATCCGACCAGGGCCAAGGGCCTTGTAGAGTCCACCGCCGGGAAGAGATCATCGTCATTTTGTTGCTGGGCAGCCATTTCTTCTTCTTCTCCTCTGTCGGTTGTATACTCAATGTCGGAACTTTCCGAGGATGCAGATTCCTCTTCTCCCTCGGCCTCTTCTATTTTGTACTCAGCTCTTTCGACCTCGGCTTCGGCTTCTTCTTGAATTTCAGCCTCGGCTTCGTTGACATGAGCTTGCGGATCAGCCAGCCTGGCAATTTCGCCTCGAGCATTGATGTCCAGTTCGTAAAAGTCAGGCGGGTTTCTCGGATCCCTTGCTCGCCACCTCCTTGTTTGCATGAAGGTGCTGGGACCGGTCTCTTGGGCTCAGAGGATTTGTTTGTGCAGAGTCGCCAGATGTTCTGATTTTGAATAGCAATGAAGCGAACACCAGTGCTTCGATTCTGTTTGGGGGTGGGAAACTTCCTTGGCCCACCGAGTGCTCAGGAACTGTTGCGCCAGGTGGGGACTGATCAGAAAATCTCTCTTCAAACGTGGGACCTCGGTCCCACCGAGCGTGCCAGAGAAACTGTTGGTTACGAATCTGCCATGAGGAAAGGATTTTGTGTTAACGCGCCCAGATTCGCCCACTAGCTTGAAAGGTCGGAAGGAAGAGATGCCTTCCGTGCCAATCTCCGGAGAAGGCCGGCTCCTGTGGGTTTTGTGGTTTGAGATGAGGGTGCAGGAAAGAGATAAAAATGCGGAAAGGATTTACAAATGAGGTTGGAGTTGGGTGGGGGGAACTAACAGTACAACAACACATCAATCACCGCCACTTACTGCATTATGAATACAAAGCATAACCAGGAACTGCAAAGTCTAAGTGTACTTTCTGTATAAAACAGGGTACGCACAGCTACAATGGCTCCCTAGCAAACATTCTCCCTACAAGGAGAACTAACAGCACGGCAGCGCATCAATCACCACTACGGACAGAGACAGAAAGCAACCAAGAGATGTCAGATCCAAGTATGCGTGTTGTGCAGAGAATTTGTACGCACAGCTACAATGGTCCCCTAGCAAACATTCTCCCTACAAGGAGAACTAACAGCACGGCAATGCATCAATCACCACTACGTACAACAACATAAGCATAACACACAAACTGAAGGAACTGCTACCACATTTATTCTATGTATCCTCTAATCAATTAAGTTCAAGAGTGCTCGGCCACCAAATGCTGAAATGAATCAACAAGCCATGACACAAGCAATGCCTCAGGTGTCCCTGATCACCAAATGCTGAAACGAATCAACGAGCCGTGACACAGGAAAACGTAAAGCAGAAATATAAAGGAAAGGCAGCATAAAAAATAGAAGCAGTAGAACAGAGCCAGGCATATACTTTATATTTATAAGCAGAAGCGCAATTACAATGGTTCCCTAACAAACATTCCCCTTCCACCGCCTTACAATGAAAATGCGGTGGGTATTTATAGCCCGAGTCCCTCCCGTTACATTAATGGGCACAAAGTCCCAGTCAAACATTGGCTGACAAAAGCAGCTATGGAGTTGCTGATGCTGACCTTTGTCGGACAGGACTGTACCTGCAGCATGGTTCCCCTGAAGGCCGGACAGCTAGGTGGCAGCGCGTTGGGTAGATCTTCACATCGGTAGGAATGCGGGCAGCTGGAGCAGGTAGAACCTCTAATCAGCTTTAAATGAGGCAGCTAGCATAAGTAGTGCAGCCCATGCTTGTCCTTTTGCTTGGCACGTCTTGGCTCAGATCCCGAAGCTGGACACTTGTCGGATGATACTGTTTGACATGTGTCTGCCTTGAAAGGCAGTTTATCCAACTTCTCCTAGGATATGAGCGCCATCGGGTTGCGCAGGCAGAAAACAGCGCAATCGGGAAGGCCCTTATGCCTTGGTCAAATTCTGAGTTTGTTTCCCTACTGCGCACCTGTCAAAGGGCGCACTCCGACTTCGCTGCGAAGTCGGGTTGCGCACAGGTGAAAGCTGATTTCTGCTGCCGAACGGACTTCGCCCTGGAAAGGGGGAGCAGTTCGAACTTCGCGCGAAGTACGAACTTCGCCCCAGCACTTAGTCATTTTTCTGCCAGCCTGCCAGCCTGCTACAAGGTGCGCTCAGAAAGTTGGGAGAAGTCGGACTTCGCACCAAAACTGGGAGAAGTACGAACTTCGCACCAAAACTGGGAGAAGTACGAACTTCGCACTTTGTGTTCCTGCTGCGCTCCATCTGGAGGGCGCACTCCGACTTCGCGCAAAGTCGGACTTTGCCCTAACACTTAGCCATTTTTCAGGGCAATCTGCTGTCAAATTTGAGATCAGACTGAGGGGCTCAAAAGAAAAGGGGGGAAAGAATGAGAATGCAGGGAAGAGAGAGAAAGGGACAGAAGAAGAAAGGGAGAGAGAGGAAGAGGGAAAAGGAAGAGCAGCACTCTTACAAAACTGAAAACATTGCACCCTGTGCAAAATGTGGCAACAGGTTCTTGGGTGCTTGTTTGGTCGTAATGGTGACCTTGTCCTCGAATAACCTTTTTGGACCATAACAAATTAAAAGACTTTGCAAAAATGCTTTAGGATTATTATTAATGATAAAAGCTTAAAGGTCTACTTTATATGATTCCTTGGCCCAAAATTCTAGGAAAAAGTACTACCCTTGTTATCTTTTATTGCCATACTATAAAGTATCCTATGTTAAAAAATGATGATCTATGGTGGTCTTTTGTAGCCTTTTTGTGCAGTGATTTGACAAAAGGGATGGAAAATTCTAAAGTAGTTATTAGCTTTCAAATTGAAAAACTTTGCCAGTTTCTTGCATGATTGATTTGACAATAATGCTTAGCTATTTTTTGTTCTAGAACTTTTTAATTTCTTTATCCTAGATTTTGTGTAACGTATTGCCCTTAGTAAATTCTTTAAGATAATCTATGTAAGTGTTTCATCTTGAAGGATAGATTGTTTGCGACATTATGCTCTATGTTAAATTTTTTTTTTTCATTCTAGGAATAATGTTTATTGTAGTTCAGTAATACTGGGCTATAGTCTATTGAGGCAGAAGAAACATGGATGGGTTGCCTATTTGGATTTATTACATTATAACATGAAATATTAAGATATGTTTATGTTAACTAATTTTTATTTTCTAATTGTTTTCTTTCTTGATTGAATCATCTTCTTTTAACTGAAAAACCTTGAATTGGTGCACACAGGTCACATATCACTTTAGACTATATTGATAACCCACGGATGTATAAGTCATTCTATGTTCGCCCTTCATTGGCAAAGGAGTCTCCCTTTATTGTTGATCATAATAGAGTACAGGTATGAACTATTTTCTTGTTAGACCTAACAATAGTCTAAGCTCTTTGTTTTAGTATAAGAACTATTCTTATATGTAATGTTCATTGTCTGTGAAAATGCAAGTGAACTATCATTGAATGGGGTCTTGTGGCATTATTTTAGTAAGTTGAAGACATTAACTAAATTAATTTATTCTTATTATGTTTTTAACTCATTTGGCTTGCACATTCCTAAGGGGATCTTTGTTCATGTAGGCTTGGCGATCTTTGAATATGATGCTAATCAATGTTGCTGATGGAAGCTTTTGGGGTGGGACCCTGAATGAAGAACTCGTGAATGCATCCTCTCCACCAGATGTCATTAGGATATTTAGGTAATTTTCACTCTTAAATAGAAGGATTAGATTCAGAATATTCACATGTCTAAAAGTCGTTTCTTAAACTTGCTCAGAGACAAGGCTCCAGAAGTGCTTGATCTCCTTCTACATGAGAACCCAAATTTTGCAGAGGAATTTTGCAGGCAGTCAAAGATGAGAGGTGGTGGGGCAGTGATGCTCTCTCAGTTTCATTACAAAAACATAGTTTTGATTGGTGATGCAGCCCATGGCATGGTAAAATATATACTTAATTCAAAGATTCATTTTGGTAGAAATTTTCGAAGGATCTTAGGATCTACTACCATTCTCTTAAGTTCAAAATAGAACATTATTTTCAATTTTTAGCTTATGATTTTATCATTCTTTATGTAGCATATGTAGAACATTAGAAGCAGATGGTAAAAGATGCACATATGGAAGTTAACATTAAGGGTATAAACATTTTGAATCCGGTGGACAGATGTTGTTCCTGTTGCCACATTTTGCACAAGGGTGCCATGTTTTTGGTTTCTGCAAGTGAGCTGCTCTTTCCTTCCCTCCTCATTTTCCCTTTCTTCTTCTCTCCCTCTCTTCCTCTCCCTCACAACTTCATTCCCTCTTCTTCTTTCCCCCTTTCTTCCACCAGTAAAACTTCAGCAGTTTCTAAGTGTTGGGGCGACACCCGACTTCGCAGCGAAGTCGGAGTGCGCCCCTCAGTTGGAGCGCAGATAGGTAACCCATGCGCAACGAGGACAGGAAGTGACCGAAAATATGACTAGGTGTCAGGGCGACACCCGACTTCGCGGCGAAGTCGGAGTGCGCCCTCCTTCCGGGCGCACTAGGGGAATGGCCTATCGGGAAAGTGGCCAAGTGCCGGGGCGACAACCCGACTTCGCAGCGATGTCAGAGTGCGCCCCTGCTCCAGTGCGCAGTCCGTACAGCAGGAGAGAGCCAGCACGGGTGCGACACCCGACTTCGCAGCGAAGTCGGAGTGTGCCCTTTGACCGGTGTGCAGTTCGGTGAAGTCAACTCAGAAAACACCAAGGCAAGAAGGCCTTCCAACTGTGATGTTTTCCTCCTGCGCAGCTCGATAGCGCCCGAACCCCCGACGAGGTTGGACAAACTGCCTCTCAAGGCAGACACATGTCACGCTTCAGCATCTGACAAGTGTCCACCTTCGGGATTCGAGCCAAGATTTGACCGCGCAAGGACAAAGCATGGGCTACACTACCGGCGCCAATTGTCAACATTTAAAGTCGATGTGAAGTACCACCTGCCGCACCTACCCGCATTCCTGTTGACCGGAGACTTGACCCAATGCGCTGCCACGTAGCTGTACCGCCTTCAGGGACACCATGCTGCAAGTACCGTCCGGCCCGACAAAAGTCAGCATCAGCAGCTCCTCAGCCGCTCATGTCAGCTATTGTCCTGTCTGGGACTTTGTGCCCATGAATGTAATCGGGGGGAGTTTTGGGCTATAAATACCCACCACATTTTCAATGTAAGTGGTGGAAGGGGAATATATTGCTAGGGGACAATTGTAGCTGTGCGTTTGCCTCAAATACGAGACATATACTTGGCTCGCTTCATCGTCTTTTATCTTGCATACTGCCTCTCCTTGTCATTTCTGCCTCATGTTTCTTGTGTCATTGCTTGTTGTTGTACTGAACTCTGGACTCCAGCATTTGATGGCCAGGTATTCTTGGAATGCATAGATAGAGGATACATGGGATCGCTGATAGCTGTAGTTTCAATGTATGTTTGTAGATGAATGCTGTTAGTAGTGGTGATTGATTCGTCGTCGTGCTGCTTGTTCCCCCCACCCAACTCCAATCACATTTGGAATTTCTTTCTGCACTTTTATCTCTTTCTGTACCCCTTTTTATCTCTTTCCCGCACCTTTTTATCTCTTTCCTGCACTCTTATCTTAATCACAACCCCCCATAGGAGCCGGCATTCTCCGGAGATTGGCACGGAAGGCATCCCTTCCTTCCGGCATTTCAATCTGGTGGGCGAATTTGGGCGCATTAACAACAAATCCTTTCCTCATGGCAGATTCGTAACCAACAGTTTCTCTGGCACGCTCGGTGGGACCAAGGAGCAAGCACTTCGGGCTACAGTATAGTAGACGAGCTGAAGAGAACTCCCACGAGGATCAACATATATGATGCTCTTCAGCTCCCAGGCCAGGTTGATCTCGTGCAAGAATCCCTGAAAATCATGAAGAATGGCAAGCAGATACAACCCGCTGTCCTGGTGCAACCCCTGACAGTCTCAGCCACTGGGAAGAATAGACCACCTCCCTTCTATCTATCATTACGGATGCAAGGGTATATAGTACACAACTGCATGGTGGACTCTGGTGCTTCCACGACCGTAATGCCGAGAGCCGTCTGCGATGAAATCGGGATGGAGTACACAAGGAGCAGCCAAGGCGTGCTGCAACTAGACGGCACCCCTATCAAGATAGTCGGTGTCATAAAAGACATCCCTATTCGGCTGCACAAAGCCCTCGACATCGTGGTCATCCAGGAGGTTGTGGTCGTCGACTTGGAACCCTACTTCGGCATGTGTCTCTCTAGGGAGTTCACTGCGAAGTTAGGAGGATATCTCTCTCTGGACTACTCGCACATGGAAGTGCCCTTCAAAGGAAGGAGGCTGAAGATTTTCAATGAAAAGCCTTCCACTTACCTAGTAGAGAAGATACCCGGAGAAGAGCCTGAGGATTGCATGGTTCAGCTGACGGAGGAAGAACTGGTGACAGTGGACATGACGGAGCAAGCTCTCGAGCACCTGCAAGTAGAAGATGAATTCTCCTTGCGGGACTTCAACGCCGTGATTGAAACAGAGCAAGGCTATTACACCATTGTTCAGCCTGAAAGAGTTGACAAGTCAGCAAAGAGAGAAGTGGGACCAGCACCTGAGAAGCTGTGGAAGCTTTTCTTTGACGGCGCACGATGCAAAAATGGCGCCGGTGCTGGAGTTCTTTTGGTTTCCCCAACCGGGATCCAGAAGGATTACACCTACAGGCTGGCTTGGAGCTGTACCAACAACGCGGCGGAGTACGAAGCCCTGTGCTTGGGACTGCGAAAGGCGGAGAGGTTGGGAATCAAACATCTGCAGATCTACGGAGATTCGGAGTTGGTGTGCCACCAGATCACGAATAAGTGCGCCTCCAAAAAGCACTATCTCAAGGCGTACCGAAATCGGGTCTGGGATCTGATGGAGTCTTTTGACTCGTTGAATGTCAAGGCTATTTCATGAGAGAAAAACAAGCATGCTGACATTCTGGCGTCTGTTGGAGCCAGGTACGTTTCGGCTGATGACACTGTCCAGAAGCCGAAGCCGGTCCGTACCATTTATAGGCCTTCTGTGCCTGATAAGGACACCCACTGGCAGGTGTTTAGCCGTGACGAGGAGATCGTCACATTTTTGGTAAATGAAGCCCGTTCAATCGAAGGTAGAGACCCTGATGACGAGCAATATGAGGGGTTGATACAACTGAAAAATAATCATGTCCCAAAAGGACTGATTACCCTAGAGAGTCTATTTGATCAGAATGACAGAGCCATATCTCATCGGATCAAAGTAGACCCGAAGCAGTATGCCGACCTAGAGCTGGAACCTGGCAAATCAATCAAGGTCGGGACAGACTGCACCACAGAGGAACTCGAGCAGATCAGAGCATTATGTCAAGAGTTCCCTGACATAGTAGCCTGGAGCTACCAAGACTTGAAGGGGTATGACAGAGAAATAATCCAGCATACCATTGAGCTAGAAGATGGCGCCAAGCCATTCAGGCAAAAGCAGAGGGCCATCAATCCAAAAATCGAGGCCATGATGAAAGCCGAGCTCTTGAAGATGCTGGAGGCCAAGATCATCTACCCCATCAAGCATTCATCCTGGGTTGCGAACTTGGTTCCTGTGAGGAAGAAGAACGGAGACATTCGTCTCTGCGTGGATTTCAGAAATCTAAATCAAGCCTCCCTCAAGGACCATTACCCGCTTCCTCAGATCGATCAGATCCTCCATATAGTTGCTTGGAGCCCAAAGATTTTCCCTCCTAGACGGCTTTTTCGGCTACAACCAGATATGGGTCAAGGATGAGGACCAAGCACAAGACGGCGTTCACCACCAAATGGGGAACGTTCGCCTATCGCCGCATGCCATTCGGCTTATCCAATGCTGGCGCCACATTCCAAAGAGCCATGGACCTGGCCTTCCGAGAGCTGCTCAACAAAGTGATCGTCATCTACTTGGATGACATGACTGTTTTCTCTCACAAGCGAGAAGATCATGTTCCCCACCTGCGGCAAATATTCGAAAGATGTCGTGAATTCGGCATCTCCATAAACCCGAAGAAGTCTGTCTTCGCGGTGAAAGAAGGAAAGCTGCTGGGGCATGTCATCTCCGAGAAAGGCCTGGCTATAGATCCTGACAGAGCAGAGGCTCTCCTCCGCTTGCCCGCCCCAATCGACAAGAAAGGGCTGCAGTCCTTCTTCGGCCAAATCAACTTCGTGCGGAAGTTCATACCGGACTTCGCACAGGTAATCAAGCCTATGTCCGAGTTGCTGAAGAAGAACACAGATTTTCTGTGGACTGAAGAGAGGGAGCGAGCCTTCGAAGAGATCAAAGCTCGCATTGCACAAGCACCGGTGTTGATAAACCCGGACTACTCCAAGGATTTCATCCTGTACGCGGTGGGAGAACCAGAGAGTTACGCCGCAGTCCTGACCCAAAAGGGAGAAGATGGCGAGGAGCGCCCCATAGCGTTCCTGAGCCAAGTGATCCAGCCGCACGAAGAAAAGTACAACTTTATAGAGCGGCAGGTACACGCTGTCATGAAATCTCTCCGTAAGTTCAGGCACTTTGTCTCCCAGAGCAAGATCACCGTCTTCGTGATCCACCCGGACGTTCGAAGCTTTATCATACAAGGAGAACCGGGTCACAAGAGGGCAGGATGGATTGCCAAAATCCAGGAGTTTGACATCGAAGTGCGGCCAACCAAGCTAGTCAGAGGCCGAGCCTTGTGCCAGGAGCTAGCCCGAAGTGCGGCAGCCGAGATATCCGCCTGCGAGTGGGAGGATCCAGCAACACGCATCAACCTAGCCAACTCTTTACCCGAGGAGTGCGACTGGACAGATGAACTGGTGAGATACTTCTGCACCGGAAGATGTCCAGACCACATGAATGCCTCACAAAGAAGGAGGTTTCGGCTAGGTGCTTTGAAGTACACTCTTCGCCCCGAGG
This sequence comes from Wollemia nobilis, assembly GCA_028583015.1. Classification (NCBI taxonomy): domain Eukaryota; kingdom Viridiplantae; phylum Streptophyta; class Pinopsida; order Araucariales; family Araucariaceae; genus Wollemia; species Wollemia nobilis. The sequence goes on along the minus strand of JAQPPZ010001004.1, from coordinate 1,356,231 downwards.
GGCTTTACTTTAAAAACATTGACGGCATCCTGTTGCGGTGCATCAGAAAAGTAGACCAACCTAGGGTCCTCGGAGAATTTCATTCCGGGATGCCTGGAGGTCATCATTCCGCAAGGCCCACGGCCTTGAAAATAATCGTAGCCGGGTACTATTGGCCCACTCGTTTGCGTACGCTCATGCAGTCTCGTAGCAAATGTGATCAATGCCAAAGATTTGTTGGCAGGAACGAAAAGCACCCTTGCCCCTTCAACCGATCCAAGCCGAGACTCCGTTTCAGCAATGGGGTCTGGACTTCATCGGGGTGATTTCGCCGAACTCTGCAGCGGGCCATAAGTTTATCTTAACCGCCACCGATTACTTCACACGGTGGGCAGAGGCGATCCCCACAAAGAACGCCGACCAAGAGACGGTCATCAGATTCCTCGAAAGCTTGATCACCCGTTTCGGGGTCCCCGAATCAATAGTGACGGACAATGGTCCAGGGTTCGCAGGCGCAGTACTCACGGAGTACACCAGCAAATTTGGCATCTATCACAAGATGTCTTCCAACTACTACCCGCAGGGGAACGGTCTCGCCGAGTCCACCAATAAGAATCTACTGAAGATCATTCGAAGGATGGTGGAGAATAACAAGAGGACTTGGCACCTACTCCTGAATCGGGCGCTATGGGCGGACATAATTTCATTCAAGAAGTCCATCAAAACGTCCCCTTATGCGCTCGTGTATGGCAAAGAAGCTGTCTTGCCAACGCACATTGAGATACCCGCTCTCTGGATGCTTGACGAGGAAAGAAACAACGGGGATCCGGTAGAAGACAGACTTTGCCAGCTGCTGCAGTTGGAGGAAGATAGAGAGAAAGCGTACCAAGCCTTCACAAAACACGCTGAATCAACCCAAGGCTGGTTCGCAAAAGGTACCACAGCCCGAGTTTTCAAAATCGGGGACCTGGTGCTGAAGTGGGACTCGTTCAAGGCCAAACCCGGCAACCATGGAAAGTTTGATGCCCTCTGGGAGGGCCCCTATCAGATTGCCCGGGTAAACCAATTCAACGCATATGTGCTCCGGGACATGGAGGGACATCCTCTCCCCATTCCCGTCAACGGGTTTCACCTCAAATTGTACCACCACTGAAGGCGCCCGAAGGGGCCCTTCTTTGTACAGATTTCCCTTTTTGCATTTTAAAGTTTTCAGCATGTAAATATTTCAAGTTTTTCAGTTTAGTTTTCCAAGTAGCCCAAGTAGGTCCGAGGCAAATGCCTGACTTCGCAGCGAAGTCAGGCAGCGCTCATCAAATGGGGCGAAGAAGGGAACAAAGCAGTTAAAAGGAGCTGAAAACGCCTAAGTCTAGCTGCCCAACCCGACTTCGCAGCGAAGTCGGGCTGCGCCCTTCCAAAAGGCGCAGTTGGAAAGCAGACCACAAGGAAATGCTGTGTCAGGCCGCGCCCCTTTTTCTGGGCGAAGTCGGACTGCGCCCAATTTTTGGGCGAAGTCCGAGTGCGCCCCGAATTTCGGGCGCACCTTGGGCGCTCCGGTGAAAGTTGAAAGAGCATAAGTCTAAAATCCGAGTGCGCCCGTTTCTTGGGCGAAGTCCGTGTTCTTTCGCTGCGTGCCCAAATACGGGCGAAGTCCGACTTGCGCCCATTTTTCGGGCGAAGTCGGACCGCGCCCCGGATTCCGGGCGAAGCACGAACGTCTCATCACGGACGGCGCCAAGTTTGGGCCCGTCGCAAAGCCCAACACATGGCAAGGTGTGGTTGATTAATTGTAAAGCCTTTTGGAAAGTGTGCCCAAATGGTGGCGGCGACGTCGGCAACGGCACAATGGTCCAAGAGGGTTTTAAATGATTGCGCAGTAACCAAGGAAAGGGTGACGCATTTAAAAGGTAAGGTGCGCCCTGAGCCAACAAGGAACGTTTTTCAAAAAACGGGCCCCTGCGCAGCCGCCAAGATCATAACGTCGCCACCAACCCAAAGTTAACGGCCCTAACTTCCTCCCTCGCGCCATTAATGAGCAGTCGCTGTCTACAAGAAGGCCCTGGCGCAGCCAGAAAATCTATAATGTTCCAACTGGCTCCCGGACTGCAGAGAATAAACCTGACAAGCTCTGAAGCTTTTGTCCCGGTCTCTGATTGTTTCAACGAAAATGGACAAGGGGAAAGCGCCCGTACAGGCGCAAACAAGTGTGGATCTGCGCGATGCTGACAAGTCTCCAGAGTCCAGCGAACATGAAAGCGCAGCGCCTCGGAAGGGCAAGAAAGCAAAATCCAGAACAAAGAGGCGCATAGCTGGTCAGACTCCGCCGCCACCAATCAATCGTCTGTCCGGGTACAAAGATGGCGTCATTCTCCATCAGTATCACGAAGCTGCGTCTGACCATCGCAAAGTGGGTGGGTAAGGTTCCGCCTTCTCACCACCTCGGAGCCGCATATAATTCGAATCTTCACTATTTCCTGTGCCCTCCGACACACTGGTGCCCGGAGCTGGTTGAAGTGATTGCTGAATATTACAAACCAGCTGCGCGGCAAGTCTGCGATAACAAAGGAAGGGTGCTGTTCACTCTCTTCCGAGAGAGCGTCCAGCCGGCGTTCGCCCCAGGGCTCCAATACAGCCCAGACGCAATTTTCAGAAGGGTGAGCATCGAAGAGCAGACCGGCAGATTTTCGCAGACGAAGCGGATGAGAGAGTTCCTTAACTCAGAGCTGAAGACTCCGCTAAATCCTGGACAGTGGCCGACTGGCCCCATACCGCTGGACCGATTTGAGAACAAATATATTTATATCATTCTGGCATGGGTCCTTGGCTGCGACTCAGACAGAGTGGTGCGGCCGTTTCAGCTGGCGATGGCCGAGTGCATCCTGCACGGGGAGTTCTACGACTCCACGGCGCAGAAGAGCGGGAAGCGCCCAATCTTCTACGATTGGGCGGACTGGTTGGCCTACGCGATTCATGCGAGCCTGGTAAGACTGCAGCAAAGGCAGTCTACGGACTTCCGGTTTTGCTCATTCCTCACATGGCTATGCCTGTACCATATGCATTACCGGATGAACGTCCCTAACCTGAGGAAAGCGAACGAGCAAGGAGAGCCACTCCCCGTGTACGAATGGACTGAGGCCCTGTACCGGAAGGGCTCGTTCTACGAGTTTAATGTTGGTTTTCTGGGCCAGGCAATGGGACTGTTCAGCCGTGGCGCGACTCGCCCACCAGCGGCTATGACAAAGCATCTGACAGACAACAAGCTTGGTGATACCTTTCGGCTGACTCAGGGCATTGTCGTCCGAATCTACGGATTCAAGGGGAAACCATGTCTGCTGCCCTACTTCTGCACGGACCATCAGTTTGGAATGGAGGTGGCGCGGCAAATGGACTACGTCGAAGAGGAATTTGGCCAAGGGAAGAAGAGAGGTCACATATTCAAATATCCTATGACCTGGGCCAATATTCAGGTCTTCGAAATCGGGCAGCACATTTACCTTGAGCAGGAGCTGCTGGAGATGGGCCTAATAATGCTGCCCCAACGCTGGAAATATGACCCAATCGGGGTCCGGGGAAAGTTTACGCACATCTGTCCGAGACCTGAGATCATGCAAGAAAGAAGGAACTTGACAGGTGCAGATCTCTACTGGCGCATTCATTTGATGCAGTCATGGCCACCGTGGCATGAATTTTACTGCGAAGAGGTCGCTTACGATCCTGAACGGAACCCGGACCACCGAATGGAGTCAGCGGGATTCAAGAAGTTCCTCGCTAAGGTGGCGCCGCTTAACTGGCATAAGGACAAAATCCTCGAATGCTGGAAAATGAGGTGTCGCACGCAACACGACAAATCTAGCCGGAGGAATCTTGCCGTTGATGATGAGTTTTCGGCATTATATGATCAACACGTCGACACGTGGCAGCCCTTCGAATTTCGCGTTTGCGTTCCCCGAGGCGCGAACATAAGGTATAAAAGGAGGGCTACCCCCAGTCATCGTCAACCCCGGCGACTTCCAGCACGACTCCATTCCAGCAGTCAAGTGGGCCCGATGCAGCCTGTTGCTTCTGTGGCAGCGCCCGAAGTGGCGCAAGGTTCAGAGCGGTCAACTCCTGAGCTGGCCCCTCCATCAACAGAGAAGACGCTCACACCGCCAGCCAGCGGACCAAGTGCGGCAGGTATTTTACCAGCGCGACCCAGGTACAAATTTACCGTGGGGACATCAGCGCCTGCCGCCCCTCTATTGCCGCTCCCTTCTGGACCATCCACGGCGTCGGGAGAAAAGAAAAAGAAAAAGGTCGAAAGGGCCAAACGACCCAAGGAGCCAGTACAGCAGACACCTGCAGAACAGCCACAAGCAGCAGCGCCGGAGGTTGTCTCTTTAGACAGTCTCGAACCAGTAGCAGACCTCCAGGCTGCAACCATCCCTCCAGCGTCGGCTCAGGCGGAGCCCGCAGGTACGTCCTCCCTTCCGTTTGCCCAAGTCCATGACGGCCCTGCAAAAACCCCAACTCCCACTTCATCAGGGCAAGCCGTAGCCGCATCCTCCGCATCTCAAGCCACCCCGCCGTCCAGCGACTTTCACTCCTTTGACCAGTTTGCCCAGGACCCCAATGCCTTCCAATCCCTGGGACAAACCCAAGAGCCTTCACCCGCGGTCAATGCTGAGGCCGCTACCTCATCTCCACATCCTTCGCCCCAGCCCACTGAAACCCTACCAGCGCCGTCTAGCCAAACCCCTGTCACTCCTAGGACCCGGTCGCCCTCAAAGGCTACTACCCCCTCTGGTATCCCACCTACTTCATTGTTCGCGGGAAAAATGCTGCAGCAGGCCCAGGAGCTGGAAGATCTTGATTTCATGAGCATCACTGAGGACCAGCCTCTGGCAGTAAGAGCCGCGGGGGGATCTGCCTCCTTTCTTCAAGGAGTTAAGCGCAGAAGGGCCGAAGGGATAGCTGCCCCGGTCAAACGCACAAAGTTTGACCTGAATCGGAGAGTGCTTACAACAGAAAAGTTGATTCCTAAGGTGAAAAAGCCTCTCCGTGATATGACCGAGGCAGACTACGAGCTTCAGACAAAGGAGAAGAACTTCGATGATATCAACGAAGAGTATGAGATCCGCGGTATTCGCCGCAGAACAGACAACCTCCTTGTCAAGCATCTCGAAACCCAGGAGGCGCTTTTCCAGCTGCAGAATACTTCCAGGCAGCTCGAAGAAGACTTGGCGAGGGCTACGGCCCAGTTGGGGTCAGCACAACAAGAAGTTGAAGATCTTAAGGCTCAGCTGGCCGCCGCTCACAGATACACCGAACAAGAAAGAAAAGCAGCGCTGGAGCAGATTTCGCAACTGTAGGGTTCATCGAAACAGGCGCAGTCGCAGCTAGCAGAGCAAGCATTACAAGCGGCGGCCTTTTCAAAGAGCAAGGCGAAGGAGATGCGCGCAAGTCTGCTACAAGGTTGCAAGCCCAACCTTGTCAAGTCCTTGACAGCTTATGGATTTCTTATCCAGAATTGAAGAAATATCTGCCCATGGCAAGCCTGTGGTAGAGGAAGCCGAACACCAGGCGAGGCAATTGCTAGACCTGGCTATGAAACTTGAGAAGATAGAGCGCGATGGCTTCCGAATCTCCCCTATGTCCCGTCTTGCCTCAGAGTGGGCAAATGCAAGGGTAACCTTGCACACTTACTTCGCCCGGACGGAAAGGATCAGAGCAGCCAGGCAGGCGCTGGACGCCTTAGAACAGGAAAGACAAATTCTCCTGGCTCCTTTTCGTATTTTGTCCGAGCATGGGTGTCCGAGCTATGTCAAAGATGACGAGCTCCTCACCCTTGAACAGGTAAAAGAGAACTGGCTGTCCTTCGAGGCAGATACAGCTGAAATCGATAGCTGGACAGAGCCAGTTCAAGAAGCGCAGGTCACTCAAATGGTGGCTAAGTACTGCAAAATCAACTCTTCTCTTGGGGAGTTGGGCAAAAGATTTCACACCATTGACCTGCACGCGGTCGCTGCATTCCATGCAGTACTTAGAGAAATCAGCGACCCCTCTCCTTTCCAAGCCGCAGTCTGGGATCAAGCTAAGACTGTGGTCGAACGCATCGGCAAGCGAGAGGCCGGAAGCGGAGAGCCTTCTGATTCAGAAGGCGAGACTGAGGAGGCAACTGGTGAAAGCGAAAACGAAGAAGAACAGTTGCCCCAAGGGAAGCGACCAGAGCAGCAAAAGACAGGGGAAGGAAGTTCCTCTGCACCCAAAGGATAAAGGCATGGTTCTTTGCGTCGAGGCGAGCTCAACACCCCGCGAGCCGCCAGGAATGTTGCCACATTTTGCACAAGGGTGCCATGTTTTTGGTTTCTGCAAGTGAGCTGCTCTTTTCCTTTCCCTCTCCTCATTTTCCCTTTCTTCTTCTCTCCCTTTCTTCCTCTCCCTCGCAGCTTCATTCCCTCTTCTTCTTTCCCCCTTTCTTCCCCCAATAAAACTTCAACATCTAAGTGTTGGGGCGACACCCGACTTCGCAACGAAGTCGGAGTGCGCCCTCAGTTGGAGCGCAGTAGGTAACCCATGCGCAACAGGACAGGAAATGACTGAAAATCTGACTAAGTGTCAAGGGCGACACCCGACTTCGCAGCGAAGTCGGAGTGCGCCCTCCTTCCTGGGCGCACTAGGGGAATGGCCTATCAGGAAAATGGCTAAGTGCCGGGGCGACACCCGACTTCGCAGCGAAGTCGGAGTGCGCCCCTGTTCCAGTGCGCAGTCCGTACAGAGGAGAGAGCCAAGCACCGGTGCGACACCCGACTTCGCAGCCGAAGTCGGAGTGCGCCCTTGACCGGTGCGCAGTTCGGTGAAGTCAACTCAGAAAATGCCAAGGCAAGGAGACCTCCCAACTGCGCTGTCTTCCTCCCGCGCAGCCCGATGGCGCCCGAACCCCCGGCGAGGTTGGATAAACCGCCTTTCAAGGCAGACACGTGTCACTCTTCAACATCCGACAAGTATCCACCTTCGGGATTCGAGCCAAGACTTGACCGCGCAAGGACAAAGCATGGGCTACACTACCGGCGCCAGTTGTCAACATTTAAAGCCGATGTGAAGTACCACCTGCCGCACCTACCCGCATTCCTGTTGACCGGAGACTTGACCCAACGCGCTGCCACGTAGCTGTACCGCCTTCAGGGACACCATGCTGCAAGTACCGTCCGGCCCGACAGAAGTCAGCATCAGCAGCTCCTCAGCCGCTCGTGTCAGCTATTGTCTTGTCTGGGACTCTGTGCCCATGAATGTAATCGGGGGAGTTTTGGGCTATAAATACCCACCACATTTTCAATGTAAGTGGTGGAAGGGGAATATATTGCTAGGGGACAATTGTAGTCGTGCGTTTGCCTCAAATACAGACATATACTTGGCTCTGCTTACCGTCTTTTATCTTGCATGCTGCTTCTCCTTGTCATTTCTGCCTCATGTTTCTTGTGTCATTGCTTGTTGTTGTACTCGAACTTGGACTCCAAGCATTTGATGGCCAGGTATTCCTGGAATGCATAGATAGAGGATACATGGGATCGCTGATAGCTGTAGTTTCAATGTATGTTTGTAGATGAATGTTGTTAGTAGTGGTGATTGATTCGTCGCCGTGCTGCTTATTCCCCCCACCCAACTCCAATCACATTTGGAATTCCTTTCTGCACTTTTATCTCTTTCTATACCCTTTTATCTCTTTCTGTACCTTTTTATCTCTTTCCTGCACTCTTATCTTAATCCAACCCCCCACAGGAGCCGGCCTTCTCCGGAGATTGGCACGGAAGGCATCCCTTCCTTCCGGCCTTTCAATCTGGTGGGCGAATCTGGGCGCATTAACAACAAATCCTTTCCTCATGGCAGATTCGTAACCAACAGTTCCCAGTTGAGTCTATCTTCTTCAAATGGTGCTTCAAATATTTTGGCTTTAATGTATGAAACATTTTATACTAATACCATATAAAGGCTTACTGATCATCAACTTAATAATTTACTATAGTTGGGCAATCATCAAATCTGTCCCTAACCAATTTCAGTCAATAACCATGATTAATTAATCATTGAGAGTGTAATAATCGCTGAAAGTGAAAAATGCCAGAACTAATCACTTATGAAATCATCATCACATACAAAATGAATATGTACTGAAACATTATCTTTGCAATTGTGATTAAGTCGGTGAGGAGTTGCTCCCTTCAACTGAGCATGGTATGCTGAACACTCACTCATATTTATCATGCTTTGTTTATCATGCCAAAGTGGTTTTGGCTGACTTTGCTGAATTTTTCATAACAGTGGGTATGTGCCCGATCCAAACTTCCTGGCAATACACCTTCAACTCCTTACTGTATTTTGCCTCAGCGGAAGATAAAAAGGACTATAGACTGTTTCTTGCTGGTCCAAAAAACTTCTTCTGATCCAAGTCTAGAAACTTACTGGCTGTGGATGTCTTGTTATCAACACGTTCAATCTTAATCGGAATCAATGAATTGTGTTGACATGTACTTTGATTATTGTTCTTCAAAATGTGTACAAAATTTAGCATTCCTTTATGTATTGCAATGCCATTTTAGCAGCTATCCAATTTATTTCCTTGGCAAATTTCAGACATCTTGAAAGAAAACCACCATTGAAACTAATATTTGGTCTGATATTGTCAAATAGATTAACCTTCCAAGTTTGAACATATTGTAAGAGTTTCTTTCCAATGAGTCCCATTGGTCTACTTTGTTTATCTGTGGACATCAATAGAATTATTTTATATATATTAAGTTCCATACACTGCCTTTGACTCACCTTCATTGGATGATTTGATGCCAGATTCAGTTGGAGTTTTGCAAGGTTTGCATTCCTCCATTTGAAATCTTTTGTGCAATTATTTTGCATGTTGGTTTGTGAAATGATATAAGATTCTTTTCCGGGCAACAATTTAGCAGCCTTTCTATTCCATTTGTCTTCATAAAGAATGAACCCACCATGCTTCTTTTGAAGTCATATGTTCAACCTTCTTTGTATGAAACCTATTAAGCAAATATACTTTTGAATAGCAACAATACAAAATTCATAACCTGAACAAATACCTGGCTTTCAAAATCTTTGTCATTTCCATGATGGACCTGTTTTTCGCCTTTCCCACATCATTTTGCTGCTGCTGTGTAGTAGGCAATTAGTAGTCTTTTGATGTCATTCGTTTTGCAATACTTGAGAAAGTCATTAGAAGTATACTTAGCACTTCTATCAAGTCGTGTTCTTTTTTTTGTCGCTTTGCCTTCTAATATGAGCTTTGGAGTCATCAAACAAATCAAATGCCTGAGATTTGTATATGTATAAGCATGTATGTACGTGTTATAATCATCGTTAAGTGTTACAAAATATACTTCTTGGTTCTTACTTTTCATGGACTGTGTTTCCACTGTTCCACATATGCGACAGCGGATTAACTGAACTATATATGTGACCCTCCATGCATTCTTTTGAAAATCCTCACGGTATTACTTTCCTACCACATACCACAAATGCCTTTTTCAATCTGAATCTCATGCAAACCATCAACCAAATTATGCTTTTTGGGTAGTCCCACGTAGAAATAATTCAATGATTATTACCTTTTATGCAACAAACAATCTTTTGAGCTTTGATCTACAAATTGTTCCAATATGCAATTTTTTCCAGAAACCTTCCAAAGCATGCATTCACCACAATCGTATGTCGAAAAGAAGAAAAGGTGATTAAAAAATAGCAATAATAAATGACAAAAAATAAACAAAGGGAGATGACAAGAAGTATAAGGTGGGTGCCTGTGGGCACCCCAATATATCACATTTTATTCACACTTATAATTACAAATGGATCCTCATTGAGGGGTATTTATAGTGATACCAAATCCCTAATGAGAGGTTAACCTCAAGGTGATATTAACTTAACCTTGAGGTTAACCTTACAATAAAATAATAATAAATTACCCTTTAAGTGAGGTTATCCATAAAGGTGGATTAACCAATACCACTAAGGGTGAAATATGAAAGGGGCCCATAGGATTACATGAACATGCCCATAGGCTTACATAATCACATGCTTGCAGGCTTAGTTATCAAATTCGTCGAATTTTTTATATAAAATTCGAAAATCGTCGAATTTAAAATCTTGTCGAATAAATTTGGCGAACAAACCCTAAATTCGGCCAAAAAAAAAATTGGGTGAAAAACAAGCATTAAAAACCCTAAAATCAATTTTTAGCTTAAAAAAATACAAAGGAAGCACTATAAACACAACAACTATGAACAAACCCTCCTGCAATCTCCCTCCTGTGCAATTTGGAAGCTTGAAATTTTCTGTAGATAATATCCGAAGCAACTATTTTCAATCTATTGGGATGCTGTTTTTTTCTTTTTTATTTCTTTATCATCATTTGAGAGAATGGATAGTTCTGAAAGTGCAGTTCACAAACAAATCTCCCATTTGGAAGCTTCCTTATTTCTGCACATGCTATTTAAAATGCCCATTGTCTCAAATAATCTGCAAGTTAAATAAAAGAAAGAAAAAACATTGATCTGAAACCCTAAAATAAAAGAAAAAATACATTGCTCCTTAACCCTAAAATAAAAGAAAATAAACATTGCTCTTTAAAAACAAACATTGCTCCTTAACCCTAAAATAAAAGAAAAAAAAATTGCTCTTTAACCCTAGCTTCTAATGAAACCTAAAATTAAAATTTTCTACTTTTAAAACTTGAACTAGCTTAGATATAAAGGATATATATCTAAAAACGCCGAGAGTTATCAATCTCGAGGCGCCTATCTCATTTCTTGGGGGTGTGATCTCCAAGATAGGCGCCTCAGGATTGATAACTGTCAGCGTTTTTAGTTTAAATATTTTAAATTTTTGTAACAGTTGGTTAGTTGGTTGTTTTAGTTTAAATATTTTAAATGTTTTTGTTAATGTCGGCTTTTTTAATAAAAAAAAAAAATTGTTTACGGCGTGACATGTATGACCTCTTTGCCTCCCACCCCCTGTTTGCCATTGTAGGAACGCCTCTCGGCGTAATAATATAGAATATTTTAAGTGCTTTCTTTTATGCATGATCTAACAATTTTTTATTATATTTGATAAGAAACTTAAAATTTATATTTCAAAAAATTTATTGATTTAATATTTATTATATTTACATAAAGTTATAAAAATGTTCATATATATATAGTATATTTGATTTTTAAATATTATATATATATATATAATTTTTTTTTTATGAAAATATATATACGTTTATTATATATCGAATTTTATGTCGAATTTTATTACGAATTTTTAAACATGTCGAATTTCTTTCGAACTTGAAAAGTATCGAATTCGAATACGAACTCAAACTTGATAAGTAAGCTTGCAGGCTACTCAAATGGCACTCATAAGCACCGTATCACACACTTGGCCTTGGCCTGAACAAGATCAGATTACACAAATTTCAACACACCCCTATAATCTGAGTTGAGAGGGCCAAGGAGAGAAGGCATTAGAGGTATCACCTCGCCCCCCATAGTGGATGCTCTAGTGGGTTTCCATTTTTCATCCCTCGTCCTCATCTTCATTATTAGAAAGCTTGTTACTAGCCCTCAAGAATTATGTCTCAATCTTCTTCAGCCTTGTAATGCAATTCTTGATGGAGTGTCCTTCCCTTTTACAATACTCACAAGTATTTGACTTCTTTGAAACCTTAGACTTGCCCTTAGGCACTTAGGTAGATTCCATTGACTTGAAGTCTTTCAGATGAGCTTGTGTATGAGAGAGAACTCCACAATTCTTCATCGCTACTTCATAATGGATTAGAAGCTTGAAAAGACCTTCAAGAGAGTTGGATTGTGGTTCTTTAGTAATTGCATAAAGACGCAAGTCAATTGTGTGAAAAAGGAGAAAGATTGGAAGCTCTTCACCACTCTTTACCTTGTCTCCTACCGTAGCTAGATCAGCTTTAGAGCTTTGAAGTGAGATATATAGTCTTCGATAGTACTAAAATCTGAAATTTTGAGATTGGAGAGCTTTGTCTTTATGCTGTTAACTTCACTAGCACTTACTTTTCTACAGAGGTCTTTCAAAGTGGTCCATACATCAATAGGATCAATCTTCTCTCTAATGTGGAAAAGTACATTTGGTTCCACTAACATGAAGAATAGTCCAAGAGCTTCTTCCTTTCTCTTATTGAGTTCATGATCATTGAACCCTTATTTTGATTCATTATTGAATATGAACCAAATATTTTTGCTTTTAAGTAATCTTGCCATTTGAAGTGATCAAGTTCTAAAATTTTGCCCATTGAGGTAGGTAACATACCCTAAGGAGTCTATTTTGTACCAAAAACCCTAAACAAATTTATAATAGGTATGTAAATTGATGTCATCACTGCGTAGATCTTGAAAAATCATGCAATCTGGAAAAAAAATGAGCTTCAAAAACTTATGTATGCAAAAGCTATGGCCTCCAGAATATTTGGTTAGATTAGCACTCAAATTAGGAAAAAATGAAATGCCAAAAACCTTAGAAAAATATTGCTAAATTAGCTATTACGATGTGTCACCATTGGATTGTTGGCTCATAATTTTAGCGATTAATTCATTGATACGAAACATTAATAAATATATAATACTGACTAATCTTAGCCAATAGTTGTAACAACCAACTTGAATAGGCAAATAGTTACAACAATAGGATCTACTAACTATAGCTCACCACAATATTGAAATCTTTTAGAGATTATCAACGTGAACATCTAGAAAATTATAGCCACATCAAATAATGTAATAATAATTTTGCTAACATCCCCCCTTATTACATTATTTGGGACATCTATTACTATCCCCCCTCAATGTAGAGGAGAGAACAATGAAATATGGCTTTGGTTCTTGGCTCCTAGTTTTGGCTCTATGTTTGCCTCTGGGTCGCTACCTATGGGTTTGCCATTGGATTCGCCTCTAGGTTTGCCACTAGGTCTGCCTTTGGGTCTATCACGAGGTTTGCGTTTGGATCATCACCTTTAGGTTTGTTTCTAGAGGCTTTCTGAGCATAGCTCAAAGAATCCCAAGATTACATTGTTCTATGGGAAATCTATTGTTTTTCTGTGGCCTCTTTGGAGAACATCTTAAATAGAAACCATAAAATATTTTGTCCCATTGTGTGACATTTGCCTATCCACAATTAGTATGAATCTTGTTAGTTATTTTCTCTTTGTACCAACACGTTGTCTGAGAGTGATTATGACCTCCACAGATCTTACAAGGATGCAAATGCCAACACTGAGTTGCCACATGTCCAAATCTTCCACAATGACTGCAACATCTTATTCTAGGGGTTTCATATGTTTGGCTCTGCACAAACTTAGTCTCACTTCTTTGGGTTTGATCATTATAACCAAGGCCTTCATTCTTTGACCTTATATTTGGTGTTATGGGCTCTCGTATGCCTTGCCCATATTTTCCCAATCCTATGTCATTATAACCCACATGTTTCATTAGCTTTGAGTCAATTCCTTTGGTGTGCTTTTCAAAGCACCCAACATGACATTCAACACCATTATTATTATGGCCTTTGTCATGGCCACCATTATCATCAATAGTATCATAAGCTAGATGTATCTTTGTGATAAGATTGCTTGTGTCACAAGAAGCATTTGTCATCAAGGGTTGGAGGTTGCTTGTGTCACAACGAACATTTGCCACCAAGGGATCAAGGTTGCTTGTGTCAGAACAAGCATCGACCACCACAAGCTTGACCTTTTGATGCTTATAGATGTCAAGTGTTATTAAAGCCATGTATATTGTCTTTAAAGCATCAATAGGGAACATTTGTTTCAAGATCTTCACAGACATCATCATATTTGAGAATTGTTTGCACACAACTCCTTAATTTGAGGAATTGTTTGTCTTCATAAAGAACCTCACCCGTTGGGAAATATTGGTGAGTTTCTGACTGTTTTGGGGCGTGCTTTTTCTTGGATTTTCTCATGTTTTAAGGTGTTAGTTTCCTCTGAAATTGCACCTTTGACAATTTTTGATGATTTTATGTAATTCTATAAAATATGGAGGTGAAGGCGTCGGACTTCTTCGAAAATGCACCTTATACAATGTAATTTTGCAAAATATAGGATGAAACTTTTGCAAAATTTGTTAAGGTGTCGATCTCCATCGAAAATACACCTTATTACAATACACTTACAATGCAATTATCATCTTCGTTTTAATTTTGCAACAAAAAAAATTATAATAACTTTGCAAAAATTAAATACTTTGCCTTTTTTTTTTTTATAATCTGTGTTTAAAAAAAAAAAAGCTTTCTTTTTAATAAAGCACCCCCTCTATAAAGAGAACAAAAAGGTCAAGTTTATTTCAGGTAAATCATCTTCATTTTCCTCAAGTAGTATAGAATCCTCTTGAGGTAATAAAAGTGAAAGTGGTGAAGATGTTATCCCTTGCACTTTAAGGTTTCAAGAGCAAAATAATATAGAAATGAGGTTGGAGGAAACCCATAACAATTTAGGGTTTTTAGGGCAAAATAAGAAGGTAATTGCTACAGAAGAGCATCCTTGCACTTTAGGGTCTCCAAGGAAATATAAAGAAGATTATGCTTTTGAGGTTATTCCTTGCACTTCAGATCCTTTAGAATAAGGCAAACCTAAAGATGATAAGTCTTACTATGAGCAGTGTGAGAAGATTGAAGAGATTGATGAAGATGAAAGTATTGTTGAGAATGAAAAAAAAACAGGAAGACCCAAGAACCAAAAACAAAGAGAAAAAAGAAACACCAAGGGATATTGATATGGGTAAACAAAAGCAAATATCACAAGTGTTAATAAGTGGGGCTAAACCCACAAATAAAATAAAAAAATAACAATGAAAATAATATCTTGGAATATTAGAGGAACGAATAAGAACCATAAAAAGAGGTGTTAAGGAATTGTGAGGTTGTTATAGACAAGATATTTTTGGATATAGAAGTTGGGTAGCAAATATTTTAGCCATTCACAGTGTTGAAGAGATAGATGAAGATGAAAGTATTGTTGAGAATGAAAAAAAGAAAGAAAGAAGAAGACCCAAGAAGCAAAAACAAAGAGAAAAAGAAACACAAAGGGATATTGATATGGGAAATAAAAGGAAATATCATCGTTACCAAGAAGTGGGGCTAAACCCAATAAAATAAAATAAATAACAATAAAAATAATATCTTGCAATATTAGGGGAATGAATAAGAACCCTAAAAAAAGGTATTAAAAAATTGTGAGGTTGTTATAGACAAGATATTTTTGGATATAGAAGTTGGGCAACAAATATTTTAACCATTCATAGTGTTGAATTTCATCTTGATAGAATTTAAATTTTTGAAGGCATTTGATATAAAAAGAGTTGATTGTGGAAACTTAGTAGTTTGAGGAAGATGAAGAATACCTTTGATAAAAGGGTGAATGAAGAATATCAACTGACGCAAGGCTAGCCCGAGCCACCCTACGTGACACCTTGACTCCACGACCCACCTAGTTGCACAGGGCTACGCCTTCACTTGGCACAACGATGTGGGGTTCCTTAACCTTTATCATCTTTGCGAGTGTTAAGTTAGGCAGCAAGGTTTGTTCCGTCCGAAGTACGCAGCACTGCGCACTCTTTCCGTGCGAAGTACGCACTGCGCGCAACTTTTGCGCGAAGTGCGAACTTCGCGCGAAGTTCGCACTTCGCCCCAAATTCGGGCGAAGTCCGAACCCGCCTCAACGCACGCGCTGCGCAGCCCAGTTCAGTCTAAAGAGCAGAAAAGAGTTTAAGTGCTGGCCAAAGTCCAAAGGTGGCAAGGAAACCAGAATGCGCTCACCCCTTGAGCACAGCAAAGAAAAGAAGGAGGAACAATGCAGCGCGCGCTTCGCGCGAAGTTCGGCTGAAGTCGGGACGCGCCTAATGGGCGAAGTCCGACCCCGCCTTGTAATCCGTGCCAGCTTGCGTGAAGTTTAAAAAACGAATAAAATATTCAAAAAAGGTCCCAAGCTGGGCCCAAGGCGCGTTGCAACCATTCCAAAATAGGTTTCCGCACCAATGGTCCTTTCTTGAGCAGTGTGCCCGGTTGGTGGCAGCGACGTCAGCCATGGTGCAGCGCTCGAGACAGAATTAATGATTGCACATTCCTCAACGAAGGTGCAACAAAAGAGGCTTGGCACGTCTGTCGGAGCGCACTTTTTCCAAACATTCTCCTGCGCAACCATCTAAGAACCTTAACTCAGCCGACCTACCCCCTCCTGCGCGACATTTATGGCGCTGTCTTTATCTAGAAAAGGGGGTCAGATGTTTTTAAACATTCCAGACTATGCAGATTATTCCTCGGACAGTGCAAATTATTCCTGTGACAGCGAAATCTGCTGCAGACGTCTTGAACTTGCAATTATTGCTGATTCGGAGAGATGGACAAAGGAAAGATGCCAGTGTCAGCGCAGTCCAGCGAAAGTGGCGAACCAAAGGAGTTACCGCGGCCGGGCGTTTTCAGGAGTGAAACCCCGCCAGAAAAAAGGTCAAAGTCCCGGACGAAGAAAGTACAGCGTGGGCAAGCCCCACCACCTCCAGTGAATTATTTGTCGGGATACAAGGACGGCTCCTTTTCGATGAGCCTGGCGAAGCTGCGGGCAAATGTGGAGAGCTGGGCAGACAAAGTTTCGCCCTCCCACCATTTCGGAGCGGCGTACAAATCCAATCTGTTCAAATTCTTGTGCCCTCCAGTCCACCAATGCCCAGAGCTGGTAGACCTAATTGTCAGACACTACAGACCAGCTACCCGGCAAATTTGCAGCTCCAGCGGTAAACCCTTGTTCGCACTGCGCAGGGAGACTGTCCAGCCAGCTTTCGCCCCAGGGTTGGAGTATGACTCCAACGCCATTCTCAGAAAGATAAATTTGGGCGAGCAGGCGGGACGTTTCATGCCAACCAAACGGATGAGGGATTTCCTCAATTCAGAGCTGAACGCCCCCTGCGAGGTTGGACAGTGGCCAACTGGCCCCATGCCCTTGACACAGTTTCAGAGCAAGTACTTGTACACTATTTTGGCATCTATTCTTGGCTGCGATTCTGATGAGCTGGTACAGCCGTACCAGCTAGCGCTGGCAGAATGTCTCCTATGTGGAGAATCCTACGAGCCAGCAGCACAGAGAAGTGGGAAGCGTCCCATCTCCTTCGACTGGAGACTGGCTGGCATATGCCATTCATTCCAGCCTGTTCAAGATTCAGAAGAAGCAGTCCACCGACTTTCGTTTCAGTTCTGTTCTAGCCTGGCTTTGTTTGTACCATCTGCATCCCCAAATGCCGATCCTGAACCTGAAGAAGGTCAACGAGAGGGGAGAACCACAGCCCGTCTATAACTGGACGGATGACTTATACCGGAAAGGGTCCTACTACAAGTTCAACATCAACTTTCTGGGATTCGTCATGTCAGTCTTCACCGAAAGCGAGATCCCCGTCCCCCGAGAGAAATGACGAGCGCTTTGATAAATCAGAAGCTCGGGGACGTTTTCAGACTGACGCAAGGGATTGTGGTCAGAATCTACGGATTCAAGGGCAAACCCCATTTGCTGCCCTATTGGTGCTCGGAGCACTTGTTCGGGATGGAGGTTGCCCGACAAATGGACTATGTTGAAGAGGAGTTCGGCCTAGGAAAGAAGAGGACAGATTTTTCAATACCCTCTTTCCTGGGCAAATGTTGAGATTTTTGAGTTAGGATAGCATGTCTACCTAGAGCAAGAGCTTTCTCGATTTGGCCTGGTTTTGTTGCCACAGCGCTGGAAGTATGACCCGTATGGAATAAGGGGAAAGTTTGCGCATCTCTGCCCCCGGGCAGATATAACCGAAGATAGATGCGATGTGGTTCATGTGGATCTTGACTGGGAAATAGAATTGATGGAAGCTTCTCCTCCCTGGCAGGATTTTTACTGCGAGGAGGTGACATATGACCCCAAGCGAAACCCGGACCACCATTTCTCATCTCCAGGATTCAAAAAATTTCTATCCAAGATAGCAGGCCTTAACTGGTCTAAAGAAAAGATTACCGAATGCTGGAAGATGAGATGCCGCACGCAGCACGACAAATCAACAAGGAGAAACCTGGCCGTAGATGACGACTTTTCGGTTCTCTATGACCAGCATCATGACAGCTGGCGGCCGTTCGCATATCAAGGTTACGTTCCCCGAGGTCCCTTTGAAGATTATAAAGGAGGGTCTCCTCCCAAACAGTTGTACACTTCGGCAACTACCAGCGTGGGCCCAGCAGACTTCCAGGCAAATCCAATGCAGCCCGTGGCTTCCAAGGCGGCGCCTCAGAAGGCGAAAGAGTTAGTCGAAGCAGCGCCCGAGGCAGTCCCTCAGGCACGAAAAGCGCCAGCGCCGCCACAGAGCAGACCGGTTGCGGCAGACCTTCTGCAAGTCAAACCCCGGTACAAGTTTACCGTGGGAGCCTCAACGCCTGCTGCACCTGCTTCATCTCCTTCCCCTGATCCAACCGTTATTCCAAAAGAAAAGAAGCGGAGGAGAGTTGAGAAAATCAGGCGACCTAGCCTGATAGTGCAACAACCGAGTTGCGAGCCACAGAGCGACCGCTTGCAGAGCCGCAGAGGCAGTCCCTCTGGGCAGTCCCAAGCCAGCCGCCGAGACCAGAAGCGAAGACATCCATCCGGCATCGGCTCAGGCGGAGCCCGCAGGTACGTTTGCTGCCCCTGTCTCTTTAGTCTCACCAAGTCCTACTCCCACTCCGTCTCCCACTCAATCCGAGCAAGTCATGGCCACATCCCCCTCCCCGTCTCCGCGTCCTTCTAGCGGCCCCCATTCTTTCGATCAGTTTGCTCAGAACCCTAACGTCTCTCTTTCTCTGAGCACAACTCCAAACCCTTCGCCTGAAGTCAGTGCTGAGACCGTCCGTTCACCGTCACATCCTCCGTCTCAGCCTCTTCAAACCCTTGCAGTGTCAACCATTCCCATCTCCATTTCCCGGTCGCCCCCACAAGCGGCCGATTCTTCCAAGGTCTGTCCGGTTCCTCCTGATCCCATTCCCGCAGGAGAGACGTCTCAGCAGAACCCTAGGGCTGGGGAACCAGATTTCATGGACGACCTCCGGAATACGGACGACTTGCCTCGCGCAACGAGGGTCGTAGAGTATTCCGTCTCTTTCCTCCCAGGACCTGAAGCGGAGGAGACATGAAGAGATAGCCGCCCCGGCAAAACGCGCAAAGTATGATTTCGGGAGGAGAGTGATTACAACAGAAAAAATAATCCCGAAAGTAAAGAAACCTCTCCGGGAAATGACCAGGGCGGACTATGAGCTCCAGACAAAGGAGAAAAGCTTTGACGACATTAACAAGCAGTATCAGATTCAGTCGATAATGCGCAAAGCTGACAGTCTCTTTGTCAAAAGTCTGGAGGAGCAAGAAGAGCTTTTCGGGTTGCAGGATAAAGTAAGGCAGCTTGAAGAGGACCTGTCTAGGTCCACTGAGCAGCTGGAAGCGGCGCGGCGAGAAACAGATGAACTCAAAGCCCAGCTGGCCGCTTCTCAGCAACAAGCCGCAACCGAAAAGCAAGCAACCTCGGAGCAGATTTCTCAGCTCCAGGAGTCTTTGAAGCAAGCGCAGTCGCAACTTGCAGAGAGAGCATCTCAAGCGATGGTCTTTTCAAAGACAAAGGTTAAGGAGATGCGGGCTGGTTTGCTGCGGGAATGCAAGCCCCACACCTTCAAGGCGATGGCAGTTCTGGATTTCGCATCCAGAATTCAAGAAGTTTCTGCCCAAGGAAAGCCTGTGGGTAGAGGAGGCCGAGCGCCGAGCGAAGCTAATGGCCGGACTCGGCGGTAAATCTTCGGGAGCGCGAGCGCAACGGCCTCCATTTTTCTCCCGTGTCCTCATTCGGCTGCCAGAGCGGGCAGGTGCAAGGGTGACCTTGCACAAATATTTCAAAAAAGTTGAAGAGGTGAGAGTGGCCAGACAAATGCTAGACGCATTCACACATGAAAGAGACATTTGTTTGGCCCCCTTTCACGCTCTTTCAGAACTTGGGTGCCCAGGTTTTGTTGAAAATGGCGAGCTTCTTACCCTAGATCGGGTAAAAAAGAATTGGCAGTCCTTCGAAGCAGATACAGCTGACATTGATAGCTGGACTGAGCCAATTCAAGACAGTCAGGTCACTCAGATGGTGGTCAAATATTCCAAGATCAGCTCCTACTTCCAGGAGTTAGAAAAAAGATACCTCACCATCGACCTGCACGCGGTCGCTGCTTTCCACGCAGCATTAGAAGATGCAGCTGACCGTCGGCCATTTGAAGCAGAAGCTTGGCGCCCAGCCAAGGAGGCATACACTCGCATCTGCGAGGCAGAAGCACGAGATGGAGAGTTTTCGAAAGGCGACTCTGAGGAGGCAACTGACAAAGATGAATCTGAAGAACAGTTGCCGCAAGGAGAACAGCTAAAGCAGCAAAAGGCAGGGGAGGCAAGTTCCTCTGCACCCAAAGGATGAAGGCACGGATTCTTTGCGCCGAGGCGAGCTCGACACCCCGCGAGCCGCCAGAAATGTTGTCACATTTTGCACGGGGTGCAATGTCTTCAGTGTTGTAACAGTGCTGCTCTTCTTTTCCCTCTTCCTCCTTTTTCCTTCCTTCTTCTCTCCCTTTCCTTTTCTTTCCCGCATCCTCTTTCTCTCCCCCCTTTCTTGTAGTCCCCCAGTTAATTTTTCAACTTCCAGCAAGTCACCTGAAAAATGGCTAAGTTTTGGCGCGTAATCGCACTCGCCTCGATTTTGCCTTCGCACGATTTTGGCGCGAGATTCGCGACTTCGCCGCGATTTTGCGCTGAGTTCGCACGAACTTCGCCCCTCTTCTGGGCGCACCTTGTAACTGGCAGACTGGCAGGCTGACAAAAGAGAAATCAAGTGCTGGAGCAAGTCCGTACGGCGGCAGACATCAGTTTTCGCCTGTGCGCATTCCGACTTCACACCGAAGACGGAGTGCGCCCTTGACAGGTGCGCAGTAGGGAACAAACCCGGAATTTGACCAAGGCATGAAGGCCTTCCCGACTGCACTGTTTTTTGCCTGCGCATCCCGAGGCGCTCCGATCCCAAGAGAAGATGGACAGACTGCCCTCCAAGGCAGACACGTGTCAAACAGCATCATCCATCATCTGACAAGTGTCCAGCTTCGGGATTAGAGCCGGAACGTGCCGAGCAAAAGGACGAGCATGGGCTGCACTGCCTGTGCCAATAGCCTCATTCAAAGCTGATCTGAGGTTCTACCTGCTCCAGCTACCCGCATCACGGCCAGATTGAAGTTCTGCCCAGTGCACCGCCATGTGGCTGTCCAGTTTCCAGGAGGACCATGCTGCAGGTACAGTCCGGTCCGAAAAAAGGTCAGCATTTGTAGCTCTTTCGCCGCTTTTGTCAGCTTATGTTTGACTGGGACCTTGTGCCCATTAATGTAACGGGAGGGACTCGGGCTATAAAAGCCCATCATGAATTCATTGTAAAGGGTGGAAAAGGGAATGTCTGTTAGGGAACTACTGTGCTTATTGTAACCGTGCTTCTGCTTAAAAATATAATCTGTATGCCTGGTTCTGTTCTACTGTCTTTATTCTTTTATGCTGTCTTTCATCATATGCCTTAGGCTAACCTGTCACGGCTTGTTGATTCATTTCAGCATTTGGTGAGCAGGTCCCTCTAGCATTGCTTGTTTAAAGCACCCTCTGTGTTTCATTAATCTAAAGCATATATAGAATAGATATGGTAGCAGTTCCATCAGTTATGTGTTTTGTTGCTGGTCCGTATCTGGTGACTGATGCGATCCCGTACTGTTAGTTCCTTGTAGGGAATGTCTGTTAGGGAGCCATTGGAGCTGTGCGGTTAAATTCTCTACATAAACACATATACCTGGTTCTGATATCTCTAAGTCTGCTTTCTACTTATGTTAGTGTACATATCTGGTAAACCGGTGCATTGCCATGCTGTTAGTTCCTTGTAGGGAATGTTTGCTAGGGGATCATTGGAGCTGTGCATACACTGCATGAGTATCGGAAGTACACATAGTTTTTGCAGTTCCTGGCATGCTCTATGTTTATAAAGCAGTAAGTAGCGGTAATTGGTATGTTCCCGTCATCGTTAGTTCCCCCCACCAACATCCGGACATATTTGTAATTTCTTTCTGTACATTTGTCCCTTTCTGTACATTTATCTCTTTCCTGTACTCTTAGCTTAAATCAGAAAACCCCCCCCAAGGAGCCGGCCTTCTCCGGAGATTGGCTCGGAAGGCATCTCTTCCTTCCGGCCTTTCATGCTGGTGGGCGAATCTGGGCGCATTAACCCAAAATCCTTTCCTCATGGCAGATTCGTAACCAACAAGCACAACATTCAAAATGATGTCCAGGGGTTTTGACCCTGCGACCTCCTTCTTGTCAGCGCTCACGCAAGTCACACGACCAGCTGGGCTATCCCAGTTGGATAGGACGTCTCAGGTGCTCACAATATCTGTCATTAACCAATCGCATGCACACCTTTCAAACACGCTGTCCTCTTCTTGTCGTTCGCAGGAAATTTCAACTTAGCCCTTCGAATCACAAAAGTATTAAAATGTTTTTCACATTGAATAATAATCAAAATATATCATTAGTGCTTGGTGAAAAATGAAATGTTTTGTCCCCTTATTTATATGCACTTCTTCTTGACTTGAAACGTCGGCACACGATTTTGCATGGGAGTATTTCAAAAAGACGTTGGCGCCAAGGGTTTATAACTTTATATTATAATATTTAATAAATATTATAATATTTCCTTTTTGAACCTTTTGCCTTCAAACCTTTGTCCCACAAGACTTTTATTTAAACCTTTGGCCCTCTTGTTTTAAACTTTACCTTCTAAAACCACTCTTAAACCTTTTTGTCCTTCTTATAATAAATATTATAATTCTTCTTCTCTTTTAGACCTTTGTCCCAAACAAACTTCTTAAACCTTTTTGTCCTTCATATAATATTTAAAAAATAAATATTATAAACCCTTTTCTTTCAATAATTTTCTTTCTTGTGAGTCTTGCTATCAAACCCATGTAGAATATTCTTGACTATCATGCACCTTTGACATCTCATTATTTCTGCCTCATGTACCCTTTGACATCAATGACAACTCAATGTACTCAATATTTCCAACAAGTATAGGCAGGTGGAATATGGGCTAAGAGCTTCGATTGTTTCACTAACAAACTGGACATCACGCCCCATTTGAATTCTCCACCATGATGACAGATTGGTTGTGTTGTTTTGCATCATACTATGTGCTCTGCTCTCGAGCATGGACCTTGCATGCGCCGACTGCTCTATCTAATCGCCACAAACCTTCCTTGCATGGATGTAATGTCCCTTTTTTAGGAACAACAAACCCTTACTACGAAAATGCAGAAATTAAGTATAGCAAGGAAAAAACTCAGAAATTGCTCATAAAATAACACAAGTATGAGGAGAAATCAGACTGTATCATATATTAAATATTGCCAAACCAATATAACAGCTGGAATGGACAAATGGGTCCTCAAGGAACTCAAAATGCAGATACAAACTCCCACAAGTGGGATGAACTAACCCCAAGGCTGAACAGATGCAAAAACTCCTCAAAAATGACCCCAAATACAAGCGTAGGGTTTGGGGCTGCCAATAGATCTGAAACACATGACACAAATGCTCCCAAAAATGCCACGAACTCCTCAAAGATGCCTCTTTTTGTATTTTTGATATTTTAGGGCAATAACACCTGCAATGATATTGCCAAGACCCCAACCATGCACCTCCAATGCACTATGGGAATGAGCAAGACCTGCAATCTCAACTCATGGAACCTCTAGGGTTTCAATATTCAATTCTCGATATCAACATGACATGCCCAAAATGGGACGTCTCACTCCCTTATATAGGGTGAGGTTCTAATTTGGAGTTGACATCTCCCAACCCTAAAATCACTTAAAGTGCCTTATTACAACATAAAAACATAAAACATAAATAAACACAACTTAAGTTATGTCTCCTAGTCACATGAACCCCTTTTTCACTTTTATAATTAAGTGTAGGAGACATTTACAAAAAATATTTATTTTTGGGACATTACAATGGATGGGGTCTCCCTTTTCACCACATATTATGACTGTCAAGTTGGCAGTCCACACCTATCCTGACCGGTGATTTTTCCTTTTGGGACGACGTTCCCTTGTATATCGTTCTCTAATTACCATGCCCGATAAAGATGGTTTCCTTACAATAGTCGATGGCTAGTATCAATTATCCCACATTTAAAAGTCTTAACATTTTATTTGGTTGCCTTCTCCTTTATCACATGTAAGTATAATGGAAGTAGGCCCTATAAAACATTTTAACACCATAAGAATAGTCCGCAGAATATTCCTTCCATAAACATCAAAATATTCCTTGGAGATGCTAATTGGAGGGAAAAACATTACACCTATATTTGCTGCTTGGAAAGACACTTTATTTTTGCAAATCGAGGGCTTCATTCAGTCACAAGTATAGACTTATATATACTCGTTAGAAAGCATTTTTCAAGGGCAATCCAGTGGTAGTCAAATTTTCAGTTTTGTAAAGGTTTAATATGTCTAGTGATGCATCAAAGTTCCTATTGTAATATGGAGTGCATTATTGGTAGTACCTGTCACTCCTCTTAGTCATTCCTTTACTATATTGCACGCATTAGGGTCCAATGCTTCTATGGTGGGGTAGAATTGTAAGGAAAGCATATGCTAAAATATAATGATATAAAATATTAGGTTTCTAGAAAAAGCATATGCTAAAATGCAAATAATATAAATTATTAGGCTTCTAGAAAAAGCATATGCACATGTTTTGAAATGTGGCAATAGCCACCTCATAGCCGCCTTCTAGAAAGGTAGGCACATTAAATATTATTGACCACATGATTTTTGACTCCAATGGCAGATAGTAAAGGCATACGATGCCTATCAATACTTTTGATAATCGATGGAAATGCAACTTTGGTTGGAATCAATCTTGTTCTACATCAACATGAAGTGTAAATGTGCATGTGATGTAAGTAGAATGTCCGAAGGTGATGACTTTATGATTAAGATTATGTGAAGTCTAAAGTCTTATGTTCTCTATGTGTGGAAGGGGAAAATAGTTGTATGAGGTGGTCAACAAACCGTTGTTGGCAATGGCCCAGACGCAACCTTAAATAGGCCCCCCTTCATTTTTCTCGAGACATATAGGCATACATATAGAGAGAGCGAGATAGATAAGTATTAATGTGGAACGAAATTCCAATCATGGAATATTAGCGAGAGAGATATGCTTAGATAGCTTTGGTAGACTAGGAGAGAGACGGGATATTGTGCATTATGTATTCTCTACTAAGCAAGACTGTATGGCAAAACCCTGTAATGCCGTACATATGATGAATACAATGATGATTATTCCTTCTCTATACTTTGTGTATGATTTATGAATGTGCTGGTAGATTGGTAGTGCATGTGCTTAGTTTTGTATGTAGGTAGAAGTGTTGTAGTTAGTGATGTTCACACAATGACACTGAGAGGGGGGGGTGAATCAGTGTAGCTATTAATTTTTATATCTACAGCATTTAATATGAAATAAAGAGAACTTGAAAACTGGAAAAACAACTTGAACAAGAGAGCACACCACAACACTCAATATACCGAGGTTCACCAATTTGGCTACTCCTCAAAAATGACTGCTTGGACTCCAATCCAAATCCAGTCTTTGCAAAATATCAATTTTACAAATACTTTACCAGCATCAACTGGAAGGAGCACCAACCCCTGTAATTTTCTTCTGCAACAGATGGAGCACCAACCCCTAGTACCAAGCACCAACTTGGACTGCAATTCTGATCAATTTAGAATGACATAAAAATGTCTTCACTTCATGCACGACCCTGATCGGTCTGCAATTAACCCAACTCTGCACACTCTCACGACTCTGCTAATTTTTCTCTAGATTCTTTTCTAACCCTCCTTTTATAGCAATTTCTCTCTAACAGCAGCAACTTATTTTCTGCACGACTGTCCTTTTTATAATCTGTTTTTCTGATCGGAACTCTTTGTCTTCCATAGCGTTTCAATCCTCGCATGCGATCGGATTACATTCTCGAGCCGTTCGAATTCTTTTCTCCTTTCCAATGCGGCTGTTCGAATCCTTCCAATCATGATCGTTCGAATGTCGCACATCCTTCTTCTCGAAAGCTTTTCGATCCTTTCTTTTTTATGTTTCGAATGCTGCAAATACGTTTATTTTAATCGGCTGTTCGAATGCATTACTGCGACCGTTCGAATGCTTTTTCGATACAGCCTATACGACACTTCGAACGCTTTTCAATCATGCATATACATCTGTTCCCATGCATGTCCGACACCTGTCAACGTGTAACTGTCGATCTGACATCAGTTACTTTTTACGTAACAGGCTGCATGATTTTCTGTAGGCTTTTTCCGACACGTGTCACCTTGCATGCTCCTGCGGGTTTTACCTGCCAGACTGTTACCTGTCGCGATATCGCGACACTTTTTGTAGCCGTACCATTCATGCCCTTGCTATCGCGAAATCGCGACCGTTTTGGCTCTTGAAAGCTTTCCCTGCATGTTGTAGCGATATCGCGACACTTTCAACATTTGCCGACGTCATCCTTAAGCATGTCGCGAAATCGCGACCATTTTGGCTCTTGAAAGCTTTCCCTGCATCTTGTCGCGATATCGCGACACTTTCAACATTTGCTGACGTCATCCTTAAGCATGTCGCGAAATCGCGACCGTTTTGGCTCTTGAAAGCTTTCCCTGCATCTTGTCGCGATATCGCGACACTTTCAACATTTGCTGACGTCATCCTTAAGCATGTCGCGAAATCGCGACCGTTTTTGGCTTCCGTACAATCCTCCTTGCAAACTTCAGCATAAATGGAACATGTTGCGAAATCGCTGACACTTTGCTCTTCCGTACAACTCTCCTTGCGACTCCAAGCGAAAATGGAACATGTCGCGAAATCGCGACGTTCATCGCTCCCGTACACTCTTTGTTTCATGCGATGAGCGAAATCGCTACAACTTTGTGCTTTGTGCTTTTGACTTGTTACATCTTTAATTTTTGCAACTTTGAATGGTAGCGAAATCGCTACACCTTTGTTTTTATACATTTTGTCATGCAGCGAAATCGCTACATCTTCTTGTTTGTGCCTTTTCACTTGTAGCGAAATCGCTACACCTTTGTTTTCTGTTAGAAACTGAAGCATTAGGTTTCTCTTCATATTCATGGTAAATATATAAACTTTACAAAGAACTCCGTAAGAACTCCGTTAAGGCAGTTTCAACTATGCTGGGCAGTTTCTCAACTGATATGGTTAACATATTTAATGTAATATAACTAAATATTCTAACATCCCCCCTTATTACATTAATGTTGACTACACATAGCATTGCGGAACAATTCAAATTTGACTCGAGAAAGCGCTTTGGTGAAGATGTCCGCTATTTGCTCATCTATGGGAATGTAGTGGAGCTGAATATGATGCTTTGGAACTTCATCTCGGATGAAATGACACCTAGTGTCAATGTGTTTGGTTCGATAATGAAAGATAGGATTCTTGACAAGATTTAGAACACCTTGATTGTCGCAGAATAAATGTAAAGGAAGTTTCTTTGGAAGGCCCATATTTATGAGAATGCGATGTAACCATATGATCTCGCAGATTGCTCCACTAGTTGCTCGATATTCTGCCTTAGTAGAAGAGATAGCAACAACATGTTGCTTCTTGCTATGCCAAGAGACAGGACCAGATCCAAGGTGAAAGATATAACCTGCAGTGGATTTTCAGTCATCTATGGATCCAGCATAATTAGAGTCTGTGTACCCTTGAAGATAGAACTTGTTGTTCTTTTTGTATTCCAGGTCGATATGGGTCATACCATAGACATAGTGAAGGACTCTTTTTGTTGCTTTCCAGTGGCTAACTTTAGGATCTTGCATGAATCGTGAAAGATAACCCACAACAAAACTAAGATCCGGCTTCGGTGTTTGTGAGATAGATGAGACTCCCAATCGGCTGACGATAGAGAGTACTATCTATTTTAGGAGATTCATCAAATTGGTATAACTTAAGTCCTGCTTCCATTGGTGTGGCTTTGGGCTTGCAGTCAGTCATCCGATACTTTTCAATTAGAGTCATGGCATATTTCTTTTGAGTAACTTGTATGCGATGCTTGTATTGAGTTACTTCTAGACCAAGACAATAGTGGAGAAGTCCAAGATCTGTCATTTCAAAAGAGGTATTAAGATCTTTCTTAACTGTTTTGATCATACTCTCTGAACTGCTTGTTATGATCAGATCATCCACATATAGTACTAGAATTACTATGTTAGAACCATTGTTCTTGATATATAGATTAGGATCTACAGGACTTCTTCTAAAACCATGTTGCACTAGGTGACTATCAATTTTGATATACCAAGCTCGAGGAGCTTGTTTAAGTCCATATAGAGATTTGACCAGCTTACAGACTTTCTGTTCTTGCCCTTGAACTATAAAACCTTAAGGTTGAGACATATAGACCTCTTCTTGTAGGTCACCATTTAAGAAAGCACTCTTTACATCCATCTAATGTAGCTGCCATTCAAATTGAGCTGCCATTGCACACAGAACTCAAATAGTGGTCATTTTAGCAGTAGGAGCAAATGTCTCTTCATAGTCTATGCCTTCTTTTTGTGCATAGCCCTTTGCAACAAGTCGGGCTTTATATTTATCTATTGCACCATTTGCCTTATATTTTATCTTGAATACCCATTTGCAACCAATGGGTTTCTTTCCTGAAGGCAAATTCACTAACTTCCAAGTTTGATTTTTCATTAGAGATGTATGTTTTGCATCCATAGCAGTTTTCCATTGATCTTTAATCTGAGACTGATGTGGGTTCTTTTTCATCTAGTTTTGTCAGATAGAATTTTTCATCTTCCATATCTATATCCTCATCATCTTCTATATTCACAGATAAATCATCAAAATGTTGACAAAGATCATCTACATCTGTTATTGCTGTTGCATCATCTGCTCTTTTGTGTTGAGTCATACTGCGAGTAGCGGGTCGATCTAGAGTTAGATTTGGAAGTGATGTCAATTTTGAATCTTGCAATGTACTAGTATACCACTTAGGAACCTTCTTTAGAGGAGGTGCTGCTTCTTTCTTAGGTTCATCTTCATTAAGATATACAAGTGTATTATTTGATGTGAAAGTTTCATCAAATACTACATCTCTGCTAATGTGTGTTTTCTTGGTTATAGGATCAATCAACCGATATCCTTTTGAATTTTCATCATAACCAAGAAATATACATTTTTGAGTTTTCTCATCTAGTTTCCTTCTTTTCTGTTTAGGAATATGCATAAAATCTTGGCATCCAAAAAATCTTAGGTGAGAAATTGAGGGTTTCTTACCACTCCAGGCTTCTTGTGGAGTTTTTCCTTGTAGAGCCCTTGTAGGTGCTCTATTTATTAGGTAAGATGTTGTATTTACTGCTTCTGCCCAATATTGTTTTTCTAAGTTTGCTCCTTTTAACATACACCGACTCATTTCTACTATGGAACGATTTTTCCTTTCTGCAACTCCATTTTGCTGTGGTGTATATGCTATAGTGAGTTGTCTCTTAATCCCATGTTTTTCCAAAAATGCTAAAAATTCTTTGGAAGTGTATTCCCCCCCTCGATCTGAGCGGAGAGTTTTGATGGAACAACTGGTTTCCTTCTCAACTTGTCTTTTGAACTGACGAAAGTAGTGAAGAGCTTCTGACTTGAGTGCAAGGAAGGAGACCCATATTTTCCGAGAGTAGTCATCAACAAATAGCTGAAAATACCGCTTTCCACCATGACTGGTTGGGAAAGGACCGCACAGATCTGCGTGGATTAACTCCAAGGGCTTTGTAGAGTGAGAAGAACTAGTCTCAAAAGGAACTCGATGTTGTTTCCCTGTGAGACAATTGGAGCATACTGGGAGAACGGATGAAAGCTGAGGAAGCCCTTTTACCATGTCATATTTGCTTAATTCGAGTAAATACCCGAAACTGAGGTGCCCGTATCTTTTATGCCATAAGGAATTTTTTGCTTGTGTAGTGGCAATGAGGGCAGTATGGGATGTAGAAACTATATCCAAGATAAATAAGCCATGTTTGTAGGAGCCAGTGGCAATGTGTTGACCTTGGTGACTGATGAAACATCTCTTTTTGCCATTTTCAACTTGGAAAAAAACATCCATATTGCGATCTAACATCTGTGGAACAGATAAGAGATTGTTGGCAAGGCCAGGGAACATAGAGAACTTTCTCTATGGCACAGTCTCCATCGGGGAGAGTGATCGTAACATCCCCTTCACCTTGTACTTGATAGACTCGATTGTCTGCAATAGTAACGAGTTTGCCTTCTCTGCGTGAAAGGTTTGAAACCGAGGACTTGTTCCCAGTCATATGTTTGCTTGCTCAGAATCAATATACCATACAACATCCGATTTGGAAGAGGCAGGTATGGGTCATGAGCACCTTGTGTGCTCTTTCGGAGTCATTATCTGAAGAAGAATTGGAATGATCTGAATGGGAATCTGCATAAGCAACATGACCTTTTTGTTGGTTACGATGCTGGGGATATTTCTACTTCCCTTTGCTTTTCTTATGTTGTGAGGGATCATTATGTTGTTTGTTTTTGAACCAACACCGGTTGGTATCATGATTGTTCATATCACAGATCTTGCAATATTTATCTCGCTGGAGATTGGGCTTGCCTTTGCCCTTGGAAGAATACCCTCCCTTATGGAATTGTCCTTGTTTGGGCCCTTTTTGATGAGTGGAAAGAGCAGTGGCAGGTTCCTCATATTTATGTACTTGATTGGCCTCTTCAGTTTGAAGCAAGTTAACCAATTCAACAAAAGTTAATGTTCTGGCAGAAACATTGAGTGAAGTGATAAAACTTTTGTAAGATGGTGGGAGTGCCCTCAAAATAACAGATGTCAAAAGATCATCAGCGATGGGTTTTCCCATAGCATTGAGTTTAGCCTTTAATTCTGCCACTTTGCAGAGAAACAATTCAACAGTCTCCCTTGAATGCATTGTGAGATTGTGAAGCTGGGTTTGTAGGTGAAGAATTGTGGAATTATTCTTTCCTTCATACACAATAATCAAAGCCACCCAAGCATCTTTACTGCTCGTGGCATCACAAATATGAGGTTGGACCTCATCTGTTATGGCAAGTAACAAAAACATAAGGCCTCCTGTCCTGATCATCAAATGCATCTTGATCTGTCCCACTGTTGTGGTGGGACGAGAGGTAGTGCCACCGACGACATCCCATAATTTTTTGACCGAAGAATAGCTTTCATTTTATGCTTCCATGGCACAAAATTGGTGCCTTTGAGCAATTGGGCATTTGAAAGATACTTGTGCACTGTAGCCATTGTTTAGGGTTCCTTATAGCACCAAATGGTCCCCTTTTCGATATACCGTTGCCAGGCCAGATATACCTGAACTGAATCAAAAACAATACCCGCCCTTACGTGAGGGAAACTATAGGTATTGTGAAGATCAAAACGATACGTGGAACATAGGCAGTACTAAAAAGGATTGCTTTGTTGATGGCACCTACCTTAGAAAGATAGGAATCCGCATGCGTGGGGCGTAACTTCCCCTAAACACTTTGGATTCCAAGACTTTCGTCAGGATTTATGCCTAAACACAATTGCAATGGGGGTAAAAAATTTACTCAAAGAGATGTGTAATGACACCTGCCTGAGAATCTTCGGAAGAAGAATAATCAGTTGGAGGAATTTAAGTCAAAAAACAAAACTAGGAGAAAATTAGTGTTGGTGATAGAATATATGAAGATCCCTGTGCAAAGAGAGAACTACTTTTGGAGAACCTGTGCAACATGTTTGGAGAGAAGTAGTGGATGCTTTGATGTAGATGATTTTTAAGTGCAGAAAGAGAATGCAATAATCAAACAAGCATGCTCACAAAAAATGCTTCTCACATAGGTGTCGGGTTCAACCGAAAATGCACCCAATTTTGACAAAAGAAGGTGTCGAGTAAAATCGAAAATGCACCTTGGAATTGCTATCTAATCTCTTCTCCTGAGGGTTTTTTTTTTTTATAAATTTGAATTCCCCCCTCTATCTTGGAAGAAGTG
Organism: Wollemia nobilis; assembly: GCA_028583015.1. NCBI lineage: Eukaryota > Viridiplantae > Streptophyta > Pinopsida > Araucariales > Araucariaceae > Wollemia > Wollemia nobilis. The sequence continues at coordinate 1,324,046 of JAQPPZ010001004.1, read as the reverse complement.
AAGGCAAAAAAATAGAGTTATAATGCCTTGGAACAATTATTTTTGGAAAAAAAACAAATTTACATGTCTTACAAAGTAATGAAAAATAAAATGAGTAAAAAAAAACAAACTTCTTGGAGCTTCAAAAAAAAATTTGTTTGTGTTTGTTGGGCGTCACCAAGCCCGCGAGATGTCAATATGCACCTTTTGAGTTGCAATCGATGCCTTTGATTTAAAAATGGGAATTCCCCCCCTCTATCTTGGAAGTTCCCAATATGTCGTTGAAGAATGACTTTGGAAATCGGATGTCAAACTTGGCAGCAACAAAGGGAATAGCCTCCTCTCCAAGCTTATGCGTCAGCTTACGCGTCAGTGAAATCGGACGATCCGTAGGCACCGCTATCCGGGTTAGGGTTAGGTTTCTCCTCCTCCTTGTGGTGGAAGAGGTGGTGGCGATGCTGTACGCCACACCCGTATCATTCGACTGCTCTACATAGCCGGCGCCAGAATTATAACCAGGGCCGGTCAGTGAAATCGGACGTCAAACTTGGCAGCAACAAAGAGCTTACGAATAGCCTCCTCTCCAAGCTTACACGTCAGTAGCCGTCCTTTCCAAGCTTACGCGTCAGCGGTGCGTTCAATTTGTGCCGAAAACCGAACTCATAGCACTGAACCGAACTCACAGCGTATTCTCCTCCCCGTTTGCCGGAAAATGAACAGAACTCACAGCGTATTCTGAATAGCCTCCCCTTTTTTGCCTGGAACCGTTTGCCGGAAAAGAAACCAAATGCAAACCGTATTATCCTCTCATGCCAACGCACACTGTCCAGGCCAGAATAGCCATGTATAGGACAGGGGGTGCCAAAAAATCGAAAAGGGGGTGCTAAAAATTCTATCGTGTTTGTCGGGAAATCAAACCGCGAGCAAATTGTATTCTCCTCTCATGCCAACACGCACTGTCCAGGCCAGAATATCCATGTTCAGGATATGGGTAGACGTCAGAACTCTTCCCACATCGACGCGCACTATGAGATAGCCGTCTACAGGACAGGGGGAGACGTGTTTAGGGCAAGCAGCACCGGTTGGGTGATCGCTGCAAACAACTACGAATTCACGCAATTCTATGATCGTCGAGAAAATTTGGTTGACCGCTGCTGCACCGTGCTTAGCCACACACTGTTCGTGAGGCACAGATTCAATGCCGGGCTGCCAAAATTTATGACAGGCCGTTTGCTGTGAAATAATGTCGGTTCCATGCTTCTCAGGCTATGGCTCCGTCTGCAGTAGTGTTTGGAGTGGTAAATGTTATCCACCTTGCCCAAAAAAAACATTGCCCAAGAACGTTCAATGCTCTGATGCCATGTTAGAAACTAAAGCATTAGATTTCTCTTCATATTCATGGTAAATATATAAACTTTACAAAGAACTCCGTTAAGGCAGTTTCAACTATGCTGGGCAGTTTCTCAACTGATATGGTTAACATATTTAATGTAATATAACTAAATATTCTAACATTTTTTGCACTTCCTATTTGTAGCGAAATCGCTACACCTTTGTGCCATGTATTTCCATCATGCAACGAAATCGCTACACCTTTGTTTCCATTCATTTCAACATGTAGCGAAATCGCTACACCTTTGTTGCTGAGCATTCTCTCTCCTCTTCGGGTCGCGAAAACCCGACGTGTCGCGATATCGCGACACTTTTCGTTGCTAGCTCCTTTCCTCCATTTATGTCGCGAAATCGCGACATCTTTTCACCTTGCTTCCCTCTCTGCCAGCATGTCGCGAAATCGCGACAGTTTACCTTTCACTTTCTCTCTCCTCTGCAATGTCGCGAAATCGCGACAATTTTCCTTGCATTTTCTCTCTCCTCGGCAATGTCGCAAAATCGCGACAATTTTCCTTGCATTTTCTCTCTCCTCAGCAATGTCGCGAAATCGCGACAATCTTCCTTGCATTTTCTCTCTCTTTTGTTTTGTCGCGATATCGCGACGCGTTTTCTTCCTTGTCTTTTTCTCGCCAATTTCTGAATCCGGTCACCTCTGTTTTTCTTGAAATTCACCGCACTTGATCCGATCGACCTCTGAATCGCATCAATCGCATCAATGCATCTCGTGTTGACAACAATGACAATACTTTTGCAATTCTTTTGCTGCACCTTGCTCAACAATCTCCCCCTTTGGAATTGTTGGCAACACACTTGCAACCTTGCTTAATTTCTTCTCCCCCTTTGCCAATAATACCAAAGGGCTGCTGCAGACTCCCCCTGAGTCTATGTACAACATTCTCAGACTTAAAAAGTTTGAATGCTCCCCCTGAGAATGTGTTTCCCATAGCTAGTCAGTGCTTGGGTGATGTGACTACTCCCAACTTCTTCCGAAGGTATTCAAATACTTCCTTTGGCAAAGGTTTTGTGAATATATCAGCTACTTGCTCTGTAGTTGGAACAAAATCCAATTTAACCTCTCCTTCCGCAACTTTATCCTTCAAGAAATGATATCGGATTGCAATATGTTTGGTTCTTGAATGCATTATTGGATTCTTGGATATGTTGATAGCACTAGTGTTATCACATTTAATTGAAATTGGCTCTTTGAAATGAATACCAAGATCTTTCAACGTTTGTCTCATCCATAATATCTGAGTACAACATGTTGTTGCTGCAATGTATTCTGCCTCTGCGGTGGATAGAGATACTGATTCTTGTTTCTTGCTGTGCCATGCTACTAGACTGTCTCCAAGATAAAATGCTCCTCCACTTGTGCTCTTTCGTCATCAATACATCCTGCCCAATCTGCATCGAATATGCAATAAAAGTGAAATCTTTACCTTTTGGGTACCACAACCCATAATCCATAGTGCCCTTGAGATATCCGAAGATCCTCTTTACAATTGTTACATGAGTTTCTTTGGGACTGGCCTGAAATTTTGCAACCATGCATCTTGCTTGTAATATATCTGGTCTAGTGGTCGTTAAATACAATGAGGCTTCCAATCATAGACCTGTACATTGTTTGATCTACATCTGGGGATTTATCATCCTTGCTCAACTTGCAGCCTGTTGTCATAGGAGTGCTAACCGGTTTACTGTCTTCCATTGTGAACTTTTTCAGCATTTCTTTTACATATTTAACCTGAGAAATAAAAATGCCTTTTTCATTTTGATTGACCTGCAGTCCTAGAAAATAAGAAAGTTCACCAATCATAGACATCTCAAATTCTTTCTTCATTTTAGTTGATATGTCTTTGCAGTATTCATCCATGCTGCTGCCAAATATTATATCATCTACATAAACAACAAGAACAATAAGATGGCCCTTCTCTGTTTTGACATATAAGTTGCTGTCCACCAAACCTTTCTTGAACCCTTGTTTAATTAGATAATTATCCAGCCTTGCATACCATGCTCTGGGTGCCTGTTTCAAACCATATAATGCTTTCTTTAACCTGCAAACAAAATCTGGGTTTTCACCAAGTTGGAAGCCATCTGGCTGTTCAATGTAAACCTCTTCTTCCAGTTTTCCATTCAAAAATGCTGATTTTACATCCATTTGATATACTTTGAAGTTTTTATGAACTGCTAATGCTAGAAACATTCTGATTGCCTCTAGTCTGGCTACCGGTGCAAAATTTTCCTCAAAATCAATGCCTTCAACCTGAGCATAGCCTTTACAGACCAATCTTGCCTTATTTCCGACAATCTGTCCATCTTCATTTAATTTATTTCGAAAAACCCATTTAGTGCCAATTATGTTTTTATTTGTTGGTCTAGGTACTAATTCCCCGGTATTGTTTTTCTCAATCTGATCTAGTTCTTCATTAATTGCCTTCAACCAACTTTCATCGGTGCTTGCTTCAGCAACATTTTTAGGTTCAATGCCGGATAACGAGAGAATAGTTCCGCTATCTTTGCTCTTCTTGTCTGAATACCATCTTTGGGATCCCCAATAATCTGTTCACTTGGATGATTTTTCTGCGAGTTGCTTGTTTTAAATTTTATGTTTTCTTCTTCGATTCAGTTTTTACACCATCCGGATCAATTTTCTGATTCTTATCTGTTTCCTTTTCATCATCACCTTCAATGACTTCTTCATAGATGGGGTAGTTTTCTTGATAAGTAATTTCTTGTTCTCTACCTTCATCAACTTTCACATCAGCAATCTCAACAATTTTCTTTAGCCTTTTGTTGTAACATGTGTAGGCTTTGCTTTTTGTTGAGTAACCAAGAAAGATACCTTCATCAGCTCTATTTTCAAATTTACCGAGATTATCTTCAGTTCGTTTGATGTAGCACTTGCTGCCAAATACTTTGAAATGTCTTGCTGTTGCCTTTCTGCCAAACCACAGCTCATAAGGTGTTTTGCTTTCATGTGGTCTTAGCATGCACCTGTTTTGAATGTAAACTGCAGGTATGTACTGCCTCTTTCCAAAATCTTTCGACTATTTTGTTCTCGGCCCGACATTGTCCGTGCCATTTCCTGCCTTGTCCTATTCTTCCTTTCTACAACTCCATTCCGTTGAGGTGTTCTAGTCTGCTGAAAACTGTCTTCTTATCCCATATTTTTGACGAGTATTCTGCAAATTCTTCCGAAATAAACTCTCCTCCTCCTGTCCGATCCTAGGCATTTAATTCTTTGTCCTGATTGATTCTCAACAAGATTTTTGAAGGTTTTAAACATCTCAAAGGCTTCTGATTTATGTTTCAGAAATAGTACCTGTTGGTCACGAATCCGCCACGAGGAAAGGATTTTGTCGTTACTGCGCCCTGGACCCGCGAACCAACATTGAAAGGCCGGAAGGAAGGGATGCCTTTCGGGCCGATCTTCGGAGAAGGCCGGCTCCTTTTGGGGGGGACTTGATTTAAGCTAAAGGGAACAGGAAAGAAATAAAGGAACGGAAAGAGACAAATGTACAGAAAGAGATTACAAATATGTCCAAAGGTTGGTGGGGGGAACTAACGATGCGGGAACACACCAATCACCGCTACTATCGCATACAAACACAGAGCATGAAAAGGAACCGCAAAACCTAGGCGTACTTCCAATACACCAGCAGCGTATGCACGGCTTCAATAGCTCCCTAGCAAACATTCCCTACAAGGAACTAACGAGCGAGGGATCGTATCAATCACCGGATACGTACACCGACGGGGTAGAAAGTAAACCTAGAGATGTCGAGCCGGTATATGTGTTAGGTAGAGTTTAACCGCACGACTTCAATGGCTCCCTAGCAAACATTCCCTACAAGGAACTAACAACGAGGGATCGCATCAATCACCGAGATACGGGCCGACAACGTCACACATAACTGATGGAACTGCTACCAAATTTATAATGAATACTTTAAATAATGAAGTACAGAAGGTGCTTTAAGCAAGCAATGCTAGAGGAACCTGATCGCCAAATGCCAAAGTGAATCAACGAGCGGCGACACAGGTGGGCCTAAGGCATATAATGAAAGACAACATAAAAGGATAAAGACAGTAGAACAGAACAGGCATACAGATTGTATTCATAAGCAGAAGCACGGTTACAGTAAGCACAGTAGTTCCCTAACAAACATTCCCCTTCCACCACTTACAATGAAAACGTGGTGGCTATTTATAGCCCAAAGTTCCCTCCGTTACATTAATGGGCACAACGTCCCAGTCAAACATTAGCTGACAAAAGCGAACGCGGAGCTGCCGATGCTGACCTCTGTCGAGTCGGGATCGTACCCTCGGCATGGTCTCCCCTGAAGGTTGAACGACCACGTGGCAAGCACGTTGGGTAGAACTTTATATTGACGAAATGTAGGTAGGCGAGGCGGTGGAAACTCACATCAGTCTTAAATGAGGCAGCTGGCACAGGCGGTGCAGCCCATACTTATCCCTTTTGGTCGGCAGTCTTGGTTCAAATCCCGAAGCTGGACACTTGTCGTATGATGGGTTATGTCGTGTGACACATGTCCGCCTTGAAGGGCGGTCTATCTATCTTCGCTTGGGATCGGAGCTCCTTGGGATGCGTGGGCGAAACAGATGCGATTGGGAAGGCCTTCACGCCTTGGTCAAATTCCGGGTTTGTTCCCCTACCGTACACCTGTCAAGGCGCATTCCGGCTCTGCTGAAAAGTCGGGCTGCGCACGGTGTGAACACGGTGTCGCGCCGGCTGTACGGACCTGCTCCGGCAGTTATCATTCTTCTTTGTCAGCCTGCCAGCCTGCCATTACAAGGTGCGCCCAGAAAGAGGGGCGAAGTCGGACTTCGCACCAAAACTGGGCGAAGTGCGCACTTCGCACCAAAAACTGGGTTTCCTGGTTCAGCTTCCCGGGGCCATAACTTTTGATCCGCTGACCCGATCGCCTATTATAATATATCGTTGGAAAGCTTGCGAGAAGATCTGCAATAATAAATTATCCAAGGCTCGTTTTGTCCATTTTATCGCCCCTGTTTATGGCCCGCAAAATCCCGAACACCTCAGCATGCCCTGACACTTAGCCATTTTTCAGGGCAAGTGCTGTCCATTTTGAGAAGAATGAGAATGTAGGGAAGAGAGAGAAAGGGGGGAGAAGGAAGAGCAGCTCTCTTACAAAAATTGAAAACATTGCACCCCGTGCAAAATGTGACAACAGTACCCATGTCATTCTTGAGTAGTCATCTATACACAGCATAAAATATTTGTGTCCATTTATGCTTTCAGTTCTCATGGGTCCACATAAATCAGTGTGAATTAATTCTAATGGCTTGCTCGTGAAATATTCTTTTGCTTTTGAAAGTGGCTCTGGTTTGTTTTCCCTTTTGGCATGACTCACAAATACTGTTTGAAGGTTTACCAATAGTTGGTATGTCTCTTACTGCCCCTTTTGAGCTAATTTTTACCAGGATTATCAAAGCTTATGTGACCGAGTCTCTTGTGCCACAGCCGGTTTTCTTCTTCCTGACCAACCAAGCAAGTTCCTTCTGAAGTCTCTGAAAGTGTATACAGATTTCCAGAAGTTCTCAGTCCAGTGGCTATTAACTTTCCATTTTTTGTCTTTCTTACTTCATGACCCTCCTTCTTGAAGATTACATCATGACCTCTGTCACATATTTTACTGACACTCAGCAAGTTATGCTTCAGACCAATCACAAACAAGACTTCTTTTGATTTTATATTGCCATCACTAATCTTGATTGATCCCTTTCCAACAATCTTTGCTCCATCATTATTTCCAAATTTCACAGAACCACCTTCATAATTCTGCAAATTCTCAAATTTTTGCTTGTCACCTGTCATGTGACTGGAGCAACCACTGTCAAGTATCCAAGGTGCAGATTTGTTCTGAGCTTTAAAGGCAGTCTGAACAATCAAAGATTCCTTTTCTTTCCATTCTGGTTTGATAGCAGATTTGGCTACTTGTTTTACCTTTGTCCTTTCATTAGCTTGTGCTTGTTTTTCAGGAAATTTCTTGTTTTGTTTCAACCCACTTGGTTGAGATTTTCTACCCTGATAATTATTTGATGCAAAAGTGCTTTTGCAGTTTCTAGCAATATGTCCAAAATTATGACAATTATAACATTCAAACTGCATAATTCATTAAAGGAGAAAAAACATTTCTGCTGGTGAAATTCCTTTGAGATACATTATGTCTGCAATCTGAAATCTTATGGCCATAAGCATTGCATTTAAAACAATAACCAGAAAATGAGTGATTAAACCTGGGTGCCGGTCTTTGCCAGTTTGAAGTAGAAGCCATGAATCTTCTTTTTCCTTGGATGTATGACTTTTGTGAATCCATCTTTGTCAATATTCTTCTTGATTCTGGCATTATTGTTTTCTTTGGCATGATTTGTTTTTTCTAGTTCAACCCTGATCTTTTCTTCTTTCTTTATGGGTTCTAAATTCAAGTTCTTTGAATCCTTTGATGATTCTCCTTCATCAAAGCCTAAACCAAATTTGATGCCGGAAGGCCTTTGGTTATTTAACATTTTATCCAGCTTTACAGTGCTTTCTTCAAACTTATGAAAACAGTTCAATTTTCTATTCATTTCCTCTAGCTGCATTCTTAACTTAACAATGTCTTCCTCTAGCTTGTTGCATTCAACTGTCTTTACAGTTAATTGTTCATCAAGAACTTCAGACATTTTCTTGAATTCCTCTGTCTGTATTTTTAAACTGTTTATTATGTCGGTGGCATCTTCTAGTTTTCTTGAAAACTTTTTGTTCTTTTTCCTTTCTACACTCAACTCTTCAAGTGCAACAACCAATTCTCCTTCTAGATAAACTTCAGCCTCATCTTTAAAGTTTTCATCACTTTCCTGATTTTCTTCTGTTCTTTCCTCTTCAAGTGCCATGAACAGAGCTTCACCTTTTTCTTCTTCAGAATCCTCATCTGAGCTTTCTTCAAAAGTACTGACATTCTTGGATATGAAGCTTTTCTTCTTGAGGTTGTTCTTTCTGAAATTTTGTTTCTTCTTCCAGTCACCTTTTTCTTGGTGTGAGCCTTCACCATTTTTAGTTTTCTCATGCATTGGACATTTGGCTGCAAAATGACCGACTCCTCCACAATTGAAGCATTTGAAAGGTAGCTTTCCTCTATATTTTCCTTTTCCTTTTGTGAGTTTCCGAACAAAATTAGCTTCTGTTTCATCCAGAGTCTCTTCATCCTCAGATTCATGTTCAGATTTTATATTCTTGTGTGCTTTAAAAGCTCCTTCTTTGTCTATAGACTTGGTTTGTCCTATTCTCATTTCATATGCTGTCAGAGAACCATGCATCTCATCCAAGCTGAAGTTGTTCGGATCTTTTGCCTCTTCTATTGCAGAAACTTTGGAGTTAAATCTTTTGTGCGGTGTTACGAGAACCTTTTTCACAACAAGCTGCATCATCAATTTCTTCACCGAGTCCTCCGATTGCATTAATGATTCCGTTGACTCTTGGCATATAAGCCTCTATGTTCTCATCTTCATTCATTTGCGGTGCTTCGAACCGTGCTCGATGAGTTTGCGGTTTTGCTTCCTTGATCTTGTTGTCTCCTTCATGGATGCTTTTCGGTTTATCCCACATGTCTTTTTCTGATTTACAGCTCATGACTTTTATCAGTTCATTGTCAACAAGCCCACACATTATGGCATTCTTAGCTTTGGAGTTGTTCTCAAATTTTTTCTTCTCAGCGGTATCTATTGGAGGAGTAGTGGGTGTTGTGTATCCACTATCTACAGAATCCCAAATATCATATCCCAATGCACTCAAATATGTTTGCATCCTGAGTTTCCAGAAAGTGTAATTTGTTCCATCGAATAAGGGAGCTTTGTTGGATGAGAATCCTTCACCGCCTGCCATTGTTTCTTCCAAGATCTCCTTAGCTGATTAAGCTTGAACAAGGAACCTCGCTCTGATACCAATTGATGTTCACACAATGACACTGAGAGGGGGGGTGAATCAGTGTAGCTATTAATTTTTATATCTACAACATTTAATATGAAATAAAGAGAACTTGAAAACTGGAAAAACAACTTGAACAAGAGAGCACACCACAACACTCAATATACCGAGGTTCACCAATTTGGCTACTCCTCAAAAATGACTGCTTGGACTCCAATCCAAATCCAATCTTTGCAAAATATCAATTTTACAAATACTTTACCAGCATCAACTGGAAGGAGCACCAACCCCTGTAATTTTCTCAGCAACGAGATGGAGCACCAACCCCTAGTACCAAGCACCAACTTGGACTGCAATTTCGATCAATTTAGAATGACATAAAAATGTCTTCACTTCATGCACGACCCTGACTGGTCTGCAATTAACCCAACTCTGCACACTCTCACGGCTCTGCTAATTTTTCTCTAGATTCTTTTCTAACCCTCCTTTTACAGCAATTTCTCTCTAATAGCAGCAACTTATTTTCTGCACGACTGTCCTTTTTATAATCTGTTTTTCTGATCGGAACTCTTTGTCTTCCATAGCGTTTCAATCCTGCATGCAGTCGGATTACATTCTCGAGCCGTTCGAATTCTTTTCTCCTTTCCAATGCGGTTGTTCGAATCCTTCCAAATACGACTGTTCGAATGCTGCACATCCTTCTTCTCGAAAGCTTTTCGATCCTTTCTTTTTTATGTTTCGAATGCTGCAAATACGTTTATTTTAATCGGCTGTTCGAATGCATTACTGCGGCCGTTCGAATGCTTTTTCGATACAGCCTATACGACACTTTGAACGCTTTTCAATCATGCATATACATCTGTTCCCATGCATGTCCGACACCTGTCAACGTGTAACTGTCGATCTAACATCAGTTACTTTTTACGTAACAGGCTGCATGATTTTCTGTAGGCTTTTTCCGACACGTGTCACCTTGCATGCTCCTGCGGGTTTTACCTGCCAGACTGTTACCTGTCGCGATATCGCGACACTTTTTGTAGCCGTACCATTCATGCCCTTGCTGTCGCGAAATCGCGACCGTTTTGGCTCTTGAAAGCTTTCCCTGCATCTTGTCGCGATATCGCGACACTTTCAACATTTGCTGACGTCATCCTTAAGCATGTCGCGAAATCGTGACTATTTTGGCTCTTGAAAGCTTTCCCTGCATCTTGTCGCGATATCGCGACACTTTCAACATTTGCTGACGTCATCCTTAAGCATGTCGCGAAATCGCGACGCTTTTGGCTTCCGTACAATCCTCCTTGCAAACTTCAGCGAAAATGGAACATGTCGCGAAATCGTGACACTTTGCTCTTTCGTACAACTCTCCTTGCAGACTCCAGCGAAAATGGAACATGTCGCAAAATCGCGACGTTCACTGCTTCCGTACACTCTTTGTTTCATGCAGTAGCGAAATCGCTACAACTTTGTGCCTTGTGCTTTTGACTTGTTACATCTTTAATTTTTACAACTTTGAATGGTAGCGAAATCGCTACACCTTTGTTTTTATACATTTTGTCATGCAGCGAAATCGCTACATCTTCTTGTTTGTGCCTTTTCACTTGTAGCGAAATCGCTACACCTTTGTTTTCTGCACTTCCTATTTGTAGCGAAATCGCTACACCTTTGTGCCATGTATTTCCATCATGCAGCGAAATCGCTACACCTTTGTGCCATGTATTTCCATCATGCAGCGAAATCGCTACACCTTTGTTGCTGAGCATTCTCTCTCCTCTTCGGGTCGCGAAAACCCGACGTGTCGCGATATCGCTACACTTTTCGTTGCTAGCTCCTTTCCTCCATTTATGTCGCGAAATCGCTACATCTTTTCACCTTGCTTCCCTCTCAGCCAGCATGTCGCGAAATCGCGACAGTTTACCTTTCACTTTCTCTCTCCTCTGCCATGTCGCGAAATCGCGACAATTTTCCTTGCATTTTCTCTCTCCTCGGCAATGTCGCGAAATCGCGACAATTTTCCTTGCATTTTCTCTCTCCTCGACAATGTCGCGAAATCGCGACAATCTTCCTTGCATTTTCTCTCTCTTCTGTTTTGTCGCGATATCGCGACAGTTTTCTTCCTTGTCTTTTTCTGCCAATTTCTGAATCTGGGTCACCTCTGTTTTTCTTGAAATTCACTGCACTTGATCTGATTGACCTCCGAAGCGCATCAATCTGTCTGTGTTGACAACAATGACAATACTTTTGCAATTCTTTTGCTGCACCTTGCTCAACAGTTAGACGAAGACAAGGATTGTGCTATCAAAACCAAGATGAAGGTTGTAGTCAAAACGTATGACGGAGTGTGCCATATGGGAGATGTGCAGACTGTTCTAGTGAAGTCGTTCAAGTGAAGACTATTCTAGTGGAAGTACTGACTAATCCTTGCCGTTCTAGTGCTTTCCATACAAGTAGAGGGTCGTTCAAGTGGCTAAGCAATTGATAGTTCCATCAATCAAACTGTTAGATACCCTAGATAGGTACTTAATAATTTAATATTGTATTGTAAAATGGATGAGCCATAAATTATTTATTGAGTAAAGAAGGCCACATGTCAAATTAGAAATAGGCATGTCATAGAATCATATATGTAACCGTTGGGGGAATATTGTCATATGTAACCGCAAGGAATATTGTCATATGTAACCGCAAGGAATATTGTCATATTATTATGCACCTTGTAAGGTGAACCGCCACATGGGTGATCTTGTAACTCATAGAAGGTGAACCATCACACTCTTGTATAAAGAGAGATGTACCCCCATTGTAGAAGATATCTATGATGTATTCTTGGAGAAGTCTTGGCTCGTGGAGTTAGAGATCTTGTGGAGTAGCTTCCTTCCAAAAGGAGCATTGTACGGTGTTGCCCTACCTCAAAGGTATAATCAATCTCTATTTTATTGTGAGCAATTTATTTATGGGAATATTGTCATATGTAACCGCAAGGAATATTGTCATTTGTAACCGCAAGGAATATTGTCATATTATTATTCACCTTGTAAGGTGAACCGCTACATGGGTGATCTTGTAACTCATAGAAGGTGAACCATCACACTCTTGTATAAAGAGAGATGTACCCCCATTATAGAAGATATCTATGATGTATTCTTGGAGAAGTCTTGGCTCGTGGAGTTAGAGATCTTGTGGAGTGGCTTCCTTCCAAAAGGAGCATTGTACGGTGTTGCCCTACCTCAAGGGTATAATCAATCTCTATTTTATTGTGAGCAATTTATTTATGGATGCATGTTAATACTTACGCAAATTGTTGAATGATTTATGGTTATGAGAATAGAGGTTCACAACACAAACTAATGCCATTCTAGTCAAGTGTTGTTCAAGCTAGGAATATGTTTATGATTGCATTGGCAATGACTGCATTCCCTATTGGATTCTAGGACCTGTATTCAATTGTTCCTCCAATTGTTGAATTACTCACCATTGTGCTACATTTGGTGTTATTTTTGTTTGAAATTTCGAACCTAGTGTACGTGAAGATTGGAGAGGTGGATGACATATTCCTTGTTGCAAGGATGTAGGAGACGAAATTTAGGGAGAGCGAATTGCCAACCAAGGATTGTAGTAAAAAAGAATGGAACTTGAGCAACTAGAGGATGAACGTGTGTGGAATCCTAGAGAGGAGCATAGCTCTAGTGACGAGAATGAAAGGTGGCACACGTTATTAACAACGAAAGATGAAGGACAAAGTGAGATGCAGTAAATAGCTAAAGAAGACGCTCGTGTAAGTCAAGATGCCAATGTGGAGGGTGCACAAGGAGATGACAAGTGAATAATAATGTTGAAGCAAGCGCGAAGGTGTTTTCTAAAGGGTTTCAAGGATAGGAATCAGGCACTAGAGAAATCACACGTAATTGTTGGGCAAGTAGAGAAAATCCAACATATGTGTATTCATGAAGTGAAGGTGCACCAGAGATTGGTCGAAGACACGAAAGGTGAGGAAGCACCATGGGTCAAAAAAGTGCTAGAACAGAGGTACCAAATGAAGAAGTACTGAGAATTGAGGCACTAAGTGAAGAATTGTTGAGAGCAGAAGCACCCAAAGAAATGCCATTTGAGCAATCACCGGGTGGGAGGGAATCAGGAGACAAGAACCAACCTCCAATGGGGAACATTGTGAACATGGTAGGGAAGCAAAAGTGTCCGCCTTTTTCTGTAGATGGAAAAGAAAATCTTGAGCATCAGATTGGGATGCGTACGACAATATGGAGAGCTAATGGGTATGTGACCTCGACACATGGTTACAATCGTTTCTAGCTACATTGCGAGGAATTGCAATTGATTGGCACCTAAAGAGGGAAAGAATTGACCCTTTCACAACATGGGAAAACTTAGTGAATGAATTCAAGAAGGAATTCAAATTTTTGCAAGGTGTTAGGATCTCATCCTAACCCTTAATGTAATAACTTCCTTGATGTAATAATTCCTAGTGAACGTGGGTAGTACCCATGATTAATATTTTGTAATGTTCTAATTTTTAGCTTAGGTAGTGCCTATGACAAATGGCACCCTTTTCTATGTAACACATGGTAGATAGGTTAGGTAAGGTGGCCTTGTGCATGTAATTCGAGTGGCATTGTGCATGTAATTCGAGTGGTATTGTGCATGTAATTCAAAGTGGCACTATGCATGTAATTCGGGTGGCATTATGCATGTAATCCAGGTGGCATTTTGCATGTAAGCCAACCTTGGAAGGAAACTCTTTAAATACCCGAAAAGGCACCAATGTAATCATATTTTTGCAAATTAATGAAGTGTTGAAAGAGGTTGCCCCCTCGAAGAGGCCTACGATTCTATCTATTGTGATATTGTTCCTTTTAAGTAATTTCTGTTATCATATGCATTTAATTCTGAATACTGTTATAATGTGATAGAGAGCCAAATTACAGAGAAGAAAAAAAACAGTCGTATTTTATTCAAATGCAGCAGAGAATTACTGTTAGAACAAAATATTACAGTCACAGCACAATATTACAGTCACAGCAGATTATTACATAAGTCGTAGAAGAATTGCGCCTTTACAAAATTTCTCAAATCTGGAAATACAACAAGAAAATATTATCGTTCCAGCAATTTTCCATCCCCTGTGCATGCCTTTGCTTTCCTTTTTAAAGGTTCTCAGGTGACGCTCCATTTCCAGTTGGTGGCCCTTCGTTTCCTCTTCCAGAACCTTTCGTTTCGCCTCCCCGTGTCACTTCGTCGTCCAGATATTCGACACGTCTCCCTTTCCGACTCTTCGTCTTCGGCTCGTCTTTCGGCGTGAAAATACGACATGTCGCGATATCGCGACGTTTTCTCTTCATCTCTGCCTTCCTCGCCTTCGGGTCGCGATATCGCGACATGTCGCGATATCGCGACATTTGCCTTCGGATGCCCACACTTATCTGCTCTGGTCGCGATTTCACGACATGTCGTGAAATCGCGACATTTCCAACGACGTCTTCTCTCGGCTGCCTTTTGTCGCGATCTCGCGACATGTCGTGAAATCGCGACATTTCCAACAGTGTCCCCTCTCGCTGCTCTTTTGTCTTTGCGACGTCGCGATTTCATGACGTTCCGTCCTCTGTGCCTTCTGCTGTCTTCGCGACGTTGCGATTTCGCGACGTTCCGACCTCCGCGCCTTCTGTTGTCTTGGCGACGTCGCGATTTCGCGATGTTCCGTCCTCCGTGCCTTCTGCTGTCTTGGCGGCGTCGCGATTTCGCGACATGTCTCGAACTCGCGACATGTCGTGATATCGCGACCTTCTGCCCGTCGCATCTTCTTTCCCTGTTTTGGTCGCGATATCGCGACACTTTTTGTGTCGCGATATCACAACACATATTTTTTTTTGCAAAACACTTAGAAAAATTTTGTTGATGCAAGATTGCTTTGCTGCCACCGGATGCTCCTGCATCATAATGTTTCTGTGAGTTTAATTCCAAGCAAATGTGTGAGTGTGTTTATTTGAGTTGAGAGTGTGTTGTTTAGTATATTTTATAGTAAGATCTTAACAAGTGGTATCAAAGCGCTTTCCAGGGCCAAGTTCTGCTACAACTGCAACGATTCTTGCCATCCAATCCGCCTGTTAGGTATAAATTCTGTGTGTTTTTTCCGTTCCTGTTTTTCTTTGTTAAAAAAAAAAACAAATTCCAAAAAATACAGTGCATTTTTTTTTCCAGACCAAAGAAAAAAAAAATCTTTTTAGTTGAGTAGGTAGAAACCCTGTGCCGGGGGTTTTAAAATATCGCGAAGGATCTGTCGTTATTGGCTAAGCTAGATAGCCCATAAAGCGTCTAGTGAAGTGAGGGGCGATCAGGCTTCAATACCCAGGCCTCAGACAGAACTCGCGCACGGACTTGAGCTCCCACGTATCTTCGGGTATATCGGGAGACCATCTAGGTTTAAACAAAATTTTAGCCATTAGGAAGCTTTCCGGCCTTGTATTACTCAAAGTCTACGGGACACAGCATCCTGGACGATTACCCTCCCGTATTGTCAGAGAGGCATGTAGTGTGCTCAAGGGTGTGTGGAATCCTCCTAGAGTAGTGGCTTGAAATATTGGTCCGAGCACTATTGTTCGTCACTGTCGGTATAATAGAGGGCCTATACCTAGCATTCCCTGGTTCTATTAAAACTTCAACCTGTAAAAAACAAAAATATACAAAAAAAAAAAAAAAAAAAACCAAACCTCCCTATTCGTAAACTTGCATTTCAAATCCCCAAAAGTGAGCATATGAGAAAGGAGTCCTCTACTAAAAAAATAACAAAAAGTACATGCATTTGGGATAGACCATGAGGGTGACACTTAAGTCGACGATCGTAGGAATAACGATCAAATTTACAATGGCAGTCCACAGTCGAAGTCGAGAGGTCAGCACGATCAGTCAGAATTTACAATTTTCGGGGTCGAGAATAGAACTGTCTATGAGTCCACCGCAAAATACGAGAGAATCTTGGGGCTAGTGAGGTCAGTAGTGTTAGAGAGACTGTCAGGACTGGGCCAACCAGTGAGAACATGACACGAGGCAAGTTATAGATAGTGCTCCAGTACCCAACTTTTGCTCTGTAGCTTAGAATCAAAAACTGTAAACACCGTTAGACTCAGCAAAACAGGAGATAAAAAAAAAAAAAAAAAAGTCTGGGGTGCCAAATAGTAGTGGTGAGAGATATAGCTCATTGTGACCACCTCTTCGAGCTGATCGTTTTGATATATAGCACCCAAGCACTTTTTTGGGCACTTTCTAAAAATAGTAAGTCCTAAAAACTCAATTCTATTTTTAGTAACTGGTCACAAAAGGTTTCAAAATGGCTTAGGGTACCCCTGGACATCAAAAAGAACTAGACCACTTGGAATCCTTAACAAAAACCATTGAGAAATTGCACTCGACTTTTCACTCCATAAGGGAAAAAGTCCAAGGTCTTCGCCTAGAGCTTGAGGCCACTAGTAACTGCTTAGAAGAAGCACCGATAGAAGTAGACAGCAAACTCAAAAGAGGACCACCCAAAATAGAACACCAAGCTGAGGGTTCTGCAAGGAATCATGACCATGATCCATCCTTTAAAGTGCCCAAATTGGACTTTCCCAAATTTAGTGGGAAGGATGTTGATGGGTGGCTATGTAGGGTTGATCAATTCTTTAGACTTCATAATGTCCCCATATTTCATCGAGTCCAGGTGGCTTCCTTTAACTTGGAATCTGAGGCTCTACACTGGTTTCAATGGTTACGTATTGCCAACCCAAATCTCTTTTGGGAGAATTTGAATCCCAACTACTCACTCGATTTGGTCCTAGTGAGTATGAGGACTTTACAGGGGCCTTGACCAAACTACAACAAATAGGGTCGACTGCTGAATACCAAGCTCAATTTGAAAAATTGGCCAATAAGACAAGAGGATTGAATGAAGGGTTCTTCCAGAGTTGTTATATCAGTGGGTTGAAGGGGGAACTCCAAGTGGAAGTAAGAATGTTGAAACCACAAACTATGATGGAAGCTATCAGTTTGGCCCGTTTGGCCGAATCTAAACTCTCTGCCTAAAGGCGCCCATAAAAGTTTCCTCAAAATAGACCTTCATTTCCTTCTTGATCCCAACACCTAGTTGATAATAAACTTGCTGCACCCAAGCGCCTAACCATAGAAGAGATGGATGCACATCGTGCCCAAGGATTATGCTACAATTGTGATGAAAAGTTTTTAAAGGGCATAAGTGTGCACACAAAAAATTGTTCTTGATAGATGTTGAAGAACCTGATAACTCTGACCAGAGTGATGAGGATGAGGACCCTTCGGAAACACCTTCTCCACAAGAAGAAATGAAACGAGAACCCTGAGACAACAATTACAGTCCATGCTCTTGCGGAGCATTACTACTCCACAAACCATGAAGGTTGCGGGATTTTTCAAGGGCCAACGTCTTTCCATCCTTATGGATTCGGGAAGCACGCACAACTTCATTGACCCTAGAGTTGCTCAGCGGGCAAATTGCTATATCCACACTTGTAATTCCTTTGAGGTCATGGTAGCCAATGGGGGAACCTTACCTTGTAAAGGAAAATGTCGCAATGTTAAAATCAAGATAGGGGACTATGAACTCAAGCAAGACATGTTTGCCCTCCAGTTGGGTGGGATGTGATATTGTTTTGGGGTCTCAATGGTTGAGTACGTTGGGCACTATCAATTGGAACTTTGCCGAATTCTGGATGCAGTTCTCCCAAAACGGACAAACACACATCATCAAGGGCTCCCCAATAGGAACACCTCAAATTATTAGTTCAAATGACATGGAGAAATTGCTAAAGAAATCATCACGTGGGGTCATTGCACAACTATTCTCCATCCAACCATCCACCTCTCAAATGGGTGAAACCCCATTAGACCTGCAACAGATTCTCCACAAACATGAGGCCATCTTTGTGGAACCAACTACACTACCACCGCATCGCTCTCACGACCATGCCATTCCATTATTGCCGGATAGTGCACCTCCCAATATCAGACCATACAGGTACCCTCATGCCATGAAGTCGAGAGATTGAGACAATGATACGAGGAATTACTCAAGGCGGGTATCATTCGGCCTAGTACTAGTCCTTACTCTGCATCGGTCTTCTACTGGTCCTCAAGAAGGATGGCTCTCGGCGACTGTGTATTGACTACGGGAACTCAACAAGATAGCTGTCAAGGATAACTTTCCTATCCCCGTGGTTGATGAATTACTAGATGAATTACATGGGACCATGTACTTCACCAAGCTAGACCTTCGCTACTGGGTACCATCAAATCCGGCTCAGGGGATGAAGATATTCCTAAAACTGCTTTTCGCACTCATGAAGGTCATTATGAATTCTTGGTAATGCCATTTGGTCTCACAAATGCTCCTTCCACATTTCAAAGCCTGATGAACAACATCTTTCGCCCTTTTTTGCGGAAGTTCATCCTTGTGTTCTTCGATGACATCTTGATTTACGAGTCACACATGGGAAGAGCATCTCAAGCATGTAGATCAAACCCTACAACTATTGGCCGACCATCAACTATTTGCAAAAAGGTCCAAGTGTTCCTTTGGTTTGACTGAAGTGGAGTATCTGGGACACAGGTTGACCCTAAGAAGATCCAAGCAGTCCAAGAATGGCCGAAACCTCGCACTCTCAAGGGACTTCGAGGATTTTTAGGGCTTACAGGCTATTATCGTAAATTTATTTGTAATTATGGAAAGATAGCCGCCCCCCTCACCTCCATGTTGAAGAAGGATTCTTTTACTTGGACAGGGCCGGCTGAGCAAGCATTCCCGGAACTCAAGCATGCCATGACCACCACTCCAGTTTTAGCCATGCCAGACTTCTCTAAAAAAATTGTCATTGAAAGTGACGTTTCTGGTCGTGGTATTGGGGCGGTATTGATGCAAGAAGGACGCCCTTTGTCTTTCACCAGCAAAGCCCTATCTGATCGCAATTTAGGGAAATCCACAATGCCAAGGAAATGTTGGCAATATTGCATGCGATCTGCATTGGCGACCTTACCTCATTGGGCGCCATTTCTCCATCAAAACTGACCACCAGAGTCTGAAATACTTTCTAGAACAACAGTTTGCCACCCCTGAGCAACAAAAGTGGGTATCAAAACTCATGGGCTACGATTATGACATCACGTACAAAAAAGGAAAGGAAAATCTTGTGGCGGATGCTCTCTCTCGCCAATTTGAGACCCTTAGTATGTTGTGTGCCATTTCCGCACCATTGCCCCAATGGATTGAGCCCTTACGTCAAGAAATACTTCAGGATGCAGATTTGAAATACTTGGTTGCGTCACTTATGGATGATCCAGAGTCTACACCAGGATATGGTTGGGATGGCCAGGATCTGCGTTACCATCAACGCTTGGTTCTTCCTCCTAAGTCCCCACTTCAAGAGCTCCTCATGAAGGAATCACATGCTACTCCATCTGCTGGCCATTCAGGGTTCCTGAAAACTTATGAGCGACTCAAGCGCACCTTCTTTTGGAAAGGTATGAAACAGGACATTCGCTCTTTTGTAGCTGACTGCGACACATGTCAAAGGATGAAAGGGGGAAACAATGAAGCTCTCCGGGCACTCTTTAACCATTGCCGATCCCGGAGGCGGTGTGGACCGACATCTCCATGGACTTCATAGAAGGGCTACCTAAATATGGAGGCAAGTCGGTTATTTTCGTGGTAGTGGACCGCCTTTCAAAGTATGCTCACTTTTGTGCCCTAACCCATCCTTACACAGCATCCACTATTGCCCAAATTTTTCTTGACTCCATCTTTCGCATTCATGGCATGCCCGACCTCCATTGTATCCCGATCATGATCCCACCTTTACTAGCAATTTTTGGCAAGAGTTGTTTAAGTTGCAGGGGACTCAGTTCAAAATGAGTTTAGCCTACCATTCGCAAACGGATGGTCAAACAGAGGTTGTTAATAAATTCTTGGAAACCTACCTTCGCTGCTTTGCCTCCGATCATCCTACTCATTGGGCAAAATGGCTTTCCTTGGCCGAATGGTGGTACAACACTTCCTATCATATTGCCACCAAACTCACACCGTTTGAGGCGGTTTACGGGTGCCCTCCACTCACGCCTTCCTCCTACATTCCGGGCAGATCCAAGGTCCAGGGCCGTTGACAATGCTCGAGTCAACACACCGAGGGTCCTCCGCCAACTCAAGCAAAATTTGAACATGGCCCCGAGAATCAGATGCGCCAACAAGCTGATCAGCATCGTTCCGAGCGCAACTTTGATGTGGGTGATATGGTCTTCCTTCGCTTGCAGCCATACAAACAATCTTCCCTACAACCTCGCGGGTGTCGAAGCTCGCTCCAAAATTCTATGGTCCTTATCAGGTTCTACAACGGATTGGCCCTACAGCTTACAAATTGGCTCTTCCCCCCACTTCCAACCTCCACCCTGTTTTTCATGTTTCCCTTCTCAAGAAAGTTGTGGGCACAAAGGTACAGGTTTAATCAACACTCCCCAAATTGGATGAAGAAGGCTCCATCTTACTTGCACCTGAGCAGTGTTGGATCGTCGAACTCGCACTCTACGCAACCGTACCATTACAAAGGTCCTTTTTCAGTGGCATGGGATTCAACCTGAGGATGCTACATGGGAGTCTCTCCATCAACTCCAGACTAACGGTTTCCTCATTTTCAGCTTTGAGGACAAAGCTTCTTCAAGGAGAAGGGCATGTTAGGATCTCATCCTAACCCTTAATGTAATAACTTCCTTGATGTAATAATTCCTAGTGAACGTGGGTAGTACCCATGATTAATATTTTGTAATGTTCTAAGTTTTAGCTTAGGTAGTGCCTATGACAAATGGCACCCTTTTCTATGTAACACATGGTAGATAGGTTAGGTAAGGTGGCCTTGTGCATGTAATTCGAGTGGCATTGTGCATGTAATTCGTGTGGCATTATGCATGTAATTCGAGTAGCATTGTGCATGTAATTCAAAGTGGCACTATGCATGTAATTCGGGTGGCATTATGCATGTAATCCAGTGTGGCATTTTGCATGTAAGCCAACCTTGGAAGGAAACTCTTTAAATATCCGAAAAGGCACCAATGTAATCATATTTTTGCAAATTAATGAAGTGTTGAAGGAGGTTGCCCCCTCGAAGAGGCCTACGATTCTATCTATTGTGAGATTGTTCCTTTTAAGTAATTTCTATTATCATATGCATTTAATTCTGAATACTGTTATAATGTTTCTGTGAGTTTAATTCCAAGCAAATGTGTGAGAGTGTGTTTATTTGAGTTGAGAGTGTGTTGTTTAGTATATTTTATAGTAGGATCTTAACACAAGGTGATACAAAAATCATAACAAAAATATATTCCACTAAGGAAAAGAAAGACAAAGATATAAAGTCCTACAACAGACGAGCGAAGCAACTTAGTAGCAAAATGGAGATGCAACTGGAAAATGGATTACTGAAAAGATGGTTCATTGATGGACTATTTCCACGTTATAAGAAGATGAAGATAATACCGCCCACAACATACAAAGAAGCCTATGAAAGAGCGAGGAACCTAGAAAGTGAAGTAAAACAAATGACGATAGTTATAAGTCACTTCAAAAGTGACAACTCTAACAATGACAAGGAAGACTTGCATGAAGTAATCCAGTCAACAAAGGACTTTGAATGGATGAGTAACAAAGTGTAAGGCAACAAGGGGAAGGAAAAGAAGGAAATGTGGTGCGTAGATTGTAAATCTAAGGGCACACAAATATAAATTGTCCAAAGAATGCGTATTGTAATATATGCAAAGTGTTGGGAGATGTAGTAGGAGATTGCCCATTCAACTTGAGGAGCATAAGGCATCAAATGATGACAAGGCAGAAAGAATAAAATGAAGAAAAACCAAATACTTCTTGGAATGGACAAGGGGCGACAAGTGGAGGTTATAGAAACAATCACCATGGTAGAAGACAACTTCAACAAGGTAATCGACAAGGTGGTCAGAGTCAATTACAATATGAATTGGATGGTAGATCGATTATCCAATGTAGAAATTGCCAAGAGTGGGGACATTTTGCAAGAAATTGTCAGAACCCACAAGCAGGAGGAGCAAATGGAAACAATAACACACGTGTAGATGGTGCGGACCAGGCAATCACAAGGAAGTGAATTGCCCAAAGCAAGCAAGTTCCAACGGATCTCAAATGTCAATATTATTGACATTGGAGAACCTTTGACAAACCAACAAGATAAAGATAAACATGTGCTTGCAAGGACAAGAGCTCAGGCGAAGAAGGTCGAGCAATATCCAAACCCTACCAAGGAGGAGTGGTGGCAGGTAGCATATGATTTGATTGAAGAAGAAATGGAAAAGACCAAACAAGATAGACTCCTTTGGGAAAATACATTGAAGAAACCGATTAGTAGAATAAGTTTTAGGAAAACAATCATCAACGAAATACTTGGTGGCGCAAGTGTTGAACATGATAGTAGAAGTAAAGGTGTCTAGTTTACTTGGCACGATACCTAAGCTTTATGCAAAGGCAAGAGAGATCGCATGCGCAAAGAAGGCGTTGGAGCAAAGATGTTAGGAGGTGGCACCGATCAAGAAGGATCAATTCATTGATCCCATAGTAGTGATGATTGAGGTAGGAAACAAGCCGACATTGACCTACTCATATCATTATCTTGACCTTATTGTATTGTGGCTATATTATATTTGATCCTGTGATATTTAACTTGTGATATTTGTGGTAGTGTTAAGGCTTAAAAAGCCATCAAGAACTCTCATATGTAGTACCAAAACTAGTACGAGAACCAGTAAAGGAAAAAAGAAAAGAGACAACACAAGAGGATGTAGTGATAGTAGCACTAGAATCAGATTCAGAAGATAGTGAGCCTGTAGTAAAATTAAAAGGATAAAGAGAGGAGGAAGTGGCCAAAGGATGGAGCGGTTGGTTGAGACTATGGAGCAACTTGAAATAAAGAGCAAGGCACCTAAGAATCTGACTAATCTGTTTGGAGGAGGAGAGAATGTGAAAGAAACAACCACAGAGGATGACACAGATACGGAGCTCAGTGATCATGTGATGATAGAGGTGCAATTTCTACAAAGTTGGGTTCAAAAAGCTAATGCAATTTCCAGAAAATTCTTCTCATTGTAAAAGAAAGGTATATTCATTGGAATTTGGTTGGGACAAGCATCCATGCAATTTTTGTGGAAAGAAAGAGCACAGTTCCACTAATGCATTGAAAGCAAAATTTCAGCATGTGTGTGATGAAGACCTTCAATGTGAGTGCAGGTTGGAAAAGAATAGTGTGCCAAAACCAAATAATAATGAATCGGAGTTGGAAGAACCTTGAAGAGAAATATGCAAGGTGTGGATTTCTTCGTAAGGACATGAGATAGAGCCAAGGCGCTAAGAAGTGAAAGAGCCAATTCATGTTATCAAAATAGGAGGACTTCATTTAGGTAAACAAAACTTCATAGGTTGAGCATATCCAAAAGATTTAGTTGGGAAAGTGATCCGCATCGTAGGGGGCCTAGGAATGGTGGTGTGGAGGACAACTCCCTTGAACCAGCTTGTGGCATCAAGCAAGTTATGACACAGAGTGGTGCTATGGAAAAGGGCACCAATGAATTGACTCCTTTGTGAAGGAAGACATGGATACTCAGTGAGCAAGGAGTCGACTATGTTGTAAACTCAAGGGTGTCGGGAAATGGTTGATTGTGCAGTAATGCATTAATGCCAAAGTCGGTTGGCAGATGTTGAGCGATAGACTGCTTAGGCTGGGTGTTAGGATAAGATTGCATGTAGATGAAACTCATGGTAATTTTACATGGGGTGTTAAGTTTGAAGCTAAAAAAAACTATAGATGAGGTGCTAAGGCAGAATGCATACACTCAGAAATGCACACAAGCAGATATTCATGAATCACATAATTCTATTTTACAAATGAATATAACAATGGATCTTTGTGGAAGAGATAGAGAGGGATGTTGTGAGGTGTAAACCAGATCCCTGGGGAAGTGTGTAAGAGGACGTAGCCTGACTCTCTATGTAGAGATTTGAAGATGCCTGACATATTCTTGGGAATGTATGTGATGTCATAGGTCCCATCCCCTATGTAAATATATATTGGCACCGGTTGTGTCTTTGGCATATGGGTGCAACCATAGATCTCATAGGTGAGATGTGAACTATTGTTGACTGCTTATTCTCTGCTCTTGTTTCTGCCTTCTTCTTTCTTGCCCTGCATTGCATCCAAAACAATCCTTTATGCAAGAGGATGTAATGAAATGGGAAAATACAGTGTTGGGAGATGGAACAATTCTTCTTCCAACTGCAATTGGCAGTTGTAAGATGCCAAATTGGTTCGTCTTCCAATTATAGTTAACGGTTACAAGATTCTAGAGTTATCCGCCAAGGTCTCAGGTCGAGGTCCTAACAAATTTGTTAAATTTTGGGATAAACATGGGGTTGCATCTAGTTTCTTCATTAAGGGGGTAATGTCATGTCATGACATAATAAAGATAATAAAGTCATGATTAATAAATGTCATCATGGGGGCCTATTCAGTTCATTAAATATTAGAATTCCCTCAACCCTCTCTTTTCGTATGTATTAAAAGAACATAAGATAGGAAATGAAATTTTTGATTCTCTTCATTCAGAATGTATATTTATCTTCAAATATATATATCATAGATGTAGAAGCAAAGCCATTTAATAATGCTGTCTTTGTCTTCGAAACAAAAATGTGGACATGATTATATAGATAATCCGATCATATTATTGGAAGACAAAGGGGCAAGACTTTTAGCCTTCTGAATTCTATCTTTTTTTCTATTGAAGGAAAAGCAGAAATAGGATATATTGCTACATTTTACTGTTTGTTTCAATCAAAAACACATGCAGTGCATCACAAATGTGTAGAGGGTAGAATGAATGCATGTAGAGCAGTTAATGTCCAATTTGCAGCATCATGTTTGAAAATGCCTCATGTCTAGGGTATGACTGTTCAGGTAAATCATGTCTTGTGTCAAAGACCATCTTCACAGAGCATTTGTTTCAGTCAGGAAGGCATTGGGAGCTCAACTTCAAAATTGAAACATTTACTTGCAAGAATTTCAAAACAAGGCTTCCAGACCCATGCTGATCTTCTTTGATTTATGCGTGGAAATCTGTAACATCTACCTTCAAAAATCTCGCAGTTATTTTAAACAAATGCTTCCCTTTCTATGTTTTGTTTCTGCATTTTCCTTTTCTGCATGTTATTTTAAAAGCATCTCTGGATTGTTTAGGACACAATGTGAAACTCATCAAAACATTTATTTTCTTTTATTATTACAATATCAGGAACTGCTTAATTACAATGTTGTTGATTAATTGATTATAGACGGAAGAGAGATTTTCAGGAAGATCCAAAACTGTATCTTAGTCCATTAGTTGTTAATGGTTGAATGGACATATGAAGGATAGCGTTCATGTGTGTAACTGACCTGGGCAATTGATTTTGATTGTTATCGACTAGTACAGAATATTTATTATTGACTAACATAGGATACTAATGGTGACATAAAGTGGTGATGACATTATGACTCAAAATTTCCAAAAATCTTGTAATTTTGTGATTATATGTTTTATACACCATAAAATAGTAGAAGCACTATAGTAGAGTGCCATTGCATTGAATCTTATATTATGTAAATTGTAAATTTACCAAGAGAAAAATCAAATTCTAACATCACCAGAATTCTTAACACCAATTTTTTTAGTTTTCTTACCATGATTTGGTTTTGTTTGCAGTTCCCTACCTATGGTACTGGTTGCAATGCAGCTTTGGAAGATTGTGCAATATTGGACAAGATCCTCCAGGAGTTGACACCATCTGGTATGAATAATCCTTTAGATCGCTTTTGATTTGTCTACGCATGCAGTTTGTGTCATAAATATTGACCTTGATTGCACTCAATGTTTTTGCTAGTTTCTCTTATTTTCATTGAAATAAGTCCCAATCAAGAATCTAATATATAGCATTCTCTGGTCCGTAATGAATGATGAGAGATGGTACCCATTATAGGCTTTAGTAAAGGCTTAATACATACATTCATCCCTGGAAACCAAACAATTGACTAGAGCAAAATGTCACTAGCAATAAGAAAATTGTAATGAAAATATCAACCACCTGTTTGGAATGAAGAACAGTTATGCCTTTAAGAATTTCCATGTTACAAGAATATCAAATAGAATTTTTTTTCCTACTTACATAGTATTCTCTATCTCTAATCCTTGCTAATTGTAGGAGCTGTGATATGGGAATTAGCATATTCTTGAATTGCTTCTACCCATCCACTTGTCACTTTGAGTATGACAATCCCATGGGTAAGATGGTCCAATTGGATCTTACGTAAGATATATTAGGAAAGCATGTGCATTCATAAACAAATAATAATTATACTCTATCATGAATGTGAAAATGAATTCATACTTTCATCAAGGAAATCAAAATCTTACTGGAGATTAGATATGGTAATAATGACATGGATAACATCTAAATGCACCCAAGAAACATTTGTGTACGTCTTTGTAAACTACAATTTTGATATTAATGAACTTAATTTTTCTCATATCAAGTTAGAGCATTACGAACATTTTGGGTTGTGCAACCCATCAAAATCTAGTCTTTTAAAATTCTTCAATGCAAGAAATTTGCTCCTACCACAAGTCAAACTAACATTAAGTACTTTTGGAACTACAAAAGGCAGAAGTCCATGATAGGTTTACATAATGGTTAAGTTTGTTTGATCCTTTAGGACCCATCTATGGTCAAAAACTGGAAAAAAGGAATCAAATGTGGCATAAATTATTGTTCCTTTTTGGAACAAAAGATGAGGAGTATGAGACGTTGAGCAAGGTTGGCAAAGGAGATGTCATGCCATTTGAAAAATAAAGATCGTCTTTTGAACATGAAGTTTTGGAATGATTATGATTCATCATAGTGTGCCTCAAAGCAACACTTTGTAAAGTTGGTCTATCTAACTTTTTAAATGTTAAATGTACATTGGGAGGAAAGAATTTGTAAGGCATGTTGTCTTGGAATTGCCCAAATTTCAGGACCTTTTGAACATGGTTGCAAGCATACTTCAATTACAATTTCATCATCCCTCTTTCCTAGTGAGGCCCTCGTTTGTACTGGCTGATTCTGACCCTGATGTGGCGTCATCCCAAGTGCCACTCATGCTTAGATGGATGTGTATGAGCATGAGTACACACATGCAATTCGGTTGCATGGTTTTTCTAACGTACTGTATACAATTATGTATGTGCTCAAGTGTTTCTAGAAAGTGACATATAAAAGCATACATGGCAAGTGTTTGTTGTTATGTGCATACTTAAGTCATATATCATGTAATGGGTAGTTATTAGTTGGTGGATATGTATGAGGGTAGTTCCGTAGCTATGCAACAACCTCTTGCTCAAAGTTCCTTTTTTTAGGTCCTTACATTCAAGTAGCATATATGTTGGATAGTGTAGCACAAGTGGTGAGATTCGCAACAATGGAATGGTGGAATGATAGATTTAGAAACCAATCAAGACTACAGTCATAAGGCTATCATCATAGTCGTACGCCATCATTGTCCTAAGATAGTATAATCCCAATTGTACGATGCAATCTTGTACAATATACTTTCATACGACACAATCTCCTATGGTACACTTCCATACTACAGTCTTGTATGACACAGTACAAGACGTTCACCTGTAAAGACGTTAAAGCACTTGACAACCAATCTCCTTGTACGACAGTGACTTGTACGGTAATCACACGTACAAGATCACAATCTCTGCCAATAGCAAGTCAATCCTCAATATTGCAACACAATGTTGAGTGATAATTTTGCCCAATTGCAAAACCATACTCACAGTCAAGGTATTGTTAGAAAACCCTCTCTTGCAAAGAAATTCAAAATTTCTCCAAGGTTCTTATTTGCTTAATGTGTGTTTGAATGCTTGTGAAAATGTGCAAAATGTACTGAAATACCTTAGAGGTGCAAGTGACTGTTAACAAGGGGCCTGTGGTTTGGTATTACTTTTATTTGTGATGCTCTTTATTGCTCATGAAATTTGAAAAGAAAAGAAAATGTGATGTGATTGTTAGGAGGTGAAGTCACTATGCAGGGTTTTAGCCAGCAAAGACTGCTGCTAGACGTCTAGGCAGCACTGCTAGACGTCTAGGCAGCAATGCTAGACGTCTAGGCTGCTAGACATCTAGGCAGCAGTGCTAGACGTCTAGGCAGCACTGCTAGACGTCTAGGCAGCAGACGTCTGGGACAGACGTCTAAATGCGGAAGACGAACAGTTTCAGACGCTTTCCTTGGGAGTGGAAACGAACAGTTTTCGGAGGCTTCCTTTGGGAGAGGAAACGAACAGTTCAGGGTCTTCCTTTTCTGCTCTATAAAAGGGAATTGATCCCTTGCATATGATGAAATGTGAATGTAAAGTTTTGCTGAAAATAATAAAAAGGAGAAGTTGCCATTGCCCCGTGGTTTTCCTGCACATTGCAGGTTTCCACGTAAATTCTCTGTGTTACTTGTGTTGCTGTTTTTGTTCTCTGTCATTGTGTTTCTACTTGCAGGTATAAAATCTGAAGTTTTTCCTAACATCTGGTATCAGAGCTCAAGGTTTTGTGCGAGTGGGAGCTGCAACAATGACAGGAGGTGTAACCAAGTTCGAGATTGAGAAATTTGATGGCAGGAACTTCGCTCTATGGAAGATGAAGGTGGAGGATTTGCTGGTTCAGAATGACCAAGCTCAAGCCTTGAAAGGGGTCGTGAGTAAACCGAGCAACATGAAATATGAGGAGTGGGCAACGTTGGACAGGAAGGCGGTTTCTACAATCCGTCTCTGCCTAGCAGACTCTGTCTTGTTCAATGTAGCTGAAGAGAAGACCGCGGAAGCCCTTTGGCAAAAGCTTGAAAAGTTGTATGAAACAAAATCAGCAACAAATAAGGTTTTTCTGAAAAAGCAGCTTTATAGCTTGAGGATGAAGGAAAGTTCATCCGTGGCAGATCATTTGAATGAGTTTAATACTCTTATCAGTAAACTGGTTTCAGTTAATGTGAAGATGGAGGATGAGGATAGAGCTATCACCCTACTTTGTTCCCTCCCGGACACCTGGGATCATATGGTGATGACCATCAGTAATGCATCATCAGGAACTCTAAAATTTGATGATGTGGTAGCCGCTTTATTGGCAGAAGAGTTGAGGCGAAAAACGTCTCTGGAACCCTCAACCAATGAAGCCCTATCTGTGAGAGGTCGATCTTTCGAGAGGAGTAAACAAGGTAGAAAACAGTCCAGATCTAAGTCTAAAGGACATAAGCAAAAAGGGAAGTGTTGGCATTGTGGGAAGCCAGGGCACTCAAAGAAGGATTGTTGGCAATTAAAGAATGGTGAAAAGCAAACTCAGCCATCAGTTGAGGCCAGTACAGCAGATTCAGGAGAGACGACAACATGTGAAGCCTTCTGTATCAGTAACAACAGATCTGTTTTATATACCTGGGTTTTGGACTCAGGTGCATCTTTCCACATGTCTCCCCACAGAGACTGGTTTGACAAATATCAACCATACTGTGGTGGAATGGTCTACTTGGGTGATGATCACCCTTTAGAAATTGTGGGAAGAGGGGATATAAGGATCAGGTTGGACGATGGTAGAGAAAGGATGTTATGTGATGTACGACATGTGCCCGATTTGCGAAAGAATTTGCTCTCAATCAAAATGATGGATAAGCTAGGGTATTCTGTCACTTTCGGTAACAACTACTGCAAAATTACTAGAGGAGCTCTTGTAGTAGCTAAGGGAGAATCTTATGGGACCCTATATCGTTTATGCGGTGATACGGTGACAAACCATGCAACAACAACAAC
Organism: Wollemia nobilis; assembly: GCA_028583015.1. NCBI lineage: Eukaryota > Viridiplantae > Streptophyta > Pinopsida > Araucariales > Araucariaceae > Wollemia > Wollemia nobilis. Next base: position 1,293,784 of record JAQPPZ010001004.1, on the reverse strand, counting down.
TTCTGTTCAGGATGCAGTAATGCTATGGCATCAACGCCTAGGCCATATGAGTGAAAAAGGTCTGAAAATTCTGCATGACAGAGGTATGCTTTCTGGGATTAAGTCTTGTAATTTAGACTTATGTGAGCACTGTATTTTTGGTAAACAAAAGAGGGTTCGGTTTATTGCAAGCCCTGGTAAGAGTTCTGATTTTCTGCAACTTATACATTCGGATATATTTGGACCAGTCCCCACTCAGTCCTTAAATGGTGCCATCTATTTTCTGACTTTTATAGATGATTATTCTAGGAGAGTGTGGGTTTATTTTCTGAAGAAGAGGTCGGAAGCTTTGCAGAAATTTAAAGAGTTCAAAGCACGGGTAGAGAAGAGTTTGGGCAAGTCGATTTTATGTCTCAGGTCGGATAATGGGGGTGAATATTGCTCCAAGGAATTTGATAAATTTTGTATGCAGGAAGGTATTAAGCACCAGAAGACTGTACCATATACTCCACAACAAAATGGTGTGGCTGAGCGGATGAATCGCACAATCATGGAACGTGCAAGAAGCATGCTCAGCGCAGCCATGTTGGAGAAAAAGTTCTGGGCAGAGGCTGTTAATACAGTTGTTTACCTTATCAATAGGTCACCTACAACTGCGTTGGATGGACAGATTCCGGAGGAGGTTTGGTGTTGTAAGCCAGTTGATTACTCTCATTTGCGTACCTTTGGTTGTGATGCGTTTGCCCATGTACCCAAAGAAAAAAGGTCCAAACTTGACCCAAAGTCAAGTAAATGTGTTTTTCTCGGCTATGGAGATATAGTGAAGGGGTATAGACTGTGGGATCCTACTGCCCACAAGGTAATTATTAGCCGGGATGTTATTGTTGATGAAAAATCCATGCAAAGGAAGGAGGTACAACAAACTCCTAATGTTGTACCAGTTGAAGTAGAAATGAATGAAGATGAATGTGAAAATCAGCATGCTGAAGTTTTTGATCAGCATGCAGAACAACAAGTAGAACAACAAGTAGAGCAGCCACAACGGTCACAAGACCAAGAGCCACAATCAACAGATCATTGGGTTAGAAGATCTACACGTCCACAAAAGTGTCCGGAAAGGTATTCTCATGTTTATCAGTCCTCTTTTGCTTTGTTAACTGATGATGGTGAACCTAGTTCATTTCAGGAAGCTAGAGAGTCTGAGAATGCAGAAAAGTGGAGGAAATCCATGGAGGAGGAAATCGAGGCACTTCGCAAGAATAAAACGTGGGAACTTGTGGATCTCCCACCTGGAAGAAAGACTGTTGGAAACAAGTGGGTGTACAAAGTGAAGAAGAACAACGATGGGTTGTTGGAACGCTATAAAGCTCGCTTGGTGGCAAAAGGCTATGTGCAAAAGTCAGGTATTGACTTTAATGAAATTTTCTCTCCAGTTGTGAAGATGACTACTATTAGAGTTCTACTTGCACTTGTAGCTGCACAGGATTTAGAACTGGAGCAGCTTGATGTAAAGACTGCTTTCTTGCATGGTGATCTCGAGGAAGAGATTTATATGGATCAGCTTGAGGGCTATGAAGAAAGAGGCAAAGAGCATTTGGTTTGCAGATTGAAGAAATCATTGTACGGGTTGAAACAGGCGCCAAGGATGTGGTACAGGAAATTTGACACCTTCATGAAGAGCCAAGGTTTCAGCAGGAGTGAAGCTGACCATTGTGGATACTATAAGAGGTTTGATGATGGCAGTTTTATTATTTTGTTGTTGTATGTTGATGATATGCTGGTTGCAGGCCCCAACATGAAGAAAATCATTGAACTTAAGGCTCAATTGGCTAGGACATTTGAAATGAAGGATTTAGGAGCAGCAAACCAAATTTTAGGGATGAAGATACACAGGGACAGAAAAGGAAGAAAGATCTGGTTAAGTCAAAAGTCATATGTGGAAAAGATTCTGCAGCGCTTCAATATGCAGAATGCAAAACCAGTTAGTACCCCACTTCTTTCACACTTAAAATTGTCTTCCAACCAATGTCCTAGAACAGAAGCAGAGAAGACAAGCATGTCTCGTGTACCGTATTCATCAGCAGTAGGAAGCCTCATGTATGCCATGGTGAGCACCAGATCGGATATTGCCCAAGCAGTGGGAGTAGTCAGCCGGTACATGGCAAATCCTGGTAAGGAGCATTGGAATGCGGTGAAGTGGATATTTAGATATTTAAGAGCCACTTCAGATGTTGCCATTTACTTTGGATCGGCAGATTTGCAAGTTAAAGGTTTTGTGGATTCTGATTATGGTGGAGATAGAGATGGGAGAAAGTCCACTACAGGATATACCTTCACTCTTTCTGGTGGAGCGGTGAGTTGGGCTTCTAAGTTGCAGTCTGTTGTGGCTTTATCAACCACTGAAGCAGAATATATTGCAGCGACTCATGCCAACAAAGAGGCAATTTGGCTAGAGCGAGTGTTGGGTGACTTCAAGGTAATGCAGGAGAAAATTACGCTGCATTGTGATAGCCAAAGTGCTATTCAGCTAGTGAAGAATCCAACATTCCATGATCGCACGAAACACATTGATGTCAAGTACCACTTTATAAGAAATGTGGTGGAAGAAGGTAGGATCCTGTTGCAGAAAATCGACACTGAAGTGAATCCTGTAGATATGCTTACAAAGCCGGTCAAGGTAGAGAAGTTTGAGTGGTGCAGAACTTCTCTGGGCTTGCTGAAAAAGTAACAAGGGCAGCATTGGGCAATTGGCACTGGATGAAAAACCTTGGTAAAAGAATTCTTGTATACTGACTTCAAGTGGGAGAATGTTAGGAGGTGAAGTCACTATGCAGGGTTTTAGCCAGCAGAGACTGCTGCTAGACGTCTAGGCAGCACTGCTAGACGTCTAGGCAGCAGTACTAGACGTCTAGGCTGCTAGACGTCTAGGTAGCACTGCTAGACGTCTAGGCAGAAGACGTCTGGGACTTTTAAATCATGAGGATGAATACATGAAACTACAAACATTATCCAATGAGGAAATCATGACAAAATAACCTTTGGATTTTTAAATCCTACCTAAATACTGCGAAACCTTGATATGCAATCTACATTTGTAACCAACTCTACAAAACTATTTGGTGCAAATTACCCTACAAAACCCTCAATGCAAACAAAAATTTCCCAAAAACTCAAATTAAAGGTGGGTCCCCAAATTTGGTGTAAGTTCTGGAATAGTCACAACACACAACTCGTACATTCACCTTTGTAAAACCAATCCCTTGTACGAATCTCGTCACATGGTCTACAACCAGCACAATTGTTGCGATTTCCTTGCAGTCTTCCTTGCAACCTGCAATTACCTACAGTACTATTGCAATACAAATACTAAGAGGATCTGCAACTGTGACAATAACTTTACCATTTGCAATTATAACAACACTCAACAAGACATGAAATATTCCAGCAGTCATAACACAAATCATAACAACAATCTGCAATAATCCTGCAAATGGCAGAACTTGTATTGATATTCAAATACTGCTGTAAACATAAATAACACTCTTGCAATTACAATGGCAGGGTTACATAACCATCCTGCATAATGGCAATACCTTCACCAATATCTCTCATTGCACATCCGTTGGCAATGTTATAAAATATAGCAAAATTTTATGCAAACAGAAAACACAATAACGCATAAAAACAGTAACACAGATTTTACGTGGAAAACCTGCAATGTGTAGGAAAAACCACGGGGCAATGACAGCTTGATCTTTTATTGATTTCGGCAGAATTACATTCAATCAAATTTTACATGCAAGGGGTCATTCCCTTTTATAGAAAAACAAAAGTTGTTTGTTTCCTTTCCGAAAAAGGAAAACTCCAAAAAACTGTTCGCTTCCTCTTCCAAAAAACTGTTCGCTTCCAGAAAACTGTTCGTTGCCTCTCACAACGTACGGACGCCCAAAAGCATTATAAATGTACGGACGCCCAAAATTATAGTTGCTCGGCGCATACGAACAGCGCGTGAGGATGAGACTGTAACTGCACCACCATACACCTTGCTACTGAAGAACATTGGAGATCTGGATATTGACTTCACCTCCTAACAGGCAATCACAACCTAGACCATCACATACCTCATCATCGTGCTACAAATGAAAGAGGGGGGAAGGGTCCTTTTAATGCTTTCCTTGGCCGTTGCAAGTTGTTCTCAAGACAACGCACCACACCATAAGCACCACCCTGACTTGGATGTATTCAACTTATGCAATTATTAACTTTAATTTCCTAAAGTCCTATTTGCAATTTTATCAAATTGCATTACATTCTAATTTCATTTGCATTTCATGTCATTTCCTGTCATTTACATTTTATACATTTCATTACCAAAAAGTCTAATACAAAACTTTGACACATTTTTCACTTTTTCTTTTTCTGGGAAGCTATTTTGCTTCCTACATCTATCCTCCGCTTTAAACTAGTACTTTTTTTGTTGTTCTTGAGATTCTGGCTGTTTATGTTGAGAGCCTGCAATAGGTGCTCCACCCATATTTGTTATCTAGAGTCATAGGGCTGCTCATAGTTATTATAATAAACAAACTCCAGCCCATAGTGGTTGGCTTTCTTCTCCATTTCTGCCAACTTTGCCACCAACTCCTTTTCTCGTTCAGTAGCACCTTTTTGTATTTTCTGTTTCAGCTCAGCCTCAATTTTGGCTGCAATAGCCAGTTGTTCATCCCTTTCGGCAATGAGCTGATCTTTGTGCTCTAGCTCCTTTTCTTGAGCTTCATGCACCTGTGCCCTTACTGCCAACTCTTCTCTCAAGTGAACAATAATCTCATTGCACTTCTCCATATCCTTCTTCGTCACAACAAGTTCATCATCCTTGGCTTTCATTTGCTCTTTTTTGTCTAAGGCCAACAACTTTCATTTCTACTTCCTTCTTCATTATTTGCATCTCTTCCTTATACTGGTTAACCTGTTCTTCTTTGGATTGGTGTATCTTCTCCAACCCAATTGTTAACCAATCAATCCAATGTGTCAAAAAATTAATCTTTCTGTACAATGGTGCCACTTCTGGTGGAATTTTTTTGTATTCCACTTCTGTTTTATCTTTTGGACAAGGTTCCATGGTACCTGCAGCCATAGTAGCAAAAATCGGACTCGAAAAGGTCGACACGGGAGTTGGAATCGGGACTCGGAAAAACAACTCGGAAAGACTCGGCAAAAAGAAGAAAAAAAAATTATTGAAAAAATAAATTTTTTCATGCATATTACTTATTAGTATATTCTAACACACTTACTCAACATTCAACATTATACAAATAAGAAATTAGCGAGAGGAAGGGGCATATTCTTTCTTGTATTCATCAAAATGTTTATTGTACAAAATGTGCTCATGACCCATGACAAAATACAAAATCTAATAGCAGTGGCACTAAGCAAATACAATCTCTCAAGAGTCAAACTATTTAGGAACTGATTTGCCCCTTGAACTGATGAGTTGCCATTGCCCTGTGGTTTTCCTGGACATTGCAGGTTTCCACATAAATCTCTGTGTTACCTGTGTTGCTGTTTTTGTTTTCTGTCATTGTTTTTCTACTTGCAGGTGTAAAATATGAAGTTTTTCTTAAAATTTATAACATTGTTGAATAGAGATCTAACACCATCAGAATCCAGCTTAAATAGTAAATATAAAATTATAATAATTTTAATCCGGAATCCCCTTAAAATTATAAATTTCAAAAGCCACTTATCTTTCATGATTTTCCTTTTAAATTACAATGGTATATGTATTCTATGCTCTTGATCTCCAATCACGAGAACCTCCTTATCTTAAAATAAAATTATAAAATATTTATTTTGATGTTAGATGCTTAGTTATTGTATACTATATAAAAATAATATTATAAAGCTATTAATACGCTTCTGTTTTTGAACTATAGTTTTGGTCAGATGCATATTACCACTAACAAGAGTTTTGTGAAAGTGATAATTTGTCTTATGTTTCCTTTAAGATAATCTTTTACATGAGACCTATTGGACTAATTGTTTTAAAATAACATATAAAAATAAATAAAAACAAATCTTATCTGTTGTGCATTCCCAAGTGGGCACTCTAATGACCTTTCATCTCCATCAACGTTCAGACTAACAGTCGTGTTTTCGAAAACCCGAGGCCGAGAGATGTTGGTGGTAAGCAGAGCGTATTCAATGTGCATTCGTCAAGTAAGCGGTATAGCGAGAGGGATTCATTAGATAATCCTGCCACTTTTGCGGACAAAGAGATAATCTATAACGACTTCAATTTTTTAAAGATAACAAAATGAAACTTGCCCAGTTGTGTTGTTGTCAGTCGATAGAAGTCTTACATCTCTTTTGAAACGTGGTCACTAACTTTAATTTTAGTTGGGCTAGCCGAGTCCCGACGTTCGGACTCGTGAGTCCGTGTCGTACTCGGACTGGACCCGGCCTCAACCTCGGCCTCGACCGCGTCCAGGAAAAAAACGAGTCCAAGTGGACTTGGCGCGACTGAGACCACTCGGACTCGGACTCGGTTGAGTACTCGGGATTTTGGCCAAGTCTGACAACAGAGCATGCATCTATATACACCCTCTATGGTACCCTGTAATTGGTTTGCATCTCTTATGGTAGCTCCTTTATTCCAATCATACTTGTCACTCCCCCAACTTGCTTTTCCTATGGCTGTTTTTCATAAATTTCAGTGAGTTTCTTTGTCCTCTCACCATCTTGAGCCTACTGTACTGCTTTCTCCATTTCATTATAAAAAATGGACCGCCATTGCCTTAGCTGTCCTACACAACCCATCCTAAACTGTAGTCGTGCAGAATCAAAAACCTGCATCATCTTCCCAAAGAATTCATCAACCTGATCATCGGTTTGAGCTCCTTCTTCAGCAGACAACCCAAAACTAGGCACTTCAATAATAAAATGCTTGCCTGGTACTTGAAGTGTCTCCTCCTCTTCTTGTTCCATGCTTAGCTCTTCCCTATTTTCTTCCCATTGAACAGGCTGTACTATAGTTTGTTCTTGCAGCTCTGGCTGATTTTCAACACTGGGTGGCTTTTGGCTTCTCCTAACAAATCTGTATTTTTCCTTCTTTTTTTAGGCTCTTCTGTAATTTCAACCTCCTTGCCCCTTGTTGGATCTTCAACTTCTTATGGCACCTCTATATCATCCAACAAGCCTTGGGATGCCATTGAAAGCTCAACTACTTCACATTTGGTGTATGTAATAACCCTCCCTATCTAGTTCTCTAGGGGTTTGCCAATTCTTAACCTTTTTCGTGAATTTTTTATATACAAAATCACAAACACAGAGCAATCCAAAATTCTCGAAAATATTGTTTTATTCTTATATCAAAACTAGGGCACAAATTACAATGCAAATACCTCAAATGCTGATGAAACCCTAGCTGCTTCGTACTCTATAAATGATGATGAAGGCTCAACCCTTCTGATGTGAATACTGTGTGGTGTCCCAGCTCCAAATATTCCCTGTATAATCTCTGAATGACCCTGTGTGGTAACCCAACTCCAGAAGTCTTTAAAACTGAAGTCCAACTGCAATCCCTTGTAGAAATGCCCGGATTGACTCGAGGGTAATCTTGCAACCCCGAATCCAATGTCCTTGTAAGAGGTTGTCGTCTCTCACAAGCTGTAGAATCTCTATATATGGCTCGCCGCAGAGTCCTCCAAAAACCAGAGAGAAAAATAATAATCTTCGCATATCTCCAAATGAACTCAAATCCTCCTTTTATCTCCTCCATAGGTCGACTTAGGGTTAGGTCACTTTTAGGGTGGGCAAATATAATTTTATCAATTTTTAATTCCACCTTAGTTCTCCTTAATTTATTCACCCCCTTATGCCTAGGCTTAACGACTTTTTAAGTTGTCACATAAAATGGCCCCTTTTAAGTATAAAATGATTTTATAATAAAATAAAGTCACTAACTTTACAAAATTAAATTAAATAATCACTTTATTAATTTTATCTTCGACCATTAAAATTTCCAACCTCTGCCCATCCGAATTGAAATCCGCGAATGGTTTTGGACACCCATTTCATTAAAGAATATCACTGCATTGTCTGTTGTCCACTAAAACCCTAAAAACGGACATGGCTAAAAATAGTAACTTTGATCAAACAAATCTCCGAATGAGCCCAAACGACCATCAATCAATAGCTCTTTGGGTACTGACAAAGATTCCGATATCTCCAATGGCTCCCCTCCATCCGACTTAGCCTACGGGAGCTCGTGTATAGGCTAATCGCTTTGCACCGATCGCGTAGAAAAGGGGACATTACAGTCCGCCCTTCCCAAAGATTGCTTGTCCTCAAGCAATACGTATACATACTCCAGTCAGATGCTACATCCCGGCTGAGATCACATCAAATCCCCTGGATCCCATTGCAACCTCAAAAAGGAACCGCCATGCTGACGCTGCGCCACTCTGATCATCACTACCCCTCTGACCTGGTTAAGTGGCAGAAGTCTCATCTGCAATAGCATGATGAAATCTCTCTCCAGTCTGGCACTGACATGTCTGTTTGAGCTGAGATGTAATATCATGTACCACAACATACCGAAGGAATCAACGTCATAGATTACTGTAAACACAATGCTCGAAGTGCCTCCATAGTCATCACCTAACCAGCTCAACTCGGCGTTCACACTCCTGGAATCTCCCAGATAATCCCATGTAGGCCAATCTACTGCAGTCAATGTAATATCCTCTCGGAAATATGATGTCCCTCATCATACTCAACCAAGTAGGGTGTAAATGTATCTGTATAATTCTTGAAAGATCAACCACACTCCACTCTGGCAACTCAATAAGAAGCTCAACCTCACCATCAAAACTGGTATGCCCATTATGACTGCACCCTGTGCCAAGTAACATCTCATGCATAGGTGACTCAAATAGGCCTATCTCTGCACTTTCACTGATTAAACTGGCCCCTTGAGAGGGCACTGTGAAATGTACAGAAAGAGATACAAATATGTCCAAAGGTTGGTGGGGGGGAACTAACAGTACGGGAACACACCAATCACCGCTACTTACTGCATACAAACACAGAGCATGACAAGGAACTGCAAAACCTAGGCGTACTTCCGATACACCAGCAGCGTATGCACAACTTCAATAGCTCCCTAGCAAACATTCCCTACAAGGAACTAACAGCAAGGGATCGTATCAATCACCAGATACATACACTGACAGGGGTAGAAAGTAAACCTAGAGATGTCAGAGCCGGGTATATGTGTTAGGTAGAGAGTTTAACCGCACAGCTTCAATGGCTCCCTAGCAAACATTCCCTACAAGGAACTAACAGCAGGGGATCGCATCAATCACCAGATACGGGCCAGCAACGTCACACACAACTGATGGAACTGCTACCAAATTTATAATGAATGCTTTAAATAATGAAGTACAGATGGTGCTTTAAGCAAGCAATGCTAGAGGAACCTGATCGCCAAATGCCAAAGTGAATTAACGAGCAGCGACACAAGTGGGCCTAAGGCATATAATGAAAGACAAGGATAAAAGAATAAAGACAAGAGAATGTAACCAGGCATACAGATTGTATTCATAAGCGTAAGCACGGTTACAATAAGCACGATAGTTCCCTAACAAACATTCCCCTTCCACCCTTTACAATGAATTTCGGATGGGCTTTTATAGCCCGAGTCCCACCCGTTACATTAATGGGCACAGTAGTCCCGACCAAACATGAGCCGACGTAAGCGGCGAAAGAGCCGCAAATGCCGACCTTTTGTCGGATCGGGCTGTACCCGCAGCATGGTCTTCCCGGAAGCCGGACAGCTACGTGGCGGAGTGCCGGGTAATTCTTCAAGTCGGCAGGCTTGCTAGTAGTCGGAGCAGGTGAAACCTCGGATCAGCTTTGAATGAGGCTATTAACGCAGCGGTGCAGCAGCCCATGCTTATCCCTTTTGGTCGGCAGCCTTGGTTCAAATCCCGAAGCCGGACACTTGTCTAATGATGGGTTATGTCATGTGACACATGCCCGCCTTAGAGGGCGCTCTATCCATCTTTGCTTGGGATCGGGGCTCCTTGGGATGCGTGCAAAAATCAATGCAGTCGGGGAAGGCCTTCAAGCCTTGGTCAAATTCCGGGTTTGTTCCCCTACTGTACACCTGTCAAGGGCGCATTCCGGCTCCGTTGAGAAGTCGAATTGCGCACAGTGCGAACACCGGTGTCCGCCGCCATATGGACTCGCTCCAAGATTTTACCTTTTTTCTGCATTGACCTGCCAGTCTGCGGTGCAAGGTGCGCCCAGAAGGTGGGGCGAAGTACGCACTTCGCACCAAAACTGGGCGAAGTACGAACTTCGCACCAAAACTGGGCGAAGTACGCACTTCGCACCAAAACTGGGCGAAGTGCGAACTTCGCACCCAGACTTAGCCAATTTCAGATAGACCTGCTGGAAAGCTGGAAAATCAACCGGGGAACTCCAAGGAAAAAGGGGGGAGAGAAAGAGAATGGGAAAGAAAAGGAAAGGGAGAGAAGGGAGAAAAACGGAAGGAGGAAAAGAAGAGCAAAGACCGTTACAAAACAACATTGAAGACATTGCACCCCGTGCAAAATGTGACAACATTTCGGCGGCTCGCGGGTGTCGAGCTCGCCTCGGCGCAAAGAATCCATGCCTTCATCCTTTGGGTGCAGAGGAACTTGCCTCCCCCGCCTTTTTCTCGCTCTAATCGTTCTCCTTGCGGCAACCGTTCTTCGTATTCATCTTTGTCGGCCGCCTCACCGCATCTCCTTCCGAAAGGTCTCCATTTCCTCGCTTCGCCTCGCACATGCGAGTGTACGCCTCTTGGGCTGAGTGCCATGCTTCCGCTTCGAATGGCTTGCGGTCAGCCTATGTCTTCTAATGCTCCGTGAAAAGCAGACGACCGCGTGCGTGTCGATGGTGAGGTATCTTTTCTCTAACTCCCGAAAATAGGAGCGGATCCCGGAATATCTCGGACACCATCCGAGTGACTCGACCGTCTTGAATTGGCTCGTCCAGCCTATCAATTTCAGCCGTATCTCTTCAAAGGACTCGCCAATTCTTCTTTACCCGATCTAGGGTAAGGAGCTCGCCATTCTCAACAAAACCCGGACACCCAAGTTCTGAAAGAGCGTGAAAGGGGGCCAGACAGATATCTTTTTCATGTCCGAATGCGTCAAGCATTCGTCTGGCCACTCTCACCTCTTCAACTTTTCTAAAATATTTGTGCAAGGTCACCCTTGCACCTGCCCATTCTGCAGCGAATGAGGACACGGGGGAAAAAGGACGCCGTCGCGCTCGCGCTCCTCGAAGGTTTATCGCCGTGTCCAGCCCATTGCTTTGCCTCGGCGCTCGGCCTCCTCTACCACAAGCTTTCCCGGCGTAAACTTCTTGAATCCCGGATGCGAAGTCCAGGACTGCCATCGCCTTAAAGGTATGGGGCTTGCATTCCCTCAAAGAAACCAGCCCTCATTTCCTTAACTTTTGTCTTTGAAAAGACAACCGCTTGAGATGTTTTTTCCGCAAGCCGCGATCGTGCCTCGCTTCAAAGACTCCCGGAGCCGAGAAATCTGCTCCGAGGCTGCTTTCTTTTCGGTTGCGGCCTCGTTGTCGAGAAGCGGCTAGCCGGGCTTTGAATTCATCTCTGCTTCTCGCCGCGCCGTCTCCAGCCTGCTCGTTGGACCTAGATAGGTCCTCTTCAAGTTGCCTTACTTTGTCCCGCAACGCGAAAAGTTCTTCCCCGCTCCTCCGCACTCTTGACAAAGAGATTGTCGCCTTTGCGCATGATCGTCCGAATCTCATACTCGTTTATCAATGTCGTCAAAGCTTTTCTCCTTTGTCTGGAGCACGTAGTCCGCCTTAGTCATTTCTCGGAGAGGCTTCTTCACTATTGGGATTATTTTCTCCGTTGTAATCACTCTCCTTCCGAAATCATACTTTGCGCGTTTTGCCGGGGCGGCTATCTCTTCATGTCTCCTCCGCTTCAGGTCTTGGCGGAAAGAGACAGAATACTCTACGGCTCTTGTTGCGAGGGGCAAGTCATCTGAGTTCTGGAGGTCGTCCATAAAATCTGGTTCCCCCAGCCTAGGGATCTGCTGAGACGTCTCTCCTGCGGGGATTGGATCAGGAGGAACCGGACAGACCTTGGAAGAATCGGTCGCTTGTGGGGGCGACCGGGAAATGGAAATGGGAGAGGCTGACACTGTGAGGGTTTGAAGCGGCTGAGGCGGAGGATGTGATGGTGAATGGACAGCCTCAGCACTAACCTCGGGCGAAGGGTTTGGAGTTGTGCTCAGAGAAAGAGAGACGTTAGGGTTCTGAGCAAACTGGTCGAAAGAATGGGGACCGCTAGAAGGACGCGGAGACGGGGAGGAGGATGTGGTCATGGCTCGCCCAGATTGAGCGGGGGACTGAGTGGAAGTAGAACCGGGTGAGACTAGAGAGACAGGAACAGCGAACGTACTCGCGGGCTCCGCCTCGAGCCGATGCCGGGTGAATGTCTTCGCTTCTTGTCTCGGCGGCCGGCTTGGGACCGCCCAAAGGAATTGCCTCTGCGGCGGCGAGACGCGGCCGCGGCTCCGCGATCGGTCGCCGCACTATCGTGCTAGGGTCGCCCGATTTTCTCAACTCTCCTCCGCTTCTTTCTTCTCGGAACAACCGTCGGATCGTGGGAAGGAGACGAGCGAGTGCAGCAAGCGCCGATGCTCCCACGGTAAACTTGTACCGGGGTTTGACTTGCGTAAGGTCCGCCGCGACCGGTCCGCTTCCGGCGGTGCCGGCGCTTTTCTTGCTCGAGGAAGTGCCTCGGCGCCGCCTCGGCTAACTTTTTCGCCTTTTCAGGCGCCGCCTTAGGAGCCACGAACTGCATTGGATCGGCCTGGGTACTTGTTGGGCCGGCGCTGGCAGTTGCCGAAGTGTACAACTGTTTGGGAGGAGACCCATTTTTATAATCCTCAAAGGGGCCTCTGGGAACGTAACCTTGATATGCGAACGGCCGCCACCGTCATGATGTCTGGTCATAGAGAACCGAGAAGTCGTCATCTACGGCCAGGTTTCTCCTTGTGGATTTGTCGTGCTGCGTGCGGCATCTCATTTTCCAAAGATTCAATAATCTTTTCTTTAGACCAGCTTAAGGCCTCGCAATCTTTGACAGAAATTTTTTGAACCCCGGAGATGAGAAGTGATGGTCCCGGTTTCTCTTGGGGTCATATGTCACCTCCTCGCAGAGAGAAATCCCGCCAAGGGGGAGAAGCTTCCATTAATTCAATCTCCCGACCAAGGTCCACATGGACCACGTCGCATCTATCTTCGGTTATGTCCCGGGGCACAGATGTGCAAACTTTCCTCTTATCCCATGAGGGTCATACTTCCAGCGCTGCGGCAGCAAAACCAGGCCAATCCGGGACAGCGCTTGCTCTAGGTAGACATGTTGTCCTACCTCGATAATCTCAACATTGGCCCAGGAAAGAGGGTATTGAAAAATCTGTCCTCTTTTCTTCCCTAGGCCAAACTCTTCTTCCACATAGTCCATCTGTCGGGCAATTTCCATCCCGAACATATGCTCTGAGCACCAATAGGGCAGCAAATAGGGTTTGCCCTTGAATCCGTAGATTCTGATCACAATCCCTCGCGTCGGCTCGAAACGTCCCCGAGCTTCCCGATTTATCAAAGCACTCGTCATTTCTCTTGTGGGACGGGGGATTTCACTTTCGGTGAAGACCGACATGACGAATCCCGCAAAGTTGAAGTTGAACTTGTAGTAGGACCCTTTCCGGTATAAGTCATCCGTCCAGCTTATAGACGGGCGGGGTTCTCCCTTCTCGTTAACCTTCTTCAGGTTCTGGATCGGCATTTGGGGGTGCAGATGGTACAAACAAAGCCGTACTCGTAACGGAACCGAAACGAAAATTGGTTGATCGGCGCTTCGGATTTTCAGCAGATCGGAATGAATGGCGTAAGCCACCCAGCCTGCCTGACCGAAAGAGATGGGGCGTTTTCCGCTCCGCCGCGCCGCCGGTTCGTAAGATTCTCCACACAGAGGCATTCTCGCGCGCCACTGGTACGGGTGCACCACTCATCGGAGTCGCAGCCCGAGGATCCATGCCAAGATGGTATATAGATACTTGCTCTGAAATTTTACCAAAGGCATGGGGCCAGTCGGCCATTGTCCGGCTGGAAGCGGGGCGCTCAGCTCTGAATTGAGGAAATCCCTCATTCGCTTGGTGTGCGTGAAACGTCCCGCTTGTTCGCCCAAATTGATTTTTCTGAGGATGGTGCCGGAGTCATACTCCAGCCCTGGGGCGAAAGCTGGCTGCACAGTCTCCTCGCGCAAGTGCGAACAAGGGTTTGCCACCGGAACCGCAAATTTGCCGGAAGCCGGTTTATAGTGTCCGACAATTAAGTCTATCAGCTCCGGGCATTGGTGGACAGGAGGGCACATGAATCTGAAGAGGTTTGATTTGTACGCCGCTCCAAAATGATGGGAGGGCGAAACCTTGTCAGCCCAGCTCTCCACATTCGCTCTCAGCTGAGTTAGGCTCATGGAAAACGAGCCGTCCACATATCCTGCTAGGTAATTCACCGGAGGTGGTGGGGATTGCCCACGCTGTACCTTCTTCGTCCGGGCCTTTGACCTTTTCTCTGGCGGAGGATCGCCTTTGAAAACTCCCCGGCCGCGGCAAATCCCCCGGTTCATCGCTTCCGCTGGATCGCGCCGACACGGCATTTTTCCCTTGTCCATCTCTCCGAGTCAGCAATAATGACAGTTCAGCCGTCTCGCAACAAATTTCGCTATCGTAGGAATAATTAGCACCGTCCGAGGAATAATCTCTGCAAACTGGAATGTTGGCATGATTCTCGACCCCCTTTTCTAGATAAAAACAGCGCCATTAATGCAACGCAAGAGGGGTAGGTCGGCTGAGTTAAAACCCTTGGTGGCCGCGCAAGAGAACGTTTAGGAAAAGACGCGCCCGGCAGCCGTGCCTTGCTTTTTTAGTTGCTTTTCGCTTGAAAAACGCACAATCATTAACTCAGCGTTGGGGACTGCACCATGGCTGACGTTGCTGCCACCACTTGGGCACACTGATCAAGACAAAACCTTCGGTGCGGAAACCCACATAAAAACAAGTGCAAACGCGCCTTGGGCCCAGCTTGGGGTTTTTGAATTTTTTTTTTTTTTATTATTCTTTAAACCGCGTCCCAATACTGGCCCGGAAAACTAGGCGCAGCTCGGCTTCGCCCGAAGTTGGGCACGGCCCGACCTCGCCGGCGAAGTCGGACTTCGCGCCGAACTTCGCAGGGCGAGTACGAACTTCGCGCGAAGCGCGTGCTTGAACCGTTCTACCTCTCGTTTAGCCGCGCCCAAGGTTTGGGCGCGATCTGGGTTTTTGCCGCCTTTCATCTTTAGATGGACTGCGCAATGCGACGCTGGCCGCTTTGTTCGGACTTCGGCCGAAGCTTGATGCGAAGTGCGAACTTCGCGCGAAGTTCGCACTTCGCCCAAGCGTTGAGCGCAGCGCGGACTTCGCACGGGCGCTGGCCGGAGTCGGACTTCGGTGCGAAGTTCGCACTTCGCACAAACTTTGCGCGCAGTGCGTACTTCGCGACGAAGGGTTGCGCAGATGCGGACTTTAGTCCGCTTCAGCTTTTCTCGGACAAACTTCGCAACTGGCCGGGCCGAAGTCGCTTCGCCGCGAAGTCGGACTTCGGTCAACACTTAGTCGATTTTTGCTCTTTTTCTCCTTTCTTTCTCTCGCATAGCCGAACCTCGCCCCTCCTCGCGGGCAACGACAGACTTCGTTGCGAAGTCTGTCTTTCTCTCCCATGCCGTATTTAAGCTCAAAGAAGGAAAAATAAACTGAATGCTAAAACTGGAAACTATACATGCGGGGAAAAATAAAAACACAAGGCAAAATTTTTACAGGGAAGGGCCCCTCAGGCACCTTCAACAGCGATAAAGCTTCAAGTGGAACCCGTTGGACAGGGATGGGGAGGAGCCGACCCTCCATATCCGAAAGTATGTAGGCATTGAACCGATTCACCCGGCAATCCGATAAGGGCCCTCCCGCAGAGCGTCAAATTTTCCGTGATTACCCGGTTTTGCCTTGTATGAGTCCCACTTCAGCACTGTGTCCCCGACTTCGAAAACTCGGGCAATGGTGCCTTTGGCAAACCAGCCTTTAGTGGCCGCAATGTGATCGGCGAAGGCCCGGTATGCACTTTCTCTCGTCTTCTTCCAACCGCAGGAGTTGGCACAACCTCGTCGTCTACCGGGTCTCCGCCGCTCCTCGTCTTCGTCAATCATCCACATGGCGGGGATTTCAATGTGTGATGGCATAACAGCTTGCTTGCCATAGACGAGCGCATAGGGGGACGTCTTGAGGGATTTCTTGAACGCAACTCTGTCCGCCCATAGCGCCCGGTTCAGGAGCAAGTGCCAAGTCCGCTTATTTTTTTCAATGGTCCTCCGGAGAATTTTCAGGAGGTTCTTGTTAGTAGACTCGGCAAGGCCATTCCCCTGCGGGTAGTAATTAGAAGACATCTTGTGATAGATGCCAAGGCCGCCGGTGTACTCCGTGAGTACAGCGCCTACAAATCCCGGACCGTTGTCTGTCACAATCGACTCTGGAACCCCGAAGCGGGTAATCAGGCTCTCAATGAACCTGATGACCGTTTCTTGGTCGGCGTTCTTGGTCGGGATCGCCTCCGTCCACCGTGTGAAATAGTCAGTAGCCGTGAGAATAAACTTGTGGCCGGCGGAGGAGTTAGGAGAAATCACCCCAATGAAGTCCAGACTCCCATTGCCGGAACGGAGCTTCGGCTTGAATCGATTGAAGGGGCAGGGGTGCTTTTCTGCTTCGCCAAGCATACCTCCGGCATTGATCACACTTGGCACGGACCGCATACGCGTCTCACGAACGCAGTGGGCCAATAGTATCCAGCCCTTATTATTTTTAAGGCCGTTGGCCTTGAGGAATGGTGACCCCCATGCATCCCGGAATGAAAATCTCCGAGGATCCTAGGCTGGTCGGATTTTATGACGCACCGCAACAGATGCCGTCAATGTTTTTGAAGTAAAGCCCCTCGGGGCGAAGAGTGTACCTTAATGCACCTAACCGAAATCTCCTTCGTTGTGAGGCGTTCAGTGATCGGGACATCTTCCGGTGCGTAAGTATCTCACCGCTCATCCGTCCAATCACTCCCCTCCGATAAGGAGTTGGCTAGGTAGACGCGTGTCGCCGTGTCCTCCCACTTACAAAGCGGAGATGCCGGCTACGCCGCTTCGGGCCAATTCCCGACACAAGGCTCGGCCTCCGATAAGCTTGGTGGGCCGTACTTCGATGTCAAACTCCCGGATCTTGGCAATCCATCCCGCTCTCTTGTGACCCGGTTCCCCTTGCAAGATGAAACTGCGAACATCGGGGTGAATCACAAAGACAAGTGGTCTTACTTTGGGAGACAAAGTGCCCGAGCTTTCGAAGGGACTTCATGACCGCATGGACCCGCCGCTCTATAAAATTGTACTTCTCTTCGTGTGGCGTAATCACTTGGCTTAGGAACGCAATGGGGCGCTCCTCACCGTCGTCTCCCTTCCGAGTCGGACTCGCAGCCGTAACTTTCGGGTTCTCCCACCGCATACAGGATGAAGTCCTTGGAGTAGTCCGGGTTTGTCAACACCGGAGCTTGCGCAACTCGAGCCTTGATTTCCTCGAAAGCTTGCTCTCTCTCATCACCCATTCGTAAGGTGTATCTTTCTTCAACAGCTCGGCCATAGGCTTGATCACCCGTGCGAAGTCCGGAATGAACTTCCGCACGGAGTTAATCCGACCGAAGAAGGACTCGCAGACCTTTTTTATCGATGGGGCTGGCAAGCGTAACGAGGGCTTCGCTCCGTCGTGGTCAATGGCGAGGCCTTCCTCGGAGATGACATGTCCCAAGCAGCCTTTCCTTCCTTTACCGCGAAGACAGACTTCTTCGGGTTTATAGAGATGCCGAATTCTCGACAACTTTCAAATATCCGCCGCAGTGCGAAACATGATCTTCTCGTCGGTGAGAGAAAATAGCCATGTCATCAAGATAGATGACAATAATCTTGTTGAGCAGCTCTCGTAAGGCCAGGTCCATGGCCCTTTGGAACGTGGCACCAGCATTGGATAAGCCAAACGGCATGCGCCGATAGGCGAACGTCCCCACTTCGTGGTAAACGCCGTCTTATGCTCGGTCTTCGTCTTTGACCCAAATCTGGTTGTAGCCGGAAAATCCATCTAAAAGTGAAAATCTCTCGGGCTCCAAGGAACGATATGCAAAATTTGGTCGATTTGGGGAAGCGGATAGTGGTCCCTGAGGGAAGCCCGATTTAGGTTTCTGAAGTCGACTACGTAGACGTATGTCGCCATTCTTTTTCCTCACGGGCACCGGATTCGCGACCCAGGATGAATGTTTGATGGGGTAGATGATCTTGGCCTCCAAAGATCTTCAAGAGCTCGGTCTTCATCATGGCCTCAACCTTTGGATTTACGGCCCTTTGCTTTTGTCGGAACGGCTTGGCGCCATCCTCTAGCTCGATGGTATGCCGGATGACAGATCCGTCATACCCCTCAAATCTTCGTAGCACCGTGCCACGATGTCGGGGAACTCCCGGCACAATGATCTAATCTGCACCAGCCTCCTCCGACGTGCGATCTGTTCCGACCTTGATGGTTTTACCGTGTTCGAGCTCCAGTGTCAGGATACCGCCTCGGGTCTACTTTGATCCCGTGGGATATTGCTCGTCATTCCGATCAAAGAGACTTTCTAATGTAATCACTCCTTTTGGGACGTGATTATTCCGTAATCGTATCAACCCCTCATATTGCTCGTCATCATGGTCTCTACCTTCGATTACACACACTTCGTTAACCAGGAATGTGACGATCTCCTCGTCACACCTGAATACCCGCTGTAAGGTATCCCTATCGTGCACGTAAGGCCCGTAAATGGTGCGGACCGGCTTCGGCTTCGGACGACGTCTTCAACTCGAACGCACTGGCTCCAACAGACGCCGTAATATCCGCGTGCTTGTTTCTCTCACGCGATATTGCCTTAACGTTCAATGAGTCAAACGATTCCATCGAGTCCCGGACCCGATTGCGGTACGCTCTAAGATAGTGATGCTTAGACGCGCATTTATTCGTAACTTGATGACACACTAACTCCGAATCTCCGAAAATTTGGAGATGCTTGATTCCGAGCCTTTCCGCCTTTCGCACCCAAGCACGTGGCTTCGTATTCCGCCGAATTGTTAGTACAGCCTCCAGGCCAGCCTGTAGGCATAGTCCCTCTGGACTCCGGTTGGAGAAACCAGGAGGACCCCTGCACCGGCGCCATTCTTGCAACGGGCGCCGTCAAAGAAAAGCTTCCACAGCTCTTCGGGTGCAGGTCCTACTTCCTTCGCAACGGACACGTCAAGCTCCTTGGGCTGCTTAATGGAATAACAGCCCGCTCCGTCCCGATTACGGCATTAAAATCCCGCAACGAGAACTCGTCTTCTAGCCGTAGCACTTCGAGAGCTTGCTCGGCCGCTCTCATCGTCACCGCTTCTTCTTCTCGACAATTGGACCATGCAGCCCATCTCTCCGCCGGGTATCTTGTCTACTAGAAAAGGGGAAGGCTTCTCATTGAAAATTTTCAGCCTCCTTCCTTTGAAGGGCACTTCCATGTGCGAGTAGTCTAGAGACAGTACCCGCCCAACTTCGCAGTGAACTCCCGAGAGAGACACATGCCGAAGTAAGGCTCCAGGTCAACAATCACGACCTCTTGGATGACCACAATGTCGAGAGCTTTGTGCAGCCGGATAGGGATGTCCTTTATGACACCAACTGTCTTGACAGGGGTGCCGTCTAATTGCAGCACACCTTGGCTGCTCCGTGTGTATTCCATCCCGATCTCATCGCAGACGGCCTTCGGCATCACAACCGAGGAAGCACCGTAATCCACCATGCAGCTAGGAACTATGTGCCCTTGCATCCGCAAAGACAGATAAAAGGGTGGCGGTCTGTTCTTCCCAGTGGCGGAGACTGTCAAAGGTTGAACCAGGACAGCAGGCTGCATCTGCTTGCCGTTCTTCATGTTTTTCAGTGATTCTTGCAGCAGATCTACCTGGCCTGGAAGCAGAAGGGCATCGTACATGCTGATTCTGGCAGGAGTCTTCTTTAACTCGTCTACAATGCTGTAGCCCGAGGTACTAGCTCCTTCTGCTGGTTTAGCCGGTTCATACTTGGTCCGGCATCGTTGGGTGGCCTCAACTCGCCGTCTCTTGGTAGAGACGGGTACTTCAGCTTCTCCCGGGCTTGTTCTTTGGTTTCGGTTGGGGGCTGAAGTACAGGAAGCTTAGCGGGAGTTGGGGCCTTTGCTGGAGGCTTAGCTGGAACAGCAGCGGTCTTTGCTAGAGAAGGTTTAGCGGGAGCTTTATCTTTGGATGCCTTCTCCTGGGCTGTGTAAGGCCACGACCGCTAGTACGGTGGCAGCCCATTGGGCTGCGGTCTTTCTCTTCTCGCATATACTCGCAAAGGTTTAGCCGCGTCCGCAGCTTTCTTTTCTTCCTTGGCGGGCGTCACTGGGTTCTCTTCTGGCAGGGCAAAATTGGCCTCACCGTCCAAGATCATGTACAGCTCATCATCTTCTATAGTGCTGCCGGCCAAGGTCTGGATGTAGTGCTGGTGCAAAGTGCAATCTTCCTCCGAATGTGGGTCATTGCACGTAGTGCACTGGTTGACCTGGTCAGGAGGACCAGGTGGGTCATCTATAGCAAGATTTCTCGAGGCGGACGCCTCCGCGGTTGGTTTTCCGGGGCTTTATCTTTTGTCAATGCCGGCGGCGCATACGGCCTTCTAGGAGCAAAGTCCATTTGGGCCTCGCTTCTTTTTCATAGCCGTCATGTCATTGGACATGGCATGATATCCGGAGGCCAAAGCCCGCACTTCTTGTAGAATCGTGTTCTGGATGCTGCTGTCGGGAGGCGGCGACTGTGCCGGTGGAGGCAAAGCGGCCAATGGAGGAGGGTTAGAATAAGACGCATACTGCGGGGGAGCAGGAAGCGCTGGAAAATGCGGAGCAGGAGGAGGCGGATGAGGGTAATGCAACTGAGGCGGGCCGTATTGAGTTACGACCGGCGCCGGATTCCACCGCGGGCCGGGGCCGCTGCCCCGAAGTAGACGGCACACCACCGTGGCGGAAGGATACTGCGATCTTGGAAAGTCGGGATGAATCGGCTCCTGCACTCTGGACGGAAGCCTGCCGATGGAGATAATGTCAGCTTCAGCTTGCTGGGCAGCTTCGTATAGTGCAGGGAACTCGTCAATTCGGGCGATCTTCAGCAGCAGGCATATGTCTGAGTTGAAAGACCTCAGATAGTAGTGAGCAGCCATGCCGGCTGAAGGCCGAAGTTCGCGAGGTACCCGTTTCCAGGATCTCGCAAACCTAATGTTAAAATCGTACACCTCCTCTTGAGGATGCCTCCGGATTGCTTGGAACCGATGCAAGAGAGAGGTAGGATCAGCGGACTCGTTGCATCCTTTTACGAGCCTCCCGGCAAGCCGGGGCCACCCAGATGATGGATCCCTCCGGCGCCGATCTCCACCAGGAGAGAAGCTTTCCCCTCGGGGAAAGGGCCAGCAGACGGGTCTTCACACTTTCATCGGTGATGGTATGCGATGCGGCCAGGGCAAGGATGTCCTGGATGTGCTCGTACGCCGTCTTACCGTAGCCGTCGTATGTGGGAATAGACTTTAAAGCAGCAGGGGGCACAACTTGCTGACCGATCAGGGCCAAAGGCCCTGTAGAGTCCACCGCCGGGAAGAGATCATCGTCATTCGGCTGTTGATCAGCCATTTCTTCTTCTTCTCCGCCGTCGGTTGTGTACTCGGTGTCGGTACTTTCCGAGGATGCAGGATTTTCCTCTTCCTCGGCCTCTTCTACTTCGTACTCGGCTCTTCCGACCTCAGCTTCGGCCTCTTCTTGGATCTCACCTCGGCTTCGTCGAAACGAGCTCGCGGATCAGCCAGACTGGGTATCTCGCCTCGAGCGTGGATGTCTAGTTCGTAGAACTCAAGCGGGCTTCTCGGATTTCTTGTTCGCCACCTTCTCGTGTGCATGAAGGTGACAGGACCGGTCTTCTAGACTCAGAGGATTTGTTCGTGCAGAGTCGCCAGTGTTCAGATTTGGAACAGCAATGAAGCGAACACCGGTGCTTCGATTCTGTCGGGGGTGAGAAACTTCCTTGTCTCACCAAGAGCTCAGGAACCGCCGCCGCTGTGGAGACCGATCGGAAAATCTCTCGTCAGATGTAGGACCCGTGTTCCGCCGAGCGGGTCAGAAGAACTGTTGCGCTAGGTGGAAACTAGATGGGTACTCTTTCTTTAAATCGTGGGACAAGCGTCCCACCGGGCGTGCCAGAGAAACTGTTGGTTACGAATCTGCCATGAGGAAAGGATTTTTGGTTAATGCGCCCGCATTCGCCCACTGAAGATGAAAGGCCGGAAGGAAGAGATGCCTTCCGAGCCAATCTCCGGAGAAGGCCGGCTCCTTTTAGGGGGCTTGATTTAAGCTAAAGGGAACAGGAAAGAAATAAATGAACGGAAAGAGACAAATGTACAGAAAGAGATACAAATATGTCCAAAGGTTGGTGGGGGGAACTAACAGTACGGGAACACACCAATCACCGCTACTTACTGCATACAAACACAGAGCATGACAAGGAACCGCAAAACCTAGGCGTACTTCCGATACACCAGACAGCGTATGCACAGCCTTCAATAGCTCCCTAGCAAACATTCCCTACAAGGAACTAACAAGCTAGGGATCGTATCAATCACCGGATACATACACCGACAGGGGTAGAAAGTAAACCTAGAGATGTCGTGAGCTGTGTATATGTGTTAGGTAGAGAGTTTAACCGCACAGCCTTCAATGGCTCCCTAGCAAACATTCCCTACAAGGAACTAACAAGCAGGGATCGCATCAATCACCGTGATACGGGCCAGCAACGTCACACACAACTGATGGAACTGCTACCAAATTTATAATGAATGCTTTAAATAATGAAGTACATATGGTGCTTTAAGCAAGCAATGCTAGAGGAACCTGATCGCCAAATGCCAAAGTGAATTAACGAGCAGCGACACATGTGGGCCTAAGGCATATAATGAAAGACAAGGATAAAAGAATAAAGACAAGAGAATGTAACCGTGCATACAGATTGTATTCATAAGCGTAAGCACGGTTACAATAAGCACGTAGTTCCCTAACAAACATTCCCCTTCCACCCTTTACAATGAATTTCGGATGGGCTTTTATAGCCCGAGTCCCACCCGCTACATTAATGGGCACAGTAGTCCCGCCAAACATGAGCCGACGTAAGCGGCGAAAGAGCCGCAAATGCCGACCTTTTGTCGGATCGGGCTGTACCCGCAGCATGGTCTTCCCGGAAGCCGGACAGCTACGTGGCGGAGTGCCGGGTAATTCTTCAAGTCGGCAGGCTTGCTAGTAGTCGGAGCAGGTGAAACCTCGGATCAGCTTTGAATGAGGCTATTAACGCAGCGGTGCGTGCAGCCCATGCTTATCCCTTTTGGTCGGCAGTCTTGGTTCAAATCCCGAAGCTGGACACTTGTCTAATGATGGGTTATGTTGTGTGACACATGCCTGCCTTAGAGGGCAGTCTATCCATCTTTGCTTGGGATCGGGGCTCCTTGGGATGCGTGCAAAAATCAGTGCACTCGGGGAAGGCCTTCAAGCCTTGGTCAAATTCCGGGTTTGTTCCCCTACTGTACACCTGTCAAGGGCGCATTCCGGCTCCGTTGAGAAGTCGAATCGCGCACGAGCGAACACCGGTGTCCGCCGCCATATGGACCTCGCTCCAAGGATTTTACCTTTTTTCTCGCATTGACCCGCCATCCGCGGTGCAAGGTGCGCCTAGAAGGTGGGGCGAAGTACGCACTTCGCACCAAAATCGGGCGAAGTACGCACTTCGCACCAAAACTGGGCGAAGTGCGAACTTCGCACCCGCACTTAGCCAATTTCGTATAGACTCGCCGGAAAGCCGGAAAATCAACTCGGGGAACTCCAAGGAAAAAGGGGGGAGAGAAAGAGAATGGGAAAGAAAAGGAAAGGGAGAGAAGGGAGAAAAACGGAAGGAGGAAAAGAAGAGCAGCACTGTTACAAAACAACATTGAAGACATTGCACCCCGTGCAAAATGTGACAACAGGACAATGTGATAAGTCATTGTCCTCCTGAATGCAATCTAGTTCGTCAACAATCTGCCCAATCTTCCTGGCTCTCTCTCGATTCAGCTGTTCAGGAGATTCTAAAACAAAATTGAGTTTCAACTGTGTCTCATGCAATGAAAAATGTGCCTCTAACAAAGAGCTTCTAGTCCACTCAAGCTCTTCAGTTAGCTGATTGACTTCTTCTTCTTTGATCCTGTATGCACTAAGGGTCTCTTCGACGAGCTTGGCATAGTGATCTCTGTCTGCAAGAGTGTTCATGAAGTCTAACTTCATAGTTTCTAAGGCTGCCCTCAAATTCTGTAAATCAGCACTCGGAGATTACTCCTTCTACACCCTTCTGTCTCTTCTCAACTTGTGCCCTCCAATATAGTTCTTCGGTGAACTTATGGGTGGCATCGAAACGAGATAAGGCTGCAGCAATTCTGTCCTCATCAGACTTGGAACTAAAATCAGATTTATGTACCAAGTTTTCAAAATTATGCATCTGGTCTCCCTCTTCACAACTCTTGGTGTTTGGCTCCCTGTATGAAGATGTATTAGGCAGATCATCAAGGGGATGACCATAATAATGTGCTGATCCACTCGGATCCTCATTAAGCTTATCATGAATACAATCTGAAATGGGATTATAACCAGCAATAAACTCAACATCCGTGGAGTCCTCATGGCTTTCTTGAAGAGATAAAATATCCTTATAATCTGATTTTAAGTCAGCAACAATCTCAACTGTGTTATGGTCTGAAAATTCATGTGTGTGCTCCTCAAAAGGGGCTGCTATGAATTCTGTAACATCACCATCATGTGTATCATCCACCACGGACTCCATATGCAACTCACTCTGCAAATCTCTGAAGAAGATGTAGTTATCTAGTGCATGCATCCTACCTTGTTCCGATTGTGAACCCTAATCCATAACACTTCCCTCTGAATGGGTCTCAACCTCATGTTTTGGCTCATCAGCAGTGTGTACCTGTATATCAACTGAACTAACCTGTGATCCTACCCCGCATACCTCATGGGAAGAGGACTCTTCATTCTCACAATTTGCTGATTTGTTTTTCTTTCTCCACAACCTGGTCGCCAACTGTGTCATCCCATTAAGATAAATAGGAAAACTTAAAATAGCATTCATCTTGTCCACTAGGTGTAGCATTTCCTGCTGATTTCTAACCCGATCTCCATGCGGGTCCATGATTTTATTCTCTCCGGATATGTGAAGTCTCGTCTTTGCTCACTGTCTGCTGATGTATAAATCTTGAACTGTCCCCCTAAGAATTATTGCTTAGTTTGAAGCAAGACTTCACACATTCCTTAATTCTGCCACCCACAGATGGTACGGCACAGATTGTTGAATAGTGTAGGACTGTGTAATTTTAGAACCGAATTGATTATTTGTTCCTTTAAAAGGTACAACAGATGCAACCAAAGGGTCTTCACCAATACCTCTATACATAGGCTTCAAAATGAAGTTGCCCTATGAAGGAAGATTAGTTATTGTGACTTAATCAAACTCTGTTATTTCGACTGCAGGTAATCTGAATATTCAGAGATATAATGGTATGTCCCAGGTATTATGTTATTCAGTGATAGCCGAGGAAGTTTCAACACTACAGTCCAAAAAGTGTCATGTCTCTCAAAGGAGTCATTGTCAGTTATGACAGAATATTTTGCCCCTTGTAGATACAAAATAATGTGATCGCCGATATTGTTCATTACCAAACTGTTAATTTTTTCAATGGATTTAAAAAAAACAGTCAATATCTGTCAAACTCCCCATTCATCAGCGCAAACAAAGAATCTTATTATTTCGTATTTGCTTAACTTAAACCAATCTTCAACCGTAGCTTTTCTTCAACTTATATTCATTTTCCATGACCCCTGACAAATAAATATAAATTCACAAGTAGCGACTATATTCTTGCGGGCACAAAGATTCATATAGAATCGCATTTGTTAAAAGAATGCCAATATTTTATTTGGCCACCAGATTTTTGTGGAGTCGATGCCTCCAGTATTACACCGTTGCTCCGCACAGTATGTTGGCACGTTAAATTTCTGAAATTTATCCTCGTACAGAATTCATAAATTTATCCAATTTACCATCATTATGCTTCAAACAAACCCTAACAGGCAGGTAGGAAAAACCCGCTCTGATACCACTGTAATGTCCTACCCCTTTCGAAGGCAAATAAATTTGCCACCCAAAGAGCCAGGTTCCGATCTTGGGTTCCAAACTGAAAACTTGAATGTCTTGTTTGTTGATTGCTTTGATATCACGTGATTTATGCAAATATGAATTTTTTATACTTTTTGCAATAATACAAATTCTGGAAATAAAAATAGCAGCAAACTAGAAATGCTTGTATCTTAAAAACTACTCCTCCAATGACTACGAAATTTAAGCACAAACTTCTTCTAATGATATTGAGCAAACCCAATGAAGGAAATTGTACAAGGATAAGTGTACCCGGAGATCTAAAGGCCTGATATAATTCTGGAAGTTAACACCAGCAACAACAAACTTATATATTCATTAAATATGCTTGTAATACAATTTCTCCAGCATACTAATTGTTGTTTGGCTGTCCAACAAAGAGAAGACCTCATACAACACAATGAATACTCCAAATGGGAGGCGTTTGGCCTCAATAAGTGCACGCCCTTCACTGCAACTGGTACGACCTGTTAAAAACCCTTCACAAATGACATAGATCCCTTCCAAACTGCTGAAGTGTACGGCTGATAAGCTGATCAAAAACTATGAATAATCAGCAATACAAGCTTCTTCAAAACCCAAGCAATCTAATTCAAAATAGCCTCTAATGGTTTGGCCTCACTGGAAACATCTGCAATCTGAAGTAACTCTAAAAATGGCACCAAGTGCACCCCAAAACTCATCAACAACCTGCCACTTTGAAGCTCAAATCATTCCCCGTCACGGAAATGCCACAATCACTCCAAGGATATCTTGCAATCCCAAAAGTGATGTTCCTGCTGGAGGGTTTCGTCTCCAAACAAGCCAAATCTGCCCTTGCTTGTGGTTTTTCGTCACAAACAAGCTGGATATCTTCCTGCAAACTCTGCTGCAAGCAAGCTCCTTTCTCCAAACATGAAATGTAATAACCAAAGATGTCTTCAAATGCTCTCACAACCTCTATTTATTCTTTTCTCGAGCTGGTCGACCCAATGTGGGTAGAATGTGGGATTAAACTTCTTTCTTTTTTACTTGCTTTATGTCAATAATTCATTTACTAATGAACACATATAATGACTTAACTCCACAATATCACTTAATCATATTATAATCTCCCAAAGTGGCGTCCAAGCTAGGCATTAATAAAACCACATTAAAATATACATTATTTCCTTCAAAATGAGTACTCATAAGCCCCCTAACAAATTATAAAGTCATACTTAGGAGAATAATATAATAATTTAATGACTTTATAATAATTATAACTTCGACGATTAAAAACTCCATGACCGCTCATCCAAACTCACATCCGAAGATAGAAATGAGTACCCATTTGGCCAAACTAGCCACTCGTAGGACTTCCGCTCCGCCAAAACCAACTTACTAAAAATAGTAAGTTCCCTGCACTGATAACCAAACGGGTCTAGTCAATCAACTGAAGATATATCTGGATACCCAATTCGGCGAAGAACAACATTCTGCAGTCAATTCGGCCAGAAACCTGAATCACCGACTTACTATAAATAGTAAGTCCTCCCTCAAATCTCAGAATGTCCCCGAAAAACTGGCATCCAAAGGCATACAACCATCTGGCGAAACCCCAACATCCTCTGAGAGCATTCTCACAAAAGACAAGCCTGGAAAGGGACATTACAGTCCTCCCTCCCCGAGATTGCTTGTCCCCAAGCAATCCAATCTCATCACATAACAATCTCAATGACAATTGCCATGTGATCCCTGGATCCCAGATGAACCGAAGAGCTCCATATCTCCAACTGAGATAAATCCTGTAGCTTCCTGAAAGAACTTCCCTCCATACTATCTGTATGTCGGGATCCCAAATGAAACTGCAGAATGACTCACTGTAAAGCTGTTGCTCAACCCTGTCAAAACTGACCCAGTCAAACTGCACTAGCTGATGAAGCAACCCGAAATGCAAACCAATACCCGGGTCCCATAGCCAAGCTGGTAACCTGTCATTCCTCACAACTGGAAGCTTCTGCTGTGCCACACTGATTACAACTGAACTACTCTGTAGCCCAATCTGAAACTCATCAGGATCTGATATGCTGGGGAACCAACAGAGAAATGATTCTGCATCTGAAGAAGAGATCGCCTCATGCCAATGGGATACAGAAAAATTTGTATCGCAGCTCTTCTTCTCATTTGAATATGTCATGAATAATTTCTCCATATGTGAACTGAAAGAGAAATGGTGAGCATACCTCCCAATGCAATCCATGCGCACTTCTCCGACAGGCTCTATGGGAAACTCGGAAGAATCACCCTCACCATCCATTATGCATGAATCGGGAGAAGTTTGATCAACTTCAGAAGTTGCATCACCCTCACTATTGTTACTATGCAACTCTCCGTCACGTCCGATCTTATGAACCTCTTCGATCAACGGTTGGATTATTGTGCACCTTGTATCACGTTCTGCACTCTTTGAAGTAGTCATGACAGGTGATGAAATTCCCGCTTGGTCAAGAGAGAGATGAGCTAAACTCAGCTCCAAGCTAAGCTCATAAATGAATCTCTCTCTCTCTGAGTGTTTGGACAGCCAAGTCCCTATCTGCCAACAACTGTATATAATCAGATTTTATCACTTCCAAAGCTTGCTTAACAGTTTGCATTTTGATTGTTTGTGCACTAGTAATAGAGGAACCATCTATCAACCCCTCCTGTCTATCCCTGAGTTGGGCTGTCCACAAGAGATACTCCACAAATTGATGTGTGCTATCCAAAAAAGATAAAGTCTTAACAATTTTTTCATCTGTAACCTGCAATTTATCCTTCCAAGTTTGCTTTGCTTCTGGTTCTAAATCGCAATCAGCAGCACACAAGAATTTTTCTGATTTGTTATACTTAGCATGATGATCAAAATTATTATCCCTCTTAACACTACATTCCCCAACTACATAAACTGAAGTTAGGTCTGATTCATTCTCATCCCAAGAGTCATCAACAACTGCTGTTTTGAAATCAGCTAACTCCTGGTCCACACCTCTATTGTATACTTCTCCTGAAGTGGATCCGCAAGATGAATTAACTTCATCTTCATCGAAATCAGCACCATGATCAAAAGGAAATTCATCTCCACTCTCCAATCCTGGGACCTGTGGGTTATCCGGTTCACCATCCAACAACCTGTTGATCCTCTCTATCTCTGAACTCAAAGAAGAATCGTCATAAACTTCCAATTCATCGTACTTAGGATCTTCAGGAACATTGTAATGGTCATCAGAATGGTTACTCAACCTGCTATAACTATCAATGGATTGTTCTGCATGTAAACCCACAACTACTGCCTCATCATCAAGTTGCTCCTTGACCGAGTCATCCTGAAACTCTGATATGCGTTCGTCCTGTGACAAACTATCTTCTAGCAACTCATCACTACTTAAATCATTTTGAGTCACTATATTGTTTACCTCCTGAGATGAAGCATCAATTATCCATTCAACTGTTCCGTTGTCCTGAATCATAGATGGCTGCAACAAATTACTATCACAGTTAGTTTCACAAACATGACCGAATGTCCACTCCTTTCTGCAATTGAAACATCGTCGTTCTCTCCTTAACTGATTTTTGCTTATGTGAGGAGGTCTTATATCCTGTGAAACTTCCGAAGCTACTGCTTTACCCACCAACTTCTGTTTCCCTTTGTCAATTCTTGTTGGGACAGCAAGCTCATCCTTTTTAGTTTCAACTGCTAATGGTGGCTTCAACCACTTAGGATGACGTTCTAACAGTGTTGTAAAATTTGTATCCTGATCTTGAAACCTTTGCATCAGCTCTATCATAAGCTTCTGAACGGTAGCCATTACCAACGCACTACTGACAACTGCTTATTTTTGCCCTCTTAATTAAACCTGTTCATCTTCCAGTATAGGCTACGACTGGCCTAATATATGATATTCTCATCATACAACAAAGTCTGGAATTATAATGTAGGTATTTCCTCATTCAACCAATTCAAACCCTAAAGAAATCTCTGAAACTGAATCGTTCAAACAAATTTTACTGAAAACCTCAAACCATTATCTGAAGAAGACCTGCAAATTTTGCAAAATTGATAAGCCCTAATGTGAACCCTGAACAAGCTGGCAGGGTAGAGCCTGGGCTCTGATACCACTGTAATAACCCTCCCTATCTAGTTCTCTAGGGGTTTGCCAATTCTTAACCTTTTTCGTGAATTTTTTTATATACAAAATCACAAACACAAAGCAATCCAAAATTCTCGAAAATATTGTTTTATTCTTATATCAAAACTAGGGCACAAATTACAATGCAAATACCTCAAATGCTGATGAAACCCTAGCTGCTTCATACTCTATAAATGATGATGAAGGCTCAGCCCTTCTGATGTGAATACTGTGTGGTGTCCCAGCTCCAAATATTCCCTGTATAATCTCTGAATGACCCCGTGTGGTAACTCAACTCCGAAGTCTTTAAAACTGAAGTCCAACTGCAATCCTGTGTGGAAATGCCCAGATTGACCTGAGGGTAATCTTGCAACCCCGAAGCCAATGTCCCTGTAAGAGGTTGTTGTCTCTCACAACCAGAATCTCTGTAAATGGCTCTGCCAAAGAGTCCTCCAAAAAACCAGAGAGAAAAATAATAATCTTCGCATATCTCCAAATGAACTCAAATCCTCCTTTTATCTCCTCCATAGGTCGACTTAGGGTTAGGTCACTTTTAGGGTGGGCAAATATAATTTTATCAATTTTTAATTCCACCTTAGTTCTCCTTAATTTATTCACCCCCTTATGCCTAGGCTTAACGACTTTTTAAGTCGTCACTTAAAATGGCCCCTTTTAAGTATAAAATGATTTTATAATAAAATAAAGTCACTAACTTTAAAAAATTAAATTAAATAATCACTTTATTAATTTTATCTT
Organism: Wollemia nobilis; assembly: GCA_028583015.1. Lineage (NCBI taxonomy): Eukaryota > Viridiplantae > Streptophyta > Pinopsida > Araucariales > Araucariaceae > Wollemia > Wollemia nobilis. The sequence goes on along the minus strand of JAQPPZ010001004.1, from coordinate 1,262,425 downwards.
CGACCATTAAAATTTCCAACCTCTGCCCATCCGAATTGAAATCCGCGAATGGTTTTGGACACCCATTTCACTGAAGAATATCACTGCACTGTTTGTTGTCCACTAAAACCCTAAAAACGGACATGGCTAAAAATAGTAACTTTGATCAAACAAATCTACGAATGAGCCCAAACGACCATCAATCAATAGCTCTTTGGGTACTGACAAAGATTCTGATATCTCCAATGGCTCCCCTCCATCCGACTTAGCCTACGGGAGCTCGTGTATAGGCGAATCTGCTGTGCACCTGACTGCGTAGAAAAGGGGACATTACAGTGTAGGTGGTGACACACTAAGATCTACTTGCTGCACCCATTCAACAAGTTCCGACAGTTCTTCCTCCATGTTGCTTGTTACATTCATTTCTTTCTACTCAACCACCTCAATTTCTTATATTAATTGTGCCAATTCTTGTTCCTGTTGCACAGTCTCTACTAATGGCTATTGTTCCTACAACATCATTCTTTCCTGCTCTCTTTGCTTCCTCGTTCTTGTAGGACTGTTTTGCTGCCCTTCTTCCTCCCTTCTCTCCTCTCTTCTCTTCTCTCTTCCACTTGTTGCTTCTGCAACAACTTCTCCATTTGCTGTTGCTGGGTTCCTTCCTCAATTTCTTGTTGCGATTCGGTCTCTATCCTCTTCTGCCTCTTCTTGCATTGTGGTGCTAGCTTCTCCTTTGATTCCTCACTATCATCTTCTTCAATCAAATCAGATATTTGTAGCATTCTTTTAGTTCTTACTTTGACTGGAGTTGTCTTATTCTTTGGTACAACATTTGTCCATCTAAGTACCATAGGCGTCTTTTGACAAATTTCTTAGAGCAGTCAATCCTAGAAATTCCATTTTGGCGAAAGACACTGCATTGTGGATTATTCCAATGGTGTGGAATACCATTGAAAAATTCTTAGACTGCTGACTTAGGAAATTCCTAATATGATATGAAAAATATGATGCCTAGTCATAATGTACTCCTTTTACAATGCCTTGTACATATTGAGCTAGCCATACAGGCATCTAAGACGATCTTGTTTCTCCTAATAACTTGGACATCACGATGTTCATGGCACATCATAGTTTGTCATTCTTTAATTGGCTCTGCTTTATCCCGTGATTTCCATGACTGAAAGTCTTACTAACTTTTGCAGAAGTAACATTTGGGACCTCGTAGATTACCCTATTCCACTTCTTTGCATTTGGATGTTCCTTCCGCACTGGTATTCCATGCTTTGACATTCCAAACGTCTGCAAAAAATTGTTTGCTGAGAACATGAACCTGTTGGTTACGAATCTGCCATGAGGAAAGGATTTCGGGTTAATGCGCCCAGATTCGCCCACCAGCATGAAAGGCCGGAAGGAAGGGATGCCTTCCGTGCCAATCTCCGGAGAAGGCCGGCTCCTTTTGGGGGGGGGTTTATGTTTAAGCTAAGAGTGCAGGAAAGAGATAAATGAACAGAAAGAATATACAAATATACTTGGAGTTGGTGGGGGGGAACTAACAGTACGGCAACCAACAATCACCAATACTTACTGCATCATAAATACAAAGCACGACTGAGAACTGCAAAATCTAAGTGTACTTCCGATACCTAAGCAATGTACGCACAGCTACAATGGTCCCCTAGCAAACATTCTCCCTACAAGGAGAACTAACAACACGGCAACGCATCAATCACCAGATACGGACACTAACATGGGTAGAAAGCAACCTAGAGATATCAGAGCCAGGTATATGTGTCATGCAGAGATTTTAACCGCACAGCTACAATGGTCCCCTAGCAAACATTCTCCCTACAAGGAGAACTAACAACACGGCAACGCATCAATCACCAGATACGGACAGCAACGTAACACACAACTGATGGAACTGCTACCACATCTATTATATGAAATTTAAAAGTACACAAACAATGCTAAAGGCCCCTGATCACCAAATGCTGAAACGAATCAACGAGCCATGACACAAGGAAGCGTAAAGCATAAACATAAAGAAATAAAAGCAGCAGAACAGAACCAGGCATACAAATTATATTTATAAGCAGAAGCACGGTTACATTGGTTCCCTAATAGACATTCCCCTTCCACCCTTTACAATGAATTCACGGTGGGTTTTTATAGCCCGAGTCCCTCCCGTTACATTAATGGGCACAAGGTCCCAGTCAAACACAAGCTGACAAAAGCGGCGAAAGAGCTGCAAATTCTGACCTTTGTCGGACCGGATCGTACCCGCAGAGATGGTCTTCCCGGAAGCCGGACAGCTACGTAGCAGATGTGTTGGGCGGAACTTCTTCTCGGCAGTATGCGGGTAGTCGGAGCGGTAGAACCTCCAATCGGCTTTAAATGAGGTCACTGGCACAGGTAATGCAGCCCATGCTCGTCCTTTTGCTCGGCACGCCTCGGCTCGAATCTCGAAGCTGGACACTTGTCAGATGATGGATGATGCTGTTTGACACGTGTCGGCCTTGAAAGGCAGTCTGTCCAACCTCGCTTGGGATCAGAGCGTCTTGGGTTGTGCGGGTAGAAAACAACGCAGTCGGGAAGGCCTTCATGCCTTAGATGTATTTCTGAGTTTGTTTCTCTACTGCGCACCTGTCAAGGGCGCACTCCGACTTCGCTGCGAAGTCGGACTGCGCACAGGTGAAAACTGGTGTCTGCCGCCGTACGGACTTTGCTCCGGCACTTATCATTCTTCTGTCAGCCTGCCAGCCTGCCAGTTGCAAGGTGTGCCCAAAAGGAGGGGCGAAGTTAGACTTCGCACCAAAACTGGGCGAAGTGCGAACTTCGCACCCAAACTGGGCTAAGTGCGAACTTCGCACCAACACTTAGCCATTTTTCAGGTAACTTGCTGGAAAGTTAAAAAATCAACTGGGGGGCTCCAAGAAAGGGGGGAAGAAAGAGAATGTGGGAAAGAAAAGGAAAGGGAGAGAAGAAGGAAGGAAAATAGAGGAAGAGGGAAAAAGAAGAGCAACGATTGTTACAAAATTGAAAACATTGCACCCCGTGCAAAATGTGACAACATTTCTGGCGGCTCGCGGGGTGTCGAGCTCGCCTCGGCGCAAAGAATCCATGCCTTCATCCATTGGGTGCAGAGGAACTTGCCTCCCCTGCCTTTTGCTGCTCTAGCTGTTCTCCTCGCGGCAACTGTTCTTCAGATTCATCTTTGTCAGTTGCCCCCTCAGAATCACCTTCCGAAGGCTCTCCAGCTCTTGCTTCTGCCTCGCAGATGCGAGTGTATGCGGCCTGGGCTTGGCCCCAGGCTTCTGCCTCGAATGGCCGGCGGTCAGCAACTTCTTCTAATGCTGCGTGGAAAGCAACGACCGCGTGCATGTCGATGGTGTGGTATCTTTTTTCTAGCTCCTGGAAGTAGGAGCTGATCTTGCAATATTTGGACACCATCTGAGTGACCTGACTTTCCTAAATTGGCTCAGTCCAACTATCAATTTCAGCTGTATCTGCTTCAAAGGACTGCCAATTCCTTTTCACCTGATCTAGGGTGAGAAGCTCGCCATTCTCAACAAAACCTGGGCACCCTAGTTCTAAAAGAGCGCGAAAGGGAGCCATACAAATGTCTCTTTCATGTCCGAATGCGTCTAACATTCGTCTGGCAACTCTCACCTCTTCTAATTTTTTGAAATATTTATGCAAGGTTACCCTTGCATCTGCCCATTCTGCAGCGAATGAGGACATGGGGGAGAATTGGAGGCCATCGCGCCGCGCTCCCGAAGATTTATTGCCGTGTCCAGCCATTGCTTCGCCTGGCGTTCGGCCTCCTCTACCACAGGCTTTCCCGGGCGGAAACTTCTTGAATTCCGGGATGCGAAATCCAGAACTGACATCGCCTTAAAGGTGTGGGGCTTGCATCCCCGCAGCAAACCAGCTCGCATCTCCTTAACTTTCTTCTTCGAAAAGGCCGCCGCTTGAGATGCTCTCTCTGCAGATTGCGACTGCGCCTGTTTCAAAGACTCTTGGAGCCGAGAAATCTGCTCCAAGGCTGCCTGCTTTTCGGTTGCGGCTTGTTGCTGGGAAGCGGCCAGCTGGGCTTTAAGTTCATCTATTTCTTGCCGCGCCGCTTCCAGCTGCTCAGTGGACCTAGACAGGTCCTCTTCAAGCTGTCTTGTCTTATCCTGCAACCCGAAGAGCTCTTCCTGCTCCTCCAGACTCTTGACAAGGAGATTGTCAGCTTTACGAATGATCCCCTGAATCTCGTATCGCTTGTCAATGTCGTCAAAGCTCTTCTCCTTTTTCCGGAGCTCGTAGTCCGCCTTGGTCATTTCCCGGAGAGGCTTCTTCACTTTGGGGATTATCTTCTCTGTTGTAAGCACTCTCCTCTCGAAATTATACTTGGTGCGCTTTACCGGGGCGGCAATCTCTTCAGGTCTCCTCCGCTTCAGGTTCTGGAGGAAAGTGATAGAGTATTCTACAGCTCTTGTTGCCAGAGGCAAGTCGTCTGTATTCTGGAGGTCGTCCATAAAATCTGGTTCCTCCAGCCTAGGGTTCTGCTGAGACGTCTCTCCTGCGGGAATGGGATCAGGAGGAACCGGACGGACCTGGGAAGAATCGGCCGCTTCTGGGGGCGACCGGGAAATGGAGATGGGAGCGGCTGATACTGCAAGGGTTTGAAGCGGCTGAGACGGTGGATGTGACGGTGAATGAACGGCTTCAGCACTAGCTTCAGGCGAAGGGTTTGGAGTTTGACTCAGAGATAGAGAAACGTTGGGGTTCTGAGCAAACTGATCAAAAGAATGGGGGCCGCTAGAAGGGTGTGGAGACGGGGAGGAGGATGCGGCCATGACTTGCTCGGATTGAGCGGGAGACGGAGTGGGAGTAGGACTGGATGAGACCAAAGAGACAGGGGCAGCAAACGTACCTGCGGGCTCCGCCTGAGCCGATGCTGGATGGATGTCTGCGCTTTTGGTTCCGGCGGCTGGTTTGGGACTGCCCAGAGAAACTGTCTCTGCGGTGGCAGGACGCGGCTGCGGTTCTGCAACTAGCTGCTGCACTGTCAGGCTAGGTCGCTTGATCTTTTCAACTCTCTTCCTCTTCTTCTCTTCTGGAACAATGGTCGGATCGGGGGAAGGAGATGAAGCAGGTGCAGCAGGCGTTGATGCTCCCACGGTAAACTTGTACCGGGGTTTGACTTGCAGAAGGTTTGCCGCAACCGGTCTGCTCTCTGGCGGCGCTGGCGTCTTTCGTGCCTGAGGGATCGCCTCGGGCGTTGCCTTGACTAATTCCTTCGCCTTCTCAGGCGCCGCCTTGGAAGCCACGGGCTGCATTGGATCGACCTGGATGTCTGCTGGGCCCGCGCTGGCAGTTGCCGAAGTGTACAACTGTTGGGAGGAAGACCCTCCTTTATAATCCTCAAATGGACCTCGGGGAACGTAACCTTGATATGCGAACGGCCGCCAGCTATCATGATGCTGGTCATAGAGAACCAAAAAGTCGTCATCCACGGCCAGATTTCTCCTGGTGGATTTGTCGTGCTGCGTGCGGCATCTCATCTTCCAACATTCGGTAATCTTTTCTTTTGGCCAGTTAAGGCCTGCTATCTTGGATAGGAATTTTTTGAACCCTGGAGATGAGAACTGGTGGTCCGGGTTTCGCTTGGGGTCATATGTCACCTCCTCGCAGTAAAAATCCTGCCAGGGAGGAGAAGCTTCCATCAATTCGATTTCCCAGTCAAGGTCCACATGGACCACATCGCATCTATCTTCAGTTATATCTGCCCGGGGCGAAGATGTGTGAACTTTCCCCTTATCCCATACGGGTCATACTTCCAGTCGCTGCGGCAACGTAACCAGGCCAATCCGGGAAAACTCCTGCTCGAGGTAGACATGCTGTCCTACCTCAAAAATCTCAACGTTTGCCCAGGAAAGAGGATATTGAAAAATCTGTCCTCTCTTCTTTCCTAGGCCGAACTCCTCTTCAACATAGTCCATCTGCCGGGCAACCTCCATCCCGAACAGATGCTCCGAGCACCAGTAGGGCAGCAAATGAGGTTTGCCCTTGAATCCGTAGATTCTGACCACAATTCCCTGCGTCAGTCTAAAAATGTCCCCGAGCTTCTGATTTAGCAAAGAACTTGTCATTTCTCTCAAGGGGCGGGGGATTTCGCTTTCGCTGAAGACTGACATGACCAATCCCAGAAAGTTGAAGTTAAACTTGTAGTAGGACCCTTTCCGATATAGGTCATCCGTCCAGTTATAGACGGGCCGTGGCTCTCCCTTCTCGTTGACCTTCTTCAGGTTCGGGATTGGCATCCGGGAGTGCAAATGATACAAACAAAGCCAGGCTAGAACAGAACTGAAACGAAAATCGGTGGACTGCTTCTTCTGGATCTTGACTAGGCTGGAGTGGATGGCATATGCCAGCCAGTCTGCCCAGTCGAAAAAGATGGGACGCTTTCCACTTCTCTGCGTCGTCGGTTCGTAGGATTCTCCACATAGGAGACATTCTGCTAGCGCTAGCTGGTACGGCTGTACCAGCTCATCGGAGTCGCAGCCGAGAATCCATGCCAAAATGGTATACAGATATTTGCTCTGAAACTTCGCCAAGGGCATGGGGCCGGTTGGCCACTGTCCAGCTGCAAGCGGGGCGTTCAGCTCTGAATTGAGGAAATCCCTCATCCTTTTTGTTTGCGTGAAACGTCCCGCCTGCTCGCCCAAATTTATCTTTCTGAGAATTGTGCTGGAGTCATACTCCAACCCTGGGGCGAAAGCTGGCTGGACAGTCTCCCTGCGCAGCGTGAACAAGGGTTTACCACTGGAGCTGCAAATCTGCCGGGTAACTGGTCTGTAGTGTCTGACAATGATGTCTACCAGCTCCGGGCATTGATGGACAGGAGGGCACAAGAATCTGAAAAGGTTGGATTTGTACGCCGCTCCGAAATGATGAGAGGGCGAAACTTTGTCAGCCGACTCTCCACATTTGTCCGCAACTTAGTCAGGCTCATAGAAAACGAGCCGTCCACGTATCCCGCCAAGTAATTTAATGGAGGTGGTGGGGCTTGCCCACGCTGTACTTTTTTAGACCGGGACTTTGACTTTGGCTCTGGCGGTGTTTTACTTCTGAAAACACCCGGCTGTGGTAAATCCTTGTGCTCGCTCCCTTCGCTGGATTGCGCTGACATTGGCATCTTTCCTCTGTCCATCTCTCCGAATCAGCAATAATTATAAGTTCAGGGCGTCTGCAGAAGATTTCGCTGTCACAGGAATAATCTGCACAGTCCAAGGAATAATCTGCGCAGTCTGGCATGTTTGAATGCATCTGACCCCCTTTTCTAGATAATGACAGCGTCATTAATGCCGCGCAGGAGGGGGTAGGTCGGCTGGAGTTATGTTTCTTGGGTGGCTGCGCAGGAGAATGTTTGGAAAAAGGTACTCCGGCTGACGTGCCATGCTCTTTTTATTGCACTTTTCCTTGAAGACTGTGCAATCATTAATTTTGCTTTGGACACTGCGCCATGGCTGACGTCACTGCCACCATCCGGGCACACTGCTCAAGACAGAACCATTGGTGCGGAAACCCACTTTGAAAAGGTCACAATGCGCCTTGGGCCCAGCTTGGAACCTTTTTGAATACTTTATTCATTTTTTTTTTTTAAACCATTGTCCAAGCTGGCCCAGAAAACGAGGCGCAGTCGGACTTCGCCCAAAGTTGGGCGCGATCCGACTTCGCCGGCGAAGTCGGACTTCGCCCGAATTTCGGGCGAAGTTCGAATTGCAACTGTTCTTGCCTTTTTTTTTTTTTTTTTTCTTGCCGCGCTCAAGGATCGAGCGCAGTCTGGTTCCTTTGCAACCTCGGAAAGGAGGCAAACCTTAGAACTTTACGTCTCCTTCTGACCGGACTGTTCGAGCTGCGCAGCGCGAACATTGAAGCAGGTTCGGACTTCGCCCGAAGTTCGGGCGAAGTACGAACTTCGCGCGAAGTTCGCACTCCGCGCGAAGTTCGCACTTCGCGCGGAGTTTATGCGCAGTTCGAACTTCGTGCGCAAGCCGGCCGAAGTCGGACTTCGCCCAAAGTTGGGCGCAGTCCGTTCTCCTTTGTGCCTTTGTAGTTTTCCCTTCAAGCTTCGCACTTTGGCTGGCCCGAAGCCCGACTTCGCTGCGAAGTCGGGCTTCGGCCAACACTTAGCCATTTTTTAGCCTTTTTTCTTTGCTTTGCTTGCTCCTTCCAAGCAGCCCGGACTTCGCCCCTTCTGAGGGGCGACGACAGACTTCGCTGCGAAGTCTGTCTTCTCTCCCATGCCGCAGCTTAAAGCTCAAAAAATAAAAAAAAACAATTAAAAGCTGAAAGCTGGAAGCTGTACATGCCGGGAAACGGAAATGCATAAGGGAAATTTTTACAAAGAAGGGCCACTCGGGCACCTTCAGCAGCGGTAAATTTTTAAGTGGAACCCGTTGACAGGGATAGGCAGGAGCTGACCCTCCATATCCCGAAGTACATAGGCATTGAACTGGTTTACCCGGGCAATCTGATAAGGGCCCTCCCAGAGGGCATCAAACTTTCCGTGATTACCCGGCTTTGCTTTATATGAGTCCCACTTCAGCACCAGGTCCCCGATTTCGAAAACTCGGGCAGTAGTGCCTTTGGCAAACCAGCCTTGAGTGGCTGCAATATGATCAGTGAAGGCCTGGTATGCACTTTCTCTGTCTTCTTCCAACTGCAGGAGTTGGCACAGCCTGTCGTCCACCGGGTCTCCACTGCTCCTGTCTTCGTCCAACATCCATAGGGCAGGGATCTCAATGTGTGATGGCATGACAGCCTCTTTGCCATAGACGAGCGCATAGGGGGACGTTCTGATGGATTTCTTGAACGCAACTCTGTCCGCCCACAGCGCCCGGTTCAGGAGCAAGTGCCAAGTCCGCTTGTTTCTGTCAATGGTCCTCCGGATGATTTTCTGGAGGTTCTTGTTAGTAGACTCGGCAAGGCCATTCCCCTACGGGTAGTAATTAGAAGACATCTTGTGATAGATGCCAAGTTTGCCAGTGTACTCCGTGAGTACAGCGCCTGCGAATCCCGGACCGTTGTCTGTCACAATTGACTCTGGAACCCCGAAGCGGGTAATCAGGCTCTCAATGAACCTAATGACCGTTTCTTGGTCTGCATTCTTGGTCGGGATTGCCTCTGCCCACCGTGTGAAGTAATCGGTGGCTGTAAGAATAAACTTGTGTCCGGCAGAGGAATTAGGCGAAATCACCCCAATGAAGTCTAGACCCCATTGCTGGAACGGAGTCTCGGCCTGAATCGGTTGAAGGGGCAGGGGTGCTTTTCTGTTTCTGCCAGCAAACCTCTGGCATTGATCACATTTAGAGCAGACCGCATGAGCGTCTGCAAATAGAGTGGGCCAATAGTACCCAGCTCTGATTATTTTTAAGGCCGTTGGCCTTGAAGAATGGTGACCCCCAGGCATCCCGGAATGAAAATCTCCGAGGACCCTAGGTTGGTCTGATTTTCTGACGCACCGCAACAGGATGCCGTCGATGTTTTTGAAGTAAAGCCCCTCGGGGCGAAGAGTGTACCTAAGTGCACCTAGCCGGAATCTCCTTCGTTGTGAGGCGTTCAGGTGATCGGGACATCTTCCGGTGCAGAAAAATCTCACCAGTTCATCTGTCCAATCACTCCCCTCCGATAAGGAGTTGGCTAGGTAGATGCGTGTCGCTGTGTCCTCCCACTTACAAAGCGGAGATGCCGGCTGCAGCGCTTCGGGCCAATTCCCGACACAAGGCTCGGCCCTCGATAAGCTTGGTGGGCCGCACTTCAATGTCGAACTCCTGGATCTTTGCAATCCATCCCGCTCTCTTGTGACCCGGTTCTCCTTGTAAGATGAAGCTTCGAACGTCCGGGTGAATCACAAAGACAGTCGTTTTGCTCTGGGAGACAAAGTGCCTGAACTTCCGAAGGGATTTCATAACAGCATGAACCTGCCGCTCTATAAAATTGTACTTTTCTTCATGCGGCAGAATCACCTGGCTCAGGAACGCTATGGGGCGCTCCTCGCCATCGTTTCCCTTCTGAGTTAGGACTGCAGCGTAACTTTCGGGTTCTCCCACTGCATACAGGATGAAGTCCTTGGAGTAGTCCGGGTTTGTCAACACCGGAGCTTGCGCAATTCGAGCCTTGATTTCCTCGAAGGCTTGCTCTCTCTCATCAGTCCATTCGTAATGTGTATCCTTTTTCAGCAGTTCGGCCATAGGCTTGATCACCTGTGCGAAGTCCGGAATGAACTTCCGCACGAAGTTAATCTGACCAAAAAAGGACTTGCAGCCCTTTTTTATCAATGGGGGCTGGCAAGCGAACGAGGGCTTCTGCTCTGTCAGGGTCAATGGCGAGGCCTTCCTCGGAGATGACATGTCCCAGCAGCTTTCCTTCCTTTACCGCGAAGACAGACTTCTTCGGGTTTATAGAAATGCCGAACTCTCGACACCTCTCAAATATTTGCCGTAGGTGCGAGACATGATCCCCTCGTTGGTGAGAGAAAACAGTCATGTCATCAAGGTAGATGACAATAATCTTATTGAGTAGCTCTCGGAAGGCCAGGTCCATGGCCCTTTGGAATGTGGCACCAACATTGGATAAGCCAAACGGCATGCGCTGATAGGCGAACGTCCCCCACTTGGTGGTAAACGCCGTCTTATGCTGGTCCTCATCTTTGACCCAAATCTGGTTGTAGCCGGAAAATCCATCTAAAAGTGAAAATCTCTGGGCTCCAGCAACGATATGTAGAATCTGGTCGATTTGGGGAAGCGGATAGTGGTCCCGGAGGGAAGCCTGATTCAGGTTTCTAAGTCGACACGAGACGAATGTCGCCATTCTTTTTCCTCACGGGCACCAAATTCGCGACCCAGGATGAATGTTTGATGGGGTAGATGATCTTGGCCTCAAGCATCTTCAAGAGCTCGGCCTTCATCATGGCCTCAATCTTCGGATTCACGGCCCTCTCGCTTCGTCGGAATGGCTTGGCGCCATCCTCTAGCTCAATGGTATGTTGGATGACAGTTCTGTCATACCCCTTCAAATCCTCGTAGCACCAAGCCACGATGTCGAGGAACTCCCGGCACAGTGATCTGATCTCGCTCAAGTTCCTCCGACGTGCAGTCTGTTCCGACCTTGATAGTTTTACCAGGTTCAAGTTCTAGGTCAGCATACTGCCTCGGGTCTACTTTGATCCTATGAGATATTGCTCTGTCATTCTGATCAAAGAGACTCTCTAATGTAATCAGTCCTTTTGGGACATGATTATTCCTTAACTGTATCAACCCCTCATATTGCTCGTCATCAGGGTCTCTACCTTCGATTACACACACTTCGTTAACCAGGAATGTGACGATCTCCTCGTCACAACTGAACACCTGCTAGTGGGTGTCCTTATCAGGCACAGAAGGCCTGTAGATAGTGCGAACCGGCTTCGGTTTCTGGACGAACGTCTTCAACCGGAACGTACCTGGCTCCAACGACGCCGTAATATCGCTGTGCTTGTTTTTCTCACGCGATATTGCTTTGACATTCAATGAGTCGAATGACTCCATCAGGTCCCACACCCGGTTGCGGTACGCTCTAAGATAGTGTTGTTTGGATGCGCACTTCTTCGTAACTTGGTGACACACCAGCTCTGAATCTCCGAAAATCTGTAGGTGTTTGATTCCGAGCCTCTGCGCCTTTCGCAAACCCAAGCACAGGGCTTCGTATTCCGCCGAGTTGTTAGTGCAGCTCCAGGCCAACCTGTAGGTATAATCTTTCTGGATTCCGGTTGGAGAAACCAGAAGTACCCCTGCACCGGCGCCATTTTTGCATCGCGTGCCGTCAAAGAAAAGCTTCCACAGCTCTTCGGGTGCAGGTCCTACTTCCTTCGCAGCTGACATGTCAAGCCTCTCAGGCTGTACAATGGAGTAACAACCCTGCTCTGTCCCAATTACGGCATTGAAGTCCCGCAACGAGAACTCATCTTCAAGCTGTAGCACTTCGAAGGCTTGCTCAGTCAACTCCACTGTCACCAGCTCCTCCTCTGACAACTGGACCATACAGTCCATCTCTCCTCCGGGTATCTTGTCTACTAGGAAGGTGGAAGGCTTCTCATTGAAAATTTTCAGTCTCCTTCCTTTGAAGGGCACTTCCATGTGCGAGTAGTCTAGAGACAGGTACCCGCCCAACTTCGCAGTGAACTCCCGAGAGAGACACATGCCGAAGTAAGGTTCCAGGTCAACAACCACGACCTCTTGGATGACTACGATGTCGAGAGCCTTGTGCAGCCGGATAGGGATGTCCTTTATGACACCAACTGTCTTGACAGGGGTGCCGTCTAATTGCAGCACGCCTTGGCTGCTCCGTGTGTATTCCATCCCTATCTCATCGCAGACGGCCTTCGGCATCACAGTCAAGGAAGCACCAGAATCCACCATGTAGTTGTGAACTATGTGCCCTTGCATCCGTAAAGACAGATAAAAGGGTGGCGGTCTGTTCTTCCCAGTGGCTGAGACTGTCAAAGGTTGAACCAGGACAGCGGGCTGTATCTGCTTGCCGCTCTTCATGTTCTTCAGTGATTCTTGCAGCAGATCCACCTGGCCTGGGAGCAGAAGAGCATCGTACATGCTGATTCTAGCAGGTGTTCTTTTCAACTCGTCTACAATGCTGTAGCCCGAGGTACTAGCTCCTTCTGCTTGTTTTGCCGGCTCATACTTCGTCCGGTACTGCTGGGTAGCCTCAACTCGCTGTCTCTTGGTCAGAGACGGGTACTTCAGCTTCTCCTGGGCTTGTTCTTTGGTTTCAGCTGGAGGCTGAGGTACTGGAGCTTTAGCCGGAGTTGGGGCCTTTGCTGGAGGTTTGACTGGAACAGCGGCAGCCTTTGCCGGAGAAGGCTTGACTGGAGCTTTATCTTTGGATGCCTTCTCCTGGGCTGTGTAGGGCCACAGCCGCTTGTACGGTGGCAGCCCACCGGGCTGCGGTTTTTCTCTTCTTGCGTAGACTTGCAAAGGCTTGGCCGCATCCGCAGCTTTCTTTTCTTCCTTGGCGGGCGGCACTAGATTTTCTTCTGGGAGGGCAAAGTTGGCTTCGCCGTCCAAGATCATGTACAGTTCGTCGTCCTCTATGGCGCTGCCGGCCAAGGTCTGGATGTAGTGCTGGTGCAAAGTGCAGTCTTCCTCCGAATGCGGGTCATTGCACGTAGTGCACCAGTTAACCTGGTCGGGAGGACCAGGCGGGTCTTCTATAGCAGCATTTCTCGGAGGCGGACGCCTCTACGGCTGGTGTTCTGGGGCTTTGTCTTTTGTCAGCGCGGGTGGCGCATATGGCCTCCTAGGAGCAAGGTCCATCTGGGCCTGCTTCTTCTTCAGAGCGGTCATGTCATTGGACATGGCATGGTATCCTGAGGCCAAAGCCCGCACCTCTTGGAGAATCGTGTTCTGAATGCTACTGTCAGGAGGCGGCAACTGTGCCGGTGGAGGCAATGCGGCTAATGGAGGAGGGTTAGAATAAGGTGCGTATTGTGGGGGAGCAGGAAGTGCTGGAAAATGCGGAGCAGGAGGAGGCGGGTGAGGGTAATGCAACTGAGGCGGGCCGTAAGGAGTTACGACCGGCGCCGGATTCCACTGTTGCTGGGGTTGCTGCCCTGATGTGGATGGCGCACCACCGTAGCGAAGGATACCGGGATCCGGGGAAGTCGGGATGAATGGGTTCCCGCACCCGGACGGGAGTCTGCCGATGGAAATAATGTCAGCTTCAGCTTGCTGGGCAGCCTCGTACAGCGCAGGAAACTCGTCAATTCTGGCGATCTTCAGCAGCAGGCATATGTCTGAGTTGAAAGATCTCAGATAGTAGTGAGCAGCCATGCCGGCTGAAGGCCGAAGTTCGCGAGGTACCCGTTTCCAGGATCTCGCAAACCTGATGTTAAAATCAGACACCTCCTCTTGAGGATGTCTCTGGATAGCTTGGAACTGATGCAGAGAGAAGTAGGGTCAGCAGACTCGTTGCATCCTTTTACGAGCCTTCTGGCAAGCTGGGGCCACCCTGTGATGGATCCCTCTGGCAGCGATCTCCACCAGTAGAGAAGCTTTCCCCTCAGGGAAAGGGCCAGCAGACGGGTCTTCACACTCTCATCGGTAATAGTATGCAATGCGGCCAGGGCAAGGATGTCCTGGATGTGCTCGTACGCCGTCTTACCGTAGCCGTCGTATGTGGGAATAGACTTTAAAGCAGCAAGGGGAACAGCTTGTTGTCCGACCAGGGCCAAGGGCCCCGTAGAGTCCACCGTCGGGAAGAGATCATCGTCATTCTGCTGTTGAGCAGCCATTTCTTCTTCTTCTTCTCCGCCGTCGGTTGTGTACTCAATGTCGGTACTTTCCGAGGATGCAGGATCTTCTTCTTCCTCGGCCTCTTCTATTTCGTACTCAGCTCCGCCGACTTCAGCTTCGGCTTCTTCTTGGATCTCAGCCTCGGCTTCGTCGACACGAGCTCGCGGGTCAGCCAGCCTGGGAATCTCGCCTCGAGCGTTGATGTCCAGTTCGTAGAACTCAGGCGGGCTTCTCGGATCCCTTGCTTGCCACCTTCTTGTGTGCATGAAGGTGCTGGGACCGGTCTTTCGGACTCAGAGGATTTGTTCGTGCAGAGTCGCCAGGTGTTCAGATTTGGAACAGCAATGAAGCGAACACCGGTGCTTCGATTCTGTCGGGGGTGAGAAACTCCCTTGTCTCACCAAGTGCTCAGAAACCACTGTCAGCGCCAGGTGGAGACTGATCAGAAAATCTCTCTTCAAATGTGGGACCCGTGTCCCACCGGGCGTGCCAGAGAAACTGTTGGTTACGAATCTGCCATGAGGAAAGGATTTCGGGTTAATGCGCCTAGATTCGCCCACCAGCATGAAAGGCCGGAAGGAAGGGATGCCTTCCGTGCCAATCTCCGGAGAAGGCCGGCTCCTTTTGGGGGGGGTTTATGTTCAAGCTAAGAGTGCAGGAAAGAGATAAATGAACATAAAGAATATACAAATATACTTGGAGTTGGTGGGGGGAACTAACAATGACGAGCAACCAGCAATCACCAATACTTACTGCATCATAAATACAAAGCACGACTGAGAACTGCAAAATCTAAGTGTACTTCCGATACCTAAGCAGTGTACGCACAGCCTACAATGGTCCCCTAGCAAACATTCTCCCTACAAGGAGAACTAACAAAGACGGCAACGCATCAATCACCACATACGGACACTAACATGGGTAGAAAGCAACCTAGAGATATCGTAGCCGTGTATATGTGTCATGCAGAGATTTTAACCGCACAGCCTACAATGGTCCCCTAGCAAACATTCTCCCTACAAGGAGAACTAACAAAGACGGCAACGCATCAATCACCAGATACGGACAGCAACGTAACACACAACTGATGGAACTGCTACCACATCTATTATATGAAATTTAAAAGTACACAAACAATGCTAAAGGCCCCTGATCACCAAATGCTGAAACGAATCAACGAGCCATGACACAGGGAAGCGTAAAGCATAAACATAAAGAAATAAAAGCAGCAGAATGTAACCGGGCATACAAATTATATTTATAAGGTAAGCACGGTTACATTGGTTCCCTAACAGACATTCCCCTTCCACCCTTTACAATGAATTCACGGTGGGTTTTTATAGCCCGAGTCCCTCCCGTTACATTAATGGGCATAAGGTCCCAGTCAAACACAAGCTGACAAAAGCGGCGAAAGAGCTGCAAATGCTGACCTTTGTCGGACCGGACTGTACCCGCAGAATGGTCTTCCTGGAAGCTGGATAGCTACGTGGCGATGTGTTGGGCAGAACTTCTTCTCGGCAGGTATGCGGGTAGCCGGAGCAGGTAGAACCTCAGATCAGCTTTAAATGAGGTCACCGGCACGGTAATGCAGCCCATGCTCGTCCTTTTGCTCGGCACGTCTCGGCTCGAATCCCAAGGTTGGACACTTGTCGGATGATGGATGATGCTGTTTGACACGTGTCTGCCTTGAAAGGCGCTCCGTCCAACCTCGCTTGGGATCGGAGCGTCTTGGGTTGTGCGGGCAGAAAACAAATAGCAATGGGGAAGGCCTTCATGCCTTAGATGTATTTCTCGAGTTTGTTTCTCTCATCACGCACTCGTCAAGGGCGCACTCCGACTTCGCTGCGAAGTCGGACTACGCACAGGTGAAAACTGGTGTCTGCCGCCGTACGGACTTTGCTCCGGCACTTATCATTCTTCTGTCAGCCTGCCAGTTGCAAGGTGCGCCCAGAAAGAGGGGCGAAGTCAGACTTCGCACCAAAACTGGGCGAAGTGCGAACTTCGCACCAAAACTGGGCGAAGTGCGTACTTCGCACCAAAACTGGGCGAAGTGCGAACTTCGCACCAACACTTAGCCATTTTTCAGGTAACTTGCTGGAAAGTTAAAAAATCAACTGGGGGACTCCAAGAAAGGGGGGAAGAAAGAGAATGTGGGAAAGAAAAGGAAAGGGAGAGAAGAAGGAAGGAAAATAGAGGAAGAGGGAAAAAGAAGAGCAGCACTGTTACAAAATTGAAAACATTGCACCCTGTGCAAAATGTGACAACAAAACCTAATTTCTTGATCTCCAATCTTCACTATGCTCACATTCTGTTCTAAGTCATAGGAACTTGTGCAATGCAACTCACTCCTGCTTTTGTCAATGCAACTTTCAACTGATGATTTGTTGGGTTATCTTGCCATCATTTCCAACAAAATTCCCTAGTTGGCTGAGTCCATGTTATCTCATCGAGGGGTATCCTCTTTTCCAACCCTTTCTAAGGTGAATCTCCATGCCTTCTCTGAGACTGAGTCTCCTCCATTTCGTGACCATGTCTTCGTCCTTTTGTATAGTTAGCCGATCGTTGTCTTTCACAAAGTCTTGTCTCCTCTTCTTGCTTTAGGTATTCTCTTCTATGTAGCAAGCCAGGCGATCGTCTATTCTTTTTTGCTTGTATCTTTGCTCACCATTCTGAAAAACTAATTCTCTTGCTCATGCTTTGCTCGTTATTCCTCTTTGCTCTCTACCGCACGTTGACTATAATTGTTCAATTAGTATGTTGTCTTTTGTACAACAAATTGTTTGCGCTTGTATGATAGTATTTTTTATTTGTACGGTAGCGTTCCTGTAGTCGTATGACAGTCTTCCTATAGTCGTATGACAACCTCCCTATGTCCATATGACGTTTTTCACAACAATCCTCTGGTATATATATGGCACCTTTTTCCCTTTAATTGCAGGTGTCTTCCTTGCAGTCCTTCCATCCCTGTGCACTTGTACAAAGATTTCTTTATTGAGCCATCTTTCTCCTTAGCTTACTTGTTTGTATGACAAGTTCTTCTAGACTGTGACTTGGTCTAAATTTTTCTGTACAATAGTTTCCCTTCTGTGCCAGACACAATATGGGTTTTTTTTCTTTTGAAAAAATTTAGCTTTCTTTCTCAAACTTCGTACGACGTTCCTTTCATTCGTCTAAGTGTTTAATTTTACTTTTCTCCGCATAGGCTCCTCTACCCTAGCTTCGTTCTCCGTCTTTCCTTTGGTTTTCGTACGGTTATACGATCGTTTGTACACTTGCAAAACCTTTCTTCGTCAGTATTTAGGGCACTTTTCGATACCCTATTACAATTCTCGGTAATCTACTATGGCTTCACTTTTGATTTTGGGTTGCAACTTCTATTTTCGACGACGTCTTTTGCTTCTCCAGTGTCTTCTTGACGGCATCCCTCCTCGACGTCTCCCCTTTTTGTTTGCTCTCCTGTCTGAATGCGTTTTGTTTTTTTGTTATGCTCCTGCCACCCTTATTTATAATTTCAATTTAGGCGGGAGTAGTTATAAATGCTCAATTGGGTGAAACGCTTGGACAACCAACCACTCATATGGGGACCATTTCTTGACTGCCTTATGGGCCGCCCTATTACCTTCATGCATTTTGTTTTTGTTTTCTAATTTTTTATTTTATATTTACATATTTACATGTGTTGCTTTTCCCTAACTACATCTTAAGGTCATCGTACAAGTCATATGACTACACTAACTTGCACTTATATGATGTCTTCTATTAACATGTCATTTTGCTGTTCAACCTATTGTCTTGTTGGTTCGTTGTTGTATGTTTTGTACAATCGTCATCAAGTTGCTCAGTTGTATAGTTCCTTGCCATACCATCTCCCTGTTCTTGACTTGTACGGTGCCTTACCGTACAGTCTTCCTCCTACAGCTAACTTGTATAGCGCCCTGCCATATGATCCCCTTCTTGCACTTGATCTGTATGGTGCCTTGCTATACAATCTCCTTCCCGAGCTTGTCTTGTACAACCGTCTTCTGTACCCTCGTTGTTCCATTATCTTGAGGATCCTCCGTACGACGGTTTGTTGTACATTCTTCAACATTTGTATGGCTTCTGCTTAAGTCCCTTTGAACAAAGTACATTTCCAGACTTGGTGATCGAGTTTGCCTTACTATTACTTTGTGTACTTGCTTTACTTGTTCTTGTCCTATGCGTTCTTGATCTTCCTCATTCCTTCGTCAATTTCTTCCTCTGCCACGCAATAGTGTCTCAGCCCCTCTTATTATTGGGCGAATATTTCTATCTTAAGATTGCCTTCTTCTAAATTTAGGCTGTCCAAGATGCGTTTGGTTCCTTGGTCGTTCATGACGACGTCTTTGATTTTGCCATGGTCCTTGAGGTGGTCTTTATGGCCCAACCTGATGTTCATGTACTAGTTGATTGTTTCGTGCTGGATCAACAAATGATCATTGTGGCCCACCTCGTTGATCTTGCAGCCTAAGGGTAGCAAGAGGGAATTTTCTTCCCTTCGAGCCATCGGGTTGGAAACCAACTAAACTCCTCCCTTGGCTAGGCAGCCTTAGGCTTTAGAGAAGACTTTACTGTTTCCCCGAGTTGCCTAAGTTACCTCTTTGTTCCTGTTCTTGTAGCACTCTAGGCTCTCCTTCATGAATCTTTATAGACGCTTCCTCCAAGCATCTCCTCTGTCTTCTAACTTCATCTCTTTGTCTTCTAAGTTGCCTATTTGCATCTATATAGCTATGTACCTCAAAATGGATTTGCTGTTCTCTATATCTTCTCAAGGGGTCAGATTCAAAACTTGAACTATCTCTTTCTATATTGGCTGGAGGAAGGCTATCACTACTTGTGTCCATCACCCAATCCTTCATCTTACGGAGATGTCGATGCTTCCATCACATCTCTCCACAATATCTTAGCAACTTCTTCCCTACTTAGTCGATATTGCGCAAGATCCTCAGGTTCCTCTTATCGCATTTTGTTTGGCCTTGCTCTCTCTTCAACAAGTTTGGCTTCTTGCTCTTGCCAACTTCTAGTCTCTTTTTCATTCAGCCTTTGCATTATGTCATCCAATTCCTAAATGATTTGTATCTTCACTCTTGCATTATACTTGCGCAAAGTTTTATACTCTTCTTGCAACTGTTGTGTTTCATCTCACATTATTTGTTGTAAGAACCCAATTTGAGCCAATGGACTTGTTGGTTACGAATCTGCCATGAGGAAAGGATTTGTTGTTAAATCGCCCAGATTCGCCCACCAAATTGAAAGGCCGGAAGGAAGGGATGCCTTCCGTGCCAATCTCCGGAGAAGGCCGGCTCCTATGGGGTTGTGATAAGATAAGAGTGCAGGAAAGAGATAAAAAGGTGCAGGAAAGAGATAAAAGGGTACAAAAAGAGATAAAAGTGCAGAAAGAAATTCCAAATGTGATTGGAGTTGGGTGGGGGGAATAAGCAGCACGACGACGAATCAATCACCACTACTAACAACATTCATCTACAAACATACATCGAAACTGCAGCTATCAACGATCCCATGTATCCTCTATCTATGCATTCCAGGAATACCTGGCCATCAAATGCTGGAGTCCAGGGTTCAGTACAACAACAAGCAATGACACAAGAAGCATGAGGCAGAAATGACAAGGAGAGGCAGCATGCAAGATAAAAGACAGTAAGCAGAGCCAAGTATATGTCTATATTTGAGGCAAATGCACAGCTACAATTGTCCCCTAGCAATATATTCCCCTTCCACCACTTACATTGAAAATGTGGTGGGTATTTATAGCCCAAAACTCCCCCCGATTACATTCATGGGCACAAAGCCCCAGACAAGACAGTAGCTGACACGAGCGGCTGAGGAGCTGCTGATGCTGACTTCTGTCGAGCCGGACTGTACTTGCAGCATGGTGTCAAGGCGGTACAACTACATGGCAGCGCGTTGGGCCGAGTCTCCGGTCAATAGGAATGCGGGTAGGTGCGGCAGGTGGTACTTCACATCGGCTTTAAATGTTGACAACTGGCGCCGGTAGTGTAGCCCATGCTTTGTCCTTGCGCGGTCAAGTCATGGCTCGAATCCCGAAGGTGGATACTTGTCAGATGCTGAAGTTTGACACGTGTCTGCCTTGAAAGGCAGTTTATCCAACTTCGCCAGGAATTCGGGCGCTATCGGGCTGCGCAGGAGGAAAACAGCGCAGTTGGAAGGCCTTCTTGCCTTGGTGTCTTTCTAAGTTGACTTCACCGAACTGCGCACCGGTCAAAGGGCGCACTCCGACTTCGCTGCGAAGTCGGGTTGCGCACCGGTGCTGGCTGTTTCTTCTGCTGCACGGACTGCGCACTGGAACAGGGGCGCACTCCGACTTCGCTGCGAAGTCGGGTGTCGCCCCGGCACTTAGCCATTTTCTTGATAGGCCATTCCCCTAGTGCGCCCAGGAAGGAGGGCGCACTCCGACTTCGCTGCGAAGTCGGGCGTCGCCCTTGACACTTAGTCAAATTTTCTGTCACTTCCGTCCTGTTGCGCACGGGTTACCTACTGCGCTCCAACTGAGGGGCGCACTCCGACTTCGCTGCGAAGTCGGGTGTCGCCCCAACACTTAGATGCTGAAGTTTTACTGGGGGGAAGAAAGGGGGAAAGAAGAAGAGGGAATGAAGCTGTGAGGGAGAGGAAGAAAGGGAGAGAAGAAGAAAGGGGAAAATGAGGAGGAGGGAATGAAAGAGCAGCTTACTTGCAGAAACCAAAAACATGGCACCCCTGTGCAAAATGTGACAACAGGACTTAATTCTGCGAACTTTGCATTCCCAATTCTTCCTCTATTTTTGGGAATTGGCATATGTTGCTCATATTCTTCAGTTCTATCTGGAAATCGAACATGTACCCTTACTCTTCTTCGTTCATTTGGGTGAGGTACTAATTCTTGTTGCTCTATTATTCATTGCACTTCTTGTTCTTCTGCAAATAGGCTTCTCAATCCCATATCATCTTCGACATCCTAGCAACCCTCATTTGTTTGACTTCGCTCCCCTTGCGTATGAGACGCTCTTTTCTATCTTGCTCTTTCGCCCATTCTTTCAAGTCTCATTGCCTCATCCATATGAATATACAAACATTGTTCTCTCATTTTGTAAGGTTTCAATCTAGAACCATTTATTGTCTTGGGAATCACAGTCTCATCAAATTTCTTCAATTTCTTTGCACCATTTTCCATCATTTCCATTCTCCATGACAAAGGTAGTCTTCAATTTATCCTCCTCAATGATGCTAATCTGGTTATAACCCAATAATCCATCCAAAAATGAATAAATCTCATGTCCTGCTACTTATTCCAGTATTGAATCAGTGAAAGGAATGGGAAAGGGATCCTTGATCGTTATAGCATTCAAACTCTAAAAATCCACACAGATGCGGATCTGACTTGCCTTCTTCTTCAAGGTAATTACTATTGTCGACACCCACTCATTGAATATCACCTTGAAGATTATACCCACATCTAGCATTTTCTATATCTCCGTGTTCACCAAGGCTGCATACTTTGGATTCATATTGTATGGCATTCTCAATAGCTATGCATCGGAAATCAATGGGATTCAATGTACACACAACTCGGGTGGGTTTCCCTTTAAATCCTTATATGTCCATGCTAAAACATCCTTATATTGCAGGAAAATTTTGAAAGCAACGACCCTCAACACTGGGTCCCAATCATCTCCGCATTTGATGATCTGTTCTTCACCTTGTTTGTCGAGGTTTACCTGCAACATCTTTGGGACTTCATATTGGATGATGTCAAGTTCATTTGTTGCCTTGAGTACATCAATCGGGTGAGCCAGTTTCTCATCAATTTCTGTGTCTCCGACAGTGTACTCTATAAAAGTTTTAGGAAACATCCACTTTTCTTCCTCTTTCTTTGGTGCAGATTTCTTCTTTTGGCTTGCCTCACCGACCTCATACACAGTGTTTCTCCTTTCATCATGGCCATCTTCTTCAGCTTGAATGCACAAACAATGTGGGAGAAAAATTTCATAGTCCTTTTGCCAATGGAGGAGTCCATTATCATAATCTTTGTCATCTTCTGTACAATCTTGAAGTTTCAACATGCCTTCATCTGGCTCATATCTGCTGTCTTCATCCAATGACGAACTCCCTAATTCATCAGATGTTGCAATATCTTGACTTACGGACTGGTTTTTCAGATTTATCATGTACTTGTGTTGTCCCTTCTTAAATGTTAGACGGTCTTTCTCCCAGTTGTGATTCACCTTCACCATTTGTAGCCATCCGTGCCCCAACAATGCATCATAGGCCGGTTTCTGCATGGCTATTACTACAAAATCTATGATAAATTCTTGGTCAACAATCCTTATTCTTTGGGGAGGTAATACTCCCTTCATTTTGATACCATATTGGTTTGTATTGTATTGTCGGAAGTTTGGAGACTACAAAAATTGTGCTTCGGTGTCTTTCCAGGTCTTCTCTAGCATGACATTCACATCCATCAACGATCACTGATGTCAGCTTATGATTCAGCAACTCCATATGAATCAATGCTGGTTTCTTCTCTGCTTCAATCATCAACACTGTTGGATAGATGAATTGATTGCTCCTTATCGTTGGCACTTTGTGACTTCGTGGCTCCATGGCCTTCCTTGTTAGTGCCATCTCCCCTACCTTTGCATAAAGCTCAGGTATTGCGCCAAGCAGACTGGACATCTTTACCTCAATCATCATGTTCTATACTTGCACTGCTAATTGCTCTATTGATGACTATTTCTCCAAAACTTCCTCTAAGGTGATCGGTTTCTTCAGATTTTTCTCTTGTAGAAGTCTCTCTTGTTTTGTCTTCTGCATTTCTTCATTGATCGAATCATGCACTTCCTGCCACTTCTCCTTCTCCTTGGTAGGACTCGGATATTGCTCAAGTTTCCTTGCCTGAACCCTTGTCATTGTGGTCATTGTGAGCACATGTTTGTCCTTATCTATTTGGTTCATAACATGTTCCTCCTCTATGTCAATAAAATTGACATTTTGTTGTCCATTGGAACTTGCTTTTTCTGGGCAATTTAGCTCCTTTTGATTGCTTGGTCCGTACCACTTACACATAAGTTTGTTATCGCTATTTCTGGTATTGCCTCCTACTAGTGGGTTTTGACAATTCCTTGCGAAATGCCCCCACTCCTACCATCTTCTACACTTAATGATGGGCCTTCCTTTCGAGTCATACTGTAATCAACTTTACCCTCCTTGTTTTCGATTACTTTACTAGGGTTGCCTTCCATTGTGACGAAAATTGTTGTCGCCATCACTTGTTGCTTCTTGTCCATTCTTGGAAGTGTTGGGTTTTTCATATTTTTCTTCTTTTTGCATCGTCATTGTCTAGTGCCTTGCACTCCTTAAATTAAATGGACAATCTCCTACTACATGCCCCATCACTTCACAAATATTACAATATGCATTCCTTAGACAATTTACATTTGTGTGCCCTTTGCTTGCAATATGAGCACTAAATGTCTTTCTTATCTTTCATATTCTCACCTTTCACCTCATTAATCATTTTCTTGAAGTCCTTCATAGCTTGAATTGCTATATGCAGATCTTCCCTATCACTATTAGAATCGTCACTTCTAAAATGATTTAGCTCTTTTTGCTTCGCTTCACTTTCTAGATTTTGGGCTCTTTCATATGCTTCTTCATAGGAGGGAAGTGGTACTACCTTCATCCTCTAATATCTAAGTAGCAATCCATCAAGGAACCACCGCTTCTGCAAATCATCTGCTGGTTACACTTCCATTTTGTCTTAATTCCATGAGCTTTCTATTATAGGACTTCACATCTTCATCGTTCTTTTGCTTAGTTGAGTATATTTTGCCAATAATTTCAGTATCGTCTCTCAACAACTTGAATTCTTTCTTGAATTCATCTCTCAAATCTTGCCATGTGGTGAAAGGATTGTTTCTTTCCCTCTTTAGATGCCAGTCCATTGCGATTCCTTCCAATTTATCCAAAACCATCCTTAACCACGCATCTTCATCATCCATGCCATTGGCATGCCATATTGTAGCTGGGTCCTCCTTTCCGTCTCCCAAAAAAGGTGGGCATTTTTGCCTTCTTGTCGCTGCAGCAATATTTGCCATTGGTAGGTTATTCTCTTTTGCTGATTCCTCCCCACTCAATGATGGCTTAGTCAGCACTTCTCTTCGTGCTTTTGCTCATTGCACTTCTACTCTTGGTGGGTCATATATTCTCACTTCTACTCTTGGTTGTTCTGTTATTCTCACTTCTACTCTCGGTGCTTGTTCACGAAACAACTCTTTTCGAGCGAAAAATCCGTGATTGACTTTTGGTTCATTGATACTTTGCAACGTCCTTTGGGAATACACGAGCATTGGTTTTGTTGACAATTTTGTCACATTGCTTGGAGGGGTAAAGAAAATTGAAGTATAAGATGATTTTGTAAAGTGTTTTCTTATTTTTCATGAATTTGTTCCCTTGCTTTTTCTTGTATTTCATAGCATTGCAACAATTTTGGTTCCCATTTTTGGCCCCCTTGTATTTAATTCATGTATATAAAGAGCTTCGCCAGCAGAAAACAGGAAAAGATAGAAAGCTTCGCTGAAGGCAGAGAGAAAAGGGCAGCTTCGCAAAGGAAATCATTAAAGTCCAGTTCGGGCCCAAAAATTTCTAAGGCATGGAAGGCACTTCGCTCACAGGACTGCCGAAGTATCCACTTCGAGCAGAGGAGCTGCGAAGCTGCGATTTTGGGTTGGTCAAGAGTCTACTAAGTCAGCGGGGTCACTTCGCTAAAATCTTTGCCAAAGTTTTACTTAGGCCCATCCTTTCAGCGAACTGTATCATAGATAGGCGCCAGTTCGGGCCTCAGTATATGGAGCTAGCTACTTCGGCCATTCCCCCGGTGAACCTACCACTTCGGTCACTATTTTTCCGAAGCACTATTTGAAGGATAGGAAAATGTCAAAGGCAGGGAGTAAACTTCGGTCAATACTCCCCCGAACTGCCACCTTCTGGTTTGATCGCTGCGAAGCATCCATCTAAGTGCAAAAGGAGGAAGTTTTGTAACATGTTGCTGTTGGTTAAGAATCTGCCACTAGGATAGGATTTTAATCTATTTGCACCCTAGATTCGCCCAACAGATTGAAAGGCCGGAAGGAAGGGATGCCTTCCGTGCCAATCTCCGGAGAAGGCCGACTTCCTATGTTTTCTCAATTTGGGGTTTAGCTCAGAGTGTAGGAAAGAAATTCGGAAGTACAGAAAGAAACATAAATATGCTTGTTTCGGGTGGGGAAGATAAGCAGCACAGCAACTAACCAATCACTACTACCATCAGCAATCAAAACAAAGTATGTAGCAGAAACTATTAGAGCAATTATATCCTATGTATCCTCTACGTCAGTATTCCAGATATACTTAATCACCAATATCGATATCCAGAAAGCAGAAGCAATAATCAGCAATATAAGCAACATGAGGCAGAAATACTTAATAAAGGCAGCATACAAGATAAACACAACTAATAGAGCCAAATATACTTTGCATTCAAAAGCAAGTGCACAGCTACAGATGTTCCTTAGCAGTATATCCCCCTTCCACCCCTATACAATGAAATAAGGCTGCTATTTATAGCGCAATTTTCCCCCCGATTACAATTTGGGCACAAAATCCCAGACCTGACAAAAGCTGGAAAAGCTGACAAAAGCGGCTGATGTTTGACCTCTGCGGACAAGAAATGTACTTGCAACAAGGTTCACCTGAAAATATGGCAGCCACGTGGCAGTCCGGTAGGTGAGAACTCGAGTCAGTTTGAATGAGGGTAGATGTGGTACAATTTGTCAGTTCACGCTCATCTGTCCTGTACCCTGGTGGCACACCTTCTATCACATCTTGACTCGGATCCCAAGACCAAACACCTGTCAACATCTGATGGAGGGGAGAAAAACCGAGCTAAGAAGCTCATCTTTTGCATTTTCTATTTCGCTTTCACTGAAGACTGACATGACGAATCCCAGAAAGTTGAAGTTGAACTTGTAGTAGGACCCTTTCCGGTATAAGTCATCTGTCCAGCTATAGACGGGCTGTGGTGCTCCCTTCTCGTTGACCTTCTTCAGGTTCAGGATCGGCATTTGGGGGTGCAGATGGTACAAAAAAAGCCAGGCTAGAACAGAACTGAAACGAAAATCGGTAGACTGCCTCTTCTGGATTTTTACCAGGCTGGAATGAACGGCGTAAGCCAGCCAGTCTGCCCAGTCGAAAGAGATGGGACGCTTCCCACTTCTCTGTGCTGCCGGTTCGTAGGACTCTCCACATAGGAGACATTCTGCCAGCGCTAGCTGGTACGGCTGTACCAGCTCATCAGAATCGCAGCCAAGAATAGATGCCAAAATAATGTACAAGTACTTGTTCTGGAATTGTGTCAGGGGCATGGGGCCGGTTGGCCACTGTCCAGCTGTAAGCGGGGCGTTCAGCTCTGAATTGAGGAATTCCCTCATCCGTTTGGTTGGCATGAAACGTCCCGCCTGCTCGCCCAAATTTATCTTTCTGAGAATGGCGTTGGAGTCATACTCCAACCCTGGGGCGAAAGTCGGCTGGATAGTCTCCCTGTGCAGTGCGAACAAGGGTTTACCGCTGGAGCTGCAAATTTGCCGGGAAGCTGGTTTGTAGTGTCTGACAATTAGGTCTACCAGTTTCGGGCATTGGTGGACAGGAGGGCACAAGAATCTGAAAAGATTGGATTTGTACGCCGCTCCGAAATGGTGGGAGGGCGAAACTTTGTCAGCCCAACTCTCCACATTTGCCCGCAGCTTCGTTAGGCTCATAGAAAAAGAGCCGTCCTTGTATCCCGACAAATAATTCACCGGAGGTGGTGGGGCTTGCCCACGCTGTACCTTTTTCGTCCGGGACTTTGACTTTCTCTCTGGCAGGTTTTCACTTCTGAAAACGCCCGGCCGCGGTAAATCCTTTGGTTCGCCACTTTCGCTGGACTGCGCTGACACTGGCATCTTTCCTCTGTCCATCTCTCCGAATCAGCAATAATTGCAAGTTCAAGGCGTCTGCAGCAGATTTCGCTGTCACAGGAATAATTTGCACTGTCCGAGGAATAATCTGCATAGTCTGGAATGTTTAAAAACATCTGACCCCCTTTTCTAGATAAAGACAGCGCCATTAATGCCGCGCAGGAGGAGGTAGGTCGGCTGAGTTAAGGCTCTTTGGTGGCTGCGCAGGAGGATGTTTGGAAAAAGCGCGCTCCGGCAGACGTGCCATGCTTCTTTTGTTGCACCTTCCTTGAAGATTGTGCAATCATTAATTCTGCTTTGGAGATTGCGCCATGGCTGACGTCACTGCAAGAGCGCGGGCACACTGCTCAAGACGGAACCTCGGTGCGGAAACCCACTTTAAAACGGTTACAAACGCGCCTTGGGCCCAGCTGGGATTTTTCGAATTTTTTATTCATTTTTTAAACGCTGCCCCAAACGGGCCCGGAAAATGAGGCGCGACTCGGTCTTCGCCCGGAGTTGGGCGTGGCCAGACTTCGCCGGCGAAGTCGGACTTCGCCCGAATTTCGGGCGAAGTTCGAACTTCGCGCGAAGTGCGCGCTTGAACTGTTTTGCTTCTTTCTTGCTGTGCCCAAGGTTTGGGCGCAGTCCGGGTCCTTTGCAACCTTCGGGCCTTTGACCGCACTTAATATTTTTTTTTTTTTGGACTGCTCTTGGACAAGCCGCGCAGTGCAAACACTGAGGTGAGTTCGGACTTCGGCCGAAGTTGGGGCGGAGTACGAACTTCGCGCGAAGTTCGCACTTCGCACGGAAGTCGGCCGAAATGCGGACTTCGCACGAAAGTCGGCCGAAGTGCGAACTTCGCACGAAAGTTGGCCGAAGCCGGACTTCGCGCGCGAAGTCAGTCCTCGGTCAAGACTTGGCGAAGCCTGTCTTTTGTGTGCCCTTTTGGCTTTCCTATCGGTCGCGCTTCGCCCAGTGGCTGGCCCGAAGCCGGACTTCGCTGCGAAGTCGGACTTCGGCCAACACTTAGCCGAATTTTTTGCCCTTTTTTTTTTTTTCTGCTTTCTTTGTTCGTTTTCTTCCTCCCTTTGCACAGCCGAACTTCGCACCTCCTGAGGGGCGACGACAGACTTCGCTGCGAAGTCTGTCCCTCTCTTTCCCGTGCCGCAGTTAAGCTCAAAAAACGGAGAAAAATAATTTAAAAGCTGAAAACTAGAAATCGTACATGCCGAGAAATGGAAAAACATAAGGGAAATTTTTTTACAAGGAAGGGCCACTCGGGCACCTTCAACAGCGGTAAAGTTTCAAGTGGAACCCGTTAACAAGGATAGGCAGGAGCTGACCCTCCATATCCCGCAGTATGTAGGCATTGAACTGGTTTACCCGGGCAATCTGATAAGGGCCCTCCCAGAGAGCATCAAATTTCCCGTGATTACCCGGCTTTGCTTTGTATGAGTCCCACTTCAGCACCAGGTCCCCGATTTCGAAAACTCGGGCAGTGGTGCCTTTTGCAAACCAGCCTTGAGTGGTTGCAATGTGATCTGCGAAGGCTTGGTATGCACTTTCTCTGTCTTCTTCCAACTGCGGGAGTTGGCACAGTCTGTCGTCCACCGGGTCTCCGCTGCATCTGTCTTCGTCAATCATCCACAGGGCAGGGATCTCAATATGTGATGGCATGACAGCCTCTTTACCGTAAACGAGCGCATAGGGAGACGTTCTTAGGGATTTCTTGAACGCAACTCTGTCCGCCCACAGCGCCCGGTTCAGGAGCAAGTGCCAGGTCCGCTTGTTTCTGTCAATGGTCCTCCGAATGATCTTCAGGAGGTTTTTGTTAGTGGACTTGGCAAGGCCATTCCCCTGCGGGTAGTAGTTAGAAGACATCTTGTGATAAATGCCAAGTCTGCCGGTGTACTCCGTGAGTACAGCGCCTACAAATCCCGGACCATTGTCTGTCACAATCGACTCTGGAACCCCGAAGCGGGTAATCAGGCTCTCAATGAACCTGATGACCGTTTCTTGGTCTGCGTTCTTGGTCGGGATCGCCTCTGTCCACCGCATGAAATAGTCGGTAGCCGTAAGAATAAACTTGTGGCCGGCAGAGGAGTTAGGAGAAATCACCCCAATAAAATCTAAACCCCATTGCTGGAACGGAGTCTCGGCCTGAATCGGTTGAAGGGGCAGGGTGCTTTCTGCTTCGGCCGGCAAACCTCTGGCATTGATCACATTTAGAGCAGACCGCATGCGCGTCTGCGAACAAAGTGGGCCAATAGTACCCAGCCCTTATTATTTTTAAGGCCGTTGGCCTTGAAGAATGGTGACCCCCAGGCATCCCGGAATGAAATTCTCCGAGGACCCTAGGCTGGTCAGATTTTAAGACGCACCGCAACAGGATGCCGTCAATGTTTTTGAAGTAAAGCCCCTCGGGGCGAAGAGTGTACTTAAGTGCACTTAGCCGAAATCTCCTTCGTTGAGGCGTTCAGGTGATCGGGACATCTTCCGGTGCAGAAGTATCTCACCAGTTCATCTGTCCAATCACTCCCCTCCGATAAGGAGTCGGCTAGGTAGATGCGTGTCGCTGTGTCCTCCCACTTACAGGCGGAGATGCCGGCTACAGCGCTTCGGGCCAATTCCTGACACAAGGCTCGGCCTCTGATAAGCTTGGTGGGCCGCACTTCAATGTCAAACTCCTGGATTTTGGCAATCCATCCCGCTCTCTTATGACCCGGTTCTCCTTGCAAGATGAAGCTTCGAACATCCGGGTGAATCACAAAGACAATAGTCTTGCTCTGGGAGACAAAGTGCCTGAACTTTCGAAGGGACTTCATGACGGCATGAACCTGCCGCTCTATAAAATTGTACTTTTCTTCATGCGGCAGAATCACTTGGCTGAGAAATGCTATGGGGCGCTCCTCACCATCGTCTCCCTTCTGAGTTAGGACTGCAGCGTAACTTTCGGGTTCTCCCACTGCATACAGGATGAAGTCTCTGGAGTAGTCCGGGTTGGTCAACACCGGAGCTTGTGCAATCCGAGCCTTGATTTCCTCGAAGGCTTGCTCTCTCTCATCAGTCCATTCGTAAGGTGTATCTTTCTTGAGCAGTTCGGCCATAGGCTTGATCACTTGTGCGAAGTCCGGGATGAACTTCCGCACGGAGTTAATCCGACCGAAGAAGGACCGCAGCCCTTTTTGTCGATGGGGGCTGGCAAGCGAACGAGGGCTTCCGCTTTGTCAGGGTCAATGGCGAGGCCTTCCTCGGAGATGACATGTCCCAGTAGCTTTCCTTCCTTTACCGCGAAGACAGACTTCTTCGGGTTTATAGAAATGCCGAATTCTCGACAACTCTCAAATATTTGCCGCAGGTGCGAAACATGATCTCGCTGGTGAGAGAAAACAATCATGTCATCGAGGTAGATGACAATAATCTTATTGAGCAGCTCTCGGAAGGCCAAGTCCATGGCCCTTTGGAACGTGGCACCAGCATTGGATAAGCCAAACGGCATGCGCTGATAGGCGAACGTCCCCCACTTGGTGGTAAACGCCGTCTTATGCTGGTCTTCGTCTTTGACCCAAATCTGGTTGTAGCCGGAAAATCCATCTAAAAGTGAAAATCTCTGGGCTCCAGCAACGATATGTAGGATCTGGTCGATTTGGGGAAGCGGATAGTGGTCCCGGAGGGAAGCCTGGTTAAGGTTTCTGAAGTCGACACAGAGACGAATGTCGCCATTCTTTTTCCTCACGGGCACCAAATTTGCGACCCAGGATGAATGTTTGATGGGGTAGATGATCTTGGCCTCCAGCATCTTCAAGAGCTCGGTTTTCATCATGGCCTCAATCTTCGGATTCACGGCCCTCTGTTTCTGTCGGAATGGCTTGGCGCCATCCTCTAGCTCAATGGTATGCTGGATGACAGTTCTGTCATACCCCCTCAAATCCTCGTAGCACCAGGCCACGATGTCGGGGAACTCCTGGCACAGTGATCTGATCTGCTCCGCTTCCTCCGACATGCGATCTGTTCCGACCTTGATGGTTTTACCAGGTTCAAGTTCTAGGTCAGCATACTGCCTCGGGTCTACTTTGATCCTGTGGGATATTGCTCTGTCATTCTGATCAAAGAGACTCTCTAATGTAATCAGTCCTTTTGGGACGTGATTATTCCGTAACTGTATCAACCCCTCATATTGCTCGTCATCAGGGTCTCTACCTCCGATTACACACACTTCGTTAACCAGGAATGTGACGATTTCCTCGTCACAACTGAACACCCGCCGGTGGGTGTCCTTATCGAGAACGAAGGCTCAGTAGACGAGTACTGAACGAGCTTCGGTTTCTGGACAACGTCTTCAGCCGGAACGTACCTGGCTCCAACAGACGCCAGGATATCAGCGTGCTTGTTTTTCTCACGCGATATCGCTTTGATACTCAACGAGTCGAATGACTCCATCAGGTCCCACACCCGATTGCGGTATGCTCTGAGATAGTGCTGTCTGGATGCGCACTTGTCCATAACTTGGTGACATACCAGCTCCGAATCTCCGAAAATCTGGAGATGTTTAATTCCGAGCCTCTCCGCCTTTCGCAAACCCAAGCACAGGGCTTCGTATTCCGCCGAGTTATTAGTGCAGCTCCAGGCCAACCTGTAGGCATAGTCCTTCTGGATTCCGGTTGGAGACACCAGGAGTACCCCTGCACCGGCGCCATTCTTGCATCGCGCGCCGTCAAAGAAAAGCTTCCACAGCTCTTCGGGTGCAGGTCCCACTTCTTTTGCAGCCGACACGTCAAGCCTCTCGGGCTGTTTAATGGAGTAACAGCCCTGCTTTGTCCCGATTACGGCATTAAAATCCCGCAACGAGAACTCATCTTCAAGTTGTAACACTTCGAGGGCTTGCTCGGTCAGTTCCACTGTCACCAGTTCTTCTTCTGACAACTGAACCATACAGTCCATCTCTCCTCCGGGTATCTTGTCTACTAGGAAGGGGGAAGGCTTCTCATTAAAAATTCTCAGTCTCCTTCCTTTGAAGGGCACTTCCATATGTGAGTAGTCTAGAGACAGGTACCCGCCCAACTTCGCAGTGAACTCCCGAGAGAGACACATGCCGAAGTAAGGCTCCAGGTCAACAATCACGACCTCTTGGATGACTACGATGTCGAGAGCTTTGTGCAGTCGGATAGGGATGTCCTTTATGACACCAACTCGTCTTGACGAGGGTGCCGTCTAATTGCAGCACGCCTTGGCTGCTCCGTGTGTATTCCATCCCGATCTCATCACGGACGGCCTTCGACATCACGGTCGAGGAAGCACCGTAGTCCACCATGCAGTTATGAACTATGTGCCCTTGCATCCGTAAAGACAGATAAAAGGGTGGCGGTCCTGTTCTTCCCAGTGGCGGAGACTGTCAAAGGTTGAACCAGGACAGCAGGCTGCATCTGGCTGCCGTTCTTCATATTCTTCAATGATTCTTGCAGCAGATCTACCTGGCCTGGGAGCAGAAGAGCATCGTACATGCTGATTCTAGCGGGTGTTCTTTTCAACTCGTCTACAATGCTGTAGCCCGAGGTACTAGCTCCTTCTGCTGGTTTAGCCGGCTCATACTTTGTCCGATACTGTTGGGTGGCCTCAACTCGCTGTCTCTTGGTCAGAGACGGGTACTTCAGCTTCTCCTGGGCTTGTTCTTTGGTTTCATCTGGAAGCTGAAGTACGGGAGCCTTAGCCGGAGTTGGGGCCTTTGCTGGAGGTTTGGCTGGAACAGGGGCAGCCTTTTCCGGAGAAGGCTTGACTGGAGCTTTATCTTTGGATGCCTTCTCCTGGGCTGTGAAAGGCCACAGCCGCTTGTACGGTGGCAGCCCTCCTGGCTGCGGTTTTTCTCTTCTCGCGTAGACTTGCAAGGGCTTGACCGCATCTGCGGCTTTCTTTTCTTCCTTGGCAGGTGGCGCTAGATTTTCTTCGGGGAGGGCAAAGTTGGCCTCGCCGTCCAAGATCATGTACAGCTCATCGTCTTCTATAGCGCTGCCGGCCAAGGTCTGGATGTAGTGCTGGTGCAAAGTGCAGTCTTCCTCCGAATGCGGGTCATTGCACGTAGTGCACCAGTTAACCTGGTCGGGAGGACCAGGCGGGTCTTCTATAGCAGCATTTCTCGGAGGCGGACGCCTCTGCGGCTGGTTTTCTGGCGCTTTGTCTTTCGTTAGCGCCGGGGGCGCATATGGCCTCCTAGGAGCGAGGTCCATCTGGGCCTGCTTCTTCTTCATAGCGGTCATGTCATTGGACATGGCATGGTATCCGGAGGCCAAAGCCCGCACTTCTTGTAGAATCGTGTTCTGGATGCTGCTGTCAGGTGGCGGCATTTGTGCCGGTGGAGGCAATGCGGCCAATGGAGGGGGGTTAGAATAAGATGCGTACTGTGGAGGAGCGGGAAGTGTTGGAAAATGCGGAGCAGGAGGCGGCGGGTGAGGGTAATGCAACTGAGGCGGGCCGTAAGGAGTTACGACCGGCGCCGGATTCCACTGTCTGCTGGGGTTGCTGTCCTGACGTGGACGGCGCACCACCAGAAGCAGAAGGATACTGTGATCTGGGGAAGTCGTGATGGATGGGCTCCTGCACTCTGGACGGGAGTCTGCCGATGGAGATAATGTCAGCTTCAGCTTGCTGGGCAGCCTCGTACAGCGCGAGGGAACTCATCAATCTCGGCGATCTTCAGCGACAGGCATATGTCTGAGTTGAAGGATCTCAGATAGTAGTGAGTAGCCATGCCGGTCGAAGGCCGAAGTTCGCGAGGTACCCGTTTCCAGGATCTCGCAAACCTAATGTTAAAATCAGACACCTCCTCTTGAGGATGTCTCCGGATAGCTTGGAACCGATGCGATAGAGAAGTCGGGTCAGCGGACTCGTTGCATCCTTTTACGAGCCTCCCGGCAAGCCGAGGCCACCCCGTGATGGATCCCTCCGCGGCGATCTCCACCGATAGAGAAGCTTTCCCCTCGGGGAAAGGGCCGCTAGACCGGTCTTCACACTTTCATCGGTGATAGTATGCGGTGCGGCCGGGGCAAGGATGTCCTGGATGTGCTCGTACGCCGTCTTACCGTAGCCATCGTATGTGGGAATAGACTTTAAAGCAGCAAGGGGCACAGCTTGCTGTCCGACCAGGGCCAAGGGCCCCGTAGAGTCCACCGCCGGGAAGAGGTCATCGTCATTCGGCTGTTGGGCAGCCATTTCTTCTTCTTCTTCTTCTTCTCCGCCGTCGGTTGTGTACTCGGTGTCGGTACTTTCCGAGGATGCAGGATCTTCTCCTTCCTCGGCCTCTTCTATTTCGTACTCGGCTCCTCCGATTTCAGCTTCGGCCTCTTCTTGGATCTCAGCCTCGGCTTCGTCGAAACGAGCTCACGGATCAGCCAGCCTGGGGATCTCGCCTCGAGCGTTGATGTCCAGTTCGTAGAACTCAGGCGGGCTTCTTGGATCCCTTGCTTGCCACCTTCTCGTGTGCATGAAGGTGCTGGGACCGG
The DNA here is from genome assembly GCA_028583015.1 of Wollemia nobilis. Classification (NCBI taxonomy): domain Eukaryota; kingdom Viridiplantae; phylum Streptophyta; class Pinopsida; order Araucariales; family Araucariaceae; genus Wollemia; species Wollemia nobilis. The sequence goes on along the minus strand of JAQPPZ010001004.1, from coordinate 1,227,610 downwards.
TCTTCTAGACTCAGAGGATTTGTTCGTGCAGAGTCGCCAGGTGTTCGGATTTGGAACAGCAATGAAGCGAACACCGGTGCTTCAATTCTGTCGGGGGTGAGAAACTTCCTTGTCTCACCGAGTGCTCGTAAAACACTCGGCGCCGAGGTGGAGACTGATCAGAAAATCTTCTTCAAACGTGGGACCAGAGTCCCACCGGGCGTGCCAGAGAAACTGTTGGTTACAAATCTGCCATGAGGAAAGGATTTTGGGTTAATGCGCCCAGATTCGCCCACCAGCATGAAAGGCCGGAAGGAAGAGATGCCTCCCGAGCCAATCTCCGGAGAAGGCCGGCTCCTTTTGGGGGGTTTGTTTAAGCTAAGAGTACAGGAAAGAAATAAATGTACAGAAAGAGACAAATGTACAGAAAGAGAATACAAATATGTCCAGAGGTTGGTGGGGGGAACTAACAGTACGGGAACACACTAATTACCGCTACTTACTGCATTATAAACACAAAGCATGACCAGGAACTGCAAAATCTAGGCGTACTTTCGATACTCAGGCAGTGCATGCACAGCTTCAATGATCCCCTAGCAAACATTCCCTACAAGGAACTAACAACATGGCAATGCATCAATCACCAGATACGTACACTGACAAGAGTAGAAAGCAAACTAGAGATATCAGAACCAGGTATATGTGTTTATGTAGAGAATTTAACCGCACAGCTCCAATGGCTCCCTAACAGACATTCCCTACAAGGAACTAACAGTACGGGATCGCATCAATCACCAGATACGGGCCAGCAACAAAACACATAACTGATGGAACTGCTACTACATCCATTCTATGTATCCTTTTAACTAATGAAGTACAGGGGGTGCTTTAAACAAGCAATGCTAGAGGTACCTGCTCACCAAATGCTGAAATGAATCAACAAGCCGTGACAGGTTAGCCTAAGGCATGAATAGAAAGGCAGCATAAAAAACAGAAGCAGCAAAACAGAACCAGGCATACAGATTATATTCATAAGCAGAAGCACGGTTACAATGGGCACAGTAGTTCCCTAACAGACATTCCCCTTCCACCCTTTACAATGAATTCATGGTGGGCTTTTATAGCCCGATTCCCTCCCGTTACATTAATGGGCACAAGGTCCCGATCAAACATAAGTCGACAAAAGCGGCGAAAGAGCTGCAAATGCCGACCTTTTGTCGGACCGGACTGTACCCGCAGCATGGTCCTCTTGGAAGCTGGACAACTACATGGCGGTGCGCTGGGCAGAACTTCAATCTGGCAGTGATGCGGGTAGCTGGAGCAGGTAGAACCTCGGATCAGCTTTGAATGAGGCTACTGGCACAGGCGGTGCAGCCCATGCTCGTCCTTTTGCTCGGCACGTTCTGGCTCTAATCCCGAAGCTGGACACTTGTCAGATGATGGATGATGCTGTTTGACACGTGTCTGCCTTGGAGGGCAGTCTGTCCATCTTCTCTTGGGATCGGAGCACCTCGGGATGCGCGGGCAGAATGCAGTGCAGTCGGGAAGGCCTTCATGCCTTGGTCAAATTCCGGGTTTGTTCCCTACTGCGCACCTGTCAAGGGCGCACTCCGACTTCGGTGTGAAGTCGGAATGCGCACAGGCGAAAACTGATGTCTGCCGCCGTACGGACTTGCTCCAGCACTTGATTTTTCTTTTGTCAGCCTGCCAGTCTGCCAGTTACAAGGTGCGCCCAGAAGAGGGGCGAAGTGCGAACTTCGCACCCAGACTGGGCGAAGTGCGCACTTCGCACCCAGACTGGGCGAAGTGCGCACTTCGCACCAAAACTGGGCGAAGTGCGAACTTCGCACCCAGACTTAGCCATTTTTCAGGTGACTTGCTGGAAATTGAAAAATTAACTGGGGGACTCTAAGAAAGGGGGGAAAGAAAGAGAATGCGGGAAAGAAAAATAAAGGGAGAGAAGAAGGAAGGAAAATGGAGGAAGAGGGAAAAGAAGAGCAGCACTGTTACAACACTGAAGACATTGCACCCCGTGCAAAATGTGACAACAGGACCTAGAGTGGTATCATATAAGCGCATGGAGAGGCTATTTCGGCATGATCAGGTGGAGTGGGCAGCAGAGTGCTTGGTTATGCCTACCATGACTGAGGAGCAGAAACGTTCATATCATCCTCATATCCAGGCTTTGCTTAAAAAGCGAAGCAAAGTTTTCGGTGACATACCTCTAGGGCAGCCACCAGATAGAGGCACAGAGCATGTTATTGAGTTAGAGGATGGGGCCAAGCCCGTTATTACCACTCCATATAGACATCCTAAGAGATTTAAGGATGAGATAGAGAGGCAGATTAAGGAGTTGTTGGATATGGGGTTTATCAGGCCGAGTAAGAGTCCGTTTGCTTCTTCTGTGGTGTTGGTGAAGAAGAAGGATGGTACATTACGCATGTGTATAGACTACAGGCCTCTCAACAAGAAGACCATTAAGAACAAGTACCCAATTCCGAGGATCGATGAGCTCATTGATGAGCTACATGGGGCTTGTTATTTCTCTAAGATTGACTTGAGATCCGGCTATCACCAGATTAGGATAAGGGAGCAAGACATAGAGAAAACCGCATTCAGATGTCACTTCGGGCATTTCAAGTATGTAGTCATGCCTTTTGGCTTGACTAATGCGCCTGCTACATTCCAGTCCTCTATGAATAGGATCTTCAATGGTCAGCTTCGCAGATATGTGTTGATCTTCTTCGATGATATTCTTGTTTACAGCAGATCATGGGCGGAGCATTTGAGACACTTGGATGAGGTTCTTGGCATTTTGGAGAGAGAGTCACTATACGCTAAAGAATCTAAGTGTGAGTTTGGTATGACGAAACTCCTATACTTGGGTCACATTATTAGTGCAGAGGGAGTCCGTATGGATCCTGAAAAGATCCAAGCTATTCTTGATTGGCCACCACCTACCAATTTGACACAGCTCAAGGGGTTTTTGGTTTGTGTGGGTTCTATAGGCGGTTCGTCAAGGGGTTCTCACAGTTGGCTGCCCCACTTACAGAATTGACTAGGAAGGGGGCATTTGCATGGTCTGAATCAGCTCAGAAGGCCTTTGATCATTTCAAGCAAATCATGAGTTCCTGTCCTGTGTTGGCTATTCTTGACTTCTCCAAGCCATTTGTGCTTGAGTGTGATGCTTAAGGTGATGGGATTGGTGCAGTACTTATGCAGGATAAGCATCCTATTGCATATGAGAGCAGGAAGCTGAGAGGAGGTGAGAAGAGTTATTCAATATATGATAGGGAGATGTTGGCCATTATGCATGCATTGGCCAAGTTCAGGCAATATTTGGTTGGGGGCAAGTTTATAGTTAAAACTGATCACAATAGTTTAAAATACTTTCTCAACCAAAAAGACCTCAATGATAGACAGCAGAAGTGGGTGAGTAAGGTGCAAGCATATGACTTTGATATTGAGTATGTTAGAGGCAAAAAGAATGTGGTAGCAGGTGCTTTATCCAGGAGACCCCACTTGTGCTCCCTTACAGAGATTTCCGATGACTGGAGGCATGTGATTACTGCTGATTATGCTAGAGACACATTTGCTAGCAGTGTCTTGGATGGTTCCCTTAAGGATGACAGGTATGTGGTTCGTGAGGAGATCATTTACTATAAGAACAGGATTTGGTTAGTAGCTGATTCTAAACTCAAAAAGCAGATTTTTGTTAGTTTTCATGATACTCCTATGGCTGGTCATCCGGGGTATTTCAAAACATATAGGCAGATCCGTGAGAGATTCTCATGGAAGGGGCTGAAGAATGATGTATTGCAGTATGTTAGGGAGTGCCACATCTGCCAACAGAATAAAAATGAAACTTCACATCCTGCTGGTTTGTTACAACCTCTTCCCATTCCAAGCCAAAAGTGGGAGAGCATTTCAATGGATTTCGTCACAGGACTTCCCAAGACCCAAAGGAAGGATTGCATATATGTGGTGGTGGATAGATTGATGAAATATGCACACTTCTTTGCCATTTCAACAGGGTATTCAGCAGCACAGGTGGCAGAGTTATTCTTTCAGGAGGTATTTAGACTCCATGGTTTGCCAAAAAGCATTGTGAGTGACAAGGACAGCAAATTTATCAGCATGTTTTGGCAGGAGTTATTCAGGCTGTGTGGCACGGAGTTGACTCCTAGTACCAGTTACCATCCTCAGACGGATGGGCAGACTGAGGTGGTCAACAAATGGTTAGAAGGGTACCTACGCAATTATGCCTCGGGGCAGCAGAAGGTGTGGGTTAGATGGTTGTACCTAGGGGAGTATTGCTATAACTCCTCATACCATATGTCCATCAGGATGTCTCCCTTCATGGCGTTATATGGATATGAAGCACCTAGCTTCATGGATCTGTTGTTGGGAGATAGCAGGGTACCGAAGGCAAGGGATCTTCTTCAAGATTGCCAGGACATTATGCGTTCATTGAAGGATAATATTCAGCATGCCCAAAATCAGCAGAAGAGGTATGCAGATCAGCATAGAGTGGAGCGCACATTTGAGGTTGGAGACTTGGTCTATTTACGTCTACAGCTTTATAGGCAGTCCTCACTGAAGAAGAGCGGTGCAGAGAAGCTCAAACCTCGTTTTTATGGGCCTTTCAGAATTGTCAGGAGGATTGGCAAGGTAGCCTATGAGCTAGAGCTTCCGGAGAGATGCAGAGTGCATAATGTATTTCATGTGTCACACCTCAAGAACGCGTCGGGACATAATGTGGTGCCATCAGCAGAGTTGCCTCTCCTTGATGAGGAAGGCAAGTTGGTACTGATTCCTGAGACAGTGCTTGATTCTAGAGAGAGGACCCTCAGGCAGAGGACAGTCAGAGAGTATCTAGTTAAGTGGAGGAATTTATTTGTTGAGGGTGCCACATGGGAGGGAGAGCACATACTGCAGCATCTAGACCTTCGATTGCTTGAGGACAAGCAATATTGGGGAGGGAGGACTGTAATGTCCCCTCCTCGCTCTTGATCAGTGCCATAGCCCGTTAGCCTATCTTTGAGCCCCTGTAGGCTAGTCGGAGTAGTGCTAAGGAGTTCTGAGTCCTTCTGAGGGCTCTGTTTGGTGATTTTGATGGAGTTACTATTTATAGTAATTGCAAATTTTGGCAGTGTCAGCTTTGGTCTGCTTCATTCCACATTTGCAATGTTCGGGTTGCCTTATTTGATGAATTTATTCTGTTGCTAAGGTTGGACGAAATATTTGGAAGTTATTAAAGTTACTTTTTAATTAAAAAGGACCAAATGAAAAAAAAAGTAACTTTATGTTTTTTAAAAACAACGTTGTCCTACTAGGCCAAGGGGGGGGGCATAGGAGTTCTTAAGGCAATAAAATAATATTATTTTGAAATGTGTTTGGAGCCAAAAAAACCTAAAAATGAGGCATGGGGTTTATATTGGAGTTTTGGAGCTCATTTGCATCATCTTCTTTCTGGCAACATAACAGAACTCTGTCAAATTTGCTTCAGCAATTGCAGACTTTGGCTTTTGGAGACGGAAACCTCCATTGGTATCACTGGTTTCGGGGGTTAAAGGTCCTCCCTAGTCAGTTCTGGGTGTTTCTACTTCTAGAGACACAGATTTGAGCTTGATTTGCAGCAGTAGGGTTTGTGCTTTCGACAACTTCAGTGGGTGTTTGAGGAGATCTTCTGGGTCTTCTAGTTTTTGGTCATTTTCATCTGGGTGTGCTTCAGTTTAGTGTTTTGTGGCGTGATTTGAGGGTTCTTGAAGCTGGCTGTACCATTTAGTAGTGCATTGGAGAACATGTAAACATTTGTATCTCTTAATCCTGGAATTTTCTCATTTTAGGGTTTAGGGTTTATGCTTTCCAAGTTTGGGCGATGAGAATGGAGGCATTTTGATGAGGGTTTGGGGTTGGAGTGAATTTATTTTGCTGGTCGTACCCTTTCCAACAGACTGTACCATTACCTTGGGAAGTGTGCAATAAAGTTAGTCAACTTTCAGGTGTGTTGCTGTCCAGACATTGGCGCCTAGCTTGTACAAGATTGATGCATTTTACGGCATGTCATTCGGAGCCCGTTTGATGAAGTTATGAGCATTTTGGTGCGTTCAGCTGTGTATGGTTTATTTCCAGAATTTTGTATCAGACCTATACTTGCATTTCCAGGTCAGAAAATTGAATTAAAAATATGTTGTTTGGTGTTGGGTTTCAGTTTGTTTCATTTCAGTTTATATTTATGCAATTTAGATTTTTTCTTTATGCATATGTTCACACATTATAAAACACAAAAAACCCCAAAATAATTGCATATAATACCTATCAGCAAAACATAAGAGAAAGCACAAAAAAAATCAGACATTACAAAAACGGAAACAAAAAAAAAAAAACCCTCAGTTATTTCAGAGCAGCAAACAGGGGTGCCTATTACATCTGTCAAGTCCCATCTATACAACAATCCTACTATCAATTGAAAAGGTGCTGACTTTATAATAATATTCCTCATTTCTGCTGCTGATATCTCCTTTGGCAACTCCCCTATGGAACTCATCTGACACTCCTCCTGCAAGTTCTCCTGAGCGAATCCTTGACAACTGCTCCGCTATTACATGTTTTTTTTTGGGTTTGACCACTACCCAAAATACAAACTCCTATAACATGACAAGCCACTTGCTAACTCGTTTGTGAATGGTTGGTTTGTTAATTAGATACGACGACATCTGATGATCAATGTAAAAGGCAAAAGGATTGGCTAACAAATAGTGCCTAGATTTTTGGATAGCATACACCATCCCTAGCGCTTCCTTTTGATTGTATTGTAGTTCTCTGGTCTAGATAGAAATTGAATTGCAAAGTAGATAGGAAAGCTTTGAACTTCCTTGTTGACATCTATTCAAATATATATAGAATGATCCTTTAGAATGTGGCAGGGGCGTTACACAACCCAAATGACATTCTATTGTATGCATAAATTCCATTCTCCACAATGAACGTTGTCTTAAGTTTATCTTCTTCTGCAATACTTATGTGATTGTAGTCGGAAAACCCATCCAAAAGTGAGGAAATTTCATGTCCAACTACCTCCTTTAGGATGGAATCGATAAAGGATATTGGGAAGGGATCCTTTATCAAGACAACTTTTAGACTTCTAAAGTCTACACATATGCGGATTCTATTCACTTCCTTCTTCAAAGTAATTACAACTGGTGACTCTCACTTGCTTATCGTAACTTTGAAGATTATATCGGTGTCCAACATCTTCTCAATCCCTACATTTACCAAAGCTCCATACTTAGGTTTCATTCTATATGGCCTTCTCCTTACTAGTAAGGCTCTTGGAATCAATTGAATCCAATGTACACACAACTCTGTTGGAAAATTTTGAAAGTTGTTGCTTTCAGTACTGGATCCCATTCATCTCCGCAATGGATTATCTTTGGTTCTTATTTACTTCCCAAGTTTACCTCGACCATCTTTGGTCCTTCGTATTTGATATTCTCAAGTTCGTTTGTTGTTTTTGCCACATCTATCGGATGTGCTGGTTTCTCATCAATTATAGCGTCACCAACTATATATTCTACAAAGCTTTTAGGAAATGCCCATTTTTCTTCTTCTTCTTCCTTTGGTGCAGTTTTCTTACTACTCTTAGCTGTCTCATCATGGATTTCTTCAGTCTTCTTTGCTTGTATTTAGAGGTAGGTGGGCGAAAATATTTCATACTCCATTTGCCAATGAAGGAGCCCATTATTCTATCAATTCTCATCTTCACTACATTCCTCAAGGTACAACTCTCCTTCATTCGTCTCATATGTGCTATCTTCATTGGAAGAATTGCCCAAGTCATCAATCGTTGCAAGATCTTCGCTTATAGTCTGATTCTTTAGATTTATTGTGTATTTGTGATGTCCATTCTTGAATGTAATCCTATCCTTCTTGTAGTTGTGATTAACTTTGGCCATCCTCAGCCATCTTCTTCCTAGCAATGCATCATATGTTGGTTTCTGCATTGTTATCACAACGGAGTCCATGATGAATTCTTTATTTGAAATGTTTACCTTCTGAGCCATTAAGACTCCCTTCATATCAATACGATATTGATCCACACCATGTAACTTAAAATTTGTCGACCATAGAAATGGAGCTCCAATCTCTTTCCAAGTCTTCTCTAGTAGCACTTTAACACTTGATCCTCCATCTAAAATGGCTTGTGTCAACTTATGGTCTAGTATTTCAATATGAATCAATGTTGGCCTCTTACCAACATTGATCAATAACATTGTTGAATCAATGAATTGATCCTTTCTCTTCACTACTTCCTATGGCAGGCTTTGCAATTCCATTACTCTTTGTGGCTGCAATTCCTCTCCTATTATTGCATGTAGTGTTGGTATGGTGCTAAGCAAACTTCTTATTCACCTGTCGTATTAAATACATGCATTAACAGTTCATAAGTTGATGACTCTCCTCTAAGGCTAATGGTTTTATTAATTTCTTTTGTTCCATTAACCTTTCTTGCTTAGCTTTTATCATTTCTTCTTCCATTGCCTCTTGCGCTTCTTGTCATCTTTCTTTTTCTTCGACAGGATAAGAGTACTAGTCTTTCTTAGCCTATCCCTGTGTAACAACCAATACATTGTTCTCCTTTGAATCTATAGGAGGCTCCTCAATCTCAAGAAAATTAACATTTTGTGAGTTGCTTATTTTGGATTTCTTTGGGCAATTTGCCTCCTTATGATTGCACGGACCACACCATCTACACATGTGTTACATTGCTTCCTGTTGCTCCTCTTGTTTGAGGATTGGGGCAATTTTTGGCAAAATGCCCCTACTCTTGGCAATTCTTGCATTGGATAATCGGTTGTCCGTCCAAATCATATTTCAATTGGCTTTGACCTCCTTTTTGATTGTCTTGTTGGTACTGTTTGCCTCCTTGACGATTATTCATATAATCGTCGTTGGTCTCGCCTTGCCCATTCCTCAAGGTGTTTGGTTTTTCTTCTTACTCTCCTTGCATAGTCATTGTTTGGTGTCTTGCACCTCTTAAGTTAAATGGACAATCGCCAATCGCTGAATCAGTACATCGCATATAACACAATATGCATTTTTTGGACAGTTAACATTTGTGTGCCCTTCAAACTTACTACCTTCACCTTTTACTTTGTTAATCATTCTAAATTCCTTTTTCATGGGCTGAATTGTGTTATGCAATTCCTCCGTCACTATCAGAGCCATCACTTCTGACATGACTTCCTATTCCGATGGTTGTTTGTTTGGCCTCACTTTCAAAATTCCTTGCTCTTTCATATGCTTCCTCATATGTTGAGCAGGGTATTATCTTCATCTTCTTGTATCGAGGCAACAACCCATCAATAAACCATCGCTTAACCATGCCATCTGCTGGTTTCAACTCCATTTTATCTATGATTTGTTTCAGTTGTCAGTTATAAGTCTTGACATCCTCATCCTTATTATGTTTTGTGGAATATATTTCAGTTAAAATTTTTGTATCATCTTTCAAAGGTCGAAATTCCTTATTGAATTCGTCTATTAAATTCTCCCATATGGTGAAGGGTTCTGTGGCTTCCCTTTTCAAATACCAATCTGTCATGATTCCTCGTGACGTGGTAGGGAACAATTGTAACCATTCCTCGAGTTGTCTAACCCCATTTGCTTTCCATATTGTAGTGCAAGCACCTATATGCCTTGCAAGGTCTTCTTTCCCTTCTCCTATGAAGGGTGGGCACTTTTGTTTGCTTGTTTTATTTGCAATATTATCCATTGACGAGTGGTTATCCTCACCCACTTCTTTGCCAGTTGATGATGGCTTGTATGGTATTTTAGCCCAATGTCCTTCTATCCTAGGTGGCTTTGTTGGCTGTTCTGTTTCAATCCTAGGAACCTTGTCCACTTGTGGTGTCTCTTCACCTTTTATATTTCCTTCAAATAGCCTCCTTTCAAACTTTGGTGCACCTTCACTGTGTGACCTTTGTGAATATGAGTTGTGGATCTGGCCTACTTGCCCAAACACTCACTTGTGGTTGCTCTGGTGCTTGACTCCCATCCTTTGCAGTTCTTAGGAAACTCCTCCTTGCTTGCTCGGGTGTTACCATTCACTCTTTGTCTCTCTGTGCATGCTCCACATTGGCGTCCTCACTTGCGCGAATGTTCTCTTTAGCTGTATGATGCAATTTTCCTTGCGCATCATCCTTCGTTGTTAATAACAACATTTGCCACCTTTCGTTGTCTTCCTCTTGTGGAATCCAAAATCATTCGAGTATTGGTTCTTTCATTTCTCGCTACTGCAGTGCTTGATTGGTTATAGTACTTATTTGAGCGATCCTTGTGCTTCTTCTCACGGACACTTAATCCTCTCCACGACCTCGTCTTCCATGTCCTCGTGGTAATGTATTTGTCATCCACCTTTCTCCTTTCACACGTGCTAATCCTTGCTTGACCCACTTTGTTCCGGCAATGGCAATGACGCCAAATGTAGCACGAGTGGTGATATTCCCAACAATGGAATGGTGGGATAACAGATTCAAGAACCAATCAGGACTGTAGTCATAAGACTGTCATCACAGTCATACAATGTCATTGTCCTGAGATGGTATGGTCTCACTTGTACAGTGCAATCTCATACGACATAGTCTTGTATGACATGGTAGAAGATGGTCTCGTGCAGATGACACTGCAACACTTTATAGCTAGTCTCTGTTGGTCAGAAATATGCCACAGGAAAGGATTTTGGTATGTATATGCGCCCTGGACCAGGACCAACATTGAAAAGCCGGAGGGAAGAGATGCCCTCCGTGCCAATCTTCAGAGAAAGGTCGGCTCCTTTACTAAACTACTTGGGGTTTTAAGTTAAGAGTGCAGGAAAGAGATAAAAGAGTAAGGTTGCAGGAAAGAGATAAAAAGGGCAAGGGAAGAAACGTAAATGGCTGATTTAAAGGGAAAGAACCAGCAGCACGATTACTAACTAATACCTTGAAGTAGCAGCAATAAATGCAAAGAATAAAACATAAATAAACACCACGCTAGCTTCCCTATGTATCCTCTGGAAGAGCTCCAAGATCCACCTATCTTCCTATGCCTAAATCCAGATTTCAGAATTACAACAGTCGGGAAAATATGTGAATATAGCAGAAACACTAACCACAGGCAGCATACAAGAAAACTAACACGGCTTTTTCTCCCCTATGTATCCTCCAGGAGAATTCCAGGGTTTTGTCTCCAATCACACACCTAAATCCAGGATTCAAAATTACAGTACGTAAATGAAGAAACAAAATAGCAGAAATAATCACAGAAGGCAGCATACAAGAGAGAAATGGAGCCCAAAGTTCTTAATATCAATTGCAAAAATCAAGTTACAGCAGCTTTCTAGAAAAAACTCCCCCCCTTTTCCCATTACGATGCTAGGGTTTTTATAGAGGACCCGACCCTTTGCGTCATTAATGCACTGGGTTTGCAAGGACACCCCTGGCAGCTGAAAAATCCGTGCTCGCCCTCTTATGCAACTGAGGTTTCACATCCGTTTCTATAATTAGCTACCCTGGCCGCGTTAGTCGGGGAAACCTACATTTATGAGAAGCTGACCTGTCCTGGGCCGCTCTGGGGTGAGGTGCTCGAGTGGCTGCACAAGTTGCCCTAGCTCTTCTCTGCAACTGATAACTCACATCCTATTGCCTCAAATGGGCACCGGGTCTTTCGAGCAAGAAAAAATGCATTTATGAAACATTCAAATGCCTTGAACAAATACCCTGCTTTGGGATGTGTGCCCCTTGGAAGAAGCGCCCTCGTCGATTGAGCCTTGGGAGGGGCTTCGCTGGATTCTGAATCGGGGCTTCGCTTCGTAGTGGGTTTGGGCCGAAGCATGAGTGGTGGACATGTATTGATGCTTCGTTCGAAGGGGTCCTCAAAAATGGCTTCGCTAGGTGTTTAGGCCGAAGCGGATATCTCCTGTGAAAAGCATGGCCTCTAGCTACATTACTTCGCCAGGGGTGTGGGCTAAATGCCACTTTGCTATGGATTTTGCTTGAAGTGGCTGATTGCTAACAATGGGATATGGGACTACTTCGCTGCGAACCATCTAAAAGACGACGGTTCGGAAGGATTTTGGCCGAAGCTGGCTCCCTGCCTTAGAATATTTTCTTGGCGAAGCAAGGATTCGGATAGGGGACTTCGCTGATGGGATAGCCAAAGTAGATGCTTCGCCGCGGCTTGGGGCGAAGCAGCACCCGCCAGTGAAATGGTTCGCCAGATGAGGGAGTCGAAGTGGATGCTTCGCCGAAGTTTCAGCGAAGCATTTTTTGCAGACTTAGAAAATTTCGGCAACTCGCAATCGCCGCTTCTCCACTTTTCTGCCCGAAGTAGATGTTTTGCTAGCTTCGCCAGCGAAGCTCATTCCATGCCTTAGAAATTTTTCGGGCTTCTACCTAGACTCTCCTGTTTTTTCCTTTACGAAGCTGTCCTCCTTTCTCTTGCGAAGTCTCTTATCCTACCTTGCTCTGTTGGCGAAGTTCTTACATACATGGATGATGTACAAGGGGAGGCAAAAATGGAAGTCAAAATTGTTGTAATACTTTGAAATACACTAAAAAAAAGGAAACAAATTCATGAAAAATAAGAAAATTCTTTACAAAATTTTGATCTTTTTTATCCCTTCAAGCAATGTGACAAAATTGTCAACATTTCTGGCGGCTCGCGGGGTAACGAGCTCTCCTCGGTGCACGGACCCTCAGCCTTAATCCGTTGGGCCAGAGTTGCCTCCAAACCCTTCTCCTATCTGCTCTTTTTTTCCCGAGAGTGCCTCTACAGCTACCTCTTTTCCTTTTCCTTTTTCTCCTTCTTCGGGTGCTTGTTCCTGTTGTGGCGGTGGGGGAAGGCGATCACGGATGCGTTCCATAGTTCGGCGGACATGGGCCCATGCACCCTTCTGAAAGGGTTCGCGATTGCAGCGCCTTGACTAGAATATGGAACCGATCAATTTGCCCTATGTCGGCATGTTTGGCTCTTTCATTCAAATCATTCAAACAAGCCGCAATTTGGCAATACTTAAAGATAAAATCCGTGATTTGTTTTTCTGAGACTGGCTCCACCCAGCTATCTATTTCTGAAACATCACTTTCAAACTGGAGCCAGGCAGGCTTGAGTTCTTCTTTGGTCAAGAGGTTCCCGTCATCGTCTGTGAAATTCGGGAAACCCAACCCTGAGAGATCTTGAAAATATCCCAGCGAAGTGCGCTGCTCCTGCCCGAACACATCCATGAGATGTTTTGCCTTCTGAGCTTTCCTCAACTTTGAGAAGAAGGCGCGAACAGTGGACTGAGCAGTGGACCAATCTCTTGTCGTCCGACTCATGGCTATTACTGTTGGTCATCAAATCTGCCACAGGAAAGGATTTTGGGAAGTGTACGCGCCCTAGACTTGGACCAGCATTGAAAGGCCGAGGGGAAGAGATGCCCCCCGTGCCAATCTTCGGAGAAAGGCCGGCTCCTTTACTAAACTACTTGGTGTTTTGAGCTAAGAGTGCAGGAAAGAAATAAAAATAGTAAGGGTGCAGGAAAGAAATAAACAGAGTAAGGGAAAGAATATCGATGGATTTAAGAGGGAAGGAACCAGCAGCACGATTACTGGCTACAGCTCAAAATAGCAGCAATAAATACCAAGAATAAAATGAAATGAACACAGTACTGGCCTTCCTATGTATCCTCTGGACGAGTTCCAGGATTACCCTTCCCCTTACGTCGGAATCCAGAATTCAGAATTACGGCGATTAGGAAATGAGTGAATATAGCAGAAACACTATCCACAGGCAGCATACAAGAAAACTATTACAGCGTTCTCTCCCCTATGTATCCTTCGGGAAAATTTCAGGGTTCTATCCCCAATCACACACCTAAATCCAGAATTCAGAATTACAGTATGCAAATGAAGAAACGAGATAACAGAAATAATCACAAAAGGCAGCATACAAGAGAGAAATGAGGCCCGAAGCTCTTTAGTATTGATTGCAGGAAATCAAGTTACAGCAGCTTTCTAGCAGAAAGTTCCCCCCCTTTCTTACTACAATACGTGGGTTTTTATAGAGGACCCGACCCTCTGAGCCATCAATGCACAAAATCGAAGAGTACATCCTCGAAAACCAGAGAAGTCGGCTCCCGCTACTCCCGTGACTGAGCTCTCAAATAATTTTCTACAATTAGCAGTTGTGACCGGGTCAACCAGGGAAATTCGCATTTATGAGCCGCCTGACTCGTCCTAGGCTTCTCCGGGTGCAGGGCTCGAGTGGCCGCCATGTCCGCCGGGCTCTGCTTCTCATATTGATATTTCTTTTCAGGTTGCAAAAAATGAGCCCCAGAGTCTTTCGGCACGTCAAAATTCATTTATGAAGCACTTGATTGCCTCGGAGAAATACCCGGCCTTGGAGTGCGTACCCCTAAAGCGCTTCGCAGATTTTCAGTTTGCGACTCCGCTTCGCAATGGATGTGAGCCGAAGCGGATCCATTTTCCTTGGTCATGTACTTCGCACGAGGGAGCTTCTCAAAATGGCTTCACGGATGCTAAATGCCGAAGCAGATATCTCTTCTCAAAACAGAGCTCTTAATTTTTCATGGCTTCGCTGGAAAGATGTGTTAAAGGTCGCTTCGCAAGATCTCCTGCCCGAAGTGGATGTTTCGCTGATGGGTTGTCAAAATGCTTCGCCGCGAACCTTCTTTAGAGCCGCGGTTCGGGAGTTTTTCGGCCGAAGTGCATTCTTGCCTTGGAAAAATATTCTGCTTTTTCACGGGCCGCTACTGCTTCGGTTGAAAGTGCTTCGCACAAAATCTATCCGAAGTAGATGCTTTGCGACAACCTTGGGCGAAGTAGAAATGGTTCGCCAGTAGAGGGGTCCGAAGTGGATGCTTCGCTGGATTCTTAGCGAAGCAATTTTCAATACTCGAATTTTCTCAAATCGCGCTTCGCAAGGTTTTCGCCCGAAGCAACTGTTTGGGCTGCTTCGCGTGCGAAGCTCTCTTCATGCCTTAGTAATCTTGGACCGCGATCTGGACTTCCCTGCTTTTCTTTCTCGGCGAAGCTGTCCTTTTCTCTGCGAAGCTCCTAAACCTAACTTGCTCAGTAGCGAAGCTCTTGTATATCTCACTTTATGTACAAGGGGGATGGCAATGAAAGCCAAAATTGCTGCAATACTTAAAAATGTCGTTTCTAAAAAAACAAGGGAACAAATTCATGAAACAAAAAGAAACACTTTACAAATTTTTTCGATTTTCACTACCCCTCTAGGCAATGTGACAGAATTGTCAACAGTTACCTGTAAATCCTGGTACTTGGTGCTCTGTACTTCGAAAGCCAAACTGAGTCAACGCTTTATCTCCTGTATTATTTCATCAACTATTGGTCCCTTATGTGAAGTAGCACTCTGGGCTTCTGTGATGTAAGACAATATTGACAGGGCGCTGGAGGCCCGGGATCTGAAGTTTTTTAGCAAGTGCGAACGGATGCTCTTAATTCTGCCCTTATCGAACTGCTCAAAATTCTCTTTTTCATACAACTGCTGCTGCATCTGCAAGATTCGCGCTTCAAATTCCTTGGCCTTCACTTCAGCTTCGGCTTGTATCTTGCTTTGACTTCCTGCCGCAACCTGCAGTTGAACTACTTGTTGTTTTAGGGCATCCATCTCTTTCTTCATCTGCTCGCATTGTTTCTGAGGATCTTCGAGTTGTGAGCGAGTCTTGGCAAGGTTTTCTTCTAGATTGATGTTCGTGTTTTCCGCTTCATAGCGGCGCTCATTGGCTATGTTTGCGTGCGCGCGAAATGATTCTACCCTTACATGCATAGACTCAGACTCATCATCAACATCTAGGTGTTCCAGGTCTTTGACCCTATCCTGATATTCATAGTCTGCAGGGGTCATTTCATCTATTAGTTTCTGGACCTTGGGAACCTTCTTTACTTTGTATAATTTCTTGTTTTTCAAATCAAACACGGCGCACGTCTCCTCCTTTGCCAAGGTTCGCCCTCTCCTTTTCCTGGCCTCTCTAAGAAGCTTGTCAGTATTCTGTTTGGCTTGGAGCAGCTTCTCCGCCAGAGGGCGTTCTTTGATCAATGCTAATTCACTTTCAAGTGAGGCCGAGTTACCAGCCAGGGGTGTGAACAAATACGACTGTACAGACGACGCTTCGCCAGTGGGGTCGGCGATAGGTGTGGTGGGGGATCTTGTGGGCGAGGCGATGGAATGTGATGCTGTGGAGCGGATGTCGGGGTTCGGAAGTGAAGTGTCACCCCCGGACTGTTCATGTGTTGTAGGGTTGGTGGTGCGGATGAGCGGTGTTTTTGCTGGTGGTCGCATCCGGGCCAGGTGACTCGAATGGTGTGGCAACACTTGGGGAACCGTCGAGGTTGCGAGACACGACTTAGGTAAACGGGGTGGTGGTAGCGAATGAGACCGTGTGAATTGGTGACTGTACAGTGGGAAAGATGCTTCGAGGGGATTTTTCCGAAGGGACAGAAGATTCTGGGGGCCCTTTGGCCGGGACTACTATAGACGCAATTTGGGGTACAAGAGAAGGGGAAGGGGGGCGTGTACCTGCATGCTCTGATGATAGAGCAGTAGCGACGAAATCCTGCATGTCGGGCTCGCGTCCGCTAGCCGTTTCTGCTCCGACATTCTCAACTCCCTCTTCTCCTACATTTTCCTTTTCTTGGAGGTGTTCCTCCACATTAATGACCTAAATATCGATAATCTCCTTTTCTTCTTGCGGTTGTGGTTCAAGTGTCGCTTCTCCAACATTCACCTCAACTGAGGCTGCTGCAAGTTGTTCGCCAGAAGCACCGGAGGGTCTGGTGCGAGATCGTTTTGGGTGCGGGGGAGGCATCTGAACTTTATCAAGTTTCTTTCTCTTCTTCTTTTCCTCCTTTTCCTGCTTCTGCGCCTCCTTCCCGATGTCTGGGTCAGAACCTCTAGCAGGCTCATTCAACAGCTGCTGCTGTGTTATCGCTGCCTCCTCTTCTTCTTCTTGCTCAGAAATATCTTCAATTCTTCTTGGGCTTTCACCCGAGCTCGGGGCACTAGGAGGGACGAAGTCAGCGAAGGAGATGGGTTTCCAGGACCCAGCGTTGGCTTCATAAAAAATGTCGAAATATTTATCCATCTCTAGAAGGCCGTGCAATTTTTGTTTTCGGCGGTGGACTCTCATCACCCACCATTATTTCAGTTGCTCCTCGCACCAACTTTTTAGTTCTCTCAAATCATCCTTCATCCTTCTCCAGAATACCGAGTCTGGTTTCGGAAAAGGGTGTCGGGTGGGGTCATATTCGGCCTCAATGGCGTAAAAATCATGCCACGAGGGCAGTGTTCTCATTATCTCGACGTGCCACTCCAGATCCGGGTGGGGGCAATTGTGGAAATTTTTAAATCTGAGGTGGTCCCTCATTACTCCCAAAGGGTCATAGCACCACCGTTGCGGAATCTGCAACAAGCCGAAGTCGGAAAGTTTCTCTTCCAGGTGAATATATTGTTTGAGGGCAAAAACCTCAACGACCCCCATTTGAAAAGGAAATCGCAGGTCGGTGCCCACTTTCGTCCGTGGCCATAGACTACATTAGTTACATCGCTCTGACGAGCGACCTCCAGTGCAAACTGATATTCAGAAGTGTAAAGGGGTAACAGGAAGGGCTTTCCTGTAAACCCAAACAAACAGATGACGAGTCCCTGTGTCAGCTGGAAAATATCGCCCCTCCTCTCAACGATGACCTTATCCCTGAGAATCGCGGGCACTCGAGGGCAGGAGCCTCGCATGAGTTGCATGGCAGGTCCCAAGAACTGTTGATTAAAAACATAATATGACTTTGACCTTGCCAGGAGGGAAGTCCACTGGTATAACGGCTGGGAACTCCATCCTTGCCTATTTGACTGACAACAATGTGGGGGAAACGCTCCTGGGTATGGTAGAAGAAAAGCCAAATCAGGAAGGAGCATGGCCCGAAATACTGGTCCGCACCAAAATTTTTCAAATTAGCCAACCGCGTGTCCAGGGTTCGGGCCACCCACTCTGCCCAGTCAAAAAATATTGGATTGGTGTGGGGCCGTGAAGGGTCTGGGGCGTAGAAATCCCCGTGTGAAATGCATTCCGCAAGCGCTACTTGCCAAGGGTGCACAGTAGCATCAGTAGACAAGCCCGCCACCCATGCAGTAATAGAGAAGATGTCAGGATACTTGAAATCGCTAAGGGGGCGAGGCATCTGCGGCAACTAAACTGAAGGGAGCCCATCCTTCAAATTATCGCTCAAAAACTTAATGATGTGATCGAAGGGGGTGAATCTCCCCATCTGTTCGCTTAGGCTGACATTGCGCACAGAATACCCCTTAGGCGGCCCCTGCCTCGGGGCGAAAGCCTCTTGTACGTCTTCTTTGAAAATAGTGAACAACTTGTTGCCTGCCGCATCCAGGACCTGCCTGGTTGAGGGTTGGTAGTTCTGCGCGATTGCATGGACTAATTCAGGGTAGTGATGTACCGGTGGAGCCAAATACCAGTAGATGTGGGAATAATAAGCAGCGACCCTTTTGTGTTCCGCAGACAACCGGCTTTTCATGAAATCTATGGTCTGTCGAAGCTCAACGATGCTCTTGGAGAGCGCAGTGTCTTTAATCTTCTCCCACCTGTCAATGGGCGATTCCATGAGCTGCTCTTCTTCAGAATCTTCCCCCTCTTCCACGACCTACTTTTCGGGGCGGAGGTTAAGGTCGACCTTCTTAGGTCTATGCCGTTTTTCCTCTTTTGTCTTCTTGGTTTTTTCTGAACCCGCCACTTCAGGCTCCTTTCTCTTCTTCTTTGAAGCTCTTTTCCCCATTCTAGTTCATAGAATGTGGCAGGGTATAATGTCCTACCCCTTTCGAAAGCAAATAAATTTGCCACCCAAAGAGCCAGGTTCTGATCTTGGGTTCCAAACTGAAAAATTGAATGTCTTGTTTGTTGATTGCTTTGATATCACGTGATTTATGCAAATATGAATTTTTTATACTTTTTGCAATAATACAAATTCTGGAAATAAAAATAGTAGCAAACTAGAAATGCTTGTATCTTAAAAACTACTCCTCTAATGACTACGAAATTTAAGCACAAACTTCTTCT
This sequence comes from Wollemia nobilis, assembly GCA_028583015.1. Taxonomy (NCBI): domain Eukaryota; kingdom Viridiplantae; phylum Streptophyta; class Pinopsida; order Araucariales; family Araucariaceae; genus Wollemia; species Wollemia nobilis. The sequence goes on along the minus strand of JAQPPZ010001004.1, from coordinate 1,208,499 downwards.
AATGATATTGAGCAAACCCAATGAAGGAAATTGTACAAGGATAAGTGTACCCGGAGATCTAAAGGCCTGATATAATTCTGGAAGTTAACACCAGCAACAATCACAAATGACATAGATCCCTTCCAAACTGCTGAAGTGTACGGCTGATAAGCTGATCAAAAACTATGAATAATTAGCAATACAAGCTTCTTCAAAACCCAAGCAATCTAATTCAAAATAGCCTCTAATGGTTTGGCCTCACTGGAAACATCTGCAATCTGAAGTAACTCTAAAAATGGCACCAAGTGCACCCCAAAACTCATCAACAAACTGCCACTTTGAAGCTCAAATCATTCCCCATCACGGAAATGCCACAATCACTCCAAGGATATCTTGCAATCCCAAAAGTGATGTTCCTGCTGGAGGGTTTCGTCTCCAAACAAGCCAAATCTGCCCTTGCCTGTGGTTTTTCGTCACAAACAAGCTGGATATCTTCCTGCAAACTCTGCTGCAAGCAAGCTCCTTTCTCCAAACATGAAATGTAATAACCAAAAGATGTCTTCAAATGCTCTCACAACCTCTATTTATTCTTTTCTCGAGCTGGTCGACCCAATGTGGGTAGAATGTGGGATTAAACTTCTTTCTTTTTTACTTGCTTTATGTCAATAATTCATTTACTAATGAACACATATAATGACTTAACTCCACAATATCACTTATTACTTTCCAAGGAGACCATACCACTTTTATGACATTAGAAATATGAAATTTATAAAATCCCCTTTAATTCAAGTGGTTACATGACCCCTTCTAAGATTAAATTAATGCCCAACATTAATATATTTAACTTTTATATTTAAATATAACATTATAAATCTTTGGGCATTAAAATTATTGCTCTCCCAACATCCAACCACCAAACAACTTACGGAAATGGATACCCATTAAGCCGAAGATGTCAGTCGTACTTTCCGTTTCCCCGAGAATCCAACCCTAACTGACTTACTAAAAATAGTAAGTCTTTGAAAATACTGCCAGAAACGATCCTGAAAGCTGACAACTGTGAATGCAGATCGTCCAACAATAACTCCATAACACCTAGTGGTTCCTAAACACTCGACATTGCCTACGGAACCTTATGAATAGGCAAGTCCATATTACGCTCTGTTAGCTGACTAGGATGGGGACATTACACAGGGTTTTGAAGCAGGGTGGTGCGAATACAGCAGAGTGCTGGTTAGGGCTCCTATGCCTCTTAGCTCACACTCTAAATTATCAGCAGGTAGATAGCTTTTTTGCTAATGGAGCTCGGCTTTTATAGATGGAAGTTGAAACTACTTCCATTAATGGCACCTGCTAAAATTAAATATGCAAATCAGGCCGAGGAGATCGCCTTGTCCTTTGATTGGCTTTGCGGCGCTTGTGCACGAGGGCCAAGGTACTTCGAAGACCTAACCGTGCCTCAGAAATTTAATTTTCTGTTACCTCGTACCTGGGCATGACCTTTTATCATAACTAAATTCCCTTGGGGTGAGCTCCGCCACCTTTGCATTAACTCCACATGCTCTAAACGCTTTTCTATGCCGCCGCTAGCACGCGCTTCAAGGCACGTTTTAAATGCGCTTTCCTTTTCGTTTTGTTGCTTCGCAAAGTTTGGGAGCGATTCAGGAGTTCGGCAAACTTTTTTCCCGAAGTAGATTTTATGCTCGAGTTTTAGCGAAGCATACTTTTGCCGAACCGGCTTCTGGATGTTCAATTTTCAATTCCTCGTCGCCCCTTTGCGAATGGTACTTCGCTAGAATCTTGAGGGATCCGTAGGTTCGCTATGTCTCGGGCCCGATGCTGTTTTCTCCATGGCATCGTGATCACTTTGTCATTTTGGTGGATGACTACTTCGCGAGGAATCAGCTCCGAAGTGGAGGTTCGGCTTCCTTTTGAGCGAAGCATTTACTTCGCGCTTTCATTCAACCTCATTGTCTTTATGGGCATGGGAAGCGGTTCGCTAAATTGTCGCTGGAATGTAGCTTCGCTAGGTCCTTTTGGGCGAATTATTCTCGGTGCCTTAGTCAATCTAAAACCTCAAGGGAGTCTTTCGCCTATTCCTTCGGCAAAGCTTGCTTCTGGGCGAAGCTATTCGTATATGCTTTCTTTCTTTGGCCTTGGGCTCTATGAGCTATCTCTTGACGTTGGTCTGTTGGCAAAGCGCTGTACTCCTATCTTGAACTTTACTTTGCCACTGCCCGGTTCCGGAGGAAACTTCTCTACACCATTCCATCTATCAATGCTGAAATACTTCGCAGCAAACCAGCTGACGACAGCTACTTCGCGCAAGAAATTTCCGAAGGAGATTTTACTAGGCTTAGACAAGTCGGACTTAGTGGTTTTGGGCCTAAATTAGCTGACCTTGCAGCGAAAAGCTGCGATCCTATTCTAACTACATTTTTAAATCTAAAAGGCTCTAAAACGGAGTATATACAGGTGTAAACAACAAAATGCTATACAAGAGCAGAAATTTTGGGGTACCTTTTAATGGTGAAAGGCCTTCAAATGAAGACCGTTGACAGGGATCGGTAGGGTCTGGCCGGCTGCGTCCTTAAGGATAAAGGAGTTAGCCGAATTCACTTTCACAATCTCAAATGGCCCTTCCCAGAACGCGTCGAGCTTATCGTGGTTGCCTGGCTTGGCCTTCCATGAGTCCCACTTCCATACTAAGTCCCCGACTTTGAAGGTACGGGCAGAAGATTTCCTCTTGAACCAATCTCGGGTAACTTGTGCATGCTTTGCGAAGTCCTCGTAAGCCTTTTCTCGGTCCTCCTCCAACTGCAGCAATTGGGCTAGTCTTGCTTCCATGGGATCAAATTCCCCTTTCTCATCATCTAGCATCCATAATGCGGGAATTTCTATGTGGGTTGGCAAAACAACTTCTTTGTCGTACACCAGGGCGTAGGGTGAGGTCTTAATCGACCTTTTGATAGAGAACCGATCAGCCCACAGGGCTTGATCCAGGAGAAGGTGCCAAGTCCTCTTGTTCTTTTCTACAAGCTTTCTCAATAATTTCAACAGGGTTTTATTTGTTGATTCCGCTAACCCGTTACCCTGTGGATAATAATTGGAGGTGGCCTTGAGGTGTATCCCATACTTACAGGCGAATTCATTTATCCTGGCGCCTATGAACCCGGGACCATTCTCTGTTATTATTGTTTCAGGGACGCCGAAACAGGTGATCAAACTTTCCAGGAATGTGATAACCGTTTCTTGATCGGCGTGTTTTGTGGGTACTGCTTCGGCCCATCTGGTGAAATAGTCTATCGCGGTCAAGATGAACTTGTGTCCTGCCGAAGAGTTTGGAGATATGACTCCAACAAAGTCTAGCCCCCATTGCTGGAATGGCGCTTCGACCTGTATTGGTTGGAGAGGCATAGGGGCGTTTTTGTTTCGGTCGGCGAACTTCTGACATTGCTCGCACTTTCGTCAGACTGCAAAGGTGTCGGTGAAGACCGTGGGCCAATAATAGCCCGCCCTAATTATTCTTAAGGCCGTTGGTCTCCCCGAAGAGTGCCCTCCTGACATCCCATGATGGAAATCATTTAAGATTTTTTCCTTTTCATTCTCCCTGATGCATTTTAAGAGAACACCATCAAGATTTTTAAAGAACAGCCCCTCGGGGCGTAAGACATAGCGGAGGGATCGCATCCTGAAGCGTCGCCGCTGCGAAGCATCCAGGCGCTGGGGACACCTGCCGGTGTTGAAATATCTAACTATCTCGCTAACCCAATCCTCTTCATTAGCTACTTGATTTTCGAAGCTTCCTTCTGCTATTGGGTCATCCCATTGGCAAGCTGTTACTTCGGCAGCGATGCTCTTCGTAAGCTCCTGGCATAGTGCACGACCGCGAACCAGTTTTGTGGGTCGGATTTCAATATCAAATTCTTGTATTTTGTTTACCCAGCCAGCCCTTTTGCTGCCCATCTCACCCTAGATAATGAAGCTCCGCACGTCTGGATGGACAATGAACACCGTGACTCGGCTTTGGGAGACGAAGTGTTTGAATTTCCTCAGGGATCTCATAACCGCATGCACTTGGCGCTCTATGAAGTTGTATTTTTCTTCGTGGGGTTGTATCACTTGACTTAGGAATGCGATGGGGCGCTCCTCACCATCATCTCCCTTTTGTGTTAGGACTGCGGCGTAACTTTCAGGTTCCCCTACGGCATACAGAATGAAGTCTTTGTTGTCATCAGGGTTGATCAGCACGGGGGCCTGGGCGATCCGGGCTTTGATCTCCTCGAATGCTCTCTTTCTGTCGTTGGTCCAGGCAAACTCAACATCCTTTCTCAGGAGTTCGGACATTGGCTTGATGACTTGGGCGAATTCTGGGACGAACTTCCTCACGAAGTTGATTTGCCCAAAGAATGACTGCAGCCCTTTCTTATTCATCGGAAGTGGAAGCTTTAAGAGAGCTTCAGCTCTGTCAGGGTCTACGGCGAGTCCCTTTTCTGATATGACATGTCCCAGTAGCTTCCCTTCGCCCACCGCGAAGATAGACTTCTTCAGGTTGATCGAGATGCCGAATTCTCTGCATTTTTCAAATATTTGCTGTAAGTGCGAAGTGTGATCCTCTCTTCTTTGAGAAAAGACAGTCATGTCATCTAAATAGATGACAATGATCTTATTCAGCAGTTCACCAAATGCTAAATCCATAGCCCTCTAGAAGGTGGCTCCTGCGTTTGAAAGGCCAAATGGCATTCGCTGATAAGCGAACGTTCCCCACTTAGTGGTAAATGCCGTTTTGTGTTGGTCCTCGTCTCTAACCCAGATCTGATTATATCCTGAAAAACCATCAAGTAAAGAAAAACGTTGGGCTCCGGCTACTGAATGCAAGATTTGATCGATCTGCGGGAGGGGATAGTGATCTTTTAATGAACCCTGATTTAGGTTGCAAAAATCTACACATAGGCGAATATCCCCATTTTTCTTCCTGACGGGGACGAGGTTCGCAACCCAAGAAGAATGCTTTATTGGATAAATGATCTTAGCTTCAAGCATTTTCAGAAGTTCGGCCTTCATGAGGACCTCGATCTTTGGGTTGACTGGCCTTTGTTTCTGTCGGAAAGGCTTGACCCCTTCTTGCAGCTCGATTGTATGTTGGATCATTTGTCGGTCGTAGCCTTTCAGGTCTTGATAAGACCATGCCACTATGTCCGGATATCTTTTGCATAAAGATCGGATCCGTTCCAGTTCTGCTGGAGTGCAATCCGTCCCGACCTTTATCGCCTTCCCTGATTCGGGCTCCAGATCTTGGTATTGCCTCACATCGACCTTAATTCTACTGGAAACTACTCTATCATTCTGATCGAACAGGCTTTCTAAAGTGATCAGTCCCTTCGGGACATGGTTGTTTTTCAGCTGAATCAACCCTTCATACTCTTCATCCTCGGGATCCCTCCCTTCAACAGTGACTTCCTCTTGGACTAGGAAATTGATAATTTGTTCATCACTGTCAAAGACCTGCCAATGAGTGTCTCTGTCCGGCACGGAGGGCCTATAAACAGTCCTCATGACCTTGGGCTTGTGTACCCTGTCATCGGCCGGAGAATATCTGGCCCCGATAGAAGCCAAGATGTCTGCATGTCTATTTTTCTCTCGTGGGATGGACTGCACATTAAGCAATTCGAACTGCTCGAACAAGTCCCACACTCTGTTGCGATATGCCTTAAGATAATGTTTTTTGGAAATGCATTTATTGGTGACCTGATTACATACCAGTTCCGAGTCTCCAAAGATTTGGAGATGTTTTATGCCTAACTTTTCCGCTTTCTTCAGTCCTAGGCATAGGGCTTCATATTCGGCTGCATTGTTGGTGCAGCTCCAAGCCAGCCGGTAGCAATAATCTCTTTGTTCGCCGAATGGCGATACTAGGAGTATCTCTGCCCCAGCGTCATTCTTGCACCTGTCGCCATCAAAAAATAATTTCCATAGCTCATCTCAAGCAGCTCTTATACTCCCCTGCATCGGCTTCGTGGATTCTTCAGGTCTGGCGATGGAGTAGCATCCCACTTCTGTTTCTATCATTGCATTGAAGTCCGTCAGTGAAAATTCGTCTTCGGCACTCAGCTGCTCGAGAGACTCCTCCACTAAGTCCACCTGCTCTATCCCTTCGGCTATTGTATGGACGGAATCGTCATTTTCTTCTCCTTCGGTCATCTTTTCTACGAGAAACGTAGAAGGTTTCTCATTGTAGATTTTAAGCTTTCTTCCTTTGAACGGAACCTCTAAATGCGAATAATCCATGGACAGATACCTGCCCAGCTTAGCTATGAACTCCCTTGAGAGACACATGCTGAAATAGGGCTCAAGATCAACCACTACTACCTCCTGAATTACCACGATTTGCAGCACCTTATGCAGCCGGATGGGTATGTCCTTGATCACGCCAACTGTCTTCACAGGGGTGCCATCCAGCTGGAGTACGCCTTGACTGCTTCGCGTATACTCCATCCCTATTTCTTCGCAGACGGCTCTCGGCATGGCCGTGGTCGCGGCACCGGAGTCAATCATGCAATTGTGAACTATGTATCCTTCCATCTATAGGGATAAGTAGAACGGAGGAGGCCTGTTTTTCCCGGTGATCGAAGTGGGTAGGGGTTGAACCAGGACGGGCTGTGATGATTTTCCTGCTTTTACTGACTTCAAAGACTCTTGAAGCAGGTCCACCTGTCCAGGCAGTTGCAAGGCGTCATACAAACTGATCTTAGCAGGGATTTTCTTTAGCTCATCCACAATGTTGTATGCTATGGAGGCAGGTACCTCTAGTTCCTTCGCCGCTTCATATTTTGTTCGGTATTGTTGTGTAGCTTCAACCCTCTGCCGCTTAGTTAGCGAAGGGAATCTAAGCTTTTCTCTGGCCTGCTCTTTGGTTCCCGCCTAGGACGGGACCCCGACAGCTTGCTGTGCCTTTTCCTTCGATGGCGGGGGTTGAGGAGCTTTGTCAGGGGCTTCCCAGGTTGCGGATCTTTCTCGCGGCGGGTATACACCTTCAAGGGGCTCATTTGAGCCGCATCTACTTCCATGGGTCTTTTACCCCCTTTGGTGAGGACTGAAACCTGTTCTTCCTCGGATATTACCAGGTTATGACCTGTCTGCATTATTACGTTGACCTGACCACTGGAGGCACTGCCCGACAACGTCTGGACATAATGTTGATGTAGCATGCAAGTGCCCTCTTCATGTGGGTCGTTGCAGGTGGAGCACCAACGCACGTAATCAGAAGTGCTTGGCTCCTCGCTAATAGCGGCATTCCTCACTGGAGGCCTGCCTGGCTGCGCCGCTTGGTCCTTAGTGAGCGCCGGTGGAGGATACGACCTTCTTGGCAAGAATTCTTGCTGCGCTTGCTTTTTCTTCATGACGGCCATGTCATTAGACAACGTTCGCACGGTAGAATTTAAAGATGAGACCTCCTGCAACAGCTTAACCTGTATGTCCGTGGCTGGAGGGGCCGATGCTGCTGGAGCTGGCAATGGGGCTATTGCTGGTACTGGAGGCAAAGCGGGGTACTGAGGTGGCGCTAGTAACGCCGAAAATAGTGGTGGAATCGAAGGTTGAGGTGGCAAAGTTGTAGGAAAATGTATCTGTGGGGCAGAGAACGGGGATATTAAGGGGTTGGGATTCCATGATGGAATCGGGTACGTCGAAGATGCAGAAGTTTGCGAAGCAGCGGCACTGGGGTATTGCGTCTGGGGAAATTCTGGGAAAATGGGCATCGGCATCCTCGGGGGGAGTTTACCAATGGCGATTAGATCCATTTCCGCCTTCTGGGCCAACTCATACAATTCGGGGAAAGTATTCACATTTGAAAATCTTATCATCATGCTGATATCGGCGTTGAAGGCCCTAAGGTAGTAATAAGCTGCAGCTTCGCTAGTCGGTCGTAGTCCAGTAGGTACCCTTTGCCAGGTTCGGGCGAACCTCACATTGAAATCGGCTATCTCTTCTTGAGGGTGCCTTTGGATTGTTGTGAACTGGTGCAGAAGAGAAGACGGATCGGCGAATTCATTGAACCCCCTCATCAGTTGTCCAGCTAATTGGTCCCATCCTGTTATAGTGTCAGTAAGGAGTTTCCCTCGGAGAGACAGAATCAAAAGCTTCACCATGACTCTTTCTTCTGTAATGTCATGAATCGCGGCCAGGGAAGCAATGTCCTGGATGTGTTCGAGAGTTGTCTTCCCAATGCCATCGAACGTAGGGATCTTCTTCATAGCAGCAGGCGGAACTTGCCCCTGTCCCGCTAGATTTAATGGTCCGGAGGAATTCCATGCTGGGAACAGTCTGGGCGGCGACTACGGCAGTGGCTGTTGCTATTGCTACTGTTGTTGTTGCTGCTGCTGTATTTGTTGTTGATGTTGCTAATGTGCCATACTTGCACCTAGATTCGGCAGAATCGAAGCTCCCTAAGCTCCTGATTGACTGCTAAGTGGAACGAAGGTGCTTGGGTGGTCTGGAGAGTTCGGAGGATTAGGGGGAAGACTGGTCGCAGTGTTGTCCGAGGTTAAGCCTTGTTCCTCAAAGACAGCTTCTTGCGATGACTCTTCGCGTAGGAGTGATTCGGGCGTGACTAACCTAGGGCGTTCTCCGAATGCGTTAATGTCAAGTTCGAAGAACTCGGTCTCCTCTCCACTATTCCTAACTCTCCATCTCGTTCGCATGAAGGCACAGATACTTAGTACCGGTCTCTAAGTCTTTGAGATTTTCAGGTTCAACAGAGTCGCCAGATGCTAGAGTCTTACAGTAATGAGATGAGCATCAACCCTCACTACCACTCATAAAGTGAGACTGACCGGGTCCCACCGGGCGTGCCAGAAACTGTTGGTCACAAATCTGCCATAGGAAAGGATTTTGGTATGTATATGCGCCCTAGACCTGGACCAACATTGAAAGGCCGGAGGGAAGAGATGCCCTCCGTGCCAATCTCCGGAGAAAGGCCGGCTCCTTTACTAAACTACTTGGGGTTTTAAGCTAAGAGTGCAGGAAAGAGATAAAAAGAGTAAGGGTGCAGGAAAGAGATAAAAAGTACAGAAAGAAACGTAAATGGATGATTTAAAGGGGAAGAACCAGCAGCACGATTACTAACTAATACCTTGAAGTAGCAGCAATAAATACAAAGAATAAAACATAAATGAACACCACGCTAGCTTCCCTATGTATCCTCTGGAAGAGCTCCAGGATCCACCTATCTTCCTACGCCTAAATCCAGATTTCAGAATTACAGCGATTGGGAAAATATGTGAATATAGCAGAAACACTAACCACAGGCAGCATACAAGGAAACTAACACAGCATTTTCTCCCCTATGTATCCTCCAAGAGAATTCCAGGGTTCTGTCCCCAATCACACACCTAAATCCAGGATTCAGAATTACAGTACGTAAATGAAGAAACAAAATAGCAGAAATAATCACAGAAGGCAGCATACAAGAGAGAAATGGAGCCCAAAGTTCTTAATATCAATTGCAAAAATCAAGTTACAGCAGCTTTCTAGCAAAAGTTCCCCCCCTTTTCTCATTACAATGCTAGAGTTTTTATAGAGGACCCGACCCTCTGAGCCATTAATGCGCTGGGTTTGCAAGGACGCCCCTGGCAGCCGAAAAATCCGCGCTCGCCCTCTTATGCAAATGAGGTTTCACATCCAGTTTCTATAATTAGCTACCATGGCCGCGTTAGTCGGGGAAACCTGCATTTATGAGCCGTTGACCTGTCCTGGGCCGCTCCGGGGTGAGGTGCTCGAGTGGCTGCACAAGTTGCCCTAGCTCTTCTCTACAACTAATAACTCACATCCTATTGCCTCAAATGGGCACCGGGTCTTTCGGGCAAGAAAAAATGCATTTATGAAACACTCAAATGCCTTGGACAAATACCCGGCTTTGGGATGTGTGCCCCTTGGAAGAAGCGCCCTCGTCGGTTGAGTCTTGGGAGGAGCTTCGCTGGATTCTGAATCGGAGCTTCGCTTCGCAGTGGGTTTGGTCCGAAGCATGAGCGGTGGACATGTGTTGATGCTTCGCCCGAAGGGGTCCTCAAAAATGGCTTCGCTAGGTGTTTAGGCCGAAGCGGATATCTCTTGTGAAAAGCATGGCCTCTAGCTACATTACTTTGCCAGGGGTGGGGACTAAATGCCGCTTCGCTAGGGATTTTGCCCGAAGTGGCGGATTGCCGCCAATGGGATATGGGACTACTTCGCTGCAAACCATCTAAAAGACAGCGGTTCGAAAGGATTTTGGCCGAAGCTGGCTCCCTGCCTTAGACTATTTTCTCGGTTTTTGGGCGAAGCAATGATTCGGATGGGGAGCTTCGCTGAGGGGATGGCCAAAGTAGATGCTTTGCCGCGGTTTGGGGTGAAGCGGCACCCGTCGGTGAAATGGTTCGCCAGATGAGGGGGCCGAAGTGGATGCTTCGCCAAAGTTTCAGCGAAGCACTTTTGCAGACTTAGAAAATTTCGGCAACTCGCAATCGCCGCTTTGCCACTTTTCTGCCCGAAGTAGATGTTTTGGTAGCTTCGCCAGCGAAGCTCATTCCATGCCTTAGAAATTTTTCGGGCTTCTACCTAGACTCTCCTGTTTTTTCCTTTACGAAGCTGTCCTCCTTTCTCTTGCGAAGTCTCTTATCCTACCTTGCTCTGTTGGCGAAGTTCTTACATACATGGATGATGTACAAGGGGAGGCAAAAATGGAAGCCAAAATTGCTGTAATGCTTTGAAATACACTAAAAAACAAGGAAACAAATTCATGAAAAATAAGAAAATTCTTTACAAAATTTTGATCTTTTCTACCCCTTCAAGCAATGTGACAAAATTGTCAATAGTCTCCTTGTACGACAGCAATTGTATGGTAGACAATGCCACAGTCTTTGTCAATAGTACAAGAATGGTGATCTTCCAAGACTATGACATGATGTTGTATGGCCAATCTCTCATATGATCTGCAACCAATGTAACTACAGTGTTTCCTTGGCAGTCTCCTCTATGCAACCGACAACTAATACAATACAATAACCTCTGCAATCTGCAACTATGGGAAACAATACTACCATCTGCAACTATGAACAGCAATCAAGCAATACAACATACAATCCCATTAACACATACAACAATAACAGAATACAAGGAACTGTAATCAGGCTGCAAATAATCTGCAATCACAGAATTGTATTGGCATTCAATGGTGCTGCTGTAAACAGCAATAACAGTCTGCAATTACAATGTGCAGGGTTGCTGGTCAATGCTTCCATAACCAGCCTGCATAATCACAAGGACATGGAAAATGCTCTTACCAATGCAATCAAAAAATACCATCTACAACTATGAACAGCAATCAAAAAATACAACATACAATCCCATTAATACATACAACAATAACAGAATACAAGGAACTGTAATCAGGCTGCAAATAATCTGCAAGTCATAGAATTGTATTGGCATTCAATGGTGCTGCTGTAAACAGCAATAACAGTCTGCAATTACAATGTGCAGGGTTGCTGGTCAATGCTTCCATAACCAGCCTGCATAATCACAAGGACATGGACAATGCTCTTACCAATGCCTTTCCTCTAGATATCTCTCTATATCTCTCGCATGCAAATCCAGTTGTAGTGTTGTTACAAAGGAAAGAGGGGTGGTTCATTTTAATGTATGCCCTGGCTGTCGCAAGGTGGTTCCTAGGACAGCACGACATAACCGCCACTCCGAATTGGACGTATTTGACCTATGCAAGCAATTTATTATTGAATAGCATTACATTTCATTACATTTCATGTCATTTACATTTCATATGCATTTTATTACAATTTCATTCCAAAAAGTCTAACTCAAAACTTTGTACACATTTTCTACTTTTTCTTTTTTTGGGAAGCTGTTTTGCTGCCTACATATGTGGGTGGGACCATTCTGATCCCATGTAACTAATTTAAAAATGAATAATCTAAAGTGTGAGAATAATGGAAAGTCAAAAGTCTTAAGTAATAACTATGCAACATTAAACTTGAGTTTAAATTAATTGTCTACACTAGAATGTTAGTTAAACAGGAGGTACAGAATTCACTCCCAATATCTAGGTTGATGTCTAAAACAAGAATTGATCAACACTCGTAAATGTTTTCTCCCTTGAATGAACAGTTCTACATTTCCTTAATGGAATGATTAATTATGGACGTGGTTGGAGTAATTAATCATTCCTATGGATGACCATTTTGTGTATTAACATTATGAATTATAAATCAGAGAACATTAAAGGTCATAACTCATAACATAAGGTTGAGAGCCATAGGACACAAAAGTTGAAGAGAATCATAGTCTTTATTGTTATTCTAAGTCGTGTTTTCTCAATGGAAACCTCAAATGATTATTTACAAATCTCTCTTATTCTGTTGAGTTTAAATTCACCTGGATCTGATTTACAACAGATTTAAGACAGCGTGTCGTTGTTCTATAAGATGTAAATATTTAATAGCCTTCTTGTTCAACTTTAAATTTGTAGCCAGTTTAGCTTGGTACAGTAATCGTTTATTAACTCTAGGGGAGGAAAGCAAAATACAATCTTGGAACTTGTCAATTTGGTTTAACAGTGGCTCCACATTTTTCATTGCAGATGGGAGACAAAACATCCCTTATCACTTAGTGAGTGCAGAATTTACAAAGAGACGAATTGAAGATGCCCATGCCATTGTGGAGATGAATACCAATTTCATTCTTTTTCCTCGGAATACATTGGGAATCATTCAGTCAGCGTTTCTCCGTACACTTCATAAGTGGTTTCCTAAAATATTTAGACCGTAAGTTAATCTGGCCTTTTGATATTGCAGTTTTCTGGCATTCATTTGGCATGAACCTTTGTTTGTGTAGGATGTAAATCTATTGAGATTGACACACACATTTTTCTAAAAAAGGGAACAGAACTAAAACTAGCTATTTTCATCACATAACAATCCTGGTTCAGCGCCTCATGTTATTTTGGATTCATAGTCAAATTGCAACTTTTAAAAATTTTCAAGTTAGCTTCATGATGTCATATATCTTTCATAAACACATTTCTTCAATGACATACTTCATGGGATAAGGTAAACTCCAGTGATAATGAAAAATAGCAACTAATGTTTTTCCTTGAATGAATCCCAATCCTAGAGGACAATTTCCTTCTTAGCATAGCGTCTCTTGCCAATGACAGATTTATTTTATGTTCTTGATATGTACATTGGAGGAATGTTTGATTTTATTTTCATATGTGTTTGCTGTGTAAATTAGATCATTGTTACGTCTGATGATTTCATCAAAAACGTTTAACCAAAAATTAGCTGATGGTGAAAAGAACAAATTTATGACAATGCAATATCTTATTTGGCATTGAATAAATTGTGTTAAAATATTCAATTGAGGTTCAAGCATAAAAGTTTTTTGTTTCCAGTAGTCACTTAAAGAGATGATAGCACAAATCAAAAGAGGATAAATGCTTAAGACTTTTGCATTTGAGATTGTCATAGAAAGACTCTTTCAGAGAATTGAGATTTGTTCATTTGATTGGAAATGACCACCGAGTCCATGCTCGCTGATGCTCAACTAGGAAATTTGTGTCAAAGATTCCTTTGCAGTTTTGTCCTTTTATATTTTAGCAGCAAATCATTATTTCTATGATCTAATAGGGAGTTTTATGTTTACAGGACTGCACATCAACTTTTGTGGACAGAAACCCGCTTCAGTGAAATCAGGGCTAAGAAATACAATGAGGATCTCTTCTTCTATGGCATACTCGTAATTCTAGGCTTGATTGTTACATTCAGCATTGTAATTCTACTCAAGAAATTAACCAGTGTGAAATCTCTATAAGCAACTATAGTACAGAATAAAAAAGTACCATCCTGCAATCTATAACAAGGACATATTCTATGGCATACTGATAATTCTAGGCTTGATTGTTGAATTCAGTGCTGTAATTCTACTTCAGAAATTAATCAATTTACCAACTACAATGGGATGTACCATCATAAAGTGCCTGCAATCAATAAGGGCATATCTATCCCAAGGAAATCTCAGTCAACGATGGCAATTGTAGGTGATAGTTTTGACGTGGCACTGCCACAAGTGCCACCTCGAGTGTGATTCGATGCATATGAGTAATGAGTGGTCATGTCTTTTGATTATATATAGTTTCATTCTATGTGTTTGTAAATAATCATGTTAGTTGTATGCAATATGTTTGCCACTATTTGTGGTTGCACCAGGTGTTAGGTGTTATGCACACATGAAATGGCTTATTATGTGAGGGGTGGTTGTTGTTAGCGGACAGCTATGAGGACCGTTGTGTGGTTATGCAGCCACCTCCCCTTCCCAGTTTTGTTATTTATAGATCCCCTGCATTCATTCTTGGGGATATGGTACTGTTGAGTACCTTGATAAACTTTCGCAACAACTACCGTTGTATTGGCCCATGTAAAAACCCATGTGATAACCAATGCAGTGAAGAACAACCTAAAATGAAGGGGAACAAAGCAATTAAAAGTACATGCAAGAGTAGTACAATCACAAATACAAGAAAGACGTGCATAAAGAGTTTCATCAACATAGTTACAACATGTCTGGTCCCCTTGGGAGGAGGGAATCCCTCAAACAAAGAAAGTAAGAAGAAAAGTTGATCGATGGAAGATGATTTTTTTGATAGAGGAAGTGGATGACGTGGAAGGAGACGTACAAACATTTGCACACTAAGGGGATGTATGAGAATTTGTGCATGAAGTAAACGTGCTAGTGTTCACACATGAAGCAAATGAAAAGAAGGCCAACAAAGGCGTTTATACAAGTAGTGTGGAACACACAAATATAGAGCATGACGAGTAGGGTCATGCACAAGAATACAAGTTCAAGCAAGTGGTGACTCTAATAGCAACACAAATGTGGGGGAAATTGCCTAGAGTTGTAGAGGACTAGAGTCAAGCACAACAACAACCACAAGGGAGTGTGTCCGAGAGACTAAAGTCAACAAATTTATTTACATGGAGGTCGCATAGTAGTAGCATGGTTGAAGGAGGTCGATGTTTGTTTGCACATATTAGAGAGCAACCATCAGAATTAGGCTTGTTGATTAGAGAAGAATTGAAAGAACAACAATAGCAAGCACCATATTCAAGTCAAGGACAGGCTTCAACACGACCAACGATGGTTCTTGTCATGGGCAAACAGAAGTGCCTGAAGTTCACAAGAGATGAGAAGGAAGATCTGGCAAGGCACATTGGTATGTTTTGTAGGTAGGCAAATTGATATGTCTACGTAATTAGTAAATAAGTTTTGCCATTTTGTGTTATTTTGTAGTTTGTACATAAAGTGTTTGATAAAATGTGCATATGTATAATTAATAGTCATAATGTAATATTTCATATGATAATGTGTAATTTTAAGTTATGTATGTTTAAGTCATAAAGTAACTCATCAAATGAAATGTAAATGTAAATCACATGCTTGTCAAATGTAATTTAAGAAAATGATGTGGTGTTGGGTATTTGGGGGATGCAACTACCTCTTTGTTGTATAAAGAAGACCCACCCCTCATTCATTGGAGTAAGGGTGTCAATGGTTGGAATTGTGTTCAAGGCCAAAGTGTGTGGTTGTCGGGTCATGTGGTTGTTGTTGAGAGGCTCATTGATGGTTGTTGGTTGAAGCATGTAGGTGTTGGAAGGAGATATTCCACATAAACATTGCAATGTATATGTAAGATGTACATAGTTAACAGGATAGGTTATTGTTAATACAAGATCTGCTCATATTCTTTTATCATCTATTATTGTTATTGTATGTATATTGCATGTGTTGTCATTGTTGATTGCTACAGTAGATAGGATTTGTATTATTCCTTTCAAGTTTTGGATGTAGGGTGAAGGTCGTGAACAAGTGTTGTTTAGGTGATATTGTTGTACAAGAACTTGTGATTGTAGTACAAGTGGAGTCATGGCTGATTATTAAATGTCATTTAAATTGTTCCTTCAATAGTTGGAATACAAATCGTTGTTCTACATGTGCATAACTATATGGAAGTCCAACAAGCATGGTTAGATTTGTTTCCAACCACATTTCATGGAATTGCAATGGATTGACATTTAAAACATGAACAACCATTCACAACATCGGAGGATATAAAGATAGAGTTTGAAAAGGAGTTCAAGCTACTTGGGGATAATAAATATATCATCAAAAAAATATATTTGAAAGTAGAAAAAAGAAACAAAAAAATTCAAGTTGTACAACCATAGCCTAAAGGATAGTATTGACAAGATGTGTAGGCGGTAAATCTGCCTTTCAAAAGAAGAAAAACTAAATTTTTGTACAACTTGCAATTTTGACAAGTTTTGCATGGTTTTGTAAAGCAAAATGTGAAATGACGTGTTAAATTCAAGGTAATTAGCATGAAATTTAAATTTAAATTAAAGGAAATTAAGGAAATGCAAATGAAATTTGGTTTAATAAAAAAATAAAAATTAAACTTTAGAACATAAGGTTGATTCATGCAACGAACGACAGTTTTGGGAGGCAGTTGTAAATAGTGTGTTGTCCTAGGAACCGCTTGGAATGGCCTAGGATAGGCATTATAAGATCCCCATTCTTTTTTGAGCGGTTCATTCGTAGGTATGGAAGGGTGTGCATAGAGTAATGCTATTGTATGTACGTAGTTGTAGAGGAGAATAGGTTTAGATAACTGCCAAGGTGATGGACCTAGTGTACTGTGTAATGCATACTGGTGTTGCATGTAGCAACAACCATTTATACAATTACAACCCTTGAATATAATTATTCAAGCATGTGTTAGTAAATGGATTATTTCCTAATAATGATGTCTGTGTTATTGTCAATCATGCATATTCGATAAGTTTGCAAGTAAAATTTGTATTGTTGGAAGAATTATCAACTATAGGTTTTGGAAAGACATGAACGTTGTAGGACTTGTACGAAGTTTTTAGTATAATGTTTTTTACCACTGTAAAAATCATGCAATGACGAGTAGAACGATGATGCTGCAATGGCGAGTGGTATAATGTTTTGTACCATTGAGATTTAGTTTATAATGCATGTGTTCATTGGTGACCGTACGATGTTGAATAATGAATGTATAATGTTGGCAATCCTACTATAATCAAATAAGGTAGGTGAACAATCAATTATTATTGAATAAGCATGAGCTTAAATAACCCTTAGAAAAACTAACAATAGTCTTAGGAGCTAATCACGTTAACAATATAACAATTGTAGCTAACAACTAGTGCACTTTGATAAGTAAGCGCTAACTACTAACAACGTAGTCAAATTGACTACGATGATTAATCTACTAACCCCAAGATATTCTATAACAAATATCTTCAAGGTAAAATTAAATATAATAATCTAATGGTAAAAGTAACAAACTACTTTTTACCATGCGGTAAATTAAATCTACCTAGGAGAATCTACTAATTACCAAATGAGGTAATAATAATAGTTATTGTAGCATAGTAACTCTAACATCCCTCCTTATTACATTATTTGGGTAATGTATATAATTGTCCTTATATAGTGAAAAAGATGTTGATTTGCTGGCTCTTGCTCTGGCTCGGGCTCTATCACAGTGCTCTGGTTGCTCTAAGCAAAAAATGGGTCATTCCTCACTTTGTTTTCACATCAACGAATGTCCTTATTGTAATCTTGTTATCCAATCAGATTGCATGGGTAACCATCCGTTGCAACGGTTAGGTGTACTAGAGTAGATCACTAGATACAAGGTTCATTATGTTACAATATGATTTTGCAAAAGTTTTGATAAGGTAGCTAAGGTGTGGCCTAGATGCAGGTTTTCTAATTCTAGAGCGTCCTAGGCCCGTTGCCAAGCATTGAATGCCAGAAGGAAAGGAATGTCCTTTGTGGCAATCTCCAGTAGGGTTGGTTCCGAAAGTAAAATTGGGGTTTTGAGATAAGGGTCAGGAAAGTACGGAAAGGGATGAAATAACTAAAAGTAATGGGAAATGGCTAAAAGTCGGAAGTATGGGGTGATGGACCGAAAGCATGATAGACAGCCTAATTATTTGAACCAACATCAATCAAAACAATAGACTTATAACAAAAACCAATATAAAATCCTCAGAACTATGTGAACTCCAGCTAATATTCCAGGGACCAACCCTCTATTGATAGTAAAATCTTGAAAACAGAATTAAACTGACTATAAAGAAACTAATTTTATAGAAATAACATAATAGAAGTCATACACATATTTTAGAAGTCTTAACACCAGAGCCAGAAGCCTTTATTTTGGAAGCAGATTTTAGAGTACATAGCTGCTTTTCTAGCAGAAGTGATCCATGAAGTGTTACAAAGGAGAAACTAATTTAAATAGAAGAAACCTGTCGCTTGAAACATCAATGTTCAACCACTTTCATAACATGCAGATCTTATTCTGGTCATAACTGGAAACAACATATTTTATCCTTACCGATAAGTTAACATTAAATGCAGAAGATTTCGATGAGGACCTGAAACAGTCAACCCGGACTTACAGGTAGCTTGACATCAAAGTTAGAAGTTTCCAGTGATGATCTTCAATCTGACGGTCTTGAGATTACCTTCAAAGCGGTGTAGCAAAGAGACGCTTTATGAGCCCTTCTTCTCTGTGTATGAGCCCCCCCTCAAGCAGGGTGCTTCTAGCCAAAGCGCTCCCAAGTGGAGTGCTTTTTGAAAAAAGCGCTTCTTGGTGGAGCGCTTTTCAGCTAAAGCGCTCCCTTGTGGAGCGCTTTCCAGCAAAGCACTCCCTTGTGGAGCACTTTTTAGCTAAAGCGCTCCCTTGTGGAGCGCTTTTTAGCTAAAGCGCTCCCTGGTGGAGTGCTTTCTAGCAAAGCGCTCCCTGGTGGAGTGCTTTTCATCTAAAGTGCTCCTTGGTGGAGCACTTTTCATCTAAAGCGCTTCCTAGAGCGCTTTCCAACAAAGCGCTCCATGGTGGAGCACTTTTCAGCTAAAGCGCTCCTTTGTGGAGCACTTTCCAGCAATTGTGTATCATTTAGGTATTTGTTGATAGTTGTCATGATGAAGGTTCTAGAATTGCATCAAGATGATCTTTCTTTCACTGTTAATTGGTATTTAATGGCACTTGCCTGAAAATTTTCTTTGAAGAAAGATGATCAATTTGAGGATATTTAAGCCAAATAAATAAGAAATGAAAGAGAATTCACTCAAAAAGATATTTAATGGCACTTGCCTAAAAATACTCCTAAAAATAGATAATCGGTTTGAGGAAATTGAGCCAAACAAATAAGAGTGAATTTTAGGGTTGTATGGAGAGAATATCAATTTTAAAAATGGCTTATACTTGTGCAATGAATTACACAAATTATTGTGAAGTTTTGGGGTTTTGAGTGTTCTTGATTTTGATGACTTATAATTGCAAAGAACAAGAAATTAAATGCAATAATCAATCAAAGAGTGCCCACAAAGTTTTTATCACTTAGGTGTCGGATGCAATCGAAAATGCACCTAATTTGCTAATTTTTAAAAAAGATGAGTAATATCGAAAATGCACCTTATTACCAACTTTTGCAACAAAATTTTTGAAGAACATGTGCTTATACTGAGAAGGGGGGTGAACAGTATATGATAAAACTTTTTGCTTTTTAATCCAAACTATAGCATCAGTAATATTGAAGCAGTAAACATCACATAAAGCATCACACACATAAGAGACATGATTTTACGTGGTTCACCCAAAGATGGCTACCTCCACGGAGAAAATATTTCTTATAAAATTTTCTCAAATAAATTTTCTTGGGAATCCTTTCCCTACAATGTTTATGGACCTATGTCCAAAGGAGATGCCAATCCCTAGAATCAAGTTTGTGGATCTCTATCCATAGGAGAACTCCTCCTCTGCTCTAACTGGTGATCCTCTAGAAGACTACTACCTCCACTGCACTAGCTTGTGAATCTCTTTTCACCGAAGACTCTTGTCCCCACTCAGAATACCTATCCTCACTACCCTGGCTAATGGATCTCTATCCACTGGAGACTACTATCTTTTGCTCTCTGTTCACCTCCAAAGATCTGTTTGAATTTTGCACTAAATACAATCCTTTGGTCTAGTACTAATATGCTCAATCTTGTCTCTGGTCTGGCACAAACTTGTCCTCAAATCTGCACCAAAATCTATCCTCAATCTCTATCCTTTGATCTGCACTAAACACTATCCTTTGGTCTAGCACAAATTTGTCCTCAATATCTATCCTCAAGCCTTAACTCAAAGCTTGACTCAATCTCAAATCAACTTTGTTGGATCTACCCCAAACCTTAACTCAAGGTTTGAACAAATCAATCAATCAACTCTGATCTCAATTTGTATTGTAAGCTTCCATAAAAAAGCTCACACCAAATCTGTCCACAAGTCTTCACAAAGACTTACCTCAAATCTGCTCAACAAGTCCACACAAGAACTTGTCCAATATCATAGAAACATAAAGAGAATTGTTAGAGACTCAATATGTTCTATACTCATCACAATGCTCAATAAATCTCTTAGAAACATAAAGAGAATTATTAGACTCAATATGCTTCAAATTCAACTCAATGCTCAATCACTTTCTCAACTCAATTCAAAATATAGAATAGTTTGTTTTATGGAACTTGAACAATCACTTCACACATCCACTTGACTAGGCTCAACGAACTCTACTCAACCAAACACTCAATGAAATAATCCTTGCTCACAAACCCCTGTTAGGATCCTACTATAAAATAAACTCAAATAAACACACTCTCACACAATTGCTTGGAAATAAACTCACATAAACATCATATTAATATTCAGAACAAAATACACATTATAACAAAAATTTGCATAAAGGAACAATCTCACAATAAGATAGAATCGTAGGCCTCTTCGAGGGGGCAACCTCCTTCAACACTTCATTAATTTGCAAAAATATCAATACATTGGTGCCTTCTAGGGTATTTAAAGAGCTCCCTTCCATGGTTGGCTTACATGCAAAATGCCACCTGGATTACATGCATAATGCCACCCAAATTACATGCATAGTGCCACTCGAATTACATGCACAATGTCAATCGAATTACATGCACAAGGCCACCTTACATAACCTATCTACCATGTGTTACATAAAAAGGGTGCCATTTGTCATAGGCACTATATAAGCTAAAACTTAGAACATTACAAAATATTAATCATGGGTACTACCCATGTTATTTAGGAATTATTACATCATAGAAGTTATTACATTAAGGGTTAGGATGGGATCCTAACATGTCCTTCCCTTTGAAGAAGCTTTGTCCTCAAAGCTGAAATGAGGAAACTATTGTTGGAGTTGGTGGAGAGATTCCCATGTAGCATCTTTAGGTTGAAGCCCATGCCACTGAACCAGGATCTCTGTAATTGTACGGTTGCGAAGAGTGTGAGTCCGACGATCCAACAACTGCTCAAGTTCAAGTAATATGGAGCCTTCTTCATCCAATTTAGGAAGTGTGGATTGAACCTGTCCAGAGACATGAAAAACAGGACGAAGCTTGGAAGTATGTGGGAGCGCCAATTTGTAAGCTGTGGGGCAAATCCTTTGTAGAACCGGTAAGGACCATAGAATTTTGCAGCAAGCTTCTGGCACCTGTGAAGTTGTAGGGATGATTGTTTATACGATTGCAAGTGAAGGAAGACCATATCACCTACATCAAAACTACGCTCAGAACGATGTTGATCAGCTTGTTGGCACATCCGATTTTGGGCCATGTTCAAATTTTGCTTAAGTTTGCGAAGGACCTCGGTGTGTTGACTCAAAGTGTTGTCGAAGGCCTGGACCTTGGAGCTGCCAGGAATGTAAGAGGAAGGCGTAGGTGGAAGGCACCTATAGACTGCTTCAAATGGTGTGAGTTTGGTTGCGGTATGATAGGAAGTGTCGTACCACCATTCGACCAAGGATAGCCATTTGGCCCATTGAGTGAGATGATCTGAGACAAAGTAGTGAAGGTAGATTTCCAAGCATTTATTAACTTCTGTTTGACCATCCGTTTGATATTCTCACAATGACACTGAGAGGGGGGGTGAATCAGTGTAACTACTTAAAAACTTAAATCTGCAACTTTTAAAACTAATAATGCAAGCTTGAAACTAGATAATGCAAGTATCACACAAGAGCATCACACAACACAGAATTTACGAGGTTCACCGATGTGGCTACTCCTCAAATAATGACTTGTTTGGACTTCAATCCAAATCCGGTCTTTGCAAGGATTCAATATTTACAATTGTTTACCGGCACCCTTTGGAAGGAGCACCAACCCCCGATTTATCTGCTGCAATGAGATAGGAGCACCAACCCCTTTTTCAAGCACCCACTTGAATTTCTATTTTGCAAGATAAATTGACATCAAAATGCCTTCACTTTTACAAGACCCTTCTTGGTCTATGGCTCATGCAATTTTAACTCACAGAAGCATAGAGAGACTTGTTAAAGACTCAATATCTTCTTCTCAATCAAAAACCTCTCTCTTAATATTACAAGAGCAATATACGGGTTTTAGTTCTCTTGTTGTTCTTCATGCAGCACACTTACCACACTTTGCCTTTTTATTTTTTCAATACAGCACAGTTGCGGTAACCTTCTAACTGTGCCAGTTCGATCCTTATATGCTTGATTTCCTCGAATGGCTCAAATTCAAACGGTTTAACTTTCCCTCCAACTTTTCATGCATTCTCGGCTGTAATTGACGTGTCAAATCCTTCTCTGACCTGATCCGCCTTTTAGCCGCTTTCTTTCTGACATTCTGACGTTCTGACAGCCTTTTTCTCTGCACAGTCTGACATTCTACTCTGCTGGAACTGACAACCCTTCTGCGCGTTTCGATGCTCTATTATCTCTACGAAACTGCTCTTTAAAATTCTTTTGCACTTTATTCTAAACGGTGTCAATCCTTCTATTCTACCCGTTACTTTCTTGTGAGTCAAGCACAAGCATCGAGAATTCTGTATCACGGCCCTGCAACAGCCGTTCTACATTCAATGCATAGTTTTGTGGCAACTCTTTGTAACTGCCACCTTTGCCAGCCATGCTGCAACACGGCCCTGCAACAGCCGTTCTTTTCTTAATTGCAATGCTTCGTAACTTTCCTTTTAACTTCGATTAAGCTGCGACATGAATTTCTCCTATGCATTCTCACCACTGTCACTTGGAGCTGCAGATCGACTCTGAGTTAAGTTTATCGTAGCGGCACCTTTTTGACACTTGTCACAATGCATGTATCTTTGACTTTTTCCGCCAAAGCATTACCGTCGCGATATCGCGACGTTTTCCGCTTTCGACGTCATCCTCAACTTTGTCGCGATATCGCGACACTTTCGGCTTCATGAGGCTTCTCGGCAACATGTCGCGATATCGCGACATTTTGGTGGTCTTGACGTCATCCGCTAAGGTGTCGCGAAATCGTGACGTTTCTGGCTTGCAACGGCTTTTCGGCAACTTGTCGCGATATCGCGACATTTTTAGACTTGCTGACGTCATCTTCAAAGATGTCACGAAATCGTGACGTTTCTGGCTTGCAATGGCTTTTCGTTCACCCTGTCGCGAAATCGTGACGCTTCTGGCCTCCGTACAATTTTTACTCCATGCAGCCGCGAAAAACCTTACATGTAGCGAAATCGCTACACCATTGTTGCCTTAGCATTTTTCTTTTCTGCTTGCTAGTGAAACTCCGACGTGTAGCGATATCGCTACACCTTTCCAACATGTGTTTCTAACCTGTAGCGAAATCGCTACACCTTCGCATTATGCACTTTCAACCTGTAGCGAAATCGCTACACCTCACTATGCACTTTCAACCTGTAGCGAAATCGCTACACCTTTTTACCTTGCACTTTCAACTTGTAGCGAAATCGCTACATCTTTCTGCCTTGCACTTTGACCATGTAGCGAAATCGCTACTACTTTTCACCTTGCAACTCGAAGCTGTATCTAAGTCGCTGCACTTTTGTCCTTAGTGTCTCAAGCTTGTAGCGAAATCGCTACGCTTTTCTTACTTGGTGCTTTTTCTTTGCTTATGTTGGCGAAACTCAGACATGTAGCGAAATCGCTACAACTTCTTCATCAACTTTCTCTCTCCTCCGATGTGTCGCGAAATCGTGACATTTTTCATCCTTGGTGCCTTTGCTTCAAACTTGTCACGAAATCGCGACAGTTTCTCGATTTGGCTTCTTTCCTTCCAGCATGTCGCGAAATCGTGACATTTTTCCTTGCACATTCTCTCTCCTCCGATATGTCGCGAAATCGTGACATTTTTCAATGCACTTTCTCTCTCCTCCGATATGTCGCGAAATCGTGACATTTTTCAATGCATTTTCTCTCTCCTCCGATATGTCGCGAAATCGTGACATTTTTCAATGCATTTTCTCTCTCCTCCGATATGTCGCGAAATCGCGACAGGAAACATGTCGCGATATCGCGACAGTTTTCTTCCTTGTCTTTTTTTGCAAATTTTTGGATCTGGGTCCCCTCTGTTTTTCTTGAGATTTTTTGCACTTGATCTGACTGACCTCTGAACTGCTTCAACTGCATCACTCTGTACGTGTTGACAACAATTACAATCCTTTTGCCTTGCTTTTGCTGCACCTTGCTCAACAATCTCCCCCTTTGGAATTGTTGGCAACACTTTGTAGCCTTGCTCAAATTCTTCTCCCCCTTTGCCAATAATGCCAAAGGGCTCCTGCGAACTCCCCACGAGTCTATGCACAACATTCTCGGGCATAAATAACTTGAATGCTCCCCACGAGAATGTATTTCCCATAGCTAGTCATTGCTTGGGAAGTGTGACTACTCCCAACTTCTTCCGAAGGTATTCAAATACTTCCTTTGGTAAAGGTTTGGTGAATATGTCTGCTACTTGCTCTGTAGTGGGAACAAACTCCAATCTGACCTCTCCTTATGCAACCTTATCCTTCAAGAAGTGATACCAGATTGCAATATGCTTGGTGCGGGAATGCATTACCGGATTCTTTGAAATGTTGATTGCACTTGTGTTGTCACATTTGGTGAAATGGGCTCATTGAAGTGAATGCCTAGATCTTTCAATGTTTGTCTCATCCATAGTATTTGTGTACGGCATGTAGTAGGCTGCAATGTATTCGGCCTCGGTTTGTGGATAAAGAGGCTGATTCTTGCTTCTTCTTGTGCCATGCAACCAATTTGTTTCCAAGAAAGAATGCTCCTCCACTTGTACTTTTTTGTCATCAATGCATCCTGCCCAATCGGCATCGAGTATGCAAAGAGAGTGAAGTCTTTTCCTTTTGGATACCACAGCCCATACTCCATAGTACCTTTGAGATACCTAAAAATCCTTTTCACTCTTTGTCACATGAGTCTCTTTTGGACTAGCCTGAAATCTTGCAACCATGCAGACAGCCTGCAAGATATCCGGTCTAGTGGCTGTCAAATACGACGAGGCTCCCTATCATTGATCTGTACATTGTTTGATCAACATCCGGAGATTTATCATCCTTGCTCAACTTGCAGCTTGTTGTCATGGGGGTGCTCACTGGTTTACTATCTTCCATAGTGAACTTTTTCAGCATTTCTTTCACATATTTAATTTGAGAAATAAAGATCCCCTTTTCAGTTTGATTAACTTGTAATCCAAGGAAATATGAAAGTTCACCTATCATAGACATTTCAAACTCTTTATGCATTTTGTTTGCTATGTCTTTGCATGATTCATCATTGCTACTCCCAAAAATTATATCATCTACATAAACAACTAGAACAATGAAATTGCCATTTTCAGTTTTCACATATAAATTGCTATCCACCATACCTTTCTTGAATCCTTGCTTAGTGAGATAGTTGTCCAGTCTTGCATACCAAGCTCTAGGTGCTTGTTTCAAGCCATACAATGCTTTCTTCAGCTTGCAAACAAAGTCAGGATTATCACAAAGTTGAAAACCATCAGGCTGTTCAATATATACTTCTTCTTCAAGATTTCCATTCAGAAATGCTGATTTTACATCCATCTGATAAACCTTGAAGTTCTTATGAACAGCTAAAGCCAAAAACAGTCTTATTGCTTCAAGTCTGGCCACGGGTGCAAAAGTCTCTTCAAAATCAATCCCCTCAACTTGGGCATATCCCTTACAAACTAATCTTGCTTTATTCCTTACCACTTGTCCATCTTCATTCAGTTTGTTTCTAAATATCCATTTAGTAATTATGTTTTTATTTTCAGGCCTTGGTACTAATTCCCAGGTTTTGTTTTTCTCAATTTGATCTAGTTCTTCATTTCTTGCTTCCATCCGGCTTTCATCCGTGCTTGCTTCAATAATATTCTTGGGCTCAATCTTGGATAACGAGAGAATAGTTATTTACTACTCTTCTTCTTGTCTGAATGCCATTTGTAGGGTCCCCAATAATCCGTTCTTTGGGATGATTTTTACGCTAACTGCACTATTACGTATTTTCTATTTTCATCTCTTTCTAAGTCCTCTGAATCTGATTTCTGTCTCTCTTCTTTTTCTTGATCTTCATCTTCTTCAATAAATTCTTCATAGGTTGGGTAGTTTTCATTATTGTTGATTTCTTGTTTCCTGCCTTCATCAACCTTCACATCCGCACTCTCCACTATTTTCTTAAGTCTTTTGTTGTAGCATGTATAGGCTTTGCTTTTAGTTGAGTACCCAAGGAATATTCCTTCATCAGCTCTATCTTCAAATTTGCCAAGATTGCTTTCGGTTCTCTTAATGTAACACTTGCTTGCCAAACACTTTGAAGTATTTTCTTGTAGCCTTTTTGCCAAACCACGGTTCATATGGTGTTTTGCTTTCATGCGGCCTCAACATACACCTATTATGAATATAAACTGCGGTATGGACTGCCTCTTTCCAGAACCTGTCAGCAATTTTGCTCTCTGTTAACATGGTCCTTGTCATTTCCTGTACTGTTCTGTTCTTTCTTTCAACTACTCCATTACTGTTGAGGTGTTCTTGCTGCTTGAGAAGCTTGTCTTCTTATTCCATGTTTTTCACGAGAATTCAGCAAACTCATTTGAAATAAACTCTCCTCCTCTATCAGATCTCAAACATTTAATTCTTTTTCCAGATTGATTCTCAACAAGATTTTTGAAGGTTTTAAACATCTCAAAGGCTTCTGATTTCCGTTTCAGAAAGAGTACCCATGTCATTATGGAAAAATCATCAATACACGACATAAAATATTTGTATCCATTTATGCTTTCTGTCCTCATGGGACCACACAAATCAGTGTGAATCAGTTCTAGTGGCTTGCTTGTGAAGTACTCTTTTGCTTTGAAGGTAGATCTGGTTTGCTTCCCCTTTTGGCATGACTCACAAATGTTGTTTGATGGTTTGCCAATAGTGGGTATGTCTCTTCCTGCTCTTTTCGAGCTGATTTTTACCAGATTATCAAAGCTTATGTGACCGAGTCTTTTATGCCACGGCCAGTTTTCTTCTTCTTGACCAACCAAGCAGGCTCCTTCACGAAGTCTCCGAGAGAGTATACAAATTTCCAGAAGTTCTCAGTCCAGTGGCTATTAACTTTCCATTTGTTGACTTTCTTACTTCACAGCCCTCCTTCTTGAAAATTACTTCATGACCTCTGTCACAGATCTGACTTACACTCAGTAGGTTATGTTTCAGTCCTACCACAAAAAGAACTTCCTTTGAGTTGATTTTACCATCACTTAACTTAACTGATCCTTTACCCACTATCTTTGCTCCATCATTGTTTCCGAATTTCACAGAACCACCTTCGTATGTCTGCAGCTTATCAAACTTCTGTTTGTCTCCTGTCATGTGACTGGAGCATCCATTGTCCAGAATCCAAGGAGCAGATTTGTTCTGTGCTTTGAGAGCTGTTTGAACGATCAGGGATTCTTTGTCTTTCTTCGGTTGTCCCTTTTCTTTCCAATGAGTTTTGACAGTAGATCTGGTTACTTTCTTCACCTTCTCCCTTTCATTTGCTTGTGACGAGTTTATTGGGAAATTTTATGTCTTGTTTTGATCCAGTTGAGTGATATTTTCTTTCCTGATATTTATTTCCTGCAAAAGAGCTACGACAATTTCTTGCAATATGGCCGAAGTTATGGCAGTTATAACATTCTACAGCATAATCTATCAAAGGTGAAAAATTATTTCTGCTAGTGAAATTTCTTTGTTCTATATTATATCTACAACTAGAAATTTTATGACCATATGCATTGCACTTAAAACAATAACCAGAAAAGGAGCGAGTGTACACGGGAAATGGATGTTGCCATGTGGAGGTAGGAGCCATGGGTCTTCTTCTTCTTTGATGAGAGACTTTGGTGAATCCATCATTTGCCGCACTCCTTTCGAGCTTGGATTTGTTGTTTTCTTTTGCATGATACGGTTTATCTTGATCAACTCTACTCTTGTCTTTATTATTTACTGGATCTCTTATTACAGACCTTTGAGTCCTTTGAGGTTTCTCCTTCATCAAAGCCCAAGCCAAATTTGATACCTGTGGGCCTTTGATTATTCAACATTTTGTTCAGTTTCTCAGAACTGTCTTCAAATTTTTGATGACAACTCAGTTTCCGATTCATTTCTTCTAGCTGCAGCCTTAATCCAACTATTTCCTCTTCCAGTTTATTGCTCTCATTTATTTTCACGGTCAGCTGAGCTTCAACATCTTAAGACCTTTTCTTGTATTCTTCGAGTTTGTACTTTCAAACTTATTATTACATTTTCCGGCCTCCTCAAATTTTCTTGTAATCTTTTTATTTCTTTTCCTTTCCGCACTTAACTCTTCAAGAGCGAGCAACTAACTCACCTTCCGGATCTATCTCGGCCTCATCTTCTAATTTTTCTTCACACTCCTGTGTTTCCTCGGTTGTTTGTTCTTCAAAAGCCATGAATAGGGCTTCACCGGTTTCTTCTTCGATTCCTCACTGGGCTGTCTTCGGAAGAATCGATATTACAGGAAATGAAACTCTTCTTCTTGAAGTTTCTTTTTCTAAGCTGCGGTTTCTTTTTCCAGACATTTCTTTCGGATGTGTTCCTTCATCATTTTTATTTTTCTCCTTCATTGGGCATTTTGCTGCAAAGTGCCCGATGCCTCCACAGTTAAAACATTTGAACGACAACTTACCTCTGTACTTTCCTTTTCCCTTTACTAATTTCCTAACAAAGTTTGCTTCATTTTCATCTGCAGATTCTTCTTCCTCTGACTCTTGTTTAGATTTTACATTTTTTTGTGCTTGGAAGGCTGCTTCTCTGTCAGAGGGCTTAGTTTGTCCAATCCTCATTTCATAAGACGTTAGAGAACCATGCATTTCATCCATACTTGAAAAAATTTAAATCTTTTGCTTCTTCTATGGCGAGAAACCTTTGCATCAAACCTTTTGTTGAGAGTTCTCGAGTACCTTCTTCACAACAAGCTGCATCTTCCATTTCTTCCCCCAGTCCTCTTATTGCATTGATGATTCCGTTTACTCTCGGCATGTAAGCTTCTATGTTTTCATCATCGGTCATCTTTAATGCTTGAGCTCGGGCACGATGTGTTTGCGGCTTAGCTTCCTTGATTTTGTTGTCTCCTTCATGAATGCTTTGCAGTTTGTCCCATATGTCTTTAGCAGATTTGCAGTTCATGATGCGTATCAACTCACTGTCGACCAATCCACACATAATCGCATTCTTGGCTTTCGAGTTGTTCTCAAACTTTTTCTTTTCAGCGGCATCTGTTGGAGGAACAGTGGGAGTGGTGTATCCATTTTCAACAGATTCCCAAATGTCATAACCCAATGCACGAGAGATAGGTCCGCATTACGAGCCTCCGAAAGAATAGTTTGTTCCATCGAACAGAGGAGCTTTGTTAGAAGAGAAACCTTCACCACCGGCCATTGTATATCTCCCAAGAACACCTTAGCTGATTAAGCTTGTGCGGGTGCCCGGCTCCGATACCAATTGATATTCTCACAATGACACTAGAGAGGGGGGTGAATCAGTGTAACTACTTAAAAACTTAAATCTACAACTTTTAAAACTAATAATGCAAGCTTGAAACTAGATAATGCAAGTATCACACAAGAGCATCACACAACACAGGATTTTACGAGGTTCACCGATGTGGCTACTCCTCAAATAATGATCTGTTTGGACTTCAATCCAAATCCGAGTCTTTGCAAGGATTCAATATTTACAATTTTTTACCAGCACCCACTAGAAGGAGCACCAACCCACGATTTATCTCTGCACATGAGATAGGAGCACCAACCCCTTTATCCAAGCACCAACTTGGATTTCTATTTTGCAAGATAAATGGACATAAAAATGCCTTCTCTTTTGCAAGACCCTTCTTGGTCTATAGCTCATACAATTTTATCACGAAGCATAAAGAGAATTGTTAGAGACTCAATATCTTCCTTTCTAATCTAAAACCTCTCTCTTGAATATTACAAGAGCAATATACGGGTTTTAGTTCTCTGGTTGTTCTTCATACGGCACCCTTACCACACTTGGCCTTTTTAAATGCACAATACAGACACGATTGCGGTAACCTTCTCACTGTGCCGATTCGATCCTTATATGCTTGATTTCCTCGAATGGCTCAAATTCAAACGGTTTAACTTTCCCTCCAACTTTTCATGCATTCTCGGTTGTAATTGACGTGTCAAATCCTTCTCTGACCTGATCCGCCTTTTAGCCGCTTTCTTACTGACATTCTACGTTTTGACAGCCTTTTTCTCTGCACAGTCTGACATTCTACTCTGCTGGAACTGACAACCCTTCTGCGCGTTTCGATGCTCTATTATCTCTATGAAACTGCTCTTTAAAATTCTTTTGCACTTTATTCTAAACGGTGTCAATCCTTCTATTCTACCCGTTACTTTCTTGTGAGTCAAGCACAAGCATCGAGAATACTGTATCACGGCCCTGCAACAGCCGTTCTACATTCAATGCATAGTTCCGTGGCAACTCTTTGTAACTGCCACCTTTGCCAGCCATGCTGCAACACGGCCCTACAGTGACCGTTCTTTTCTTAATTGCAATGCTTCGTAACTTTCCTTTTAACTTCAGTTAACTGCAGCATGAATTTCTCCTATGCATTCTCACCACCTGTCACTTGGAACTGCAGATCTGACTCCAGTTAGGTTTATCGTAACTGGCGCCTTTTTGACACCTGTCACAATGCATGTATCTTTGACTTTTTCCTGCCAAAGCATTACCTATCGCGATATCGCGACGTTTTCCGCTTTTCTGACGTCATCCTCAACTTTGTCGCGATATCGCGACACTTTCGGCTTCCTGAGGCTTCTCTGGCAACTTGTCGCGATATCGCGACATTTTGGGTTTGGCGTCATCCTCTAAGATGTCGTGAAATCGCGACGTTTCGGCTTGCATAGGCTTTTCGGCAACTTGTCGCGATATCGCGACATTTTTAGACTTGCTGACGTCATCTTCAAAGATGTCGTGAAATCGTGACGTTTTCGGCTTGCAATGGCTTTTCGTTCACCCTGTCGCGAAATCGCGACGCTTCTGGCATCCGTACAATTTTTACTCCATGCAGCCATGAAAAACCTTACATGTAGCGAAATCGCTACACCATTGTTGCCTTAGCATTTTTCTTTTCTGCTTGCTATTGAAACTCCGACGTGTAGCGATATCGCTACACCTTTCCAACATGTGTTTCTAACACTGTAGCGAAATCGCTACACCTTCGCATTATGCACTTTCAACTTTGTAGCGAAATCGCTACACCTCCGCACTATGCACTTTCAACTTGTAGCGAAATCGCTACACCTTTTTACCTTGCACTTTCAACTTGTAGCGAAATCGCTACATCTTTCTGCCTTGCACTTTGACCATGTAGCGAAATCGCTACTACTTTTCACCTTGCAACTCGAAGCTGTATCTAAGTCGCTGCACTTTTGTCCTTAGTGTCTCAAGCTTGTAGCGAAATCGCTACGCTTTTCTTACTTGGTGCTTTTTCTTTGCTTATGCTTGCGAAACTCAGACATGTAGCGAAATCGCTACAACTTCTTCATCAACTTTCTCTCTCCTCCGATGTGTCGCGAAATCGTGACATTTTCATCCTTGGTGCCTTTTCTTCAAGCTTGTCGCGAAATCGTGACATTTTCTCGATTTGCACTTTCTCTCTCCTCCGATATGTCGTGAAATCGTGACATTTTTCAATGCATTTTCTCTCTCCTCCGATATGTCGCGAAATCGCGACATTTTTCAATGCATTTTCTCTCTCCTCCGATATGTCGCGAAATCGTGACATTTTTCAATGCATTTTCTCTCTCCTCCGATATGTCGCGAAATCGTGACATTTTTCAATGCATTTTCTCTCTCCTCCGATATGTCGCGAAATCGCGACAGGAAACATGTCGCGATATCGCGACAGTTTTCTTCCTTGTCTTTTTTTGCAAATTTCTGGATCTGGGTCCCCTCTGTTTTTCTTGAGATTTTCTGCACTTGATCCGGTGACCTCTGAACTGCTTCAACTGCATCACTCTGTCTGTGTTGACAACAATTACAATCCTTTTGCACTGCTTTTGCTGCACCTTGCTCAACATCGTTTGTGGATGATAGTCTGAAGTCATTTTGAGCTGAGTCCCCTGCAAATTAAACAACTCTTGCCATAAATGACTAGTGAAGGTGGGATCACGATCAGATACAATGGAGGTGGGCATGCCATGAAGGCGAAATATGGAGTCAAGAAAAATTTATGCAATAATGGATGTTGTATAAGGATGGGCAAGGGCACAAAAGTGAGCATGTTTTGAAAGGCGGTCCACGACCACAAAAATAACTGACTTGCCTCCACATTTAGGGAGCCCTTCTATAAATTCCATGGAAATGTCGATCCAAACCTGATCCGGGATAGGCAATGGTTGAAGAGTGCCCGGAGAGCGCATTGTTTCACCTTTCATCCTTTGACATGTGTCACAGGTAGCAACAAAAGAGCGGATGTCCCGTTTCATACCTTTCCAAAAGAAGGTGCACTTGAGTCGCTCATATGTTTTAAGGAACCTTGAATGGCTTGCAGAGGGAGTGGCATGCAATTCCTTCTTGAGGATCTCTTAAAGTGGGGACTTATGATGTAGAACCAGACGTTGATGGTAGCGCAGATCATGGCCATTGCAATTATATCCTGGTGCAGAATCTGGATCATTCATTAGTGAGGCTATCAAATCTTGCAAATCTGCATCCTGACGTGCTTCTTGATGCAAGGAATCAATCCATTGGGGAAGTGGTGCTGAGATGGCACACAACATACTTATGGTCTCCATTTTGCGAGAAAGAGCATCAACCACAATATTCTCCTTTCCCTTTTTGTAGGTGATATCATAATCATAGCCCATGAGTTTAGACACCCACTTTTGTTGGTCAGGCGTGGCAACTCTTTGTTCCAAAAAATATTTGAGACTTTGATGGTCGGTTTTGATGGAGAAGTGACGCCCAATGAGGTAAGGTCACCAATGTGTGTCTGCATGCAATATGGCTAACATTTCCTTAGCATATGTGGATTTCCTCAGATTACAATCAGAGAGTGCATTGCTAGTAAAAACCACAGGTCGTCCTTATTGCATCAATATTGCCCCAATACCACGAGGAGTTCAATGAAGGCTTGGTCAGCAGGCCCTGTCCAAGTGAAGGAATCTTTTTTGAACATGGAGATGAGGGGGGCAACTATCTTCCCATAATTGCAGACAAATTTGCGATAATAGCCTGTAAGCCCTAAAAATCCTCAAAGTCCCTTGAGGATGCGAGGTTTCGGCCACTCTTGAACTGCTTGAATCTTCTTAGGGTCAACCTTGATGCCATCCTGTGAGACAATGTGTCCCAGATACTCTACTTCAATAAGACCAAAGGAACACTTGGACCTTTTGACAAAAAGGTGATGGGTGACCAACAACTGTAAAGTTTGATCCACATGATGGAGGTGCTCTTCCCATGTGTGGCTGTAAATCAAGATGTCATCGAAAAACACAAGGATGAGTTTTCGTAGAAAGGGTCGAAAGATGTTGTTCATAAGACTTTGGAATGTAGAAGGAGCATTTGTGAGACCAAATGGCATTACCAAGAATTCATAATGACCTTCATGAGTGTGAAAGGTAGTTTTGGGGATGTCCTCATCCTTGAGCAAGATCTGATGGTAGCCAGAGCGGAGATCAAGCTTGGTGAAATACATGGTCCCGTGTAGTTCATCGAGTAATTCATCAACCATTGGAATAGGAAATTTATCCTTGATCGTAGTCTTGTTGAGTTCCCGGTAGTCAATACATAGGCGCCATGAGCCATATTTCTTGGGAACAAGTAGGACAGGCGAGGAGTAGAGGTTAGTACTAGGCCGGATGACACCAGCCTTGAGTAATTCCTGTACCAAATTTTCTAGTTCTAATTTCATGGCATGAGGGTACCTGTATGGCCTGATATTTGGTGGTGCACTACCTAGGAGCAATGGGATAGCATGGTCATGAGAGCGACATGATGGTAGTGTAGTTGGTTCTGCAAAGACAACATCATGTTTGTGTAGAACTAGTTGTAGGTCTGATGGAATTTCAGCCATTAGTGAAGTGGTTGGTTGGATGGAGAAGAGTTGTGCAATGACCCCACATTTTGATTTCTTTAGTACTTTCTCCATACGATTGGAACTAATGAGGTGAGGTGTTCCTACAGGGGAGCCCTTGAGTAAGTGTGTTTGTCCATTTTGGGAGAATTGCATCCAGAGTTCTGCAAAGTTCCAACTGATAGTGCCCAACATAATCAACCATTGAGATCCCAAAACCATATCACATCCTCCCAACTAGAGGGAAAACATGTCCTACATGAGTTCATAGTCCCCTATCCTGATATTGACATTGTGGTATTTTTATTTACAAGGTAATGTTCCCCCATTGGCTACCATGACCTCGAATGAATTACAAGTGTGGATATAGCAATTTTCCTGCTTAGCAACTCTAGGATCAATGAAGTTGTGTGTGTTTCCTGAATCAATAAGGATGGTAAGACGTTGGCCCTTGAAAAATCCCACAACTTTCATGGTTTGTGGAGTGGTAATGCCTGCAAGAGCATGGACTGAAATCTCTGCCTCAGACCCCTGTGTATCTTCTTCCTGTGGAGAAGGTGTTTCAAGGGGGTCCTCATCCTCATCACTCTGGTCAGTGTTAGCAAGTTCCTCAACATCTATCAAGAACAGTATTTTGTTTGCACACTTATGTCCTTTAAAAAACTTTTCATCACAATTATAACATAAGCCTTGGGCACGACGTGCATCCATATCCTCTGTAGTTAGTCACTTGGGTGTAGTAGGTTTACTATCCACTAAATTTTGGGTGCGAAAAGGAAATGAAGGTTGGTTTGGAGAAAACCGTGGGGGCGCATTTGGTTTGAGAGTTTAGATTCGGCCAGACGGGACAAACTGATAGCTTCCATCATGGAATGTGGTTTCAACATCTTTACTTCATCTTGGAGATCCCCTTTTAACCCACTAATAAAACAACTCGTGAAGAACCCTTTTGTCAATCCTCTTGTCTTATTGGCCAATTTTTCAAATTGAGTTTGGTAATCACGGACTGAGGATGTTTGTTGTAGTTTGGTCAAGGCCCCTATGAAGTCCTCATACTCACTAGGCCCAAATTGGGTCAGTAGTTGGGACTCAAATTCCTCCCAAGAGATATTTGGGTTGGAATTATGTAACCACTGGAACTAGTGTAGAGCCTCAGATTCCAAATTTAAGGAAGCCATCTGAACTCGATGATATATGGGAACATTATGAAGTCTAAAGAATTGATCAACCCTACATAACCACCCATCAACATCCTTCCCATTAAATCGAGGGAAGTCCAATTTTGGCATTTTAAATGATGGGTCATGGTCATTCCTTGTAGAGTTTTCAGCCTGGTGTTCTATTTTGAGTGGTCCCTTATGTAACTTGCTACCCATATTTATCAGTGTTTCTTCTAAGCGAGCGCTAGTGGCATCATGATCTAGACGAAGACCTTGGACCTCTTCCCTTATGGAGAAAATTGCCAAGTTCAAATTCTCAATGGCTTTGGTTAAGGAGTCCATATATTATAGCTCTTTTTGATGTCCACGGGTACCCTGGGCCATTTTGGAACCTTTTGTGACCAGTTACTAAAATTAGAATTGGGTTTCAGGACTTACTATTTTTAGTAAGTGTCCAAAAAAGTGCTTGGGTGCTATATATCAAAACGATCAGTTCGAAGAGGTGGTCACAATGAGCTATATCCCACAACACTACTTTTGGGCACCCCAAACTTTTTTTTTATCTCTTGTTTTGCCGAGTCTAACGGTGTTTACAGTTTTTGATTTTGAGCTATAGTGCAAAATTTGGGTACTGGAGCACTATCTATAATTTGTCTCTGGTCACTCGCTCACTGTTTTGCTCAACCTGGACAGTCTCTCTGACACTGCTTACCTCACTAGTCTGAAGATTCTCTGTATTCTGTAGGTTACTGTTATGACAGTTCTGTTCTGACACTAAAAATTGCAGTCTTTGACCTGACTGTGCTGACCTGACTGACCTCATTGTTACTGCCACTGTAAATTTTATTGTTATTCTCCAGACTGTCAACTTAACTGTCACCCTCATATTCTATCCTAAATCCATGCAATGTATGTTATTTTTTTGGTAGAGGATTCCTTTCTTATATGCTCACTTTTGGGAATTTGGAATGCAGGTTTACAAACAAGGAGTTTTGGTTTGTGATTTTGTTGCAGGTTGAAGTTTTAACAGAACCAGGGTATGCTAAGTAAAGGATTATGTAACACCCATAGGCCCTATGTTATACCACAGTGACGAACAATAGTGCTCGGACCAATATTTCAGGCCACTACCCAAGGAGGATTCCACACATACCCTTGAGCACACTATCTGCCTCTCTGACAGTACGGGAGGGTAATCGTCCGGGATGCTGTGTCCCGTGGACTATGGATGATACAAGGTCGATAAGCTTCCTACTGGATAAATTTTTGTTAACCCTAGAATGGTCTCCCGATACATCCGAAGATGCGTGGGAGCTCAAGTTCATGCGCGAGTTCTGTGTGAGGCCTGGGTATTGGAGCCTGATCGCCCCTCACTTCACTAGATGTTGTATGGGCTATCTAGCTTAGCCAATAACGACAGATCCTTCGCGATATTTTAAAACCCTCGGCACAGGGTTTCTACCTACTCAACTAAAAAGGACTATTTTTTTTTTTTTTTGATAATAGTAAAAAAAAATTACACAAAAATAATAGAGGATTATACCTAATAGGCAAGAATCATTACTGTTGCAGCAAAACTTGGCCCTGGAAAGCGCTCTGATACCACTTGTTAGGATCCTACTATAAAATAAACTCAAATAAACACACTCTCACACAATTGCTTAGAAATAAACTCACATAAACATCATATTAATATTTAGACCAAAATACACATTATAAAAGAAATTTGCATAAAGGAACAATCTCACAATAATATAGAATCGCAGGCCTCTTCGAGGGGGCAACCTCCTTCAACACTTCATTAATTTGCAAAAAGATCAATACATTGGTGCCTTCTCGGGTATTTAAAGAGTTCCCTTCCATGGTTGGCTTAATACAAAATGCCACCTGGATTACATGCATAATGCCACCCAAATTACATGCATAGTGCCACTCGAATTACATGCACAATGCCACTCGAATTACATGCACAAGGCCACCTTACATAACCTATCTACCATGTGTTACATAAAAAGGGTGTCATTTGTCATAGGCACTATATAAGCTAAAACTTAGAACATTACAAAATATTAATCATGGGTACTACCCACGTTATTTAGGAATTATTATATCATAGAAGTTATTACATTAAGGGTTAGGATGGGATCCTAACAAACCCTAGTCCAAGCATATAAACACTAACTCAAAATGTTTCCAACAATGCTCAACAAAAAATCTCACATAACAATGATACTCATGTTCTTTTCAAACCCTAGTTCAAGTTCTTTGTTCAACAATTCACTTCAACAACAATGTTTATAAAACAATCTTCACATAGCAATGATACTCAAACCCTAATTCAAGTTCTTCACACAACCAATGGCTTCAACAACAATGCTTATAAAACAATCCTTTATTCCAAAAAACCTTGAAGCATTAACTCAACACACTCAATAGGAAATCCTAATCAAATCCTTTTCACTCCAAACTTATTTTTAGAAAACCAATCAATCAACTCAACTATGGAAGAATGTGCTCATACCTTTTCTTGATGATGAAGGAACCTCAAATATCTGTCACAATCACAACCACTTCTATGCCAAACTCAAAGAGGTTAGAAGATAAATCTCTCTCACAATGTAATGCAAAAAATCAATTATACCTTATCACTCCACCTTTCAAAACAACCATAAACATACATAAAATATTTATCCAATAACACCTTATAATCTCCCAATTAAAATAAATTTAACATCCACCAAAATTAACTCAAAACCTCTTTAATTAGATTTAATAGCAAAAATAAGTTTAACAAAAATCAAATCCACTTTCCTTATAACTCCAATAACATAAATCAATTACCAAGCAAAAAACCTTTCATATATCATTATAACTCCAAATAACACCTTAAAAAAATATTAGGTAAAATAAAATATTTAATTAAAAGTACCTTTGCCACTAGTGGGATTCGAACCCACAACCACTTCCTCCTTGTGCACCCTAGCCGCGGGCTTGACCACCGCGTGCGCTAGACGCACGCTTGGGAGGCTAAGAGCACTACGTGCTCTTTTCCAAGCCTGGCGCTCTAAAATACGCGTGCCAAAATATTTCCACCTTGGCGCTCAAGACAAACATGCCAACAACCTCCACGCGATTCAATCATGGTCACTTCCACTCCCAACGCTCTCACGAAACATGCGCTGCCAATGTACCACACTGTCTAATGAGGATGAGGCCTTAAGCCCTCCCTATTCGTCTTCTTGGCGCTAAAAGATAAAATATTTTTTGTCTTCTTCCTCAACGATTGCATGAAATACACTTTGCTCGATCGCTTGAATTAATCAAAGAAGGATAAAGTTTGAATGCCCTTTGGCATGGTATTTATACACGAAATTCACCATTTGATTTAAACGTCGGTGCTCCACAAAATTTGATGATGTCGGCGCTTTTATAACCTTTATAATTTATAAATTATTTAAATTCTAAAATAATTTAAATTTTATAAATTGTATTTATAAACCTTTGACTTTAATAAAAATTAAAGCCTCCTTGAGATAAAATTTAGACCTTTATTTGTACTCCACTAATTTTATGAAAATTATTTTGCCACCATGGTTTTAATAAAAACCCTTATAAAATAATATTTTGACAACTTTTCTTCAACTCTTTGCATTGCTCCTGGTGTCAATGATGGTGTACTCCATGGTATTAATGACAACTTCATGTTTTCACTTTGGCATCAATGACAACTTCTCACCTTGACATCAATGACAACTAAATGAGCTCAAAATATCCAACAATATCCCCTTTGCCATTGATGGTAACCCAAATTATTTTTACTAAAAACTTGACCTTTCCTTTGTTCTGCTCCCCCTGTCTCAAGGCTCTCTCCT
This sequence comes from Wollemia nobilis, assembly GCA_028583015.1. Lineage (NCBI taxonomy): Eukaryota > Viridiplantae > Streptophyta > Pinopsida > Araucariales > Araucariaceae > Wollemia > Wollemia nobilis. The sequence continues at coordinate 1,168,911 of JAQPPZ010001004.1, read as the reverse complement.
CTTTTCTCAAATACCAAATCTCTCCCCCTTTGGCATCAATGTAAAAGGGTTACCTTTGGGGCTTAGGGCTAAGAATGAGCCTCTTAGCTTAGCCCCTCCCCCACCTCCTCTTGAGGTGGTTAATTTCGGGGTGGGAGTCTTTCTCCTAGTCTTCCTCGAAGATACTCAAAAGTTTCCTTTGAAAGTGGCTTGGTGAAAATATCTGCTATTTGTTCCTTTGTAGGAATATATTCTAGTCTGACTTGTTTATCTAACACCTATTCTCTTAGAAAATGATACTTAATCAGAACGTGCTTTGTCCTGGAGTGCATTACTGGATTATTTGAGATACTTATAGCACTTGTATTATCACATAATATGGGAATAGGATGATCATGTTTTATCTTGAAGTCTTCTAGAGTTCTCATCCATAACACCTGTGTACAACTGGCTATTGTTGCAATGTATTCTGCTTCTATTGTGGATAAGGATACTGAAACCTGCTTCTTACTTAGCCATGAGACTAAACAGTATCCAAGAAAGCATGCTCCTCCACTTGTGCTTTTTCTATCATCAATGTTGTTAGCCCAATATACATCTGTATATGCTGTTAGTGTGAAAATGTCACTTTTGGGATACCAAAGCCTAAAATCCATAGTCCCTTTTAGATACCTAAAAATTCTTTTTACCACTACCACGTGTTTTCTTAGATGCTTCCTGAAACCTTGCCACTAATCCCATTGACTATACTATGTCTGGTCTTGTAGCTGTAACATATAATAAGCTACCAATCATGGATATGTATAATCTCTGATTTGCTTTTGGAGATTCATCATCCTTAATTAACTTGCATCCTATGACCATGGGGGTGCTTACTAGTTTATAGTCTTCTAGCCTGAATTTCTTTAACATTTTTGTTATATATTTGGCTTGTGAAAGAAATACCCCTTTCCTTGATTGTGAAACCTGAAGTCCAATAAAGGACAATTCACCAAGCATAGACATCTCAAATTCATTTTGCATGTTCTTAGCAAATTCTTTACACATTATCATTGTTTCCCCCAAAACATGATGTCATCAACATAGACAACCACAATTAATAGATCATTCTCTTCATTTTTGATGTATAAATTATTGTCTGTTATTTCTTTTCTGAATCCCTGTTCCTGAAGATACTTATCCAATATGGAGTACCATGCTCTTGGAGCCTGCTTCGGACCATACAATGCCTTTTTCAATCTGCATACATGATCTAGTTTATATTCTAATATGAATCCCTCTAGTTGTTCAATATAGACTTCTTCTTCTAGAACTCCATTTAGAAAAGTTGACTTCACATCCATCTGATATACCTTGAAGTTTTTGAAACTTGAAAAGGCTAAAAACATTCTTATGGCTTCAAGCCGTGCAACTAGAGAAAATGTCTCATCAAAGTCAATTCCCTCTACTTGTGCATGACCTTTGCATACTAACCTTTCTTTATTCCTGAACACATGTCCATATTCATTTAACTTGTTTTTGAATACCCATTTTGTGTCGATCACATTTTTATCCTTTGGTCGTGGAACAAGTTCCCAAGTTTTTCTTTTCTCTATATGATCTAATTCCTCATCCATTACCTTAATCCAAAATTTATCAACACTTGCCTGAGTGAAGTCTTTTGGCTCAATCTTAGATAGCAAAGAAAAATTGGCTTGTTGAGATGGTATTATTATTCTTCTCCTTGTCTATCTTTCATGTGGATTTTTGATGATTTGCTCTTTGGATGATGCTTCTGTGCATACCTGGAAGGAGTTTTGGGAAGAAGTCTTTGTGTTTCTTCTTCTTCTTTATCTAATTCCTCACAAAATTCTTCTTGACAACATCCATCTTTTTGATACACAATTTATTGAACTGGTTCTCTTAAATCTATCTTCTCATCAATTGTTACATTTATACTTTCCACCATAGTGCATGTTATTTTTTTGAAGCATCTGTAGGCTTTACTCCTTGCAGAATAACCAAGAAAAATTCCCTTATCACATCTTGGATCAAACTTGCCTAAGTTTTGGTCTTCCCATCTTATGTAACATTTGCTTCCAAAAATTCTAAAGTGTTTTACAATGGTAGGTCTTCCTTTCCAAAGCTCATATGGAGTCTTGTGATGATTTACCCTCATTTGAGCCCTAGTGATTATGTATACTATTGTGTTTACAACTTCTCTCTAAAAATCATCTGATAGCTTAGATTCATTTAACATAGCTCTAGCCATATTATCAATAGTCCTAATTTTTCTTTCTACTACTTCATTTTATTGAGGAGTTCTTGCTACTGAATATTCTCTTTTGATCCCATGTTGTTCACAAAACTCTATAAATTCATTTGAAGTAAATTCTTCTCCTCTATCAGATCTCAAACACTTAATCTTTTTTTCAGTTTCATTTTCAACTAGTTCCTTAAATGCTTTAATTTTTTGAAAGGACTCTGACTTCTCTTTTAGGAAGGCTATCCAAACCATTTTGGAATAATCATCTATAAACAATATAAAGTAGCTCTCATCCTGAATGCTTTGTGTTCTGGTAGGACCACACAAATCAATATGTATTAGGCTCAATGGCTCAAATGGCATATATCCTTTTGACTTAAAGGTTATCCTAGTTTGTTGTCCACGTTGACAGGGTGCATAGGTTGTGCTTTGAGGTCTTCTTATTTTGGGTAAATCTTTGATCGCCTGTTTATTGCTTATGTTGACTATGTTGTCAAAATTCAAGTGACCCAATCTTCTATGCCATAACCAACTCTCATTTTCTTGTGATAGAAAAAACTTTTACCTGTGCCATAACCAGCTCTCATCTTATTGTGATAGAAATCACTTTTCCCCTTTGATATCATTGAGCATGTATAAGTTGTTTAGGGTTCTTCTTGCATTGGCAATGATTTTTCTAGTTTTTAATTTTCTTATCTCACGTTTATCTGGATGGAAAGTAACTGTTGGTCCAGGTCTAGGGCGCATACATCGAAGTCTTTGAAAGGCCGAAGGGAAGAGATGCCCCTCGTGCCAATCTCCGGAGAAAGGCCGGCTCCTATGCTAAACTACTTGGGTGTTTGAAGATAAGGGTGCAGGAAAGAGATAAAAGGAGTTAGGGTTAGAGAAATTGGTGATGTAAGGTGGGAGAGAACAGGAAGCACGATCACCAACTAGCAACTTGAATAGAAGCAAAGAACACCAAAGATAAATGGAAGAAACGCAATGTAGATTTTCCTATGTATCCTTCAGGCGAGTTTCAGGGTACATTCCCCGATCGCACATCGGACGCAGGGTTCAGCATCCAACATACAAACGAAGAAAGACAAAAGAATCAAGCACAGAAGGCAGCATAAAAGAAAGCCAACACGACGTCTTTCAACTCCTATGTATCCTTCAGAACGAGTTTCAGGGTACAGTCCCCGATCACACATCGGACGCAGGGTTCAACATCTCGATATACAAATGAAGAAAGACAAAAGAATCAAGCACAGAAGGCGGCATAAAAGAGAAGAATTGAGCTCAAAGCCTTTTAGTATTAATCGTAGGACATCAAGTTACAGCAGCTTTCTAGCAGATAGTTCCCCCCCTTTTCTTATTACAATGCCTGGGTTTTTATAGAGGACCCGGGCCTCTGAGTCATAATTACATAGCAAAGAAGAGTACGCCCTCGAGCCCTGAGAATTTGGCTCCCCGAGGCTCTCGTGACCGAGCTTTCAAATCTATTACCAAAACTGGCAACTGCAACTGGGTCAACCATGGAAAGGTGCATTGATGAGCCGTCTGGACGTCCTTGGTCTCCGGGTGCGGTGCTCGAGTGGCCGCCATGCTCGTCGGGCTCTCCATCATGGCTTGATACTTCGTTTTTGATTGCCAAAAATGAGCAGCGGGCTTCTTGGGCACGAAAAATTGCATTTATGAGGCACTTGATCGCCTCGGGAAAATACCCGGCTTGGAACGCGTGCCCGTGAAGCGCTTCGCTAAGTTTTCATTCACAACTTCGCTTCGCAATGGTTATGGGCCGAAGCAAAAACTCCTCTTTGGTATGTACTTCACAAAATTGAGCTTCGCAAAACTGCTTCAGGGGTGGGGAGTGCCGAAGCATATTCACTTCGCAAAATGGGCCTCTTCGTCTTTGCCGCTTCGTTGACCAAATTACTTCGCTGACGCCCTCGAGAAATGCTTCGCTGCGATCCTCTTTCAAAAATGTGGTTCGGGAAGATTTCGGCCGAAGCAATTGTCTTCAAAAGACATTGCATCCTTTCACTTCGGGCAGAAGTACTTCGCATAAAATTAGCCGAAGCAAATGCTTCGCAATGAGCTTTTGGCGAAGTAAAAGTGGTTCGTCGATGGAGGGGCCCGAAGTGAGTACTTCGGCAACTTCTTGGCGAAGTACTTTCAATGCTCCTTGAGTTTCGCTTCACTGATTTCTTGATCAAAGTGATGATGGAAATGCTTCGGGTGCGAAGTAGTTTTCTTGCCTTTGCTTTGTATTCCTCTTCGGCACACCGCTTCGCAGAAATCTTACCCGAAGTAGCTTCTGAAAATGCTTCGGGCCCGAAGTAGATTTCTTGCCTTTGCTTTTCGGCAAAGTTGTTCTTTCGAACGCTGCTTTTGTATTCTACTTCGGTGATACTACTTCGCAAAAAACTCCACCCGAAGCGGTGTTGAAAATGCTTCGGGTGCGAAGCTCTCTTTTCTTTTGAACGCTTCGCTCAACTTTCGCCCGAAGTAGCTGCTGGAAACGCTTCGGGCGCGAAGTAGTTTCATTCTCTTTTCCTTGTATTTTTCTTCGGCGAAAACTACTTCGCAAAACTTTTACCCGAAGTAGTGCTTGGAAATGCTTCGGGTGCGAAGCTCTTTTCATTTTCCTTTGGGAAGCTCTTTTCCCTAGCTTGTTTGGTGAAGTTCTTTCTTTTCTATTTTTATATACAAAGGGGTGGCATTGGAAGCCAAAATTGCTGCATCTTTTCAAAATAAAAACAAAGCAAAAAACTTTACACAACACTATACAAAATTTGTTTTCCTTTTCTACCCCTTAAGAAATGTGACAAAATTGTCAACATTCTTGGCGGCTCGCGGGGCAACGAGCTCGTCTCGGTGGGAGAACCCTTTAACTTTGATCCATTGGGCCAGAGTCTTTTCCCGATCCTTCTCCTCCTTCTTCCTCTGGGAGTGCTTCTGCAGCTGGTTCTTGTTCTCCCTCTTCTTCTGCTTCTTCTTCCTCCTCTGCTCCTTCGTCTGTTGGCGTGGCCTCCTGTTGTGGTGATGGGACAAGGCGGTCGCGGATTCTCTTCATAGTTCGGCGAACATGAGCCCAAACCCCTTTCTGAAATGGTTCTTGGTCTTCGAGTGCCTTGACCAGAACATGGAACCGATCAATCTGCCCTATGTCGGCGTGTTTGATTCTTGCACCTAGGTCATTCAGACAGGCCACAATTTTGCAATGTCTTAGGATGAAGTCAGTGACCTGTCCCTCCGTGGCTGGCTCTTCCCACTCATCAATTTCGGAGACGTCATTTTCAAAATGGAGCCACGCCGGCTTAAGTTCTTCCCTGGTGAGAAGGTTCCCATCATCGTCTGTGAAACTCGGGAAACCCAAAGAAGAAAGGTCTTCGAAGTATCCCATTGATGTGCGCTTGCTCCTGCTCAAATATATTGAGGAGTCCTTTGACTTTTGTGCTTTCTTCACCTTGGAGAAGAAAGCGCGAACAATGGCTTGGGCAATAGACCAATCCCTGGCCGTTCAACTCATAGCAGCAACTTGTAGGTCTTGATATCTAATGCTTTGAACTTCAAAGGCAAGCTTGAGTCGCCTCTTGATTTTTTGGATCACCTCATCCACTATTGGTCCCTTCTTAGCAATGGCATGTTGAGCTTCGATGACATAAATCAAAATTGACAGAGGCACTTGGAGGCCCGAGATCTGAAACCTTTGAGTAGGTGAGAGCGGATCTCCTTGATCCTACCTTTGTCGAACAGCTCCAGGTTTGCCTTTTCGTACAATTGTTATTGGGCCCGCAAGATCTTGCTCTCGAGCTCTTTGGCTTTTAGCTCATTTTTGGCCTATTTTTGTGCTTGTTGCTCGGCCGAAGTCTGCAATTGTAGAATTTGTTGTTTGAGGGCATGTGTTTCCCTTTTGAGCAATTTGCACTGCTTCTACGAATCCTCCAGCTCAGAGCAGATCCTAGCCAACTCTTCTTCCAACTTGATGTTGGCATTTTTTGCTTCAAACCTGTGCTGGTTGGCAATATTTGCATGTGCTCGAAAGGTTTCAACCCTGACATGCATGGATGCGGATTCGTCATCTATGTTTAAATGCTCCAGGTCCTTGGTCTTCTCCTGGTAGTCGTAGTCGGCTGGAGTCATTTCATCCAGAGGCTTCTGGACCTTAGGGACCTTCCTAACCTTATGCAACTTTCCGCCCTTCAAGTCGAAAACCGCACATTTTTCAACTTGGGCCAGAGATTTCCCTCTTTTCTTTCTTGCCTCCTTTAGCATCTTCTCTGTATTCTGTCGAGCTAGGAGTAGTTTTTCAGCCAGGGGCGCTCCTTTATTGAGGATAAATCTATTTCGAGAGAAGGCCGAATCTCCAACCAAAGGTGTGAACAAATATAAAGAACTAACGGGGAAGGATTCCCCTGACGGCTCGGGGACGGGTGTAGTAGGGACTTCGGCGAGCGGGACTATGCTTTGAGCTATGGGAGAGTGGGCTACGGGGCTTGGTGTCTGTGGGGGGGCTGGGTAGGCGAAGTGGTTTCAGCGGGCTTATCCTGGTCAGACGACTCGGGAGGAGTGGGGCTATGCAGGATTGGACTGGCAATGGGCAGTTTTTGAGTGGGGGATTGACCCTGTGGGGGATGGAGAGATTGATGAGGGCTTCCACTCGGGACTGTCGTGGATGTGTCAGAGACCGAAGCGAAGGGAAGAGAGTGCGTACCTGCGTGCCCTCCTGGCAAAGCGGCTGTGGTAACTTCTTGCGTGGTCGGCTCTTGTTCCTCTTGGGCTTCATCACTCCCGACCTCCACAACTTCTGCTTCGGGGTCTTTCTCTTGTTGGAGGAGTTCCTCCACATCAATGATATCTATTTTGGGGACCGTCTCAGCACTTGGTGCCCCTGCATCTTCAATGTTTGCTTCAACCGGGCCTGATGCAGGGGATCCAGTCGGGGGTACTTGTAGGCTTTGTGCGAGGGCGCTTTGGGTGGCTCGGAGGCACTTGAATTTGCTCCTGCCTTTTCCTTTTCTTTCTCTCCAATGGTTGCTCTGCCTCTTCGGCACTTGTATCATGAACTTTCGATGGCCTCTGTGGTAGTGTTGCGGGCGTAGCTTCGGCCCCTACTTCCTTTTCTTCCTCCGAAGCATCCTTAGCGCCTCCTGGGCTTTCGCCTGACCCTGGGGTGGCCGGGGGAACAAAATTAGCAAAGGATATAGACTTCCAAGGTTTCGACATTGGTGTCATAGAGAATCGCGAAGTCTTTATCCGATGCTAAGAGTCCATAAGAATTCACTTTTTGATGGTGGACTCTCATTATCCACCATTCCCAAAGCTTTTCCTCGCTCCAGTATTTTACTTCCTCCTTCAAATCGTCCCTTGCCTTCTTCCAAAAGGTGGAGCTTGGAGTCGGGAGGGGGTACTGATCAGGGTCGAACTCGACCTCCATAGGATAGAATTCATGCCATGGAGGCAATGTCCTCATTCTTTCCAAATGCCACTCCGGGTCTTTTCCATTGGGGTTATTCCTTTGTTCTACAACCTCGGGGTGAGGGCGGATGTGGAAGTTCTTGAATTTCAAATGATCCCTCATCACGCCCAAAGGATCATAGAGCCATTGCTTGAGGAATGCAGAGTAGGCCAAAATCGGCAAGCTTTTCCTCCAGGAAAACATTCTGTTTAAGGGCAAAGACTTCGATTACACCCATTCTGAAGGGGAAGTCACGGGTATGTGCCCACTTTCGACCGTGGCCGTATACTGCATTTGTAGAGTCGCTCTGCCGAGCGACTTCCAATGCGAACTGATATTCTGAGGGGTATACTGGTAACAGGAAGGGCTTCCCTATGAAGCCGAACAGGCGAATCACCAGTCCTTGTGTCAATTGGAAGACGTCCCCCTTTTTTCCTAGCACCACTCTATCTCTCAAACTGAGTGGTACCCGAGGACAAGAACCTTTTAACAGGTGCATGGCGGGTCCCAAAAATTGTTGATTAAAAGGATAATAGGACTCTTCTTTCAATAAGAGGGGAGTCCATTGATACACTGGTAGAGGATTTCCATCCTTGCCGCTTGGAGAGATGGCGATATGGGGAAACCGCTTATGAACCTGGTAGAAGCACAACCAGACAAGAAAAGAACAGGGTGCGAAGTACTGGCCTGCTACTGAATTCTTCATGCTAGCGAGCCTTGTATGCAGGGTTCGGGCCACCCATTCCACCCAGTCAAAGAAAACTGGGTTGGTGTTCGGCCTTGAAGCGTCGGGGGCATAAAACTCCCCTCTTGAAATACATTCGGCCAAAGACACCTGCTAGGGCTGTACTGAAGCATCTGTTGACAATCCCGCCACCCATGCAATGATGGAGAAAATATCGATGTTTTTGAAAGCCTCCAAGGGTAAGGGCATCTGGGGCAACTTGTTTGAAGGTAGCCCGCTCTTGAGATTCTCCCGTAGGAACTTCAATATGTAGCTGTTGGAGGTGAATCTCTCCATTTGTTCGTTTAGGAGGACATTGCGAACGAGAATAGCCCTTGGGCGGGCCTGCTTTGTGGTGCGAAGGCTGCTTGTACATCTTCCTTCAGGATGGAGAATAGTTTGTGTCCCGAAGCGCATCTACCCCACTTTGGTCGCGGGGGGGTTGGTAATTCTGTGCGATAGCGTAGATCAGCTCGGGACAATGGTGAGCAGGCGGGGTTAAAAACTAGTAAATCTGGGAGTAATATGCGGCAGCTCTCTTATTTTCTGGTGTGAGCCTGCTTGTCATGAACTCTATGGTGTGTCGAAGATCGGATACACCCTTAGAGAGCTGTGTGTCTCGGATCTTCTCCCACCCATCAATTGGTGGCTCCACAAGCTGTTCTTCTTTCGAGTCGTCCCCCTCTTCCATTGGCTGCTTTTCGGGTCGAAGGGGAAGATTTAGCTTCTTCGGAGTACGCTTTTTCTCTTCTTTCCCCTTCTTTGTTTTTTGGGGCCTGCAACTTCGGGCTCTTTCCCCTTCTCCTTAGAGTTTTTCTTTCCCATGTTGTTATGGACAGCAGCAGAGTTCTTGATACAGAGGGCTTTAATGTGAATGGCCAGATGCAAAGGACGGGAGGGTTGCAGAGTATCTGAAGGCTCTTAGTCTAGTTCTAGCTGATGGACAAATAACTTCCCTCTTGCCAGGAATTCGCTTTTATAGCCTAAAAAGGCAACCACCTGAATTTATGGCACCTACCAAAATTAAATTTGCACCTCGGACGAAAGAGATTGCCGTATTCTTAAACCGTTTCTGCAGCGACGTGGTACACAGGGCTGCATGCTTCGATGATTACACTTTGTACTAGAGGCGCCACCCGCTGCCACCTCGTACCTTGGTGCGAGCTTTTCCTTTCCCTTTTTCTGACTCGATCATCTCGGGAAGTGCTCCACCACCCTTTTGCCTTAAATTCGTCCGCTTTGTACTCCTTTCAAGGCCGTTGTCGGCACGTTCTCCGAGGCACGTTTCGAATTCTCCACCTCGCGCGTGTTCGGTTCGGCGAAGTTGAACTTCAATGTTGAAAAATGCTTCGCGGCGAACCTTTGGTTCGGACTACTTTTCGATGCTTCGGGCCCGAAGTACTTCTTCTTCGCCGTGTTGCCACTCTGCCTTACGAAGGTCGTCGAAGCTTCCTCTTTTGAAAACTACTTCACAAAATTTTCCGGACTAGAAATACTTTGAGTGCGAAGCTCTTTTCATGCCTTTGCTCGAATTTTGGTTTGGCATGCTTTGGGAACCTCCTTGAATGCTCCTTCTGTTAAAAGGTCTCAGAAGAGAGATTATGAAGTGTAGTACTTGGCCTTTCGTGATCTTGGATGTATACACAGATGCAAACTATATACAAAAGTATATATAACACTCTTTTTTTTTTAAAGAAATTGTGCTCTTAGTGGTGAAAATTCTTCAGATGAAGACCATTGATGGAGATCGGCAAGACTTGACCATCTGCATCTTTGAGGATGAATGAATTGGCCGAGTTCACCTTCATAATTTCGAACGGCCCATCCCAAAAGGCATCCATCTTGTCGTGATTCCCAGGCTTGGCCTTCCAAGAGTCCCACTTCAATACCAGATCTCCCACGTTGAATGTGCGATCGGATGACTTTTTCTTGAACCAGTCTCGGGTGACCTGAGTATGCTTAGCGAAGTTCTGATATGCCTCTTCGTGGTCTTCCTCTAGTCACAGTAGGAGCTAACCTATTTTCCATCGGACTAATTCCATCTTCTGCTTCTAACAGCTGCAGTGCGGGGATCTCCACATGGATGGGTAAGATGGCCTCTTTGCCGTAGACCAGGGCATAAGGCGAAGTCTTGATTGACCTTTTGACAGAAATTCGATCGGCCCACAAGGCCCGATCTAGAAGGAGATGCCAAGTCCTTTTGTTTGTCTCTATGAGCTTCCTTAGCATTCTCAACAGAGTCTTGTTGGTGGATTCTGCCAAGCCGTTGCCCTGTGGATAATAATTGGAGGATACTTTATGATATATCCCATATCTGTAGAGGAATTCATTGATTTTAGCGCCTGTGAAGCCAGGGCCATTGTCCGTGATGATCGCTTCGGGGATGCCGAACCTGGTGATCAATCCTTCTAGGAAGGTGATTACAGTCTCTTGATCTGCATGCTTCGTGGGAATCGCTTCGGCCCACTTGGTGAAGTAGTCTATTGCTGTCAGGATGAACCTATGTCCCGCGGAGGAGTTTGGTGATACGACTCCTATAAAATCCAACCCCCATTGCTGAAAGGGAGTTTCTACCTGTATCGGGTGAAGGGGCATCGAAGCATTTTTGCTTTGGTCGGTGAACTTCTGACATTGCTCGCATTTGCGGCAAACTACGAAGGCATCGACGAAGAGTGTGGGCCAATAATAACCCGCTTTGATAATCTTTAGTGCCGTTGTTCTTCCTACGAAGTGACCTCCAGATAGTCCCGAATGGAACTCTCCTAGGACTTTTCTTTTATCATCGTCTTTGATGCACTTGAGAAGGACACCATCAATGTTCCTAAAAAATAGGCCTTCGGGGCGCAGAGTGTATCGGGAGGACCGCATCCTGAAATGTCTTCGCTGTGATGCATTTAGATGCGAAGGACACTTGCCGGTGTTGAAGTATTCAACTATTTCACCGACCCAGTCTTTCTCGTCCTCTTCCTGGTTAGCGAAGCATCCTTCAGCTGGTAAGCCATCCCACTGAGATTCTGCAGCTTCGGCCGCTGCGCTCTTTGCTAATTCTTGACATAATGCATGACCGCGAACCAATTTTGTGGGCTTGATCTCAATGTCAAACTCCTGTATCTTGTTCACCCAACCGGCTCTTTTGCTTCCCAATTCTCCTTGGATGATGAAATTGCGCACGTCGGGGTGAATGACAAAGACTGTGACCCGACTTTGAGAGATGAACTGTTTGAATTTTCTGAGGGATTTCATTACTGCATGCACCTGGCGTTCTATGAAATTATATTTCTCTTCATGGGGGTTGATCACCTGGCTCAAAAACGCGATGGGGCGCTCCTCGCCATCTTCCCCCTTTTGTGTCAGGACGACAGCATAGCTTTCGGGTTCCCCTATAGCATATAGGATGAAATCCCGACTGTAATCTGGATTGATCAAGACCGGCGCTCGAGCGATTCGAGCCTTAATCTCTTCAAAAGCTTCTTTTCTTTCTTCTATCCAGCTAAATTCGGTGCCCTTCTTCAGGAGTTGGGACATTGGCTTGATGACTTGGGCGAAGTCGGGGACGAACTTCCTTACGAAGTTAATCTAGTCGAAGAAATATTGAAGTCCTTTCTTGTCTGCTGGGAGTGGGAGCTTCATTAGAGCCTCGGCTCTGTCAGGATCTACAGTGAGCCCCTTTTTTGATATCGCGTGTCCCAGCAACTTTCCTTCGCTGACTACGAATATGGACTTCTTTGGATTAATTGAGATGCCGAACTCTCGGCATTTTTCGAAAACTTGTTGTATATGTGTGGGGTGGTCTTCCCTTCTTCGGGAGAAAATGGTCATGTCATCCAGATAGATGACGATAACCTTATTTAGAAGCTCGCCAAAAGCAAGATCCATTGCTCTCTGGAAAGTGGCCCCAACATTCGAAAGGCCAAATGGCATTCGTTGGTAGGCAAATGTTCCCCACTTGGTGGTGAATGTTGTTTTGTGTTGGTCTTCGTCCCTGACCCAGATCTGATTGTATCCAGAAAAACCATCGAGCGAGAGAGAAGCGTTGAGCTCCAGCCATTGAGTGCAAAATTTGATCGATTTGTGGGAGAGGATAGTGGTCCTTGAGGGATGCCTGGTTTAGATTGCGAAAGTCCACGCATAACCTGATATCTCCGTTCTTTTTTCTGACTGGGACCAGGTTCGCTACCCATGAAGAGTGCTTGATGGGATATATGATCTTTGCCTCGAGCATCTTCAAGAGTTCGGCCTTCATTAGGACCTCGATCTTGGGATTAACCGGTCTTTGCTTTTGTCGAAAGGGTTTGACCCCTTCCTGCAATTCGATTGTGTGTTGAACCAGTTGCCGATTGTATCCCCGGAGATCTTGATAAGACCAAGCAATTATATCGAAAAACTTTTTGCACAGATTCTGTATCTGTTCTATCTCCTCTGGAGTGCAGTCGGTCCCAACCTTTATTGCTTTTCCAGGTTCAAGCTCTAAATCTTGATACTGTTTTTCATTGACTTTGATCATGTGAGAAAGAGCTCGGTCATTCCGATCAAAGAGGCTTTCAAGGGTGATTAGTCCCTTGGGAACATGGTTATTCTTCAATTGAATCAGCCCTTCATATTCTCCTTCATCAGAGCTTCGGTCTTCGACTGTGGCGGCTTCTTGGATCATGAAATTTATAATCTGCTCGTCGTTGTCAAACACTTGCCAATGCAGATCTTTGTCTGGGATAGAGGGTCTATAGATCATCCTCACAGCTCTAGGCTTGTGCACCATGTCTTCTGCTGGAGAATACTTGGCTGCGATGGATGCCAGAACATCGGCATGTCGGTTCTTTTCTCGTGGGATTGACTACAGATTGAGAGATTCGAACTGGTCGAACAGGTCCCATACCCTGTTGCGGTATGATTTTAGATAATGCTTCTTTGAAGTACACTTATTTGTGACCTGGTTGCAAACCAGTTCGGAATCTCCGAAGATTTGGAGATGCTTTATGCCTATCTTATCAGCTTTCTTGAGTCCTAGGCACAATGCTTCGTATTCTGCTGCATTGTTAGTGCAGCTCCATGTCAACCGGTAGCAATATTCCTTTTGCTCTCCGGAGGGTGAAATTAGAAGAATCCTTGCCCCAGCGCCGTTTTTACATCGGGCGCCGTCGAAGAACAACTTCCATAGTTCTTCTTGGGCACTTGTTCTATTCCCTGGTTGGGAGTGATTTTTAGGCTTGGCGATCGCATAACATCCTATTTCGGTCTCCACCATGGCGTTGAAGTCTGCCAATGAAAACTCATCTTCATAACTTAATTGCGCAAGAGATTCCTCGACCAGGTCTACCTGCTCTATTTCCTCCACCATTGCGTTCACTGGTTCGCTACTTTCTTCCTCGGACATCTTCTGCACAAGAAAGGAAGAAGGCTTTTCATTGTAGATCTTCACCTTCTTTCCTTTGAATGGAATCTCCAGATGGGAGTAATCCATAGATAGATATCCGCCCAGCTTTGCCGTGAATTCCCTTGACAAGCACATACTGAAATATGGCTCCAAGTCGACTACCACTACCTCTTGTATGACTGTGATCTGAGGCATCTTATGTAGTCGGATAGGAATGTCCTTGATCACCCCTACAGTCTTCACTGGAGTACCATCCAACTGGAGTACACCTTGGCTGCTTCGCGTATACTCCATCCCTATTTCTTCATAGACTGCTCTTGGCATTATTGTTGTAGCGGCCCCAGAGTCGATCATGCAATTATGTACAATATACCCTTCCATTTGTAGGGACAGGTAGAATGGAGGTGGTCTGTTCTTCCCCGTGATGGATGTGGATAGGGTCTGCACAAGAGCAAGCGGTGCCGCCTTTTTTGCTTTAATTGTCTTCAATGATTCTTGCGGCAGGTCTACTTGTCCAGGAAGTTGCGGGTGCATCATACAGGCTGATCTTGGCTGGAATCTTCTTCAATTCCTCTACAATGTTGTACGCCAGGGATTTGAGTGCTTCGGGCTCCTTTCTGGGCTCATACCTTGTGCGATACTGCTCTGTAGCTTCCACTCTTTGTCGCTTAGTCAGCGAAGGAAACTTGAGCTTTTCCTTAGCCTGTTCCTTAGTTTCTGCCTGAGGCGGTTCGACAGAGGCCTTTTGGGCCTTTTCTTTGATTGGTGCAGGTGGAGGAGCTTCGCTCGGGGCCGAAGTAGATGATTGTCCTTTCTCGGGTCGAACTTGCTCTTTTGAAGGAGCCAGTTGAGTAGCATCTGCTTCTATTGCCTTCTTTCCTCCTCGGGTAAGTACTGCAATCGGCTCCTCCTCGCCAATTGTCAGGTTCTGACTCATCTGCCTAATGACGTTCACTTGACCATTATGACTACTGTTTGCCAGCGTTTGTACATAGTGTTGGTGCAGGGTGCAGGTATTCTCTTCATGCGGATCATTGCACGTAGAGCACCAATATACATAATCGGAAGTGCTCGGAGCTTCATCAATTGCAGCATTTCTCGCCGAAGCCTTCCCTTGTTGGATTGCTTGGTCCTTGGTAAGCGCAGGTGCAGGATAAGATCTTCTCGGTAGGAATTCCTGCTGCGCTTGCTTTTTCTTCACAATGGTCATGTCATTGGACAACATCTGAACTGTAGAGTTCAGAGACTGCATCTCTTGCAGGATTTTAGTTTGTATATCATCGGCTTTCGGGACGAGTGGCAATGAAGCCATCGTCGGTATTGGAGGAAGGGCGGGGTGTTGAGGTGGTGTTGGCAGCACAGGAAATGCCGAAGAGACAGTGGGCTGTGGAGTTGAAAATGTAGGGAAATGAATTTGTGGGGCGGTGATTTGAGACACGATAGGATTCGGATTCCAAGATGAAATCGGGAGTGCAGGGGTTGTGGAGATTTGCGAAGCGGCTGCGCTTGCATACTGGAATTGTAAGAATTCGGGAAGTATGGGCGTCGGCATCCTTTGGGGAAGCTTGCCCATAGCTATCAAATCCATTTTTGCTCTCTTGGCTAACTCATACAACTCGAGAAAAGTATTAACGTTAGAATATCTTACCATGAGATTGATATCGGGATTGAAAGCCCGAAGGAAATAGAGTGTTGCAGCTTCGTCGGTTGGCCGAAGGCCAACTGGCACTCTCTGCCAGGTTCGAGCGAACCTAACATTGAAATCTATGATTTCTTCTTGTGGATGTCTCTTGATCAAAGTGAACTATGCGAGAAGAGAAGTAGGATCGGAAGACTCATTGAAGTTTCCCATCATTTGCCCAGCTAACTGGTCCCATCCCGTAATGCTATCGGGTGGTAGAGATCTGTACCAGTAGAGGAGTTTTCCTCTAAGGGAAAGAACCAGAAGCTTTACCATAATTTGTTCTTCTGTAATGTCATGGATCGCCGCCAGAGATATTATGTCCTGGATATGCTCTAGAGCAGTCTTCCAGTTCCATCGAACGTTGGGATCTTCTTTATGGTAGCAGGCGGCACTTGCCCTTGTCCTGCTAGATTCAGTGGTGACAAGGAATCCCATGTTGGGCACAACCTGGGTGGTTGTGGCTGCTGCATTTGTTGTTGTTGTTGTTGTTGTTGTTGTGCCATACTTGCTCTTGGATTTTGAGAAATAGGAATTCTCGAAGCTCCCCCTTGACTGCTAATAGGACAACTAATAGGAATGGAGGGACTAGGATGCTTCGGAGAGTTGGGAGGATTGGGAGGAAAACTAGATGTTGTACTATCAGAAGTTGAGCCTTGTCTGCCAACAGAGGATGTTCCTTGTAATAGTGACTCGGGGGTGATCAACCTTGATTGTTCCCCGAAGGCATCAATATCTAGCTCAAAGAACTCGGTTTCCTCTCCTCTATTCTTAACTCTCCATCTTGTTTGCATGAAGGCACAGACTTTTGGTACTGGTCTTTTCGACTTAAATATTCTTGGGTAAACAGAGTCGCCAGATGCTAAGAGTCTTTCGGTAATGAGGGCATCGGTCCTCACTACCACTAGTCAGGTGAGACTGACCGGGTCACACCGGGAACTGGTTTAGAACTATTGGCCCCGGTGAAGATGGGTTTTACATTTAAAATATGGGACCTTGACTGGTTATGGATCTTACTAAGACAGATACAGTCGGTCCCATCGGGCGTGCCAAAAACTGTTGGTCATCAAATCTGCCTAGGAAAGGATTTTGAGTGAGTGTATGCGCCCTAGACCTGGACCAACATTGAAATGCCGAAGGGAAGAGATGCCCTTCATGCCAATCTCCGGAGAAAGGTCGGCTCCTATGCTAAACTACTTGGGTGTTTGAAGATAAGGGTGCAGGAAAGAGATAAAAGGAGTTAGGGTTAGAGAAATTGGTGATGTAAGGTGGGAGAGAACAGGAAGCACGATCACCAACTAGCAACTTGAATAGAAGCAAAGAACACCAAAGATAAATGGAAGAAATGCAATGTAGATTTTCCTATGTATCCTTCAGGCGAGTTTCAGGGTACATTCCCCAATCGCACATCGGACGCAGGGTTCAGCATCCAACATACAAATGAAGAAAGACAAAAGAATCAAGCATAGAAGGCAGCATAAAAGAAAGCCAACACGACGTCTTTCAACTCCTATGTATCCTTCAGAACGAGTTTCAAGGTACAGTCCCCGATCACACATCGGACGTAGGGTTCAGCATCTCGATATATAAATGAAGAAAGACAAAAGAATCAAGCACAGAAGGCAGCATAAAAGAGAAGAATTGAGCTCAAAGCCTTTTAGTATTAATCGTAGGACATCAAGTTACAACAACTTTCTAGCAGATAGTTCCCCCCTTTTCTTATTACAATGCCTAGGTTTTTATAGAGGACCCGGGCCTCTGAGTCATAATTACATAGCAAAGAAGAGTACGCCCTCGAGCCACGAGAATTCGGCTCCCGAGGCTCTCGTGACCGAGTTTTCAAATCTGTTACCAAAACTGGCAACTGCAATCGGGTCAACCATGGAAAGGTGCATTGATGAGCCGTCTGGACGTCCTTGGTCTCCGGGTGCGGTGCTCGAGTGGCCGCCATGCTCGTCGGGCTCTCCATCATGGCTTGATACTTCATTTTTGATTGCCAAAAATGAGCAGCGGGCTTGCTGGGCACGAAAAATTGCATTTATGAGGCACTTGATCGCCTCGGGAAAATACCCAGCTTGGAACGCGTGCCTGTGAAGCGCTTCGCTAAGTTTTCATTCACAACTTCGCTTCGCAATGGTTTTGGGCCGAAGCAAAAACTCCTCTTTGGTATGTACTTCACAAAATTGAGCTTCGCAAAACTACTTCGGGGGTGAGGAGTGCCGAAGCATATTCACTTCACAAAATGGGCCTCTTCGTCTTTGTCACTTCGTTGACTAAATTACTTCGCTGACGCCCTCGAGAAATGCTTCGCTGCGATCCTCTTTCTAAAATGTGGTTCGGGAAGATTTCGGCCGAAGCAATTGTCTTCAAAAGACATTGCATCCTTTCACTTCGGGCAGAAGTACTTCGCATAAAATTAGCCGAAGCAAATGCTTCGCAATGAGCTTTTGGCGAAGTAAAAGTGGTTCGCTGATGGAGGGGCCCGAAGTGAGTACTTCGACAACTTTCTGGCGAAGTACTTTCAATGCTCCTTGAGTTTCGCTTCGCTAATTTCCCTATCGAAGTATTGTTGGAAATGCTTCGGGTGCGAAGTAGTTTCATTCCTTTTCTTTGTATTTCTCTTTGGCACACCGCTTCGTAGAAATCTTACCCGAAGTAGCTTCTGAAAATGCTTCGGGCCCGAAGTAGATTTCTTGCCTTTGCTTTTCGGCAAAGTTGTTCTTTCGAACGTTGCTTTTGTATTCTACTTCGGTGATACTACTTCGCAAAAAACTCCACCCGAAGCGAGTGTTGAAAATGCTTCGGGTGCGAAGCTCTCTTTTCTTCTGAACGCCGCTTCGCTCAACTTTCGCCCGAAGTAGCTACTGGAAACGCTTCGGGCGTGAAGTAGTTTCATTCTCTTTTCCTTGTATTTTTCTTCGGCGAAAACTACTTCGCAAAACTTTTACCCGAAGTAGTGTTGGAAATGCTTCGGGTGCGAAGCTCTTTTCATTTTCCTTCGGCGAAGCTCTTTTCCCTAGCTTGTTTGGCAGCGAAGTTCTTTCTTTTCTATTTTTATATACAAAGGGGTGGCATTGGAAGCCAAAATTGCTGCATCTTTTCAAAATAAAAAACAAAGCAAAAACTTTACACAACACTGTACAAAATTTGTTTTCCTTTTCTACCCCTTAAGAAATTTGACAAAATTGTCAACAGTAACCATGTACCCTTGATCACAAAGTTGACTTATACTCATCAGATTGTATTTTAACCCTTTAACATATAATACATTTTATGTTTTTGTTTTCTCATTATCTAAACTTAGATTTCCTCTTCCACCAATCCTTGTTGATCCATTATTATCGAAACTTACTAATCCTCTATTTTTTTCTTTTAGTACTATGAATTTGTCTTTGTCTCCTTTCATGTGACAAGAGCAACCACTATCAAGATACCATTGTTCCTCTTTATCTTGAGCATGAAGGGCGATTTGAACTAACATTGATCTAGCCTTAACATTTTCCCTTTTATCTTTTCTAGTTGTTGAAATTGTTTTTCTAGACTCAGGAAGCATCATTTTACACAATCTAGCCTTGTGCCCAAAATTATTGCATTTGTAACATATAATATCATCATCCATGAGAGGTGCAAAGAAATTGAAATTTTTATTGTTTCTTACATGATGAATACAGTGTACAGCTCTATGACCATATTTACTACAAGAAAAGCAATGACCATGGAAGAAATTATGTAACCTGTTTGGATGTCTTGGAGTTTGTGGTAAAGTAATATCCCTCTTGTAATTAACTCTTATCCATGGTTATCATTTGATTTATTCCTTTCTGATATACTTTGCTTGCTTATCCTTATTTGAGGTTTTTTCTTTTTGAAGACTTGATTCCTCTTTCTATTTCTCATATTCTACATCTCATAGTACCTTGGTCCTTTCAACTTCATTCCTTAGGTGGATAATTTCTGCTTCCAATATTTCACATTCTATTTCCCTAGATCTTAACAGATTTGTCATGTTTTGCTCAATCTTCTTTCCTTCTTCCACTCTAATCTTGAGTTCTGTGAGATTTTGTATAAGTTCCATCCTTGCTTATTCATCTTCTTGAACTTGTTACTTCAAGCTTGAATTCTTCTCTCTAAGTCTTTCCAATTTTCTAAGAGCAGCAAAGAATTCTTATTTTATGTCAAACAGAGTCTCTTCTTCATTTTTTGAAGTCATGTGTGCAAATTATGAATCCTCCTCCAAGTTGTTAGTCTTTTCATGAAGAGACCCGTTCTGATACCAATTGAAGAACATGTGCTTATACTAAGAGGGGGGTGAACAGTATATGATACAACTTTTTGCATTTAAATCCAAATAATAGCATAAGCAATATTAAAGCTAATAAAAATCACAAAGCATCACACACATGAGAGACATGATTTTACGTGGTTCATCCAAATATGGCTACCTCCACGAAGAAAATATTTCTTATAAATTTTTCTCAAATAAATTCTCTTGGGAGTACTTTATCTACAATGTTTATGGACCTTTGTCCAAAGGAGATGTCAATCCCCAAAATCAAGTTTGTGGATCTCTATCCACAAGAGAACTCCTTCTCCTCTACTCTAGTTGGTGATCCTCTAGAAGACTATTGCCTCCATTGCATTGGCTTGTGAATCTCTTTTCACTAAGACTCTTGTCTCCACTCAGAAGACCTATCTTAACTGCCCTAGATAATGGATCTCTATCCACTAGAGACTATTTCCCTCTACTCTTTGTTCACCTCTAAAGATCTATCTCAATTCTGCACTAAAAATAGTCCTTCAATCTAGTACTAATCTGCCCAATCTTTGTCTCTAGTCTGGCACAAACCTATCCTCAAATCTACACCAAAATTTATCCTCGATCTATATCCTATGATCTGCACTAAACACTATCCTTCGATCTAGCATAAATTTATCCTCAATATCTATCCTCAAGCCTTAACTCAAAGCTTGACTCAATATCAAATCAACTTTGTTGGATCTGCCCCAAACCTTAACTCAAGGTTTGAAAAAATCAATCAATCAACTCTGCTCTCAATATGTATTGTAAGCTTCCACAAAAAGCTCACACCAAATCTGTCCACAAGTCTTCACAAATACTTGCCTCAAATATGCTCAATAAGTCCACACAAGAACTTGTCCAATATCATAGAAACATAAATAGAATTGTTAGAGACTCAATATGCTCTAGACTCATCACAATGCTCAATCACTCTCTTATAAACATAAAGATAATTGTTAGAGACTCAATATGCTTCAAATTCAACTCAATGCTCAATAACTTTCTCAACTTAATTCAGAATATAGAATAGTTTGTTTTGTGGAACTTGAACAATCACTTCACACATCCACTTGACTAGGCTCAACCAACTCTACTCAACCAAACACTCAATGAAACAATCCTTGCTCACAAATCCTAGTCCAAGCATATACACACTAACTCAAAATGTTTCCAACAATGCTCAACAACAAATCTCACATAACAATGATATTTTCAAACCCTAGTTCAAGTTCTTTTCTCAACAACTCACTTCAACAACAATTCTTATAAAACAATCTTCACATAGCAATGATACTTAAACCCTAATTCAAGTTCTTCACACAACCAATGGCTTCAACAACAATGCTTATAAAACAATCATTTATTCCAAAAAAACCTTGAAGCATTAACTCAACACACTCAATAGGAAATCCTAATCAAATCCTTTTCACTCCAAAATTATTTTTAAAAAACCAATCAATCAACTCAACTATGGAAGAATGTGCTCATACCTTTTCTTGATGATGAAGGAACCTCAAATATATATCACAATCACAACCACTCCTATGCCAAACTCAAGGAGGTTAGAAGATAAATCTCTCTCACAATATAATGCAAAAACTCAATTACACCTTATCACTCCACCTTTCAAAACAACCATCAACATACATAAAATATTTATCCAATAACACCTTATAATCTCTCAATTAAAATAAATTTAACATTGTTGAGCAAGGTGCAACGACAATATTGTCATTGTTGTCAACACAATCAGATAGATCGGTTGATGCAGTGGACAGGAGTTCAGAGGTTATTCAGAGTATGTACAGTGATGTTAAATGCTTATGAGGATGTTTTTGATGTTTGGGTGAAGTTGTTACAGGTTGTTTGTGCAAATTTGCAAAAGTTGAAAAAATCGTCAAAAAGTTGTCAAAGCAGCAAAATAGTCAAAAAGTTGCAAAAGTCGCCACGGGCACAGTTGGACAGGATGGATCAGTTTGGAACATGCCAGCATGTCAGGAAATAGTCCAGAACAGCATTGGAGATGTCAGCATAGTGTTTGGAGTGATCGGTGGTGTTTCCGGTATCTTGGCGGATGATTTGGCAAGTGGTTGTACAGGCTGAAAAAGTGCAGGTTTTGTCAGAAGCACTGCGAACAAACCGTAAGGATTTATGTAGCAAAATTTGAACTGGAGGTGGTCGTTATCTTCAAGAACATGTGTTCCAAATTTCAATGAAAATGGAGAAACGAGGCGAATTTTACAAGCGTTGCAAGACTGTCACAAAAACGCTCTTTTTTGAAAAAGTGTGTCAGTAGCAGTTTTTGTGGAAGTGGTACAGGTGAACCGTAAGGAGTTAGGTAGTGAGTTTTGGTTTGGACATAGTCAGTGTTGCAAATATTCTACGTTTCAAATTTCAGAGAAAACCGAGTTACGAGGTGAGAGTTATGATTTTTGCAAAAACGTTACAGGTCTCTTTTATGTCAATTTGTGCCACTTGGGCAAAATCCTTTAGTTGGCCGTTTCGACCTTGAAGAGTCACCAGAGTTTCAGTTTCAGTGTTGTTACACCTTCAAGGCATCAAATAGATCATATTTTGTTTTTGGTTTGAGTTGTCACGTGGCTCCGAAGTATGAGAACGAGTAAGGTGTCAATTCTTTGCATGTGACGTGTTTGACGAAATGCCTTCTCAATATAAAAAAAGGGAGTTATATTATTTTAAGCAGTTTCATTAAATAAAGATCTTTGGAGAAAGTGAAAAGTGAAAAGGAATGCAAGTGTGTGCATTTAAGTTAGAAGTGTTTTATTGAAGAGTGTGATTTTATTTTGTGCGGAGAGAAGAGTGTGTGGAGAAAAATAAAGAGTGAAAATCCGTGTTTTTGGGAAAAAGGTGAAAAATGTCACTTTAGTATTTTGGGCATAACTTTCTCATACGATATCATTTTGGCTGAAATTTTGAGAGGAGGTCATAGACAGAGTTCTGCACAATACCCAGAAAGCGTTTAGCAATTGATAGAACGAGCTAAGAGAACGGTCAATTTTTATGTGAGAAGAGAAGATTCATATATGTCATTTTATTATCAATATCAAAATCAAGTGGGTGCTTGGTAGAGGGGTTGGTGCTCCTTTCTGTTGGTGCAGATAAATCAGGGGTTGGTGCTCCTTTCTGTTGGTGTAGATAAATCAGGGGTTGGTGCTCCTTCTAGTGGGTGTTGGTAAATTGATTGTAAAGTTGGTGCTTTGCAAAGGCTGGATTTGGATGGGAGTCCAAACAGTCATTTTGAGGATGTAGCCAAATCGGTGAACCTCGGTACATCTTGTGTTGTGTGATGTTCTCTTGTTATACTTGCTTTATTTGGTTTCAAGTTTTCATTGTTTCGGCTTTAAGAGTTGAAGATTTAAGTTTTAAAAGAGCTACACTGATTCACCCCTCCTCTCAGTGTCATTGTGAGACTAACAATTGGTATCAGAGCGAGGTTCCTGAACAAGCTTAACCGGCTAGGGTGATCTTGGAAGTGACACAATGGCAGGTGGTGAAGGCTTCTCATCAAACAAAGCACCATTGTTTGACGGAACTAATTACGCATTTTGGAGACTCAGGATGCAGACATATCTTTGTGCTTTGGGATACGACATTTGGGATTCAGTAGATAGTGGATACACAATACCCACCACTTCTCCAACCGATGTTGTCGGTAAGAAACTGTTTGAGAATGACTCAAAAGCAAAGAATGCTATCATGTGCGGATTAGTGGACAGTGAACTGGTAAAGATTATGAGTTGTAAAATGGCAAAAGAAATATGGGACAAACTGAGGAGCATTCATGAAGGAGACGTTAAGATCAAGGAGGCCAAGTTACAAACACATCGAGCTCAGTTCGAAGTATTAAAGATGAATGACGATGAGAACATAGAGGCATATATGCTGAGAGTTAATGAAGTCATTAATGCGATTAGAGGACTCGACGAGGAAATCAAAGATTCTGTCATCGTGAAAAAGGTATTAAGATCTCTTCCCCAAAGATTTGATTCTAAAGTTTCAGCTATAGAAGAAGCTAAAGATCTAAATTCTTTTAGTATGGATGAGATGCATGGTTCTTTGACTGCATATGAGATGAGAATAGGAAAATCTAAACCCACAGACAGAGAAGCTGCTTTTAAAGCCCATAAAAATATGAAAGCAAAACAAGAATCCGAGGAAGAAGAGACATCGGATGAAATGGAAGCAAACTTTGTTCGAAAACTAAAAAGGGGAAAAGGAAAATACAGAGGAAAGTTACCGTTTAAATGTTTCAATTGTGGAGGCATTGGGCATTTTGCAGCTAAATGTCCACTTAATGAGAAGAACAAAAGTGATGAAGGATCGCACCAAGAAAGAAGTGACTGGAAGAAAAAAACAAATTTCAGAAAAGGCAACTTCAAGAAGAAAAGTTTCATCTCCAAGAATGTCAGTTCATCAGAAGACAACTCCGGTGAGGATTCTGAAAAGGAAACAGGTGAAGCTCTTTTCATGGCACTCAAAGAAGAAAAAATAGAAAAAGAACAGGAATGTGATGAAGAAGAAATTGATGCAGAAGTAAATTTGGAAGAGGAACTAATTGCAGCTCTGGATGAATTGAAGATAGAAAGAAAAAAGAATAAGAAAATTTCAAGAAAGCTTGAGGATGCAAATGAAATCATAACCAGTTTGAAAGTACAGATAGAAGAATCCAAGAAAATATCTAAAGATCTCGAAGTGCAAATAACCATGAAAATAGATTATTGCAGCAAGCTAGAAGAAGAGACTGTTGGTTTAAGGATGCAGATAGAAGAGATGAATCGTAAAATTAGTTGTTATCACAAACGTGAAGAAAGTTCTATGAAGTCGGATAAGATCATAAATAACCAAAAGACTACAGGCATCAAATTTGGTTTGGGCTTTGACGAAGGAGAATCATCAAATGGATCAAAGGCCATAAATGAAGAATCCATAAAGAATGAAGATAAGAAACAGGTTGATCAAGAAAAATTGACTCATGCAAAAGAAAGCAATAATGCAAGGCACGAAAGGAGAATTGACAATGATGGATTCACCAATGTCACACATCAAAGAAGAAGAAGATTTATGGCTCCTACGACAACATGGCAAAGACCATCACCCAGGTTCAATCATCTCTTTTCTGGTTACTATTTTAAATGCAATGGTTATGGACATAAGATTTCAGATTGCAAGTATAATGTAGGACCAAGGAATTTTACCAGTAGAAATGTTTTTTCACCTTTGATGGATTATGCAGTAGAATGTTATAACTATCATAATTTTGGGCACATTGCAAGAAATTGTCGAAGTACATTTGCATCAAATCAATTTCAGGGAAGAAAATTTCAACCAAATGGAATGAGACAAAATAGAAAATTTCTCGAAAAACATGCACAAGCTACTGAAAAAGAAAAGTCAAAACAAGAGCCCAAAACTGTAATCAAACCAGAGTGGAAAGAAAAAGAGCGATCTAAGGAAGAAAAGGAATCCCTGATCGTACAAACAACATTTAAAGCATAAAATAAATCTGCACCATGGATACTTGATAGTGGATGCTCCAGTCATATGATAGGTGACAAACAAAAATTTGAGAAGTTACAACAATATGAAGGTGGTTCAGTAAAATTTGGAAATAATGATGGAGCTAAGATAGTTGGCAAAGGTTCAGTTAAGATCAGTGATGAAAAAATCAAGTCAAAAGAAGTCTTGTTTGTGGTTGGTCTGAAGCATAACTTGTTGAGCGTAAGTCAGATTTGTGATAGAGGTCATGAAGTGATTTTTAAGAAGCAGGGTTGTGAAGTCGAAAAGCAAATAGTGGAAAGTTGATAGCAACTGGATCGAGGACATCTGGCAACCTGTACACTCTCTCAGAGACTTCAGAAGGAGCTTGCTTGATTGGACAGGAAGAAGAAAATTGGTTGTGGCACAAGAGGCTCGGTCATATCAGTTTTGACAATCTAGTAAAAATCAGCTCAAAAAAGGCAGTGAGAGATATTCCCACCATTGGAAAACCATCAAATAGCATTTGTGCTTCATGCCAAAAGGGGAAGCAAACTAGAGTCTCATTTAAAACAAAAGAGTACTACACAAGCAAACCTTTGGAACTAATACATACTGATTTATGTGGACCCATGAGAACGCAAAGCATAAATGGTGACAAATATTTTATGTTGTGTATAGATGACTATTCCAGGATGACATGGGTACTATTTTTGAAGCATAAATCAGAAGCTTTTGAGATGTTCAAGGTTTTCAAAAACCAAGTTGAGAATCAAACAGGAAAAAGGATTAAATGTTTAAGATCAGATAGAGGAGGAGAGTTCATTTCAGAGGATTTTATAGAGTACTGTGAAAAATATGGTATTAGGAGACAGTTTTTAGCAACCAGGACACCTCAGTAGAATGGTGTGGTAGAAAGAAAGAATAGGATAGTGCAGGAAATGGCATGGACTATGTTGATTGAGAGCAAAGTAGCAGATAGATTTTGGAAAGAGGCAGTCCATACTGCGGTATACATCCAAAATAGGTGCATGTTGAGGATGCATGAAAGCAAAACTCCTTATGAGTTGTGGTTCGGTAAAAAGGCAACAACAAGATACTTTAAAGTTTTTGGCAGCAAGTGTTACATCAAAAGAACTGAAGAAAACCTTGGTAAGTTTGAAGATAGAGCGGATGAAGGTATTTTTCTTGGCTATTCGTCAAAAAGCAAAGCTTACAAATGCTACAACAAGAGGCTAAGGAAAATTGTGGATAGTGTCGATGTTAAAGTTGATGAAGGTAGGGAACGAGTAATTAGCTATGAAGAGAACTACCCAATTTATGAAGAGGTTATTGAAGGAGATGAGGAAAAGGAAATGGAAAAGAAACAAAAAATTGACTCAGATGATTCAAATAGTGATTCAAAAGTGGAAGAAAATAAGAAATTCAAAATAGGCAGCAAGTAAAGATCATCCTAGAGAGCAAATAATTGGAGACCCCATAGTTGGTGTTCAGACAAGAAGAAGAGTAGTAAGTAACTACTCTCTATTATCCAACATTGAGCCCAAAAATGTTGTTGATGCAAGCAAAGATGAAAGTTGGATGAAGGCAATAAATGAAGAATTAGATCAGATCGAGAAAAACAAAACTTGGGAGTTAGTACCAAGACCTGCAAATAAAAATATAATCGGTACTAAATGGGTCTTTCGAAACAAATTGAATGAAGACGGACAGGTAGTCAGGAATAAAGCAAGATTGGTATGTAAAGGCTATGCACAAGTTGAAGGTATTGACTTTGAGGAAACCTTTGCACCTGTGGCTAGACTAGAGGCAATTAGAATGTTTCTGGCTTTAGCAGTTTACAAGAATTTCAAAGTTTATCAAATGGATGTGAAATCAACATTTTTGAATGGGAAACTTGAAGAAGAGGTTTATATTGAGCAGCCAGATGGTTTCCAACTTGGTGATGATCCCAACTTGGTTTGCAAGTTGAAGAAAGCATTATATGGCTTAAAACAGGCACCTCGAGCATGGTATGCAAGGCTAGACAACTATCTTACTCAACAAGGGTTCAAGAAAGGTATGGTGGATAGTAATTTGTATGTCAAAATAGAAAATGGCCATCTTATTGTTCTTGTTGTATACGTAGATGATATCATATTTGGCAGCAACAAAGATGAGTCATGTAAAGATTTAGCAAATAAGATGCAGAAAGAATTTGAAATGTCAATGATTGGTGAACTTTCGTATTTCCTCGGGTTGCAAGTTAATCAAAATGAGAAGGGCATATTTATTTCTCAAATTAAATATGTGAAAGAGATGCTAAAAAAGTTCACAATGGAGGATTGTAAGCCAGTTAGCACTCCCATGACGACAGGTTGCAAGTTGAGCAAGGATGACAAATCTCCACATGTTGATCAAACCATGTACAGATCTATGATTGGGAGCTTACTGTACTTGACAGCTACTAGACTAGATATTTTGTAGGCAGTATGCATGGTAGCACGATTTCAGGCTAGTCCCAAGGAGACTCATGTGACAATAGTGAAGAGGATTCTTCGGTACCTCAAGGGTACTATGGAGTATGGGTTATGGTATCCGAAAGGTAAGGACTTCACCCTTATTGCGTATTCAGATGCAGATTGGGCAGGATGTGTAGATGACAGAAAGAGTACCAGTGGAGGTGCATTCTATCTTGGAGACAGGTTGGTCACGTGGCACAGTAAGAAACAAGAGTCAGTCTCCTTATCCACAGCAGAGGCAGAATATATTGCAGCGACAACGTGTTGTACGCAGGTATTATGGATGAAACAAACCCTGAAAGATCTTGGTATTAACTTCAGTGAGCCAATTTTAGTTAAGTGTGATAACACCAGTGCCATTAACATCTCAAAGAATCCGGTTATGCATTCTCGCACAAAACATATTGCTATCCGGTATCACTTTTTGAAGGAGAAAGTTGCGGAAGGTGAGGTTAAGTTGGATTTTGTTCCAACAATAGAGCAAGTAGCGGATATCTTCACAAAACCATTGCCCAAGGAAGTCTTTGAGTACCTTCACAATAAATTGGGAGTGGTCACGCTTCCCAAGAATTGACTAGCTATCGGGACCACATTCTCATGGGGAGCATTTGTGTATTTGTTTATCTTTTTGCTCATGTTTGTGATTTTTGCTAAGTGTAATAATTTTTGCCTGAGAATGTTGTGCATGGACTCAGGGGGAGTTTGCAGCAGCCCTTTGGTATTGTTGTCAAAGGGGGAGAAGAGTTACAGGAAATTGCACGTGTGTTGCCAACAATTCCAAAGGGGGAGATTGTTGAGCAAGGTGCAGCGACAATATTGTCATTGTTGTCAACACAGTTAGATAGATCGGTTGATGCAGTGGATAGGAGTTCAGAGGTTATTCAGAGTATGTACAGTGATGTTAAATGCTTATGAGGATGTTTTTGATGTTTGGGTGAAGTTGTTACAGGTTGTTTGTGCAAATTTGCAAAAGTTGAAAAAATCGTCAGAAAGTTGTCAAAGCAGCAAAATAGTCAAAAAGTTGCAAAAGTCGCCACGGGCACAGTTGGATAGGATGGATCAGTTTGGAACATGCCAACATGTCAGGAAATAGTCCAGAATAGCATTGGAGATGTCAGCACAGTGTTTGGAGTGATCGGTGGTGTTTCCGGTATCTTGGCGGATGATTTGGCAAGTGGTTGTACAGGCTGAAAAAGTGCAGGTTTTGTCAGAAGCACTGCGAACAAACCGTAAGGATTTATGTAGTAAAATTTTAACTGGAGGTGGTCGTTATCTTCAAGAACATGTGTTCCAAATTTCAATGAAAATGGAGAAACGAGGCGAATTTTACAAGCGTTGCAAGACTGTCACAAAAATGCTCTTTTTTGAAAAAGTGTGTCAGTAGCAGTTTTTGTGGAAGTGGTACAGGTGAACCGTAAGGAGTTAGGTAGTGAGTTTTGGTTTGGACATATTCAGTGTTGCAAATATTCTACGTTTCAAATTTCAGAGAAAACCGAGTTACGAGGTGAGAGTTATGATTTTTGCAAAAACGTTACAGGTCTCTTTTATGTCAATTTGTGCCACTTGGGCAAAATCCTTTAGTTGGCCGTTTCGACCTTGAAGAGTCGCCAGAGTTTCAGTTTCAGTGTTGTTACACCTTCAAGGCATCAAATAGATCATATTTTGTTTTTGGTTTGAGTTGTCACGTGGCTCCGAAGTATGAGAACGAGTAAGGTGTCAATTCTTTGCATGTGACGTGTTTGACGAAATGCCTTCTCAATATAAAAAAAGGGAGTTATATTATTTTAAGCAGTTTCATTAAATAAATATCTTTGGAGAAAGTGAAAAGTGAAAAGGAATGCAAGTGTGTGCATTTAAGTTAGAAGTGTTTTATTGAAGAGTGTGATTTTATTTTGTGCGGAGAGAAGAGTGTGTGGAGAAAAATAAAGAGTGAAAATCCGTGTTTTTGGGAAAAAGGTGAAAAATGTCACTTTAGTATTTTGGGCATAACTTTCTCATACGATATCATTTTTGGCTGAAATTTTGAGAGGAGGTCATAGACAGAGTTCTGCACAATACCTAGAAAGCGTTTAGCAATTGATAGAATGAGCTAAGAGAACGGTCAATTTTTATGTGAGAAGAGAAGATTCATATATGTCATTTTATTATCAATATCAAAATCAAGTGGGTGCTTGGTAGAGGGGTTGGTGCAGATAAATCAGGGGTTGGTGCTCCTTTCTGTTGGTGCGAGATAAATCGGGTTGGTGCTCCTTTTTGGGTAAATCGGGGTTGGTGCTCCTTCCAGTGGGTGCTGGTAAATTGATTGTAAAGTTGGTGCTTTGCAAAGGCTGGATTTGGATGGGAGTCCAAACAAGTCATTTTGAGGATGTAGCCAAATCGGTGAACCTCGGTACATCTTGTGTTGTGTGATGTTCTCTTGTTATACTTGCTTTATTTGGTTTCAAGTTTTCATTGTTTCGGCTTTAAGAGTTGAAGATTTAAGTTTTAAAAGAGCTACACTGATTCACCCCCCCTCTCAGTGTCATTGTGAGACTAACAAACATCCACAAAAATTAACTCAAAACCTCTTTAATTAGATTTAATAGTAAAAAGAACTTTGGCAAAAATCAAATCCACTTTCCTTATAACTCCAATAACATAAATCAATTACCAAGCAAGAAACCTTTCATATATCATTATAACTCCAAATAAAACCTTAAGAAAACGTTAGGCAAAATAAAATATTTAATTAAAAGTACCTTTGCCACTAGTGAGATTCAAACCCACATACACTTCCTCCTCGTGTACCCTAGCCATGAGCTTGACCATCGCGTGCACTAGGTGCACGCTTGGGAGTGTAAGAGCACTATGTGCTCTTTTTCAAGTCTGGCACTCTAAAATGCGCATACCAAAATATTTCCACCTTGGCGCTCAATACAAACATGCCAACAACCTCCACATGATTCGATCGTGGTCATTTTCACTCCTAATGCTCTCGCAAAACGTGTACTGCCAATGGACCACACTATCCAATGAGGGTGAGGCCTTAAGCCCTCCCGATTCATCTTCTTCCTGGTGCTAAAAGACAACATTTTTTATCGTCTTCCTCAACGATTGCACAACATACACTTTGCTCAATTGCTTGAATTAATCAAAGAAGGATAAAGTTTGAATGCCCTTTGGCATGGTATTTATACATGAAATTCACTATTTGATTTAGATGTTGGCGCTCCATAAAATTTTATGACGTTGGTACTTTTATAACATTTATAATTTATAAATTATTTAAATTCTAAAAGAATTTAAATTTTATAAATTATATTCATAAACCTTCGATTTTAATAAAAATTAAAGCCTCCTTGAGATAAAATTTAAACCTTTATTTGTACTCCACTGATTTCATAAAAATTATTCTACCACCATTGTTTTAAAAAAAAACATTATAAAATAATATTTTGACAACTTTTCTTCAACTCTTTGCATTTCTCTTGGTGTCAAGGATGGTGTACTCCATGGTATTAATGATAACTTCATGTATTCACTTTGGCATAAATGACAACTTCTCACCTTGACATCAATGAAAACTAAATGAGCTCAAAATGTCCAACAATTTTGATTTGTGTTGTGCAAAAATTTGATATTCAAAGTCTCCTCTTGTTTTTCAATTTTGCAAAGAATGTAGCATAAAACAATTGCCTTTCCTTTTTGTGTTGTAAAATTAACAAGTTTTGATTTTTAAGTTCTCCTCACTTTGTGTTACAATTTTGCAAAAAATTACAATTTCTTGTCTTCCTCCCTTTGTTTTGCAAAATTAACAAAGTAGCACTCCTTTTAAGTGAAGTTGACACATGACCCATGTTTGAAAGGCTTTCCAGAACCAGTCGACACACGAATTGGTTTTTATGGACCTAAGGTCTTCAATTTCTTCTCAATTTTGCAAAAAAATATCATGTGAAATTTATTTTGTTATATTCCTCCTTGGAGAAAATAAATGCACAAGTTTTAACTTTAAATTTTATAAATTTTGTGTCTCCTTTTGTTACAATTTTGCAAGAAAGAATAAAATTTCTTGATTTTGTCCCCATTTGATTTTGCAAAATAAATAAGGTTTTGAGAAGATTTTAGGGCTCCCTTCTTATGCAAAAAAAATAGTGCTATTCTATCTTATTGCCCTCTTGGTGATTTTTCTCATGTGGTATAAAATTCATGCCCTAATTTTTTTTTAGCTCCTACGGGGACTAGATCCCCCGTATATGCGGGAGGACGTAGCCTAGAGCGTGGCTCCCTACCACCCCGGCTACCATCATCAATGGGAATAGGGAGGGAGACTTGCTCCATTATGTGCTAAATGCAACACAAAAGCTTTCAAAAGAAAGCTTGGGACTTTTGTCCCACATTCATCGTGCAAATTTTTATTTGGAGTTTAAAAACTCAAACCCACCCATGCATTAATGATTGCCTTCGATAAATCCAGAACGAATACCTCCCTTTTGTCGTAGATGACAGCAAATCAAGCATTGCCATACAGACAGCCAAGAATGAATGCTACCTCACCACGTCAATGCCAGCTCAATGTCATGCCACATCAGTGCTAGCTCAAAATTGTGCCACATTAGTGCCAACTCAACATCATGCCATGTTAGTGCTAGGTAAGCCAGGTCCACCAGCTCAACTACCTTAGATCTCATGCCTGCCATGTCAGTCGATAAGGATTTCCACTTATTTGCCTTAGGCCTTGAATCACGTGCTCTCGGTATTCATGCCTCAATGATGACATCAATTGTTAGTGGTTTTTTGGGGTCAAGTTTGTCTTTCGTCACATGGTCAAATCTGTAGGGCCTATAGGGTTCAGGTTGTGTGTCGTTCAATCAAATCCTGTGTTAGTCTGCTTCAGAGGTTAGTGCTTATAGGGACAATCATCCGTGTGGGATGGTAACACTGACATAAGTGCTGTCAACAATGCTTTATGTGCCTAGCGGGTTAGCAGTATGCTCTATGGGCTATCAATCCTGCTTCAGTGCCCGTCCATCACGAAATCACATGAAATTCCATGTAAAACAATAGATGATACCTCAATTTTTATGGGAGCTGAGGAGATGCTAAAGGATACTACCTCAAAAAATGTGTCCTATCCAGGCCTTGTCCATCAATGGTGGAACCTAAACACTCCCCCTCACCAATCAGAGTGGAGCAAGATAAAAATACTCGCTTTGATACCAATGTAATCAAATAAGGTAGGTGAACAATCAATTATTATTGAATAATAATGAGCTTAAATAACCCTTAGACAAACTAACAATAGTCTTATGAGCTAATCACACTAAAAATATAATAATTATAGCTAACAACTAACAACTAACAACTAACATGCTTTGATAAGTAAGCACTAACTACTAACAACGTAGTCAAATTGACTACGATGACTAACCTACTAACCGTTGGTCATCAAATCTGCCTAGGAAAGGATTTTGAGTGAGTGTATGCGCCCTAGACCTGGACCAACATTGAAAGGCCGAAGGGAAGAGATGCCCCTCGTGCCAATCTCCGGAGAAAGGCCGGCTCCTATGCTAAACTACTTGGGTGTTTGAAGATAAGAGTGCAGGAAAGAGATAAAAGGAGTTAGGGTTAGAGAAATTGGTGATGTAAGGTGGGAGAGAACAGGAAGCACGATCACCAACTAGCAACTTGAATAGAAGCAAAGAACACCAAAGATAAATGAAAGAAACACAATGTAGATTTTCCTATGTATCCTTCAGGTGAGTTTCAGGGTACATTCCCCGATCGCACATCGGACGCAGGGTTCAACATCCAACATACAAATGAAGAAAGATAAAAGAATCAAGCATAGAAGGTAGCATAAAAGAAAGCCAACATGATGTCTTTCAACTCCTATGTATCCTTCAGAATGAGTTTTAGGGTACATTCCCCGATCACACATCGGACGTGTGGTTCAAAGATCTCGATATATAAACGAAGAAAGACAAAAGAATCAAGCATAGAAGGCAACATAAAAGAGAAGAATTGAGCTCAAAGCCTTTTAGTATTAATCGCAGGACATCAAGTTACAATAGCTTTCTAGCAGATAGTTCCCCCTTTTTCTTATTACAATGCCTAGGTTTTTATAGAGGACCCGGGCCTCTGAGTCATAATTACATAGCAAAGAAGAGTACGCCCTCGAGCCCTGAGAATTTGGCTCCCCGAGGCTCTCGTGACCGAGTTTTCAAATCTGTTACCAAAACTGGCAACTGCAACCGGGTCAACCATGGAAAGGTGCATTGATGAGCCATCTGGACGTCCTTGGTCTCCGGGTGCGGTGCTCGAGTGGCCGCCATGCTCGCC
Source organism: Wollemia nobilis (assembly GCA_028583015.1). Taxonomy (NCBI): domain Eukaryota; kingdom Viridiplantae; phylum Streptophyta; class Pinopsida; order Araucariales; family Araucariaceae; genus Wollemia; species Wollemia nobilis. The sequence goes on along the minus strand of JAQPPZ010001004.1, from coordinate 1,134,853 downwards.
GGGCTCTCCATCATGGCTTGATACTTCATTTTTGATTGCCAAAAATGAGCAACGGGCTTGCTGGGCACGAAAAATTGCATTTATGAGGCACTTGATCACCTCGAGAAAATACCCGGCTTGGAACGCGTGCCCGTGAAGCGCTTCGCTAAGTTTTCATTCACAACTTCGCTTCGCAATGGTTCTGGGCCAAAGCAAAAACTCCTCTTTGGTATGTACTTCACAAAATTGAGCTTCATAAAACTGCTTCGGGGTGAGGAGTGCCGAAGCATATTCACTTCACAAAATGGGCCTCTTCGTCTTTGCCACTTCACTGACTAAATTACTTCGCTGACGCCTTCGAGAAATGCTTCGTTGCGATCCTCTTTCTAAAATGTGGTTCGGGAAGATTTCGACCGAAGCAATTGTCTTCAAAAGACATTGCATCCTTTTACTTCGGGTAGAAGTACTTCACATAAAATTAGCCGAAGCAAATGCTTCACAATGAGCTTTTGGCGAAGTAAAAGTGGTTCACTGATGGAGGGGCCCGAAGTGAGTACTTCGGCAACTTCCTGCGAAGTACTTTCAATGCTCCTTGAGTTTCGCTTCACTGATTTCCCGACCGAAGTGACTGATGGAAATACTTCGGATGCGAAGTAGTTTTACCCCCTTTTCTTTGTATTTCACTTCGGCACACCGCTTCGTAGAAATCTTACCCGAAGTAGCTTCTAAAAATGCTTCGGGCCCGAAGTAGATTTCTTGCCTTTGCTTTTCGACAAAGTTGTTCTTTCGAACGCTGCTTTTGTATTCTACTTCGGTGATATTACTTCGCAAAAAACTCCACCCGAAGTAGTGTTGAAAATGCTTCGGGTGCGAAGCTTTCTCCGCTTCGCTCAACTTTCGCCCGAAAGTAGTCCTGGAAATGCTTGGGCCGAAGTAGTTTCATTCTCTTTTCCTTGTATTTTTCTTTTTATTATTTAAAACTTTTACCCAAGAGTAGTAGCTGGGAAATGCTTCAGGTGCGAAGCTCTTTTCATTTTCCTTTGGCGAAGCTCTTTTCCCTAGCTTGTTTGGCAGTGAAGTTCTTTCTTTTCTATTTTTATATACAAAGGGGTGGCATTGGAAGCCAAAATTGCTGCATCTTTTCAAAATAAAAAACAAAGCAAAAAACTTTACACAACACTGTACAAAATTTGTTTTCCTTTTCTACCCCTTAAGAAATTTGACAAAATTGTCAACATTCTTGGCGGCTCACGGGGCAACGAGCTCGTCTCGATGGGAGAACCCTTTAACTTTGATCCATTGGGCCAGAGTCTTTTCCCGATCCTTCTCCTCCTTCTTCCTCTGGGAGTGCTTCTGCAGCTGGTTCTTGTTCTCCCTCTTCTTCTGCTTCTTCTTCCTCCTCTGCTCCTTCGTCTGTTGGCGTGGCCTCCTGCTGTGGTGATGGGACAAGGCGGTCATGGATTCTCTTCATAGTTCGGCGAACATGAGCCCAAACCCCTTTCTGAAATGGTTCTTGGTCTTCGAGTGCCTTGACCAGAACATGGAACCGATCAATCTGCCCTATGTCGGCGTGTTTGATTCTTGCACCTAGGTCATTCAGGCAAGCTACGATTTTGCAATGTCTCAGGATGAAGTCAGTGACCTGTCCCTCCGTGACTGGCTCTTCCCACTCATCAATTTTGGAGACGTCACTTTCAAAATGGAGCCACGCCGGCTTAAGTTCTTCCCTGGTGAGAAGGTTCCCATCATCGTCTGTGAAACTCGGGAAACCCAAAGAAGAAAGGTCTTCGAAGTATCCCATTGATGTGCGCTGCTCCTGCTCAAATATATCAAGGAGGTCCTTCACCTTTTGCGCTTTCTTCACCTTGGAGAAGAAAGTGCGAACAATGGCTTGGGAAGTAGACCAATCCCTAGCCGTTCGACTCATAGCAATGACCTGTAGGTCTTGATATCTAATGCTTTGAACTTCAAAGGCAAGCTTGAGTCGCCTCTTGATTTTTTGGATCACCTCATCCACTATTGGTCCCTTCTTAGCAATGGCATGCTGAGCTTCGGTGACATAAATCAAAATTGACAGGGCACTGGAGGCCCGAGATCTGAAACCTTTGAGTAGGTGAGAGCGGATCTCCTTGATCCTACCTTTGTCGAACAGCTCCAGGTTTGCCTTTTCGTACAATTGCTGCTGGGCCCGCAAGATCTTGCTCTCGAGCTCTTTGGCTTTTAGCTCATTTTTGGCCTGCTTTTGTGCTTGTTGCTCGACCGAAGTCTGCAATTGTAGAATTTGTTGTTTGAGGGCATGTGTTTCCCTTTTGAGCAATTTGCACTGCTTCTGCGAATCCTCCAGCTCAGAGCGGATCCTAGCCAGCTCTTCTTCCAACTTGATGTTGGCATTTTCTGCTTCAAACCTGCGCTGGTTGGCAATATTCGCATGTGCTCGAAAAGTTTCAACCCTGACATGCATGGATGCGGATTCGTCATCTATGTTTAAATGCTCCAGGTCCTTGGTCTTCTCCTGGTAGTCGTAGTCAGCTGGAGTCATTTCATCCAGAGGCTTCTGGACCTTAGGGACCTTCCTAACCTTATGCAACTTTCCGCCTTTCAAGTCGAAAACCGCACATTTTTCAACTTGGGCCAGAGTTTTCCCTCTTTTCTTTCTTGCCTCCTTTAGCATCTTCTCTGTATTCTGTCGAGCTAGGAGTAGTTTTTCAGCCAGGGGGCACTCCTTTATTGAGGATAAATCTATTTCAGAGAAGGCCGAATCTCCAGCCAAAGGTGTGAACAAATATAAAGAACTAACAGGGAAGGATTCCCCTGACGGCTCGGGGACGGGTGTAGCAGGGACTTCGGTGAGCGGGACTATGCTTTGAGCTATGGGAGAGTGGGCTACGGGGCTTGGTGTAGGCGAAGTGGTTTCAACGGGCTTATCCTGGTCAGACGACTCGGGAGGAGTGGGGCTATGCAGGATTGGACTGGCAATGGGCAGTTTTTGAGTGGGGGATTGACCCTATGGGGGATGGAGAGATTGATGAGGGCTTCCACTCGGGACTACCGTGGATGTGTCAGAGACCGAAGCGAAGGGAAGAGAGTGCGTACCTACGTGCCCTCCTGGAAAAGCGGCTGTGGTAACTTCTTGCGTGGTCGGCTCTTGTTCCTCTTGGGCTTCATCACTCCCAACCTCCACAACTTCTGCTTTGGGGTCTTTCTCTTGTTGGAGGAGTTCCTCCACATCAATGATATCTATTTCGGGGACCGTCTCAGCACTTGGTGCCCCTGCATCTTCAATGTTTGCTTCAACCGGGCCTGATGCAGGGGATCCAGTAGAAGTACTTGTAGGCTTTGTGCGAGGGCGCTTTGGGTGGCTCGGAGGCACTTGAATTTGCTCCTGCCTTTTCCTTTTCTTTCTCTCCAATGGTTGCTCTGCTTCTTCGGCACTTGTATCATGAACCTTCGATGGCCTCTGTGGTAGTGTTGTAGGCGTAGCTTCGGCCCCTACTTCCTTTTCTTTCTCCGAAGCATCCTTAGCGCCTCCTGGGCTTTCGCCTGACCCTGGGGTGGCCGGGGGAACAAAATCAGCAAAGGATATAGACTTCCAGGTTTCGACATTGGTGTCATAGAGAATCATGAAGTCTTTATCCGATGCTAAGAGTCCATAAGAATTCACTTTTTGATGGTGGACTCTCATTATCCACCATTCCCGAAGCTTTTCCTCACTCCAGTATTTTACTTCCTCCTTCAAATCGTCCCTTGCCTTCTTCCAAAAGGTGGAGCTTGGAGTCGGGAGGGGGTACTGATCAGGGTCGAACTCGACCTCCATAGGATAGAATTCATGCCATGGAGGCAATGTCCTCATTCTTTCCAAATGCCACTCCAGGTCTTTTCCATTGGGGTTATTCCTTTGTTCCACAACCTCGGGGTGAGGGCAGATGTGGAAGTTCTTGAATTTCAAATGATCCCTCATCACGCCCAAAGGATCATAGAGCCATTGCTGAGGAATCTGGAGTAGGCCAAAATCGGCAAGCTTTTCCTCCAGGAAAACATTCTGTTTAAGGGCAAAGACTTCGATTACACCCATTCTGAAGGGGAAGTCACAGGTATGTGCCCACTTTCGACCGTGGCCGTATACTGCATTTGTAGAGTCGCTCTGCCGAGCGACTTCCAATGCGAACTGATATTCAGAGGGGTAGACTGGTAACAGGAAGGGCTTCCCTATGAAGCCGAACAGGTGAATCACCAGTCCTTGTGTTAATTGGAAAACGTCCCCCTTTTTTCCCAGCACCACTCTATCTCTCAAACTGAGTGGTACCCGAGGACAAGAACCTTTTAACAAGTGCATGGCGGGTCCCAAAAATTGTTGATTAAAAGAATAATAGGACTCTTCCTTCAATAAGAGGGGAGTCCATTGATACACTGGCAGAGGATTTCCATCCTTGCCGCTTGGAGAGATGGCGATATGGGGAAACCGCTTATGAACCTGGTAGAAGTACAACCAGACAAGAAAGGAACAGGGTGCGAAGTACTGGCCTACTGCTGAATTCTTCATGCTAGCGAGCCTTGTATGTAGGGTTCGGGCCACCCATTCCGCCCAATCAAAGAAAATTGGGTTGGTGTTCGGCCTTGAAGCGTCAGGGGCATAAAACTCCCCTCTTGAAATGCATTCGACCAAAGACACCTGCCAGGGCTGTACTGAAGCATCTGTTGACAATCCCGCCACCCATGCAATGATGGAGAAAATATCGATGTTTTTGAAAGCCTCCAAGGGTAAGGGCATCTGGGGCAGCTTGTTTGAAGGTAGCCCGCTCTTGAGATTCTCCCGCAGGAACTTCAATATGTAGCTATTGGAGGTGAATCTCTCCATTTGTTCGTTTAGGAGGACATTGCGAATAGAATAGCCCTTGGGCGGGCCCTACTGTGGTGCGAAGGCTGCTTGTACATCTTCCTTCAGGATGGAGAATAGTTTGTGTCCCGAAGCATCTAACACCTGCCTGGATGTAGGTTGGTAATTCTGTGCGATAGCGTAGATCAGCTCAGGACAATGGTGAGCAGGCGGGGTTAAAAACTAGTAAATCTGGGAGTAATATGCAGCAGCTCTCTTATTTTCTGGTGTGAGCCTGCTTGTCATGAACTCTATGGTGTGTCGAAGATCGGATACACCCTTAGAGAGCTGTGTGTCTCGGATCTTCTCCCACCCATCAATTGGTGGCTCCACAAGCTGTTCTTCTTCCGAGTCGTCCCCCTCTTCCATTGGCTGCTTTTCGGGTCGAAGGGGAAGATTTAACTTCTTCGGAGTACGCTTTTTCTCTTCTTTCCCCTTCTTTGTTTTTTTGGGGCCTGCAACTTCGGGCTCTTTCCCCTTCTCCTTAGAGTTTTTCTTTCCCATGTTGTTATGGACAGCAATAGAGTTCTTGATACAGAGGGCTTTAATGTGAATGGCCAGATGCAAAGGATGGGAGGGTTGTAGAGTATCTGAAGGCTCTCAGTCTAGTTCTAACTGATGGACAAATAACTTCCCTCTTGCCAGGAATTCACTTTTATAGCCTAAAAAGGCAACCACCTGAATTTATGGCACCTACTAAAATTAAATTTGTACCTCGGATGAAAGAGATTGCCGTATTCTTAAACCGTTTCTGCAACGACGTGGTACACAGGGCTGCATGCTTCGATGATTACACTTTGTACTGGAGACGCCACCCACTGCCACCTCGTACCTTGGTGCGAGCTTTTCCTTTCCCTTTTTTTGACTCGATCATCTCGAGAAATGCTCCACCACCCTTTTTCCTTAAATTCGTCCGCTTTGTACTCCTTTCAAGGCCGTTGTCGACACGTTCTCCGAGGCACGTTTCGAATTCTCCACCTCGCGCGTGTTCGGTTCGACGAAGTTGAACTTCAATGTTGAAAATGCTTCACGGTGAACCTTTGGTTCGGACTACTTTTCGATGCTTCGGGCCCGAAGTACTTCTTCTTCGCCGTGTTGCCGCTCTGCCTTACGAAGGTCGTCGAAGCTTCCTCTTTTGAAAACTACTTCGTAGAATTTTTTCCCGAAGCAGCTACTGAAAATACTTCAGGTGCGAAGCTCTTTTCATGCCTTTGCTCGAATTTTGGTTCGGCATGCTTCGGTGAACCTCCTTGCAACTGCTCCTTCGTGTAAAAGGTCTTCGAAGGAGATTATGAAGTGTAGTACTTGGATTTTGTGATCTTGGAAGAGGATGTATACATAGATGCAAACTATATACAAAAGTATATATACTCATTTTTTTTTTTAAAGAAATAAATTGTACTTTAGTGGTGAAAAGTCTTCAGATGAAGACCATTGATAGAGATCGACAGAACTTGACCATCTGCATCTTTGAGGATGAATGAATTGGCCGAGTTCACCTTCATAATTTTGAATGGCCCATCCCAAAAGGCATCCATCTTGTCATGATTCCTAGGCTTGGCCTTCCAAGAGTCCCACTTCAATACTAGATCTCCCACGTTGAATGTGCGATCGGATGACTTTTTCTTGAACCAGTCTTGGGTGACCTGAGTATGCTTGGCGAAGTTCTGGTATGCTTCTTCATGATCTTCCTCTAGTCATAGCAGCTGAGCTAACCTATTTTCCATTGGACTAATTCCATCTTCTGCTTCTAATAGCTGCAATGTAGGGATCTCCACATGGATGGGTAAGATGGCCTCCTTGCCGTAGACCAGGGCATAAGGCGAAGTCTTGATTGACCTTTTGATAGAAATTCGATCGGCCCACAAGGCCCGATCTAGAAGGAGATGCCAAGTCCTTTTGTTTGTCTCTATGAGCTTCCTTAGCATTCTCAACAGAGTCTTGTTGGTGGATTCTGCCAAGCCGTTGCCCTGTGGATAATAATTGGAGGATACTTTATGATATATCCCATATCTATAGAGGAATTCATTGATTTTAGCACCTGTGAAGCCAGGGCCATTGTCCGTGATGATCGCTTCGGGGATGCCGAACCTGGTGATCAATCCTTCTAGGAAGGTGATTACAGTCTCTTGATCTGCATGCTTTGTGGGAATCGCTTCGGCCCACCTGGTGAAGTAGTCTGTTGCTGTCAGGATGAACCTATGTCCCACGGAGGAGTTTGGTGATACGACTCCTATAAAATCCAACCCCCATTGCTGAAAGGGAGTTTCTACCTGTATCGGGTGAAGGGGCATCGAAGCATTTCTGCTTCGGCCGATGAACTTCTGACACTGCTCGCATTTGCGGCAAACAACGAAGGCATCGACGAAGAGTGTGGGCCAATAATAACCCGCTTTGATAATCTTTAGTGTCATTGTTCTTCCTACGAAGTGACCTCCAGATAGCCCTGAATGGAACTCTCCTAGGACTTTTCTTTTATCATCATCTTTGATGCATTTGAGAAGGATCCCATCAATATTCCTAAAAAATAGGCCTTCGGGGCGCAGAGTGTAGCGGGAGGACCGCATCCTAAAATGCCTTCACTGTGAAGCATTTAGATGCGAAGGACAACTGCCAGTGTTGAAGTATTCAACTATTTCACTGACCCAATATTTCTCGTCCTCTTCCTGGTTAACGAAGCATTCTTCAGCTGGTAAGCCATCCCACTGAGATTCTGTAGCTTCGGCCGCTGCGCTCTTTGCTAATTCTTGACATAATGCACGACCGCGAACCAATTTGGTGGGCTTGATCTCAATGTCAAACTCCTGTATCTTGTTCACCCAACCAGCTCTTTTACTTCCCAATTCTCCTTGGATGATGAAATTGCGCACGTCGGGGTGAATGACAAAGACTGTGACCCGACTTTGAGAGATGAACTGTTTGAATTTTCTAAGGGATTTCATTACTGCATGCACCTGGCGTTCTATGAAATTATATTTCTCTTCATGGGGGTTGATCACCTGGCTCAAAAACGCGATGGGGCACTCCTCGCCATCTTCCCCCTTTTGTGTCAGGACAACAGCATAGCTTTCGGGTTCCCCTATAGCATATAGGATGAAATCTCGACTGTAATCTGGATTGATCAAGACCGGCGCCTGAGCGATTCGAGCCTTAATCTCTTCAAAAGCTTCCTTTCTTTCTTTCGTCCAGCTAAATTCGGTGCCCTTCTTCAGGAGTTGGGACATTGGCTTGATGACTTGGGCGAAGTCGGGGACGAACTTCCTTACGAAGTTAATCTGGCCGAAGAAAGATTGAAGTCCTTTCTTGTCTGCTGGGAGTGGGAGCTTCATTAGAGCCTCGGCTCTATCAGGATCTACAGCGAGCCCCTTTTCTGATATCACATGTCCCAACAACTTTCCTTCACTGACTACGAATATGGACTTCTTTGGATTAATTGAGATGCCGAACTCTCGACATTTTTTGAAAACTTGTTGTATATGTGTGGGGTGATCTTCCCTTCTTCGGGAGAAAATGGTCATGTCATCCAGATAGATGACGATAACCTTATTTAGAAGCTCACCAAAAGCAAGATCCATTGCTCTCTGGAAAGTGGCCCCAGCATTCGAAAGGCCAAATGGCATTCGCTGGTAAGCAAATGTTCCCCACTTGGTGGTGAATGTTGTTTTGTGTTGGTCTTCATCCCTGACCCAGATCTGATTGTATCCAGAAAAACCATCGAGCAGAGAGAAGCGTTGAGCTCCAGCCACTGAGTGCAAAATTTGATCGATTTGTGGGAGAGGATAGTGGTCCTTGAGGGACGCCTGGTTTAGATTGTGAAAGTCCACGCATAACCTGATATCTCCATTCTTTTTTTTGACTGGGACCAGGTTCGCTACCCATGAAGAGTGCTTGATGGGATATATGATCTTTGCCTCGAGCATCTTCAAGAGTTCGGCCTTCATTAGGACCTCGATCTTGGGATTAACCGGTCTTTGCTTTTGTCGAAAGGGTTTGACCCCTTCCTGCAATTCGATTGTGTGTTGAACCAGCTGCCGATTGTATCCCCGGAGATCTTGATAAGACCAAGCAATTATATCGGAAAAATTTTTGCACAGATTCTGTATCTGTTCTATCTCCTCTGGAGTGCAGTCGGTCCCAACCTTTATTGCTTTTCCAGGTTCAAGCTCTAAATCCTGATACTATTTTTCATTGACTTTGATCATGTGAGAAAGAGCTCGGTCATTCCGATCAAAGAGGCTTTCAAGGGTGATTAGTCCCTTGGGAACATGGTTATTCTTCAATTGAATCAGCCCTTCATATTCTCCTTCATCAGAGCTTCGGTCTTCGACTGTGGCGGCTTCTTGGATCATGAAATTTATAATCTGCTCATCGTTGTCAAACACTTGCCAATGCAGATCTTTGTCTGGGATAGAGGGTCTATAGATCATCCTCACAGCTCTAGGCTTGTGCACCATGTCTTCTGCTGGAGAATACTTGGTTGCGATGGATGCCAGAACATCGGCATGTCGGTTCTTTTCTCGTGGGATTGATCGCAGATTGAGAGATTCGAACTGGTCGAACAGGTCCCATACCCTGTTGCGGTATGATTTTAGATAATGCTTCTTTGAAGTACACTTATTTGTGACCTGGTTGCAAACCAGTTTGGAATCTCCAAAGATTTGGAGATGCTTTATGCCTAACTTATCAGCTTTCTTGAGTCCTAGGCACAATGCTTCGTATTCTGCTGCATTGTTAGTGCAGCTCCATGTCAACCGGTAGCAATATTCCTTTTGCTCTCCAGAGGGTGAAATTAGAAGAATCCCTGCCCCAGCACCATTTTTACATCGGGCACCGTCGAAGAACAACTTCCATAGTTCTTCCTGGGCACTTGTTCTATTCCCTGGTTGGGAGTGATTTTTAGGCTTGGCGATCGCATAACATCCTATCTCGGTCTCCACCATGGCGTTGAAGTCTGCCAATGAAAACTCATCTTCATAACTTAATTGCGCAAGAGACTCCTCGACCAGGTCTACCTGCTCTATCTCCTCCACCATTGCATTCACCGGTTCACTACTTTCTTCCTCGGACATCTTCTACACAAGAAAGGAAGAAGGCTTTTCATTGTAGATCTTCACCTTCTTTCCTTTGAATGGAATCTCCAGATGGGAGTAATCCATAGACAGATATCCACCCAGCTTTGCCATGAATTCCCTCGACAAGCACATACTGAAATATGGCTCCAAGTCGACTACCACTACCTCTTGTATGACTGTGATCTGAGGCATCTTATGTAGTCGGATAGGAATGTCCTTGATCACCCCTACAGTCTTCACTGGAGTACCATCCAACTGGAGTACACCTTGGTTGCTTCACGTATATTCCATCCCTATTTCTTCGTAGACTGCTCTTGGCATTACTGTTGTAGCGGCCCCAGAGTCGATCATGCAATTATGCACAATATACCCTTCCATTTGTAGGGATAGGTAGAATGGAGGTGGTCTGTTCTTCCCCGTGATGGATGTGGATAGGGTCTGCACAAGAGCAAGCGGTGCCACCTTTTTTGCTTTAATTGTCTTCAATGATTCTTGCAGTAGGTCTACTTGTCCAGGTAGTTGCAGTGCATCATATAGGCTGATCTTGGCTGGAATCTTCTTCAATTCCTCTACAATGTTGTATGCCAGGGATTTGAGCGCTTCGGGCTCCTTTCTGGGCTCATACCTTGTGCGATACTGCTCTGTAGCTTCCACTCTTTGTCGCTTAGTCAGTGAAGGAAACTTGAGCTTTTCCTTAGCCTGTTCCTTGGTTTCTACCTGAGGCGGTTCGATAGAGGCCTTTTGAGCCTTTTCTTTGATTAGTGCAGGCGGAGGAGCTTCGCTCGGGGCCAAAGTAGATGATTGTCCTTTCTCGGGTCGAACTTGCTCTTTTGAAGGAGTCAGCTGAGTAACATCTGCTTCTATTGTCCTTTTTCCTCCTCGGGTAAGTACTGCAACCGGCTCCTCCTCGCCAATTGTCAGGTTCTGACTCATCTGCCTAATGACGTTGACTTGACCATTATGACTACTGTTTGCCAGTGTTTGTACATAGTGTTGGTGCAGGGTGCAGGTATTCTCTTCATGCGGATCATTGCACGTAGAGCACCAATATACATAATCGAAAGTGCTCGGAGCTTCATCAATTGCAGCATTTCTCGTCGAAGCCTTCCCTTGCTGGACTGCTTGGTCCTTGGTAAGCGTAGGTGCAGGATAAGATCTTCTCGATAGGAATTCCTACTGTGCTTGCTTCTTCTTCACAATTGTCATGTCATTGGACAACATCTGAACTGTAGAGTTCAGAGACTGCATCTCTTGTAGAATTTTAGTTTGTATATCATCGACTTTCAGAACGAGTGGCAATGAAGCCATCGTCGGTATTGGAGGAAGGGCAGGGTGTTGAGGTGGTGCTGGCAGCACAGGAAATGCCGAAGAGACAGTGGGTTGTGGAGTTGAAAATGTAGGGAAATGAATTTGTGGGGCGGTGATTTGAGACACGACAGGATTCGGATTCCAAGATGAAATCGGGAGTGCAGGGGTTGTGGAGATTTGCGAAGCGACTGCGCTTGCATACTGGAATTGTAAGAATTCGAGAAGTATGGGCATCGACATCCTTTGGGGAAGCTTGCCCACAGCTATCAAATCCATTTCTGCTCTCTTGGCTAACTCATACAACTCGGGAAAAGTATTAACGTTAGAATATCTTACCATGAGACTGATATCGGGATTGAAATCCCGAAGGAAATAGAGTGTTGCAGCTTCGTCGGTTGGCCGAAGTCCAACTGGCACTCTCTGCCAGGTTCGAGCGAACCTAACATTGAAATCTATGATTTCTTCTTGTGGATGTCTCTTGATCGAAGTGAACTGATGCAGAAGAGAAGTAGGATCGGAAGACTCGTTGAAGTTTCCCATCATTTGCCCAGCTAACTGGTCCCATCCCGTAATGCTACCGGGTGGTAGAGATCTATACCAGTAGAGGAGTTTTCCTCTAAGGGAAAGAACCAGAAGCTTTACCATAATTTGTTCTTCTATAATGTCATGGATCGCCACCAGAGATATTATGTCCTGGATATGCTCTAGAGCAGTCTTCCCAGTTCCATCGAACGTTGGGATCTTCTTTATGGCAGCAGGCGGCACTTGCCCTTGTCCTGCTAAATTCAGTGGTGACAAGGAATCCCATGCTGGGCACAACCTGGGTGGTTGTGGCTACTGCATTTGCTGTTGTTGTTGTTGTTGTTGCTATGCCATACTTGCTCCTGGATTTTGAGAAATAGGAATTCCCGAAGCTCCCCCTTGACTGCTAATAGGACAACTAATAGGAATGGAGGGACTAGGACGCTTCGGAGAGTTGGGAGGATTGGGAGGAAAACTAGATGTTGTACTATCATAAGTTGAGCCTTGTCTGCCAACAGAGGATGTTCCTTGTAACAGTGACTCGGGGGTGATCAACCTTGATTGTTCCCCGAAGGCGTCAATATCTAGCTCAAAGAACTCGGTTTCCTCTCCTCTATTCTTAACTCTCCATCTTGTTTGCATGAAGGCACATACTTTTGGTACTGGTCTTTTCGACTTAAATATTCTTGGGTAAACAGAGTCGCCAGATGCTAAGAGTCTTTCAGTAATGAGGGCATCAGTCCTCACTACCACTAGTCAGGTGAGACTGACCGGGTCACACCGAGAACTGGTTTAAAACTATTGGCCCCGATGAAGATGGGTTTTGCATTAAAATATGGGACCTTGACTGGTTATGGATCTTTCTAAGACAGATACAGTTGGGTCCCACCGGGCGTGCCAAAAACTGTTGGTCATCAAATCTGCCTAGGAAAGGATTTTGAGTGAGTGTATGCACCCTAGACCTGGACCAACATTGAAAGGCCGAAGGGAAGAGATGCCCTTCATGCCAATCTCCGGAGAAAGGCCGGCTCCTATGCTAAACTACTTGGGTGTTTGAAGATAAGAGTGCAGGAAAGAGATAAAAGGAGTTAGGGTTAGAGAAATTGGTGATGTAAGGTGGGAGAGAACAGGAAGCACGATCACCAACTAGCAACTTGAATAGAAGCAAAGAACACCAAAGATAAACGAAAGAAATGCAATGTAGATTTTCCTATGTATCCTTCAGGCGAGTTTCAGGGTACATTCCCCGATCGCACATCGGACGTAGGGTTCAACATCCAACATACAAATGAAGAAAGACAAAAGAATCAAGCATAGAAGGCAGCATAAAAGAAAGCCAATACGATGTCTTTCAACTCCTATGTATCCTTCAGAATGAGTTTTAGGGTATATTCCCCGATCATACTTCGGATGCAGGGTTCAACATCTCGATATACAAATGAAGAAAGACAAAAGAATCAAGCACAGAAGGCAACATAAAAGAGAAGAATTGAGCTCAAAGCCTTTTAGTATTAATCGTAGGACATCAAGTTACAACAACTTTCTAGCAGATAGTTCCCCCCTTTTCTTATTACAATGCCTGGGTTTTTATAGAGGACCCGGGCCTCTGAGTCATAATTACATAGCAAAGAAGAGTACGCCCTCGAGCCCTGAGAATTCGGCTCCCCGAGGCTCTCGTGACCGAGTTTTCAAATCTGTTACCAAAATTGGCAACTACAACCGGGTCAACCATGGAAAGGTGCATTGATGAGCCGTCTGGACGTCCTTGGTCTCCGGGTGCGGTGCTCGAGTGGCCGCCATGCTCGCCGGGCTCTCCATCATGGCTTGATACTTCATTTTTGATTGCCAAAAATGAGCAACGGGCTTGCTGGGCACAAAAAATTGCATTTATGAGGCACTTGATCACCTCGAGAAAATACCCGGCTTGGAACGCGTGCCCGTGAAGCGCTTCGCTAAGTTTTCATTCACAACTTCGCTTCGCAATGGTTCTGGGCCGAAGCAAAAACTCCTCTTTGGTATGTACTTCACAAAATTGAGCTTCGCAAAACTGCTTCGAGGGTGAGGAGTGCCGAAGCATATTCACTTCACAAAATGGGCCTCTTCGTCTTTGCCGCTTCACTGACTAAATTACTTCGCTGACGCCTTCGAGAAATGCTTCACTGCGATCCTCTTTCTAAAATGTGGTTCGAGAAGATTTCGGTCGAAGCAATTGTCTTCAAAAGACATTGCATCCTTTTACTTTGGGCAGAAGTACTTCGCATAAAATTAGCTAAAGCAAATGCTTCGCAATGAGCTTTTGGCGAAGTAAAAGTGGTTCGCTGATGGAGGGGCCCGAAGTGAGTACTTCGACAACTTCCTGGCGAAGTACTTTCAATGCTCCTTGAGTTTCGCTTCGTTGATTTCCCGATCGAAGTGACTGATGGAAATACTTTGGATGCGAAGTAGTTTTACCCCCTTTTCTTTGTATTTCACTTTGGCACACCGCTTCACAGAAATCTTACCCGAAGTAGCTTCTGAAAATGCTTCGGGCCCGAAGTAGATTTCTTGCCTTTGCTTTTCGGCAAAGTTGTTCTTTCGAACGCTGCTTTTGTATTCTACTTCGGTGATATTACTTCGCAAAAACTCCACCCGAAGCAGTGTTGAAAATGCTTCGGGTGCGAAGCTTTCTTTTCTTCTGAACGCCGCTTCGCTCAACTTTCGCCCGAAGTAGTTGCTGGAAACGCTTCGGGCGCGAAGTAGTTTCATTCTCTTTTCCTTGTATTTTTCTTCGACGAAAACTACTTCGCAAAACTTTTACCCGAAGTAGTGCTGGAAATGCTTCGGGTGCGAAGCTCTTTTCATTTTCCTTCGGCGAAGCTCTTTTCCCTAGCTTGTTTGGCAACGAAGTTCTTTCTTTTCTATTTTTATATACAAAGGGGTGGCATTGGAAGCCAAAATTGCTGCATCTTTTCAAAATAAAAACAAAGCAAAAAACTTTACACAACACTGTACAAAATTTGTTTTCCTTTTCTACCCCTTAAGAAATTTGACAAAATTGTCAACACTAACCCCAAGATATTCTACAACGAATATCTTCAACTTAAAAGTAAATGTAATAATCTAATGGTAAAAGTAACAAACTATTTTTTAGCATGCAATAAATTTAATCTACCTAGGAGAATCTACTAATTATCAAATGAGGTAATAATCATAGTTATTGTAGCGTAGCAACTCTAACATCTCCCCTTATTACATTATTTGAGTAATGTATATAATTTTCCCAATACAGTGAATAATATGTAAGCCATTTGGAATACATGATCATAAGTGGGAGTTGATAATTGTGCAATAATAAAGCATTTGGAATACATGATATTTGGCTAAGGATAATCATACAAGGGTTGATGAATTGTGCAATTGTTGAGCGAATTGTACATTTGTTGATGAGTCATACATTTTTCTAGGCTATACGTTTTGGGGCTCACTGTACATTTTGTGTCATTGTACGTTTTGATTAACTGTATGTTTTGGATGAGCAATACAATTTGGAGAAATTGTACAACTGCTAGGAGTTGTACATTTGAGATAATGGACAACTCATTATTCCATTCCTAAATCTGTAACCACATTCCTTATTGGGAATACTGCCACTCATGCTATAATATGGAGAAGAAACTAGAAAATGGACTTCAAAGACGTGGGTTCATGGATGGGCTTCTCCCATAATACAAGAAAAATGAGAGTGGTGTTGCCAACAATATATTGGGAGGTATTTGAAGAGCTCCCAACCTTGAAAGTGAATTGAAAATCGCATCAACAAAAGTACAAGTCAGACCAACAATGGTAGTTTCTTGGACAAAGAGGAGGATCTAAATGTAACCATTCAAGCCACACATAAGGATTTGGAATGGGAAATTAGTGATGTGAATGGATGGAAGAAGAATAAATAAAATGAGGACATATATTGTATAGATTGTAAGATAGAGGGTCACACAAACATCAAATATCCACTGGAATTTATTGTAAAATCTATGAAATAAATGGGAATTTGGTGGTGGATTTTTTTGTATAATATGAAGACTACACATCATCAAAATTTGATCGTCAAAAGGAAAAAGCAATTGGAAATCCAACACATCAAAGAGTAGACACAGTGCAATGAGTGGTGAATATTGGAACAATCACCAAGGTAGGATACTTGACACTCAAAATAAATTCAATAACAAATTTGATGATGAAAGCAAATTGTAGTACAACTTTGATGGAAGACCAATTGTACAATGCAAAAAGTGTCAACAATGGGGGCACTTTCCATGTAATTGTACAAATGCACCAATCAATAATGGTGGTAATGGGACAATTATGTGTTGAAGATGCGTATCTAGTACTAGCAACTCACATAATCTCAACTTGATTGGCACTAAAGCAATACTTTTAGAAAAATATGTACTCATTATACATACAAGCAAGGAAGAAGGCAAAGTACCTAGACCCTATCAAGAAGGAGAAATGGTTGAGGCTCATGTGCAAGTTGAAGAAGAAATGGTGAGAGTGCAATTACAAACAAAAGGATCTTATTATAGTGAAGTAAGAAGAATTGTGAACAAAATACTTGACATTGCAAGTGCTAGACTCTAGTGTTTCTATCAAGATATCCAACGTATTTTGTGTAGTATTAGAGCTTCATTCGACAATAAAAAAGTTCATGTACATAAAGAGAGGAGAATATACAATGCCAAATCATAAGAGAAGCACCTAAGGATCAATATATAGACTTGACATTATTGATGATTAATCTCAAGAAAAGGCTTGCACTCATCTATATTGAGTTGCTCAAGCATATGTTGATGCAAGTGTTATATTTTGAAGCTAAATACTAAAGATAAAATAACCACAAGATCTAAAATAAAGTTGCAATATGAAATATAATATAATGGCATATTCTAAATATATAAAGCTCATACATAAATTCAACAATAACTCATAGAATTGTCATTAACAAATGTTCACGAAAATTGTATCTCCATTGAATAAAGATCTCAAGTACCCATATTGACATACACTCTCATACTACAATACATGTATCTTGCACACTCACACATAGATACATATATAATGGAATATGACTCTTCATATGGAGCACCCTTGGCCTTCACTCTTCTAGAGACTCTTCATCTTACTATTCTATGGACTCATGCACATGGACTATACTTTGCACAATTGTGCATTTATTACATTTCATAAAGTAAATAATCACACTCTAATCTAGGGCACTCCTAATATAAATATGTACCCAAGGTGGTACATTAGCATGTACCAAATAATGTAAAATATTCTAAAACCCTCTTGTATTACATTATTTGGATATTGAAGACTTTAGTCTTCAATATGGATTTTCATTTCTGATCAAAATTTTGTGCTCTTCTTCTCTACTTTCTTCATTCTACTCTTTGTTTGTATCCTAGTAAAGCACATGATTAGTATCTTCATAAAATACTGCATTTGTTGAAATTTATTTAAATTTATGTTCTTCTATAGATTCTTCTATATTTTGAATTTCTTGAATCTCTTGAGCTAAGTATCCCTTTTGTTTCCCTTCTCTATATTGTAATTGAGGTTGATTGTATTGATTCTTATGTTGAGATAGTTGCTGATGTGGACTATATTGATTTTGATATTGTCTTGGTTGAAATGACTTATTCGTTTGACCCCAAAAATTGTTTAATTTCTTTGATACTGATTATTTGGATTGAATCTACAATAATTTGTACTATGTCCTCTCTTTCTGCATACTTGACAATATCTATTATTTCATTTTTATCTACCTCTTGAGAATGAAATAATATTTCCTTGTGGATTATATTTTGAGAATAAGGCATTGTTAGTCATTTTATATTTGAGTAAATTATCTACTTCATATTCTTGTAGTATATTGACTAACTGATCAAATGATGTATCTTTACTTAAAATTTGTAAAGATGTAACTAGTTGCTTGTAGCTTATAGGAATTTCTCTTAGAATTACTTGAACAATAAACTTGTCTTCTACATTATATCCTAAGGGTAATAACTTCCCTTTTATATCTGCCACTTTTCTTAGAAACAATTCTATACTTGCATCACTATTAAATTTTAAAGAATGCAATTGATTATGAAGATTCAAGATGGTGGCTTTATTCTTTTCTTCAAATATCTTGGATAAAGTATTCCAAGATTCTATAGAAGTTAATGTTGAACTAATATATAGTTGTATATCATTTGTAATTACAAATGTTATTATCATGAGTGCTTTTGCTTCATCTTGTTCATAATTTTGAATTTCCCTAGTATCTTCAATAGGTTTAGTTTTTGCTCCTTTAACTATATCCCAAAGCTTCTCTACTATCAATATTGATCTCACTCTATTTTTCATAAACTGTATTTAGGACCTTTAAGTAATTGATATTCTAAAAGAAAGAATTTATGTGTTGTTATGATTAACCCTTGTAGACTACCTTATATCTCCCTAATGTTTGGGTGATAGACTAAAAAACAAATTTTCAATTGTTAAACTTAAAATTTGCAACCTTTTATCTCCCTAGATAGACTTGTCAAATAATACCTTTTAAAGTAATTTCAGTTTTTCAAAAACTTATGTTGAATTCCTTTTATCTCCCAAATCTCAAAAAATATAATTTCTTTAAATCTTTTTTCTCAATCCTATGTTGGTGTTGAATTCCTTATAACTCCAAATTTATAAATTTAGAAATTCTATATAAAGATATTTGCAAGTTTTATATTCCTAATTTGATGTAGAAAACCTTATTTCTTCAAACTTATCAAATTGCAAATATTTCAAATCGTTTTGTAAATTCAAATAATCAAATTACAGAACTTCAAATTAATTCTTTTAATTCTTCAAACCAATTTTCAAATCTTCATAAAAATTTCAAATAGCAATAATCAGGTTTCTAAGGTTTCAAATATTAATTCAATATCTTATCTCTCCAAAATAAAATAGTTTCACTTTAACCTTAGAAAATAATAATTTCATGCAACCTTATACCTCCTATCTTGAGCATATAATTAATTTTAAATAGAATGAATTACCTCCAATCTTGAAGCACAAATTCTCTTGGTCAATAGTGTTTGACCATCTCTTAATTGACACTCCTCTATTGTATGTATGAAGTTCTTGTTGTACTTTGGATTGCTTTGGAAATACTGCTCACTCTGTCCCATTTGATTGGTCAATTGATTTCCAACCTTCTAAAGGCTCTCTAATTAATACATTATCCTTGTTGTAATTGAAATGTAGACCTATTTTCAGTCTTTATTTTGACCCTTTAACTTGTTTGTTGGTGCTTCTTGGATGACTCTCTTGCATGAGTTGAGTGGAATATCTCCTTCTTACTAGCACTCAAAATTCAATCAATGAGCTTCCTTGTACTTGCTCTTATTTTAGGCATTATCTAAAATCAAACTCCAACTGAATTATATTTGGTACCTCAAATCATGCATCAACGTATTTGTTGTGAACATTTGAATTACTCCAAGCTTGTTGACGTTCCACTTCTCATGTACCACATGGCACTCAACCTCTTCTACTTCTCCAATTTTGCTCACCTTGTTCTCCTCAGGTGCTTACAACATAACTTTACCCATTTTGGTGAGATTTGTTGGCAATTTTGGGTACTTTGGGTACATTGCCTTTGCTCAAGTGTATAAGTTGTCATTGATGTCAAGAAGCTCTTGAAGGAATTTGATTTGATGTCAAATAATTTGTTTTGATGAAGGTTCGGCATGACAACTTCAAAGGTCTTTTGTAAACCCCAAGTTGGCAGGTTTAAAGATTACAGGTGGATGCATTAGTTTAATGCAATTGGGTCCAAGAGGAAATATTTATTTAATAATTAAAAACCTTGTTAAGGTTCCCTTTAATTATTTTTAAAATAAATATTAATTATTTGCAATGGGTTCTTCTAATCCATGGCGCAAATGTTTTAACATGGTGGGCAATAGCCAAGACCTCCGCCGACGTGTTAAACTCCTCGCCGATGTCAAAGAGCTTATGGCAAGGATTCATATTAATACCCCTCGGTGAAAACAAAGATTTATCCCATCCAATTTTTGAAAGGAGTTGCTCGCTGAAAATTCGACTGTGTGTCTTCACCATTTTTTGTAATCCGCTGATCGTGTGTTTGTCTTCGATTTTCGTATCCGCTGTTCGTTCGTTTGTCTCGCCGTTTATCGAATCCGTCGTAGAGCTTGTTGTCTGTGAATTCACATCAGAAGGAAGGGAGGACTGTGTTTTATTTTCCTGGTGCAGAAGGGACAAGCATAACAGCATGAGGTTTTAACCTCACCGGGTGCCTTTGGTGCACCGGTAGTATCTAGGCTATTGGCGCGCTATCCGAACGGAGGTTCCACGTTCGAATCACGCGAAAGGGTTTTTCGTCGTGGACGCAGCGAGTGGTGTTAGATTTCGGGTGCAAATTTCTCCAAATCGATTTTTTTATGTTGGCTAAGGTATTTTCGAATTTAATATTTTGCTAAGTGTATGTTGCGGATGGACGAAGTTTGTTAGAAGAAAAATAGCTTAGGAGTAATAAGGGTTTTAAATCTTGTTGTTATTTTGATAAAATATTAGTTTGAAGGTGTTGTTGAAATATCTTATTGCATTCTTATAAGAGATAAACTTTTTTGTGATGAGACAATAAGGGAGAAATAAGGTGTATAATGGATAAATATTTCTTGTAATGTTGAGAGTGCTTTTGGTTGATTATGGAAATGAAAGCATGATGTTTTAAGGTTAATTGCTTCTTTTGTGAAGTTGTGAAACCTTTAGTGGGAAGCTTTGAGATTGACATTTGCTTTCATTAAATTGGTTATAATCAAGCTATTCTTTACTTGGTTAAAGTGTTGGGCTTACTCCTTTGTTGATGAATTGAAAAGTTTTTTTATGCTATTGTGAGTTGAGTTGGTGGATGCTTTATGTTCAAACAATATTGGAGAGAAAAGGAGTTCTACTTGTTTCCTTTTCTGATGTTGATTATGAAATGCTTCAAGGTTGTGTTTTGAACTGAATGGTGTTGACTGAACCTTGTTTGATGAGCATTGTTGTTGAAGCCCTAATTGATTGTGAAAAGAACAAGAGTATCATTGTTATGTGATTCTTTGCATAGTTGGCAATTTTTGGGGTTTCATGTTCTTGAAAGAAAGCATTCTATCCTATCCATTTCAGATTTTGAGTTGAGTTTTCAGATTTGAGATTGAGTTTGAGCTGAGTTGATTTGAGTTGAGTTTTGAGATTGGGAGTTGAGTATAGAACATATTGAGTCTCTAACAATTCTCTTTATGCTTCTATGAGTTTGACAAATCACATTGGGTCTCTAACAATTCACCTCGTGATTTTCTACTAAGAAAGTTTTTCTTGGTGAGCTTGCTGAGTTTTTGGACAGGTTTCGGTGGGGACTTGTGAGCAGGTTTTGGACAGGTTTCGGTGGGGACTTGTGAGAAGATTTGGATAGGTCCTAGCAGAGGACTTGTGAGCTGAGTTTGTTAGTTCTATCAAAGAACTTGAGGACAAAGGTGCATTGGTTCTTTGAGAATAACCTGAGGACAGATTTGGCAAGTCTTTGAGAAGGCTTGTGTGTAGAGGATTGATTTGTTCAAGTGTTGGACATATCTGACAGACAGAGGAAGACTTGTACTAGACCGACTGACTGTGTTGGGTAAAGGTTGCTGAGCTGCTATGGACGTGATCATAGAAGGCAAAGGTCTCTTAGGTTAAGCATTGAGGATAGGAGGTCTTCGATGGAAAGGAGTTCCACGTGCTGGCAAGAGGTAGAGGTAGTTGATCTTCTGAGGGATCATTTCCAAATTAGAGGGGAAGGTATCTCCTTTGAGCAGAGGCTCATAAATCCAGATTGAGGGGAAGATATATCCTTTGAGCAGAGGCTCATAAATTCAGATTTGGGGGAAGGTATCTCCTTTGAGTAGAGGCTCAAAATTTTTGATTGGGGGAAGGTATCTCCTTTGGACCGAGGCTCATAAACATTATAATTGGGAAGGATTCCCAAAGAACTTTGAGATAACTTTTGTGGACGTAGCCCAGCCATTCTGGGTGAACCACGTTAAAATTGGTGTCACTTTGTGGATGATATTGTGCATTGTTTTGATATTGCTTTGGGTATATTGCTTTACTATTTTGAAGTATAAAAGAAAAAGTAAAAAGAGGTCTTATACTGTTCACCCCCCTCTCAGTATAAGCTTGTGTTATTCAAGATTATGACAATTTGGATGTTACACTTTACAAGTGTCTTGCCTCCAACAGAGATTCAAATGTCTCCTTTAACCTTGGCATAATCTTGGCACTTGGAGTTTTCCCTAGCTCATCCTTTCCAATGCTTTGTCTTCTCTATGCATGTCCCTTCAATATCTTTTGCATGAAATGTTTCCTTCAATCTTTGATGCTTGGATTTTGTCCTAGTTCTTCAATGCTTTGTCTTATTTACATCCGTTCCTTCACTATCTTTTGTAAAAATGTCTTGATTACACTTCGTTTGAACTCCTTGAGTGGAGATATGGCATTGGACCTTCAGCTTGGTTGCTTTATTTTGTCTTTCTGGTGGTGGCTCTTCCTTGATTTGTGGTGGCTCTTCCTTGAACAAGATGGTTCTTCCTTGAGCTATAGTGGCTCTTCCAATTTAGTGGTGCTTTCACTTCTCCAAAATGATGCCTCATTTTCTTACACGGTGGTTCCCTTAGTGTCTTTAGACACTCTAAAATTTGCTCTATTTTGAGCCCTTATTTGGTCTTCTATTTGCTTAGAAATAATACCCTTATTCAGTTTCTTTTTACTTCAATAAATATGCACTTTTATGAGCTTGTAAAAACATCATTTAATACTAATATTGTTTCCTCCTTATTTCTCATTTTCAAGTAAGATTTAAATTAAATATTTGTTGTTTTATTTTTAATATTTTAGGACACGAATGCTACCACTTTATTTTTCTTAAGACTCTCTATTTCAAATTCCTTTTTCATAATTTAATAAAGCTAGTATGGTGCTCTCAAATACTTAATGTAGACTGGTTTTAATGCTCAAATAATAAACTTTTCTAGCACCACTATTGCATACCTTTTTGACATTATTTTGTAGCTAATCTCCTTGGTGATTTGATTCACCCTTTTGCTATCTCAATCTTGTAAATTTTGCAGCTTCACTTCCTTTCACTTTGTTGCTCTAAACTTATCAATTTTGTAGCTCTAATTGTTTCCTAAATATGAACTTGCTCGCTGCCCAAAAACTCTCTCAAAACTATCCCAAAGTTCTCTAAAACATAGCTCTTTATCTTCTTCAATTTTATATGTTGTAGAATTTGAATATCCAAGGGAAGAGGTCTCAAGAGAATTTGGAGAAGAAGAAGAAAGCTAGAGAAAGCCTCATTGTAAATTTGAATAAGTAGCCATTAGAGGACATTTGAATAAAGCTTGAGGTAGAATATTGCAAGAAGGAAAAGCTCCTAAAAAGAAGAATTTGGGACAGTTGCCATAAGATTTGAGAGTTTTAAATATAGCCATAAAAGGTTTTGAAGGCTGATTTTCAAATAAGGAAGTTGTTGAATATCTTGAGGTCTTCAAAACTCTCCAAAATTTGGAAAGCTTCTTGCCAAATCCTTCTTCCTTTTGGGTTTGTTTTTGAATGGTGATGATTGTCCTAAATTATTATTTTTAGGAGCTTCTTCTGCTTGAAATAGTCTACCTTGATCTTCTTCAAATATACCCCAATGGATACTTCTTACGCTTTGCAATGAGTCTTTCTCTAGCCTTCTTGTTGGTCAAATATCTACCTAAAATACAAACATACGTTTGTGCGCCCTAGACACGACCAAAATTAAAAGGCCGAAGGAAAGAAATGTCCTCCATGCTAATCTCCAGAGAGGGTTGGCTCCCTTACTAATCCTACATCGGTTTAAAACTAGATTTGCAAGAAATAAATTGGAAATAATAGAAAGAAATGGGAAATATAGCCACAAATAAAATATGTAGGATTGGGGATAGACTAGCAGCAGGAATTCCAACCAAGTGTTATAGCAACATAAAAGAGAAAGGATGTAAGAGAATTCACTTACAGTTCCCTGGAGGCAACTTTCATAATCATATTCCAGTACTCACACTTACACCAGCAATACCCAAATCTAGGTGCAAAATTTGAACTTAATAATAGATAGCAAATATGAATATAAAATAAAAATGCTTGAACAAAAAGAAATCACACAAAGAGACTGCTTGCAAAATTAGAAGCCACAACTTCTTCTATTTACGCAGAAAACTTGAATAGTTTTTTTGCAGAATGTCTATCCTCCTTTTACAATGGAAAATGAGTAGTATTTATAGAGGAATTTTGCCTCTATAATTTAATGCACATATGAAAAATATTTTACAAATCAGGAACCTATGTGAGGAAACTCCTCCTCAAAGTCCTTGAAAATATTCCTTCTAAGAAAATTATCCAGATTCTAAGATGAAGTCTTTAGGAAATCAACACATTTGGGTGTCAATGCATGGAAAATTACAAAGTTGGTCATTGACTTGATGCCCCCATTGCTCCTTGGAAATTCACCCCTGTATAGGATGTCTTGGAATTCATGAAAATCATCTTGTGATTTTAATATTGTAGCTCTCTTAGCTTGAAATCCACAACTTCAGTTACTTCTTGCCCCAATCATTAAATTCTCTTCATTCACCCGAGCTGAGAGCCTTTGAAAACCTCTATTGATGTCAAAATTAAAATTCACCCAAAACTGAGCAATGAGTGAACACCCACAACATTTTCAGCATTTATTCCTTATTCACGCTTCCTAGTGGAGAGAGCACCCACAACAATATTTATAATTTTGTTTGAGTTACAATATGGAATCATGCCTTTCTTCATATGATAAATACTTCATTTAGTCATTTGATCACCTCTTGTAATTCTTTCGTTATTGCATTCCACATACAACCCCTTACTTCACTCAAATAACCACTCTTTGTATTGCATTCATCTCTTTGTCGTAGTAGTAGTTAGGGCAAAAATTTGATTTTACAATTGATACTTTGAACTAGCTTTGCATCATTTTGATAGAGAGCTTTAGTTTCATCTCAGGGTGAAAATACCTCATATAATATGTCTTCCTTCTTGAGAACATACGTTCGCCCCAAAAAGAAGTAAAAGGCATAGTCACCCTTGACCTTGGGTGAATGCAGTTTTGACTTTTCAATGCTCATTCTTTTAATATCTACTCAAAGCAAAAACCTTTGGCACAACTCGTGGGCCCCCTTTATGTAGTTTCACCCCATAGAGGGGTGAATGGAAATTTTTCCCCTCACAGGGGATGAAGTCGCTTCCACCTTTATTATTTCCAACGCGCACTGAGGTGGGATCCACATTCTCATATTTTGTATACATTCACCCAAAGGGAGGGCGAATGGTATGTTCATCCCTTTCTTATGGTGAATACAATGTTGACTTCTCAACACGTTGACCGAACGCATCCTTTTGAAAATTTGAGGATGTTCACCCTAAAGTGGGGTGAATGAGGCTTTTGCTCCAACTTGGGGTGACCGTATTTCATTTAAATCACCATCATGCTTCAACTTTAGGTGCACTCCCAACTTAATTACTTAAATGCCTTTTCACCCCAAAGTGGGGTGAAAGGGACTTTCACCCCTCATTTGGGGCAAAAGCATCCTTGCCCAAACTTAACACTTTTTATTTTGTTAAAACGTCACATTCACCTAGGAGTGGTGTGAATGCGTCAATCGTCCCACTTTAGGGGCAAACACCCTTTTGACATTCCTTTTGCTCAATGATCAAATCGTTGAATAAAAACATATTTGCCCTAAGGAAGGGTGTCGAGTTTTTGTTCTTTGTTTGAGCAAAAATACTACCATGGCCCCTTGAATTTTAAATTGCTATTTTCCTTGCCACCATTAGGTGAAATTCACTAAATCTTCACATCATTTTCCATAAATAGTTTGCCTTGCAGCACCATTATTCCCAAGCATGAAATATATAAAAATTAGAAAGAAGATTAACACACAAAAAATACTACAACATATTATACTGGCCAAAACTAAACATAGTATTAACATATTTTTCCACTCTTACAATTAATAAAATTTTAATGTGGTATGGTAAAAACTGCCAATATTTTTTGCGGCTCTTGGGGTATCCAACTCGCATGGATGCAAGCGATTCCAGACCTTTATCCATTGGGTTATTTAGTGGTCCTTCTTACCAACAACCTTGGCTATCAATTATGATTTGGATCCCCTTTTTGGCACTTATTGATCTACTACCTTTTCAACCACCTCTACCTCTATTGCTATTTGTGCTACTTTTGATTGCTTCTCTACTGCATGTTCTACCATAGTCTGCTATTATTGCTCCTTAAAACTTTCATAGGTGATCTCATAAACTATAATTGCCTTTGCCTAAGCATGCATGGTAAACATGGAGGGAACACTGAGTGATTCATAAATATACCACAAGTGTTCAATATCCTCCAAGCTAAGGCGCTTAGCTCATTGGGCCAACTCGAACAAGGACAACTCCATACGGGTGAACTTCTTCATAAGCGGTAGCACATGTTCCTCTATAATGGGCTCCTCCCACTTATCAATTTTGGATGTGTCCTCCATAAAATTCTTCCATATCGCTTCTAATTTTTCCTTTGGAAAAGGTTCACCCCATTCATTGGTAAAATTTGGAAATCCCATATCAAAAAGAGCATCAAAATGAAACATTGAAACAATATGCTCCCACTCCATTATGTTAAGAAGCTTCCTGAATTATCTTACTAGATGTAAAATCTGAAAATAACTGTGCAACATGAATTTGGCGATTGACCAGGCTCGGTCCATCTCACTCATGGGGTGAATATGCATATTGGACTGAGCCAGGGCTTGGATTTTTACAACAGATGAGGCTCCAACATCTCCTAAATACTATATACTATCTACTGGCTCAACTAAATTTGAATCCAAGCCTCATAGAGATACTGCAGAACCTGAAATACTCTAACTACCAACTTTTTACAGCTCTAAGCCAACCAAAGATGAGCCTCCTTAACTGCTTTTTAAGAGAAGCTTATAGCTTGTGTGGCTTTCTCTACCAACTAATTATGTATGGATTTAAGCTACGCCTTCAATTACTACACCTACAACTCCACTGCATCCTTTTACTTTTTATGGGCCCCTGCTTATTGATGCCATTTCTCAACTTCCATCACCATATTCTCCTGTTACGCGTTGCTTGCTGCCAGAGCATCTTCCAGTTTGGAAATTTTTGTTTCGATGTCATAATATCTTTGCTTATTTTATTCACCATGAAAATATACCAAGCTCATATCAACCTAGATATTCCTCATTTTCTCAGTTGGATCAATCCTCATCAAGTCCTTCGTAACAGTCTCACAAGCGTAATTGCTTGGCATCATTTCTTCTAATGGTTTTTGGACCAGGGAAATTATCTTAGTAGTGTGAATATCCATAGCAACTAGATCAAAGGCAACTTTCTTGAGCAAACTAGCTTGAGTGAGTGCCTCTTTTCTCCTATGGCTCTTCAACCACTATGACGAACTGAGGTGTGTTCGATTAATATTTTAAATATCAGGTTGCTTGGGCATCACATTGGTTTTGGGTAACGCCTGCATCTCCAAAAATGGTGTAAAAGAAACCATGATTTGTGCATGGTATGACTCAAAGAAAGAAGAGAAGACAAATATAAGAGGGAGGATCAAAATGGTAGAGTGAATGGAGGAACCAGGCGTAGTTGTAGTTACACTCACTCTTTGAGGATCTTGCATACTTACAATTATAGTGGAAGTTGTGGCAGCAATGGAAGGGGAAGGACACAAAAATAGATTTGGCCCTGACATAAATGAACTAAAATAAAGGGAGGCTAAAGAGAGGGGAATAGGAGTAGTAGTAACTTACGGATAAGAGTAAGGGAGCAAAATAGACACGAAAGGCATACCAAATGGAGGAGCAAAATAAGTAGGGACTGATGGAAATAAACTAACATCCACTACTTGCTCCTGATTAGAATAATATGGAAAGGGAGAGGTATCTTCAGGCATGAGCAACATTTTTCCCAGTGATGGAATTTATTGTGCAATGGTTTCTTCATGTTGCTCCTTCACTTTCACTTCAAGGTTAAAAATTTCCACCTACTAGTCCATCGATTGTTGGCGAATTAATGGAAACATTTGGGCAACGCCAACCAAAGCAACTAACACTAGTATAGGTGGATTAATAGTTGCTACAACAACTATAACTGTAGAAACTGCAATAGCTAAATTACAATAGTAGATGAAGAAATAGCGCTAGTTCTTGGCCTTTTTGTAGCTTTCAAGAATCGAAGCACCTCTCCAAAAGTTTGCATCTCCAACAAAGGTGCCTCATATATATTTTGCTTCACCTGCTGGATCTTTGTTTAAATACGTACTGCTGCTCTTCTTCCTCAACTATTGGGTGCTCTTCTCTCACCACACTTTCTCTACTACCAGAATTTTGAAAAATTTGAGGCACAACTTTGACAAAATTTATGGATTGATAGACGTTAAAAAATTCATCATATGCCTCCAAAAATGCCCCATTCATATTCAATCCAAAATCGGATGTAATTTTCCCTCTATGGATCTGTATAATCCACCAATTCATAATTTTCTCTTTGGTCCATGTGGGCAAATATTCCTTCATTTGGACAAATAGCCTCGATAGAAGAATGTGATCTCTATGCACTATCAGGTTGTATTCAGCCTCTTGCTTGTAAAAGTCATGCCATGGAGGAAGTGACATCATATCTTCAACATGCCACTCTAAATAACGCCCATCAAAGTTGTTACGATTTTACTGGATATCGGGTCGTGGAAAACAATGAAAAGTCTTGGCCTTAATTATTTTAAAAAATTTACCCAATGGATCATATCTCCACTATTACGATAGTTCTATCAGACCCAAGTCTTGAAGTGCCTCTGTGAGTAGCATATTTTTCCTGATCTAGTTCACCTCTATGTTGCCAAACTTGAACAACATGGTGCAAGTCATTCTCTTGTCATGCCCTACTCTATACACATCATTCGTGTAGTCAATATGGTGCACCACCTCCGTGGTGAAAATATGCTTTGTGGTGAAATATGGAAGCAGGAATGACTTGCCCATGAAGCCATAGGTTCTTACAACCATGCCTTGAGTCTACAAAAATATGTCATCCTTCTCAGCTAGGACAACCACCTCCTTCATATCCTATGGTATTATTTCACTCTTGCAGCAAATTAACTCAATTGTGGGTCCTAAAAATAAGCAGTTAAAACTATAGAATGACTCCCTCATTGATAGAGCAGGAGTCCACATATAAATTGGCAAGATCTTATCCTTTTCATCAACTTTTTTTTACTGCTATAAAAAAAAATACTAGTGCAAGTGAAATAAGAAATACCAGACAAGGAAGGAGGTATGCTTGAATGAAGTATATTCTCTGGTATTCAACTTCTCCAGTTGAATATGCATTTTTTGATATATGAAATCAGCCCAATCAAAATAAATCAGATTTATGTTCTTTCTCATGGTCATTGGAGCATAAAACTCCACTTGTGATATACATTGCACCAGTATCGCCTATCACTTGAATTTGCCAAAAGACCAACAACCCACGCCAACATAAAAAATAAGTCTAGGCTCTTGAATTTTGACAAATGCTTAGGCAAATTTGGCAACTGCTCTAGATGCAACTCCTTAATCAATTGTGTTTCCATAAACTGGCACATCATCACCGTAGACACATATCTCTCTTCCTGCTCATTGATATGTAACTTCTTAAAAGTCATGTCAGAAGGGGGTTTTAGCCCACAGGCAAATGCTTCTCTTACTTATTTGGAAAATATTGAGAAAAGCACCTCCCCATTCACTTTTTGAACCACCCTGGTAACTGGATTATAAAATCTAGCAATTAATTTTACCAATTTTAGGCACAGGTGTACAGGTGTACACAGATACCAAAATAACTGTGCATAAAATGACACAATCAAAGGGCTTTCTACCATAAATCCTTGATTTACGATAAATTCTACATCTTTCCAAAGCTTCACCATGCTCTTTTTGGTGATCACGTAGTCTCTAACCTATGCCATGGTGTCAGAGTATGGGTCCAAATCTATATTTTCATTTCTACAGGTCTTCTTGGATTTAGACCTGCCTTCTGCTTGCTTCTTAGACTTCTTGGGCTCTACAGTTTCTTTCACCTCTTTGGTTTTACTATCCATTATGCAAACCCTGACAAATTTGAAAGAGCTCTATAGTTTTTGCAATAAAAAACTTGAAAATGCACCAACAATTTTTAATTTCAACTCTTGGTCAAGTTTACATGTTCTATTTATGGTAAATACGATAATCCTTCCTGGTGAATTTGGAAGGAGTTACACTTAGATTCCATTGGTGGGCACTATTCCCAATACTACAATAATAATTAAATTTTAATTTTCCATAAAATTCTTCTTAAAAAATGTACCCTCTCACCATGTAAAACTTCAAACAACATGCCCTGGCTGCTAAAACTATCTAAAAAAATAAATTTACCACCTAGGGACCAATGAACACTTATGCTTTCAATATTATGAAATTTTGGCTCCCGAAGAGGCCAAAACGTCTCCCAATGCACACTAGGTGCATGTTTTAAATTAAATGCTTTGAAAATGTGCCATAATATCCATGAACACCTCCCAAAATCTGGCAAGTATCAATGAACAAAATCACTTTGAGAAGGCACTCTAAAATTTTGATTGCCTTTGAAAAATCATCATACACCCAAAAAAGCAATGAAGGGGTGAAAACACTTCTGAGGTGCACTTGGTACCTTCTCCTTTCACTTCAAAAATGTCTTCAACCTGCTTGGTTTAATTTCATGGTGAACGTTCTCCTTTTAAAACAATTTAAGCTTTTCTTTTTTGCCTTATATTTAGAAAAAGCACCCCTTAAAGCTTTTTAAACTAGAGCTTTTTTATTTTTCTCTTTCTTTTTCTTTTTATTATATTTTCACACCATATTAAGAAAAGAAAATCAAATTTTATTTTAAAATTTAATCCTTGCCTTTTCTAAAAAGCTTAAAATAAAACTCTTATTTCTTCCCTTTTACTTCATTCCACTTCTAATTTTATCAAAAATTCATCAAAAACTTTTATATGCACTCATTTAAAATGCCAGAGCTTCCAGCTTTTGGAACATTTTTGTCGCTTTGCCTTTATGAGGAGCTTCCAGGTTTACTAATATTCTTTTTTAATTGCCAACGCGTTCGTTATTACCCACCATATTATCTTCGAAAAAAAGCATGGAACTCAGGGCAAAAACCTTTTAAAACAGTTCCTGTAAAGTGAATAGCACGGGCTCTAAAATTTTATTTTAGTATTTTCGCTCCAAAGAGGGGTGAACAAGGTTTTTTCCTCTCATTTTGGGTGAAAGGCCTTTTGACCACTTTCGTTAGGTTGAATTTGCACTTTCATACTTCCTTTTCTTCTACAACATACATTCGCCTCCATTGGGAGGAAAATAAGGTTTTCACCCCTTCGTTTGGTGAAAGCGATTTCATTTACCACACTTTAAAATTCAAAAATCAATCCCCACATACTTCTTCATACTGCACTTAGATTATTCAACTAAGGTAATTACATTTCAGTGCCAATACTTTTGCTAGGTGTTTTCAAATGTCTTCCCTAGAACATTTTTCCTTTTAAATTGGAGATAAAGCAACCTTTTAACTTCAGAGCTTTTCAAACCTATTCAAATTTTTTAGTGCAACCATTAATTTTACCTGAAATTATAACATGTCCTCATGTAAATATTTGATGTAAAAAGGAGCAATTTTCAAAGCAAAGTTTTTCAAGGAAAGCTTGGCATCTTCAGTAGAGTCCACATAGTACTCTTTTTTATATATATTATAAAACAATAAAGTGCCTGTAAATAAAATATGTACATATTTACACCTCGTACCTCTTGATTTCATCATTGAAAATAGACCTTTAGATGAAGATCATTAACTAGAATTAGCATATCCCAACCATCCATATCTTGAATATGATATGCATTCGTCGAATTCACTACACAAACCTAAAATGGACCTTCCTAGATCGCATTGAACTTGTGGTGTTTTCGTGGCTTGGATTTGTTCTCGTTCCATTTGAGGACTAGATCCCCCATCTAAAACTTGCATTTTTTTGTCTTCTTACCAAATCAATTTTGTGTCACTTTAGCATATTCGGTGAAAGCCTCATATGCATTTTCTCTCTCCTCTTCTAGCTGCAACAACTGAGCCAACCTTGCACTCATTGGATCAAACTCATCATATTCATATTTGAAAAACTAAAATATTTGAAGGACATGTAGCTTGATGTGAATGGGTAGAATTGCCTCTTTACCATATACAAAATAGTAAGGAGAGGCTTTAATAGACTTCTTAACTGATATATAATCTGCCCATAAGATCTGATTTAATAGTAGAGGCCAGCTCCTTTTATTGTTCCTGAGTGTCCTTTTCAAGATCCAAAACAAGTTTTTGTTTGTGGATTTGGCCAGACCATTTCCTTATGGATAATAGTTGGATGAAGTTTTCAGATAAATCCCATATCTACTTGCAAATTTGATGATCTTCGCCCCTATGAATGGATTCTCGTTATCTGTTACAATAGCATTTAGAACATCAAAACGGATAATCAATCCCTATGAAACAAAGTGTCAAAATTTCTTCAAGGATTTCATAATTGCATACACCTATTTTTTGATGAAATTATACTTCTCATAGTGTGGCAATATGACTTGACTCAATAAGGTAATCAACTTTTCATCTCCATATTCTTTATTCTTGGTGAGAATGGTAGTGTAACTCTCCTGATCGCTTATTGCATAAAGGATGAAGTCCTTTGAGTAATCCGGATTAATCACTACTAGCGCTTGGGTGATTCTCTCCTTGATTTCCCAAAATGCCTGTATTCATGCTTCTGTCCACTTAAAGTCTGCATTTTTCTTCATAATTTTGATCATTGGCTTCACCACCTGAGCAAAATCAGTAATGAAATTTCGAATGAAATTGATTTGGCCAAATAATGATTGTAGATCCTTCTTGTTAAATAGTAGCGGTAACTTCAAGAGAGCCTTAGCTCTCATAGGATCAATCACCAATCCTTCTTGTGAAATCACATGTTCCAAAAGTTTCCCTTATTTGACAACAAAAATGGACTTCTTCAAATTAATATAAATTCCAAATTCTTGACAATTTTTGAACACTTGCCTCAAATGAGAGACGTGCTCTTCTATGCAGTGTGAGAAAATTATCATGTTGTCAAGGTAAATCATAATAACTCTATTTAACAACTCACCGAAATCAAATTTTATAGCTCTCTGAAAGGTAGCGCCAACATTTAAAGATCGAATGGCATTATTTGATAGGTTAAAGTGGCCCATTTTGTAATAAATTTCATCTTATGTTGGTCTTCATCCTTCACCCAGATATGGTTGTAGCCCAAAAAAACATCCAACAATGAAAATCTTTGTGATCCAGTGACTACGTGTAGAATATGATCAATCTGCGATAGGGGGTACTGATATTTTAAAGTTGCTTGGTTCAAATTATGAAAGTCTATGCATAGGTGAATATCTCCATTTTTATTTCAAACTAGAACCAATTTCGCCACCCATGTTGAGTGCTTAATTGGATAATTTATTTTTACCTCCAACATTTTTAATAGCTCTACCTTCATAAGCACTTCAATTTTTAGGTTTATAGGCTATTGTTTCTATCGAAAATGTTTTACCCCCTCCTAAAGTTCAATAGTATGTTGGATTACATTTTTATCATATACTTTTAAATAATGATAGCTCCATGCAATGATGTCAGGGAACTCATAACATAATTTTTTAATATCTTCCAATTATTCTATCGTACAGTCTGTTTCAACTTTGATCATCTTCTCAGACTCCAACTGCATTTTCTTGTATTCCTTCATATCCACCTTAATTTTGTGTTTCTCCATTCTATAATTTTGATCAAACAAGCTCTCAAGTGAAATAAATCCCCTGGGAATGTGATTATTCTTCAGTTGAATCATTCCTTCCATCTCTTCTTCACTAGTATTCTTTCTTCCACACTTGTAGCTTCCTTAATCAAAAAATTGATTATTTGTTCATCATTGTTCAACACTTACAAATAAATATTTGTATGAGGGACCATTGGTCTATAAATCACTCTCACAGTCTTGGGTTTCTTGACTACTTACTCCACGGGAGAGAAAATAGCACCAAGGGAAGCTAGAATATCTACATAGTTATTTTGCTCCCAAAAAATTGTATGAATGTTCAATGTTGTAAAGGACTCAAAAAAATCCCATACCTTGTTATGGTAGGTCTTCAAGTAGTGCTTATTTCA
This sequence comes from Wollemia nobilis, assembly GCA_028583015.1. Lineage (NCBI taxonomy): Eukaryota > Viridiplantae > Streptophyta > Pinopsida > Araucariales > Araucariaceae > Wollemia > Wollemia nobilis. Next base: position 1,100,680 of record JAQPPZ010001004.1, on the reverse strand, counting down.
CACACATTTTTTTGTAGTTTGGTTAATGATGAGCTTGGAATCTCCAAAGATTTGCAATTGCTTTAAGTCCAACTTTTTTGCTTTCTTCAAACCAAGGCACAACACTTTATATTCAATGGCATTATTCGTACAACTCCAAGTTAACCAATAAGAATAGGTTTTATACAACCCTATAGGAAAAACAAGAAAAATACCGGCCCCTACACTATTCTTACGCCTTGCACCATCAAAATATAGCTTCCATAGCTGATCGAAGACACGGTATAGGGAATCAAAGACTTTTTCTTCAGTATGCTCAAGTTTAGTTATGGTATAACAACCAATGTTGATTTTGACCATCGTGATAAAATCCATAAATGAAAACCCATCCTCAAGTCAGATCTCACCAAGTTCTTCCTTCATCAAGTCCACATATTGTACTTACTCTGTTATCATGTTGACTATGCTAGTGGAATTTTCTTCTTCCTCCAATTTTTCTATATGAAAAGTGAATGAATTTTCATTATAGATGCATATTATTCTCCCTTTGAATGGGATCTTAAAATGCAAATAATCCAAGGAAATATATCCTCCTAGTTTCATTGTGAATTCCATCAAAAGACACATGCTAAAGTATGGTTCTAGATCAACCACCATTACTTCTTGGATGATAGTGATATGTAGCATTCTATGCAAAATGATAGGAATATCCTTGATTACTCCCACTATTTTGACTAGGATCCCATCCAACTACAATATGCCTTGACTACTTCTTGTGTACTCCATCCTCATTACTTCACATACTGCCTTTGGCATGCCAGTAGTTGTAGCACTAGAGTCAATCATACAATTATACACAACCCACCCTTCCATTTTGAGAGACAAATAGAATGGAGGTGGTCTATTCTTACCAATGGCAAAAGTCAGTAGCATTTATTCTAGAACTATCTGAGAATGACTTTTCTTCTTATCTTTTTGACTTAAGAGATTCTTGCAATAGGTCAATTTATCCAGGTAATCACAGTGCATCATATAAACTTACTTTTGGAGGAATCTTCTTCATTTTCTCCACAATATTATAATTAGAAGTACCAAGAACCTTTTCTTCTATAGCCTGCTCATACTTGTTTCGATACTATTGAGTAGATTCCACCCATTTCCACTTATTCAATGATGGGTATTTGAGGTACTCTTTAGCTTGTTCTTTTTCCTCTATTTGCACTTGAGCGATTGTAGGTTGTGAAGCTGATGCCTTCATCTGCAACTTCTCCTGAGCTTGCATGGACAATAGATCCTTCAACAAGATAGAATCTTGTTGTTTTGTTGTCATGCCAAGCGCTTTCGCTTATAGTGGTACTTTTTCATTTTGTATCTTTAGTTCAACAGGAACTTTTAGAGGCTTCATTTTTTTGGGATCAACAATCATCAACTTCTTTCCATCCCTCATAAGGATTGAAACTTACTCCAAAGAAGGAACCATAAAATTATGATTAGCTTCCGTTATCATATTGACTTGTCCATCAGTAGAACTTTCTGCTAATGTCTATACATAGTTCAGATGAACCATGCACATGTCTTCTCCATGAGGATCATTGTAGGTGGAACACCGATATGCTCTCTTTGATGTACTAGTTTATTTTTTTGCTAGCATAGTTGTGTTCCTCTCAGAGCCCTTGCTAGTGATTAGTTTCTCCCTAGTAATTGGCAGTGTTTGAAATCTCCTTGACCAAAAATCAGCTTCAAATTGCTTCTTCTTAACTACCATGATTTTGTTTGACATTGTTCTTATGGCCAAATTAATAGATTGCATTTTTTGTAATAATTTCATGTACATATCAGGATTTGAGGGTACAGGAGGTGTTGGTAAAGGTAGAGGTGCTGATGGAGTAGGCAACGACAGTGTAGTGTCCCCCCCTATTTTGATATTTTAATATTTGGGACACTATACTATTTCTTAAAATAAAAAAATACAACTCTAGGAAACAAGAAATAACTGGCAATTTTATTTTTCAAATTTATTTCAAAATAGGGTTCATATTACAATATTTTTCAAAATATAATCTTTCCATAGTATGTATGCAAACCCTTGAAATATACTAAATTGACAAACATGGAAAAATACCTCTGAAACTGATGAAGCTCCAAGTGTGAATCTTGTGTGAATTCACCAATAGAGAACTGGGGTTTCATCCAGCTCTAAAAATATGAGGGGTTTCATTCTCAGCCACACTGTTGGGGTTTTCGTCCCTTTGGAGAAGAAGTTTTAGCCACTAGCCTCAAAATCTAGAGAAAATAACCAAAATCTAAAATGACATGAAATGAGACCAAGCCACCGAATAAATAGACTCCTCCACAAAAAATTCCTTTTGCATGCTCAATGTGGGATAAATCATGAAACATAACTCTTTTTTAAGTCCCACATCCCCTTTTTATAAAATAAGGTTTTAAACTATATAAAGTATTTAAATAAATTTATTTTATATAATTAAACCTTCACACATTAAAAACTTAGCCTTCTGATTATTTGATCCATAAATTGAGGATAGATACAGACACCCGTTTCGGTGAAGAATATCACTGCACTTTCCATTTTTCCCGAAACCCTAAAAACTGACTTACTAAAAATAGTAAGTCCATTCTCCAATGTCCGAAATAGCTCCAAATTTTGGTAACTAAAGGCTCACAACGTCCGGTCAACATCTCAGCTACCTCTGGTGGGCTCCCCAACCTATGTCGTAGCCTACAAGAACCTGTGAGTAGGCTAGGACACATTAACTTGTTGATAGCGCATAATGGGGACATTACAGACAATGGAACAAGTGGCGTTGGTAGCATTGGGAAAGGAACTGGTGCTAGCAACTACAACACAACAAGTGCAGGTAATTGTAGAATACTTAGAGCAAGGAGTTGCAAAAATTAGGATTGGAGTAATTTGAGGTGGACTCAAGCTCCATGAGGGAATAGGGTACATAGAAGACATAGGATATGAAAATGCACTTGAGTACAAATATTGTGGAATATTGAGAAGGATGGGCATAGTTACCTTTAGGGGAAGTTTACCTATGGTGATCAAATATACCTCAACCTTTTGCACCTGCATGTATAACTCTGGAAATGTGTTGACATTAGCTTATTGGACAACCATACCAATATCTAGGTTAAAGAATCTGAGGTAGTAAAATATATCTTGCTCATGCATGGGCCAAAGACCATCAAGGACTCTCTGCCAGCTTCGGGTGAACCTAACATTGAAGTCCACTATCTCATCATGTGGATGTCTTTGGATATTCGTGAATTGATGCAGTAAGGATAAAGGATCAAATTGCTCATGAAAGTTATTGATTAGCAATTCTGCCAACTGATCCTATGTCGTAATGGTGGTGGGTGGTAAGGATCGATATCAAAACAATAATTTCTCTCTAAGTGACAATACCAAAAATATTACCATAATATCTTCATGTATGATGCCATGGATCATTGCCAAAGAAGCAACATCTTGGATATGCTCATAATTGGTTTTACCAGTACCATCATAGGTAGGCAAAGCCTTCAATGATGCTTGAGGGATTGGATTTTGTTCTTGTAAATTCAAGGCTTTTGAGCTATTCCATGCTAAGAACTACCTTGGTGGTTGTGGTTGTTGTAAGGGTGTATTTTGAGCCATATGTACTGGTGTGTGTGGTTGGGTTGGAGGAACTCTAGTAGTAGTACTAGCTAGGTTTGAAGGAATGGAAAACATACCAGCTAACTATGAATATGTTGTGACTGACATATGAGGTAGAGTGACTAATCTAGGGTGTTCACTTAATTTTTGGGTATCAAGTTCATAGAACTCGATGGGATCTTCAAAATTTTTGGCCTTCAATCTTGTGATCATGAAGTACAACTTTTTTTGTCTTCATGTTCGAAGGCTTCTGGGTATTGTTGAGTCATCAGATGTTCTAACCGTGTAGCATGAAGGTGAATATCAAACCTCAATACTGTTAGAAGTGGAACTTTTGAAGGTCCCACTAGGCGTACCAAAAACTATTGGCACAGGTGGGTTTGTCAACTTGAGATAATATTTGTTCCATCGACTATGGATCTTACTGGGACAAGGACTATCTGTCCCATCGGGCATGCCAAAAACTATTGGTCAAATATCTACCTAAAATACAAACATACGTGTGTTCGCCCTAAACATGGCCAATATTTAAATTCCATAGGAAAGGAATGTCCTCCGTGCCAATCTCCAAAGAGGGTTGTCTCCCTTACTAATCATACACCAATTTAAAACTACAGTTGCAAGAAAGAAATTGGAAATAATAGAAAGAAATGGGAAATATAGCCACAGGCCAAAGATGTAGGATTAGAGATAGACTAGCAGCAAGAATTCCAACCAAGTGTTATAGAAGCATAAAATAGAAAGGAGGCAAGAGAATTCACTTACATTTATGTGGAGATAACTTTCAAAATTGTATTCCAGTACTCAAAATTACATTAGAAATACCCAAATCCAAATGCAAAATTTAAACTTAATAGCAGATATCAAATATGAATATAAAATAAAAATGCTTGAACAGAAAGAAATCACTGATGAGCAAGGTGCATCCAAAGTATTGTCATTATTGTCAACACAGTCAGGTTGATCAGTTGATGCAATGGACAGGAGTTCATTGATGAGCAAGGTGCAGCCAAAGTGTAATGGACAGGAGTTCATTGATGAGCAAGGTGCAGCTAAAGTGTAATGGATAGTTCATTGATGAGCAAGGTGCAGCCAAAGTATTGTCATTGTTGTCAACACAGATAGAGGATCGGTTGATGCAATGGACAGGAGTGCAGAGGTCATTAGATAGATCGGTTGATGAAGTGAACAAGATTTCAGGTCAGTCAGAGCATGCACAGTGAATTTCCAAGAAGACAGAAGTGGCCCAAATTCAAAAGCTCAAAGAAAAAGACAAGTAAGAAAACTGTCGTGATATCGCGACATGTTGAGCAAGCATGAGAAACTGTTGCGATATCGCGACATGTTTGAGGAGAGAGAAAGCATAAGAAAAACTGTTGTGATTTTGCGACATGTTTGAAGAAGAAGCATATGCAGGAAAAATTGTCGCGATTTCACGACATGTTGGCAGAGAAAAATCCAAGTGGAAAAATTGTCGCGATTTCGTGACATGTTCGAAGAGAGAGAAAGCACAAGGAAAACTGTCACGATTTCATGACATGTTGGAAGCAATGAAGGCCAGTAGAAAAACTATCACGATTTCGTGACATGTTGGAAGAGAGAGAAAGCACAAGGAAAATTGTTACTATTTTGTGACATGTTCTGAGAGGAGCAAGCAAAGAAAACTATCGTGAATTCGTGACATGTTCGGGGAGAAGAAGCTCGCAAAGAAAAGTGTCGTGATTTAGTGAAAATCTGCAAGAGAGGCAGTACGGATGAAAATATTTCACGATTTCGTGACATGTTTGAGAGAAGAAGCTCGCAAAGAAAAGTGTAACGATTTCACGACAATCTGTAAGAAAGGATTGTACAGACGAAAATGTGTCATGATTTCACGACATAATGCAGGAGAGAGAGTCCAAAAGAAAAAGGTGTCACGATTTTGCCACATGTTTCATTTTTGCGGTCCAAAGCGAAAAGAAAGAGGAGAGAGAAAAAAGGTGTCACGATTTCATGACATGTTTCATTTTCGCGGTCCAAAGCGAAGAGAAAGAGGAGAGAGAAAAAGGTGTTGCGATTTCGTGACATGTTTCATTTTTGTGGTCCAAAGCGAAGAGAAAGAGGAGAGAGAAAAAGGTGTCACGATTTCATGACATGTATTTTCGGAGGCCAAAGCAAAGAGAAAGTGCAAGGAGAAAAAGTGTAGCGATATCGCTACATGTTGTATTATCACGGGCCGAAGCAAAGGTAAAGTGCAAGGAACAAAAGTGTAGCGATATCGCTACATGTTGGGTTTTCGTGACCCAAAGAGAAGAGAGAGAGTAAGGAAGCGAGAGTGTCATGATTTCGTGACATGTTCTATTTTCATGGGGTCAAGGCAAGAAAAGAGACAAGGCAGTGAGAGTGTCATGATTTTGCGACATATTCCATTTTCACGGGTGAAAGGCAGAGAAAGGCATAAGGCAACAAAAGTGTCACGATTTCACGACATGTCATATTTTCGTTGGTGCTTGCAGAGAAGAGTGTATGAAAGCGAAAGATGTTGCGATTTCGCGACATGTCATGTTTTTGCTAGTGCTTGCAGAGAAGAGTGTACGAAAGTGAAAGGTGTCGGGATTTCGCAACATGTCATGTTTTTGCTAGTGCTTGCAGAGAAGAGTGTACGAAAGTGAAAGGTGTCACGATTTTGCAACATGTCATGTTTTTGCTAGTGCTTGCAGAGAAGAGTGTACAAAAGTGAAAGGTGTCATGATTTCGTGACATGTCATGTTTTCGCTAGTGCAAGCAGAGAAGAGTGCAAGGAAGTGAAAGTGTTGTGATTTTGCGACATGTTCTATTTTCGTGGGCAAGAGACAGAGAAGAGCTCAAGGCAGCGAAAGTGTCATGATTTCGTGACATGTTCTATTTTCGTAGGTGCAAGCTAAGAAAAGGACAAGGAGGCAAAAAGTGTCACGATATCGTGACATGTCATGCTTTCACGGTCAACAGCCAAGAAAAAGTCAAAGGGGCAAAAATGTCATGATATCGTGACATATTGTTTTTGCGTGATAAAAAGCAGAACCCAGCTGAAGTAAAGTTAACTGAAGTAGAATGACAGTTGTAGGGGAAGTTGTAGAGGAAAATCATGGAGCTAAGTTAAGAAGAGTTAACTGAAGTCATGCAGCAGATACAGGGGCCCTTACAAAGTAAAATCATGCAGCTAAAATTAGAACAGTGCATTAAAGACAGAATAGCTATTAAAGGGCACGTGTCGCAATGAAACCATCGAGCAACGGTTATACTGTCAGTTCGAAACAAGAGACAAATCCATTAATAGGTTGCGTATAAGAATAGTGTGTTAGAAAGAAGTTACTTATAGGAGTAGCTATGAATAGGCTGCATGCGAGTTTATGGCAGTTACAGAAGACTTAGGGTTTCAAGATGAAAATATTACTATAAAAGGGGAGTTGCGTGCAGAAGAAAAAGTTGTGCTAAGAATTGAAAAGAGTGCTGTAAAAAATAGTAAATGTGCCATGAGGGCAGTTGTGTGCAGAAGTGAAAAGGCTACTCAGAATTGCAAAGTGTACCACCATAAAGAGGGAAGGTGCCGCTGATGAAAGAATAAATGTGCTGAGAAAAGTAGGTGGAAAAAGTGTGCTGTAAGAGAGTGTCGAGCTCCGTGTGGGAACAGAGAGCAGCGTGTTGTTGAATAGAGGGATAGTGCTGTGGGCTGTTAAAAATCTAGTAAAATGCTGTAAGAAGAATAGAGCTGTGAGAGCTATAAGAGTAAGCCATAAGAAAGGGTTGTAAGTGTGCAGTAAGTAGAGCTGTAAAAGAGTGTATGCTTTGTGGATAGGGAGTTGAGATTGAGAGGTAGAAATTGTTATAGGATCGAGCGCAGGTCAAATGACCAGATTAATACAGCAAGCGACAAATTAAAATAGACGCAGAGAAAATATCAAAATTTTATTAGATTAACCTTCTCCTTACAAACTTTAATAATGCATCAGATATATAGCATTAGGAAGTTGAGAATTGGAGAAAATAATGGGGAAAGGTTGGAGCGATAAGGGAAGTGTGGGCGGAGGGATAAGGGGATGAGTGTGGAGGGAGATGGAGGGATAAGGGGAGGAAGGTGCGGAGGAATAAGTGGAAGGGAGATTTGGAGGGATAAGGAATTTGCCGACAAAATATATATTTTAAAAATTTGCCGACAAAACCTAGCCAGTAGAAAACTAGGAGTTTTCACACTGGAGGCTAGAAGCTAGATTTTTCTAAGCCTCCTTTGTGATGACCCTATTCACACTTACAACATTCTCCCCCTTAAAGTTGAGAGGACTGACTACACAGTCTCTCAGCTTTACAAATTGAGCTTTAGTCATCGCCTTGGTGAAGATGTCTGCAACGTTCTCCAAAGTGTGACAGTATTGAAGCTCAACAATTTCATGTTCCACCATATCTCTGATGAAGTGGTACTTCATATCAAAATGCTTCGTTCTGCTATGGTGGACAGGATTATATGCCAATTGAATGGCACTGATGTTGTCGCAGTAGATTCTGGTCGGACCACTTTGTTGTTCTCCAATCTCTTCTAGTACTTTCCTTAGCCACAAGGCTTGAGTACTTGCATAAGTAACCGCTATATACTCAGCTTTCGTTGAAGATAGCGCTACTACTGTCTGCTTTTTTGAACTCCAAGTTATTAGTCCTGATCCAAGACTAAAACAGTTTCCTCGATGTTGACTTCCTGTCATCAATATTGCTACCCCAATCACTATCACTGAAGCCTACAAGCTTGATAGTGTTACATTTATGGTACTGGATTCCAAAATCCAATGTACCCTTCACATATCTCAAAATTCTTTTAGCTGCCTACAAATGCAGCTCAGAGGGGTTAGACATAAATCTAGAAACAAGAGATACAGCATATTGAATATCTGGTCTGGTGTTGGCGAGAAACATCAAACTCCCAACCATGCTTCTGAAAGTGGTCACATCAACTTTTGGTGCTCCATCATCTTTGCTTAATTGGATCCCATGTCCAACTGGAGTTGCAACCTCGGTTTGCAATGCTCCATAGCAAACTTCTTGATCATATCCCGAGCATACTTATGTTGACAGATGAAGATCCCCGTATCCGATCGATGAACCTCCATTCCAAGATAGTAGTGCATTAAGCCAAGATCCTTCATCTAAAACTGCGTCATCATGGAGTGTTTGAACTCCATATTCATTTTTTCATTACTACCCATAAAAATGAGATCATCCACATACAAACAAACTATGAGGATGTCATTACCTTGCTTTAGGTAGTAGAGTGTGGGTTCATTTTTGCTCCTGGTGAACCCATAATCTTTGAAGTACCCATCAATGCGTGAGTACCAAGCTCTTGGTGCCTGTTTAAGACCATAGAGTGCCTTCTTCAATCTGTAAACAAGGTGTTCCTTACCTTGCACTTCAAATCCTTGTGGTTGCTCAACATACACTTCTTCTGTCAAGTAACCATTGAGAAATGCACTCTTGACATCCATGTGTTGGACTTTCCATCCTTTATGTGCAGCTAAGGCAAGAACTGTTCTGATTGTCTCCTGTCTGGCTACAGGAGCAAAAGTCTCTTCATAATCTATTCCATATTTCTGAGTAAAACCCTTTGCCACTAATCTTGCCTTATGCTTCTCAATGCTTCCATCAGCATTAAACTTGGTCTTGAAGATCCATTTACAGCCAACACATTTCTTTCCTTTCGGAAGCTTCACGAGCTCCCAAGTGTCGTTGTTTTTTATAGAGGTTATCTCCTCTTTCATGGCATCTTGCCAAATCTTCTGAGTACATGCCTTCTCATAACTAGAAGGTTCAAGTTGTGCACTAGTTAACAAAGCATAGTTAACTTGATCTCCCCTAGGTTCCTGTTGGGATTCATCATCACCATACAAGTGCATACTTTCTAATCTGTGTAAAACAGATTCCATTTCACTAGCTTGACTCCTAGTATATCTTCTTGAAAAATTTTTATCCAACATCTGAGATGATGGATGATATTGTAAAGTTCTCTTACCTTTGGATGGAACATCAATGTCCATTGGTGAGGAACTTACTGATCGTTGTGGAGAAGGACTTGGTGAAGCAGTTGAATCAGAAGATGGACTTGGTGGATGTGTGGGCGGAGACTGCTTTCCTTTCTGTGGGAGCTACGGTTGCACTTGCTGAGCTACTACATCAGTGGCTTCAACATCATTGAATATTTGGGGCTTACCCCACTCTCCCCCTTCATCAAAAATCACATCCCTTGAAACCACTATCTTTCGAGTTGTAGGATTGTAGAGTCTATAACCCTTTGTGTTTTCACAATATCCTACAAAAATGCATGCTTGACTCTTTGGATCCAACTTCTTTCTCAGCTCATCAGGAATGTGAGCATATGCCAATGAACCAAATACTCGAAATACTTCACATTTGGTTTCTTACCATACCAGGCTTGGTAAGGTGTCTTCCCTTTCAAACTTGAAGTAGGACTTCTGTTCAAGATGTGAACACTAGTCCTTGTTGCATCTCCCCAATATGCATTACTCAAATGCTTTGTCTGAAGCATTGATCTTGCCATCTCCACAATGGTGCGATTCTTCCTTTCTGCTACACCATTTTTTTGTGGAGTGTAGGCAGTTGTGAACTGCCTCTTGATGCCATGATGTTTACAAAAATTCAAAAATTGATTAGAGGAGTATTCTCCTCCTCTATCTGATCTAAGACATTTTATAGAATATCCACTCTCACTTTCAACTTTTGCTTTAAAATCAACAAAGCATGCAAATGCTTCATCCTTATGCTTCAAAAAATATATCCAACACATTCTTGTGCAATCATCAATGAAAAGTAGGAAGTAAGAGTGATTACCTAGACTCTTGGTCCGCATCGGACCACGGATGTCCGAATGTACCAACCGAAGAGGATAGCTGGCCCTCCATGCTTGTCCATGAGGAAATTTCGATCCGGCATGCTTGCCCAAGGCACACCCTTCACTAGACTTCCTTACTGTCTTGAACTTTGGGAAGTCCAGTCACCATTGCTTGTGAAGTTAGCATCTTCAAACTTGCTGAATTCAAGTGACCATATCTCAAGTGCCATAGGACACTTGGATTGGTAATTGCAACATTTGCTAACTTATTTCCTCCTGGCTGGCCAAACTTCAAAGGGAATAATCTATTCTTCGACATTGGCACTTGTGTAATGATTCTATTACTATTGTTCTTGTCAAAAATGGTGCATTTACCCTCATCAAAAATCAACTTATAATTCTTTTCAAGCATTTGACCAACACTTAAAAGATTGTGTTGAAGATGAGGTGTGTAATAGATATCACTTACTTGCTTGATGCCTTCTTTCGTTGGAACCTCCATGGCTCCAATGCCTTCAACTGCCAATGACTTGTCATCTCCCAACCGGATGTTGGATTTGTATGAGGAGTCTAACTTAGCAAAGAGTTCTTCTTTGCCACTCATGTGATTTGAACACCCAGTGTCCAAAATCCATGTATCATTCATATTTTGCTCTGTCTGGCCATAAGAAAGAAAGAGATTTGAGGACTCTTCCTCTTCTCCAAAATTCCCAAACTGACTGCTCTGGTTGCTGCTGCTTCCTTGCGAAGTCTTTGACCAACAATCTCGAGCATAATGGCCAGGTTTGCCACAATTGTAGCAAACTTGTTTTGATTTGTCTCCTCCTTTTCCTTTGCCAGATTGTTTCCCTCTATATTGCTGCTGTCCTCCTCTATTCTGATTTCCACCTCTGTTGGATGATCCTCCTCTGTTAGGAGTTCCCCCTCTTTGATTATTCCTGCCTCTGCCTCTTTGTTGACCTCTCGCCACGGCCTCTACCTCTTCCTTCATGTGTGGCAAAAGCTTTGTCATCTCCTCCATAGCTGGTGGTAGGAGTTTCCTGTAACCTCTCTTCATGTGAGAGAAGTGAACCAGTTAATGCATCAAAAGACAATGTGGTTAAGTCTTTGGATTCTTCAATAATTATTGCAACAGAATTCCATTTAGGAAGAAGTGTTCTCAACACTTTCTTCACCATCATCTCTGGCTTAATATCCTCCCCTAGTGTGACCATTTTGTCGACTACGGCTTTCACTCGCACGCAGTAATCTCCGACTCTTTCATTCTCTTGCATCTTGAGATTCTCAAAATCTCGTTTCAAAGTTTGCAGTTTTACCTGCTTCACTTGGTCACTACCTCTATAGCTTTCTTTTAGGGCATTCCATGCATCTTGTGCAATTACATAAGATGCAACCCTAGGGAAGATACTTTTATCTAAGGCAGCATGAATGTGATATAGGGCAAAAGCATTATTCTTTTGTGCTTCTTTTCTTGTCTTTTTATCAGCATTAGAAAATGTTGCCCATTCAAGCAGTTGGTTCTGTATAACCTTCTTCAACTACATCCCAAAGACCTTTTCCTATCAACAAGGTCTTCATTTTTATAGACCAGTATTCATAGTCACTACCATTAAATTCAGGGATTGGTAGACTAGTGTTTGCAGCCATGTCTAAAAAACAAACTTTTATTGAGGCAAACTGGAAATACAAAGCAGTACAGAATGATTTAATGATTTAAATCAAATCTCGCCTTTTTAGTACATTCAAATTCTGCTTCGAAACTACTGCTGATGATGATGATCTCAGGTTCCACTTCCTCTGGATCTTCTTCTGCTGCTTCTTCTTTGTCTTCTTCTTCTTCTTCTTCTTCCTCTTCCTCTTCTTCCTCTTCCTCTTCTTCTTCTGGTTCAGGTTTAGGAGAGCGTGGAGTATAGCTCTCACTCGATTCAGCTACTTGTACACCTGGTGTGTAACTGGCACTTGATCGTACATCCGAAACAAATTGCTCAGTCTCGAATTCTTCAATCCTCTTTTCGAAGATATTGTCTTCTGAATCTGCCTCGTACCCTGAATCCGGCTTTCTCAGGTGAGCTATCACCTGATTCTCCAACTGACAAAACATAGTATGAAGCCCTGATCGATGAACCCTTGCATCAAAGGATTCTGGTGTTTCTCTCTTCAAAAGAGAGAGAAGTGCATGATAGCACCCTTCAGATCGGATCATCTAACATTGCACAGGCACATTATTTCTCCTTTCACAAATTCTCTTTAAAAGGTTTGCAAAAAAAGTTTTATAAAGGTTTTCCTTTTAAATAAATTTAATAATTTTTTATTATTTTTTAAATTACCTTTTAAAAACTAAATTAAAAAATATAATTTAAAAAAATAATATAAAAATTATTAAATAAATTTTTAAAACCTTTAAAAAAAAATTATTAAATTTTTTTACCTTTCTTTCATGCTAGAACTTGAACCCGCGACTTGCTGTCTGTGAAGCGGGCTCCTTAGCCGCTCGACCACGCGGCTACCTTGTGAACAAGGAAGGTGCTGCTTCCTTTTATCTCCTTGGCGATGGCACTTAACAAAAAAATAAAAAATTTTATGTCCTCGGCAAGATTTGATCTCGGAACCTCCTCGAGCAAGCGTACGACTTAGCCACTCACGCTAGGCGTCCGGACGAGGATGAAAGAAAACGCGGGGCGTATTATATTCAAAGGGCGGCATTTTTTTTAAAAAATAGTGGGTTTTATCCCACATGCGCCGTGTGGGAGGTGCTCAAGGGTTTTTAACCTCGATGACGCACAATTTATTTCGATTGCCTTCGGGCGATCGAACCTCAATGATCCCTTTTACCGTCGCTTCGACCAATCAGAATTTGACACCTCGCTGCCACGTCGACCAATGCCGAATTGCCATGTGGCAAAATTTTGTCCGCCTCGATCCGCGTGCTGCCGCCACGTGTCGCTACCTCGTGCCGCCACGTGTCGCGTCCAGTCAGTGATCCACCTCGGGATCCATGATGATCCTACTCGTGATCCTCGTCCTCTATGCCTCAAAAACTGTGTCTACCTATCAGCGTTCACCTCGGGAACCGTGCCCTACAGGTCAGACCTCGGCTGTCGCGTGCCTCGGGATCCGTGCTCGAACTGGCACAGCGTTGGCTCTGATACCAGATGTAGGATCGAGCGCGGTCAAATGATTAATACGACAAGACAAATTAAAACAGAGGATAGAAAATATAAAATTTTATTTGATGAACCTTCTACCTTACAAATTTAATAATGAATAATTATATAGTGATTAGGAAGTGGGAAGAATATGGAGGGAATAAGGGGGGAGGTTGGAGAGATAGAAGGGAAGTGTGGGCGGGAGGGATAAGGGAATGAGTGTGGAGGGAGATGGAGGGATAAGGGGAGGAAGGTGCGGAGGAATAAGTGGAAGGGAGATTTGGAGGGATAAGGAATTTGCCGACAAAATATATATTTTAAAAATTTGCCGACAAAACCTAGCCAGTAGAAAACTAGGAGTTTTCACACTGGAGGCTAGAAGCTAGATTTTTCTAAGCCTCCTTTGTGATGACCCTATTCACACTTACAACAGAAATAGAATATATTGAGTCTCTAATAATTCTCCTTATGCTTCCATGAGATTGATTTGAGTTAAGATAGACCAGTGAGGGTCTTGTAACACAAAAGGCAATTTTATGTCAACCAAGATTTAAAATAGAAGTCCAAGTTGGTGCTTGGAGTCAAGGGTTGGTGCTCCTTTCTGTTGGTGCAGATAAATCAAGGGTTGGTGCTCCTTCCAATGGGTGCTGGTAAACTGATTGTGAAGTTGGTGCTTTGCAAAGGCTGGATTTGGATGGGAGTCCAAGCAGTCTATTTTTGAGGAGTAGCCAAAACTGGTGAACCTCGTTAAATCTTGTGTTTTGTGTTGCTATCTTGTTACACTTTTTGCATCTGGTTTTAAGCATTCATTAGTTCTGAATTAAGAGATGAAGATTTAAGTTTTTAATTAGTTGCACTGATTCACCCCCCCCTCTCAGTGCCATTGTAAGACTAACAATTGGTATCAAAGTGAAGTTCCCAGTTTTGGCTAAATCAGTCAGGGTTGATCTTGGATTAGTACACAATGGCTAAAAAGAATAAATCCTCCTTCAAAAAGGCATCCCATCAGTTTTAGTTTCTGTAGAAGAGAAAATTGAACCAGAAAAGATAGAAGAAGTGAATCCTGAAGTCTGTGATAAAAATCTTGAGATTGAAGTAGATTTATAAGGCGAGTTGATCTTTGCACTTGAAGAGTTGAGTATAGAAAAGAAAAAGAACAAAAGAATGTCCAAGAAGTTAGAAGAATATGGGGATGAGATTGAAGATCTCTTCCTACAAGTTCAAAAGGCCAAGAAATCAGAAGAAGCCTTGAAGACACACCTGGATGATGAGGATGATGTATGCAGCACAAGTGAAGAGGAATCTAACAAAGCTATTGTTGATCTAAAGCTGCAAGTAGAATAGTACAAAAGGATTGAAGATATTCTCAGGTCTCAAATTAATGAGAAAGAGACTGTTTGCTGCCAACAAGAAGAAGAGATTGTTTCATTGAAGAAACAACTAAAAGAGGCCAATATAAATCTCAAATATGAGAAGAGCACAAAGTTGCTAGATAAAATGATAAAGCAACAAAGAAGCTCCACGACCAAGCTTGGTCTTGGATTTGAAGCTGAACAACCTTCATCTTCCAAAAATGTAGAAAATAAGTCCACTGCTGAAGGATCAAAGCGAGAAAATTTTGAAGCTGAACAACCCTAATCTTCCAAATATGCAAAGAAGAAGAAGTTCAAGTTTGAAGCTAAATCTTCAAAAGGAAGAAAGCATCAAAGAAGATCTACAACAAAGCAACCACAACAAAAGAGGTTCTCTCACTCTCACTCTTTTAATAATAATGCTTTTAATGGCTATTGTTCTAAATGCAATTGCTATGGTCACAAGGCAATTTATTGTGGACTGAACAATAGATCAAAAAGTTATGCTGATAAAAACACATTTGCTTTCCTGAGTGAACACCCTATGCAATGTTTTAAATGTAATGGCCATGGGCACATTGCAAGGTTCTATCCAAGCACTTCTGTATCTAATCTAAGGAAAAACCCTAGATTTCATTAGACACAAAGAGTGCAACACAGAAAGGGGACATATCATGTGCAATGTTTTAAATGTAATGGTCATGGGCACATAGCAAGGTTTTGTTCGAGCACGTCTGTATCTAATATAAGGCAAGACCGTAGATTTCATCAGACGTAAAGAATGCAACACAGGTAGAGAACATATCATGTGCATAAAAGAAAAGAAAATAATCAACCATCAAGGATGCACAAGAAACAACTGCGCAAGAAGAATGTTCAAGTTCATGAAAAGGTGCAAAACGAGGATGTAGTTGAAAAACTCAAGCCCAAGTTCAAGAAAGTCTGGAGAAAGACAAAAGAAAGGGAATCATGTCTCCTTGGACTGAAGGAGACTGCTCCGCTATTGCACTAAGCCACTCCAGGTGGCACATCCTCAGGGGGAGCAATCTTAAAGTCTTATTTTAATTCTCCTTTGTATGTGTTTGGTTATCTGAGGATGAAAGGAAAGCAGTCGGGTTAGTGTTGTATAGTTGTCAAGTGTGTTGTCAGTTCATATAGTTGTGTGTGGAAGTGTCATGAAGGGTGATGATTAAATTGAGAATTTTCACCATTGGTAGTATTGCTATACGTCATTGATGTTCTATTGATAGTTCTTACTGCCACTGTTCAAAGCATCAGATTATAACAGATAGTTTAGTTTTAACTGTTGATAAAATGCCAATCCAATATTAAGAAGTATGAGGTTGAGTAAGGTGCACTATGGTTGGCCATAAAGTGTTTGACAAAATGTCTTCTCCTAATTTGCACAGTTGAAAGTAAGGTGTGATCTGCAGTAACTATAGAAAACTCAGATCAGGTTGTAAATATAAAAAGGAATTTGGTTGTGCTGCAGTACAGTATTTGATGCTTACACAGAGTTGAAAGTGGATTGAGGTAGCCTGCTGGATTCTCATTGAAGAGAGAGACAAACAGCTGACATTAGGTTCAAGCTTGTTGAGAATATCCAAGATGCATTTGCAGATGCTGCCAACATTGCAGAACAAATAGTTGGATATATACAATCAGTGTATGCCTTCACTAACAGTGGACAAGTTTGAGTTTGCAAAGCAACAGAGGGTAGTTGCACAGAAGATAGTGGTCCAATCATGTTCTTACACATGTTATATTGGTGAAGTTGACAGTGATGATGTCATTCACTGGTTATTGCTGCTACTCACATTATTGATATTGTTGATGCCTATTATGCTTATCATGATGTTGTCAAACAGTGAAATGGTCACATACTCCCAAGAATAGACTAAGAATTTACTAGCCATCGGGATCAAATTCTCAGGGGGAGCAGTTATGCATATGTTTATCATATTTCTCATGTTTACGCTTTTTGCTAACTATAATAATTTTTGCCTAAGAATTTTGTGCATGGACTCAGGGGGAGTTTTGTAGCCGCACTTTGGTATTATTGTCAAAGGGGAGAAGAGTTACAGGTAATTGCACACAATTACGTGTGTTGCCAACAATTCCAAAGGGGGATATTGATGAGCAAGGTGCATCCAAAGTATTGTCATTATTGTCAACACAGTCAGGTTGATCAGTTGATGCAATGGATAGGAGTTCATTGATGAGCAAGGTGCAGCCAAAGTGTAATGGATAGGAGTTCATTGATGAGCAAGGTGTAGCCAAAGTGTAATGGACAGGAGTTCATTGATGAGCAAGGTGCAGCCAAAGTATTGTCATTGTTGTCAACACAGACAGAGGATTGGTTGATGCAATGGACAGGAGTGCAGAGGTCATTAGATAGATCGGTTGATGAAGTGAACAAGAGTTCAGGTCAGTCAGAGCATGCACAGTGAATTTCCAAGAAGACAGAAGTGGCCCAGATTCAAAAGCTCAAAGAAAAAGACAAGTAAGAAAACTGTCACGATATCGCGACATGTTGAGCAAGCATGAGAAACTGTCACGATATCGTGACATGTTTGAGGAGAGAGAAAGCATAAGAAAAACTGTCATGATTTTGTGACATGTTTGAAGAAGAAGTGCATGCAGGAAAAACTGTCGCGATTTCACGACATGTTGGCAGAGAAAAAGCCAAGTGGAAAAACTATCACGATTTTGTGACATGTTCGAAGAAGAAGTGCATGCAGGGAAAACTGTCATGATTTCACGACATGTTCGAAGAGAGAGAAAGTGCAAGGAAAACTATCATGATTTCATGACATGTTGGAAGCAATGAAGGCCAGTAGAAAAATTATCATGATTTCGCGACATGTTGGAAGAGAGAGAAAGTGCAAGGAAAACTATCGTGATTTCATGACATGTTCTGAGAGAAGGAGCAAGCAAAGAAAACTATCATGATTTCGTGACATGTTTGGGGAGAAGAATCTCACAAAGAAAAGTGTCACGATTTCATGACAATATGCAAGAGAGGTAGTACGGACAAAAATGTGTCATGATTTCGCAACATGTTTGAGAGAAGAAGCTCGCAAAGAAAAGTGTCATGATTTCACGACAATCTGTAAGAAAGGATTGTACAGACGAAAATGTGTCGCGATTTTGTGATATAATGCAGGAGAGAGAGTCTAAAAGAAAAATGTGTCATGATTTCGCAACATGTTTCATTTTCGTAGTCCAAAGCGAAGAGAAGGAGGAGAGAGAAAAAAGGTGTCACGATTTTGCGACATGTTTCATTTTCGCGGTCCAAAGCAAAGAGAAAGAGGAGAGAGAAAAAGGTGTCGCGATTTCGTGACATGTTTCATTTTCGTGGTCCAAAGCGAAGAGAAAGAGGAGAGAGAAAAAAGTGTCATGATTTCGCGACATGTATTTTTGGAGGCCAAAGCAAAGAGAAAGTGCAAGGAGAAAAAGTGTAGCGATATCGCTACATGTTGTATTATCACGGGCCGAAGCAAAGGTAAAGTGCAAGGAACAAAAGTGTAGCGATATCGCTACATGTTGGGTTTTCGTGACCCGAAGAGAAGAGAGAGAGTAAGGAAGCGAGAGTGTCACGATTTCGTGACATGTTCTATTTTTGTGGGGTCAATGCAAGAAAAGAGACAAGGCAACGAGAGTGTTGCGATTTCGTGACATGTTCTGTTTTCACAGGCAAAAGGCAGAGAAAGGCATAAGGCAGCAAAAGTGTCACAATTTCGCGACATGTCATGTTTTTGCTGGTGCTTGCAGAGAAGAGTGTATGAAAGTGAAAGATGTCATGATTTTGTGACATGTCATGTTTTTGCTAGTGCTTGCAGAGAAGAGTGTATGAAAGCGAAAGGTGTCGTGATTTCGTGACATGTCATGTTTTCGCTAGTGCTTGCAGAGAAGAGTGTATGAAAGCGAAAGGTGTCATGATTTCATGACATGTCATGTTTTCACTAGTGCTTGCAGAGAAGAGTGTACGAAAGCGAAATGTGTCACAATTTCATGACATGTCTTGTTTTCGCTAGTGCAAGTAGAGAAGAGTGCAAGGAAGCGAAAGTGTCACGATTTCATGACATGTTCTATTTTCACGGGCAAGAGATAGAGAAGAGCTCAAGGCAGCGAAAGTGTCATGATTTCGTGACATGTTCTATTTTCGCAGGTGCAAGCTAAGAAAAGGACAAGGAGGCGAAAAGTGTCGTGATATCGCGACATGTCATGCTTTCATGGTCAACAGCCAAGAAAAATTCAAAGGGGCAGAAATGTCGCGATATCGCGACATATTGTTTTTGCGTGATAAAAAGCAGAACCCAGCTGAAGTAAAGTTAACTGAAGTAGAATGACAGTTGCAGGGGAAGTTGTAGAGGAAAATCATGCAGCTAAGTTAAGAAGAGTTAACTGAAGTCATGCAGCAGATACAGGGGCCATTACAAAGTAAAATCATGCAGCTAAAATTAGAACAGTGCATTAAAGACAGAACGGTTGTTACAGGGCACGTGTCGTAGTGAAACCATCAAGCAGCGATTATACTATTAGTTCGAAACAAGAGACAAATCCATTAATAGGTTGCGTATAAGAATAGTGTGTCAGAAAGGAGTTACTTATAGGAGTAGCTATGAATAGGCTGCATGCAGGTTTATGGCAGTTATAGAATATTTAGGGTTTGAAGATGAAAATATTACTATAAAAGGGGAGTTGTGTGCAGAAGAAAAAGTTGTGCTAAGAATTGAAAAGAGTGTTGCCGAAAAGAGTAAATGTGCCATGAGGGCAATTACGTGTAGAAGTGAAAAGGTTGCTCAGAATTGAAAAGTGTGCCACCATAAAGAGGGAAGGTGCCGCTGATGAAAGAATAAATGTGTTGAGAAAAGTAGGTGGAAAAAGTGTGCTGTAAGAGAGTGTTGAGCTCCATGCAGAATAGAGAGCAGCGTGTTGCTGAATAGAGGGATAGTGTTGTGGGCTGTTAAAAGCTGGAAGAATGTTGTAAGAAGAATAGAGTTGTGAGAGCTGCAAGAGTAAGCCATAAGAAAGGGCTATAAGTGTGCAGTAAGTAGAGCTATAAAAGAGTGTATGCTTTGTGGACAGGGAGTTGAGATTGAGAGGTAGAAATAGAATAGATTGAGTCTCTAAAAATTCTCCTTATGCTTCCATGAGATTGATTTGAGTTAAGATAGACCAATGAGGGTCTTGTAACATAGAAGGCATTTTTATGTCAATCAAGATTTAAAATAGAAGTCCAAGTTGGTGCTTGGAATTAGGGGTTGGTGCTCCTTTCTGTTGGTGCAGATAAATCAAGGGTTGGTGCTCCTTCCAGTGGGTGCTGGTAAACTGATTGTGAAGTTGGTGCTTTGCAAAGGCTGGATTTGTATGGGAGTCCAAGCAGTCTATTTTTGAGGAGTAGCCAAAATTGGTGAACCTCGTTAAATCTTGTGTTTTGTGTTGCTATCTTGTTACACTTGCTGCATCTGGTTTTAAGCATTCATTAGTTCTGAATTAAGAGATGAAGATTTAAGTTTTTAATTAGCTGCACTGATTCACCCCCCCCTCTCAGTGCCATTGTAAGACTAACAATCACACAAAGAGATTTCTTACAAAATCAAAAGCCACAACTTCTTCTATTTACATAGAAAAATTGAATAGTTTTTCTGTAGAGTGTCTATCCTCTATTTTACAATGAAAATTGATTAGTATTTATAGAGAAATTTTACCTCTATCATTTAATGCACATATGAAAAATCGTTTACAGATCAGGAACCTCTGTGAGGAAACTCCTCAAAGTCCTTGAAAATATTCCTCCTAAGGCAATGATACAGTTTCTAAGATGAAGTCCCCGGGAAATCAACACATTTGGGTTTCGATGCATGAAAAATTACAAATTTGGTCCTTCACCTGATGCCCCCATTGCTACTTGGGAATTCGCCCTTTTACAAGATGTCTTGGAATTCATGAAAATCATCTTGTAATTTTAATATTGTAGCTATCTTAGCTTGAAATTCACAACTTTAGTTACTTCTCATCCAATCATTAAATTCTCTTCATTCACCCAAATTAAAAGCATTTGAAAACTTGTATTGACATCAAAAATAGAATTCACTCAAAACCAAGCAATTATTGAACATGCCTCCTTTAATTTTTAGCATTTATTTATATTCGCACTTCCTGGTGGAGAGAGTTCCCACAATAATATTTATAATTTTTTTTGAGTTACAATGTGGAATCACACCTTTCTTTGAATGAGAAATGCTTCATTCAGTCATTTGATCACCTCTTATAATTATTTTGTTATTGCATTCCATGTACAACCCCTTCACTCAAATTGCCACTCTTTGTATTGCATTCATCTCTTTGTCATAGTAGTAGTTAGGGCAAAATTTTGATTTTACCATTGATACTTTGAACTAGCTTTTCATCATTTTGATAAAGAGCTTTAGTTTCCTCTCAGGGTGAAAGTGCCTCATATAAGACATCTTCCTTCTTGAGAACACACGTTTACCCCCAAAAGAGGCAAAAGGCACTATCGCCCTTTACCTCGGGTGAATGCAGTTTTGACTTTTCAACGGTCATTCTTTTAATATATTTTTGAAGAAAAAACCTTTGGCATGAATCATGGGCCCTCTTTATGTAGTTTCACCCCATAGAGGGGCGAATGGGACTTTCACCCCTCCCAAGAAGTGAAGGCTCTTCCACATTTTTTACTCCCAATGTGCACCGAGGTGGGGTCCACATTCTCATATTTTGTATACATTCATCCGAAGGGAGGGTGAATGGTACACTTGTCCCTCTCTCAGGACGAACACAACATTGACTTCTCAACGCGTTGATCAAACACATCCTTTTGAAACTTTGAGGACGTTCGCCCCAAAGTGGGGCGAATGAGACTTTTGCTGTAACTTGGGGTGAATGTATTTCATTTAAATCACCATTGCGCTTCAAATTTGGGTGCACTCCCAAATTAATTACTTAAATGAATTTTCACCCAAAAGTGGGGCAAAAGGGACTTTCATCCCTCATTTGGGGCAAAAGCATCCTTGCCCAAATTTAACACTTTTTCTTTTGTTAAAAAGTCACATTCGTCCAAGATTGGGGTAAATGCGTCAGTCATCCTACTTTAGGGGTGAACACCCTTTTGCCATTCCTTTTGCTCAATGATCAGATCATTGAATAAAAATGTCTTTGCCTTAAGGAAGGGCATCGGGTTTTTGTTCTTTGTTTGAGCAAAAAGAGTGCCATGACCCCTTGAATTTTAAAGTGTTGTTGTCTTTACCACCATTAGGTGACATTCACTTAATTTTTATACCATTATCCACAAATAGTTTGCCTTGCAGCACCCATTATTCCCAAGCATGAAATATATAAAAATTAGAAAGAAGATTTACACACAAAAAATACTGCAACATATTATACTGGCCAAAACTACAACATAGTATTAATATATTTTGTCTCTCTTACAATCAATAAAATTTTATCAAAATTTTAACGTGGCATGGTGCAAAACTATCAACACTTCTCCAAATTCTCTTGATTCCTCTTCCCTTAGGTCTTCTAATTGTACAACTCAATTCTTCTTAAAACTTTTAATGAGACCTTTCCTTGGTCTCTCCAATATTCCAGCTATGGAAGTTTTGAAATGAGATCTCTTTCTTGGATCTCCAAATTTTTTTACCTCTCAAATTTATAATAGGACCTTTTCTTAGTCCTCTAACTTCAATATTCATTCTTCTATGGGAACCTTCTATGTGGGTCTTCTCAATATTCAATTTCAACAATATTCAATCTTCAATCTTCAATGAAACCTCTTTCTTGGACCTCTTTAATTAACAATGTCTACTCTTTTGTTATAAATCAAAACTAATCCTTGCATGAGGAAAGCATATAGACTTTTAGGCAATCGAAGTTGAAATTCTTATCTATATTTTGTAGGAAGCTTCTCAACTTCTAAGAACTAATTTTTTGGAAAAAAAAATCTTAAACGGTAGCAACCAAATACATTCAAAATTTTCAAAATTCTAAAATCAATAAATTTCACTAGTTATTCTCAAAAATAGTGGAAAGAAATTTATGTTGAATCCTAGTCTCAATGATTTTTCCTTCAACCCTATGAAAAGAATTTAACCAAATACCAATATAGAATCTTCCTCAATCTATCAAATTTTTCAATAGGACCTCCTTTTTGGGTATCTTAATCTCATAAATATTAAGGTCTATCTTCAATACCTATAGTTTCATTCTATTCCAAATTTGCTCTTGGAATAGGTAAATCTCCAAAATTCATTGGTTTTCCTTCAACATAGTGAAAAAATACTATCTTCATTGGTTTCCTTTTCTAAAGGTAATTTCTTCAAGTTCACTGAATTCTCCTTAACAAGTGGAAATATCCTTTGCAACTTTTAAAATTGTGTAAGAAAAAACCTTGTTGTAGCTCTGATACCACAATTAGCTTTTGAAGATAAATACTAAAGATAAAATAACCACATGATATAAAATAAATTTGCAATATTAAATATAAGATAATGGCAATATTCTAAATTTATCAAACTCATAAATAACTTCAAAAATAACTCATAGAATTGCCATTAACAAATGCTCACAAAATTTGTATCTCCATTGAATCAAGATCTCAACCACCCATACTAACATACACTCTCATATTACAATACATGTATCTTGCACACTTACACATAGATACATATATAATGGAATGTGACTCTTCATATAGAGAACCCTTGGTCTTCACTATTCTAGAGACTCTTCATCTTACTATTCTATGGACTCATGCACATGGACTATTATGCATATTTACATTACCAATATACTTTGCATGGTTGTGCATTTATTACATTGCATAAATTAAATACTTACACTCTAATCTAGAACACTCTCCTAATCTAAAGATGTACCCAAGGTGGTACATTGGCATGTACCAAATAATGTAATATATTTCAACAAGTAATCATGTATAAGGGCTCCAGTGTAAATGCTCAAGCATAAATTGATGCAAGTAACCATCTATAAGGGATCTAGTCTAAATATTTTTACTAAATTTGGTGCATCATTTTTATGGTCACCTAACTTAAGAGTGCATAAAACATATCAACAAGTGATTAAATTAGAGTCTCTACTATACAAAAATTGAATATTGTAGAGCAAATATTTATTTTGAATTTTTTGGTGGTCATAATGCAAGAATCGACATATGATTCATTGTTGGGACATGGTTGGTTTTTAATGACAAACATTGATCATCAAGGGGAGGAGGATCACTTATTTTCAAGAAGGCTAGCACAAACATGCTATAAATTTTAAATACAAATCCATTAGAAAACATTTGACATCTTTGGACGAGTTTGGAGAACCTTTGTCCAATAATGAAAGGATGTGAAAAAAGGATTTGAACAAAGGAGTGCTGGAATTAGAGGACTACATAGAATATGAAAGCTACTTAAACAATGATCTACTCCGTTGGTAGATGTAAGACTATGAGGTCTTCCAACCTGTATGTTTATGTTTAACAACTAAGAAGGTAAGGATGAATATTATTTGATACTACAAGGTGGATGAGTGTTGTTGCATTGTGGAGAATAAAATAGCCAAACCTACACAAGTTGAAGAGGAATATTTTTATTTACATGGTGGAATTGGTAGCCATCACGAATTCAATCAGGTTATCTAGATTTTATGGCCACCATAGTATTCTGTGCTATCCACCCAAAAATCCACCACACATATCTCCATGTAGTCTCCCCCTATAACCACCATGTCATGATCACTTTAAACCTTTTATGCCACTGAAAGCACCAACAAAGGGACAAGTTGAAGAGAAATTTTAGGAACCCATCCTAACCTTATTGTGTAATTACCCTCTTCCTAACAAGGGGATCCCATATAAATAATATTATGTAATTTTTTGTAATATGTATGTGGTGTTTGAGGCACCTAGTCAAGTGAGGCCATTTAATGTGATCGTTATAGAGTGTAACTGCTTGTTTGGTAAAATATTCTAGCTTGGGTGACCACTTGAATGTTAAGTTAACCCTTGGGAATTATAGTTAGGATTACAAAGAGTCTTTAAAAAGGCAAAGAGGCATAGATGAAGGCATCTCATATTTTGTTGTGTTGAAGCTCTACTTCTAAGGAGGTTGCCCCCTCGAAGAGGCCTGCAATTTTGTAATGTGTTCTTGTTTTTCTTCAATATAATATGTTGCATTTCCATTTCATCTTGTAATATTATTTTTTTCAATTGGTTATATGGAATTGAAATAGGTCCCACCCATATTTCATCTTTTTAAACTGATAATTTTGATATATAGCACCCAAACATGTTTTTTGGACTATTATTAAAAATAGTAACCCCTAAAACAACACTTCTATTTTTAGTAAGTTAGTTGGGATGGTCCAAATAACAAGTATATAGCTAGAGGGACCAGAGGAGCAATGAGAGAGTTGGAAAAAACCAATATATGGAACAATTATATCAAACACTCAGTAACCTATAAAGCCAAATGCTACACCTTGGAACATAAATGAGATAAATGAAATATAACATGCAAGTCTTGAAATTTAACCAACTTAAAGTTAAAATAGGGATTCAGGAAAAATTCCTTGAGTTTGAAGAGTGGTTAAAGGGAGGCCAAAAATATTACAATAGATTAACATTGAAGGTTTGGGTGGAAGTTCAATAAATAGAGATAAAGAAAACCATCATGCTATTTTTGACAATAATACCCTATTTTCAAGTTTAATGGTAAGGATATTGATGGTTGTTTGTGTTGGGCAGTTCAATTCTTCAAACTCCATAATGTTCCCTGATATTTATGGATCCCCATGGCATCCTTTAACTTTGAATTAGAGGCCCTACAATGGTATCAATGATTACAAAACATGACTTTTGACCCTTCTTGGGAAGACTTTGAGTCCCAATTATTCACTTGTTTTGGCTCTAGTGAATATAAGGACTTTACAAGAGCCTTGAAAAATTGAAACATACCTCTACTATTTAGGAATATCAGACTCAATTTGATAAATTGGCTAATAAGATAAAAGGTTTGAATGAAGGTTTCTTATAAACTATTTTGTTAGTGGGTTGAAAGATGTTATCAAGATAAAAGTAAAAATGTTCAAACCACAGTCTATGATGTAAGCCATAGGATTATCTACACTAGCGAAGGACATTTTTTTTGCTTAGATGAAATCATCTAATTTCCTATAGGACAAACCTATATTTCCATACAAGTTCATAATGAATAACAACAATAAATCTCCAAAATAAAGTGATTGAATAGGGAGGAAAAGGACCCCCATAGAGCACAAGGCTTATGTTATAATTGTGATGAGAAATATTTATCGAGGCATACATATGTTCAACTATTGACATTCCTAGCACATTGATTTCTCCTGTATACATTTTGCTATTCTAGTAATTTTTGTTTCCCTGAAACTCTCTTCTTTATTCAGAATGTATTTTCTCTTCCTTGCTTTTGTTGTCCAAATTTATTGTCTACACCCAAGGGTTGGTGAATTTTTTCTATTCATTCGCCATGCAGGGTCTTTATTTTGTCAAGGGTGAAGGAATTTTTGCACCATGTCTTTGGGCGTAGGTTCGTTTCAGGGCAGGAGTAGAGTGTAGGCCCATTTTGGGCTAGAGGATAGTGAAGCCTAATTTCAAAGAAAAAGCATAAGTAAGGGCCAAGATATTTTGTACCCTATCTAGAGAACATAATGCCTTTGCACCCTGCTTGGAGAGCGCAATGCTTTTGCACTCTACCAGAAGAGCACAAAGCCTTTTTGAGGCTAAACTAGGCAAAAGTGTCTCCATGCTATTCTTACACTTAGTAAATCTACTTCAAAATAGGTGTGGGATCCAGTTCTATTTCACCCCTATGGGTGAGCACAAAGCAATTTTAGAGCAGGGAGGAGTGAAAGTACATTTGATTGTTTAGCATGGACCTGTTCAAAATAATGTGGGGTTCATTTTTGTTGTGCTCTAGTTTTTTATTGCAAAGTAATTTTGGGATCTTCCAGGAGCACGAAGGCCTTTGAATTTTCAAAGTGTAGCAAAATTTTCTAGAAAAAATGCTAAGTGTGGATCAAGGCATTTTCGCTCAAATTTTTGAGTGCAAGGCAATTTTAGTGTAAGTGGAAGTGCAATGCTTTTTGAATTTTTAGTGCCAACACTACCCCCAAGGCTCCAAGATGTTTTGCCCTAATATTTAAGCATAAATCAATTTCAAGCCAATTCTGAGCGCTAACACCTTTGACTTTTCAAACTCTGGTGCCCCTCCTGATGCAACAGGGTGTTTCACTTATTTTTTCTAGTGCAAGACAGATTCAGGCCTACCAAGGGATGTAATGCACTTTGAATTTTCAATGCTAGTGCTTCTTCCAATATGGTAAGACATTTTGCTATAGTTTCTCAATGTAAAGCAGATTTGGCCTAAGTAGGAGCACAACTGCCCTTGAATTTTCAATAACTGGTGTTGCTCTCAAGATGATAGCTAGTTTCACTATGGTTTTGGAGTACAAGAACTTTTAGGAGACTACATCAATAAAACATAGGTGGGACCTGCATTCATTAGACACCTATTTATATCTAACCCATCTTGCCTCGGCCAAAGTTCCTCAGAGGCACTTCTTATCAGCACAAGGTGCATCCTTATCCATTCAAATGTAGTCGATATGAGAAGCTTCTAAACTTGACACACCCATAATTTAGAATCCAATCTTCGTTAAGGTGGTTCTAGTAAGCAAGGAGACAACACCAGTAAGCTAACTCTGTCAACACATTGAAGAGGTGCAGCTACATTTTAGTGAGTCATCCAGTTCTAGGACATGCCTCATTACTATTTGGTGGGTGCTAAAATATTATATTTACTACCATCATGATGTTTTGTGGGTGTGCATTAATGTTTCAAGAAAAAAAATGCTCTATAGAAGCTATCAATTTCAATGTAATAGGATGGATGTTTTACTTGAAGTTTACTGTAACTTGAATTCTGCTATCAATATAAAGAATGTTTGGCTCTAATTTTGGACTTCTTTTTATGTGTATGTCTTCTATCTTATATTTCTATTAAATTCCTCTGTTCTGTATGTAGGTTATAATTCTATGTTTGGATTTGACTCCTGATAGAGGGTGAACATTGGAATAATTTTGGAGATTGCATATGTTAGAAGTCTGGTTTTAATTTTTGTTAGTTTTCTATGTTGAGTGCTATTTGATTCAACATGCAATTAAGTTATCATGTTGCTTGTCCATCACCCCTATTCTACTTGGCCTGAGGCCATATTTCCCATCCCTTTTAGTCATTTCCATTTCTTTTCTATTCCTTAATATCAACCCCCAAGTTAGAATATTAAGGGAACCAACCCATATTTGGAGATTGACACGGGAGGTATTTATTCCTCTTGGTATTTCAATTTTGGCTGGGTCTAGGGTGCATGAATGAGACGTTTCATACCTAAGGTGGATTCTTAACCAACAATTTTTGGCACGCCCGATGGGACGTAAACATTCCACATCAAAAGTAGTATTAAGAAGTTTATGTTCATCTTGTTACTAACAAATCCAAACATCCAGTGACTCAACTAAACTCAAAGCCTTCTAATATTGAAGCTAGTTTAAAATCTCACACCTTCATATACACAAGATAGAAGGCTAAAAATCCAAAAGCAGTTGAGTTCTTCAATCTTGATATTGATGCTCTAGAAGAGAATCCTAGAATAATCCCCTCGACTATCCCATCATTTCAAGCACCCTTGTCAATAGATTTTATAGTTACATAGAATCCTAGTCCTATAAACACTATGACTAGATTACCCCCTTAACCAAACATTCCAAATATTCCAATCCAACCAAATCCACAAATTCTTGTGGTCTAGATGGCGCAACCTCCACCCAGGTAGTTTCTTGCAAGGAATCATTCAAGACCTCTAGCTTTTATGGCTCAAACACAAGTACCACCCACATTATTAAAGGCTCTGCCCACATACGATAGTATAGAAAAGATGTCTTATGAGCACGTCCAAGATGTCATAGTGCTAGAAACCATTCACCACATCACCAAAGAATATATCATGGTGAGACTACTAGTTCTCTCACTCTGAGATAAAATCCTCTACTGGTATCAGTCACTTCTGGTTGACACCATCACTACGCATCATTACTATGTGGGACCACTTGGTAGAATAGCTGATGAGGGGCTTCAAAAAATAGGTGGACCCCTTCTCTTTGTTGCACTAGTTCATCACAATTCAAAGGTATCTCTAGGAGGAGATAGTAGATTTTAACGTCAGGTTCTCTTGGACCTAGCAGGGAGTCACTATCGACCTTCATATCACTCTAGAGAAAGCAACATTCTATTACTTGAGAGTTTTCCTTTTTGAAATTAGCATGAGCATCCAACATGTGAATTTCAATATGTTCCATACCTTGTATGAACAGGATCAGAAGGCCAAGGTTGATCTAGTAGCTATCAAAAATTTTCCTCTAAAGGTGACTATGCCAATTTATCTAGATTTTTCTCATAATATCTATTTAGTGCATCTTCGTAGTCTATGCCTCCCCTTGATGTACCCCAATCAATAATGTAATTCCAATCCTCAGAATCAAGCGGTACCCACTCCATAGTATCAAGTGCTTGTTTTTCCTCAACTCCTATCTCCTATCCAATATCTAAAATTACCTACACCATTGGCACCATTGCCATTACCCATGCCTTAGATAATCGTAAATGCAAATCAGTCCAAAGAATTACAAGATTTACGAGAATAAATGAAGACTATGGCAAATGAAATGACCGTCATGAGGAGGAGGTAAAATGATCAAAGATTCCAACCAAGAATATTTCCTCCTCCAATCACTAGATATCAAGCCACTTCCACCAGTAGGGATACTAAAATAAATGCATTTTTGGAAAGTGAAGAAGTTGGTTCATCCAATAGATCTTATTGGTGCTCCACTTGCAATGACCATCATGACAAGGAAACTTGCATGGTTCATATAAACTATGTATAGACCCTTACAGATAGCACTCTTGGTGGGTAGGTAAATATGATAAGGTAAACTGATCATAATTTTATGATTCCCCCTGTCAAGCAGGTCTTTGTCCTAATGAGAACTGGTAAGAAGCCCATTGAGGTTGATTTGATTCAAATGGAACCATTAAAAGTGTTTGCCACTTCCAAGATACCAAGTGAGAAGTCACCACCACCAAAAAAGGAGTTTGTTCAAGTGTTAGAACTAATAGATTCTACCTGATTGAAAGACTTCTTTCCTCCAAGAGCAAAAGGGATAATTCCTCAATCGTAAGATTCATCCTCTCAACGCCAAACCAAAGTGAGGGATCAAGTGAGAGAAAAAATTAGATACCTCTCATTGACCAAGTGCCAAAGAGTAAAAGCAATGTAGTAGTATCAGACTCAATACAAGACTACTAAGGAGGGAGGTGAGTCTAGTACAGGAGCATACAACATTGTTGAAGAGCTAAGGAAGACTCCAGCCAAGGTAAGCCTCTTTGATGCACTTCAAATGCCTGGTCAGGTTGATCTTCTACAAGAATCCCTAAATTTTACCAAAGGCAAGGGAAAACCAACTCAAAATATCTTATTGCAGATGCTGACTATCTTAGTCATCAAGAAGAATAGGCCACCATCATTCTATCTATCTCTCAATATGGAGGAGTGGGTCATGCATAACTGCATGGTTGATTCTGGTGTTGCTACTACTGTGATGCCCAAGGCTATCTGTGAGATTATAGGTATGGAGTACACCAAGAGTAGTCCTAGGGTGCTTCATCTGGATGAAACTCTAGTCAAAATAGTGGGAGCAATCAAGGATATCCTGATCATGTTGCACAAGATGACATAGATAACTATAATTCAAGAAGTTGTGGTAGTAGATTTAGAGCCCTATTGTGCTTATCAAGGGAATTCACTGCCAAACTTGGAGGCTATCTATATCTAGACTATTCACACTTGGAAATTTACTTCAGAGGAAGGAGGATTAATTTTTTTAATGAAAATCCCTCTACCTTTTACATTGAAAGGATCTAGGATGCAAAGAAACCATTGGACTTGATAAATATTATCGAGAAAGTAGAGGAAGAAGAGAAATTAGAGCTGACAAAAGAAGCTTTGGATGAAATCCACATAGAGGATGAGTTTTCTATGCATGAATTTAACACCATGATCGAGTCTAATATTGGGTGTTATTCAATTACCAAGCCTGAAAAGGCTAAGGTGCCAAGTGATGAGGACCCCATGGCTAATCAGTTATGGAAACTCTTCTTTGAAGATGTTCGATGCAAGAATGACATCAAGGTAGGAGTTGTTCTTGTATCTGCTTTGGGAAAATAAAAAAAGTACTCTTATAGACTTGCATGGAGTTGTACATATAATGTTGTCGAGTATGAAGCCCTATGTTTTGGGTTACAAAAGAAAAAAAAACTTGAAATAAAATAGTTGCAAATATTTTAAGACTCTAAGTTGATCTACAACCAAGTAACTAATAAGTGTGTTGCTAAGAAACACTATCTAAAGGTATATCGTAATAAGGTATGGGATCTGCTCAAGTTATTCTCAGCTCTAAACATTTAGTCTTGTAGCACCCTAAAATTGGCGCAGTTAAACCTTAGTAAAAAGATAAAAATTTGAATTTTAACCCCAAAACCGCCCTGTTACCCGCTCCCCTTGTTTTTCATGCCATTTTTAGGATTTGTTTTAACCGTTGGACGATATCGTCGACGATCAGACGAAATCATCCCAGATCTGATCGAATTCGTCTGGAACAGAACGTCCAGACGATTTCGTCCCAAAACTGATTTTCATAATTAGCTTCTGTTTCAACAACTTCTCTAACTTGGGCAGAAAGCGTGTCTGCGTGGTTAGAGTCTCCCCCGTTGGAGATCTCCCAAATTGGGATGATCTCCAACCTCCTAACCTCCCCCTAATCCTATATAAACTAGGATTTTCTTAGTTTATCCCCCTGGCTAACTGATTTCCCTACAACTTTAACTTTTCGTGCATTAGAACACCTTCACACCATCGTTTGCATTGTGTATTTCAAGTTTTCTTGCAAGAATTTTATTATTTTTCAGCCGGAGCAAGCTCGGATCGTCGCTGACGATTCCAGATGATTTTGGATGATCCTGTCACAGATCGGCGATGATCTCGTATGATTGGAGGTGATCTCGACTGTAGTCCAGATTGGGGGCAATCAGAGCCCAGAGTTTGCATTCTTTTATCTTCTCTCTTTATTTCCTTACGCATTAAATTAGCTTATTCTATTTCTGCATTCTGGAGTTCACCTCATTTAGCATAGATGCATGATAAAGTTAAAATAAATTATTAAATTAATGCATTTCCTTTAATTGTTATCTGGATCTATCATTTAGGTAGGTTTACTATTATTTCTATCATTTCCCCTTGCTTTTGTAGTTGCATTTTTGGTCTTTGGTATCTGTTTCTATGATTGCAGGTTTCTAATGAATTCGTCAGGTCGACGACGATCTCGTCTGATCTCAGATGACCGACTGTGATCTGAGATGATTCTATGCAATTGCAGATGATTATGTAAGATTTGAGATGATCTGGACTTCTACAAACCTCAGAATCTTCATCAGACATCCGAAATCAGGTACATTCTATCTTATTTAGCACACTTTCTATGTTTAGCACTTGTTCATGTTTTTTGTATCCATATAAATCAGCATTGGCATATAGAATAGCTTAGATTCATCTTGGCCAAACCTAGGATATGAATGATTAAAGTACAAAATGAACACATCAAACCCATTTTCAACCTTTCCTAGTGAACCCACCATCCGTCAAAAATTCACCCTTATACCCCTCCCCGAGAGGTGCGACCTTCAAAGGGCCTCTCAGTCCGAGGTATTGTCCCATCCTTCTCGCATCCCCCTTCCGAGCGTGGATCCTATAGCCTGAAGGTAAGGATGCAAAAAATTTGGAGCGATACATTTTGGTGAACCCGACGTGAAAACTAAAACCTTTTGAAAACAATCCAAAAAAAAAAAAATAAATGCATTTAGAATCATCAGACAAACAAGTAAGATTGCATATCATATTTAGATGGTAGATTATAATAAAAGACGAGTTGTCACCATTAATGTTGAAAATCAATTAGCAACCATAGAGATTACTTCTGTGCTTAGAGTACCTCAAACAAATAGGGTTCAACCTTTGTGGGACGAACTTGATAGGAGATTGAGTATTATTTCATCTAGATCAACCGAACTTAGGCAAATCAAGAGGTTTGTCCTAGATAGAATCTTGGATCCTGATCAAGTGACCTTATATCATGAACTTCAGAGAGCTTGCCATAGGTGGTTAGCTGATAAAAGAGCACTTGTGTCTTCCGAGTTGTACACCTTTGAGGAATACCTCGACAATGCAGTTGTAGTACATAAATTTCTATCTCGTATAGAGGATCAAGAGGTCATTCTTATGGATAGAAAGAGATGGAATAGAGTTCCTAGAGCTGTGTTATATCGAGAGTATTGCCATGAACTTTATTTCTACAGGTTAGAGTCTGAAACAGATAATATCACCATAGCACACTTTGTCAAATTCTTGAAAAACCATTTCCAATTTGAAGAGGAGCATTTCATGACTCCCGATGAACTTGATCCCATCAATGACATCCATAAACTATTTATAGAAAACTAAGCCATTCTTTTATTATTATTATTTCTTGCATTTAGTATGTTGTTTGTTGTCTTTATAATATTATCATAAAAACAAAAAACAAAACAAAAATATAACAAAAATTAAAACGTTTTCTTTTAAGTATTATAGTAGGTATATAATTAAAATATATACCTCCCAAACTTGTTGCAAATATATATATATATATATATATATATATATATATATATATATATATATATATATATATATTTGCTAAAATCTAAGTTTAAGCATAATGACTAGACTTAGGAATGGAAAACAGATCGAAGTAGAAGAAGATTGGTTAGGAAAACCAGTAAATAAACTAGATGTCCTTCTTGAAGACCCAATTCAGGAAGAAGGAACCCTAGACCAACAAGAAGAAGAGTTTTCTGAAGGAAATGAACAAAGAGAAACTGTTAGAGAGGAAGGATCCTCATCCCCTAAAATGTCTCTGGGAGGAGTCATTACTTTTGAGAACATGGAACATTTTTGGAAGTTCCTCAATACTAATATTGGTGCCCTTAATAGAGCAGTCCATATGGACAAGGATCAAATTAGTGACACTCAAGCAACCCTAGAAGAAATATATCACACACGCACTAATCCCTTGTCCTTCGTTGATCAAGAAAGTGATCAAGCTGGACCATCCAATTTGGATATGGCCGCTATAATCTAGAACATGCAACAACAACAGGTTACCCAACCACCTAGAGTGCCTGTTACCAAGCCTAGAGTTATTCCCACACAAAAGAAACCTTCATTCACTGCTCTATTTCGCCAAGTTATTGATCAACATACCTCAAATCAACAAAAGCCCAAAACAAAACCAAACACCAATTTCCAACAATCTGGGATACAACATAATGCTACTACAAATCTTCTTCATAATACTCTCCCTACCAACCATTTGCATAATAGCAATATAGCATCTAATCCTTACGTCACGCCATCATACGCTCACATACCACCGAACCAATATGGTGGACAAAATAGTAATCTGGAAGCCATGGTGAAACAGTTAGTCTCCCGCATGGACCAGATAGATCCCTACCATCCCTCGTACAATTATCGAGAGATGTGTAGT
The DNA here is from genome assembly GCA_028583015.1 of Wollemia nobilis. Lineage (NCBI taxonomy): Eukaryota > Viridiplantae > Streptophyta > Pinopsida > Araucariales > Araucariaceae > Wollemia > Wollemia nobilis. The sequence continues at coordinate 1,065,918 of JAQPPZ010001004.1, read as the reverse complement.
CAACCTTTAGATCCTATAGTTGTAGCACAACCATATCCTAAACACTTTCCTATGCCTGTCCTACCTATATACAAAGGAACCGAAGATCCCATAGAGCATCTTCGTATGTTTAGGATAGCATGTCATGATATATCACATGATGACTTGTTATTACTAAAAATGTTCCCGAAAAGTTTAGGAGGAATGGCATTAGAGTGGTATTATCAACTACCCACTCATTCTTTGAGGAATTTCGAAGAAACAATCGAGTCTTTTGTTCATCAATTTAGTGCCTACATCGAAAGGCATGTAACCATTAAAGATTTGTACAACTTAAAACAAGACAAAGATGAATGTTTTGCTGATTTCCTAGCTCGGTGGAGACAGTTGATAGGAAAATTACACTTTGTGTTACCTTATCGGGAAATGTTGGATATCTTTATCAATAATTTACAAGAACAACTATCCTATGAGTTATCAATCTGCTACCTTGACCACCTTCGATCAAGCTATAGACTTAGCTCGAAGAGTGGAAGATGCTCTCATTAGGAGAGGTCAGCTTAAAAAGAAAGATGATGAGAAAACATCCAGAAATCAATATAAGAATAAACAAGTTGTGGGTGATGGAGTCACTGATAGCAGAAATATTGCTAATGTTAATACTACGAAAACAATGGAGAAGTTTATACTGAAACCTCCTGATAAACCACCTCGAGAATTTACTAGGTTAAATCAACCTCTATCAACCATTCTCCCACAATTATTAGCATGAGGTTTGATCCAATTACCAAATATCCAGGAACCTGATCCAACTATACCCGGATACAGAGCTGATTTACACTGTGATTTCCATAGAGGACCTGGACACGCTACCAACTCTTGTAAAATATTAAAACATAAAATACAAGACTTAATTGACAACAATGAGATGGAGGTGCAAGCCTTTCAACCTAAACAAAATCCTCCTAATAATGCTCAAAAGAACATCCCCCAAAATCAGAATCAGAATGCCAATCAATCATTAGACATATTTCAACATCCTTTACCAAAGCATGGTAAAGAAGTGGCTAATCAAATTGAACATCATAATGTTCCCCCTCCTACCCGATATGTAGGAACTATTAGTGGGCATTTACCTACTCATGATTTGGAAATATTTGACACAACTTTATCCATGGTTACGACCAGACCTCTATGTAATATTCAGACACCTGATCTTAGTGATACAGAATATGAGACTGAAAGTGACATGGAAATCACCTCAAATCAATCGAATAGCTCTGAAGATGAATCGGATCCTATTCAACCTATCACAAGTTCTATGGTTCCAGAAGAACCATTTCCAAGAAGAGTCACTACTCGACCATCGTCTCACCAATTACTTTCTAATGAACAAGCCATAAATGCTAGACCAAGACCCATTCATCATCCGCAAAATAATATTGTAGGTACCATCGGAGCTGTTACTAGACAACAGGCTCAAAATTCTCAACAAGATCAAACTCAGAATGATGGATCAGCTCCATTTGTTTTGAAAGTTCCTAATAAAGGAAATCAGGCACCTAATGTTCAACCTAAACCTCCTTATAATATTAATGAACAATTATCAAATACTACAACTAGAATTTCCCTTTTGGACCTTTTAAGATCTTCTCCTACACATAGGGATGAATTAATGCTCACATTAAGCCAAATGATGGTACCACAAAATATTCAACCTCGAAGCCATGGCCAATACTATCATAACTCGTGAAGTTGATTGTATTGACTTTCGGGATAGAGATATACCGCAACATAGTTTACATAAGGATAACCCCTTATATATTACTGCCCTAATTGGAGATGTAGGAGTTAAACGAGTCTTGATTGATAATGGTTCATCTTTAAACATTTGCACTTTTGACTTCTACCAAAGATTTGGGTTTAGAAGTGATGAAATGAAAAGAACTGATATGATCATAAAAGCCTTTAATGACGAAACACAAGAAACATGTGGAGTTATTACTATCCCATTGCAAGTTGGTCCAAGAACCTTAGACACGACCGTTGTTTATTGTACATTGCCTTGCATCATACAATATACTCTTGGGTCACCCTTGGATCAACGCGATGCGAGCTGTTCCCTCAACTTTACATGAGTGTGTTAAATTTGAATTTAAAAATCAGTTGGTTACCATTCATGGTGATCCTAGACCCTTTGATATGTGTGCTTTGGCGGAACCTGTTGGAGTTCAATTTTGCCCCGCTCTGTCATCCACACATCCTAATTCTCATCATCCATCTAAACGTGTGAAACACACACCCATAACATCATCTACTTTTTCTCCATCAACTCCACCTCTACATATAGTTCAACCATCTTCCGAACAAACCATATTAGGACCTCAAAAAGATCCTAAACCCACAACCAATGCTTCTTGTTTTACTCCTATAACTTCCATACCTATAGAATCATCCATCGACATCTCTACAACATCTACATCCACCAAAGGCATAGTTTTCGCATCCGAAGATGTAGGAAATGTTCCTTCTACCTCTTACGCTCTTACTGATGAGCTCTTACCCGATTTATCTAAAATTCTTATATCAGAAAAAACAAACGCTGCTATGCAAGATTCCCTTATCTTAAATAATTTGCCACCCTCTCCTCGTACCTTGGGCCTCCCATAGCCTATGGGAAGTATTTACCAAGTCGGGAGTTGCGCTTTTATTTATAAGGGATATGACTGGGGAAGAATACCTAGAAACATTAAGACACATTATGATGGATATGCTCGATGTTATTTTACTAATGAGTATATTAAAGCTAAGCCTATAATGCTTAAATTGGGATATAAAGGGAAAGGTTTGGGACCTTTCCAAAATGGTATGAAAGAACCTTTTGAGGTAGAACCATGGCCTGCCCGATGTGGTGTGGGCCTATTTCCTAGTAAAGGTCAGCCCTTCCCATTTGAGGATGATAACCATCTCATATGTTACCAAGATTATTTGGATAAACGTGATGCCTTGCATTTAATGAATAAGCCATTTACATGTAATATGCTATCCATAGCTTACCCTCAGATGATCGTTGAATCCGACGATGAGTTGGAGGGAGATATCTTCCATGATGTCTCCATTGAGGAATTATTACATCATGAATTTTATTTTGATGGATCTATACCTAGTATAGCCCAACTTGAGGCCACGACTCCTCAAGATGAATTATCCAAACTAACCTTGGAAGAATTACAAGAATTGGGCGTTTCACCCACCCCACCTAATTTTGAGAGAGATCTACACATGGAAGTAGAAAACGTCATAAAAATTAACATTGGAACCAAAGATAATCCTCACATAATCAACATTGGATCAGAATTGAGTCAAGAAAAATAGGATAAATACATTGCATTTCTTAAAGAATATGAAGATGTCTTTGCTTGGACATATGAAGATATGCCAGGATTAGACCCTTCTGTAGTTATGCATCACCTAGTAGTCCATCCGGATGCTAAACCTGTTAAACAAAAACTTAGAAAAATGCATCCTAAAGTGGCCTTACTAGTCAAAGGGGAATTAGAAAAACTCTTGAAGGTTATTTTTATACAAGCCATTGATTATGTTGAATGGATCTCGAATGTAGTTCCAGTAACTAAGAAAGAAGCTACCAAAGTTAGGGTTTGCACAGACTTTAGAGATATTAATGTTGCATGCCCTAAAGATGATTTTCCTCTTCCCAACATGGATCAGATCATTGATTTTATTTGCTGGGAGTGGAATGATATCCTTAATGGATGGATTTTCTGGTTATAATCAGATCAGGATAGCTCCTGAAGATCAGGCTAAAACAACCTTTATTACCCCTTGGGGGACCTTTTGTTGGAAAGTGATGCCATTCGGTTTGAAGAATGCAGGTGCAACATATCAACGAGCCATGACTTATATCTTTCATGATATGATGCATGATATTCTACATGATTATGTAGATGATATTATAGCTCGTTCCATCAAAGAAGATGATCATTTAGCTGACTTGAGAAAAGTCTTTGATCGGTTAAGGGAATATCTTATCCGACTAAATCCAGCCAAATGTATATTCGGAGTTAAGTCCGATAAATTATTGGGGGTTATAGTTTCTTTACGTGGCATTGAAATTGACCCTCTCAAGATCATGGCTATCACTGATATGCCCGCACCCACAAATATATCTAAATTACGGAGTCTACAAGGTAAGCTTCAAGCTATTCGTCGCTTCGTCGATAAGTTGGCGAACAAAACAGGACCCTTTCTTAAGCTTCTTAAGAAAGATGTCTCTTTTCATTGGGACGACGAATGTCAAGAAGCATTTGAACTCCTCAAACAATATCTCCTTAACCCACCTGTGCTTTCACCACCTAAACCTGATCGCCCATTTATCTTGTACATTTTTGCTTCAGATTTTGCCTTAGGAGCTATGTTAGCTCAACTTGACGATGAGAAAAGAGAACGTGCTAATTATTATATCAGTAGAACCTTAATCAGTTATGAAACCCGCTACACAACATTAGAGAAGTTATGTCTAGCAGTCATATTTTCTACACAGAAACTATGCCATTATATGCTCAGTCAAAAAATGTATGTTATTGCTAAATTCGATCCTTTGCGGTATCTCATGAGTCGACCGTACTTATCTGGTCGCACAACAAAGTGGGTTCTTGCGCTAAGCGAGTTTGAACTCACGTTTATAGGACAGAAGTCTGTTAAGGGTCAAATCATAGCAGATCAATTAGTTGTTGCACCCTTAGAGTCTACCCATCCCCTCATCATTGAGTTTCCCGATGAATGCCTTAAATTAGAGGTAGACCATCCAGAGCAATGGTCCCTATACTTTGATGGAGCCTGATGCATGAGTGGGGCTGGTGCAGGTATTATTTTAATATCTCCGTAGAAACATCTTATACCTCTGTCCTTTAAATTAACGTTTGCTTGTACTAATAACACTACTGAATATGAGGCTCTAATCCTTGGATTACGAGCTGCCTTGGCACTAAAAATTAAAAATTTATTGGTTTTCGGTGATTCTCAACTTGTCATAAATCAAATCAATGATGTTTATCAGACCAGAGATGATAAATTACGTCCATATAAAGCATATGTCTTACAATTATTATCTTTATTTGATCAAGTTACCTTGGAAGCTATTCCTCGAACTAGCAACCGTGCGGCTGACGCTATGGCTGCAATTGCATCTCTTTTGCCCTTGGAGTTAGATGACGAATATGCTACCATCATTATTCGTCGACTCCAGGAACCCGCTTCAAATAAATCATGCTTAGAACCTTTGGATGTGTTTCTAATCAACGAAACTACTCCTGAACCTTGGTACACTGATATATTTAATTTTCTTCAAAATGGGACCTTCCCTGAAGGTTGTAATAGCAACCAACGACCGGTTATTACGTAGACGAGCAAGTCGCTTCGTAATTATTGGCAATACGTTGTATAGGAGATCTTTTGAAGGCATCCTATTGAGATGTTTGAATCTAGAAGAATCTAGATCAGCTTTGAGTGAAGCCCACGATGGATCTTGTGGGGGACACTTTAGTGGTAGCGCCATTGCTAAGAAGCTCCTTAGGATAGGATATTTTTGGCCTACCATGGAGAATGATGCACATGATTACGTGCGCCATTGCGACAAGTGCCAGAAACACGCTGACCTTGTCCATGCGCCTGCACAAGAACTACGAGGCTATTTCATCTCCTTGGCCCTTTTCAAAATGGGGCTTAGACATCATTGGAAAAATCAACCTCGTGTCATCTGATGGACACAAATTCATCATAACCACCATCGAGTATTTCACGAAGTGGGTTGAAGCTATGCCCTTAGCTTCTTGCACTGGAACCCAAGTTTCCAAGTTTATTTTTAATCAAATTATTTGTAGGTTCGGAATTCTTGCAAATCTCATCTCGAGATAATGGAACTTGTTTCAAAAATAAAGATGTCAAAAAATTATGTCAAAAATATAAAATTCAACATCGTTGGTCCACTCCCTATTATCCTCAGGGTAATGGCCAAGAAGCATCTAATAAAACATTAATCAAAATCCTCAAAATACTGGTCAATAAATCTGGCCGAGATTGGCACATCCAATTATATCCTCGCTTTGTGGGCTTATCGAACTAGTGTTCGCACTCCCACGGGCACTTCACCTTTTGTTTTGGTTTATGGCATTGAAGCGGTTTTTCCCTTTGAATTAGAAGTTCCTTCTTTGGCTCTACTACTTCAAGATACTTGAAGTAGGAGATGAATATCGTGCTGGCAGATTTAGTCACCTGGAACTCCTAGATGAGAAGCGCATCAATGCTTTGGAACATCTTCGTGCCTACCAAAACAAGCTCAAGCGAGCATACCTCAAGAAAGTTCATCATCGATCCTTTGAGATCGGTGACCTTGTCTTAAAAGAAAATAAAAAAAATACTAATGCAACTAAAGATCTTAAAGGTAAATTTGAACCTAACGGCTTGGACCATATATCATCATCTGCTAAATTTGGATCGGGAGCATACCGATTAGCTACCTTAGATGGTAAAGATCTTAAAGAACCTATGAACATTATGCATCTTAAATGCTATTATGCATAAAATCTGGTCATTTCATCATTGTATATATTGTTGTTATTTTGCATATTGTTTCATTTTAGTCATCCATATAAAAATTTCAAAAACAGTAATAGTATTTATTCTTTCCATTCATAAATTAAAATCAAAATATAAAAACTTCAAAATCATCAAAATCTTCAAAAACATCTTTTATTTTCATACTTGTCAATTCTTGAAGTATTGCAGTTATATTTTCAATTATTTTGGATAAATTAGCATTTATTTGGAATCCCGCACTTTCACACTCACATGAATAAATATCTTGATTTTATTTTGTATGATTATTAATCTCTCTTATATCAAAGTCCACAGTTGAATTAAATAAAGTTTTGAGCATAGAGAAATGATCTTGTTATTTACTTGAACCAAGCATATCTTTTCACATTAAAATGATTTCATTGCAAATTCGATATGATGCTACATAGTAGAAGTGGTTTCTTGAGCGAAAAGTTTCCCCTGCTATCCTATCATGCACATGGTCTAGAATCTTTGAGAATTGACAAAAGGACAAGCTCACCCCTGCCTAGAATAAAAATCCCTTGCTCTACAGCCAATCCGAGCAAGTATCCCTAGTATAGGAAGAAAAAGAAAAGTCAAAGAAAATGAGAAAAAGAAAATATCATTTTGTACCATCACAACAATATTTCAGCATTGTCTCAGTATCAAGCAAAAAATACAAAAAAAAAAAGAAAAAAAAGAGAAGCAAAAGAGAAAAGAAAAAGCAAAAAGCAATAAAATCCCTTTCCCTACCCCTTGAAAAAGAAAAGAAGGGTGAATGAGCTTGAATCCCCGGAATTCTCAATTATTCGAAAACTGTGAGGTAAGCCCCATAACAGGTGGTTTGTGCCCAACCCGCTTGGCCTTGGGTAATCCCTAGCGTGGTGATATGTCTGTCACATTAGCGACCTTCTTTTGTATAGACCTATGTCTGCTTATGGATTAGCTAGCTCTTGATGACCCGACTTACATAGTAGTTTGGTACGGTTACATGCATATAAATCATGGTCAACGAACACTCATTTGGTTAATTCAAATTACTTGTATCAAATTATCTTGCTCAAAATTGGTGAATGAACAATACAATTGCACACACATTTGTATTTGAGAGATTTTGTATCATTATGATAAATCAAGATCGGTAATGAACTCACATTTGCACATGAGGGTTCCTTATAAATCTACATTTTGTCTTTGAGATAATTTAAAATATTTCTGCAACTCTTTTCGAATCATTTCACCTTCTTATTTAAGAACATCTGTTTAAGTATAAAAACAATTACATACATTGTTTTCAAAAATCCAAAAATTCTTTCAACAACATATTCAACAATCTAGCAATAAAGTCACGCTTATATATTATTATTTTCTGTTTATCTCAAAATCAAAAAAACAATCATGCAATAAAACTATTATATCAATTTCCTTTTTGGATTTCGCGATGATGGTATAAGTCTATACCTAAAATTCTATGCCTAGCGCAAACCATTGTTCTAATTTTATTTTCCCATTCATTTTAATTCATAAAAACATATGGCTTACATCATTATGTTACACAATTGTGCTTTAAAAAGAACGAACACATTTTTCTATTTCATTTCATTATGTCAACATTCCATTTTGCAACCATGGTATAATTTCTAAGGAATTGTTCAAAATTTTATCACACTTAGGAATTTATGCCTAGCAAAAATCATTTTTTTCAAAAATATATTTCATGCATAATATTTTTATGAAAATCTGAAAACAAATCATCACCATCATCATTTTTTATCATCACAACACAAAGCCTTAAGACAGTCTCTTAAGCATTCTTTTACTTTTAGCAATATTTCTATATAGGGATTAGCTTGACGACCTAGCGAGCGGCGACTCCATGAAATGGTCTATAACAACGACAATGTCCTTTGAAATTATTGTTAGAAGTCCCTTTATTTTTCATCAAATCACACCAAAACAACCAATTTGTTTACATCAGATTATTTCATTTAAATTTTATAGCATGACATAAAATTATAATTTATTTCCAAATGACATAATTACATGAATAATCAATCAACAAATCCAAAATTAAAGCATCATACAACATATACACAAGTCATATCATCAAAAAGACCATATATATATATCAACAAATTATGTACATCATATCACAACTGGATTGGTATGCCACAATCTATACCCTGGCATACTCAATCCTCCCAAAAATATATGCAATCCAGTCTATAGCAGCTAGCCTCGAGAAGCCCTCGAGCTCTCAGCCTCATCTCCTCTCCCACCCTGAGGTGGAGGAGGTGGTCCCATAGAGGTTCGGGCTGTGTCTCGGGTCCTCATCATCGATCATGAGGATGTCCTCGATGATCCCACCCTGATCGGCTCCGCAATGCCGGCTGGCAGCTGCAACCTCTGGCCCTCTAGAACCAGTTGGAAGTATACTCCCTGATAGAACGCGGTCTGAGCCATAGACCATGCCAACTCCTACATGCTCGCCCCTCCGCTCCGAGCCCTGAGCCATGTAGCCTCATCCTGTATATTCTGCACCTGAGCTCAAAGAGCCACCATCTCATTGCTCTCCCCCACCTCGACACCCTTGCCCTTATCGAGTGATGGTGGCCTCTCCCCCTATTGAGAAGGGAATCCCTCCTCCCTCCTCCCTATCTGCTGTGGTCTCTATGGAGCCTGTGGCATCCTCTAGCATCTCTCCTATGGAGACCATCACTGCTCTCTCCCTCCATGACCCTGCACTGCCTCAATGGCAGCCTGGCATCGCCTCCCCATCCGTCGCACAACCGCATGCATCGGACCCTATGCCCTCGTCATCCGAGGAGGGTGGATGCCTATGTACCAGGCATCATATCCATCAGTGACCCTAGCATCATCCCCATCCACTGGCTGGATGGGGGCATCATCCATGTCTTGGCTCTAGAATCACTACATATCCGGAGCCCCACTCAATGTAGTATTATCTCAGATAGTCCAGGAGTACTCATAATCCTTAAGAGAAGGGATCCCCTATTATAGACCGAACTATCACAAAACTCGGTCGTAGCGATGGAGCTCTACCTCTCCCCACTCCATCCTCAGCTAGTAGACTCGCTTGATGTGAGCCAGCTCCTGTCCATCCTCTCCCCACCCTAGGTGCTCTCTCCATGGCCTCTAGGTGATCTGGTCTGGGATGAGGTCATCTAGCAACCTCCGTGACATCGATAGATCTATCCATCGCTGTGACCCTCTCTGGAGCCACCAATAGAAAACTCGGGGCCTCTCCCGATCAACCCCTATCAGTGGGAGTCCTACCGGCCTCCGCACCGTGATGTGCTCCCAGCACCATACCTACAGTAGCGATGTCAAAACCAGACATCGGCCTCCCTTGTATACGACCCCATGCAGGATCCTATACAAGCGACATAGTACAAAGCTGCCCCATGCAAATCTATACCCGTGGTCTCTCATGTCGCAGACCACATCTGAAAGGAGCCAGGGTAATCTGCACCCACTCTGGTGGCACAGCAGTAGGCCACCCACCACCCCTGCCAAAACCTGAGTCAACCTAGATGCCCCAGGCATCTGCCTCAGAGACTCGATGTTCACTCCGCCCTTCTCCAGGGTGAAGCTCGGGTCTCCGCACAGCCTCATCATAGCCTGGCCCTGATTGGCCATAGGAGTCATAAACCATCCTTGTATGGGGATCCTCAAGATCCTCCATACGTCCTCTAGTGTGGGAGCCATCTCCCCTATCGGTAACCAGAAGCAGGATGACCCCGGATACCACCTCTCTGCTAGGGCTGTCAGTAGCCCCATGTCTGTCGATATTTGTGGCATCTCTGCCACATGCTGTAGGCCGACCTGTGCTAGTTGGTCTCGCTCTGCCTGGTCGAGCATGGCCACGTCATCCCTCAGCCCCCCATATTTCCACTCTCGACTCTTTAGTAATCCCCTCTGCAAAATAAACAATAAAACAACAAAATTCATTAATAAAACAATTATTACAATCAATTAAATGCAATTCAAACAAGCTTAATTTCATAAAAATGATGATATCGTCCACCATTGGATGATATCGTCCTAAATTGGGTAAAATCATCCTTTGTAGGATGAAATCGTCTCCGATTTCTCAACTTGGGGATCGCCCCTTGTTGGACGGGATCGCCCCTATTCCGCCGATTTCGCCCTCAGACGAAATCGACGATCTAGGGACGATTTCGACGAAATTGGGACGATTTCATCCCGACGTCGTCGACGGCCTAAAAACGGCCGCGATGCCCCAAAACAGTCAAAATTTCAATCAAAAATTACACAAATCAAATTAAAATATAATTCACTAGGTTTAGATTCTTACCCGTAGCCCGCGCCGGACCTCTGTCGATCTGTGCGCTGTTTCAACCATTTTGTCTGCAGAGCTCTAAAAATAGTGAAAAATGAACAGTAAAAATGAATTAGGGTTTTACCCTATTTTTCTTAATTTTATTTTAAAAACCAACAACATTTTTAATTTTGCTTTTCCGCGCTTTTACCTCAAACGTTCGATTTGGGTAAAAACACGGAGGGGGCACCATAGTAAGCAGTCGTACGATTCGACCTAGAATCGTCGTCTAAAAAATTGAGTAAATTTTTGCTTTCTCGTAAAACGGGAAGAACTCGTCTTTAACGCATTTTCTTCGAAAAATTTGCTAAAGAGGGGGCAAAATGTAGCACCCTAAAATTGGCGTAGTTAAACCTTAGTAAAAAGATAAAAATTTGAATTTTAACCCCAAAACCGCCCGTTACCCGCTCCCCTTGTTTTTCATGCCATTTTTAGGATTTGTTTTAACCGTTGGACGATATCGTCGACGATCAGATGAAATCATCCCAGATCTGACGAATTCATCTGGAACAGAACGTCCAGACGATTTCATCCCAAAATTGATTTTCATAATTAGCTTCTGTTTCAATAGCTTCTCTAACTTGGGCAGAAAGCGTGTCTGCATGGTTAGAGTCTCCCCCATTGGAGATCTCCCAAATTGGGATGATCTCCAACCTCCTAACCTCCCCCTAATCCTATATAAACTAGGATTTTCTCAGTTTATCCCCCTGGCTGACTGATTTCCCTGCAAATTTAACTTTTCATGCATTAGAACACCTTCACACCTTCGTTTGCATTGTGTATTTCAAGTTTTCTTGTAGGAATTTTACTGTTTTTCAACTGGAGCAAGCTCGGATCGTCGCTGACGATTCCAGACGATTTCGGATGATCCTGTCACAGATCGGCGATGATCTCGTATGATTGGAGGTGATCTCGACTGCAGTCCATATTGGGGGCAATCAGAGCCCAAAGTTTGCATTCTTTTATCTTCTCTCTTTATTTCCTTATGCATTAAATTAGCTTATTCTATTTCTGCATTCTGGAGTTCACCTCATTTAGCATAGATGCATGATAAAGTTAAAATAAATTATTAAATTAATGCATTTCCTTTAATTGTTATCTGGATCTATCATTTAGGTAGGTTTACTATTATTTCTATCATTTCCCCTTGCTTTTGCAGTTGCATTTTTGGTCTTTGGTATCTGTTTCTGTGATTGCAGGTTTTTGATGAATTCGTCAGGTCGACGACGATCTCGTCTGATCTCAGATGACCGACTGTGATCTGAGATGATTCTATGCAATTGCAGATGATTATGTAAGATTTGAGATGATCTGGACTTCTACAAACCTCAGAATCTTCATCAGACATCCGAAATCAGGTACATTCTATCTTATTTAGCACACTTTCTGTGTTTAGCACTTGTTCATGTTTTTTGTATCCATATAAATCAGCATTGGCATATAGAATAGCTTAGATTCATCTTGGCCAAACCTAGGATATGAATGATTAAAGTACAAAATGAACACATCAAACCCATTTTCAACCTAGGCATGGAAACTGCCACTCAAAAGTTTCTTGGTGAACCCACCATCCGTCGAAAATTCACCCTTATACCCCTCCCCGAGAGGCGCGACCTTCAAAGGGCCTCTCAGTCCGAGGTATTGTCCCATCCTTCTCGCATCCCCCTTTCGGCGTGGATCCTATAGCCTGAAGGTAAGGATGCAAAAAATTTGGAGCGATACATTTTGGTGAACCCGACGTGAAAACTAAAACCTTTTGAAAACAATCCAAAAATAAAAAATAAATGCATTTAGAATCATCAGACAAACAATTAAGATTGCATATCATATTTAGATGGTAGATTATAATAAAAGACGAGTTGTCACCATTAATGTTGAAAATCAATTAGCAGACCATAGAGATTACTTCTGTGCTTAGAGTACCTCAAACAAATAGAGTCCAACCTTTGTGGGACGAACTTGATAGGAGATTGAATATTATTTCATCTAGATCAACCGAACTTAGGCAAATCAAGAGGTTTGTCCTAGATAGAATCCTGGATCCTGATCAGGTGACTTTGTACCATGAACTTCAGAGAGCTTGCCATAGGTGGTTAGCAGATAAAAGAGCACTTGTGTCTTCCGAGTTGTACACCTTTGAGGAATACCTCGAGAATGCAGTTGTAGTACATAAATTTCTATCTCGTATAGAGGATCAAGAGGTCATTCTTACGGATAGAAAGAGATGGAATAGAGTTCCTAGAGCTGTGTTATATCGAGAGTATTGCCATGAAATCTATTTTTACAAGTTCGAGTATGAAACAGATAATATCACCATAGCACACTTTGTCAAATTCTTGAAAAACCATTTCCAATTTGAAGAGGAGCATTTCATGACTCCTGATGAACTTGATCCCATCAATGACATCCATAAACTATTTATAGAAAACTAAGCCATTCTTTTATTATTATTATTTCTTGCATTTAGTATGTTGTTTGTTGTCTTTATAATATTATCATAAAAACAAAAAACAAAACAAAAATATAACAAAAATTAAAACGTTTTCTTTTAAGTATTATAGTAGGTATATAATTAAAATATATACCTCCCAAACTTGTCGCAAATATATATATATATATATATATATTTGCTAAAATCTAAGTTTAAGCATAATGACTAGACTTAGGAATGGAAAACAGATCGAAGTAGAAGAAGATTGGTTAGGAAAACCAAGTAAATAAACCGAGATGTCCTTCCTGAAGACCCAATTCAGGAAGAAGGAACCCTAGACCAACAAGAAGAAGAGTTTGTTGAAGGAAATGAACAAAGAGAAACTGTTAGAGAGGAAGGATCCTCATCCCCTAAAATGTCTCCGGGAGGAGCCATTACTTTTGAGAACATGGAACATTTTTGGAAGTTCCTCAATACTAATATTGGTGCCCTTAATAGAGCAGTCCATATGGACAAGGATCAAATTAGTGACACTCAAGCAACCCTAGAAGAAATATATCACACACGCACTAATCCCTTGTCCTTCGTTGATCAAGAAAGTGATCAAGTTGGACCATCCAATTTGGATATGGCCGCTATAATCCAGAACATGCAACAACAACAAGTTACCCAACCACCTAGAGTGCTTGTTACCAAGCCTAGAGTTATTCCCACACAAAAGAAACCTTCATTCACTGCTCTATTTCGCCAAGTTATTGATCAACATACCTCAAATCAACAAAAGCCCAAAACAAAACCAAACACCAATTTCCAACAATCTGGGATACAACATAATGCTACTACAAATCTTCTTCATAATACTCTCCCTACCAACCATTTGCATAATAGCAATATAGCATCTAATCCTTACGTCACGCCATCATATGCTCACATACCACCGAACCAATATGGTGGACAAACTAGTAATCTGGAAGCCATGGTGAAATAGTTAGTCTCCCGCATGGACCAGATAGATCCCTATCGTCCCTCGTACAATTATCGAGAGATGTGTAGTCAGCCTTTAGATCCTATAGTTGTAGCACAACCATATCCTAAACACTTTCCTATGCCTGTCCTACCTATATACAAAGGAACCAAAGATCCCATAGAGCATCTTCGTATGTTTAGGATAGCATGTCATGATATATCACATGATGACTTGTTATTACTAAAAATGTTCCCAAAAATTTTAGGAGGAATGGCATTAGAGTGGTATTATCAATTACCCACTCATTCTTTGAGGAATTTTGAAGAAACAACCGAGTCTTTTGTTCATCAATTTAGTGCCTACATCGAAAGGCATGTAACCATTAAATATTTGTACAACTTAAAACAAGACAAAGATGAATGTTTTTCTGATTTCCTAGCTCGGTGGAGACACTTGATAGGAAAATTACACTTTGTGTTACCTTATCGGGAAATGTTGGATATCTTTATCAATAATTTACAAGAACAACTATCCTATGAGTTATCAATTGCTACCTTGACCACCTTCGATCAAGCTATAGACTTAGCTCGAAGAGTGGAAGATGCTCTCATTAGGAGAGGTCAACTTAAAAAGAAAGATGATGAGAAAACATCCAAAAATCAATATAAAAATAAACAAGTTGTGGGTGATGGAGTCACTGATAGTAGAAACATTGCTAATGTTAATGCTACGAAGACAACGAAGAAGTTTATACTGAAACCTCCTGATAAACCACCTCGAGAATTTACTAGGTTAAATCAACCTCTATCAACCATTCTCCCGCAATTATTAGCACGAGGTTTGATCCAATTACCAAATATCCGAGAACCTGATCCAACTATACCCGGATACATAGCTGATTTACACTGTGATTTCCATAGAGGACCTGGACACGCTACCAACTCTTGTAAAATATTAAAACATAAAATACAAGACTTAATTGATAACAATGAGATGGAGGTGCAAGCCTTTCAACCTAAACAAAATCCTCCCAATAATGCTCAAAAGAACATCCCCCAAAATCAGAATCAGAATGCCAATCAATCATTGGACATATTTCAACATCCTTTACCAAAGCATGGTAAAGAAGTGGCTAATCAAATTGAACATCATAATGTAGTACATATTCCTATGCTCAACTTCTAGAACCTTAACCAAGCATAACTGAAGGACCACTACCTGCTACCCCAAATCAACCAAATCCTTCACGTAGTAGTAGGAGCACATATATTTTCTCTACTAGACAACTTCTCTAGGTACAATGTGTGAAGATAAAACATGACACAAAATAAATAATAAATAAATGAAATTTAAATAACTAGATATTGCACAACAAATAATATTTTTATTAAACAAGGGGAGGAGCCTAAAAACTTTGTTGTTACAATAGTGGATGTAAGAATCCTTTGTGATACAATTATTACAAATCTTGCTAGGGTTCTCTGAAAGTCTAGCTACAACAAGTGGTGGTGTCTTCAGTTGTGTTTTACTCCCAACAGAGTTGAGTGGGCTTTAGATATCCATTGATCCAGGCCACTCCAGATTAAAAAGTTGTCCAATGTTGATGAATCTCCAAATATGCACATAGAAGATGAAAGAAAAAAGTTAATAATAAATGAGAGGGATCCACTGTGTGATACCCTCAGAAATCAATAAAATCCTAACTATCATGCAACACTACTGTAAGCAAATAAAGAGATTAAAATTAACAAAATAGAGAATGATTTTCCTTGCTTCTTGTTGGTTGTCTTGGATTGATTGCAAGTTGATGGTAAATGTGTGCCCTAGTGAAACCCAAAGATCTTGCTTATCATCAGAATAGGACTTAAAAATGTGGTATGGCTCTCAAGAAGAGTAGCAAGGCAATCATGGAGAGCAGTAGGGCACTTAGGGCTATGGTATATAGTGGTAGGACACTTGCAAAGAGTGTTAAGTCACTTGAGGCTATGGTAGAGAGTAGCAAAGCACTTGTAGAGAGCAACAGGATGCTCAGGAGGTGAGCCAAGGGATGGGAAATACGATGGATGGAGTGGGACTAAGGTATAGATGCTAGATAAGATCTCTAATATGCTTTGAAACTCAAGAAATTAGGGAACTCAAAAACTTAGGGATTGAGCCATCAAAATAGCTCTTATTTATAATCCAACCTAGGGCATGTTAGGGTTTCAATGATACTAATCATGTGGCTGAGATAAAAGCACATATAAGGGTAGATATTAACTTTAGGGTGTGACATAGATTAATTTTGATGGACAAACATAATTAAATGAAATCAGATGGTTGGGATTGATTTATTTATATAAATATATATAAAATATAATTATTTAAATAAATATATATAAATAAAAGGTAGAAATGGTGGGAAATCTAGGATGGAGGGCAAATGACTATGTTTTGGTGGTGGAAATGGTGGGGAAAGCATGGATGGAGGAAAAGTGGCTAGATTTTGGTGTCTATAGATGCCCATTTTTGTACTGTGTTGCATGAAACATAAGGCAGTGCAAAAATATGAGACACATGGTTGGCCAAGTGCAGAAGCAGCTTCTCTTGGAATGTGGAACATGAACTTGAAGATAAAAGAATTTGAGTTTTGCATAGCTTACCCCCTCAATTGGTGAATGATTTTATGGATGAATCTCATGAGCCAATTGAAAAATCTTTGCAAATGTAATGTGGATGATATGAATGATGTAAAATGTGATACCATTTTTGCCCCAATGGTGGGAAGGGGATTGTTTAAAAATGTGTGTTTTTGCCCCAATAGATGAAGGGTTGTGTGAAAAATGTGCGTCTATTTTTGCCCCAACATATGAAGGTATTTTTTCCAGGTTTATATGCCATGATCATGTAATATGTATCCCAGTGTAGGAAAGTCAAAACCAAATGTGGTTACCCTAAATTTTGAGGTGATTCAATGATGTTGAAACATTTTGCCTTTTGGCATCATTGATGTGCAAAGAAAAATAAAAGGAGTCAACCTTGGAGGGCCTTCTAGTGACTGTTTGAATAATTCTCATGATTGGAACCAATCATCCTAGCTAGAGCCTCTCTATGATGACTATCAAGGAGATGATGAAATGTGATTTTTGTCCATGTTTTAATCCCCACTGACTAGGCCATCAATGATGACATTTGTGCAAATTGCTCTTGGTAAAGTTTCACTAAAAATAGGAAGTATCAAATATGATTGTGATCTCAAACAAGGAGATAAGTGATGATGATCATGGACAAGTGTCCTTATGGTAGGTTATTAATCTTACCAAATTGCATGGATGCAGATCATTGCAATCACCAAGTATATATAATAAAGTACTATAAACAAGATTCACTCAAAATGTGGCACATGTGGAAGGAAATGGATAATGAAGTATGATTTTGGTGAAAAATAAATGTGATGATTTATGAAAAGTAGAACTGGTTGGCGAACATTGGATAGCATATTGGTTGATTTTGCATTGTTGGACACAAAAATTAATTTATTGGGCCAAATCCACTTATATTTTCACATAAATTGGTGGGATAATGAGGATTATGATGAAGATGATGAAAATGGTTATTTTGTGAAAATTTGGACCAGTTTGATATGTTTTGTAATTGGAAATGTGCTTTTTACGACTGGTGGTCATAAACAAAAATTATGCATCCAAACTGGTTTTTGTTTTCACAAAACTTGATTTTATGATGAGATTGATGTGTGGGTGAAGTTTAGTGAAATTTTGTGGAGATAAGATACTATGTTTTATCAAATTTACCTTTTGTGAAGTTATGCATCAAATGCCCACCTATATTTTTGTGATGCAAGGAACACTCGACTATGCTTCAAGGTGCCTGGAAATGCCTGCGTGCACTTGCACATGTTGGAAAGCACCAAGGTGTGCTTGTGCATGCTGAAAAGCACCTAGACACACTTGAGATTTTTTGAAATGTAGCATGGTGCTTCAATGCACCTACAAAATTTATAAATAACCTGCAGGTTGGAAAATGTAACTCATTTGTGCGTTTGCTAGTTTGAGAAGCTATATTTTGAGGAGTGGAGTGGAGTGAGTAGTGAAGTGAGATAGTTGGAATTTGGCTTAGAATATATGGTGGTGGAGGGAACGAGTGCTACAGTTATAGTGGAGGTAAGTTTTTTCAAGGTAATGCCTTTGAAAACTTTTTATGTTGTGCAAAATTTTATTGTTTTTATTGTTTTGTTTTTTACTAATGAATTGTGTTGTTTTCTTGTAGTTGCAAATTTTGGAGCCTCAAAATTGATTTTATCCCCTTGTTCCCAGGATGAGGAAATTATTGTCGAAGGTGGACTGGGGTGTATTGAGGGTGGTGGGTATAGAGAGAGCGGCTCGACTAGACATAGTTAGGGCGGATGAGGGGTATCTCTCAGTTTTGGCTAAGATATGGGATGCAGATAGGGGTACCTTCAACTATCAATCAAGGAGTTGACCATTACCCTTGAGTATGTGTATCACATTCTCAAGAGTAATATCATTGTCTATGTGATCCATTCTGATATCAAGATTTTTATAATACAAGGGGAACTTGGTGAAAAGAGAGCTGGTTGGGTGACTAAAATACATGAATATGATGTAGAAATACACCCAAAAAATAGTAAGGGGTAGGTATCTATACAAAGAATTAGACAAGAATGCTATAAATGATAATGGAGAGTAGTAGGGTGTAATGGTAAACATAGAATCAAATCAAAATCTAGAAAATACTAATTGGATTGATGATATCATGAAGTACTTTCAGATTGGAATGTGTCCTAATAATCAGAGTGCTTCACAAAGAAGAAGGTATAGAGCATAAGCATTGAAGTACACCCTTCAATTAGAAGTATTATATAGAAATAATATAGATGGTGTACTATTAAATTGTATAATAGAGGATGATAAACAAAAAGCGTTGAAAGAGTTTCATGGAGGTCTCTCTGGCAGACATTATTCAGGAAGATCCACCACGTTGAAAATACTCAGAGTAGGTTGTTACTGGACTTCTATTTTTTAGACACTTACAAAGTAAATAGAAGTTGTGAGCAATGCCAAAGATATGTAGGGAGGAATAGAAATATTTCTATGCCCTTAAAGTCTATCCAAGTTGAAGAACCTTTCCAATAGTGGGGGTTATATTTTTTTGGTATAATAGAACCTAATTCATCAGCTGGCCACAAGTACATACTTACTGCCACAAACTAGTTCACTAAGTGAGCTGAAGCCATCCCCACTAATAAAGTCAATCAGGAAGTTGTAATTGAGTTTGTAGAAAGCTTATTACAAGGTTTGGTGTACCAAATTCACTAATTATAGATAATAGATCAGTTTTCATCAGAGCTAAAATGATTGAGTTCACTAGTAGATATGATATATATTTGAATACCTCTTCCAATTACTACCCACAAGGAAATGACCTAGCTGAATATACAAATAAAAATCTCCTCAAAATCTTGAAAAGAATGCTATAAGATAACAAAAGAAGTTGGAATTATTTAATCAACCAGGCACTATGGGATGATAGAATTTAAATTAAGAAATATGTTAATACATCACCCTATTCTTTGGTCTATGGTAAAGAGGCTATTTTACCTATACATATAGAGATACCAACACTAAAGTTACCTAATAATATGGATGAAGAGGGAGGCCAACCTATGGATGCTTGATTGATGCAACTAGAAGAATGGAGGGAACATGCCTATGATCACCATCAAATATATATGGCAGACACAGTAGGATGGTTCAATAATAAAAAAAAATTTAAAAAAATTGAAGTGGGGGATTTGGTTTTAAAATGGAAGAATGAAAAAAGCTAAGCTAGGTAACCATGATAAACTTGACACCTTTTGGGAAGGCCCTTTTGAAATAATTGTTGAAAAGCAATTTAATTCTTTTCAACTGAAAGATCAACAAGGTATGATTTTACCCATAACAATGAATGCTTTTCACTTAAAGCTCTACTTCAATTTTAAAAAAAGAAAGAATTTTATGTATAGTATGTGCATTATAACAATGTTTGTAAATGTTTCCCTAAATTATTTCTAGCTTATAAAGCTTTTGTCATCATTCCATGGCCAACCAAAGTTTGCCAGCAAGAAGAAAAAATTAGAAAAGTGTTATATTGTCGAGTATAACGGATTAAATTTGAAATCGCCACTTAACTTTTTGATGATTGGTGGGAAGGAACCACTTTCAAGAATAAAAGAAGCCTTGAGAGGCATTATTTTTCATTTAATATGGTTGCTTAGTCAACCACTGAAAGAAATTCTAAAATTGCCTTGTGTCTTTTTGATGATTGGCAAACAAGAACTGCCTTTGAAAACAGATGAACTTTGGTAAGCATAATATTTATTTTAATACATTTAATAACCATTGGCTAGATTTTCAAAACATTCAAAAAGGTGATAGAAAAAAATACAGAGGGATTAAAAAAAATCTAGCCCACCAATCGTAATTAATACAAATCATGCATGTCTATTCTAATTTACATGAAAAACCCTAATTTTACTCCTGAGTAAATTTCGTTGCACCACTTTCTATTCCTATTTTTGAATTCAAGTTCAGCTTAGAAAAACTCAGTGTGATAGTCTCTCATGGCTTGGAAGAAGAATAATAAAAAAATAGCAATGGTGGCTTTATATTCTACACATTCAATAGTAAGACAAGAAGAGGAAATGGGTGAAATTTTTTTTGACAAAGATGCTAGAATCGGCAACACAGTGGTAACATGGAAAGACCCAACAAAGATTCGAAGAGATATTGAATATATAATGGCTACTGGTATTACTGTGTTTTTCCCTGTCACTTTTGATTTCCATTCATTACTATATTGGTATGTTTACATTCTTGTGCACCCTTGTATTGAATTGGTCAAAGCAATCTCAAATTCCTATGATAAAAAAAAGAAAGTTGTTAGAGATTACAGTGGGAGATTGCTTTTTAATTTAAGTAAATATGCATTTATTGCTGCTTTCACTACTAGTTATGTACTTGCCCTTGAACCTAAGGCTTTTAAACTCAAAGAAAAAGTAAAATATTTTGTACCTTTTAAGAAAATGAAGAATTTCCTCATTATGTATCTAAAAAACCCACCTACTAGAGGAAATATGCCCAAAAACCCTATTCACCTAGTAGAGTTCAAAAACCTAGAATTGTTCTCTATATTGGCCATGGTGGCCGGGCTGAAGACCAATGAGAAAGTTCATGGGTAGCGCCTAAGTCAACTGCCTGATGAACCCAAAAAATTATGATTCTTCAGTCATGGATAAAAATGTAAAGCCTTTATTCTTTGATTGGCCAGGGTATCTTTTTCGAGAGATTCATGAAGGTTATGTAATGAAAATGGGTTCTCAGTTTTCTTTATGTTTTTCTTCCTTCTTGGTATGGCTATTATTCTATATTATGGCTAAGGAGTTAGCTTTGATTTTTGTAAATGATAAAGATGAAAAATGAAGGACATTTTCAGTATATGAGTGGACCAATGTATTGCACAAAATATAATCATATTACAATTTTAATAGAGAATTTTTGGGTCCAAATCTAAAAATAGTGTATAGAGAGATTAGAAGGTTAACCCCAAAAGCCAATAAATTTTTACATAACAAGCATGCTGAAGAGGGTGATTGGTTCATTCTCACCCAAGGGATTATCATGAGGTTATATGGGTTTATTGGGAAACCTTTCTTACTTCCCAATTATGTTACTAATAAGTTGTTTTCTTTGAAATATGTAAGATAAACAACAAATTAATATCAAATATGGTACAGATATAGGTAAAACTAGTACATGTACTATGCATTTTTAGTTTGAGGGTATTATTATTTCTAATAAGGGTCAACATGAACAAATTACTCAAGCTTTGAGAGAATTGGAGTTAATATAAATACCTTAGAGATGGAAATACGAACCTATAAACAGAAAAATACAGTCAATTTTAAACAGAACCCCAATGAAGAAAAATCATGCATCCATCAAACCAAATATTGAAGCTTGTATAAATAATAACGAAGATGATGCACTATACTAGAATGTAGAAAGAATGCAACTGTTGCCCCCTTGGCACGATTTTTATGAACATGTAATGTATTATGATCCTAAGAATTATTCAAAATATGTGTTGGATGAAAATACCATTTATAGAATGCAGAAGAAAAGGGCAGATTGGATGATGGGAAAGATTCATGAATTGTGGACCATGAGAGTGCAAACAAATATGATTGATTTGAGGTACCCTATGAAAATGATCTTAAATTTTTAGTATGTTATGACCATTATCAAGACTATTGGTCAGGGGTTTTTCCTGTGAAGGTACCTCCTAGCATTGGCAGTAGCAAGGCAACAAGTCCTAAAGCTACAAAAAAATAGAATATCGACCAAGGTAAAGGAAAGAAAGTTGCAGTTGAGCAACCATTAGCTCAAGCACAAACTAGGCTTAGAACTTCCAATAAAAGAGCCACTGATGACATATTTACAAAAGAACAAGGAAAAACGTATGGAAAAGCTACCCAGATGATGTTAAAGATGGGATATGAATGCAAAGGCCTAGGTAAAGAAGGACAAGGGATATCTGAACCCTTATAGGCAAAAATAAGAGGAAAACACTTGACACTAGGTGCTAATTCATCAAAAGGTAAAACTACAACCTCTAAAACTTTGAAGTTTGTCCCTCGTTCAAACTCAGCTACAAAATATGAAGAACATCTTTGCATTAAGAGGAGGAGGCTAAAGTTTTTAGCAGAAACTCAAGAAAAATAAAAACAAAATATTGAAAAAATTCCAAATAATGAGCAAATTGTTCAAGATAATGATGTTGAGAATATTGGAACTGCTCCAGATGATGAGCAGACTATTCATAATGATGAAGGTAATGTTCTAGATGCAAATATTATTGAAAAATAAAATTCTCAAATTGGAACTATTGATGATCCAAATGACCTTTCTCAAGGAGGTCAAAATGCATCTATTTTAAAAGAAATTATTGTAAAAAGGGAGAATTTTGAACATAGAAGAGAACAACATGGGGAAATTCTCCAAAATGTTGAAATAATAAATCTTGAAGAAGATATAGGTGATGAAAATAGAGCCGATGAAAGATAAAGTGTAGACGTTTCTATGCAAAATAAACTTCAGGATTCTATCATGAATGAAAGCAATAGAGATCATGAGGAAGAAGATGAAAATCAACAAGCACTTCAAAAAGAAACAGGTATGACTTCTCTATTCTCTCACTCTTTTCTCTCTACTCATTCCTAAAATAAATCTCCTTCCATTTCTAGTTTGAAAAAATATATAATGTTTCCTTTGAATTCATATTTTTCTTCCCTAGAAACAACATTAGATTCCCAACTCCAATCTAAAGTTAATGTTGCATTGGTGTCAAATCCATTTCTCCCTCGCATTTATATTCCAACTATTAAATCAATATCCACTTCAAATGCTGAGAGTCATATGAATCTTTCAAAACTTAAATATTTGAGAAAGGAAAATAAAAACACCTTAGACTAGTGGACATCTCATTTTTATAGAGATTCCAAAACTCCAACTCGCACTCAAGAGATAATTACTCTTGATCCCACCACCATGTAGAGAAAAAAAGTAAAATGACACCCATATCAAAGAAATATAAAGGAGATATGAGTGTTGAAGATTATCAGGTGAAAGATACAGCTGAAGATATTACCCATATGCACATGCCATATGAATGGGGGAAGGCTCTGGCCTATTTAGGAACCATTTATTTGCATGGAGAATATTTAAAGGAAAATTTTGTCAAATAACAAGGGGCCAAGAAAGAATTGGAATCAGTATTGTAGGAATAGAAATTAATATAAAATACCCTGAAGCTGGAAGCAAAGAAATGGGAAGATAAATTTGGTAAAGCTGCTAATGAGGTAGCCAAATATAAAGAAAATTGGAAGAGGTAGATGAACATATTCAATTTATAAATCTACAGGTTCAACAACTTCAGCAACGGATAATAGAAAAGTATAATGCACCATCTGGTCTCACTAAGGAAAGAGTCAAAGCAGTAAGAAAATAAATACTCAAAGATATATTAACACTAAGCCTTAGAGCAAGGCCTATGTTGTTGTACCTGGCCAAAGTAAAGGAAGTAATTGAAGTAGTCAGTGATGAACTAAAATCTTTAGTAAGATTTCTTCAAGAAATATCAGATGCAGCAACAAACATTCAAGTCTTATCTAAGAAAATATTGGAGAGCATCGCTGCTAAGATCCAAAGTGAAGCATGGTATCAAGACAAGATTATGGCTAAAATTTTCTTTAGGAGGTTTAAAATTGTAACTCAAGGTGACAAACTCCTTTAAGAGTTAGAAGCTGAGGCTAAGGGACTAGTGAAGCATTTAAATATGGAAAATAAATATGGACATCCATATTTGTGGAATGAAAACTTAAAAGTTTTAAGTGAATATGCGCTAACACTATCTCTAATTTTTTTTATGGAAGATGAATCAAAGATCGAGATTTAGGAAGAACCTGTAGAGGAAACACAAGTATTTTCTATGGTGCAAAACCTAACACAAATTAAGTCTTGTTTATAGGAGTTAATTTAAGAAATAAGATAGTGTCCCATGACAAAGTAGAAGAATTACAATATATATATCAACTGTTCATAGATTCTTCAAACCTTGAAGATAAATATTGGAAGCAAGTTTGCCTTACTTACAATTAAGTAGTTGCTATGATAAAAAAGTTGAATAAATCCAAGCAAGCTAACCAAAAGCATCTAACATAAGGAGGGACCGATGGCCAGTCATAACACAAGTTTGAAGTTATTTGAGGTGTTAATGTAAGTTTAGTAAAGTATCCATAAGTTGTAAGAGGTATTTTGAAAAAGTAATGCTTTACTTGTTTAAATGCATTTTTCTTGATTATTTTCTTCCACAATCTCCTCTTCTGTATTGTTTTGACTCCATTTCTCGATGGATGAAGGTCCTAGATTCTAATTTTTTTGCTAGCAAAATTCTCCGGAAGGTGCCAATAATGATAGTCTAAAAAGACTACCTTGATAGATAGTAAATTTTTGCAGCATGAGACCAATGTTTCATTTTTTAGATATAAAGAGAAAAATTACTAAGGCATAAGAAAGGTCACGATTTCACGACATGATGGGTTTTTATTGGTTCATAGAATAAAATGAAGCTACAGTTCCAGGATGTCATGATTTCACGATATTATCGATTTTTACAGGAGAACAGTCCCAAAGATCCAAAGTGCAAGAAGATGTCATGATTTCGTGACATGTCAGGTTTTTGCTAGCAAGTAGCTCAAAATAACCAAAGTGCAAGAAGATGTCACAATTTTGTGACATATCAGGTTTTCACCATCGAGTAGTCCCAAATAGCCAAAATGTGAATAAATATTGCAATTTCGTGATATGATGGGTTTTCACCAGCAAGAAGTCCAAAAGAGCCAAAGTGCAAGAAGATGTGATTTTGCAAGATGTCAGTTTTTTGCCAAATGAAGATATAAGTAGAAATAAATATACTTCCAAAAGCTTGTGTCAACAATATAATGACAAACGATGAAATAAGTATCAAATCCTATAATTATTATCAGATTTTGTTTATAATTAGAAGCTTTGCAAAACATATTGAAGCATTATTGTAGCCTGATTTCTTATAATTGATTTTATTTCAGAACGTATTAGTTGTAAATATACTCACGATAGGGTATATATAATAATAAATGCACCTTAAAAATGGGTCAGCTCTTAGGCACTTACAATACTGGATGTATGTATTCTGAATATAAGCAATAAAATTATGCTTCTATTGTCTTCTGGTTCACAGTGTGCAAGTGTATGTATTAACATTCTTTGCTTCTATTCACATTATTGAGTTGTATATTGTATCTATTCTAAATATCTAGACTTATACATAATATAAATTATATTGTTGGAGTTAGAATTTGATACATATGTGTGCTAGATAAACATCTAAATCACATTTAACTATGATTTATGCATGAAGATATAATAAATGTTTGAAAAACAAGAGTATATGCATTTGTCTTAGTTTTTTAATCTATATAGTGAGAAAATATCTAGCTATGGCTACATTTCCCTCTCTTTCAGTAATTCTCTTCTCCATTTTCCCATAAAAACTATTAAGGAACCAACCTCCTCTGGATATAATATGGAAGATCCCAATACTAAGTCCATCTATTCAATTTTGACAAGGTCGTAGGCGCAAATAACAACCATAGACGTAGTTAGGGTGGATGAGGGGTATCTCTCAGATTTGATTGAGAGATAAGATGCGGATAGGATGACCTTCAAATGTTGACCAAGAATGTGACAATTACCCTTGAGGATGTGTATCATATTCTCAAGGTGTTAGTGGAGGGGGTGAATGTGGAGGCAGGCTATGATAATAAATCCTAGATGAGCAAGATGTTTGGGGACAGGTGGGATAAGGTGAAGGTGGAGAGTGGATGGATTCCCTACTTGAACATGTATGTGGCCAAGGAGTTGGATCCCCTCTTAGCCTTGGTGATGTTCATGTTGGCGAACATAGTTTTTCCCAAAAGCACTGGTTGTAGGTTCCCATGGAACCTATTGGTATTAGTGAGTGATTTTCTCACTATGTTTCAGCCATATGCATGGGTGCCTAATTTATTGGTGTACGTGTACCAAGAATTGTATGAGGTGACATGGTGGAATAGGAAGAGCTTAGGGTGCATCTTTCTTATTTAGTGTTGGGGATGGGAGCACTTCAAAGTGGTGCGACTAGAGAGTATACCTTATAGTGAATGGGATGGTGTGCAACCCTTTGTGAGGAGATGGGTGGTAGTAGAGGAGGTGTAGCCATGTCATCCAGTGCACTCAAGCCAATGGTACCAAGATATATGGGTTGGACTAACATCATCCTAGATGATGTGGAGGTCATGGTTGAGGACTAGGTGGAATGGAGATAGGGAGTAGTTGCGATGGGTTAGGTAGCTGAGGTGGATAGTTGGGAGGCAGTAGGATGAGGTGGAGTACTTCCAATTATCATGGGTATTATAGTAGTTTGACTTGCCATAGGGAGTCTCAATGGAGCCTATGCTTTATAGGAGGTACCAAGAGGAGGTGGGTCTTCCATATGCAGAGCCATGGAGGATGGTGGTTGAGGTTGATGAGGAGCTAGAGGTCCCTAATGTTGGTGATGCGATGATGATCCCAATGTATATAGTATGGTTTGGTGCCCAACCAGTATTGTTACCTAAGGTGGTCGCTGATGGAGGATGATGATGCTAAGGAGTATGATGGGACTTTGAAGTGATCAAGACCCTTCTAAGATAACAATCAAAGGAAGAAGTCAAGAGGTATGAGATAGCATGCTCCTATGGTTTTCATATGGGAGGATGATATGTGGGAGATATCCAAGGTGGCAAGGCTACAGGTCAAGATGGAGTAGATGTGAGCATATCGAGAGGCTTTAGTATAATCTCATGATGAGACTATAGCATAACTACAGGTAGAGCTTAGTGTGTAGGATGTGACTATAAATCAGATGTAGGCAGAGCAAGCAATTGGAGGAGCTGGTGGAGATGATCGAGAGATGATCTCTAGGCTCTAAGTAGAGCTTCTAGGAAAGGAACATCGGCATTGGTTGGACTTGCAGTGAATTTGGGTGAGTGAGACATATGCGTACTCCTTGGAGGATTTATGTATGGAAAATCATCACTTTGCCAGATCCTCCATCAACAACGTAGTTGACTAGGCCAGCTGAGTCTAGGTAGAGTTCTAGGTCTAGATATCTTAGTAGGTCCTATGGGTCCACTCATGGGCATTAGTTAGTGCTTAGATGCACTTTTTATATATGAGCTTTGGTGCTTCATTGTATGTAGCCTTTTGGCATTCATTTATACATATATATACATGGATTTTACCCTTTTGTGTTATATTTTGTGTATGCTTTTTGTGTAATGCATGTTTATGTTTATGATTAATTCATATGATATATTATGGATGGTTAATGCAAGGTGGCATGTATGGATGATTAATGCAAGTTTAGATATTTTCTTAGCTATTTTGTTAGCATTGTTTTTTAGTCAAGGGCACCAAACTTGGTGATATGCAGTGGATAATGACTTATGAAACGACATGGATGTTGACATGAAAGAAGATATAGATGTTGATATGGAAGAAGATATGGATGATGATATGGAAGAAGACATGGATGTTGATATGGAAAATTGTTTGTTTTGCAGAGACTTAATCATTCTAGTGGTATCAAACAAACTCACTAAAACTACCTAATTTCTCTAGGACCAAATGTGTGTGCAAGTGATTTAATTAGTTACCGAATTAGAAGCATGATAATGACCCGAGACAATCAAGAACCAATGTGTGTGCAAGTGATCTAATTAACTCATTTTGAGTAAATTGGGTAAACTTTTTATGGATGAAACCAAGAATCTATCTTTTTTGTATGAGCGGTCAGAGGTCTCTTTTAAAAAAAAATATGTCACCACACATGAGTGTACTCCACTACCAGTCAAGCAACTATAGCTTTTATGGAGGCTAACTCCATATTCCATTACTTTTGTTTTTGATATCTTAAGTTTTGGGTATGACTACCTAACCCTCTTATTGGAAATGTAGTACAATCCTTACAACCCAATTGATCAGTGGTGTGTGATGTAAAAGATTTAGAGTTTTTGTTAGGGATTTTCCCTACTCTTTATTTATTTTTGGAATTGTGATAGTGGTGAGAACTACTATTTTTATGGACTATGTTGCATTATGGGACTAGCAAGGATGACCCATTTCACTTCAAGGTGCATACCAAGTATGGTGTTATCTTTTTTTGACACAAGATATTTTTAATATGTGAAATTGTGTTTAGTTCAAGAATGTTTTGGAGTCAATCCCCATAACTCAATAAATTTTAGTGTATATGTGCAAGGTCCTAAAATAACTCGACATGTATTTTGGAGGTTTCTTAAAATACTAGGAGTGGCTGAGTGATAAAAAAAAACCTATGACTTTTATGGAAATGTGGCTTGTGCTAATGGCCATTTGACTTGGTGGAATTGTATGGATGACATTGTGAAGGTGCCCCTTATTAAGGCAACATGAATTTTGTTGGACCAATTAAGATATTGAACTTAATAAATGATCCCTATATGAAATGTGGAATTTGAATGCAATGCAATTTTATGATCTGTGAAATGCAATATGAAACGTGGGTGAATGCATTATTTTTGGAGTCTTAAATGCAAGTGAAATGTCATGTTATGAATGAAGTGTATGCAAATATTTTTGTGTATTAGCCATGTATATATACATAGAATACATGCAAGTGTATAACATTAAGTGGTTTAGATTCTTTCTCTCCCTCTAAACTAGAAATTCTATAAGTACCATTACCCACTCTTTGTGTGATAATGTATGGACCTAACCAGTTAGCTATGAATTTATCATGAATATGTGGTAATGTATTAGTGTTTTATTGATTTTATTTAAGTACAAGATCTCCTACTTGGAATTCACATATGGAATTTGGAATTGTAAGCACGTTTAAGGTGGTCCTGATAAACTCGTAAATACTCTAAATCATTGACTCACATCTCATCAAGAAGTGTGAGTTGGTCAAGACGTGCTTATCTAGCAGTATCATCATCTATGAATTTCTATAAATAAATTTTCAAGGAAGGGATCTCAAGCTCAAGAGGCATGATTTCTTCAGCTCCATAGACCAATATAAATGGTGTTGCCCCTATGGTCATGCATATGCTTGTTTGATAAGCCTATAATGCCAAGGGAATTTGTGTATGCAAATATATATGATTTTCTTTGACAAGTTTCTTGAGAATAGCAATTAAGGTATTGTTGGAAGCTTCAACTTATCCATTTTCTTATGGGTGATAAGGTGTCAATAAACTATGTTGAGTATTGTATTTCTTGCAAAGTGCTTGAAAATCCATGTTCTTGAAAGACTTGCCATTGTTTGAAATGATTTTTGAGAGAATACCAAAATGACAAATTATGTGATGAAGTCTAAACTCCACAATTTGCTATCTTGTCGTACTGGTTAGAGGAATTGCCTCAACCCACTTTGTGAAGTATTTTGTGGTCGTGATGATGAATGTATGTTATCCCAAGGAAGGAGGTGAAATTTTTCCAATTAGATCTAGGCCCCATTGTAAAAAGGGCCAAAGGCTTTGAATACTCTGTAAGGCTTGTGATGGTACATGAGTTAAATTAGCATGTTCTTGATACTTCTTGCAATATTTAACATAGGTGCAACAACCACGTTCTATTGTGGTCCAATAATAACCCATTCATAAAATACACTTTACAATGGCCATTCCACTAAAATGACCACCACAAGTACCATCATGGGCTTTAGCTATAGATCTTTGAGCCTGAAGCAATAATGCATGAAAATATTAAGCAAATGATGATCAATAGAACATTTGGAATTGCATTCAACTTAGAAGCTTAAGTAGGTTACAAAATAGGATTATTAACCACTTAGCATTAGAAGTGCTAATGATGATTAATAACATATTTATTCTAACAACCTAACTAAATATCATAAGATATTTAGTTATTAACCTTAGTTAACTAGGAGGTAATTCATAGAATAGTAAATATATCCTATGGTAGAAAAGTAAATGTAATAACCTATGTAGTATAATGCAATATACTACCTATTTTACCCTAACATCCCCCTTTATTACATTACTTTGATATACAAAGTCTACTTTGGAACAGTTCAAATTTGACACGTCCAAGTGCCTTTGTGAATATGTCAGCAACCTATTTGTCTGTGGTAATGTATTGGAGCTTGATCCTGTATTTAGGAACTTCATCACGAATGAAATGACAATTCATGTCAATATGCTTTATGCGTTCATTATGGAATGGATTCTTGAACAAGTTAAAAACATCTGAGTTGTCGTAAAACATGTGAATATGAAGTTTCTTTGGTAGGCCCATGGTATCCAAGATGCGACTTAACCATATCACTTCACACAAAACTCCACGTGCAATGCGATACTCTGCCTCTATTGAAGATAAAGCAACCACCTGTTGCTTTTTACTATACCATGAGACAGGACCAGATCTAAGATGAAATACATATCCTAAAGTTGATTTTCTATCATCTAGAGATCCAGCATAGTCAGAGTTAGTATAAATTTGTAAGAAGAATGAGTTATTCTTCTTATACTCTAGGCCATATTCTACACTACCTTGAATGTAGTGAAGAACACACTTAGATACTTTCCAATGAGAGACCTTTGGTTCCTGCATAAACTGATAAAGATAGTTTACCACATAAGTAATGTCTGGTCTAGTATTGGTCAGATAGATAAGGCTTCCAATCATCTATCTATATAGTGTTCCATATACCTGTGGTGAGTCGTCATACCATGATAACTGAAGCCCTGATTCCATTAGTGTTACCTTGGGCTTGCAATATGTCATATGATATTTTTCTACTAAAGTCTTGGCATACTTTTTTCTGAGTCACTCTAATATGATTCTTTTTCTGTTCTATCTCAAGACCAATATAGTAGTGGAGAAGTCCTAGATCTGTCATATCAAATGACTCTTTCAAGTCATATTTTACGATGTTGATCAATTTATCTGAATTGCCAGTGACAATCAGATCATGTACATATAATACAAGAATCACTATTTCAGAACCTATGTTCTTGATATAGATATTTGCATCAGATGGACTTCTCTTGAATTTGTGTTGTAGTAGGTGACTATCCATTTTAATGTACCATGCTCTTGGGGCTTGTTTGAGCCCATATAATGATTTTACCAACTTGCAAACTTGTTGCTCATGGCCTTCCTCAACAAATATTGGAGGTTGAGTCATGTATACCTCTTATTTTAAATCACCATTCAGAAAGGCACTTTTTATATCCATTTGGTGTAATTTCCATCCGAACTATGTTGCCATAGCACAAAGAACTCGAATGGTGGTCATCCTTATAGTGGGTGCAAAGTTTTCGTCATAATCAAGGCCTTCCTTTTGAGCATAGCCTTTCACTACAAGATAGGTTTTATGCTTGTCTATCATACCATATGTCTTATATTTGACTTTGTAAAGCCATTTGTAGCCTATGGGCTTCTTTCCTTTAGGTAAATCTACCAGCTTCCATGCTTTATTCTTCATGAGGAAGTTATGTTTAGCATCCATAGATGCTTTCCACTGAGGTTGTCTAAGGGATTCATCAACTGTAGAAGGTTCATTTTCATCATATGAAGACATGTAAACCCTATACTCATCAATTTCCATATCATCTCCACTTTCTAAATCTCTATCAATAGAAAGCTCTTTAAAATATGCACAAAGATCATCAACTAAAGTAGATGCTTCTGCCTTTCTCTGTCTAGACATGCTTCATGTCTTAGGATGATTGATAGTGAGATCTAGTGGTGAAGTGAGTTTGGAATCTCTCATAGTACTTGTATACATTTAGGAGGCTTTTTCTGTTGTGGAGGAGTTTGTGGTTGTTGCTCCTCATCTTCCAAGTATACTGATGTAGTGTTAGATGTGAAAGCTTCATCAAACACTACATCTCTACTAATATGTATTTTCTTGGTGAATGGATCTATCAACCAATAGCCTTTTGAGAATTCATCATATCCAAGAAAAACACACTATAGGGTCTTTTCATCTAACTTCTTTATTTTCTCCTTAGGTATGCTTATAAAATCCTTACACCCAAATACTTGTATATGAGATATGGAGGGTTTCCTTCCACTCCATGCTTCTTGAGGAATCATACCTTAAAGAGCCCTTGTGGGTGCCCTATTTATAAGATATACTGTAGTTGTTACAACTTCAGCCCAGTAAATGTGCTCAATATTGGCTCCCTTAAGAATACATTGAACCATTTCCATAATGGAATGATTTCTTCTCTCAACAACTCCATTTGACTGAGGAGAATAGGTTGTTGTTAACTGTCTTTTTATCCCATGTTTCTTTAAAAATGAGGAAAATTATTTTGATGTGTATTCCCCCTCGATCTGAACAGAGGGTCTTTATGAAACATCCTAATTCTTTCTCAACAAGCTTCTTGAACTGCTGAAAATAGTCAAATGCTTCAGACTTCAACTATAAGAAGACCCATATTTTTTGTGAGTGATCATCTACAAACAATTGAAAATACCTTTTTCCTCCACAACTAGTAGAAATAGGACCACACAAATCTGTGTGAACTAACTCCAAAGGTACTTTAGCTCACAAAGAGCTAGGTTTAAAAGGTACTTTATGTTGCTTTCCTGAAAAGCAATCTGAGCACACTAGCAAAGTAGATGAAAGAGTAGGCAATCCTTTCACCATTTGATATTTACTGAGTTATAGTAAATACCCTGAGCTTGGATGCCCAAATATCTTATGCCATAGAGAAGTAGTCTCTTTTGTGGTTACTGCCATTGCAGTATGTGTAGAGGTAATTGCATCTAAGATAAACAATCCATGTTTGTATGAACCTGTTGCTATCTATTTTCCTTTCTGAGTGATAAAGCAACATTTCTTTTCTTTATCCACTTTGAAATTAACAATCATATTATTGTCCAGTATTTGTGGAACTGAAAAGAGATTATTTTTCAATCCTGGTACATAAATAACTTTTTGAATTTTACATTCTCCATCTGGAAGGGAGACAAAAACACTTCCTTCTCCCTGAACTCGATAGGTCTGATCATCAGAAATGGTTATCGGTCTACCTTCTCAAGTCTCAAATATCTCAAACCAGGACTTATTGTCAGTCATATATTTACTAGCGCCTGAATCTATGTACCAAACAATATCCTTGTGAGAGGATTATGCATGTGTCATGAGCACTTTGTGTGCTCGTTCAGAGTCTAAACTAGAATCTTCAGTGGTAATGTTTCCCTTTTGTTGTTTATTCTTATTCTTTGGTTTAACTTTACCCTTATTTTGATCTTGTTCATTGGGTGGTTTGTTCTTAAACCAACATATTTTGGTTTCATGAGTGTCTTTATCACAAATTTTACAATACTGCTTCTTCTTCTTAATCTCTTTGTCTTTACCTTTGTATTTGTTAGAAGAAGATTCTTTCTATTGATTCCACTTTTTCTTTCCACTTTGCTTGTTTGAGAAAAGTGCATTGTTGGATGCCTCATCTCTTTGGAGTTGATTAGCTTCTTCAGTTTGAAGTAAATTTACCAACTCTACAAAATTCACTGTCCTCCCAAAGACTTGTAGTGAAGCGATCAACATTCTATAGGAGTCTGGAAGAGCCCTTAAAATGATTGAGGTCAAGATATTGTCTTCCACTTTTTCTCCTAAGGCTTGCAATTTTGTTTTTATATCTACGACTCTATAGAGGAATAGATCTACTGTCTCTCCAGATTTCATATGAAGAGTATGAAGCTATGTTTGAAGGTTAAGAATTGTTGATTGATTATTTCCTTCAAAAATGGTTGCTAGGGCATTCCATGCCTCACCATTTTTAGCTTCACTTATATGAGGGTGTAAGTCATTAGTAATAGATAGCAAGATCAATAAGGAAAGTCTTTTATCCTTTTTATCATATGTTGTCTGATCTGCTCCTACTGATGTGGGTCTAGAATCAGTGTCATCCACTATTCTCCACATCCCCTCTATAGTTAAAATGGCTTTCATATTAGTTTTCCAGGCTGAATAATTTGAACCTTTGAGTAGTTGGCTCTCAGTGAGATACTTATTGATCATGGCCATGGTTTAAGGTTTCAAATTGATATGACTAAGATGACTTTATCTTTGCAGTATACCCTCAAAAGAGTATATGAAAGAATTTTAATTTTCTCTTTAAGATATTTAATGGCACCTGCCTTAACACCCTTAACAAGGGATGAAAAGTTTGAGTATTTTAAGCCAAATAAAATAGAGCAAATTAAAGGGGTAGGTTTTGAAAGACTTTTGATTTTGCTCTCTAGAATATTTAATGGCACCTACCTTAACACCCTTCAAGAAGGATGGAAAGTTTGAGGAAATTAAGCCAAACAAAGAGAGTGAATCAAGGTGTTTGGATTTTGACCTTTGGGTGAGGAGTAAAAAAAATTGACTTTGTTTAACCTATGCAAGGTGTAGCACGATTGTAGTGAAATTTGGGTTTTGTGAAATGCTTCTTCAATGTTTTATATGATTGTTTAATTGCACACAAAAAACATGATTGTTAGTGCAATAAAAAAACAAGAGAGCAACCCAAATTATTATCACTATAGGTGTTGGATGCAACCGAAAATGCACCTAGTATAGTCAATTTTTAAGAAAAGGTGTCATGTAAAATCAAGAATGCACCTTTCTTACTTTGAAATATCCCCCCTTCTCTTTACAATTTTGCAAAAAATAGAATCACAAAATTTGACTTCTATCCCCCCTTAATTTTTACAAAATTGAGAAAAAAAAATGAGCACTCCTTTCAATACAAGTCGACAAAAGACCCGCATTTGAAAGGCTTCTAGATCAGTCAACACATGACTTTGGTTTTTGTCTTCAACACTTAAGCATAAGGAGCAAATAGGTTCAAAAAATATTTCTCAAGTTTTACAAAAAAAAATGTGCAATTTTATGTCTTATATCTTCATTGTGAAGGAGAAAACAAAATCAAATTTTGGATTTTTTTGCGAAGAAAAAATGACCTTTGTCCTTGCCAATGTGTTCAATTTCTTTGATTTACAATAGAATTTTGAGTTTCTATGTCTTGTATCTCCAAAAAGTTGTGAAGAAAACTATTGAACTTTAGAGGAATTTATTACAAAAAAATGAAGGTTTTGTTTGTCTCATTTTAAAAATCTCCTGGTTATTTAAAAATGCTAAAAATATATATTTTAAAGTTGAATAATTTTTATAATAAAGCTTATTTTTGGAAAAAAATCAACCATTTTGCTTTAATTGATGATTAAATCCCCCAAAAAAATACTTAATTATAAAAAAAATACTAAAAATAATATTTAAATCAAGCATAAAAAACTTTGGGAAAAAAAGTTGAGAGAATAGAGTTTAAAACCTTCAAAAAAGAAATTTTGGGCGTCGTGCGGGCTCAAACATGCGACCCGCTGGGCCCAAGGTGTCCGCCTTGGCCAACCAAGCTGTCATAGGGCTTGGAGCAAAAGCCCCGATGCATAGTATTTCAAGAAGCTTGTGGGCTTCCATGAGATTTCAATGGTATTTATCCCACATGCATCCCATAGGGGATGTCGAAGGCTTCAAAAGCTATAGCATGCCCCTTGGGATGTGATTGCCTATGGGTAATAGCGGTCCAACCGGATACCCTTTTGGATGCCGCCATGCAGCGTCAAAGGGTCTGTCATGTCGTGTCGAGTCAGGTCGTCCTGTGGCTATCTACCATGTGTCAGGTTTGTGTCAGGTGGTCGATCTAGTGAGCATCCAGATCAGCACCTCAGGGTGCATATAGTCTAGAGTTATCTGGATCTTGCCACATGGCATAGATCTACATGGATCAGAGGGCCTCCTGCCCTCATGGATGTCGAGGTTGTCAGGGATCGAAGGGTGCACCTGAACTCTTAGATATCGATGTGGTCTAGAGCATGTGTGTCCAGTTGGGAGGGGAGGACTCACCTACCCTCTCAGCTCTCCCAATCTATGGGGGCCATGTCCACATGGTATCAGGAGGGTTCTCTTGCCATCCTGATGATCTCGTGTGTAGACTACAGGAGATAGCATAGGCTGATCCCACGTGTGATCTGTGAGAGTCAGCGTAGTCTCTATTGGCCAAGGATATCCATGGGATCGCGGGTTGACAGACTTCGACCTGAAAAATTTGAGAGCCTGGCTGTGTGGGCAATCGATCGGATCATGATCACCTTGGTGATCATGTCGATCGATTGACCCCACAGTGGGCTGGGCCTTGGCAGGTCAATTTGACCTGGCTATTGTTTGGCCTATAGCCACTCCTACCATTGAGATTGCCTATCGAGGTGGGTTCGATGGCTACCAAATAGCACCAACTTGTTCTCCGAGTGAGAAAAAAAATGGCTCTAATGCCAATGAAGCAATAATGCACAAAAATATTAAGCAAATGATGATCAATCGAACATTCAAAATTGCATTCAACTTATAAGCTTAAGTAAGTTACAAAATAGGATTATTAACCACTTAGCATTAGAAGCAGTAACGATGATTAATAATAAATTTATTCTAACAACCTAACTAAATATCATAAAATATTTAGTTATTAACCTTAGTTAACTAGAAGGTAATTCATAGAATAGTAAATATCTCCTATGGTAGAAAATTAAATGTAATAACCTATGTAGTATAATGCAATATACTACTTATTTTACCCTAACAGAGCCTCACTGGCCTTCAGACAATGAAGGAGAATTCTATCATAATCATGTTTATACAACACGTCCCACAAAAGAATGAAATGGATTACATTTTGCTTTAAAGTGCACTTGGTAGTTCAAGACATGTCATATGGGAGTGTTCCAAACTTGAGGAAGGCTCCTATTTGGCTTGACCAAGGCTCATATGAATTCGACTGGATAAATTAAACATGCTTTTCATATTTAGACTCAACATAGGAAATTGTATATTTAGAGACTTTTGAAATGATAAGGGGTTGTACCTCTCCAAAGGAGTCTTTTGGAATCAATGATCCAAGGGAGGCCATTACATCTACAAATCTAATAGTCGAATATGGCAAGCTATTGATTTCATACCAATCAAACTTAGAGAGCAACTTCATTGCTACTTCATGATAAAACTTAATGGTAGGTTCTTTGTAGTGGTATTCTACCTTGATTTATTTGATGACAAGTTGAGAATCACCAAATATCCTAATACACTTAATGCTCATAGCTATAGCTGATTGAAGACCTACGATTAAGGCTTCATACTCTACAATATTATTTATGCATTGGAAGTCAAGTTTGAATGACAAGGGAATAGGTACCCCTTGTGGTGTGTGAAATATGACATTGGCACCTTGAACTTTCATGCACTTAGAGCCATCAAAGAATAATATGATATTGACATCTTCCTTCAGAATAACATATTCTTCTTGTTCAATGACAACAAATACCAAATCATTTGGGATCTCAATAATCAAAGGATGATCACTAGGTAGTGGATCTTCTGCAAGTTGATCGGCTATTACTTGATCTATAATAGATTTTTGACTAATGAATTCAAAGTTGAATTTAGTAAGGAGCATTATCCATTTAGTGGTGCATGTGTTAATGTAAGTGCGGGACATCATATAATGCAAAGGATTTTCTCTAGATATGACATAAGTTAGGTGGCTAAGTATGTAATGACAAAGTTTCTTATTGGAAAAAACCACTGCTAAGCACACTTTTTCTACATAAGCATATCGGGTTTCATAGCTTACCAATGTTCGACTAATGTAGTAGACAACTTACTCTCAATTTTGTTCATTTTTTGTGCAAGCATTGTCCCTAATGCAAATTCTGTTGTTGAGATATAAAGATAAAATGGGATCCCTAGATGATGAGGAGCTAAGACTGGTGGAGAAGCTAGGTACCATTTAATATCATCAAAGGCTTTTTGATATTCATTTGTCCAAGAGAATGGCACCACCTTTTATTGTAGGTGATTGAATGGCTTACATTTTCCAAAAATTTGTGCAATGAAATGATGGATTGATTGGATATTTCCTTGTAAACTATGCAATTCCTTTAAATTAGTTAGGGGAGGCATATCCAAGATAACCTTGACCTTGTTAGGGTCCACCTCAATGCCTTCTGGAGATAATGAATCCTAGAATTTTTCTTGAGGTAACACCAAAGACACATTTCTTGGGATTCAACCTTACATTATGCTCTAGGAGTCGGTCAAAAACTCTCCAATGCACCAATGTATTCTTTTTGAGTTTTATATTTAGACAAGAGATCATCCACATAGTCTTTGATAATATTATGCATGTAATCATGGAAAATATATGTCATGGCATGTTAATAAATGGCACCTACATTTTTTAGGCCAAAGAGCATCACCTTGTAACAAAAAGTTCTCCAAGGTGTAGTAGATGTTGTTTTGTGTTGGTCATCAGGATTTATTCAAATTTAGTTGTATCCTAAAAAATCATCCATGGGTGAAAGCATTTCATAGCCAACATAGGTATCGACAAGAGTATCGATGTTTGGGAGAGGGAAGTCATCCTTAGGACACGCTTTGTTAAGATATTGAAAGTCTTTGCAAACGTGTATCACCTTGTTAGGCTTACAAACGGGTACCATGTTTGAGAGCCACTCAGGATAGTCGATAGGAACTGTGAAGTTCATATCTAAGAGTTTGTGAACCTCTTTTTTAACCAAGAGGGCAATGGTAGGATTCACTCTACTAAGTTTTTGTTTGATCAACTTAGCATCAGGCTGTAAGGTGAGATTGTGGACAACAAAACTAGGGTTAAGATCGAGAATATCCTTATATGACCATGCAAATATGCACTTCTTCCTCTTAAGGAGAGTAATAAATTGCTCTTATTCATCAGGTGATAAACGTTTTCCAAGCTTGACAATTTGGGGATTATCTTTGTCTAAACTAAGGTCCACATTGATAGTATCTTCAATAGACATGTGGGATCCTTCCTCAAGTTTATGGGGTATAGGGATAAAATGAATATAATCTAAGATTTCATCAAATTTTTCTCGCTTATCCTCATATATTTTTTCCTAGAAAACCTCAAGATCCGAAGGTGAAGGTGAAGGCAGAGGTGGATGGGATGGAGGAATGTAGTTGGTGAAAGTCCTTTAACAATTCCTTGAACAAGAAAAATTCAATGAATATTGGGGGTAAGGAAATATAATCCATATCAATAAGGATTATGTCAATTAGAATTGGTTTAGCCAGATCGTATGGATTACGGAATAGGTTTAATAAATCAACAAGATTCATGTTGACTTATGGGTAAGGTGGCTAAGGTCGGATGGAATGGATGGAACCTAGGAATCAATGATAGAGGCTTGGTTAATATGAACAACAATAAGCAACACAAAATGCATTTTACTAAATGATATATACATATGCAATGTAAATAAATAACATGTTTTTTATTTTTTTATTATTATTTTTTGTAGTGGTGAAAACCACTGCTTTTGTTTTATGTACATATATTACAAGTTTTCTTATGGAATGACTTAATGGAATGGAAGTGGTGGTTCACTAATAGGGGTGACTTGCTCTAATGGGAGAAGCAAGTGGAATATGGGCTCATGGATGGGGAACATGTTGAGATAAAACTCATCATGTTCGGAATGGGGAATGATGGGCTTCGATTATTCTTCAAATTCATTTGAAATTATCGACATAAGTTCAAATTCTTCATAGATATCATCATAAAAATCATCATTATGGAGGGTTTCTTATTTTGAATTGAGGTTAAGCCTTTGGAAGGCTTGTTCAAGAGAAGATATGGTAGGTAATGGGTTGGTATCTTAGACCTGAATGATTGTGTACCTCTTGATATGGAACATAGATAGGTTGATGCACTCCTTGTTCATGCAATCCTAGGCCATAGCCTTGCTAATTAACTATGTGAAAATATTGATATGGGAATCCTATCATGTTTGGAATATTGGCAAGTTTTAGTTCTTTGGTTTATTTTATGGGAGCTGGACTTGATGAATAATTAATAACCATATATAAAATTTATGATATTTGGAGTTGAACCCATGTTATAGACTACTTCTATTGGTAAAGGTGGATCACGTGGATGACCAAAATCCTTAGAACTAGGGATGGTGAGGGGCATAATGGTGATGTCTTGGACCACGTATTCACCAACACTAGAATTGGTAAGGTGGACCTCGACTTGGGATGACATGGAATTATTATGGTCAAATGATGGATCGGGGAATGGTAAAGATGGCAGTATATCATAATCTGTAAATTTGACTTATGAAACATTAGGTGATGACAATGGATTGACTTGGTAAGATTACGAAATGGATGATGATGATGAAATGGATGACAATGATGTTGATTATGTGGACTAATTGTGACCATATGTGCATATAGTCACTGATGAATATGATGGGGATGTGGAAGCTTTATGAGGGTTGATGATAAGGAGTTCTTCAGGAATGGGATCCTTTGATGAAGAGATTGGTGAAATGGTGGATGGATTGGATGATGGTGAAATAAAAAGGTGAGTGGAAGGAAGCATGGACTCATAGGGATTTGAAATAAAATTGCAATACTTAAACGGTTCAATGTCTACCAATATGCAATGTACCTATCCCTCATGAACATATTTCAAACATTGATGTAGTATTGAAGGAACACATCTCATTTTCCTCATCCAAGGTCTTCCAAGGAGTACATTGTATGCCATGGATCCTTCCAATATGTGGAACATTGTGTGTAATGTTTTAACCCCTACTTCAATGGGTAAAATAATAGTGGCAACTGTGGAACACAAAGTGTCATTAAATGCTTTGAGGGTGGATGATGACTTGGTGATGTGATATGGAGGAAGGTTCAAATGATGAAGGATGGATATGGTGATGATGTTGATAGAGGAACCAGTATCAATTTGGACTCTTTTAAAAGGCTTCATGTCAATTAGAGCCATAATATGCAATGGAGGGTCTACTGATTTTGATGATAATAGCTTAATATCAAAGTCATAGAATGTGATGAAGGGCTCCATGTATGTTTGGATGATCTCCATAAATTTATTGAAGGTATTAGAATCTTGTGATTGTAGTTCAATGGATTTTAGAATATCCATTAATGTATCACGATGTGGGGAGATTTTTGGATTAG
Organism: Wollemia nobilis; assembly: GCA_028583015.1. Lineage (NCBI taxonomy): Eukaryota > Viridiplantae > Streptophyta > Pinopsida > Araucariales > Araucariaceae > Wollemia > Wollemia nobilis. Next base: position 1,023,798 of record JAQPPZ010001004.1, on the reverse strand, counting down.
CTCATAAATCGATAATTTGGTAGAAGCCATTTTCAAACTTGTAGTTAGTTGGCTACTCAATGAGATGATTGGTCAAGGTGGATGATTGATGGGTGAATTTTTTGGATTTGATTAGCTAGGGACATTGATAGGTGATGAAGGATTAGGGGCAACTTGAATGAGAGGTGGTGTAGAAGGTTATGACACACTTTCTTGAGGTGGTTACCTTTGTTTGTTATTACTTTGACCTCTAGTGACCACATGAATGGCCCCCAAAAATCCTTGGTATTGTTGAATGTGATTGAATTGGTTAGAAGGAGTTTTAATGTTAGCACCCCCTACATTTGGTTGCACCTCCTCATGATGAGGAAGTGGTGTTTGAAATATACCAAGGTTTTAGTTTTGTTGAACGAGGGGACTATTAAGCTTGATTTCCCCCAAGTCAATAAGGTCTTGGACTTTTTTTTTAAACATATGGCAATTTTTGATGGCATGCCTATTTTACCTATGACAAGGACAAAATAGGTGTTCTCAATAATTTTTATCACATCTAGTGGGATCATCTTGTATAATATCGAGCAAAGAAAGTTTATTTGTATCATACAACCTTTTTAAAAGGTAGGCATATGATTCAGCTAGCGGGGTGCATTGTTAATTTTATCAGACATACTATCATTGGGGATGGTCTTCCACAACTGGTACTATGTTCTAAACTGTTGGAGCTTGTGTTGTTGAGGGGACCACATGATATGAAGTTTGTTGCAGTTTTTGTTGCATAAGTTGATGTTATTGAGCCATTACCAACTGTCTCATGACCACTTAATTGACTTGATTGGATTGGGTGGCTAGGGTAGCATGTGTTAATTTTTGTTGGCCTGAATAGTTGCTTTTGTATTGGCCCTTATTCTACCATTCTTTCTTCTTAGGCTTAAGAATTCCTTCTTGGATTTTTATATCCTCAATGACATTAGCCTGAGCTAAAGCTTATTCAAATGATTGATAAGTTCGTATTTGGATCATCCAAGAGATAGGTTTTAAGCAAATCTTGGTGAATAGCTTAATTAGCTCATCCATTGGTAGGATGAATGGTGATTTAGTGATGATAACCCTCCAAAAATTTCCAAAATCATAGATAGATTCAACATCGTGTTGTATTAAAGCATAGACATCGAACAATGAGATCTTCTTTTTAAAATTAAGGATGAAACAATCAAAGAACCGATCAATCAATTTCTCAAAAGTATAAATACTATGGCTTTGCAATTGACTGTACCATTCTATGGTATCCTCTCCTAATGTTTGAGGAACAGTTTGAAGCATGAGAGCATATCATCTTGAATTCTAAAGCATGCATGAACAAAGGTGCTCACATGTTCTTTGGGATATTCAATTCCTTTAAATTTTTCAAACTTGGGTATCGTAAAATCTCTCAAAAATTGCAGGGATGGTATCAAATAATGAATTGGCTGATTGATCAATTGGTGTAAGGTGGGTTTCTAGTTTGAAAACCAAGAGTAAATTATATCAATTAATCTATTTGTTTCTACATGGCCTTAATTTGAGGGTCTTCATTAGGAATATGGAAACCTTAAATTATCTGATGAGTTTATGGTGGAGCGAAGAAATATTGTGGAGTGACTAAATGATGTGGAGATTGGTATTCATGGCTAGGTGAAATTGATGGAATTTGATGAATAGAGATTGTTCATGAAAATATGGGGAATTATGAAATGAGGTTGATGGAGGAAGGTTATGGCTAGGTTGGCCAATGGGAATAGAATGGATGATGGTATGGCTTTGGGGGGAAATAGGGATAGAAACCATAAAATACTGTGGTGCCCATGATGGACCCTGATTGATGAGGATAGTCTGAGTAGAGTTATGTAAATGCTTAGGGTTTTCTTGTACTTATTGTTGACCATTTTGACGTTGTCTAAGTAATTTTTTTATGTGTTCCCATGCCTCACTAATATCTCTATAAGAGGCTAATGGTATGGAGGTAGATGGTATGGAATATGTTGTTTGGGGATAAGTTACACTAGGTATGGCAACTTGTGAGTTTGGGACTTGTGAAGCATAATTTACATGTACCTCATATAAGGGATTGGTGTAAGTGGAGGTATACAAGGTTATAGGAGCATATTAAGGTTTGGTAATGGACACATGAGATGAAGGTGCAACTTATGCCTCAAAAATAGGGTTAGTATACACCTGGGTAAAGGTGGATGGGGTCTAGGAATAAACAAGTTCTTGTTATAAAGTAGAATCCTGTCTAGGTGAATTATGAATGGACTCTAAGATATAACTAGAATACTTCATGCAAGCTTCTACTCTTGCCATGTCTATATGGGTAATGTGGTTGCTTATGGTAGGAGAGGTTGACTCCTTTTGGGGTATGGCCATATGGAAGGCTATAGATAGTAAGGAATGTGAGGGACCTACAGATAACTCTGCCTATGTCACATTCAGGGAATCTACCATAGAAGTGGTGGGGAATGTGGATGAAGGTTCCATTAAGTTATCTTGACTTATAGCTTTCTTTTGGTTTATATTTAATACCATAAGCAAATAAATCAAAATACATATTAAACTATCAAATGTAACACACACCTAAAATCTTTTAAGAGCAAAAAGGAAAAAAAAACCACTGCTAAGTTTCAACCAATGTGGCTTACCTTATTCATTGATTATCTTATTTTTAATGTGTATTCATTTTAAGTGTCATTCTTGTGTGTTTTGATGTTCTAATATTGCTTAATGAAACAAAGGTAAAAACTATGGTGAAGATAGGGCAATGATATTCTTGTTGGTGATGAAATCCAACAAGTTTTCTTGGGGGTATCATGTGGTTTTTATAGGCAGATATTGGTGGATGGAGATGAATGCCACCATCACTGAATATCAAGCAATGGTTGGTGACGAAATCCAACCACTATTGTTTTGAGTGAAACACGTTGTGTGTGAATTTTTCCTTTTACAATGTTTGTTTATTAATGTGTACAAATAATGTTAGAAACAACTAAATTCATAGATCTAAATTAGAATCCAACAAGATACTGCCAATTTATCCAAAGAGTGTGAAGTACACCGCTTACGACACCTTGTCTAAAAAAAAACTAAATGATTCGTCCACCTCTATGCCTAGAATCACCCAATTGGCAGGAGTACTCTTGGCACCCTAATGATGTTTATACTTAAATAAATGAAAGGAGATGCTTCTAACCCTAAAATGCAATACTATGTTATGTAATTTATCAATTCAGGTGCAAACAAAATGTAGCATTTTGTATTTAAAAATACATTAAAATAAAAACCCTAGTTAGAATGTGTGAATGGATGCAGACCTAAAATGTAAACTAGAATTATTTCTTTTCCATATTACTTAATGATTATTCATTTTATGCTTAGAACCTGAAAAATACATCAAAGAAACCCAAAATATGTAAAACAAATAAAATGGATTTTAGACAATGGACTTACTAGATAGCCTATGTATCTATTCAAAATCACTGTAAAACACAACTAGGCATTTTTGAAATGCACCTAGGTGTTTTTGGATGACCTATGAGCACTGTTGGGTGCTTCGTGCTCCTTCTACAACTTCTATGAACTTTAAAAAATCCTAACAAGAAAAATATGTGTGGTTCATGCTTCTAAAATTCTATAAAATAAGACAACAAACAACAAGTTATATGGCAAGATAAATCAAAACATGAAACCCTTAGGGGATCCCACTGTGATCACCATTTGTGAAGACAAAACATGACACAAAATAAATACTAAATAAATAAAATTCAAATAACCAAATATTGCACAACAAATAATATTTTTATTAAATGAGAGAAGAGCCTAAAAAATGTGTTGTTACAGTAGTGGATGTAAGAAGCCTTTGTGATAGAAATATTACAAATATTTCTAAGGTTCTTCAAAATCCTAACTACAAAAAATGGTGGTGTCTTCAGTTGTGTTTCGCTCCCAACAGAGTTGAGTGGGATTTAGATATTTGTTGAGTCAGGCCACTCCAGCTTAAATAGTTGTCCAATGTTGATGAATCTCCAGATCTGCACACCAAATATGAAAGAAAATAGTTAATAATTGAGAGGACTCCACTATGTGAGACCCTCAAAAATCAATAAAACCCTAACTATCATGCGACACTACTATAATAAAATAAAGAGATATTGAATTTAAAAAAATAGAGAATTATTTACCTTACTGCTTGTTGGTTGTCATGGATTGGTTGCAAGTCAATGGCAAAGGTGTGCCCTAAATACACTTTAATATATTGCTTGTCATTAGAATAGAACTCAAAAACATGATATGGCTCTCCATAAGAGAAATAAAGCACTCATGGAGAGTGATAAGGTGCTTTAAGCTATGGCAGAGAGCAAAAAAATGCTCAAGAGGTCAAATCATATCTCCAAAAGTAGATCTAATGATAATGAAGGGTACGATAAGGGCAATGGCAAGTGAAGGAATGAGGAATATGATGGATGGAGTGGGACTAAGGTATAGATACTGCATAGGACCTCTGAGATGATTCAAAAACTCCAAAAATCAAGGAACTCAAAATTTCAGGGGTTGAGCCATCAAAATGGCTCCTATTTATAATCCAACGTAGGGCATTCTAGGGTTCAATGACACTAATCATGTGGCTGATATTAAAGCACATCTAAGGGTAGATATTAACTTTAGGGTGTGGTACATATTGATGTGGATGGACGAAGAGGATTAAATGAAATCGGATGGTTGGGATTGATTTATTTATATAATTATATTTATTAAATATATATGAAATATTACTATTTAAATAAATATATATAAATAAAAGATAAAAATGGTGGAAAATCTAATATGGAGGGTAAATGACTATGTTTTGGTGGTGTAAATGGTAGGGAAAGCATGGATGGAGTAAAAGTGGTTAGATTTTGGTGTCTACACAATCAAATCTGGGTAAAGGATGAAGATCAGTACAAGACTGCATTCACAACTAAGTGGGGCACTTTCGCCTACCAGTGCATGTCATTCAGCTTTTCAAATGTTAGAGCAACTTTATAGAGAGCGATGGACTTAGCCTTTGGTGAGTTGCTAAATTGCATCATTGTGATTTATCTTGATGACATGACTATTTTTTCCCACAAAAGGGAGGAACACAATCTACATTTATGATAGGTGTTTGAGAAGTGTCGGGAGTTCGAAATCTCCATAAACCTAAAAAAGTCTATTTTCATGATAAAATAAGGCAATCTCTTATGTCTTGTGATATCCGAGAAGGGACTAGCTATTGATCATACTAGGGTGTAAGCCCTCCTCAAGCTACCTCTTCCAGCAAGCAAGAATGGCCTCCAATCCTTCTTTGGGTAGATTAATTTTGTTTGAAATTTTATTTTTGACTTTGCCCAAGTAGTAAAGCCTATGATCAAAATTCTCAAGAAATATTATAAGTTTTAGTGGACTAAGGAGAGGAAGCAATAATTTAGAGAGATAAAGAGATATAATTGCTCAGGCCCCCCTTTTGGTCAACCCTGACTACTCCAAGGATTTTATCCTTTACACTGTCAGTGAATCAGAGAGCTATGTAACTATCCTTACTCAAAAAAATGAGGATGGGGATGAGCACCCAATAGCCTTTCTGAGATAATTCATTCACCCTCATGAAGAAAAGTACAACTTCATTAAGAGGCAAGTGCATGCAATGATGCAGTTGCTAAAAAATTTTCACCATTTCATCTCCCAGCGTAAGATGATAGTGAATGTGGTGCACCCTGACGTTATAAACTTCATCATTCAAGGCAAGCTTGACAAAAAATGGGAGGGTTGGATATCCAAGATCCAATATATTGATATAGATGTCCATCCCACTAAATTGGTTCATGGCCAAGCCTTATGCCAAGAACTTGCTAAGAGTGCCGCATCCGAGGTGATGGCTTGCTAGTGGGATTATCCAATGTTGGAGAGCAATCTTGCAAATTAGTTTGTACCTAGTAGAGATTGGATAGAATACCTAGTAGAATACTTTAGTATTGTACAATACCCTTTTGATCTCAACACTTCACATAGGAGGAGGTTCAAGCTTTATACCTATAAATATGTATTGTTACCAGATGGGTTGTTTTACAAAAATATTTATGGAGTCCTCCTAAGATGTGTTAGGGGGACTGAAAAGCAAAAAATTATGGATGAGTTCTATTTTGGAATGTTTGAGGGTCATTTCATCAGAAGGCCTATGGCCTTAAAAATAATAAAAAAAAGCTATTACTGGCCTACTATTTTTGTTGATACCTTCGATATTAGCCGAAAGTGTGATAAATTCTAAAGGTACGTTGGTCGCATCAGGAATGCTTCTCTACCCTTGCATCCAATTCAGGTCGAGGCTCCATTTTAGTAGTGGAAATTAGACTTCATTGGGGTGATAGATACCAATTCATCCATAGGGTATAAGTACATACTGATGGCTACTAATTACTTTACCCGATGGGTCAAAGCAGTTTCCACCAAGCAGGCTAACCAAGATGTAGTTATCGCCTTTATGGAAGGACTGATAACTTATTTTAAGATATTGGATGTAATAGTAAATGACAATGACACCCATTTCATCGGTGCCAAAATCTACACCTTCACAAGTAAGTATGGTATCTACTTAAAAACTTCATCTAATTATTACCCACAAGGTAATGGTTTGGTGGAGTCTACAAACAAAAACTTGCTCAAATTCCTAAAAATAACATTGGAAGGCAACAACCAGAGTTGGCACCTGCTTTTGGACTTTGCTTTATGGTCTGATCATATTTCTATTAAGAAACCAATCAATACATCCCCATATTCCCTAGTATACAAGAAAGAAGCAGTGCTCCTCGCGCATATTGAGTTGCCCACATTGCAGTCTCTTCGGTCTTTAGATGGCGAGGATGAAGAGTTTGATCCTATAAGCATTAGAAAATCCCAACTATTGTAGTTTGAAGACAAAAGAGAGAAATCTTATGAGGATTTCATGAAGCATGCTAAAACCATGAAAATTTGGTATGATAAGAAGGCATCTGATCGAACCTTCCAAATTGGTGACTTGGTCTTGAAATGGAACAAGAAGAAATCCAAGCTAGGAAATCATGATAAATTCAATGTATTTTGGGAGGGTCCATTTCAAAATTTTTAGGTCCACAAGGTGAACTCTTTTACTCTTCAAGACTTGAATAGGTTTACTCTTCTGTTATTAGTTAATGGCCTTCATCTTAATGCGTACTACCAGTGATAGGTAGTATGAAGTTTTATCAAGTTGTGTACATATTTTATATTTCCTTATTTGCTTGTACATATTTGTTTCTCTGGAGTATAAGTATCTTTGCTCACTTTCACACTATGAGTGGTGTAGTTTTGGGGCCAGAGTTCTAACTGATAGATAAATGGTGTTGAAGAGCCTAGGTAAGCTTGTTTTTTTTAGTTCAATTTATGTTCTTCTCACCATTTTTTAACATCACTTGGTAGAAAAATTTAGTTCTATGGAGGGTACCCTAGCAAGGATGATTTTTTCTCTTTTGGAGGAGTGAAACCCCATTTCGATCCTCTAAGGAGCAAAAACCAAGTTGAAACTAAAGGTCAAATCGATAGGTCAAACTCAAAAGTCATTTCACCCTGACTTCCTAGTACAATATCTTTTTGGTAGTTACCTAGGCAAAATCACCTTTGAATTTTCAATGGAAGCATAACCCAGTCTTAGAGGAGAAAAGAATTGGGGGGCCCAAGGCTGTTTCACCCCAATTTTATGATGCAAGCAACTTTTGGGTGTTTGATAAGGTGAAATAGCCATTTAATTTTCTTGCCTCAGCATCACTCCCAAGGTAGCCTTTCACTCTAGTTTGAGGGTGCAACTCAATTTTGATAGTTGCATGAGAGAATCAGCCTTTTGCTCTACTTTCTAAGTGAAAGCTATTTTTATCTCCTCAAAAAAAATGAAAACATGTTTAAAGAAAGGGGTAGTTGTGCTTTCTCCAAAAACATGGGCCCACAGTCCAAGATAATGCTCAGCAAGCACACACCCTGAGGAAAGTTGTTGGGGCTAGAAATTGTATATGGAGATTTAAAAAATGGTAGCGCATCACACCTTCCAAGGAAGATTTTAGCCTCGTGTAGTAATTCATCATTAGAAGATGCACTCAACACACTGAGTAACATGTAGGAGATCCTCCACTATACCTGTAATTGCTCCATGCATTTCCTCTATTCAAACACCATTAATACGATGGGTAAAATTAAAGGGCTATAAAAGGGGCCATCATTGTGCATCAATTGAACTCAAAGAATGTTGGCAATTTTGGGTACCTTGGGTACATTGCCTTTGCTCAAGTATAAAAGTTGTCATTGATGTCAAGAAGCTTTTGAAGGATTTTGATTTGATGTCAAAGAATTTGTTTTGATGAAGGTTACAGCATGGACAGTGAGTTTCCAAGAAGATCAGAGTAGCCCATTTGCAAAAGATCAAAGAAAAAGACAAGTAAGAAAAAGTATGCAACCGGCTGGAAAAACTGTCGCGATTTCGCGACATGTTTGAGGAGAGAGAAAGTGCTAGCAAAAATGTCGTGATTTCATGACATGTTAGAGAAGAGAGAAAGTGCTGGCAAAACCGTCATGATTTTGCGACATGTTTGAGGAGAGAGAAAGTACTGGCAAAACTATCACGATTTTGTGACATGTTGGAAGAGAGAGAAGAAGCTGGCAAAAATGTCGCGGTTTCGTGACATGTTGGAAGAGAGATATGAAGCAGGAAAAACTATCGCGATTTCGTGACATGTTGGTAGAGAAGGAAAGCAAGATGGAAAGTGTCGTGATTTCACGACATGTCGCATTTTTGTGACTCAAAAAGTGTAGGAAGGCAAAGAAGGAAAAGTGTTGCGAATTCATGACATAATGCAAAGAAGGTTGTATGGACGAAAAAGTGTCACGATTTTGCGACATAGTGTAGAAGAGAGAGTCTGTAGTGTGAACTGTTGTGATTTCGTGACAAGATCAAAGAGAGAGAAAGTTGTTCAGAAAGTGTCACGATTTCGCAACATGCTGCAGAGTTCCAAGTGAGAACAGACACGATTTCATGACATGCTACAAAATACAAAGTGAGGACTATCGCGATTTTGCGACATGCTGAAAAGCTTGAAGTGAGATCGATCATGATTTTGTGACATGCAACAAAGAGAAGACTCTGAAATGAGAAGCGTCACGATTTTGCGATAGGCTGCAAGGAAAGCGTACGGAAGCTGAAAGCGTCGTGATTTCGTGACAGGTTGCAAGGAAAGCTTTCGAAAGCTGAAAGTGTCACAATTTCGTGACAGGTTGCAAGGAAAGCTTTTGGAAGCTGAAAGCATCGCGATTTCACGATAGGATGAAATAAAAGCTTATGGATGCAAAAAGTGTCACGATTTCACGACAGCTTGAGATGGCAGCGTACGGATGGAGAAAGTGTCACGATTTCATGATAGAAACTGGAAGCAGGTCTTTTATAGGAGAAGTGTCATGATTTTGCGACAAAAGCAGAGAAGAAGGCCATGAAGACAGAAGGGTCACGATTTCATGACAGAATTGAAGATGACATCAGCAGAGGTAGATGTGTCACGATTTCATGACAAAAGTAGAGAAGAAGGCCATGAAGTCAGAAGGGTCACAATTTCGTGACAGAAGTGAAGATGACATCAGTAGAAGCAGAAAGTGTTGCGATATCACAACAAAAACAAAAAGGAAGTTAAAAGAAGCAAAAATGTCACAATTTTGTGACAGCAGGCAAAAGAAGATGTATGGCAAGCAAAGGTGTCGCAATATCATGACATGTTGTAGTTTCACAGCCATGGCTACAGAACTACAAAAGCTGACAGAGTTAAATCTGAGCCGACGAAGATTAGGGTTTTGCAGCCAATGGAGTATAGGGTTACAGCTAACTAATATTGAGTGTTTTTGATTTTGAAATTTATACTATAAAAGGAGGGCTGTTTCGAGTTTGAAAGCATCGAATGAGGGTATCAAACTTATGCAAGTGAAGTACATGGTGCGCAAATACCGAGTCATGTCGAATTAAGCGAAGTGTGCGAGATTTAGCCATAAAAGCGTAGATAGCACAGAAGTGGCAAGTTGATGCGTAGAGTGAGAAGTTCAATCGTAGAGAAGCTAAGTGCTGCTGTGTTTGTGCAGACTATGCAAAAGTTGGTTTCGACCAAGTGCAGTTGTGACAGAACAGTGAGAACTTGTTGGATAGCATTGAGCAAGATTTTGTTGAAGCTTGTGGAGCCGGTTGGGCAGGTTCTTCTGAGAACTTGCAAAGCAGATCTGAGACAAGTCTTGGTGAAGACTTGGGTGAAGATCAAGCAAGCTGTATTGAAAGCTTGTGAACAATTTTGATGAACTAGATTTGAGGACTAGTTGAGGACAGATATTAGTGCAGATTTGAGGATAGACTTGTGCCAGACCGAAGGACTGTGTTTGGTACAGACCAGAGAAAGAAGAAGAGGACATTTGTGCCAGAACAAAGGACTGTGTTTGGTGCAGATCAGAGAAAGAGAAAGAGGACATTTGTGCTAGACCGAAGGACTATGTTTAGTGCAAACTCGAGGACCAGCTTTGAGGTGATAGAGTTGAGGACAGAGGTCTCCAGCCAGAGCAAGGAAGACAGGTGTCTTCTATGGATAGAGTTCCATTTGCTAAGGGCAGTGGAGGCAGAGGTCTTCTAGAGGATCACCAACCAGAGCAGAGTTAGGGGAAGGTATCTCCTTTGAGCAGAGGCTCATAAACTTTGTAATCAGGAAAGGTTTTCCTAGAATTTGAGTTGATAAAATTTAGTGAAAGATTTTATCCATGGAGAATCCCGCTTTGGGTGAACCACGTAAATTGTTGTGTCTCTATTGTGGATGGTTTTTTGTGCATTGCTTTGATTACTGTTATTGATACTGCTTTCTATACACTGCATAATATTGAATTGAAAGTTGAATTGAAAGAAAAAGTAAAAAGAGGTCTTATATTGTTCACCCCCCCTCTCAGTATAAGCTTGTGTTCTTCAATTGGTATCAGAGCGGGTGCCTTCAAAAAGTTTAACAGCTTGAAGGAAAATCTTGCAAAGAACACAATGGATTATTCAAGTGGCAATGCAGCACCTATTCTTGATGGATCAGATTTTGGTCTTTGGAGTGCAAGGATGAAGGTTCATCTAATGGCACTTGGGAATGAGGTTTGGGAAGTGATTGAATATGGGTACACTATTCCTATAAATGGTCCATATACTAAAGAAGATAGGCTCCTACATCACAGCAATTCAAAAGCAATGAATGCAATCTTGAAAGGCTTACAGAAAGCAGATCTCACCAAAGTAATTCACTGCAAGATAGCTAGTGAAATGTGGAAACAGTTGCAGGTGGTTCATACAGGTGATGCAAATGTCAAAAAATCCAAGTTGATACATTTCAAAGGTATGTTTGAACAACTCAAGATGAATGATGATGAAAATATTAGTAACTACATGCTTCGTATGGATGAGGTTGTTAACTCCATGAAAGACTTAGGTCTTAAGCTTGCTGAAAATGATGTTTGTGATAAGATTTTAAGATCTCTTCCTAATAGATTTAGTGAAAAGATTTCTGCTATTGAGGAAGCTAAAGATTTGGATAAGTTGAAAAAGGATGAGCTCCATAGTATACTTGCAGCATTTGAGTTGAGAACTCAAGTGAAGGTTTATGTCAAGAAAGAGGCAGCTTTAAATGCTACCAAGAAATCCAAGGGTAAACAAATTCAAGAGAGTGACGAGTCTTCTAGTGATGAAGAGGCATATTACAGCAAGAAAGGCAAGTTCTCTAGAAAGCACAAAAGCATGAAAAATATAAGATGTTTCAATTGTGGAAAGTTTGGTCATTATGCTACTAATTGTACTGTTACCAAGAATGAAAGTGATGAAGATAAACAGGATTCTAAAAAGCACAAGCATCACAGGAAAAACAAAGATGAGCGCAACAATCAAGGAAAGAGGTATTCTCACAAGCACAAGAAGAGTTTATACCTAGACAAAGCAAGTAAGTGTTCTAGTAGTGATAGTGAAAGTTCTTCAAGTGATACTGAAAATGAGATGTTGTTCATATCAGAAAAAGAGGAAGAACCGAAAAATAGATTCATTATTATGAAATGTCTTAGATGTGGAAATTTTGGTCACCTTGAGGATGATTGTACAAATAATGATATCGTTTCTAGTATGTATGAGGATGCTTCAGAAAACTATAAGGAAGATGCATGTATGGTTTTTGAAAAAGATAGCACCTGTAGTGATAGGAAATCTTAAAAAGGGTTTGATGATTCAGAAAGCAAACAAATAAAGGATCTAGAAAGTGAACTTACTAATTCTCTTAGTGCTTTGAAAAAGGAAAGAAAGAAGAATTCCAGACTCAAGGATAAGTTAGATGAATGTTGTGTGGAGAGAGATTATCTTACAGAAAGTCTTGACTTCTCTATGGCTAAGACACAAGAACTCAAGGACGAGTTAGAGTCTAAGATTCTTGAGTATAGTGAGTTGGAATAGAAAATGGCTTCTTTGAAAGAGGAAACTAAAGAATACAAGGATAAGTTGTACAGGTTTCAAGAAAGCTCCAAAAAGGTTAAATCTCTTATCAAAGGTCAAAGAAAGACAACAGATAAAACAAGTCTTGGTTTTGTTAAACCACACAAGGAACAGGTTAAGGAATCTAGTAAGAGATTTCAAAAAGAAGAGAGTTCTAATGAAGAGAGTATTTCAGAGAAAGAGTCCATGAGTGATAGATGCACAGAAATAGAAAATAGAATTTTGAATGCGAAGAAGAAGTTTACCGAACCTAGAAGGTCATTTACAGGAAAGTTTAATGGCAGATGTTTTGCATGTCATAGGTTTGGCCACATGGCTTCGCATTGCATGACTCAAGTAAGGAAGGTAAATGACAGTTTTAGGGGCCATAATTTCTTTCAAGGGTATTGCTACTCTTGTAAATAGTTTAGGCATAAGGCAATTTTTTGCAAGGCTAATTACAGGAACATGGTTAGTCATAATAGGTGAATTCAAAGAACAGGTATGCCGAACAGAAATAACATTGTTACTTATTATAAGTGCAACAATGACGGTCACACAGCTAGACAGTGTAGAGCTGAACTTCCAAGGTACAAGAATAGGAAAAGTGGTATGAATAGGTCCAAGCATCAAGGCATGGATAAGAACAGGGATGAGAACAAGAACAAAAACAGTGACAAGAACAGAAATATTGACAAAGAGTTCAAGAGAAGGCCCGACAAGGAAATTGTAGACACTGATGATGATGAGTGCCTAATGGGAGTTTTACTCCCACCCTTGTTTTAATCACCTCATTAGGAGGTGGGGGGGGGACTAAGCTAAGAGGCTATTTCTTAGTCCCAAGCCCCAAAGGTGACCCTTTGCCATTGATGACAAAGGGGGAGAGATATGAGTAAAGGGGAGAGCTTCAAGTGAAGAGAAGAGCTTCAAGTCAGGGGGAGCAAAACTTCAAAGGCAGATTCTCAGTTGTTAGCACAGTTGGTTTTAGTTTTGTCTGTTGAGATGCATTTTAGTAAAGGTTTGCCATCAATGACAAAGGGGGAGATTGTTGGCAATTTTGGGTACCTTGGGTACATTGCCTTTGGTCAAGTATAGAATTGTCATTGATGTCAAGAAGCTTTTGAAGGATTCTGATTTGTTATCAAAGAATTTGTTTTGATGAAGGTTACAGCATGGACAGTGAGTTTCCAAGAAGATCAGAGTAGCCCATTTGCAAAAGATCAAAGAAAAATACAAGTAAGAAAAAGTATGCAGTCGACTGGAAAAACTGCCACAATTTCGTGACATGTTTGAGGAGAGAGAAAGTGCTGGCAAAACTGTCATGATTTCACGACATGTTAGAGGAGAGATAAAGTGCTGGCAAAACTATCATGATTTCACGACATGTTTGAGGAGAGAGAAATTACTGGAAAAACTGTCACAATTTCGTGACATGTTGGAAGAGAGAGAAGAAGCTGGCAAAAATGTCATGATTTCACGACATGTTGGAAGAGAGAGATGAAGCAGGAAAAACTGTCGTGATTTCGTGACATGTTGGCAAAGAAGGAAAGCAAGATGGAAAGTGTCGTGATTTTGCGACATGTCGCATTTTCGTGACTTGGAAAGTGCAGGAAGGCAAAGAAGGAAAAGTGTCACGATTTCACGACATAATGCAAGGAAGGTTGTATGAACGAAAAAGTGTCACGATTTCACGACATGGTGCAGAAGAGAGAGTCCACAATGTGAACTGTCATGATTTCATGACAAGATCAAAGAGAGAGAAAGTTATTCAGAAAGTGTCATGATTTTGTGACATGCTGCAGAGTTCCAAGTGAGAATAGTCACGATTTTGTGACATGCTACAAAAGACAAAGTGAGGATTGTTACGATTTCACGACATGTTGAAAAGCTTGAAGTGATATCGGTCATGATTTCATGACATGCAGCAAAGAGAAGAGTCTAAAATGAGAAGCGTCGTGATTTCACGACAGGCTGCAAGGAAAGCGTACGGAAGCTTAAAGCATCGTGATTTCGTGATAGGTTGCAAGGAAAGCTTTCGAAAGCTGAAAGCATCATGATTTCACGATAGGTTACAAGGAAAGCTTTTGAAAGCTGAAAGCATCGCGATTTCACGACAGGATGAAAGAAAAGCTTATGGATGCAAAAAGTGTCACGATTTCAAGACAGCTTAAGATGGCAGTGTACGGATGAAGAAAGTTTCACAATTTCATGACAAAAATTGGTAGCAGGTCTTTTTTAGAAGTGTCATGATTTTGTGACAAAAGTAGAGAAGAAGGCCATGAAGACAGAAGGGTCACGATTTCATGATAGAATTGAAGATGACATCAACAGAGGTAGATGTGTCACGATTTCACGACAAAAGCAGAGAAGAAGGCCATGAAGTCAGAAGGGTCGTGATTTCATGATAGAAGTGAAGATGACATCAGAAAAAGCAAAAAGTGTCGTGATATCACGACAAAAACAAAAAGGAAGTCAAAAGAAGCAAAAGTGTCATGATTTCACGACAACAGGAAAAGAAGGTGTACGACAGGCAAAGGTGTCTCGATATCACGACATGTTGTAGTTTCGTAGCCATGGCTACAGAACTATAGAAGCCAACAGAGTTAAATCTGAGCCAATGAATATTAGGGTTTTACAGTCGATGGAGTATAGGGTTACATTCGACTAATATTGAGTGTTTTTTATCTTGAAATTTATACTATAAAAGGAGGGTTGTTTCGAGTTTGAAAGCATCGAATGAGGGTATCGAACTTGCACAAGTGAAGTCCATGGTGCACAGAGACCGAGTCGTGTCGAATCGAGTGAAGTGTGCAAGATGCATCCATAACAGTGCAGATAGCACATAAGTGACGAGTTGATGTGCAGAGTGAGAAGTTCGATCGTAGAGAAGCTAAGTGTTGTTGTGTTTGCGTACACTGTGCAAAAGTTGGTTTTGACCAAGTGCAGCTGTGACAGAACAGTGAGAACTTGTTGGACAGCATTGAGCAAGCTTTTGTTGAAGCTTGTGGAGTAGTTTGGGCAGGTTCTTCTGAGAACTTGCAAAGCAGATCTGAGACAAGTCTTGGTGAAGACTTGGGTGAAGATCAAGCAAGCTGTATTGAAAGCTTGTAAACCATTTTGATGAACCAGATTTGAGGACCAGTTGAGGACAGAGATTAGTGCAGATTTGAGGACAGACTTGTGCCAGACCGAAGGACTATGTTTGGTGTAGACAAGAGAAAGAGGAAGAGGAAATTTGTGCCAGACCGAAGGACTATGTTTGGTGCAGATCAAAGAAAGAGAAAGAGGACATTTGTGCTAGATCGAAGGACTGTGTTTAGTGCAAACTTGAGGACCAGCTTTGAGGTGATAAAGTTGAGGATAGAGGTCTCCAGCCAGAGCAGGGAAGACAGGTGTCTTCTGTGGATAGAGTTCCATTTGCTAAGGGTAGCGGAGGCAGAGGTCTCCTAGAGGATCACCAGCTAGAGCAGAGTTAGGTGAAGGTATCTCCTTTGAGCAGAGGCTCATAAACTTTGTAATTAGGAAAGGTTTTCCTAGAATTTGAGTTGATAAAATTTAGTGAAAGATTTTATCTGTGGAGAAGCCTGCTTTGGGTGAACCACGTAAATTGTTGTGTCTCTACTGTGGATGGTGTTTTGTGCATTGCTTTGATTACTGTTATTGATACTACTTTCTATACACTACATAATATTGAATTGAAAGAAAAAGTAAAAAGTGATCTTATACTATTCACCCCCCCTCTCAGTATAAGCTTATGTTCTTCAATTGGTATTAGAGCGGGTGCCTTCAGAAAGTTTAATAGCTTGAAAGAAAAGCTTGCAAAGAACACAATGGATTATTCAAGTGGCAATGTAGTACCTATTCTTGATGGATCAGATTTTGGTCTTTGGAGTGCAAGGATGAAGTTTCATCTAATGGCACTTGGGAATGAGGTTTGGGAAGTGATTGAAGATGGGTACACTATTCTTGTAAATGGTCCATATACTAAAGAAGATAGGCTTCTACATCATAGCAATTCAAAAGCAATGAATGCAATCCTGAAAGGCTTACGTAAAGCGAGGTCTCACCAAAGTAATTCACTGCAAGACAACTAGTGAAATGTGGAAACAGTTGTAGGTGGTTCATACAGGTGATGCAAATGTCATAAAAGACAATTTGAGACATTTCAAAGGTATGTTTGAACAACTCAATATGAATTATGATGAAAATATTAGTGACTACATGCTTCGTATGGATGAGGTTGTTAACTCCATGGAAGACTTAGGTCTTGAGCTTGCTGAAAATGATGTTTGTGATAAGATTTTAAGATCTCTTCCTAATAGATTTAGTGAAAATATTTCTACTATTGAGGAAGCTAAAGATTTGGATAAGTTGAAAAAGTATGAGCTCCATAGTATACTTGCAGCATTTGAGTTGAGAACTCAAGTGAAGGTTGATGTCAAGAAAGAGGCAGATTTCAATGCTACCAAAAAATCCAAGGGTAAATAGCTTCAAGAGAGTGATGAGTCTTCTAGTGATGAAGAGGCATATTACAGCAAGAAAGGCAAGTTCTCTAGAAAGCACAAAAGCATAAAAAATATAAGATGTTTCAATTGTGGAAAGTTTGGTCATTATGCTACTAACTGTACTGTTACCAAGAATGAAAGTGATGAAGATAAACAAGATTCTAAGAGCAAGGATTTTGGAAAGCACAAGCATCACAGGAAAAACAAAGATGAGCGCAGCAATCAAGGAAAGAGGTATTCTCACAAGCACAAGAAGAGTTTATACCTATACAAAGCAAGTAAGTTTTCTAGTAGTGATAGTGAAAGTTCTTCAAGTGATACTGAAAATGAGATGTTGTTCATATCAAAAAAAGAGGAAGAACCGAAACATAGATTCATTATCATGAAATGTCTTAGATGTGGAAATTTTGGTCACCTTGAGGATGATTGCATAAATAATGATTTTGTTTCTAGTATGTATGAGGATGCTTCAAAAAACTATAAGGAAGATGCATGTATGGTTTTTGAAAAAGATAGCACCTGTAGTGATAGGAAATCTTAAAAAGGGTTTGATGATTCAAAAAGCAAAAAAATAAAGGATCTAGAAAGTGAACTTACTAACGCTCTTAGTGCTTTGAAAAAGGAAAGAAAGAAGAATGCCAAACTTAAGGATAAGTTAGATGAATGTTGTATGGAGAGATATGATCTTACAGAAAGTCTTGACTTCTCTATGGCTAAGACATAAGAACTCAAGGACGAGTTAGAGTCTAAGATTCTTGAGTATAGTGAGTTGGAATAGAAAATGGCTTCTTTGAAAGAGGAAACTAAAGAATACAAGGATAAGCTGTACAAGTTTCAAGAAAGCTCCAAAAAGGTTAAATATTTTATCAAAGGTCAAAGAAAGACAACAGATAAAATAGGTCTTGGTTTTGTTAAACCACACAAGGAACAGGTTAGGGAATCTAGTAAGAGATTTCAAAAAGAAGAGAGTTCTAATGAAGAGAGTATTTCAGAGAAAGATTTCGTGAGTGATAGATGCGTAGAAACAGAAAATAGAATTCTGAATGCGAAGAAGAAGTTTACCGGACCTAGAAGGTCATTTATAGGAAATTTTAATGGCAGATGTTTTGCGTGTCATAGGTTTGGCCACATGGCTTCGCATTGCATGACTCAAGTAAGGAAGGTAAATGATAGTTTCAGGGGCCGTAATTTCTTTCAAGGGTATTGCTACTCTTGTAAATAGTTCGGGCATAAGGCAATTTTTTGCAAGGCTAATTATAGGAACACGGTTAGTCATAACAGGCAGATTCAAAGAACAGGTATGCCGAACAGAAATAACATTGTTACTTGTTATAAGTGCAACAATGATGGTCACACAGCTAGATAGTGTAGAGCTAAACTTCCAAGGTACAAGAACAGGAAAAGTGGTATGAACAGGTCCAAGCATCAAGGCATGGATAAGAACAGGGATGAGAACAAGAACAAAAATAGTGACAAGAACAAAAATATTGACAAAGAGTTCAAGAAAATGCCCGACAAAGAAAATTGTAGACACTGATGATGATGAGTGCCTAATGGGAGTTTTACTCCCACCCTTGTTTTAATCACCTCATCAGGAGGTGGGGGAGGGACTAAGCTAAGAGGCTCTTTCTTAGTCTCGAGCCCCAAAGGTGACCCTTTGCCATTGATGACAAAGGGGGAGAGATATGAGTAAGGGGGAGAGCTTCAAGTGAAGAGAAGAGCTTCAAGTCAGGGGGAGCAAAACTTCAAAGGTAGATTCTTAGTTGTTAGCATAGTTGGTTTTAGTTTTGGCTCTTGAGATGTGTTTTAGTAAAGGTTTGCCATCAATGACAAAGGGGGAGATTGTTGGCAATTTTGGGTACCTTGGGTACATTGCCTTTTCTCAAGTATAGAAGTTGTCATTGATGTCAAGAAGCTTTTGAAGGATTCTAATTTGATGTCAAAGAATTTGTTTTGATGAAGGTTACAACATGGATAGTGAGTTTCCAAGAAGATCAGAGTAGCCCATTTGCAAAAGATCAAAGAAAAAGGCAAGTAAGAAAAAGTATGTGAAAACACGAGATTCCGAAAACAAAAAGGAAATACTAAACAAAATTGCATTAAAATGAAAGAACACAAATGAATGAACACAAGATATAAAAGCAATATAAACTATGGCCCTTTTTATTGATATTCTTTTCAATTCGTGTTACAATGCGTCTCCTTCCTTTTTAGGGGATAGGAGCATTAGATATTGATCTCTACAACTTGTTCGCAAAGATTTCCTCTTCCGCGTGCCCACATATAACATGGGCGAACCAAAACGTTGTCGCCGCTTGCGTTGATACAAGTCGATTCCTTGTCTGCTCCTCCAATGCTCGCAGATCTGCGTTCAAAGAAACAAACAAAGCATCAATAGCACTCTGTATATGAAAAATAAAAGGTAAATCTAACTATGACTAAGATGAATCTAAATGAAATAAAAACTTGACAAAAGCATAAACATGAAACTAGCTAAAATACTATAAAAGAAATAAAGCGGGGAGGTGCCCGAAGGCAGACCACCCGCAGATGAAACGTTGCTTCGACACCAAACCGCTTGAGATGGGTCTGAAACCTGATGTGATGTGTTGTCGGCAAATTCGTATACTATTGTGGTCAAAAGAATGGCGTTTGGGCACAAATCGCAAGTAAGTGATTTAGCAGCACTTCGTCGCTCAAAATGCTCCTGCTCGGTCTCTTTTTTGGGTGAGGAAACTCACCGTTTTATAGACCCAAGGGGTCTCTTTGAATCAACATGCAAAAGTGTCTCTTTGCATGAATGCTTCTGTTTGTGAAGAGAAGACTTCTTCTTGATCAAGGGCTTCTTAACTGCCTCTGTGCATGTCTTTGTATGTTTTAGAAAAGCTCACTCTCCTTCCCATGCAGTGAAGGGAAAGTCAATTGGCAGATGTGTGTTGTCAAAAGAACTCACTCGCACTCTTATGTCATGCATGAAAAGCTGAGTGGTAGTTCTGAGTTGTCTTAAAAAGCTTACTCTCATTCCCATGCAGGGAAGGGAAAGTCAATTGGCAGATGTGTGTTGTCAAAAGAACTCACTCGCACTCCTATGTCATGCATGAAAAGCTGAGTGGTAGTTCTGAGTTGTTATATGTCGAGATTTGACTTTTTGCCGGTCAAACCTGACAATCGTCCCACCCCGAAGCGAGCACTGGTAATCGTCCCTGGGTGAGACGAGTATCAGTCAACACTCGTCCCTGGGTAAGACGAGTAAAACTTGCACTCGTCCCTGGGTGGGACGAATAAGTAATAAAGTGTCTAAAAGGTGCCAAATTGGTTTCTGACTTGCAAAACTGTTGTGCGAGTGGTTAGAACCACTGTTTTAACCTCTGAGGGCTGCCCTGGGAGCTATGTGTGTTAGTGCGATCAATGCTTGTTGTCACATAATCGGATTGGTGCTGATTTGGTGTCTACAGATGCCCCTTTTTGGGAAGCGTTGCACATGGTGCAGTGCTGAGCAAAAATATATAACCAAAGCACTAATGATTAGGGTTTCTCAGTAACCTAACCAACTCTTGATGCCCCAAGTATGGAAAGGGCACGCATTCTTGAATCCTTGCTTCTGACGAGCTAAGGAACTAAAATCAAGCATTAACCTGGTTCGGTGAGGTATTACTTGAACTTAGACATTGATCAGTCATGAAGAGGCAAAGGGCGCAACCTTTTGTTGTGGGAACCTTGAGTTCATGATTCACGAATGCCAAGTATATGATCATTTTATGATGATTGCTTGTTTGCTGCCCCAAGCAGGGGCGCGATTGTCTTTTGCAATGATCCTTTGAATGCGTGTCATTTCCAAGACTCGGGTATAATGGTGTTGATTGGCAACTAAGTGTGACTACCCCCTCAAGCGACGAATCGATGAGGGAATGACCGACATGAGAAAAGCGACGAGTCGCTTGACCCAAGATGACTTGTGCAAGGGTGCCTTTAGATGGTTTACCGCTAAGCATGCTCGAGCAGTTCCCCGACTGTTTTGACCTATTTTTGGTTTTGTTGGCATTTGTCATTTTTATGTTGTGGTTGTTTTTGAATTTTTTTTTTTTTTTTTTTTTTAATCGTCCCGGGGGGGACGAGTGCAGGATTGTACTCGTCCCGGGGTGGGACGAGTGCGGCGGACGAGTGCTCTCTGAGGTACTCGTCCCGGGGTGGGACGAGCGCGTCGAAAAGCGCTCGTCCCGATAAAGGACGAGTACCAGCTGACAAAAAGTATAAATATGCGAAAATGACGGTTTTGGCTCATTTGCACTGTTCAGCGATTGCGATTTGGAGCTCTGGGAGGAGGAGGTAGATTTCTGACGCGAAGCGCTGCCGGATCATCCAGCCACCATGAGTGCACAGACCGGGTCGTCGAGCGGCGGAGCCGAGGCGAGACCAGTAAGTGCACTATCTCCTCGATTGTGAATTTGAAAAATGCAAATTTGTTTTTATGGTGTTTTTCTTGTGTTTAAACATGAAACCCTAATTAATTAAATTAAAAGGTAAATGAATGAAACCGAATGAAACATGGATGCAAACCGATGGAAACTTAGATGGAAAACCATAGGATAAACCCAAAATGAAACTTAGAGTAACACTTTAGGGTAACCATGGTTAAAAAAATGTTTTTCTATGTGAATGGTAAAACTTAGGTCGAAACCATAGGTAAACCATGCCCATATTTTTGTGTTATGTTTATGAAATTAAAAAATGGAAAATGAATGAATTTGTTTTTTATTGAAATGGTAAACTTAGGTCGAAACCGTAGGTAAACCATGTCGATTTTTTTATTGGTTTTGATGAAATTAAAGATGAATTTTTTTGGTTGAAATGGTAAACTTAGGTAAAACCGTAGGTAAACCATGTCAAATTTTTTTGTTTTTTGATGAAATTAAAGATGAATTTTTTTGGTTGAAATGGTAAACTTAGGTAAAACCGTAGGTAAACCATGTCAAATTTTTATTGATTTTTGATGAAATTAAAGATGAATTTTTTTGGTTGAAATGGTAAACTTAGGTAAAACCGTAGGTAAACCATGTCAAATTTTTGTTATTTTTGATGAAATGAAAGGTGAATTTTTTTTTGTTGAAATGGTAAACTTAGGTAAAACCGTAGGTAAACCATGTCAAATTTTTGTCGTTTTTGATGAAATTAAAGATGAATTTTTTTTTTGAAATGGTAAACTTAGGTAAAACCGTAGGTAAATTTGTCAAATTTTTGATATTGATGAAATGAAAAATGGAGATTTTTTTTTTTTTTGGATGTACATGTGAATGAAAGATGTGTACTGGTATAGTTATGCATTTTTGTACATGTGATGGTAATTTGATGCATGTTTTTGATGTTTGTTGTTTTTTTGTGATGTGCGGGTGGTGAAGAGTCGACATCGAGTACCGACCATTTTTTCTAATGCCCGCGAGGCATTGACTGATGATGACTGGGAGTGGCTTGATGCCTTAGGGCTCAAGCATGTGGCTCGGTTGGATGCAGTTGTGGCGGACCGGGCGTACCTTACAGCATTGATCGGCCTGTGGGATGTTCGTACGAACACCTTCCATCTTTCGACAGGGGAGATGACTGTCACCTTGGAGGACGTGTATCGGATCCTTCGGATTTCGATAGACGGGGTTCCCATTCGGACGACACCACGGGGCCAGAGGACGGCAGTATTGACACGATATTTTGGATACGGAGCGGATGAGGATGGGATGACCTCGTTGGAGAGGGCGGAGTTGGATTGCCATATTGGGGGGATCTTGGTACGATATTGGTACGCGAGGGGGATGTTGGGAGTGAGGCATGCGGTGCTCATGAGCCTCATTTCCAACATGCTCCTGCCAGACTCATCAGGAGCGAGGTTCCCATGGAACCTATTGGAGGTGGTATGGCAGTTGGTGGATTGCCCGATGACAGAGCCGGTTATTATGAGATGGGGTCAGACACTACTGGCGCAGTTATATGATGAGTTGTACGAGGTCCACTGTCGAAGGCGAAAGGGGTTGGGGTGCAGTTTCTTGTTGCAGTGCTGGGCATGGCAGCACATAGCCATAGAGCGACCACGAGGGTTGCCCTGGACTACCCGAGCTGAGATGGTGGATAGGGATATTGGGTATGGTGCCTTATGGTATCGATCGGAGGAGCGAGGGCAGAGTCGACGGTTCACGGGAGACGTCGACCATTACAGAGATGCACTGTCACGACTGACTCCCGAAGATGTGATATGGAGGCCATATCAGGATTGCCCCGCATGGCCAGAGGCAGATGATTGGCTTCGACGGGTTCGAAGGGGGAGATGGGTTATTGGACGGCATGGGACAGAGCAGGAGTACTTCCATTACCTCCGAGTGACGCGACAGTTTGGGGTACGCCAGGGGTTGCCTGGGGAGCCCGTAGCCTACCGACGTCGGAGTGATGAGAGGACCCTAGCTGCATCGATCCTCGAGCCGCTGGGGGAGGAGTCTGATACCGTTTTGGACATTCCGGACGTCGATGACGTCGGAGTGACAGTCGAGTACCAGGAGTGGTGGACGCTGCGGTAGTGGCGAGGGGAGGGACCCTTGGGAGGAGAGGAGGCAGCGGGAGGCGGAGAGGGTGCAGAGGCACCAGGAGAGGGTTGGGGAGCTCCTACGGATGTGGAGATGGTGGAGGTGGTAGAGGCAGGAGATGATGTTGAGGAGGAGGAGCCGGAGATGCAGGATGCTCCAGAGCAGGCTGGCTCGGGGGAGACAGAGGCGGGGTTGCACGTTGAGGTAGCGCGTCTGATGGGGTTGCTACGGAGGCGGGATGGAGAGCTTGCAGAGATGATGTAGGAGAGGGATCGCCTACGGACACAGTTGGCAGGGCAGGGGAGCGCAGGGGCTGCGGCTCACCAGCAGGAGGGTGATACGGATGCTGCACGGGAGAGGGATCTCCTACGGGTGCAGCTAGCACAGCGCGATGATGCCATCGTGTACTACCGTAGGCGAGAGGCCGAGTTGAGGCTACGGGAGGCGATTTGAGATGATGGGAGGTAGCTTGGGGCGGCATCGATCGGAGATGGAGGGTGAGATTATCCGCCTGGGTGGGCGTATACCAGAGCCTCCGGTCAGTGGCTCGTCGCACAGGACGAGAGATAGCGGGACGGAGCAGTCGACATCATCCCGACGCAGGCGGCGAGAGGAGGGCGGTGCGAGTGGTCGGGATGCAAGGGCGAGCAGTCGCCCTAAGAGATCTCAGAGAACGGATACCACGGGGGGTAGCTCTCGTCGCACCGATCCTGCGTGATCATGGTGGCCGACGCCCTAGGTTGGGGGTTTTGGGATTTTAGAGGATGGGAGAGAGGTCTGAGGACCAGTTTTGTAGCCTACGGGCAATTTTATTGTGATATATATACAGATGATTCGTTTTGGTGTTTATCATGTGTTGTGATTTAGTTTTATGTGCATGTTTTTACATTGATGTATGCATATGCGATTATGAATGTGATGATTCTATGTGGTATGATGTATGCGTATGGAATGAATGAAATGAATTGTTGATGGTTTGTCGATGCACCATAGACTGTACAAAATTGGAGGGACTTACGATACTAATGGGATAACTTTGTGGAATGCTTGTGCATGTGGAAACTGTGTGTTTGTATTTTGCATATATTTTGATGGTGATGTACAGAAGAAAATGTGACAGGTGTTTTTTTTTTTTTAAATGTAGTTAAGCCTTTCTGAGATGCAGATATTTTTAACTAACTAGCCAAGACTGTTCGTTTATCTCACAAGACTTCTGAACAAGGTCTAAATTTGACTTGAATTTAACCAAGGTATTTCACATCCCTGTGTGTGCAATTGAGTTCATTTATGTGTTATTCATCAGGATACCGCCAGTGCCAGATGGGCTTTCAACCGAACCTGTACTGAGGATCACCTAATTAGCTCCACTAACTCCTTTATTGTATTTAGTCAGATTTGTCTGCGATGTTATCTAGGATACCATAAGCTAGCTCATCCACATGCAAACATTGATCTGCACACAAGTTAATGTGACAGATATATCGTCATGCGGGAGGTTTACCATCAGTGACCGATAGGCTATCAACCAAACCGATACCGACGTTTGCCTCATGACCTGTCGAAATGCTGAGAATTCCAGGGATTCAAGTTCGACTCCCTTCTTTTCTTCAAGGGTATTGGGATACTTGCTCTTTGGTAGTGATAAAATCACTGTTTATTTTTATGATAGTACTCGTCTTTTTTTTTTTTTTTTTTTGAGCAAGGGATTTGAATATGGAGTGATGAGAATCACTATTGTTTGTGCCTTTTGATGTGTGCACTGTAGGATGTCAAATTTTAGTGTTTTGACGTTTTGCAAATGTTTGATGTTTTTGCAACTTTTGAGAACTTGGGATTCATGGGGAATTGGGTAGGGAGGAAGCTTGTCCTTTTGCCAACTCTCAGCATTTCTAGGGTCAATTGCACAGGAGGATAAGCAAGATAGCCGTTTCGCCTATGGTAACCAGGATGACGGTGCAGGTTTCATCTTTCGTTCACACAACTTAGGAATTATTTTATGTGTGTTAATATGTGTTGGGATGCTACGTAACAAGGTGTGATCCAAGTAAAACTTTCCCATGTAAAATCTGCTTAACTGTGTACAGTTCTTGGCTAGAAATTTAAAGACATCTGAATGACGAAAACCCTATATACATTAGGCGACACTGACGATGCTAAAATAAAAGGGTGATATGCTGGATGTAGGTGTTTATGAAAATGGATTTGTGGTGGAAATGGTGGAATTGCCAAGTAATGACAGCCTATGGTGCGTTTGACTGGGATGACCTAGCGAAGTATGCAATGTATGGATGCAATGCTTAATGCAACCTATATTTTTGTATTTTGATTTTTATGAGAATGCATGGAAATGCAAATGTTTTTGTGATTTTGTTGTGTTTGTTTTTTTTTTTTTTTTTTTTGAGAATGCATGGAATTGAAATGCAATTGTTTTTGTGATTTTGATTTTTATGTTGTTTTTGTTGATTTTTGAATATTTATGTTGACCAAGCAATTATGGTAACGCTTGGAGCTTTTGGTGTTGACCAAAGGGTTGATAGATACCTTTGGGGCTTTTAGGGTTGACCAAGCGATTGTGGTAATCCTTGGAGCTTTTGGGTTGACCAAAGGGTTTATAGATACCTTTGGGGCTTTTAGGGTTGACCAAGCGATTGTGGATAATCCTTGGAGCTTTTTGGGTTGACCAAGCGATTGTGGTAATCCTTGGAGCTTTTTGTTGGACTATGGCTCTCTAGGTGTGGAATGGCCTCAAATGAATGATGTTCAAGGGTTCTGTTTCCTTGATTCCTTCAAGAGAGGCAAGCCGGTATGTTTCGGGTCCTATTTTACTGTCAATGATGTAAGGACCTAACCAGTTTGTTGCAAACTTATCCCGTAGATGGGACGGCAAATTAGAATTCTGCTGGTTCTCTTTTAAGACCAAGTCACCAACCTGAAATTCCCTAAGATGGACTTTCATGTTGTATGCTTTCTTAAGTCGCTCTTGATAGATACGCAAATGCTCGAGAGCATTAACGCGTCGTTCGTCAAGCAACGTCAGTTGATCTAACCGGGCCTGCCGCGCAGTGTCATCATCGATGAACTCTTGCATTGAAATGCGTAGGGAAGGAATTTCCAACTCAAAAGGCATGACTGCCTCGGAGCCATACACCAGCGAAAATGGAGTTGCCCCAGTGGGCGTCCGAATGCTGGTGCGATAAGCCCATAGGGCAAGCGGGATCTGAATGTGCCAGTCTTTATGATTGTCCGCAACTATCTTTTTGAGAATGGCGACTAGCATTTTGTTTGACGCCTCTGCTTGCCCATTTGCCTACGGATAATAGGGTGTCGAAAAGCTATGTTGAATCTTGTACTTTGTGGTCAAAGCACGCACATATTTATTCTTGAATGGCGTCCCATTATCCGAGACTATTTTGGATGGAATACCAAAATGACATATGATGTTATGCAAAATGAACTCCGCAATGCGGGCTCCAGTCGTAGTGGTCAGTGGAATTGCTTCCACCCATTTGGTAAAGTACTCTGTGGCCGTTAAAATGAACGTGTGACGACCAGACGATGCAGGGGAGATCTTTCCAATTAGATCAAAGCCCCACTACGAAAAAGGCCAAACCGATTGAATCGGCTGTAAGGCTCGAGAAGGTACGTGTGTCAAATTAGCATGGTGCTGACACTTCACGCACTTCTTCACATATGCGCAACAATCTCGCTCTAAATATGGCCAATAATAACCCATGCGAAGAATGCACTTTGCGATGGCCATACCGCTGAAGTGGCCACCACATGTACCATCGTGAGCTTGGGTGATCGCCCAAGCGGACTCTTGCTGGTCCAAACAACGAAGGAGGATTCCTTCATAATTTTGACGATACAAAATGTCTCCTAACAAGACATGCTTTGCCACTTTCTGTTTGAATGATCTTTTCGTGGCTTGTGTCAATCCAAGTGGGAGATTACCTAGCTTGAGGTAATCCCGAATGGGTGTATACCAGTCTTGCTGATCAGAAACCTCGATAGTATGAACGGCCAATCCCTCTTGAAGTTTATCCCGAACAAAAGCTGAGCAGGAAAGAACTTGTAAAAACAACGTGGTGTTGCTAGTAAGAGGGGTCGGGGAGAACAAGGACCCCCAGTTGGCTTTAGTCAAACAATCTCGAATTCGAGAGAACTTATCCGGAGATGGTTCAATCTGAATCATGTGGATTCCTGGCGTCAGATCAGAGCTTGCACGCTCCATCGTAGATTGCGATAATGTTTTAACCTGAATGGTTGTCATTTCACCAGAAGGGTCTTGCGGGATAAGTGACCCCAAGGAGGCCATAGTATCCGCAAAACGATTTGATGATCGAGGGAGTGCCTCGATGTCATACCATTCAAGTTGTGCCAAGAATTTATCCACAAGGGCTTTATAAGACTTCAAAAGTGGACATTTACATTGGTATATCCCCTTTACTTGATTGACAATTAACAGCGAATCACCAAAGATGTTCAATCGTTTAATGTTCATGGTGATTGTTGTCTGAAGACCTATGAGCAAGGCTTCGTATTCTACGTTATTGTTGGTGCACGGGAAGTCTAATTTAAATGACAAGGGCATTGGAGCGCCTTGCGGAGTGAAGAATACAATTCCCGCACCACCCCCTTGCTCACATTTAGAACCATCGAAGAATAGGGTTATGTCAGCCTGTGACTCAGGCTCATCAGAATCTGGCGACTCTGAAACATGGAAGACCCCATCATCAGGTAGTTCAAAAGTCAGAGGCTGATCGTCTTCAAGAGGAGCCTCGGCTAGTTGATCGGCGATGACTTGACCTTTTATAGATTTCTGTCCAATGAACTCTATGTCAAACTCCGTCAACAACATGATCCATTTTGCCGTGCGGCTACTATGATAAGTACGACTCATCATGTATCGCAATGGATTCTCCTTAGACACAACATACGTCTTATTACTAAGCATGTAGTGGCGTAGCTTTTTGGTAGCAAACACCACTGCCAAGCAGAGTTTTTCAACATATGCATAGTTAAGTTCATAACTGACCAGGGTGCGGCTAAGATAGTATGTAGCCTGTTCTCTATGAAGTTCATTTTTTTGGGACAACATGGCGCCCAGTGCCACCTCAGTGGCTGAGATGTATAAATAGAACGACACTCCTGGTCTGGGTGGTGCCAATACTGGCGGCGAAGCCAAGTACTATTTAATGTCGTCAAAGGCTGAGCGGCACTCGTCATCCCAATGAAATGTGACCCCTTTATGCAATAATTTATTCATGGGTCGGCATTTGTCAGATAAGCTGCGCTATGAAGCGCTTGATCGACGCAACCTTTCCCTCGAGACTCTCGAGCTGCTTGATGGTGGTTGGGGGACGCATTTCAAGGATTGCCTTGACTTTGTTTGGATCAACCTCAATTCCTCGTTTGGAGACAATGAAACCCAAGAGCTTTCCGGAGGTGACGCCAAAGACGCACTTCTTGGGGTTTAGTCTGACTTTATGCTCAATGAGGCGATCAAGGACCTTACTCAAGTCACCGATGTGATCTGGGCGCAAAAGAGATTTGGCCAACAAATCATCCATGTAATCTTCCAAAGTTTTGTGCATGTAATCATGAAAGATGTATGTCATGGCACGTTGGTAGGTAGCTCCGGCATTTTTAAGGCCAAAAGGCATGACCTTATAGCAAAATGTCCCCCAAGGCGTTGTGAATGCCGTTTTTAGTTGGTCCTCAGGATTAATACGAATCTGATTGTATCCTGAGAAACCATCCATAAGGGAAAGCATTTCGTGGCCCGTTGTAGCGTCTACCAACGCGTCGATGCTCGGCAAGGGAAAATCATCCTTAGGACTCGCTTTGTTAAGATCTCGAAAATCAGTGCATATGCGAATCCTCCCGTCGGGTTTCTTGACAGGAACCATGTTAGACAACCATGGCGGATAATCCACACGAGATGACAAAGCTGGGCATCCAACAACTTTTGTAACTCATCTTTTACCATTAAGGCCACTTGTTGGATGCATCTTGCGTAGTTTTTGCTTTATCGGCTTGATTGTCGGATCAAGCGTTAAATTGTGCGTGACTAGTTGTGGGTCTAGTCCCGGCATATCCTTGTATGACCATGCAAAAACCTCCTTCTTTTCCTTAAGAAGGGCAACATAATCGGCTCGCTCTTCAGGGGAAAGACTTACCCCCAGCTTGAGAATCCGTGGATTCATTGGATCTATGCCGATGTCTATATCAGTCGTTGCTTCAACTGACATATGGGATCCGTCTTCCAACTGGTGTGGAATTGGGATCAGATGGATATCATTTGCTGAATTAAGATCATCATTAGGAACGTCAAGTTCCTCTTCAGCATGGAAGACATCCTGAGTCTGTCCTGGAGTGAAATGAAACATCCCACCGCAAGGCCAATACTCTGATGGAGATGGTGGTGTGTCAGCGCGATCCCAATCAATAGCTTCTATGTCTAGATGCAATAATCGTGTTGGATTGGCTGGATCATGGATGGGGGCGGTCAAGTCAATGGAGACCATGTTGATGAAATGATTGTAATCTCCATAACCGCAAATGTGACAACTTTGACATTCTAGATGTTCTTGGTGCTTTGGATCTGGCTCTGTGGGCACTGGCACAAAGGGATCAGCCCTATACGTGGCCCTGCAAATAGGGTCCGCCCTAGGCACTGATGGTTTGATAGGATCTCCAGGCGAAAGATGTTCATTGTATTCCTGGAGTGGCGGATGCAGTAATTGCTATAACTGCGCCAAATTGAAATGCCTCCTAGGTCTTGGATCTATGTGTAAGTGTTCAAACATGTCATCTATGTCCAAAGGATCTTGTAACCTATGCTCACTAGGATCATTCAATGGGAACATCCTCAGGAAGCTTTCCTGATCGTCATTCATTTGATATTCATGCGAATGATCGTCCTCCGACTCATCTTCAGAAGACCCTTCGTGGTCTTGTCCATCTTCCCCTTGTGGGTGAGTCCATGAGGTTTCTCCTTGTTCAGCCGTAGGGAAAGGGTTGTTGAGGTCAACAAGGTTATTTGTTTGCAATGGGAAATAATCCCCCAATGTATAAGTCATATTTGGATTGGCATATGGATCTGATGCCAACCCATCCTTGTTGCCTATCCCTAGGCCTTGCATGTTTTCGACCAAGATGTCGAGGGGCAAAGGGTGATTAAACCCTACTCCTGACTTGTCATAAGGCATTTGGTATCTTGGTTGACACAAAACATGCATTCCTTGTTCATATCGGCCTAACCCGTATCCATGCCAATTGCATTGGCTAAGATAGCGTAATGCGAAGTCTGGGTTAGCCAGATAGTTGACATCTTCCATAAAGGGATCTTCATCTTCTTCTTCTTTTTGAGAAGGTTCAACACCATGATCTAGGCCCCCAAAAATAAAGTTTGTCTGATTAGGTGGGTAGCCTAAAGGAACCACGGAGCCTATGGGGAGTCGAGGTCTTCCCATGTCTTGCATAGACTGAAGTGTGGGCGTTGCAACAACATTGCGCACTATGTACTCCCCCATGCTCGTGTTAGACATCTCAACAGTAATCGTTGGTGATTGAGAGGAAGTGAATGGGAGTTCTCCTTGAGTCCACTCCATGTGGGGTGAACTAGGCGTCTCAACTTCCATTCGATTAGGCTTCTCTCCTGTAGAGATGTTGGAGACTAAAGGTGGTTCCGTTTCCAGGGGCTTCTTTCCTTTGTCCGTTGGAGTGGCCACCGTAGGTGGCATCGTTGTGGGAGGACTGGATGAAGAAGATGATCCCGCCTGAGAATTTGATTGATTTGGTGATGAAGATTCTTGCTTAGTCGGACCCCGTTTAGATGGATTTAACTGGAAATCCACGTGCGTTGAAGGAAGGGTCGACTGTGGCATGATTTGCACTGAGTTGCAATACTTAAAAGGTTCCAAATCTACGGGGACCACGTGCACTTGTCCTTCAAATGTATACTTCAAACATTGATGAGCAATTGAAGGGACACACTTCATATCTCGGATCCAAGGCCGCCCAAGCAAGATATTGTAAGCCATCTCACCTTCTAAAATGTGGCACAACGTATGAATGGTCTTTTGTCCCACTTGTATGGGCGGGACAATTGTGCCAAGCTGTCGAGCATATCGTATCATTAAATGCTCGAAGGGTATAAGTGGAAGGTGCAATGTGAGAGGCTGGTAGTTTCAAATGTTTCAGTGCAGCGGTTGTAATAAGGTTATTGGACGAACCAGTGTCTATCAACACCCGTTTGTATGGAGTCCCGTTGACCCACGCAATAACGTGCAGGGGTGGATCCGTTACATCTCCAGTCACCATTTTTAACTCATCTTCCCGAAAGGTAATGACTGGTTCAGTACACTGTTTGACATGCCCCACAAAATTGTTGAACGAATCCGCTTCGTGGGGTTGCAATTCAATTGCCTTTAATATCTCCATAAGAGCTTCCCGATGGGGCGCTGATTGTTGAATAAGCTCATAAATGGAGAGCCTAGCCGATGTGGTCCTTAGACTTTGGGTAAGTCTAGTTCGAATCGTGGCCACTGGTCTAGGCGGGGGCAACTGTGTAGGATTTGGTTGATGTTGTGACGTGGATGAAGCTTCCCTAGTGGCTGTCACGGGGACAACTCCTGGGTGTCTCTTATTTCTTGTCACAATGCTAATCATTCCAACATACCCTTCCATGGGGTAACTCTGTTGCACTTCATTGACATGTAGAGGTTTTGTTTGTGCATCATGTGTAGGTAAAGGATCTTTGAAAACACCCATTTGTTGGTTGTTGGGTGCGATAGGGTTATCCACTACCAATGTGTGATTATCAATAAGATCTTGCACTAAACCTTTAAACGACCAACAGACATTAAGGTCATGCCCTTTCCTTCTGTGGAATCTACAAAAGAGATCCTCTCTGTAACCTTTAGGCTTTGGCGCATTGGGATCAATTGTTGGAATATCTGGTAGATTAATCAAGTTTGCTGCTGACAAACGGTCAAACAAGGAATCTCTAGACTCAGTGTATGGTGTAAATTGTCGCTTTGGGCGACGCTGCTGATTTTGATCTTGCTTCTTGTTATCTTTCTCATAATTATTGTGAGGCACCGCCTGATAGTTAGCCTTTGAAGGCTGTGTTTCTTGGGCAGGCGTAGGGGCATTAATAGCAACTTGATTGACCGCGGCGGGTTTTAGTTGCGTATTCCCTGTTTTGGTGCTCTTGTTCCACTCTTTTTTTTAGGCTTGGCAATTTTGCCATCCTGTATCTTGATCTCTTTTATACGTCTAGCTTGCGCCGAGCTTCTTCTAAAGTGGCGTATTCTCTGCAATTGCAATAGCACAGAGATCGATCGCAAACAGCTCTTTGCGAACATTTGAGTTAAGTCGGACATAGGAGGGAGGTAGGACAACTTTGAAAGCATTGTCCTCCATCGATTCCCATATGCTACCATAGACTCCTCCTCATACTTTTTGAGGCTAGCTAGATCACTGAGTGATGCCTTTTTCTTTGTATTGAAAGCAAAACGTTCTAGGAACGCATCCACTAGTTGATCTAAGTTATAGATGCTATGCTTTGGTAGATGGGTAAACCAATCCGAGGCAGACCCTACGAATGTGGTTATGAATGTTCTCAATAGCAATGCATCATTGTCTTGTATACCAAAGCACTGACTCAAAAATCGAGTCACATGTTCTTGAGCATCCTCATCCCCTTTAAAGAGTGCCAACTGGGGCAGCTTGAAATGTTCGGGGTATGGAGGTGTTGCGATGACGGATGTATCGGATGACTACGGAGTTGGCGTAAGGTAGGCTTTTGAGGCCCACCAGTCTTAAGTTCCATAGTCTCCAAGCATTCTAACAACACTTTGTAGGCATCGGAGGATATGATTTCCTCCTCCTTAGCTTGTTCCCGTTGTGGGTTGCGGGGAACTTGAGGCCTTTGAATGACTAAATGGTTAGCATCCCTTCTGCCTTGATAGGGTGTTTCAACCCGCTCTTCTTCTTGGTAATAATCCTCATAATCTTCGTGAGGAGTGTTTGGCCTAGGCCTGTAAATATGGATGGGTGCCCGCGGAGGATACCCATCATGGTCACGGGGAATGGCCTCCCGCTCAGGTCTAAGAGGTCTTGGAGGCAGTGCTTGCTGAAGTCGCGGAGACCTGTCGTGCACTAAGGGGTTATGCCTCACATACATCTCAGATTGCTATGCGCGAGGTACTGGGGCCTTCTCAGGCACATAGTTATAAAACCTTTCAGCAGTCTGACGCTGAATGCGCTCTTGATCAAGGTGACACAAATGTTCTAATTCTTGTTGTTCTTGCTTAAGCCGCATGATTTGTGCTTGGCGGGCGGCTAGTTGTGTAAATGCCAAGTTACTTTGTGCTGTTGTCTCTTGTTTGATAGGCCTAGATGTCTCTCCTACATATCTGTTTCGATCATAGTACTCTGAGACCCCTATATGTTGCTTCCCTCTGTCGAGGTTGGCCGCATTAACTTGAAACTCTGGTCTCAATAAGCGATCTGGATATAATGCAGGTGCAGACGTGCATCTTTTTGGCACTGGATACTATACTGGAGGGATGTAGTGATCCTCCTCTCTTTGTCTGTGATATGCATAAAAGGTGCGGGCAGAATTGCCTTGCCTTGTCAGGAGGACTTGTTGTTTTGGATGTGGTCTACTATTTTTGACATTAATTGGGGGTAAATTAGGAACCACAACATCATAGAGTTCTTCGTTCTGGACCCGTTGTTGTTCCATAGCATTACACAATGCTTCATCACTAGGCCATCCATAATGAACTTCAAAGGGAGGCTTCGTGCTTAGACCAGGTGGTATATATAAGTTATTGTCTTGAAAAGATTCTTGTTGCTCATGAGTTTCCCTTAGAGAGGGGGTTCTAAAGTCTCGTCTATTGAAGGCCTGATTTGGAGAGCCACTCCTTGAAGCACCTCTAGAACCATGTTCTATGACTGTATGGGTTGGAGTGCCCCTCACGGAGGGGCCTCTAGAACCATGTTCTGCATGGTGTGAACTAACTGTTATATCCCGTCGGTGAGGCGGAATGGCTAAGTCTTCAAGGCTATATCGGAGACGATTTGTCCCTCTTGGTGCATGTTCTGCAGCTTATGCCCGTGATTGGGCTTGGCTACGAGTATTCACCATGGTAATGCTAACCTAAAAATGCAAAAATTCTTTTTGTGATTTTCTTTTTATGATTTTTTTTTTGTCTAAACAGAAAATAGCATACACACTCACAAGCAATGCTTATCTCTTTTAAAGATTAATAGTGTGCCCTAAATCTGGTTTAGTGTGTTTTTGTTGTTTTGTTTTGTTTTTGTAGGTTTTGAAGAACGTTTAAATGCATTATGACGGCTCATATAACTCCCAAAATGGTCGCCCCTTCAATATACCAGCCAAGCCGATATACCAACCTCTCTATATACCCGCCCTTACGAGAGGGAGACTATAGGTACGTGAGAGCGGATGGTACGTGGTACGTAGGCGGTACGGAAGGGGGATTGTCCTGTTAATGGCACCTACCATAGAAGACTTATCCTCGCACGCATGGGAATCACCCCGAGCGACACTCGGTCGGCTTTCGTCGGGATTTACGCCTAACAACAGTTGACAATCGGGGAATGGATGCAAAGCTAAGCCAAGGTGGTGATGAACCCACCGTTGGTCTTGCTCAAGGGTTGGGGTCTTACGACCAACGCCTTGGTTTAAAATGTAACGTGATGTGTGGGGTTCGTTTTAATTTTGCAAAATTGAAACAAGCAAACGAAAAGAAATCTTTCCCTAAGCCATTCAAACTGAAAACCAGAAACAGAAAAACAGAAATTTAACGAAAGCTGTAAAAAAAAAACCCCTACCTCTTCTCTGCCTAATCGAAAGTTTCTGATTTGCTCTGAAAATTTGCACAGATCTATAATCGTCCCTGGGTGAGGCGAATAACAGAACCGTAATCGTCACAGGGTGGAACGAATAGTTTATTCATCCCGGGGTGAGACGAGTAACAATTCTGTAATCGTCACTTGCAGAGACGAATAACAGTCCGATTGTTGAAAAATAGGTACCTGTAAAAAAAAACAAGCAAGCAATTTTAGATCAGTAATTTAACCTAAAAAAAAATAGAGGACAGAGGTCCCACCGTGATCGCCATTGAAAACACGAGATTCCGGAAACAAAAAGGAAATACTAAACAAAATTGCATTAAAATGAAAGAACACAAATGAATGAACACAAGATATAAAAGCAATATAAACTATGGCCCTTTTTATTGATATTCTTTTCAATTCGTGTTACAATGCGTCTCCTTCCTTTTTAGGGGATAGGAGCATTAGATATTGATCTCTACAACTTGTTCGCAAAGATTTCCTCTTCCGCGTGCCCACATATAACATGGGCGAACCAAAACGTTGTCGCCGCTTGCGTTGATACAGGTCGATTCCTTGCTGCTCCTCCAATGCTGCAGATCTGCGTTCAAAGAAACAAACAAAGCATCAATAGCACCTGTATATGAAAAATAAAAGGTAAATCTAACTATGACTAAGATGAATCTAAATGAAATAAAAACTTGACAAAAGCATAAACATGAAACTAGCTAAAATACTATAAAAGAAATAAAGCGGGGAGGTGCCCGAAGGCAGACCACCCGCAGATGAAACGTTGCTTCGACACCAAACCGCTTGAGATGGGTCTGAAACCTGATGTGATGTGTTGTCGGCAAATTCGTATACTATTGTGGTCAAAAGAATGGCGTTTGGGCACAAATCGCAAGTAAGTGATTTAGCAGCACTTCGTCGCTCAAAATGCTCCTGCTCGGTCTATTTTTTGGGTGAGGAAACTCACCGTTTTATAAACCCAAGGGGTCTCTTTGAATCAACATGCAAAAGTGTCTCTTTGCATGAATGTTTCTGTTTGTGAAGAGAAGACTTCTTCTTGATCAAGGGCTTCTTAACTGCCTCTGTGCATGTCTTTGTATGTTTTAGAAAAGCTCACTCTCCTTCCCATGCAATGAAGGGAAAGTCAATTGGCAGATGTGTGTTGTCAAAAGAACTCACTCGCACTCTTATGTCATGCATGAAAAGCTGAGTGGTAGTTCTGAGTTGTCTTAAAAAGCTTACTCTCATTCCCATGCAGGGAAGGGAAAGTCAATTGGCAGATGTGTGTTGTCAAAAGAACTCACTCGCACTCCTATGTCATGCATGAAAAGCTGAGTGGTAGTTCTGAGTTGTTATATGTCGAGATTTGACTTTTTGTCGGTCAAACCTGACAATCGTCCCACCCCGAAGCGAGCGCTGGTAATCGTCCCTGGGTGAGACGAGTATCAGTCAACACTCGTCCCTGGGTAAGACGAGTAAAACCTGCACTCGTCCCTGGGTAGGACGAATAAGTAATAAAGTGTCTAAAAGGTGCCAAATTGGTTTCTGACTTGCAAAACTGTTGTGCGAGTGGTTAGAACCACTGTTTTAACCTCTGAGGGCTGCCCTGGGAGCTATGTGTGTTAGTGCGATCAATGCTTGTTGTCACATAATCAGATTGGTGCTGATTTGGTGTCTACAGTATGCAGCCAGTTGGAAAAACTGTCATGATTTCGTGACATATTTGAGGACAGAGAAAGTGCTGGCAAAACTATCGCAATTTTGCGACATGTTAGAGGAGAGAAAAAGTGCTAGCAAAACTATCACGATTTCGCGACATGTTTGAGGAGAGAGAAAGTACTGGCAAAACTGTCACAATTTCACGACATGTTGGAAGAGAGAGAAGAAGCTGGAAAAAATGTCATGATTTCGTGACATGTTGGAAGAGAGAGATGAAACAAGAAAAACTGTCGCGATTTCGCGACATGTTGGCAGAGAAGGAAAGCAAGATGGAAAGTGTCGCGATTTCATGACATGTCGCATTTTTGCGACTCGAAAAATGCAGGAAGGCAAAGAAGGAAAAGTTTCGCAATTTCACGACATAATGCAAGGAAGGTTGTACGAACGAAAAAGTGTCACGATTTCATGACATGGTGCAGAAGAGAGAGTCCGCAGTGTGAACTGTCATGATTTCACGACAAGATCGAAGAGAGAGAAAGTTGTTCAGAAAGTGTCACAATTTTGCGACATGCTGTAGAGTTTCAAGCGAGAACAGTCACGATTTTGCAACATGATGCAAAAGACAAAGTGAGGACTGTCACAATTTTGCAACATGCTAAAAAGCTCAAAGTGAGATCGATCATGATTTCACAACATGCAGCAAAGAGAAGAGTCTGAAATGAGAAGCATCATGATTTCACGACAGGCTGCAAGGAAAGCGTACGGAAGCCGAAAGCGTCATGATTTTGTGACAGGTTGCAAGGAAAGCTTTCAGAAGCTAAAAGCGTCATGATTTTGAGATAGGTTGCAAAGAAAGCTTTCAGAAGCTTAAAGCATCGCAATTTCATGACAAGATGAAAGAAAAGCTTATGGATGCAAAAAGTGTCACAATTTCATGACAACTTGAGATGGCAGCATACGGATGGAGAAAGTGTCACGATTTCATGACAAAAATTGGTAGCAGGTCTTTTTTAGAAGTGTCGTGAGTTCACGATAAAAGCAAAGAAGGCCATGAAGATAGAAGGGTCACAATTTCTTGACAAAATTGAAGATGATGTCAGCAGAGGCAGATGTGTTACGATTTTGCAACAAAAGCAGAGAAGAAGGCCATGAAGTCAGAAGGGTCACGATTTTGTGACAGAAGTGAATATGACATCAGCAGAAGCAGAAAGTGTCGCGATATCATGAAAAAAACAAAAAGGAAGTGAAAATAAGCAAAAGTGTCGTGATTTTGTGATAGAAGGCAAAAGAAGGTGTACGACAGGCAAAGGTGTCATGATATCGCGACATGTTGTAGTTTCATGGCCATGGCTATAGAACTACAGAAGCTGATAGAGTTAAATCTGAGCCAATGAATATTAGGGTTTTGCAGCCGACAGAGTATAGGGTTACAGCCGACTAAGATTGAGTGTTTTTTATCTTGAAATTTATACTATAAAAGGAGATTTGTTTCAAGTTTGAAAGCATCGAATGAGGGTATCAAACTTACGCAAGTGAAGTCCACGGTATGCAGAGATCGAGTCGTGTCGAATCAAGCGAAGTGTGCGAGATGCAGCCATAATAGCACAGATAGCGCAGAAGTTGCGAGTTGATGGGTAGAGTGAGAAGTTCGATCGTAGAGAAGCTGAGTGTTGTTGTGTTTGCGTAGACTATGCAAAAGTTGGTTTCGACCAAGTGCGGCTATGACAAAATAGTGAGAACTTGTTGGACAGCATTGAGCAAGCTTTTGTTGAAGCTTGTGGAGCAGTTTGGGCAGGTTCTTCTAAGAACTTGCAAAGCAGATCTGAGACAAGTCTTGGTGAAGACTTGGGTGAAGATCAAGCAAGCTGTATTGAAAGCTTGTGAACCATTTTTATGAACTAGATTTGAGGACTAGTTGAGGACAGAGATTAGTGTAGATTTGAGGACAAAATTGTGCCAGATTGAAGGACTATGTTTGGTGTAGACCAGAGAAAGAGGAAGAGGACATTTGTGCCAGATTGAAGGACTATGTTTGGTGCAGATCAGAGAAAGAGAAAGAGGACATTTGTGCTAGACCAAAGTACTGTGTTTAGTGCAAACTCAAGGACCAGCTTTGAGGTGATAGAGTTGAGGACAAAGGTCTCTAGCCGGAGTAGGGAATACAGATGTCTTCTGTGGATAGAGTTCCATTTGCTAAGGGCAACGAAGGTAAAGGTCTTCTAGAGGATCACCAGCCAGACCAGAGTTAGGGGAAGGTATCTCCTTTGAGCAGAGGCTCATAAACTTTGTAATTAGGAAAGGTTTTCCCAGAATTTGAGTTGATAAAATTTAGTGAAAGATTTTATCCATGGAGAAGCCCGCTTTGGGTGAACCAAGTAAATTGTTGTGTCTCTATTATGGATGGTGTCTTGTGCATTGCTTTGATTACTGTTATTGATACTACTTTCTATACATTGCATAATATTGAATTGAAAGTTGAATTGAAGGAAAAAGTAAAAAGAGATCTTATACTGTTCACCCCCCCTCTCAGTATAAGCTTGTGTTCTTCAATTGGTATCAGAGCAGGTGCCTTCAAAAAGTTTAACAGCTTGAAGGAAAAGCTTGCAAAGAACACAATGGATTATTCAAGTGGCAATGCAGTACCTATTCTTGATGGATCATATTTTGGTCTTTGGAATGCAAGGATGAAGGTTCATCTATGAAGAACACAAGCTTATATTGAGAGGGGGGGTGAACAGTATAAGACCACTTTTTACTTTTGCTTCAAAACAACTTTCAAATCAGAATTATGCAGTGTATAGATAGCAATATTTAATGGCAGTAATCAAAGCAATGCACAAAAACACCATCCACAAAAGAGACACAACAATTTACGTGGTTCACCCAATGCGGGCTACTCCACGGATAAAATTTCTCTCTAAATTTTATCAACTCACAATCTGGGAATACCTTTCCCGATTACAATATTTATGGGCATCAACCCAAAGGAGATACCTTCCCCTAGCTCTTCTCTTTAGTGGTGATCCTCTAGAATACCTCTACCTCCTCTACCCTTAGCAAGTGGAACTCTATCCACAGAAGACACCTGTCTTCCCTGCTCTGGCTGGAGATCTCTGTCCTCAACTCTATCACCGCAAAGCTGGTCCTCGAATATGCACTAAACACAGTCCTTCGGTCTAGCACAAATGTCCTCTATATTTTTCTTTGATCTGCACCAAACATAGTCCTTCGGTCTGGCACAAGTCTGTCCTCTTCCTCTTTCTATGGTCTACACCAAACACAGTCCTTCGATCTGGCACAAGTCTGTCCTCAAATCTCTTTCTGTTCTATTACAGCCGCACTTGGTCGAAACCAACTTTTGCACTGAACGCGCAAACACAGCAGCACTCGATCGAACATCAACTTATGCACCTCTGTGCAATCATAGCAGCATAGTCTTTGCACACTCTGCTTCTCGATGATCGAACTTCTCCCTTGCACTCTATCTGTGAATATCACACTTTGAATGCACACTTCGATCGATTCGACACGACTGCTCTTTGCGCACCATGGACTTAACTTGCGCAATTTCGATACACATTCAATCCTTTCAAACTCAAAACAACCCTCCTTTTATAGTATAAATTTCAAGATCAAAACACTCAATCTTGGTCGACTGTAACCCTATACTCCGTCGACTACACAACCCTAAACATCGTCGGCTCAAAGTTAACTCTGTCAGCTTCAACCACCTCTGCAACTCTCCTATAGCTTCTTCCGTGAAACTACAACATGTCACGATATCATGACATTTTTGCAGCCGTACACTTTTGTTTGGC
The DNA here is from genome assembly GCA_028583015.1 of Wollemia nobilis. Taxonomy (NCBI): domain Eukaryota; kingdom Viridiplantae; phylum Streptophyta; class Pinopsida; order Araucariales; family Araucariaceae; genus Wollemia; species Wollemia nobilis. The sequence continues at coordinate 982,835 of JAQPPZ010001004.1, read as the reverse complement.
TATTGTCGCGATATCGCGACACTTTTGCTTTTGTCTGCCTTGACAACGTCCTTGTCACGAAATCGTGACACTTTTGAATTTTTCTGATGTCATCTTCACTCCTATCATGAAATCATGACCCTTTTGACTTCATGGCCTTCTTCTCTGCTTGCACTAGCAAAAACGAAACATGTCATGAAATCGCGACACTTTCACCTTCGAGCTCTTCCTTCTTGAATTCGTCATGAAATCACGACGCTTCTTCTGATGAAGACTTGCTAACTGTTTCTGTCATGAAATCGTGACACTTTCTCCAACTGAATGCTGCCATCTCAACCTGTCACGAAATCGTGACACTTTCTGCATTCGCAAGCTTTCTCTTCAACTTGTCATGAAATCGTGACACTTTCTGCATCCGTACAACTTCTTTGTAGCCTGTCGCAAAATCGTGACGCTTCTTATTTCAGACTCTTCCTTTTGTTGCATGTCACGAAATCATGACAGTTCTCTCTTCGAGCTTTTTAGCATGTCGCAAAATCATGACAGTCCTCACCTCGACCTCTATAGCATGTCACGAAATCATGACATTTTTCATGTAACTTTCTCTCTCTTCTAACTTGTCATGAAATCACGACAGTTCACACTATGGACTCTCTTTTCTGCATTATGTCACGAAATCGTGACACCTTTTCGTCCATACAACTTTCTTGGCAATGTGTCACGAAATCGCGACACTTTTCCTTCTCTGCCTTCCTGCACTTTTTGAGTCGCAAAAATGCGACATGTCACGAAATCGTGACACTTTCCATCTTGCTCTCCTTCTCTGCCAACATGTCACGAAATCGCGACAGTTTTGCCAGAACTTTCTCTCTCCTCAAACATGTCGTAAAATTGCGATAGTTTTGCCAGCACTTTCTCTCTCCTCAAACATGTCGCGAAATTGTGATAGTTTTGCCAGCACTTTCTCTCTCCTCAAACATGTCACAAAATTGCAACAATTTTTCTAGCACTTTCTCTCTCCTCAAACATGTCGCGAAATCATGACAGTTTTTCCAGTCGGTTGCATACTTTTTCTTACTTGTCTTTTTCTTGATCTTTTGCAAATGGGCTACTAAGAACTTCTTGGAAACTCATTGATCATGCTCCGAATAACCTTCAACAAAACAAATTCCTTGACATCAAATCAAATTGCTTCAAGAACTTCTTGACATCAATGACAACATCTACACTTGAGCAAAGGCAATGTACCCAAGGTACCCAAAATTGCCAACAATCTCCCCCTTTGTCATTGATGGCAAACCTTTACTGAAACACATCTTAGGAGCCAAAACTGAAACCAATTGTGCCAACAATTGAGAATCTCCTTTTGAAGTTTTGCTCCCCCTGACTTGAAGCTTTCCTCTTCACATTGAAGCTCTCCCCCTTACTCAAATCTCTCCCCCTTTGTCATCAATGGCAAAGGGTCACCTTTGGGGCTCGGGACTAAGAATGAGCTTCTTAGCTTAGTCCCTCCCCCACCTCCTCATGAGGAGATTAAAACTAGGGTGGGAGTAAAACTCCCATTAGGCACTGATCATCATCAGTGTCTATAATTTCCTTGTCCGGCCTTTTCTTGAACTTTTTGCCCGCATTCCTATTTTTGTCACTATTCTTGTTCTTGTTCTCATCCCTATCCTTTTTCATGCCTTGATCCTTGGACCTGATCATGCCACTATTCCTATTCCTATTCCTTGGAAGATCAGCTCTACACTGTCTAGTTGTGTGACCTGCATTGTTGCACTTATAACAAGTAATACTGTTATTTTTGTTCGGCATACCTGTTCTTTGAATCCGCCTGTTATGACTAACCGTGTTCCTGTAATTAGTCATGCAAAAAATTGCCTTATGCCCGAACTATTTACAAGAGTAGCAATACCCTTGAAAGAAATTACGGCCCCTAAAACTGTCATTTACTTTCCTCACTTGAGCCATGCAATGTACAACCATGTGACCAAACCTATGACACGCAAAACATCTATCGTGAAATTTTCCTTTATTCGACCTCTTGGGTCCCAAAAACTTCTTCTTCTCAATCTGAATTTTGTTTTCTATTTCTACGCATCTATCACTCACGGACTCATGATCTGAAGTACTTTCTTCATCAGAACTTTCTTCCTTTCGAAATCTCTTACTAGATTCCCCAACCTGTTCTTTGTTCGGTTTAACAAAACCAAGACCTGTTTTATCTGTTGGATTTCTTTGACCTTTGATGAGAGACTTAACCCTTTTGGAGCTATCTTGAAACCTGTACAACTTATCCTTGTACTCTTTAATTTCCACTTCCAGAGAAGCCATTTTCTATTCCAACTTATTATACTCAAGAATCTTAGACTCTAACTCATCCTTGAGTTCCTGTGTTTTAGCTATAGAGAAGTCAAGACTTTCTATAAGATCGTCTCTCTCCATACAACATTCATCTAACTTATCCTTGAGTCTATCATTCTTCTTTCTTTCCTTTTTCAAAACACTAAGAGCATTATTAAGTTCACTTTCAAGATCTTTTATTTGTTTGCTTTCTGAATCCTCAAGGCCTTTTCCAAATTTCTTATCACTAGAGGTGCTACCTTTTTCAAAAACCATACAAGCATCTTCTTGATAGTTTTCTAAAGCATCCTTATACATACTGGAAACCAAATCATTATTTGTACAATCATCCTCAAGGTGACCAAAATTTCCACATCTAAGACACTTCATAATAATGAATCTATGTTTTGGTTCTTCCTCCTTTTTTGATATGAACAACATCTCATTTTCCTCATCACTTGAAGAGCTTTCACTATCACTGCTAGAACACTTACTTGCTTTATCTAGGTAGAAACTCTTCTTGTTCTTGTGTGAATACCTCTTTCCTTGATTGTTGTGCTCATCTTTGTTCTTTCTGTAGTACCTGTGCTTTTTAGAATCCTTGCTCTTAACATCCTGTTTCTCTTCATCACTTTCATTCTTGGAAACAGTACAGTCAGTAGCATAATGACCAAACTTTCCACAATTGAAGCATCTTATATTTTTCATGCTTTTGTGCTTTCTAGATAACTTGCCTTTCTTGTTGTAATATGCCTCTTCATCACTAGAAGACTCATCACTCTCTTGAATCTGTTTGCCCTTTGATTTCTTGGTAGCTTTGAAAGCTGCCTCTTTCTTGACATCAACTTTCACTTGAGTTCTCAACTCAAATGCTGCAAGTATACTATGGAGCTCATCCTTTTTCAACTTATCCAAATCTTTAGCTTCCTCAATAGCAGAAATATTTTCACTAAATCTATTAGGAAGAGATCTTAAAATCTTATCACAAACATCATTTTCAGCAAGCTCAAGACCTAAGTCTTTCATGGAGTTAACAACCTCATCCATACGAAGCATGTAGTCACTAATATTTTCATCATCATTCATCTTGAGTTGTTCAAACATACCTTTGAAGTGTCTCAACTTGGCCTTTCGGACATTTACATCACCTGTGTGAACCACCTGCAACTGTTTCCACATTTCACTAGTTGTCTTGCAGTGAATCACCTTGGTAAGATCTGCCTTCTATAAACCCTTCAGGATTGCATTCATTGCTTTTGAATTGTTGTGATGTAGGAGCCTGTCTTCTTTAGTATAAGGACCATTTTCAGGAATAGTGTACCCATCTTCAATCACTTCCCAAACCTCATTACCAAGTGCCATTAGATAAACCTTCATTCTTGCACTCCACAGACCGAAATCTGATCCATCAAGAATAGGTGCTGCATTGCCACTTGAATAATCCATTATGTTCTTAACCAGTTCTTCCTTCAAGCTGTTAAACCTTTTCGAAGGAACCCGCTCTGATACCAATTGAAGAACACAAGCTTATACTGAGAGGGGGGGGTGAACAGTATAAGACCACTTTTTACTTTTGCTTCAAAACAGATTTCAAATCAAAATTATGCAGTGTATAGATAGCAGTATTAAATGGTAGTAATCAAAGCAATGCACAAAAACACCATCCACAAAAGAGACACAACAATTTACGTGGTTCACCCAATGCGGGCTACTCCACGGATAAAATTTCTCTCTAAATTTTATCAACTCACAATCTAGGAATACCTTTCCCGATTACAATATTTATGGGCATCAACCCAAAGGAGATACCTTCCCCTAGCTCTGCTCTTTAGTGGTGATCCTCTAGAAGACCTCTACCTCCTCTGCCCTTAGCAAGTGGAACTCTATCCATAGAAGACACCTGTCTTCCCTGCTCTAGTTGGAGATCTCTGTCCTCAACTCTATCACCACAAAGTTGGTCCTCGAATATGCACTAAACATAGTCCTTCGATCTAGCACAAATGTCCTCTATCTTTTTCTTTGATCTACACCAAACATAGTCCTTCGATCTGGCACAAGTCTGTCCTCTTCCTCTTTCTCTGGTCTACACCAAACACAGTCCTTCGGTCTGGCACAAGTCTGTCCTCAAATCTCTTTTTGTTATGTTACAACCGCACTTGGTCGAAACCAAATTTTGCACTGAATGCGCAAACACAGCAACACTCGATCGAACATCAACTTATGCACCTCTGTGCAATCATAGCAGCATAGTCTTCACACACTCTGCTTCTTGACGATCGAACTTCTCCCCCGCACTCTATCTATGAATATCGCACTTCAAACGCACACTTCGATCGATTCGACATGACTGCTCTTTGCGCATCGTGGACTTAACTTGCACAATTTCGATACACATTCGATCCTTTCAAACTTGAAATAGCCCTCCTTTTATAGTATAAATTTCAAGATCAAAACACTCAATCTTGGTCGGCTGTAACCCTATACTCCGTCGACTGCACAACCCTAAACATCGTCGGCTCAAAGTTAACTCTGTCGACTTCAACCGCCTCTGCAACTCTCCTGTAGCTTCTGCCGTGAAACTACAACATGTCATGATATCATGACATTTTTTAGCAATCGTACACTTTCATTTGGCTATTATCGTGATATCGCGACACTTTTGCTTTTGTCTGCCTTGACAACGTCCTTGTCGTGAAATCATGACACTTCTGACTTTTGCTGACGTCATCTTCACTCCTATCGCGAAATCGTGACCCTTTTGACTTCATGGCCTTCTTCTCTGCTTGCACTAGCAAAAATGGAACATGTCACAAAATCGTGACACTTTTGCCTTTGAGCTCTTCCTTCTTGAATTCGTCATGAAATCGTGATGCTTCTTCTGATGAAGACTTGCTAACTATTTCTATCGTGAAATCATGACACTTTCTCCAACTGAATGTTGCCATCTCAACCTGTCACGAAATCGTGACACTTTCTGCATTCGCAAGCTTTCTCTTCAACTTGTCACGAAATCGTGACACTTTCTGCATCCGTACAACTTCTTTGTAGCCTGTCGCAAAATCATGACGCTTCTTATTTCAGACTCTTCCTTTTGCTGCATGTCACGAAATCATGACAGTTCTCTCTTCGAGCTTTTTAGCATGTCGCGAAATCGTGACAGTCCTCACCTCGACCTCTGCAGCATGTCACGAAATCGTGACATTTTTCATGTAACTTTCTCTCTCTTCTAACTTGTCACGAAATCGTGACAGTTCACACTATGGACTCTCTTTTCTGCATTATGTCACGAAATCGCGACACCTTTTCGTCCGTACAACTTTCCTGGCAATGTGTCACGAAATCGTGACACTTTTCCTTCTCTGCCTTCCTACACTTTCCGAGTCACGAAAATGTGACATGTCATGAAATCGTGACACTTTCCATCTTGCTCTCCTTCTCTGCCAACATGTCGCGAAATCGTGACAGTTTTGCCAGAACTTTCTCTCTCCTCAAACATGTCGCAAAATCACGACAATTTTTCCAGCACTTTCTCTCTCCTCAAACATGTCGCGAAATCATGACAGTTTTTCCAGCACTTTCTCTCTCCTCAAACATGTCACAAAATCATGACAGTTTTTCTAACACTTTCTCTCTCCTCAAACATGTCACGAAATCGTGATAGTTTTTCCAACCGTGCATACTTTTTCTTACTTGTCTTTTTCTTGATCTTTTGCAAATGGGCTACTAAGAACTTCCTGGAAACTCACTGATCATGCTCTGAATAACCTTCAACAAAACAAATTCCTTGACATCAAATCAAATTGCTTCAAGAACTTCTTGACATCAATGACAACATCTACACTTGAGCAAAGGCAATGTACCCAAGGTACCCAAAATTGCCAACAATCTAATGGCACTTAGGAATGAGGTTTGGGAAGTGATTGAAGATGGGTACACTATTCTTGTAAATGGTCCATATACTAAAGAAGATAGGCTCCTATATTGCAATTCAAAAGCAATGAATGCAATCCTAAAAGGCTTACAGAAATCAAATCTCACCAAAGTAATTCACTGCAAGATAGCTAGTGAAATGTGGAAACAGTTGCAGGTGGTTCATACAGGTGATGCAAATGTCAAAAAATCCAAGTTGAGACATTTCAAAGGTATGTTTGAACAACTAAAAATGAATGATGATGAAAAGATTAGTGACTACATGTTTCGTATGGATGAGGTTGTTAACTCCATGAAAGACTTAGGTCTTGAGCTTGCTGAAAATGATGTTTGTGATAAGATTTTAAGATCTCTTCCTAATAGATTTAGTGAAAATATTTTTGTTATTGAGGAAGCTAAATATTTGGATAAGTTGAAAAAGGATAAGCTCCATAGTATACTTGCAGCATTTGAGTTGAGAACTCAAGTGAAGGTTGATGTCAAGAAAGAGGCAGCTTTCAATGCTACCAAGAAATCCAAGGGTAAACAACTTCAAGAGAGTGATGAGTCTTCTAGTGATGAAGAGGCATATTACAGCAAGAAAGGCAAGTTCTCTAGAAAGCACAAAAGCATAAAAAATATAAGATGTTTCAATTATGGAAAGTTTGGTCATTATGCTACTAACTGTACTATTACCAAGAATGAAAGTGATGAAGATAAACAAGATTCAAAGAGCAAGGATTCTAAAAAGCACAAGCATCATAGGAAAAACAAATATGAGTGCAGCAATCAAGGAAAGATGTATTCTCACAAGCACAAGAAGAGTTTATACCTAGACAAAGCAAGTAAGTGTTCTAGTAGTGATAGTGAAAGTTCTTCAAGTGATACTGAAAATGAGATGTTGTTCATACAGAAAAAGAGGAAGAACCAAAACATAGATTCATTATCATGAAATGTCTTAGATGTGGAAATTTTGGTCACCTTGAGGATGATTGCATAAATAATGATTTGGTTTCTAGTATGTATGAGGATGCTTCAGAAAACTATAAGGAAGATGCATGTATGGTTTTTGAAAAATATAGCACCTGTAGTGATAGGAAATCTTAAAAATGGTTTGATGATTCAGAAAGCAAACAAATAAAGGATCTAGAAAGTGAACTTACTAACACTCTTAGTGCTTTGAAAAAGGAAAGAAATAAGAATGCCAGACTCAAAGATAAGTTAGATGAATGTTGTATGGAGAGAGATGATCTTACAGAAAGTCTTGACTTCTCTATGGCTAAGACACAAGAACTCAAGTATGAGTTAGAGTCTAAGATTCTTGAGTATAGTGAGTTGGAACAGAAAATGGCTTCTTTGAAAGAGAAAACTAAAGAATACAAGGATAAGCTGTATAGGTTCCAAGAAAGCTCCAAAAAGGTTAAATATTTTATCAAAGGTCAAAGAAAGACAACAAATAAAACAGGTCTTGGTTTTGTTAAACCACACAAGGAACAGGTTAGGGAATCTAGTAAGAGATTTTAAAAAAAAAGAGTTTTGATGAAGAGAGTATTTCAAAGAAAGAGTTCGTGAGTGATAGATGCGCAGAAACAGAAAACAGAATTCTGAATGCGAAGAACAAGTTTACTGGACCTAGAAGGTAATTTATAGGAAGTTTAATGGCAGATGTTTTACGTGTCACAGGTTTGGCCACATGGCTTCGCATTGCATGACTCAAGTAAGGAAGGTAAATGACAGTTTCAGGGGCCGTAATTTCTTTCAAGGGTATTGCTACTCTTGTAAACAGTTCGGGCATAAGGCAATTTTTTGCAAGGCTAATTATAGGAACACGGTTAGTCATAATAGGCGGATTCAAAGAACAGGTATGCCGAATAGAAATAACATTGTTACTTTTTATAAGTGCAACAATGACGGTCACACAGCTAGACAGTGTAGAGCTGAACTTCCAAGGTACAAAAATAGGAAAAGTGGTATGAATAGGTCCAAGCATCAAGGCATGGATAAGAACAGGGATGAGAACAAGAACAAAAATAGTGATAAGAACAGAAATATTGACAAAGAGTTCAAAAAAAGGCCTGACAAGGAAATTGTAGACACTGATGATGATGAGTGCCTAATGGGAGTTTTACTCCCACCCTTGTTTTAATCACCTCATCAGGAGGTGGGGGAGGGACTAAGCTAAGAGGCTCTTTCTTAGTCTCGAGCCCCAAAGGTGACCCTTTGCCATTGATGACAAAGGGGGAGAGATATGAGTAAGGGGGAGAGCTTCAAGTGAAGAGAAGAGCTTTAAGTCAAGGGGAGCAAAACTTCAAAGGCATATTCTCAGTTGTTAGCACAGTTGGTTTCAATTTTGGCTGTTGAGATGTGTTTTAGTAAAGGTTTGCCATCAATGACAAAGGGGGAGATTGTTGGCAATTTTGGGTACCTTGGGTACATTGCCTTTGCTCAAGTATAGAAGTTGTCATTGATGTCAAGAAGCTTTTGAAGGATTATGATTTGATGTCAAAGAATTTGTTTTGATGAAGGTTACAGCATGGACAATGATTTTCCAAGAAGATCAGAGTAGCCCATTTGCAAAAGATCAAATAAAAAGACAAGTAAGAAAAAATATGCAGCCGGCTGGAAAAACTGTCGTAATTTCGTGACATGTTTGAGGAGAGAGAAAGTGCTGGCAAAACTATCATGATTTTGCGACATGTTAGAGGAGAGAGAAAGTGCTAGCAAAATTGTCACGATTTCATGACATGTTTGAGGAGAGAGAAAGTATTTGCAAAACTGTCACAATTTCGCGACATGTTGGAAGAGAGAGAAGAAGCTGGCAAAAATGTCACAATTTCACGACATGTTGGAAGAGAGAGATGAAGCAGGAAAAACTATCATGATTTTGTGACATGTTGGCAGAGAAGGAAAGAAATATGGAAAGTGTCACGATTTTGCGACATGTCACATTTTTGCAACTCGAAAAGTGCAGGAAGGCAAAGAAGGAAAAGTGTCACGATTTCATGACATAATGCAAGGAAGGTTGTACGGACAAAAAAGTGTCACGATTTTGTGACATGGTGCAGAAGAGAGAGTCCGTAGTGTGAACTGTCACGATTTCATGACAAGATCAAAGAGAGAGAAAGTTTTTCAGAAAAGTGTCACGATTTCATGACATGCTGCAAAGTTCCAAGTGAGAACAGTCATGATTTTGTGACATGCTGCAAAAGACAAAGTGAGGACTGTCATGATTTCATGACATGCTAAAAAGCTCGAAGTGAGATCGGTCGCGATTTCACGACATGCAGCAAAGAGAAGAGTCTGAAATGAGAAGTGTCACGATTTCATGACAGGCTGTAAGGAAAGCGTATGGAAGCTGAAAGCATCATGATTTCGTGATAGGTTGCAAGGAAAGCTTTCGAAAGCTGAAAGCGTCACGATTTCACGATAGGTTGCAAAGAAAGCTTTCGAAAGCTGAAAGCGTCATGATTTCATGATAGGATGAAAGAAAAGCTTATGGATGCAAAAAATGTCACAATTTTGTGACAGCTTGAGATGGCAGTGTACGGATGGAGAAAGTGTCACGATTTCGTGAAAAAAACTGGTAGCAAGTCTTTTTTAGAAGTGTCACGAGTTCGCAAAAAAAGCAAATAAGAAGGCCATGAAGACAGAAGGGTCACGATTTCGTGACAGAATTGAAGATGACATCAACAGATGCAGATGTGTCACGATTTCACAACAAAAGCAAAGAAGAAGGCCATGAAGTCAGAAGGATCGCGATTTTGTGACAGAAGTGAAGAAGTAGAAGCAGAAAGTGTCGTGATATCACGACAAAAACAAAAGGGAAGTCAAAAGAAGCAAAAGTGTCGCAATTTCACGATAATAGGCAAAAGAAGGTGTACGGTAGGCAAAGGTGTCATGATATCACGACATGTTGTAGTTTCGCAGCCATGGCTATAGAACTACAAAAACCGACAGAGTTAAATTTGAGTCGACAAATATTAGGGTTTTGCAGCTAATGGAGTATAGGGTTACAACCGACTAAGATTGAGTGTTTTTTATCTTGAAATTTATACTATAAAAGGAGGGCTGTTTCAATTTTGAAAGCATCAAATGAGGGTATCGAACTTGCATAAGTGAAGTCCATGGTGCACAGAGATCGATTCATGTCGAATCGAGCAAAATGTGTGAGATGCAGCCATAATAGCACAGATAGCGCAAAAGTGGCGATTTGATGCGTAGAGTGAGAAGTTTGATCACAGAGAAGCTGAGTGTTGGTGTGTTTGCGTAGACTATGCAAAAGCTGGTTTCGACCAAGTGTAGCTGTGACAGAACAGTGAGAACTTATTGGACAGCATTGAGCAAGCTTTTGTTGAAGCTTGTAGAGCAGGTTGGGCAGGTTCTTCTGAGAACTTGCAAAGCAGATCTGAGACAAGTCTTGGTGAAGACTTGGGTGAAGATCAAGCAAGCTGTATTGAAAGCTTGTGAACCATTTTGATATTTGAGGACCAGTTGAGGACAGATATTAGTACAAATTTGAGGACAGACTTGTACCAGATCGAAGGACTGTGTTTGGTGCAGACCAGAGAAAGAGAAGGAGGACATTTGTGCCAGATCAAAGGACTGTGTTTGGTGTAGATCAAAGAAAGAGAAAGTGGACATTTATGCTAGACCGAAGGACTGTGTTTAGTGCAAACTCGAGGACCAACTTTGAGGTGATAGAGTTGAGGACAGAGGTCTCCAACCAGAGCAGGGAAGACAGGTGTCTTCTGTGGATAGAGTTCCATTTGCTAATGGCAGTGGAGGCAGAGGTCTTCTAGAGGATCACCAGCCAGAGTAGAGTTAGGGGAAGGTATCTCCTTTGAGCAGAGGCTCATAAACTTTGTAATCGAGAAAGGTTTTCCTAGAATTTGAGTTGTGTTGTGGTTGATCCACAACACACCCCAAAATTGGGGACCCACCTTTTTGCAGGATTGCAGAGAAGAATCTTGGTGACCCAGATGCTAAAATTGAAGAAAGGAGAAAAAAATGCCTAAGTGTTGAAAGTGTCGTGAAATCGCGACTTATCGCGCCATCGTTGCCGAAAACAGGAAAGTTGTCGCGAAATCGTGACATGTAGCTCCATCATTGCCGAAGAGGAGAGAAAAGAAAAATTGAAATGGTGTCGCGAAATTGCGACATGCCGTTGAGAGGTGTTGAGAAGCAACACACCCCCACTGAAAAATGAGATTCCATCCTTAGAAAATTCTGAACTTCCATTTTTGCAGCAGGGACCCTCTTGATCATTTTCAGTTTTAAATCCAAATTTGCTTGCCTCCTTTTTAAAGTTGTGCTTTTTCTTGCATTCTAGCTTGTGTTATCCAAGAATTCACTTTTTACATGCTAGAAATCATTCATGCTTAAGAAAATCTTGCACCGATACCGAGAAAAATCCAGAAAACGAGTTGCATAAATTCATGAAAAATCAAACTTTCCATTTTTGGTAGTGTCGCGATATCGCGACACTTCCATTTTGGAAATGTCGCGATATCGCGACAGGAAAATCAAAATGCAGCTAAGTCGGAAAAGCGTAGCGAAATCGCGACACTTTCCATTTTTGGAAGTGTCGCGATATCGCGACATTTCCATTTTGGAAAGTGTCGCGAAATCGCTGCAGGATGAGGAGAGAGAAAGTCGGGAGAAAAATGTCGCGAAATCGTGACATGTCGCATTTTCACGGTAGGAGAGAGAAAATGCATGAAAATCGGCTAAGTGCCAGAAAGGGCGCGATTTCGCGACATGTCGCGAAATCGCGACAGCTTTTGGAGAGAGAAGATGAACTGTACGGAAGGGCGCGATTTTGCGACATGTCGCGAAATCGCGACATGTCGCATTTTCGCGGTAGGAGAGAGAAAGTGGGCTGAAGAATCAAAAATCCGCCAAGTCATTTTTGTGTAGCGAAATCGCGACACTTTCCATTTTTGGAAGTGTCGCGATATCGCGACATTTCCATTTTTGGAAAGTGTCGCAAAATCGCTGTCTGCCGGAGGAGAGAGAAGAAATCAGTACGGACCAGCGCGATTTCGCGACATGTCGCGAAATCGCGACATGTCCCATTTTTGTTGAGGATAAATGATAAAGTGGCTAAGTCCAAAAGTTGCAGCGATGCGCTGCATGTCTCAAAATCGCGGGCTAAAGGGTGCAGCGATGCGCTGCATGTTTCCAAGTCGAGAGGTAAAGTTGAGCGATGCGCTGCATGTTTCGAAATCAGGGGTGAAAAGTGGCAGCGATGCGCTGCATGTTTCAAAGGCGAAGGGTGAAAATGGTAGCGATGCGCTGCACGTTTTGAGGAAGTTGTACGGCAGCTGGCAAGAGGCGCGATTTCGCGACATGTCGCGAAATCGCGACATGTCACATTTTCGCGGCCGACAGGGGGAGAAGCAGCGCTGCGCTGGAGACGTCACGATTTCGCGACATGTCGCAGAATCGCGGTAGGAGAGAGAAAGTCCTAAGTTGACCTGAAAATGCATTCCAACGGAAAACAGAAGGCTTCCTGGGGTAGCGACACGTGTCAAAGCGTGAGGCAGACATGCAGAGGCCGACATGCAAGCTTATTTTGCTGATTTTAATCTGTTTTAATGTTTTAAGCTTGGATTTAATGTTTATTAAAGTACTAATATAATCTTTTTGTCTTTCATGCAGGATTCCATCTGGCACTTGCGGGACAACCGGGAAAGGCCATAAAGGCAAAGTTAAAGTGCGGATTTAGTCAAGGACCGCCATGCTAGAAGAGAAGCTGCCGGTGAGAGCATTCAATGACAAATTTATTGCAGACTTGATAGCATGAAGACAATTTCAACACGGGGATGGCTTTACGGAGATCAGATTTGAGAGAAGTGGTGACTCATCCGGCTCACCAGCAAAATTAATGGAGGCATTTATTTGCAGCTGCGGATGAATGCAAGTGGCTTTAGATTTTATCTTCTCCATTTATGGCAGCTGATTGCACTGATTTGCCGAAGGGTTAAGTTCTATCCGGACTTTGATTTTAAATGGATTTTTATTGTAAAACCCGGGTCCTAGGGTTTAAGTGCGATAAGATTTAGGGTTTGAGCAAGATATTTTGAAAAGATCAGGGTCTGTCCCGAGTCTATAAATACAGATTCTAAATGTAATCGCGGGAGGCGGAGACTTAGAAATAAAAGGCTTATAAGCAATTTCTTGCAAATTTTGTGAAATCCTTTGTTTCTGGACTTGGAGTTGATGTGCTTTAGCTTTTACGTGATAGCATGGCCGGGAGCCTAATCTTTTGCGAGTGTGATAAGTGTATCTTCTTTTGTTATCCGTTCCATTTAAAGTTTGTTAGATATATCTTATAAATACGAGTTATCAAGTTTAAATATGCTGTTAGGCTTCAGTTGTTCTCTTGTCTGCTAGGGGAAATTACAGATTTCAGGTGTAAGTTTGTTCTAATTGCTCTGTCTTCACTGTGTGAGCTAGGCTATCGGTGAAAGATACCAGTTTTAACCAGTTGCCCTTGGATTTATAATTTTTTGCTAGATCTGTTTCACTCTGCCTTGTGCTCTTAGTTGAAAGTGATCTTAGACTGACTGGACACTTTCTTCTTTGATTTGTTCTGTTGTGAAGCTAGTAGCATAGATAAAATTGACAGTTTGGGTTTTACAGTTGATGTTTGATAAACTTCTCTTTTTTGCCCTACCCTACCCTCTCTTTGTTTTCGGTGAATGATCCATTTTTATTTTCTTTGTTTGTCTTTTATTTAAATCTGTTGACCCATGAGAGCTAGATCAAGAATTCAAGTTAAATCTAAACAACTTTTGCAACTATTGAACAAGTTCAAGAACCCCCTGTAAGGTAACAGAGCAGTCCATAATGAAATCTATTCCGAAGTGGAAAAGAGTGAATTGCCATTCGACCCAACTCCGTAACTCGCACCTTGGATAACCGAGCTAGATCCTAAAGATGAGTGGGATCCGTCCCGTGGGTGTCTCCGGAGCTTCCTTGCTTCATCCTTTCCGGGGTGTGCATGAAAGCCGGACCAACAACCTAATTGGCGCTAGAAGGAGGGCCAAGAACATCTGTTCTTAGTGCACTTGAGTTGAGAAATCATTGTATGTGGGCTTGAAAATTCCCCCCACCCAATTGGTAGAAGGAGGGAACTCAGTTCAAGTATTGTAAGGGCATAACAACAACATTTGTAAGGACCCACGGTGAACTCGACAATTTTGTAAATTGTCGATTTTGTAAGTTGTCGGTATTTTTAAAATTGCCGGAGAAGACCTCAAGTTAAGAACAGTTTTATCTCCACTGGCAGTTATCCAATTACAACTCAGAATATCACTGTCGCCCAAGTAATAATGGCAAATTGGTTAGGCCCCACTGCTTTGAATATCCCGGGTATAGCCCATGACCTGCCCAGAAGCCCGAAAAGATATCTCCCCAGGTATAAACATGATGGGACAAGAACTGCAGAAGAACATCTGCTAGCTTTTAAAAATGCTTTAAGATTGTTGAATATACAACATGAAGATGTTGCCTGCAGATTGTTCCCGTTCACTCTCCAGGAGGGAGCTTATGATTGGTTTTTAAACCTCACCAACAATTCCATTACTAGCTGGGATGATCTAGAGAAAGCTTTTATATCACAATTTGGGGAAGTGATAGACCCCAATGTGTTATACCAACAATTTTCCAGCATCAAGAGAGAGTCAGGAGAAACCTGTCGGGTCTTTCAATATGAGGTTCCAAAGAGCTTACGGTAGAATGACTGGCCATTACATCCCAAATGCAAATCCGGCCTTAGAAATCTACAAGAATGCATTGGATTCGGTGACCTCTATTTTCCTCAAGAGAGACATCAATATCACAACCCCGGCGAGGGCTTATAAAGAAGCCTTAATTCTTGAAAGACAGTTAGGGCCTCAAATTCCGAGCAGTCCTTTGATATCCTATGTTACACAGAACATGCCTATTCCAGACCCCATTCCACATCATGAGTTAGTGCCAACATGTCATGCTCTACCCAAGGAGACTCCGTTAACTGTGACATCCACTCGGCATGTGCAAAATACAGAGAAAAGTTCGACAAGTTCAAAGTGCGAGGTGCTTGAAGTGAACAGTTGTGATCTGGCACCACCCAAATCCGAAGTTTTTCCTGGTGAGTTAAATTTTCCTAGAGATCAAAGAAATATTGATATTTCTAGTTCACCCAAAAATAGTACAACCAGGGTTTCAGATTCTTTCACTTTTCCTGAAGAGACAAAAAGTCTTGTAGAGACTCCTATGGATGAAATGCAAGATTTTCAACAGTTCAAAATGAGACGAGTTATGACTTGAAATGTCAGAGTCCAGAACTTAACAATGATCCTTCCTCATCAGAGGATGATGAAAGTGAGATTCAATATCACTATGCAGAAGTAATTGAGGAGGATAACATCATTGAGGATATGAGGGAACTTAAAGTCGACATCACCCTCTATTGTTGAACAAAAGGTTAACTTGATTGAGGCTTACTCTGGACCACTTGTTGAATTTCAAGAAAAGGAGGAAAAGATAGTAAATATGAATGTGGTCGACCAACTTGGAATTGATGAATTGTCTCAACATAAGCCTGCAACTTCTGAACATAATATCAAAGATAAGGCTATAAACTGTGTTGATGCAGATATTGGAGTTTATAATTTGGCAACTGAGGAAGTGAGAACAGTTACAGCTCTAAACCATCACAACCATGATGTTTGGACATTGCACATTGATGAGGTTAAATCTAAGCAAGGCTCGGGTGAAAAGGAAAATTGTAAGCATTCTTCTAGAGGGATAAAAATTGAAGTCCTGGATATTGAAGCGATACAGACAACCACAAAATGTTCAAGTTGTTAAGAACCAGGGCATACAGATAAAACATGATTTCTTTCAGTTGTCACATAATTTTGAAGATGTGGTGGTCTAGGTCTGTCAAGATTTTAAGGTATTTGATCCTGGGGGTTTTTTACATTCAGTCCTTTTGAAAGAACTCTGCAAACCCTTCAATTAGAAGCATAAACATGTTATCATATGATTTGTTATTATATGATTTGTTTAATTTGAAGGAGTTGCGGATTTGTTTTTCAAATGGGACGGGGAAGACGATAAACACAAGTCTTTCCCAGATAGCAAATTTTTGAAGCACATTCGGAGTGCATTTCGTCAACAGGACCTGAAAGGTAATTTTTTTAAATTACTTGCATGGTCAAATTTTTTTTAAGGCACCATTTCTCTGCTTTCCCAACTGCTGCATTTTTTGAGTATGAAGGGAAGTTGTAACATATGTATGCATTGTAAGTAAGCTTTGTTTTTTAGTTTTATTTCTTTGTCAGTGCAGTTTTATTTTTTTTAATATTTTTTTAAGTTTTTCGTTTTAGCTTGTGCGGTTTATTTCTTTTGTGTGCTTTTTATTTCCTTTCTTTGTCTTTTTATTTTAGCTTGCTTTTATTTTAGTTTGTCTTTCTTTATGCGGTTCTTTTTCTTTGTTGTTGTAGTTGCTTTAAGTTATTTAGTTGTGTTTAATTGCTTTGCTTTTGTTTTAGCTTAATTTTTTCTTTTTTTCATCCTTTGTAAATAGCCTTGCAGTTTGTTTTATTCCTTTGTCTGTACAGCTGTGCGATTTTTGTGTTTAGTTTATTTTATTTGCAGTCTGTGCAGTTTTGATTCTGTTTTGCTTTAGAAGCCTGTGCCTGTCCTTGGAAGCCTGTACAAAGTCCTTTGGCTTCTAAAATTTTCTGTCCTTTGCCTTTGCTTGAGCAATCAATGAAAAGTCAGCCTGCTGAAAATTGTTTTATTCTAAGCTGATCAATCCAGTTTCCATCCAATGCCCATGTTGTTCACCATTCTAATTGAGATAGTCTGCTTGCACTGAACTGTAGAACTATTTTGTTATTCAGGACAAAGGTAGAGAGATGATTGGATCTTGTGTCTTACTTGCCACAGTTGTTTTAATGATAGAAAAACTGCTATGCTGTTTAGTTGGAGGAACTCCCAGGGAATCCAAGAAAAGCTGGTTATGAGAGGGGACTATGGTTCATGCAATTATTTGGGTATCCACAGAGGCTATCAGTGCCTAGACTGAAACAGTTCCAGATTGATCAAATGATAAAAGAAAATTGTGATTTCCCTAAAAGCATTTCAGATATTGATATATTTCAGAGGGAGAGATATAAAAAAAAAAAAAAGAGAAGAAAAAAAAAAAGAGTTGAACAATTAAAAGAGGCAGCCAATATTAGATTACGCCCTACAGTTGTAAATTTGGGTCGTGTAAATCTAAAGGGTAACTCTGTCTAGGCTGTAAAAGGCTAAACTAGTAAACCGAGCTCTACTCGGTTTCCCCTTTTACAATCTAGAAAAGTTGATCAATCCAAGTTTATCATTCAATTCGAGTCATCCTTGAAGAAAGTTCTATACCCTTTGAAATTGCACATCGAAATCTTCCTTGAAGTAATCCAGCCCAGTATGTCCTTGGGAAATTTTAACAGCTGGCAGTTAGCAGTCAATTTATTGTGAAGAATGTCTGTGGCAAGGCATGATGCATGGTCTTTTTGTTTTGAAACCAGAGTCTTGGGTTCTAAAATAGTGCTACTATTTTACCCGCAGATATCGCCATTTGTTGAGAAGCAACACACCCCCACTGAAAAATGAGATTCCATAGAAAATTCTGAACTTCCATTTTTGCAGCAGGGACCCTCTTGATCCTTTTCAGGTTTTAAATCCAATTTGCTTGCCTCCTTTTTAAAGTTGTGCTTTTTCTTGCATTCTAGTTGTGTTATCCAAGAATTCACTTTTTACATGCTAGAAATCATTCATGCTTAAGAAAATCTTGCACCGGTACGAGAAAAATCCTGAAAACAGTTGCATAAATTCATGAAAAATCAAACTTTCCATTTTTGGTAGTGTCACGATATCGCGACACTTCCATTTTCGGAAATGTCACGATATCGCGACAGGAAAATACAAATGCAGCTAAGTCGAAAAACGTAGCGAAATCGCGACACTTTCCATTTTTGGAAGTGTCGCGATATCGCGACATTTCCATTTTTGGAAAGTGTCGCGAAATCGCTGCAGGATGAGGAGAGAGAAAGCCGGGGAGAAAAATGTCGCGAAATCGTGACATGTCGCATTTTCGCGATAGGAGAGAGAAAATGCATGAAAATCGGCTAAGTGCCAGAAAGGTCGCGATTTCGCGACATGTCGCGAAATCGTGATGGCTTTTGGAGAGAGAAGATGAACTGTACGGAAGGGCGCGATTTTGCGACATGTCGCGAAATCGTGACATGTCGCATTTTCGCGATAGGAGAGAGAAAGTGGGCTGAAGAATCAAAAATCCGCCAAGTCATTTTTGTGTAGCGAAATCGCGACACTTTCCATTTTTGAAGTGTCGCGATATCGCGACATTTCCATTTTTGGAAAGTGTCACAAAATCGCTGTCTGCCGGAGGAGAGAGAAGAAATCAGTACGGACCAGCGCGATTTCGCGACATGTCGCGAAATCGCGACATGTCCCATTTTCGTTGAGGATAAATGATAAATGTGGCTAAGTCCAAAAGTTGCAGCGATGCGCTGCATGTCTCAAAATCGCGGGCTAAAGGGTGCAGCGATGCGTCATGTTTCTAAGTCGAGAGGTAAAGTTGCAACGATGCGCTGCATGTTTCAAAGTCGGGGTGAAAAGTGGCAGCGATGCACTGCATGTTTCAAAGGCAAATTAAGAAAATGGTAGCGACGCGCTGCACGTTTTGAAGAAGTCTGCAAGAAGCATGTGGATCACGACATGAGAATGTGGGAGGCGCGATTTCGCGACATGTCGCATTTTCGCGGTCGACAGGGGGAGAAGCAGCGCAGCGCTGGGGACGTCGCGATTTCGCGACATGTCGCAGAATCACGGTAGGAGAGAGAAAGTCCTAAGTTGACCAGAAGTGCATTCCAACGGGAAACAGAAGGCTTCCTGGGGTAGCGACACGTGTCAAAGCGTGAGGCAGACAAGCAGAGGCCGACATGCAAGCTTATTTTGCGGATTTTAATCTGTTTTAATGTTTTAAGCTTGGATTTAATGTTTATTAAAGTGCTAATTTAATCTTTTTGTCTTTCATGCAGGATTCCATCTGGCACTTGCGGGACAACCGGGAAAGGCCATAAAGGCAAAGTTAAAGTGCGGATTTAGTCAAGGACCGCCATGCTAGAAGAGAAGCTGCCGGTGAGAGCATTCAATGACAAATTTATTGCAGACTTGATAGCATGAAGACAATTTCAACTCAGGGATGGCTTTACGGAGATCAGATCTGATGGAGAAGTGGTGACTCATCCGGCTCACCAGCAGAATTAATGGAGGCATTTATTTGCAGCTGCGGATGAATGCAAGTGGCTTTAGATTTTATCTTCTCCATTTATGGCAGCTGACTGCACAGATTTGCCGAAGGGTTAAGTTCTATCCGGACTTTGATTTTAAATGGATTTTTATTGTAAAACCCGGGTCCTAGGGTTTAAGTGCGATAAGATTTAGGGTTTGAGCAAGATATTTTGAAAAGATCAGGGTCTGTCCTGAGTCTATAAATACGATTCTTAATGTAATTGCGGGAGGCGGAGACTTAGAAATAAAAGGCTTATAAGCAATTTCTTGCAAATTTTGTGAAATCCTTTGTTTCCGGACTTGGAGTTGATGTGCTTTAGCTTTTACGTGATAGCATGGCCGGGAGCCTAATCTTTTGCGAGTGTGATAAGTGTATCTTCTTTTGTTATCCGTTCCATTTAAAGTTTGTTAGATATATCTTGTAAATCTGAGATTATCAAGTTTAAATATGCTGTTAGGCTTCAGTTGTTCTCTTGTCTGCTAGGGGAAATTACAGATTTCAGGTGTAAGTTTGTTCTAATTGCTCTGTCTTCACTGTGTGAGCTAGGCTACCGGTGAAAGATACCAGTTTTAACCAGCTGCCCTTGGATTTATAATTTTTTGCTAGATCTGTTTCACTCTGCCTTGTGCTCTTAGTTGAAAGTGATCTTAGACTGACTGGACACTTTCTTCTTTGATTTGTTCTGTTGTGAAGCTAGTAGCATAGATAAAATTGATAGTTTAGGGTTTTACAATTGATGTTTGATAAACTTCTCTTTTCGCCCTACCCTACCCTCTCTTTGTTTTCGGTGAATGATCCATTTTTATTTTCTTTGTTTGTCTTTTATTTAAATCTGCTGACCCATGAGAGCTAGATCAAGAATTCAAGTTAAATCTGATTGTCAACAACTTTTGCAACTACTGAACAAGTTCAAGAACCCCCTGTAAGGTAACAGAGCGATCCATATTGAAATCTATTCCAGAAGTGGAAAAGAGTGAATTGCCATTCGACCCAACTCTGTAACTCGCACCTTGGATAACCAACTAGATCCTAAAGATGAGTGGGATCCGTCCCGTGGGTGTCTCCGGAGCTTCCTTGCTTCATCCTTTCCCGGGGTGTGCATGAAAGCCGGACCAACAAGAAGAAAAGAAATGGTGTCACGAAATCGCGACATGCCGTTGAGAGGAAAAGAAATGGTGTCGCGAAATCGCGACATGCCGTTGGAAAAGAATGAAAATGGTCACGATTTCGTGACGTGTTTTGCCGAAGCGTACGGATGATGAAAAGTGTCACGATTTCGCGACGTGTTTTGGCAAACTGTACGGACGGAGAAAATGGTCGCGATATCGCGACAGGTTTTGCCAAGGCGTACGGAACAGAAAAATGGTCACGATTTCACGACATGTTTTGGAAGCGTACGGAAAGAGAAAGCGGTAGCGATATCACGACAGAAAGCGGCATGAAGGTCCGAGGGTGAAAAACGTCGCGATATCGCGACAGGTTTTGCCAAGGCGTACGGAACATAAAAGCGGTAGCGATTTCGCGACGTGTTTCGGGAAGGCGTACGAAAGAGAAAGCGGTAGCGATATCGCGACAGTTTGTGGCAAGCAAGTTCGGGGATAAAGGCGGTAGCGATATCACGACGGTTTGTCGAAAGAAGGCAAGAGAGTGATAATGGTCGCGATGTCGCGACGTAAAGTTGCCAAGGAAGCCCGACGGAGAGATGGTAGCGATTTCGCTACAACTTGGTGAGAAGGAAGCCCGACGGAGAAATGGTAGCGATCTCGCTACAGTTTGTGGAAAGAAGGCTCAAAAGCAAAAACGGTCGCGATATCGCGACAAGATGCTGCCGAAGACGTACGGCCGGGAAGAGCGTCGCGATATCGCGACATGTCACGATTTCATGACATGTCACGTTTTCGCGGCCAAGAAGGTGAACAGGCGGCATGCAGTTTTTGTTGGGACTTTCATAGAATGGCGTTACAGAAGGCGCAGAGAGCGTGTGACACGTGGCATGCAGGTGTCGGTCGCGGAAGCGTTACATGCAACGGAGGATTTTAGGCGTTTCGGCGTTAAACATGGAATAAAGACAAGGAAAAGGTGGGAATTCGAAAGGTCACATGCAGGAAGGTGAAGCGAAGCGACCAGGGAGAATCGAAGAGCCACGCTAGACAGGATAAATCCAGAAGCGCAGATTGAAGGAAGGGTTGGAAATTGCCGATTGCAGAGTTGCAGAGACAAGAGCTTCGTGCTATTCTGGGCCTGCACTTGGGCAATTTCCTTCTTTTGTTCTAGAATATTTATGCCTGGAACATTCTTTGAATGTAATTGACATATCATTTAATACAAAATACAGAGAGTTGGCATCTAATTGATGAGAAAGAAGGAGTCATTTTTTGTATGCATGATTTAATGTTATATCATTCATTTCAGATTTATAAGGCTTTTAGGTGAAGTTTAATGCAAGTGCTCTTGGTTGCTTCATGCGAATGCCTATTACAGTAGAAACCTTAGAAGCCCGCACCTAGCTTATTTGGATTGTGCGAGTTTGCGGTGTTCATTAGGTTAGGTTGCATGCAGAAAACCTCATTATCTTCGGTTTCATCGAATTGATGGCAGCATTCTGACCGTAGTTTAGTTTCTCTTTTCATTTACTTTTCTTTATTGTTCAAACCCTTGCTTTATTTTCTGCAGTTTAATTATCGTATCCAAATTAATAACTAAAAATCCATCAAAATCCAAGATCAAAGTACAATTATTCACTTTGAGTCCACTGTAAATTCAAATTAAATAAACCATCAGTGCCCCTTGTTAACATCCACTTGCAAACCCTAAGATATTCCTGGCATTTCATTTGAACAAGCATTATTTAAGCATAACGAGAACCTTGGAGAAAGTTATTTTCTTTGCAAGCAGAGGATTTTTGGACTCAGATCCTACTGGAGAGTGTGCTTTCACAATCGGGTGAAAACACCACTCAACAGATTGGCGCTAGAAGGAGGGCCCAGACTGGTTTATTTGATTTTGATTTTCATATCTGAATATTTTGTTTTTGATTTAATTTTGAAATCATTTACGGCTAAACTGCAACACTATTTTTGTTTTTGTTGTAGGTTTTCTTCGAAATAGCCGAGGGTTTCCTCAGGCAGGCTGGACCCACCACGCCGTATTGCGACCAGGTCTCAAACAACCGGAGAAACCATTTTTCACGACCTTACTGGTACTCCCAAGGGTAAAGCCAAGCAAGTCGTAAGCACACCAGTCGCAAAAGACCTATTTTCTCCAGGAACGTCGAGTGGACCTACGCCAGTAATATCCGTTGCCCCTAGTGTGCCTATAGTTAGTAATATTTCTACTCGCTATTGTAGGTCTGTCTACATCAATTCTGAGTCAAATGGCTCAAGCTCCAGCAGCTCCTTGGTATGGAGCTAACAATACTCCTTTGAATATTGCTGGGGATATCCATGAAATCCCCAAGAACATTGAAATATTTCTGCCTAAATACAAGCCGGATGGCCTAAGAACAACGAGAAGAACATATCCAAGCCTATAGGGATGTTTTAATTAGGTCGCAAGTTCAGCATGAAGATGTAGCCTCGTAGACTTTTCCCCATGAGCTTGGATCCAATAGCATATGAATGGTATATATGCTTGCCAACCGGTTCAATCACCTCTTGGACACAAATGGAAAATGCCTTTGTCAATCAATTTAGGTCACCCTTAGATCCCGCAACTATTTACAATCGGTTTATTACATGCAAACGGGGCCAAGGGGAACCAATCCGAATGTTTAATCAGAGATTCCAAAAGAACTATAACAGAGCAATTAGACATTTTGCCATCGATCCCGCAGTGGCTTTGCAGATATATTTTGGGGCATTGGACCCCATGACAGCTATGTTTGCAAGGCGTAATCCTCGAGTCACCACGCTGGCTTTGGCCTATAATGAAGCCATGACTATTGAGAAGCAATTGACACCGCAAGGCTACGGGTTTACCCAGATGCCTATGATGGGACAAAGTGTGCTCCATATGGTCAAGCTCCCCAGGAAAATCAACTCATGGCACCACAAATGCCAAGTATGAACGCCTTCCCATATCGCGACCGTATCCACCAAGGACCCGCATATGCACCCATTCCAATCCAACCAATCACAACCATTCCACCTTGTTCTCGCATTTTTGTAGAACAGTCAATCAACTACGCAGGAAACTAGTCAAGTCAATCCTCAAGCCATAGTTCCTATTCCGAATCCAATCCCGATTCAAGGTATCAATCCATATGGGAATCCAATTCCTCAGAACCCGACCCAAATGTGGAATCAAGACCCCATCAATTATGCAAATCCAATGGGGGTTAACAACAATGTGGTTCCACCGAAGGATGTTTTTTCGGAAGTCGAAGAGCTCAAGAAACTAGTGCATAAACTAAGCAATGACAGGGTTCAACAGCAGAAGTATGAGTCCCATGCCCCTCACCCAAATCAGAATTTTAACAATAGAGGGAGGCACTGGAACACCAAGCCAAACAATGGGGGAGTTCCTGCTCCCATTGCTAATCAATTAGATGCTTCTGCAGGCCCTAGCCAATCCAATTCTCTTTTGAATCTTTCAGATTTGGCATGGGAAAGGGGGTGCAGGTTACATAACACAAAAGAACACAATGAGAGGAATTGTCCTGAGATTGCTAGATACACTCATTGTCTTCAAGCACAAGTTGATGATTTGGAATTGGTATCAAATGAGGATCCATCGTATCATCAAGATGAAAATATTATGGTGATGGAAATAGTATATCACCAAGAGGGTGAGAGCGAGGAGGAAGAAGACGAAGTTTTGGAACAGGAGGTGCAAGCTTTTCGAGATTTCAGAAAGGGGACTCATGGGTACCATTTGAGGAGTAAATCTAAAGCCCCTAAAACCTCATCAACACCTCCAAACAATTCTATTCTTCCTCCAGATACAAAGGCAAGTAACAACCCTCCCCCTCCACTCGGAAGAGAAATGTCTAATGACGTCCAGAAGACAGTCAAATTCGAAAAACCAAATTATGACGTAGTGGAGGATATGAAGAAGTCCAAATCTAGCCTTTCATTCCTAGACGCAGCTAAATTGCCTGGTCAAAAGGAGGCGTTGATAAGAGCTTTGAACTCACCTGATCCGATGTGGAAGGAAAAAAGAGCTGAATCCCATCTGATTTTGCGAAAGGAGAGAAGGGATGTCCCGCCATTCTTATTGACTCTAAGAATTGCGGGTAAGAACTTGCATAACTGTTTGGTGGACACAGGAGCCACGAGCAACCTCATGCCTACGGAGATATGTCAAATGCTGGGTCTACAACCGGTTTCATCCAAATGCACGGTCTTGCAATTGGACCGTTCAGAGGTAAATGTAGTAGGGACCTTATATGATGTCAAGATTCAATTAAATTCTGAACCCAGGGTCCAAAAGGTTGTAGACATTTTGGTGGTTAACATCCCAAGTAGGTATGGAATGTTACTTGCGAGAGACTGGATGAAAACTCCGAATGGTTATTTTTCAACAGATCGCTCACATATGTGGCTGCCATGGAAGGGCATTGCAAACCAAATCGGAGTGGAAAACGAACCGAGGCTTAAGGAGATTATAACGGATTTCAACAAGCCGAATGAGGTTCAATTTTCCGAGCCAGACCTAGGGGTCTATGCTCTTGATGTTGAGAAAGTTGCTGACGAGCTTAAAGAAGAAGTGTGTCATGGTGGTTCTTCTGAGGAAAAGGATTACACGTGGTTGCTCAAGTTTGATGGATCAAAGTCTAGACAGGGAGCAGGAGCTGGAGTCGAGCTCACTGGTCCAGGAGGTAAACCATTATTGGCTGCCTACAGACTGCAATTTCCTTGCACAAACAATGTGGCAGAATACGAAGCATTGATCTATGGTTTACGTCTAGCATTGAGCAAACATGTTAAATGCTTGAAGGTTTTGGGAGATTCTGAGTTGGTTGTCAAGCAAATCAAAGGACAATATACATGCCACGACAAAAGACTGAGCCTTTATAGAACTAGGGTTATGGACCTCATGGAGGAGTTTGATGCATTCAACATAGCCCTTATTTCTAGGAGAGGAAATCGAATAGCAGACTCTCTTGCAGTCGTCATGGGCATGTTAAACCCGGTGGATATAAAAAGATGTAAAAAGTTTTCCATTGAGCTGGTTCCTTGTCCATCAATACCTGATAATGTAAAGAATTTCCAGGTTTTTGAAAGTGACAGGAACATCTTCAAGTTTGTCACAAACTCGGGTATTTTTGAAAATCAGGTGATTGATGAGGAACAAAGGTGGCGGGATGAAACAGAAGAAAGTGAAACTGCGTATCAATCCAACAAAATTCCTAAAGACGTGGTTTCATTAGAAAAGATGTTCGACATGGAATGCAAGAACAAGAAAAGAAAAAGAGTCCCACTCCCCAAAGATGCATGCGATTCAATTAATCTAGGGAGTGCAGACAATCCAAAGGAGGTGTACATAGCAAAGGCATGTAGAGAGGAAGAAAGGAGCAATATAATACAGGCATTGAAGCATTACATAGATTGTATTGCTTGGAACTACAATGAGTCGAAGACTTACAACCAGAACATTATCACACATACCATCCCTTTGAAGCCAGACTCCAAGCCTTTTAGGCAAAGACAACGAGTTGTTAACCCGCTATTGGAGCCTTTGATCGAAAAGGAGGTTAAAATATTATTGGAAGCAAAAATCATTTTTCCTGTTAGGCACTCAACCTGGGTGGCCAACCTCGTTCCAGGAAGAAAAAAGAGTGGAGAGATTAGGTCGTGCATAGATTTTCGAAATCTTAATAAAGCCTCTCAAAAAGATAATTATCCATTACCATCAATCGATGAAATTCTGCAAATGGTAAATGGATCTGAAATGATGTCCTTTCTCGATGGATATTCGGGGTACAACCAAATTCTTATACATCCAGGATGACGGGATGAAAACAGCCTTCACTACCAAGTGGGGGACATTTGCATATAAGAGAATGTCGTTCGGACTGTTAAATGCTGGTGCAACTTTTCAACGCGCCATGGATTACGCATTCAAAGGGCTAATAGGCAAATGCATCATCGTGTATGTGGATGATATCCCGGTTTTCTCGAAGAAGAGAGAGGATCATGTTAAAGATTTGAAGAAAGTGCTTCAAAGATGGAGAGAACATGGAATTTCCTTAAATCCCAAAAAGTGCATTTTCGGAGTAACAGAAGGGAAATTGTTGGGTCACATCATTTCAAAAGAGGGCATATCCATCGACCCAGAAAGGATACAAGCTATCCAAAACCTACCTCTCCCGAGCAGTAAAAAAGAACTGAGATCTTTCTTTGGGCAGGTCAATTTTGTGAGGAAGTTTATCTCTAGCTTTGCTGAGATAGCCAAACCTCTGAACCAGATGCTCAAGAAAGATGTGGATGTAAAATGGAACGAGGAAAGTAGAGTGGCTTTCCAGAATATCAAAGATGCCATTTCCAGAGCCCCTGTCCTTATAAGCCCAGACTACTCCAAGCCTTTTTATATTTATGCTTTTGCATCAGAACACTCCTTTGCGAGTGTCTTAACCCAAAAAGGTGAGGATAGTGCCGAAAAACCCATTGCATTTTTAAGTGCCCCCCTGAAAGACGCTCAATTAAGGTATTCAATCCTTGATAAGCAAATGTACGCACTTTTTAAAACTATGAAAAAATTTAGGCACTACATCGTGCACAGCAGAATTATCGCCATCGTGCCCGATTCTGCTGTCAAGACCATGTTTTTACAGAATGAACTAGGTGAGAAGAGAGGAAAGTGGATTTCAACCATCCAAGAATTTGATCTCGAAATCCAACCAATGAAACTAGTTCGAGGACGAGGGACTGGCGAAGGCGATCGTAGAAAATAATCCGCAAATAACATGTCAATGCTCAAATACAGAATACATGGCTAAGGACGACTGGTATGTTGATATTGTGCAATTTTTATTGATTGGTAAGTGTCCTTCTAATATGAATTCAACACAGATAAGAGCTTTAAGGCTTAAATCATCAATTATCCGATAAAATCTGGTGTGCTTTACAGGAAGAATCATGAAGGTATCTACCCGAGGTGCTTGAACAAAGAAGAAGCTGCCAAGGTGTTGCAGGAATTTCATGGGAAACATGGAACCGGTCATGGTGCAGCCAATGCTATAGCATATCAAATCCTGAGAGCAGGATACTACTGGCCACATATTTTCAAGGATGCGCATACCCATGTACGATCTTGTCACATCCGTCAAGTGGCTGCAAATAGAGAAAGAAATGCAGCCATGCCGTTGCAACCTGTAGTCGAAATGAGACCGTTTGCACAGTGGGGACTAGATTTCATCGGGGTTATTAACCCAAATTCTTCTGATTCTCATAAATTCATTTTGACAGCTACAGACTACTGTACAAGGTGGACAGAAGCGATTCCTACTAAACATGCCACCACAGATGTTGTGATTAAATTTCTTGAGGATCAAATTATAACAAGATTTGGAATGCCCGACTCTATTGTCAGTGACAATGGTAAAGCTTTTATTTCTACACAATTTGCAGATTGGGCATATGATAACAAAGTGAGCTTAAAGTTTGCATCCAATTACTATCCTCAAGGAAATGGGTTGGCCGAGTCTTCAAATAAGAATTTGTTGAATACTATTAAGAAGTTGTTGAAAAGAACCCTCGGGACTCGGCACAACCAACTAAAGTTTGCCCTTTGGGGAGATAGGACCAGAGTGAAAGAGTCCATAGGGAATACTCCCTATCATTTGGTCTATGGGCAAGACCCGATATTTCCAGCAAATTTGAAGTTGCGAGACCTTACATTTCATACAAGAGTACTTGGGGAGAGATGATCAAGTTGAAGCCAAGGTTGAGCCGCTTGTTGCACCTTGATGAAAAGAGAGAAGAGGCCATGAATCACATGAATAAACACCGAGCGAGTTATCAAGAGATGGTTTGACGAAGGGCCAAAGTTAAATCATTCAGAATTTCAGATTTGGTATTACTATGGGACAAAAGACATGAGGAAAAAGGGAATCATCAAAAGTTTGATTGTCTTTGGTTGGGTCCATATCAGATTTCGGAGATTCTTGGGAAGAATACCTTCAAGCTAAAAACATTAGAAGGGGAAGATTTCATGCTACCGGTTAATGGGCAGATTTTAAAGCATTATTTTAGCCCTTAGGTTGTGAGACTTTGATATTATTCTTTTGGTTTTGGTGGGGG
This sequence comes from Wollemia nobilis, assembly GCA_028583015.1. NCBI lineage: Eukaryota > Viridiplantae > Streptophyta > Pinopsida > Araucariales > Araucariaceae > Wollemia > Wollemia nobilis. Next base: position 954,011 of record JAQPPZ010001004.1, on the reverse strand, counting down.
ATTTTCAGATTTTGTTTTTATTGTTTAGGATTGTTAGTCTAGCTAGGATTTTGGTTATGGATTTGATTTCAATTGACATGTGTGTTAATTTTGATAAAAAAAATAATAATAAAAAAAAATAAAGAATAAAAAATTGAGATGTCAACTTATGCTTAAGGTTAGGAGAATATGAAATATTGGAATTGTCTTGTAAAAGCTCCACAAGTAACACAAACAGTTTAATAATATTGTTTGATTTTGTGATGCATGAAAGAATCGGTTTTGCATGACAATTCATTCCATTTGTAATTCAAGAAATAATGCATTCATGTTCCATCTCACCTTACATACATCTCATCTTAGTTACATATGCATCTTAGGTACAAGCCATTAAAGTATGTCAAATCCTCTTAGGGTTGTGTTATAACATATATGTAAGTAGCTCCTAAGGTTGGAAACCGAGTCTTGAGATATCTAGAACCAAGCACGTCTCATACATTAAAAAGGATCTTGAGCAAAATGATCAAAACCTAACTTGGAGGAAAAGGTTGGGCGAAAGAAGTTATTCATGTCTATCCTATTATGCAACATGATCCTTAAAACAAGTGGTTTTGACCACTTCCATAGAGCTTAAAGTCTAAAATCAGAGTAGTAAGGATAGGGTTAAATCCTCATCAAACTTAGGTTGAGGATCCAATTCCCCAAAGCTTTGATTTGACCCACATGGAGTAGTAAGGATAGGGCATAAATTCTCATCTCGGTTAGTTGAGAATCTGATTCCCCAAAGCTCTTATGTCTCATTTCATAATCAGTCTTGGATTGTAAGGATCGTACTATTTGTCCTCTACAAAGGATGGGTAGTCATCCCCAAGGTCTAAGCAACAAAATTAATATTTTTTCATCTAAAGTTTGGATTGTAAGGATCGTACTACATGTCCCTAGCCAGGATGGGTAGTCATCCCCAAGGTCCAAGAAGTAAAAAAATAATAATAATAATAAATAAATTTTTCCCATCTCATATTTATTTTGGATTGTAAGGATCGTACTACTTGTCCTCTGCAAGGGATGGGTAGTCATCCCCAAGGTCCAAAGAAATGGAGATAAGTTTTGGATTGTGGGGTTAGATATGCCCATGCATGGCATCATGTCTTGCCTAAAAAACAAGACCACTGATTGTCTAGAGGGTTAGACTAGCATGACCATTTCTTCCATAACTGGTTTAATTATTTTGCTTAAAGTGAGGTAATGAACTCTAAATCAGAATAGTAAGGATAAGGTTAAACTCTCATCTCGGTTGGTTGGGAGTCTGATTCCCCAAAGTTCTGATTTCACATTCACTTGCACATGGGTTCTAGATAGTAGGGACTCATAACCAACTTTGGGATACAATAAGGTAATGAATTAGTGGATCCTAAGAGGGTTTGGCAATCTTGAATGCTTGTACATAGTAATAGAAGAAGGACCATGCCTTTTATGGAAGCAAAATCTCCTTGCACATTCATTAGGGTACACAAATCATTCACCATCCCATATATGCATTCATGCAAAACTGATAATGGAATGTTGATCAATTTCAAACGATAGGGAATGAAAACACATTGCACACACTGAGCTAATACTTGATGATTCCGATGATTCATGTACTTCCGATCTTTGGGCATTTGTTATTTTGCTTATGTGCTAACATATATTTGCGAGTTTGTGATATGTTTCGAGGTTGGGTTCTTACTAAAATGCTCAAGAGCATTTGACAATAGAGTCACCATTTGTTGTGGTTGATCCACAACACACCCCAAAATTGGGGACCCACCTTTTTGCAGGCTTGCAGAGAAGAATCTCGGTGACCCAGATGCTAAAATTGAAGAAAAGAGAAAAAAATGCCTAAGTGTTGAAAGTGTCGCGAAATCGCGACATGTCGCAAAATCGCGACTTGTCGCGCCATCGCTGTCGGAAACAGGAAAGTTGTCGCGAAATCGTGACATGTAGCTCCATCGCTGCCGAAGAGGAGAGAAAAGAAAAATTGAAAGTTGTCGCGAAATCGCGACATGTCGCTGAGAAGAAAAGAAATGGTGTCGCGAAATCGCGACATGCCGTTGAGAGGAAAAGAAATGGTGTCGCGAAATCGCGACATGCCGTTGGAAAAGAATGAAAATGGTCACGATTTCGTGACGTGTTTTGCCGAAGCGTACGGATGATGAAAAGTGTCACGATTTCGCGACGTGTTTTGGCAAAGCGTACGGACGGAGAAAATGGTCGCGATATCGCGACAGGTTTTGCCAAGGCGTACGAAACAGAAAAATGGTCGCGATTTCGCGACGTGTTTCGGGGAGGCGTACGAAAAGAGAAAGCGGTAGCGATATCACGACAGAAAGCGGCATGAAGGTCCGAGGGTGAAAAACGTCGTGATATCACGACAGGTTTTGCCAAGGCGTACGGAACATAAAAGTGGTAGCGATTTCGTGACGTGTTTCGGGAAGGCGTACGGAAAGAGAAAGCGGTAGCGATATCGCGACAGTTTGTGGCAAGCAGGTTCGGGGATAAATGCGGTAGCGATATCGTGATGGTTTGTCGAAAGAAGGCAAGAGAGTGATAATGGTCGCGATGTCGTGACGTAAAGTTGCCAAGGAAGCCCGACGGAGAGATGGTAGCGATTTCGCTACAGCTTGGTGAGAAGGAAGCCCGACGGAGAAATGGTAGCGATCTCGCTACAGTTTGTGGAAAGAAGGTTCAAAAGCAAAAATGGTCGCGATATCGCGACAAGATGCTGCCGAAGACGTACGACCGGGAAGAGCGTCGCGATATCGCGACATGTCGCGTTTTGCGGCCAAGAAGGTGAACAGGCGGCATGCAGTTTTTGTCGGGATTTTCATAGAATGGCGTTACAGAAGGCGCAGAGCGTGTGACACGTGGCATGCAGGTGTGCAGAAGCGTTACATGCAACGGAGGATTTTAGGCGTTTCGGCGTTAAACATGGAATAAAGACAAGGAAAAGGTGGGAATTCGAAAGGTCACATGCTGGAAGGTGAAGCGAAGCGACCAGGGAGAATCGAAGAGCCACGCTAGACAGGATAAATCCAGAAGCGCGGATTGAAGAGCGGTTGGAAATTGCCGATTGCAGAGTTGCAGAGACAAGAGCTTCGTGCTATTCTGGGCCTGCACTTGGGCAATTTCCTTCTTTTGTTCTGGAATATTTATGCCTGGAACATTCTTTGAATGTAATTGACATATCATTTAATACAAAATACAGAGTTGGCATCTAATTGATGAGAAAGGAGTCATTTTTTGTATGCATGATTTAATGTTATATCATTCATTTCAGATTTATAAGGCTTTTAGGTGAAGTTTAATGCAAGTGCTCTTGGTTGCTTCATGCGAATTCCTGAATCCGGAATTACGAGTAGAAACCTTAGAAGCCCGCACCTAGCTTATTTGGATTGTGCGAGTTTGCAGGTTCATTAGGTTAGGTTGCATGCGAGAAAACCTCATTATCTTCGGTTTCATCGAATTGATGGCAGCATTCTCGAACTGTAGTTTAGTTTCTCTTTCATTTACTTTTCTTTATTGTTCAAACCCTTGCTTTATTTTCTGCAGTTTAATTACTGTATCCAAATTAATAACTGAAAATCCATCAAAATCCAAGATCAAAGTACAATTATTCACTTTGAGTCCACTGTAAATTCAAATTAAATAAACCATCAGTGCCCCTTGTTAACATCCACTTGCAAACCCTAAGATATTCCTGGCATTTCATTTGAACAGCATTATTTAAGCATAACAGGAACCTTGGAGAAAGTTATTTTCTTTGCAAGCAGAGGATTTTTGGACTCAGATCCTACCAGAGAGTGTGCTTTCACAACTGGGTGAAAACACCACTCAAAAAGTTGATAAAATTTAGTGAAATATTTTATCCATGGAGAAGCCCGCTTTGGGTGAACCACGTAAATTTCTGCGTCTCTATTGTGGATGGTGTTTTGTGCATTGCTTTGATTACTGTTAGTGATACTGCTTTCTATACACTGCATAATATTGAATTGAAAGTTGAATTGAAGGAAAAAGTAAAAAGCGGTCTTATACTATTCACCCCCCTCCTCTCAGTATAAGCTTGTGTTCTTCAATTGGTATCAGAGCGGGTGCCTTCAAAAATTTTAACAGCTTGAAGGAAAATCTTGCAAAGAACACAATGGATTATTCAAATGGCAATGCAGCACCTATTCTTAATGGATCAGATTTTGGTCTTTGGAGTGCAAGGATGAAGGTTCATCTAATGGCACTTGGGAATGAGGTTTGGAAAGTGATTGAAGATGGGTACACTATTCCTATAAATGGTCCATATACTAAAGAAGATAGGCTTCTACATCACAACAATTCAAAAGAAATGAATGCAATCTTGAAAGGCTTACAGAAAGCAGATCTCACCAAAGTAATTCACTGCAAGACAAGCTAGTGAAATGTGGAAACAATTGTAGGTGGTTCATACAGGTGATGCAAATGTCAGAAAATCCAATTTGAGACATTTCAAAGGTATGTTTGAACAACTCAAGATGAATGATGATGAAAATATTAGTGACTACATGCTTCGTATGGATGAGGTTGTTAACTCCATAAAAGACTTAGGTCTTGAGCTTGCTAAAAATGATGTTTGTGATAAGATTTTAAGATCTCTTCCTAATAGATTTAGTGAAAATATTTTTGCTATTGAGGAAGCTAAAAATTTGGATAAGTTGAAAAAGTATGAGCTCCATAGTATACTTGCAGCATTTGAGTTGAGAACTCAAGTGAAGTTTGATGTCAAGAAAGAGGCAACTTTCAATGCTACCAAGAAATCCAAGGGTAAACAGCTTCAAGAGAGTGATGAGTCTTCTAGTGATGAAGAGGCATATTACAAAAAGAAAGGCAAGTTCTCTAGAAAGCACAAAAGCATGAAAAATATAAGATGTTTCAATTGTGAAAAGTTTGGTCATTATGCTACTGACTGTACTGTTACCAAGAATGAAAGTGATGAAGATAAACAGGATTCTAAGAGCAAGGATTATGAAAAGCATAAGCATCATAGAAAAAACAAAGATGAGCATAGCAATCAAGGAAAGAGGTATTCTCACAAGCACAATAAGAGTTTATATCTAGACAAAGCAAGTAAGTGTTCTAGTAGTGATAGTGAAAGTTCTTCAAGTGATACTGAAAATGAGATGTTGTTCATATCAAAAAAAGAGGAAGAACCGAAATATAGATTCATTATCATGAAATGTCTTAGATGTGGAAATTTTGGTCACCTTGAGGATGATTGCACAAATAATGATTTGGTTTCTAGTATGTATGAAGATGCTTCAGAAAACTATAAGGAAGATGCATGTATGGTTTTTGAAAAATATAGCACCTGTAGTGATAGGAAATCTGAAAAAGGGTTTGATGATTCAGAAAGCAAACAAATAAAGGATCTAGAAAGTGAACTTAGTAATGCTCTTAGTGCTTTGAAAAAGGAAAGAAAGAAGAATTCCAGACTCAAGGATAAGTTAGATGAATGTTGTATGGAGAGAGATGATCTTACAGAAAGTCTTGACTTCTCTATGGCTAAGACACAAGAACTCAAGGACGAGTTAGAGTCTAAGATTCTTGAGTATAGTGAGTTGGAACAAAAAATCGCTTCTTTGAAAGAGGAAACTAAAGAATACAAGGATAAGCTGTACAGGTTTCAAGAAAGCTCCAAAAAGTTTAAATCTCTTATCAAAGGTCAAAGAAAGACAACAGATAAAATAGGTCTTGGTTTTGTTAAACCACACAAGGAACAGGTTAGGGAATCTAGTAAGAGATTTCAAAAACAAGAGAATTCTGATGAAGAGAGTATTTCAGAGAAAGAGTCTGTGAGTGATAGATGCGCAGAAACAAAAAATAGAATTCTGAATGCAAAGAAGAAGTTTACCGGACCTAGAAGGTCATTTACAGGAAAGTTTAATGGCAGATGTTTTGCATGTCACAGGTTTGGCCACATGGCTTCGCATTGCATGACTCAAGTAAGGAAGGTAAATGACAGTTTCAGGGGCCGTAATTTCTTTCAATGGTATTGCTACTCTTGTAAACAGTTTGGGCATAAGGCAATTTTTTGCAAGGCTAATTATAGGAACATGGTTAGTCATAACAGGCGGATTCAAAGAATAGGTATGCCAAACAGAAATAACATTGTTACTCGTTATAAGTGCAACAATGACATTCACACAGCTAGATAGTGTAGAACTAAACTTTCAAGGTACAGGAATAGGAAAAGTGGTATGAATAGGTCCAATCATCAAGGCATGGATAAGAACAGGGATGAGAACAAGAACCTAAATAGTGACAAGAACATAAATATTGACAAAGAGTTAAAGAAAATGCCCGACAAGGAAATTGTAGACACTGATGATGATGAGTGCCTAATGGGAGTTTTACTCCCACCCTTGTTTTAATCACCTCATCAGGAGGTGGGGGAGGGACTAAGCTAAGAGGCTCTTTCTTAGTCCCAATCCCAAAAGGTGACCCTTTGCCATTGATGACAAATGGGGAGAGATATGAGTAAAGGGGAGAGCTTCAAGTGAAGAGAAGAGCTTCAAGTCAGGGGGAGCAAAACTTCAAAGGCATATTCTCAGTTGTTAGCACAGTTGGTTTTAGTTTTGGCTATTGAGATGTGTTTTAGTAAAGGTTTGCCATCAATGACAAAGGGGCAGATTGTTGGCAATTTTGGGTGCCTTGGGTACATTGCCTTTGCTCAAGTATAGAAGTTGTCATTGATGTCAAGAAGCTTTTGAAGGATTCTGATTTGTTGTCAAAGAATTTGTTTTGATGAAGGTTTCAGCTTGGATAGTGAGTTTCCAAGAAGATTAGAGTAGCCCATTTGCAAAAGATCAAAGAAAAATACAAGTAAGAAAAATTATGCAGCCGACAGGAAAAACTGTCACGATTTCGTGACATGTTTGAGGAGAGATAAAGTGCTGGCAAAACTGTCACGATTTCGCGACATGTTAGAGGAGAGAGAAAGTGCTGGCAAAACTGTCACAATTTCACGACATGTTTGAGGAGAGAGAAAGTACTGGCAAAACTATTGCGATTTCGTGACATGTTGGAAGAGAGAGAAGAAGCTGGCAAAAATGTCACGATTTTGTGACATGTTGGAAGAGAGAGATGAAGCAGGAAAAACTATCGCAATTTCACGACATGTTGGCAGAGAAGGAAAGCAAGATGGAAAGTGTCACGATTTCACAACATAATGCAAGGAAGGTTGTACGAACGAAAAAGTGTCACGATTTCGCGACATGGTGCAGAAGAGAGAGTCCGTAGTGTGAACTGTCATGATTTCACAACAAGATCGAAGAGAGAGAAAGTTGTTCAAAAAGTGTCATGATTTCGTGACATACTGCAGAGTTCCAAGTGAGAATAGTCACGATTTTGTGACATGCTGCAAAAGACAAAGTGAGGACTGTCATGATTTCGTGACATGCTAAAAAGCTCAAAGTGAGATCGATCGTGATTTCGTGACATGCAGCAAAGAGAAGAGTCTGAAATGAGAAGCGTCATTATTTCGTGATAGGCTGCAAGGAAAGCGTACGAAAGCTGAAAGCATTGTGATTTTGTGACAAGTTTCAAGGAAAGCTTTCGGAAGCTAAAAGCATCACAATTTTGTGACAAGTTGCAAGGAAAGCTTTCAAAAGCTAAAAGCATCACGATTTCGCAACAGGATGAAAGAAAAGCTTATGGATGCAAAAAGTGTCACGATTTCGCAACAACTTGAGATGGCAGCGTATGGATGGAGAAAGTGTCGCGATTTCGTGACAGAAACTGGTAGCAGGTCTTTTTTAGGAGAAGTGTTGCGAGTTCACGACAAAAGCAGAGAAGAAGTCCATGAAGATAGAAGGGTCACGATTTTGTGACAAAATTGAAGATGACGTCAACAGAGGCATATGTGTCACGATTTCACGACAAAAGCAAAGAAGAAGGCCATGAAGTCAGAACGGTCATGATTTTGCGATAAAAGTGAAGATGACGTCAGCAGAAGCAGAAAGTGTCACGATATCACGACAAAAACAAAAAGGAAGTCAAAAGAAGCAAAAGTGTCACGATTTCACGATAGCAAGCAAAAGAAGGTGTACGACAGGCAAAGGTGTCGCGATATCATGACATGTATTTTTGCGGCCATGGCTACAGAACTACAAAAGTCGACAGAGTTGAATCTGAGCCAATGAAGACTAGGGTTTTGAATCCGATGAAGTATAGGGTTATAGTCGACTAAGATTGAGTGTTTTTTATCTTGAAATTTATAATATAAAATGAGGGTTGTTTCAAGTTTGAAAGCATCAAATGAGGGTATCAAACTTGCGCAAGTGAAGTCCACGATGCACAGAGACCGAGTCATGTTGAATCAAACAAAGTGTGCGAGATGCAGCCATAACAGCGTAGATAGCATAGAAGTGGCGAGTTGATGCGCAGAGTGAGAAGTTCGATCACAGAGAAGCTGAGTGCTGCTGTGTTTGCGCAGACTGTGCAAAAGTTGGTTTTGACCAAGTGCAGCTATGACAGAATAGTGAGAACTTGTTGGACAACATTGAGCAAGCTTTTGTTGAAGCTTGTGGAGCAGGTTGGGCAGGTTCTTCTGATAACTTGCAAAGCAGATCTAAGACAAGTCTTGGTGAAGACTTGGGTGAAGATCAAGCAAGCTGTATTGAAAGTTTGTGAACCATTTTTATGAACCAAATTTGAGGACCAGTTGAGGACAGAGATTAGTGTATATTTGAGGACAAACTTGTGCCAGATCGAAGGACTGTGTTTGGTGCAGACCAGAGAAAGAGGAAGAGGACATTTGTGCCAGACCGAAGGACTATGTTTGGTGCAGATCAGAGAAAGAGAAAGAGGACATTTGTGCTAGACTGAAGGACTGTGTTTAGTGCAAACTCGAGGACCAGCTTTGAGGTGATGGAGTTGAGGACAGAGGTCTCCATCCAGAGTAGGGAATACAGGTGTCTTCTATGGATAGAGTTCCATTTGCTAAGGGCAGTGGAGGCAGAGGTCTTCTAGAGGATCACCAGCTAGAGCAGAGTTAGGGGAAGGTATCTCCTTTGAGCAGAGGCTCATAAAATTTGTAATCGGGAAAGGTTTTCCCAAAATTTGAGTTGATAAAATTAGTGAAATATTTTATCCGTGGAGTAGCCCGCTTTGGGTGAACCATGTAAATTGTTGTGTCTCTATTGTGGATGGTGTTTTGTGCATTGATTTGATTACTACTATTGATACTACTTTCTATACACTGCATAATATTGAATTGAAAGTTGAATTGAAGGAAAAAGTAAAAAGCGGTCTTATACTGTTCACCCCCCCCTCTCAGTATAAGCTTGTGTTCTTCAAAGAAATTACTAGAGGTTTTGTTGCAACACCATTTTCCTAAATCATTGTAATAGAATTGCTAATAAAGTACATCGTCAAGCAGTAGTGAGGTGTTGTTTCCATTATTTTTAGAACAAGAATTTGAGCAAGTGCTAGGTCAGAATGGGAAAGAAGAGCACTGAGCCAAATAATGAGAAGACCCCAAAGAAGGAGAAGGCCCCAAAGAATGTGGAGGGCAAGAACAAAGAGAAGAAATAGAAAGCACTACCACCCCCACCTGAAGATAGATTGAGTAGAATTCGAGATAGTGTGCTCACCAGAATGAGCATGGAGAAGCTACATGAGATAGTTGAACTTATGCTCACAAAAGTATCTATTAAAAGTGGAATAATGGTCGCCTATCATTCCCACCTGTACTAGTACCTGTGCACATCTATGCACCACTACCCAAATTTAGTATGCATCATCACCAAGTTCTATGATCCTCTTACCAGAATGGTCCGAAATGCAAAAAATAAGAAGTGATTAACCATCTTTATCAAGGATATCCAAGAGGCTTTCTCCTATGGGGAAAATACCCCTAAGGACTTCACAATCATAATAATTAGCTATACTAAGCAAATTTAAAAGTACACCAACATGGTAAAAATGTGACAGTTCATGCAAGTTGCCCAGGGTATTGCCAGACCTACCTAATCCCTTGAAATTTTTTAAAAACCCTAACATATACTCAATGTTGGCATGGGTTATGGTGCTTTCTATGGATGCAACAATGTATAAGTGGTAGGTTTAGCTTGTCGAGTGCATTTCACATGGTGAGTTCCATGTGCCTACCACTGTGAAGCTACGTACCAAGCCCATATTTTTTGATTGGGTGGAATTGATGGCATAACAAATGCACTTCCAACTGATTGATGTGTAGAATGGAAAAGACATGACATTCCGGCCCTACTCTTTTATTGCATGGTAATTCTTCTACCACATGCATATATGCTTTGCGTTCATCAACATTACCTGCACGTATGGAGAAGGTAAGGTGCTCCCTACTTATCAATGGACTCAAAGTCTATCAAGACATGAGTCCTATTATAATTTCAATAGGATGTTCCTTGATCCAGCCCTAGAGCTTATTTACAACATCTATGAGTGAGTGTCAAGAAATATGAGAGATGAAGTAGTGTAGGGGGATATTGGTGATGTATTCCAGATCACTCAGGATCTCATTATCAAAATCTATAGGTTCACTAGAAAATACTTCCTATTGTCATACTACATAATGGAATATTTGTTTACCCTTGAAGTCGCATGACAGTGTGACTTCACTAATGACACATATGGACATGGGAGGAGAAATCCATACACCTACACTTGGCCTTTCCACCTCGGTGACACCAAGGTCATAGCCAATGGGTAAAATTCTTTTCTAACAGCAACATTGTATGATTTTTGCTTAGTTGAGCTACCCCAACACTGTAAATATAATTTGTGGGACATATTTAGGTTAAATATTGGGGTGAAGAGCTTTCATAGCTCTCTGCACCTAGATATTATGGCCCAGTGCAACAATCCTTCAAGGCATGATTTGGAGTGGCACGTGGAAAGGATGATGTCATTTCCTCCATGGCAAAACTTCTATACAATAGAAGTAGAGTATGACCCCTTGTCAAATCCAATGCATGACCCTAATGATGAGCTATTCAAAATGGTGAAGGGAAAATTGCCTAATTGGTTAGAAAAAAATATTACCAATTGGTATATCATGAGGGTCCACAATAACAATGAATCATTTGATCTAGGCCTTATTCTAGATGATACTTTCTTCAAGGTATACAATGCACATTGTGAAACTTACTAACCTATCCTATTCACTTACATCATATGCATGAGTACACAAAGGCCTAGCATGGTAGAAGACACGATGGAATTACAAGAGCAGTGCACTAAGTAAGACCCACTTATCGAAGGGAAGGGTAAGAAGCTACTCCATGAAGAAGAGGTCACTCCAAAAAAGAGGAGTGTTGGTGAAGTGCTTTTGCCCACCATCATTGTAAAAAATCCTTGTATTGGTACAACCTGACCCTTTGGTGCAAACCCTCCTGCAATACCAGTAGCCATGGGAGGAAGCACTCCTGAAGTTCTAGTTTTTGTGCAATAAGTCCAACAGGCACAGGAGGCATGATGAGAGGTGCAGTTTATTGATCTAGAAATAGAAGCATCATATTAAGGAGGAATGAGTCCAATAATGTAGCAATTCACCACTTTGGCTTTGATAGCATCCAAGCCCGCAGGTGCATTCTCTCTCTTCCTCTCTCTCTTATGTTCCTCTAGCAACTTTCCATTTCAACACCAAAACCCTAATTTTCATCCAAGTTGTATTTGGTGTCCCCATCTTAGTCGCGTCCTTCCATACATACTAGTTGTTATCCCCGTCATAATTACCCCATGTTTATCAAACATTTGATGCTTTTGTGTTTATTTCTAATGCATTCATGTTCTTGATATCTTTCGTCCCTGCCCCTTAGGATTTTGTCCACCCATTTGCTACATCTACTATTGTAGTTAATCCTAGCCTATTCTCTCCCTCATGCATCTCCTCAATAGCAAAAATGACACCTCTTGATATCTCTACCTTGGTCCCTAGTACTTCAATCACTGCTATGCAAACCTCGGTGCCTCCCAAGGTCACCATAGTTGCTTCCTCGATTTTCCTTGAGTCCTATACTAAAGTTGATCCACAATGAGCTTTGTTCCCTTCATGCTGCTCTTTGGTATAGATGATCCAATGGAGATGTATTTGGAGGTCATTCAAGAGGATCCAATTGTAGATAGCATACGCCTAGCATAGCAAAGTTCCTCGCACTGGCTTAAGGGTCAAAATAAGAAAATCATAGGCTCCATCCTAGGCAAAAATGAGTTCCATATTTTATCTAGAGAAAATACAACTCCATAGAATGGAGAAGGTGCTCAAGGTCCAAAAGACTCTAGAGTAAATGATTCCAGTGGACTATTCCTTCTTATATATAATCGAAGACATGAAAATGATCAATGTAGCAGACAATATGGAGAACATCAGGGTTGAAATGGGCACCATCTATTTTCATAGTGAGCATTACAAGACTTGCTTATACAATGTTGAGTCTAAAAATATAGAGTTGTAGGAGACCTTGGTGTACACAAGAGCATAGCTAGAAGAGGATCAGGCTAAGTCTGATAAGTTGCAATAGTGTGTGACCAGCTTGGAGTAGGAAGTGGAGTATTATAGAAAATAATCTGAGCAATACCTCAAAGTGCATGTAAAAGTAGAAATCCAATTGAAAGCTTCAAATGGTCAAGTCTAGGAGTTGCAGGCCTAGTTGATGAAAAGAACATCATAAGTAGATGTCTTCACAAAATACCACATCAAAGAGATTCACTGTCACTTCTTGAAAAACTTTAGAGCAAGGGCATGCAAGGTAATAGTGGTCCTCACATTCATTTGGGAGGTCAAGCAGAAGATTTCTACAGGTAGACCTATTGTGGAGGATGTTAAGAGACACATTGAACGATGGTTGGATTTGGTGATGAAGGCATAATACCTAGAAAAAATGGACTTCCATCTTGCTCCTATGTTATTGCTTGCTCAGTCATGGGCAACTACAAATATGATATTATGAGCTTACTTCACTAAGACAAAAAGGTCTCGAGAAGTGATAAAGTTGTTAGATATGTTTGAACAGGAAATATGTATCTCTCTAATGTATTTTGATGCTCTCACACAACTTGGTTTCCCCAACTTCACTGGTGAGGATGAGACTATTTTGACAAAGTAAGATCTTGGCCTAATGTGGGATGCCTTTGAGGGCGATACTTTGGAGATCGATAGTTGGATTGAGCCCATTAGAGAATCTTTGGTAATCCAATTGATAACAAAGTTTACATGGATCGAGTCCTATTTGGTGTACCTAAGCCAAAGGGCTAACTTCATTGATGCAGATAAACTTGAAACTTTTGAATACCTGGTTAAAGAGCTCCAATACTATGCTCTATTCCAAGAATAATATTGGGCTCTGGTTGAAGCCACCAATGAATTAATTTATGAGCATCTCCCATAAATAGAGCCTTCCTAGTATCATGAGGACCAAGAAGAGGAAGGAGATCAAGGAGAAGAAAGGGTCGTGAGCCCCAAAAGGAAGAGGAAAAGGCAAAAAGGGATTGGTTGGAGGAAGAGTCTATTGCTAGTAGTGAGAACTCAAAAGAGGATAGTGATAATGACTTTGAGCCCAACAAATGAGGCTTGGGATACTAACATTGAGGTGACCTCAATTCCCTATAAGCCGCTAGAGATATTGGCATTCCTACCACATTGATTTCTTCTATGTATATTTTACTATTCTAGTAATTTTTGCATCCCTACAACTCTCTTCTTTATTCATAATGTATTTTATCTTTCCTGCTTTTGTTGTCCAAATTTTTTGGATACTCCCAAGGGTTCATACAATTTTTCTATTCATTTGCCATGCAAGGTCTTTATTTTTTCAAGTACGAAGAAATTTTCATGCCATGTCTCCAAGTGTAGGTTAGTTTTGGGGTAGGAGTAGAGCGCAGGCCCATTTTGGGCCAGAGGACAGCAAAATCCAGCTTCAAAGAAAGCATAATTAAGGGTAAATACATTTTGCACCCTGCATAGAGAGCATAATGCCTTTGCACCCTTCTTGAAGAGTGAAATGCCTTTGCACCCTACTTGGAGAGCATAATGCCTTTGCACTTTCACTGAAGAGCACAAAGCCTTTTCAAGGCTAAATTGGGCAAAAGCGCCTCCATGTTGTTCTAACACTTGGTGATGAGTACTGGAAATGCCTCAATCATAGCATGTTTTGAACATTGAAATTACCTAAAAACTCTTATGTTTAATATGATATGCTATTTAAGTTGATTCAATATGTTGTGTATTAAATGTTTGCATGATCAATGTATTGGAAATACTATATTCTAATTTTGACAGCTTTTTGCATAGTTTTATGTTATTTTGTTATGACTTGCTAAATGAGAAATATGCTTAGGTTGATAGCAGCATTTCACTAGTTTTGTTTTAATATGTCTCAAGCATTTATTTTATCTAAATCTAGCAAACAGTGCAAGCAAGCTGTTACTGTGCAACAAAAACTGGTTTTCCAATGGAAATTCCAGCCAATTGCCAATAAATGGCAAGGCATGGAATTCACACATGGAAAGAGATGAAGATCATTGAAATTTGATCCTGAGAGATAACCCACCTGAGAAATGCAAATGAAATCATTTGAAGAGCACATAGTTGTTCATTCCAAAGTCTCTTAGGAATGAACAGACATCTTCGAAATGAGAAAACACAGTCTCTTTGGAATGAGCGGACATCTTTGGAATGAGAAATGCAGTCTCTTTGAAATGAGCCACTTATCTTCGAAATGAGAACAGAATGTGCTTTTTGACTTGTTGACCGATTTTTGACGATGGAAAAAGGGAAAGAAAGAATGAAAAGGGTAAGGGAAAATATCTCCCATCTAACTTTGCCGTCCTTGCTGACCAAAGCCACCATTTATGGAAAATATCAACTTTGATCCTCTTCTAGGATAAACCCAGGAAATGTTGTAGCATAATAGGAATAGATTTGTAAGATAGGAATGAGATATTCTCAATTTGTAAGTAGATTTTAGGATATCTATAAATATAAATCTCCCATCCAGGTTGAGCTAAGGAGGTTGGTAGAGAAAATAGCAAGTAGTATAATAATAAGAAAAGTGACTGTTACAGTCCTGTAACAGGTTTTTAGCAGCAATACTGTAATTATGTTCTTGAATCAATAAAGTGCACTATTTTTATTCATGTTGTTGTGAATGAGTGTGAGTAAGATATAGATAGAGATAAATACTCATACCTTCTTATGGACAAGGAGGCTGGCCACTTCCAGACCTAGAAGGAGGACTAACAACAGGTTTTTATTCTAATTTTGTTGCAGCAGAATAAGTTGCAAAACTTGTCCTTTCATTTCTTTGTAAATAGCTAATAGTATTTGCAATCTTAGCTTATTTTATGATTAGGATGATCTTGTGATTAATGGTTTGGTTGTAATCTCCATTTTCAGCAAAGCTTTCAAATTACTGTAGATTGTCATTTCTAGAATTTACTATTTTTTGCAATTTACTGCATTTTGTGTTTTGTTGTCAACCCCTGCATAGAATATTGACAACATTCTATTACAAAGCATTGACAGGACTTAATTTCCATGCTATAATTAGGTTTCCATTACTACAAAAGTAAATAGACTTCCTTTTTGCAATTATAATCAGACTTCTAATTCTGCAACTGTTATTTCTGCAACATAATTAGATCTCATTCTGTAATTGTAATTAGGATTTCATTTCTGTAGTTAATGATTAGTTTCCATTTCTACAATTATATTAAAGTTCAAATTATGCAATTTAGAGATAGAAATGTCCTAAATCCCCCACACAATCGGTTTCACCAATAAGACCTGTTGCTCCCAAATGACCTAAGTTATAGCCCTGTTCACTCCTTCCGTAAATAGCCTTGTACACTGCCCTGGATTGACAAATTCATTGAGAATTAATGATGTGCATAAATACAATGCATCACTTGGTAAATCATCTTCAAAATAGATGTGAGGCCTAGTTCTATTTCACCCCTATGGGTGAGTGCAAAGCAATTTTAGAACATGGAGGAGTGCAGGCGCCTTTGATTGTTTAGCATGGGCCTATATGAAATAATGTGGGGTCCATTTCCATTGCACTCTAGTTTTTCAATGCAAAGCCATTTCAAGATCTACCAAGAGCGTGAAGGCATTTGACTTTTCAAAGCATAGTAGCAGTTTCTAGAAAAAATACTAAGTGTGGATCAAAGGTATTTTTGCTCAAATTTTCAAGTGCAAGTTAATTTCAGGGTAAGTGGAAGTGCAATGCTTGTTAATATATCAAGGTCACATTATGGTCTCCAAAACTTCATCACTTCATGAGAATATTATGATATATTTCACCTACTACAGGCCATTTAGGATTCTTGAAGACATGTAAGAGAGCTAAAAGGTCATTCTATTAGGAAGGAAAAAAAAATATATTCAAAATTTTATGATCAAATGTTAAATTTTCTAATGGATGAACCCCATGCACTCTATAACTATTGCAAATCCTAGACAATGCATAGATTGATATCTCCATGGATTTTATTTAAGTACTATTTAAATTTGGAGAAAAATATATCATTTTTGTGGTGGTGGATTGTCTCTCCAAGTATGCTTATTTCTATTCTCTTACCTATCCTTACCATGCCTCCACCATTTCTCAAATATTCATGGACTTCATTTTCAAACTCTATGGCATACCCAAATCCATTATGTTTGATTGTAACCCCACTTTTACCAGTCGATTTTGGTAATAATTGTTTACATTTTAGGGAACACAATTGCAAATAAGATCAATCTACCATCCCTAGATGTATGGGAAAACTAAAATTGTCATCAAGTGCTTGGAAACCTACCTTCATTGTTTATATTTGAGAACCCAACATAGTAGGATAAGTGGTTGTTATTTTGTTGAGTGGTGGTATAACACTTCATTCCACATAGCTTACAAAATGAATCCTTTTGAGGTAGTTTATGGTTACCCGCATCTATCACCTTCTTCATATTTTTCTATAAATTCAAAATTTTAGGTGGTGGATGTAACTGTTCAGGAGCATGCCCAAGTTTTACGATAGTTGAAGGAGAACTTGGTGTTGGTTCAAAATTGGATGCAACAATAGACTAACCAACACCATTATGAGTGCAAGTTCAATGTAGATAATATAGTATTTCTTTGACTCCAACCCTAAAAATAATATTTAGTGCAACTTTGAGCTCATAAAAAATTGGCAATACAATTTTATAGACCTTATTAAATATTGCAGTGGATTGGAAAAGTGGCCTATAAGCTGGTATTACCACCTTTTTCCAAGATCCATCTAGTATTCCATTTCTCTTGTTTCAATAAGGTATTCAACAATAACATTCAAGTCCAATCAACATTCCTTGAGTTAAATGATGAAGGTTCAATCATTTTGGATCGAATAACTTACACTCTTCATAACCACACAATCAATGAATTTTTGGTCCAATTACAAGGTTTACAACCAAAATATGCTACATGGGAGCCTCTCTAGCAGCTACAACGGTAGTTTCCTCATGTCTAGATTTGAGGACAAATTCTTTTGAAGAGGAATGGCATGTTAGAACCCCATACTAACCTTATTGTGTAATTAGCCCTTTCTAAAGTGGGTACCCCATTTTAATAATATTATGTAATGTTTCGTAATGTGTGTCACATTAAAGGTGCCTAGATGGGTCATTTAATGTAATTGATATAAAGAATGTAATTTCTTGTTTGGTAGAATATTCTAGCTTGGGTGGATACTTGCATGTGAAATGAACCCTTGAGCTTTATAGTTAGGGTTATGAAGAGTCTTTAAAAGGAAAAAGAGCACAAATGAATGCATCTCATATCATATTTTATTGTATTGAAGCTTTTCTTCTAAGGAGGTTGCCCCCTCGAAGAGGCCTATGATTTTGTAATGTGTTCTTATTTTTCAATAATAATATGTTGCATTTCTATTTCATCTAGCAATATTTTTAATTTCAAGCTTATTTTCTATAATTATTGCAATATTGTGTGGATATGCTTTTAATTTAGTTCAAGGTTCATAACAAGGAAAAGGTGTTATTCCCTCTAAATTTGTAGAGGGAAATTAGTAAAGATAGCAATATCAACAATAGTAATCAAAGCAATGCACAAATCACCACACACAATAGAGACACCAATTTTACGTGGTTCACCCAATGTGGGCTACTCCACGGAGAAAATCTTTCACTAAAATTTTCTCAATCAATCTCTTGGGAATCCTTTCCCTATTACAATGTTTATGGACCTCTATCCAAAGGAGACACCAATCCCCTAATCAAGTTCATGGATCTCTATCCACAGGAGAACTCCTTTCTCCTTAGCTCTAATTGGTGATCTTCTAGAAGAACTATTGCCCCCACTACTTTGGCTAATGGATCTCTATCCACTGAAGACACTTGTCCTCACTACCTTAGCTAATGGATCTCTATCCACTGGATATTGTCATCCTCTATACTCTATCACCTTCAAAGCTCTATCTCAAATATATACTAAACATAGTCCTTCGATCTAGCACAAATCTGCTCAATCTCTATCTCTAGTCTGGCACAAACCTGTCCTCAAATCTATCAACTTTAACTATCTCAAATCTATCCTCTATCTGCACTAAACATAGTCCTTCGTTCTAGCACAAATTTATCCTCAATATCTATCCTCTAATCTGCACTAAACATAGTCCTTCGGTCTAGCACAAATTTATCCTCAATCTCTGTCCTCAAGCCTTAACACAAAGCTTGACTTAATCTCAAATCAACTCTGCTAGATCTACCCCAAACCTTAACCCAAGGTTTGAACAAATCAATCAATCAACTCTGCTCTCAAGTCTTCTCAAAGACTTATCTCAAATCTGCCTTGTAAGCTTCCACAAAAGCTCACACTAATCTATCCACAAGTCCTCTCTAGAACTTGTCCAATCTGCTCAACAAGTCCTCACTAGAACTTGTCCAAATTTGCTCAATAAGTCCTCACTAGAACTTATCCAAACTCATAGAAACATAAAGAGAATTATTAGAGACTCAATATGCTTCACACTTATCACAATGCTCAATTACTTTCAATCACTCTTTTAGAAACATATAGAGAATTGTTAGAGACTCAATATGCTTCACACTTATCACAATGCTCAATTACTTTCAATCACTCTTTTAGAAATATATAGAGAATTGTTAGAGACTCAATATGCTTCACACTTATCACAATGCTCAATTACTCTCAATCACTCTTTTAGAAACATATAGAGAATTGTTAGAGACTCAATATGTTTCACACTCATCAATACTCAACCTCTTTCTCAAATCAATTCAGAATATAGAACAATTTGTTTCAATAGAACTTGAACTATCACTTCACACATCCACTTGACTAGGCTCAACCAACTCTACTCAACCAATCACTCAATGAAATAATCCTTGCTCACAAACCCTAGTCCAAGCATATGAACACTCACTCAAATATTTCCAACAATGCTTATCAACCAATCTCACATAACAATGATACTCATGATTCTTTGCAAACCCTAGTTCAAGTTCTTCCTCAACCAATCACTTCAACATAAACAATGATACTCATGATCTTTGCAAACCCTAGTTCAAGTTCTTCACTCAACCAATCACTTCAACAACAATGCTTATAAAACAAGGTTTTATCAACAACTCTTTATTCTAGAAAACCTTGAAGCATTAATTCAAAACACACTCAACAAGGAAAACCTTAACCAAATCCTTTTCACTCCAACTTAGCATTCACAACATTCAACAATCACTCACTAGGAAGATGTGCCCATACCTTTTGTTTGATGTAGAAGTGCCCTTAGAAAACCTGTCTTAATCACAATTTTCCTCTTTGCCAATTTCAATGGTTAGATGACAAAATATCACACTAACTCTCTTTCAAAAATATTTCTCAAACACAAAAATAATCAATCCCAAATACACCTTATTACTCCTTGAAATTAGCAATCATCAAATTACACATAAAAATAATCACTCAAAATGCTCCTTATAATCTCCAATTTAATAAATCAAACTTTCAAAAATAACCCTTCAGAAATAATAATTGCCTACCCTTTTATCTCCCTCAAAACACTTAATAACCAATTTTAATTTAGGCAAAAATTAAATCTTACAAACCATCAAAAATTTATTTTTCAACCTTAGGCACATAAAAAATATTTTTATTTCCTTCAACCTTAGCACATCCCAAATTAAGCGACCAAAACCAACAATCAACAGTGCATACCTTTCTCTCAACCACTAAAAGGCCTCGGTGGGTTTTGACCCCGAAACCTCTCCGTCGAGCGCCTTACCAAGGTACTAGCCCACCACGTGGGCTAGGCGCTCCCACGAGAAGGGGAAGGCACTAGCCTCCCTTTATCTCCTCATTCTAGGTACCACTTCCAAAAATGACAAACCTTCTTCCTTGCAAAACATGAACCCCATGGGATTCGAACCTGCATCCTCCCTACCAACAAACGTCTTAGCACCTTCACCATCACCAGCTGTGCTACGCGGTGCATGTGCAAGGTGAAAGGAGCCTAGCTCCTACTTTGTTCCTTTACTTCTACCAGAAGGCTTTTCAACACATAAAATTATTGCTTTCTTTTGCGCATATTTTCAAACTTAGGCATTCGAATATAATGAATTGCTTGGGAGTTTCTTAAGGTAAAGGTTTTGCCTATATATACACATAGTGTCTTTTGTCATAACACATCGGTGCAAATCGAATTTAAAAATTTGATTTATAAGCTTAGCTTTATAAGCCTTTTAGGGTTTATTTAAATTAATAAAAATTAATTTATAATTAAATTAAAATTAACTTATAATTAACTTAAGTAACATGAAAGTTAATTAAATTAATTAATAAATTAATTTATAATAAAATTATATTAATTAATTTATAATTAATTTAAATATTATAATAAATATTATAATATTATTTTCTTGGGCCTCTTCTTTGCCCTTTGGACCTCATCTGACTTCCTAGAACCGGGTCTTGATCAATTGAAGGTGGACTATCCTTTTTCACTTATTGGAGAACCTGAAACTGATGATGCCCATTGAAACTGCCATTGACTGGTGCTGAAAGCTTGACATCAATGACCACTCACTCTTGACATCAATGACAACTCATCTACTCAAAATGTCCAATAATCTCCCCCTTTGTCATTGATGGCAACCCAAATTATTTTTACCAAAACTTGACCTTTTTCCTGTTCTGCTCCCCCTGGGAAATTGCTCCCCTTGACTCAATGCTCTCTCCTTAAACCAAATCTCTCCCCCTTACTCAAATATCTCCCCCTTTGACATCAATGGCAAAGGGTCACCTTTGGGGCTCGGGGCTAAGAATGAGTCTCTTAGCTTAGCCCCTCCCCCACCTCCTCTTGAGGTGGTTAATTATGGGGTGGGAGTATTTCTACTCCTAGCAAGCATTGGTCTTTACCTTTGTCCTCTTTCCTTCTCATCTGATCCTTTTGATTCCTTTGACTATTCTTGTTTATGTCCATGTTCCTATTTTTTTCATGTTCTTATTCCTATTCCTATTCCTATTCCTGTCCATGTCCATATTCCTATTCATGTTCATGTCCATATTCCTATTCTTGTTCATGTCCATATTCCTATTCCTATTCTGTTCATGTTCTTGTTCATGCTTGATTCTGGAATGTCTGCTCTACACCACTTTGTTGTATGTCCATCATTATTGCACTTATAACACTTAATGTTATTATTCCTTGGAGGTGCAAATATCTTGGGATTTCTCCTGGTGAAGCCATATCTGTTCCTGTCATGAACCCTGCAATTCATTGCCTTGTGACCAAACTGATTACATGAGTAGCAATACCCATGGAAAAGTTGCCTGTTTTTGAAATTCCCATTTTCTTGTCTTTCATGTGTCCTACACTGTGAAGCCATGTGCCCAAATCTATGACATGAGAAACATCATCCATTGAAATTTCCTTGCCTTGACCTCATTGGTCTCTTAGTCTCTTTTTCTCTATGTTGGTTCCATATGTTTCTTCTTTGTGCATTGTTCCTTTCCTTGTTGAACTTTATGTTGTCCAACTCATCCTCATAAGTCTCACTTTCTCTTACACTGTCTTCTTCTAAAGTTTCTTCTTCTTTAGAACTTGAGGTTGACTCTTCTTCTTGTTTCTTTTGAGCTTGTTCAAAACCAAGACCTATTTTGTTTGTTGACCTTCTTTGTACTTTGATCATCTTATCTACAATATTTGAACTCTTTCCAAACTTGTGTAGCTTATCCTTGGACTTTTCTAAATCTTCCCTTAGTAGAGCTACTTCATGTTCTAACCTTTCACATTCTAAGACCTTTACTTCTAGCTTATCCTTGAACTTCTTTGTCTTAGCCATTGACTTGTTTAGATCCTCTATAAGCTTTCCTCTCTCTTCATCACATTCTTGAAACTGAAACTCAAGTTGGGAGTTTTGCTTTCTTACCTTCTTTAAAGTTTTAAGAGCATAAATAAGCTCTCCCTCAAGATCAACTCCTCCTTTTTTTGATTCTTCCTCTATTTGTTTGCCTTTGATAACATCTTCATTCTTTTCTGACTTGTCTTCTATAGGATCACCTTCTTCTTCTTCTAGTGCCATTAGAATATTCTCTTATGGTCCTTCAAATGCATCCTCATATTCATCATCACTGAAACTGAAACCATTCCTTGTACAACTATCTTCAAGATGTCCAAAATTACCACATCTAAAACACTTGAGAATTATTGGTGACCTTTTCTTAACTTCTTTTTCCTCAATCAAAAATAGAACTTCATATTTATCATTACTTGAAGAACTAGCATCACTATCACTTGAGTACTTACTTGCCTTGTCTGCATAGTAACTCCTCTTCTGTCTTTGAAAGAACTTATTTCCTTGTTTGCCTTGTCCATCCTTACCTTTCTTTTGGTACTTGTATCTTTTTGATTCCCTGTTCTTGTGATCCTATTTTTCTTCATCATTGTTATTTTTAGCTTCTTGAAAATCAGTTGCATAGTGACCATACTTTCCACAATTGAAACATCTAATAGATTTTGCATCTTTAAATCTTCTTGAATCCTTATTCCTTCTACCATAATTAGCTTCTTCATCACTAGATGACTCATTGCTTGAATCTGACTTTTTTCCCTTTGTCTTCTTAGTAGCTTTGAAGGTTGCTTCCTTTTTGATATTAGGTTCCTCTTTTGTTCTTATCTCAAAAGTTGTAAGAGTACCAAGTAACATATCTCTTTTCAAAGAATCACCATCTTTTGATTCTTCTATAGTAGAAATATTTTCACTAAATCTCTTTGGAAGAGATCTTAAGACCTTATCACAAACATCTGATTCTTCAACCTTAAGTCCAAGTCCTTGCATGGCATTAACAACCTCATCCACACGAAGTAGATAAGCACTAATATTTTCCTCATCCTTCATTCTTAATTCTTCAAATTGTGCTTTGAGATTTCAAATTTTTGCCTTTTTGACACTTTTATCTCCTTCATATATGCTTTGCAACTTATCCCAAATTCCTTTTGCATCTTCACAATGCATAAATTTTATGAATTTTGTTCTATGCAAACCTCTCAAAA
This sequence comes from Wollemia nobilis, assembly GCA_028583015.1. Classification (NCBI taxonomy): domain Eukaryota; kingdom Viridiplantae; phylum Streptophyta; class Pinopsida; order Araucariales; family Araucariaceae; genus Wollemia; species Wollemia nobilis. Next base: position 930,434 of record JAQPPZ010001004.1, on the reverse strand, counting down.
TTGCATTCATTGCTTTTGAATTGTAATGTTGTAGAAGCTTACCTTCTTTATCTGTAGGTGGATCAACTAGTGGTATGTATCCATTTTCAACTGCTTCCCATATTTCATTGCCAAGTGCCTTTAGGTGAATCTTCATTCTCATACTCCAAAATATATAATCACTTCCATAAAATATTGGAGTAGAATTATCTGAGGACCCATTCTTAGATTCCATTGTGTTCTTGTAAGATTTTCCTTCAAGTTGTTAAACTCTTTCAAAGGAACCCGCTCTAATACTAATTGAAGAACACAAGCTTATATTGAGAGGGGGTGAATAGTATAAGACCACTTTTTACTTTTCTTTCCCAATCAATATTATGTAATGTAAATATAGTAATATCAACAATAGTAATCAAAGCAATGCATAAATCACCACACACAATAGAGACACCAATTTTATGTGGTTCACCCAATGTGGGCTACTCCACGAAGAAAATATTTCACTAAAATTTTCTCAATCAATCTCTTGGGAATCCTTTCCCTATTACAATGTTTATGGACCTCTATCCAAAGGAGACACCAATCCCCTAATCAAGTTTGTGGATCTCTATCCATAGGAGAACTCCTTTATCCTTAGCTATGATTGGTGATATTCTAGAAGAACTATTGCCCCCACTACTCTAGCTAATGGATCTCTATCCATTGAAGACACCTGTCCTCACTACCCTGGCTAATGGATCTCTATCCACTAGAGACTATCATCCTCTATACTCTGTCACCTTCAAATCTCTATCTCAAATCTGTACTAAACACAGTCCTTCGGTCTAGCACAAATCTACTCAATCTTTATCTCTGGTCTGGCATAAAACTATCCTCAAATATGCACCAAAATATATCCTCAAATTTGCACTAAAAATAGTCCTTCGATCTAGCATAAATCTATCCTCAATACTCTATCCTCAAGCCTTAACACAAAGCTTGACTTAATCTCAAATCAACTCTGCTAGATCTGCCCCAAACCTTAACTCAAGGTTTGAACAAATCAATCAATCAACTCTGCTCACAAGTCTTCTCAAAGACTTATCTCAAATTTACCTTGTAATCTTCCACAAAATATCACACTAATATATCCACAATTCCTCTCTAGAACTTGTCCTATAAATCTACTCAACAAGTCCTCACTAGAACTTGTCCAAATCTGCTCAATAAGTCCTCACTAGAACTTATCCAAACTCATAGAAACATAAAGAGAATTGTTAGAGACTCAATATGCTTCACACTTATCACAATGCTCAATTACTTTCAATCACTCTTTTAGAAACATATAGAGAATTGTTAGAGACTCAATATGCTTCACACTTATCACAATGCTCAATTACTTTCAATCACTCTTTTAGAAACATATAGAGAATTGTTAGAGACTCAATATGCTTCACACTTATCACAATGCTCAATTACTCTCAATCACTCTTTTAGAAACATATAGAGAATTGTTAGAGACTCAATATGCTTCACACTCATCAACACTCAACCTCTTTCTCAAATCAATTCAGAATATAGAACAATTTGTTTCATAGAACTTGAACTATCACTTCACACATCCACTTGACTAGGCTCAACCAACTCTACTCAACCAATCACTCAATGAAATAATCCTTGCTCACAAACCCTAGTCCAAGCATATGAACACTCACTCAAATATTTCCAACAATGCTTATCAACCAATCTCACATAACAATGATACTCATGATCTTTGCAAACCCTAGTTCAAGTTCTTCCCCCCCCATAACAAATAACAAACTCATATATTTTTAAACCTAGTTCAAGTTCACTCAACTAATCACTTCAACAACAATGCTTATAAAACAAGGTTTTATCAACAACTCTTTATTCCAGAAAACCTTGAAGCATTAATTCAACACACACTCAACAAGGAAAACCTTAACCAAATCCTTTTCACTCCAACTTAGCATTCACAACATTCAACAATCACTCACTAGGAAGATGTGCCCATACCTTTTGATTGATGTAGAAGTGCCCTTAGAAAACCTGTCTTAATCACAATTTTCCTCTTTGCCAATTTCAATGGTTAGATGACAAAATATCACACTAACTCTCTTTCAAAATATTTTTCAAACATAAAAATAATCAATCCCAAATACACCTTATTACTCCTTGAAATTAGCAATCATCAAATTACACATAAAAATAATCACTCAAAATGCTCCTTATAATCTCCAATTTAATAAATCAAACTTTCAAAAATAACCCTTCAAAAATAATAATTGCCTACCCTTTTATCTCTCTCAAAACACTTAATAACCAATTTTAATTTAGGCAAAAACTAAATCTCATAAACCATCAAACATTTATTTTCCAACCTTGGCACATAAAAAATATTTTTATTTCCTTCAACCTTAGCACATCCCAAATTAAGCGACAAATCCAACAATCAATATTATGCAATGTAAAGATAGCAATATAAAAATTAGTATTCAAAGCAATGCATAAATCACCACACACAATAGAGACATCAATTTTACGTGGTTCACAAAATGTGGGTTACTCCATAGAGAAAATATTTCACTAAATTTTCTCAATCAATCTCTTGGGAATCCTTTCCCTATTACAATTTTTATGGACCTTTGTCCAAAGGATACACCAATCCCCTAATCAAGTTTGTGGATCTCTATCCATAGAATAACTCCTTTCTCCTTGGATCTAATTGGTGATCTTCTAGAAGAACTATTGCCCCACTGCTATGGCTAATGGATCTCTATCCATTGAAGACACATGTCCTCATCACCTTACCTAATGGATCTCTATCCACTAGATATTGTCATCCTCTATACTTTGTCACCTTTAAAACTCTATCTCAAATTTATAATAAACATAGTCCTTCAGTCTAGCACAAATCTACTCAATATTTGTCTCGAGTTTGGCACAAACCTATCCTCAAATATGCACTAAACTCTGTCCTTAATATCTATCCTTTGGTCTACACTAAACATAGTCCTTTGGTCTTGCACAAATCTATCCTCAATCTCTATCCTCTGAACTACGCTAAACATAGTCCTTTGGTCTAGCACAAATTTATCCTCAATCTATATCCTCTAATCTACACTAAACATAGTCCTTCGGTCTAGTACAAATCTATCTTCAATCTCTATCCTCAAGCCTTAACACAAAGTTTAACTCAATCTCAAATCAACTCTGCTAGATCTACCCCAAACCTTAACTTAAGTTTTGAACAAATCAATCAGTCAATTTTGCTCTCAAGTCTTCTCAAATACTTATCTCAAATCTGCGCTTTAATCTCCCACAAAATCTCACACTAATCTATCCACAAGTCCTCTCTAGAACTTGTCCAATATGATCAACAATTCCTCACTAGAACTTATCTACCAGGTGTGATGCATATTTCGAGACTTGCTAGAAATTTGATTTCAGTAAGCAAAATGGCCGATGTAGCAGTGAATGTCAGTTTTGGCAAGGATTCATGCAAAATGGTTTGTGGATCAATGGTGTTGGCAAGGGGAGTTCAGATTAGAACATTGTATAAGCTATTGGGAAGCACTATGACAAATGAGTGCAATAGCTCAACTATTCCTGAGGTTGATTCTGATAAAAGCTCAACACTTTGGCATCAAAGGATGGGACATATTGGAGAAAAGGGATTGCGTACCCTATACACAAAAGGTATGGTTCATGGTATCCCTAATTACTCAATGTCTTTTGAGTTCTGTGAACATTGTATTTATGGTAAACAGAATAGGGTTAGTTTTCCATCTGGTGCCACAAGATCTAGTGGGGTACTAGATTTGATCCACGAGTGATATTTTTGGTCTTGTTCCTATGCCGTCTCTTGGAAAATCACGGTATTATGCTTCCTTTGTTGATGATTTTTCAAGATATGCATGGATTTACTTTCTTAAGAGCAAAGATGAAGTGTTTGAAAAATTTAAGGAATTTAAAGCACTTGTTGAGAATCAAACTGATAAAAGGATTAAGGTGTTGAGGTCTGATAATGGAGGGGAATATTGTTCTAATGTATTTGAGAAATTTTGTAAGAAATGTGGTATTGCAAGACAAAAGACTACTCCATATACACCTCAACAGAATGGAGTTGTAGAGAGGTTGAACAGATCACTGATGGAGAAGGCTAGAAGTATGCTCAGTGGTGCAGGTTTGGCATAAGAATTCTAGGCAGAAGCGATGAGTGCAGCATGCTACTTGCGAAATCAGTCACCTACATCAGCATTGCCGGATCAAACTCCATTTGAAGCTCTATTTGGTAAGAAACCTTCTATTTCACATCTCAGAGTTTTTGGTTGTGATGCATACATGCATATTCCAAAGGAGAAAAGAAGTAAGCTAGATAATAAGGCTATTAAATGTATCTTTATTGGTTATAAAGATGGTGTTAAAGGATATAAGCTTTGGAATCCAAAAACTAAAAGTACAGTGTATAGTAGAGATGTGGTGTTTAGGGAGATGATCAGTGATTCCAGGAAGGTAGTTACAGAAGAGGAACCTGGAACGGTCCAATTTGATCTCATGGAAAACTATCAGACAGTAGAGGATCTGGAAGAGGAGCATACATATGAGGATATGGAAGAGGAGCATACAGGTGAGGATCTGGAAGAGGATGAAGAAGAGGTTCATACACCTATGGTAAGGAGATCAACACGGGAAAGGAAGCAACCTGAAAGGTACAGTCCATCTGCTTTTCCTACTTCTTTTGTACTATCTGTTATCGATGAAGATCCTAGAACAGTTAGAGAAGTTGTTAATTCTGGAGAGGCAAACCGCCGGGAAGAGGCCATGGATGAGGAAATGATGTCCCTGAAAAAGAACAAAACATGGGATTTAGTGAAATTACCAAGTGGTAGGAAAGCAATAGGTTGCAAGTGGATCTTTAAGAAGAAGCGGAATGCTGAAGGTAAAGTGGAGAAATATAAAGCTCGCTTGGTTGCTAAAGGTTTTTCCCAGGTTGAAGGAATTTATTATGGTGAAGTTTTTTCTCCCGTTGCAAAGCTAACATCAATTAGATTTATGTTAGTTGTGGCTACTGCATTTGATCTTGAAATAGAACAGATGGATGTGAAAATTGCATTCCTTCATGGAGATTTGGAGGAAGAAATCTATATGAGGCAGCCTGAAGGTTTCACTGTTGCAGGAAAGGAGGATCTAGGATTATGGACTGAAACAATCACCTAGAATGTGGTACCAAAAATTTGATACTTATGTTTTAGGAATTGGTTTTGTTCGTAGCAATGTTGATCACTGTGTGTATTCAAAGAAAATTGGTAATGTAATTGTCATTATAGTTCTTTATGTTGATGACATGTTACTAATTGGAAATAGCAAGAAACTGGTCAGGGAAGTAAAGTCTCAGTTGGCATCATAATTTGACATGAAGGATCTTGGCCCTGCAAATTTTATATTGGGTATGCAAATAAAAAGAGATCGCTCTAACAGAAAGTTGTGGCTGGATTAGAAAAAGTATGTTGAGACAGTGTTGAAAAGGTTCAATATGCAAGATTGCAAACCGATGAAGGTACCTATTTCTTTAGGTGAAAAATTATCTCATTGAACAATGTCCAAAAACAGAAGAAGAGGTAGATGAAATGTCACATATTCCTTATGCAAATTCTGTAGGTAGTTTAATGTATGCCATGGTTTGTACTAGAGCAGACATTGCCCATGAAGTGGGAGTCTTGAGTAGATATATGTCTAAACCTGGTAAAGAGCATTGGAATGTTGTGAAAAGGGTGTTCGGATATTTGCGTGGCACCTCTGATTTTACAATCTGCTATGAGGGTACAGGTAAAGAAAACAGACAATTGGATATAGAAGGGTTTGTTGATGCAGATTGGGTTGGAGATCTGGACAGGAGAAGATCTACTAGTGCTTATGTATTCAATTTTTTCGGAGGGGCCATTAGTTGGATGAGTAAGAGGCAGACTGTTGTTGCTCTTTCAACTACTGAAGCTGAGTATATGGTAGCCACTGATGCAAGTAAGGAAGCCGTATGGCTACAAATACTATGTGCTGAAATTGGGTTCTTTCAAGGAGCTATGAAGATAAATTGTGATATTCAGAGTGCCATATTTTTTACAAAGAACCCTGCTTACCATTCAAGAATGAAGCACATTGATACAAAGTTCCATTTCTACAGAGACATGCTTGAACAGAGGAAAGTGTTGCTGGAAAAGGTAGACACCAAGGAAAATGTTGCAGATGCTTTAACCAAGGCTGTAAGCACTGAAAAGTTTAGATTCTGTTCAATTGAAATGGGTCTGGCAAAGTATTCAACAAGTGGGAGAATGTTGGATGTGTCTCATTCTTTGCCAAAAAATAATTGTATGACAGGCACTACAGCGCAAAAGACGATGGGTAGGGGGGGTCCGGGGGGGCCGGAGGCCCCCAAGGACCCCTGACTATGGTAAAGGTGATTACGTAATAGGTGATGGCTCGGGGTGTGTAGGGGGACGCCCTCGGATACGGTGAAAGTGATAGATGCTGGCGAAGCCAGCCGAGAGAAGCCGACGAAGCCGACGGCAAAATTTTCACCTACTTTTATCGCTACTTTTCACCTACTTTTATCGCTACTTTTGGAGCAACCCCCGGGATTCCCACGGTTGGTGGGTGGTTAGTGGGTGTGGGTGGTTTAGCCCATGGTGTTGTATCCACGGTACCCTAATACCACTTGGTGGTTTAGGGTTGTATGAGTTTCCTTATATAATTATTGTAATGTCCCGTTTTAGGGATAAGAGAGAGAATAATATATCAAGGAGGATAGACTCTTGTTTGCTGGACTAGCCCAAATTGGGTGAACCAGGGTAAATCTTGTGTGTTATATGTGCATTGAATGGTGTCATTATTTCCTTAGTTATTATTTCTGCATTATTTCTAGAATATGTTTCTGTAAATTCTCTTCAATAATCTCCAATTTGATAAATCAAACTTTCAAAAATAATCCTTTGGAAATAATAATTGCCTACCCTTTTATCTCCCTCAAAACACTTAATAACCTATTTTTAATTTAGGCAAAAATTAAACCTTACAAACCATCAAAAAATATTTTTCAATCTTAGGCATTTAAAAAATATTTGTATTTCCTTCAACCTTAGTATCTCCCAAATTAAGCGAAAAATTCAACAATCATCAGTGCATACCTTTGTCTCATCTGCTAAAAGGCCTCGGTGGGTTTGGACCCCAAAATCTCTTCGTCGAGCACCTCACCAAGGTGTCAGCCCACCATGTGGATTAGGCGCTCCCACGAGAAATGGAAGGCACTAGCCTCCCTTTGTTCCCTGTTCTAGGTGTCATTCACAAAATGCAAACCTTCTTCCTCACAAAACATGAACCCCATGAGATTCAAACCTACATCCTCCTCCCAACAAACATATTAACACTTTTTGTTGTCACTAGTTGTGCTATGCGGTGTGTGTGCAAGGTGGAGGGGGCCTTGCTCCTCTTTGTTCCTTTACTTCTACCAAATAATTTTCAAACAAAAATCATTGCTTTCTCTTTGCGCTTGTTTTCAAACTTTAGGGGTATTTGAATTAATGAATTGCTTGGGAGACTTAGGCAAAGGTTTTGTCTTCATATATATACATAGTACCATGATGTTGTAACACATCGATGCTTCCCATAGAATTTTAAAATTTGATTTATAACTTTGCTTTATAACCCTTTTTAGGGTTTATTAAATTAATAAAAATTAATTTATAATTAAATTAAAATTAATTTATAATTAAATTAAAATTAACTTATAATTAACTTAAGTAACATTAAAGTTAATTAAATTAATTTATAATAAAATTATAATTAATTTAAATTTCCTTTTTAATATTATAATAAATTATTATAATATTATTTTCCTGGGCCTCTTCTTTGCCCTTTGGACCTCATCTGACTTCCTAGAACTGGGTCTTGATCAACTGAAGGTGGACTATCCTTTTTCACTTATTGGAGAACCTAAACCGATGTTGCCCATTGAAACTGCCACTGAATGGTGCTAAAAGCTTGACATAAATGACCACTCACTCTTGACATCAATGACAACTCATCTACTCAAAATGTCCAACAATATCCCCCTTTGTCATTAATGGCAACCCAAATTATTTTTACCAAAACTTGACCTTTTTCTTGTTCTTCTCCCCCTAGGAAATTGCTCCCCCTGACTCAATGCTCTCTCCTTAAACCAAATCTCTTCCCCTTACTCAAATCTCTCCCCCTTTGACATCAATGGCAAAGGGTCACCTTTGGGGCTCGGGACTAAGAATGAGTCTCTTAGCTTAGCCCCTCCCCCACCTCCTCTTGAGGTGGTTAATTTTGGGGTGGGAGTATTTCTACTCCCAGCAAGCATTGGTCTTTACCTTTGTCCTCTTTTCTTCTCATATGATCCTTATGATTCCTTTGACTGTTCTTATTTAAGTCCATGTTCTTTTTTTTGTTCATCTTCTTATTCCTATTCTTGTTCCTGTCCATATTCCATATTCCTATTCCTATTCATGTTCTTGTTCATGCTTGATTCTGGAATATCTGCTCTACACCACTTTGTTGTATGTCCATCATTATTGCACTTATAACACTTAATGTTATTATTCCTTGGAGGTGCAAATGTCTTGGGATTTCTCCTGGTGAAGCCATATTTGTTCCTATCATGAACCCTGCAATTCATTTCCTTGTGATCAAACTGATTACATGAGTAGCAATACCCATGGAAAAGTTGCATGTTTCTAAAATTCCCATTTTCTTGTCTTTCATGTGTCCTGCACTATGAAGCCATGTGCCCAAATCTGTGATATGAGAAACATCATCCATTGAAATTTCCTTGCCTTGACCTCATTGGTCTCTTAGTCTCTTTTTCCCTATGTTGGTTCCATCTATTTCTTCTTTGTGCATTGTTCCTTTCCTTTTTGAACTTTATGTTGTCCAACTCATCCTCATAAGTCTCACTTTCTCTTACACTATCTTCTTCTAAAGTGTTTTCTTCTTAAGTTTCTTCTTCTTCAGAACTTGAGGTTGACTCTTCTTCTTGTTTCTTTTGAGCTTGTTCAAAACCAAGACCTATTTTGTTTTTTGACCTTCTTTGTACTTTGATCATCTTATCTACAATATTTGAACTCTTTCCAAACTTGTGTAGCTTATCCTTGGAATTTTCTAAATATTCCCTTAGTAGAGCTACTTCTTGTTCTAACCTTTCACATTCTAAGACCTTTGCTTCTAGCTTATCCTTGAACTTCTTTGTCTTAGCCATTGACTTGTTTAGATCCTCTATAAGTTTTCCTCTCTCTTCATCACATTCTTGAAACTAAAACTCAAGTTGGGAGTTTTGCTTTCTTACCTTATTTAAAGTTTTAAGAGCATAAATAAGCTCTCCCTCAAGATCAACTCCTCCTTTTTTGATTCTTCCTCTATTTGTTTACCTTTGATAACATCTTCATTCTTTTTTGACTTGTCTTCTATAGGATCACCTTCTTCTTCTTCTAGTGCCATTAGAATATTCTCTTCTGGTCCTTCAAATGCATCCTCATATTCATCATCACTGAAACTGAAACCATTCCTTGTACAACTATCTTCAAGATGTCCAAAGTTACCACATCTAAAACACTTGAGAATTATTGGTGACCTTTTCTTAACTTTTTCTTTTTCCTCAATCAAAAATAGAACTTCATCTTTATCATTACTTGAAGAACTAGCATCACTATCACTTGAGTACTTACTTGCCTTTTCTGCATAGTAACTCCTCTTCTGTCTTTGAAAGAACTTCTTTCCTTGTTTGCCTTGTCCATCCTTGCCTTTCTTTTGGTACTTGTATCTTTTTGATTCCCTGTTCTTGTGATCCTATTTTTCTTCATAATTATTATTTTTAGCTTCTTGAAAATCAGTTGCATAGTGACCATACTTTCCACAATTGAAACATATAACAGATTTTGCATCTTTAAATATTCTTGAATCCTTATTCCTTCTACCATAATTAGCTTCTTCATCATTGGATGACTCATTGCTTGAATCTGATTTTTTTCCCTTTGTCTTCTTAGTAGCTTTGAAGGTTGCTTCCTTTTTGAGATTAGGTTCCTCTTTTGTTCTTATCTCAAAAGTTGTAAGAGTACCAAGTAACATGTCTCTTGTCAAAGAATCACCATATTTTGATTCTTCTATAGCAAAAATATTTTCACTAAATCTCTTTGGAAGAGATCTTAAGACCTTATCACAAACATCCGATTCTTCAACCTTAAGTCCAAGTCCTTGCATGGCATTAACAACCTCATCCACACGAAGTAGATAAGCACTAATATTTTCCTCATCCTTCATTCTTAATTCTTCAAATTGTGCTTTGAGATTTTGAATTTTTGCCTTTTTGACACTTTTATCTCCTTCATATATGCTTTGCAACTTATCCCAAATTCCTTTTGCATCTTCACAATGCATAACTTTTATGAATTCTGTTCTATGCAAACCTCTCAAAATTGCATTCATTGCTTTTGAATTGTAATGTTGTAGAAGCTTATCTTCTTTATCTGTAGGTGGATCAACTGGTGGTATGTATCCATTTTCAACTGCTTCCCATATTTCATTGCCAAGTGCCTTTAGGTGAATCTTCATTCTCATACTCCAAAATATATAATCACTTCCATAAAATATTGGAGTAGAATTATCTGAGGACCCATTCTTAGATTCCATTGTGTTCTTGTAAGCTTTTCCTTCAAGTTGTTAAACTCTTTCGAAGGAACCTGCTCTGATACCAATTAAAGAACACAAGCTTATATTGAGAGGGGGGTGAACAGTATAAGACCACTTTTTACTTTTCTTTCCCATTCAATATTATGCAATGTAAATATAGCAATATCAACATTAGTAATAAAAGCAATGCACAAATCACCACACACAATAGAGACACCAATTTTACGTGGTTCACCCAATGTGGGCTACTCCACGGAGAAAATATTTCACTAAAATTTTCTCAATCAATCTCTTGGGAATCCTTTCCCTATTACAATGTTTATGGACCTCTATCCAAAGGAGACACCAATCCCCTAATCAAGTTCGTGGATCTCTATCCATAGGAGAACTCCTTTCTCCTTAGCTCTGATTGGTGATATTCTAGAAGAACTATTACCCCCACTACTCTAGCTAATGGATCTCTATCCACTGAAGACACCTATCCTCACTACCCTGGCTAATGGATCTCTATCCACTGGAGACTATCATCCTCTATACTTTGTTACCTTCAAAGATCTATCTCAAATTTGTACTAAACACAGTCCTTCAGTCTAGCACAAATTTGCTCAATCTCTATCTCTGGTCTAGCACAAACCTATCCTCAAATCTACACCAAACTCTGTCCTCAAATATGCACTAAACATAGTCCTTCAATCTAGCACAAATTTATCCTCAATATCTATCCTCAAGCCTTAACACAAAGCTTGAATTAATCTCAAATAAACTCTACTAGATCTGCCCCAAACCTTAACCCAAGGTTTGAACAAATCAATCAATCAACTCTGCTCTCAAGTCTTCTCAAAGACTTATCTCAAATTTGCCTTGTAAGCTTCCACAAAATCTCACACTAATCTATCCACAAGTCCTCTCTAGAACTTGTCCAAATCTGCTCAACAAGTCCTCACTAGAACTTGTCCAATTTTGCTCAATAAGTCCTCACTAGAACTTATCCAAACTCATAGAAACATAAAGAGAATTGTTAGAGACTCAATATGCTTCACACTTATCACAATGCTCAATTACTTTCAATCACTCTTTTAGAAACATATAGAGAATTTTTAGAGACTCAATATGCTTCACACTTATCACAATGCTCAATTACTCTCAATCACTCTTTTAGAAACATATAGAGAATTGTTAGAGACTTAATATGCTTTACACTTATCACAATACTCAATTACTCTCAATCACATTTTTAGAAACATATAGAGAATTGTTAGAGACTCAATATGCTTCACACTTATCACAATGCTCAACCTCTTTCTCAAATCAATTCAGAATATAGAACAATTTGTTTCATAGAACTTGAACTATCACTTCACACATCCACTTGACTAGGCTCAACCAACTCTACTCAACCAATCACTCAATGAAATAATCCTTGCTTACAAACCCTAGTCCAAGCATATGAACACTCACTCAAATGTTTCCAACAATGCTTATCAACCAACCTCACATAACAATGATACTCATGTTCTTTGCAAACCCTAGTTCAAGTTCTTCACTCAACCAATCACTTCAACAACAATGCTTATAAAACAATATTCACATAACAATGATACTCATGATATTTGCAAACCCTAGTTCAAGTTCTTCACTCAACCAATCACCTCAACAACAATGCTTATAAAACAAGGTTTTATCAACAACTCTTTATTCCATAAAACCTTGAAGCATTAATTCAAAACACACTCAACAAGGAAAACCTTAACCAAATCCTTTTCACTCCAACTTAGCATTCACAACATTCAACAATCACTCACTAGGAAGATGTGCCCATACCTTTTGATTGATGTAGAAGTGCCCTTAGAAAACTTGTCTTAATCACAATTTTCCTCTTTGCCAATTTCAATGGTTAGATGATAAAATATCACACTAACTCTCTTTCAAAATATTTCTCAAACACAAAAATAATCAATCCCAAATACACCTTATTACTCCTTAAAATTAGCAATCATCAAATTACACATAAAAATAATCACTCAAAATGCTCCTTATAATCTCCAATTTAATAAATCAAACTTTCAAAAATAACCCTTCAGAAATAATAATTGCCTACCCTTTTATCTCCCTCAAAACACTTTAATAACCAATTTTAATTTAGGCAAAAATTAAATCTTACAAACCCTCAAAAATTATTTTTCAACCTTAGGCACATAAAAATTATTTTTATTTTCCTTCAACCTTAGCACATCCCAAATTAAGCGACAAACCCAACAATCAACAACGCATACCTTTGTCTCATCCACTAAAAGGCCTCGGTGGGTTTCAACCCCAAAACCTCTCCGTCGAGCGCCTTACCAAGGTGCTAGCCCACCACATGGGCTAGGTGCTCCCATGAGAAGGGGAAGGCACTAGCCTCCCTTTTTTCTCCATGCTAGGCATCGTTCGCAAAACGTAAACCTTCTTCCTCATAAAACACAAACCTCGTGGCTTTCAAATCTATGTCCTCCTACTAGCAAACGTCTTAACACTTGCCACTATCATCGGCTGCACTACATGGTGCATGTGCAAAGTGGAAGGAGCCTTGCTCCTCTTTGTTCCTTTACTTCTACCGAAGACTTTTCAAACAAAAATCATTGCTTTCTCTCTGTGCTCGTTTTCAAACTTAGGGGTATTCAAATTAATGAATTGCTTGGGAGACTTAGGCAAAGGTTTTGCCTTCATATATATACATAGTGCCTTGATGTTGTAACACATCGATGCTTCCCATCGAATTAATAATTTGATTTATAACTTTGCTTTATAACCCTTTTTAGGGTTTATTAAATTAATAAAAATTAATTTATAATTAAATTAAAATTAACTTATAATTAACTTAAGTAACATGAAAGTTAATTAAATTAATTAATAAATTAATTTATAATAAAAATATATTAATTAATTTATAATTAATTTAAATTTCCTTTTTAATATTATAATAAATTATTATAATATTATTTGTTTGGGCCTCTTCTTTGCCCTTTGGACCTCATCTGACTTCTTGAACCTCATCTGACTTCTTGGAACCGGGTCTTGATCAACTAAAGGCGGACTATCCTTTTGCACTTTTTGGAGAACCTAAAACTGATTTTGCCCACTAAAACTGCCACAAATTGGTGATGAAAGCTTGACATCAATGACCACTCACTCTTGACATCAATGACAACTCATTTACTCAAAATTTCCAACAAACTAAGTTTATTGAAAACCATTGGGTACATAAAACAAAGTATGCAAAAGAAGCTGAGCAATTATGTAGGAAAAATGAGGATTTGAACAATCAAATTGAAAATTTGCACATGCAACCTACACAAGGGTTACAAAAGTTTTAGGAGACCATGCTGACACACACAAGTGTGCAAGAAGATACATGTATGCAAAACATTATCAAAGGATAATTTGAATGAGAAAATTTTGGAGCATCTTGTCTACTATATGATATAAGTTAAACTTTTGGATGGTGAGAGGTCATCATAGTAGTTTTTGTGAGTTTTGATGTAAGTTAGAGTGTGCATGGTTTGTTACACAACTATATACAACTTGTTGCATAGATCCATGTGTGGTAGCAGATATGCACAACTTATCATGCAATATCATATGCAGGATGAAAAACAACATTACTGTAACTTACTCAAGAATTAAAGAAGAAAACTAGAGTAGTGATAGCTTGCATTCAAGGTGTATAGCTCATATTCAGGGTTAAATGGGACTATGTAGGAGAGAAGTCCTTAGATTTGTCTTAATAGTTACGATAATTGTCTAATATTGTTACCAGTTGTGTAACTTTTATTGGTGTGAAGTGTTGCAAATAATAGTGTTGGCATATGGAGATGATGTTGTGGGAGTCTATGTAGTGAAATGGAATATTGTGCACATGTGATCTGATAGGTAGATTCTTGGTTATAATTTTTTAATAAAAAATAAAATATTAGAGGAACATATGACTCAAGCCCAACCTATCGAGTAACAAGAAAATAGTTGCATAGATAATGGAATAGATGTGCATGGGACCAAAGAAGAGTTAAGTTGAGTTGAATTCCCAATTTATGAAGGAATGTGTAAGTGTTTTGAATAAAATATAAAATAATTTGTAAGCATTTTAATGATAGTGCCTTCAATATCATTAGGATATATTGTTAGACCACTTAAACCATTTGAGGAGGCCATCAATACATTTTAGCTAATGAAGGGTGATGACCAAATTCTAAGTCCATAAAAAATGGTTGGTTGGCCCTCCAAGCTATCTAGGATGATTTTTGGTATCCCTTGATTAGTAATACAATCTCCTAGGTCATTTGAGAGTGTTGTTTGGGAAGGTCATCAGGGTTCCCAAGTCATTTGAAGGGGCTCTCTAGTTGATAGGACCAATATGGGGAGGGTTTTTTGGCCCATAAGTTTTTAGGAGGGTTGTATGAACCTTAGACTAATCATCATCCTAGGCCCTCTATCCATCTAGGAAGATTATTTGACCCTTTAATCATTGATATCAAAGATAGGGTCATTAGCCTAGACCATTCAATCATCTAGTTATGTAGTATAGATGATGTGTCTCTCCCCATTTCCAATCTTGATGACCCATCTCATTTCTTCTATCACTAATGATGCATTTTTCTAGTTGTTGTTCCTTTTCATTTGTTTCCCCTAGCAATTGGTCATATGACCTCCTCAATGAAAAACCAACTATAGTTCTAGAGGAATTTACTAACAATGTTGATCAAGTGCATATGTGCAAAAATTTTGTTTGTAAGAAACAAGATCTTTTGAATTGAATTTAATTCATTTGGATGTGCATGATAGAGTTAACCAAAGCTAGAGCTAACCCAACCAAATAAGTAGAGCAAGTAGCCAAAGTGAGCAAGCTAAGGCATGAACTAGGATTTTATAAGAGAAAAACTAGCACTTTAATGGAAAGAAAATTAGCAGGAACAACAAAATTGTTTTACCATGGGAATGAAGCTTAGGCATATAAAATAGAGGAGAAAAGTTTTTTTCATAAAACCCTCAAATAATACAATTAAAATTTTAACTCCAGTGATAATATGTACATGGGAGTTGATCCATAGAAGTAAAAACAAAGAAAAATGAAACCCTATCCCCAGACGTATGAAACAAAGAATAGAATTTGGCTATGCAAAGGGAAAATCTATAGCTTCACCATGTAGACACCTAATTTTGACAAACCGACTAGAAAATACTTCCCAAAATTGATCGTATAGATTACAAAAACCTCAATCTGGAAATTATCTATCATTTTGGGCATATTTTCAACCTTTATCAAATTTGCCACCCTAACCAAATTTGCAAGTGATGAATTTGGCAAGATGAGTGGTGAATTTGGCAAAAGTGCAAAATCAAACTTTAATATTCAAAATCAACTCTTACCAACTTCGCCACTCCTTAGCAAATTTTCCAGTGAAGAATTTGGCAAGCCTAGTGGCAAATTTGACAAACATCCAAATTTCAAAATTTGAAAAGTCAAGCTTACCTTTTGATCAAATTCGTCACTCAAGTCACCAAATTCACTAGTGGATAATTTGACCAAACAACTCATAATATTTTGCCATGAACTAGGATCATGTGGATTACATCCCTCTATCCTCTGCCCTGATCTCACATGCCCCAGCAACACACCAAATTCATAGATTTCAATTTGATCTTATCCAATTTTCCCCCCAATTCTCCTCCCAAATCCTATTTAATTAGCCCCTTGGGTAGGCATTTTGCATTAATTCTTGAAGTATTTAAAATCTACCAACATTTCTATAGCATTCCTCTTTTAGCTTCTCTTCTTTAGTATTCTTCATATCCAAGCATTCTCAAGCATTTTGGAGGTAAGCCAAGCAAGGTAAGGAGGAATTTGGGGCAAGGAGTTCATCTTGGAATCAAGGAAGATAGCTCTCCCAACATATTTCTTCTCTCCATTCATATATGCTTCATATGAATTTTTTCTCTAGGTTGTAGACTTGCTAACTTGTGCTTTTCTTTTGGTATTTCTACATTACATGTTTCTAATTCTTTTTGAATGTTTCTAAACCTTATTTGCAGCCATCTAACACTGTGTTTGCAACCTTTCCTTCAAGTATATCATCTTTATTTATTATATAATATGTATTTTGTAGGTTTACATTCATTTATCATTCATACTTTGGCCATAATCCTCTCTTTTGTAAGGTTTTATTACATCTTCTTCTCACATTTCATATCTTAATGTTTGTTATCCCTTAATTTACAGTCACATTTTTTATATTGGCAGCATACTAAACTTTTTTATTACCTCCATGCTCATCTAATATTTATGCTTCTTTCGTTTGCAAGCATAGATTTAACATGGTATTTCATTTTACAATTTTCCCTCTCATGCATTGCATGTAGCTTTATATTTCATTCATACATCATTTTATTTCATTTCTTAAGGCAAGGTGTTGAAGATATAAGGTTTTTATTACCTTGTTATCTCACCCTTTTGCTAAGCATCAAGCATCTCCCATTGCAATCTCCCTCCCTTTCTTGCTTACTACTATATATTTTCTAAGTCTTGGGTAGCACTTACATACTTTATCAATTTCATTAATATTTTACTACTTAATTCTAATTTGTTTTTACTAGAAGTTGAATTAGCTATTTTCTATCATTCCTAATATCATCACTACACACATTTGCACTCTTTTACACCCCTATTTAATTGAAACTTTAGTCATCTTTGATACTTTCATTCTCCTTCACATACATTTTAAATTTAGTCATTAAATTGCATGATTTAGTGGCTTAGATATCTGATTTTGTAGGTTACAAACTTAGCAAAACTCTTTATCAACATCATCCCTACTTTCCACTATAATTCCACAAAAATCCACTCAAAATAGCTCCCAAACTCTTTAAAATTCTATAATTAGATCAAATTTGCCACCCTACATAGTCAGTGGTAAATTTGGCTTCTAAAGGTACATAGAACCAAATTCACCACTAACAAAATTTTCTAGTGGTAAATTTGGAAAAGACGTAATGGTAAATTTTGCAAAAGGCCAAAAATCCACTCTAGAAGGTAAGCATACTCAAAATTTTCAAAAATAGGGGGTTTGATCAGCTATTTAGATAAGTTTTCTATCCTATCCAGCTTTAAGATAGACCCCCCCCCCAAGGCAAAAAACTTAATTTTTTTGGTATTTTTGTGCAAATACCAAAATTACCAACCACCAATGGTGAATTTGGTAGTAGTGATGAATTTGGCAGCTTTAGTGGTAAATTTGATGAAAGGACCATAGAAGAGGTGATTCTACCACTTGGCACTTCCCTAGCCCTGTAATATTTATTTTTCTATGTTTTGCTTCTATTCTCTATTGTTTCATGTCCAAAAATCACATTTTATTTTTGAAATTAAGGAATTTTAAGTATAAATCCTAATTGCTTACAAAACACCTTAATTGCTTTACAAAATGCTTCAATTGCTTTACAAAACATCTCAATTTCTTTATAAAACACACCTAAACTAGTCAATCAAGGAACTTTGGACTAAATCCTAGTTATTGATCATTTTCAAGTTCATAGGCAAAGAAATCAATATGTATTTAGTTGCATTTAGGCTAACTTGTCTTCTTACATCTCCTCTTATTTTACCTTGAAATACCAAAATCTCCTTGGTTAACTCATACAAATTTGAAAATCATATAAGATGGCTCTTGTATTCTTTTATATATGTGATAAAATACTTAGAATTGCATTTAGATGATCATTGAATTTTAAGTTTTAAATAACTTTAAGGCTAAAAATAATTCGAGATAGATAGCGATCCAAAACCTTAGGTGTTTTCTTTGAATAAATCCATAAAACACCGATCAAACAAGCATAACATCAACTTCTACAAGGCATGATAAAAAAAGCATTGAGTAGGAGTCTAGTTGTGTTGAGAATATTCATATTCTCCAGATATCCTTTCGGAATAGATCCTCAAGCGAGGAAGCATAGATTCTAGTGGATCTCCCCTATGCACACTTGACATTAAATTAGACTTTAAGAGGAAAAGAACATGTTTCTCCCTTGTTTATATATTTGGTGAACTTGACGTGAATACTCCTTTTGCCTTAACAAAGATAAAAGTTCATTAAACCTAAACAAGTGAAGAACATGTGCTTATACTGAGAGGGGAGGGTGAATAGTATACAATAAAAAAAAAAATCTTTTTAATCCAAATAGTAGCATCAACATTATTAAAATAGTAAACATCACAAAAAGCATCACACACATGAGAGACATCATTTTTATGTGGTTCACCCAAGGATGGCTACCTCCACGAAGAAAATATTTCTTATAAATTTTTCTCAAATAAATTCTCTTGGGAATCATTTCCTTACAATATTTATGGACCTCTATCCAAAGGAGATGTTGATCCTCTAAATCAAGTTAGTGGATCTCTATCCATGGGAGAACTCCTTCTCCTCTACTCTGGATGGTGCTCTTCTAGAATACTACTACCTCCACTACACTAGCTTGTGGATCTATCTCCACTAAAGACTCTTGTCCCCACTCAGAAGACCTGTCCTCACTGCCATGGATGATGAATCTCCATCCACTGGAGACTATTATCCTCTCTGCTCTGTCACATCCAAAGCTCTATCTCAAATATCACTAAATATAGTCCTTCGGTCTAGCACAAATCTGCTCAGTCTCTATCTTTGGTTTGACACAAACCTATCCTCAAATCTGCACTAAACTCTGCTTCACAAGTCCACTCAAAACATGCTCAATATTTCTCAACAATTCCACTCAGAACTTTCTCAAATATGCTCAAAAATTCCACTCAAAACTTGTTCAAATCTGCTCAACAAGTCCACTTAGAACTTGCTTTGATCTGCTCAACAAGTCCACTTAGAACTTGCTTAAATTTTCTCAACAAGTCCACTTAGAACTTGCTTAAATTTTCTCAACAAGGCCACTCAAAACTTGCTCAAATCTTCTCAACAATTCCACTCAAAACTTGCTCAAATAAAATCAATATATAGAATAGTTTGGTTTATGGAACTTGAACAATCACTTCACACATCCTCTTGACTAGGCTCAACCAACTCTACTCAACCAATCACTTAATGAAAAACCCCTTTCTCACAAACCCTATTCCAAGCATATAACCACCAACTCAAAATATTTCCAACAATGCTCAACAACAAATCTCACATAACAATGATACTCATGTTCTTTTCAAACCCTAGTTCAAGTTCTTTGCACAACAACTCACTTCAAAAACAATGCTTATAAAAAAAAGGTTTTAACAACTCTTTATTCTAGAAAACCTTGAAGTATTAACTCAACACACCCAATAGGAAACCCTAATCAAGTCCTTTTGACTCCAAACTTATTTTCCAAAAAATAAAACTCAACTATGGAAGAATGTGCTCATGCCTTTTTATTGAAGATGAAGCGATCTCATAAATCTGTCACAACCACAAACACTTCTATGACAAGCTCAAAGAGGTTAGAAGATAAATCTTTCTCACAATATAATGTAAATACTCAATTACACCTTATCACTCCACCTTTCAAAAACAACCATCAACATACATAAAATATTTATTCAATAACACCTTATAAACTCCCAACTAAAATAAACTTAACATCCACCAAAATTAACTCAAACCTCTTTAATTTAATTTAATGGCAAGAGAAACTTTGATAAAAATCAAATCTACTTTATTTATAATTCCAATGATATAAATCACTCATCAATAAAACAACCTCTCATTAACCCTTATTACTCCACAATAATATAAATCAATTATCAAATCAACAACCTTTCACAAACCCTTATAACTCCAAAATAATATAAATCAAATAAACAACTTTTCACAAACCCTTGTAAATCAAAATTAACCTTTGTAAAACCTTAGACAAATAAACATTTAATTATCAAAAATTATCTTTGCCACTAGTGGGTTTCGAACCCACATTCTCTACCTCCATGAGTGCTCTAGCCATGGTTTTGACTGTTGTGTGCGCTAGATGCACGGTTAAGAGCTTGAATGCTCTTTGTTCCCTTTGTCCTCAGTTGGTGCTCAAAAGAGCATGTGCAAAAGACTTCCCTTGGTTCTCAAGACACACACCACTCCACGAGAATCAATTGTGGGATCATCAACTCCCAATGCCTTTGCAAAATGTGTGCTTCTGATGGACCACCGTGTCTTTTGTTTTTCAACCAATATGCTCTTCCCTTTATGTCTTTCACCTAGCGCTAAAGACAAGCGAAATCCTTGTCTTCTTCCTCAACAAACAACGATTGCACGAAAACATTTCCACTTTGTCGCATGTAATAAAATTGTCAAGGGGTAAGTTTTGAATGCCTCTTTGACATTAATTTATACATGAATTCCCTTTGTTTCTTAGACATCGGTGCTCCCACTTATTTTATGACATCGACGCTTTCCAACCTTTATAATTTATAAATTATTTAAATTCTAAGGAATTTAAATTTTATAAATTATATTTATAAACTTTAACTTTAAGGAGATTAAAGCCTTCCTTGGGTTTAAACTTAAACCTTTAATTTATAAATTATTCTACCACCATGGGTATTTTAAAATCTTAACTGCCATCTCAATGTGTGAGGAGACTTTTATATCCTCATAATGATTTTAATAAAACCATTTAATCTTCCACCATGGGTTTACCATAAACCCTCATAAAACATTATTTTGCCAACTTTTTCTTCAACTCTTCGCATTGTTCCTGGTGTTATTGATGGTGTGCTCCATGGTATTAATGACAACTTTTCACCTTGACATCAATGACAACTAAATGGGCTCAAAATCTCCAACAACAAGATCATCTAATTTGTTTGCTTAGCTTACATCACATTAAATTAAGATAACAAGAACATAACCAATTGTTAATCCTACTAGGGGAAGGATAACGACCCCTTGAGTAAACCAAAGTATGAACCTTAGGGGAGCAATATTCTTTGGCTAGTATATCATGGTGGATTAGTGGGAGTCACAAGGAGGGATGCTTTTCAAGGTGACATAAGGATTTCAAACATCTTCTCTTCTTTGCTATAAGTACTCTAGAAACAAAACTTTAATAAATTAACCTCCTTCAAAACCAAGCTCTCAAACCATGTCTCAACATCCTTATAACACCTAAAACAAGGGTATACCTTCTTCATCTCATGAGGGATCTTCCCATGAACATACTGAATAAGAAGTAAACCCTTGGTCACAACAAGCGACTAGGGAACAAGAACAAATTGTTGAACAAGTTTCTTTTCAAACTATAGATCATGTCAAAGAATACATCAAAAGGAATAAAAATATATTTTTAGATGTTCTTAGAGATGAACTTAGAGAACAAGTGGAAAGAGAATCATTTACAATGCATGATAATATTGAATATTCTAATGATCAATCAACCATTGCTCAAATCAATGAAACTCGAAACAACTTGGCAAGTCTCAATGTGGCTATGGCACAACCTACCGATTCTACAACACCTCCAACCATATCTATGGGGATGCCCACCATGGGAAACCCATTTTCAACATCTCCTAATGATACAATCAATACTACAAATCCTTTTCTCACTCACAACATGGGACTTAGCCAAGTCCCTCCCACCATAACATCAAATCAAAACACTTCAACTCTCTTGAATGTACCTTTCATGTCACAAACCTTCGCTCAACCACTTATGCAACCATTAATAACATTGCCTACACCACCAAACCCTCCATCAAATGATATTCAAGATATCAACACTAAGATCTTGGACTTAGAAAAGAGGGACTCCAAGTTCGAAGAACTTGAGCATCAAATTACCTCTCTTCAAGGAACATCTAAGTTAAAGTACTCTTTTGAAGAGTTCTACAATGAGCCATTAGATCCAATGATCCTTAATCATCCATTTCCAAAGAACTTTGAAACTCCCAAATTTCAAATGTACAATGGAAAGCAAGACCCTATTAACCATCTAAGGCTATTTCAAATAGCTTGTAGTGACATCAATCATGATGAAAAACTTCTCCTTAGGTTATTCCCTAAAAGTCTTAGTGGTTTAGCCTTAGAATGGTATTTTCAAATACCTCATCATTCCATCAAGAAGTTCAAGGAACTTATGGAAGCCTTCGTTAAACAATTTTCAATCTACATAGAAGATAAGGTTACCATAGATGACCTTTATCAACTTAAACAATCTAAGACTAAGAAATTCTTAAATTTCTTAGCCAAATGGAGAGGTTTAGTAGGAAGACTTCAATATATTCCTCCTCCTAAATAAATCTTACATATTTTCATACGAAACCTTCATGAACAACTATCATATCCCTTGGAAATGATAAACCTAACCTCCTTTGAAGAAGTCATCGATATGGCTAAAAGAGTAGAAGTCATCCTCATAAGATGAGGGCAACTCAACTATAACAAGAAAGAATATGAAAAACCCCCTAGCAAGGGGTAATACAAAAATAAACATATTGTAGGAGATGGTGTAACCGACTCTCATCAAAACAACAACATAAACACCACTCAGAATGCTCCTCAAAAGTTAGTCATCCAAAGATAGGAAAAACCCCAAAGAGAATACACAAATATCAGACAAAGTCAAATATCTATGCTAAAAATACTCCTTGATTCTAAATTGGTGGAACTTCCACCTATCAGGCCTTGGGATCTATCCAAAGGAGCACCTATTTGGTATAGACAAGATGAATATTATGACTTTCATTAAACGAAGGGACACACTACCAACAAATGCAGAACTTTAAAGAACATTATCCAAGACCTCATTGAGGAAGGAAAAATAACATTCAATAAACCAGAAAATCCCAACAAAGACATGGGGATATTTCAAGATCCCTTACCAACACATGATCAAAAATCAGCCAACTTCGTAGGCACTATACATTTATCAAGATCTTCCTACGCTGTGACTAGGCAACAAGCAAAGAATCAATCTTTGGATCAACCTCCATTGGTTATCCCAAGGAAAAAGATCAACATCCCTAATAAGTCACCTTTAGTGCTCACACCTTCTCAAACACCTTGCATACTTTTGATCTTCATCAACAATTAGAGGAGGTACCCACAAAGATCTCCCTTTTAGAATTGCTAAAAACATCACCCGCTCATAGGGAAATATTGCTGAAACTTTTAAGTGAGCAAGAAGTCCCTCAAGACATATCTCCAAATGATATCGCTAACATGGTTGGACTAGCTAGGGTAAACAATGCTATCTTAGCATTTCATGAGGTAGATACCCCTCTTGAAACCATATCAGGAGATTCTCCTCTTTACATCATAACTCAAGTAGGTGATAAATATATCAAGAGAGTCCTAGTAGACAATAGATCAACCTTGAATGTATGCAATATTAAATTCTTATAAAATTTTGACTTAAAGAAAATGATTTACAAAAATCTGACCTCATCATTAGAGCCTTCGACAATGAAGAATGAGAAGTAATAGGCACTATTACTTTACCTATCAAAGTAGGGCCTCGTGTCCTAAACACCCTCTTTTATGTCATATCATGTGATGTAACATATAACATGCTCCTTGGAAGACCTTGGATACATGCTATGAGGGTCGTACCTTCTACCTTACATCAATATCTCAAATATGAGTATCAAGGAAGGATTATCCATGTTCCTGGAGATCCAGAACCTTTTTCCATGTGCAACTCTATCGACCTACAAGATATTAACCTCTACCCTTCCATACAATGAGCAATATCAAGTGATCAACCAAAAGTAGATAAAGGAAAGGAAATATTAGAGGAACCCCTCATAAACTTAGGGGATACTCCCCAATCATCCTCTTCCAATGATCAAGTCAATATAATTTATAAAAAACTAGATCCCTTCGTAGAACTAGTAAGCATGTTCCTATCTCCTCGTGACATAGGCATGCCTAGTAGAAAAGGACTCAAAATCCAAATAGGATCTTGCACCTTCATTCATGGAGGAACTACCATTGATGAAAATATTCAAGGGCGTAACTTTATGCCAAGCGAATGAACATACACTACATGCTACATATCACCCTCATTCTCTATAGCTAAACAAATGCTCTCCAACATGGGCTATCAAGGCAAAGGCTTAGGTCACTATGAATAGGGTATCAAAGAACCCCTAGAAGTCAAACCTTGGCTAACATGATGTGGGATTGGATTCATCCCTAGAAAAAATGAACCTTCTCCTCTATCAGAAGAAGATAATAAGGATAATTATCCTGAGTCATTACATGGCTCTCAATGGGGTGATGAGGATGAAGAAGAACTATGGTCGCTCCTTAACCAAACACCCCATAAAACCATACGATTTGGTAGCATCAACATGTTAGAATTAGTTCATCCAAAATCAATAGCAACCAAAGAAAATCTTGAAGATTCTTTGGATAATTATCCTATAGAAGAATCTCTTAAACAAATATTCAACTTAAACTCAGCCCAACTTCTAGGGTTGGAACAAACATCTATGGATCCACAAGAACTTGAAGAGTTAGGGATAATAAATGCCCCTCTTCATTTCAAAGATGAATCACAAGCCTTAATCAAAGAAATGATAGATATCAACATCAAAACAGATCAAGATCCTCACCTTATCAAGCTTGGAAAAGTCCTAACTCAAGAAGAGTAGATAAAATACACAAACCTACTAAAGGAATTCTCTGACATATTCGCTTGGGGATACGATGACATGCCAAGACTTGACCCTTCACTGGTAGTCCACCATTTGGTAGTGCACCTTGATGCCAAACCCATCAAACAAAAATTAAGAAAGATACATCCAAGAGTCACTCTTTCGATAAAATATGAATTATAAAAATTACTAGATGTTGGCTTCATAAAGGCCATAGATTATTTAGATTGGATATCTAACATCGTTCCTATCACCAAGAAGGAAGGATCCATTCGAATCTATATAGACTTTAGAGATATAAACAATGCTTTTCCAAAATATGATTTCCCTTTGCCAAACATAGACATGATAGTGGACTTCACTATAGGATCTAAGATGCTATCTTTAATGGATGGATTCTCGAGCTATAATCAAATTAAGATAGCACTAGAAGATCAATCTAAAATAACTTTTACTACTCCTTGGGGAACCTTCTACTATCAGGTCATGCCATTTGGCCTTAAAAATGTAGGGGCAATATATCAAAGGGCCATGACATATATATTTCATGACCTTATGCATAAAATAGTAGAAGATTATGTAGATGATATCTTGGGTCGATCTCAGGAAATACAAAACCACACTCAAGATCTTAGATGTATCTTTGAAAGATTATGAGATTATAGAGTCAGACTAAAACCCAAAAAATGTATATTTGGGGTAACATCAAGAAAAATATTGGGATTCATTATATCCCATCATGGGATTGAAGTTGATCCCTCCAAAATCATAGCAATAATAAACATGCCACCACCTATAAACTTAACTAAATTAAGAAGTTTGCAAGGCAAACTACAAGCTATTCATAGGTTCATATCACAACTTGTAGATAAGTGTCAACCTTTCTCCAAGTTGTTGAAGAAGGGGATAAAATTTGAATGGGATGAAGGATGTCAAAAGGCCTTCAAAGCTCTAAAAACTTACCTCTTGACACCACCCATCTTGGTATCACCAAACCTAAACCAACCATTATTTCTATACATAGCAGCCACTGAGCATGCTCTTGGAGCTTTATTAGCCCAATATGATGAACAACATCGAGAAAGAGCAATCTACTACATTAGTAGAACTTTGGTGAACTATGAAATACGCTACACACCACTAGAGAAGATTTTCTTAGTAGTTGTCTTCTCATCTCTCAAACTAAGACACTACATGCTTAGTCAAAAGACTTATGTCTTAGCAAGGGTAGACCCATTATGCTACCTTATGTCAAAACCTTACCTATCTAGTAGGACTGAAAAATGGGTCATAGCCCTTAGTGAATTCGACATAGAATTTATAAATAAAAAATCACTAAAGGGACAAGTTATAGCTGATCAACTTGTTGCATCCCCTTTAGAATCAAAACATCCCATAAGCATGTCTTTCCTAGATGAAACAATCTTCTCAATAGAAGCCCAAGAACCTAAAACTTGGATCTTATACTTTGATGGAGCTAGATGTGCTAAAGGTGCAAGGGCAAGAATTATCCTAGTCACCCCACAACAACATCTCATCCCATTATCTTTTAAGCTTCGCTTCTCATGTACTAACAATACAATAGAATATGAAGCACTCATCCTAGGTCTTAGGGCCACAACAAAGCTAAATATCAAGAACATAATAGTATACGGTGATTCACAATTGGTCATCAACCAAGTGAATGATACTTATCAAACCAAATATGAGAAGCTAAAACCATACAAAGATATTGTAGACATGTTGAAAACCCACTTCAACCAAATCACTATAGAAGCCATACCATGATCTAGCAACCATCATGTTGATGCTATGGCTACAACTGCATCTCTCATACCCTTAGAGTTGGAAGATGAAGAGGCTTCTATTATCATAAGATCAATTAATAAATCTTCCATGCTCGAATCATGCCTACAACCTCTCAATATATGCAATATTGAAATATCTATACCTCAAGAACCTTGGTATCAAGACATCTTTAAATTCCTCAAAGAGGGAACATTCCTTGAGGGATCCAACTCTCAAAAGTGAAGATAATTTAGGCTAAAATCTTGCAAATATGTCATCATTAGAGATATCTTATATCGATGCTCCTTTGAAGGTATACTCCTCAGATGCATAAATACAAATGAAGCCCAAGCTATCATAAAAGAAGCCCATGATGGATCATGTGGTGGACATTTTAGTGGATTATCCATAGCCAAGAAACTCCTTAGGATGGGCTACTATTGGTCCTCTATGGAAAAGTATACTCACAACTATGTTAAGAGATGTGATAAGTGTCAATGACATGACAACCTTGTTCATGCCCCTTCTCAAGAATTACAACCGATCACATCTCCTTGGCCTTTCTCCTCTTAGGGATTGGATATCATAGGTAATATCAACCCTCAATCATCAGATGGACACAAGTTCATCATCACCACTATAAAATATTTTACTAAATGGGTCGAGGCAATGCCCCTATCCACCACAATAGGAATTCAAGTATCAAAATTCATTCTAAATCAAATCATCAATAGATATGGTATACCTTCTACCTTAATCGTTGATAATGGCACCCCTTTTAAAAATAAGGAAGTCACCAAAATATGCACCAAATACAAAATTCAACAAAAATGGTCTACACCATACTACCCACAAGGAAATGGACAAGTTGAATCCTCCAACAAAATGTTAATCAAAATCCTCAAGAAGCTAGTAAACAAAAATGATCGAGATTGGCACTTACAACTCTATCCAACCCTATGGGCATATCACACAAGTGTGCGTACTCCCATGGGGGCAATGCCATATGCCTTGGTTTATGGTACTGAAGCTATTTTTCCTTTCAAACTTGAGATACCCTCTCTAAGAGTCTTGTTACAAGACTCTTTGGTAGGAGATGAATATCACCTAAATCACTTACAATAACTAGAACTCTTAGAAGAAAAATATATCAATGCTCTAGAACATCTTAGAACATACCACAATAGGCTTTGACATGCCTATCATAAGAAAGTACATCCAAGATCCTTCAAAATTGGGGACCTAGTCCTCAAAGAAAACCAAAGAAATACTAACGCCGATGTTGACCTAAAAGGAAAGTTTGAACCTAATTGGTTAGGACCTTTCATCATCATAGCCAAGTTTGGATCTAAAGCTTACCACCTAGCCACATTGGATGACCAAGAACATAAGGAACCAATCAACATCATGCATCTTAAATGATACTATGCATAAAACATCGAGTCATTTGCTTGTTCATTTGATTGAATGCATGATAAACATCATCATATCATCATACACACTACACCCCTTGCATGTTTGCCTAATTTGCTTGATCATACCATAGATTCAAGAGGGTTTACTATGATGCAAAATCCAATCCTTATTATGAATACATCTACATTGCATCCACCTAGGCTAACCATATGTTGAGTAAACTCTCTCAGTCCAAAAATCTCATCTACCAAATCTTCTTCTACATCCCACTTCACTACTATCATACTTCTTCTCTTCTTCTCCCTCTCTTGGGTTAAGTGATGTATGACATGATCATCCATGGCCTTGATGACCTAACCTTTCCCCTTTCTTCTATCCCAACCTTGGGACACCTAACAATAAATAACATTCAATTACATTTACTCTTCTACCTTCTTCTCTCTCATCCATCATACTTCTTCCCTCTCTTTAGAATAAGTAATATGTGATCGCCTACAATTTTAATAACCTACTTTCATCTATTTCATACATAGTCACATCACTAATATCAACATTATTTCACAATAATATCATCAACAATACATATCTACAATATCTTTCAACAAAAGAGCCTCTTTTTGATCAACACTCATGATTATTTAATAGACTCCTCAAGGACACCTTTTCCTCTCCTATAATACATCAATGACCTTGAAAGATATTTCACACAAGTTGAGAAGCCCTTAATCATCCATTCTCCTATGGATTAACAATTACTTGTCAACTTTATATGGGAATGGATGATTAAGGGTAGTCTTTCCCATTTGACATACCATTTTAGTATGCCATCAAGCATAAATTAAATCTTCATGCATTATCCTAATAGATCATAAGAATCATAACATTTCATTGATCCAATATCTTATAGACTTTTGCAATTATTTGTAAGTCTCATTAGGCAATGGATCAATGGTATCATAACATTCCTCTTGATTTATTGCATCAACATGCTATCACATTTTTTAAATCTCATTGATTACCTTCGATGAGACCATGTGGTATGAGAAGACCTTATTGATCCAATATCTTGTAGATCTACAATCATTTGTAAATCTTACTAGGCATTAGATCAATATTATCCTCATAGCCACTTGGTTCATTTTATTGGTATTCTATCAAACAAGAATCAAGATCTCTCACAAACTATTGTTCAAATGGATCTATCAAACTATGAAGCTCCATGGATCCAATGCCTTGTGAGCCTACAATCATTTGCAAGCTTCACCAAATACTAGATCAATGTTACCTTCATAGCCGCTTGATCTTCTACAACAATAGACATCCACAAATCATGATCTCTTCATCAACTATTTGCCTAATAAGTCATTGGATCAACAAGATTTTATCTCCAACTAGTTATTATACAAATGTGCAAATCTCAAAATAATCACTCATCAAGAAGGCTAGATATTCTCTATCTATTTGTATAAAATATCAATCAATAGATAGAGAACTTCCTCCATCTTGATGTATGACAACAAGTTATCATTTCTTCTCCAAAATCTAATAAAATAAAAACATCCAAGCTGACTAATGGACCCTTTAGGAACATTAGGATTTGGTAATCAACACTTCATGTACCCATAATCATTTATGACTACATCAAGCAGTTGATTATTAGATCCCTATGCTTCCTAATGGTCTATAAGCTAACATGGATGTTATCTATTTCTCATACAACAAGATCCTTCAGACTAAGGGCCATGCTATCACATGGATCTCCTAGAAAAGGAGATTTATTTTTCCCATGTTCTATGCATATACAATTCTTTGTACATATGTCGAGCAAGGGAGAAGGGCTTCTTCTTTCCTCGGATTATCCATATGAAGCGTTACCCTCAGTCTAAAAGATTTTGTTTACCATACAAATTCTTGAATATTTCAACACATCAGAGGTGGCAATGAGTATTAAGTCCAATTCCTCACGTACATGTAAATATTTGCATATGCGTTAGGTAATGAACTTATATACTCTTGTTACCCTCTCTCATGTGTTAAGAAAATTAGCAATATCAAATCATCATCTTACCAAAATGTTTGCTTTCAAACAATGAAAGCAAAAGAATGATACAAAATTATTTTCTAGATCACATTGCAAATATTACAAACATTATATCATCCTTTCAAAATTTTAATTACCTATTTTTAAAAACATATCAATATCATATACATTATTACATTGCAAAATATTTTGCAATCATAAAAAATAACACATTACAAAATATTACAATCATCATTTAAATACTTGCAAAATCTTTGCAAGTATTAACATCATCATTATGTAAAATATTTTGCAATGATAAAAAATACATTACAAATCATTACAATCATCATTTAAACTGCTAAAAGCTTTCATGTATTACATAATTCAAAATATTTTGAAATATAAAATTTATAAAATATTTACAAAAGCATTACATTTCTTTGCAAAAGCTTGCAAGCATCAAATCATCTCAATATCCTTGAAAAAAGTAAAAATATTATCTATGTAATCAAGTGTTATCAAAGATAACACTTGAACATTGATAAGAATCAAAACTATCTTATCTACATAGTCAAGTGCTTGCAAAGAGCAACACTTGAACATTGATAAGAATTAAAATTATCTTATCTATGCAATCAAGTGTTTTTAGAGATACACTTGAACATTGATAAGAATCAAAATTATCTTATCTACATAGTCAAGTGCTTGTAGAGAGCAACACTTGAACACTGATAAGAATAAAAACTATCTTATCTATGTAGTCAAGTGCTTGTAGAGAGCAACACTTGAACATTGATAAGAATCAAAACTATCTTATCTATGTAGTCAAGTGCTTGTAGAGAGCAACACTTGAACACTAATAAGAATAAAAATTATCTTATCTATGCAGTCAAGTGCTTTTAGAGATAACACTTGAACATTGATAAGAATCAAAACTATCTTATCTATGCAGTCAAGTGTTTGTAGAGAGCAACACTTGAACATTGATAAGAATCAAAACTATCTTATCTACATAGTCAAGTGCTTGTAGAGAGCAACACTTGAACATTGATAAGAATCAAAACTATCTTATCTATGTAGTCAAGTGCTTGTAGAGATAACTTGAACACTGATAAGAATCAAAACTATCTTATCTATACAATCAAGTGTTATCAGAGATACCACTTGAACACTGATAAGAACCAAAAGTATCTTATCTACGTAGTTAAGTGCTTGTAGAGAGCAACACTTAAACATTGATGAGAAGAAAATAGGTACCTCATCTACGTAGTTAAGTGCTTGTAGAGAGCAACACTTAAACATTAATGAGAATAAAATAGGTACCTCATCTATGTAGTTAAGTGTTTGTAGAGAGCAACACTTAAATATTGATGAGAAGAAAATAAATATATCATGTAAATATTATAGGTACCTCATCTATATAGTTAAGTGTTTGTAGAGAGCAACACTTAAATATTTATGAGAAGAAAATAAATATATATATCATGTACATATTATAGGTACCTCATCTATGCAATTAAGTGCTTATAGAGAGCAACACTTAAACATTAATGAGAAGAAAAACATATATATATCATGTACATATTATAGGTACCTCATCCTATCCTAAATGCTTATCTTTTACATGGCTCCATAGGCCACCATTTAGACATGATGAGATAATATTTCCTCTTACAAAAATATACAAAGGAATATCAGATTCCAAAATACATGAGCATTCTCTCTATTATGTCTTGAGACCATCACTCATAATCTAAATGGTATCTATCATTCAAGGCTAATACATCTCTCAACAGGGTAGCTTCTCTTCCTTTGAGTTTGATCATCATCATGGTTTCATAAAACCATCACTAAGCAATCAATCAAGACTACAATCACTTAGTCAAATACATCATATAATCTCAACACATCAATACATAAAAATATCATACATATTTTCACATCACACAATCAAACCACAAAGAGTTAAAACATCACATCAAACTCAAAATACAAGTATCATCATATATATAATACCTCATATCATACATACCATTGGAGAAGGTGTATCACAAAGGAAAATAAAATGATACACTCAACTCATGAAAGGAGGGTGTACCACATCCCTAAAAATTGGTACACTCACTCTAGAATATGCCTACCTAACTAGTAGAACTAATCTCACCTCCATCACCTCCTAGTGGAGGAGGAGGTAGATGGAAACTAACAGACCTCCAAGAGGTGTCACTCACCGATGGAGCCCTCGATCATGATCTTGAAGGTGATGGTGCTCATCTTCTATATGGACCTCTATATGGTATAGCTATTGATAGTACATGGTCCTCCCCTTCTCCCTCTCAGCTCGAACCTTTGCATGTTATACTCTCACTATAGCATTGGCAAGCTCTACCCTCGAAGCTTGTAGCTCAACCCTTAAAGCCTACAACTCTACCCTAGAACCCTGTAGCTCTCACTCTAGTGGCCTCATGATCATAGCCACTACCATAGAATCCAAGCCCTACCTAACCTACAATTGGACCTCATCCCTATCTTCTCTCATTTACTCTATCTCATACCTTAGGCTAGTAATTATCACTTGGTCCATAGATTTCTTCTTCCCAACTCAATCTAGAGTTGATTGGAGCCTATAAATAATCTCTTCACTTGCAACCCTCAACTGGGCCATCTCATATTTGATCTAAATTACCTCCTCCACACGCATAACCTCAAAATCTACTAGTTATCTCCTCACCTCCTCCAAATTATAATGAATATCCCCTAGATCTATTGTTTAAGCCTCATCTATGGTCCTACTAGGACCTACCTCGCCAAATTATGAACCTGCTCCATCAAAATATGATCCTTCTCCACCATATGGGGCACCTAAAAGTAGAATCATAATCAATAGAGGTACATCCAAGGGAGCATTGGATGATCCTCCAACTACCTATCTAGCTACCATCATCTCCCATCTCTCTCTCCCATAAGTGATGCTTTATCCCTCTTAAGGCATTGACCATATTTTAAAATACCTATCTCTGGTCTCTTGGTGGTGGATCTATTGTCAATCGATGAGGCCTAAATATCCCATACCAATCAATATACTCTACCATCACCCCTACATCATCTCTTGTAGGGATTAATACTATGAGATCATCTACATTGACCTCCACATAAGTATAAAGATCCATAGGATCCCACCACATCTCATGATGTACTCATCGTATCCATACCTCACCTACTATTGGTATCCCCTGCACCTCCCCATGTTGGTGTAACATATGGTCATATCGATACAACTCATAGGCCCTATTCCCATCATCCAACCATTGTATCTACCTCACCTAGGCTAGCTCCTTATGATCATCTAGCCACACATACCTATCCCTCCATGGTTACCAAACAATGTGCACCACCCTCAAATCATCAATCAGGTGCCTCACCTGATCTAGAGAGCAAAAGGAAGGATGAATGCACCTCACCCATATATAGACTACTAGTCTCTTAGGTTCACCACCCCTCATCACTAAAATAGGATGATGGATCGCTATATGCTCCCATACCCAGACCTAGAGCAAAGTGCAACATGTCAAGCTCTTGCCCTACCTGTATACCACTCTATACAAGGTGTGGTATAACCTCACCAAGATAGTAGGAGCCCATGCATAGATGATCTGCTCATCCCTCAATCCCATAATAATCTCTCCCCATCCCCACTACATGAAATACCTGCTAGTATCACCCATCATCAATCCTGACACAATGGATGATAGAAATGTGGTCAATCGATCAATGTGCCCTCCCATGAAGGTATTATTGATCCTCAACCTTGAATCCATCCTTGTAAAATCACCCTCCTCTAAATATATAAAATTATTAGCCTCCACATATATCCCCAAATGAATGGAATTACCCTAAATAGGTATCCTGAGGATATGCCATATATCCTCTAATGTCACTGTCATCTCACCCATCGATAACCTAAAGGTGTTAGATGATGGGTACCACCTCTCTACAAGGGCTATCAACAAGGGATGATCAAACTCTAGCTTGGGCATATACACCACATAGTATAGCCCATTTGTGGTCAACACTCCCACATCCTCCACCCTCTGCTCACTCGCCAATATGCTCTCCAAG
The DNA here is from genome assembly GCA_028583015.1 of Wollemia nobilis. Classification (NCBI taxonomy): domain Eukaryota; kingdom Viridiplantae; phylum Streptophyta; class Pinopsida; order Araucariales; family Araucariaceae; genus Wollemia; species Wollemia nobilis. Next base: position 895,773 of record JAQPPZ010001004.1, on the reverse strand, counting down.
CACTTAGCACGATGCTCTTGGCTCACCAAAACCTTTATCACCTATCAAAACCACATCCAAAACTCAATCAAAAAGCCTTAGAATCAAAAAATTTGTCAGTGCCAAATTTACCACTGGTACCATATTTTCTACTAGCAAAATTTACCACTAGCACCAGTGCCAAATTCACCAATAGTGCCAAATTTACCACAACTTTGCAAAAATTGAAAACAATGGCTCAAAAGGTAAAATTTTGAGTCTACTTCTGCATCGCTCCAAATTTTTCGCATCCTTACCCTCAGGCTATAGGATCCGCACCCGAAAGGGGGATGCGAGAAGGATGGGACAATACCTCGGACTGAGAGGCCCTTTGAAGGTCCCGCCTCTCGGGGGAGGGGTATAAAGGTGAATTTTTGATGGATGGTGGGTTCACCAAGAAACTTTTGAGTGGCAGTTTCCACACCTAGGTTGATAGTGAGTTTGATGTGTTCATTTTGTACTTTAATCATTCAACTCCTAGGTTTGGCCAAGATGAATCTAAACTATTCTATATGCCAATGCTGATTTTATGGATACAAAAAATATGAATAAATGCTAAACACAGAAAATATGCTAAATGGGACAGAACATACCTGATTTCGGATGTTTGATGAAGGTTCTAAGTTTTGTAGCAGTCCAAATCGTCTCAACTTGTACGTAATCATCTGATATTTCACATAATCATCTCAAATCACAGTCGGTCATCTGAGATCAGACGAAATCATCTGAGATCTGACGAATTCGTCAGACGAATTCGTCAAAAACCTGCAATCACAAAAATAGATACAAAATACCAAATATGCAACTACAGAAGCAAAGGAGAATGATAGCAATAACAGCAAACGTGCCTAAATAATGGATTCAAATAACAAACAAGAGAAATGCAGTAGATTTAATGATTGATTTTAACTTTATCATGCGGTTATGCTAAATGAGGTGAACTCCAAGATGCATAAACATAATAACTAAGATAATGTATAAAGAAATGCAAAAAACAATAAAGAGATGCAAACTCTAGACTCTGATTGCCCCCAATCTGGACTACAGTCGGGATCACCTCCAATCGTACGAGATCATCTGTGCTCCTCGACAAGATCATCCAAAATCATCCGGAATCGCTTGCGACGATCCGAGCTAGCTTCGACTGAAAAACAGTAAAGTTCCTGCAAGAAAACATGAAATATCGAATGCAAATGATGGTGTGAGGATGCTCTGAGGTGCGTGGAAGTTCAGGGAAGTTTAAGCAGAGTTTCAGGCAGAAATTCAGGGGGAATCAGGGGGATAAACTAAGAAAATCTTAGTTTATATAGGATTAGGGAGAGGTTAGGAGGTTGGGGATCATCCCAATCTGGGAGATCTCCAACGGGGGAATCTCCAACTGCGTAGACGCGCTTCTGCCCAAGTTGGAGAGGCTGTTGAAACAGAAGCTAATTATGAAAATTTGGTTTTGGGACAAAATCGTCTGGACGTTCTGTCCATGACGAATTCGTCAGATCTGGGATGATTTCATCTAATCTACGACGATATCGTCCAACGGTCAAAACAAATCCTAAAAATGGCATGAAAAATGAGGAAAGTGGGTAACGGGCGGTTAACGGGCGGTTTGAGGTTAAAATTTGAATTTTTATCTTTTTACTAAGGTTTAACTATGCCAATTTTAGGGTGCTACATTTTTCCCCCTCTTTAGCGAATTTTTTGAAGAAAATGCGTTAAAGACGAGTTCTTCCCATTTTACGAGAAAGCAAAAATGTACTCAATTTTTTAGACGACGATTCTTGGTCGAATCGTACGACTGCTAACTATGGTGCCCCCTCCGTGTTTTTACCCAAATCGAACGTTTGAGGTAAAAACATGGAAAAGCAAAAATTAAAATGTTGTTGGTTTTGAATAAAATTAAGAAAAATAGGGAAAACCCTAATTCATTTTTTTACTATTCATTTTTACTGTTCTAGAGCTCTACAGAGAGAAACAATGGTGGAGACAGCGCACAGAGCGACAGAGGTCCGACGCGGGCTACGGGTAAGGATCTAATCCTAGTAGATTAGGTTTGATTTTACTTTGTGTAATTTTTTTGATTTAAATGTTGATTGTTTGGGGCATCGCGGCCGTTTTTAGGCCGTCGACGCCGTCGGGACGAAATCGTCCCTATTTCGTCGAAATCGTCCCTATATCGTCGATTTCGTCCGAGGGCAAAATCGACGAAGTAGGGGCGATCCCGTCCAACAAGGGGCGATCCCCAAGTTGCGAAATCGAAGACGATTTCATCCTACAAAGGATGACTTTGCCCAATTTGGGACGATATCATCCAATGGTGGACGATATCATTACTTGATGGTTAAAAATGTATTTAATTTGATTTTAATGATTGGTTGATTAATGAATTTTATTGTTTTATTGTTTGTTTTGCAGAAAGGATTACTAAAGAGCCGAGAATGGAAATACGATGGGCTGAGAGACGACTTGGCCACTCTCGACCAGGCAGAGCGTGACCAACTAGCATAGGTCGAGGCTACGACATGTGGCAGAGATGCCACAAGTACCGACGGACATGGGGCTACTGACAGCCCTAGCAGAGAGGTGGTATCCGGGGTCGTCCTATTTTTGGCTACCGACAAGGGAGATGGCTCCCACTCTAGAGGACGTATGGAGGATCATGAGGATCCCCATACAAGGACGGTTGATGATGCCTATGGCCAATCAGGGCCAGGCTATGATGAGATTGACTGGAGACCCGAGCTTCACCCTGGAGAAGGGTGGGGTGAACATCGAGTCTCTGAGGCAGATGCCTGGGGCATCTAGGCTGACTCGGGTTTTGGCAGGGGTGGTAGGTGGCTTACTGTTGTGCCACCAGAGCGGGTGCAGGCTACCATGGCTCCTCTCAGATATAGTTTGCGACATGAGAGACCATGGGTATAGGTTTGCATGGGGCAGCTTTGTACTATGTCGCTTGTATAGGATCCTGCATGGGGTCGTATACAAGGGAGGTCGATGTCTGGTCTTGACATCGTTGCTACAGGTTTGGTGTTGGGAGCACATCGCGGTGCGGAGGCCGATAGGGCTCCCATTGATAGGGGTTGACCGGGAGAGGCCCCGGGTTTTCTATTGGTGGCTACAAAGGGGGTCACAATGGCGGATAGATCTGCCGATGTCACGGAGGTTGCTGGATGACCTCATCCCTGACCAAATCACCTAGAGGCCATGGCGAGAGCACCCCGGGTGGGCGAGAGGATGGGCAGGAGCTGGCTCGCATCAAGCGAGTCTGCTGGCTGAGGATGGAGCGGGGAGAGGTAGAGCTCCACCGCTACGATCGGGTACTATGGTAGTTTGGTCTACAGTAGGGGATCCCTTCTCTCAAGGATTATGAGTACTCTCAGACTATTCGGGATAGTACTACACTGAGCGGGGCTCCAGACATGCAGCGGTTCTGGAGTCAGGACATAGATGATGCCCCCATCCAGCCAGTGGATGGTGATGATGCTGGGGTTACGGATGGATACGATGCCTGGTACGCAGGCATCCACCCTCCTCGGATGATGAGGGCATAGGGTCCAATGCACGCCATGGTGCATCGGATGGGGAGGCGATGCCAGGCTGCTATTGAGGCAGCGCGGGGTCGCGATGGGAGAGAGCAGTGATGGTCTCCATAGGAGAGATGCCAGAGGATGGCACGGGCTCCCTAGAGACCACAGCAGCCAGGGAGGAGGGAGGAGGGACTTCCTTCTCAGTAGGGGAGAGACCACCATCGCCCGATAAGGGCAAGGGTGTCAAGGTAGGGGAGAGCAGCGAGACAGTGGCTCTTCGGGCTGAGGTTGCCCGCCTCCGAGCTTAGGTGCAGACACTGTAGGATGAGGCTACATGGCTCAGAGCTCGGGGCGGAGGAGCGAGCATGTAGGAGTTGGCATGGTCTATGGCTTAGACTACATTCTACCGGGGAGCATACTACCGGATGGTTCCGGAGAGCCGGAGGTTACAACTACCAGCTGACATTGCGAGGCCGATCAGGATGGGGTCATCGAGGACATCGTCACGATCGACATCGAGGACCCACGACACAGGGCGAACTCCGATGGGGCCTCCTCCTCCACCTCAGGGTGGGAGAGGAGACGAGGCTGAGAGCTCGAGGGCTCCGTAAGACTAGACACTCATGACATAGAGATTGCATTTATTATTATATATTTTTGTTTTTGAGAGGATGGAGTATGCCAGGCTATTGATTGTGGCATACCAGTCCAGTTTTGATATGATGTACATATGTTGATATATATATATATATATATATATATATATGGTCTTTTGATGATATGACTTGTTGAATTTGTTGTATGATGCTTTAATGTTGAATTTTGATTGATTATTGATGATTCATGTGATTATGTCGTTTTTAGAAATATTATAATTTTATGTCATGTTGTAAAATTTAAATGAAATAATCTGATGTAAACAATTGGTTGTTTTGGTGTGATTTGATGAGAAATAAAAAGGACTTCTAACAATAATTTCAAAGGACATTGTCACTGTTATAGACCATTTCATGGAGTCGCCGCTCGCTCGGTCGTCAAGCTAATCCCAGTATAGAAATATTGCTAAAAGTAAAAGAATGCTTAAGAGACTGTCTTAAGACTTTGTGTTGTGATGATGGAAATGATGATGGTTTGTGATTTGTTTTCAGATTTTCATAAAAAATATTATGCATGAGATACTAAAAGAAATATGATTTTGCTAGGCATAAATTCCTAAGTGTGATAAAATTTTGAACAATTCCTTAGAAATTATACCATGGTTGCAAAATTGAATGTTGACATAATGACATGAAATAGAATAAGTTGTGTTCTCTTTTTAAAGCACAATTGTGTAACATAATGATGTAAGTCATATGTTTGGATGAATTTGTTTAAAATAAATGGAAAATAAGATTAGAACAATGGTTTGCGCTAGGCATAGAATTATAGATATAGACTTATACCATCATCGCGAAATCCAAAGAAGAAATTGATATTTTAGTTTTATTGCATGATTGATTTTTGATTTGGAGATAAACAGAAAATAATAATATATAACTTGACTTTGCTTACTAGATTTTGTAATATGTTGTTTTAAAAGAATTTTGGATTTTTTGAAAACAATGTATGTAATTGCTTTTATACTAAACAGATGTTCTGAAATAAGAATAAAATTTATTCCAAAAGAGTTGCAGAAATATTTTAAATTATCTCAAAGACAAATGTAGATTTGTAAGGAACCCTCATGTGCATATGTGAGTTCATTGCCGATCTTGATTTATCATAATGATAGAGAATCTCTCAAATACAAATGTGTGTGCAATTGTATTGTTCGTTCACCAATTTTGAGCAAGATAATTTGATACAAGTAATTTGACTTAACCAAATGAATGTTCGTTGACCATGATTTGTATGCATGTAACCGTACCAGACTACTATGTAAGTTAGGTTATCAAGAGCTAGCTAATCCATAAGCCGACATAGGTCTGTACAAAAGAAGGTCGCTAATGTGACAGACATATCACCACGCTAGGGATTACCCAAGGCCAAGCGGGTTGGGCACAAACCACTTGTTATGGGGCTTACCTCACAGTTTTCGAATAATTGAGAATTCCAAGGATTCAAGCTCATTCACCCTTCTTTTCTTTTCAAGGGGTAGGGAAAGGATTTTATTGCATTTTGCTTTTGCTTTTTCTCTTTTCTCTTTTTTTTTTTTTTTGTATTTTTGTATTTTTGCTTGATATTTGAGATAATGCTGAAACATTGTTGTGATGATACAAAATAACATTTTTCTTTTTCTCTTTTTCTTGAACTTTTCTTTTCTTCCTATGCTAGGGATACTTGCTCGGATTAGCTGTAGAGCAAGGGATTTTTATTCCGGGTAGGGGTGAGCTTGTCCTTTTGTCAATTCTCAAAGATTCTAGACCATGTGCATGATAGGATAGCAGGGGAAACTTTTCGCTCAAGAAACCATTTCTACTATGTAGCATCATATCGAATTTGCAATGAAATCATTTTAATGTGAAAAGATATACTTGGTTCAAGTAAATAACAAGATCAATTCTCTATGCTCAAAACTTTATTTAATTCAACTGTGGACTTTGATATAAGAGAGATTAATAATCAAAAATAAAATCAAGATATTTATTCATGTGAATGTGAAAGTGCGGGTTTCCAAATAAATGCTAATTTGTCCAAAATAATTGAAAATATAACTGCAACACTTCAAGAATTGACAGGTATGAAAATAAAATATGTTTTTGAAGATTTTGACGATTTTGATGTTTTTATATTTTTATATTTTGTTTTGATTGATGAATTGCAAGAAGAAATACTATTGTTGTTTTTGAAAAATATTTTGATAGAAATGGCTAAAATGAAACAATATGCAAAATACAATATATACAAATGATGAAATGACCCAATGTTATGCATAATAACGCTTAAGATGCATAATGTTCATAGGTTCTTTAAGATCTTTACCATCTAAGGTAGCTAATCGATATGCTCCCGATCCAAATTTAGCAATGATGACATATGGTCCAAGCCAGTTGGGCTCAAATTTACCTTTAAGATCTTTAGTTGCATTAGTATTTTTTTGATTTTCTTTTAAGACAAGGTCATCGATCTCAAAGGATCGTCTGATGAACTTTCTTGAGGTATGCTCGTTTAAGCTTGTTTTGGTAGGCACGAAGATGCTCCAAAGCATTGATGCACTTTTCATCTAGGAGTTCCAGCTGACTAAGTCTGCCAGCACGATATTCATCTCCTACTTCAGTATCTTGAAGTAGTAGAGCCAAAGAAGGAACTTCTAATTCAAAGGGAAAAATGGCTTCAACACCATAAACCAAAACAAAGGGGGAAGTGCCTATGGGAGTACGAACGCTAGTTCGATAAGCCCACAAAGCAGGATATAATTGGATGTGCCAATCTCGACCAGATTTATTGACCAGTCTTTTGAGGATTTTGATTAATGTTTTATTAGATGCTTCGCTTGGCCATTACCCCGAGGATAATAGGGAGTGGACCAACGATGTTGAATTTTATACTTTTGACATAATTTTTTGACATCTTTATTTTTGAAACAAGTTCCATTATCTAAAATGAGATTTGCAGGGATTCCGAACCTACAAATAATTTGATTAAAAATAAACTTGGAAACTTGGGTTCCAGTACAAGAAGCTAATGGCATAGCTTCAACCCACTTCATGAAATACTCAGTGGCGGTTATGATAAATTTGTGTCCATCAGATGACACAGGGTTGATTTTTCCAATGATGTCTAAGCCCCATTTTGAAAAGGGCCAAGGAGATGAAATGGCCTGCAGCTCTTGTGCAGGCGCATGGACAAGGTCAACATGTTTCTGGCACTTGTCACAATGGCGCACATAAGCATGTGCATCATTCTCCATGGTAGGCCAAAAATATCCTATCCTGAGGAGTTTTTTAGCAATGGCGCTACCACTAAAATGCCCCCCACAAGATCCATTGTGGGCTTCACTCAAAGCTGATCTAGATTCTTCTAGATTCAAACATCTCAATAAGATGCCTTCAAAAGATCTCCTATACAAGGTATTACCAATAATCACGAAGCGACTTGCTCGTCTACGTAATAACCTGTGCTGGTTACTATGACAACCTTCAGGGAAGGTTCCATTTTGCAGAAAATTAAATATATCAGTGTACCATGGTTCAGGAGTAGTTTCGTTGATTAGAAACACATCCAAAGGTTCTAAGCATGATTTGCTTGAAGCGGGTTCCTGGAGTCGATGAATAATGATGGTAGCATATTCATCATCTAACTCCAAGGGCAAAAGAGATGCAGCTGCAGCCATAGCGTCAGCCGCACGATTGCTAGTTCGAGGAATAGCTTCCAAGGTAACTTGATCAAATAAAGATAATAATTGTAAGACATATGCTTTGTATGGATGCAATTTGTCATCTCGGGTTTGATAAACATCATTGATTTGATTTATGACAAGTTGAGAATCACCAAAAACCAATAAATTTTTAATTTTTAGTGCTAAAGCAGCTCGTAATCCAAGGATAAGAGCTTCATATTCAGCAGTGTTATTAGTACAAGCAAATGTTAATTTGAAGGATAGAGGTATAAGATGTTTTTGTGGAGATATTAAAATAATACCTGCACCAGCCCCACTCATACATCGGGCTCCATCAAAGTATAGGGACCATTGCTCTGGATGGTCTGCCTCTAGTTTAAGGCATTCATCGAGAAACTCAATGATGAGGGGATGGGTAGACTCTAAGGGTGCAGCAGCTAATTGATCTGCTATGATTTGACCCTTAACAGACTTTTGTCCTATAAACGTGAGTTCAAACTCGCTTAGCGCAAGAACCCACTTGGTTGTGCGACTAGATAAGTACGGTCGACTCATGAGATATCGCAAAGGGTCGAATTTGGCAATAACATACGTTTTTTGACTGAGCATATAATGTCATAGTTTCTATGTAGAAAATACGAGCTAGACATAACTTCTCTAATATGGTATAGCGAGTTTCATAACCGATTAAGGTCCTGCTAATGTAATAATTAGCACGTTCTTTCTTCTCATCGTCAAGTTGAGCTAACATAGCTCCTAAGGCAAAATCGAAAGCAAAAATGTACAAAATAAATGGACGATCAGATCTAGGTGGGGAAAGCACCGGTGGTTTAAGGAGATATTGTTTGAGGAGTTCAAATGCTTCCTGACATTCATCGTCCCAATGAAAAGAGACATCTTTCTTAAGAAGCTTAAGAAAGGGTCCGGTTTTGTCTACCAACTTATCAATAAAGCGGCGAATAGCTTGAAGCTTACCTTGTAGACTTCGTAATTCTGATATATTTGTGGGTGCGGGCATATCAGTGATAGCCACGATCTTGAGAGGGTCAATTTCAATGCCACGTAAAGAAACTATAACCCCTAATAATTTATCGGACTTAACTCCAAATATACATTTAGCTAGATTCAATCGGATAAGATACTCCCTTAACCGATCAAATACTTTTCTCAAGTCATCTAAATGATCATCTTCTTTGATGGAACGAGCTATAATATCATCTACATAATCATGTAGAATATCATGCATCATATCATGAAAGATATAAGTCATGGCTCGTTGATATGTTGCACCTGCATTCTTTAAACCGAATGGCATCACTTTCCAACAAAAGGTCCCCCAAGGGGTAATAAAGGTTGTTTTAGCCTGATCTTCAGGAGCTATCCTGATCTGATTATAACCAGAAAATCCATCCATTAGGGATATCATTCCACTCCCAACAGTAAAATCAATGATCTGATCCATGTTGGGAAGAGGAAAATCATCTTTAGGGCATGCAGCATTAATATCTCTGAAGTCTGTGCAAACCCTAACTTTAGTGGCTTCTTTCTTAGTTATTGGAACTACATTTGAGATCCATTCAGCATAATCAATGGCTTGTATAAAAATAACATTTAAGAGTTTTTCTAATTCTCCTTTGACTAGTAAGGCCACTTTGGGATGCATTTTTCTAAGTTTTTGTTTAACAGGTTTAGCATCCGGATGGACTACTAGGTGATGCATAACTACAGAAGGGTCTAATCCTAGCATATCTTCATATGTCCAAGCAAAGACGTCTTCATATTGTTTAAGGAATGCAATGTATTTATCTTGTTTTTCTTGACTCAATTCTGATCCAATGTTGATTATGTGAGGGTTATCTTCGGTTCCAATGTTAATTTTTATGATGTTTTCTACTTCCATATGTAGATCTCTCTCAAAATTAGGTGGGGTGGGTGAAACGCCTAATTCTTGTAATTCTTCCAAGGTTAGCTTGGATAATTCATCTTGAGGAGTCGTGGCCTCAAGCTGGGCTATACTAGGTATAGAGCCATCGAAATAAAATCCGTTATGTAACAATTCCTCAATGGAGACATCATGAAAGATATCCCCCTCCAACTTGTCATCGAATTCGGCAATCATCTCAGGGTAAGCTATGGATAGCATATTGCATGTATTAAATGCAAGACATCTCGTTTATCCAGATAATCTTGGTAACATATAAGATGGTCATCATCCTCAAATGGGAAGGGTTGACCTTTACTAGGAAATAGGCCCACACCACATTGGGCAGGCCATGGTTCTACCTCAAAAGGTTCTTTCATACCATTCTGGAAAGGTCCCAAACATTTCCCTTTATATCCCAATTTAAGCATTATGGGTTTAGCTTTAATATACTCATTAGCAAAATAGCATCTAGCATATCCATCACAATGTGTCTTGATGTTTCTAGGTATTCTTCCCCAGTCATATCCCTTATAAATAAAAGCACAACTCCCGACTTGGTAGATACTTCCCATAGGTTGTGGGAGGCCCAAGGTATGAGGAGAGGGTGGGAGTTTATTTAAAATAAGGGAATCTTGCATGGCAGTGTTGGTTTCTTCTGATATAAGAATTTTAGATAAATCGGGTAAGAGCTCATCAGTAAGAGCATAAGAGGTAGAAGGAACATTTCCTACATTGTCGGATGTGGAAAGGATGCTTGTAGTGGATGTAGATGTTATAGGGATATCGATGGATGAGTCTATAGGTATGGAAGTTATAGGAGTAAAACAAGAAGCATTGGTTGTAGTTTTAGGATCTTTTTGAGGTCCTAATGTGGTTTGTTCAGAAGATGGTTGAGCTATATGTAGAGGTGTAGTTGATGGGGAAAAAGTAGATGATGTTATGGGTGTGTGTTTCACATGTTTAGACGGTTGATGAGAATTAGGATGTGTGGATGACATAGCAAGGCAAAATTGAACTCCAACCGGTTACGCCAAAGCACACATATCAAAGGGTCTAGGATCACCATGAATGGTAACCAACTGATTTTTAAATTCGAATTTAACACACTGATGTAAAGTTGAGGGAATAGCTCGCATTGCATTGATCCAAGGGCGACCCAAAAGTATATTGTATGATGCAAGGCAATGTACAATAAACACGGTCATGTCTAAGGTTCTAGGACCAACTTGCAAGGGGATAGTAATAACTCCACATGTTTCTTGTGTTTCGTCATTGAAGGCTTTTATGATCATATCAGTTCTTTTCATTTCGTCACTTCAAAAGCCAAATCTTTGGTAGAACTTAAAAGTGCATATGTTTAAAGATGAACCATTATCAATCAAGACTCATTTAACGACTACATCTCCAATTAGGGTAGTAATATGGTTTTTGTATCGCTCCAAATTTTTCACACCCTTACCTTCAGGCTATAGGATCCATGCCCGGAAGGGGGATGTGAAAAGGATGGCGCGGTACCTCGGACTGAGAGGCCTTGTGAAGGTCCCACCTCTCAAGGGAGGTGTATTATGGTGATTTTTCGACGGATGGTGGGTTCACCAGGAAACATTTAATGGTAGTTTCCATGCCTAGGTTGGGAATGTGTTTAATGTGTTCAATTTTAGCCTTAAGCATTCAAGTCCTAGGTTTGGCCAAAATGAATCTAAATTATTCTATATGAAGATGCAGATTAAATGAATACAAAAAAATAGAATTAAGACAAAAAACAAAGAAATTAAGGAATGTTGAAAGAAAAATACCTAATCTAGATGTCTGATGAAGATTCTGATTATTGAAGCAGTCAGGATCGCCTCTGATTTGACAAGATCGTTTGAGATCAGACAAGATCATCTGAGATTTGATGAATTTGTCAGACGAATTCATCAGAGACCTGCAAATAGAGAAATAGATGCAAAATACAGAAAATACCACTATTCTAACAGAGGGAAACAGTGTAAAACGAAAGTAACAATATCAAGCTAAGAATTGTGAACAGAAATATGAATGCATCATACTGATTAAATGATAATTATGACTTAATTATGCATTTGATCGAGATGGGTGAACTCCAAAATGCAGAATAGATAAAGAATAACGAATAAAATAACTAAATGCGAGAATAAAACAGCAAAGAAAGAGATGAGAAAATGCAAACTTTAGGCATTGATTGCCTCAATGTGGACTGCAGTTGAAATGATCTCGCATTGGTACAAAATCGTCTCTGATTCGACAGGATCGCCTTCGATCTGAACAGGATCGTCGACGACGATGTAAGCTTGCTCCGACTGAAAAACACTAAGGTACCTGCAACAAAATCCTCTGTAAACTGACTTCATACATGATAGGATTAAATAGGCTTAGGAGGGAGGTTAGGAGGTTGGAGATCATCCCTATTTGGGAGATCTCCAATGGGGGAGGGTCTCTAACGACGCAGACACGCTTCGCCCGGATTAGAGACCCGTTGAAATAGAAGCTAATTGTGCAAAATCAGTTTTGGGACAAGATCGTCTGGACGTCCTAGCCTGGAAGAAATCGTCAGATCTAGGGCGATATCGTCTGATCGGTGACGATATCGTCAAACGGTCAAAACAAACTCTAAAAATGGCATGGGAAAGGAGGAAACGGATTAAGCGGCGGTTAACGGGTGGTTTGGGAGGTTAAAATTTGAATTTAAATTATTTACTAGAGTAAATGTAATTATTAAGGTTTTACTGCGCCAATTTTAGGGTGCTACATTTTGCCCCCTCTTTAGAGAATTTTCTAAAAAAATGCATTAAAGATGAGTTCTTCTTGATCTACGAGAAAGCAAAAATTATTCCCATTTTTAGGCGATGATTCTTGGTCGAATCGTATGACAGCTTACTATGGTGCCCCCTCCGTGTTTTTACCCAAATCGAACGTTTGAGGTAAAAACGCGAAAAAGCAAAATTTTAAAATATTTTTAATTATGTTTTGAATAAAATTAAGAAAAATAGGGTAAAACCCTAATTCATTTTTACTGTTCATTTTTCTGATTTTAGAGCTCTGTAAGCAAAAATGGTGGAGACGATGCACAGATCGACAGAGGTCCGACGCGGGCTATGGGTAAGAGTCTAAACTTAGCTTAGAATGTTTTAATTTGAATTTACATGCTTTTTAGGTGAATTTTAAATGAATTTTGAGCATCGCGGCCATTTTTGGGCCGTCGACGTCGTCGGGATGAAATCGTCCCGATTTCGACGAAATCGTCTCAAGTTCGCCAATTTCGTCTAAGGGCGAAATCGACGAAAGGGGGACGATTTTGTCAAATTAGGGATGATTTCGGCTTGCAAAATCGGAGACGATTTTGCTCAAATTTGGGACGATATCGTCCAATAGTGGACGATATCATCATTTGTGTAAAATTGAACTGATTTTAACTTGCATTATTAATTACTTGAGTTGTTATTAATGATTGTTTGTTGTTGTGTTGATTATGTTTATGTTGTTGCAGAGAGGTTTGCTAAAGAGCAGGGAATGGAAATATGGAGGTTTGAGAGACGACTTGGCCGCTCTAACATAGGCAGAGCGGGATCAGCTAGCACGAGCCGGCTTACGGCATGTGGCGAGAGATGCCACAAGTGTCTACGGACATGGGGCTACTCGACGGCCCTAGCGAGAGAGGTGGTATCCGGGTTCTTCCTGTTTTTGGCTACCCACGGGGAGATGACTCCCACATTAGAGGATGTATGGAGGATTTTGAGGATCCCCATACAAGGACGGTTGATCACTCCTATGACCAATCAGGGCCATGCTATGGGGCGGTTGTGTGGTGACCCGAGCTTCGCCTTGGAGAAGGGCGGAGTTAACATCGAGGCACTGCGTCAGATGCCTAGGGCATCTAGACTCACATAGGTTTTAGTTGGAGTGGTTGGTGGACTTCTGTTGTGCCACCAAAGTGGGTGCAGGGTACCATGGATGCTAGCAGATGTGATCTGCGACATGCGTGACCATGGTTACAGGTTCTCTTGGGGCGGCTTTGTTCTATGCCGGTTGTACAAGATCCTACATGGGGTCATGTACAAGGGCGATCGATGTCTGGTTATGACATCGCTCCTACGAGTTTGGTGTTGGGAGCACATTGCAATGCAGAGGCCGGTAGGGCTTCCTTTGACAGGGATTGACGGGGAGAGGCCCCGAGTTTTCTACTGGTGGCTTCGAAGAGGGTCACAATGGCGGATTGACTTACCGATGTCTCGGAGACTATTGGATGACCTTGTCCCGGACCAGATCACCTGGAGGCCATGGAGGGAGCATCCGGGGTGGGCCGAGGATGGACAGGGAGCCGGCTCATGTCAGGTGAGTTTGCTAGTTGCGGATGGAGAGGGGAGAGGTGGAGCTCCACCGCTATGACCGAGTTTTGTGACGATTCGGTCTGTACGAGGGGATCCCATCTCTTAGGGATTATGAGTTTTCCTGGACTATCCGGGATAACACTACGGTGAGCGAGGCTCCGGACATGCAACGCTTCTAGAGTCGGGACGCAGATGATGCCCCCATTCGAGCAAATGGATGGGGATGACACGAGGGTAGCCGATGGCTACGATGCCTGGTACGCAGGCATCCGCCCTCCTCGAATGACGAGGGCTCAGGGTCCGATACACGTAGTTGTGCGTCGGATAGGGAGGTGGCGCCAGGCGGCTATGGAGGCGGCCCAGGGTCATGGCGGGAGAGAGCTGAGGAGGCCATAGGCACAAGAGAGGCCACGATAGAGGGAGAGGAGGGAGGAGAGACCCCCTTCTCCATAGAGAGAGGCCACCATCGCCCGATAAGGGCAAGGGTGTTGACATTGGGGAGAGTAGCGAGATAGCGACTCTCAGAGTGGAGACAATCCATCTCCAAGCACAAGTGTAGACCCTACAGGAGGAGGCTGCACAACATCGAGCTGAGGTTACACAACTCAGAGACAATATTGCATGCCTCAGGGCACGGGGTGGAGGGGCGAGCACTAGGGAGCTGACACGGGCTATTACCCAAATCACTTTCGATCAGACATTATACTATCAAATGGTTCCAAAGGAGGATAGACTACCCCTGCCAGCTAACATCACAAATTCGATCAGGATCGGGTCGTCGAGGACTTCGTCCCGATCGATGACTAGGACTCGCAATACTACACATACTGCGATGGGGCCACCTTGTCCACCTCAGGGCAGGGGAGGAGATGATGCTGAGAGCTCGAGGGGTTCTCTAGGCTAGACTATTGCATTATATTGTATAGATTGATATATAGTTTTTATTATTATTTTTGATAGAGGATTGAGTATTTCGAGGTACAGATTGTGGCATACCAATCCAATTTTGATATGATGTATATATTGTTGATATATATATGAGATGAGATATATTTTTGATCATATGACTTGTGTTATGTATTTTTATGATGCTTTTATGTTTGATTGATTGATTTGATGATTCATGTAATTACGTCGTTGGAAATATTATAATTTTGATGTCATGCTATGATATTTTAAATGAAATAATCTGATGTAACAAATTGGTTGTTTGTGATGGAATGTGATAAAAAATAAAAAGAGACTTCTAACAATAATTTCAAAGGACATTGTCGCTATTATAGACCATTTCATGGAGTCGCCGCTCACTCGGTCGTCAAGCTAATCCCAGTATAGAAATATTGTTAAAAGTAAAAGAGTGCTTAAGAGACTGTCTTAAGACTTTGGTGCAATGATGCAAATGATGATGATGATGGTTTGTTTTCAGATTTTCATAAAAATAGTATGCATGAAATAATGTTAAAATGATTTTTGCTAGGCATAAATTCCTAAGTGTGATAAATTTTTTGAATAATTCCTTAGGAATTATACCATCATTGCAAAATTGAAGGTTGACATAATGACATGAAATAATGAAAATGTGTTTTCTTTTTAAAAGAATAATTTGTGTAACATAATGATTTAAGTCATATGTTTTTCATGATTTTAAATAAATGGGGAATAAAAATTGTTACAATGGTTTGCGCTAGGCATAGAATATGTAGGTATAGACTTATACCATCATCGTGAAAATCCAAAAAAGAGAATAGATTGATTTATTGCATGGTTGATTTTTAATAAACAGAAAATATGAAGATGAGGACTTGCGCTAGGCATAAAATTCCAATTTTGGTTTTGGAACTATACCATCGCCACGAAAGTCGATAAGAAGTTATATATATATATATGTTTTTGATTGTATGGTTTTGAAAGAAATTTTGATGTTTCTATTATGTAGTTGTCTTTATGCTAAACAACTGTACTTGAAAGAAGAAAATGAATTATTCCAAACAATTTGCAAAAAAATATTTCAAAGTATCTTAAAGACAAAATTTAGATTTATAAGGAATCCCATGTGCATATGTGAATTCATTTCCAATCTTGATTTATCATAATGATACACAAAATCTCTCAAATATAAAATGTGTGTGCAATTGCTATGTTCATTTACCAGTTTTGAGCAAGATAATATGATACAAGTGATTTGAAGAAACCAAATAAGTGTTCATTAACCATGATGTAGATGCATATAACCATACTAGACTACTATGTAAGTCGGATTATCAAGAGCTAGCTAATCCATAAGCAGACATAGGTCTGTACAAAATAAGGTCGCTAATGTGACAAACATATCACCACGCTAGGAGTTACCCAAGGCCAAGCGGGTTGGGCACAAACCACCTGTTATGGGGCTTACCTCACAGTTTTTGAATAATTGAGAATTCCAGGGATTCAAGCTCATCAACCCTTCTTTTCTTTTCAAAGGGTAGGGAAAGGGATTTTATTGCTTTCTTGCTTTTGCTTTCTTGTTTTTTTTGTATTTTAGCTTGATTTTTGAAATAATGCTTGAAATATTGCTGTAATGATATAAAATAACATTTTTTTTTCTTCTTTTTTTTCTTTTTGAACTTTTCTTTTCTTTCTATGCTAGGGATACTTGCTCGGATTAGCTGTAGAGCAAGGGATTTTTATTCCGGGTAGGGGTGAGCTTGTCCTTTTGCCAATTCTCAAATATTCTAGACCATGTGCATGATAGGATAGCAGGGGAAACTTTTCACTCAAGAAACCACTTCTACTATGTAGCAAAGCATGGAAATTACAAATATAATCATTTTATTGTGAAAAGATGTGCTTGGTTTAAGTAAATAACAAGATCAATTCTCTATGCTCAAACTTTATTTAATTGAATTTTGTGGACTTTGATATAAGAGAGATTAGTAATCATGCTAGATAAAATCAAGATATTTATTTTGTGAGTGTGAAAGTGAGGGATTCCAAATAAATGCTAATTTATCCAAAATAATTTGAAACATATAACTGCAACATTTGTAAGAAAATATATATAAATGATTTTTGAGAAGTTTTGAGAATGTTGACTCTCTCTTTCTTCTTTATATTGTTTTGGTTTCGAAAGAGTCAAGAATATTGTTGTTTTTATTTTTATTATTTTTTTGAAAGAATTAACAAGTGCCATAAATAAATACAACAAATAGTTTTGAAGATTTTTTGATGATTATGAATGTTTTTTGGTGTTTTTGAATTTATAAATTGAAAGAAATACAAGATAGTGATTTTGAAATATTTTAAACAAATATATACAAGGATGAAATGACCAAATTTATACATAGTAACATTTAAGATGCAAAATATTCATGGGTTCTTTAAGTTCTTTACCATCTAAGGTAGATAATTTGTATGCTCCTAATTCAAATTTAGCAGTAATAATGTATGGTCCAAGCCAGTTGGGCTCAAATTTACCTTTAAGGTCCTTAGTTGCATTAGTATTTTTTTATTTTCTTTTAAAACAAGGTCGCCGATCTCAAAGGATCGATGACGAACTTTTTTAGCATATGATCTTTTAAGCTTGTTTTGGTAGGCACGGAGATGCTCCAAAGCATTGATGCATTTTTCATCTAGGAGTTCCAGCTGATTGAGTCTGCACAAGACGATATTCATCTCCTACTTCGGTATCTTGAAGTAGCAGAGCCAAAGAAGGAACTTCTAATTCAAAGGGAAAAACGGCTTCAGCACCATAAACCAAAACAAATGGTGAAGTTCCGATGGGGGTTCGAACACTAGTTCGATAGGCCCACAAGGTTGGATATAATTGAATGTGCCAGTCATGGCCAGTTTTATTGACCAATATTTTGAGAATTTTGATTAAGGTTTTGTTAGATGCTTCTGCTTGACCATTACCCTGAGGATAATAGGGAGTGGACCAACGATGTTGAATCTTATATTTTTGGCATAATTTTTTAACATCTTTATTTTTGAAACAAGTTCCATTGTCAGAGATGAGATTTGTAGGAATTTTGAACCTACAAATGATTTGATTAAAAATAAATTTAGAGACTTGTGTGCCAGTGCAGGAAGCTAAAGGCATAGCTTCAACCCACTTCGTGAAATACTCAGTGGCGATTATGATGAATTTGTGTCCATCAGATGACACGGGATTGATTTTGCCAATAATATCTAAACCCCATTTTGAAAAGGGCCAAGGAGATGAAATAGCCTGCAGTTCTTGTGCAGGAGCATGGACAAGGTCAACATGTTTCGGCACTTGTCGCAATGGCACACATAATCATGTGCATCATTCTCCATGGTAGGCCAAAAGTATCCTATCCTAAGGAGCTTTTTAGCAATGACACTACCACTGAAGTGTCCTCCACAAGATCCATCATGGGCTTCACTCAAGGCTGATTTGGATTCTTCTAAGTTCAAACATCTTAATAGGATACCTTCAAAAGATCTCCTATATAAAGTATTGCCAATTATTACAAATCGACTTGCTCGTCTACGTAATAACCGACGCTGGTTTCTATTCGAAGTGTCAGGGAAAGTCCCATTTTGGAGAAAATCAAATATATCCATATACCAAGGTTTAGGAGTAGTTTCATTGATTAGAAACACATCCAAAGGCTCTAAGCATGACTTATTTGAAGCGGGTTCTTGGAGTCGATGAATAATGATAGTGGCATATTCGTCATCTAACTCCAAGGGCAGGAGAGATGTAGCTGTGGCCATAGCATCAACTGCATGGTTGCAAGTTCGAGGAATAGCTTCCAAGGTAACTTGATCAAATAGAGACATTAATTGTAAAACATAGGCTTTATATGGGCACAGTTTATCATCTCCGGTCTGATAAACTTCATTAATTTGGTTTATAACCAGTTGAGAATCACCAAAAACTAACAGATGTTTAATTTTTAGCGCCAAGGCAGCTCGTAATCCAAGGATTAGAGCTTCATACTCAGCAGTATTGTTGGTGCAAGCAAATGTCAATTTGAAGGACAGAGGAATAAGATGTTTTTGTGGGGATATTAAAATAATACCCGCACTAGACCCCACTCATGCATCGGGCTCCATCAAAGTATAAGGACCATTGTTCAATATGGTCTGCCTCTAATTGAAGGCATTCATCAGGAAACTCAATGATGAGGGGATGGGTAGACTCTAAGGGTGCAACAACTAATTGATCTACTATGATTTGACCCTTAACAGACTTCTGTCCTATGAATGTGAGATCAAACTCGCTTAGAGCAAGAACCCACTTGGCTGTGCGACCCGATAAATAAGGTCGACTCATGAGATACCTCAAGGGATCGTATTTAGCAATGACATAAGTTTTCTGACTAAGCATATAATGTCATAATTTTTGCGTAGCAAACACGACTGCTAGACATAGTTTTTCTAATGTTGTATAGCGGGTTTCATAACTGATGAAGGTTTGGCTAATATAATAATTAGCACGTTCTCTCTTTGCATCATCAAGCTAAGCTAACATAGCTCCTAAGGCAGAATCTGAAGCTAAAATATATAGGAGAAATGGGCGATCAGGTTTAGGTGGTGAAAGCACAGGTGGATTAAGGAGGTATTGTTTGAGAAGTTCAAAAGCTTCTCTACATTCATTGTCCCAATTAAAAGGGACATCCTTCTTAAGGAGTTTAAGAAAGGGACCAGTTTTGTTTGCCAGCTTATCGATGAAGCGACGGATGGCTTGAAGCTTACCTTGTAAACTTTGTAACTCAGATATATTAGTAGGTGCGGGCATATCAGTGATAGCCGCAATCTTGAGAGGGTCGATTTCGATACCACGTAAAGAAACTAAAACCCCTAATAGTTTATCGGACTTAACTCCGAATATGCATTTGGTTGGATTTAATCGAATAAGATATTCTCGTAATCAATTAAAAACTTTTCTCAAATCATCTAAATGATTATCTTCAATAATAGAGCGAGCTATAATATCATCTACATAATCATGTAGGATATCATGCATCATATCATGAAAAATATAAGTCATAGCTCGTTGATAGGTTGCACCTGCGTTCTTTAAGCCAAATGGCATCACTTTCCAACAAAAGGTACCCTAGGGGGGTAATAAAGGTTGTTTTAGCCTGATCTTCAGGAGCTATCCTAATCTGATTATAATCGAAGAATCCATCCATTAAGGACATCATCCCACTCTCGACGAGTAAAGTCAATGATTTGATCCATGTTTGGAAGAGGAAAATCATCTTTAGGGCATGCAAGCATTAATATCTCTAAAATCTATGCAAACCCTAACTTTGGTGGCTTCTTTCTTGGTGACTGGAACTACATTTGAGATCCATTCAGCATAATCAATAGCTTGTATAAAGACAACATTCAGGAGTTTTTCTAACTCCCCTTTGACTAGCAGAGCCACTTTGGGATGCATTTTTCTAAGTTTTTGTTTAACAGGTTTAGCATCCGGATGGACCACTAGATGATGCATGACTACGGAAGGGTCTAGACCTGGCATATCTTCATATGTCCAAGCGAAGACATCTTCATACTCTTTAAGGAATGCAATGTATTGTTCTTGTTTTTCTTGACTTAATTCTGATCCAATATTGATTATGTGAGGATTATCCTCAGTTCCAATATTAATTTTAATGACGTTTTCTACCTCCATGTGTAGATCTCTTTCAAAATTAGGTGGGGCAGGTGAAACGCCCAATTCTTGTAATTCTTGTAAGGTTAATTTAGATAATTCATTTTGAGGATTAGTGGTCTCAAGTTGGGCTATAGTTGGTATAGAACCATCAAAATAAAATCCATTGTGTAACATCTCTTCAACGGAGACATCGTGGAAGATATCTCCTTCCAACTCTTCATCGAGGTCAACAATCATTTTAGGGTAAGCTATGGATAGCATGTTACATGTAAATGGCTGATTTTTTAGAGGCAAATCATCATGCCTATCCAAATAATCTTGATAACATATGAGGTGATCATCATCTTCAAAAGGAAAGGGTTGACCCTTACTAGGAAATAGGCCCACACCACATAGGGCAGTGCCACGGTTCTACCTCGAAAGGTTCTTTCATGCCATTTTGGAAAGGTCCCAAGCCTTTCCCTTTATATCCCATTTTAAGCATTATGGGTTTAGCTTTAATATATTCATTGGTAAAATAACATCGAGCATATCCCTCATGATGAGTTTTGATATTCCGAGGGATTCTTCCCCAGTCATATCCTTTATAAATGAAGGCACAACTCCCGACTTGGTAAGTACTTCCCATAGGTTGTGGGAGGCCCAAAGTACGAGGAGATGGCGGCAAGTTATTTAAAAGAATTGAATCTTGCATGAAAGCATTTGTTTTTTTTGATATTAAGGTTGTGGATAAATCTGGTAAAAGTTCATCAGAAAGGGCATAAGATGTAGAAGGATCATTCCCTATATCTTGAGATGTGGAAGGTATGATAGATGTGTCTATAGGTTTTGAAATTATAGGGATAGAACATGAAGGATTGGTTGTAGATTTAAGATCTTTGTGAGGTTCTAGAGTGATTTGTTTAGAAGATTGTTGATCTATATAGGAGGATGAAATTAATGGAGGGGAAATAGGTGAAGTTATGGGTGTGTGTTTCACACATTTAGATGAAAAATAAGAACTAGGATGTGTGGATGACAGAGCGAGGCAAAATTGCACTCCAACGGGTTTTGCCAAAGCACACATATCAAAGGGTCTAGGGTCACCATGGATAGTGACCAACTGATTTTTAAATTCAAATTTAACACATTGGTGTAAAGTTGATGGGACCGCTCGCATTGCATTGATCCAAGGGCGACCCAAGAGTATATTGTACGATGCTGGGCAATGTACAATAAACACGGTGGTATCTAGAGTTCTAGGACCAACTTGCAAGGGGATGGTAATAACTCCACACGTTTCTTGTGTTTCGTCATTGAAAGCTTTGATAATCATATCAGTTTTCTTCATTTCATCACTTCTAAAGCCAAATCGTTGGTAGAAGTCAAAAGTGCAAATGTTTAGAGATGAGCCATTATCAATCAAGACTCGTTTGATAGCTACATCTCCAATTAGAGTAGTAATATATAAGGGATTATCCTTATGTAAACTGTGTTGTGGGATATCTTTATCCCGAAAGTCAATACAATCAACCTCTCGAGTGATGATAGTATTGGCCATAGCTTCAGGTTGAATGTTTTGAGGTACCATCATTTGGCTTAATGTAAGCATCAACTCATCCCTATGGGTGGGAGAAGATCTTAATAAATCCAAAAGGGAAATTCTGGCTATAGTATTGGATAATTGCTCATTAATATTGTAAGGGGGTTTAGGTTGAACATTAGGAGCATGATTCCCTTTATTGGGATTTTTCAAAACAAATGGAGCTGATCCATCATTCTGGTTTGGTTCTTGTTGAGAATTTTGAGCTTGTTGTCGGGTAACGACTCCAATGGTACCTACAATGTTATATTGAGGATGCTTGAACTGGTCTCGGTTGAGCGTTTATGGCTTGTTCATTTGGGAGGAATTTATTAGAAGAGGGTCGAGTAGTAACTCTTCTAGGAAATGGTTCTTCTGGAACCATAGCATCTGTGATGGGTTGAATAGGATCTGATTCATTTTTAGAACTATTCGATTGGTTTGAAGTAATGTCTAGTTCACTTTCAGTATCTGATTCTATATCACTAGAATCTAAGTTTGAAAATTATGTAAGGGCCTGGTCATAACCAAGGATAAGGTTGTGTCAAATATTTGAGGATCAGGAACAGGTAATTGTCCGCTAATGGTTCCTACATATCGGGTAGGAGGAGGAACATTATGATGTTCGATTTGATTGGCCACCTCTTTACCATGTCTTGGTAAAGGGTGTTGAAATATGTCTAATGATTGATTAGCATTTTGATTTTGATTTTGGGGAATGGTATTTTGAGGATTATTAGGAGCGTTTTGTTTAGGTTGGAAGGCTTGCACCTCCATTTCATTATTATCAATCAAATCTTGTATTTTATGTTTCAACCTTTTACAAGCGTTGGTAGAGTGTCCAGGTCCTCTATGGAAATCATAGTGTAAGTCAGCTCTGTATCCGGGTATAGTTGGATCAGGTTCCCGGATAGCTGGTAATTGGATCAAACCTCTTTCGAGTAATTGAGGTAAAATAGTTGATAAGGGTTGATTCAATCTAGTAAATTCTCGAGGAGGCTTATCAAGAGGTTTCAATATAATTTTTTTTGTTGTTTTTGTTGCATTGATATTAGCAACATTTATGTTGTCAGTGACTCCGTCACCAACAACTTGTTTGTTTTTATATTGATTTTTGGATGTTTTCTCATCATCCTTCTTCCTAAGTTGGCCTCTCCTAATGAGGGCATCTTCTACTCTTCGAGCTAAATCTATAGCTTGATCGAAGGTAGTTAAAGTAGCGATTGATAGCTCATAAGATATTTGTTCTTGTAAATTATTGATAAAAATGTCCAACATTTCCCTATAAGGTAGCACAAAGTGTAGTTTTCCTGTCAATTGCCTCCATCTAGCTAAGAAATCGGCAAAACATTCATCCTTGTCTTGTTTTAAGTTGTATAAATCTTTAATGGTTACATGCCTCTCGATGTAGGCACTAAATTGATGGACAAAATATTCAGTTGTTTCTTCAAAGTTTCTCAAAGAATGAGTGGGCAATTGATAGTACCACTCTAATGCCATTCCACCTAAACTTTTTGGGAACATTTTTAGTAATAGCAAGTCATCATGTGATATATCATGACATGCTATCCTAAACATGCGAAGATGCTCTATGGGATCTTTGGTTCCTTTATATATAGGCAGGATGGGCATGGGAAAATGCTTAGGGTATGGTTGAGCTACAACTATGGGATCCAAAGGTTGACTACATATCTCTCAATAATTGTACGAGGGACGGTAGGGATCTATCTGGTCCATACGTGAAGCTAACTGTTTCACCATGGCTTCCAGATTACTAGTTTGCCCACCATATTGGTTCGGTAGGGCATTGATATGGGATTTGTGAGCATATGATGGAGGGACATGAAGATTAGATGCTATGTTGCTATTGTGTAAATTGTTGGTAGGAAAGGTGTTATGAAGGAATTTTGAAGTTGTATTATGTTGTATTCCATATTGTTGAAAATTGGTGTTTGGCTTCGTTTTAGGTTTTTGTTTACTTGAAGCATATTGCTCAATAGTTTGGCGAAGTAAAGTAGTGAAGGAAGTTTTCTTTTGTGTGGGAATGATTTTAGGTTGAATAACAGGTTCCTTAGGAGGTTGGATAACCTGTTGTTTTGACATGTTTTGAATCATAGTGACCATATCTGTATTGGATGGTCCAGCCTTATCACTTTCTTGATCAATGAAAGACAAGGGATTAGTGTGCACATCAAACATATGTTCCATGGCTACTTGAGTGTCACTAATTTGCCCTTTATCAATACGAACTGCCACATTAAGGGCATCAATGTTATCATTGAGAAATTTCTGAAAATGATCTACGTTGTCAAAAGCAATAGTTCCATCTGGAGCTACTCTAGGGGATGAGGGTCCATCCTCTTTAACACTTCCTTCTTGTTCATTATCTTCACCTAGGTCATCTTCTGGTTGATCTAGAGTTTTTCCTTCTGAAATTTGATCTTCAGGAAGGACATTTGGGTCTCTAGTTTTATCTTGTAACCAATCTTCTTCTTCTCCTAAATTTTCTTTACCATTCCTAAGTTTATGCATGGTGCTTAATTTTGATTTTAGCAAATATATATATATAAATGTATTGCTTCAAATTTTTCACACCCTTACCTTCAGGCTATAGGATCCGTTCCCGGAAGGGGGATGTGAAAAGGATGGCGCGGTACCTCGGACTAAGAGGCCTTGCGAAGGTCTCACCTCTCAAGGGAGGTGTATATTGATGATTTTTTTATGGATGGTGGGTTCACCAGGAAACATTCAATCGTAGTTTCCACGCCTAGGGTTGGGAATGTGTTTTATGTGTTCATTTTAGCCTTAACCATTTAAGTACTAGGTTTAGCCAAAATGCGTCTAAGCTATTCTATATGAAGATGCAGATTAAATGAATACAGAAAATAGAATTAAGACAAAAAACAAAGAATTTAAAGAATGTTAAAAGAAGAATACTTGATCCGGATGTCTGATGAAGATTCTGATTCTTGAAGCAGTCAGGATCGCCCCTGATTTGACAGGATCGTCTGAGATCAGACAAGATCGTCTGAAATGACGGAATTCGTCGGACAAATTTGTCGAGAGACAGAAAGGAGAGAAATAGGTGCAAAACATAGAAAATGCAACTATTCTAACAGAGAGAAACAGTGTAAAATGAAAGTAACAATATCAATCTAAGAATTGTGAACAGAAATATGAATGCATCATACTGATTAGATAATAATTATGACTTAATTATGCATTTGATCTAGATGGGTGAACTCCAAAATGCATAATAGCATAAAATACTAAATAAACTAGCTAATTACAGAATAAAACAGTAGAGAAAGAGATGAAGAAATGCAAACTTTAGGCACTGATTACCTCAATGTGGACTGCAGTCGAAATCGTCTTGCATTTGTACGAAATTGTCTCTGATTCAACAGGATCGCCTCTAATCTGAACAGGATCGTCGGCAACGATGTAAACTTGCTCCGGCTAAAAAACACTAAGGTACCTACAACAAAATTGGTATAAAACTAATGCAAACATGAATTTGAGATGTCTTAATGTGTATGAAGTCGAGTTACAGGAATTATCAATTAGGGGGGTGCTAAGAGGAGGGCTTAGGATTAAATAAGCTTAGGAGGGAGGTTAGGAGGTTGGAGATCATCCCTATTTGGGAGATATCCAATGGGGGAGGGTCTCTAACGACGCAGACACGCTTCTGCCCAGATTAGAGACCCGTTGGAACAGAAGCTAATTATGCAAAATCAGTTTTGAGACAAGATCGTCTAGACGTCTAGCCCAGACGAAATCGTCAGATTTGGGGCGATATCGTCTGATCGACGACGATATCGTCAAACTGTCAAAACAAACTCTAAAAATGGCACGGGAAAGGGGGAAACGGATTAACCGGTGGTTAACGGGCAGTTTGGGAGGTTAAAATTTGAATTTGAATTATTTACTAAAGTGAATGTAATTACCAAGGTTTTACTGCGCCAATTTTAGGGTGCTACATTTTGCCCCCTCTTTAGCAAATTTTTTGAAGAAAATGTGTTAAAGATGAGTTCTTCTCGATCTACGAGAAAGCAAAAATTATTCTCATTTTTAGGCGACGATTCTTGGTCGAATCGTACGACAGCTTACTATGGTGCCCCCTCCGTGTTTTTATCCAAATCGAACGTTTGAGGTAAAAACGCAAAAAAACAAAATTTTTTAAAAATGCTTTTAAATGTGTTTTGAATAAAATTAAGAAAAATAGGGTAAAACCTAATTCATTTTTATTGTTCATTTTTCTGGTTTTAGAGCTCTGTAAGCAAAATTGGTGGAGATGATGCACAGATCGATAGAGGTCCGGCGTGGGCTGTGGGTAAGAGGCTAAACTTAGTTTAGAATGTTTTAATTTGAATTTACATGCTTTTTAGGTGAATTTTAAATGAATTTTGAGCATCGTGGCCATTTTTGGGCCATCGACGTCATCGGGATGAAATCGTCCCAATTTCGACGAAATCGTCTCAAGTTCGCCAATTTTGTCTAAGGGCGAAATCGAAGAAAGGGGGACTATTTCATCAAATTAGGGACGATTTCGAATTGTGAAATCGAAGATGATTTTGCTCAAATTTACGACGATATCGTCCAATAGTGGATGATATCATCATTGGTGTAAAATTGAACTGATTTTACTTGCATTATTAATTACTTAAATTTGTTATTAATGATTGTTTGTTGTTTTGTTGTTTATGTTGCAGAGAGGATTGCTAAAGAGCAGAGAATAAAAATATGGAGGTTTGAGAGATGACTTGGCCGCTCTAACACAGGTAGAGCGGGATCAGAAGAGTCCGGAAAGATGTGGCAGAAATGCCACAAGTGTCTACAGACATGGGGCTACTGACAGCCC
The DNA here is from genome assembly GCA_028583015.1 of Wollemia nobilis. Taxonomy (NCBI): domain Eukaryota; kingdom Viridiplantae; phylum Streptophyta; class Pinopsida; order Araucariales; family Araucariaceae; genus Wollemia; species Wollemia nobilis. Next base: position 868,605 of record JAQPPZ010001004.1, on the reverse strand, counting down.
TAGCAGAGAGGTGGCATTCAGGTTCTTCCTGTTTCTGGCTACCAACAAGGGAGATGACTCCCACACTAGAGGATGTATGGAGGATTATGAGGATCCACATACAAGGACGGTTGATCACTCCTACGACCAATCAAGGCCATGCTATGGGGCGATTGTGTGGTGACTCGAGCTTCACCCTAGAGAAGGGTGGAGTGAACATCGAGGCGCTGTGTCAGATGCCTGGGGCATCTAGACTCACATAGGTTTTAGCCGAAGTGGTTGATGGACTTCTACTATGCCACCAGAGCAGGTGCAAGGTACCATGGATGCTAGCAGATGTGATCTGCGATATGCGGGACCATGGTTACAGATTTGCTTGGGGCAGCTTTGTGCTATGTCGATTGTACAAGATCCTGCATGGGGTCGTGTACAAGGGCGGTCGATGTCTAGTTATGACATTGCTCCTACAGGTTTGGTGTTGGGAGCACATTGTAGTGCAGAGGTCGATAGGGCTTCCTCTGATAGGGATTGATTGGGAGAGGCCCCGAGTTTTCTACTGGTGGCTCCGAAGAGGGTCACAGCGATGGATTGACCTATCGATGTCTCGAAGACTGCTGGATGACCTTGTCTCAGACCAGATCACCTGGAGGCCATGGCAAGAGCACCTAGGTTGGGCCGAGGATGGACAGGAGTTGGCTCACGTTAGGCGAGTTTGCTGGTTCAGATGGAGAGGGGAGAGGGGAAGCTCCACCGCTATGACCAAGTTTTGCGACAGTTCAGTCTACAGCAAGAGATCCCATCTCTCAAGGATTACAAGTTTTCCCGGACTGTCCGGGATAACACAATAGTGAGCGGGGCTCCAAACATGCAGCGCTTCTGGAGTCAGGATGCGGACGATGCCCCCATTTAGCTAGTGGATGGGGACAACGCAGGGGTAGCCGATGGCTACGATGCCTGGTACGTAGGCATCCGCCCTCCTTGGATGACAAGGGCTTAGGGTCCGATACATGCAGTTGTGCATCGGATAGGGAGGAGGCACCAGGTGGCTATGGAGGCGGCCCAAGGTCACGGCAGGAGATAGCTGAGGAGGCCACAAGCGTAGGAGAGGTCGTAGTAGAGGGAGAGGAGGGAGGAGAGACCCCTTTCTCCATAGAGATAAAGGCCACCATCGCTCGATAAGGGCAAGGGTGTCGACACTAGGGAGAGTAGCTATACAGTGACTCTCTAAGCGGAGATGATCCGTCTCCAGGCATAGGTGCAGACCCTACAAGAGGAGGCTACATGACATCGAGCTGAGGTTACACAACTCAGAGACAAGATTGCATGCCTTAGGGCACAGGGCAAAGGGGTGAGCACTGGGAGGAGCTGAAGGCTATTGCCCAAATCACTTTCTATTAGACATTATACTATCACCGGTGGGTGCGAGGAGGATAGACTACCATCGCAAACTAGCATCACGGATCGGATCCGATCGGGGCGCGGAGACTTCATCCCGATCGACGACTAGGACTCGTAGTACTACTCATAACCGTGATGGGGCCACCTCGTCCACCTCGGGGGAGGATGAGGCCGCCGAGAGCTCAAGGGGTTCTTGAGGCTAGACTTACTGCACTACATTGTACAAATTGATATATAGTTTTTATTATTATTTTTGATAGAGGATTGAGTATGCCGAGGTATAGATTGTGGCATACCAATCTAGTTTTGGTGATGTATATATTGTTGATATATATATGAGATGAGATATGTTTTTGATCATATGACTTGTGTTATGTATTTTTATGATGTTTTTATGTTTGATTGATTGATTTGATGATTCATGTAATTACGTCATTGAAAATATTATAATTTTTAATAAATGCTTTAAAATTTAAATGAAATAATCTGATAGAACAAATTGGTTGTCTGTGATGTGATGTGATAAAAAATAAAAGAGAGACTTCTAACAATAATTTCAAAGGACATTATCGCTATTATAGACCATTTCATGGAGTCGTTGCTCACTTGGTCGTCAAGCTAATCCCGAGTATAGAAATATTGTTAAAAGTAAAAGAGTGCTTAAGAGACTGTCTTAAGACTTTGGTGCAGTGGTGCAAATGATAATGATGATGGTTTGTTTTTTTCCAAATTTCCATGAAAATAGTATGTATGAAATAATGTTAAAATGATTTTTGCTAGGCATAAATTCCTAAGTGTGATAAAATTTTTGGATAATTCCTTAGGAATTATACCATCATTGCAAAATTGAAGATTGACATAATGACATGAAATAATGAAAATGTGTTTGTTTTTTTGTTTAAAAACATAATTGTATAATAGAATGATTTAAGTCATATGGTTTTCATGATTTTTAAATAAATGGGGAATAAAAATTGTTACAATGGTTTGCGCTAGACATAGAATATGTAGGTATAGACTTATACCATCATCGCGAAAATCAAGGAAGAAAATAGATTGTTTTATTGCATGGTTGATTTTTAATAAATAGAAAATATGAAGATGGGGACTTGCGCTAGGCATAAATTTTCAATTTTGGTTTTGGAACTATACCATTGTCACGAAAGTCGAATATATATATATATATATATATATATATATATATATATATATATATATATATATAGAGGATTGGATGGTTTTGAAAGAAATTTTGATGTTTTTATTATGTAGTTGTCTTTATGCTAAACAATTGTACTTGAAAGAAGAAAATGAATTATTCCAAACAAGTTGCAAAAAAAAAAAAAATTCAAAGTATTTTGAAGACAAAAGTTAGATTTATAAGGAATCCCATATGCATATGTGAATTCATTTCCAATCTTGATTTATCATAATGATACACAAAATCTCTCAAATATAAAATGTGTGTGCAATTGCATTGTTCATTTACCAGTTTTGAGCAAGATAATATGATACAAGTGATTTGAATAAACCAAATAAGTGTTCATTAACCGTGATGTAGATGCATATAACCATACTAGACTACTATGTAAGTCGGATTATCAAGAGCTAGCTAATCCATAAGCGGACATAGGTCCTGGACAAAAGGTCGCTAATGTGGACGGACATATCGCCACGCCCTAGGAGTTACCCAAGGCCAAACAGGTTGGGCACAAACCACCTATTATGGGGCTTACCTCACAGTTTTCGAATAATTGAGAATTCTAGGGATTCAAGCTCATCAACCCTTCTTTTCTTTTCAAAGGGTAGGGAAAGGGATTTTATTGCTTTTGCATTTTTGCTTTTCTTTTGCTTTTTCTTTTCTTTTTGTATTTTTGGTATTTGGTGGGTAAATTGAGAAAAACCTGGAAAAATTGCTATAATGATATAAAATAATTAGAAAAATTTTTAAAAATTTGCTAAAAGGAAAAAAAATAACTTCTTTTTTTTTCTTTCTCTTTTTCTTGAACTTTGCTTTTTGTTCTATACTAAGGATACTTGCTCAGATTAGTTGTAGAGCAAGGTATTTTTATTCTGGGTAGGGGTGAGCTTGTCCTTTTTCCAATTCTCAAAGATTCTAGACCATGTGCATGATAGGATAGCAGGGGAAACCTTTCGCTCAAGAAACCACTTCTACTATGTAGCAAAACATGGAAATTACAAATATAATCATTTTATTGTGAAAAGATGTGTTTGGTTTAAGTAAATAACAAGATCAATTCTCTATGCTCAAACTTTATTTAATTGAATTTTGTGGACTTTGATATAAGAGAGATTAGTAATCATGCTAGATAAAATCAAGATATTTATTTTTGTGTTTGTGAAAGTGAGGGATTCCGAATAAATGCTAATTTATCCAAAATAATTTGAAACATATAACTGCAATAATTGTAAGAAAATATATATATATAAATGATTTTTGAGAAGTTTTGAGAATGTTGACTCTTTCTTTCTTCTTTATATTGTTTTGGTTTCAAAAGAGTCAAGAATATTGTTGTTTTGATTTTTTTTTTTTTTTGAAAGAATTAACAAGTGCCATAAATATATACAACAAATAGTTTTGAAGATTTTGATGATTATTAATGTTTTTGGTGTTTTTGAATAAATTAAAAGAAATACAAGATAGTGATTTTGAAATATTTTAAACAAATATATACAAGGATGAAATGACCAAATTTATACATAGTAACGTTTAAGATGCAAAATATTCATGGGTTCTTTAAGTTCTTTACCATCTAAGGTAGATAATTTGTATGCTCTGATTCAAATTTAGTAGTAATAATGTATGGTCCAAGCCAGTTGGGATCAAATTTACCTTTAAGGTCCTTAGTTGCATTTGTATTTTTTGAAGATTTTGAGGATTTTGATTTTTTTGTATTTTTATTTTAATTTAGGAATTGAAATTGGTGGTATATACAAGATGATCTATATACACTGTACAAGGTTATTTGAGTATAGCATGTCTAAGGTTGCTTCAAAATCAAAGGAGGTTTTGAGAAGAGGAAATCAAGTTTGAGGTGAAGGTAAGAACAAAAGGTGATGAATAAAAGGTAATGATAACAAAAGCTTTGTTATAATGTAAAATAATGTAGCAAAAAAATTGACTTTTATATGTGGAAAATTAATCATGTTACAAAATAAAATGTCAGAAGGATAAGAAGGTTCTTCATTCTTATTATTATATTCCAAGTCTTGATAAGATGGAGGGAGCATATGTGAAAAATATACATGGATGTTATTTGGTAAACAAGAAAGATCATATATGGATGAAGAAAAGTAATGGATAGAAAAAAATTGTGACGATGGAGAATTGTAACGATGGAGAATGTATAGAACTTGATGTTTCAACCGTTAAATATTTTTCAAATGGTGTTGGGTCACCATGTATGGTAACACTTTTATTTGCAAGTTCAAACTTCAAACATTGGTGAAGAGTGGAAGGGACAACCCTCATCGTATGAATCCAAGGACTTCTAAGAAGTAGGTTGTAAGGTGAAGGACAATATGCTACATAAAATAGAGTATCCAGGATCTTGGATCCAATATTAAGGGGAATAATTATAGTACCTTGAGCTTCTTGAATTTCATTGTTAAAATATTTTATAATAACATTTAATTCATTAATATGTTCTTCCTTTGTTTTGAGTTTTTGGAATAATTGATAAGTGCATAAATTAAGAGAGGAGTCATTATCTATCATGATAGTTCTAACAAGTGTTTATTTACTAGATCCTGTAATGTAAAGATAGTAGTCTTCTTGTGGAGTAGAAGAAGGAATATCCTCATCATAGAATGAAATATGGTTAACCTCAAGAGGGTTTATACCATTAATTATGTTCTTAGAGAAAATATGATGAGGAACAAATTGTTGGCTAGGTATTTTGAACAAAATTTCCTTGTGATAAATTTGTAATACCTCTAAAAGGGATATCTTTGCTTGAGTATTAATCACTTGTTGTTGGCTATCAAAGGGGATTTCAAATTGAGATTTTGATTTTAAATATGAGTTTTCTATGCTTACATTCAATTTTGGATCATTCTCTAGAGCCAAAGACAGTTTTGAAGGTTGGTCAAATGAGGAATCCATATCTTGAATATCATATTGAGTTGATTGAACTTGAGGTTGCTCATTTGTAGTTTTTGTTACAATATTAATAATATCATCATGATGGGACACATTAACATGCAATATTTGATTGATTTCTTGTTGTTGATAATTGAATAGGGGTTCTTGGGATATCCCCATGTCTTTATTGATTATTGGCATTTGTTGTGTAGGAGTTTGATTGTGGGTTCTGTGGAGATTTATAATTAGTTGTAGATTGTAATTCTTTTATATTAAAAAGACCCTTATCAATCAAATCTTGAATTGCACATCTTAAATCTTTACAATTTTGTGTCATATGTCCATCTACTCTATGATATTCAAATGTAGCTCTGGTTTAAACCAATTTGTTGTGGTATCAGGTTGTCTTATGGAAGGTAGTTCAACCTTATTTGTATCAAGTAAATGCTTGAGAATTATATCCATTGGTTGATTGAGCTTTGTAAATTTACGTGATGAAGGTTTTTGAGAGGTTTTTGATATGTGCCTTAGGAGTGTCAAATCCATAAAAAGGACTTAATGGTTTCTCACCTCTATTTTCTTTATTGGGGGGAGAGTGGGATGGGGGGGAGGGGGGGGGGGGTGGGTGCGTGGGAGGGGTGGAGGAGTAGTTGTTTTCATGTGGAGAGTGAAAATGGGGGGGTTGGGGGTAGGGGGTGAGTGCATGGTAGAATGTGGAGGTGGAGTAATGAGGGGGGTATTTTGGGGGGGGGGGGGGGGGGTGGTGGAGGGGGATTGAAAAGCTGGGGAGTGGAGGATTATATGTGGATTGATAGACATAATATGGATATATGGGAGAATAGATAATATCATTATGAAAAGAAGATTGGCAAAGGGATTGTCAGCTGGGGGGTGTGGGGAAAGGGGGGAAAATAAGAAGAGTGTGATGGAGGTGGTGTTGAATAGGGATGAGGTTGGTCATAATCAATAAATGTATTTGGCTGAATTCTTCCAACATTATTGATGGGCTCATATTGATTTGAGTAAAAACTCATGGTTTCTTTAGTACTTCTAAAAGTGATATTTAGCATCTACTATTTAGAGTTGAATCTAAAACATGCAAACTTGAACTAATGATTTTGTTTTTGTTTTTCTTGTATACATATATAATTTTTTGTTTTTGTTTTGTTTTCAAAAGGTTTAAAATGTTTTCACGTCGGGTTCACCAAAATGTATCGCTTCAAATATTTTCACACCCTTACCTTGGGCCTTATGGATCCATGCCTCGGAGGGGGGTGGGGGGGGGCGGGGCTCGGCGAGAGGGGGCCTCGGGGCCTTCGAAGGTCCCGCCTCTCAAGGGAGGTGTATATTGGTGATTTTTCAATGGATGGTGGGTTCACCAGGAAACATTCAATGGCAGTTTCCATGCTTAGGGTTGGAAATGTGTTTTATGTGTTCCATTTAGCCTTAAACATTCAAGTCCTAGGTTTGGCCAAAATGCGTCTAAGCTATTCTATATGAAGATGCAAATTAAATGAATACAGAAAATAGAATTAAGACAAAAAACAGAGAATTAAAAGAATGTTAAAAGAAGAATACCTGATCCGGATGTCTGATGAAGATTCTGATTCTTGAAGCAGTCAGGATCGCCTCTAATTTGATAGGATCTTCTGAGATCATACAAGATCGTCTGAAATCTGACGAATTTGTCAGACGAATTCGTCAGAGACCTACAAATAGAGAAATACGTGCAAAACACAGAAAATGCAACTATTCTAACAGAGAGAAATAGTGTAAAATGAAAGTAACAATATCAAGCTAAGAATTGTGAATAGAAATATGAATGCATCATACTAATTAGATAATAATTATGACTTAATTATGCATTTGATCTAGATGGGTGAACTCCAAAATGCAGAATAGCATAAAATACTGAATAAACTAGCTAATTATAGAATAAAACAGCAGAGAAAGAGATGAAGAAATGCAAACTTTAGGCACTAATTGCCTCAATGTGGATTGTAGTCGAAATCGTCTCGCATTTGTACAAAATCGTCTCTGATTCGACAGGATCGCCTTTGATCTGAACAAGATCATCGATGACGATGTAAGCTTGCTTTAGCTGAAAAACACTAAGGTACCTGCAACAAAATTGGTATAGAACTAATGCAAACATGAATTTGAGATGTCTTAATGCGTATGAAGTCGGGTTACAGGAATTATCAGCCAGGGGGGTGCTAAGAGGAGGGCTTAGGATTAAATAAGCTTAGGAGGGAGGTTAGGAGGTTGGAGATAATCCCTATTTGGGAGATCTCCAATGGGGGAGGGTCTCTAACGACACAGACACGCTTTTGCTTGGATTAGAGACCCGTTGGAATAGAAGCTAATTGTGCAAAATCAATTTTGGTACAAGATCATCTGGACGTCCTAGCCTAGACAAAATTGTCATATTTGGGGCGATATCGTCTGATCGACGACGATATCGTCAAACGGTCAAAACAAACTCTAAAAATGGTGCGAGAAATGGGGAAACGGATTAACCAGTGGTTAACGGGCGGTTTGGGAGGTTAAAATTTGAATTTGAATTATTTACTAAAGTGAATGTAATTACTAAGGTTTTACTGCGTCAATTTTAGGGTGCTACAATATATATGCAACAAGCTTAAGATGTATATATTAATTATATACCTACTACAATATTTAAAATGAAATGTTTTAAGTTTTTGCTATGTTTTTTTTTTAGTTTTTCTTTGTTTTTTTTTTTTGAAATAATATTGTAAAGACAGCAAATAACACAATAAATGCAAGAAATAAGACTGAAAGTAATGATCTAGTTTTCTATAAACAATTTATAAATATCATTAATAGGCTCAAGTTCTTCAGGAGTCATGAAGTGTTCTTCTTCAAATTGAAAGTTTTCTTTTAAAATTTTAATGAAAAGAGCTATAGTGATATTATCTGTCTAAGATGTTGGTTGATAGAAGTAAAGCTCGTGGCAATACTCTTGATATAACACAGCTCGAGGAACTCTATTCCATATTTCCTTATCTATAAGAACAACCTCTTAGTCTTCTACAAGACCTAGGAACTGGTGTATAATGGCTGCGTTCTCAAGGTATTCCTCGAAGGTGAATAATTCTGAAGATACAAGAGCTCTCCTATAAGCTAACCATCTATGGCAGGCTCTCTAAAGTTCATGATAAAAGACAAGTTGATGAGGATCCAGGATTCTATCTAGGATAAGCCTCTTGATTTGTTTAAGTTTTTTTGACCTAGATGAAATGACACTAAGTCTTCTATCAAGTTCATCCCATAAGAGTTGATTTCTATCTGTTTCAGGCACACTAAGTACATAATTGATTTCTATGGCTGCCAATTGGTTTTCTACATTTATAATAACTGTTAATCTTTTCTTAGGAGCTACCATCTAAACATGATATTAAATTTAAATGATCTGAAATGCATCTATGTTTTAGTTGTTTTATTTTTTTAGTTTTTGTTTTCAAAAGGTTTACAATGCATTCACATCGGGTTCACCAAAATGTATCGCTCTAAATTTTTCACACCCTTACCTTCAGGCTATAGGATCCGTGCCCGAAAGGGGGATGTGAAAAGTATGGCACGGTACCTCAGACTGAGAGGCCTTGCGAAGGTCCCACATCTCAAGGGAGGTGTATATTTGTGATTTTTTGATGGATGGTGGGTTCACTAGGAAACATTCAATGGCAGTTTCCATTCCTAGGTTGGGAATGTGTTTTATGTGTTCATTTTAGCCTTAAGTATTCAAGTCCTAGGTTTGGCCAAAATGCGTCTAAGCTATTCTATATGAAGATGCAGATTAAATGAATGTAGAAAACAGAATTAAGACAGAAAACAAAGAAATTAAAGAATGTTGAAAGAAAAATACCTGATCCGGATGTCTGATGAAGATTCTGATTATTGAAGCAATCAGGATCGCCTCTGATTTGACAGGATCATCTGAGATCATACAAGATCGTCTGAAATTTGACGAATTCATCAAACAAATTCATCAGAGACCTGCAAACAGAGAAATAGGTGCAAAACACAGAAAATACCACTATTCTAACAGAGGGAAACAGTGTAAAATGAAAGTAACAATATCAAGCTAAGAATTGTGAACAGAAATATGAATGCATCATATTGATTAGATAATAATTATGACTTAATTATGCATTTGATCTAGATGGGTGAACTCCAAAATGCAGAATAGCATAAAATACTGAATAAACTAGCTAATTACAGAATAAAACAGCAAAGAAAGAGATGAGGAAATGCAAACTTTAGGCACTGATTGCCTCAATGTGGACTGCAGTCGAAATCGTCTCGCATTGGTATGAAATTGTCTCTGATTTGACAGGATCGCCTCCGATCTGAACAGGATCGTCGACGACGATGTAAGCTTGCTTCGGCTGAAAAACACTAAGGTACCTGCAACAAAATTTAAGTAGAACTAATGCAAACAATAATTTGAGATGTTTTATCGTGTATGAAGTCAGTTTACAGAGGATTTCAGCCAGGGGGTGCTAAGGGGAGGGCTTAGGATTAAATAGGCTTAGGATGGAGGTTAGGAGGTTAGAGATCATCCCTATTTGGGAGATCTCCGATGGGGGAGGGTCTCTAACGACGCAGACATGCTTCTGCCTAGATTAGAGACCTGTTGGAACAGAAGCTAATTATGCAAAATCAGTTTTGGGACAAGATCGTCTGGACGTCCTAGCCCAGATGAAATCGTCATATCTGGGGCGATATCGTCTGATCGACGACGATATCGTCAAATGGTCAAAACAAACTCTAAAAATGGCACGAGAAAAGAGGAAACGGATTAACCGACGGTTAACGGGTGGTTTGGGAGGTTAAAATTTGAATTTAAATTATTTACTAAAATATAATTTAAGGTTTTACTACACCAATTTTAGGGTGCTACAAATATATAAGGGGTTATCCTTATGTAAACTATGTTGTGGTATATCTCTATCCCGAAAGTCAATACAATCAACTTCTCGAGTTATGATAGTATTGGACATGGCTTCAGGTTGAATATTTTGTGGTACCATCATTTGGCTTAATGTGAGCATTAATTCATCCCTATGGGTAGGAAAAGATCGTAAAAGGTCCAAAAGGGAAATTCTAGCTGTAGTATTTGATAATTGTTCATTAATATTATAAGGAGGCTTAGGTTGAACATTAGGTGCATAATTCCCTTTATTAGGATTTTTCAAAATGAATGGAGTTGATCCATCGTTCTGAGTTTGATCTTGTTGAGATTTTTGAGCCTGTTGTTGAGTAACAGCTCCAATGGTACCTACAATATTATTTTGAGGATGATGAATGGGCCTTGGTCTAGCGTTTATGGCTTGTTCATTAGAAAGTAATTAGTGAGAAGATGGTCTGGTAGTGACTCTTCTAGAAATGGTTCTTCTGGAACCATAGAACTTGTGATAGGTTGAATAGGATATGATTCATCTTCAGAGCTATTCAATTGATTTGAGGTGATTTCCATGTCACTTTCAGTCTCATATTCTACATCATTAAGATCAGGTGTCTGAGTATTATATAGAGGTCTGGTCGAAACCATGGATAAAGTTGTATCAAATGCGTCCACATCATGATTAAGTGAATGTCCACTAATAGTTCCTATGTATCGGGTAGGAGGGGGAACATTATGATGCTCAATTTGATTAGCCACCTCCTTACCATGCTTTGGTAAAGGATGTTGAAATATATCCAGTGCCTGATTGGCATTCTGATTCTGATTTTGGGGGATGTTCTTTTGAGCATTATTAGAAGGATTTTGTTTAGGTTGAAAGGCTTGCACCTCCATCTCATTGTTATCAATCAGGTCTTGTATTTTATGTTTTAATCTTTTACAAGAGTTGGTAGTGTGTCCAGGCCCTCTATGGAAATCACAAAGTAGATCAGCTCTGTATTCGGGTATAGTTGGATCAAGTTCCCGGATATTTGGTAATTGAATCAAACCTCGTGCTAATAGTTGCGGGAGAATGGTTGATAAAGGTTGATTTAACCTAGTAAATTCTCGGGGTGGTTTATCAGGAGGTTTCAATATGAACTTCTCTGTTGTTTTCACAGTATTAACATTGGCAATGTTTCTGCTATCAGTGACTCCATCACCCACAACTTGTTTATTTTTATATTTATTTCTGGATGTTTTCTCATCATATTTCCTTTTGAGCTGACCTCTTCTAATGAGAGCATGTTCCACTCTTCAGGCTAAGTCTATATATTGATTGAAGGTGGTCAAGGTAGCAGTTGATAATTCATAGGATAGTTTTTCTTGTAAATTATTGATAAAAATATCCAACATTTCCTGATAATGTAACACAAAGTGTAATTTTCCTATCAACTACCTCCATCAAGCTAAGAAGTCAGCAAAACACTCATCTTTGTCTTGTTTTAGGTTGTGCAAATCTTTAATCGTTACATGCCTTTCAATAGAGGCACTAAATTGATGCACAAAAGACTCGGCGGTCTCTTCGAAATTTCTCAAAGAATGAGTGGGCAATTGATAATACCACTCCAATGCCATCCCCCCTAAACTTTTTGGGAACATTTTTAGTAATAACAAGTCATCATGTGATATATCATGACATGCTATCCTAAACTTACGAAGATGCTCTATGGGATCTTCAGTTCCTTTATATATAGGTAGGACAAGCATAGGAAAGTGTTTAGGATATGGTTGTTCTACAACTATAGGATCTAGAGGCTGACTACACATCTCTCGATAATTGTATGAGGGATGGTAGGGATCTATCTGGTCCATGCGAGAGACTAACTATTTCACCATGGCTTCCAGATTACCAGTTTTTCCACCATATTGGTTCGGTGGTACATGAGTATGGGATTTGTGAGTGTAGGAAGGCGTGACATAAGGATTAGATGCTATATTGTTGTTATGTAAATGGTTGGTAGGAAGAGTATTATGAAGAAGATTTGTTGTAGCATTATGTTGTATCCCAGATTATTGGAAATTGGTATTTGGTTTTGTTTTAGGCTTTTGTTGATTTGAGGTATATTGATCAATAGCTTGGAAAAACAGAGCAGTGAATGAAGGTTTCTTTTGTGTGGGAATAACCCTAGGCTTGATAACAGGCACTCTAGGTGGTTGGGTAACCTGTTGTTGTGTGTTCTGGATTATAGCGGCCATATCCAAATTGGATGGTCCAGCTTGATCACTTTCTTGATCAATGAAGGACAAAGGATTAGTGTGTGTGTGATATATGTCTTCTAGGTTTTCTTGAGTGTCACTAATTTGATCTTTGTCCATATGGACTGCTCTATTAAGAGTGCCAATATTAGTATTGATGAACTTCCAAAAATGTTCCATGTTCTCAAAAGTAACAGCTCCTTCCGGAGATATTTTAGGGGATGAGGATCCTTCCTCTCTATCATTTTCTTTTTGTTCATTTCCTACAGCAAATTCTTCTTCTTGTTGGTCGAAGGTTCCTTCTTCCTGAATTGGGTCTTCAAGAAGGACATCTGGGTTATTTTCTAGTTTTCTTAACCAATCTTCTTCTACTTCCATTTGTTTTCCATTCCTGAGTCTAGTCATTATGTCTAAATTTAGATTTTAGCAAATATATATATTAATATATTTGCAACATATTTGGGAGGTATATATTATAATTATATACCTACTATAATGCTTAAAAGAAAATGTTTTGATTTTTGTTATGATTTTGTTTTGTTTTTATTTTTATTTATTTATATATTTATTTTTTTGTTTGTTTTTATGTTTACAAAGACAACAAATAGTACACTGAATGCAAGAAATAACAATAATAAAAGAATAGCTTAGTTTTCTATAAATAGTTTATAGATGTCATTGATAGGATCAAGTTCATCAGGAGTCATGAAATGTTCCTCTTCAAATTGGAAATGGTTTTTCAAGAACTTGATAAAATGTGCTATAGTGATATTATATGTTTCATACCTTGACTAGTAGAAATAAAGTTCATGGCAATACTCTCGATATAACATAGCTCTAGGAACTCTATACCATATTTTTCTATCCATAAAAACAACCTCTTGATCCTCTATATGAGATAGAAATTTATGTACTACAACTGCATTCTCAAGATATTCCTCAAAGGTGTACAACTCTGAAGACACATGGGCTCTTTTATCTGCTAACCACCTATGGCAAGCTCTTTGAAGTTCATGATATAAGGTCAGTTGATCAGGATCCAAGATTCTATCTAGGACAAACCTCTTAATTTGCCTAAGTTCTGTTGCCCTAGATCCAATGATACACAATCTCCTAGCAAGTTTGTCCCACAAAGGTTGAACCCTATCTGTTTGAGGTACTCTAAGCACAAAAGTAACCTCTATAGCTACTAATTGATTCTCAACATTAATTGTGATAGCTCGTCTTTTATTATAATCTACCATCTAAATATGATATGCAATCTTTGATTCTAAATGCATTTATGTTTTGTTTTTTTTTGGATTGTTTTCAAAAGGTTTTTAGTTTTTCACGTCGGGTTCACCAAAATGTATCGCTCCAAATTTTTCGCATCCTTACCCTCAGGCTATAGGATCCACGCCCGGAAGGGGGATGCAAGAAGGATGGGACAATACCTCGGACTAAGAGGCCCTTTGAAGGTCCCGCCTCTCGAGGGAGGGTATAAATGTGAATTTTCGACGGATGGTGGGTTCACCAGAAAACTTTTGAGTGGCAGTTTCCACACCTAGGTTGATAGTGAGTTTGATGTGTTTATTTTGTACTTTAATAATTCAACTCCTAGGTTTGGCCAAGATGAATCTAAACTATTCTATATGCCAATACAAATTTAGATGAATACAAAAAATAGAAATGCATGTTAAACACAGAGAATATGCTAACTAGAACAGTACATACCTGATTCCGGATGTCTGATGAAGATTCTGAGTTTTGTAGCAGTCCAGATCGTCTCAACTTGTACGTAATCATCTGATATTTCACATAATCATCGCAAATCATAGTCGATCATCTAAGATCAGATGGAATTCATCTGAAATCTGGCGAATTCGTCTAAAATCAGACGAATTCGTCAAAAACCTGCAATCACAAAAACAAATACAAAATACCAAATATGCAACTACAAAAGCAACGGAGAATGATAGCAATAATAGTAAACGTGCCTAAATAATGGATTCAAATAACAAATAAGAGAAATGCAGTAGATTTAATGTTTGATTTTAACTTTATCATGTGGTTATGCTAAATGAGGTGAACTCCAAGATGCATAAACATAATAACTAAGATAATGTATAAAGAAATGCAAAAAAATGATAAAGAGATGCAAACTCTAGACTCTAATTGCCCCCAATCTAGACTACAGTCGGGATCACCTCCAATCATACGAGATCGTCTGCGCTCCTTGACAAGATCGTCCGAAATTATCCGGGATCGCTTGCGATGATCCGAGCTAGCTTCGACTGAAAAATAGTAGATTTCCTGCAAGAAAACACGAAATACCGAATGCAAAATATGGTGTGAGGATGCTCTGAGGTGCGAGGAAGTTTAGGGAAGTTTAAGCAAAGTTTCAGGAAAAAATTCAGGGGGAATCAGGGGGATAAACTGAGAAAATCTCAGTTTATATAGGATTAGGAAGGGGTTAGGAGGTTGGGGATTATCCCAATCTGGGAGATCTCCAACGGGGGAATCTCCAACTGCGTAGATGTGCTTCTGCCCAAGTTGGAGAGGTTGTTGAAACATAAGCTAATTATGAAAATTTAGTTTTGGGACAAAATCGTCTGGACGCTCTGTCCATGATGATTTCATCAGATCTAGGACGATCTCATATAATCTGCGATGATATCGTCCAACGTTCAAAACAAATCCTAAAAATAGCATGGAAAATGAGGAAAACAGGTAACGAACGGTTAACAGGCGGTTTGAGGTTAAAATTTGAATTTTTATCTTTTTACTAAGGTTTAACTGTGCCAATTTTAGGGTGCTACAACTTCATATACATACCTGTCGATCTTAATCTAACACATGTATTGTCCCTTGAATGATGTACGCATGGTGCACCCATCCCTGGTTATTTTCTATCTCCTCAAAAAATATGTTTTGTCTCTCTTCAAATTTTTAAAATAGGTAATGTGCAAGTGAAGGTGCTCTTACCTCCCCTTCCTCCTTTTAACCTGTTTGCCTACCATCACCAACTTATCCAAGTATCCCATGCTCTAGGAATTTACCCCACATATACCATCATGAATATCAATCTTAAGGAAGAGACTATGCCATGGGGTAAAACTTTTCACATAAGGCAAAATGATATTCTCTAGATGCTAAGGCATGCAAAACAAGGTATGTATATATAATGATACAAAAACTATCAAAATGAATGAAATCAGAATAATCTCTTCAGATCAACAAAGCAATACAACATAATTACATCACAAAGGTCAATATTAAGTATCACTACTTAAATTTTGATGCAATCCCACAAACATCACATCAAAATTAGGGCAAAATGTAGACACCAAATTTTGACACATCGGCTAGGCAAAACTTCCCAAAATCGATTGCAAACATTACAAAACATCAATATAGCAATTACCCATTATTTTGGGTATCATTTTCAACCTTATCTATTGGAAATTTTGAGTAAGTTGTGTTGTCATTGATGAAAAAATTTTTAATATCAAAAGGTTTTATGTCAAAAGTTTTAATGTCAAAAGGTTAAAGGCCAAGTCTGAAGACAATGTGCAAAAGAGAGTAGGTGAAAAGACTAATATTATAATATTTTAATATTATAATATCCGACCAACAGGATTTTCCAAAAGGAAAAGATAGAAAACTTAAAAAGAAATAATAATATTATAATATTTGGGCAAAAGGAAGAGGTGAAAAATAACAAGGTTCTAAATTATAAAAAAATATATATCCCTGACAAGGTCCATTGAGCAAGTTATAAATATTGGCAAAGGTTTTAATTTATTTAAATTAAAATATTTTAACCTAAGGTTAAAATTTTAATTTAAATATTTATGGCACCAAAATCAATTTTAAAATGGTGCAAATGAAAAAGGGCCAACATTTTTAATTTTGTTGGAATGCATATAAAAGGAGGAATGTTTTCCAAAGTTGATTAGTGGGGAAAGGAGTGTGCATCGTTTGTGAGGGGCAGAGACCAAGAATAATCCAAGAGAATTATTCAAGGAGGATTTTATTGAAATCATGGAGAGTGTGAAGATAATTCCAAAGCACTGGCTAGCATAGACGAAAGTTGAGACGTGGCTAAGGTGGTTGCGAAGGGTTGATCACGGTTTCAAATCCCATGTAGTTGGTTTTTGTAAAGGAAGAAAGAACTTTTCATTTTCTCAAAAATTTGTAAGAGGCAAACATTGTATAGGACAAAGTTTCCTTTGATTCTCATGTGGGTGTGTAGCCCAGGTAGTAGCCTAGCCTTGGGCTAGGGCATTGTGGTGGTTGAGGTCACGGGTTTGAGCTTGAGCGCTGGTCATTGAGACTTGTGCAATATTTTTATAGGAATATTAAAGGTATGCTTTTTAATTAATGTGCTTCTTGTAAATACGTGATTTGACTTTGAGGCTTTGAAATCGTGAAAAGAAAATAAGTGAAATTGATTAGGGAGTCATAAGGGGTGTTAATTAAATATTTTATTTTTGGTGTTTAGAAATTAAATCAAGTATTGGAGATTATAAGGTGTAAACAAAGGAACTTTATTTTGATGTGTGTTGAATATTATTTTGAAAAAGAAGGAGATTATAAGGTGTAAACAAGGAACTTTATTTTGATGTGTGTTGAATATTATTGTGAAAAAGGAGATTATAATGTGTAAACAAGGAACTTTATTTTTGATATATATTGAATATTATTTTGAAAGTGAAGGAGTGATAAGGTGTATTTGTGACTTGACATTTTATTGTATTTCTTGTATGGTGAAATATTTGTTGAGGTAAATATTCTTGTGGAGATTTTGAGATAGACTATTGCTATCTAACCTAGAATTGGCAAAAAAAATGGGTTGTGAATAAAGTAGGTTTTGAAGACATATCTCCATCAAAGCAAAGAGGTATGGGCACATCATATTTTGTTTGAAATATTGGAATGAATGTTGTAAAATATAATGTGGAGTGAAAAGGATTGTTTGATAAGCATTGTTGGAAATATTTGAGTGAATTCTTATATGCATCATTGGTGAATGATTAGAGAACATTTGAGATAGATATTGAGGATTATTTGAGTTAGGGTTTGAGACCCACATTGTGCTCATTATTTGAAGAAGTATGAAAATACTTGTTTAGGGTTTGTGAGCAAGGTGTGTTTCATTGATTGAATGATTGAGTAAAATTCTTGAGCATTTGTTTTAAGTGATATTCGAAGTGAATGTGCAAATATTAGAAACCAGATTTGTGAAAGTGATAGACTTAATGATTGAGTAGAACATATTGATTTTTTGATAGAGTACATCATTCTCTATATGTTCCAAAGGTTAAACAAATTTTGAATAGAATATGTCTAAACTACTTCAAGTTAAAGAAATTACTTTGAAGATTAGACAAAGCATTTGATAGCATTGTGTGCAAGATTTGAGATTAATTGAGCATATTTTGTGAATTTCTTTGAGTATGTATTGAGAGCAGATTAAGCAAGTTATTGAGAGGACTTGAAAGTATATTTAAGGTAAGTCTTGGTGAAGACTTGAGAGAATATTGAGCAAGTTCTTGAGAGGACTTGAAAGCAGATTTGAGACAAGTCTTGGTGAAGACTTGAGACAATATAGAGCAAGTTCTTGAGAGGACTTGAAATAATATTTGAGGCAAGTCTTGGTGAAGACTTGAGAGCAAATAGAGCAAGTTCTTGAGAGGACTTGAAAGTGGATTTAAGGTAAGTCTTGGTGAATACTTGAGAGCAGATAGAGTAAGTTCTTGAGAAGACTTGAAGGTAAATTTTAGGTAAATCTTGGTGAAGACTTGAGAGCATATTTGAGACAAGTCTTAGTGAAGACTTGAGAGCAAATTGAGCAATTTCTTGAGAGGACTTGAAGGTATATTTGAAGCAAGTCTTTGTGAAGACTTGAGAGAAGAGTTGATTGATTTATTTGTTCAAGCTTTGTGTTAAGGCTTGGGGAAAATCTAAGCAAAGTTGATTTGTGATTGGATCAATATTTGTGTTAAGGCTTGAGGATATATTTGAGGATAGAGTTTGGTATAGATTTATGAGCATATTTGTGCTAGACCTAAGACATAGTTAGAGAATATTTGTACTACACTTGGGATAGATTTTGGTGTAGATCTGAGATAGAGTTGAGAGCAAGCTTTGGAGGTGATAGAGTAGAGGACAGGAGTCTCTAGTGGATAGAGATCCATTAGTCATGGTAGTGAGGATAGAGGTCTTTTATGGAGAGAGATCCATAAGCCAGAGTAGTGGGGGCAAAATTTTTCTAGAATATCATCAACCAGAGCAGAGGGAAAAGAGTTCTCATGTGGATAGAGATCCACAAGCCAGAGCAAGAGAAAAAAGTTCTCTTGTGGATAGAGATCCAAAAACTAGAGCAATAGGAAAGAGTTCTCCTATGGAGTGTGATCTATGAACCAGCTGGGAAGATAGAGTTCTTCTATGGAGAGAGATCCATGAACTAGTTGAGGAGATAGAGGTCTCCTGGATCAAGTTCCACAAACCATAGAAAAGGGAAAGAGTTCTCCTGTGGAGAGAGATCCATAAATAAGAGCATAGGGGATTGGTGTCTCCTTTGGATAGAGGTCCATAAATATTGTAATAGGGAATTGATTTCCAAGAAGATTTGTTGAGAAAATTTAGTAGAAATATTTTCTCCATGGAGTAGCCCACATTGGGTGAACCACATTAAATTGGTGTCTCTATTGTGTGTGATGATTTGTGCATTGCTTTGATTATTGCTATTGATATTTCCATTGATAATATTGGATAATTTTGTTTGGGAAAGAAATGTAAAATTTGATCTTATAGTATTCACCCCCCTCTTGGTATAAGCTTGTGTTCTTCAATTCGTATCAGAGTGGATTCCTTTGAAATAGTTTAATGGCTTGAAGGAAAAGTGTACAGGAACACAGATGGCATCTCAAAGTGGATCTTCAACAAATAAGGCACCATTTTTTTATGGGAATACTTACTTGATGGCACAAGGATATGAGACATGAAAAGCATTTGAGGATGGATACACACCTCTAGCTAGTCCTCCTATAGATAAATATGGTAAGATCCTACTTATGTATAATGCAAAGGTAATGAATGAAATATTAAATGTTTATGTGAAGTAGAGTTTGTAAAAGTTATGCATTGCACATCAATAAAAGATATTTGATAAAAGTTGAAGAAAACATATGAGGGAGACAAAAAGGTCAAGATGGCAAAATTGCAAAACCACAAGAAAATATTTAAAGACTTGAAGATGAAGGATGGGGAAGAAATTGTTGCATACTTACTTCATGTGGATGATGTTGTTAACTCCATGCAATGACTTGGGTTTAAAGTTGAAGAATCATATGTTTATCAAAAGGTTTTAAGGTCACTCGCTATGAGGTATAGTGAAAAGGTTTCAGTCATAGAAGAAACAAGAGATATTGAAACTTTGACTAGGGATGAGTTGCATGGAACTCTCACAGCTTATGAGATGAGAATAGGAAAGGATCCTATCCCCAAGAAAGAGGTAGCCTTCAAAGTGGCAAAGAATACAAAATACAAGAAGCCAAATTCAAGTGATGAGTCATCCAGTGATGAAAAAGCAAACTATGGTAGAAGGAACAAGAAGGACTCAAGAAAGCACAAAGGTACTAAAATAGTTAAGTGTTTCAATTTTTGAGGATACTTAGGTTGATTCATTACAACCTAAGTTATTATCATTATTTTTTCATATTTTATATTATTGCACATGATGTAATACGTGAGGCATAGTATGCCCACATAAGGAGTTTAGTTTTCTTTAGCATATTTTTGTTGGACTATTAGATTACACTTGTCTTCTAGCAGTTCTTAGCTTGTTTGCATTTCATTTTTTATTGAGTGGTTATCCCTGCTTAGCATTCTTTTGTAGGTCTTTATAACCCTCCAATGATTGATTTCTTTGTATTTACTATATAACCATAATATTGAATAAAGAACTAGCTTCATATTGGGTTCCTACATCATTGGTATATAGAGACAAGGAGAAGATCTTATGTTACGATTACATGAAATTTGGTTCTAACTAGCCACATCATTTGTGAAACTTGCAAGGTGACAGCAGGTAGACATTTCTCCTAAACCCATTTTTCCTGATAAAAGGTTAGAGGGTCAACCCAAAATAGGTGACCTTAATTGCCTCATTGCAGGAGAAATTCATCCATCTAAAGAGCAAACCTCATATTGAGTAGAGATTGGTTCCCCAAGAAAATATATTTCAGGGCCATGCAATCACAAATCTCATTTACAGGCACCACGACTTGTCATGCAACTTCCAGCATGAATAAAATCATGTTGACCTCCCAACCTTATTATTTATAAGGTTTAGGGAGAAATTATTTTTTTTACGTGATGAGTTTCATCAACTTCTATCGGCAACAACCTTCTCTCAAAGATGCCAAAATCTCTTTAGCATTCAATGATTGTGAAGAATCCTTAGGTCTTTAATCTTCTCAAATGCTGATTACTCCCCACTACATAATAGAATCACAACAATTTTGGTCCCTATTACGTAGTGGACGTTAGTCTCCATATTATGGTGATGGAGATGAAGTTTCAACACTAGTCGATAGATCTTTCGATGGACATCATCGTGAGCTCATCATCAACAATGAGGAAACAAATATTTCTACCATTGCTACAAATCGACATGAAATTTTGATCGAATTGGTGGCTACATCCCTTTTCGTTTTGAATTGTCTGCTAGTATGAGTTTTTTATGTTATGATAGGTCAATGATCCCTCAACAACTTTGATGTGGCTAGCCAATTCATGGAGGATAAAATAGTTTTTGATGATGCCTAACACCTCCTGGCACACTGATAATATTTACCAGTGAGGACCTAGTTTCAAGCATTCATAAACTTCCTAACGTGAAATATTTTTCAAAAACTAAGGTTTAAATTTCACATCTCATCGACAATTATATTTTCTAACGTCACCAACTCTGACTGCTACAAATTCCTGAAACCACACTTCTGTCGGCCACCAGAAAAATGATTCTAACACCATAAAAACAATTTTGGCCAGTTTTCAATGATAGGGTTTGTGTTTGGCAAAAGTGTTCATGGTGATTATCCCACATTAGGAGTATATCATGCACGAAGTAATTTATAAGGGCAAAATCACCCCTAAGCAAGTAACCAACTCTCATAGTGGTCACGAATGTCTGCTCGTTTAGATCAGCGAGTGTTGCTTACATCGCTTGGACACACATGGCAATCTGTTATCAGTGACTATTGCTTGCATCACTCGAACACGTGGAAACTTGTTGTCTTGTATTGCTAATTGTATTATTGCTTGCACTGCCGATTTGGATGGTTGACTTGTTAACCCATGACACTATTGGCTATGTGGTTTATTGCACTTTCATCGAGTAGGCAGTTGATCGGCCTACCGACCCCCCAAGTTGATCGGGGTTAAATACAAATTTTTGGCATAATTTTCAAATCTATTGACCGTTGGAGGAGCAACTTCAAAGTTTGGGTGCTAAACCAAATTTTCAAATTTGAAATTCAAATTTTAGCCACAAAAACCAGCAAACCTACCCAAGGTGTTATTTTTGTCATTTTTGGTCAATTTTCAGCTAAAGTTTTTGCAATGTTTTGCAAATTTATGCAAATTTGATAAATTTTTGCCTCCTAACCAATTCTTGCATTGTAAAAGGGCTAATTTCTCAATTTTAGTGCTATTTTTGTAATTGCAAAATTGAATTTTTATTTTGTAAAGAGCACTAAAAAGCCCATTTTTGTAAAATTTGGAAGGCAAATGATTGTAAAAATCTAGGTAATTCTTGCATTAGAGAAATTGTCAAATTCTTAAGCCTATATTAGTTCTTTAATCCATTTTGTAATCCTCCTAGTCTGGCATATACTCGGAAAAATATGGCCCAAGACCTCAAATCAAACATGGAAAATCTTACTATTGTAGTAGATATTTTAGCAGAGAAGGTTAAAGATATTGTGGTGCAATTAACCCCTAGAGATATAAAAATTCATCACAATCATGCTAGTAAAGCTAAATGTGAGGTCAAATTGTATGATGGATCTAGGGATCCTGATGTCTTGTCTACATGGATTTTGGATATGCAAACTTGGTTTGCATATGCTGAAATTCCTAAAGATGAACAGGTTGCATTTGCTACAGTCAAACTCACAGGATTAGCAAAATTTTTAATTGTAGAAATACAAAGCCATAATGCCACCATGACTTGGAAAGAATTGATCCAAATTCTGAAAAATATATTCTTTCCACCAAACTACCAAAGTGACCTCACTACCAAGTGGTATAGATTGAGGCAAGCCTATAGTATATCTATTTCTAACTACATTTTCCAATTTAATAGGTTAAGGGTGTTTCTTGGTGTGAAATATTTAGAAGAGTATTTAATTAATAAGTTCACTCGTGGCTTGCAAGATCAAATTTTTAGGGAAATCAAGTTCAATTTTTTCCTCACCTTGGATGTGGCATTCAACCATACCATTCTTGCAAAGGAGAAAGTTGGTGCATATCACAAATCTTGTTCATCACAGCAGAGCTCTTCCAAGGTATGAATCAGCATCAACAGAAGGTGGAGAACACTTCTCATTCTTCCCATCATTCGTCTTCTCCTCCCACTTCTCCTAAAGCACATTCTTCTTCTTTTCAATCTAAAGACACTTCTCCTTCAACAATATATTGTGAGTACTGTAAAAAGCAAGTCATACAAAAGCTAAATATTTTATTCTTGAAAGAATGAAGAAAAATAAATTTCTATTTGTATAGCCTACACATGAGGAACCACATGATTGTCCCATTGTGGCTTCAGGGATAGAAGAAGAGTATCCTTCTTTAAAGGGTAAACTGAACAAAGTTACTCTTATGTCAAATGTATTTGCTCAAGGGGGTCATGACCATTTATTTGTCACTAGAGCCCACATTACATATGATTTATATGTTGATTGTATCAACGATAATGGATCACAAAAGAACCATATTGCAAACTCTGTTGTGGAGAAGTTGAAGCTTCCCATAAAGCCACATCACCAACCATATGCACTTGGGTGGAAAGATAGACTCCACATCTAACATCACCCACACTTTCACCTTGACTTTTGCTTTTGATGATAATTTTGTGGACAAAGTCAGATGTGATATCACAGATATGGATTGTTGTGGACTATTGCTAAGTAAACCCTATCAGTTTTATAGGAATGTTGTTTATCGTGCTAAAAATAACACCTACACATTGGATTTGCATGATAAAACCTACTTAATACAAAGCACTACACCCACATCAAATTTGATGTTAAGTTGTAGATAAGTATGAAATCCATTAATTCAAGCACTCATTTTGTCTTCTACTTGCATAAGTTCCACATATGTTGAATACCAAGCACCATCAAAGGCACATGAGAAAGAAGAAGTTTCACTCTCACCAAATGAACAATCACAAGAGTAGATGGTTAAGGAACCCATTACTCTCACTCATGAGAAGGATGTCATTCATTATATTGGCATAA
This sequence comes from Wollemia nobilis, assembly GCA_028583015.1. Lineage (NCBI taxonomy): Eukaryota > Viridiplantae > Streptophyta > Pinopsida > Araucariales > Araucariaceae > Wollemia > Wollemia nobilis. The sequence continues at coordinate 844,448 of JAQPPZ010001004.1, read as the reverse complement.
TTTTGGGTACACCTCTGGATACACAACTATTTGCTCCATAGAAGTTACCTTTAGCTTTGCCCACTCCCAGCATTGCACACATAGAGAAGCAAGCTAAGGTCACTTCACTCATTGAGCATCGATAGAGACTTCTAGGCAAGATACCACAGGACTTGCAAGAGACTCCACAGGAGCATTAAAGAGTGGTGCATAAGCATCACAACCCTCACTCATCACAGGTTGGAGACAAAGTTTGGGTTATTTTGGATAAGCACAGCTTTCTAGAGACACCATTGTAGGATCCTCTTATGGTACCTAATCCTGTCATCATCCCTACAATAGTAGTGGCTCCTAATATTCATCTTCTGCTCACTTCAAATAGATTTTTCAAGATGAAGACTCATCACACTCAATAGGGTTTTTCCACTACTTACCTTATCGCCTATCACAGTTATTTTCCACACATGGCTCACTAGATTCCTGACCATGAGATGACCCATGACTTTCCATATTTATTGAGAGCATTGGGGTCCAATGCTTTTATGGTTGGGAGGAGTGTTGAGGATACTTAGGTTGATTCATTACAACCTAAGTTATTATTATTATTGCATATTTTATATTATTGCACATGATGTAATACATGAGGTATAGTATACCCACGTAAGGATTGTATTGTTTAGTTTTCTTTAGCATGTTGTTGTTGGACTATTAAATTACACTTGTCTTCTATTAGTTCTTAGCTTGTTTGTATTTCATTTGTTGTTGAGTGGTTATCCCTACTTAGCATTATGTTGTAGGTCGTTATAACCCTCCAATGATTAATTTCCTTTGTATTTATTATATTTTCTAGAATATTGAATAAAGAACCAACTTCATACTAGGTTCTTGCATCACTAGTATATATGGTTCCAGTCAAAATTACCTACATCATACTTATATACTCATGGTTCCTACATCATCAATTGTGGTAAATATGGTCATTATGCATCTAACTTTCAAGAATCTAGAAGTAGTAGTAGTAGTGAAGAGAAAAAATATCATAAGAGAAAGGAAGCAAGAAATTCTAGGTATGAAAAGAAAAATAACTATGGAAAAAACAAGCATGAAAATAATTTTTTTCAGAGGCATAAGAAGAGTTTCTATGCAGACGATAGAAAAGAGTTCAAGTGATAGTGAAGAAGAAGAAATTCTCTTCTTGGCAATACAAGATGAAGTAAGTGATCCTATTGAAGATAAATTTGAAAGATATATAGATGCTCTTGAATACAAAGAAGTAGAGGAAGGAGTAGTTGATCTAGAAGGTGAGCTTATTTCTGCTCTTAAGGAATTAAGAAAGGTTAGAAAGTAGAACTCAAAAATCAAGATTCAATTTCAAGAATGTGATGAAGATAAAGGAAAGCTTATACAAGATCTGATAAATTCAATAGCTAAGACAAGGAGATTTTAAAGAAAAGTTAGAAATAAAAGTCTTATAATATGAGAGATTATAACAAGAGATAGTATTTCTAAGGAAGGAAATGGAAGTGTCTAAGGACAAGTTACATAGGTTTTTGAAAAGTTCAAATATTGTGGATAAAATTATCAATGCACAAAGATATTCATCTAAAAAAATAGGACTTGGTTTTGAATAAAGACGAGAAATAAGAAGGGTCAATATCAAGATCCAAAGAGGAAGAAGCTTCAGAAGAATAGAGTAAAGGATAAAGTGAGACTTATGTGAATAAAAGTTTCACTAAGAAAGGAAACAATGCACAAAAAAGGAACAAGGAACATCACAGGGAAGAAAGGACTAAGATACCAATGGGTCCAAGGAAATATGTCTTCAAAGGACATTGTTTCTCATGTAACAGGTTTGGCCACAGGGCTATGCATTGCAGAACTCATGAAAAGGAGTATGGTATTACTAAGAGGAACTTCAAAGAAAAACATTTCTTTCAAGGGTATTGCTACTCTTGTAATTGATTTGGTCATAAAGCAATTCACTACAAGGTTCATGACAAAAATAAGTATGGCTTCACCAGGAGGAACTTCAAGATATTTGCACCTTCTAGGAAACACAACATTAAGTGTTATAAGTGCAATAATTTTGGGCATATGGCAAAGTGGTGCAAAACATAATTTACATTGCTTCCAGAGACAAGCAAGAACAAGGATACTCAAAAAAACCTAAAGGGCATGTTGAGAAAGTAGGTTGACAAAGGAAAAGAGCATTGTATGCTGGGAGTAATTTTACTCCCACCCCAAAACCAATAACCTCAAAGAGAGGAGGTGGTGAGGGGGCTGAGCTAAGAGTATTATCTTTAGCCCCAAAGGAGTCCCTTCGCCATTAATGTCAAAGGGGGAGATATTTGAGTTAGGGGAAGAGCATTCAATTAGGGGGAGAAGTTTTCTGGGGGAGCAGAGTTGGAAAATGGAAAAAGGAATGATTAAGAAAAGGATTACCATAAATGACAAAGGGGAAGATTATTGGAAATTTTGAGTAAGATGTGTTGTCATTGATGACAAAAGGTTTAATGTCAAAAGATTTTATGTCAAAAGGTTTAATGTCAAAATGTTGAAGGTCAAGTTTGAAGACTATGTGCAAAAGAGAGCAAGTGAAAAGACTAATATTATAATATCTGGCCAACAAGGTTTTTCAAAAGGAAAAGAAAGCAAGCTTAAAAGAAATAATAATATTATAATATTTAATATATAATATTTGGGAAAAAATAAGAGGTGAAAAATAACAAGGTTCTAAATTATTAAAAAAAATATATCCCTGACAAGGTCCATTGAGCAAGTTATAAATATTGGCAAAGGTTTTAATTTATTTAAATTAAAATATTTTAACCTAAGGTTAAAATTTTAATTTAAATATTTATGGCACCAATATCGATTTCAAAATGGTGAAAATGAAAAAGGGCTGATGTTTTTAATTTTGTTGGAATGCACATAAAAGGAGGAATGTTTTCCAAAGTTGATTAGTGGAGAAAGGAATGTGCATCATTCGTGAGGGGCAAAGACCAAGCATAAGCCAAGCAAATTATTCAAGGAGGATTTTGTTGAAATCATGGAGAGTGCAAAGATAATTCCAAAGTGTTGGCTAGTGCAAATGGTAGTTGAGACGTGGCTAAGGTGCTTGCGAAGGGTTGGTCACGGTTTCGAATCCCACGCAGTTGGTTTTTATGAAGGAAGAAAGAGCTTTTCATTTTCACCAAAAATTATGAGAGGTAAACATTGTATAGGATAGAGTGTCCTTTGGTTCTCGTGTGGGCATGTAGCATAGGCGATAGCCTAGTCTTGGTCTAGGGCATTGTGGTGTTCAAGCATGAGTGTTGGTCGTTGAGATTTGTGTAATATTTTTACAGACAAATTAAAGGTCTAATTTTTAATTAATGTGCTTCCTGGAAATACGTGATTTTACTTTGAGGCTTTGAAATTGTGAAAAGAAAACAAGTGAAATTGATTAAGGAGTCATAAGGGATGTTAATTAAATATTTTTTTTTTGTTTTTAGAAATTAAATCAAGTATTGGAGATTATAATGTGTAAACAAAGGAAATTTATTTTGATGTGTGTTGAATATTATTTTAAAAAATAAGGAGATTATATGGTGTAAACAAGGAACTTTATTTTGATGTGTATTGAATATTATTGTGAAAAAGGATATTATAAGGTGTAAACAAAGAAATTTATTTGTGATATATATTGAATATTATTTTGAAAGTGGAGTGATAAGGTGTATTTGTGACTTGACATTTTATTGTATTTCTTGTATGGTAAAATATTTGTTGAGGTAAATATTCTTGTGGATATTTTGAGATAGACTATTGCTATCTAACTTGGAATTGGCAAAAATATTTGGTTGTGATTAAAACAGGTTTTAAAGACATATCTCCACCAAAGCAAAGAGGTATGGGCACATCATCTTTTGTTTAAAATTTTGGAATGAAAGTTCCAAAATGTAATGTGGAGTGAAAAGGATTGTTTGATCAGCATTGTTGGAAATATTTGAGTGAATTCTTTTATGCATCATTGGTGAATGATTAGAGAATATTTGAGATAGATATTGAGGATTATTTGAGTTAGGTTTTGAGACCCACATTGTGCTATTTTTTTGAATAAGTATGAAAACACTTGTTTAGGTTTTTTAAGCAAGATGTGTTTCATTGAATGAATGATTAAGTGAAATTCTTGAGCATTGGTTTTGAATGATATTAGAAGTGAATGTGCAAACATTAGAAACCAGATTCGTGAAAGTGATATACTTAATGATTGAGTAGAAAATATTGAATTTTTGATAGATTACATCATTCTCTATATATTCCAGAGGTTAAACGAATTCTGAATAGAATATGTCTAAACTGCTTCAAGTTAAAGGAATTCCTTTGAAGATTAGACAAAGTATTTGATAGCATTGTGTGCAATATTTGAGATTAATTGAGCATATTTTGTGAGTTGTTTTTATTATGTATTGAGAGAATATTGAGCAAGTTATTGAGAGGACTTAAAAGCATATTTGAGGTAAGTCTCGATGAAGACTTGAGAGCAGATTGAGCAAGTTCTTGAGAGGAATTGAAAGCAAATTTGAGGTAAGTCTTGGTGAAGACTTGAGAGCAGATAGAGCAAGTTCTTGAGAGGACTTGAAAGTAGATTTGAGGTAAGTCTTGATGAAGAATTGAGAGTAGATAGAGTAAGTTCTTGAGAGGACTTGAAAGCAAATTTAAAGTAAGTCTTGGTGAAGACTTGAGAGCAGATAGAGCAAGTTCTTGAGAAGACTTGAAGGTAGATTTAAGGCAAGTCTTGGTGAAGACTTAAGAGCAGAATTGAGACAAGTCTTGGTGAATACTTGAGAGTAGATTGAGCAAGTTCTTGAGAGGACTTGAAGGTATATTTGAAGCAAGTATTTTTAAGACTTAAGAGTAGATTTGCTTGATTGATTTGTTCAATATTTGTGTTAAGGCTTGGGGTAAATCTAAGTAGAGTCGATTTGTGATTGGATCAAGCTTTCTGTTAAGGCTTGAGGATAAATTTGAGGACAAAGTTTGGTATAGGTTTGTGAGCATATTTGTACTAGACCTGAGACAAAGTTAGAGTCAATTTTTACTACACTTGGGATAGATTTTGGTGGAGATATAAGACAGAATTGAGAGTAAGATTTGTAGGGAATAGAGCAGAGGATAGGAGTCTCCAGTGGATAGAGATCCATTAGCTAGGATAGTGAGGATAGAAGTATTTTATGGAGAGATATCCACAAGCCAGAGTAGTGGGGGTAGAATTCTTCTATAAGATCATCAACCAGAGTAGAGGGAAAATAGTTCTCCTATCGATAGAGATCCATGAACCAAAGAAAGGGGAAAGAGTTATCCTATGGATAGAGAGCCATAAACTATAGCAAGGGAAAATATTTCTTCTATGGAGTGTGATTTGTGAACCAGTTGGAAAGATAGATTTCTTCTATGGAGAGAGATCCACGAACTAGTTGAGGAGATAGAGGTCTCTTGGATCAAGTTCCATGAACCAGAGAAAAGGGGAAAGAGTTCTCCTATGGAGAGAGATCCACAAATCAGAGCATAGGGTATTGGTGTCTCCTTTGGATAGAGGTCCATAAACATTATAATAGGGAATTGATTCCCAAGAATATTTGTTAAGAAAATTTAGTAGAAATATTTTCTATGGAGTAGCCCACATTGGGTGAACCATGTTAAATTGGTGTCTCTATTGTGTGTGATGATTTGTGCATTGCTTTGATTACTGCTATTGATATTGCCATTGATAATATTAGATAATATTATTTGGGAAAGAAAAGTCAAATTTGATCTCATACTATTCACCCCCCTCTTAGTATAAGCTTATGTTCTTCATTACCAAATTTTCGACCCTGACCAAATTTGCCAATAGTAAATTTGGCAAGATGAGTGGTAAATTTAGCAAAATTGCAAAATCAAATTTTAACAGTCAAAATCAACTCTTACCAAATTTTCCACTCCTTGGCAAGCCTAGTGGCAAATTTGGTAAACATCCAAATTTAAAAATTTAAAAATTCAAACTTACCTTCTAACCAAATTTGCCACTCAAGTCACCAAATTTGCTAGTGGTGAATTTGGTCAAAAATGGTGAATTTGGCTAAACAACTTAGAATATTTTAGTAAAAACTAGAAGCATGCAGATTACATCCTTCTATCCTCTACCTTGATCTCACATGTCCCAAAAATGCACCAGATTCATAGATTTTAATTTGGTCTTATCCAATTTTCCCCTCAATTCTCCTCCCAAATCCTATTTAAGCAACCCCTTGGGTAGGCATTTGGTATGAAATATCTAAGTAGTTACACTCTACCAATATTTCTCTAGTATTCCTCATTTAGCTTCACTCTTTAGCAATTTTCAAGTATTCTCAAGCTTTTTCCAAGCATTTTGGAGGTAAGCCAAGCAAGAGAAGGAGGACTTTGGGGAAAGGATGTCACCTTGGAGGCAAGGAAGATAGCTCTTCCAAAATATTTCTTCTCTCCATTCTTATTTTCTTCATATGTATATTTTCCTCTAGGTTGTAGCATTTCTAACTTGTGCTTTCCTTTTGGTATATCTACATTCCATGCTTCTAACTCTTTTTGCAGGTTTCTAATCCCTATTTATAGCCATCTAACATTGTGTTTTCAGCCTTTCCTTTAAGCATATCATCTCTATTTATCATATAATATCTTTTTTGTATGTTTACATTCATTTATCATTCATATTTTGGCCATAATCCTCTCTTTTACTGGGTTTTATTGTATCTTATTATCACATTTTATATCTTAATGCTTGTTGTCCCTTTATTTATAGTCATATTGTTTATATTGGCAGCATACTAACCTTTTCATTACCTTCCATGCTCATCTAATTTTTATGCTTCTTTCATTTGCAAGCATAGATTTAACATAGTCTTTCATTTTGCAATTTTCCCTCTCATGCATTGCATGTAGCTTTATATTTCATTCATAAATAATTTTCTATTATTTATTAAGGTAAGGTGTTGAAGATACAAGACTATTATTAACTTTTTATCTCACCCCCTTTTCCAAGCACCAAGCATCTCTCATTGCAATATCCCTCTCTTTCTTGCTTACTCTTGTAGATTTTCTAAGTCTTGCGAAGCACTTACATACTTTATCAATTTCGTTAATCTTGCATTACTTAATTCTAATTTGTTTTTACTAGAAGTTGAATTAGCTATTTCCTATCATTCCTAATATCACTGCACACATTCTCACTCTTATACATATTTTTTTAATTAAAATTTTAGTCAACTTTGATACTTTCATTCTCCTTCACATATAGTTTAAATTTAGTCATTAAATTGCATGATTTAGTGGCTTAGATATTTGATTTTTTAGGTTACATACTTAACAAAACCCTTTAGCAACATCATCCCTACTTCCCACTACAAATTCCACTAAAATCCACTCAAAATAGTCCCCAAACTCTTCAAAATACTGTAATCGGATCAAATTCACCACCTTGCACAATCATTGGTAAATTTGGCTTACAGAAATACACAAAACCAAATTCACCATTGACAAAATTTGCCAGTGGAAAATTTGGCAAAGAACCAATAGTAAGTTTGGAAAAAGGCCAAAAATCCACTCTAGGAGGTAAGCATGCTCAAAATTTTCATAAACAGGGAGTCTAATCAGCTATTTAGATAGGTTCTCTACCCTATCCAACTTTTAAACAAACCCCCCAAGGTAGAAAACCTAATATTTATGGTCTTTTTGTGTAGATACCAAAATATCTAGTCACCAATGGTGAATTTGGTAAAAGGACCTATTGGCATTCCTGCAACATTGATGTCCTCTATATATTTTTTACAATTCAGTAATTCTCCTTCCCTAAAAATTTCTTTTTTATATAGAATGTATTTTATCTTTCCTACTTTCTCTGTCAGTAGTTGTTGGTTGTGCCCAAGGGTTGGTGCAGTTTTGTTTTCATTCAACATGTAGGGTCCTTACCTTGTCAAGGGCAAAGGTAGTTTCACACCATGTCTCCAGGTGCAAGTTTGTTTCAGGGTGAAAGTAGAGCGTAGGCCCATTTCAGGCTAGAGAGAAGCAAAGGCCAATTTTGGGAGAGAAAACATAAGAGGACCCATGCTTTTTCACTCTAGCTGGAGAGCGTAAGGTAATTTCGGGTCTTTATTAAGTGCATTTGTAGTTTTAGAAAAAAAATGCTAAGTGCAGCAAGGTGTTTTCACCTTGTCAGAGGAGCACAATGCCTTTTCACCTTGTCTAAAGAGAAAATAACCCTTTGAATTTTCCATGGGGCGTAGCGATAGTTTTCAAAGAAAAATGCTAAGTATGAACTACCAAGGGCACAAGTGCCTTGACTTTTCAACTCTGGTGTTGCTCCCAACACCCTAAGATGCTTCGCTCCAGTTTCCTAGCATAATATCTTTTTAAAGCTGGAAGGAGAGAAATGGGCCTTGAATTTTCAAAGGTGCTACTCATCAGATAAAAAAATGCTAAGTTTTGAAACAGTAGTTTCACTCTATTTTTCGATCACAAATCCAATTCAAAGCAAGTGGGAGTGCACTGACCTTTGAATTTTCAACTCTGGCATTGCTCCCAATGATGTGAGATGTTTTGCTTCATATTTCTAATGCAAGGTGATTTCAATCCTACCAAAGGTGTAAGCATATTTGAATTTTCCATGTCAGCACACCTCCCGAAGCTCCAAGGCATGTTCACTTTAGTTTTACAGATGCAATACAATTTTGGGCTAAAAGAGACAGAAACAGACTTTGACTTTTCCACAGTGCAAACCTCTCTCAAACCAAAAAATGCTAAGTGTGGGTTAGGTTGTTTCGCTCTAGTTTTTGAGCATAAGGTAAATTTAGGATAAGTGGAAGCACAATGCTTGTTGAATTTTCAATGCAAGCACTACTTTCGAGGCTCCAAGGTATTTTTGTTGCAGTTTTCTAGAACAAGGTAATTTTAGAGTCTTCCAAGGTATAATCACCCTTGACTTTTCAACGATCAATAATGCTCTTAAGATAACTAGTTTTTCTATAGTTTTAGAGTACAAGCACTTTTAGAAGACTACATAAATGAAATGTAGGTGGGGCCTACATCCATTATATGTTTATTTTTTTCTAGCCCCCTTGCCTCATTCAGAGTTCCTCAGAGGCTCTTCTCAGTAGCATAAGACACATCCTTATCCATTCAAACATAGTTGGTTTGAGAAGCTCACAGACTTGACATTCTCAAATTCTAGAATCCTATCCTGAGTTAAGGTGGTTCCAAAAAGCAAGGAGACAGTGCCAGCAAGTTAACCCTGTCAGCATATTAAAGAGGTGAAACTGCATTTCAGCGAGTCATCGATTCCAGGCCATACCTCATTTCTATTTGGTGGGCACTTAAATATTATCTTTTATGCCACCATGATATTTTGTGGGTGTGCATTTATGTTTCAAGCGGTAGAATTCTCTATAAAAGCTAGCAATTCTAATGTAATATCATGGATGTTTTGCTATAAGCTTGTTGTAATGCTTCTATTAATACAGAGAATGTTTGGCTCTAATTCTGGACTTCTTTTTATGTGTATGTCTTCTATCTTATATTTCTATTAAATTCTTCATTTTATATGTGGGTTATAATTCTATGTCTATATTTGACTCCTGATAGAGGGTGAACGTTGGAATAATTCTAGAGATTGCACATGTTAGATGCTTGGTTTTAATTTCTATTAGTTTTTTGTGTTGAGTGCTATTGATTCAATGTGCAATTAAGTTATCATGTTGCTTTTCCATCACCCCTATTCTACTTGGCCTGAGGCCATAATCTCTTTCTTGTTCCTTAATCTCAAACCCCAAGTTAGAATAGCAAGGGAACCAACCCATCTTTGGATATTGGCATGAGAGGCATTTCTTCCTCTCGGCCTTTCAATTTTGGTTGGGTCTAGGGTGCATGGATGAAATATTCCATACCTAAGGTATATTTTGACCAATATATTTTGGCACACTTAGTGGGACGCAAACGTTCCATGTCAAAAGCAGTATTAAGAGTTGATGTTCATCTTGATATTGTCAAATCCGAACATCTAGTGACTCAGCTGAACTCAAAAGCCTCCGAATCTTGAATCTAGTTTAAAATCCCACACCTTCATGTACACAAGATGGAAGGCTAAAAATACAGAAGAAGCAGTTGAGTTCTTCGAGCTCGACATCGATGCTTTGGGAGAACATCCTAGAATAGTCCCCTTGACTATCCCATCGGTTCAAGCACCCTCGCAAGTAGTTGTTATAGTTTCACAGACTCCAAGTCCTACCAACACTACGACTAGCTTGCCCCCTCAAATGAATATTCCAAACATTTCAGTCCAACCAAATCCACCAAATCCTCTAGTTCATATGGTACAACCTCCACCTAGGTAGTTCCCCACATGGAATCATTCAGGACCTCTAGCTTTGATGACTCAAAACCAAGTACCACCCACAATGTTGAAGGCTTTGCCCACATACGATGGTATAGGAAATATGACTTATGAGTACGTCCAAGATATCATTGCACTAGCAACCATTCACCACATCATATAAGAAGATATTATGGTGATACTATCGATTATCTCGCTCTGAGGTAAGCTCCTCTACTGATATCAATCGTTGTTAGTCGACACCATCACTACATGGGACCAACTAGTGGAGCAATTGATAAGGAGCTTCAACAAACATGTGGACCCCTTCTCTTTGTTTCACCAATTCACCACCATATAGAGGCATCCCCAAGAGGAGGTAGCATATTTTAATGCCAAGTTTACTCGAACTCGGTAGAGAGTCACTACCGACCTTCGGCCCACTCTAGAGTAGGCGGTGTTATATTACTTAAGAGCTTTCCATTCTAATATAAGCATGAGCATCCGATATGCTAATGTCAACACTTTCTCTACCTTGTATGAGTAGGCGTAGAAGGTTGAGGTTGACCTAGTAGCTATCAAAAAGTTACCTCCAAAGGTGACTATGCTGATTTATCTAGACTTTCCTTAGAATATGTATCCTAGTGCATCTTCTTAGTCTATGCCTACACCCCCGATGTACCCCAATCAATCATGGAATCCCAACCCTCATAATCAAGTGGTACCCACTTCATAGTTTCAAGCACCCATTGTTCCTCAACTCCCAACTCATGTCCCATATCTAGCATTACCTGCACCATTGGCACCATTGCCATTACCCACGCCTCAGGCAACCTTAAATATAGACCAAGCCAAATAATTGTAGGATTTGCGAGCATCAATGAAGATTATGGTGAATGATATGACCATCATGAGGAGGAGGTAAAATGATCAAAGCTTCCATCCAAGGAGATTTCCTCCCCCAATAACTAGGGAGCAAGTTGCTTCCACCAATAGGGCTCCTAAGAGAAATGTGGTGATGCTAGAAAATAAAGAAGTTGGTTCATCCGATAGAGCTTATTGGTGCTCCACCTGCAATGACCTACATGGCAAAGAGACTTGCATGGTTCATCTAAACTATGTACAGACCCTTGCAGACAATGCTCCTGGTGGGCAGGTAAATATGATAAGGGAAATTGATCATAATTTTATGATTCTCCCTATCGAGCAGGTCTCCATCCTCATGAGGATGGGTAAGAAGCCCATTGAGGTCGATTCGATTCATATGGAACCATTGAAAGTGCCTACCACTTCCAAGCTACCAAGTGAGAAGTCACCACCACCAGAAAAGAAGCATATTCAAGTGTCAGAACTAATAGATTTCACCCGATTGAAAATACTTCCTACCTCCAAGAGCAAAATGGAGAATTCCCCAACCACAAGCTTCAACCTCTCAACCCCAAACTGAAGTGAGGGATCAGGTGAGAGAAAAACTTAGATACCCCTCATTGACCAAGAGCCAAAGAGTAGAAGCGACACAAAAATACCAAACCTAGTACGAGACTACCAAGGAGGGAGGTAAGTCTGGTACAAGAGCATACAACATAGTTGAAGAGCTAAGGAAGACTCCAGCTAAGGTAAGTCTCTTCTATGTACTTCAACTGCCTATTCAAGTTGACCTATTTTGCAGGAATCCTTGAAGTCTACCAAGGGCAAGGGAAAGCCAACTCAGACTGTCTTGACACAGTCATTGACTACCTCTACCACCAAAAATAATAGGCCACCACCATTCTATCTATCCCTCAGGATGGAGGGGTGGGTCATGCATAACTGCATGATCGATTCTGGTGCTGCTACTACTATGATGCCCAAGGCTATTTGTGAAATTATGGGTATGGAGTACACTAGGAGTAGCCTAGGAGTGCTTCAACTAGATGGAACTCTAGTCAAAATAGTGGGGGTCATCAAGGATATCTCGATCATGTTGCACAAGATGTCATAGATCATTGTAATTCAAGAAGTTGTGGTAGTAGATTTAGAGCCCTATTTTAGCATGTGCTTATCAAGGGAGTTCACTACCAAACTTGGAGGCTATCTATCTCTAGATTATTCACACCTGGAAATCCCCTTCAGAGGAAGGAGGATTAAAATTTTTAATGAAAAACCCTCTACCTTTCACATTGAAAGGATCTGGGATGCAAAAAAACCATTGGACTCGGTAAATATGATCAAGGAAGTAGAGGAAGAAGAGAAAGTAGAGTTGATGGAAGAAGATCTAGATGAACTCCGCATAGAATATGAGTTTTCTATGCATGACTTTAATGCCATGATCGAATTTGAGATTGGGTGCTATTCAATTACCAAGCTTGAAAATGCTAAGGTACCAAGTGATCAAGACCCCATGGTCGATCAACAATGGAAAAAAATGTATAGTGCCTGATGCAAGAATGGTACCAGGGAAGGACTTGTCCTTGTCTCTCCTTTGAAAAACTAGAAAATGTGCTCGTACAGACTCACATGGAGTTGTACTAATAACACTGCCAAATATGAAGCCTTGTGTTTGGGGTTATGAAAGGTAGAGAAGCTTGAAATAAAATAGTTACAGATATTCTAAGACTCAAAGTTGATCTATAACCAGGTGACTAATAAGTGTGTTGCAAAGCAAAACTATCTAAAAGTATATCGTAATAAGATTGGGATCTTCTCAAGTCCTTCTCGGCTCTGAACATTCAGTCTATTTCATGAGATTAGAATAAGCATACAGAGATCTTAGCATCTATTGGAGCTAGATGCTCCCCTGCCAAGAATATAATGCAAAAACCAAAGGTAGTAAGGGTGATCTATCGGCCTTCGATACTAGATAAAAATATTCATTGGCAAATCTTTGACAATGACGAGTAAATCATCAATTTTTTTATCGATGAAGTAGGCCATATTGAATATAGTAGCCTCAATGATGAATAGTATGAGGGTTTGATTCAGCTGAAGAACAACCACATCTCGAAGGGTTTAATCACCCTTGAAAGTTTGTTTGACCAGGATGATAGGTCCCTCACCCACAAGATCAAGGTGGATGCAAGAGAATACGAGGAGCTAGAGCTAGAATCTAGGAAATCCATCAAGGTGGGAACTGATTGCATGCCATTGGAAATTGAGAAAATCAGAACCCTCTATAAAGAATACCCAGATATAGTAGCTTGGAGCTATCGAGACCTAAAGGGGTATGACAAGAGTATCTTCCAACACACTATTGAACTGCAGGAAGGGGTCAAACCTTTCAGGCAGAAGCAAAGGCTGGTCAACCCAAAAATAGAAGTGTTGATGAAGGCCTCTTGAAGATGCTGGAGGTGAAGATCATATATCCGATCAAGCACTCATCTTGGGTGGCAAACCTGGTCCCAATCCAGAAAAATGAATGGAGACATCCACCTATGCATCGACTTTCGAAACCTTAACCAAGCATCGTTGAAGGACCACTATCCGCTACCCCAAATTGATAAAATCCTTCACGTAGTGGTAGGAGCATAGATATTTTCTCTATTGGATGGTTTCTCTAGGGTATAATCAAATCTAGGTGAAGGATGAAGATCAGTACAAGACCGCCTTCACAACCAAGTGGGGCACTTTTGCCTACCAATGCATGTTGTTCGGCCTCTCAAATGTTGGAGCAACTTTCTAGAGAGTGATGGACTTAGCCTTTGGTGAGTTACTCAATCGCATCATTGTGATTTATCTTGATGACATGACTATTTTTTTCTACAAAAATGAGGAACACGATCTACATTTGCGATAGGTGTTTGAGAAGTGTCAAGAGTTCAAAATCTCCATAAACCCAAAAAAGTCCATTTTCACGATAAAAGAAGGCAAACTCCTGGGTCATGTGATATTCGATAAGGGACTAGCTATTGATCCTACCAAGGAAAAAGCCCTCCTCAAGATACCTCTTATAACAAGCAAGAAGGGCCTCCAATCCTTCTTTGGGCAAATTAATTTTATTTGGAAATTCATTTTTGACTTTGCCCAAGTAGTAAAGTCGATGATCGAACTCCTCAAGAAGGATGCTAAGTTTCAATGGACCGAGGAGAGGAAGTGGGTATTCAAAGAGATAAAAGAAATAATCGCTCAAGCCCCCATTTTGGTGAACCCTAACTACTCCAAGGATTTTATCCTTTACATCGTCGATGAAAGGAGAGCTATGCAGTTGTCCTTACTCAAAAGAATGAGGATAGGGATGAGCATCTAATAGCCTTCTTGAGCCAAGTCATCCATCCACATGGAGAAAAGTATAACTTCATTGAGAGGCAAGTGTATGCAATGATGCATTCATTGAATATTTTTTACCATTTTGTCTCCCAGAGCAAGACGATAGTGTACGTGGTGCACCCTGACGTTAGAAACTTCATCATTCAAGGTGAGCTCGACAAAAAAGGGTAGGTTGGATCTCTAAGATCCAAGAGTTTGATATAGAGGCCTGGCCTACTAAAATAGTATGTGTTCAAGCCTTATACCAAGAACTTTCCAGGAGTGCTGCATCTGAGGTGATGACTTGTTAGTGGGATGATCCAGTGCTGGAAAGCAATCTCGTAAATTAGTTTGTACCTAAAAAATATTGGATAAAAGACCTTATGGAATACTTCAATACTGGATGATACCCTTATGACCTCAATGCTTTGTAGAGGAGGAGGTTTAGGATTTAGGCCTATAGATATGTGTTGTAACCAAATGGGTTGTTTTACAAAAATATCGATGGTGTCCTCCTAAGATGTGTTAGGGGGACTAAAAGCAAAAAATATTGGATAAGTTCCATTCTAGAATATCCAAGGGCCATTTCACTGGAAGGCCTATGGTCTTAAAAATAATAAAAGTAGGCTATTATTGGCCTACTATTGTTGTCAATACCTTCGAGGTTATCCAGAAGTGTGATAAATGCCAAAGGTATGTTGGCCATACTAGGAATGCTTCTTTGTCCTTAAATCCAATTTAGGTTAAGGCTCCATTTCAATAGTGGGGCTTAGATTTCATTGGGATAATAGATTCAAATTCATCAGCAAGGCATAAGTACATCCTGATGGCTACTGATTACTTTACCTGGTGGGCAGAAGTAGTGCCCACCAAGCAGGCTAACTAAGATGTAGTCATCATCTTTTTGGAAGGACTGATAACCTATTTTGGGATCCTCTATGCAATGGTAACTGACAATGGCACCCATTTTATCGGTGCCAAAATCTACACATTCACAAGTATGGTGTCTACTTAAAAATTTCATCTAATTATTACCTATAGGGTAATGGTTTGGTAGTCTTAAAATAAAAAGTTGCTCAAGATCCTAAATAGAAAATTGGAAGGCAACAATCAGAGCTGTCATTTGCTTCTAGAATTTGCTTTATGGGCTGATTGTATATCTATCAAGAAATAAATCAAGACATCCCCATATTCCCTGGTATACAGGAAAGAAGCAGTGCTCCCCACTCATATTGAATTGTCTGCGTTGTAGTCTTTGTGATTTTTGGGTGATGAGGATGAAGATTTGAATACTATAAGCGTCAAGATAGCCCAACTACTACAGTTGGAAGAGGAAAGAGATAAATCCTATGAGGCTTTCATAAAGCATGCCAAAACCACAAAAAATTGGTTAGACAAGAAGGCCTCCAACCAGACCTTCTAGATTGGTGACTTGGTCCTGAAATGGAACGAGAAGAAATCCAAGCCAAGAAATCACGATAAATTTGATGCATTTTGGGAGGGTCCATTTCAAATTTTTGAGGTCCATCAGGTGAACTCTTTCACTCTTCAAGATTTGAATGGGTTTAATCTTTCATTATTAGTTAATGGCCTTCATCTGAAGGTGTACTACCAATGAGAGGTAGTATGAAAAATTTTATCAAGTTGTGTACATATTTTTTATTTCCTTGTTTGCTTGTACATATTTTTTTTTTAGAGTATAAGTCTCTTCGCTCCCTTTCACACTATGAGTGGTGCAATTTTTGGGCCAGAGTTCTAACTGGTAGAGAAATGGTGCTGAAGAGCCTAAGTAAGCTTGTTTTTTTTAGTTTGGTTTGTGCATTTTTTTAGTGCACCAAGTAAAAGAGGATTAGCAGTTTTCAAGCATAGAAGGCCAACTAAGGTATTTTTGCGCTGCAAAGATGTCCATTTTTTGGCATCGTCTAGCTGAATAATTTAGTACTATGGAAGGTGCCCTGACAAGGATGATTTTTGCTCTTGTTGAGGGGTGAAACCCCGTTTCAACGCTCTAAGGAGCGAAAGCCAAGTCAAAACTAAAGGCCATATCGACAAGTCAAAGCCAAAAGCTATTTCACTCTCAGCAAGATAGCAAAATGCCATTTTGGGGCTACCTCAGGTGAAAGCACCTGGATTTTTGCTCTAAGAATCAGTATCTTATGGGATTTAAGCAATGCAAGTCAAATTCATATGTCGTTTTACCTTGACTTCCCAACGTAATATATTTTCGGTAGTTACCTAGGTGAAAGTGCCTTTGACATTTTAGTAGAAGCGTGACCCAATCTTGGAGGAGAAAAGAATTGGTGGGGCCTAAGGCCATTTTGCCCTAGTTTTATGGTGCAAGCCATTTTTGATCATTTGATAAGGTAAAATAACCATTGACTTTTCTCGCCTCAACATCACTCCCAAGGAAGCCTTTTGCTCCAGTTTGAGGGCACAACTCAATTTTGGGAGTTGCATGAGTGAATGGGCCTTTCACTCTTCTTTCTAAGAAAAATCTATTTTTGGCTCCTCAAAAATGATGAAAACATGTTTAAAGCAAGGGGGAGTTGCACTTTCTCCAAAAGCATGGGCTCACAATCCAAGATAACGCCCAACAAGCACACACCCTGAAGAAGGTTGTTGGGGCCAAAAATCACATATGGAGATTTAAAAAGGGTAGCACATTGTGTCTTCTAAGTAATATTTTGACCTCGTGTAGTAATTCATCATTGGAATGTGCTCTCAATATATTGAGTAACGCACTGAATATCCTCCATTACGCTCATAATCGCTCCAGTCATTTACTCTACCCAAATGCCATTAATATAGTGGTTAAATTGAAGGACTATAAAAAGGGCCATCGATGCACCTCAATTAAACTCAAAGAAATTACTAGAGGTTTTGTTGCAGCACTATTTTCTTGAACTAGAGTAAGAGAATTGTTGATAAATTACATCGTCAAGTAGTAGTGAGGCGTTGTTTCTATCATTTTTTTAGAGCAAGCATTTGGGCAAGTGTGAGGTCAGAATTGGAAAGAAAACATTGAGCCAAAGGAAAAGACCTCGAAGAAGTAAAAGGCCCCAAAGAAGGTAGACGGTGAGAAAAAAGAGAAGAAATAAAAAGTACCATTGCCCCCACTGAATATAAACTGAGCAAAATATGAGACTGTGTTACCAAAATGAGCATGGAGAAGTTGTGTAAGACAATTAAACTCATACCCATAAAAGTATCTACTTAAAGTGGGTAAATGATTGCCTATAATTCCCACCTATACTCGAACTTATGCACATCTGTGCACCACTACCCGAAGTTGGTACATGCTATCTCCAAGTTCTAAGACCCTCTGACTAGGATGATTTGGGATGCCAAAAGGAAGAAGTTGTTTGCCATATCTATAGAGCATATCCAGAAGGATTTTTTTTGTGGGCAAAAGCCCCCTAATGACTTCACAATCAAAAGTATTAGCTGTATCGAGTAGACTGAAAGGTACACCAACATGGTACAAATGCGTCAATTCATGGAGATGCAGCTGAAGGAAAACCCGAAGTTGTCCAGAGTATTTCCAGACCTACCTAAATCCTTGAAGGTATTTAAACACCCTAACTTATACTCAATGTTGGTATGTGTATCGCTCCAAATTTTTTGCATCCTTACCTTCAGGCTATTGGATCCGTGCCCGAAAGGAGGATGGGAAAAGGATGTCGCGGTACCTCGGACTGAGAGGACTTTGCGAAGGTCCCGCCTCTCAAGGGAGGTGTATTTTGATGATTTTTCGATGGATGGTGGGTTCACCAGGAAACATTTAAGGGCAGTTTCCACGCCTAGGTTTGGAATGTGTTTTAATGTGTTCGTTTTTAACTTTAAGCATTCATATCCTAGGTTTGGCCAAATGAATCTAGATTAATCTACATGAAAATGCAAATTCAATGAATACAGAAAACAGATTTAAAGACATAAAACAGAGAATTTACAGAATGCAAATGAGGAATACCTGATCCGGATGTTTGGTGATGATTCTGATGTTTGAAGCAGTCAGGATCGTCTGGAATTCGACATAATCGTCTGATATCTGACAGAATCGTCTGAGATCTGACAGAATCATCTGAGATCTGACGAATTCGTCTGACGAATTTGTCAGAGACCTGCAAGCAAAAAAATAGATACAAAATACGACGAATACTATTGTGCTAATAAGGGGAAACAACACCAAATGAATGTATGAATATTGGATAATAGTTATGAACAACAATTCAAGCAGATTACGACATTTTAATAACAAATCATGATCTTAGTATGTAATCTAAGCTAAATGGGTGAACTCCAAATGCAAAATAACATAAACACTAAATAAACTATCTAATTTGCGAGACTAAAATAGCAGAGAGAAGGTTGAGAAATGCAAACTTCGAGCATCGATTGCCTCAATATGGATTGCAGTCGAGATCGTCTCGCATCGATACGAAATCGCCTCGAATTCGACAGGTTCGCCTCCGATCTGAACAGGTTCGTCGGCGACGATAGGTGCTGGCTCCGGCTGAAAAATAGTGATGTACCTGCAACAAAATTGGTATGGGACCAGTGCAAATGAAAAATAGGGATGGTTCAACGTAGATGGAGTTAAATTGCAGATAATTTCAGCCAGGGGGTGCTAAGGGAATAGTTTAGGATTAAATAGGCTTAGGGGAGTAGTTAGGAGGTTGGAGATCATCCCAATTTGGGAGATCTCCAACGGGGGAGGGTCCCAACGGCGCAGACACGCTTCTGCCCGGATTGGAGACCCGTTGGAACAGAAGCCAACTTTGCAAAATCAGTTTTGCGACAAGATCGTCTGGACGTCCTAGTCCAGACGAAATCGTCAAATCTGGGGCGATATCGTCTGATCGGCGACGATATCGTCAAACGGTCAAAACAACCTCTAAAAATGGCACGAAAAAGGGGGAAACGGATTTCTCGACGGTTAACGGGCGGTTTGGGAGGTTAAATTTGAATTTTAAATTATTTACTAAGGTGAATGTAATTATTGTAATTTTATTGCGCCAATTTTAGGGTGCTACATTTTGCCCCCTCTTTAGCGAATTTTCTGAAGAAAATGCGTTAAAGATGAGTTCTTCTCGATCTACGAGAAAGCAAAAATTATTCCCATTTTTAGGCGACGATTCTTGGTCGAATCGTACGACAACTTACTATGGTGCCCCCTCCGTGTTTTTACCCAAATCGAACGTTTGAGGTAAAAACGCGAAAAAGCAAAAAATTATTTTTGAATAAAATTAAGAAAAATAGGGTAAAACCCTAATTCATTTTTACTGTTCATTTTCTGGTTTTTGGAGCTCTGAAGCAAAAATGGTGGAGACGACGCACAGATCGACAGAGGTCCGGCGCGGTCTACGGGTAAGAGTCTAGACTTAACTAGGATGCTTTAATTTAACTTTACATGCTTTGTAGGTAATTTTTAGATGATTTTTGAGCATCGCGGCCGTTTTTGGGCCGTCGACGTCGTCGGGACGAAATCGTCCCGATTTCGACGAAATCGTCTCAATTTCGGCAATTTCGCCCGAGGGCGAAATCGTCGAAAGGGGGACGATTTCGTCAAATTAGGGACGATTTCGAACTGCGAAATCGGAGACGATTATGCTCAAATGTGGGACGATATCGTCCAATAGTGGGCGATATCATCAATTGCACAAAATTGAATTTTTAACTTGCATTATTGTTTACTTGAATTATTGATTAATGATTGTTTATTGTTTTGTTGTTTATGTTTGCAGAGAGGATTACTAAAGAGCAGGGAATGGAAATACAGAGGGTTGAGAGATGACTTGGCCGCTCTCACATAGGCAAAGCGGGATCAGCTGGCACAGGCCGGCTTACAGCATGTGGCGAAATGCCACGGTGTCTCTCAGATATGGGGCTACTGACGGCCCTAGCAGAGAGGTGGTATCCGGGCTCTTCATGTTTTCGGCTACCTACAGGGGAGATGACTCCCACTTTGGAGGATGTATGGAGGATTCTGAGAATCCCCATACAAGGACGGCTCATTACTCCTACGGCCAATCAGGGCCGCGCTATGGGACGGTTTTGCGGTGACCCGAGCTTCGCCCTAGAGAAGGGCGAAGTTAATATCGAGGCACTGCGCCAGATGCCTGGGGCATCTACACTCACACGGGTTCTAGCTGGAGTAGTTGGTGGACTTCTGCTGTGCCACCAGAGCGGGTGCAGGGTGCCATGGGTACTGCAGATGTGGTCTGTGACATGAGAGACCACGGCTACAGGGTTTGCTTGGGGCAGTTTTGTTTTATGCCGATTGTACAGGATCCTGTATGGGGTCGTGTACAAGGGCGGCCGATGTCTGGTTATGACATCGCTACTATAGGTTTGGTGCTGGGAGCACATTGCGGTGCGGAGGCCGATAGGGCTTCCTCTGACAGGGGTTGACGGGGAGAGGCCCCGAGTCTTCTACTGGTGGCTCCGGAGAGGGGCACAGCGACGGATAGATCTGCCGATGTCCCGAAGGCTATTGGATGACCTAGTCCCGGACCGGATCACCTGGAGGCCATGGAGGGAGCATCCAGGGTGGGCCAGAGGACGGACAGGAGTTGGCTCGCGTTAGGCGAGTCTGCTTGGTCGATGGATGGAGAGGGGAGAGGTGGAGCTCCATAGGTACGACCGAGTTTTGAGACAGTTCGGTCTACAGTAGGGGATCCCATCTCTGAGGGACTACGAGTTTTCTCGGACTGTCCGGGATAACACTACGGTTAGCGGGGCTCCCGACATGCAGCGGTTCTGGAGCCAGGACACGGATGATGCCCCCATCCAGCCAGTGGATGGGGACGACGCAGGAGTAGCCGATGGCTACGATGCCTGGTACGCAGGCATCCGCCCTCCTCGGATGACGAGGGCACAGGGTCCGATCCACGCGGTTGTGCATCGGATAGGGAGGCGGCGCCAGGCGGCGATGGAGGCAGCCCAGGGTCACGGCGGGAGAGAGGTGAGGAGGCCACAGGCACAGGAGCGGCCATGGCGAGAGAGAGAGGGAGAGGAGGGAGGCGAGACCCCCATCTCCACAGAGGCCACCATCGCCCGATAAGGGCAAGGGTGTGGACACAGGAGAGAGTAGCGAGATGGCTACTCTCCGGGCGGAGAGAGATCGTCTCGCAGGCCCAGGTGCAGACGCTACAGGATGAGGCTGCACGCCACCGGGCTGAGGTGTCACAGCTACGGGATGAGATTGCACGCCTCAGGGCACGGGGCGGAGGGGCGAGCTCTGGGGAGCTGACACGGGCTATCGCCCAGCCGACCTTTTATCAGACATTATACTTCCAGCTGGTGCCAGAGGCAGATAGACTACCCCTGCCGCGCCTAACATCGCGGATCCGATCGGGATCGGGTCGTCGAGGACCTCGTCCCGATCGAGGACTAGGACTACACAGACGGCGATGGGGCCACCTCGTCCACCTCAGGGCGGGGGAGGAGATGAGGCAGAGAGCTCGAGGGGCTCTCGAGGCTAGAGGGCGGGATTGACATTGTATTATATATATTTTTTGTTTGATAGAGGATTGAGTATGCCGAGGTACAGATTGTGGCATACCAATCCAGTTTTGATGATGTACATATATTTGTGATATATATAGATGAGATATTTTTGATCATATGACTTGTCTTATGTATTTTTATGATGCTTTTAATGTTTTGATTGATTGATTTGATAATTGGATGTAATTATGTCGTTGGGAATATATATTTGAATGTCATGCGTGTAATATTTTAAATGAAATAATCTGATGTAACAAATTGATTGTTTGTAATGAAATGTAAAAATAAAAAATAAAAAGAGACTTCTAACAATAATTTCAAAGGACATTGTCGCTATTATAGACCATT
Source organism: Wollemia nobilis (assembly GCA_028583015.1). Taxonomy (NCBI): domain Eukaryota; kingdom Viridiplantae; phylum Streptophyta; class Pinopsida; order Araucariales; family Araucariaceae; genus Wollemia; species Wollemia nobilis. Next base: position 822,028 of record JAQPPZ010001004.1, on the reverse strand, counting down.
TCATGGAGTCGCTGCTCACTCGGTCGTCAAGCTAGTCCCATTTATAGAAATATTGTTAAAAAGTAAAAGAGTGCTTAAGAAACTGTCTTAAGACTTTGGTGCAATAGTGCAAATGATGATGATGATGATGGTTTGTTTTGCAGATTTTCATAAAAATATTGTGCATGAAATAATGTTTTTAAATGATTTTTGCTAGGCATAAATTCCTAAGTATGATAAATTTTTTGGATAATTCTTTAGGAATTATACCATCATTGCAAAATTGAAGGTTGACATAATGACATGAAATAATGAAAATGTGTTTGCTTTTGAAAAGCATAATTTGTGTAACATAATGAATTAAGTCATATGGTTTTCATGATTTTTAATAAATGGGGAATAAAAATTGTTACAATGGTTTGCGCTAGGCATAGAATATGTAGGTATAGACTTATACCATCATCGCGAAAATCCAAAAAAGATAGTTTTATTGCATGGTTGATTTTTGATGAACAGAAAATATGAAAATGAGGACTTGCGCTAGGCATAAAATTCCAATTTTGGTTTTGAAACTATACCATCGTCGCGAAAGTCAACCAGATATATATGTATATGTTTTGTGTAGTTTGAAAGAAATTTTTGATTTTTCTATTATATAGTTATCTTTGTGGTAAACAACTGTACTTGATTTATTCCCAAACAAGTTGCAAAAATAATATTTCAAATTATTTTGAAGACAAAAGTTAGATTTATAAGGAATCCCATGTGCATATGTGAATTCATTTCCGATCTTGATTTATCATAATGATACACAAAATCTCTCAAATACAAATGTGTGTGCAATTGCATTGTTCATTTACGAGTTTTGAGCAAGATAATATGATACATGTGATTTGAAGAAACCAAATAAGTGTTCATTAACCATGATGTAGATGCATATAACCATACTAGGCTACTATGTAGGTCGGATTATCAAGAGCTAGCTAATCCATAAGCGGACATAGGTATGTACAAAAGAAGGTCGCTAATGTGACAGACATATCACCACGCTAGGAGTTACCCAAGGCCAAGCGAGGTTGGGCACAAACCACCTGTTATGGGGCTTACCTCACGGTTTTAGAATAATTGAGAATTCCCAGGGATTCAAGCTCATCAACCCTTCTTTTCTTTTCAAAGGGTAGGGAAAGGGATTTTATTGCTTTCTTGCTTTCTTTTGAACTTTGCTTATTTTTTTTTTGTATTTCTTTTGTATTTTTGCTTGATAATGCTTGGAATATTGCTGGAATAACATTTTTCTTTTCTCTTCTTTTTTCTTGAACTTTTCTTTTCTCTTTTTCTTTGCTAGGGATACTTGCTCGGATTAGTTGTAGAGCAAGGGATTTTTATTCTGGGTAGGGGTGAGCTTGTCCTTTTGCCAATTCTCAAAGATTCTAGACCATGTGCATGATAGGATAGCAGGGGAAACTTTTCGCTCAAGAAATCACTTCTACTATGTAGCAAAACATGGAAATTACAAATATAATCATTTTATTGTGAAAAGATGTGCTTGGTTTAAGTAAATAACAAGATCAATTCTCTATGCTCAAACTTTATTTAATTGAATTTTGTGGACTTTGATATAAGAGAGATTAGTAATCATGCCAGATAAAATCAAGATATTTATTTGTTGTGAGTGTGCAAGTGAGGGATTCAAAATAAATGCTAATTTATCCCAAAATAATTTGAAACATACAACTGCAATGATTGTAAGAAAATATAAATTTTGAGAAAGTTTTGAGAATATTGACTCTCTCTTTCTTCTTTATTTTGTTTTGGTTTCGAAAGAGTCAAGCATATAGCTGTTATTATATTTTTATCATTATTTTGATTTTTGTTTTGATTTTTGTTTTTGAGCAAAAAGAACTTAACAAGTGCTTTAAATAAATGCAATAGATAGTTTTGAAGATTTTGGATGATTATGAATATTTTTGATGTTTTTGGATTTTTATAAATTTGAAAGAAATATAAGATAAAAATTTTGAAAACAAATTATATACAAGGATGAAACGACCAAATTTATGCATAGTAACGTTTAAGATGCAAAATATTCATGGGTTCTTTAAGTTCTTTACCATCTAAGGTAGATAATTTATATGCTCCTGATTCAAATTTAGCAATAATAATGTATGGTCCAAGCCAATTGGGCTCGAATTTACCTTTAAGTTCCTTAGTTGCATTTGTATTTTTTTGATTTTCTTTTAAAACAAGGTCGCCGATCTCAAAGGATCGATGACGAACTTTTTTAGCATATGATCTTTTAAGCTTGTTTTGGTAAGCACGGAGATGCTCCAAAGCATTGATGCATTTTTCATCTAGGAGTTCCAGTGGTGAGTCTGCCAACACGATATTCATCTCCTACTTCGGTATCTTGAAGTAGCAGAGCCAAAGAAGGAACTTCCAATTCAAATGGAAAAACTGCTTCAGCACCATACACCAAAACAAATGGTGAAGTTCCAGTGGGGGTTCGAACACTAGTTCGATAGGCCCACAAGGCTGGATATAATTGAATGTGCCAGTCACGGCCAGTTTTATTGACTAATATTTTGAGAATTTTGATTAAGGTTTTGTTAGATGCTTATGCTTGACCATTACCCTGAGGATAATAGGGAGTGGACCAGCGATGTTGAATCTTATATTTTTGACATAATTTTTTAACATCTTTATTTTTGAAACAAGTTCCATTGTCAGAGATGAGATTGGCGGGAATTCCGAACTCTGCAAATGATTTGATTAAAAATAAATTTAGAAACTTGTGTGCCAGTGCGGGAAGCTAAAGGCATAGCTTCGACCCACTTCGTGAAATACTCGGTGGCGGTTATGATGAACTTGTGTCCATCAGATGACACAGGATTGATTTTGCCAATAATATCCAAGCCCCATTTAGAAAAGGGCCATGGAGATGAAATAGCTCTGCAGCTCTTGTGCGGGCGCATGGACAAGGTCGGCATGTTTTTGGCACTTGTCGCAATGGCGCACATACTCATGTGCATCCGTTTCCATGGTAGGCCAAAAGTATCCTATCCGAAGGAGCTTTTTAGCAATAACACTACCACTAAAGTGTCCTCCACAAGATCCATCGTGGGCTTCACTCAAGGCTGATTTAGACTCTTCTAAGTTTAAACATCTTAATAGGATACCTTCAAAAGATCTCCTATATAAAGTATTGCCAATTATTACAAATCGACTTGCTCGTCGACGTAATAACCGACGTTGGTTTCTATTAGAATTGGCAGGGAAAGTCCCATTTTGAAGAAAATCAAATATGTCTATATACCATGGTTCGGGAGTAGTTTCATTGATTAGAAACACATCCAAAGGCTCTAAGCATGACTTATTTGAAGCGGGTTCCTGGAGTCGACGAATAATGATAGTGGCATATTCGTCATCTAACTCCAAGGGCAGGAGAGATGCAACTGCGGCCATAGCATCAGTTGCACGGTTGCTAGTTCGAGGAATAGCTTCCAAGGTGACTTGATCAAATAAAGACATTAATTGTAAAACATAGGCCTTATATGGGCGCAGTTTATCATCTCGGGTTTGATAAACTTCATTAATTTGGTTTATAACCAGTTGGGAATCACCAAAGACTAAAAGGTGTTTAATTTTTAGCGCTAGGGCAGCTCGTAATCCAAGGATTAGAGCTTCATACTCAGCGAGTATTGTTGGTGCAAGCAAATGTCAATTTGAAGGACGAGAGGAATAAGATGTTTTTGCGGAGATATTAAAATAATACCCACATCAACCCCACTCATGCATCGGGCTCCATCAAAGTATAAGGACCATTGTTCATTATGGTCTGCCTCTAATTGAAGGCATTCATCTGGAAACTCGATGATGAGGGGATGGGTAGACTCTAAGGGTGCAGCAGCTAATTGATCTGCTATGATTTGACCCTTAACAGACTTTTGTCCTATGAATGTGAGATCAAACTCGCTTAGAGCAAGAACCCACTTGGCTGTGCGACCCGATAAATAAGGTCGACTCATGAGATACCTTAAGGGGTCATATTTAGCAATGACATAAGTTTTTTGACTAAGCATATAATGTCATAATTTTTGCGTAGCAAACACGACTGCTAGACATAGTTTTTCCAATGTTTGTGTAGCGGGTTTCATAAGCGATGAAGGTTCGGCTAATATAATAATTAGCACGTTCTCGCTTTTCATCATCAAGTTGGGCTAACATAGCCCCTAAGGCAGAATCTGAAGCTAAAATATATAGGAGAAATGGGCGATCGGATTTAGGTGGTGAAAGCACGGGTGGATTAAGGAGGTATTGTTTGAGAAGTTCAAAAGCTTCTCTACATTATGTATCCCAATTAAAGGGGACATCCTTCTTAAGGAGTTTAAGAAAGGGACCGGTTTTATCCGCCAGCTTATCGATGAAGCGACGGATGGCTTGAAGTTTACCTTGTAAACTTCGTAACTCAGATATATTAGTAGGTGCGGGCATATCAGTGATGGCCGCAATCTTGAGAGGGTCGATTTCAATACCACGTAAAGAAACTAAAACCCCTAATAGTTTGCCGGATTTAACTCCGAATATGCATTTTGTTGGATTTAATCGAATGAGATATTCTCGTAATCGATTAAAGACTTTCCTTAAATCATCTAAATGATTATTTTCAATAATAGAGCGAGCTATAATATCATCCACATAATCATGTAGGATATCATGCATCATATCATGAAAAATGTAGGTCATAGCTCGTTGATAAGTTGCACCGGCGTTCTTTAAGCCAAATGGCATCACTTTCCAGCAAAAGGTACCCCAGGGGGTAATAAAGGTTGTTTTAGCTCTGGTCTTCAGGAGCTATCCTGATCTGATTATAACCGGAGAATCCATCCATTAAGGACATCATCCCACTTCCGGCAGTGAAGTCAATGATTTGATCCATGTTTGGAAGAGGAAAGTCATCTTTAGGGCATGCAGCGTTAATATCTCTAAAATCTGTGCAAACCCTAACTTTGGTAGCTTCTTTCTTGGTGACTGGAACTACATTTGAGATCCATTCAGACATAATCAATAGCTTGTATAAAGATAACATTCAGGAGTTTTTCTAACTCCCCTTTGACTAGCCGAGCCACTTTGGGATGCATTTTTCTAAGTTTTTGTTTAACAGGTTTAGCATCCGGATGGACCACTAGATGATGCATGACTACGGAAGGGTCTAGACCTGGCATATCTTCATATGTCCAAGCGAAGACATCTTCATACTCTTTAAGGAATGCAATGTATTGTTCTTGTTTTTCTTGACTTAATTCTGATCCAATATTGATTATGTGAGGATTATCCTCAGTTCCAATATTAATTTTAATGACATTTTCTACCTTCATATGTAGATCTCTTTCAAAGTTAGGTGGGGCGGGTGAAACGCCCAATTCTTGTAATTCTTGTAAGGTTAATTTAGATAATTCATTCTGAGGATTAGTGGCCTCAAGTTGGGCTATAGTTGGTATAGAACCATCAAAATAAAATCCATTGTGTAACATCTCTTCAAAAAGAGACAACATGGAAGATATCTCCTTCCAACTCTTCATCGGGGTCGACAATCATTTCAGGGTATGCTATGGATAGCATGTTGCATGAAAATGACTGATTTTTAAGAGGCAAATCAACATGCCTATCCAAATAATCTTGATAGCATATGAGATGATCATCATCCTCAAAAGGAAAGGGTTGACCCTTACTAGGAAATAAGCCCACGCCACAGCGGGCAGGCCACGGTTCTACCTCGAAAGGTTCTTTCATGCCATTTTGGAAAGGTCCCAAGCCTTTCCCTTCATATCCCATTTTAAGCATCATGGGTTTAGCTTTAATATAATCATTGGTAAAATAACACCGAGCGTATCCTTCATGATGAGTTTTGATATTTCGAGGGATTCTTCCCCAGTCATATCCTTTATAAATGAAGGCACAACTTTCGACTTGGTAAGTACTTCCCATAGGTTGTGGGAGGCCCAAAGTACGAGGAGATGGCGGCAAGTTATTTAAAAGGTTTGAATCTCGCATGAAAGCATTCATTTTTTCTGATATTAAGGTTGTAGATAAATCTGGTAAGAGTTCATCAGAAAGGGCATAAGATGTAGAAGGCTTATTACCTATGTCTTTAGATGTGGAAGGTATGATAGATGTGTCTATAGGTTTTGAATTTATAGGGATAGAACTTGAAGGATTGGTTGTAGATTTAAGATCTTTTTGAGGTTCTAAAATGATTTGTTTAGAGGGTTGTTGGTCTATATAGGAGGATGAAATTAATGGAGAGGAAATAGGTGAAGTTATGGGTGTATGTTTCATAGTTTTAGATGAAAAATAAGAACTAGGATGTGTGGATGACAGAGCAGGGCAAAATTGCACTCCAACGGGTTCTGCCAAAGCACACATATCAAAAGGTCTAGGGTCACCATGAATAGTGACCAACTGATTTTTAAACTCGAATTTAACACATTGGTGTAAAGTTGATGGGACCGCTCGCATGGCGTTGATCCAAGGGCGACCCAAAAGTATATTGTACGATGTTGGGCAATGTACAATAAACACGGTTGTTTCTAGGGTTCTAGGACCAACTTGCAATGGGAGGGTAATAACTCCACACGTTTCTTGTGTTTCGTCATTAAAAGCTTTGATAATCATATCAGTTTTCTTCATTTCATCACTTCTAAAGCCAAATCGTTGGTAGAAGTCAAAGGTGCAAATGTTTAGAGATGAGCCATTATCAATCAAAACTCTTTTGACGGCTACATCTCCAATTAGAGCAGTAATGTATAAGGGATTGTCCTTATGTAAACTTGTGTTGTGGGATATCTTTATCCCGAAAGTCAATACAATCAATCTCTCGAGTGATGATAGTATTGGCCATAGCTTCGAGGTTGAATGTTTTGAGGTACCATCATTTGGCTCAATGTAAGCATCAACTCATCCCTATGGGTGGGAGAGGATCTTAATAAATCTAAAAGGGAAATTCTGGCCGTAGTATTGGACAATTGCTCATTAATATTGTAAGGGGGTTTAGATTGAACAGTAGGAACATGATTCCCTTTATTGGGGTTTTTCAAAATGAATGGAGCTGATCCATCATTCTGGTTTGGTTCTTGTTGAGAGTTTTGAGCTTGTTGTCGAGTAACGACTCCAATGGTACCTACAATGTTATAGTGAAGACGTTGAACTGGTCTCGGTTGAGCATTAATGGCTTGTTCATTAGAAAGGAATATATTAGAAGAAGGTCGAGTAGTGACTCTTCTAGGAAATGGTTCTTCTGGAACCATAGCATCTGTGACGGGTTGAATAGGATCTGATTCATTTTCAGAACTATTCGATTGATTTGAAGTAATGTCTAGTTCACTTTCACTATCTGATTCTATATCACTAGAATCAGAAGTTTGAAAATTATGTAAGGGCCTGGTCGTAACCAGGGATAAGGTCGTGTCAAATATTTGAGGATCCTGAACAGGTAATTGTCCGCTAATGGTTCCTACATATCGGGTAGGAGGGGGAACATTATGATGTTCGATTTGATTGGCTACCTCTTTACCATGTCTTGGTAAAGGGTGTTGAAATATGTCTAGAGTTTGATTGGCATTTTGATTTTGATTTTGGGGAACGGTCTTTTGAGTATTATTAGGAGGGTTTTGTTTAGGTTGGAAGGCTTGCACTTCCATTTCATTATTGTCAATCAAATCTTGTATTTTATGTTTCAACCTTTTACAAGCGTTGGTAGAATGTCCAGGTCCTCTATGGAAATCACGAGTGCAAGTCGGCTCTATATCCGGGTATAGTTGGATCGGGTTCCCGGATGGTTGGTAATTGGATCAAACCTCTTTCGAGTAATTGAGGTAAAATAGTTGATAAGGGTTGGTTTAATCTAGTGAATTCTCGAGGAGGCTTATCAGGAGGTTTCAATATGAATTTTTCTGTTGTCTTCGTTGCATTGATATTAGCAACGTTTCTGCTGTCAGTGACTCCGTCACCGACAACTTGTTTGTTTTTATATTGATTTCTGGATGTTTTCTCATCATCCTTCTTCCTAAGTTGGCCTCTCCTAATGAGGGCATCTTCTACTCTTCGAGCTAAATCTATAGCTTGATCGAAGGTAGTTAAGGTAGCAATCGATAGCTCATAAGATATTTGTTCTTGTAAATTGTTGATGAAAATGTCCAACATTTCCCTATAAGGCAGCACAAAGTGCGGTTTTCCTGTCAATTGCCTCCATCTAGCTAAGAAATCGGCAAAGCATTCATCCTTGTCTTGTTTTAAATTGTATAGGTCTTTAATAGTTACATGCCTCTCGATGTAGGCACTAAATTGATGGACAAATGATTCCATTGTTTCTTCGAAGTTTCTCAAAGAATGAGTGGGCAATTGATAGTACCACTCTAATGCCATTCCACCTAAACTTTTTGGGAACATTTTTAGTAATAGCAAGTCATCATGCGATATGTCGTGACATGCTATCCTAAACATGCGAAGATGCTCTATGGGATCTTCGGTTCCTTTATATATAGGCAGGACGGGCATGGGAAAATGCTTAGGGTATGGTTGAGCTACAACTATGGGATCCAAAGGTTGACTACCAGATCTCTCGATAATTATACGAGGGACGGTAGGGATCTATCTGGTCCATACGTGAAGCTAATTGTTTCACCATGGCTTCCAGATTACTAGTTTGCCCCCCATATTGGTTTGGTAGGGCATTGACATGGGTTTTATGGGCATAGGATGGAGGAACATGCAGATTAGATGCCATGTTACTATTGTGTAAAGTATTGGTAGGAAAAGTATTATGGAGGAATTTTGAAGTTGGATTATGTTGTATTCCGGATTGTTGAAAATTTGTATTTGGCTTCGTTTTAGGTTTTTGTTTACTTGAAGCATATTGCTCAATAGTTTGGCGGAATAAAGTAGTGAAGGGAATTTTCTTTTGTGTGGGAGTGATTTTAGGTTGAATAACAGGTTCCTTAGGAGGTTGGGTAACCTGTTGTTTTGACATGTTTTGAGCCATAGTGACCATATCCGTATTGGATGGCCCAGCCTTGTCACTTTCTTGATCAATGAAAGACAAGGGGTTAGTGTGCATATTGCACATATATTCCATGGCTGCTTGAGTGTTACTAATTTGCCCTTTATCAAGGCGAATTGCCACATTAAGGTCATCAATGTTATCCATGAGAAATTTCTTGAAATGCTCTGCATTGTCAAAGGCAATAGTTCCATTTGGAGTTACTCTAGGGGATGAGGATCCATCCTCTTTAACACTTCCTTCTTGTTCCTTATCTTCACCTAAGTCTTCGTCTGATTGACCTAGAGTTTCTCCTTCCGGATTTGTATCTCCAAGAAGGACATTTGGGTCTTTAGTTGTATCTTGTAACCAATCTTCTCCTTCTCCTAAAGTTTCTTTACCATTCCTAAGTTTAGGCATGGTGCTAAGTTTTGATTTCAGCAAATATATATATATATATATATATATATATATATATATATATGCAACAAATTAAGAGGTATATGTTTATTATATACCTACTACAATATTTGAAAAAGAAATGTTTAAGTTTTTGCTAAGTTTTTGGTTTTTTAGTTTTTCTTTAGTTTTTTTTTTTTTTTTGAAATAATATAATAAAGACAGCAAATAATACAATAAATGCAAGAAATAATACTGAAGTAATAATTTAGTTTTCTATAAACAACTTATGAATATCATTAATAGGTTCAAGTTGTTTCGGAGTCATGAAGTGTTCTTCTTCAAATTGAAAGTTTTCTTTTAAAAATTTGATGAAAAGAGCTATAGTGATGTTGTCTGTTTCAGATCTTTGGTTGATAAAAGTAAAGCTCATGGCAATACTCTCGATATAGCACAGCTCACGGAACTCTATTCCATATTTCCCTATCTGTAAGAACAACCTCTTGGTCTTCTACACAACCTAGGAACTGGTGCACAATGGCTGCGTTCTCGAGGTATTCCTCGAAGGTGAACAATTCCGAAGATACTAAATCTCTCCTATAGGCTAACCATCTATGGCTAGGCTCTCTGAAGTTCATGATAAAAAACTAGTTGGTGAGGATCCAGGATTCTATCTAGGACTAGCCTCTTGATTTGCTTAAGTTGTGTGGACCTAGATGAGATGAGACTAAGTCTTCTATCAAGTTCGTTCCACAGGAATTGATTTCTACTTGTTTCAGGCACACTAAGGACAGAATTGACTTCTATGGCTGCCAATTGGTTTTCTACGTTTATAGTAACTGCTAACCTTTTCTTAGGAGCTACCATCTAAACATGATTTTAAACTTTAAGTGTTTTAAAATGCATCTAAGTTTTAGTTGTTCTATATATATATATATTTTTTTTTTGTTTTGTTTTTTTTCAAAAGGTTATGATGCATTCACGTCGGGTTCACCAAAATGTATCGCTCCAAATTTTTCGCATCCTTACCTTCAGGCTATTGGATCCGTGCCCGGAAGGAGGATGGGAAAAGGATGTCGTGGTACCTCGGATCGAGAGGACTTTGCGAAGGTCCCGCCTCTCAAGGGAGGTGTATTTTGATGATTTTTCGATGGATGGTGGGTTCACCAGGAAACATTTAAGGGCAGTTTCCACGCCTAGGTTTGGAATGTGTTTTAATGTGTTCATTTTTAACTTTAAGCATTCATATCCTAGGTTTGGCCAAATGAATCTAGATTAATCTACATGAAAATGCAAGTTCAATGAATACAAAAAATAGATTTAAAGACATAAAACAGAGAATTTACAGAATGCAAATGAGGAATACCTGATCCGGATGTCTGGTGATGATTCTGATGTTTGAAGCAGTCAGGATCATCTGGAATTCGACAGAATCATCTGATATCTGACAGAATCATCTGAGATCTGACAGAATCATCTGAGATCTGACGAATTCGTCAGACGAATTTGTCAGAGACCTGCAAGCAGAAAAATAGATACAAAATACGACGAATACTATTGTGCTAATAAGGGGAAACAACACCAAATGACTGTATGAATACTGAATAACAGTTATGAACAGCAATTCAAACAGATTACGACATTTTAATAACAAATCATGATCTTAGTATGCAATCTAAGCTAAATGGGTGAACTCCAAATGCAAAATAACATAAACACTGAATAAACTATCTAATTTGCAGACTAAAATAGCAGAGAGAAGGTTGAGAAATGCAAACTTCAGGCACTGATTGCCTCAATATGAAATGCAGTCGAGATCGTCTCGCATCAGTACGAAATCGCCTCGAATTCGACAGGTTCGCCTCCGATCTGAACAGGTTCATCGACGACGATGGGTGCTTGGCTCCGGCTGAAAAACAGTGATGTACCTACAACAAAATTGGTATGGGACCAGTGCAAATGCAAAATAGGAATGATTTAACGTAGATGGAGTTAAATTGCGAGATAATTTCAGCCAGGGGGTGCTAAGGGAATAGCTTAGGATTAAATAGGCTTAGGGGAGTAGTTAGGAGGTTGGAGATCATCCCAATTTGGGAGATCTCCAACGGGGGAGGGTCCCAACGGCTGCAGACACGCTTCTACCCAGATTGGAGACCCGTTGGAACAGAAGCCAACTTTGCAAAATCAGTTTTGCGACAAGATCGTCCGGACGTCCTAGTCCAGACGAAATCGTCAAATGCAGGGCGATATCGTCCGATCGGCGACGATATCGTCAAACGGTCAAAACAACCTCTAAAAATGGCACGAAAAAGGGGGAAACGGATTTCCCGACGGTTAACGGGCGGTTTGGGAGGTTAAATTTGAATTTTAAATTATTTACTAAGGTGAATGTAATTATTGTAATTTTACTGCACCAATTTTAGGGTGCTACAGTATGGGTTATGTGACTATCCTAAGATGTGATAGTGTATAAGTGGTATGTTTCATTTATCGAGTGCATTTTGCATGGCGAGTTCTACTTGCCCGCAACTATGAAGCTGGGTACCAAGCCCATATTTTTTGACTAGGCAGAATGGGTGGCATGACAAATGCACTTCCAACTAACTGATGTGCATAGTAGGAAAGACATGACATTCTAAATTTACTCTTTTCTTGCATGGCATTTCTTCTACCACATGCACAACCACTTATCTTTCATCGATGCAACCCGCACGAATGGTGAAGGCAAGGTGCTCCCTATTTGTTAGTGGACTCAGAGTCTATCAAGACCCAAGTCCTATTATAATTTCAAAAAAATATTCCTTGGTCTGGCCCTATATCTTATTTACAATGTCTATGAGTGAGTGTCAATATACATGAGATATGAAGTAGTGTAGGGGGATCTCAGTGATATTCTCTAGCTCACTAGAGACCTCATTGTTATAATCTATGGGTGTACTAGAAAACCCTTCCTATTGCCATACTATACAGTGGAATACTTGTTGGCCCTCAAAGTTTCCCAACAGTATGACTTCTCTAATGACACATATGGGCATGGGAGGAGGAAGCCATATACCTGCCCTTGGCATTTCCACCTCGATGGCATCAAGGTCATAGATAATGGGTAGAATAGAAGCAAAATTGTATGATTTTCATTTAGTTGAGATTCCCCAATGCTGGAAGTACGATCCACAGGACATCTTCAGGTTGAAGATTAGGATAAAAAACTTTCATAGTTGTTCGTGCTCAAATATTGTGGACCAATGCAACAATCCTGTAGGGTTCAATTTGGAGTGGCACATGGAGAGGATGATGTCATTTCCCCCATGGCATAACTTCTACATAATAGAATCAAAGTATGATCCCTCATCAAATCTAATGCATGACCCTGATGATGAGTTGTTCAAAGTGGTGAAGAAAAAATGGTCTGATTGGTCAAACAAAAAAATATCAGTTGGTGGATCATGAGGTTCCACAACAAAAAAGAGTTGTCTAACCCAGGTCTTGTGATAGATGATAACTTCTCCTAGGCATACGATGTAAATTGTATTACTTATCTGTCTATCCTATTCGTTTACATTGTGCCTAGAAGTACACAAAGCCCTAACAAGGTGGAAGGTGTGATAGAAGTACAGGAGTAGTACACTGAGCAAGACCCACTTATCTAAGGGAAGGGCAAGTATTTTCTCCCTAAATAAGAGGTCATTCCAAAAAAATAGGAGTGTTATTGCAACACTTTTTCCCACCAACATCATAAAAAAGCCTCAAACTGGTACAACCTGATCCTTTGGTGCAAACCCTCCTACAGCACCAACAGCCATGGGAGAAAATGCTATAGAAGTTCTTGTGCTAGTGCAGCAAGCATAACAAGCACAACAGGCATGATGAGAGGTATAGTTTATTAATATGGAAAAGGAAGCATCAAATAAAGGAGGAATAAGTCCAATCACATAGTAGTTTACTACTTTGGCTTTGGTAGCATCTGAGCTCGTAGGTGAATTCTCTCTCTCTCCCTCTCTTTTTTTACTTTGGTTACTTTCCCTTTCAATGTCAAAACCCCAATTTTCACCCAAGTTGTATTTAGCATCCCCATATCAGTTGCTTCCTTCCCTGCATCCTAGTAATTAGCCCCCTCATCCTTGCTCCTTGTTTCTCAAATATTTGATGTTTTTGCATCTGTTTCCAATGCATTCATGCCCCTCAGGATTATGTCCACCTAGTCGTTGTATCTAATATTGTAGTCAATCCTAGCCTATTCTCACCCCTGCACATCTCCTCAATAGAAGCAACGATGCCTCTTGAAGTTCCTTCCTTGGCCCTTAGAGTACTTTAGTCACTACTATGCAAACCCTGGTGCCTCCCAAGGTTGCCACATTCACTTCCCCATTTGTCCCTAAGTCCTCTAATGAATCTGATCCATAGTGAGCTTTGTTCACTTTTGTGCTACTATTTGGCATAGAGGAGCCAATCTAGATAGAGTTGGAGGTCATTCAGAAGGGTCCAATTGTAGAAAGTATATGCCTGGTGCAATAGAGTTCCTCACGCTGGCTCAAGGATCAAAAAATAAGAAAAGTGTAGGCTCCAACCCAAGCATAAATGAGGGCCATATTCAATCCAGATAAAATGCAACTCCATAGATGGAGAAGGTGCCCAAGGTCTAAAATCCCCTGGAGGAAATGATGACAGTGGACTATTTCTTTTGGTATACAATCAAAGACATGAAAATTATCAACATAGCAGACAAGATGGAGAACATCAAGGTTGAAATGGGCACCATCTATTTTCATAGTGAGCATTACAAGACTTGATTCTACAAGGTTGAGTCTAAAAACATAGATTTGGAGGAGAACTTTATACACATAAGAGCACAACTAGAAGAGGCTCATGCTAAGTCCAAGCAGTTGCAACAACATGTGACCAGCCTAGAGTAGGAGGTGGAGGATTACAAAAAGGAATCTAAGCAGTGCCTCAAAGTCCATGCAAAAAAAAAATCTAGTTGTAGGCTTCAAATGCTCAGGTCTAGGATCTGCAAGCCCAATTGACAAAAATAATAGCACAAGCAAAGGTCTTCATCAAAGACCACATCAAAGAGATTCATCATCACTTCCTAAAAAACTTTAGATCAAGGGTGTGCAAGGCGATAGCGGTCCTCAAATTCATTTGGGAGGCCAAGCAAAATGTTTCTATAGGTAGACCTATCATGGAGGATGGTGAGAGGGACAATGAGCGATGGTTGGATTTAGCAATGAAGGCACAATCCCTAGAAAAAATGGACTTCCAACTTGCTCTTATGTGCCTGCTTGCTCGATCATGGGTAATTGTAAATATGACATTACGGGATTTCTTCATGAAATAGAAAAGAGTATCTCTTTGATGTATTTTGATGCTCTCACACAACTTGGTTTCCCTAGCTTCACTAGCGAGGATGAGACTATTTTGATAAAGGAATATCTTAGCCCAATGTGGGATGCCTTTGAGGATGATACTTCAGAGATCGACAGTTGGAGTGAGCCAATTAGAGAAGCTTAGGTAATCCAGTTGATGGCAAAGTTTGTGTGGATCGAGTCCTATTTGGTGGACTATAGCTAGAGGACTAACTTCACTGATGTAGATTAGCTTGAAATTTTTGAATACTTGGTTAACGAGCTCTACGACAATGTTCTATTCCAATAAGAAGCTTGGGCCCTGGTCAAAGCCACCTATGAATCAATTCATGAGAATTTCTTGCAAATGAAGCCTCCTTAGTAGCATGAGGACCAAGAAGAGGAAGGAGGTCAAGGAGAAGAAAAGGGCCTTGAGCTCCAAAATGAAGAGGAAGAAGTAGAAATGGAGAGGTTGGAGTAAGAGTCCACTTCCAGTAGTGAGCACTCAAAATATGACAGCGATAATGACTCTAAGCTCAATAGATGACGCTTGGGATCTTAACATTAATGTGAGCTCAATTCCCACATGAGCCTCTAGAGATGTTGGCATTACTGCAACATTGATGTCCTCTGTACATTTTTTACTATTCAGTAACTTCTCCTTCCCTGAAGCTTTCTTCTTTGTACAGAATGTATTTTCTCTTTCCTACTTTCTCTATCAGTAGTTGTCGGTTGTGCCCAAGGGTTGGTGCAATTTTTTTTCATTCAACATGCAGGGTCCTTACCTTGTCAAGGGTGAAGGTAGTTTCATACCATGTCTCTAGGCACAATTTTTTTTAGGGTGGAAGTAGAGTGTAGGCCCATTTCAGGCCAAAAATAAACAAAGGCTAGTTTCAAGAGATAAAACATAAGAGCGTCCATGCCTTTTCACCCTATCTGGAGAGCGCACAGTAATTTCATGCCTTGACTGAATGCAACTACAATTTTAGAATAAAAATGCTATGTGCAGCAAGGCATTTTTACCCTATCAAAGGAGCGCAATGCCTTTTCACCCTGTCTAAAGAGTGAATGACCTTTTAACTTTTCCATGGGACGCAGTGATAGTTTTCAATAAAAAATTCTAAGTATGGACTACTAAGGGTGCAAGCATCTTTGACTTTTAAAATCTAGCACTGCTCCTAAGGCCCTAAGATGCTTT
This sequence comes from Wollemia nobilis, assembly GCA_028583015.1. Taxonomy (NCBI): domain Eukaryota; kingdom Viridiplantae; phylum Streptophyta; class Pinopsida; order Araucariales; family Araucariaceae; genus Wollemia; species Wollemia nobilis. Next base: position 806,076 of record JAQPPZ010001004.1, on the reverse strand, counting down.
ACTCTAGTTTCCTAGTGCAATCTCTTTTTAGAGCTAAGAGAGAAATGGGCTTTGACTTTTCAAAGGTGCTACTCATCAGACAAAAAAAATGCTAAGTGTTGAAATAGTCATTTTACTCTATTTTTTGAGCACAAAGCCAATTCAAAGCAAGTAGGAGCACATTGACCTTTGAATTTTCAACTCTAGCACTACTCCCAATGATCCAAGATGTTTCACTTCATATTTCTAGTGCAAGGTGATTTTGAGCCTACCAAAGGTGTAAGCACATTTGACTTTTCCATGTCGGTACACATCCCAAAGCTCCAAGGCCTGTCCGCTTCAATTTTCTAGGCGCAATGCAATTTTGGGCCAAAAGAGAGAGAAACAAGCTTTGAATTTTCCACATCGCAAACTCGACTCTCAGACCAAAGAATGCTAAGTGTGGTTCAGGCTATTTCACTCCATTTTTTGAGCACAAGGTAAATTTGGAGCAAGTGGAAGCGTAATGTCTGTTGACTTTTCAATGCTAGCACTACTCTTGAGGCTCCAAGGCATTTTTCTTGCAGTTTTTTAGTGCAAGGTATTTTCAGAGTCCTACAAGACGTAATCACCCTTGAATTTTCAATGACTAACACTACTCTCAAGATGACAACTAGTTTCGCTACAGTTTTGGAGTGCAAACACTTTTTGGATATTGCATCAATGAAACATAGGTAGGACCTACATCCATTAGATGCCTATTTCTGTCTAGCCCCATACCTCAACAATTAGTCTAAGAAGCTTCTAGACTTGACATTTCTAGATTCTAAAATCCTATCCTAAGTTAAGGTGGTTCCAGCAAGCAAGGAGATAGTGCTAGCAAGTTAACCTTGTTAGCACATTTAAGAGGTGCAACTGCATTTCAACGAGTCATTGATTTTAGGCCATACTTCATTACTATTTTGTGGGTGCTAAAATTTCATCTTTGCTACCACCATGATGTTTTGTGGGTGTGCATTAATGTTTCAAGCAAAATAATTCTCTATAAAAGCTAGCAATTTCAATGTAATATCATTGATGTTCTGCTAGAAGTATGTTGTAACTTGAATTCTGCTATCAATACAGAGAATGTTTTGCTCTAATTTTGGACTTCTTTTTATGTGTGTCTTCTATATTATGTTTCTATTAAATTATTTGTTATGTATGTGGGTTATAATTCTATATCTGGATTTGATTCCCGATAGAGGGTGAATGTTGGAATAGTTCAAGAGATTGCACATGTTAGAGGTCGGGTTTTAATTTTTGTTAGTTTTCTATGTTGAGTGCTATTGATTCAACATGCAATTAAGTTATCATGTTTTTTTTCCATCACCCATGTTCTACTTGGCCTAAGGCCATATTTCCCATCCCTTTCAGTCATTTATAATCTCTTTTTTGTTCCTTAATATCAAACCCCAAGTTAGAATAGCAATGGAACCAACCCATCTCTAGAGATTGGCACGAGAGACATCTCTTCCTCTTGACCTTTCAATGTTGGTTGGGTCTAGGGTGCATGGATGATATATTCCATACCTAAGGAAAATCTTTGACCAACAAGACCCTAGAAGAGGCGATTCTACCACTTGGCATTTCCCTAGCCTTGTAATATTTGTTTTTCTATGTTCTACTTATGTTCTCTATTTTTTATGTTTGAAAAACACATTTCATTTGGGGAATTAAGGAGTTTTTAGTAGAAATCCTAATTTCTTACAAAATGCCTTAATTGCTTTAAAAAATGCTTCAATTGTTTTCAAAAACATCTCAATTTCTTTACAAAACGCACCTAAATTAGTCAATCAAGGAACCTTAGACTAAATCCTAGCTTCTTGATCATTTTCAAGTTCATATTTAAATAAATAAAAAGTCATTTCGTTGCATTTAACTTAACTTATCTTCTTGCATTTCCTCTTGTTTTACCTTAAAATACCAATATCTCCTTAGTTAAATCATACAAATTTGAAAAACATATAGGATATCTCTTGTATTCTTGTATTTATATGATAAAATACAGCGTTGCATTTAGATGATCATTGAATTTTAGGTCTTGAATAATCGTTAATGCTCAAAAAAGAGTCAATATAGATAGCAATCCAAAACCTTAGGTGTTTTCTTTGAATAACAGTCTCCTTTCTCAATGTTTCCAATACCAACTTCAAGTGTAACAGGTGCTCAGCTTCAGTTCTATTTTATATCATAATATCATCAAAAATAGATAATAAAATTACCAATATATTGTTACAACACTCTGTTTATCACCCGCATAAATATGCTTGATGCATTAGACAACCTGAATGGCATCACTAGCCACTCATACAATCCATCTCACATCTTGAAGGTGGTTTTCCATTCATCTCCCTTTTGAATATGCACCTGATAATACCCACTCGATAAATCAATCTTACTAAAATACTTGGCTTTGACCAACACATCCATCATATCATCAAGTCTAGGTATTGGGAACCTATACTTTATTGTAATCTTGTTTATGGCCCTATTGTCCACACACATTCACCAAGAGCAATATACCTTCGATTTCAATAGAGCAAGTGTTGCACAAGGACTCATACTCTCTCTTATTAAATCCTTCTTTAGCAACTTAGACACTTATCAGTTCAACTCTTCATTCTACATTGGATTCATTCTATAGGTTGCCTAATTTGGAAGCACTGCACCAAGGATCAAATCAATGTTATGATGAATATCCCTTTCTAGTGGTAATCCATATGGTATTTTGTCAGGTACAACATCTGCAAAATATCCCAATAACTCTTCTATTTTTGGTGGTATTTTATAACCTCATTTATTACCTTCTTCACTGTCAAGATATAATAAAACCCTATTTCATCCATTTCTACCTTGAACTCTTTGGTGGCAAAAAAATTGTCACCCTATCCTTCCTCTTTAAGAGGTAATGAATCAACCTTAACACCATCTTTGAGAAAGGTATAGGTGTTCTTTTCTCCATCATGTATTACCTTCCTATCATACTATCATGGCCTCCCTAAAAATATATGGCAAGCATCCATAGGTATAACATCACACCAGATCTCATCCTTATAAGTATTACCAATAGAAAATTTAATCAAACGTCTCTTTTCTACAACCACTTTATTACCCTTTTTAAACTAGACTATACAATATGGATACGGATGCTTCTCACATTTTAGACTTAATTTATCTACCATAGTATTTGAGACCATATTCTCACAACTTCCATCATCAATAATAAGTTTGCATACCTTTCCTCCAAATGTGCACCGTGTCCTAAAAATGTTTGTACGCAGCCACGAGGTACTATTGTCCCTCTTTGAAATTTGGTCTTTGCTTGGCACGATCATTGTTCTTCTCATTATCAAATTTTTACCCACATCTACGACAACTTCTATATCTTGTTGCACCTCCTCTACTTCAGCTAAATTGATCCAAGGTTTTTTAGTATGCCTTCATTCCTATCCTTGATTTGGAGGATACTCATAGGCTTTATACCCTTCTTCGCCACATTTATAACACACATTGCCTATGGGGAGCATTCCAAATCCTCCTTCTTCCTCTTTGATATGCCCTTTCTCTCTAGGGGGTATAGGAAGCTTATATGGGGTTCTCAGTCTTATCTGTTGTATTTGAAGATTCTCCTTTGATGGGATTAAACCCTCCACGTCCTCTTGATGGGGAAGACGATGATCCTCTTTTTACTCCCACATTCTTTCTAAAACTATTCCTATTTTTCTTTTCTTCTGCTTTTAGAGCTAACTGATAAGCATCATCTATAGTACGAGGCTTGAGCATGCTAAGCTCATTTTGAATGCTAAATTTTAGACCATTAACATACTTGGCTATCGTTTGGAGCTCATATTCCTCATGTGTCACTTTGATGGAGATCTTATAAAACTCACTGGTATAATCTTCCACACTATGTTCTCTCTACATTAGATTCTATAATTTCATAAAGAGTATTTGCTCATAATCTACGAGGAAAAAATTTACCCTCAATTTCTTCTCCATTTTGTTTTAAACCCTGATCTTATATTTTCTTTTTTTTCACTCATTCTAGAGGTGATCCCACGAGACCAATGTGTGGCCCTTAGCTTAGTACATGCAAATTTTACCTTTTATCTTTTGCCATATTCTTCTATTCAAATAATTTCACCATATGATTCAACCAATCAAATAACTCCTCTGGTTGTAACCCTCCTCCATACTTGGGAACATCAACCTTCACCCCATAATTCTTATATTCCAAGGCCCTGATCAACCTTTCCTCAAATGGCCTTTCCTCCAAGGGTTCCTCTTCCCCTTCCACAGGTGGAATTTCATCCAGTTTACTATCCACATCATTGAGGTTTCTTGGTCTCATATGATTCACTACAACTATGATATGAGCTATTTGCCTCTATAACTCTTGGATTTGTCTATTCATTTGGGCATATCCAACCCTTACTCTTCTCATATTCCTCCAAAATAAGGTAATAAAAACATATACAAAAACCATATATTCTTCCCTCCATGATCTCTACAATATCAAGTCTGCTTTGATACCACTTGATGTAAATCCAGAGATAGATATTCAATAACCATCCAAAACTATGAAATTCTTCATCAACGACAATAAAAGTCCTTACAATAATCTGGAAATACATGAGAGGTAAATGATAAACTTTCCATATTAAAATCTATGCTTATACCCAAAGTCAAGCAATTTCACACATACTAGGAAAAAACATAAATACTTGTGGAAAAACATAAATGCATGCGGAAAAACATAAATGCTCAAACAAACACCCAGAACTCTAGTTATGGACCTGAAAAGCTCATGTGTCTTTTATGACATCATGTGTCAGTAAACCAATTATGTACTATCACAACATGTCATAAAAGACACATAAGCTTGTCGAGGCCATAATTGGAGCTTCGGGTGTCTGTTTGAGCTCTTTCAACAATTTAGGTGTTTAGTGTATTATTTTATTCTAATGTTACTCTTGGTTATGGGCCCTATGTATCTAGGTGATAGATTTGTTTTACCTCATTCCCATATTTTTTGTATGCCATCCATTTAGTGAAGAAGACATTTATGTTTTTCCATATGTATTTATATTTTTCCACGAGCATTTATGTTTTCTCCATAGGTGTTGAAATTGCTTGAATTTGGGTTCAAGTATAGATTTTAATATGGGAAGCTGCTCATTTCCCTCATGTATTTTTAGATTATTGTAAGGGTAGTTATTGTTGTTAATGAAGAACTTCATAGTTTTTTTGGATTGTTATTGAAGATTTGTCTTTGGATTTATATTAAGTGGTATCAGAGCAAGCTTGATCTTGTAGAGATCGTGGAGGTAAGAATATATAGTTTTTGTTTGTATTGTTATTACCTTATGTTAGAGGAAGATGATAAGAGGAAGGGTTGACCCAGGTGTTGTAGGTGAGTTGGAGAGGAGAGGGCAATCCTCCAAGGGAGGTCCCAGGTTCGAATCTCCACCCTACCAAAAAGCTGAATTGGGTATCCAAAATCCAATTGATAACGTTGGTGCGGGCAGGGTCAGGTGCGACTCCCGGGTGACTTTAACGGTATAGAACCCCCTGTTCGTGGTCTCTCAGACCAAGGCAGCCCCGCAAGGAGTTTTTCGCTTTAAAATATATATATATATATATATATATATATATAAGAGGAAGGGTTGGATATGCCCATATGAATAGGCAAATTCAAGAGTCACAAATGTAAATAGCTCATATCACAGTTGTGGTGAATCATATGAGACCAAGAAACTCCAATGATGTGGATAGTGAATTGGGTGAAATTCCTCCTATAGAAGAGGAAGAGGAACCCCTAGAGGAAAGGCCATTTGAGGAAAGACTGATCAGGATCTTAGAAGGCAAGAATGATGGGGTGAAGGTTGATATTCTCGAGTATGGAGGAGGGTTACAACCAGAGGAGCTATTATATTGGTTGAATCGTATGGAGAAATTATTTGAATGGAAGAATATGGCAGAAGATAAAAAGGTAAAATTTGCATGTACTAAGTTGAAGGGTCATGCATTGGTTTGGTGGGATCACCTCCAAAATGAGAGATTAAAAAAAATGAAAATACTATATCAGGGTTTGAAACAAAATGGAAAAGAAATTGAGGGTAAATTTTCTCTTGGTAGATTATGAGCAAACCTTCTTCATGAAATTGCAAAATCTAAGGCAGAGAGAATATAGTGTGAAATATTATACAAATGAGTTTTATAAGAGTGACACATGAGAAATATGAGCTTTAGAAGACAACTGGGTATGCTAATGGTATAAAATTTAGCAATCAAAATGAGCTTAGCATGTTCAAACCTTGTATTGTAGATGACGCTTATCAGCTAACCCTAAAAGTAGAGGAAAAGCATAACACAAACAATTTCAAGAAGAATGTGGGAGTAAACAGAGGAGTATCGTCCTCCCCAAAAAGAGGACTTTTAATCCTATCAAAGGAGAATCCTCAAATACAACATAAAAGGTTGAGAACCCCAAACAAGGTTCCTATACACCTCAGAGAGGAAGAGGATATTAGAGAGGAAGAGGGAGTACTTGGAATGCTCCTCATAGACCATATATGTGTTATAAGTGTGGTGAATAAAGTCATAGAGCCTATGAGTATCTTCAAAATCAAGGATAGGAATGGAGGTATACTAAACAACCACAGGTTAATTTAGCTGAAGCAGAGGAGGTGCAGTAAGATGTAGAAGTTTTTGTAGATGTGGGTGAAAATTTGATAATGATTGTGCTAAGCAAAGATCGGATTCCAAAGAGGGATGATAGTACCTCATGGTTGTGTACGATATTTTCAAGACATAGTGCATATTTGGAGAAAAGGTATGCAAACTTATTATTGATGGTGGAAGTTGTGAGAATATGGTCTCAAATGCTATGGTAGATAAACTAAGTCTGAAATGTGAGAAGCATCCATATCCATATCATATAGGCTAGTTTAAAAAGGGCAATGAAGTGGTTGTAGACAAGAGTTGTTTGATTAAATTTTCTATTATAATACTTATAAGGATGAGATCTAGTATGATGTTATACCTATGGATGTATGTCATATATTTTTAGTGAGGCTATGGTAGTATCATAAGAAGGTAATACATGATGGAGAAAAGAACACCTATACCTTTCTAAAATATGGTGTTAAGGTTTTTTTATTACCTCTTTAAAAGGAAGGCTATGGTGAGATTTTATTGGTCACCAAAGAGTTCGGGGTAGAAATGGAGGAAACGAGGTTTTGTTATGTCTTGACATCAAAGAAGGTAACAAATAAGGTTATAAAGATGTCACCAATAGTAGAAGAGTTGGGAGATTTTGTAGATGTCGTACCAGAGGAACTACTAGATGGATTACCGCCAAAAAAATACATTCAACATCACATTGATTTAATCCCTAATGCAACGCTTCCAAATCAGGTAGTCTATAGGATGAATTTGATGTAGAATAAAGAGTTGAATCGACAAGTGGCTGAGTTGCTGAAGTAGGGGTTAATAAGAGAGAGTATGATTCCTTGTGCAACACCTACTCTATTGACACCAAAGGTATGTTGTGCTACTAGGTATGGTTGAGTGATTAGCACATGTTACAATGAATAATGGAAACATAAAGAGTATGGGGGGATGCATAGCCAATAGTGGCAGGTTGTTGCGGTTGGTGGTCACAACGATACTATAGAAAAAATAGACTAGGAGTCAGGGTTGGAAGAGGCTATTTTTATTTTTTTAAATAAGATAATTAAAATTTAAAAATAAAAACTAAAAATAAATACAGAAGGATTTGTTTTTGTTTTTAAGAAGAGAAAATTATAACAAAAGAATGAAAAATAAAAACAGCAAAGACATTTTTTATTTTCTTCAAGGAAGAGAGAATTATAAAAAATAAATAAAAATAAAAACAGAAGGATTTTTTTTAGGAAGAGAAAACTAAAAAAAAATAATGAAAAATAAAAATAGCAAAGATACTCTGTTGTTTTTTCTTTGAGGAAGAGAAAATTAAAAATAAAAATAGTAGAATTTTTTTTAGGAAGAGAAAATTAAAATAGAAAAAATGAAAGATAAAAACAACAAAGACACTATTTTTTTCTTTGAGGAAGAGAAAATAAAAATAGAAAATTTAAAAATAAAAAGAGAAGGATGTTTTTTTTTTTTAAGAAGAACAAATTTAAAACAGAAAGATTTTTTTTTTTAAGGAAGAGAAAATTAAAAATAAAAACAACAAAGACACTTTTTTTTGTAAGAGAAAATTTAAAAAATAAAAACAACAAAGAAACCCTTTATTTCTTTTTGTTTTAGGTTGAAATCGAATACTTATCTATATGTTGAGTTAATGGAGACTGCCAGTAAAAACACCACCTGCAACCACACACAAAAAGGATCAAAAGTTAATTTTGAAAAAAAAAAGGACTCGAAAAAGAGAGATGAGTAAACAAACGTGATAGCCATTTTGTAAGCATGAAAAAACACACCAATTACAATGAAAATGAAAGATTAAATTAAGTTAAAGAAAGTCCTTTTGTACAAATAAACATTTGTTTCGGGTGCTTTTACAACATTCAATGTGCCAATAAGATCCCCTTTTACAAAGTGAACATGATGTCTTTGTTTCTCATGTCACAAGCATATGGGTGGTGGGTTTTTTTGTTGTGACCATCATGGAGTTGATTTGTGCCTTTGAAGTTGAGCTTTGAATTGATTTGAACCCTAAATCCTACACACATGCAAACAAGAAAGTGATTAGTAGCACCTGTCACACATATGTAAGCAAACTAAAGCTAACATAAGCAAGAAATGTAACATACATAATCACATAAACCTTCGTAAGAGAAATGCAAGAGATTAGAGAAATTTTGATAGCATGTCCCTATGTCTCTTCATGTGTTTCTACATGTTTTTTTAGGAAAGAGGGGATTTATAGTAAACTATGAAGGAAATGAGAGGGTACCCAAGATCTGGAGTGCCTAGATTTACTCAGTGTGAAAAGAGTTTAAGCATTAAATGAATGTTTATTGACGCCTTCCCACTTTAGTGGCCTTGGAAAGTGTGAAGTAATTTTAAATTCAAAAATATTGATTTGGCAATGTGAACTAGGCCTGGGGCATTAAATGTGAATATTTAATTTTCTTGACTTAGGCCTCAAATTTGAATTTTAAATTCAAATAAATTCATGTGGTAGTGTGAAATGATGAAATGAAGGGTGTGGATAGGTTTAACAAACATTTAATAATTTTGACTTGGGCTACCCATGGGAATTTTAAATTCAAATAAATCGAATTTAAACCCCATGGAGTGTGAAAGGGGATTTTTCACGTTAAATGTGGGTGTTAAGTGGAATATTAGAGGGAAATTGGAGGATTAGGGAGGCTAAGAGGGGATTAGCAAGGGTTTTAGTGAGTAGGGGGTTTAGTGGATGTAAATGACTAAAATTTTGTGTCTACAATAACAAAGCCTCATTGACCTATCAAGAATATGGTCCGCCTATAAAATTATCATTAACATATCAAGCATTGTGTTAAAGATTCATCTCAATAAAGAGGGAAGATGTTTGGACATACAAAAATTAATTAGATGTTTGAGCACAAAGTTTATTTCACCTAAGCATATTCCATATGGGCCAAGGCATTTGTAGATATTCTTGGGTTTCACCAACCAATAATGGAAGACAAATACACATGGCATCAATATGATTCATCGAATAACATGATAATGTTCGGCAAGGTACTTTTGCATACAGTAAGTCAAATTGAATTATTTTTATCCCACATATATTATGGGGGGCTTATTAAAGCCTATATTTTTTAGTTCTTCCCTTTTATTGATTACAAAATAATAAAAGGAAAGACATATTTAAAAAATAAAACACTTTGGAATATTCAAAATAATATTCTCTCTACATAATTATTTTGCTTGTGTCAGAATGATTACGTGAACAATGTATATGGAGAAGGGCGCGGTAATATAACAACTTGCACCATACCTTTAAATTTGGCAGTATATAAGTAAACCAGGTTGGCTAGAACAGGTTGATCACAGAGGCACTTTAGGACCTGGGTCTGGTGGAATTACCGCAAAGATGGAGATACGACCCATTGGGTCATTTTTTGGAAATAATCAAGGCCAAGCATTTTCATTGTTGCCCACGACCAGATATTCAAGAAAATCACAACAATTTAGATGGGCACGATCTAGAGTGGCACGTTGAAACCATGATATTGCTTCCATCGTTGCATGAATTCCATGATCAAGAGGCTGAATACAACCCTGCAGTACACATAGATCACATTCCTTTGTCGAGACTATTTGGTCAAGTGAAAGAACAACAGCCCACGTGGTCTGAAGAGAATATCATGAACTGGTGGATTATGTGGGTCCATAGAGGTAAAATTACATCAACCTATGGGTTAAATATGGATGAGGTATTTTTGAATATGTACGATGAATTTGTTAACGTCTACCAATCTATCACTTTCACCAAGGTCATGCCTCAAAGTTTTCAAAAGTCTAACAGTGAAGGAAGCATGGATAAAGAAGAGTACCCTATAACTGAGGAGGTGACACATGAGGAAGAAGAGCAAAAATTTGTATTTAAAAGGAGGTCACAATGGGTGAAGCGAAATATAGATGAGACACTTCCTTTGGAGAAGCAAAGTGTTGGAAAGGTACTTCCTTCTAAAGATGGCAAAGAATCCATTAACTGGCATTGCTTCCTCATCCACTATTATAGTTTCCACAGCTGCAGTTGTAGTTGCTACAATGAATCCTCCTCTGCTAGCATCAGTTGCTCAAGTGAGTGTTGCCCAAGAATTCCCATTAATTCATGAGCAACCGTTGGACCAGTGGGTGGAGATCCTAGACCTTGATGTGGAAGTGGAGAATCAACAAGAAAACCATGTTATGTAGCCACCTCCATCATCATATTACACGGTGCCTATGGCCAAAGGTACGTCTCCTCTTCCCTCTTATTTTACTCAAGAGCAATTAGTGGCTATCAGTTCATTCTTTCAGCCCCTGCATCTATTACTCCTTCATTTGATATACCTTCTATTTCAATTTTGCTCCCTACCTCTCACCCACAAGTCACTACTGCTCCTTCTCTTCCCATCTCTTTGACCTCCCTTTCTTTTAGTTCATTTGTGTTAGGTATGAACCCATTTTTTCATCCCTCACCTTCCATTCTGACCACTTTTTCCACTATGGTTGTAAGTACGCAAGATCCTCCACGAGTGAGCATAACTGTAGATAGAGGTAATGCCTAAGCAACTAGACAAAAAATATTAATCACGCTCATCTTAATTTATCACAGTGGTTGAAGAGTCATAGGAGAAAGGAGGTACCACTCAAGAAAGTCACCTTTGATTTAGTTTTTATGGAGGCTCACACTACTAAGATAATTCCCCTAGTCAAAAAATCATGAGGAGAAATGATGTCGAGCGATTATGCTTATGAGATCATGACAGAGGACCTGACAAATATTTACCCTAAAAAAAATGGAGAATATACAAGTTGATATGAGCTCAGTTTATTTGTACGAAAAGTATTATAAGCAAATGTTTTATGATGTTGAGATAAAAATTGCCAAACTTGAGGATGCCTTGGTAGCAAGTAGAGCACAACAAGAGAAGATGGTGATAAAGTTTGAAAATGACATCAACAAGTAGAGGCTCATCAAAATGCAAAAGATGCAATAGAGCAGCAAGCACAAAAATTGAAGGTACAACTTGAGTCCATACAGAATTAACTAGTAGAGAAGGCCATACATGTTGTAGGCTTCTCTAAAAAAATAGTTAAGGAGGCTCACCTTCGATTGGCTCAAAGTTGTGAGAAGTTGGCAATCAAAGCAATTCAGGTTTTGCAGTATCTCTACGAGGCTCGGATATAGATTCAATTGAGATAGCAAGTAATAGACAATATTGAGGAGATGGTGGAGCCTCATTTGGAAATGTTTGTAAAGATTCAAACCCTATCTCTGTCAAATATGTGCATTCACCCCATGAGTGATATGGATCGAGCCTGGTCTACCACCAATATCATGTTGTGTAGTTACTTCCATAGGTTGGATATGGTAAGAGAAGTTAGGAAGCTCCTTAACATAATGGAGTGGAGCATACTATTTTGATGATCCATTTTGATGCTCTTGCTGATATGGGATTTCTAGATTTTATCGACGAATCGGGTGAGCCACTACCAAAGGAACAGTTAGAAGCAACTTAGAAGAATTTTGTGGACACCTTAGAAATTAACAAATGGGAGAAGCCAATCACGGAAGAACAAGTGTTGCCTCTCATGAAGAAGTTCACCCACATGGATTTATCCTTGCTTGAGTTAGCTCAATGATCTAAGTGCCTTAGCTTGGAATATACCAAGAATCTAAGGTATATTTACGAATTGCTTAGTGTTCCTTACTTGTTCACCACACATGCTTGGGCCAAGGCAGTTACAGTTTATGAAATCACCTATGAAATTTTGAAGGAATAGGAAGAGAAGGTCACAACATAAGAAGCAGTAGCAAAAAAAGTAGCAACAACATAGATAGTAGTAGAACAAGTGGTGATTGAAAAGGCAACAGTTGAATAGATGTAGAAAAAAACATACAAATCAGAAGCGTCAGCCAAGGTAGTCAGTATGAAGAACCACTGAAGAGCCCAATGGATAAATGCATGGGATTGCTTGCATCCATGCGGGCTAGATACCCATGAGCTACTACAAATATTGGTAGTTTTGACATCATGCCATATTATAATTTTAATCAAATTTTGTTGACTTGGATTTTTTATTGTAAAAGCAAAAAATACAGTAAATCCATGTTGCAATGTTTTCTATAATATGGTGCAGTTATTTTTATGTGTGACTATCTTCTTTTATTTTTTATAAAGTCATGTACTTCAAAATAATGAGCATTATAAGGTAAATTGTTTGTGGAGAATGGTTTGAAAAATTAGTGGATATCTCCTGAAGACATCAAGGAAAACAACGCTTAAAAATTCAAGGTAAAAATACATAACAACATTATCGCCCGAATGAAGAGCAAAGACCCTTGTCACCTTTACTTGGGGAGAAGACGTCTTTATTTATTTAGAAAAACTTGTTGAGCAAAGGTGCGTTCACCCCAAAAGTAGAGCGACAGACCCATTCATCCCCATTTCGAGGCAAATGTAAATAATAAAAAAAAGAAAAGAAGAAAATATGTTAAGTTGGCAAAAGCGCTTTTGCCCCAAGTGAGGGGTGAAATTCCCTTTCGCCCCTCATTGGGGTGAAAACACATTCAAATAATTAAGTTCAAGGTGGGCCCGAAGTTGAAGTGTGATGACAATATAAAGGAGTACGTTTGCATTCGCCCCACTCTAGGGTGAACATCATCAATTTTTAAAGGTGTTGCACCCAATTGATGCATTGAAAATTCAAGGCTTCATTCACCCCAAGAGAGGGGTGAAAACACCTTTTGCCCTCCCTTTGGGCAAACACATATATAAAACATAGGATGTGGACCCCACCTTAGTGTGCATTGAGAGGAGTAAAGGTGATAGCGCTTTCGTACCGAGGGGTGAAAGTCCCATTCGCCCCTCCTTGGGGTGAAGTTACATGAAGATGGACCCCACGAGTGTGTCAAGGGTTTTATTTTTACCTCGAGCAATAATTAAAAATGAGTTGAAGCTACGTTCGCCTAAGGTGAAAGGCGATTGTGTTTTTTGCCTCCAATTGGAGGTGAACGTATATTTTAAGAAGAAATATGACTTGTGTGAGGCACTTTTACCCTGGGGGGAAGGTGAAGTTCTCAGTCGCCCCTTTCAAGGGTGAATCGATATGAAAAATGGTTCAAGGTATCAAGTATAAACATGAAGGTGTATAATAAGTTGTTTTTTTTCAAATTGTCCCCAATTTGAATACTTGCCATGACAAGGAGATAAATGCAATGCAAAGAATTATAAATTGGGCAAAATTATAAGGAGCAATTCAAAGCCTACACCAAGTGAAATTATAAATATTTTTGTTCCATGGGCACTCTCTCCACCTAGAAGCGTGAATAAAGAAGAAAGTAAAAGAAATTTAAATGAAGCATTTTTGCTCGTCGCTCTATATTGGGTAGGGGTGATTTCAAGCATCAAAAGAGACTTTTTAAAAAAATATGTGGATTACATGAAGGATGGAAATTTAATAGCTGGGGTAAAGGGTGACTACAGCTACTAGTTTCATGATGAAAAGGCTACGGAATTTAATATCACATGAGGATTTTCATGAGTTCCAAGACATTTTGGACAAGGGTGAATTTCCAAGGAACAATGGAAATATCAAATCAATAACCACCTTTGCAATTTTCCATGCATCGACGCTTGAATGTGCTGATTTCCTAGAGCTTTTCGCTTAAAAACTAGATCGCTACCTCAAGAGGAAGATTTTCAAGATTTTCAAGGAAGTATTTCTTCACAAATGTTCCTAATATAGGAATATTGTGTCTTTTGTGTATTAAATAGATAGAGGCAAAAACCTCTATAAATATTAGACATTTTCAATGTAAAGGAGGAGGATAGAGACTTTGTACAAAAACTATTCAAGTTCTCTATTTAAATAGAAGGAATTTGGCTTCTAATTTTGTAAGCAATTTCTATGTGTGATTTCTTTCTACTCTAAGCATTTCTATTTTATATTCATGTATGTTATCTTCTACTAAGTTCAAATTCTGCATCTAGATTTGAGCATTGTTGGTGAAGGAGTGAAAATTGGAATGCAATTCTAGAAGTTATCTCCATGGAATTGTAAGTGAATTTTTTGCCTTATTTATATTCTATGCTGCTATAATGCTTGGTTGGAATTGTTGCTAGTCTGTCTCCAATCCTACATCTTTGGTCTATGGCTATATTTCCCATTTCTTTCCTACAACTATAGACTTAAATCGATGTACGATTAGTAAGGGATCTAGTAGTCTCTAGAGATTGCCATGGAGGACATTTATTTCCTCTGACCTTTCAATGTTGACCATGTCTAGGGTGCACAAATGTATGTTTATATTTTAGGCAGATATTTGACCAACAACTACATTACTTTGTTGTACTCTTTTCCAAATCTAATATTTCTTATCTGATGATGATCTATCTTGTTGTTGTTGCATGTTATTGGAAGAGTACAGGTTGCTATCAAAAAACAGACGCAGCAGAAAATAAAATTAATTTAAAAAGAGACCTTAGACTTTATTGAAATTCTCCTCTTACAACACAATACATAACTTTGAACATGTACATTATATAGTGGATAAAGAAAGGGAGCGTGGAGGGATAAGGGAAAAGGAGTTGGAGGGATAAGGAAGTTAGAAACGTGGAGGAATAAGGAGAAAGTAGAGGAAGGAATATAGGAGGAAAAGTAGGAGAAATAGAAATTAGGGAGAAAATTAAAAATTATGCCGACAAATCGAAACACAAATCTTGCCGACAAAATATAGAGGTTTTCACACTTAGGACTAGAAAACTAGATTTTTCTAAGCCTCTTTAGTGAGAACCCTATTCACATTTGCAACATTCTCCCCCTTAAAGTTGAGAGGTCTGACTACACAGTCTCTCAGCTTTATATATTGAGCTTTAGTCATCGCCTTGGTGAAGATGTCCGCGACGTTCTCCAAAGTGTGACAGTATTGAAGCTCAACAATTTCATGTTCCACCATATCTCTGATGAAGTGGTACTTCATATCAAAATGCTTGGATCTACTATGGTGGACAGGATTGTATGCCAACTGAATGGCACTAATGTTGTCACAAAATAACCTTGTTGGACCACTTTGTTGCTCTCCAAGTTCTTCTAATACCTTTCGTAGCCATAGAGCTTGAGTACTAGCATGAGTGACTCGCTATATACTCAGCTTCTGTTGAAGATAGTGCTACGACTGTCTGCTTCTTGGAACTCCAAGTTATTAGTCCTGATCCCAGACTAAAACAGTTCCCTGAGGTAGATTTTATGTCATCAATGTTACTACCCCAATCACTATCACTGAAGCCTACAAGCTTGATAGTGTTACTTTTTTGGTAATGGATTCCAAAATCCCATGTACCCTTTACATATCTAAGAATTCTCTTAGCTGCCTGCAAATGCAACTCAAAAGTATTAGACATAAATCGAGAAACAAGAGAAACAGCATACTGAATATCAAGTCTGGTGTTAGCGAGAAACATCAAACTCCCAACCATGCTTCTGAAAGTGGTCACGTCAACTTTTGATGCTCCATCATCTTTGCTTAATTGGATCCCATGTCCAACCGGAGTTGCAATTGGTTTGCAATGCTCCATAGCAAACTTCTTAAGCATGTCCCGAACATACTTATGTTGACCGATGAAGATCCCTGTATCTGACTGATGAACCTCCATTCCAAGGAAGTAGTGCATTAAGCCAAGATCCTTCATCTCAAACTGCTCCATCATGGAGTGTTTGAACTTCATATTCAGTTTTTCATTACTACCCATGAATATGAGATCATCCACATACAAGAAAACTATGAGGATGTCATTTCCTTGTTGTAGGTAGTAAAGAGTGGGTTCATTTCTACTTCTGGTAAACCCAAATTCTTTGAAGTACCCATCAATGCGTGAGTACCAAGCTCGTGGTGCCTGCTTGAGACCATAGAGTGCCTTTTTCAATCTGTAAACAAGGTGCTCCTTACCTTGCTCTTCAAATCCCTGTGGTTGCTCAACATACACTTCTTTTGTCAAGTAACCATTTAGAAATGCACTTTTCACATCCATGTGTTGAACTTTCCATCCCTTATTTGCAGCTAAGGCAAGAACAGTTCTAATAGTCTCCTGTCTAGCTACAGGAGCAAAAGTCTCTTCATAATCAATTCCATATTTTTGAGTGAATCCCTTTGCAACTAGTCTCGCCTTGTGCCTTTCAATGCTACCATCAACATTAAACTTGGTCTTGTAGACCCACTTACATCCAACACATTTCTTGCCTTTAGGAAGCTTTACCAGCTCCCAAGTGTCATTGTTTTTTATAGAGGTTATCTCCTCTTTCATGGCATCTTGCCATATTTTCTGAGTACATGCCTTCTCATAACTAGAAGGTTCAAGTTGTGCACTAGTTAACAAAGCATAGTTAACTTGATCTCCCCTAGGTTCCTGTTGGGAGTCATCATCACCATACAAGTGCATACTTTCTAATCTGTGTAAAACAGATTCCATTTCACTAGCTTGACTCCTAGTGTATCTTCTTGAAAAAATTTTATCCAACATCTAAGATGATGGATGATACTATAGAGTTCTCTTACCTTTGGATGGAGAATCAATGTCCATTGGTGAGGAACTTACTGATCGTTGTGGAGAAGGACTTGGTGAAGAAGTTGAATCAGAAGATGGACTTGGAGGATTTGTGGGAGGAGACTGCTTTCCTTTCTGTGGTATCTACGGTTGCACCTGTAGAGCAACTATATCAGTGGCCTCAACATCATTGAATATTTGGGGCTTACCCCATTCTCCCCCTTCAAAAATCACATCCATGGAAATCACAAGCTTTCTAGTCCGAGGATTATAGAGTCTGGTAAGCTTTTGTATTCTCATAGTATCCTACAAAGATACATGCCCGACTCTTTGGATCGAGCTTCTTCCTAAGCTCATCAGGAATGTGAGAATAGGCCAACGAGCCAAACACTCTGAAATGCTTAACATTTGGCTTTTTACCATACCATGCTTGGTAAGGTGTCTGTCCTTCCAAACTTGAAGTAGGACTTATGTTCAATATATACACGCTGGTCCTGACTGCAGCTGCCCAATAGGAATTAGTCAAATGCTATGTCTGAAGCATAGACCTTGCCATCTCCACAATGGTGCGATTCTTCCTCTCTGCGACACCATTCTGCTATGGAGTGTAGGCAGCAGTGAACTGCCTCTTAATGCCATGTTGCTTACAAAAATTCACAAACTCATTAGAGGAATATTCTCCCCCCTATCTGATCGAAGACATTTTACAAAATGTCCACTTTCACTTTCAACTCTTGGTTTGAAATCAAGAAAACATTTATATGCTTCATCCTTATGTTTCAAAAAATATATCCAGCACATTCTAGTATAATCATTAATAAAGAGTAGAAAGTAAGAGTTGTTACCTAGACTCTGTGTCTGCATCGGACCACAGATGTCGGTATGCACTAGCTGGAGTGGATAGCTGGCCCGCCATGCTTGTCCATGAGGAAACTTTGATCTGGCATGCTTTCCAAGAGCACACCCTTCACAGACTTCTTTACCATCTTGAACTTTAGGAAGTCCAGGTGACCATGGCTTGGGAAGTTAGCATTTTCAAACTAGCAGAATTCAAATGGCCATATCTCAAGTGCCATAGAACACTTGGATTGGAAATAGCAACACTTGCTAACTTATCTCCCCCTGGTTGGCCAAAATTTAAAGGAAACAATCTATTCTTTGACATTGGCACTTGAGTAATGATTCTATTATTGTTATTTTTATCAAAAATAGTGCATTTACCCTCATCAAAAAACAACTTGTAGTTCTTTTCTAACATTTGTCCAACACTTAAAAGATTATGTTGGAGATGGGGTGTATAATAGATATCACTTACTTGTTTGACTCCTTCTTTAGTTGGAACCGCCATAGCTCCAATGCCTTCTACTCGCCAATGATTTATCATCTCCCAATTTGATGCTTGGATTTGTAGGAGGAATTTAGAGTAGTAAAGAGCTCTTCTTTGCCACTCATATGGTTTGAACACCGAGTGTCCAAGATCCATGTATCATTCATGTTCTGATCTCGCTTGACCATATGAGAGAAAGAGATTTGTGGCCTCTTCCTCTTCTCCAAAGTTTCCAAACCGATCGCTCTCGGTCGCTACTAGCTCCCTGTGAAGTCTTAGTCCAATAGTCACGAGCATAATGGCCAAGTTTGCCACAATTGTAGCAAGATTGTTTTGACTTATCTCCTCCTTTACCTCTGCTTGATTGTTTCCCTCTATTTTGCTATTGTCCTCCTCTATTCTGATTTCCTCCTCTGTTGGATGATCCTCCTCTGTTAGGAGTTCCTCCTCTTTGATTATTCTTGCCTCTGCCTCTGTGTTGTCCTCTGCCACGGCCTCTACCTCTTCCTTCATGTGAGGAAAAAGCTTTATCATCTCCTCCATAACCGGTGGTAGGAGTTTCTTGTAACCTCTCTTCATGTGAGAGAAGTGAACCAGATTAGGGCATCAAAAGACAACGAGGTTAAGTCTTTGGATTCTTCAATAATTATTGCAACTGAATTCCACTTAGGAAGAAGTGTTCTCAACACTTTCTTCACCATAACCTCTGGCTTAATATCTTCCCCTAGTGTGACCATTTTATCAACTACAGCTTTCACTCACACGCAATAATCTCCCACTTTTTCATTTTCTTGCATCTTGAGATTTTCAAAATCTCGTTTCAATGTTTGCGGCTTTACCTGCTTTACTTGGTCACTACCTCTATAACTTTCTTTCAGGGCATTCCAGGCATCTTGTGCAATTACATAAGAGGCAATCCTAGGGAAGATACTTTTATCTAGGGCAGCATGTATGTGATAAAGGGCGAAAGAATTGTTTTTCTGAGCTTCCTTTTTAGCCTTTTTATCGGCAGTAGTGAAAGTTGCCCATTCAGCAGCAGTAGGTTCAGTATAGCCTTCTTCGACTACATCCCATAAACCTTTTCCTATTAAAAGGGTTTTCATTTTAATTGACCAATACTCATAATCTCCTCCATTGAACTCAGGAATCGGTAGACTAGTATTGGATGCCATTGCAGAAAAAAAAAACAAACTTTATTTGGAGCACACAAGAAATACAAAGCAATACAAAGAGATTAATGATTTAAATCAAATCTCGCCTTTTTAGAACACTCACTGAGTTGGTTTTCTTCTTCTTGAGGATTTCTCTGTATGGGAAAAGCAAAGTTGTCTGCTTCGTCGTCACTTATCACTATGATCTCAGGTTCTTCAGGATCCACTTCCTCTGGATCTTCTTCTTCTTCTTCTGCTTCCGGTTCAGGAGAGCGTGGTGTATAGCTCTCACTTGATTCTTCTACCAGTACACCAGGTGTATAATCGGCACTTGCTTGTACCTCCGGTACAACTTCCACGGTCTCGGACTCTTCAATCCTTTTTTCGAAGATATTGTCTTCAAAATCTCCCTCGTACCCTGAATCCGGTTTCCTCAGATGAGCAATCACCTGATTTTCCAGCTGACAAAAAACTGTATGGAGACCTGATCGTTGAACCCTTTCATCAAAGGATTTCGGTGTCTCTCTTCTCAAGAGCAAGAGAAGTGCATTATAGCACCCCACTGATCGAATCATCTAACATTTCAAGGGCACATAATTTCTCCTTTTTCATTTAAAAAATTTAATAAATTTTTTATATTTTTTTTAATTACCTTTTAAATAAATTATTTAAAAAGATAATTTTTAAAAAAATATAATATAAAAAATATTAAATAATTTAAAACTTTAAAAAATTTCAAAAACAAAAAATAAAAAAAAAATTTACCTTTTTCTTCACGCGGGCAAATTCGAACCCGTGACCTCCTGGGCTCAAGCGGGCGTCTAAGCCGCTGCACCACGCGGCTCCGCTGGAAACAAAGGGAACGGCCACCAATTTATAGTCACCGGCGTCCGAAGGTTGCAAAAAAAAATAACAAAAAGCTTTGTTTAACCCTCGACGGGATTCGATCCCGGGACCTCCTCTCCGCTAGCAACTGCCCTAGCCAACTCCGCTAGGCGTCCGGATGAGAATACAAGGGAAGGCAGGTTTATTTCAAATCACACGGCGGCATTTTTTTTTTTAAATAAATAAACCCTCTTTTATCCCACATGCACTGTGTGGGAGACGCAGGTGGGGTTTATCAACCCAAAGGCACACACAATATTTCGATTGCCTTCGGGCAATCACAGTCGCCTCTTTTTGTCGTAAACTCAGCCAATTAAAGCCCGCCACGTGGCAAAATTTTAACCAACCGCTCTGCCACCTCAGTTGCCTCGATCCACGTGTTGCCACGTCAGCTGCCACCTCACCGGATGCCACGTGTCACCTCCTATCGCTACCACGTGTTACCTTTCGTCTGCTGCCATGTGTCACCTCGAGATTTGTGCCAAGCCGTCTGCTGCCACGTGTTGCCTTGGGATGCGTGTTGAGCCTGATGTCTGCCTAACACCTACGCACGATCCATCTCAAGATTCGTGCCCAAAACTGCTCGTGATCTGCCTCGAGATCCGAGCCCTGTTGGCGATGCCTCGACCTCCATGCCTAACACCTGCCTCGGGATGCATGCACTCCTGGCCTCACCAGTGCTCTGATACTAGTTATTGGAAGAGTGCAAGTTGCTATCAAAAAACAGACGCAGCGGAAAATAAAATTAATTTAAAAAGAGACCTTAGACTTTATTGAAATTCTCCTCTTACAACACAATACATAACTTTGAACATGTACATTATATAGTGGATAAAGAAAGGGAGCGTGGAGGGATAAGGGAAAAGGAGTTGGAGGGATAAGGAAGTTAGAAACGTGGAGGAATAAGGAGAAAGTAGAGGAAGGAATATAGGAGGAAAAGTAGGAGAAATAGAAATTAGGGAGAAAATTAAAAATTATGCCGACAAATCGAAACACAAATCTTGCCGACAAAATATAGAGGTTTTCACACTTAGGACTAGAAAACTAGATTTTTCTAAGCCTCTTTAGTGAGAACCCTATTCACATTTGCAACATTGCATCTCTTGAGAAGAAAACTCATTTGTGAAGGGATTGTGCCAACATTCCTTCATTGTGTGGCCATGCTTACCACAAAGCTCACAAATATATATGTTTGTAAAAATTATCTCTGTTGCTAGAAACATTGTTGAGGTCTTGTACCATTTTTGAATAACTTCTTCTCTTTTTTATTTGTAACTATTCTTCTTGTTTTGTATGTGAGGCCTCTACTTTTTGAAGTAGTTTCACCAATGTTTTAAATATTGGAGTTTGCTCAGTGATATTCAAGGTTGTCACAAGTGCATTATATAGATAAGGGAGAGATCTTAAAATAATTGGAACTAGCATCTAGTCAAATACCTTTTCTCCAAATGCTTGTAGTTCAACAATTCTCCTCATGAAATATTTGAGTCTTTCTCCATTTTTCATCTTCAAGCAATGGAGTTGGATCTGAAGAGATAAGTTTTGATTCTAGTTCCTTGCCTAAAAAATTGCTTGCAGTTTCTCCCATACATCTTTAGTTGTGGTAGAATCTCGAATATATTATTGTACTTCATCAGCTACTCTAAACATGATGATCAATTGTGCTTTTGTATCCATATTTTTAAATTTTGTTTGCTCTTCACCTTCTACTTTAGGATGGGTAGTGGAGTTGTTTACAACTTCCCATACTTAAGACTCAAGTTGAGTTCTAAGTTTGGTCTTCTAGGCAACATAATTCCCATGCAATAGTTGAGAATGAGACAATAGAAACTATGATGCATGACTAGCCATATCAAATCTTTATAAAATTTGAAATCATTTCTTCCACTAAATTTGCCTAAAAAAATACTTTCTAACGAGTACATATAAGCCTATATTCGTAGCTTGATTAATACCTCGAATTACAAGAAATCAATGTCTCGTTAGGAAAAACATGCTCAATGGTGAAATATGAAAGTAAGAATGGCTTCTCTATGAAGCCATAAATTCTCACAACCATACCTTGAGTTAGCAAAAAGATTTCACCCTTCTAGGTTGTGACAACTGCTTCTTTCATTGCCCACAGTACTCTCTCACTCTTGCCACAAATCAGCTCAATTGTGAGCCCCAACAATAAGTGGTTAAAATTATAGAATGACTCTCATATTGACAGAGTGGGAGTCCACATATAAATGGCAAAAGCTTGTTCTCCTCATCAACTTGTTTAACTACAATAAACAAAAAATATTGATGTAAATGAAATAATAAATACTAGATAAGGAAGGAGGTATGCTTGAACGAAGTTGCCTCTCTGGTATTCATTTTCTCCAAATGAATATGCATTTTCTAATATATGAAATTGGCCCAATCAAAATAAATCGGGTTTATCCCTCTTCTCATTTTCGTTGGAGCATAAAACTCCACCTGAGATATGAACTATGCTAGTGTTGCCTACCACTTGTAAACTGTGGAATCAGTAGATAGACTGGCAATCCACACCAACATCAAAAAAATATTTGTGCTCTTAAAATCTGACAACGACCTCGATAGAGTCGTTGGCCTAGCTGCGGCTCTCTAATTAATTGTGCCTCCATGAACTGGTGCATCATCACTGTTGACACATATCTATCCTCCTATTCATTAATGTGTAGTTTCTTGAAAATCATGTCAAAGGGAGGTTTCAACCCACAAGAAAACTCTTCTCTTACTACGTTAGACGAGATGGAGAAAACACATCCCCATTCACATTCTAAACTACCCTGGTAGCTGGGTTATAAAATCTAGCAATCAATTTCACCAACTTGAGGCAAACATGTATGGGCGTACACAAATACCAAAACATTACGCATAAAATGACACATTCAAGAGGCTCTTTGATGTTAATCCTTGCTTAATTGCGAACTCCACATCTTTTCAAAGTTTAACAATGTCCTTATTGGTAATTACGCAGTACTTAACCTCAGCCATAGTGTTAGAGTATGGGTCCAAATCCACATTCTCATTTCTCTGTGCTTTCTTGGATTTTATTCCACTCTTTGTTTTCCTTTTCGACTGCTCAGGCTATGTGGTATCCTTCACTTCTACATTTTTCTTTCCCATTTTAAATTCTAACGACATTGAAGGCACTCTACAACTTCTACAACCAAAAGCTTGAAAATGCACCAACAAAAAAATTTAAAATTTTAATTGTTGAGAAAGTTTACCTGCGCTTTATTTATAGATGAAGCTCTCAACTATAGGAGTAAATGCGGCACTCCATCTTGTTTAATTAAGTAGGGTGCGCACCTTGTTTCACTCGATCGACACTATTTTCGATGCTTTAATGACAACTGATTGTTATTCACCACAAAATCATTTTTGAAAAGTGTGCCCTTCTTATCGCGTTATACTTTTGAACAACATGCCCTAGCACCCAACAACTACTTAAAAAAATCTACCACCTGCGGACCAATGGGTATCCTCGCTTTCGACATTGTGAGATTTCAGTTCTCGAGAATGCCAAAATGCCTCCCAATGCAAATCTAGGTGCACATTTTAAATTGAATGTTCCAAAAATGTGTTTTAATGTCCATAAACATCTTCTAAAATTCACCATGTGCTAATGGGTGAAATCACCTTGAGGGGGTGCTTCTCTCTTTATAGTATGCTTTGGAAGATACCCTTTACCTATTTGATTGTTTTCATGGTGAATGCTCTCCTTTTAAAGTAGCTTTCGTTACTCTTTTTCACCCAATATTTTTAAAAAAAGTGTTACTTTTCTTTTCTTATAAAATATTCTAATTTGGGGTTTTGATTTTCTTTTTCTTTTTGCTTTTGCTTTATTTTCGCCCTCTTCCTTTTCTTTTATAATTTTAAAATTCCTTTAAAATTGTTTTTCAGCTCTCACTTAATTGGAATTTTAAAATTATTGTTCCAATTAGTACTCATAAAACTTACTCATTCTTTACTAAAAAAATAATTTAAATAATTTCTCTGGATCCCTTAATATCACTTTTGAAACAATTTAGGGGTGAATCAAATCTCTGAAGGAAGGAAGGGTGAACACAATTCTCTTCTCTCTTCTCTTATTTTTTTTTTTGTCTTTATCTCTTCACATAATTGCTCAAAATTTTGGAGCGTACCCCATATTTTAAAACACGTCAGCTATACAGGTTTGCCCTGGTGGGAGGCGAATATAATTTTTACCCCCCACATGGGGCGAAACTATCGTTGACTCCCCTTGACTTCATTCATGTGAAGGACCACAAGTTGTTCTCAAATGTAAGTGCTTTTAGCCACAACGTGGGGCGAAAGCCATATTAAATTTTCAACCACGTATCTTAGTACCTTCATATCATTCTCTTCTCTATTTAAAGTATATTCACCTTAAAAGGAGGCAAATGGGGCTTTTTGCCCCTTCCTTAGGGTGACAGCAATCTTCACTTCATTGTGCTTTCAGATATTTCCTTTCAAATATATATATATATAGAGAGAGAGAGAGATATTGCTCAAGACCTTGCGCAAAGTTTCATATTTCCTTGTCTTCTTTGATTCTGATAATAACTCAATTTTATAATCTCAAAGTCTTCAAATACTTGTTAAAATATTAAAAATCTCACCTGGAACCCATAATGCATCATCAGAAAACTTTATATATATATATAAAGCAATAAAAACTTGCAAAAACTCAAATTTGTACATATTTACATACTTTTACCTTTGATTATATCATTAAAAGTAAGCCTTTATATGAAGGTCATTAACCAAAATTGAAATATCCCAACCATCCATATCTTGAAGATGATACGCATTTGCTGAATTTACCCCTAAAACTTGGAAGGGACCTTCCCAAATTGTGTTAAACTTGTGGTGCTTCCCTGTCTTGGCTTTGTTCTTATTCCACCTGAGGACTAGATCTCCCACATGAAACTTGCATTATGTTATCTTCTTACCAAACTACTGTGTCATTTTAGCGTATTTGATGAAAGCCTCATATGTATTTTCTCTCTCCTCTTGCAACTGCAGTAATTGAGCCAACCTTGCACTCATGGGATCAAATTCCTTCTCTTTATCTTTAAAAAATTGCAAGGTCTGGATAACTGGAAGCCTCGATGTGGGTGGGTAAAACTACCTCTTTTCCATATACCAAGGAGTAAGGGGAAGTTTTGATAGATTTATTCACTGGTATACGATACGCCCATTAAACCTGATTCAACGATAGATGACAACTCCTTTTATTGTTGCCAAGCATCCTTTTCAAGATCCAAAGCAAATTTTTGTTTGTGGATTCGACCAGACCATTTTCCTCTGGGTAATAGTTGGAATAAGTCTTTAGATAAATCCCATACCTGCTTGTAAACTCGATGATCTTTTTCCCAATAAATGGAGTCCCATTATCTGTTACAATGGTTTTTGGTACACTAAAATGAGTAATCAACCCTTCAAGGAAGGAGATAACTATAACCTGGTCTGCCTTCTTGGTCGGAATGGCCTCTGCTCACCTAGTAAAATAATCAATCGTTGTCAAGATATATTTATGCTCGACATAGAAATGAGGATCGATAACTCCAATGAAATCCAATCCTCACTTCTGAAATAGAGCTTCTACCTGAATCAGATGCATAGGCAGAGATGCTTTCTTATTCCTACCAACATACCACTGAGAATTATCACAAATTTGGCTCACCCTATGTGCATCTGCGAAAATAGTAGGCCAAAAATACCCAGCTTGGATGATTTTTAGGGCCATTGGCCTTCTTGCACAATGCCCACCAGATAAGCCAAAGTGGAACTCCTCTAAAATTTTTTGCTTTTCAAATTATTTCACACATTTGAGAAGTACTACATATATGTTTTTATGAAATTTCCCAATTTGGCAATAGGACATACCTGAGTGTCTGTAGTCTGAATCTTCACCATTGTGAGACATCAAGGTGTGATGGATATTTTTCTAATGTGAAGAATTCAATAAGGTCCTCTATCCTGTCACAATTGCTTGTTACTTGATTGGCAAGATTACCCTTGCTAATGACCTCATCCTGTACTAGGGGTAGTGATCCAAAAATTATGCTTTTGGCCAACTTTTGGCAGAGTTCTCGACCACGAACCAACATAATAGGTCAAATATCCACATCGTACTCTTGAATTTTTGAAACCCAACCTGCTCTTTTATCACCCATATCTCCTTGAATAATGAAATTTTTGACATCTGGATGGATAACATAGACAATTGTCTTGCTCTGTGAAATAAAATGCCAAAATTTCTTTAGGGATTTCATGACTGCATATACCTACTTCTCGATGAAGTTATATTTCTCCTAGTGGGGTGCAATGACTTGACTCAGGAAAGCAATCGGTTTCTCATCCCCATCATCTTGCTTTTGAGTGAGTACAATAGCATAACTTTCATGTTCTCCTATTGCATAAAGGATGAAATATTTTGAATAATTTGGATTAATTAGTACTAGTGCTTGGGTGATTCTCTCCTTGATTTCTCGGAATGTCTGTCTTCTTACTTTTATCCACTTGAAGTTTGTATTCTTCTTCAGAAGTTCAGTTATTGGCTTTACAACCTGAGCGAAATCAGCAACAAATTTTTGAATGAGATTGATCTAGCCAAAGAATAATTGTAGATTTTTTTTACTAGTTGGTAGGGGTAACTTCAATAGAGCTTCAGCTCTCGCAGGATCAATCGCCAGTCCTTATTGTAAAATCATATGTCCCAAGAGTTTTCCCTCTTTGATAGTGAAAATGGATTTCTTCAGGTTAATGGAAATTCCAAATTCTTGATATTTTTGGAACACTTGCCTCATATGGGAGACGTGTTCTTCCCTATGATGTGAGAAAACAATCATGTTGTCAAGGTAAATTATAATAATCTGGTTCAACAACTCACTGAAAGTGACGTCCATAGCTCTTTGAAAGGTGGCACCGATGTTAGAAAGACCAAATGGCATCCTCTAATAGTCAAAAGTGCCCCACTTTGTAGTAAATGTCATTTTGTGTTGGTCCTTGTCTTTCACCCAAATTTGGTTGTACCCAAAAAATCATCAAGCAATGAAAATCTCTGAGCTCCAGCAACTATGTGTAGAATTTGGTCGATTTGTGGCAACGGATATTGATTTTTCAAAGATGCTCGGTTCATATTATGAAAGTCTACACATAAGTGAATATCTCCATTTTTCTTTCGAACAGGAACCAAATTCACCACCCATGTTGAGTGCTTAATTGGATAAATTATTTTTGCCTCCAGCATTTTTAATAACTCTACTTTCATAAGCACTTCAATTTTTGGATTGACAAGTTGTTGTCTCTATCAAAAAGACTTTACCTCTTCCTATAATTTATTGTTGTTTTGGATCAAATTTTTGTCATACCCTTTCATATCATGATAGCTCCAAGTGACGATGTCTGGAAACCCATAACATAAATTCTTAATGTCTTTGAGCTCTTTCAACGTACAGTCTATTCCAAATTTAATGATTTTCTCGATATCCAACTGCATTTCCTTGTATTCTCTCGCATCCACCTTGATCTTATATTTCTCTACCCTATCATTTTGGTCAAACAAAATCTCAAGAAAAATCAATCCCCTAGGAATGTGATTATTCTTCAATTGAATCATTCCTTTCATCTCTTCTTCAGCTAGTATTCTTTCCTCTATGCTCACAGCTTCCTTAATCAAAAATTGATTATTTGTTCATCATTATTGAACACTTGTCAATAAAGGTTTTTATCGGGTATTGAGGGTCTATAAACTACCCTCACAGTCTTGGATCTCCTAACTACTTGCTCTACAAAAGAGAAATTAGCACCAAGGGAAGCTAATATGTTTACATGTTTGTTCTTCTCCCACAAAATTACCTGAATATTCAATGTTGTAAATGGCTCAAACAAATCCCATACCTTTTTATGGTAGGCCTTCAAATAGTGCTACTTTGACACATTTTTTTGTAGTCTAGTTGACAATGAGCTCAAAATATCCAAAGATTTGTAATTGTTTTATTCCCAACTTTTTAGCTTTCTTTAGACTAAGGCACAATGCTTCATATTTGATAGCATAATTTGTGCATCTCCAAGGTAACCGATATGAATAAGGTTTTTATAACCTTTTAGGAGAAACAAGAACAACTCTAAGTCCTATGCAATTCTTGCATCTTGCACCATTGAAATATAGCTTCCATAATTGATCGAAGACCAAATTTTGGGAGTCAAAAGTTTCCACTTTGGTCTGCTCAAGTTTGGTTATAGTGTAGCAACCGATATTGATTTCTACCATTGCATTGAAATCCATTAGTGAAAACTCATCTTCTAGGTAGAGTTCACCAAGAGCTTCCTCCTTCAAGTCGACTTCTTACACTTCTTATGTCATCATATTAACTACGCTAGTGGGTTTTTCTTCTTCTTCAAGTCTTTCTATATGAAAAGTGGATGAATTTTCATTATAGATTTGAATTCTTATTCCCTTGAAAGGGATATCCAAATGTGAATAATCCAAGGAAATATATCCTTCTAGTTTTTCTATGAATTCCCTTGAAAGACACATGTTGAAGTATGGTTCCAAGTCAACCACCACTACTTCTTATATGACAGTGATCTACGGTATGCTGTGTAGAACGATAGGAATATCTTTAATCACACCCATTATTTTGATTGGGATCCCATCCAACTACAAGACACCTGGACTGCTCCTTGTATAATCCATTCCCATTACTTCGCATATTGCCTTTGGCATGATAGTAGTTGCAACACCAGAGTCAATCATAGAATTATACACGATCCACCCTTCCATTCTAAGATACAAATATAATGGGGGTGGTCTACTCCTACCAGTGCTAGAATTCAGCAGTGTCTATGCTAACACTATTTGAGAAAGGCTTTTCTTCTTATCTTTCGTAGACTTGAGAGACTCATGCAATAGGTCAACCTGGCCAGGTAACTATAGCGCATCATATAAACTCACCTTTGCAAAGATCTTCTTCATTTCTTCCATAATATTATAATAAAAAGTACTTGGGATATTTTCTTCACTATTTTACTCATATTTATTTTGGTATTGTTGTGTAGCTTCCACCCTTTTCCGCTTAGTATATGATGGGTATTTGAGGTGCTCTTTGGCTTGTTCTTTTACCTTGATTTGCACTTGGGTGGTTGTAGGTTGTGGAGTTGATGCTTTCTGTTGAGCAAGGTGCAGCAAAAGAATTGCAAAAGTATTGTCATTGTTGTCAACACAGACAGATTGATGCAGTTGATGCAGTTCAGAGGTCAGTCAGATCAAGTGCGATGAAGTTTCAAGAAAAACAGAGGTGACCCAGATTCAGAAAATGGCAGAAAGAGACAAGGAAGAAAACTGTCGCGATATCGCGACATGTTTTCTGTCGCGATTTCGCGACATGTTCGAGGAGAGAGAAGGCGCAACCGAAAATGTCACGATTTCGCGACATGTCGAGTTGAGGAGAGAGAAATGTGCCGACAAAAAGTAGGAGAGAGAAAATGCACGCCAAAATGTCGCGATTTCGCGACATGTCAAGTTTTCGCTGAGGAGAGAGAAAATGTGTCGCGATATCGCGACAAAACTGAAGAGAGAGAAACTGCAAGGAAGATTGTCGCGATTTCGCGACATTGCCGAGGAGAGAGAAAGTGCATGCCAATTTGTCGCGATATCGCGACATGGCAGAGGAGAGAGAAAGTGAAAGGTAAACTGTCACGATTTCGCGACATGCTTAAGGATGACGTCAGCAAATGTTGAAAGTGTCGCGATATCGCGACAAGATGCAGGGAAAGCTTCCAAGAGCCAAAACGGTCACGATTTCGCGACATGCTTAAGGATGACGTCAGCAAATGTTGAAAGTGTCGCGATATCGCGACAAGATGCAGGGAAAGCTTCCAAGAGCCAAAACGGTCGCGATTTTGCGACATGCTTAAGGATGACGTCAGCAAATGTTGAAAGTGTCGCGATATCGTGACAAGATGCAGGGAAAGCTTCCAAGAGCCAAAACGGTCATGATTTCATGACATGCTTAAGGATGACGTCGCAAAGTTCTAAGTGTCACGATATCGCGACATGAACAGAAGGAAAGCTGTCAAAGCCAAAATGGTCACGATTTCACGACAGCAAGGGCATGAAGTGTGTGGCTTCAAAAAGTGTCGCGATATCGCGACAGGTAACAGTCTGGCAGGTAAAACCCGCAGGAGCATGCAAGGTGACACGTGTCGAAAAAAGCAGACAGGAAAATCATGCAGCCAGTTACGTAAAATGTAACTGATGTCAGATCTGCAGTTACAGATTGACAAGTGTCAGTCATGCATTCGAACAGCCGTTTGCATGTATTCGAAGAATCAAATATAAAGTATCGAAAGGTTTTCGAAAAGTCTTTTTTACAGCTTTCGAACGGTCGCACTCATGGAATCGAACAGACATTTTGCTTGTCTTCAAAGAGCCGAATATGAAGGATCAAGATATGCTTTTCGAGAAGATATGTTTGCAGCATTCAAAATAGCCATACTACAAGAAATCGAAACGCCGTATTGCAGGGTTTCGAACAGTCATTTTCGAATAGCCACTTATTTGCAGGAGAAAAGAATTCGAACAGTTGGGTATATGATTCGACTGCATGTAGGATTGAAAGGTTATAAAAGAATAGTCGTACAGAGAAGATGTTGCTACTGTTAGAGAGAAATTGTTGTAAAAGGAGGGTTAGAAAAGAATCAAGAGAAAAATAAGCAGAGCCGTGAGAGTGTGTAGAGTTGGGTTAATTGCAGACCAGTCAGGGTCGTGCATGAAGTGAAGACATTTTTATGTCATTCTAAATTGATCAGAATTGTAGGCCAAGTTGGTGCTTGGTACTAGGAGTTGGTGCTCCATCTGATTGCAGTAGAAAATTACAGGGGTTGGTGCTCCTTCCAGCTGATGCCGGTAAAGTATTTGTAAAATTGATTTTGCAAAGACTCGGATTTGGATTGGAGTCCAAGCAGCCATTTTTGAGGAGTAGCCAAATTGGTGAACCTCGGTATATTGAGTGTTGTGGTGTGCTCTCTTGTTCAAGTTGTTTTTCAGCTTGTCAAGTTCTCTTTATTTCATATTAAATGTTGTAGATATAAAAATTAATAGCTACACTGATTCACCCCCCCCTCTCAGTGTCATTGTGTAATCATCAATTGGTATCATAGCAAGGTTCCTTGTACAAGCTTAATCAGCTAAGGAGATCTTGGAAGAAACAATGGCAGGTGGTGAAGGATTTTCATCCAACAAAGCTCCCTTATTTGATGGAACAAATTACACCTTCTGGAAACTCATAATGCAAACATATCTGAGTGCATTGGGATACGATATTTGGGATTCTGTAGATAGTGGATACACAGCACCCACTACCCCTCCAACAGATACCGCTGAGAAAAAGAAATTTGAAAACAACTCCAAAGCTAAGAATGCCATAATGTGTGGGCTTGTTGACAGTGAACTGATAAGAGTCATGAGTTGTAAATCAGCAAAAGACATGTGGGATAAATTGAAGAGCATCCATGAAGGAGACAAGAAGATTAAGGAAGCAAAACCGCAAACTCATCGAGCACGGCTCGAAGCACCGCAAATGAATGAAGATGAAAACATAGAGACTTATATGCCGAGAGTCAACGGAATTATTAATGCAATCGGAGGACTCGGTGAAGAAATTGATGATGCACTTGTTGTGAAAAAGGTTCTCATAACACTTCACAAAAGATTTAACTCCAAAGTCTCTGCAATAGAAGAGGCAAAAGATCTAAACAACTTCAAGCATGGATGAGTTGCATGGTTCCCTAACAGCATATGAAATGAGAATAGGACAAACCAAGTCTACAGACAGAGAAGCAGACTTTTAAAGCACACAAGAATGTAAAAGCTGAACATGAATCTGAGGATGAAGGAACACTGGATGAAACAGAAGCCAATTTTGTTCGAAAACTCACAAAAGGAAAAGGAAAATATAGAGGGAAGCTACCTTTTAAATGCTTCAATTGTGGAGGAGTCGGTCATTTTGCAGCCAAATGTCCAATGCAGGAGAGAACCAAAAATGGTGAAGGTTCACACCAAGAAAAAGGTGACTCGGAAGAAGAAACAAAATTTCAGAAAGAACAACTTCAAGAAGAAAAGCTTCATAACCAAGAATGTCAATAGTTCTGAAGAAAGCACAGATGAGGAGTCCGAAGAAGAAGGAGGTGAAGCTCTGTTCATGGCACTTGAAGAAGAAAGAACAGAGGAAAATCAGGAAGGTGATGAAAATTCCAAGGATGAAGCTGAAGTGTATTTGGAAGGAGAATTGGTTGCTGCACTTGAAGAGTTGAGTGCGAAATGAAGAAGAATAAAAATTTTTCAAAGAAATTAGAGAATGCCACAGACATAATAAACAATCTAAAAATACAGACAGAGGAATTCAAGAAAATGTCTGAAGTTCTTGATGAACAATTAATTGTAAAGACAGTTGAATGCAACAAGCTAGAGGAAGACATTGTTAAGTTAAGGATGCAGTTAGAGGAGATGAATAGAAAATTGAACTGTTTTCATAAGTTTGAAGAAAGTACTGTAAAGTCTGGATAAAATGTTAAATAACCAAAGGCCTTCTGGCATCAAATTTGGTTTAGGCTTTGATGAAGGAGAATCTTCAAAGGATTCAAAGAACTTGAATATAGAACCCATAAAGAAAGAAGAAAAGATCAAGGTTGAACCAGAAAAACAAAATCATGCAAAAGAAAACAATAATGCCAGATTCAAGAAGAATACTGACAAAGATGGATTCACAAAAGTCACACATCCGAGGAGGAGAAGAGTCATGGCTCCTACTTCAAACTGGCAAAGACCGGCACCCAGGTTTAATCATGCATTTTCTGGTTATTGTTTTAAATGCAATGCTTATGGCCATAAGATTTCAGATTGCAGGCATAATGTATCTCAAAGGAATTTTACCAGCAGAAATGTTTTTTCTCCTTTAATGAATTATGCAGTTGAATGTTATAATTGTCATAATTTTGGACATATTGCTAGAAACTGCATAAGCACTTTTGCATCAAATAATTATCGTGGTAGAAAATCTCAGCCAAGTGGGTTGAAACAAAACCAAAAATTTCCTGAAAAATAGGCACATGCTAATGAAAGGACAAAGGCAAAACAAGTAGCAAAATCTGCTATCAAACCAGAATGGAAAGAAAAGGAATCTTTGATTGTCCAAATTGCTTTTAAAGCTCATAACAAATCAGCACCTTGGATACTTGACAGTGGTTGTTCCAATCACATGACAGTGACAAGCAAAAGTTTGAGAATTTACAGAATTATGAAGGTGGTTCTGTGAAATTTGGAAATAATGATGGAGCAAAGATTGTTGGAAAGGGATCAGTCAAGATAAGTGATGGCAATATAAAATCAAAAGAAGTCTTGTTTGTAATTGGCCTAAAGCATAACTTGCTAAGTGTAAGTCAAATATGTGACAGAGGTCATGATGTAATCTTCAAGAAGGAGGGCTGTGAAGTAAGAAAGACAAAAAATGGAAAGTTAATAGCCACTCGGACTGAGAACTTCTGGAAATCTATATACACTTTCAGAAACTGCAGAAGGAACATGCTTGATTGGACAGGAAGATGAAAACTGGCTATGGCACAAGAGGCTTGGGCATATTAGTTTTGACAATCTGGCAAAAATCAGTTCAAAAAGAGCAATTAGAGATATACCAAACATTGGCAAACCTGTAAATAGCATCTGTGAGTCATGCCAAAAGGTAAAACAAACCAAAGCCACTTTCAAAGCAAAAGAATACTTCACTAGCAAGCCATTAGAACTAATTCACACCGATCTATGTGGACCCATGAGAACTGAAAGTATAAATGGACACAAATATTTTATGTTGTGTATAGATGACTACTCAAGAATGACATGGGTACTATTTTTGAAACTCAAGTCGAAGCCTTTGAGATGTTTAAAACCTTCAAAAATCTTGTTGAGAATCAATCGAGAAAAAGAATTAAATGCCTAAGATCGGACAGGGAGGAGAGTTTATCTCCGAAGAATTTGCAGAATACTGTCAAAAACATGGGATAAGAAGACAGTTTTCAGCAACTAGGACACCTCAACAGAATGGTGTTGTAGAAAGGAAGAATAGAACAGTGCAGGAAATGGCAAGGACAATGCTGGAAGAAAACAAAATAGCTGACAGATTTTGGAAAGAGGCAGTCCATACTGCAGTTTACATTCAAAACAGGTGCATGCTGAGACCACATGAAAGCAAAACACCTTATGAGTTGTGGTTTGGCGTAAAGGCAACAACAAGACATTTCAAAGTATTTGGCAAGCAAGTGCTACATAAAACGGACTGAAGATAACCTCGGTAAATTTGAAGATAGAGTTGATGAAGGTATCTTTCTTGGTTACTCAACAAAAAGCAAGGCGTACACATGTTACAACAAGAGGTTGAAGAAAATTGTTGAAAGTGCTGATGTGAAAGTTGATGAAGGTAGAGAACAAGAAACTACTTATCAAGAAAACTACCCTATGTATGAAGAAGTCATTGAAGGTGATGATGAAAAAGAAATAGAGAAGAATCAGAAAATTGATCCAGATGGTGTAAAAACTGAATCTGAAGAAGAAGAAAATAGGAAATTTAAAACAGGCAACTGGCAAAAAAATCATCCAAGTGAACAGATTATTGGGGATCCCACAGATGGTATTCGGACAAGAAGAACAAAGAGTGAGGAACTATTCTCTCGTTATCTAGTATTGAACCTAAAAATGTTGTCGAAGCAAGCACTGATGAAAGTTGGATGAAGGCAATCAATGAAGAACTAGATCAGATAGAGAAAAACAATACCTGGGAATTAGTACCTAGACCAACAAATAAAAACATAATTGGCACTAAATGGGTTTTTAGAAATAAATTGAATGAAGATGGGCAGAGTTGTCGTAAATAAGGCAAGATTGGTATGTAAAGGCTATGCTCAAAGTTGAAGGCATTGATTTTGAAGAAACTTTTGCACCGGTAGCTGGACTAGAGGCAATCGGAATGTTTCCGGCATTAGCAGTTCATAAAAACTTCAAAGTATATCAAATGGATGTAAAATCAGCATTTTTGAATGGAAAACTGAAGAAGAAGAGGTTTACATTGAACAACCGTGATGGCTTCCAACTTGGTGACAATCCAGATTTTGTTTGCAAGGTTAAAGAAAGCTTTATATGGATTAAAACAGGCACCCGTAGCATGGTATGCAAGGTCTGGATAATTATCTAATTAAACAAGGGTTTAAGAAAGGTTTGGTGGATAGCAACTTATATGTCAAAACAGAGAAGGGTCATCTTATTGTTCTTGTTGTTTATGTAGATGACATAATATTTGGCAACAGAGATGGATGAATACCGCAAAGACATATCAATTAAAATGAAAAAAGAATTTGAGATGTCAATGATTGGTGAACTTTCTTATTTCTTAGGTCTGCAGGTCAATCAAAATGAAAAAGGCATTTTTATTTCTCAAGTTAAATATGTAAAAGAAATGCTGAAAAAGTTCACAATGGAAGACAAGAAACCGGTCAAGCACTCCTATGACAACAAGTCGCAAGTTGAGCAAGGATGATAAATCCCCGGATGTAGATCAAACAATGTACAGTGTCTATGATTGGAAGCCTCGTCGTATTTAATGACCACTAGACCAGATATATTACAAGCAGTATGTATGGTTGCAAGATTTCGAGCCAGTCCCAAAGAAACTCATGTAACAATTGTAAAGAGGATCTTCAGATATCTCAAGGGCACTATGGATTATGGGTTGTGGTACCCAAAAGGTAAAGATTTCACTTTGATTGCATATTCTGATGCAGATTGGGCAGGATGTATTGATGATAGAAAGAGCACAAGTGGAGGAGCATTTTATCTTGGTGACAGGCTGGTAGCATGGCACAGCAAGAAACAAGAATCAATATCTCTATCCACTGCAGAGGCAGAATACATTGCAAGCAACAACATGTCTGTACTCGGATATTATGGATGAGACAAACGTTGAAAGATCTTGGTATTCATTTCAAAGAGCCAATTTCAATTAAATGTGATAACACTAGTGCTATCAACATATCCAAGAATCAAGTAATGCATTCAAGAACCAAACATATTGCAATCCGATATCATTTCTTGAAGGATAAAGTTGCAGAAGGAGAGGTTAAATTGGATTTTGTTCCAACTACAGAGCAAGTAGCTGATATATTCACAAAACCTTTGCCAAAGGAAGTATTTGAATACCTTCGAAAGAAGTTGGGAGTAGTCACACCACCCAAGCACTCACTAGCTATGGGAAACACATTCTCGTGGGGAGCATTCAAACTTTTTAAGTCTCGAGAATGTTGTGCATAGACTCGTGGGGAGTCTACAAGCAGCCCTTTGGTATTATTGGCAAAGGGGGAGAAGAAATTAAGCAAGGTTGCGAGTGTGTTGCCAACAATTCCAAAGGGGGAGATTGTTGAGCAAGGTGCAGCAAAAGAATTGCAAAAGTATTGTCATTGTTGTCAACACAGACGCATTGATGCAGTTGATGCAGTTCAGAGGTCAGTCCGATCAAGTGCAGAAAGTTTCAAGAAAAACAGAGGTGACCCGATTCAAAATGGCAGAAAGAGACAAGGAAGAAAATTGTCGCGATATCGCGACATGTTTTCTGTCGCGATTTCGCGACATGTTCGAGGAGAGAGAAGAAAGGAATGGTGAAAGAGAGAAAATGCAGCCAAAATGTCACGATTTCGCGACATGTCAAGTTTTCACTGAGGAGAGAGAAAATGTGTCGCGATATCGCGACAAACCGAAGAGAGAGAAACTGCAAGGAAGATTGTCACGATTTCGCGACATTGCCGAGGAGAGAGAAAGTGCATGCCAATTTGTCGCGATATCGCGACATGGCAGAGGAGAGAGAAAGTGAAAGGTAAACTGTCACGATTTCGCGACATGCTTAAGGATGACGTCAGCAAATGTTGAAAGTGTCGCGATATCGCGACAAGATGCAGGGAAAGCTTCCAAGAGCCAAAACGGTCATGATTTCGCGACATGCTTAAGGATGACGTCAAGAATGTTGAAGTTTTTTTTTTTATAAAGTGAAAGTGTCGCGATATCGCGACAAGATGCAGGGAAAGCTTCCAAGAGCCAAAACGGTCACGATTTCGTGACATGCTTAAGGATGACGTCAGCAAAAGTTCTAAGTGTCGCGATATCGCGACATGAATAGAAGGAAAGCTGTCAAAGCCAAAATGGTCACGATTTCGCGACAATAAGGGCATGAAGTGTGCGGCTTCAAAAAGTGTCGCGATATCGCGATAGTAATGGCGGGTAAAACCCGCAGGAGCATGCAAGGTGACACGTGTCGAAAAAGCAGACAGGAAAATCATGCAGCCAGTTACGTAAAATGTAACTGATGTCAGATCTGCAGTTATAGATTGACAAGTGTCAGTCATGCATTCGAACAACCGTTTGCATGTATTCGAAGAATCAAATATAAAGTATCGAAAGGTTTTCGAAAAGTCTTTTTTACAGCTTTCGAACGGTCGCACTCATGGAATCGAACAGACATTTTGCTTGTCTTCAAAGAGCCGAATATGAAGGATCAAGATATGCTTTTCGAGAAGATATGTTTGCAGCATTCAAAACAGCCATACTACAAGAAATCGAAACGCCGTATTGCAGGGTTTCGAACAGTCGTTTTCGAACAGCCACTTATTTGCAGGAGAAAAGAATTCGAACAGTTGGGTATATGATTCGACTGCATGTAGGATTGAAAGGTTATAAAAGAATAGTCGTACAGAGAAGATGTTGCTGCTGTTAGAGAGAAATTGCTGTAAAAGGAGGGTTAGAAAAGAATCAAGAGAAAAATAAGCAGAGCCGTGAGAGTGTGTAGAGTTGGGTTAATTGCAGACTGCCAGTGGTCGTGCATGAAGTGAAGACATTTTTATGTCATTCTAAATTGATCGGAATTGCAGTCCAAGTTGGTGCTTGGTACTAGGAGTTGGTGCTCCATCTCATGTGCAGAAAATTACAGGGGTTGGTGCTCCTTCCAGCTGATGTCGGTAAAGTATTTGTAAAATTGATTTTGCAAAGACCGGATTTGGATTGGAGTCCAAGCAGTCATTTTTGAGGAGTAGCCAAATTGGTGAACCTCGGTATATTGAGTGTTGTGGTGTGCTCTCTTGTTCAAGTTGTTTTTCAGTTGTCAAGTTCTCTTTATTTCATATTAAATGTCGTAGATATAAAAATTAATAGCTACACTGATTCACCCCCCCCCCTCTCAGTGTCATTTGTGTAATCATCACTTTCATCTGTAACTTCTCTTATGCTTGCTTAGGCAACAGATCCTTCAACAAGATAGAATCTTATTGTTCAGTTATTGTACCATGTGCTTTCACTTACGGTTGTATCTTTTCATTTTGTACTTTTTTTTCAGTAGGAACTTTCAGAGGCTCCATTTTTACTAGATCAACACTCACCAGCTTCTTTACAACCCTTATAAGGACTAAAACTTACTCCAAATAAGGGACCATAAAACTATGATCAACGTTTGTTATCATATTGATTTGTCCACCAATAGATATTTCTTCTAACATCTGTACATAGTTCAAATGAGCCATGCATGTATCTTCACCATGAGGATCATTACAAGTGGAACACAAATATACCCATTCTGATGTGCTAGCTTCTTCATTTGCCAAAACAGTAATATTTCTTTCAAGATCTTTGCTAGTAATCAGTTGTTCTCTAGTAATCAACGGTGTTTGAAATCTTCTTGACCAAAATTTGGCTTCAGCTTAATTTTTTTAACATATGTAATTTCATTCAATATTTCCTCACTATTGAATTGAACGTCTGCATCTCCTGTAATATATTCATATAAGGATCGATATTTAAGGGTGCATAAGGTGCTAGAAAAGGTAAAAGCATTGGCAGAGCAAGCAACTATAATGAAACAGGTGGTGTTGGTAACGTTGGGAACAAAACTGGTGTAGGTAATTATGGAATACTTGGAGCAAGGAGCTATGTAATTAGAACCAAAGAAATTTGAGCTGGTCCTAAGCTCCATGAGGGAACAGGGTACATATAAGGCATAGGCTATGAAAATGCACTTGAATATAGATGTTGTGGAAGATCAAGAAGAATGGGCATGGTTACCTTTGGAGGAAACTTACCTATGGCAATCAAATCTACCTTAGCCTTTTGTGCTTGCATGTATAGATCTAGAAATATGTTGATATTGGCTTGTCGGACTGTCACACCAATGTCAGAGTTAAAGGCTCTAAGGTAGTAAAATGTGGTTTTCTCATGAGTGTACTGAAGACAATCAGGGACTCTCTACCAGATTCGGGTAAATCTGATGTTGAAATCCACTATTTCCTCCTACGAGTGTCTTTGGATGTTTGTAAATTGGTGTAGCAGGGAAAATGGATCTGCTTGCTCATGAAATTTCTTGATCAATAATTTTGCCAACTGGTCCCATGTGGTAATAGTAGAGGGTGGCAAGGATCGATACCAATATAGCAACTTCCCTCTGAGTGACAACACAAGTAATCTCACCATAATATCTTCATTTGTGATGCCATGGATTTTTTCCAAAGATGCCACATCTTGGATATGCTCGTAAGTAGTCTTACC
Organism: Wollemia nobilis; assembly: GCA_028583015.1. NCBI lineage: Eukaryota > Viridiplantae > Streptophyta > Pinopsida > Araucariales > Araucariaceae > Wollemia > Wollemia nobilis. The sequence continues at coordinate 765,831 of JAQPPZ010001004.1, read as the reverse complement.
AGTACCATCATAGGTAGGCAAAGCCTTCAATGCTACTTGGAGGACAATATTTTGTGCTTGTAAATTCAAGTCTCCTAAAATATTCCATGTTGGGAACTATCTTGGTGGTTGTGGTTGTTGTAGTTGTGGATTTTGAGCCATGTGAACTGGCGTGTGAGGTTGAGGAGGTGGAATGCTAGTAGCAGTACTAGCTAGACTTGGAGGAAAAAAAACACATCGGCTAACTATGAAATGTTGTGACTAACGTATGAGGTGGAGTGACTAATCTAGGATGTTATCCTAATTTTGGGTGTTGAGATCAAAAAACTCAATGGAATTTTTGGGATTTTTTACCTTAGATCTTGTGACCATGAAGTACAGCTTTTGTTGACTTCGAGTTTAGAGGCTTATGGGTATAGCTGAGTCACAAAATGTTCTATCTTAACAATACAAATGCGAACATCAAACCTTAATATTGTTGAAAGTAGAACTTTTGAAAGTCCCATTGGGTGTGCTAAAAACTGTTGGTCAAATATCTACCTAAAATACAAACATACATTTGTGCACCCTATACATGGCCAACATTGAAAGGCTGGAGGAAAGAACATTCCTCCATACTAATATCTAGAGAGGGTTGGCTCCCTTACTAATCCTACATTGGTTTAAGTCTAGAATTGTAGGAAAGAAATGGAAATAATAGAAAGAAATGGGAAATATTGCCACAGACCAAAGATGTAGGATTGGGGATAGACTAGCAACAGGAATTCCAACCAAGCATTATAGTAGTATAGAATAGAAAGAAGGCAAAGAATTCACTTAAAATTCCACGAAGACAAATTCCATAATTGCATTCTAGTACTCACTCCTTCACTAGTAGTGCTCAAATCCATATGTAGAATTTGAAATTAGAAGCTTATAATATACATGACTATAAAATAGAAATGCTTAGAGTAGAAAGAAATCACACATAGAAATTGCTTGCAAAATCAAAAGCCAAATTCCTTCTATTTATGTAGAGAACTTGAATAGTTTTTTCAGAGTGTCTATCCTCCTTTACATTGAAAATATCTAGTATTTATAGAGGTTTTTGCCTCTATCTATTTAATACACAAAAGACAAAATGTTCTTGGATCAGGAACCTTTGTGAAGAAATCCTTCCTTGAAATTCTTGAAAATCTTCCTCCTGAGACAGCGATCCAGTTTTTAAGGCAAAAGCTCCAGGAAATCAACACATTCAAGGATCGGTGCACGAAAAACTGCAAAGGTGGTTGTTGACTTGATATCTCCATTATTACTTGGAAATTCACCCTTGTCCAGGATATCTTGGAACTCATGAAAATCCTCCTGTGATATTAAATCCTGTAGCATTTTCATCATAAAACCAACAATTGTAGTCACCCTTTGCCCCAATTATTAAATTTCCATCCTTCATGTGATCCGCGATTTTTTTAAAAAGTCTCTTTCGATGCTTGAAATCATCCCTTCCCAATATAGAGCGACGAGTGAAACTGCTTCATTTAAATTTCTTTTACTTTCTTCTTTATTGCGCTTCTAGGCGGAGAGAGCACCCATGAAGCAACAATATTTATAATTTCACTTGGTCCACAACTTTGAATTGCTCCTTATAATTTTACCCAATTTATAATTCTTTGCACTGCATTTATCTCCTTGTCATGGAAAGTATTCAACTTCGAGATAATTTGGGTGAAAACAACTAATTTTACACCTTCGGGTTTATATTTTATGCCTCGAACCATTTTTGTATTGATTTTCCCCTAAAAGGGGTGACTAAGAGCTTCACCTTCCTCCCAGGATGAAAGCGCCTCACACAAGACGTCTTTCTTCTTAAAATATATGTTCACCTCCAAAGGAGGCGAAAGATGCAGTCGCCTTTCACCTTGGACGAATGTAGCTTCTGCTAATTTTTAATTCTCACCCAAGGAAAAAATAAAACCCTTAATGCACTCGTGGGGGTCGTCTTCATGTAACTTTGCCCTGAGGAGCGGCTAATGGGACTTTCGCCCCTCACCTAGGGTGAAAGCGCTATCACTTTTACTCGTCTCAATGCATGCTAAGGTGGGGTCCACATATTATATTTTATATATGCATTCACTCGAAGGGAGGGCGAAAGGTGTTTTCGTCCCTCTCTTGGGGTGAACGAAGCCTTGACTTTTCAATGTGTTGACTAGGTGCAACACCTTTAAAATTTGATGACGTTCACCCCAGAGTGGGGCAAACGATGCTTTCGTCCCTTTTTTTGGGTGAGTGTACTCCTTTATATTGTTGTTACGCTTTAACTTTGGGCCCACCTCGAACTTAATCATTTGAATGTGTTTTTGCCCCAATTAGGGTTGAAAGGGACTTTCGCCCCTCACTTGGGACAAAAGCATTTTTTCCAACTTAACATATTTTCTTCTTTTCTTATTTTTTTTAATTTACGTTCGTCCCGAAATGGGGGCGAATGGGTCTGTCGCTCCACTTTTGGGGTGAACGCACCTTTGCTCTTCCCTTTGCTCAACAACAAGTTTTTCTAAATAAATAAATATGTCTTCACCCTGGGGAAAGGTGACAAGGGTCTTCGCTCTTCATTCGGACGACAATGATGTTATGTCTTTTTTACCTTGAATTTTTAAGCGATGTTTTCTTTGACGTCTTTAGGTGATATCCACTGTTTTTTCACACCATTCTCCACAAATAATTTACCTTATAACGCTCATTATTTCGAAGCCCAATATTTTATGAAAAATAAAATAATATAATCACACAAAAATAATAGCACCATATTATAGAAAACACTATAACCTGGATTTACTGTATTTTTTGTTTTTACAATAAAAAACCCAATCAACAAAATTTGATAAAATATTAATATGGCATGATGTCAAAACTACCAACAGTAGCCAAAGAGAACCAAATTATATAAGAAGAAAAAGAACACTCAAAAGAGGAAGGGCATGTATTTGTCGCACATGCACAACTAACTCAGCACAATGATGTTTGGTATGACTTTGAAATAATCAAACATATTATAGGTCAAAAAAAAATAGTTTTATTCTAACTATTCCAATTATATAGGAATAATATCTCCACAATGCAATGCATTCAAAGGCTTAGTTGATTACTCTAAGTCATTGAAGTGAATATAGAAGAACATGACTAACCATCAAACCTAGAACTTCAGATAAAATAGATGCAAGCACCTAAGATGAAGTAATTTGAAGTTGAGTAAATCCATTTCAAATGTGATTCCTCGTACATAGAAGAATCTAAAGTAGAGACCAATGAGAAAGACCAAGAATTCATGCATCAAGCACTTAAGATTCAGCCACGTTCATCAAAGGCACACAACATAGACAATCAAAGAAATCTTGAGTACATCCCTTTTCACAAATGTCTTATTAAGATAAACAAAGCTAGGACAAAGAAGTAGAAAGTTATTGACCTCACTACATCATGTGATGATAAAAATATAAAAAGGAGATAGGTCATTATAGAAGACATGACAATGCAAAACAAATATTGGCGACCAATCAACTCAATTGACACAATATGCATTATAGCACATGAAGACATTGGAGGCACATACTTCTCGAAATAAATCTTTGAGTATTAGATATTGTAATGTGTTTTTGGAGAGAATGATTTGTGGAATCCGACACTCCTAAGTATTGTAGTATAAATTCTACATTTAGGGGGATCTTACACTATTCAGGATCTAAAAATTCTAACATCATCCTAAAACATATTTTTAATTCAAAATCTAAGAGCCAAAGTCAAAATACAAGAGCCAGAGTTAGAGCCAAGAGCAAAAGAGAACCATAGCTAAGACTATGATGTAATAAGGGAGGGTATGTTAGGAATTATTACATCATATTCCATGTGACAATGAGTGTCGTATAACCACCCATCACAAGGACTATGCATCCACTAAAGGTTAAGGGTAGTTGCAATAGTTGAGGTTTGTTATGCCAAAATTGGGTATCCATTGCATTTATATATCCATCATTCTATAATGTAAAATATCGAAGCATATAAATATTAGTAGTATCTCTGCTCATAAAATATGTGGGTGTATTTCTTATAACTAAATTCAGCCACACTCAAGTATTTCAAGCACTTCAAGAATCATGTAGAAATACAAATTGGACATTATATTCAATTAATCCCCTCGAATCGATGGGGGAATATACATACAATGGTTTTTTAAAGTTTCTCGTGTAGAATGGGATCAAGTGACAACTCATTACAACATACACTCCACAATAGAATGGGTTTTCGAAAGGAGGAATTACTCTATCATGGAAATGGTGTGTTGCATGCTCAAAGGATTCAATCTAAAGCAACAACATTGGGCTAAAGTTATTTTCACTATCATGTATCTTCTAAATAGGGCACCCACAAAGGCACTATAAAGAGTTATACATTAAGAAGCTTTGTCTAGGAGGGAGCCTTTAACTGTGCATCTAAGAGTTTTTGGAAGCACGACATACATGCATGTGCCAAAGTGACAAAGAACCAAGTTGGATACAAAGACCCTACCATACATATTTCTTGGATACAATGATGGATCAAAAGCTTAATGACTGATAGATCCATTTACCAAGAAATTACATATAAGTAGATATATGTTGTTTAATGAAGAATTTAAAACTAATTCAAATACTAAGGAGTCTAAGGAGTCTAAAAATACCACATCTCTAGTAGTGAGCATAAATTTTGATATGGTTAGATGAGTAAGTTCATTAAGTTCTATAAGTTTTTGATAAACCTATAGCAGTTGCTATATCACAAGGAATAAAGACTCAAAAATGGCTTACTAATACCATTAGAGATGCTAAACTTGATGCACCTCCTGACATCACTTCCACATGACCATATACTTGCAGTAGTACATATCAAGAAGTAAATATAGGCTTGATGACTTCAATAATGGATAATTCAAAACTAGCATTAAATAAGGATGCACTTAGTTTGCCATAGTAGAATTTAACTATGGATGTTAAATATGAATCTCTGATGAAGAACAAAACATGGGATCTTGTTGATCTGTCAAAAGGAAATATGCCCATAGGCTGCAAGTGGATATTTAAAATAAAAAACAAGATGGATGGTTCCATTGAGAAGTAGGAGGCATGGCTCATGGCAAAGGGCTATGCACAAAAATAAGGAATTAATTATGAAGAGAAATTTATCCCTACAATAAATATTAAAACCATCCATGTAATGTGTGCACTAGCAACACAATTCGGTTAAAAACTTCAACAAATGGATGTCAAGAGTGTCTTCCTTAATGGTAATTACAAAGAAGTGTACATGACACAACCTGAAGGTTTTGTTGTCAATGGGTAACATCAAAAATTTTATAAACCAATCAAGTCATTGTATGGGTTGACATAGGCTCCTAGATCCTAGTACATCAAAATTTAAGATCACCTATTGCATTATGGTTTCACCAAGAGTCCCTCTGATATAAATATCTATCTTAAGAAATTTGGATCTAAGATAATGATACTTGTGTTGTATGTTGATGATATGGTCATCACTGGCAGTCGAGATGATTTGGTAAATAGTGTGAAGAATGACTTGAAAAATGCATTTCACATGATAGATTTGAGAATTCTACACTATTGTCTTTGGCTTGTAGGTATGACAAAGAAAGAATCACATTGTGGTCTCAAAGATGAAATATGCCAAGATATTATTTGAAAATATTTTATGACATACTATAAACCTAAGGCAACACTAATGGAGCAAGGTTTACATCTGTCCCATTTTGATAAGTCACCACAAGTATTTGATACTCTATATCACTAGTTGGTTGGGAGTCTTACATACCTAACAAACCCTAGGACTAATATCAACTTTATTGTGAGTAGTCTTTTGAGGTTTATGTAGGAACCTAAGAATATTCATTAGAAGGCAACAAAGAATATTTTGCATCATGTCCATGGTATAGTCAAATATGACTTGAAGTATAAGAAGAATGATATTTTTTTCTTATAAGGATACATGAACGCATATTATACCAAATCTATAGATGACTGGAGGTCGATATGTAGATGTGTTTAACTGGGATTTTGACCTGTCTCATGGTACAAAAATAAATAATAGGCAATGGCCTTGTCATCCACAAAGGCAGAGTATCACGCTATATGATAATTTGTGTGTGAAATGATATGGTTATGTCGCATACTATCATATATTGGTACCTAAAAATTGAATGACATTATTGAATTGCAACAATCAAGGTGTTCTAAAACTAGTCAAGAATCCAAAATTTTATGGAAAAACAAAGCACGTTGAAGTTCAATATCACTTCATTCAAGAAAAAGTTCAAGAATCCCATATTCAACTCCAATATATTCCTACCTAAGAATATCTTGCAAATATTTTTACGAAGGCACTTGCAAGTGTCAAATTTGAATTGTTGCACAACTCTCTTTGTACATTAAATAAAGTAAAAAGAGGGGATGTTAGGTAGTTATTACATTATTAGCAACAAGCATGTGTTGTTATAACCACTAGATTTGGTTATAACTTATTGTGCTAAATCTGAATATGGTTGGTTCTAACCATATTATATGGTTATAACCTCCAAGAATGTATTCTAAATATGAACAGCAAGATTAAGCAAATTTGATTTTGATCCAACATATGTAAATAAAAAGGTACAATGAAAAGGATTTTACACATACCTATAAAAAAGTTGCATACATTGTATCTTTCATATTCCAATCAATTGCACTACATCATGTTTTAGTTAAGCCACCTAGACCACACGTGATGAAGTAGATGACTAACATCATTCAACATGATCATCCTTCTACCTCAACCAAAGTAGATCACATTCAGATAGGTATCAATGGAACCATAATTCTATTGATAACTACTTAACTATTATCAAAATACTCCTATACATGAAACATTAAAATACTCCATAACACTACATAAAATTTATTACAAATGCATGATGTCACATACATATGCAAGTAGACAACATGACAACACTTAAGTATGACAAACTCTATTGACATAATATTAATGCATCATCGACAACACAGTGTAATGAATGCATCCATGGGCTCATGTAGAAGTGGTGTTCATGCGTCAATTCATCTACTTGCATCTCAAGCTACAATGTAAACTATATGGTCCAAAAATGCATTGCAAATATAGATAAAGATCAACTAAAATCAAGTCTCACTTTACCAAATTCTTTGTTAAAGCCAAAAGTATTATAGTTCATTATTACTTTATAGAAGTCATACAATAACAATTAATGTAAAAAGATATTCATGAAATGATATTAGTTGAAGTGGTTAAACATATGGTCTCCTAATGAGATGTCCTATGTTCAAATCTTGTCAAGAGAGATGCTTGAAAAGTATGGTAGCCAATAGTAAAATTGAATAAAAAAAAGAAAAGGCCATAATCTATAACTACTTAGTCTTGGGCATAAGAATATATATATGTGTAGTTTAGTGGTGAGAATTCCATGTTGTGGTCATGAAGACCTTGGCTAAAATCTCAATCTATATTGCCTACACAACCACCCTCAATGGCACAAAAAATAAAGCCTAGGAAAGTGTATATATATGTATATCAAGGCTTTTGAGGGTTCAACAAACAATATACATGGTAAGGCTTTTGAGGGTTCAAATAAAAGTCTCAAACCATATACATAGTCATCATTTGGCCATTGTGCTTCTACTTGTCTAAAATCCCAGCCTATATTGCCTACATGGCAAGGCTTTCAAGGGTTCTAAGAATGACTTGGAAAGTACTTTGTTATCATTGTTACTAGATTTAACAAATTTTATTAAAAATATCAAAACATTGGCTATTTTTTACCTTAAACAAATTTGATGAACATAATTGAGTAAACAAATGTCAAATATATATATATATATATATATATATATATATATATTGAGAAAAAACTAAAAAAAATCCATTTCAATTTTTCATTCTCACATTTACAGATTCACATTCTACATCTACAAAAACTATAGGTTGAAACACAACTTAAGCTAAAAATAAAATTTTCTCAATAGGGCAAAATGATCTTAGGACAACTCATTCATAGAGGCATATGCAAGTCAATTTCATATTTGTATGAAATATTTTATTTTTTGATCGGTAAAAAAATTTCATTACAAAAGGTCAATAGACCATCTAGAGGGCCAAAGGGCAGGCCTTATGAAAATCAAAAAGAGCACAGGGGGATGATCCTAGAGGGACCATCACCAATTGTATTTATAAACTGGGATGCGGGATCAACTTGTATGTGGGATCAAACTGGAACGCAGGATGAACTCGTACATGGGATCAAACTGGGACATGAGATCAACCCGTACACAGGATCAAACAAGGATGCGTGATCGGCCCTTATAGAAATAATTCAAAAAAGGCCCATAAAAAGAGCCCAAAATTCAAAAATGATAATCCCGTCCATGTTGGATAAATTTAAAAATTAAAAATCCTATCCAAACCAGAAATTTGAAACCCACTAAGGAGAAACCGAAAATCAAAACCACCTGGGAAGAAAATCCATCCTTGAAGAGGTAACTAGACCAAAGAAAATCATCAAGCAAAATTAAAATCTGCAACAGCGAATGCAAAACGCGTCCATGAGGGCACGGGAACAACAAAAATTATCCCAGCAAAGAAAATCCTACCCAAAAAGCCACGTGATCAACAGAAACTATCTCAACAAGGAAGATTGATGAGGCCTAGAAATACCTCATTTTTACACTATTTTTGACATATATAAAATTGTCATATTACAAAGCATAACAAAGTTAATTGCCAAATAGTGATTAGAATATGTTATTTGTTAAGTTTTTGCATGATTTTATGTTATTAACACTATATCCATATTTTGAATTTTTTTAATATTTTGTGACTATTTTCGACATGATTTTGTTGGTGAAAATTGCATAGAAAAATAAAGCAAATAAGCATGTTCAGATCTTTGGCTAACTCTAGCATATTTGAAGTCTCATCCCATTTCAAAATCAAAGTTTTCAAGTGATTTGGCATCAAAATAATTTTTGCTGCAAAATAGGGCAGTGACAAGTTTTATGCAGCATACAAAAAACAGCAAGTTGTTGCATTAAAGGAGCACCTTGAAGTTGTCAAGCAAAGCATGGAAAAATGCATCGAATGTGTTCATAAGGACCAAATAAGACCTCTGACCCACTTGGATGCATTTCCACATGATCTAAACAAATAACAACAGGGCATAACAAATCAAGGACAGTTGTGCAACATTGTTGCACTATTTAAGTTTAGTTATTTAGTGAATAACAGGTGTAATTTAAGTAGCAGAATGACATGTGCTAAGGTGTATCCCTTCATAATGGTTTTTTAATGTTTTTCCCGCCTTCTAATTGATTTAAATTGCAAACTAACATCAAAATCTTAGAACTGTGTAGGAAATCTATAAAATACAGGACATAGTCATACAAATTCCAGCCAACTGTCAATGAATGGCATGGCTTGAAATTTGTCAGAATTGGCGCGCAAAACTTATTGAATCCAACTTCTAAGGGATAGAAAATATATCCTATTCAGTTAAACCTACTTTGTCAGCCATTTTGATAGTTGATGAGCATAAAGTATGTTACATAGCTAGATATTCTAAAGAAGCTCCAAAATGAGGGGGAAAGTAGTCAGTTTTAACCGAACAAAGGATTTAGCATCTAGAACGGTAGTGAAAGGATATTTTAAGATCAATATAGGTGTACAAGACCATTTATAACCTCCTCCAACTCACTTCCACCACTGGAGATGCATCCCAAGGACTAATGAATGTTGTTGTAGTATATACTGTCTTAATTTAGACTGGGTTAGTTTTAGAACTGATTGGTAAATCATTGTAAAACAACAACACAACTAATTTGAGCACAAGGTATATGTAATAGGACATTATAAATAACACAACTACCTCATTGGTTGAGCTAATAGATAGTAGAGAGTAGGTAGTAGTAGCAAATAATATTTGACATAGTGCAAAATTTTCCTGGAACAATTCGGCATGTTTTGACATAGATGAAGTGCAATTTTTTAGTCATATTTTGTTTATGAGTGAGTGTGAATTCTAAGTAGTTAGCAGCACTTCTTTACCTTCTTTTTGGATCAGGAATCAAGGACCCACTTTCAGGCCTGGAAGGAGGACTATTATGATAGGTTTTTCTGATAACTTTGCTATAGCAGAATTAACAGGATACTTGTTAATTTCTATTTCTTGTTATTTAACGTACTAATCCCCCATTTCAAATTAGTGTGATGTCTTCATGTTTTTTAATGTGTTTTTATGCAGCCAATGTGTGTGTCATCTGACCAAGTAGCATAGATATGTGTTTCCTTTTTTTTCTATTTCTATGATTGGATAATTAGCATAAAATTGCAGCATTTCTATCTTCCTTTGTTTTCCCCTATTTTAGCAACTTTTGTTGAGTTTTTAGCAGCTTTCATTTTAACTATCAGTCACTGTAACAGAATTTTGAAAACCTTCTATAGTAAGACACTGACAGGTGTTTAGCATGAGTGTTTCCTTTCCAGCAACATTTCAATTTTGTCATTTCAAATTTTGCAAGAGTAGATTAGGTTTCAATTCAACAACTTTTACATTCCTACAATTTTATTTTTGCAACTGTAACTAGTTTTCCATTCCAAGTCCTAGAATAAATTTTAAATTCTTGCAAGTTAATTTAGTTTTCATTTTGTAGACTAGGTTTAGTGTGACACAAAAAAGGCTAGACCAACATATATTTCATCAAACAAATGCTTGGCATCTGAATGTTTGAATTATAATCTGCCCCAAGCCTTCTATCGTAGATAGCCTTGGACACCACCTCGAATTTGATAAATCATAAATATTAAATGATGCTATTAACAACATGCAACATTTTTGGCATCGTTGTTGAGGAACACGATGTTGTTAGAGGGTAAAAGCATTCAAATTAACTATTATTGTGCTAAGTTATGAACTTCAGAGTAAAATTCGAATGTAATAACTGGTATAAATAATAGTTTTTGATAGTTGCATTACAAAAACATATAGAAAACAAGCAAGAAACCACATGAAGAAATATTTCACTATAAAAGGTTGAAACTATGTCAAAGTTGTATGGATTTATGATTTTCAAAAATGTTAGAATTTTTAAAGAATCACAATCAACTATTTCAAGAACTGTAGGATCCTTTGAGAAATCATTACAAGGAGGAAAAATCATAGTTCAACACCACTTTTTCTTGACAAATCCATACAATCGGAACAATTTAATAGGATTTATAATTATTGTTGGGAACCCATAATGATAGACTCATAAGATAATCTAGGGAAAGCCAATAATGTGCTCCACCCTAGTGCAACTAGTACACATACCAAAAAATCCCATTCAATTAGATCCTAATCAAAATGCTCCCATGAAGGTCATTTCACCTTCAGCGTTACCAACTTTCAAGGGAGTTACATCTGAAGACCCTGATATGTTTTTGTTTGAATTTAATATTGTATGTCAAACTCATGATTACATTAATTACAATCAAAATCTCAAAATGTTTTCTTCCACTCTTCAAGAATCATCCCTACGATGGTTTATCACCTTAGAACCTAATTTAATTAGAACCTGGAATGAGATGGAAAATATATTTTTGGAGAGATACCAAGAATATTATAAAGTCAATAATCAAAACGATGAATTGCTTGGAATGAAACAAGAGAAAAACGAAATTTTAGAAGACTATCTAGACAAATTTTCTTTTGTTCATAAGAGATGTGGAAGTGTTGAACCTAAAATTTGCAAAGTCATATTTTTAAAGGAACTACAAGATGAATTTAGAGATTTATTGGATATTTTGGGAAGAGGAGAGGCAAATGCACTTGAATTTCATGAAATCATTAAAATCTATAAAAATTATTCTCATTCAAGGCATAGAAAATACAAAACTGATAATAACACAAATTATTTGAAAGAATGCATGAAAGAGTTTGCTAATATGAAAGCTGATATTTTAGTACACCTTGGTAAAACATTAGATGAAAAGAATGAATTTGCTAAACCTTTAGCCATCTATTGTTCAAAATGTAAGAAGAAGCACTCTTTTCATGAATGTCCTTTGAACAAAACTTTTAGATTTGCTACATGTAGTCTTTGTAAAAAAGGACACCCCACAAATCAATGTCATTTATTACCAAAACTCAAAAGTGTCTTTGAAAAAAATATCAACCTATGAAGAAACTCAATTTTGTAGGACAAAGAGAAGGGAAAAACTTTCTTAAATTTCCATATCATAATGCTTCTCAATTTCTTGCACACTGGAGTAATAATCCTTGGTATATGCCATGGTCTGCTTGAAGTCCACTTCAACAATATTGAAGTCAACCACCATGGGCATATTTCCAAAAGTGATCTCAACATGGATGGATGAAACAACAATGGAATCAACATCCACCATAGTTGCAACCAAAATTGTAGGGATATCAATGGGTACAAAAACAAAAACTGTACAAAGAGCAACAACATTATCAAAAACATAAATCAAATTTGTTGCCTACTCATACCCATAATTTCTCTCATGGACAACAATAACAAAAAGCAACATAGACTCTATTTTCAACTCAACTTGTGGCCAATCCAAATCATGTTAAATAGGCAACCCCTATATCTATGGCTGAATTAGAAAATACAACCATAATAAATGCGAGTGACTATGATAACACTCAGTTGTGTTCAGGAAAACCACTTCTTGAACCTATTCCATTTATCAATGTAGAAATGGGACCTGAAGAAAAGAAACATGAAAACCCATCTACATTGAAACATCAAAAAGAAAAATAAAAACTCTCTCAAAATGATTTAATGGAGAAGGTATCATATCTTGAACAGTTTGAAATATCAAAACTAACATCTTTGAAATTAGATTTGATAAAGGAATTAAAATATTTAACTATTACAATCCCTTTACTTCAAGCTATTAAATATGTACCAATCATTAATAAGATTGTTCAAGAAATGTGTTTTAAGAAACCAAGAAAATATATATATATATATATATCCTGAAACCATACAAGTAGGTGGAAAATTAGTAGACTTGCTTGCAGGAAAACTTACTCCACCTAAGTATGATTGTCTAGGAAGTTCATTGTTTCTTGAATCACATAAGAAAAATGAAAAGAACATTTCAACTTTGGCCTCCATTGTTGTAAAGGATAATGTAGAAGAGTTGGACTCATCCAAAAAGTTTGTTTTTGCTAAAAATGTTCTAAATTCATATTTTAAAGATGAACCAATTGTTGTTCAGCAATTACTATGGAATGATGAAAAACAAAATCTTGAACATTTGTCACACATTTTAATACAAAAAAAATCCTTCATTTACCACATGGATGGCATCATTCTTTCTCCTCTTTTCATTGTCATTTATCAAATTTAATTCCTTCAAGAATTGTTTTTGATAAAGATACACATATTTTCCATTCTTTTCTACCACACCATTGCTCTCTTAATTTATTAATGCATAAAATCAATTTTGGTCTAAAACAAATTGAAACACAACCAAAACAACCTTTGAATATCAATAGTTGGTTGACTAAAAAGTAAAAAATAAGAAGCATAATTGTTTAATGTATTGAACCAACATCCTAATGCTTTACTAACACTTCATACATATTTAGAAGTTTGCATTGAGTTGTTGCAGGTACAAAATAAGAGAATTTTGCAGTTGAATGTATTTGATGAACTTTGGTTTGAGGCACTTCACCAAACAAATTTCATTCAACAAAAATAGAAAATATGGAATGATGATCACATTAAGAACAATAGGGATGAACTAGAAGAGTTTGATAATGAAGTTGTTCAACTTTATTCAGTTGATGATTTAAGGAGAACATTAGTGGTGAATGGACATTGTTTACAATTGTACCATAAGCCACTAACAAAGGTGGAATTTGCTCGATATTTCACACAGTCAAACTTACATATGATATAAGAGGCTTCCTCTTCTGACAAAGATTCCAAATGATCATATTTTTTAATCTTGAAAAAAAAATAAAGAGAAAAGAGAAAAAACAAAAGAGAGAAAAGAAATATGCTTGTTGTGGTGAACTGGTAAATGCCCTGGGTGCTGGTAGAGGCCGACCCAGATTCCATTCCCCTTATCTCCATCCTGTAGATATATGGTATAGTAAAGAATGTCCTATGTGCTGGTAGAGGCCGACAAGGCTCCATTCCTCCTATGCCCAATTTGTTGAAAGTGGCACCTCGAAAGGGGTGTTTTCCACTATAAATTAGTTTTTATCTGCTTGTTGTGGTGCAGTGGTAAATGCCCTGGGTGTTGGTAAAGGCCGACCCAGGTTCCATTCCCCTTGTCTTCATCCTGCAAATATATGGTATAGTTAGGAATGTCCTATGTGTTGGTAGAGGCCGACAAGGCTCCATTCCTCGTATGCCCAACCTGTTGAAAGTGGTACCTCGAAAGGGGTGTTTTCCAATATAAATTAGTTTTATCTGCTTGTTGTGGTGTAGTGGTAAATGCCCTGGATGCTGGTAGAGGCTGACCCAGGTTCCATTCCCCTTGTCTCCATCCTGTAGATATATGGTATAGTTAGGAATATCCTATGTGCTGGTAGAGGCTGACAAAGCTCTATTCCTCCTATGCCCAACCTGTTGAAAGTGGCACCTCGAAAGGGGTGTTTTCCACTATAAATTAGTTTTTATCGGTTTGTTGTGGTGCAGTGGTAAATGCCCTGGGTGCTGGTAAATGTCGACCCAGGTTCCATTCCCCTTGTCTTCATCCTGCAAATATATAGTATAGTTAGGAATGTCCTATGTGTTGGTAGAGGCCAACAAGGCTCCATTCCTCTTATCCCAACCTGTTGAAAGTGTTAGCTCGAAAGGGGTGTTTTCCACTATAAATTAGTTTTATCTGCTTGTTGTGGTGTAGTGGTAAATGTCTTGGGTGCTGGTAAAGGTCAACCCAGGCTCCATTCCCCTTGTCTCCATCCTGCAGATATATGGTATAGTTAGGAATATCCTATGTGCTGGTAGAGGCCGACAAGGCTTCATTCCTCCTATGCCCAACCTGTTGAAAGTGGCACCTCGAAAGGGGTGTTTTCCACTATAAATTAGTTTTTACCCAGGTGTTGTAGGTGAGTTGGAGAGGAGAGGGCAATCCTCCAAGGGAGGTCCTAGGTTCAAATCTCCACCCTATCAAAAAACGAAACTAGGTATCCAAAATCCAATTGATAATATTGGTGCGGGCAGGGTCGGGTGCGACTCCCGGGTGAATTTGATGGTGTAGAAGCCCATGTTTGTGGCCTCTCAAACCAAGGTGGCTCCGCAAGGATTTTTCGCTTAAAATATATATATATATATATAAAAGAAAAAAATTGCGAAATAAGGCATATCCCACAAAATGAGTATACATGAGGACATGCATCAATTTCAGCAAGGAGGCAATGCTTCATTTCTAGCAATAAGGAGGCAATGATGACATAAAAAGGTTCTTACTACTCATAGGAAAGAAAGGTTGCATCATTGTTGTTGTTTTTAGGCAAAAAATATGTTCTCATACAAAAAAAGATGTGTTTTTGCAGAATAAGGATTGTTCTTATCAAATAAAAATAAGAGATATTCTCTCTCATTGAAGCACCTGAAAAAGAGATAGAAGTTGGTTGAAAACCAGAAATGGTAGCCTCTTCTGATGAAAAAAATAAAAATAAAAATGAAAAGAAAGATGAAAAATGAATAATTCAGTAGTGAAAACCTTTTCAGATGTGTTGAATTAAGACTCACATGAAAACTGGTTTCTAGCATGTTTGTCTTATTTGATCTACCCATCATTGTACAAATCTCACCTACTGCACATGTGTTGTTTTTGGTTTCAGAAAATCATCTAACAATCATCAAAAGCAGTTTGTAAGGTGCATAATAAATTTTTAGGATAGTAAGGTATGTGTTTCTTGCATTTAGTCATAGTAGGCATTTAGCATTTAGTGTATGATAATCAGTATTTGGCATAAACTATTTATAAAATATTTATAAATTTAAAAAAATGGAGCATGTCAAGAAGCACCCCCTTCTGCCCTTGGTTGCATGAGAAATTCAAAACTGGCTGCAAGAAGAGCAAGAACATTCTGTTACAGAGAAACTGTCTACAAAAACCTGATTTTGGGATAGACATGGCAAAAATTATATTTGAATTAGGAGGGCAAATTCCAGAAGGAGAAATACAAATTGATACCCCATAACTACCTCATAGATTTGAGGAGGTGTTGGCATTTTTGCCACATTGATCTTGATTGAAATATTAATGCTTATATTGTTGCAGATCTAACCTCTATTTTCAGTTTTGATGCGGTTTTGAGCAAAAAAGGAGCGAAAAATAACTAAGTCTAGAAAATGCAGCGATTCGCTGACATGTCGCGAAATCGCGGTCAACACGGTCAACGCATGCAGCTTGGGAGAACCGTCACGATATCGCGACGTGTTTTCATTTTCACTACTTTTGGAAAGCAAAGGAGGAGCAGCGACAAAATGTCGCGAAATCGCGACAAAAAGTCCAGCCGAAGACACAAAGCAAAAGTTGCAGCGCATCGCTGACATGTTCCAAAATCGCGACGTCGGGAGCTTCAAAGAGTCAAATGGTAAAATTGCAGCGACGCGCTAACGTCTCATTTTCGCGGAGTAGTGGCTCCAAAAGCCTTAAGTCTAAAAAGTGCAGCGATTCGCTGACGTTTCGAAATCGCGCGGCGTTTGGCTTCAAGGGTCTAAGTGTTCAAAAGTGCAGCGATGCGCTGCACATTTTCGTCGAGCATTGTTAAGGGAGGTGTCTAAGGCCGCATATTCCAAGTTGTAAGCTATTTTATTTCTAAGGTTGCATATTCTAAAGCTCGGGGTGTTTATTTACAAAGAGTCCAAGATGCAAGAATGGTAGCGATGCGCTGACTGTTTTCGCAAAAGGCATAGAAAATGTAGCGATTCGCTGCAAGTTCTGGGCGACAAGGCGGAGTGCGAAGAGAATCAAACAAAAGACAAGGAGATGACAACGATTTCATGACGCGTTGATTGAAATGCTTGAATGACTCAAGTGCATAGCGAATTCTTGATAAGGAAAGAATAGAAGACATGCAAAGGGCAAGAAGTGTTCCATTTTTGCGACCCGTCCATGAAGCCGTACAAAGTGCCCAAAACATGTAGCGATATCGCTACATGTTCCATTTTCGTGGAGCAAAGCGAAGAAAGGAGCCAACGACCAAAAGACGTAGCGAAATCGCTACATGTGCCGTTTTCGTGTGGATAAGCTAGCGATGGAGAAAAGGAAGCCGAAGATGCAGCGAAAGAGCGACATGTGCCATTTTTGCGGGTCAAAGTGGTCAAAGGGTACGGCATAAAAATATGTCGCGATTTTGCGACCCGTCGCGTTTTCGCGACCTGCACATTTTCCCGCCAAGTGCAGTATGAACGGCCCGAGGGGTTTTTCTCGATTTCCAAGTATTTAATGCTGACCCAAATTTAATGATTTGCGGATTTCCAAGGCATTCAAAGTAAAAGACGTGCCCAGGCCACCAAAATTGCAGATTTCATGCGTTCGAGGCCGATGTTCATGAATCAAGTCAATGGTTTCCCGCATATTTTCAAAAACGAATTTAATGAAAGAGACTGCTATTGCTTAATGGTATTTAATCTTTGCTCCCTTAACGCTGCAACTAAGGGGATCGTGTTCCTAATGTCCGCCATATAATTGTAGATCACGAGGAGGATGGTGGCAAACATTTAATGCTGTAGAGAGGACGGACCTCTATAAAAACCAATGTAATTTTCATTTACAAAGGTTGGAAAAACTTGCTGCTAGAGACTGGAATTGTATTTGCGGGAATAAAAGGATCAACTTCTAATTTTTCAAGCGTTGCATGGATGAATTTCTTTTCTGTTTTCTGCATTTCTAATAGCATTCATACTCCTGCATTGCTGTTACATTTAAATTCTATTTTTTGGATTTAAATATTGCGGTCAGGGTACGATTTCTGGAATGTGGGTTTGGAGGGATTTGCTGCATGTGATTGTGCGAGGATTAAGCTAATTCCTTATGTTACTTGTTGTTGTTACGTTTGTAGTTTCCTGCTGTGGTTTTTTGATCCCATCACTTCGGCCTGTGGCCATATTTCCCATTTCTTTCTGCAACTTTTAAATCTCTTTCCAGCAACCCTTATCTTTAACCAGATTTTAGAGTAGTGAAGGGAACCAGCCCACTCTGGAGATTGGTCTGGAAGCCATTTCTTGCTTCCAGCCTTTCAATGTTGGCCAGGTCTAGGGTGCACTTGTAAAATCCTTTCCTGTGGCAGATTTTGGACCAACAATTTTTGGCACGCCCGGTGGGACAGACAAGTTTTGTCTCCAAGAATTCATAATCGATGGGATAAGCATAATTTTCCAAAGTGATAACCCCACCGGTGCCAACAGTTTTTGGCACGCCTGGTGGGACAGACTTCTTCTGTCTCAAAAGATCCATAAGTTTTTTAAACACCCGGAGGTCTCAAGATTTGATGAGCTGTCTTGGCCTCACAGCGGAGATTTGTAAGTTCATCTGGCGACTTTGCTGAGTTGAAGATCTGTTCGTGGACGCCTATTTTTTTTTAAATTCAAAGAATGTTCATCTGGCGACTCTGACTTAATGGCGATGGCCGTGATTCCGTAGACCACTGCCACAAAGGCGAGGGTTTTTCCTAGATGGGATGATCCTGGCCCTCTGAATCTCCAAGTTCGGCATGAAATTCCCGAAGGTGCCCTGAAGAACCTGGCAAAATATGATGGTACCGAAGGCATGGCTCTGGCACATGTTGAAGACATTGCTACTCTGTCCATGATCCATGTCATAGAACACGAAGATGTCATGATCCGACTTCCGGTTCAGTCTTTGGAAGGAAGAGCATTGCAGTGGTACAGATTGCTCAAACGTCAAAGCATCAGCTCATGGGACGATCTAGCGGGGGCACTGATCAAAAGATTTGACGAAGATCCTTTCTACAGTTCTTTGGATCTCTACCAATTTTTCATGTACATCAAGAGAGCACCTCAAGAAAGCATCACGGACTTCAATGTCCGATTCTTGATAAGTTGGAAGAGAATTCCAGAGAAGATCCGTCCATCACCCACCCAAGCCCACCTCTTTTATGTTCGAGCTTTTAATTCTGACATAGGTCTCTTTTTGCTGCAGTCAGGTGAACAACGGTTCCCACAAATCTTTGAGGAAGCAGTGCGAGCGGAACAGCTTTTGCTCTTATCGAGAAAGTTACCGTGGGGAGAAACTCCATTACCTTCTCCGGTGGTTGCTGCTCCTGTCTACCCTGCACAGTACTTTTCATGCCAGATCCCTTATACTGAGCAGAAACCTGAGATGCAGTCATGTGGAGTTCAAGGGACGAGATCTCGTCCAAAGTCAAGGATTGGAACATGCAAGAACTTTTCCGAGCAATGAACAATATGGTTGCTTGCAGTTTTCATCAGGAGATGGGCCAAGTAGAAGAACAAGTTCAAATTCCAGAACCCGAGGAGATCCCGGAATCAGATTTCTCACTTGAAGAGCCCCGTGATCACATCAAGGAGTTAGAGGAGCTATGACTCGGCCCATGACCGATAAAGTCTGCAAAGTGGTGGTGTTGGTTCCGGCCACTACATCCAGTACACTGAAGAAGTCCTCCATGTGGGTACTAGTAAGAAGGATAATCTGCCGCATTGCATCCTATTCGCACCATGGAGAACTTCAGGAAGGAGCCAGCCCAATTTCAAGAACCGACTCAAGTATGATTGGATCTGGTCGGGACATTGCAGATTTATCGGATAACTCCTGAGACTGGGTTTCTGGTGGCGACATGCCAATCATGTCGTGAACTATTGTATATAGTATTTTGAAAAAAAACAAAAAATATATATATATATATATTTTTGTTATTACTTGTTCATCTCAGCTCTTTTGTTGCCTGCGAGCTGTAGGTGCTTCTTTTTTCCTTTTGTCTCTTCCTTTCCCGGCAGTTGGTGGCTTTCAGAAAATTCTTCTTTTCCCTTCCCCGTTTCCTCTCTTTCCTTTCTTCATCTTCTTCCTTCTTCTTTTTTTTCTTCTGCATTCAAACAAAAATAAGCCATGGCTGTTGTTTCTTTTCCCTTTTTCTGTTTTTCCCCGTCCCTTCTTATCCCTTTCCTCTAAGTTCAGTCTTTTATGCATTTATTTCATAGTCTAGTTCATTTCATTTCACAACTTTCCTAGTTCCATTACCATTCCATAAATTCGTTCACTTACTTCCACATCACTCCATTGCAGTCACCGCCTGCGCAATCGCAAGGTCTCACTCCATCCTACCACTCCATTTGTTTCATAACCCATTATATGCAAGTACTTTCGGTTTCAGATTCACAGCAGCAGTTTTTTGCAGCAGTCCCCTGAGATGGTTCACAGCAGCCAACTTCCTGTTCTAATATGACTCTGTGCCCAATGGACTAAGGCCTGGATTCTTGCATACAGCGAGCTGTATACCCCGCGAGCCGCCAAGAATGTTGGCATTTTTGCCACATTGATCTTGATTGAAATATTAATGCTTATATTGTTGCAGATCTAACCTCTATTTTCAGTTTTGATGCGGTTTTGAGCAAAAAAGGAGCAAAAAATAACTAAGTCTAGAAAATGCAGCGATTCGCTGACATGTCGCGGAATCGCGGTCAACACGGTCAACGCATGCAGCTTGGGAGAACCGTCGCGATATCGCGACGTGTTCTATTTTCGCGGTTCAAAATGAGCAAAAGAGGAGCAGCGACAAAATGTCGCGAAATCGCGACAAAAAGTCCAGCCGAAGACACAAAGCAAAAGTTGCAGCGCATCGCTGACATGTTCCAAAATCGCGACGTCGGGAGCTTCAAAGAGTCAAATGGTAAAATTGCAGCGACGCGCTAACGTCTCATTTTCGCGGAGTAGTGGCTCCAAAAGCCTTAAGTCTAAAAAGTGCAGCGATTCGCTGACGTTCCGAAATCGCGCGGCGTTTGGCTTCAAGGGTCTAAGTGTTCAAAAGTGCAGCGATGCGCTGCACATTTTCGTCGAGCATTGTTAAGGGAGGTGTCTAAGGCCGCATATTCCAAGTTGTAAGCTATTTTATTTCTAAGGTTGCATATTCTAAAGCTCGGGGTGTTTATTTACAAAGAGTCCAAGATGCAAGAATGGTAGCGATGCGCTGATTGTTTTCGCAAAAGGCATAGAAAATGTAGCGATTCGCTGCAAGTTCTGGGCGACAAGGCGGAGTGCGAAGAGAATCAAACAAAAGACAAGGAGATGACAGCGATTTCATGACGCGTTGATTGAAATGCTTGAATGACTCAAGTGCATAGCGAATTCTTGATAAGGAAAGAATAGAAGACATGCAAAGGGCAAGAAGTGTTCCATTTTCGCGACCCGTCCATGAAGCCGTACAAAGTGCCCAAAACATGTAGCGATATCGCTACATGTTCCATTTTCGTGGAGCAAAGCGAAGAAAGGAGCCAACGACCAAAAGACGTAGCGAAATCGCTACATGTGCCGTTTTCGTGTGGATAAGCTAGCGATGGAGAAAAGGAAGCCGAAGATGCAGCGAAAGAGCGACATGTGCCATTTTTGCGGGTCAAAGTGGTCAAAGCGTACGGCATAAAAATATGTCACGATTTTGCGACCCGTCGCGTTTTCGCGACCTGCACATTTTCCCGCCAAGTGCAGTATGAACGGCCCGAGGGGTTTTTCTCGATTTCCAAGTATTTAATGCTGACCCGAATTTAATGATTTGCGGATTTCCAAGGCATTCAAAGTAAAAGACGCGCCCAGGCCACCAAAATTGCAGATTTCATGCGTTCGAGGCCGATGTTCATGAATCAAGTCAATGGTTTCCCGCATATTTTCAAAAACGAATTTAATGAAAGAGACTGCTATTGCTTAATGGTATTTAATCTTTGCTCCCTTAACGCTGCAACTAAGGGGATCGTGTTCCTAATGTCCGCCATATAATTGTAGATCACGAGGAGGATGGTGGCAAACATTTAATGTTGTAGAGAGGACGGACCTCTATAAAAACCAATGTAATTTTCATTTACAAAGGTTGGAAAAACTTGCTGCTAGAGACTGGAATTGTATTTGCGGGAATAAAAGGATCAACTTCTAATTTTTCAAGCGTTGCATGGATGAATTTCTTTTTTGTTTTTCTGCATTTCTAATAGCATTCATACTCCTGCATTGCTGTTACATTTAAATTCTGTTTTTGGATTTAAATATTGCGGTCGAGGTACGATTTCTGGAATGTGGGTTTGGAGGGATTTGCTTGCATGTGATTGTGCGAGGATTAAGCTAATTCCTTATGTTACTTGCTTGTTGTTACGTTTGTAGTTTCCTCGTTGTTGTTTTTCGATCCCATCACTTCGGCTCGTGGCCATATTTCCCATTTCTTTCTGCAACTTTTAAATCTCTTTCCAGACAACCCTTATCTTTAACCAGATTTTAGAGTAGTGAAGGGAACCGACCCACTCTGGAGATTGGTCTGGGAGCCATTTCTTGCTTCCAGCCTTTCAATGTTGGCCAGGTCTAGGGTGCACTTGTAAAATCCTTTCTTGTGGCAGATTTTGGACCAACAATTTTTGGCACGCCGGTGGGACAGACAAGTTTTGTCTCCAAGAATTCATAATCGAGTGGGATAAGCATAATTTTCCAAAGTGATAAACCCACCGGTGCCAACAGTTTTTGGCACGCCCGGTGGGACAGACTTCTTCTGTCTCAAAAGATCCATAAGTTTTTTAAACACCCGGAGGTCTCAAGATTTGATGAGCTGTCTTGGCCTCACAGCGGAGATTTGTAAGTTCATCTGGCGACTTTGCTGAGTTGAAGATCTGTTCGTGGACGCCTATTTTTTTTTAAATTCAAAGAATGTTCATCTGGCGACTCTGACTTAATGGCGATGGCCGTGATTCCGTGGACCACTACCACAAAGGTGAGGGTTTTTCCTAGATGGGATGATCCCGGCCCTCCGAATCTCCAAGTTTGGCATGAAATTCCCGAAGGTGCCCTGAAGAACCCGGCAAAATATGATGGTACCGAAGGCATGGCTCCGGCACATGTTGAAGACATTGCTACTCCGTCCATGATCCATGTCATAGAACACGAAGATGTCATGATCCGACTTCCGGTTCGAGTCTTTGGAAGGAAGAGCATTGCAGTGGTGCAGATTGCTCAAACGTCAAAGCATCAGCTCATGGGACGATCTAGCGGGGGCACTGATCAAAAGATTTGACGAAGATCCTTTCTACGCTTCTTTGGATCTCTACCAATTTTTCATGTACATCAAGAGAGCACCTCAAGAAAGCATCACGGACTTCAATGTCCGATTCTTGATAAGTTGGAAGAGAATTCCGGAGAAGATCCGTCCATCACCCACCCAAGCCCACCTCTTTTATGTTCGAGCTTTTAATTTCGACATAGGTCTCTTTTTGTCTGCGATCGGGTGAACAACGGTTCCCACAAATCTTTGAGGAAGCAATGCGAGCGGAACAGACTTTTGCTCTTATCGAGAAAGTTACCGTGGGGAGAAACTCCATTACCTTCTCAGGTGGTTGCTGCTCCTGTCTACCCCGCACAGTACTTTTCATGCCGGATCCCTTATATCGAGCAGAAACCTGAGATGCAGTCATGTGGAGTTCAAGGGACAGATCTCGTCCAAAGTCAAGGATTGGAACATGCAAGAACTTTTCCAGCAATGAACAATATGGTTGCTTGCAATTTTCATCAAGAGATGGGCCAAGTAGAAGAACAAGTTCAAATTCCAGAACCTGAGGAGATCCCAGAATCAGATTTCTCACTTGAAGAGCCCTGTGATCACATCAAGGAGTTAGAGGAGCACTGTACTCGGCCCACGACCGATAAAGTCCGCAAAGTGGTGGTGTTGGTTCCGGCCACTACATCCAATGACTGAAGAAGTCCTCCATGTGGGTACTAGTAAGAAGGATAATCTGCCGCATTGCATCCTATTCGCACCATGGAGAACTTCGAGGAAGGAGCCATCCCAATTTCAAGAACCGACTCAAGTATGATTGGATCCGGTCGGGACATTGAGATTTACCGGATAACTCCTGAGACTGGGTTTCTGGTGGCGACATGCCAATCATGTCGTGAACTATTGTATATAGTATTTTTTTTTTTTAAAAAAAAAATATATATATATATATATATTTTGTTATTACTTGTTCATCTCAGCTCTTTTGTTGCCTGCGAGCTGTAGGTGCTTCTTTTTTCCTTTTGTCTCTTCCTTTCCCGGCAGTTGGTGGCTTTCGAGAAAATTCTTCTTTTCCCTTCCCCGTTTCCTCTCTTTCCTTTCTTCATCTTCTTCCTTCTTCTTTTTTTCTTCTCGCATTCAAACAAAAATAAGCCATGGCTATTGTTTCTTTTCCTTTTTTTCTGTTTTTCCCCGTCCCTTCTTATCCCTTTCCTCTAAGTTCGAGTCTTTTATGCATTTATTTCATAGTCTAGTTCATTTCATTTCACAACCTTCATACTTTTATTCCCACTCCATAACTTCGTTCATTTTCATTTCATCATTCCATTGCAGTCACCGCTTGCGCAATCGCAGGGTCTCACTCCATCCTACCACTCCATTTGTTTCATAACCCATTATATGCAAGTACTTTCGGTTTCAGATTCACAGCAGCAGTTTTTTGCAGCAGTCCCCTGAGATGGTTCACAGCAGCCAGCTTCCTGTTCTAATATGACTCTGTGCCCAATGGACTAAGGCTCGGATTCTTGCATACGACGAGTCGTATACCCCGCGAGCCGCCAAGAATGTTGGCATTTTTGCCACATTGATCTTGATTGAAATATTAATGCTTATATTGTTGCAGATCTAACCTCTATTTTCAGTTTTGATGCGATTTTGAGCAAAAAAGGAGCGAAAAATAACTAAGTCTAGAAAATGCAGCGATTCGCTGACATGTCGCGGAATCGCGGTCAACACGGTCAACGCATGCAGCTTGGGAGAACCGTCGCGATATCGCGACGTGTTTTCATTTTCGCGACTTTTGGAAAGCAAAGGAGGAGCAGCGACAAAATGTCGCGAAATCACGATAAAAAGTCCAGCCGAAGACACAAAGCAAAAGTTGCAGCGCATCGCTGACATGTTCCAAAATCGCGACGTCGGGAGCTTCAAAGAGTCAAATGGTAAAATTGCAGCGACGCGCTAACGTCTCATTTTCGCGGAGTAGTGGCTCCAAAAGCCTTAAGTCTAAAAAGTGCAGCGATTCGCTGACGTTCCGAAATCGCGCGGCGTTTGGCTTCAAGGGTCTAAGTGTTCAAAAGTGCAGCGATGCGCTGCACATTTTCATCGAGCATTGTTAAGGGAGGTGTCTAAGGCCGCATATTCCAAGTTGTAAGCTATTTTATTTCTAAGGTTGCATATTCTAAAGCTCGGGGTGTTTATTTACAAAGAGTCCAAGATGCAAGAATGGTAGCGATGCGCTGCACATTTTCGCAAAAGGCATAGAAAATGTAGCGATTCGCTGCAAGTTCTGGGCGACAAGGCGGAGTGCGAAGAGAATCAAACAAAAGACAAGGAGATGACAACGATTTCATGACGCGTTGATTGAAATGCTTGAATGACTCAAGTGCATAGCGAATTCTTGATAAGGAAAGAATAGAAGACATGCAAAGGGCAAGAAGTGTTCCATTTTCGCGACCCGTCCATGAAGCCGTACAAAGTGCCCAAAACATGTAGCGATATCGCTACATGTTCCATTTTCGTGGAGCAAAGCGAAGAAATGAGCCAACGACCAAAAGACGTAGCGAAATCTCTACATGTGCCGTTTTCGTGTGGATAAGCTAGCGATGGAGAAAAGGAAGCCGAAGATGCAGCGAAAGAGCGACATGTGCCATTTTTGCGGGTCAAAGTGGTCAAAGCGTATGGCATAAAAATATGTCGTGATTTTGCGACCCGTCGCGTTTTCGCGACCTGCACATTTTCCCGCCAAGTGCAGTATGAACGGCCCGAGGGGTTTTTCTCGATTTCCAAGTATTTAATGCTGACCCGAATTTAATGATTTGCGGATTTCCAAGGCATTCAAAGTAAAAGACGCGCCCAGGCCACCAAAATTGCAGATTTCATGCGTTCGAGCCCGATGTTCATGAATCGAGTCAATGGTTTCCCGCATATTTTCAAAAAATGAATTTAATGAAAGAGACTGCTATTGCTTAATGGTATTTAATCTTTGCTCCCTTAACGCTGCAACTAAGGGGATCGTGTTCCTAATGTCCGCCATATAATTGTAGATCACGAGGAGGATGGTGGCAAACATTTAATGTTGTAGAGAGGACGGACCTCTATAAAAACCAATGTAATTTTCATTTACAAAGGTTGGAAAAACTTTCTGCTAGAGACTGGAATTGTATTTGCGGGAATAAAAGGATCAACTTCTAATTTTTCAAGCGTTGCATGGATGAATTTCTTTTCTGTTTTTCTGCATTTCTAATAGCATTCATACTCCTGCATTGCTGTTACATTTAAATTCTATTTTTTGGATTTAAATATTGCGGTCAGGGTACGATTTTTGGAATGTGGGTTTGGAGGGATTTGCTGCATGTGATTGTGCGAGGATTAAGCTAATTCCTTATGTTACTTCTTGTTGTTACGTTTGTAGTTCCATGCTGTTGTTTTTCCGATCCCATCACTTCGGCTCGTGGCCATATTTCCCATTTCTTTCTGCAACTTTTAAATCTCTTTCCAAGCAACCCTTATCTTTAACCAGATTTTAGAGTAGTGAAGGGAACCGACCCACTCTGGAGATTGGTCTGGAAGCCATTTCTTGCTTCCAGCATTTCAATGTTGGCCAGGTCTAGGGTGCACTTGTAAAATCCTTTCCTGTGGCAGATTTTGGACCAACAGGAGGATAATATGGAAAATGCACCTAAATATTCAGTTTTACAACTACTGTAATAAAACAACATAGAAAACGAAGAATAGCATCTAAACAAAAGGATGGATAAGGGATTTTTGATGTTATGGGAGGCTCGTACACCCTAGATATGGGCCCACAACGGATTTTGTAGCTAACTAATGCACAGGAGGTCGTTTTGGCACTTTTGGACACAGCTTTGAAATAGCCTATGTCAGCTTCGAAATGACATTGTCTCATTTCGAAGATCTTCAAAATGAGACAAATTGTGCTAGAATACCCTGAAACCACTGCATAATAGTAGAAAAAGCAAGGCACATCAAAGGTTGAGTTCCCTTAAGCTCATAACATCTCACCACAAGTAAGTACATCCCTTAAGAAGATTCAAAATCAAAGTTTTTGTCAATTCTGTTTCAAAAGTGCAAACAACAAGAAAATAAGCATTCAGGTTGAAATGTTGTTAGAATAGAAAATTCTACCAGTAATAGTGCATCTGCCATATATGATTCCATTAGAAAAACACAATGAGGCTATTGCAAGATGAATCACATGCTATCAAGCCTTTAAGAGGTACCTTGCAACACTAAAACTTGTAGAAGGGCAGAAAAAGAATCAAAACTGCGGGACTTGCAGAAATTGCAATATTGAAGGATGAAAGTATAGAAATCAAAGAATTGCAATATGAAAATGAAAAATTTAAAAAATGCAAGAACAAAACAAAGAGCAGAATAAAAAAAGAGGAAGAAAAGAAAAAAATTGCAAGAATTATAGAAATTGAAAAATTGCAAAGTTGCAAAAAAATGAAATACATGTGCTTAATTGCAAAATGCTTAGTGTAGTGCAGCAAGGAGAAATTTCTCAGGTGGTAGGTAATGTGAACTGTTCAACAATTTTCATAAAAGTACAATAGTTTCATATTTTCAACATCACATTTTCAAAAATTGTAGTACTTTCAAATTTTTCAATATTTTGAACCATTTCAGAAAATTACAACAATTTCACAAATTGCAACATCTTTATCATTTGTCAAAAATTGTAAAAATTCCTCAGATGGCAAGATGTTGTTTAAAATTATAAAACCTGCATATTTCTATGGCTTACTACGATGCATGAGGGCATGCATCAGTTCAAGGTGGGGGGCATGATGAGGCCCAAAAATACCTCATATTTGCACTATGTCTGACATATATAAAATTGCCATATTACAAAGCATAACAAAGTTAATTTCCAAATAGTGATTAGAATTTGTTATTTGTTAAGTTTTTGCATGATTTTATGTTAAGAACACTATGCCTCTATTTTGATAGTTTTTCGCATTTTGTGATTATTTTTTACATGATTTTGTTGGTGAAAATTGCATAGAAAAATAAAGCAAATAAGCATGTTCATATCTTTGGCTAACTCTAGCATATTTGAAGTGTCATCTCATTTTGAAACCAAAGTTTTCAAGTGATTTGATATCAAAATAACCTCTGTTTCAAAACAGGGTAGTGACAAGTTTTGTGCAGCATACAAAAAAAAGCAAGTTTTACATTAAAGGAGTGCCTTGAATTTGTCAAGCAAAGCATGGAAAAATGCATGGAATGTATTCACATGAACCAAAAAATACCTATGACCCACTTGGATGCATTCCCATATAGTCTAAACAAACAACAACATGGCATAACAAATCAGGGACAATTGTGCAGCATTGTTGCACTATTTCAATTTGGTTATTTAGTGAATAAAAGGTGTAATTTAAGCAGCAGAATGATGTGTGCTACGGTGTATCCCTTCATAATGGTTTTTGAATGTTTTTTACACCTTCCAATTGATTTATAATTTAAACTAGCACCAAAATCTTATAACTATGCAGGAAACATGGAAAATGTAGGACAATCATACAAATTCCAACCAGCTATCAATGAATGGCATGGCTTAGAATTTGTCAGAATTGACGTGTAAAACTTATTGGATCTAAATTGTAAGGGATAAGAGATGTGTCCTATCTGATTAAACATGCTTTGTCAGCCATTTTGATAGCTTCTGAGCATAAAGTATGTTACACAACCAGATATTCCAAAGAAGCTTTGAGTGAGGGGGAAAGTAGCCAGTTTTAACCAAACAGAGGATTTAGAACCTAAAACGATAGGGAAAGGATATTTAATATGGAGATATGTGCACA
Source organism: Wollemia nobilis (assembly GCA_028583015.1). Classification (NCBI taxonomy): domain Eukaryota; kingdom Viridiplantae; phylum Streptophyta; class Pinopsida; order Araucariales; family Araucariaceae; genus Wollemia; species Wollemia nobilis. The sequence goes on along the minus strand of JAQPPZ010001004.1, from coordinate 736,746 downwards.
AGACCATTTATAACCTCCTCTAACTCACTTCCACCACTAGAGATGCATCCCAAGGACCAATGAACGTTGTTGCAACATATATTATCTTAATTTAGACTAGGTCAGTTTTAGAACTGATTGGCAAATCACTATAAAATAGCAACACAACTAATTTGAGTACAAGGTATATGTAATAGGATATTATAAATAACACAACTCCCTCATTGGTTGAGCTAATAGATAGTAGAGAGTAGGTAGTAGCAGCAAATAGGATTTGACATAGTGCAGTATTTTCCTATAATAGTTCAGCATGTTTTGACAGAAATAAAGTGTAGTTTTTTAGTCATCTTTTGTTTATGAGTGAGTGTGAATTCTAAGTAGTTAGTAGCACTTATTTACCTTATTCTGGATTAGGAAGCAAGGGCCCACTTTTAGGCCTGGAAGGAGGACTATTATGACAAGTTTTTTTGATAACTTTGTTGCAGCAAAATTAGCAAGATACTTGTCAATTTCTATTTCTTGTTGTTTAATGTACTAATCCCCTATTTCAAATTAGTGTGATGTCTTCATGTTTTCAGTTATATTTTTATGCAGCCAATGTGTGTGTTAGCTGACCAAGTAGCATAGACATGTGTTTCCTTTGTTTTCCTATTTCTATGATTGGATAATTAGCATAAAATTGCAACAATTTTGTCTTCCTCTGTTATCCCCTATTTTAGCAACTTTTGTTAAGTTTTTAGCAGCTTTCATTTTGTTTTCAGTCATTGTAACAGAAGCCTGACAACCTTTTTGTAGCAAGACATTGACAGGTATTTTAGCATGAGTGTTTCCTTTCCAACAACATTTCAATTTTGATATTTCAAATTTTGCAAGAGTAGATTAGGTTTCAATTCAACAACTTTTACATTCCTACAATTTCATTTTTACAACTGTAACTAGTTTTCCATTCCAAGTCCTAGAAGCAGTTTTAAATTCTTGCAAGTTAATTTAGTTTCCATTCTATATACTAGGTTTAGTGTGACACTAAAAAGGCTAAACCAATATAGGTTTCACCAAACAAATGCTTATATTCTGAATGTCTAAATCATAATCTACCCTAGTCTTCTATCGTAGACAGCCTTGGATACCACCCCAAATTTGAAAAATCATAAATATTAAATGATGTTATTAATAACACGCATCAAATTTTCTTATCAAAAAGCCACGAGACCAACAAAAATTGTCTCAGCAAAGAAGATCCTGACCAGAAAGACATGGGACCAACAAAAACTATCTCAAAAAGGAAGGTCCTGACCAAAAAGCCATGGGACCAACAAAAACTATCTCAGCAAGGAGGATCCTGACCAAAGAGCCATGGGACCATCACAAACTGGTCTAGCAATGAAAACCTCATCCAAAAAGGCAAGAGAAAACCAGATCCATCGAAATGGGTAAATCTGAAACCCCAACTATAGAGAGGAGAATCCCATGAACAGTTGAAGGAGTAAACATGGCCTGGAAAGCATATCAACAAACATTAGAGATCTCAACAAACCAAGATATCTCTCTATAGAGGAGACTGAATACACAAGCTAAAGAGAGAGTTCAAATACACTAGCCACCAAGAAGACCCATGACTGGAGTAATCATGGATACAGGGATTGTCAACAGGGCTCAACAGCTACAACAACGATGAAACACGAAGTTCCCTCCCAAAGATGATTAAAAAATGCAAAGCCAAGCCAAACAACCATCCATATCTGAAAAAGCACATAGTCCCACCAAGTTCGTTGAGTGAAGAAGCATTGGAAGCCAAAACCATAGCTATGATAAGAAGCATAGGGTCCCATACCAAGATCAAAAAGGTAGACTGTAGTAGAGGCTCCACCAAAAAATATAGAAATAGATAAACCAAGAGGCACTGCAAACCCTGATCTGGAGCAAAACGGGATGACCATCTATGGGCGATGAAAGCAGAGCTCCCCCAAAGCCAAGAAAAAATATAGACTGGGATAGTAAGCACCAGAAACAAGAAACAAATGTTGAACCCTCTTTTAGAAGCCACAACCCCCCAACTAAGTAAACCAGAATCCAACCAAACCAAGGCACCTAGGACAACTGAAGCAGGATCGCTGGGACAGTCCAAATAGCTGCATATAAATAGTCAAACACCGAAAAACCAGCCAGGAAGGTTCCAGATGAATCTTGGAAGCATGGGAAAGGATTAGGGGAGCGAGCAAATGGAAAGGTAGCATCCTTTTGGGGTGGGAGCCGCCCACTCCCCCATGGTCCTTCTATTTGTATGAAATTTTTAATTCTTTATATATATCTATATTATTTTAGACATTTACATTAACAAAAAATATTTATTTGATTTTTCAAACTAAATGGTGAATTTTATAGCTAATTTTTCAATGATGATTTTTTCTAATACTTATCCTTGTCAAGCTCAAACACAAACCCCAACATACTCCTTTACTTGCTATGACTATAGTCATTTCTCAAAGAATACTTACAAAACTGCAACTACAAGGAAAATCCAATTGTAAGCATCATGTTATTTGCAAAATGAAGAGTCTTGCCTTTTATATTACTTCATAAATGAGTTTAACACAGGCCACACAATTTGTATTACATATTAAATAATATAGAGATAAATTACATATTGTAGTTAGGATTTCTCCTAGTGAGTTCAAATTCTAACTCATCGAACCAACAATTAACAAACAAGTCAAAAATAGATATGACTATCTTAATATCTAATCATACAATCTTTATTCTAAACAAAAGACTAACCCAGATACAATCCCAAGTTTATCTCTATTTTTTAATAATTTTTTTCTACCTATGTCATGACCCTCCTAGATGAACTTTTGAAATGAAGAAACAATGTATTTAAGAGTGATGCTTCAATACTCGGTTTTTGTGCAATAAAGCAGTTATGTAATATTACTAGATAATGAAGAATATGTTACTGCTAACAAATTGCCAATGTGTAGGATCAGGTGCACTCGAAAGTGGAAGAAGTTGAGTCCTCCACCGAAGACAAGGGTACTTGAGATTGGAGGAAATGATGATATGACAACTCGAAGGTGATAAGGATAGATACCTTCATATAGGCATGCATTCGATTAGAGATAATCATCAATAAATAGCCACATTGAGCCCTAGACTAATGGCCTAGTAGCTATCGTAAGTTCTCAAGATAGAGACAAATGACTAAATTGATGGAAATATCTCCCTCTTTGTTTGTGCTCATATTTAATTGTCTTTTACTTCAGCACTTCACCTTAGCAATGTGGAAATTTGGAATGAAAGAATTGTCTTTATAACTTCTTAGATAAAAAGGATGTCTTATTTTTAATAGCTATTCATTTAAATAAATGGTAGATTTATTTTAAATGATAAATAGATTTATTCTTAGATAAAAATGATGTCTTATTTTTAATAGCTATTCATTTAAATAAATGGTAGATTTATTTTAAATGATAAATAGATTTATTCTTAGATAAAAATGATGTCTTATTTTTAATAGCTATTCATTTAAATAAATGGTAAATTTATTTTAAATGATAAATATATTTATTCTTGGATAAAAAGAATACCTTATTGTAGGTAGCTATTCATTTAAATAAATGATAAATGGATGTATTCTTAAATAAAAAGAATGTCCCACTTTAAATAACCTTTCATTTGGATTGATGGTGGGTTATCCTTAAAATATGAGTGGTCAGATTTTAAATAAAAGAGGCAATAAAATCTATTTCGCTTACCTTGAAATTGGGCGGGCCACCCGAGTGGAGTCTAGCTGGCGAGGAGGTATGGCTCCATTAACGTAGGGAATGGCTCCACCAGAATGAGGGGATGGTTTCCTCTACATGAGGAAGAAGAGACTTCAATGCTAGTTGCACCATGAAAAGGTGGGAGGAAGGGACGTCTCCTCTACCACCTAATGAAGGGGTGCGGAAGTAATGGCAGTGGTTGGTGGAGGAAAGTAGAGGAGAAAAGTAACAACGAGAAGGGAAGAAGAGCTAGAGAAATGGATAAGGGGAGACAAGATCAGAGCATAGAAAAGAAGGCACTGAGAGAACAAGGAGTGGTACTCAGACTTGGTTTGGGCAACCATCGAAAACCAGTGGAACAGGCGACCAGGTTGGTATTGCTTTCTTGGTCCCCTATGAGCATAGCTCGCTGTTATTGCCCTGTAGTTGAGCATAGCTCATCATGTTGCTTGTGGTTGAGCATAGCTCATCATTTTGCCTTGTAGTCAAGCATAGCTCGCTATTATTGCCCTATAGTTGAGTGTAGCTCATCGTGTTGCTTATGGTTGAACGTAGCTCATTGTTTTGCCTTATAGCCGAGCGTAGCTCGCTGTTATTGCCTTGTAGTTGAGCGTAGCTCATCGTGTTGCTTGTGGTTGAGCATAGCTCATCATTTTTCCTTGTAGCCGAGCATAGCTCGCTATTATTACCCTGTAGTTGAGCGTAGCTCATCGTGTTGCTTGTGGTTGAGCGTAGCTCATTATTTTGCCTTTTATCTGAGTTTAGCTCGTTGTTATTTACCCTATAGTTGAGTGTAGCTCATCATATTGCTTGTGGTTGAGCGTAGCTCATCATGTTTCTTTGTAGCTGAGCATAGCTCATCATTTTGTTTTGTAGCACCAAAGCGTTGTGTGTAAGCTGAGCGTTGTGTGTAAGCCAAAGTGTTGTATGTAACGCCAAAGTTGAGCACTGTGTGTAAATCAAAGCGTTGTGTGTAGCACCGAAGCTGAGCATTGTGTGTAATCCAAGCAATGTGTGTAAGTCGAAGCGTTGTGTGTAGCATTGAAGCCAAGCGTTGCATATTATGCTCGAATTTGAAGGGCGATGTGCATAGCATAGCAGGTTAGAAGCACCATCTTGGGAGACCATAGGGTGATAGGTAAGAAATCCTTCGTATGGTTCTAGTCGAGTAGGAAGCTCGTTAAGCGAGAAGGTTCCCTTGGTGGTAGACTTCTAATTTAAATTATTATGTTTATGGTTCATTTTGTAAAATGAGGGTATGGAACCTGTTGGCCATTTTGTGTTTGTTTCATTGGGAATTTTGTCTAAGATTTCGGGCTCAATTTTTGTAAATGGCGACAATATATTTATCTCTTCTGCTTCCATATGTAATGTTTTAAATTTTGTTTGCATTCGCCACATTCTGATGCATTTTTGAAGATTCGTCTTTGAATTCATTTCCTTGAATGCGTTGTTCAAAATAGAAAATAAATGGAAAAGACAATGGCCCTTCAAAACTGCGTTTGCCCCATCAGAGGGGTGAACATCTCATTTGCCCTTAAAAAAATACGAATGAATCTAGAAGTTCCACAAAGGCAAATGGAAATAAGTAAAAGTGCATTCGCCCATATTTGGGGTGAACGTCCCATTCGCCCTTCCTAGAGGCAAACGCGCCTTGGCTTTACATGATCGCGCACGCCCTTTGAATTAAAATAATGTTCGCCTTGGTTGAGGAGCGAACGTCTCGTTCGTCCCTCCCATGAGCGAACCAACATATATGGTGAAGTAAAATCGTGTTCACCATTCTTAAGGGTGAACGTCCCATTCGCCCTTCCTAGAGGCGAATGAGGTTTGTCAAGAGGTCATGCGCGCTTTTTGAAAGGATATGGGTGAAGCTGTTTTATTTGGACGAAGAGTGATCATGGGGTGAAGCATAAAATCAGTCAAAGGGGCGTAATTGTCAAAGCATTCGTATATTTAATTAAGGAGGCCTCTAGTAACTCAAATTTATGGATCTCAATATGGAGGAGAATGAATGAGTTTTCCTTATTTCCAAAGCACTCAAGGCGTGGCCGAAAGATTTAATATCATTCTCACTATTTGTGCATCGATGCTCGAGTTGCACTTTTTTTGGATATTGTCTCCCTAGGACGATGAATGTCAAAGAATTCGAGGAGGATTTTGTTGATTGTGTCTTTGATCTCAGGACATTTCCTTCTCCTATGTATTAAATGAAAGAGGCAAAAACCTCTATAAATACTAGACAAATTTCATTGTAAAAGGAGGTTGGACATTTTGCAAGAGATATCTCTAAGCTCTCTGCATTAATTCAAGACATCAAACTTCTAAATTTACAAGTGGTTTTGCATATAATTGCTTTCTGTACTATGCACTTCTTTTTCACATTCGTTCTTCTTGTTTGCTGTTAAATTTAAATTCTGAGATTGGATTTGAATATTGCTAGTAAGAGAGTGAATGTCGGAGTGATCCTTTTGAAAGTTATTTTTGCCAGATCACGGATTTATTCTGCAATTCTTTCTTGTGTGAATGCTATTCTGTGCTTGAGTGTTTTTCGCTATCAGTCTGCCCCAAATCCTGTGCTTCGACCTATGGCCATATTTCCTATTTCTTTCTACAATTTGTAATTTATTTCCTGCATCTCTAGTCTTCAACCAGTTTTAGGATTAGTTTGGGAACCAGCCCTCTCTGGAGATTGGCACGGAGGACATACCTTTCCTCCGGCCTTTCAATATTGGTCGTATCTAGGGCGCATAAACGCAGTGTTTATCAATTAGGCAGATATTTGACCAATAGAACCTTGCTTTATGAAATGGAATGGATTTATATTATGTTATGGTTCATTTTTTCAAATGATGGTATGGGACCTTGCTTTATGAAATGGAATGGATTTATATTATGTTATGGTTCTTTAGAACACAAGCTTATACTGAGAGGGGGGTGAACAGTATAAGCTAAAACTTTTCTATTTTCTTTCCAAAGCAATAACTTCAAATAATATCAATGCAATAATGAAACAATGTACAAATCACCATACACATAAGAGACAAATATTTTATGTGGAAACACCCTCTCCGAAGAAAACCACGACAAAATATTGCTTATAAATTTCTTCAATGAATTTTTTGGGCACCAACCCACATGAGACACCAATCCCCTATACAAGTTTGTGGACACTAATCCCTTATATAAATTCATGGACACCAATCCACAGGAGACACCAATCCCTTATACAAATTCATGGACACCAATCCACAGGAGACACCAATCCCTTATACAAATTCATGGACACCAATCCACAGGAGACACCAATCCCTTATACAAGTTCGTGGACACTAATCCACAAGAGATGTCAATCCCCTTGCTCAATTTCGTGGACACCAATCCACAGGAGACACCAATCCCCTTGCTCAATTTCATGGACACCGATCCAAAGGAGATACCAATCCCCTTGCTCAAGTCTTCTCCAAAACTTGTTTACAAAACCTACTCAAATTTGCTCGAAAACCTACTCACAAAACCTACTCAAATATGCTCCAAAACCTGCTCACAAAATTTGCTCAAATATGCTCCAAAACCTACTCATAAACACTCCTCAAATCTACTCCAAAATTTGCTCACAAAACTTGCTCAAATATTGCTCCAAAACCTGCTCATAAAACTTGTTCAAATCTGCTCCAAAACTTGCTCAAAAAACCTGCTCAAATATTGCTCCAAAATTAATGGCATTAAGTTCTTCACCTTTTCTTCATCTTGCTTTTCACTACTGAAATGAATTCTACCTAGAATCTGTTTATCCTTATGAACATATACAGGATGATATTATGGTGTTGGAAGCTTTACTTCTTGTAGATGGTTGAATTGTCCTTCTTTGTCACTTGGATGCTTGGGTGAAGTTATGCACTAATCTTCATACTCTATCTTTGCTTTTTCTCAACCTCCAATTGACCATGCAATAGATGGAAAATGTACGAAACAAAAAGCCTCCAAAATCTTCTCAACAATGGCATCAAGTTCTATTCTCAAATCTGACATATAATTTTCTTTTTGCTTATTTATTTAAATATCAAATCAAAACACTTTCATTATCCCTTATTACTCCTTTAAAAATCATACATGGTAAAGCTTATTTAAGAGACAAAATAACTCCTTATAATGCCAACAATTATAATAATACCACAAAAATAAATTATCTTACTATACCTCCATGGCTGCCAACATCAAATGAACCTTCCACCTTTGAAATCTTTATTGCCACTCTTTTCAAAAATCATGCACGAGACTCGAACCTGAGTCTCTCAACTCCAAACTTTACCAACACAAATCAAACCACCTCGGATACACTATCCGATGAGAAAATATTCTACCACCTTCAACTTGAAGTAGCGTCGTCAGTGTTACACAATCAAATCAATGCTTGTCTTTACACGATTCTTCAACTCCTTTCCACATGAGAATTCAAGATGAAAATACAAACAATTTCCAATCTATTTCTGGTATTCAAATCTGTTTTTCAACGTCTTACAGCTAATGCAAACTCTTCAATTCTAGAAACGTTCAACAAAATCTTATTTTCAAATAACACAGCTCGAAAACAAAAATTTTGTTCATAAATACCTTTTCACTTGACAATCCATTGTTGAGCAGACTAATACTGCATCTGCATTTTGTTATCTAAGAACACAAAATATAACTCACCAAAGACTCATGCGAAGGCTACCAATAAACCGATTTCCTTTCTCACAACTTTTGTTGGGTTTCACCTTTTTAATATTTAAATTCGACGATTGTTGGCTTCACAATTTCCTCTAAGTTTCAACGTTTGTTGGTTTCACAATTTCCTCTGGGTTCAATCTTTATTCGTTGGCTTCACAAATTCTGTTGGCTTCAATTTGTTCTCAATGGTTCGCTGGCTTCACAAATTCTGTTGGATTCAATCTATTCTCAATCGTTCGTTGGCTTCACAACAATCTTAATATGTTTCTTCTCACACTTTTCGCAATCACTTCCGGTAATTGTGCTGTCTTCTTCCACAAATCAAAACATTTTTTCATGTGTTGTCTCCAGTGATAGTGTGTTGCCTCCGTCTACAAATCCAAACACTTTCTCAAATGTTGTTTCGAGCGATACCTTCAGAGTTCGTGCGCTGCCTCTACTTTGATGTTCATGCATTGCCTCTTCTCCGATGTTCGTGCACTACCTATTCTTCAGTGTTTGTGTGTTACATCTACTCTGATGTTCATGAACTACCTTTGATAGGGAACAATTGCATTCTTCATTCGCCGCAGGCTCAAGTCTCCATTCGCTCTCAAACTCTTCTTATCTTCCGCAAGCTTAAGTTTTTGTTTGTTGCTCCATTAGTATTGTGCTTGTATATCGAAGGCGTCAACCAACAACTCTACCAAAGTGAACTTTAGTCTTATATTTATATGCAAACGTTTCACTTGCTTATGGCGCCCAAGGTCGGCCCACTTTACTTTTTAATAATAATTATATTTAAATCTTTTGATTTAAATATATCATATATCAAACCTTTATTACTTTAATATTTAAATATTTAATTTGATATTAAAGCATACATCACCACCTTATATTGAAATGTACAATGGCATACATCACCATTAAATATTGAAACATACATCATCACCTTTTATTGAAATGTACAATGGTGCTTTTGACATGAATGATAACTCAATATTTCATCCTTGAAGATATTTCTACCTTTCACATCAATGACAACTCAATACATTTTGTAAAATGAGGGTATGGGACCTTGCTTAATGAAATGAAATGGATTTATATTATGTTATGGTTCATTTTGTAAAATGAGGGTATGAGACCTTGCTTTATGAAATGGAATGGATTTATATTATGTTATGGTTCATTTTGTAAAATGAGGGTATGGGACCTTGCTTTATGAAATGGAATGGATTTATATTATGTTATGGTTCATTTTGTAAAATGAGGGTATGGGACCTTGCTTTATGAAATGGAATGGGTTTATGGAAATAAATATGTTTATGGTTCATTTTGTAAAATGAGGGTATGGGACCTTGCTTTATGAAATGGAATGGGTTTATGGAAATAAATATGTTTATGGTTCATTTTGTAAAATGAGGGTATGGGACCTTGCTTTATGAAATGGTATGGAAATAAATATGTTTATGGTTCATTTTGTAAAATGAGGGTATGGGACCTTGCTTTATGAAATGGAATGGATTTTATATTATGTTTAGGGTTCATTTTGTAAAATGAGGGTATGGGACCTTACTTTATGAAGTGATGAGAAAAACTTGTGGTGCAAACTAAATTGGTTGAAGGGCATGGGACTTGTGATTAAATGAGATGAAATAACCCAATGCATTAAACAGTTAAGAGTATGGACTTTAATTGTTAAGTAAGAGTTAGATCATTTATTGCAAAGGAAGCATAAGGTGGGATGCATGGTAGGATGACTCTCATAAGTAGATGAGAGGGGTCATAGAGAGGGAAGCTCTATGATAATAACTATGCATTAGAAAGTTGAATTGCTTGGGTTAATTGTATAGTTGCAATCTTAGTAATCAAGTTCGAGTTCGACACTCTTGGAGTTCAAAAAAAAATCAACATTTTTAAAAATTTGATTATTATAAATGCACATATATTTTTTAAAATAATTTTATTTTTTATTTTTATATAAAATTTAAAAATACAAAATACAAAATTATAATATTTGATTTTAATAGCTTTTTTTTAATATATACTTTAAATATTTTAAAAATATAAAAATTTTATAACTTTATCTAAACATAGTAATTTTTTAACAATGAGAATATTTTCAAATGTTTAAATCAATAATTTTTTTAAAAGATAAATTATAAGTTTTCTAAATTCATTCTAAAAAAAGATCATGCATATTAACACAGAACTATCATTGTTGTCCATTCTCTCAAGTGATAATAAAGAACTAAAGATTGAAAATGGTTGCATCCAACATAATTTATGCAAGACGTGGATCTGAAGAATTGTTTTTATCACTTTCACATTGATATATATTTTATATTTTAGAGGTAAGAGATTTTACCATATTATAAATTTTTTCACGATTTGAAAAATCGTCACTGCCCTTATTTTACCCTAAAATTTGATAAAAAAATTTACAATAAAATCAAAGTAACTTTGTCAAAGATTATAGAAATTTCCTCTAGGGGTCATGAGTTTTACCTTGGGGTTACTTGAACACGAAGAATAGCACTTAGCTCACGTAATAATTTATTTAAAAACTATAACCTACCAAATTGTTTTATTATATTTTTATAAGAACCGCCACTCATTCCCATTTATTTAAGGGATCTTCGCTCTAAATCGGAGACTGTAGTGCACTGCATATTCAATCGAAGGTTGTAGGTGTACTAAATCCATTGAGATATTTCATATGGGTTTTATTTTTCAACTGTCAATGATTGATTTTAGGGTTTTTATACCTCTCTTGTAGCGGTACTAAATCCATTGAGATATTCCATATGGGTTTTATTTTTCAACTTTCAATGATTGATGAGGGTTTTTATACCTCTCTTGTGTTCAGTTTTTTTTCCAAATCTAGGGTTTATTCACCGAATTTATTCGTTAGAGTTTTAAATTCGACAAATTTCGAATTTTATCTAAAAATTGATGAATTTGATAACTAAGGTTGCAATTTGGCAAATAAATGAGTAAATGTGTTAGAAGCATGTCTATTCGGGTCCATGAGTGTCATATTCCCCTACTATCCTTGTTTAATTTCACTTGTTTTGTTAGATTTAGTATCTAGAGTTATCTTTGGTATTTTTATGAGTTTAAAAAAAAAGAATTAAAAGTTTTAAGTTCTAGGTGAACTTAGAGGATGACCTAAGGGCTTAAGACCCCCTTAGGGAGATGGATTGTGTAGGTTTAGAAGTTTGTACCAAGAGTTAAGATAGCTTGTCAGAGGACAAGATTGATAGTTTAACTCCCAATGCACGTAGCATACCCACACATAATGGTTTGTGTGTAGTATGGAAATGTGTGTATACCTTCCAATGATCAAGGGTGGTAAGTCTAGCTCATCACGAATGATTAGATGGATGGACTTACGTGCATGACATGAGATAGGCCTACGCAGAATGAACTTGCATGAGGGGAATCTCATGTGGTATAGTTCTTGAAAAACTTAGAGGATGTCAAACATTAAATTGGTCTAAGGTTAGATGGGGATTTATGAATCCTTCTCCTTGATCAATATTTATATATAGATACCTTTTTTTTCTTTTTGTTTGTGTTTTCTTGTTTGAGGGTTGTTACAACCTAGGGGTTTAGTCATTACATTTATAATTTGTTTAAGTTGGACATCAATTTTGACAAATTTCTTCATGCTTCATAAGTTAGGATATAATAACAATGAACTTCAAAATGTTTTGTTCTGGAATGTGATATTGGATTATTCATCAACTTGAATACGCTTTAATTATCACAATGAAGAGGCATTCACATTATTTGATCTATTTGTAGATCATACAATATGCATTGTAACCAAACAACTTCACAACCTATATTACATGTCCTGTTTTCTGCTTCAATTGATGACAAAGCAATTGCATGTTGAAGTTTACCCTGCCAAGAAATAGCCTCTGATCCAAGAGCAAACATATAGCCAATAATAGATTTTCGACCATCAACTGATCCAATCCTACCTCCATCAATGTATCTAACTAAAAATCATTAAATTGTTAATACAAAATACCAAAGTCAAGGATACCTTTGATATATATGAGAAAGTGTATTACAACTTCCCAATATTCTCTTTGTGGATTTGACAAAGTGTGTGGCTTGTGTTAAATTCTTTATGGTATTATAATTAGAGCCTTTCCTCTACTAAATTTTGTCCCTTCCTCAACCACAACCTCTGTATTTCGTTCCTCTACTGAAGTCTGTCCCTTCTTTGCATTTTGTCCCTCTACCACACTTTGTTCCTCTATTTTGCCCACCCGAGTGACATTCCCCACGTTTAACCAAAGTTAGAGTCACCTTTATGCTCTCCTTTGCCCCATAGCCCCCAATACATTCTTGGAATTGAGTTTGCATTGCCTTCACAATAACTCATCCTACACAAAATTGTTCTTTGGGCTTCTCTATTTGTGATTTCCAAGGCTACATATAGCACAACATGTTTGCTCTTTTTTTGTGTTTGTGCATAGTCTATCCAAGGGCCCACATTTTCAAATCAATCTTTATGCTTTTCCTTGAAGGCAATGACCTATCATTTTGTTCCATGTTTGTGGCACAATGATCCCATGATCAAAACCTTGCTCTGATACCATAAAAGAATTTAACATAGGCCTCCATATTCGTATTACATATTCAATAATATATAAAAAAATTACAATGTAGTTGGGACTTCTGGTGAATTCCAATCCTAATCAATCGAACAATCTTACTAGCACTTAAGAAAGACGTCAAGAATAGATATGACTATCTTAACTTCTAATCATATGATCTTTATTCTAATACTTTACAGAAATAAACAACTCAGATTCTTAAAATTTAACAATTTACTAAGAAGATTATTTGTCTGCATACTTGTTCTTAATTTTCATTGATGGCACAAAGGTTTTGGATGAGCAAATTTAAATTGAAATGAAATGGGCAATGAAGCTAAACAGTACAATGAAATGGAAATTACAAGATTTCTTACACAAAAAGGGCCCTAGAAGTTGAGAATAGAACTATGCAGTTTAGGTGCCCACTAAGAAGTGAAGTGTTGGTTAAATAATGAATGACCTAAAAAACAGACCACAAAACTATTGTGAAAACTGCATCTAACGTGTTGCAGATAAGGCAATGTAAGATTCCCCATAACTCAATAATGATCATAAATTAAATTTCTCTTAAACAAAATGACCCTAAAAAAATGGAGAATGAACTGAAAGAGAAATAACTGCATTTAAGGTAACTGAATAACTTGGATATTACTTAAGTTAAAGATGAGATTAAAAAATTCTCCAAAGCTTACAAGGGATACATCATGTCATAATTCTCTAAGCCCTAACAAGCTAGTTGCTGAGAAGTATATGGTATTGTCTGTCAAACCCAGATATCTTTAAAATATTGATGTTGATGTACAACCGGCCATACCAAACTTGTGACCTTGTACTTGTGGATATGTATCCTTAACTAAAACCCCAAACCAGGGGCCATAAATGATGCTTACTTTTCTAACTGAAGAATCAACCATTTATGCATCCTAGGTAAGCAACACAATCTTGCCAAGTGGACAGGATATTGTGATTATGACTGAGGGATAGCACATTGTTAGTGTTGGTTACGAATCTGTCACGGGAAAGGGTTTGGTTTATCTATGCACCCTAGACCCGCCCAACACCTTGAAAGGCCCGAAGAAAGAAATGCCTTTCGTGCCAATTTCCAGAGAAGGCTGGCTTCTTTACTACACTACACTAGGGTTTCAAATTAGGGAACTGGAAAGGAATTAAAAAATTGTTGAAAGAGATGTCAATAGCAGAACGAAATGGGAAATATGGCCACAGGCCAAATAGTTCCAAGGGGAAGAACAAGTTGCACAATTACTAACTTCTATTTAAATCAGCAACAATGAATACTATGAATATAACAAAAACTAACATTGAAACATTCTCTGATGTGTATCCTTCAATAATTCCAGGTTTCATCCTTTATCACCCACTTAAATCCAGTTTGCAAAATTACAATATGCATATAAAGAAACAAAATTAATAGAAATAATGATGAAAGGCATCATACACAGAAAAAGAGTCCAAAATCAAAACGATAAGTCTTAATATTGATGCAAAATTTAAGTACAACAACTCTCTAGCAAAATGTTCCCCCCCGATTACATTACATTGAGTGGCTTTTATAGAGGAATTCAACCCCGTAATCATTAATGCCAAAACCCTAAAACCGTTGGGGCAGCTGAGATTTGACCCCTGTCAGATGACAGAGTATCCATGGAATTCGGCTCACTCGTGTTTACAACGGCTTCGGACAGATTTTGCGGCTCACTCGTGTTTGCAGCGGCTTCGGACAGATTACACAGCTGGGACAACATGTCTCATTAATATGGTTGGTGAATCTTGCCTTCAAAGACTTTTTCAGAGCTTGACAGTGTCGTCTTGATGGGATAGACCGTAGATGTAAACTCGTGCGCCATGGATGCGCATTAAATGCCCATCTACCTTCCTCTCCACTAGAAGTGTTCCCTCATGTTGTTGCCTTAGCGTTAAAAAACGCTCTTGCTGGAGTTCGCTGGAAATCGGGCCCGAAGTGTAGTGCTCCGTTTTTTACATGTGTTGGTCGAGGTTCGCTTGAATTGAGTCTGAAACTCAACTTCGCTGGGATTGATGCCCGAAGCTGGGGGGTTCGTTGGAGCTAGGGGAGTTGAGCTTCGGCTTGCAGTTTTTGTCTAAGTCCAAAATGGACTTTTACCAGTTGTAGTTCGCTCTGGCTAGGCTCGAAGTGGAGCTTTGCTGAGGAAAGAACCTGAAATGGAGCTTCGCCAGGCTAAGGAGCGAAGACCAGCTTGGCTTCACCTTAGAAACTTTTCACCCAAAATGTGTTGTCCATGGGAGCTTCGACGAAGATAGCTCCTGAAGTTGGGCTTCGCTGGAAATCGGGGCGAAGATGAGCTCGTTGTCTTAGTCAATTCTTGCTTCGAAGCGCATCTTCGCTTGGGCTAAGAGCTTCGCTAAATACAATGCCCGAAGTACAGGTTCGCTGGATTCTTGGGCGAAGTCGAGATGGATTTGCCTTAGGCGCTTTTCGAAGAAAGCAATGCTCGGAGTGCCTTCACCACAATTAACCACGAAGCTAAGGTTCGCTTTTCCTTAAGGCCCGAAGTTGGGCTTCGCTAGCAGTTTGGGCGAAGTCGAGGTCTTATTTGCCTTGGGCGTTTTTTGAACCTCCAAAGTGGTCTTTCGCTCGAAGCTGTCCTTCGCCCCGAAACTGAGCGAAACTGAGGTTCGGCCCCTTTTTTGAGCGAAGCTGATTTTTTACTTATGTTTTTCGAGCAAAGCTGCTCCGAAATTGGGCGAAGTTGAGGCTGGCTTGCCTTAGTCAATTTTCAAGCCCAAAGTGGGCTTTCACTCCATCTTGTTAGCGAGGCTGTTTCTCGCCCCGAAAACGGGCGAAACTCAGATTTAGCCCTGTTTTCAAGCGAAGCTGATCTTAACTTAGATTGTGCCCAAAAGGTGAGCCTTCTTGCCGCGCCTCGGCGCCATGAAAATGTCAGGGAAGAGTTTTCACCGGAGAAAGCTGTGATTAGAGGAGAAAATGAATCTAAGCAGGAAAAACATTGCAGCAGCAGTTCAAAATTTTACCCCTTAGACAATATGTGGCAAAATTGACACAGTAGCTTGTGCTACAAGCAATCTCAACATAACATTTTCAATGCCATCACCAAATGTTGATACATTTTGACCAATAAGTATAATTACAGAACATTATCTGTGAGATAAAATGATCAAATATAATTACATTTTAGTATCATGTTTTGGGTAATTAGTTTGCATTTGGTATGTTTGTTTCAGCTTAATATCTGCACATTGATAGATGTATTCCTACCTGCTCTTACCATTCATGCATATATCTTGTCTACTGATCTTAGTCTATCAAGAATTTGTACAGTTGCCAACGGACTACCATGTAACATCCTTCTAGCCTTCACCACTCACATGTACCGTTTTATCTAACATAATAATTTAAGTTTAATGCAAGATAATCAAGATTATCCATTGAAAATAAGATTCCATTTTTCAACTCTATCTGGTAACAAAAGCAAACTATATTGTAAATAAACAGATCATGGTTCCCCTAAAACATAGGGTGCATGATCATTGTACCTGATGGTATTTAGCTTTTAACATTCACTATGTGGATACCGAATCTGTAGCAAAGACCATTAGCATGAGATGTAGGAGGAATATCTACCTTCAACAATTGACCAAAACTTTAGATTCACCAAAAAAAAATGCATAAGCAATACAATCATAATAAGCCACTTCATTGCTATCACTAGATAGCTAAAATAATTGTATTGGTGTCCAGTTGACCAAAGTAGGCCAACTGGAATTCATTTGAAATATAGTTCCCACAAGAAGAAGAACTAAACTAAAGTAACCTAAATAAAACTATACTGAACTGAAACTGCTGTACAACACTAGAAAACATTTAGTATGATATACGTATAGAGTCTCTATCTTAAATACAGGAAGACAATACATCAAAACCCTATAGTGATTGAGCCTGTTGTAAATATTTTTCCAGTAGGAACATATTTTTTAGATTGAAAATACATAAGCATAAAGCCATTGAAAAACAATGTTCTTTATGAAGCTGTGTCAGCACAGGTGTGATATCACCCCACTATAAGCTTAGCGCATTAAATATTTTCTTGCTACACAAATCTCTGAAAGAAATTTGCACCATGAGTTAACACTCATGCTACAGACCACCAGTGTTTGCTTTTTAACCTGAATAAATACAAACCTTATGATTGCAAAATGAAAATATCCTAGCAGAACACAAATTAGTAGGAACTTTCCATCCAATATTGAATCTGATGAAAGCCAAACTTCACAAGAAATGCATATTCAGAATATGAACTGTGAATTCAGGACGTCATCCAACCACTTGACAATCCACGTTGTGAAGAGCAGTAGAGAAAAAGTAAACGATGTAAACTTGAATCATGAATGTACAGAAACATCTGCAGACGTTGGTGTCATACCATTGTTTCCCTTGCCTATCTTCTTCAAAGAGCTGGGCTTTCCATTCTCTCTCTTTGAATTCTTAAGGGGTGTTGTCGCTTTAAGTTGTTCCCTTCTGAGGTTCCTGACATCTTTCCCATTAGTTTCTCCAGCTGAACCTTGCTGACAGCATCGGACAGACTTAAGCTTGGTCCCTTTGTTATCCATATCAATTTCTTGTATTTGCTCATTTTGTCCATTAGAACGGAAGTGAGATTCATGTCTATTTGCATTTGATTTTGGGCCATCTAAAACCTGCAAATCTTCAGCTATGTTCCCTGTACCAAATGCTGCTCCACTGTTGACATCTTCAACTATATTGACTGGAGAACATGATTCCTTAAATATATCAGCCCAAACATCTGTTTCTGAAATCATGTTTTCCCCGTCCAAAGATTCAGACTCTTTTTGTTCTTCAACTGTCTCAAGTGTATGCACAGTTACACTCTCTCTATCACTGGTAGTTCTCACAAACTCACTATTCTCACCTAAAGACTCGATCTCATTGTGTTTTTCAATGGCCTCAAATTTCTCAGGAGCTACTATGTTGCTACCACTTGTACTGCCAGATGAATTAGCTGATACAGTGCTTGTACTAAGTTCCTTGGCTGATCCATTAACAGGCCCCTCTTCTGGACTATTTGAAATTTCCTTAGTTAGGCTAAGAGGCACTTCATTTGAATTTGATGTGAAAGATTTTTCAGAAGGCGTCTTGTTCAATGAAAACCCGGTAGTTTTCTTTCCATCTTTATATCTACTCTTAGCCTTCTTTATATTCTCTTCAATGTGAGTCTGCAGGTTTCCATTGCTCTTTTTCTCATCTAGACTAAAACGACTTGTCTTACCAACATGACTGGGATCTTTTTCAGATTCTGCGCCAGCATAGCTCTTTCTCCGTCCTAGCTTAGGTGACTTTGCACGGGTCGGAGGTATCTGCATAAATTCAACAAAAAATACTTTGGAGATATCTTTCACAATTTTCCAGCTAACAAAAACTTCATTAAAAGATAAGTTCACAAAAAAGAGCTATGATTCAGAAAACAAAATCTGCATACAAACACAACCCATAAAAAATCCTGCCTACACAACACTTTTTAAATTCTAGATACAAAGGTAATTTTACTGATGACCCGAGTTCAATGCCTTAATTGGCTCTATGTGCCACACAATTTTCCTGCCTCTGGCCCTCAATTACTAGCCTTCTTAGCAAGTGTATGCACACATTTTAATATTTAGACATCCTACCACCCTGCTATCTTTTTCTCCCTGCCTGTAGTCCACCTTTCAATGCACAAACTTAATCCTATGCTTTCCATTCCTCTACACCACCATTCTCTTTAAGGCACCATCTTTTCCAGGTTTTCACATATTCTTGTACCCCTTAAATCTCCTGTGCTGCAACCACCCAAACCTGTTGCCAAACCCTCTTAATAGGCAAATATGCCTTTAATTTGCACCTCTGCCTTCTATTATCATTTAAGCCCTAATCCCCTACAGTCATCTCTCTCCTGCCACATCACACCTTGTGAGCATTCCAGGCCCCACCGTATTCTGTTTCCACCATCACCTTAGCTGCAATTCTGCATCAGGTGACCTCTTAAAAAACATACCAACTTTGCCTGTTCAGGGACCATGGTTATAAAAAATTCTGAGATAATACTATGAAGAAAATCCTATTTTCAATCCAGCAAAGAAGAGATCAACAACAGTCACAATGTGGATTAGATTTCTACATCCCTATGCCTTTACAACCTTGTTAATACCGTGGTAGTAAGACTTGAACTTGACAAAGATTCAAAAAGGACATTTTTGAGAGAGACCTGATGATTTGGTAAAAACTCAGCTACATAAAAAAGAAAAATACAAACAACGCAATTGTAACTAACATAATTTTTTTAATGCATCTCAAAAATAATTAACCACTCCTCTGAAAAACGTCAAAAAAATGAGAAATTTTCATTTCTTTATGCTTGCCTTTGATGTATTTTGTTATTGCCAAGTTGCCACTTTTTAACAAGTTCTTTAAAAGTTCACCAAGTTTCAACACTATGGTTAATGCCATAGTTACTGGGTAAAGTTCAGTTCAATAGGTTTGGTAGCCCAAAAAAGGTCCAGGGTTTTGGTTTTTCCAGCAGGATATGGTTCAGTTAAGAAACGTTCAGATAATTAATATATATCAAATATGTATACACCCAGACAAAATATTCATGAAAAAATATCAACAGATCATCCCCAAAAAAAAATGAATATTTCTAAAAAATCATATTTTCAAAATTTTATATTTTATCCTTTCCAGATTATTAAGTTATAGTTTATGCCAACCAGACCTTGGTTGTTGGGACAAATAGTTGATGCAGCCCACACCAAGGTTCAAGTCTCGGAGACACCAAATAGCTCAATGTGACTAAATTGATGTAAAAGGGAAAGGACATCCCTTTCAAAACCCTACCTTTTTTTTTAAATAAATAAGTTATAGTTTATATTTTATAACTTCATATTTATTATTTTCAATGTATAAAGAATTTGCACATTAATTTAAAAAAGGAGCGAACCAAACCAAACCTGACCGAACTTGGCCCAAGGTTCAAGCAAACCTGATAACTATGGTTAATGCTATTAAACTAATCACTATTAAAACAATACTAATAAGGAAAGTCAGAATCCAATATATGATCTGCACTGCAGGCCCCAAGATTGTGGCACCTAGGACAACTCTATATATCAGCTAGTGGGTCTACAGAGTTATAAGTCAAAATGCACAACAACAAAGGGCATGAAAAATCTTTGATCATGCAACAACGCATATGAAGAACAAACAAATGGTAAGCAAGGGAATGTTGATCAGGAAAATGCAAGAAATTCAGAAACTATGCAAATAAAACAGAAACTCTATTTATAAATAGTGCAAATGTAAATAAAGAATAGAATACAACAATGCCAAAACCTAGAGCTACAGGCATACAAGCAATGGGTCTTGTCTGCAATATGTGCCCAAATGCAGGAATGCTATGTAACTTTGAAGCTTCTTTGCTTCTCACTGAACCTGATTACTCAGTCTGTCCCTGCATAATGAATAACTACCCTACATATGGATATGTATAATGGAAAGTAGTAGCAATATTGCAAGAAGATGAATCAATTCATCTTCCACCAATTACAAAGAAGTTGTCTTCCATTGGCGCCAGGGTGAGCCCTGCTTGTTGGCACTTGGGTGTTCCTTGGTTTCTCCCTCTGGCATTGATAGCATTGGGTGTCAATGTCAAAGTTGTGGTTG
This sequence comes from Wollemia nobilis, assembly GCA_028583015.1. Classification (NCBI taxonomy): domain Eukaryota; kingdom Viridiplantae; phylum Streptophyta; class Pinopsida; order Araucariales; family Araucariaceae; genus Wollemia; species Wollemia nobilis. The sequence goes on along the minus strand of JAQPPZ010001004.1, from coordinate 715,963 downwards.
GTGCCTAGCGCTCAATGACTGGCATTGGAGCCTAGCAGATAGAAATGAAGTCTTTTTCCTTGCGCTCTTAGATCATCCCCACTTGGAGGAGTGATTGTCCCAATTGCACCGAATTCCACTAAGAAAACTAGTTCTTAATCTGATCAAGTGTACCATTTGGTGTGAGTGGCAATTTTATTTTTTGATTAATGGTGAAAATAGGGGTTTTTGGAAGGGCCCCAACCCTTTTACATAGGCCAACGAAACTTCCAGCAGGGACAAAAGCCCAAGGCCGAAAATGAACAGCCAGAAAAAATATCAGATCAAAGAACAACATGAAAAACCAACACAAGAGGCCAATAATAAAAGACTGCAAACAGAACAAGAGATCAGAATGGCTAACTAAGATTTGGAGAGGCTGACATCGACCTCCAAGTCTTCCTTCTTCTTAATCTACACTTGGACCTTCAGCATCTCCCAGGAGTCCTTCAACACCTGAGTATCCCGAAGAGGATGATTCTTATGGCAGAGGGTATACTAAAACAAGAGGTCCTCCTCAACATGGGCCCCCCTATCTGTTACAATGTACAAATTTTGGGTATCCCTCTCCGGATAATTGGCTCCCATCTGGGTATTGACAATCTTCTTCTTGCCAATAGGTTGGCTTCCCCCCAGAGTGTCATGACCCACCTTCGGCAGACCTTGAACTTGATAGATTTTGTTTAGCTAAGATGTTTTGCATCAAGGAACTAGTGACATGCTATGTTTTAATTCTGCAAGTATGGATGGTTTGTAGGAAATAAAATATTTTAAATAAAGAAATGTTTGGCAACAAATGGATCATTGTTTCAAGTAAGTGTTTTTCATGAAAGAATATGGTGCTGCTAATAGACTGTGTTTGTGCAGAAAAACAGGGTTCTTGTGGGTGGAGAAAGAATAAGCCACCGAGAACAGGAATACCTTGGGGAAATGATGTGATGGGTTATTTGTCGGAATAATTGGGAAGCAACATGAATGAATGCTTCACCCTTGATGATGATGCTTTTCATTAAAATTTGCACATGATAAAGAAATTCCAGTCTTGTGATTGCTTGCGTGATTTGTTGATATTTACCTTATGATTGGATTGTTAGGGATATGATCTTGGATATACGTATTATATGCATGATTTATTTGTCTTCCCTAAAAGGAATAAATAGTTATAAAGATCTATTTTTATGTGGTAGCACCACCATGGAAATGGATGGTGTAAGTGAAATTTAATAGTTAGCATTAACTGAGCAAAGTGCGCCTACGGTAATGGCTTGCACATTGGACTCGAATGTTAAATGAACCCACTGTAGAAGGGCGTGGGATTTATTAGAAAAACGTCAGTTGAGGACCATTTGGCAAAGAGGCTCCGAAATGCCAGCAGGGAGGTTGAAAGACGTGCTCTTGCAGTGAGAGCATATGCATTCTGGGAGGGGAGAACGAACAAAGAGCGGAGGAAAAACACTATTGGCTGGAAAGAGGAAGAACGCGAATGAAGAACACTGCGTGGAGTTGTTAACTGGAACGCGATTGATAGGTAAATGGATAGTGATCTTGTCTTATCTTCCGTTATGTGAAAACGCTCTTGTTTTGTGTGATTTCTTCCAAACAATAATTCTTTGCGTTTATATGGAAAATGTGAAACCGTAGTGCAGTTTGACTACCGTAGGAATTATCGAAGTACAGATTACTTGGTGTTGAGTTAATCAAGTTTTGCTAGAAGTAAACGTAGACTGTCTAGGGGTGTCTTGGTTGAACGTATCATCTTTCTTTGGATGACGGTCGTACTCCTACCGGATTGATAACGAGCAATGCAAGTTAATTATATAGGATGCTAAGCGCACCATGCAGATGGACTTGTGTGGATAAGCGGGATTGGCATATTACTTTTCGATAGAATGGCAAGTGAGAACCTTTACGATGGACCGTAAAGGAGTACCCTTTCAAAGGAAAGAAAGGTGAGACCTCTCGATGGACTGAAGAGGGACAATCCTTTCGATAGACTGAAAGGAATAGGATAGTCTCTAGTGGAAGGTAGTTGAGTGGAGTTCCTTCTGAAGGCTAGTGTCTAGGAAAAACCCTTATAGATTTCGGGTAGGATCTTAGTGATATGTTTCCTTGATTGTTGAAGATAGTGAGGATGATGCCTTCTTATGTTGAAGGAGCTTCCTTAGATTCACTATCATTTAAGTTGAAGGGATTGCCTTATCTTCGGCTTGCTTAGAGTTAATTAAGTGTTAAAAAAAAAATCTCTCAACTTCATTCAAGGTTAGTAGAAGCTTGACGAGTCGTCACACAAAGAGTCATCAACAGTAAATACAAATAAACTGATACAGCTGAAATTTAGCCTTGGTCACAAAAGCAACGGGAATCTGCAAGCACTTCCCAAATCTCAGATCTTGCTCTTGAAGCTCCACTCCTTTTCCCCCTCCTTTAACTGTGTGTTCTCCTTTTTCTTTTATAGGCAAATGTGTGCACAACAAACCGTGTGCACAAAACCATGTGCACAAGGCTAGGTATCCCTCTCCGGATAATTGGCTCCCATCTGGGTATTGACAATCTTCTTCCTGGCAATAGGTTGGCTGCCCCCCAAGAATCATCCACAGTAAGACCTGCCTTCCACAGTAAATTCGAGTAAACTAATACAACTGAAATTTAGCCTTGGTCACAAAATCATCGGGACTATTCCATTTCCATACCCCATAATTAGCACTAAGAACACTGCTCAGGGAAATAGAAATAGTCCTCGGAGGAAACATATCCATGACAAGATGTGTATAAGAAGTATTTACTCAAAAAGCACAACCTATAAAATTTCCACATTACCAAAGCTGGAATGACCATCAAGACCTAAAGAGGAGATCACGTGAGGAGGAAACAAGTCCATCCAAATATTGTTTGAGCTACTACTAACTCCCTGGTTGGCCATGAAGTCAGCAACTTTGTTTCCTTCTCTTAATGTGTGCATGATTTTCACCTCTTGGAAGGACTGTAGCAAGGACTTGCTATCCTTTAAGATTTCTTCCACCGTCCAACTTGGTTCTCCCTTCCCAATTAAGTAGTTAATGATGTTTTGGGAGTCCCCTTCCACTACAATCTTCGGATAATTAAGCAAGGACAAAAGCTTTATTCTAGAAAGAAGAGCCCTCACTTCTGCCACATGGCTGGTTTGTATACCATAATGCTCTGAGTAGGCACCAATCAAAACCCCTTTTGAAGTTCTAACTACACCTCCACCCCCAAACTTTCCTAGGTTGCCTTTCAAGGCCTCGTCAAAATTAAGTTTCACCCAACCTTCCTCAAGAGCCTTCCATTTGGTGTTCTTTCTAATATCCTCCTTCAATATGGGGTCAACACCAACATGAGCTTCCAAGTTCCAACATTTAGCTATCTCCTTTTCTGCCCCCTTCTCAGCCCCATCCCAGTGTTTGGTAATTGAGATATTCTCACGAGCAGCAAACTTTATTCTAAGGAAAACCCCTTTTTCATCTCTACTGATGTCTCTAAAGATCCTCTAGTTGTGTTCCAACCATATACCCCAAAAGAAATGAGCAAGGGAAAAATTCCATAAACATGTGAGTCTATCACTTTTAAAGGGGGAGTACCATTGTTCCACAAAACCAAGGATCGAATGAGGCACCACCCACAAACAACCAAAGGCTTGAAGCAGCAAGTAGAGAACCTTTCTTGAGAAAGGACAAAGAATAAATAGGTGCAAGATTGATTCCTCATCTGCCTTGCACAACGAGCACATATTTGGGATACAAAATCCTTTCTTCTTGAGATTGTCTATCGTTAAGATTTTGTCTTGAAGGGCAAGCCAGAGGAAGATAGCAACTTTTGGAGATGTCTTTTAGCCACACTCTACTAACAGGAAACCCAGGAATAGACTCATATTTAGATACCATATAGCCCAATCTAGTCAAGTAGACTCCAAAAGAAGGGGCCAAATGAGGGATTCTTGAGAGGGGCTTAAGGGAATGTAATAAGAGAGGAGTAAACTTTTCACAAATGATACCTAATGTTGGGTCGTCGAGGCAGAAAGGGAGATATCTTTCCATCTTCTCAAAGGTCCTTCACCTTCAAGATAATCGCAAACCCTGCTGCCAAATTTGTCCTTCAAGGAAACCCAAATCTAACTGCATTCTCTCAAAGCACAATGAGGTTTGTTTGTAATCCAAGTGTCTTCCCAAAACATAATGGAGTTACCATCCCCAAGCTTCCACTTTGATCTGGAATTAACAAGCCCATTCCAAAAAGCAGAACCCTTAGGAGGGTTCTCACATCTGAAGAAGGGTATGGAAGAATCTAAGTACTTGGCCCTGATGACTTTGACCCAAGGAGTTTCACCTTCTTTGATTATTCTCCAGCCAAGCTTAGACAATAGAGCTTCAATAAATTGTTGAATTCGCTTTATGCCCAACCCTCCTCCTCTCTTAGGTCTACACACTTTATCCCAAGCCACAAGAGGGAGCCTCTGGCTCTCCTCAGCCCCTAACCACAAAAAACGTCTCTAGATTTTCTCCAATAACAAAGCCACTTTTACAAGGATATTTAGCATCGAAATAAAATAAACTAGTAAATATTGAAGAGTAGATTGCAAGAGTTGCACTTTCCTATCTTCATTATAAACAAAGTGTGAGTGCCTTGGTGTATGCACTCCGTGATGAAGTCGATCAACAAATCCTATGTCATTGGGCACAATTGTTCAAGATTCAGGTCTATGGGATGTTCCACAACTGTGGGCTCAAGAAGAGGTGGAGTGTTTGGCTTACGAAGCTCAACACAAAGACTAGATGCATTCTCCAACATGGCGGCAAGTCAATGTTGGTGTTTGACATAGCACAAGAGCTTGATATTTCTATGTAGGCGTATAAAGTGCTCCTTTTAAAAATGGAGCCCGATGTGAGCTCCCACTTGAAATTTGTGTGGGGTGCAACGTTGATGATGGCCCTCTTCATACTTCTGTTGATAGTGTGCAATTATTTGTTGTGCCTATTGATGCACATGTTGAATGTGCTAAAGGAAGTGCTTTGATCTACACCAACAAAGCCCAAGAGTTTGGCACAAAGGAGTTGGCACCTAAGGCTATTGATACTACTTCTATATAGATAGTTGTATTGCCCCTTGATTGCTTTGATCAATGAGTGGGACCATAGTTGAGAAATCTTTAAAAAATCCCAATTCGAGCCGATTTTTCCTGATTCACAGTTTGGCCGATTTTGCCGATTTTTTGCCAAAAATTTGTGATATGCATGAAAAATGTTTTTTTTTCAATGAAAATTTGCATTTTCTTTGGTTTTTTCAATGAAACATTGCCGATTTTTTTCCAAGCCGATTCGGATTTTCTCAATTATGAGTGGGACCCTTCTACTTGGATTTGGATTTCTCCTCAATATTTGTTGCAAATCAATAGGCTTGACCCAAAGTATGGACTAGACAAAACTCCATCTCCAAGCAAAAGTAGTAATGAAGTTCACTAACATACTTGAATACATGATGCTTTTTTTTGTTGATGTGCAAATGAGCAGTCCTCAACGTTTTGGTTGCATCATTAGTATCGTTATTGGTAACATGAATATCTTCATATTGTTTTAAGGGATAGTATCTAGCATGCATGGCATTCGCAAGCTTTTGTCAAGTGATGACGAGGTCAAGCTCTCACTTGCATTGAGCAATAGTGGTTTCCCACAAACACAACACAAACTTGGACATTTTGAGAGCAGCAAAAACAATCTTGTCTACATCAGTGAAGTGGTTACCTGCATAATCGTCTTCCAATTTTTGGGCCCACATATCTAATTCCTCAACATTAAACTTGCCCTGTAACACTAGGATATTTATGTTGGTTTGCACTTTCAAAGAGTTGTTATGCTAAAAAAGGTGAACGAGAAGAGGTTGATGCAAAACCAAGTTGAAACATTAGGTCACAAAATTAACCAAACATAGTGGTCATCTATTCTTTCAAGGTATCTTTGATAAGCTCATGGATGTCTAGGGTAGTGGTTGAAGAGGGCTTTGCAAATTCAGCCATGTATGCACACAAACAATGCACCATTTGCATACTAGGACACCAAATTAGGATAGATATCTTCATTATGGCACTACAAGCAAGCCTGAACCAGCATTCAGCAATGAAGTGTCCTGAACAGCTTTTGCTTGGGCAAAGGATACGTTAAGGCAAGGATTCAAGATTGTAAAGGTTAAGCAAAGGCTTAGCTCTAAGAAAATTTTATCTACACAATGGGGCCCACGATGAGACATAGAGAACAACTCCCTAGGTCAGCCAATGACTTATAAGCCAAAGGTCGCAATAAAACAAGACAACAAAATAGCCCTTTGATCAAAAGAGTTATAACACATCTGATGAACAAAGAGAAAGGGGATGTTGATCACGAAAATGCAAGTACATCAAAAACTATGCAAATAAAATAGAAACTTTATTTACAAGCAATGCATATGTAAAAGAAGAATAAAATACAAAGATGTGGAGTAGCACTGTTGGCAACAATGCCAAAACTCAAGACCCACAATTATACAGGCACTGGGTATTGCCTGCGATATGTACCCAATTATTGGAACATTATGTAACTCTTAGCTTAGAAGGAAACATGGTGTAGCAGTACTCTATTAAAAAAACATGTGCTAGTTTCTGATTCACCAGATCGCATTACGCGGCAAGTGAAGAGCATACTACTAGTGTTGGAGGCTTTCTGGTTCACCAAATCGCGTTACGCGGCAAGTGAAGAGCATAATAACCACAACAAGATGTTTTTTAATGGGGTTTTTTAGAGAAAGATAAAAAGAACGAGTTAGGAAGGAACAAAAATGCTGAAAAAGAATTTTTATTCCGAAAAAAGAATTATATAAGTAAAAAAAATCCAAACGCGTTTCGACCTTTTGGGTCTCATCAATGGAGTGTGAGTCTTAGAGAGGTACAATATCCTCTTTTTATAGTCCTAACTCTAGGGGGGAGCCAAAAAGTAATGCATGTGGGATAAAAAATTATTCCCAAACATTAAATACAAACCGCAGGTTTATAGACCAAACAGTAAAAAATACATATTAAATATTCCCAGGCTCAACCCCCCCAAAAAAACCCACCCTGTTACAAAGGCGCATTAAAAAATGCGAGAAACAAGATGGAGAAAAAGTCCCCTTACAAAATTTTGTTCTTGCAAAGATAGGATCTAAGAGGTTTGTGATTCCTCCAACAGATGATGGCTCGTGCAATATGTTTAAGTTGCCTATCCTTACTCCACTTTTTGAACATAGGAGAAATAACATCTTTGCCCAAGTGCAAACTCCTAGCAAAATCACAATTGTCTAACTTCAAAATAAGTGGAACATGTTTGACTTTGGTGCCTTGTTTGCGTGCAGCTCTTTCGAGAACTCTAGCTAGGAGAGAGGGTCTTCCATCAAATTTGACTTTTTCAAATAGTGAAAGCAAAAAATTAATCTTATACCCTCTAGCTCTAAGTCTATTAAAAAACTTGTTTTTAACATAAATAAAGCCCTCTCTCGAGCTTTCTTTGACTAAGAACCTGTTGAGCTCACTTAAAATGAAGGCCTTCTGCTGGTGGACAGGATGATGAGAAGAAGTTGGAATGTATTGATAGGCGTTCATTGGTTTCTGGAACAACTTTGTACACAAAATCCTTGTATGAACAAAATCAGGTCCTTTAAAAAAAACAATATCCAGCAAAGTCACTTCCGAATCTGAAATAGATGCTGATATTTTAATGCTCGGGTAGAAAGATCCATAAGTGGCCAAAAAGCTGTCAAGTTTTTCCCTCGAGCCATGCCAAACACCAATGGCATCATCAATGTATCTTTTGTAGAACAAAATATTGTCCACAACAACATTAACAAAAACTTGCTCCTCGAGATGGCAAAGAAATAGGCAAGCATAAACTACTGCAAAGTTACTCCCCATGGTTGTTCCTCTGATCTATCTATAGATTCTACCCTTGAATTCTAGGTAGTGTTGTGTTAACACTAGTTCTGCAAGCCGGATGATGAAGTTTGTCTTAGCTGGGTTAAATTTATCCTTCAAAAAATATCGAAGAGCTGACAGACCTTCCGCAGTTGGGATGCTAGGATATAAGCTCTCGACATCAAAGGAAAATAAAGTTACATCTTGAGGAAAGGAATAGATGCATAAATCCTTAATTAAGGATATGGAATCCAATAAGTGATTCTTTTGTTCCAAAAGAATGGGTAGAAGGAGGTGATGAAGCCATTTCAAAGCGGGTTCCAACATAAAACCATAGTAAGAGCAGATAGGTCTCCCAGAGAGCTGAGGCTTGTGAATTTTAGGGAGTAAGTAAAAAACACAAACACGAGCAGAAGAGGGTTTGACTTGTAGCATGAACTTACAATGGTTATCTGAGACAATGTTTTTGTGGAGGGCCATGTTTAACAAATCTTGAAGTTGAAAAAAGATGTCTGACCAAGGGACATTAGAAACACAAGCATAAACATTTTGGTCTGAGAGTTGTGAAAGACCTTCCGAGACATACCAATCACGAGACAAAACACAAACACCCAGGTTTTTGTCTGCAGGCCTAATGATGATGGAGTTGTCATTAGCAAGAGAGCGGATGGCAGACCAAATATGGGAGGGAAAAGCTCGAGGACGGACAAGGTTGACAACATTGAGCTTATTTTTAAGAAAGTTCTCTCCCAACTAAATGATGTCTTCTAGGGGCTTGTAAAATTCGGAAGGAGTGAAGCCTGGGTTAGGAACACGGAAGGGATCAATAGGTTTGGTGGGATTTGGGGGGCCGCCTCTAGGTCCAAAAAACCACTCAAGTCTAAGTCGTCTGCAAAAAGCAGAGAATTCCTTAACAATGGACTCCTTAGACATTGGGGGAGGGGTAGGAAGGAATTTTAATCCCAAGCTGAGAGCTTCAATTTCATACTTAGACAGCACACGAGAAGAAAAATTATGTACGACAAGGTTAGTGATCTTGCCATCAACTGCCCAAACAAGACTCCTATAAAAAACACGGTAGCCATAGTCCTAAGGGCTAAAAATAGCTGCCCAAGAAGTTAATTTTGGTTTCCGCCGCCATTTCAACGCCGGAATGACCCCTGATCTTGTTGCTTCTGCACAAATCGGACAAAATCCTATCTTTGCCTCTTGAAACCAGAGTTTTGGAAATAGCCTCCATTGTCCTGAGGTGACTGCCATGGCGTAGAGGAAGTGTGGTTCTGAAAGCTCTTCCCCCTCTTCCATCTTCGTGAAGAGGGGCCATTGTAGTTTAAATTCTTCCGTGTATGTTGTTGTCTTTGTTGTGGTTGGTTTCTGTGTTGTTGCCTAGGCCTTTGTTGAGCCCTTTGTTGTTGTGGATGTTGTCGTTGTTGTTGTGGGACATGTGCTCTTTTGGACCCTCTACTTTGGCTACGATTTTGCTGACCATGGGAGAATCTATCTGAGAGGAGCTTCTCGAGACGATCCATGTGTTGTTTAATCTCCCTTTTTACTAGGTCTTCAACACTCTCGGTAGCTTCATTCATATTAACTTATGGCACTTCGTTAGTTGCATTGTCTCGTCTACTTTAGCTCTTTCTTGAGCTTCATTACGGATTTGCATGTCCACAATCCATGCTTGCAATTTGCCATTGAATAAATCTTTGACCTGTACTTCCCAAGAAGAGGCAATCTCCTAAGAAATTGTTTTGTGTTGGTGGACTGATTTTGAAAGCAAGTCCCTAATGGCAAGAACCAAGTTGTTGGGAATAAAGTCATTGACTTGGGCATTTAACTTTTCTGTGTATTTTTGAAAATTCCCAACATATAACTTTGCCATTTCCAGACGAAATTTCTCCGTGAGTTGTTCGGCTTCATTGCAAAAATGCTTGTCTATATCTTCATCTGGTAGATGTAGTTTTGGATTTTCAATTCGTAGACTATGGGGAACAACCCCTTGCCCCAAGTTCTCCTCATACTTGAGTAGTCTAGATCTGCCTTTTTCTGCTTTTTTTAAAAAACAACTTGTATTCATCAAACTTTGTTTCCACTAGTTTATTCAAATATTCTGGCCTAGGTGGGACATCATTCATTGCGCCAATTCCATCAATGAAGGTCCTCATGTCTTGTGAGGAAGGATGTTGGTTGTGCTGTAAGAAAACATTTGTATCTGCCAAACCCCTACGAAATTCTGTCATTTTATCTGTGTCAAAAATTCGCTCTCCCAAATCCACAATTTGTTGTCGCGTGCCCTCTCACCATTGACGTTTCTTGGACAATCAAACAAGGGAACAAGGGGGACTATCAAGGACTATAGGAGATGAATCAGCAGCAGAATTAGAAATATCAATGAGGGAAAGAGCAGTGTGCGCCATAGGAGGGTTTAAAACTTAGCTTAGAAGGAAACATGGCGTAGCAATACTCTATAAAAAAAAAAAACATGTGCTAGTTTTTGATTCACCAGATCGCGTTACGCGGCAAGTGAAGAGCATACTACTAGTGCTGGAGGCTTTCTAGTTCACTAGATCGCGTTACGCGGCAAGTGAACAAAAATGCTGAAAAAGAATTTTTATTCCTAAAAAAAGAATTATACAACTAAAAAACTCCGAACGTGTTTCGACCTTTTGGGTCTCATCAGAGGAGTGTGAGTCTTAGAGAGGTACAATATCCTCTTTTTATAATCCTAACTCTAGGGGGGAATTAAAAAGTAATGCATGTGGGATAAAAAATTATTCCCAAACATTAAATACAAACCGCAGGTTAATAGACCAAACGGTAAAAAATACATATTAAATATTCCCAAGCTCAACCCCCAAAAAAAACCCACCCACCTTGTTACAAAGGCGCATTAAAAAATGCGAGAAATAAGATGGAGAAAAAATCCCCTTACAAAATTTTTTTCTTGCAAAGATAGGATCTGAGAGGTTTGTGATTCCTCCAGGTTACCCAGATAGAAAGGAGGATACCCAAGTTCACATCTTGCCAAGTGATACACGGATAATATACAAGCTTTGTTGTAATACTACTATGTGGTGATGATGTAATACAGGTGGGACCCGTTTCAATCCCATATAGCCAATTAAAAAAAAAGAGATGGCATCACAATGTATAGCAATGTAAAGGTGACTAAATATGCAACTTTTAGAGATATAAGTGGCCAAGCAGTTACTACATATAGGTGTAATTTGTAAATGAATTTTGTCTGGAACACACAACAAAAATTAAAAAATAAAACATCCAATGTTACTGCATATTAAGAACAAAAATCGAGAGATTGCACTATTTCTAAGCTTCATTTGTTTGACGAATTCAACTTTTGTGTTCATACTGGTCACCATTTCTTCTATTTAAAACTTAGTTCTTTATTTATTTTCCTCTTTTTAATCACCCTTCTATTGTGTTATCACATTGATGTGCCCCTTACTCCAATTGACTTACTTTGGTTATCTGTGGGCACTAACTAATATAACTTTATTTTATTTCACATGTATCTATTTTCAGTTTGATAACAAAACTGTTTATCCTCGTAGTTGCCCAAAATTTGATACATAACATCTAACACTGAATGAGACTGAAAAAATGATCAATAGAAATGAGGGGCGCTTGAACACATTACACAAAAATATGAGAAGTTCTGTATGTTGCTTTTGCAAGGGAAAAAGGTAAATTTTGATAAACAATAGACCTAATCCAGAGTCGATGGTAAAGGAAGTTTGCTTCACTTGCCATCGACAAAAGTACAGAAAAAACTCACCTTCCATCAAACAACACTTCTCATGAAAATTTTTCTAAGAATATAGTTCATCTCTTATGAATTTGAATTTAACCATGGTGAAAATCGTGTGTTACTAAGCGTACATATCTATGTTCCACAGAGTTGCAGGAGGGGGATCACAGCATGGTATTATGGGATAGTGGGACGCAATCTGGGATGGTGGCATGCATTTCCAAGACAGCCCCCAAATCCCAAGACAAATCCTGATGAAACATCAGTACATATAGAAAATGCATGAAAATCTGTAATCTTGGCAATGAAATCCTCCTTGTCATGAAAAGTGATAACAACTAACTTGCCATAAAGGCTGATGATAACATGTGCCAATTGCAGCAGCATTAAACAAATCAAGACATTTAAATGCTTGGCATTTTTAGTTACAGCTCTTTCCCCTGTTTACACTTTGCGCTCAGTCCTCCAAACAATTAGCATGAGACTTATCCAAAATCCAATATATACTTTGTCTTATTTAGCAGAGTTCAAGGATAATGGGATTCCCACCTTTGCTTGCCTCTCTCTCCTACCTCTGACCTGGCCCATCTGTCAAGGTCCAAGATGTAGCAATTTCTCGTGTTCAACAAATCAACAAGGACACGTCCCCACCCCTTGATACCTTTGGGGACATGTCCCTATAGGAATCGGGAGAGGGGGCATCGTGGGGACATCTCAAAGTCATCGACATTGCAAGCTGATAGCTAGGGGATGTCTTCCCATTGCATCCCCTCTCCCCGTGCCGATGGAAGACGTCCCCACAGTATGCCTTGCAATTTAATAAAAATACAGGTAAAGATCCTAAAAACACCCTAAACAAGGTTGATCTTTTGTTGTAAATATTAATCTTCCCCATCTTTTCATTCGGCAATTTTGGACTACATTAAAATGAATTGTGGCATTAAATTTGTTGTTCAATCCATGTCAATTTCAGTTGGAGCTGCAAGTCCTTCCCATGCCATGGCCTTTTCATTTCTTTTGTTCTCTTCTGTTTATCATTAGTTTTAATAAAATAACTGATTACCTCAAGTTTGTATATTTTAAAATTCAATTTTGCATTTTTTAAAATGCTTCTCAAAATGTAATTCAATTTTTTGTATATTTTAAATTTTATGTACTCATCTTTTTTGCCATCCCCATTTTGTTGAAATTTTGGGGGTGTCTTCCATCCGTCGACTTCTTGCACCCAATAAACTGCAATACATCATGGTCTAGTCAAGCATTCAACACAAACCATGCATGCAATAGGCATAGACAAACAACATTCTCAACTCATATAAATTGCGTGCATATGGTATCATGAGACTTATAGACGGTTGGCTACCGCCCAACTAAAACCAAACCACCCATATACATAAAAAATAGTACCCCATAGCACATTACATTATATTTATCACAAACACATGTCATCATGTACACATATGCAACAATAATATATTATGACAAAGATATATTTACACAATGATAACTCATCACGATGGCCTGATGCATGCATTCATGTGCTCATGTCAACATGATGTTCATGTGCCAACTTATCTGCCTACAGCCAATTTCTTAATGTGGCAAGGCCAGATCACTCGATGATCATGGCTCCAGAGATGAAGCTTCACTTTTGCCCTAATATGCCATCTAAGACTTGGACCTCAGTGATTTGAGCTACATCAGATACTTAGGAGGTCATTGGGATGTTGTTATCAAGTACTCTCCACATAGGAGGCCAACCCTGACTTAAGCCATTTGCTTTTTGGTCAACTGGTTGCCGCAGTCAGGTTTTGGTCTACTGAACTTGCTTCTTCTAGCTCATCTCCAATTGGACCAATTTAACATGTCCTATTAATCATTTTCATGAATTCAACAAAATCTGCAAAATGAACAGATCTGTGATTTTCCAATGCTTATCCCAATCACTCTAACAAAGCCAACTATGCTTAGTTTATTTTCCTTCAAAGGCACACTTCAGACATCCACATGCATAGTTGTTATTTTCTTCCTTGTTAAAGTACTTTATAAACAGCTGCTTCATAATTCACCTCAACAGTGACATACCTCCATGTTTGAATTTTCAACTGTGCAATCCCTTTGGTACATCTGAATACAAAAATAGTTGCATATTCATTCAGTTTACCTGTCACAGTTGCATGGCAAATGAGTAGGCAACCAATTTTTTTTTCAATAAGTTTACACATGTTTTTATGAGGAATCATGGTCCCCTCATACTGAGTGGGGTTTGAACCTTGGACTCAGTAAGCTGCGGCAGCTAAATGTTTTCAATGAGTTCACACAGGTTTTTACGACAAAGTCCCGGTCCCCTCATAATGAGTGGGGTTTGAACCTTGAACCTCTTAAAGAGAGGCGAAAGCCCTTACCACTGAAGTAAGCTTGCAGCTAAATGTTTTCAATGAGTTCACACAGGTTTTTACGACAGGTCCCGGTCCCCTCATAATGAGTGGGGTTTGAACCTTGGACCTCTTAAAAAGAGGCCAAAGCCCTTACCACTGCAGTAAGCTTGTAGCTCGAGTAGGCAACCAATTGAAAGAAGAAATTGATCAAACTTTATGTCACAAAGCTTCCCACTAGTCCACCTATCCTCAATGACAGGAAAGGGAACCTTAGTTTCATCCATTTCCAATCTTTGTAGGTCAATAAACTGAACGCTGAACAAGTTCTTTAATTTTCAGATTCTTCATTTTGAACCTCAAATTTTGCTTTATTTATTTGGAGAAGGTTTGATCTGAAAGTACCACCTTGTATAAGAATATTTAAAACATGACGAGTGACTTAGAGAACATGACATTTTTCGGCATTCCTTAACAATGAAAGACCGATAAAGTCAGAATAATCATTGTAAGACAAACATTCCAAAAACAAATTGACATTTTGATATAATCAAACTCACCTTTTAAACTGTACGAATCTTTTTTTTAAATGAAGAATTTAAAAATAAGAAATTTTGAAATCTTATCATGATAATAATAAAAAAAATAACACCCAAAAATAACATGGTAGCCAAAATAGAGGCACAAGAAGTAGATTGCAATTAAGATGCAGACAAAAAATCATTCTGCACTTGTATACAAAAGATAGCAGTTGCCACAATTGAAGAGACATTGAGTGAAGAGCAGGAAAAGCTATTTCACATCAAAATTCAAGTGAGGACAACAAACATAAATGCTCATTTTGATTCCAGTTTGCATTAAAACAGAGTTTTTAAGCATTGTCACAAAAGCTTTGGCTTAAGGATTAAAAACACCCACATCCCTATCCATTAGGATGGTTGTATAAGGACACCGAATTGCAGGTCATTTGACAATGCAAATTCAAGTTTGCAAAAGCAACTATGATGATGAGGATGGAGATGTTTTTTTCCCACGGATGAAGCACAAATAGTGGATGATCAAGGAGGGAATCAGAATGCCATTTCTCATTTATGCCCACAAAAGGAAGCAAAATATATCTCGTGCATGCCAACCAAACTAACAGGTTGATCAATGCACATAAGAAATTCGTCATGATAATTGCAGGCAGCAGTTCCAACATGGCGCCACCACAAGCGCCACCTCGAGCGTGATTGAATACATACAAGTAATGATTACATATGTTTTTTTTTGTTTTTTGATGAATAAGTGCAATAATTATATTACTTTAGAAAAGAAATAAAGTACATACATATTTTGATTGTACATAGTTTCATTTTATCTATTTGTAAATAATCATGTTACATGTATGAAATATGTTGGGCATTCTGTGCGCAAAGTATTTGGTGTTATGCATACATGAAATAACTTGTTATGTACAGGGTATTTTTTGTCACCAAACAGATACAAGGACAGTTGTGTAGTTACCCAGCTGCTTCCCCTAACCTATTTTGTTATTTATGGACCCCCTACATTCATTGTTGAGGATTCAGTAGTTGAGTATCTTGATAGTGTCTAGGTATTGTTTGCATCTCATGTATGTGTGGAAATATTGTAGTGAATTGTGCATATATCAATGCAAGTAAATTGTTGTTTTTGTTGGTAACTTTATCTATCTCTAAGATTCCTTTTATGCACATGTTTATGGATTATTTTTGTTAATGGTTGTTGTTTACACTTTCCCGTACCTTCAATTTGGGAGTACAACTATTGGGCTACATTTGGTGTCCTTACCACAACGAGCTTGGATCAGAAACTACGATGACATTGAAGAGAAGAGAAATGTTAATGACTGATAATCTAATGCATGGGCATCATGAACAGGTGCAAAAGGACCTATGCGACAACCAACATAATAGCCAATGTGATAACCTATGCAACAACAGACAATGCGGTGACTTGCAAAAGAACCCACACAATAACTAATGCAATGAAGAACAACCTACAAAAGAAGGAGAAAGTGCACAAGAGACACATTCGAATGTATGCACAGAAGTACAGTCATGGACGCAAGAGAGATGCATGAATGACAACAATGCAGGTCTTTCATCACTGTAGTTATAGCAAGTGTGGCCCCTTGAGAGGAGGGAAGAAGAAAAATTGATTGGTGAAAGACGTTCTTGACAACAAAGGAAGTGGGCGTGCAAGTAGACATGGAAGCAATTGCACATGAAGAAAATATAAGAGCATTCGCACATGAAGAAGATGCACAAGAAATTGCGTACAATGGAGATGCGTGAGCATTTGTGCTACAAGGAAACATATGAGCATTTGCACAAGGAGATGTATGAGCATTTGCACACGAAACAAAGGTTCGAGTGATTGCAAATGAAGCACACAAAACAAAGGCCGACAAAGACATTCGCGCTAGTAATGTAAGACGCGAAATTGTGGAGCATGACATGTAGGGTTATGCACAAAAATACACCTTCGCACACAAGAATATGAGTTCAAACAACTACTAACTCCGGCAATGAAACAAATGTGAGGGAGATTGCCTACAGGTGTGAAGGACAAGATTCAAGCACAAAGATTCAAGCACAACGACAATGTACTAGCTCGCTACTACCATCATGCTTTGAACAAAGATTTGTTGTACAAGCTAAGGTAGAAGACAGAGCTAGGAAGAAATCAACAAGAATTGGCTTAGTGTTTGGAAAGGGGAGCCCCACTCACCGGAGCAATCCGCTCATTGAGTGCCCCGCTCTCTTGAGTGACTTGCTCTCCATGTAACCTCACTCTCCAAAGTGACTTGCTCTCCAAGCAAACTCTCTCCTCAAATGAAGGTTTGCTGCACAAGCTGAGGCAAAAGATAGAGCAAGGCTGAAATCAACAAGAATTGGCTAAGTGTTTGAAAGAAAGAGCCCTGCTTACCAAAGCAACCCACTCTTGCTAAGCACCCCTTCTCTCCAAAGCGACCTTGCTCCCCAAATCCCCAAATGGAGATCCATCACACAAGCTAAGGCAGAAGACAAAGCAGGGCAAAAATCAAAAGAATTGGCTAAATGTTTGGAAGAGAGAGCCCCACTCATCGCAGCGACCCGCTCGTTGAGAGCCCCCGCTCTTCAAGAGCCTTGCTCTTTAAACCTACATCACTCCCTAAGCTCCCTGCTCGATGAAGCGACCCACTCACCAGAGCAACCTGTAACCAAAGCACCTCACTCCTTGTCTATTTTTAGTAAATAGGATAAGGATGATATAACCACCTCGTAATTATCACCAAGGTACATTGTATGTAGTACAGTTCACAACTACAGGTTCAAGTAAAAATAAGAGTCAAATGCTCATTGAAAGGGTCCCAAAGCTACTCTCTAGAGATCATTGTACTCGACATTTTGAAATCAATAAAACAAAGGATTGCACTTGACATTAATGAATTATTGTGTTTGTCCTTTAATTTATGATGTGTGGAACTAGTAGCACTGCTCTTCTTCCCTCTATTAGTTGTTTTTCTTTGCGATATGAATGATTACTTTAAAGATCTCATTATATCAAAGTTATTCGTTATCTACTCGAGTTGTTGATCGCACCAACTTTAAACCTCACTACGGTCTCAACCGTATTTTGCATTTTATTTCTCTTTCACCCTTACTCTCAAATAGAAGTAGATTAGATTTGTTTTTCTTGCATTATTTTGCTTATTGGTTTTTGCATGTTTTAAATCAGTTTTCGTTATTTATTTTCAACATTAGATAGAAGGTAGAAGGGAACCGGCCCAAGATCCGGAGGTTGGGGAGAGTAGAACCTCCCCATCCATTTGTTGAACTATGGTCACATGCACAAATCACACTCGCCAATTTCCGTGTTCAATAGTTCTAGCATGCCCGATGGGATGAATCCGATTCACCCCACAAAGAAACACCCACCGCATATGAGTTCAATAGTTTTAGCACACCTGGTGGGACCCACACATGAGAGATTTCTATACAAAACCAATATTATCCCAACCACACATAATTTTGTTGATTTGCACAAGTGTACTTCATATTTTTCCAAATCTGCAAAAGGGTTGTGTGTTACACTAACACACACAAAACCCACAAATCTTTTTGCATTAAAATTTACGAGTTGTTTTCCATTTCAAATTTCATACTTTGTAATTTTTCATGCAAATGGCGACTTCATTTTTAATCAAGAATCTTGCCTAACTTATGATTTGTGAATCTTGCTTTTTCGAGAAAGGACTAAAGGGGCAACAAGCAAAGCGAAGACTGGAGTAAGTTGGAACGCGATTTTATTAAAAATACGTTAAGTGTTCATCTCCAACCACCTTGCTCTCTAAAGCTCCCCACTCCCCGAGCGCACCATTCTTCAAAGCAACCTCTGTTGAGAAATGTAGCTCGGACAGGAACTTCTTGCACAAGCTTCAGTATGAACGTGCTAGAAGTGGTTCGAGACATTTCTAATTCTATTTTGAATTTCACTTAAGTGATTTTCTATTTTTAAGTTCACTTAAGTGATTATATTTTGTACTTCACTTAAGTGATTCTATTTTGATATTCACTTAAGTGATTTTCTATTTTTAACCTTACATCTCAAGATGAGATGAGATCTAATCTTAGGGTTAGAGAGATTAGGGTTACCTTTTTCAAGGATAAAAGGAGAAGATCAAGAGTGTTTTGGAGACACAGACACAAACACAGAAAAGAATGGGAGGAGAACAGATTGCAGAAGGAAAACTACAAGCTTAGGAGGAGAAGAACAATGATTGCTGGCTAGAAAAGCAGCAAGAGAGCAAAAGTGTTCTGCTGTAGCTGTAGCCTTTTTTATTTGTAATATTTCAGGTTCAGAAATATATTTAACTTCTGCTGTTCACGCTGTTTATTTTTCCAGCCATCTGTGTGACTGTTGCATGTTTGAATAAAATATTCTCAGATATGATTTATTTTAAAATAACATAGGACAGCAGTTATCTAGGGTTTGGAAAATTTACATGGTATCAGAGCTAGGTTCTGTGATTGAGATCCTCAAGGGTTTACAGCAGTAGATCACTGCTGGATATTAAAAAAAAAACAGCAGTTAGGGTTTCATTTTTTTTTGGCTTGAAGGACTAAGCTTATTTGCAGGACTGTTTTTTTTTAGTCATTAATATTTCAGCAGTTAGGGTTTCAAGCAAATAAAAAAAAAAAAAACAGTTAGGGTTTCAAGCAAATAAAAAAAAAAAAGCAGTTAGGGTTTCATATTTTTTTTGGCTTGAAGGACTAAGCTTATTTGCAGGACTGCTTTTTTTTCAGTCATTAATATTTCAGTAGATCTCAGAAATGGCAGCAGCTAGCATCAGATTTGACGATAGATTGGAAGGTGCCTCCAATATTTTGCCCTGGAAAGTTAGGGTAATATTCTTATTGGAAGAGAATGATCTTTGGGATATTGTCAAGGCTGATGTGACTTTGCCTATAGATCCGCAGGAATTGGCAGCTCACAAAAAGAAGGAAGTGAAGGCCAAGCGGATGATCTTGGATGCAGTGAAGGATCACCTGATTCCTCACATATCCGAGAAGACTAAGGCAAAGGAGATGTTTGATGCCCTGGTTAGCCTCTACCAAAGCGAGAACATAAACAGGAAGATGATATTGCGAAACAAACTCAGATCTATGGAGATGACCAGATCTAACACCGTTACCAATTACCTAATGAAGATCACACAGATTCGTGATCAATTGGCAGCAGTAGGGGAGAGGGTTGAAGACACAGAGTTGGTGAACGTGGCACTTAATGGTTTCTCAGCTTCATGGGAACCATTTGTCAAAGGCATTTGTGCTCGTGAGAACCTTCCCAAATTTGAGAAACTGTGGGATGATTTCATCTAGGAGGAGACTCGGATGGAGTCAAAGGCCAACAAGAAAGGTGGTGATGATAACCTAGCTCTTTTTGGGCAAACCAAGAAGGGCAAAGGTAAAGGACCCAACAAGGGTGAGGTAAAGAATGAGGAGTCAACCTCACAGTCAGGGAAGAAGGACTTGAGCAAGATCAAGTGCTTCATTTGTCATAAGCACGGCCATTATGCATCATAGTGTCCAGACAAGAAGGGCAAAGGGAAGCAGCAGCAAATGCAGGTAGCAGCCTCTGCAAAAACTCAAATGAGTGAGTTTGTTGCCAAATTCGAGAAGGATTTCTCATTGGTCTCTTGCCTTTCTACCAGCACGGTTCCAAGGAATGCTTGGTATGTGGATAGTGGGGCATCTCGGCACATGACATCAGCCCGACAATGTTTTACCAGTCTACAAGAGCAGGACTCAGAGGTTCAGGTTGAGCTTGGTGATGATACCAAATATCCAGTTGTAGGAATTGGTACCATTCCTTTTCGACTCCAGTCAGGGAAATCTTTAGACTTTGATGATGTTTTGTTTGTTCCGGGTCTCAGGAAGAACTTGCTTTCAGTTTCGGTTATGCAGGATAAGGGTTATGCAGTGGAGTTCAAGAACCAGCATGTCCTTGTTGGGCTCCCTCAACCAACAAGAAGACCTCTTGGGTTTTTTGGGAGGGCCAACAGGACCCTCCTAAGCCATCTAAAAGGCCCCTAGGCCATCGAGCACAATTGTTTGGCCTCCTAGGCTGTTTAAGAGAGCCCCCTAGGCCATCTAGGACAATCATTTGGTCTCTTGGGCCATCTAGGAGGGTCGGCAGTGCCCTAGGCTGTCTGGGACAATTTTTGGACCAGCAATGCTGATGGAGAAGGTTGTCTGGCCCCGCATCCTACCTAGGGAAGTCATCTAATCCCAATGGTTGTCTTAAGGGGGTTGTCTAGGCCCCAAATTAGTTGTTGGCCAAAGCCATCTAGCCAATGGCCTGGCCAATAGACAAGGTCGTTTGGCCACCCAAGAAGGCCTTCACGACCAAAGACAAGGTCATCAACCCAAACCGCTTAGCCAACAAGGCACTCCTCCCTCCCAATCCCGATGACCACTGTCTCATTTTCCCTATCGCTGACGATGAGGTTGACCAACCAATTGGCCTCTCTTGTCAATCACCCCCTTTAGTAATTGTTGGCCACGGATTTGCCACTTGGGAAGGACTTGGTGTGTCAATGCGCCCTAGACCCGCAGACCAACATTGAAAGGTCGGGAGGAAGGGATGCCCCCCGTGCCGATCTTCGGAGGTCGGCTCCTTTCCTAACCTACTTGGGGGTTTTAGATAAGGGTGCAGGAAATAGATTAAAAAAGAGGGTAAAGGGAACTGGAAAGAGATTGAAAAGATAAGGGAACATGAAAGAGATGTAAATATCATGCGTTTCGGGTGGGGGGAGAACAAGCAACACGATCGCAAATTTGCATCCGAACCAACAACAATTAAAACAAAGCATGTAACAAAAATTGCAGCTGCTATTCTACCCTATGTATCCTTCTGTTTAGTATTCCAGATCCAAATAATCACCAATGCCCAAATCCAGAATTCATAATTCAGAATTCAGACAGACAAAAATATAAATGGACATGAAGCGGAAATACTAGCGGAAGGCAGCATAAAAGGTGACTGAGATTCTATCCTATGTATCCTCTATCTATGCATTCCAGGAATACTTAATCATCAAATACCGGAGTCCAGAGTTCAGTACAACAGTAAGCAATGAAATAAGAAACATGAGGCAGAAATGACAAGGAGAGGCAGCATAAAAGACAGAGACAAGAAGCAGAGCCAAGGATGCTTTGAATTAATTAGAAGGTGGTCCGTCACAGCAGAGTCCTCTAGCAATATGTCCCCCCCCTTTTACAATGATGTGGTGCGGCTATTTATAGCGCAGTTTCCCCCCAATTACAATCCTGGGCACGAAATCCCAGAGCTGACAAACGCTGACAAAAGCGGCGAAAGAACTGCTGATGTTGACTCCTGCAAACAGGGGTTGTACTGGCAACAAGGTCCTCCTGAAGACTTGGCAGCTACGTGGCAATGCGGTTGATGAAACTTCGAGTCAGCATGAATGCGGGTAGCTGTAGTAGATGGAACTTGGCGTCAGCTTAAATGAGGGCATCTGGAAGAGGTGGTTTTGGCCCATGCTTCTCCTTTTTCCCGTCACATCTCATCTCGGATCCCAAGGCTGGACACTTGTCAGATTCTGATGAGGGGTGCATCTGCCTTGGAAGACAGCTTCTCTCTTGTGTCCTACTTTGCCTGGAAAAGAAGCGCAAGCGAGGAACAGCGAAGTTGGGGAGGCCTCCGTGCCTTAGTCTGTTTTTGGGCTGCTTGAAAGATATTGCCCAACTGCGCGCAAGCTAGAGGGCGCAGCCCGACTTCGCTGCGAAGTCGGGTTGCGCACTCCAACACTTAGCCAATTTGGCAACTGTTCAGACTGCGCACAGGAATCAGGGCGCAACCCGACTTCACTGCGAAGTCGGGTTGCGCTCTGGCACTTAGTCAATTTTCATGATCCACTACTTCCCAGGTGCGCGCAGGAAAGAGAGCGCACCCTGACTTCGCAGCAAAGTCGGGTTGCGCTCTCATACTTAGCGAAATTTTTGTTCAGCTCTCCGCACTTCGGCTCCCCAAGTGCGCACAAAATTAAGGGCGCAACCAGACTTCGCTGCGAAGTCGGGTTGCGCACCCAACACTTAGAAAATTTTTGGGCCTTTGTACGAGCGGAGTTGGGAGGCTGAGCGCAGTCGGGAGGATGAGCGCAGTCGGGCGGGGCCCGACACTCAGTCAATTTTCTAGCCCGAAATTGAGCTTCCCGGTCCCCGCTTCCCGGGCCATAACTTTTGATCCGCTGACCTGATCGCCTATTATAATATATCGTCGGAAAGCTAGCAAAAAGATCTGCAATGATAAAATATCCAAAGCTCATTTCATCCATTTTATCGCCCCCGTTTATGGCCCGCGAGAACACGAACACCTCTGCATGCTCTTTGCCACTTTAAAGCTCCATACTTAGGCCAAAGTTTATCAAAAATTTTAATGTGGCAAAATTGCCAACATTCCTGGCGGCTCGCGGGGCATTGAGCTCGCCTCAATGTGAGGACCCAGGCCTTTATCCATTGGGCAACAAAGTCACCCTCGTCGTCCTCTTGATACTCACTGTCGGCAGCAACCTCTTTCTCAAACCCTTGGCACCCATGGCCCTCTTGGAACACTAAAATAAAAACACTGCACAAACTAAACTAAGAAAACAACTAAAACTTTGCATACTAGCCGGATTATTTATATTATTTACACAAAAGTTTGCGGCATTATTGGCATGCCGCCAACACAAATCTAGATTTGGTTGCCAAACCAGATCTGATTGTACTTCAGTTGATCTTTGAAGTCCGGCGGGCCTCCCAAAGTTTGCCAGGTTGCGAACATGGTGCAACGTGGCAGGTTATCATTCATGCCGATACCCATACAATTGATGAACCATGTGGCAAGGAGATTTGTCAGACGGGAGCCCTCTTCGGGTACCGGTTGCGGTGATGGTTGGAGCCAATACCACCACTCTAGAGAGTCCACCACCTGTGGGCTCTCGAGCACGAGTTCTTCCAACTCCTTGATGCGATAGCAGGAGCTTTCCGGCGATAGGCCTTTAGCCGGGGTCTCCTCAGGATCAGCCTCCTGGTGAGGCATGCTTATTGGGCTTTGGTTGAATGCTTGCGTGCTATGCCCTGGGACACAAAAAGGGTGCAAAAATGTGCCCTATTTGTGTTCAAAATTTGCCACTGGATTTTGTTCCTCCTCTTGGCTCGTCTCCTGATGGAAACTGCAAGCAACCATATTATTCATCATTTGGGCGGTGTTTGCATATTCCCATTGGTGACTTTGGACGAGATCTGCCTCTCGAGCTCGACACAACTGCATTCTAGGGCTTTGAATAGTATGAGGGATTTAGGCAAGCCAGAGATTCACCAACTCGGGCTTCCATATATTAGCTCAGTCAGAGTCGCCAGGTGATTTTGCCAGATGAAGGCAAGCCAAAGATTCACCAAACTCGGGCTTCCTTAAAATATGGAGACTGTAGGTGAACATTCATTTCTCCGCTTGTGAGGTCAAGGTTGCTCACCAAACCTTGATTCCTTCGGGGTGTCTTCTATTAGCTTAAAAAAAGGGCGCTTGCGATCAAGAAATCTGGATCTTCGACTCAGTCAGAGTCGCCGAGTGATTTTGCCGGATGAAGGCAAGCCGGAGATTCACCAACTCGGGCTTCCCGAAAATATGGAGACTGTTGGTCCCACCGGGCGTGCCAAAACCGTTGGCCACGGATCCGCCACCGGGAAGGACTTGGTGTGTCAATGCGCCCTAGACCCGCAGACCAACATTGAAAGGCCGGGAGGAAGGGATGCCCCCCGTGCCGATCTCCGGAGAAGGCCGGCTCCTTTCCTAACCTACTTGGGGGTTTTAGATAAGGGAACAGGAAAGAGATTAAAAAAAGACGGTAAAGGGAACTGGAAAGAGATTGAAAAGATAAGGGAACAAGAAAGAGATGTAAATATCATGCGTTTCGGGTGGGGGGAGAACAAGTAGCACAATCGCAAATTTGTATCCGAACCAACAACAATTAAAACAAAGCATGTAACAGAAACTGCAGCTACTATTCTACCCTATGTATCCTTCTGTTTAGTATTCCAGATCCAAATAATCACCAATGCCCAAATCCAGAATTCAAAATTCAGACAGTACGAAATATAAATGGACATGAAGCGGAAATACTAGCGGAAGGCAGCATAAAAGGTGACTGAGATTCTATCCTATGTATCCTCTATCTATGCATTCCAGGAATACTTAATCATCAAATACCGGAGTCCAAAGTTCAGTACAACAGTAAGCAATGAAATAAGAAACATGAGGCAGAAATGACAAGGAGAGGCAAAATAAAAGACAGAGACAAGAAGCAGAGCCAAGGATGCTTTGAATTAATTAGAAGGTGGTCCGTCACAACAGAGTCCTCTAGCAATATGTCCCTCCCCCCTTTTACAATGATGTGGTGCGGCTATTTATAGCGCAGTTTTCCCCCAATTACAATCCTGGGCACGAAATCCCAAAGCTGACAAACGCTGACAAAAGCGGCGAAAGAGCTGTTGATGTTGACTCCTGCAGACAGGGATTGTACTGGCAACAAGGTCCTCCTGAAGACTTGGCAGCTACGTGGCAATGCAGTTGATGAAACTTCGAGTCAGCATGAATGCGGGTAGCTGTGGTAGATGGAACTTGGCATCAGCTTAAATGAGGGCAGCTAGAAGAGGTGGTTTTGGCCCATGCTTGTCCTTTTTCCCGTCACATCTCGGCTCGGATCCCGAGGTTGGACACTTGTCAGATTCTGATGAGGGGTGCATCTGCCTTGGAAGACAGCTTCTCTCTTGTGTCCTACTTCGCCTGGAAAAGGAGCGCAAGCGGGGAACAGCGAAGTTGGGGAGGCCTCCGTGCCTTAGTCTGTTTTTGGGTTGCTTGGAAGATATTGCCCAACTGCGCGCAAGCTAGAGGGCGCAACCCGACTTCGCTGCGAAGTCGGGTTGCGCACTCCAACACTTAGCCAATTTTGCAGCTGTTCAGACTGCGCACAGGAATCAGGGCGCAACCCGACTTCATTGCGAAGTCGGGTTGCACTCTGGCACTTAGTCAATTTTCATGATCCACTACTTCCCAGGTGTGCGCAAGAAAGAGAGCGCACCCCGACTTCACAAACGAAGTCGGGTTGCGCTCTCATACTTAGCGAAATTTTTGTTCAGCTCTCCGCACTTCGGCTCCCCAAGTGCGCACAAAATTAAGGGCGCAACCCAACTTCGCTGCGAAGTCGAGTTGCGCACCCAACACTTAGAAAATTTTTGGGCCTTTGTACAAGCGCAGTTGGGAGGCTGAGCGCAGTCTGGAGGATGAGCGCAGTCGGGCGGGGCCCGACACTTAGTCAATTTTCTGGCCCGAAATTGAGCTTCCCGGTCCTGCTTCCCGGGGCCATAACTTTTGATCCGCTGACCCGATCGCCTATTATAATATATCGTCGGAAAGCTAGCGAAAATATCTGCAATGATAAAATATCCAAAGCTCATTTCATCCATTTTATCGCCCCCGTTTATGGCCCGCGAGAACACGAACACCTCTGCATGCTCTTTACCACTTTAAAGCTCCATACTTAGGCCAAAGTTTATCAAAAATTTTAATGTGGCAAAATTTCCAACAGTAATCAATCTTTGGGGTCGGACATTCAACCTCCTCAATACGAACATTCAGCCTCCTCAATAAACAACCCATGGTAGCCGCAAAGGCAATTACCAACAACAATCACTAGGCTCATCCACACCAAGTGTATCCATTCATGAAAGAAGTTCAAAAAGAGCCTTTGAATTGAATCCAATTTATTTAAACATGCACAAGAGAGGTGTGAACAAAAGTAAAAGCCAAGGCTAACACAACCAAAGAAGCAAAGCCGCCAACCAAAGCAAGCAAACTACGGCACAGCCTAGGGTTTTGCAAAAGCAAAACCAAGGTTTTCAAGGGAGAAGAAACTAGCAGCTAAAAGGCATAATTAATTTTCACCATTGAAATGAAGCTAGGGTACAAAGGAAGGGAGGAGGGGAAAGGGGTTTTCCAAAAAACCCTCACTCAACGCACATCAAAATCCGAAGCCCGATACAAATTCACAAATTAGAGACATGTAGCATGAATAGAAGTGAAGAAAATCAAAAACCTAGCCCTAGCAATGCAAATCAATGGATTCAACCAAAATTTGGCCATGCAAGAGCAGAAAATCGTAGTTTTCACCATCTAGTAGAGAGAATATTGAGCAAATGGGAGGTTTGAGACGATTTAGGTTAAGGGTCATTTGTAAGTAAAACAAGCCGCTTTGGTCATGTATGTAGAAGAAATCCAAGAGCTAATGGAAAGGGAAACCGGTTGGAGAAGTCGTCCGAAGAGAGAAAGACATCACCCGACCAAAGGATAAGGCCACCTAGCATAGTGGAGAAGTTGTCGAGTTGCCAAAAATGCACTCATGGTCTATCTAGTAGAAGGAAGCACGAAATATAAACAAGGGCATGTTGTTTGGAGCCTATGCTTGACTATTTGAGAAAAGGAAGTGGTCATTTGCACAAAAGTGGAAGACGACTACCGGCACCAAGTCATCTAGGTATCAAAAGTTGTTGTTTAGTCAAAGGAGAGGATCGTCTAGGCCATGGTGGAGGACAGTGGATTACATCAAGCCTTTTGAGCACAAGTTTGGACCATTAGATATGTGAGATAGTCAAAGAAATTGTTTGCAAAGGAAAATAAGTGTCGCACGGTCCAGAGGATTGGATGGTAGTTGATTGTTTGAGACAGAAGGGTACCAAGTTGTCTAGAGGGTAGAGAGGTTCATCTAAGTGGAGAGAAGAGACATCTAAGTGGAGTTGTTAGAAAATATCAAATCACGTGCAAGCAGAAAACACAATAACGCAAAAAAAACAGTAACACATATTTTACGTGGAATACCTGCAATGTGTAGGAAAAACCACGGGGCAATGGCATCCTCGATCTCTTATTGATTTCAGCAAACTTTTTACATTCAATAAACCTTTACATGCAAGGGGTCATTTCCCTTTTATAGAAAAACAAAAACTATTTGTTTTCTTTCCAAAAATGGAAGACTCCAAAAAACTGTCCACTTCCTCTTCCAAAAACGGTTTGTTGCTTCCAAAAAACTGTTCGCTGCCTCTCACAACGAACAGTTGTACGAACAGCCAAAAATTTTGGGTCGAGGTCTCCACCCCCGAACCTTCGGTCAAGGGGGAACTGGCCGACCCCTCTCGACGCGCCCGGCGCGTGGGGATGGATCTTGAATTGCACCACCATACACCTCGTTGCCGAAGAACATTAGAGATTTGGATATTGACTTCACCTCCTAACAAAAGGAGATAGTCTGAAACTCTTCCAAGGTCGTCTAAAGGCGAGCAGAGAACATCAACAAGGAAGAAGTCGAGAACCAGGCCGTCTAGGGAGAAACCCTAGCAACCCAAGAAAAGAACTTATAATTTTGAAGAAGTTTCAATGTGCTTTGTGTAGTCTCATCAACTAGGGCACACCGCCAAGAAGAGTTATCATTCATGTGCACAAACTTGGCATGTTTACACTATAGGCCCAAGGATTTCAAAGCGGTTACTATAGAGTGAGTCAAAGGAAACTGTTGTCATAGTAGTTATTCCTAACTACAAGCAAAGGAGATTTAAGTGCACAAGGAAGAGAGGAAGTTGAGGAAGCTTATACGCAAAAATCAGCAAAAGGGGGAATGTAGTTCAGACTTTGGAGTGCAAAAGAGCGAGACCAAGATCTAGAGTTGTAGAGTAAAACTTCCAAATCCAGTCCATAGTAAACAATGCAACGCCTTGGAGCAAAGACATGCGGCAAAGCAAAAGCAAGAGGATATGTGCATGGAATCGTGTACATAAGAGTGCAGATACGATCATCTATGAAATAAGGAAGAGGAGAATATAGGAGTGGACCTCAACATAGACCCCATTAACACTCGAGAGCAATAAGCGACAGTTCAAGATTGTCTTATGAAATGCATATGCCCAAGAGGCATTCACAACCAAAGATGCACAAAGGAAGTGGAAAGGGCAAAGGCAAGGAGAAGGAGAAGGCCTCATCAACAACAAAAGGAAAGGACAAAGAAAGGATGCAAATCTTCTTTAATGAAATAACATGGACAACACTAACAGGACAAGTTGCTAGGAGATGGTGGTAGGAAACCCACGAGACCTCTTGAAGTCAACATTTTGGGATGATTCAGTGCACTACATTATGCAGGTGTCGAACTTCGACAAGGAGTTTTGTAAGCCCTATCTCCTCCAAATGTTGGAGAAATATGACGCAGACCAAAGTAAGATATTGATCAAGAAACAAGAAGTATGGGTCACATTTTATGCCAAAAATTTTCATATAGTGTTGAGCTTGTCTAGACTGAACGACCAACCAGTCTACAAGGAGGAATTAGTTCTATATAAGATGAAGTTTGTTAATAAATATTCCAACTTGACGAAGGAAGAGGTGGACAAGTTCACAAAACAAGGCAATAAGGATTAAAGATGCACCAAATAAGTACGGATCAACTCAAATGTGTCATGTGAGTGGTGATGTCGAGACTACCTGCAAACAACAGGCCTTGGAAATACCCACGTGACTTATTCCATACATGCAAAGTATCATGAATGGTACTATATATGATTGGGCATCATATCTAGCATGTGCATGGTGATGTCAAGACTACCTGCAAACAATCAGCCTCGGAAATACCCACGTGGCGCATTCCATACATGCAAGGTATCATGGGTGGTACCATATATGATTGGGCATCATAACTACCAGAGCAGATTCATAACTTCATGTTGAGGGTGACCAAAGCTTCTCTGTGGCATTTCATGCCATTGGATTGTTGTTGGATGCCGCATCTATGGGAATGGTTTGTATACTTGGAATGGAGCAACCGGTTGCAATTCCAGAGGGAACAACATCTATCTTCCAATGGACCACCGTTGCACCAATGCAGCAGATGCATTCCCCTGGAACCATGGCCAAGAAGACAGGGAAGGCAGCAACCGCGACACCAATTGTGGAGACTGTAGACTCTTCAGAAGAGAAGGATGCGTTGGACACTGATGTTCTGGCTGAGGCAGAAGGGAGCAGCCTCAACCTCAAAAGCAAGCAATAAAGATCCCATCTCAATGAAAGTACTGTTGTATTGAATTGTGCATTTGTCAATGGAAGT
Organism: Wollemia nobilis; assembly: GCA_028583015.1. NCBI lineage: Eukaryota > Viridiplantae > Streptophyta > Pinopsida > Araucariales > Araucariaceae > Wollemia > Wollemia nobilis. The sequence continues at coordinate 686,162 of JAQPPZ010001004.1, read as the reverse complement.
AAATTGTTGTTCTCCTTGGTAATTTTATCCATCTTTGAGACTCCTTTTACATGTATGTTTATGGATTAATGTTGTTAATGGTGATTGTTGTTGTCGTTTACACTTTCCCGTATCTCCAATTTGAGAGTACAATTGTTGTGCTACATTAATTTTCAAGCCCAAACAGAAAGAAGGATAAGTGGAGGTAATAGAGCAAAGGAAACAGATGTATGGGCTGGATAATTTTTTAATTCATTAAATTTTCTTTTACTATAGGCTTTGTACTTTTCTAGATCAATTTAATACATTAATTCTTTATTGGTCAACTGGCAAATATTAGACACTAAAATCATCATACTAGACTGTGCAGATCAAATAGTGAGCCAATTAAAAGTGACTTCAAGTTTCAACAACTATTTACAAATGATGGTACAGATAAGAATCTTTGCAATCTTATTAGAAGTGTTGAAAGTCAAATATGGAGTCATAACTCGCATCTAAAATTTTAATTTACACAATGCATAGCTCTAATTTAGATAATTCATTTAGGAACTAATCCATGAAGTCCCACCTTTGTCATTGTCAGTTTCATTAACAAAACTATGCATCTTACATCTATTTTCTTTTTACAATCATGAGAGAGTCCTCAAATTGACCTTAAAATCAGTAAAGATCAAAGGTCAAAAATACCCCTTCCATGGTAAGACAAATAAAAATCTTATAGTGATCTCTATGTTAAACTCTACTAGAGAATGTTGAAGAAGACATTTTGTTAGATGGTCGTCCAAAGAGATAATATGAGCTTAATAAGATGACTGGGCTCGATAGAATAAATATGTATTGTCCCCAAGGCGCATGAAAGACTAATTCATTTCACCAAGGAAATCAAAATGTTAAGCTTTGTCTCAAGAAACTCCTTGGCTGCTACCTTTTCCTCATTTTAGAAACATTTCTAAGATTGGAACTCCTGGAATTCCTCAAAACTCCTAAAGACGCATCATCATCTAGATGTTCCACATTTTCAAGCATTTCCAGAGGTGTTCCCAAATGCTTCCAATGGTATTTAACTGTGCATCCCTGGATTTTGTACAAAAATCAGTTCAAATTTGGGTTTTTGATGGGTTGTCTAGATCTTGCACAAGGACACATGACCCCTTCTATTTAGATATTAATGTATATGTAAAGAGTCTTTTAAGAATAGGGGAAAAGTGAAGCAAAAAATGATAATCTGAATGAAACAGGTTGGAGTCAAAGCAGCTAGGGGAATCACTATTTTCTATATTCTAATCTTTGTCACATCCTGCAAGAAAGAAGAGTCCATAATGGGGTAAACAGAAGATTAGGGGTATGGATATTGAAATTCCAACTCAATCATTTACTTGCTTGCACATGATCTCAGGGATGATGAATATCCTCATGCACCTTCAGCTAGAATTATTGGAGTTGGGTCTTTTGATTTGTTGTTGGTTTTTATGCTTTGAAAATTGAAAGCTAAGTTTATGATGCATTCTAATTCTTTTTGGCTAGCATATGCAGTCTCATCCCTATAAAGGCTAACTTTTATCGTCAACCATTGTTATCTATCAAAGATTTAATATTTTTTGTGCTTTTATCATTTCCTTTACTTATTTATATGTATATTTTTGAATCTTAGTTTTTCATATATTTTCTAAATTAGTTGTTTCCTTTTCCATTGCCCCATTTGAGAGGGATTTGGAGGTTCACTTTTCCAAAGGGGTTTCTACTTCAAAAGCCGTACCTATTTTTGAGTTTTTGCAGCTTAAATAGTAAGTTGACTATATACAGTCAAAGAATAGCAAGATCAGTACTTCATGATCCAGAACCCTTTTCAAGAAAATCATTCGTGAGCAAGGAAATGTATTTCAATACCTTCTTCAGTTCCACCTTTGCTGGAGGTCCCTCATGATAGAATGTCGGAAGAGGAGACGCTTTAAATATCATACTTTTCCGAAGCATCTTTATCTCAGCTTCTTGCTGCTCCTGCAGATTTATACAAAAGCATACAAAGAATTTTAATAGTAGAAACTACCTAAGTGGAGACAACATATTACATTCCAAGGCAAAAGAGGACAAAAAGAATTAATACAAGGCTTCATTGGAATTTAACTTTTATATGTAAGCAGCACCTTTGATTTAGCTTGCAAGTGACTTTTTTCTGCCTCCATTGCACTTACTTTTTCCTCTAGTTTGGAGAAGAACTGAGCAATTATAACAGAAAATTATGAGAGAATCATCTTCCATCTCAAAATCTGATTCAAAAAATATACAACAGACAAAAATCAAAGACTATTGACAAGCATTAAAGAATGCTAACCTCTCATTCAATAGCAATTACCTCTTTACGCTTCTCAGCTCGTTTATTACATCTAAAGCTGAAACCAGGCTTAGCAGCAACAGTACCAGGCTTGCCCTTGGCTTCACTGGTTGTTTTTACAGTTCTGAAAGGAGTATAGTTTAAGTATAATCTTTTATATCCAGCAAATTAAAGTAAAAATCAGTGCACATAAGCAAATCACTAAAATGGACAATATTTTAACCGATGATTTCCCTTCAATCAGTTAAAAGATCAACAAGATAAACATAAACAGATGAGCATCTTCCTCAAGGTTTAATCCCCTTTCTTGAAAAAGTGCATCTTATGGTCATGTAATTCAAATCTGTTCACTATGTAGAAAGAGTATTTGGCTTTGCATAGTCAAACAAGTAATTTGCACCATAATTAAATATCTGAAATGTCGAACATCAACTTGAATGCTACTTACTGCATATTTTCATAGTGTGGAGGGTTTGATAAGGGTTGTGTGGCAGGCTTTGCTGAGAACTGCATAAACACCCGACAAAAAACAAATTGAAGCATTACCAAATTCACTAAATATAATTATATAAAACACTATGTAAGATCGATCCTAAGAATTTCACACTGTACCACTAAACCTCCTCTAACTCTAGAGTTTATCTGTATTGTTACTGTTACATATCAATGTCCTTCAGACAATTCAAAAAATCTTGAAAGATCAAACAAGCACTTCTTCTAAAATCCTTTTACCTGGTCCTTTTTAGCTACCGATGAAAGTGGAGCACTTCTTGCAGCGGTGCGCCTTGATGCTTTAGTGTCTACTGCATTGGCAGGTTGCACTCCTGTAGAAGCCCTTTTGTCAGTTGCTAGGGCAAATGGTTGAGGAACAGTACACTTTGTTGTTGTAGTTCCAAGTTTTACTGGTTGGTCAACTGAACCAGCTGAAGGTGACATTGTATCTTTCACAACCGCAACCTGAGACTTTTCTCCCATATTTCCTTTTAAACTTGACTGTGTGTTGCCTTTTGCTACAATTTTTGATACACCCTTAACAGAGGTACTCAAATGAGGAACTCTTGATTTTTGCATTTGAAAAGATCCATTCCTGCCTTTTTCAGAAACACTTGAACTGGACTTATCATGTTTCACTTCTCTCGAGTGACGGTTCGGGATGACTCCAATCGTCTGCAATTACAAAGTGACTTTGATATCAATATTGATCAGGCAACTGATTTGGAAGACTTCACAACTGATAGCAAAACACTTAAATTAAAACAAACAATATTTACCAACTTAGGCAAAAGTGAACAACTTTTTTCCCGCTACTCAACATAAAATAATTCACATGAACATTGACTGTGATTTGTGCCCAGATCAAGAATATTTCAGACATGGTTACCAATACAACCTCGGGCAGAGGATTTTGTAGCAAAATCAGAAAAGCACATCAAAGCCACTTCCCATATAATTCTGAAATATTTAAATTTTCTATAAATCTCCAAGATAATGACTTCTACAAACTGTCAAGCCACTTCTCCACAATGTTTTACCATTCTAGGTAGTGACAAGTGAAAACTATTTCAAGTCCAAAGTGCCTTGCAGCATGTTGTCTATTTCATACCATTCTTCTACAATAGACTTACCTCTTAAACATTATTTCTTGACTAGAATACATTACTTCTGCATGTCTTATTTTGTTAACACGGCAGTAAACACAGAGAAACCCAGAAAAAGCAATGGTATGCTATACCGTAGAGCCTCCTCCATTCTTTTGCTCGTCTTCTTGTTTAGATTGCCTCTCCCAGTCATCAACTACTGCAGATGGATGCTTATTATGGTCAATATGTGCTTCCTTCTTTGTGTTATCATTTCCTTGAACAAATGATAACACAAGTTCATTTGTGTTATCATTTCCTTTGCTCTTTGCAGTCTCTTCAGATTCACACTCCTCTGCTAGCATCACAAGTTCATGCAGGCCAGCTACCTTTGTAGTTCTCGATACTGTATTCGCATCAAGTGCTTCCTTTTCCTTTCCAAACTCCCCCAAACAGGAAGAGAGCTGAGAACCCAGATCATCAGACAAGGAGCCATTTTCAAATTTATTCTCCACAATCTGAGAATTTGGTTTCTTATTCATATCTCTGCCCAAGTCACCTTCATCCATCATGGCATTGGATGAGGAATCCAAAGACCTTGCCACTAAATGATCTGTTCCAGATTCATCCATCACTGCAGCATAAAGTATTACAGAGTCGAAGTTAGCCATTTGGCCTTGCTTTATGAAAGAAAAGAATAAATCAAAAACAAAACAATTCTTCAATGTGACCACTGGCTGCAGTCAAGTTTGCTCCTAATAAAATATAAATACTATATAAATTCAGGCCTCTATTGTAAGCAAATGACAGCCCCACAAGGCCAGATGTCAATGCCAACAGTTTTGTGTGTGTGTGTACAGTTTTGTGTGTGTGTGTGTGGTGGTGGTGGTAGTGGGGGGTAAATAAATACTTAGTGATCATTTACAGAATAAATTGGCTGGTATTTTAACAATGGCATTTACTACACATCCAACGGCTTACCATCAGGTTTGAACCTGAGCATCAGTGTAGTAAGCACCCCAACTTACCGCTCTGTCCATCCTCGGCATAGAGTGTTACTCATAGAACCGGTATTAGACAACATTTTAATTTAACTACCTGTGACTAAAACAAAACTCGGTCTATCAATTTAGTTGCAGTAGCCAAAAGTATATACAAAGTGACAGAAGAAGCAATGGCAGAATTCACTGACCCAATTTAATCATCTCTATACATGTGACACTGGGCATTGTCACAAACCAAACTGGAAATTCTCTGATGCAAATCCTGGACTGTAATTAACAAGCATAGCCTACAAAAAATTCTCCATAGAAGAGTCCGAGGACTTGTAGAACTGCTTGCGACTCAGATATAAGCAACATAAGTGTTCCCGTGTTTAATGAGCATAAAACATCTGACACATTCATTTGAATTGTTATAGATCTTTAACTTCGTGTAAAACTTAATCACGTTCTAGGCAACCTAAAACAGAAGGAAATGCGTTAATTCAAGGTTACGGATAACTGAGATGTTCAAGTTCAGTTCCATTAATGTTTCAACTGTATCTGCAATTCGGCAAGATATGGCCCATTTCCCGAAATATTCAAAGGCAATAAGGCCTAAGTACAAGCACTTTCCCTGGATAATTCAAACTGACACCTACTTGGGTAGGGGAAGCCCTGTTATTGGGCATACAAAGGAAAGACTCTCGGGCTTTAAATGTTCTAAGGGTTGGGAGTTTCCTAATGCAATTAGATGCATTTCCCAGGTGACAGGGATCGCCTAACCACTGGAAAACTTCTTTGCAGCCAAGCTTTTAATTCAAGTGCCCTAACGGGCACGGTCTAGCATTTGGGCACTAAGACTCACCATCTCAAAAATCAAATCAGAAGGAAACTAATTAGCAGATTATGCCTTATATCCCAATAATCCATCAGCCCTTTGAAAATCTCAGAAACAACAGTCATGACACTGAATAAACTGCTAGGCTAAATGTGGGACAAGAGCAATTGAACTGTAAACCTCATCTTCAGAACATAAGTGTTGTTGGACATATCCCTACAATGCTTTGAGCCTGTATAAAATGATCTCATGGGCGTGGAAATGGAGTACACTTGCCCAAAACAGATAGACTCAAGAAACAGAACCAAACACCATACAATTCAGCGATGAAAGAGCTACATGTTTTCCTACATTGCGCGCTATGGAAGAATAGAGTTAGTACCTGTTTAGGGAATGCCTGGGTGGTGGATCAATGGTACTTGGAAGCCATGACAATGCCCTCTTCAACAGCAAGAATTCCAACTCTGAGCTGCAAAGATGCCATCAGTCTCCAGCACCAGCTCCTCCTCCTCCCCATGGTGGGAATGCACGTGCCTGCCTGCTTAGATCTGCACTGAAATTATTACCAACTGCAACATCCACAAGTGAAAAACCTAAATGCCCTCCTCACTTTAACACTCATCACTGTCAGTTCACCCCACCAACACCACCTAGTATCCTTGGCTTTCCTTGCTTCCAAGGCCCTCCTTTTAACTAGGCTTTAACTTTAAATTTCCCATGGTAAAAGTAAAAGGTAAAAGAATTGGGAGTTTTTCTATTGGGTGGAATGAATGTGATGGCACCAGGGAATGACATGGATTTCAGGTGGGTTGTACTTTTCATGATGCTGTGCGAAGGTGGTCATCATGTTGGAGCTGCCGAGCGCTGTGAATCACGGATGCCCCATTTGGGCCCCGCTATAAAACGTGAACCCCATTGCTGTTTTGAATTTAGGGGCTTTCCGCCAACATATCTGAATTCAAATCCAATACCGCTCGTCGAAGTGTCGAAGTTTCTGTTTTAAGGGGGTTTGTGACAGCATGGTGGATCCACTTCAAACCTTTGTTAAAAAGCTGAGTTACTTATATTTGACTTAGAGCTGCACGTGTACTTATTGATTTTCACGGTTCATTTACTTTCGTTTATTTTTATTTTTTTTAAGTATAAATATACTTGCACATCATTGTGGTTGGAGTCTAGGTTTTTTTAATAAGAGATCAAAATCATATTACGGTTTTTTTATTTTAATTTTCTTTTTAATTTAAAATGAAATGAAAGATTTTAATTACCTCCACATACCTAAATATAGTTTATGGGATCTCAAATATGGAAGTACAACTACTCAAATTATATCATATGATCTTTAATATCTTTGAGAAGGTTGTTCCTTCTCCTGTTGATTTGGGTTAGCAATTTTCCAACTTTTTTTTATTTTACTGTGTTTTCAAGTAACTCTGTCATAAATCCGTTTCCAAGTGTTTCTTTGAATTTGTCACGGATGTTTGAAAAACTAGAGCACTTATAGATGAACTGTTCCTCTGTCTCTATTGCCTCTGTGCTGCATAAAGTACATATCCTTTCTTCCCATTGTACTTTGGGTGTTGTCTATCTCCTTGTTTCACATCTAAGCCTATGAGAGCTAGTCCTTATCTGAGCAATGAGGATTTTTTCCTTCCACTTGATTTCAGCGCCTATATATGCTTTTTCTTTGTGATCATATGTTGGGTTAAACTTTGCAATATAATATTGTTTTTTCCTACTTGCATTTTTCCACATTCCACTTCTAAACTTTTCATTCACATAGTTTTTTATGTCTTTGTTGAAATTTGGGCATTCATTTATGTTGATTTCCCAACGTTTCATCTATTTCTGATTTTGTTTCATCCATGTGTTCTTCCGCCTATGTAACTCTTCGTCCCTAGTTGCCCTTGGCCATCTATCATTTTTCATGTTTTCTATTTTTTCAAGTAACATAACAGCTTGGTCATAGCAATTGCTTCTATAAGAAACATTCCAGTTTTAGCTAGAATAATTTCATAAGGGGTTGTGGCCTTAATTTTGAGAAAATTTGTGATTAGATATTTTTGAATCCTTTCTATTTGCCTCCATTTTGCCTTTGTTGTGCCACTAGCCCACACCTCGCAACCATACAACAAAATCGGTGTAACAAGTAGGTCAAATAAAACCTTGGTGGTCTTCCAGTCCCACAGCTCGGTATTCCTACACCTATTTTGAAGTGCATACAGTGCTCTCCAACCACTTTGAGTTCTTTTCATCCTACATTTATTCCAATTGAGTTTGTCATGAAAGTCTATGCCGAGGTATTTGTATTCTACTACTACCTCAAGTGGTTCTCCTACAAACTGAAATTTGAGTTGTTGCTTCTTCTTTTTTGCTGAAAAAATCATGATTTGTGTTTTACTTGTGTTTACCTGCATCCCAACTTCCTTACAACAAATTTCTAGAGCTCAAAGGTGATCTCCTAGATCTTTGGTTGTTTTGGCCACAAGAATTACATCGTTTGCATACGTGAGGAGTTTTACCACATATTTGGCTAAGTGCACACCCTCTCCCCCAAATTTGTTTATCCATTCTTCTAACTTGTCAATGTACAACCCAAATAAGGTAGGAGATAGAGGGCAACCTTGTTTGACACCTATGTCACTACCAAAACATTCAGATAACCCTTCCTGTGTTCTTATTCTAACTTTTACATGCTCATATAATCTGTGAAATGTTGCCCTGTAGTGAATTGGAACCTCTAGCTCTTCCATTTGTTAGGGTAAAATAGGTAGTAGATTGCATTATATACTACATAGGTAGATTATTACATTTACTTTTCTACTTTCTACTTTCTACCATGTAGATATTTACTGTCTTAAATATTTAATGGTAAATCCTAAATATCTTAGGTTAAGAGTTCTAAACCTAACACTCTACCTACATTAACGTGTTAGTTAGCGTGGTTATAGAAAGATTAGTTTCTTTCTCTATTTTGTAATCTATTTAATGAAGGCTTTATTCCTAAGCTTATGTTAATGCAATTATTCATTTGATTAAGCCTAACTATCTCCTGGTCACATTGGTACCAGAGTTGGAGCAAGGAGTTTGACTGGAGCGAGGAAATACGACACCATTCTTTTTGGTGATCCTTAATTTTCCTAAGCCCGTTTTTAATACTCCTAAGCCAGGTTTAATTTTTTAGTTTGGCAATTTTTTTTTTGTTAAGCGTTTTTAATTATTGCAAGGCACAGATCTTGATGCAGGGCACAGATCCCAACGCAAGACACAAATCTTGACATAGGGCACGGATCCCAATGCAAGACACAGATCCCGACGTAGGGTTATTTTGACCTTGGTCGTAATCACAACCCACAAGGAATTTTTCATCCCCACGCGGATCACGACCACCGGCTCATCAAGCCGACGATTCGACCTGCGGGCCCGCAGTCCCTTCCACGAGAGCATACGAGGGCAGGCGGCCCTCACACTCCCCGTGGCAAGGGAAAGCTTTCTAAGCTTTCCCTTTTGGGCACGTATCTTAAGACTGTGGCGGGAATGCCTAGAGGGCAGGAGCGCCCTCACGTTCCTCGCAGACCTGCATGCACCCCGAGGCAGTGCTGACCTGGACTTGCACGCATCTTGAGGCGATGCAGATCGAACTCAACCAATAGCTAGGCAACATGTGGCACTCTGGCCATGTGCCACTTGGCACCTGACCGAAACTGACTGGACTGGACAAGTGGACTTGACACATGGACTGGACTGAACACGTGGACCTAACATGCGGACTGGATTGGACACTAGGACACGACAGGACACGTGGACCCCCCTTGTCGTGCCACGTGGACACCGACAAAAAGGAGGGCCCGAACTCGATTGCCTGAAGGCAATCACGAGCTTAATTGCTCGTCAAGGCCTTTAAAGGCCTCTGCATCCTTTTCAGAAGGCATGTGGGATAAATCCCACTTGTTCCAAAAGAATCCCACGAGCTTCTTTAAATCTCAGGCGTCTTAGCCTGAGAACCAAGTTGCGGGCTTGGTAAGTTGGCCAAGGCAGACGCCTTAGGCCAACAGGAGTCGGTGGTTCGACTGTCGCGCCCGCCATACAGCAAGTTTATTTATTTTTATGCAAATTAATTTGTTTTTTTGGCATAAGTCAAGCTTTATTTAAAATTTTATGCTTAACTTTAATCTTTTTTAGTTTTTTTTTAAATTAGAATTTATCATATTATTTTTTAATAAATTATATCAATTTTTTTTAACTATTAAATTGATGTTTTTTATTTCAAATTTTATATTAAATTTTCTTTTTAAAAAAAAAGCTTTAAAATTTTATTTTTCATAGCATTTAAATTCACAATAGAAATGCCAAAATCCTTATGCAACTATACCATTGTTGTTCTTTAGTTTTCTCCGCATGTGGAGATAAAGAGACAAGAAACAAAGACACATTATGTTGCTTAAATTTCATCAAAATTTCCTATATTTTTCATCATTCTTCAAAGTTTTCATGAAGATCAAATCTTGGGTAAGGAAAGCTCTTCGTAGACAAAGAATCATCAGAAAGAGCACCACCTATTTTTGAGTGTTGAAAACAAAAACCAAGTCGTGTGTCAACTGGTCTAGAAGCCTTTCAAACGCGGGTCGTGTGTCGACTTGTCTTGAAATGAGTGTTTGCTTTCTCAATTTTGTAATCATTAAGGGGGGATAGAAGTTACATTTGTGCTTCTATTTTTTGCAAAATTATAAAGACAAAGGGGGGATTTTCTAAAAAATGTGCATTCTCGATTGTACTCGACACCTTTTTCTTTTTCAAAAATTGGCTTCATTAGGTGCATGTTCGGTTGCATCCGACACCTATAGTGATAAATAATTTGGGTTGCTCTCTTTTTTTTATTATTGCACTATACATCATTTTGCAATTAAACAATCATAAAAATTGAAGAGCACTTCACACTTGAAAACCCAAATTTCACTACAAATCGTGCTACATCTTGCACAAGTTAAACAAAGTCAATTTTTTAAATAATCCTCACCCAAAGGTCCAAATATTCAAACACCTTGATTAACTCTCTTTGTTTAGCTTAATTTCCTCAAACTTTCCATCCTTCTTGAAGGGTGTTAAGGCAGGTGCCATTAAAAATCCTAGAGAGCATAATCAGAAGTATTTCAAAACCTACCCCTTTAATTTGCTCTATTTGTTTGGCTTAAAATCCTCAAACTTTTCATCCCTTGTTAATGGTGTTAAGGCGAGTGCCATTAAATATCTTATAGAAGCAACTTAAACATCTTCCATATACTCTTTTGAGGGTATAGTGCAAGATACAACCATCTTAGTCCTATCAATTTGAAACCTTCACCATGGCCATGATGCACAAGTATCTCACCGAGAGCCAACTACTCAAATTATTATGCATGGAAGACAAAGATGAAAGCTATCTTAACTGTAGAGGATTTATGGTCTATAGTGGATGGAAGTGAAACTAGACCTCAATTAGCAGGAGCAGATCAAACAACATTTGATAAAAAGGATAGAAAATTATCCTTAATGATCTTGCTAGCTATTATCGATGATATCCAACCTCATATCGGTGAAGCTAAGAATGGTAAGGAGGCATGGGATGCCTTAACAACCATCTTTGCGGGAAGAATCAATCAACAATTCTTCACCTCCAAACACAACTTCATACTCTTCATATGAAATCAGGCGAAATAGTAGAGCTATTCCTCTGCAAAGTGGCAGAATTGAAAACAAAACTGCAATCCTTAGGAGAAAAAGTGGAAGACCAAGTCTTTACCTCTATCATTTTGAGGGCTCATCCCAACTCCTACAGAATGTTGATCACTTCATTACAAGTCTCTGGCAGGATAGTGACTTTTGTCGAGTTGGTAAATATGCTTCAAACAGAATAAGCTAATCAACTCCAAAGAGATGAGGCATCCAACAATGCTCTTTTCTCAAACAGACAAGGTGGTAAGAAAAAGTGGAATCAACAGCAAGGTTCTTCTTCTAATAAATACAAGGTTAAAGGCAAAGAGACTTAGAAGAAGAAGCAGTATTGTAAGATTTGCAACAAGGACACTCATGAAACCAAAATATGTTGGTTTAAGAACAAACCGCCCAATGAACAAGGAAACAAAAAGGGCAAAGGCAAACCAAAGAACAAGAATAAATAGTAATAGGGACACATTGCAGCTGAAGATTCTAATTCGGACTCTAAGTGAGCACACAAGGTGCTCATGACACATACAGATTCCCTTCACAAGGACACTGTGTGGTACATAGATTCAGGCGCTAGTAAGCATATGACTAGCAATAAGTCCTAGTTTGAGATATTTGAGACTCAAGATGGTAGATCGGTCACCATTGCTGATAATCAAACCTATCGAGTTCAAATAGAAGGAAGTGTTTTTGTATTCCTTCCAGATGGAGAATGTAAAATTCAAAAATATATTTATGTACCAGGATTGAAAAATAATCTCTTGTCAGTTCCATAAATCCTGGACAGACAAAGAAAAGAAACGTTGCTTTATCACCAAGAAAGGAAAACAGATAGCAACAGGTTCATACAAACATGGTTTGTTTGTCTTAGATGCAATTACCTCAATACATACTGCAATGGCAGTAACCACAAAAGAGGCCACATCTCTATGGCATAAGATATTTGGACATTTAAGTTCAGGATATTTACTAGAACTCAATAAATATCAAATGGTGAAAGGATTGCCTACTCTTTCATCTACTTTGTCAGTATGCTCAGATTTCTTGTCAGGCAAGCAACACAAAGTGCCCTTTGAACCTAGCTCCTTTCAAGCTAAGGTACCTTTGGAGTTGGTTCACACAGATTTGTGTGGTCCCATGTCTACTAGTTGTGGAGGAAAAAGGCATTTTCAATTGTTTGTCGATGATCACTTATGCAAGATGTGGATCTTCTTCTTGTAGTTGAAGTCTGAAGCATTTACCTATTTTCAACAATTCAAAAAGCTTGTTGAGAAAGAATCGGGATGCTTCATCAAGACCCTCCTTTCAGATCGAGGGGGGGAATACACATCAAAGGAATTTTCCTCATTTTTACGGACTCATGGGATAAAAATACAGTTAACCACAACCTATTCTCCTCAGTCAAATGGAGTTGCTGAGAGAAGAAATCGGTCCATTATGGAATGGTTTGATGTATGCTTAAGAGAGCGAATCTTGAGAAAATTTACTGGGCTGAAGCTATTCAAACTGTAGTATATATTCTAAATAGAGCACTCACAAGGGCTCTTGAAGGTATGACTCCTCATGAAGCATGGAATGGAAGGAAACCCTCCATATCTCATCTACGGGTGTTTGGGTGTAAGGCTTTCATGCATATACCCAAGGAGAAAAGAAAGAAATTAGATGAGAAGTCCCTACCATGTGTTTTTCTTGGATATGATGAATTTTCAAAAGGCTATCGATTGATAGACCCATTTACCAAGAAAATACATGTCAGCAGAGATGTAGTGTTTGATGAAGCTTTCACACCCAACACTACATCAGTATACCTAGATGATGAGTAGCAACAACCACTTCCTTCTCCACAACAGAAAAATCCTCCTAGATGGTATACGAGCACAATGAAAGATTCCAAACTCACTTCCCCACATGATCTTACTCTCAATCGTCCAAAGACACGAAGCATGACTCAACAAGAAAATACTGAAGCATCCACTTCAGTTGATGATCTTTGTGCAGATTTTCAAGACCTTTATGTTGATAGAGAGTTAGCAAGGGAAGATGATATGGAAATAGATGAGGAGAGGGTTTACTTATCATAATTTGATGAAAATGAACCTTCTACAGTTGATGAAGCACTTAGACTGCCTCAGTGGAAGGCATCTATGGATGTAGAACATAACTCCCTCATCAAGAATAAAACATGGAAGCTGATAGATTTGCCTAAAGGAAAGAAACCCATAGGTTGCAAATGGGTTTACAAAGTCAAATATAAGGCATATGGTACCATAGACAAGCATAAGACCCATCTTGTGGCGAAGGGCTATGCTTAAAAGGAAGGCCTTGACTATGAGGAAACCTTTGCTCCTATAGCAAGGATGACCACCATTCGAGTTCTTTGTGCTATGGCAACATAGTTCGGATGGAAATTACATCAGATGGATGTAAAAAGCGCCTTTCTAAATGGTGACTTAAAAGAAGTGTACATGACTCAACCTCCTGGATTTACTGAGGAAGGCCATGAACAACAAGTTTGCAAGTTGGTCAAATCATTATACGGGGTAAAACAAGCCCCGTACATAAAAATGGATAGTCACCTACTGCAACATGGATTTAAGAGAAGTCCATCTGACGCAAATCTCTATATCAAGAACACAGGTTTTGAAATAGTGATTCTTGTGTTATATGTAGATGATCTGATCATCACTGGCAATTCAGAGAAATTGATTAAAACCATGAAAAATGACTTGAAAGAGTCATTTGATATGACAGATCTATGACTTCTCCACTACTGTCTTGGCCTTGAGATAGAACAAAAGAAGAATCCTCTTAGGGTGACTCAGAAAAAGTATGCCAAGACTTTAGTAGAAAAATATCGTATGATTGATTGTAAGCCCAAAGCAACACCGATGGAATCAGGGCTTTAGTTATCACGGTATGATGACTCACCATAGGTAGATGGCATGCTATATCGACAGATGATTGGAAGCCTCATCTATCTGACCAACACTAGACCAGACATTACTTATGTTGTAAACTATCTTTCTCGGTTCATGCAGGAACCAAAAGTCTCTCATTGGAAAGCAGCTAAGAGGGTTCTTCACTACATTCAAGGTAGTGTAGATTATGGTCTATAGTATAAGAAGAATAATTCATTCTTCTTACAGAGTTATACTGACTCTGACAATGCTGGATCCCTAGATGACAAAAAATCAACATCAAGATATGTATTTCATCTTGGATCTGGTCCTGTCTCATGGCATAGTAAAAAGCAACAGGTGGTTGCTTTATCTTCAACTGAGGCAGAATATCATGCTGCACATGGAGTTGTGTGTGAAACGATATGGTTAAGTCTCATCTTAGCTATCATGGGCCTACCAAAGAAATTTCCTATCACATGTTTTGCGACAACTCAGGTGTTTTAAACTTGGTCAAGAATCCAGTCCATCATGAACACACAAAGCATATTGACACAGATTGTCATTTCATTTATGATGAAGTTCCTAAACATAGAATCAAGCTCCAATACATTCCCACCGACGAACAGGTTGCTGATATCTTCACCAAGGCACTTGGACGTGTCAAATTTGAGCTATTCTGAAGTAAACTTTGTATATCAAAGTAATGTAATAAAGGGGGGATGTTAGGGTAAAATAGGTAGTATATTGCATTATATACTACATAGGTAGATTATTACATTTACTTTTCTACTTTCTACTTTCTACCATGTAGATATTTACTATCTTAAATATCTAATGGTAAATCCTAAATATCCTAGGTTAAGAGTTCTAAACCTAACACTCTACCTACGTTAGCGTGGTTATAGAAAGATTAGTTTCTTTCTCTATTTTGTAATCTATTTAATGAAGGCTTTATTCCTAAGCTTATGTTAATGCAATTATTCATTTGATTAAGCCTAACTATCTCCTGGTCACACCATTCTGCTCCATAATTTTTTCCTTGGAACTGTGTCAAATACCTTTTTGAAGTCTACAAAACAACATAAAGCCTCCTCTTTTTTGTCCCATATTTTTTTCCACTGTGTCTGAGTGTGATACAATGATCAATAGTTGAGTGCTTGGGCCTAAAACCTGCTTGTCCCTTTGCTCTCTTTCCCTTTTCTTCTGCCCATATACTGATTCTATGCTCTATCATACTCCTAAACAGCTTTGCAAAGCGAGGGTTGGTCATGATAGTTCGATAGTTTGAGGGATTATTTACATCTCCACTTTTAAACAAAGGAATGGTCAAGCTAGTTGTCCACTCAGTAGGAAAACCATTTTATATGACCTCATTGAAAATTTCTTTGATCTGCAATACCAGAATATCTACCCCCCATTTTATATGCTCTGCTTGAAGAATGTCTATGTCACGGGCTTTACCAGTTGCTAACTTTTTTATCCCTTGAATAATGTCTTCATTTGTGAAAAGTTATTTCCTGACAATGATAGTAGGGGGTGTCTCTTGTCGATTACTATGTTGATACAATTGTTTTGAATACTTCAACCACCGATTAACTGTTATGCTATTTTCAGCTTGCATCCTTTTTATGCTTAGCTTCTTCCAAGATTTCTTTGGTTCATTCTTTCCTAAGTAAATTATTTCTTTCCTCCTTGTTCTAGTGTATTCTTCTTTTTTTGCCCTTACCAGTTTCTCATATGCTTTGATGTTTTCTCTTGTTTTACCTGTTGGTTCCTATAGTAATCTTTGCGCTTCTTTGCAATCTTCATCGAACCATGGGTTGGTTGGGAAGCTATTCCTTTATTTCTTTTGAGGTTTAGCTCTCTTGAATTTGTTTAGAGCTTCTTGGATAATGTGCATTAAGCATTCACTCTTACTGTAATCTGTGTTACTATGAGGTAGTTTCTCCCTTTCCTGTAACTTGTTATTTAATACTACCCTAAAATTATGTTGATTTTCATCTATTAAGAGAATGTTTCCCTTGTGAGGATATTTGTTTTGATTGCTTTGCAAGTGTTTTTCCCTTGGTTTGTCTCCTTGCATTCGAAGTTTCATAACAATTGGGTTGTGATATGACTTAAGTTCCATCGAAAAATCTTCCACTTCTAGCTCCTCTATTTTTGGTATGTAATTTTGTGAGCATATTACATAGTCTATTACACTTTGCCCCTTATATGTTTTGCATATATACCTTCCTGAATTTTTCCATTTGTTCATCCCATTGCAAATAATCAAGTTGTGTATGCTATAGAGGCCTAACGACTCTTCTCCATATTGCGTGATAGCCCCATGCTCATCTTCTGAAGTATTGGTCCACTGCTGATTTTCCTCTTCTGGCATCCAAAGAGGATTCATCTCAATATCTTCACTTCCTTCTAGAATGTTAGCTTTCCTATTTGTTGTCCTTGCATTGAAATCTCCAATTAATATAATCTCCCCCAACTTACTGTATATTGAAATATCTCTTTTTAGGGAGGAGTATGGATCTTCTCTGTTAAGGTCATGTTTCTTATAGAATTTAGAATTCTTGGGAGCAAAATAACATGTTGCTATGCTAATAATTGACTTATTTTTTAGGATCTTTATCCATACGTATTGTTTGTTTTCATCATGTTTTTCAATTTTAATGACCCTATCCCATTCCTCTTTTATTAAAACCATAATACCCCCATGCCCATCCTGTTTTTCAATTTTAATGACCCTATCCCATTCCTCTTTTATTAAAACCGTAATACCCCCATGCCCTTTGCCATTTTATGTTGCTTTATTCCATATTGCTATTTTTTTGTATCCCACAAATTTTGGAGTCCTACATCCATCATGTTCATGTGTTTCCGTCAGGATGATTATATCTTTGTCTCTAGCAATGGGCCCTAACCCGGGTCCTCTTCTCCAAGGGTAACCTCTACAGTTCCAGCTTACCATCGTAAGATGTTCCCGAGTGGGCCATACTCCCTATTTTTTTTGGGTTTGTTTAGATGTGATGTATGCCTTTCCATTTCTTAAATATGCCTATTTTCCTTCACTCCTTGTTACCCTCATCTTTTCTCATTCCTTGTTTCTTTCTTCCTACTGTAAAAATGTTAGGTAATCGTCTAAATAGAATTGTGACCCTCTCAGCATGCCTTTATTTTTTAGTAACCTTGTTTTGTCCTCGTAGCTCATCGATGTGACTCAGATATGCCTATCTCTATCGCCTTCTCTCAGCCTACCAATTCTGCTTGTTTTTTTATTTGACCTTTCCATTGTAACCGATCTGACAAGAAATCCTTGGTTAAACAGTTTGTGTCTTCCTTATCCCCATAATATTTCAACCCTTTGATGATTATATTTGATAACTTCTCATGTCTTTCTTTATATTCTGTTATTTGAATTTTTACTTGCTTCTCTATCAACTCTTTTTGTTGATTGATTGGTTCTTTTACTACTTGAGACCATGTCTTTGCCTTTGCTAATTCATTTCGCAGCTCATTTTCTCTTGTTTCCATATTTCGGAGTGTTTCCCGTACCTCTTTTATTTGACTTGCATTTGTTTTTCCCACCTCTATTGCATCGTTGTTTAGGGGGTGGATGGCTTGTTTGAGGACATGCCATTCACGTTGACCCATGTTCGCAAGGTTTTGTAGCTTTGAAACCTGCTCCTTGAGTTGGTTGTTTTCCTTTTTCAACCTCTGAATGGTGTTTATAATCTCATCTGATTTAGTATCTCTTAATTTCTCCCTCCTTTCCATGCTTTCAAGTTTCTCTTTCATCTTCATTAGCTCTTCCACATAAAGTCTTGGTGCCCACATGAGTGGTGTGGTTGTGGGATTGTAAGTTTCTTTCTCATATGAAAACTCATTTTGGTGACCTCCACTTTCCATGTTGAATGCTTTCTTGCAATTATTTTTCATTTTTTTCTCCTCGCTTGTTTTTCCTTCTATATTTATTTTATCTTCCTTTTTTGTCCCCTCTGTTGGGTTGACTGATCTCCTCATCCGATGATGGTTAGTGCCTTTGTTTGTTCTTTATTCTCCACATGTTTATGTGGTAGAATATTCTTTATTTTTATTTTATGATTAGTCATATTCATTGTTGCTACCCTTGCTCGAACTTGTCGACGCTTTATTATCCTCTAGTACTGTTTCTCATTGACATATATTGGTTCTTGTAATTGTTGCTTCCCTTCTTCCATTGTTGAACCCCCTATATTATTGATTCGATGAAATAGATATGTAATAAAATCTTCTACCACAAACCCTCCTCTACTACAAACCCTCCTTCGCTACAAGCCCTTGCCAAACCCCCTTATACTATTGATCTGATGAAATAAATATATAATAAAATCTAACTTTCCTTGATCTGCAAATCCTCCTCCACTGCAAACCCTCCTTGCTCTGAAAACCCTCCTCCACTGTACTACTTGCTTTGTCTAACAATGTTTTACTTAAATTGTTTTATTTATCGAAAGAAGAAGGAAAATGTGCTTACCTGATGAGATAGGTGTATAATAAAAAGCACTCATTCGCTCCCATAATCATTCACTTCTCCCGTTCATTTGCTCCTATTATGTTGCGATTGTATTCTTCTTCTATAATACGATGATTGTATTCTTCTTCGATAATACATCGATTGTATTCTGTTGTTTGCTGCTCTCGTTTCAATAATTTGCTCTCCGTTTGCTGTTAATCTGCTCCTATTTCAATAATTTGATAATATGAAATATCATGCATACATCTATAATTTATTGGTCTACCAACAAGCACTTGACCACTTTATTTGGATAAAAATCTTAAAATAATTTTATGAAGGGTTTCGAATCTTCAGATTCCTTGTATCAAGTTTAAACTTGATTTTTTTAATGAAAACTCAATGACTTATCACTACAATATTCTTCTTTGGACAAAAATATCAAGATAAAATAGGAGTTTTTACTAGGAGTTCTAGTCCCTCATACGAGGGTTTGAATTTGGGTCTCTCAATAAAAACCTAAGAACTTACTACAATGTTGTTTGAATTTGGGTCTCTCAATGAAAATATAAGAATTTATTACTATGTTATTCCTCTTAAAACAAAGTAAGGAAAGTGTTACTTATTTGAAAATAATAGTGTATTTTTATAAAATTTAAATATATATATATATATATATATATATATATATATATATTTGGCGTACAAGTTCATCCATACACTAAGTTTTATAGTGGTTTAAATTTAGGTTTTAAAAAAAAAAACTGAAACCTTAATCACATATCGATGTCCCACACGGAAAATAATATATATTTTTATAGAATATGAAATTAAGTTTTTGGTTTTTTATCAAATCTAAGTTCAAAATACACAAAAATGTATAAATTTGTATTAAAAAAATTAATAATATAAATATTATATTTGCCTAAGGTAATTGTTGGAAGGTAATGATTAACATCTTAAACTACCATTTTTTTTTTTTGGAAAAAAAGCTAGATTATATTATATCATTAATCGGAACATTACAATATTTTGGTGTTAATATTGTCCACCAGCTAAAAAACAAAATGAGGTGGATCAAGAGTAAAGCATCCATAATTGAATATACATAAGAATAGAAGCTAATATCAACAAAAAGCCTATAGCTATATCTTGCTGCAATACACCATATATCAACATTCATCTGTGGGAGAGTCTGTTATATGAAAAAAATCTAGGCATGTCTTTCGTGCTATCTTTTGCAGTCTTCAGAGAAGAAAAAGAAGTAATCAAACCCTGAACCTGCTTATCATTGTTAATTGTCTTCTTCTTAGCTTCCTGTTGGACTTTCTGAAGATCTTGAATTATATGAGAAAGTTGATGAACTTTATCAATAACATCTTGAGGCGTGTTGGAAGGACCATAGACTTGTGAATGAATGTGTCCCACATGTAGCAAAATATCAAAGGTCAAGTCTGCCAAAACTATATCCCATGGAGGAGCAGATCCAGTAAACACCTTTTTGCATCTGTACTTCCAAATGTGCTTGAGAATTATGAGTCTACAAACATCCCAGAGTTTGGGGCATTGATCCAGTTGAGAAAAACCAAGTAGAGAAAGCTTCCAAGATCTAGCACAAAAGGGAAAAAGAAAATAGTAGAAGATATCCCAAAACTGTTTAGCCATGCCACAAAACCAAAACAAGTGAATAAGAGTTTCTAAAGCATTACAAAATTTGCATTGAGGTGGAATGTGTAAAATCACAACCAAAATTTCAGTTGTTGGTAATTTTTGATGCAAAATCCATCAACCAAGAAGTTGTGTTTTTTATTCAATAGGAGCTTTCCAAATTTGAGTAGCAAGAAACTGCCATTGGGCATTGGTAAAATTTACTTGCCACTTGACATTGAGCTTAGAGTCTAAAGAAGTTGGACACAGAATATTTTTGTATAACCAACTAGAAGTAATGGAAGAGATTCTATGACCATTAAGCCATCTCCAATCATTCCAAATATTATGGGCAGTTGTTCCCAACTTCATAAGGACCTCACAAGGGATGGAAGCCACAATTAAACCATAAGATTTTTTGAACCTAGAGGGAAGGGAGCAATTATTGTATATTTGGTTCTAGATAAGAATTGAGCAGCTACCCGGATCCCAAATATCTCTAATTCTATTCATTCCTTTCTTAAAAAAAAATAGCCCATGAATAGCATTGCATAAAGCTAAAGGTTTATTGGAAACACCTATTTCGGTATAGAATCTCTCTAGTTACTCACAAAGGTAAATGGAAAGAAACCCCTTGGGAGGATAAGGTCCTTAATCCACCTTTTTTTACAGTTAAAAGTTATATTCCAGTTACCCAAAACTGGAAAGCTTGACAATCAGTTTCTCATTTATTGGAATAAACTACCGTGTTTTGATATTTCATATGAGCTTGATATTCAATCAAAGTATCATAAGTGATAAGAAATATGTATAGTTTGAAGTAATTGGTGGGAAGTGAAGAAGGATTAAAATTATAGCATTTAGTTTTTTAAATATTATTTTGTTTAAATAAAATATTTGTTTTTGTTTTTTTGAAAAAATTGAAAAAAACTTGTATTAAAACAAAGATCAGTTACAATTGGGAGTAGACACATCCCAGCCAAAAACAATGAAAGCACATGATTACAAGAGAAGAGGAAGATTTGCAATGGAGCCAAATCTCTTGAACCAATACCAAGCTAGCTGAGGGAGCTGATTGGTCTGTTACAACAACTGGTCGCGAAATCACGCAGCAAACACCAACTTCACCTTTGGCCGCGAAAAAGCTGCAAGTCACGAAATCGCGACACAAGACTCCTCTGACCGCAAAAAGTCAACCTGTCGCGAAATCGCGACAACAATCCTCCCTTGGCCGCAAAAAGTCAACCTGTCGCGAAATCGCGACAACAATCCTCCCTTGGCCGCAACGGAGCAACAGGTCACGAAATCATGACACCTTTCCACCTTTGGCCGCGACGGAGCAACATGTCATGAAATCATGACAACTTTCCTCTCTTGGCCGCGACGAAGCAACATGTCATGATATCGTGACAACTTTCCTCCAGCGGCCGCGACGGCGCAACACGTCACGAAATCATGACAACTTTCCTCCAACGGCCGCGACGGCGCAACATGTCACGATATCGTGACAACTTTCCTCCCTTGGCCGTGACGGTGCAACATGTCACGATATCACGACCAAATCCTCTAGCGGTCACGATGGCGCAACATGTCACGATATCACGACAACTTTCCTCCCTTGGCCGCGATGGCGCAACATGTCACGATATCACGACAACTTTCCCACAGCGGCCGTGACGGCGTAACATGTCACGATATCATGACAACTTTTCTCCAGCAGCCATGACGGCACAACATGTCACGATATCACGACAACTTTCCTCCAATGGCCGCGACAGCGCAACATGTCGCGATATCGCGACAACTTTCCCACAACGGCCGCGACAGCACAACATGTCGCGATATCGCGACAACTTTTCTCCAGCAGCCGCGACGACGCAACATGTCACGAAATCGCGACAACTTTCCTCCAACGACCGCGACGGCGCAACATGTCGCGATATCGCGACAACTTTCCTCCAACGACCGCGACGGCACAACATGTCGCGATATCGCGACAACTTTCCTCCAACGGCCGCGACGGCGCAACATGTCACGATTTCGCGACAACTTTCCTCCAGCGGCCGCGATGGCGCAACACGTCGCGATATCGTGACAACTTACCTCCAATGGCCGCGATGGCGCAACAGGTCACGAAATCATGACAAAAACCACCCTTAGCTTTTTCTTTGATCATTGTCTCAAGGATCTTTCAAGGCCCTGCCTAATCACCTCATCTTCAATAGGCATGTCACTGTGCAACTGCACCCCTACCTCTTTCTCAGCACCCATCTTAGCCAAGAAATCGATCGCTTTGTTTAAATCTCTGCTCACATAAACTGGAATCACATCATCTAATTCCCTCCATAATTCCTTGATTTGAGAGACCAGAATCCTCAACCTCCAAGCTTTCAACGCAAAGTTCCTCATGCAGTCTAGAGCTCCAACCAGAATTTGAGAATCAGATTCAAGAATTATCCTCCTGTGGCCCTGAGTAACTGCCCAAATAGAAGCAAATTTGATAGCAATGGCTTCTGCTTCATTATTTGTGGCTCTACCCAAGCCCTGCAGTTCCCAATAGAGCACTGATCCCTCATGATTCCGGTAGACCACGCCAATTCCGGCACTACCCGGATTGCCCTTTGCAGCACCATCAGTATTGATTTTAATCCAGCCTTCTGGGGGCGGTTTCCAACTGGCTCTGTCCTGTCCCTCTTGCTTTTCAACTCCCTCTTCCATTGGCCCAGGACCAACCTGAGTTTCCTCTTTAGCGTAGACGGCAACAGTTTCTATGACTTTGCTCCAGATGACCTGCCAAACTCCATCTAGCGAGGAAAAGGTTTCTCTAAAAATTCTAGCATTTCTCTCCAACCACACTTGCCACCAAATGAAGTTTAAGCCAAGCTCCCACCCAATTTGAAGAGCTTTGGAATTAAATCTACCCCGCTTCCATCTTTCCCAAATATTAGACCGATTCATGTCACCATTAACCTGGATTTTATAGTGAGAGAACCATCGCTTCCAAATCTGACGCGTGAAAGGGCACTCAAACATCAGGTGATCAGTTGTTTCCTCGTTCTTGTGGCATAAAACACATTGAGAAGGGCCGATGATTCCTCTACATCTGAGATTGTCAAAAGTGAGAATACCATTGTGCATAAACTGCCAGGCAAAAAAGTTTACTTTCGGCCAACCCTTGGGGTGCCAAATCTTTCTCCAATCCTCAACCGGATAAGAATGGGGGGAGGCTCTGGGAGGATCTTGTCATATCCGTCCTTCACTGTATAAACACCAAGGCTCCCATAGCCCCAAGCTAATTCATCCTCCTCGTCTCTCCCTGTGAGAAACCTTTCTGTCAAGATTTTGGTCAAGATGGGTGCCAACTCCGGGGGATTGGAATTGGCCACTCCTCCAACCTCTTAAACTTCTTAAACTTATACTCCCCCAGTTGAGTAGTGTTGAAATAACTTTCAATTTGGACCCAACCCTTGGTTTCTATGGCAGATTTTATTGGAAGTAACTCGGGGAATTCAACAATGATGGGTGGGTACTGATCCCATGAATCGGTCCAAAAACGAGCCTTCTCCCCTCTCCCCACTTTCCAAAACAATTGGTCTTTAATAACCTGAGATCCTAGCTTGAGAGCCTGCCACACTAAGGATCCAGTACCATCCAGAGGGAAACGGCCCACCTCATTGGGGTTAACTTGACCCAAATATTTACTAGTTAGGATTCTACTGAATAAGGAAGTTGGTTGGGAAATCCACCTCCAGTACAACTTTCCAGCCAAGGCTTGATTATTTAACTTGGATCCTCTCAGTCCCAGCCCACCTTTTACCTTGGGCTGGGTGACTTTATCCCAGCCCACTAAGGCCCACTTTCTCTCTCCCTTAGCTCCTTCCCACAAAAACTTCCTAGCCATCCTGTCCAACTCTTTCCATATTGTAAGCGGGGCAGCCAGGATAGAAAATTTGTAGATTGGCATGGCTTGAATGACTGACTATAAGAACGTTAATCTGCCACCATAACTTAACCACTTGTGAGACCAATGATTAATTCTGTCCTTGATACACTCCAAAAAATTCCTCCAAGTGTCTAATTTTAGCTTCTTGAAATGCAAGGGGATCCCCAAGTAAACCACAGGGAGAGAAGTCCTAGTGAATCCCAGGATTTCTAAAATTCTGTTCTGAAGCCTTTGCTCCAGATTAAAAAAGACCACTTTGGATTTCCTGTCATTAATGACCTATTGAGTAGCCCCGAGATAGACATTAAGAGTATCCCTAATCGTTCTTGCTTCCCTGATGCTGGCCACTCCCATCAAACCAGTGTCATCCACAAACTGCAGGTGCGATAAAACTTCATCCCCCACCCTAATACCCAATAATCTGCCTTGCTGTCTTCTCCTCAAGAAAAGTCTGCCAAGACCTTCAGCCAGAATGAGAAAAAGATAAGGGGAACAGGGATCCCCCTGGCGCAGACCCCGAGAAGCTCCAAAAGGTTGCGAAGGAAGGCCCTTGATAAGCACAGAGTAAGTCGGGGAAGAGACACAGCTCATGATCCACTCAATCCAGCCCTAAGAGAAGCCGAAGGCTGCCATCATTTTAGCCAGGAAACTCCATTCAACCCTGTCATAAGCCTTTGACATGTCCAATTTAATGAACATCCCTTTATTACCAAAAGTGTGCATTGAATGGATTGCTTCCTGGGCCACAACCACCCCATCCAGAATCTGTCGTCCCTCAACAAAGCCCCCTTGCTCGGAGGAGATAATGTTGTGAAGAAGAGGTTTTAGGCGCTC
This sequence comes from Wollemia nobilis, assembly GCA_028583015.1. Lineage (NCBI taxonomy): Eukaryota > Viridiplantae > Streptophyta > Pinopsida > Araucariales > Araucariaceae > Wollemia > Wollemia nobilis. Next base: position 660,934 of record JAQPPZ010001004.1, on the reverse strand, counting down.
AGCCATTACCTTTGTGATTATTTTGTACAACACATTACATAAGGCAATAGGCCTATAATCTGAAATATGAACCCCCTCCTCCCCTTTTGGAATCAAGGTAATGAACGTGTGGTTTATAGCTTTAAGCATTCTCTTATTTTCTCTGGACTCTTCAACAACAACCCTTACATCTTCCTCTAAGCAGTCCCGAAAGCCTTGAAAGAACTCAATTGGGAAGCCATCTGGACCAGGAGTTTTACCAGTGCTCATTCCAAAGACCAGAGTTTTCAATTCATCCCTATCAATGGGTTTGAGGAGGGCCTGATTTTCATCCTCCGAAATAATAGCAGGTATGACAGAAATAACTTCATTTTGGGCCTCTACATCTTGAACCACACTTTCCTTAAAAAGCTTAGAAAAATAATCCATAGCATGGGAATGTATACCTGGAAGAGTATCAAAGGAATGACCGTTCTCATCTTGAAGGACCTCCATCTTATTCATCTGTCTTCGAGCACAAGCAATCCGATGAAAGAATTTTGTATTTCTATCCCCTTCTAATAACCAGGAGGTTCTTGCTCTCTGCTTCCAATAGATCTCCTCCTGGTTGTCAATGTCCTCAACCGCTGTACGCAAGGCATCATCCTCAACTTTGAGCTGGTCAGTTATTACTCCTTCTCCGAACTGTTTTTGGACCTCATCCCAGCGGGCCACCAACGGAGCTCTTTGGGCCTGGAAGTCAGTTTTATTAGAACGCCTCCAATACTTCAACTGAGTTTTGACATATTGAAGTTGTTTGTGGATTCCGAACATTGCTCTCCCATAAGCTGGGCGGCCTTCTTCCCACCACTGTGGGATTTTCTCCCGAAGTTCTTCTTTCTGAAGCCAAAAATTCTCAAATCTGAAAGGTTTGTGATGGTGCCCCATCCTAGTCCCGCCTTCCAACAGAATAGGACAGTGATCAGAAATAGGGCCTGCTAAAATCTAAAAATTGATATTCCATTTTACAAACGCCTCCTCTGAAAGCAGAAAGCGATCTAGCTTCACCTTCCTACTATGTGGCTCCCGCCTTTTATTAGTCCAAGTGAAGTTATTGCCAGGACATTTAATGTCCACTAAGTGCAAAGCCTGGACTTGAGCAATCATGAAACGGTCCCCTGGATCCAAAAGAGGTGTTCCCCCTTCCTGGTCTCTAGAAGATAATTTAGCATTAAAGTCCCCCGCTATAATCCAGTCTAGATCTTCCCTTGATGCTCGCATGTCATGCACAACCTTCCACTGCCGCCTCTGACCCTCTAGGTTTTGAGATCCATAAAAGTTGGTGATTAGAACGAATTCCGCAGAGACATTATTCCTAAAAGAAGAAGTGAGAACACCCCTCCGGGCAAGGTGTTCTATTGCAGACCATTCCAGAGAGTTCCACAGAGTAACAATCCCCCCTGAGGCACCTTGGGCAGCCACATCCATATGACCAGAGACCCCTCCAAATTCTGTTGACTGTTTTAGACATAAGATCCAAAGACATCTTAGTCTCTTGTAAAAGCAAAAAATCAGTATTGCTATTCTCTAATAATCTTTGAACAACAGATTGATGGGTTCTACTGTTTAAACCCCTCACATTCCAAGATTGTATAATCATGGGTTACCCTGGGAGCAATAAGAGTCAATTGTCCTCACCGATCCTCCCATGATCAATTTGTCTCCCTGGGTCGCTAGCGCCTCCTTATTGGATCTTCTACCTGCTCCCCGAGAATTGCTATTTTTTGATCTTTTTTCTACCCGGGTTATCCCCAAAGATGGCCTTTCCCCTGTTCTTCTCTCGCTATCCCCATGCGAACATCTTGAGATACTGTCTGCTCCTGGTTATGGACTACTAAGGCACCAGAACACACTGGTTGTGATACCTCAGAGGGATCAACTACCTACTGTATGACGGGAGAAGATGAGAGGGGGAGTTGCCCGAGAACAAAAGAAGTTTCCTTGAAACCCTCCAAGCCCTCCATAGATTGATCCTCTTCATCAACCAATGACTTAAAAATCTCATACCTATTGGCAGGCCTGAGATGAGATTGCTCCTTTCCCTCCTTTTTCTTTGTCCGTATTTTTCTTCTGGGCTGTTCAAAACCCTCTCTCTGAGCTTCCTGGCCCTGACCGATGCTAATAGGATCTTTATTAGGTGCAGCCTTATCCTCTTTAGGCAGGTTTGGCATTCCTGTAGGGGCCTCCATATTGGCATTCATATTAATAGGACAAAAACGGGCCAAATGTCCATGCTTGTGACAAACCCTACATCTGAAGGGTAGGGCCTCATAGTCCAGCTGTTGAATCCAGGAAAGACCTACCAATTCAATTTCCAACTCGTCGACAAAGGCTGGCCGAGATCCATCTCCACACATATTCGAGCATACACCGCCATGCTCCCTTCAATAGTGTCTCTGGCAACACCCAGATGTCTACCAATCGAATTGCCAATCATTGCCAATACCTGCTCACCCCATAATTCCATTGGAAGAGCATAAAGTCGAATCCACACTGGGACAACAGTAGGTTCAACACGAGGATCGAATCCTACCCTCCATGGTTGAACAAATAGCCCTGTCGGGCCATGGTTTTTCTTCTTCGACTCGAAGGCCTTATTTCTATCGGCCAGAGCCGAGAAGTTGACAATAAAATAACCATTACTAATAAACCACAATGAATACTCACCGTGGGGCTCCCAGTTCTGGCGGATCCAAGAATGCAGAAAGCTCAGGGAAGGGCGAATACCCATGAACTTGCAGATTAAATCATGGTTAGCTCTATAGAGGACTGACTCTTCAACCATGCTTGGGCTCAATGACAATTTTTGGCCCGGATTCGGCCTGCGGCAAACAACCATTCACACGATGTCTTGAAGACCTAGTCCCAGCAGTCGTGAAGAGCTTTTTATATGCCATCTTTTGGGCTTCGACATTCTTCGGAGGAGAATCTTCTTTAAACAAATCAGCGTAAGAACTGGTACTTCCTGGAAAAGGAGCCGGAGAAGTCCCCATTGGACCCTCCTGGGGCACCGATCGAACCTTCAGATCCACCGTACCCCAAAGACACTTCTACAAGCCAGCAGAAGCCAGAGATTTTTCGAAAATCCAGAAACCCTAGTTCAGAGAAAAAAATCGCCAGAGCTCATTTTTTCGATCTTTTAAAATATTTGTTTTTGTTAAAAAATGTTTTTTTTTTAATTTAATTTTGAAATGATTTTTAATTTGGTTATTGTGAGAAACCTCTATGATCGACGTACAGGGTTGAGCAGTCTCCTCCCAATCATGACCTCTCCTAAAGTCGAGAGATATACTTATCAATAGGGATTTTAACACAAAACCATCACACACCCAACCCCTCATACATTTGCCCATGTCGCGGTTTGAGTCTTGGACCTTCCAAAGAAGAGCCAAAGCCCGAACTGTTGCACTGCACCCCAGGTGCAAATGAAATTATTATTATTATATTAGAAGAATCGGTAACTCGTTACAATTTTCTAAATCTTTTCATGGGTTTGAATATGTTCCTTGTTGTTACTATAACCTCCAATTGCATCGGGTAAAATTTTTAACGTAGCTAGCTGTGCTAGCGGGACACACTCTCCGATACTATGAGGTATGAGGGATTGGAACCATGGTCTTCGTGCTCCCAAGGGAGCTTTTGACCACAGGACCACGCCCTCAAACCTTAATTAGGAAGGAAATTATGAATCATAGAGCTAGAACAATTTTTTTAAATGACTCATGTTTCAAGAGAGAGATATATGCATAGAGTTGTGTGATTCAAACAATTCTTGTGTCACTTTGTCCAAAATTTGAAGAGCTTTGAAATGAGTTGTCATATGAAAGAATCCAAGTAGTATTGAGGGATATATGGCCATGTGAAGACAATCGTCTATAACTAGGACACCATTAGCGATTTTTTTTTCGAAAAAAATGTCTCACCCTTCAAGAGCTATATTTGTACAAAGGTTATCCAATTCAAATGATTATTGGACCAATTTGTGTGGAATTTTAAGAGCTTTAAAATTAGTGGTCATATAAAGCGATCATAGCAGTATGGAGGGAGATACAACCCTATGAAGTCAACCATTAAGAATAAGCATAATGACAAATTTTCAAGTTGCGAAAATATCTATCAGTCAAAATTCGAATTATAGGAGGAGCAATGGAGGGTTAAGACATCAATGAGGTGGGCCATTTTGTTTGGGTGTAGGTCTTTTAAGCTAATTTTTGTTATCCCTTCATTATCTTAAAAATTTTTGCATGCAAATTATTATAGATTTATTTTCAAATAATATAATCTCTATAGGATATACTCGTAAATTTCGGTAGATATCGAGTTATAGTTTATTTACCATGGATCGATTTATAGCTAAATCCTTAAAATCATCCCTACTAGTAGAGGTTCATAGAGCTACAATCCTTGTTGCTCAAAGATAAAGTTGCAATTGGTAAATTTAATCAGTCTTGGCCAATGGCTTCGACTTTGAGAAAATGGATTGATAAGAGATAGAAGAAAAAATTGAAGAAAAGAGAAAAAATGCCTAAGTGTTGAAAGTGTCGCGAAATCGCGACTTGTCGCGCCATCGCTGCTGGAAACAGGAAAGTTGTCGCGAAATCGCGACATGTAGCTCCATCGCTGCCGAAGAGGAGAGAAAAGAAAAATTGAAAGTTGTCACGAAATCGCGACATGTCGCTGAGAAGAAAAGAAAAGGTGTCGCGAAATCGCGACATGCCGTTGAGAAGAAAAGAAATGGTGTCGCGAAATCGCGACATGCCGTTGGAAAAGAATGAAAATGGTCACGATTTCGTGACGTGTTTTGCCGAAGCGTACGGATGATGAAAAGTGTCACGATTTCGCGACGTGTTTTGGCAAAGTACGGACGGAGAAAATGGTCGCGATATCGCGACGTGTTTGCAAGGCGTAGAAAAGAAAAATGGTCGTGATTTCGCGACGTGTTTGGAGGCGTACGGAAAGAGAAATGGATAGCGATATCGTGACAGAAAGCGGCATGAAGGTCCGAGGGTGAAAAACGTCGCGATATCGCGACAGGTTTTGCCAAGGCGTACGGAACATAAAAGCGGTAGCGATTTCGTGACGTGTTTGGGAGGCGTACGGAAAGAGAAAGCGGTAGCGATATCGTGACAGTTTGTGGCAAGCAGGTTCGGGGATAAAGGCGGTAGCGATATCGCGACGGTTTGTCGAAAGAAGGCAAGAGAGTGATAATGGTCGCGATGTCGCGACGTAAAGTTGCCAAGGAAGCCCGACGGAGAGATGGTAGCGATTTCGCTACGGTTGTGAGAAGGAAGCCCGACGGAGAAATGGTAGCGATCTCGCTACAGTTTGTGGAAAGAAGGCTCAAAAGCAAAAACGGTCGCGATATCGCGACAAGATGCTGCCGAAGACGTACGGCCGGGAAGAGTGTAGCGATATCGCGACATGTCGCGTTTTCGCGGCCGAGAAGGTGAACAGGCGGCATGCAATTTTTGTCGGGTTTTTTAGAGTGGCGTTACAGAAGGCGCAGAGAGCGTGTGACACGTGGCATGCAGGTGTCAGGTCTGTAGAAGCGTTACATGCAGCGAAGGATTTTAGGCGTTTTGGCGTTAAACATGGAATAAAGACAAGGAAAAGGTGGGAATTCGAAAGGTCACATGCAGGAAGGTGAAGCGAAGCGACCAGGGAGAATCGAAGAGCCACGCTAGACAGGATAAATCCAGAAGCGCGGATTGAAGGAAGGGTTGGAAATTGCCGATTGCGAGTTGCGGAGACAAGAGCTTCGTGCTATTCTGGGCCTGCACTTGGGCAATTTCCTTCTTTTTGTTCTGGAATATTTATGCCTGGAACATTCTTTGAATGTAATTGACATATCATTTAATACAAAATACAGAGTATTGGCATCTCATTGATGAGAAAGAAGGAGTCATTTTGTGCATGCATGATTTAATGTTTTATCTTTCATTCCAGATTTATGAGGCTTTTAGGTGAAGTTTAATGCAAGTGTGCTTGGTTGCTTCATGCGAATGCCTAAGTCTGGAATTACAGTAGAAACCCTAGAGACCAGCACCTAATTTATTTGGATTGTGCGAGTTTGCAGGTTCATTAGATTAGGTTGCATGCATAAAACCTCAGTATCTTCGGTTTCATCAAATTGATGGCAGCATTACATTGTAGTTTAGTTTCTCTGCATTTACTTTTCTTTATTTTTCAAACCCTTGCTTTATTTTCTGCAGTTTAATTACTGTATCCAAATTAATAACTGAAAATCCATCAAAATCCAAGATCAAAGTACAATTATTCACTTTGAGTCCATTGTAAATTCAAATTAAATAAACCATCAGTGCCCCTTGTTAACATCCACTTGCAAACCCTAAGATATTCCTGGCATTTCATTTGAACAACATTATTTAAGCATAACAGGAACCTTGGAGAAAGTTATTTTCTTTGCAAGCAGAGGATTTTTGGACTCAGATCCTATCGGAGAGTGTGCTTTCACAATTGGGTGAAAACACCACTCAACAGATTGGCGCTAGAAGGAGGGCCGAATTGGTTTATTTGATTTTGATTTTCATATCTGAATATTTTGTTTTTGATTTAATTTTGAAATCATTTACGGCTAAACTGCAACACTGTTTTTGTTTTTGTTGCAGGTTTTCTTCGAAATAGCCGAGGGTTTCCTCAAGCAGGTTGGACCCACCACGCCGTATTGCGACCAGGTCTCAAACAACCGGAGAAACCATTTTTCACGACCTTATTGGTACTCCCAAGGGTAAAGCCAAGCAAGTCGTAAGCACACCAGTCGCAAAAGACCTGTTTTCTCTAGGAACGTCGAGTGGACCTACGTCGGTAATATCCGTTGCCCCTAGTGTGCCTATAGTTAGTAATATTTCTACTGCTATTGTAGGTCTGTCTACATCAATTATGAGTCAAATGGCTCAAGCTCCGGCGAGCTCCTTGGTATGGAGCTAACAATACTCCTTTGAATATTGCTTGGGGATATCCATGAAATCCCCAAGAACATTGAAATATTTCTGCCTAAATACAAGCCGGATGGCCTAAGAACGATAGAAGAACATATCCAAGCCTATAGGGATGTTTTAATTAGGTTGCAAGTTCAGCATGAAGATGTAGACTGCAGACTTTTCCCCATGAGCTTGGATCCAATAGCATATGAATGGTATATATGCTTGCCAGCTGGTTCAATCACCTCTTGGACACAAATGGAAAATGCCTTTGTCAATCAATTTAGGTCACCCTTAGATCCCGCAACTATTTACAATCGGTTTATTACATGCAAACGGGGCCAAGGGGAACCAATCCGAATGTTTAATCGAGAGATTCCAAAAGAACTATAACAGAGCAATTAGACATTTTGCCATCGATCCCGTAGTGGCTTTGCAGATATATTTTGGGGCATTGGACCCCATGACAGCTATGTTTGCAAGGCGCAATCCTCAGGTCACCACGTTGGCTTTGGCCTATAATGAAGCCATGACTATTGAGCAGCAATTGACACCGCAAGGCTACGGGTTTACCCAGATGCCTATGATGGGAGAGTGTGCTCCATATGGTCAAGCTCCCCAGGCAAATCAACTCATGGCACCACAAATGCCAAGTATGAACGCCTTCCCATATCGCAGCTCGTATCCACCAGCACCCGCATATGCACCCATTCCAATCCAACCAATCACGGCCATTCCACCTGTTCCTGCATTTTTGCAGAACAGTCAATCAACTACGCAGGAAACTAGTCAAGTCAATCCTCAAGCCATAGTTCCTTTTCCGAATCCAATCCCGATTCAAGGTATCAATCCATATGGGAATCAAATTCCTCAGAACCTAACCCAAATGTGGAATCAAGACCCCATCAATTATGCGAATCCAACGGGGGTTAACAACAATGTGGTTCCACCGAAGGATGTTTTTCGGAAGTCGAAGAGCTCAAGAAACTAGTGCATAAACTAAGCAATGACAGGGTTCAACAGCAGAAGTATGAGTCCCATGCCCCTCACCCAAATCGGAATTTTAACAATAGAGGGAGGCATTGGAACACCAAGCCAAACAATGGGGGAGTTCCTGCTCCCATTGCTAATCAATTAGATGCTTCTGCAGGCCCTAGCCAATCCAATTCTCTTTTGAATCTTTCAGATTTGGCATGGGAAAGGGGGTGCAGGTTACATAACACAAAAGAACACAATGAGAGGAATTGTCCTCGAGATAGCTAGATACACTCATTGTCTTCAGGCACAAGTTGATGATTTGGAACTGGTATCAAATGAGGATCCATCGTATCAGCAAGATGAAAATATTATGGTGATGGAAACAGTATATCACCAAGAGGGTGAGAGCGAGGAGGAAGAAGACGAAGTTTTGGAACAGGAGGTGCAAGCTTTTCGAGATTTCAGAAAGGGGACTCATGGGTACCATTTGAGGAGTAAATCTAAAGCCCCTAAAACCTCATCAACACCTCCAAACAATTCTATTCTTCCTCCGAGATACAAAGGCAAGTAACAACCCTCCCCCTCCACTCAGAAGAGAAATGTCTAATGACGTCCAGAAGACAGTCAAATTCGAAAAACCAAATTATGACGTAGTGGAGGATATGAAGAAGTCCAAATCTAGCCTTTCATTCTTGGACGCGACTAAATTGCCTGGTCAAAAGGAGGCGTTGATAAGAGCTTTGAACTCACCTGATCCGATGTGGAAGGAAAAAAGAGTTGAATCCCATCTGATTTTGTGAAAGGAGAGAAGGGATGTCCCGCCATTCTTATTGACTCCGAGAATTGCGGGTAAGAACTTGCATAACTGTTTGGTGGACACAGGAGCCACGAGCAACCTCATGCCTACGGAGATATGTCAAATGCTGGGTCTACAACCGGTTTCATCCAAATGCACGGTCTTGCAATTGGACCGTTCAGAGGTAAATGTAGTAGGGACCTTATATGATGTCAAGATTCAATTAAATTCTGAACCCAGGGTCCAGCAGGTTGTAGACATTTTGGTGGTTAACATCCCAAGTAGGTATGGAATGTTACTTGCGAGAGACTGGATGAAAACTCTGAATGGTTATTTTTCAACAGACTGCTCACATATGTGGCTGCCATGGAAGGGCATTGCAAACCAAATCAGAGTGGAAAACGAACCGAGGCTTAAGGAGATTATAACGGATTTCAACAAGCCGAATGAGGTTCAGTTTTCTGAGCCAGACCTAGGGGTCTATGCTCTTGATGTTGAGAAAGCTGCTGACGAGCTTAAAGAAGAAGTGTGTCATGGTGGTTCTTCTAAGGAAAAGGATTACACGTGGTTGCTCAAGTTTGATGGATCAAAGTCTAGACAGGGAGTAGGAGCTGGAGTCGAGCTCACTGGTCCAGGAGGTAAACCATTATTGGCTGCCTACAGACTGCAATTTCCTTGCACAAACAATGTGGCAGAATACGAAGCATTGATCTATGGTTTACGTCTAGCATTGAGCAAACATGTTAAATGCTTGAAGGTTTTGGGAGATTCTGAGTTGGTTGTCAAGCAAATCAAAGGACAGTATACATGCCACGACAAAATACTGAGCCTTTATAGAACTAGGGTTATGGACCTCATGGAGGAGTTTGATGCATTCAACATAGCCCTTATTTCTAGGAGAGGAAATCGAATAGCAGACTCTCTTGCAGTCGTCGCGGGCATGTTAAACCCGGTGGATATAAAAAGATGTAAAAAGTTTTCCATTGAGTTGGTTCCTTGTCCATCAATACCTGATAATGTAAAGAATTTCCAGGTTTTTGAAAGTGACAGGCACATCTTCAAGTTTGTCACAAACTCGGGTATTTTTGAAAATCGGGTGATTGATGAGGAACAAAGGTGGCGGGGATGAAACAGAAGAAAGTGAAGCTGCGTATCAATCCAACAAAATTCCTAAAGACGTGGTTTCATTAGAAAAGATGTTCGACATGGAATGCAAGAACAAGAAAAGAAAAAGAGTCCCACTCCCCAAAGATGCATGCGATTCAATTAATCTAGGGAGTGGAGACAATCCAAAGGAGGTGTACATAGCAAAGGCATGTAGAGAGGAAGAAAGGAGCAATATAATACGAGGCATTGAAGCATTACATAGATTGTATTGCTTGGAACTACAATGAGTTGAAGACTTACAACCAGAACATTATCACACATACCATCCCTTTGAAGCCAGACTCCAAGCCTTTTAGGCAAAGACAGCGAGTTGTTAACCCGCTATTGGAGCCTTTGATCGAAAAGGAGGTTAAAAGATTATTGGAAGCGAAGATCATTTTTCTGTTAGGCACTCAACCTGGGTGGCCAACCTCGTTCCGAGTAAGAAAAAGAGTGGAGAGATTAAGTTGTGCATAGATTTTCGAAATCTTAATAAAGCCTCTCAAAAAGATAATTATCCATTACCATCAATCGATGAAATTCTGCAAATGGTAAATGGATCTGAAATGATGTCCTTTCTCGATGGATATTCGGGGTACAACCAAGTTCTTATACATCCGGATGACGGGATGAAAACAGCCTTCACTACCAAGTGGGGGACATTTGCATATAAGAGAATGTCGTTCGGATCTGTTAAATGTTGGTGCAACTTTTCAACGCGCCATGGATTACGCATTCAAAGGGCTAATAGGCAAATGCATCATCGTGTATGTGGATGATATCCCAGTTTTCTCGAAGAAGAGAGAGGATCATGTTAAAGATTTGAAGAAAGTGCTTCAAAGATGGAGAGAACATGGAATTTCCTTAAATCCCAAAAAGTGCATTTTCGGAGTAACAGAAGGGAAATTGTTGGGTCACATCATTTCAAAAGAGGGCATATCCATCGACCCAGAAAGGATACAAGCTATCCAAAACCTACCTCTCCCGAGCAGTAAAAAAAAACTGAGATCTTTCTTTGGGCAAGTCAATTTTGTGAGGAAGTTTATCTCTAGCTTTCTTTGAGATAGCCAAACCTACGAACCGGATGCTCAAGAAAGATGTGGATGTAAAATGGAACGAGGAAAGTAGAGTGGCTTTCCGAATATCAAAGATGCCATTTCCAGAGCCCCTGTCCTTATAAGCCCAGACTACTCCAAGCCTTTTTATATTTATGCTTTTGCATCAGAACACTCCTTTGCGAGTGTCTTAACCCAAAAAGGTGAGGATAGTGCCGAAAAACCCATTGCATTTTTAAGTGCCCCCCTGAAAGACGCTCAATTAAGGTATTCAATCCTTGATAAGCAAATGTACGCACTTTTTAAAACTATGAAAAAATTTAGGCACTACATCGTGCACAATAGAATTATCGCCATCGTGCCCGATTCTACTGTCAAGACCATGTTTTTACAGAATGAACTAGGTGAGAAGAGAGGAAAATGGATTTCAACCATCCAAGAATTTGATCTCGAAATCCAACCAATGAAACTAGTTCGAGGACGAGGGACTGGCGAAGGCGATCGCAGAAAATAATCCGCAAATAACGAGTCAATGCTCAAATACAGAATACATGGCTAAGGACGAGTCGGTATGTTGATATTGTGCAATTTTTATTGATGGTAAGTGTCCTTCTAATCTGAATTCAACACGAGAGAAGAGCCTTAAGGCTTAAATCTATCAATTATCCGATAAAATCTGGTGTGCTTTACGGGAAGAATCATGAAGGTATCTACCCGAGGTGCTTGAACAAAGAAGAAGGCTGCCGGGGTGTTGCGAGAATTTCACGGGAAACATGGAGCTGGTCATGGTGCGGCCAATGCTACAACACATCAAATCCTGCGAGCAGGATACTACTGGCCACATATTTTCAAGGATGTGCATACCCATGTACGAGCTTGTCACATCTGTCAAGTGGCTGCAAATAGAGAAAGAAATGCAGCCATGCCGTTGCAACTTGTAGTTGAAATGAGACCGTTTGCACGGTGGGGAATAGATTTTATCGGGGTTATTAACCCAAACTCTTCTGATTCTCATAAATTCATTTTGACGACTACAGACTATTGTACAAGGTGGACATAAGCGATTCCTACTAAACATGCCACCACGGATGTTGTGATTAAATTTCTTGAGGATCAGATTATAACAAGATTTGGAATGCCCGACTCTATTGTCAGTGACAATGGTAAAGCTTTTATTTCTACACAATTTGCAGATTGGGCATATGATAACAAAGTGAGCTTAAAGTTTGCATCCAATTACTATCCTCAAGGAAATGGGTTGGCCGAGTCTTCAAATAAGAATTTGTTGAATACTATTAAGAAGTTGCTTGAAAAGAACCCTCGGGATTGGCACAACCAACTAAAGTTTTCCCTTTGGGCGAGATAGGACCAGAGTGAAAGAGTCCATAGGGAATACTCCCTATCATTTGGTCTATGGGCAAGACCCGATATTTCCAGCAAATTTGAAGTTGCAGACCTTACATTTCATACAAGAGTACTTGGGGACGAGATGATCAAGTTGAAGCCGAGTTGAGCCAGTTGTTGCACCTTGATGAAAAGAGAGAAGAGGCCATGAATCACATGAATAAACACCAGGAAGTTATCAAGAGATGGTTTGACAGAAGGGCCAAAGTTAAATCATTCAGAATTTCAGATTTGGTATTACTATGGGACAAAAGACATGAGGAAAAAGGGAATCATCAAAAGTTTGATTGTCTTTGGTTGGGCCCATATCAGATTTCAGAGATTCTTGGGAAGAATACCTTCAGGCTAAAAACATTAGAAGGGGAAGATTTCATGCTACCGGTTAATGGGCAGATTTTAAAGCATTATTTTAGCCCTTAGGTTGTGAGACTTTGATATTATTCTTTTGGTTTTGGTGGGGGTTTTTCAGATTTTGTTTTTATTGTTTAGGATTGTTAGTCTAGCTAGGATTTTGGTTATGGATTTGATTTCAATTGACATGTGTGTTAATTTTGATAAAAAAATAATAATAATAATAAATAAAATAAATAAATAAATAATAATAAAGAATAAAAAATTGAGATGTCAACTTATGCTTAAGGTTAGGAGAATATGAAATATTGGAATTGTCTTGTAAAAGCTCCACAAGTAACATAAAACATTTTAAGTTATATTGTTTGATTTTGTGATGCATGAAAGAGTCAGTTTTGCATGACAATTCATTCCATTTGTAATTCAAGAAATAATGCATTCATGTTCCATCTCACCTTACATACATCTCATCTTAGTTACATATGCATCTTAGGTACAAGCCATTAAAGTATGTCAAATCCTCTTAGGGTTGTGTTATAACATATATGTAAGTAGCTCCTAAGGTTGGAAGCCGAGTCTTGAGATATCTAGAACCAAGCACGTCTCATACATTAAAAAGGATCTTGAGCAAAATGATCAAAACCTAACTTGGAGGAAAAGGTTGGGCGAAAGAAGTTATTCATGTCTATCCTATTATGCAACATGATCCTTAAAACAGTGGTTTTGACCACTTCCATAAAGCTTAAAGCCTAAAATCAGAGTAGTAAGGATAGGGTTAAATCCTCATCGAACTTAGGTTGAGGATCCAATTCCCCAAAGCTTTGATTTGACCCACATGGAGTAGTAAGGATAGGGTATAAATTCTCATCTCGGTTGGTTGAGAATCCGATTCCCCAAAGCTCTTATGTCTCATTTCATAATCAGTCTTGGATTGTAAGGATCGTACTATTTGTCCTCTACAAAGGATGGGTAGTCATCCCCAAGGTCTAAGCAACAAAATTAATATTTTCCATTTACATCTAAAGTTTGGATTGTAAGGATCGTACTACATGTCCCTAGCCAGGATGGGTAGTCATCCCCAAGGTCCAAGAAGTAAAAAAAATAAATAAATTTTTCCCATCTCATCTTTATTTTGGATTGTAAGGATCGTACTACTTGTCCTCTGCAAGGGATGGGTAGTCATCCCCAAGGTCCAAAGAAATGGAGATAAGTTTTGGATTGTGGGGTTAGATATGCCCATGCATGGCATCATGTCTTGCCTAAAAAACAAGACCACCGATTGTCTAGAGGGTTAGACTAGCATGACCATTTCTTCCATAGCTGGTTTAATTATTTTGCTTAAAGTGAGGTAATGAACTCTAAATCAGAATAGTAAGGATAGGGTTAAACTCTCATCTCGGTTGGTTGGGAGTCTGATTCCCCAAAGTTCTGATTTCACATTCACTTGCACATGGGTTCTAGATAGTAGGGACTCATAACCAACTTTGGGATACAATAAGGTAATGAATTAGTGGATCCTAAGAGGGTTTGGCAATCTTGAATGCTTGTACATAATAATAGAAGAAGGACCATGCCTTTTATGGAAGCAAAATCTCCTTGCACATTCATTAGGGTACACAAATCATTCACCATCCCACATATGCATTCATGCAAAGCTGATAATGGAATGTTGATCAATTTCAAACGATAGGGAATGAAAACACATTGCACACATCGAGCTAATACTTGATGATTCTGATGATTCATGTACTTCTGATCTTTGGGCATTTGTTATTTTGCTTATGTGCTAACATATATTTGCGAGTTTGTGATATGTTTCAGGTTGGGTTCTTACTAAAATGCTCAAGAGCATTTGACAGTAGAGTCGCCATTTGTTGTGGTTGATCCACAACACACCCCAAAATTGGGGACCCACCTTTTTGCAGGCTTGCAGAGAAGAATCTCGGTGACCCAGATGCTAAAATTGAAGAAAAGAGAAAAAATGCCTAAGTGTTGAAAGTGTCGTGAAATCGCGACATGTCGCGAAATCGTGACTTGTCGCGCCATCGCTGCTGGAAATAGGAAAGTTGTCGTGAAATCGTGACATGTAGCTCCATCGCTGTCGAAGAGGAGAGAAAAGAAAAATTGAAAGTTGTCGCGAAATCGCGACATGTCGCTGAGAAGAAAAGAAATGGTGTCGCGAAATCGCGACATGGTTGAGAAGAAAGAAATGGTGTCGCGAAATCGTGACATGCCATTGGAAAAGAATGAAAATGGTCACGATTTCGTGACGTGTTTTGCCGAAGCGTACGGATGATGAAAAGTGTCACGATTTCGCGACGTGTTTTGGCAAAGTGTACGGACGGAGAAAATGGTCGCGATATCGCGACAGGTTTTGCCAAGGCGTACGGAACAGAAAAATGGTCGTGATTTCACGACGTGTTTTGGGAGGCGTACGAAAATAAAAATTGGTAGCGATATCGCGACAGAAAGCGGCATGAAGGTCCGAAGGTGAAAAGTCGCGATATCGTGACAGGTTTTGCCAAGGCGTATGGAACATAAAAAGGTCGCGATTTCACGACGTGTTTCGGGAAGGCGTACGGAAAGAGAAAGCGGTAGCGATATCGTGAGGTTTGTGGCAAGAGGTTGGGGATAAAGGCGGTAGCGATATCATGACGGTTTGTTGAAAGAAGGCAAGAGAGTGATAATGGTCGCGATGTCACGACGTAAAGTTGCCAAGGAAGTGAGAGAGGTGGTAGGTAGCGATTTGCAGTGAGAAGGAGGAGGAGAAATGGTAGCGATCTCGCTACAGTTTGTGGAAAGAAGGCTCAAAAGCAAAAATGGTCGCGATATCGCGACAAGATGCTGTCGAAGACGTACGGCCGGGAAGAGTGTAGCGATATCGCGACATGTCGCGTTTTCGCGGCCGAGAAGGTGAACAGGCGGCATGCAGTTTTTGTCGGGTTTTTCGTAGAGTGGCGTTACAGAAGGCGCAGAGAGCGTGTGACACGTGGCATGCAGGTGTCAGGTCTGCAGAAGCGTTACATGCAGTGAAGGATTTTAGGCGTTTTGGCGTTAAACATGGAATAAAGACAAGGAAAAGGTGGGAATTCGAAAGGTCACATGCAGGAAGGTGAAGTGAAGTGACCGGGGAGAATCGAAGAGCCACGCTAGACAGGGATAAATCCGGAAGCGCAGATTGAAGGAAGGGTTGGAAATTGCCGATTGCGAGTTGCGAGAGACAAGAGCTTCGTGCTATTACGGCCTGCACTTGGGCAATTTCCTTCCTTTTTGTTCTGGAATATTTATGCCTGGAACATTCTTTGAATGTAATTGACATATCATTTAATACAAAATACAGAGTATTGGCATCTCATTGATGAGAAAGAAGGAGTCATTTTGTGCATGCATGATTTAATGTTTTATCTTTCATTCCAGATTTATGAGGCTTTTAGGTGAAGTTTAATGCAAGTGTGCTTGGTTGCTTCATGCGAATGCCTAAGTCTGGAATTACAGTAGAAACCCTAGAGACCAGCACCTAATTTATTTGGATTGTGCGAGTTTGCGGGTTCATTAGATTAGGTTGCATGCATAAAACCTCAATATCTTCGGTTTCATCGAATTGATGGCAACATTATGACTGTAGTTTAGTTTCTCTGCATTTACTTTTCTTTATTTTTTAAACCCTTGCTTTATTTTCTGCAGTTTAATTATGTATCCAAATTAATAACTGAAAATCCATCAAAATCCAAGATTAAAGTACAATTATTCACTTTGAGTCCACTGTAAATTCAAATTATATAAACCATCAGTGCCCCTTGTTAACATCCACTTGCAAACCCTAAGATATTCCTGGCATTTCATTTGAACAACATTATTTAAGCATAACAGGAACCTTGGAGAAAGTTATTTTCTTTGCAAGCAGAGGATTTTAGGACTCAGATCCTACCGGAGAGTGTGCTTTCACAATTGGGTGAAAACACCACTCAACACGTACCAATCTCTAGAGAGGGCTAGCTCCCTTACTAATCCTACACCGGTTTAAGTCTAGAGTTGTAGGAAAGAAATTAGAAATAACGAAAAGAAATGGGAAATATAGCCACAGGCTAAAGATGTAGGATTGGGGACAGACTAGCAGCAGGAATTCCAACCAAGTGTCATAGCAATATAGAATAGAAAGGAGGCAAGAGAATCCACTTACAGTTCCTTGGAGACAACTTCCAGAATCACATTCCAGTACTCACACTCTCACCAGTAGTGCCCAAATCTAGATGTAAAATTTGAACTTAGTAGTAGATAATAGATATGAATATAAAATAGAAATGCTTGAATAGAAAGAAATCACACATAGAGACTGCTTGCAAAATCAGAAGCCAAACTTCTTCTATTTACATAGAAAACTTGAATAGTTTTTCTGTAGAATGTCTATCCTCCTTTTACATTGAAAATGTTTAGTATTTATAGAGGTTTTCGCCTCTGTCCATTTAATACATAAAAGACAAAATGTTTACAGATCAGGAACCTTTGTGAAGAAATTCTTCCTTGGAATTCTTGAAAATCTCCCTTTTGAGATAATGATCCAATTTTTAAGGAAAAATCCCTGGGAAATCAACACATTCGGATGTCGATGCATTAAAAATGCTAATATGGTCGTTGACTTGATACATCCATTGTTCCTTGGAAATTTACCCTTGTTCAGAATATCTTGGAACTCATGAAAATCACCCTATGATTTTAATCTTGCAGCTCTTTTAGCATGAAATCAACAATTTTAGTCACTCTTTGCCTCAATCATTAAATTCTCATCATTTGTCACCTTTGAAAAGTCTCCTTCAATGCTTGAAATCAACTTCACCCAATACAGAGCGATGGGCGAAAGCGCTTCCTTTAAATTTCATCACTTCCTCCTTGTTCGTGCTTCCTGGTGGAAAGAGCACCCCTAAAACAACAAAGTTTTTATATTTTCGCTTAATCGACGTAATTGTGTTGTGCTTTACAAACTCCATATAATTGTGTCGAATACATAACCCATATCTTAATTCATTTCATCACATTCATCCCAATAATCGTAACAACAATCTCCCTTAGGCAAAATATCCCTTATACGCATTCGTTTCCATTTATAGCGCTTTTAACTATCTTTATATCATTTCACCCCAAGGAGGGGCGACTACGAGCTCCATGTTTCTTTCCAGGTGAAAGCACTTCACATATAACATCTTCTTAAAAAATATGTTCACCCTCAAAAGAGGTGAAAGGCACTGTCGTCCCTTACATTGGGCGAATGTAGCTTTGACTTTTATACGTACCAATCTTTCAATGAAGACAAAAATTCTTGATGCATTCATGGGGTTATCTTCATGTAGCTTCATCCCTAGGAGGGGTGAATGGGACTTTCGCCCCTCACCTGGGGTGAAAGTGCTGCCATCTTTACTTTTCCAATGTATGCCATCATGGGGTCCACAACCTCTATTTTTAATATGTGTTCGCCCGAAGAGGGGTGAAAGGTGTTTTTACCCCTCTCTTGGGGTGAACGTAATGTTGACTTTTCAATGTTATCATGGTACTTTGCTACTTTTCTTGTGTTTGCTCGAATTCACCATTTGCAAAAATTTTTCCCCTCACTTGAGGTGAAAGTCTTTTTGACTTGTCAATGCCTTTTAATGACGTTCACCCCAAAGTGGGGTGAATGATGCTTTCACCCCTCCTTTGGGGTGAACATACTTCTTTTAATTTCCATAACTTCGGGCCATTCTATGCCTTTATTTTTAATGATGTGTTTTCACCCTAAGGAGGGGCAAAAGGGACTTTCACCCCTCACTTGGGGTGCAAACGCATTTTGCCAACTTAACATTTTTTCCTTTTAAATTTTACATTCACCCCAAAGTGGGGCGAATGGATTCTTCACCCAAATTTTGAGATAAACATGATTTTGAATCTTTCTTTGCTTGGCAGTAAGGCTCCTATGTTTTTCTTACTCTTAGTCTTTAAGCATTGTTTGTTGCAGACGTTTTCAGGGGATTTCAACTGATCTCACAAACCAATTTCCATAACCATTTTACCTTATAACCCTCATTATTTCCAAGCATGAGACTTCATGAAAAATAAAAGAAGATAATCACACATAAAAATAACTACATCATATTATAGAAAATATTGCAACATAGATTTAATATATTTGTCACTTTTACAATAAAAAATCATTCAACAAAATTTGATCAAAATTTTAATGTGGCATGGTGTCAAAATTACCAATATTTTTGGTGGCTCTTGGGGTATCCAACTCGCATGGATGCAAGTGATCCTAGGCCTTTATCCATTGGGCTCTTTAGTGGTCCTTCTTATCGGTTGCCTTGGTTGGCACTTCTGATTTGGACATCTTTTCTAAACCTGCTCAACTGCTACCTTTTTAACCGTTGCTTGATCTACTTCTATTCATTCTGCTGCGGCCTACTCTTCCTGCTCCTTCAAACTTTCATAGGTGATTTCATAAACTATAACTACCTCGACCCAAGCATGTGTGGTGAACAAGCAAGGAACACTAAGTGATTCATAAATATATCATAGATTCTTGGTATCCTCCAGGCTAAGGTGCTTAGATCATTGAGCCAACTCAAACAAGGACAACTCCATGCGGGTGAACTTCTTCATGAGTGACAACACTTGTTCTTCCATGATTGGCTCCTCCCACTTGTCAATTTTTGATGTGTCCTCCATAAAATTCTTCCAGGCTGCTTCTAACTATTCCTTTGGCAGTGGCTCACCCCATTCATTGGTAAAATCTAGAAATCCCATATCGATGAGAGCATCAAAATGGATCATTGAAATAGTATGCTCCCACTCCATTATATTAAGGAGCTTCCTACCTTCTCTCACCAGATCCAACCTCTGGAAGTAGCTACATAGCGTAACCTTGGCGGTAGACCAGGCTCGATCCATCTCACTCATGGGGTGAATGCACATATTGGACTGAGCTAGGGCTTGAATTTTTACAGCCATCTCTAGATGAGGCTCCAACATCTCCTCAATACTATCTATTACTTGTTGGCTCAATTGAATCTGTATTCGAGCCTCGTAGAGATACTGAAGAACCTGAACTGCTTTCACCACCAACTTCTCACAACTTTGAGCCAATCGAAGGTGAGCCTCCTTAACTATTTTCTGAGAGAAGCCTGTAGCCTGTGTGGCCTTCTCTGCCAGTTGATTCTGTATGGACTCAAGTTGTGCCTTCAATGTCTATGCCTGTTGCTCTACTGCATCTTTTGCCTTTTGATGAGCCCCTGCTTGTTGATGCCATTGTTCAACCTCCTGTCACCATCTTCTCTTGTTGCGCTCTACTTGCTGCCAAGGCATCTTCAAGTTTGGCAATTTTTGTCTCGACATCATAAAATATCTGCTTATAATACTCATCATGCAAATAAACTGAGCTCATATCAACTTGGATATTCCCCATTTTTTAGTAGGATCAATCTTCGTCAGGTCCTCCATCACGATCTCATAAGCGTAATCGCTCGGTGTCATCTCTCCTTGTGGCTTTTAGACTAGGGGAATTATCTTAGTAGTGTGAGCCTCCATAGCAACTAGATCGAAGGTGACTTTCTTGAGCGGCCTAGCTGGAGCAAGTGCCTCCTTTCTCCTATGGCTCTTCAGCCACTATGATGAACTAAGATGAGCATGATTAATATTTTCTACATCTGGTTGCTTGGGCATCACCTCAGTTTCGGGCAATACCTGCATCTCCAAAAATGGTATGAAAGGGAACAGAACCTGTGCATGATCTGGCTCAAAGGAAGAAGAGGAGATGAATATGAGAGGGGGATCAAAATAGTAGAGTGGATGGAAGAACTAGGTTCAGCTGCAGTTACGCTCACTCTTGGAGGAGCTTGCGTACTTACAACTATAGTGGAAGTAGTGATAGAAATGGAAGGTGAAGGACATAAAAATAGATTCGGACCTGATGCAAATGAACTAAAAGAAAGGGAGGTCAAAGAGAGGGGAAGAGAAGAAGGAGCAGTAGTGACTTGCAAATGGGAGGAAGGGAGTGAAATGGAAATGAAAGGTATACCAAATGGAGGAGTGATAGATGTAGGGATTGAGGAAATGAACTGATAACCACTACTTGCTCCTGAGTAGAAGAAGAGGGAAGAGGAGATGTACCTTCGGGCATAGGCACCATGTGTCCTGGTGATGGAGGTGATTGCGTAATAGGTTCTTCTTGTTGATGCTCTGCTTCTACCTCAAGGTCTACGATCTCCACCTGCTAGTCCAATGATTACTCATGAATTAATGGAAACTCTTGGGAAACTTCAACCTGAGCAGTTGACGTTAGCAAAGGAGGATTTACTACAATAGCAGCAACTATAATTGCAGCAACTATAATTGCAGCTATAGAAACTACAATAGTGGATGAGGAAACAATACTAGTCCTCAACTTCTTTGCAGCCTTCAAGAAAGGAAAGGCCTCTTTTACACTTTGCTTCTCCAAAGGAAGTATCTCATCTATATTTCGCTTTACCCATTGTGACCTCCTTTGAAATATAAATTGTTGCTCTTCTTCCTCATGTGTCACTTCCTCAACTGTCGGGTGCTCTTCTTTAGCCATGCTTCCTTCATTGTCATACTTTTGAAAACTTTGAGGCATGACCTTGGTGAAAGTGATAGGTTGATAGACATTAACAAATTCATCATACACCTCCAAAAATGCCTCATCCATATTCAACCCAAAAGGTGACATAATTTTCCCTCTATGGACCCACATAATCCACCAATTCATAATCTTCTCTTCGGACCACGTGGGCTATTGTTCTTTCACCTGACCAAATAGTCCCGATGGAGGAATTTGATCTCTGTGCACTATGGGGTTATATTCAACCTCTTTCTCATAGAATTCATGCCATGGTGGAAGTGACATCATGGCTTCAATATGCCACTCTAAATCATGCCCATCAAAATTATTATGATTTTCCTGAATATCTAGGCATGGGCAACAATGAAAATGCTTGGCCTTAATTATTTCCAAAAATTTACCCAATGGGTCATATCTCCATCTTTGCGGTAGTTCCACCAGACCTAGGTCTTGAAGAGCCTCTGTGAGTAATCTGTTCTGGCCGACCTGGTTCACCTCTATGCTACCAAACTTGAATGACATCATGCATGTTGTTCTTTTACCATACCCTGCTCCATAAACATCATTAGTATAATCAGTCTGGTGCACCACCTCCATGGCAAAAACATGCTCGATGGCAAAATATGGAAGCAGGAATGGCTTACCCATGAAGCCATAAATTCTCACAACCACACCTTGAGTTAGCAAAAATATGTCACCCTTCTCGACTATGACAACCACCTCTTTCATTGCCCACGATACTCTTTCACTCTTGCCACAAATCAACTCAATTGTGGGCCCCAAAAATAAGTGGTTAAAACTATAGAATGACTCCCTCCTTGATAGAGTGGGAGTCCACATATAAACTGGTAAAAGCTCATTCTCCTCATCAACTTGTTTAATTGCAATAAATAAAAAATGTTGATGTAAATGGAAGAAGAAATACTAGATGAGGAAGGATGTATGCTTGAATGAAGTTGCCTCTCTGGTATTCATTTTCTCCAATTGAATATGCATTTTTTGATATATGAAATCGGCCCAATCAAAATAAATCGGGTTTGTACCCTTTCTCATTATTATTGGAGCATAAAAATCCACCTGAGATATACATTGTGCAAGTGTCGCCTGCCACTTGTGAATTATAGAATCTATAGAAAGACTAGCAACCCATGCCAACATAAAAAATAAATTTAGGCTCTTGAATTCTGATAATGGCTTTGGTAGATTTGGCAACTGCCCTAGCTATGGCTCTTTAATTAATTGTACCTCCATGAACTGGTGCATTGTCACAGTGGACACATATCTCTCTTCTTGCTCATTGATGTGCAGCTTCTTGAAAATCATGTCAGAGGGAGGTTTTAACCCATAGGAAAATGCTTCCCTCACTTCATTGATTGAGATAGAGAAAAGCACCTCCCCATTCACTTTTTGAACTACCTTGGTAGTTGGGTTATAAAATCTGGTAATCAATTTTACCAACTCTGGGTAAGGGTGTACGGGTGTACACAGATACCAAAATAACTATGCATAAAATGACATAGTTAAAGGGCTCTCTGATGTTAATCCTTGCTTTACTATGAATTCCACATCTTGTCGAAGCTTCACCACGCCCTTATTGGTGATCATGTAGTCCCCGACCTCTACCATGGTGTTAGAGTATGGGTCCAAATCTACGTTTTCATTTCTGCATGCTTTCTTGGATTTTGTCCCACCTTCTACTCTTTTCTTCGACTATTTGGGCTCTATAGTCTCTTTCACTTCTTTGCTTTTCTTACCCATTATGTCAATTCTAGCAATCCTGAAGACGCTCTGCAAATTCTGCAACCAAAAGCTCGAAAATGCATTGATAAAAATTTTAAAATTTTAATTTCTGAGCAAGTTTACCTATGCTCTATTTATAGATGGAGCTCTCAACCACTAGAGTAAATGTAGCACTTTATCTTGGTGAATTCGCTCGTTTCACTCGACTCACACTATTCTCGATGCTTTAATGATAATTGACTGTTATTCACCATAAAATCATTTTTGAAAAGTGTGCCCTTCTTGTCACATCATACCTTCGAACAATATGCCCTGGCTGCTAAAAATTCTTTGGAAAAATAAATCTACCACCTGAGGACCAATGAGCATCCTTGCTTTCGATGTTGTGAGATTTTGGCTCTTGAGAATGCCAAAACGTCTCCCAACGCAAATCTGGGTGCACGTTTTGAATTAAATGCTCCAAAAATGCGTCTTAATGTCCATGAACACTTTTCAAAATTCACCACGTGTCGATGGGCGAAATCACCTTGAGAGGGCACCAAAATAATTTGATTTGCACTGAAAAATCTTCACATGCCCAAAAAGCAATGGAGGGGTGAAAGCACTTTGGTGGCGCACTTGGTCTCTTCTCCTTTCGCTCTAAAAATACCTTCAACCTGTTTGGTTTAATTTCATGGCAAACCCTCCTTTTAAAAAAATTTCGTTGCTTTTCTTTTTCGCCCCATATGTTCCAAAAAACATGGATTTTCTTTACTTAGAAAATCCTCTAATTTTAGAGCTTTTATTTTTTTATTTTTCTTTCTCTTTTTTTTATCTCTCTTTTCTATTTTCATGCCATATGAAAGAAAATCAATAAAAAACTTTAATTTTTTGCTTTTCCCTAAAAGCTTTTTAATAATAAGTCTTTTTGCTTTTACCTCAAAGCCCCTCCTTTTTTTCTCTTTCTTTTAACTTTGCTCCAATTCTGATTTCGTTAAAACCTTTTATATGTATTTGTTTAAAATGTTGGAGCACACCCCATGCTTTTAGAATATTTTTATGTTTCTTCATCCCTATGAGGGGTGAATGGGAGTTTCACCTCTCATAAGGGAAAGTGGTTGACTATTCTTTTTTTAATGGAATCATAAATGTTTTCTAGAATGTTGGAAGATTTTGGAGATTGGGTGAAAGACCTTTTAAATCATTTCCTTTTAAATTGAATGGTGCAAGAGCTACGATCAACATTTTAAATCTTTATAATATACTTTCGTCCCAATGAGAGGCGAATGGGAGTTTCGCCCCTCATTTGGGGTGAAAGCCCTTTTGATCACTTTGTCATGGTGGCTTGATGCTTTCTTATCATCTTTCCCCTTTTCAAATATGTGTGCATCCCATTGAGAGATGAATGGGGTTTTACCCCTTTCTTTGGGTGAGAGCATTTTGACGCATTTTATATATCACACTTGGATTTTCAGATTAAGGCATTTGCCCTTCCGCTCTTATACTTTTGTCAAGGTCTTTCGGATGTTTTCCCTACTTATTTTTAACCTTTTTAACTTGAAGACTTGCAAAGTAAAGCAACTTTTTAACTTTGGAGCTTTCAAACCTACTAAAACTTTTCAATACAATAATTAATTCTACCTGAAACTCGTAATATGTCCTCAGGGAAATGTTTTGGGGTGAAATTGATTTTCAAAGAGAGAGAAATTTTTAAAACAAAGTTTTCTTTGAGGAAAGCCTAGCATCTTCTAGTAGAGTCCACCTCGTACTTCCCTCTTTTTTTTTTATTTATATATATTTTATAAAGCAATAAAATACTTGTAAATAAAATCTGTACATATTTACACACTTGTACCTCTTGATTACATCATTGAAAATAGGCCTTCAGATGAAGATCATTAACTGGAATCGATAGATCCCAACCATCCATATCTTGAAGATGATATGCATTCGTCGAATTTACTATAGAAACTTGAAATGGACCTTCCCAGATCGCATCAAACTTGTGGTGCTTCCCTGGCTTGGCTTTGTTCTCGTTCCACTTGAGGACTAGATCTCCCACCTGAAACTTGCATTCTGTTGTCTTTTTTCCAAACCACTTTTGCATCATTTTTGCATGTTCAATGAAAGCCTCATATGCCTTTTCTCTCTCCTCTTCTAGCTACAACAATTGAGCCAACCTTGCACTCATGGGATCAAATTCATCATCTTCATATTTGAATAATTACAATATTTGGAGGATGGGGAGCTCGATATGAGTGGGTAAAACTACCTCTTTTCCATACACCAAGGAGTAAGGAGAGGCTTTGATAGACTTCTTAACTGATATATGATCTACCCATAGAGCCTGATTTAATAGTAGATGCTAACTCCTTTTATTACTACCAAGTATCCTTTTCAAGATCCGAAGCAAATTTTTGTTTGTGGATTCGACCAAACCATTTCCTTGTGGGTAATAATTGGAAGAAGTCTTGAGATAAATCCCATACCTACTTGCAAATTTGGTGATATTTGCCCCTATGAATGGAGTCTCATTATCTATTACAATGGCATCTAGAACACCAAAATGGGTAATCAATCCCTCAAGGAAGGAGATGATTGTAGCCTGATCTACTTTTTTGGTCGGAATGGCCTCTGCCCACCTGGTAAAATAATCAGTTATTGTCAAGATATATTTATGCTCGATGGAGGAATGAGGATCAATAACTCCAATGAAATCCAGGCCCCACTACTGAAATGGAGCTTCTACCTAGATCGGATGCAAAGGTAGAGATGCTTTCTTATTCCTGCCAACATACCACTGATAGTTATCACAACTTTGGCTCACCTTGTGTGCATCTACGAAAAGAGTAGGCCAAAAATACCTAACTTGGATGATCTTCAAGGCCATAGGCCTTCTTGCATAATGTCCATCGGATAAGCTAGAGTGGAACTCCTCCAAGATTTTTTGCTTCTCTGACTCCTTCACACATCTGAGGAGTACTCCATCTATATTCTTATGGAATAACCCACTTGGCAACAGGATATACCTAAGCGCTTGTAATCTGAATCTTCGATGTTATGAAGCATCAATATGTGATGGACATTTCCTATATGTAAAGAATTCGACAAGGTCCTCTATCCAATCATGATCACTTGTAGCTCGATTCGCAAAGTTACTTTCATTGATAACCTCATCTTGTACTGGAGTCAGTGATCTAGAAGCTACACTTTTGGCCAATTCTTGATAGAGAGCTCATCCATGAACCAACTTAGTCGATCGGATCTCCACATCGTATTCCTAAATCTTTGAGACCCAACCTACTCTCTTGTCACCTAATTCTCCTTGAAGAATGAAATTTTTGACATCTGGATGAATAACGTAGATGATTGTCTTGCTCTATGAAATGAAATGTCAAAATTTCTTTAGGGATTTCATGACCGCATACACCTACTTCTCGATGAAGTTATATTTCTCCTGGTGTGGCACAATGACTTGACTCAGGAAAGCAATCGGTTTCTCATCCCCATCATCTTGCTTTTGAGTGAGGACCACAACATAACTCTCCTGTTCTCCTACTACGTAAAGGATGAAATATTTTGAGTAATCTGGATTAATCAGTACTAGCGCTTGGGTGATTCTCTCCTTGATTTCTTGAAAAGCCTATCTCCTTACTTCTGTCCACTTGAAGTCTACATTCTTCTTCAGAATTTCGATCATTGGCTTGACTACTTGAGCAAAATCAGTAATGAATTTTTGAATGAAATTGATCTGGCCAAAGAATGACTGCAGGTCCTTCTTGTTAACTAGTAGTGGCAACTTCAAGAGAGCTTCAGCTCTCGTAGGATCAATCGCCAGTCCTTCTTGTGAAATCACATGTCCCAAGAGTTTTCCCTCTTTGATAGCGAAAATGGATTTCTTCGGGTTAATGGAAATTCCAAATTCTTGATATTTTTTGAACACTTGCCTTAGATGAGAGACGTGCTCTTCCTTGCGATGTGAGAAAATAGTCATGTCATCAAGGTAAATTACAATAATCCGATTCAACAACTCATCGAAAGTGACATCCATAGCTCTCTGAAAGGTGGCACCAACATTGGAAAGACCAAATGGCATTCTCTGATAGGTGAAAGTGCCCCATTTTGTAGTAAATGTCATTTTGTGTTGGTCCTCATCCTTCACCCAGATCTGGTTGTAGCCAAAAAACCATCAAGCAATGAAAATCTCTGTGCTCCAGTGACTACGTGCAAAATCTGGTCAATCTACGGTAAAGGATAGTGATCTTTCAAGGATGCTTGGTTCAGATTATGAAAGTCCACACACAGGTGAATATCTCCATTTTTCTTCTAAACTAGAACCAAGTTTGCCACCCATGTTGAGTGCTTGATAGGATAAATTATTTTTGCCTCCAACATTTTTAGCAACTCTACTTTCATAAGCACTTCAATTTTTGGGTTGATAGGCCATTGTTTCTACCAAAAAGGCTTCACCCCTTCCTACAATTCAATGGTGTGTTGGATCACATTCTTGTCATATCCTTTCAGATCATGATAGCTCCAAGCGATGATGTCTAGAAACTCATAACATAGATTTTTAATATCTTCGAGCTCTTCTGATGTATAGTCTATTCTAACTTTGATAATCTTCTCAGACTCCAACTGCATTTCCTTGTATTCCTTCACATCCACCTTGATTTTATGTTTCTCTACCCTATCATTTTGATCAAACAAGCTCTCAAGCAAAATCAGTCCCCTAGGAATGTGATTATTCTTCAATTGAATCATTCCTTCCATCTCCTCTTCGACGAGTATTCTATCTTCTGCACTTGCAACTTCCTTAATCAGAAAATTAATTATTTTTTCATCATTGTCGAACACTTGCCAATAAAGGTTTTTATCAGGGACCGAGGGTCTATAAATTACCCTCACAGTCTTGGGTCTCCTGACTACTTGCTCTATAGGAGAGAAATTAGCACCAAGGGAAGCTAAGATATCTGCATGTTTGTTCTGCTCCCATGAAATCGCCTGAATATTCAATGTTGTAAAGGACTCAAACAAATCCCATACCTTGTTATGGTAGGCCTTCAAATAGTGCTACTTTGACACACATTTTTTTGTAGTCTAGTTGATGATGAGCTTAGAATCTCCAAATATTTACAATTATTTTATTCCCAAATTTTTAGCTTTCTTCAAACCAAGGCATAATACTTCATATTCGATAGTATTATTCATGCAGCTCCAAGTTAACCGATATGAATAGGTTTTATGCAACCTTGTAGGAGAAACAAGAACAATTCCAGCCCCTACACCATTCTTACACCTTGCACCATCAAAATATAACTTCCATAGCTGATCAGAGATAGGGTCTAGGGAATCAAAAACTTCTTCTTCAATCTGCTCAGGTTTAGTTATGGTATAACAACCGATATCAATTTCTACCATTGCATTGAAATCCATCAATGAAAACTCATCCTCAAGGTGGAGCTCACCAAGAGCTTCCTCCATCAAGTCCACTTCTTGCACTTCCTCTGTCATCATGTTGACTGCACTAGTGGGCTTTTCTTCTTCCTCCAATTTTTCTATATGAAAAGTGGATGGCTTTTCATTATAGATGTGGATTCTTCTTCCCTTGAAAGGGATCTCCAAATGTGAATAATCCAAGGAAAGATATCCTCCTAGTTTTACTATGAATTCCCTCGAAAGACACATGCTGAAGTATGGTTCCAAGTCAACCACCACTACTTCTTGGATGATAGTGATTTACGGTATGTTGTGTAGAATGATAGGAATATCCTTGATTACTCCCACTATTTTGACTGGGGTCCCATCCAACTACAATACACCTGGACTTCTCCTTGTATACTCCATCCCCATGACTTCACATACTACCTTTGGCATGATAGTAGTCACAACACCGAAGTCAATCATACAATTATGCATGATCCACCCTTCCATTCTGAGAGACAAATAGAATGGAGGTGGTCTATTCTTACCAGTGGTAGAGGTCGATAGTGTCTATGCTAACACTATTTGGGTAAGGCTTTTCTTTTGATCTTTCATAGACTTGAGAGACTCTTGCAACAAGTCAACTTGTCCAGGTAATTGTAGTGCATCATATAAACTTACTTTTGTAGGGATCTTCTTCATTTCCTCAATAATATTATAATCAAAAGTACTTGGGACCTTTTCTTCTACAATCTAACTCATACTTGTTCTGATATTGTTGAGTAGCTTCCACCCTTTTCCACTTAGTCAATGATGGGTATTTGAGGTGCTCTTTGGCTTGTTATTTTGCCTCTGTTTGCACTTGAGCGGTTGTGGGCTGTGAAGTTGATGCCTTCATCTACAACTTCTCTTGAGCTTGCTTGGGCAATAGATCCTTCAACAAGATAGAATCTTGTTATTTCATTGTCATGCCAAGTGCTTTTACTTGTGGTTGTACCTTTTCATTTTGTACCTTTTGTTTAGTAGGAACTTTCAGAGGCTCCATTTCTATTGGATCAATAGTCATCGACTTCTTTCCAGCCCTTGTAAGGACTGAAACTTGCTCTAAGGAAGGGACCATAAAATTATGATCAACTTCCATTATCATATTGACTTGTCCACCAATAGAACTTTCTGCTAATGTATGTACATAGTTCAAATGAACCATGCACGAATCTTCACCATGAGGATCATTACAGGTGGAGCACCAGTATGCTCTCTCCGATGTACTAGTTTCTTCATTTTCCAACATAGTTGTGTTCCTCTCAGGGCCCTTGCTAGTGGTTGGTTTCTCCCTAGTAATTGGCGGTGTTTGAAACCTCCTTGACCAAAAATCTGCTTTAACTTGCTTCTTCTTGATGGATATAATTTCATTCGACATTGTCCTCATCGATGAATTGAGTGATTGCATCTCCTATAATATTTTCATAATGGGATTAGGATTTGAAGGTGTAGGAGGTGTTGGTAAAGGTAGAGGTATTGGTGGAGTAGGCAATTGGAATGGGATAGGTGGCGTAGTGCTTGGTAACTACTGAAACAACTGGTGTAGGTAATTACGGAATACTTGGAGTAGGGAGTTGTGGAATCGAAATTGGAGCAATTTGAGGTGGACCCAAGCTCCATGAGGGAATAGGGTACATAGAAGGTATAGGTTATGAAAATGCACTCGAATATAGATGTTGTGGAAGATCAGGAAGAATGGGTATGGTTACCTTTGGAGGCAACTTACCTATGGTAATCAAATCTACCTCGACCTTCTGTGCCTACATGTACAGATCTAGAAATGTATTTACATTGGCTTGTCAGACCACCATACCAATGTCTGAGTTGAAGGCTTTGAGATAGTAAAATATAGCTTGCTCATGCGTGGGTTGAAGGCCATCAGGAACTCTCTACTAGCTTTGGGTGAATCTAATGTTGAAGTCCACTATCTCCTCCTGCGGATGTCTTTGGATATTCGTGAATTGATGTAGCAAGGAGAAAGGATCAGCTTGCTCATGAAAGTTCTTGATTAGCAATTCCACCAATTGGTCCCATGTGGTAATAGTAGCGGGTGGCAAGGATCGATACCAATACAACAACTTCCCTCTAAGTGACAACACCAATAATCTTACCATAATATCTTCATCTATGATGCCATGGATCATCGCCAAAGAAGCCACATCTTGGATATGCTCATAAGTAGTTTTACTAGTACCATCATAGGTAGGCAAAGCCTTCAATGCTGCTTGAGGGACTAGATTTTGTGCTTGTAAATTCAAATCTCCTGAGCTATTCCATGTTGGGAACTACCTTGGTGGTTGTGGTTGTTGTGGTGGTGGATTCTGAGCCATATTGATTGGTGTGTGAGGTTGAGGAGGTGGGATGCTAGTAGCAGTACTAGCTGGACTTGAAGGAATAAAAAACACACTAGCTATCTGTGAAGATGTTGTGATTGACGTATGAGGTGGAGTGATTAATCTAGGATGTTCTCCTAATTTTTGGGTGTCGAGTTCAAAAAACTCAATGGGATTTTCAAAATTTTTGGCCTTCGATCTTGTGATCATGAAGCACAACTTTCATTGCCTTCATGTTCGGAGGCTTCTGGGTATAGCTGAGTCGCCAGATGTTCTAATCATACAATATGAAGGTGAACATCAAACCTCAATACTGTTGAAAGTGGAACTTTTGAATGTCCCACCGAGTGTGCCAAAAACTATTGGTCAAATATCTACCTAAAATACAAACATACATTTGTGCACCCTAGACACGACCAACATTGAAAGGTCGGAGGAAAGAAATGTCCTCCATGCCAATCTCTAGAGAGGGCTGGCTCCCTTACTAATCCTACACCGGTTTAAGTCTAGAGTTGTAGGAAAGAAATTAGAAATAATAGAAAGAAATGGGAAATATAGCCACAGGCCAAAGATGTAGGATTGGGGATAGACTAGCAGTAGGAATTCCAACCAAGTGTCATAGCAGCATAGAATAGAAAGGAGGTAAGAGAATCCACTTACAGTTCCTTGGAGATAACTTCCAGAATCGCATTCCAGTACTCACACTCTCACCAGCAGTGCCCAAATCCAGATGCAAAATTTGAACTTAGTAGTAGATAATAGACATGAATATAAAATAGAAATGCTTGAATAGAAAGAAATCACACATAAAGACTACTTGCAAAATCAGAAGCCAAACTCCTATTTACGCAAAAAACTTGAATAGTTTTTCTGCAGAGTGTCTATCCTCCTTTTACATTGAAAATGTCTAGTATTTATAGAGGTTTTCACCTCTGTCCATTTAATACACAAAAGACAAAATGTTTACAGATTAGTGTACTAACCCAAATTTTTTGCACCCTTACCTTCAGGCTATAGGATCCATGCCCGGAAGGGGGATGCGAGAAGGATGGGACAATACCTCGGACTGAGAGGCCCTTTGAAGGTCACGCCTCTCGAGGGAGGGGTATAAGGGTGAATTTTTGATGGATGGTGGGGTTCACCAGGAAACTTTGAGTGGCAGTTTCCATGCCTAGGTTGAGAATGGGTTTGATGTGTTCATTTTATACTCAATCATTCATATTCCTAGGTTGGCCAAAATGAATCTAAGCTATTCTATATGAAGATGCCGATTTATATGAATACAAAAAGCATGAATGAATCCTAAATACAAGGAATATGTTAAATGAGAAAGAATGCACCTGATTTCGGATGTCTGATGAAGATTCTGAAGCTTGTAGGAGTCCAGATCATCTCGAATATGATAGGATCATCTGCAATTGTACAGAATCATCCCAGATCATAGGCGATCATCTGAGATCAGACAAGATCATCATCGATCTAACGAATTTGTCAGACGAATTCATCAGAAACCTGCAATCATAGAAACAGACACCAAAAACCAAAAATGCAACTGCAAGAATAATGCAAAATGATAGAAATGAGAGTATAAATGCTTAACTGATAAATCTAGATAGCAGATTAAAGGAAATGCATTGTTTTAATAACTTATTTTAACTTTATCATGCATTTATGCTAAATGAGGTGAACTCTAGGATGCAGAATGAAAATAATCAAGCTAATGCATAGTAAAATAAGGAAGGAAGATGAGAAATGCAAACTCAGGGCTCTGATTGCCCCCAATCTGAACTCAGTCGAGATCACCTCCAATCGTACGAGATCATCGCCGATCTATGATCGTCGAAATCATGTGGAATCACCTGCGACGATCCGAGCTTCCTCCAGCTGAAGCATAGTGAAAACCTGCAATGAAAACTTAAAACTACGAGTGCAAACAATGGTGGATAGGACGTCTTAACACAACAAAGCTAAATGGCAGGGAAAATCAACCAGGGAGAGAGTCAGGAGGAGAGCTAGGGGGATAAACTGAGAAAATCCTAGTTTATATAGGATTAGGGGGAGGTTAGGAGGTTGGGGATCATCCCAATCTGGGAGATCTCCAACGGAGGAATCTCCAACTACGCAGACACGCTTCTGCCCAAGTTGGAGAGGCTGTTGAAATAGAAGCTAATTATGAAAATTTGGTTTTGGGATGAAATCGTCTGGACGTTCTGTTCCAGACGAATTCGTCCGATCTGGGATGATTTCGTCTGATCGACGACGATATCGTCCAACGGTCAAAACAACTCCTAAAAATGGCACAAAAAATGGGGGAGCGGTTAACGGGCGGTTTCGGGGTTAAAATTCAAATTTTTATCTTTTTACTAAGGGTTTAATTGCGCCAATTTTAGGGTGCTACATTTTGCCCCCTCTTTAGCGAATTTTTTGAAGAAAATGCGTTAAAGACGAGTTCTTCACGCTTTACGAGAAAGCAAAAATTTATTCCATTTTTTAGACGACGATTCTAGGTCGAATCGTACGACTGCTTACTATGGTGCCCCCTCCGTGTTTTTACCCAAATCGAACGTTTGAGGTAAAAGCATGAAAAAGCAAAATTTAAAAAAAGTTGTTTTTAAATAAAATTAAAAAAAATAGGGTAAAACCCTAATTCATTGTTATTGTTCACTTTTGCTTTGTTTCGAGCTCGTAGGCAAAATGGTGGAAACGACACACAGATCGACAGAGGTCCGACGCGGGTTGCGGGTAGGGATCTAAACTTGATGCATTATGTTTTTAATTTGATTTGTGTGATTTTTAATTTGAATTTTGACTATTTTTGGGGCATCACGGCCATTTTTAGGCCGTCGACGACGTCGAGATGAAATCATCCCAATTTCGTCGAAATCGTCCCTAGATCTCCGATTTCATCTAGGGGCAAAATCGACGAAATAGGGGCGATCCCCAAGTTGAGAAATCGGAGACGATTTCATCCTACCAAGGATGATTTGACTTAATTTAGTATGATATCATCCAATAATGGATGATATCATTTTTTTATAAGATGAAATTGATTTAATTGATTTTAATGATTATCTATTAATGATTTTTGTTGTTTTATTGTTTATTTTGTAGAGGGGATTACTAAAAATTTAGGAGTGGAAATACGGGGGGCTCAGAGATGATGTAGCCGCACTCGATCAGGCGGAGCGAGACCGACTATCGAAGGTTGGGCTACAACATGTGGCAGAGATGCCACAAATACCTATAGACATGGGGCTATTGATAGCCCTAGCAGAGAGGTGGTATCCGGGGTCATCCTACTTCTAGCTACCGATAGGGGAGATGGCTCCCACTCTAGAGGATGTATGGAGGATCTTGAGGATCCCCATACATGGGCGATTGATGACTCCTACGGCCAATCAGGGCCATGCCATGATGCGACTATGCGAAGACCCTAGCTTCACCCTAGAGAAGGGCGAAGTGAACATCGAGACATTGAGGCAGATGCCTGGGGCATCTCGATTGACTCAGGTTTTGGTAGGGGTAGTGGGTGGCCTACTGCTATGCCACCAGAGTGGATGCAGGTTACCGTGGCTGCTCTCAGATGTGGTCTACGACATGAGAGACCATGGCTACAGGTTTGCTTGGGGCAGCTTTGTACTATGCCACTTGTATAGGATCCTATACGGGGTCGTATACAAGGGAGGTCGATGTCTAGTATTGACATCGTTGCTACAGGTTTGGTGTTGGGAGCACATTACGATGCGAAGGCCGATAGGGCTTCCACTGATAGGGGTTGACCGGGAGAGACCCCAAGTTTTCTATTGGTGGCTCTAGAGAGGGTCACAACGGTGGATAGATCTGTCGATGTCTCGGAGGTTGCTAGATGACCTCATCCCTGACCAGATCACCTGGAGGCCATGGAGAGAGCATCCATGGTGGGGAGAGGATGGACAGGAGTTGGCTCGCATCAGGCGAGTCTTCTGGCTGAGGATGGAGTGGGGAGAGGTAGAGCTCCACCGCTATGACCAAGTTTTGAGGCAGTTCGGTCTACAACAGGGGATCCCTTCTCTCAGAGACTATGAGTACTCTCGGACTATCCGGGATAACACTACACTGAGTGGGGCTCTAGATATGCAGTGATTCTAGAGTCAGGATGTTGATGATGCCCCCATTTAGCCGGTGGATGGGGATGATGTTGGGGTCATAGATGGATATGATGCCTGGTACGTAGGCATCCACCCTCCTCGGATGATGAGGGCATAGGGTCCGATGCACGCTGTTGTGCGATGGATGGGGAGGCGATGCTAGGCTACCATCGATGCAACGAGGAGTCATGGAGGGAGGGAGCAATGATGGTCTCCTCAGGAGAGATGTCGAAGAGTGCCACAGGCTCTGGAGAGACCACAGTAGCCAGAGAGGAGGGAGGAGGGACTCCCTTCTCAGTAGAGGGATAGGCCACCATCACCCGATAAGGGCAAGGGTGTCGAGGTGGGGGAGAGCAGCGAGATGGTGGCTCTTCGAGCTGAGAATGCCCACCTTCGGGCTCAGGTGCAGACACTACAGGATGAGGCTACATGACTCAGGGCTCGGAGCGGAGGGGTGAGCACTCAGGATCTGGCATGGGCTATTGCTCAGACCATGTTCTACCAGGGATTGTACTATCATGTGGTTCTAGAGAACTAGAGGATACCATTGCCAACCCCCATTGTGGAGCCGATCATGATGGGATCATCGAGGACATCCTCATGATCGACGTCGAGGACCCACGATACAGCACGGACCTCGATGGGACCACCTCCTCCACCTCAGGGTGGGAGAGGAGATGAGGCTGAGAGCTCGAGGGCTTCTCGAGACTAGCTGCTTATTGACTATAGACTGTATATTTTTGAGAGGATTGAGTATGCCAGGGTATAGATTATGGCATACCAATCCAGTTTTGATATGATGTACATATATTTTGATATATATATATATATATATATGATCTTTTGTGATATGACTTGTCCATATGTTTTATGATGCTTTAAATTTTGAATTGTTGATTGATTATTCATGTAATTATGTCGTTGGAAATAGTATAATTTTATGTCATGTTATAAAATTTAAATGAAATAATCTGATGTAAACAAATTGGTTGTTGTGGTATGATTTGATGAAAAATAAAGGGACTTCTAACAATAATTTCAAAGGACATTGTCGTTGTTATATGACCATTTCATGGAGTCGCCGCTCGCTAGGTCGTCAAGCTAATCCCAGTATAGAAATATTGCTAAAAGTAAAAGAGTGCTTAAGAGACTGTCTTAAGACTTTGTGTTGTGATGATGAAAAATGATGATGGTGATGATTTGTTTTCAGATTTTCATGAAAATATTATGCATGAAATATTAAAAAATATGATTTTTGCTAGGCATAAAATTCCTAAGTGTGATAAAATTTTGAACAATTCCTTAGGAATTATACCATCGTTGCAAAATTGAATGTTGACATAATGAAATGAAATAGAAAAAAGGTGTTCGTTCTTTTTAAAGCACAATTGTGTAACATAATGATGTAAGCCATATGTTTTTATGAATTAAAATGAATGGGAAATAAAATTAGAACAATGGTTTGCGCTAGGCAT
Source organism: Wollemia nobilis (assembly GCA_028583015.1). Lineage (NCBI taxonomy): Eukaryota > Viridiplantae > Streptophyta > Pinopsida > Araucariales > Araucariaceae > Wollemia > Wollemia nobilis. The sequence goes on along the minus strand of JAQPPZ010001004.1, from coordinate 624,520 downwards.
AGAATTATAGGTATAGACTTATACCATCATCGCGAAATCCAAAAATAATTTTATTGCATAATTGATTTTTGATTTTGAGATAAACAAAAAATATATAAGATGAGGACTTGCGCTAGGCATAAAATTCCAGTTTAGGTTTTAGGAACTATACCATCGTTGCGAAAGTCGAAAGTATATATAAATGTGACTTTATTGCTAGATTTTTGAACATGTTTTGAAAGAAAATTTTGGATTTTGGAAAAAAAATGTATTTAATTGTTTTTATGCTAAGCAGATGTTCTCAAATAAGAAGATGAAATTATTCCAAAAGATTTGCATAAATATTTTAAATTATCTCAAAGACAAAATGTAGATTTATAAGGAACCCTCATGTGCATATGTGAGTTCATTGCCGATCTTGATTTATCATAATGATACAAAATCTCTCAAATACAAATGTGTGTGCAATTGTATTGTTCATTTACCAATTTTGAGCAAGATAATTTGATACAAGTAATTTGAATTAACCAAATAAGTGTTCGTTGACCATGATTTATATGCATGTAACCGTACTAGACTACTATGTAAGTCGGGTCATCAAGAGCTAGCTGATCCATAAGCAGACATAGGTCTGTACAAAAGAAGGTCGCTAATGTGACAGACATATCACCACGCTAGGAGTTACCCAAGGCCAAGCGGGTTGGGCACAAACCACTTGTTATGGGGCTTACCTCACGGTTTTCGAATAATTGAGAATTCCAGGGATTCAAGCTCATTCACCCTTCTTTTCTTTTCAAGGGGTAGGGAAAGGGATTTATTGCATTTTGCTTTTTCTTTTCTCTTTCTCTTCTTTTCTTTTTTTTTGTATTTTTGCTTGGAACTGAGATAATGCTGAAATATTGTTGCGATGGTACAAAATGATATTTTTCTTTTTCTCATTTTCTTTGACTTTTCTTTTTCTTCCTATACTAGGGATACTTGCTCGGATTGGTCTGTAGAGCAAGGGATTTTTATTCTGGGCAGGGGTGAGCTTGTCCTTTTGTCAATTCTCAAAGATTCTAGACCATGTGCATGATAGGATAGCAGGGGAAACTTTTCGCTCAAGAAACCACTTCTACTATGTAGCATCATATTGAATTTGCAATGAAATCATTTTAATGTGAAAAGATATACTTGGTTCAAGTAAATAACAAGATCAATTCTCTATGCTCAAAACTTTATTTAATTCAACTGTGGACTTTGATATAAGAGAGATTAATAATCATACCAAATAAAATCAAGATATTTATTCATGTGAGTGTGAAAGTGCGGGATTCCAAATAAATGCTAATTTATCCAAAATAATTGAAAATATAACTGCAATACTTCAAGAATTGACAGGTGCAAAAATAAAAGATGTTTTTTTTTTTGAAGATTTTGATGTTTTTTATATTTTGATTTTGATTTATGAATTGAGAAGATACACAATATGATTGTTTTTGAAATTTTTATATGAATTTACTAAAATGAGACAAGATGTACAATATATACAATGATGAAATTACCAGAATTATGCATAATAGCGCTTAAGATGCATAATGTTCATAGGTTCTTTAAGATATTTACCATCTAAGGTAGCTAATCTGTATGCTCCCGATCCAAATTTAGCAGTGATGATATATGGCCCAAGCCAGTTAGGTTCAAATTTACCTTTAAGGTCTTTAGTTGCATTAGTATTTTTTTGATTTTCTTTTAAGACAAGGTCATCGATCTCAAAGGATCGATGATGAACTTTCTTGAGGTATGCTCGTTTAAGCTTGTTCTGGTAGGCTCGAAGATGCTCCAAAGCATTGATGCGCTTCTCATCTAGGAGTTCCAGTTGACTAAATCTGCCAACACGATATTCATCTCCTACTTCAGTATCTTGAAGTAGCAGAGCCAAAGAAGGAACTTCTAATTCAAAGGGAAAAACAACTTCAGCGCCATAAACCAAAACAAAAGGTGAAGTGCCCGTGGGAGTACGAACGCTAGTTCGATAAGCCCACAAAGCAGGATATAATTGAATGTGCCAATCTCGGCCAGATTTATTGACCAATATTTTGAGGATTTTAATTAATGTTTTATTAGATGCTTCTACTTGGCCATTACCCTGAGGATAATAGGGAGTGGACCAACGATGTTGAATTTTATATTTTTGACATAGTTTCTTGACATATTTATTTTTGAAACAAGTTCCATTATCCGAGATGAGATTTGCAGGAATTCCAAACCTACAAATAATTTGATTAAAAATAAATTTGGAAACTTGGGTTCCAGTGCAAGAAGCTAAGGGCATAGCTTCAACCCACTTCGTGAAATACTCGGTGGCGGTTATGATGAATTTGTGTCCATCAGATGACACAGGATTGATTTTTCCAATGATGTCTAAGCCCCATTTTGAAAAGGGCCAAGGAGATGAAATAGCTCTGTAGTTCTTGTGCAGGCGCATGGACAAGGTCAGCATGTTTCTGGCACTTGTCGCAATGGTGCACGTAATCATGTGCATCATTCTCCATGGTAGGCCAAAAATATCCTATCCTAAGGAGCTTCTTAGCAATGGCGCTACCACTAAAGTGTCCCCCACAAGATCCATCGTGGGCTTCACTCAAAGCTGATCTAGATTCTTCTAGATTCAAACATCTCAGTAGGATACCTTCAAAAGATCTCCTATATAACGTATTGCCAATTATTACGAAGCGACTTGCTCGTCTACGTAATAACCGGCGTTGGTTTCTATTAAAACCTTCAGGGAAGGTCCCATTTTGAAGAAAATTGAATATATCAGTGTACCAAAGTTCAGGAGTAGTTTCGTTGATTAGAAACACATCCAAAGGTTCTAAGCATGATTTATTTGAAGTGGGTTCCTGGAGTCGACGAATAATGATGGTAGCATATTCGTCATCTAACTCCAAGGGTAAAAGAGATGCAGTTGCAGCCATAGCGTCAGCCGCACGATTATTAGTTCTAGGAATAGCTTCCAAGGTAACTTGATCAAATAAAGATATTAATTGTAATACATATGCTTTATATGGATGCAATTTATCATCTCTGGTCTGATAAACATCATTAATTTGATTTATAACAAGTTGAGAATCATCGAAAACTAATAGATTTTTAATTTTTAGTGCCAAGGCAGCTCGTAAGCCAAGGATTAGAGCCTCATATTCAGCAGTGTTATTAGTACAAGCAAACGTTAATTTAAAGGATAGAGGTATAAGATGTTTCTATGGAGATATTAGAATAATACCTGCACCAGCCCCACTCATGCATCGGGCTCCGTCAAAGTATAAGGACCATTGCTCTGGATGGTCTGCCTCTAGTTTAAGGCATTCATCAGGAAACTCAATGATGAGGGGATGGGTAGACTCTAAGGGTGCAACAACTAATTGATCTGCTATGATTTGACCCTTAACAGACTTTTGTCCTATAAACGTGAGTTCAAACTCGCTTAGAGCAAGAACCCACTTTGCTGTGCGACCAGATAAATAAGGTCGACTCATGAGATACCGCAAAGGATCGGATTTAGCAATAACATACGTTTTCTGACTGAGCATATAGTGGCATAGTTTCTGTGTAGAAAATACGACTGCTAGACATAACTTTTCTAATGTTGTGTAGCGGGTTTCATAACTGATTAATGTTCTGCTAATGTAATAATTGGCACGCTCTCTTTTCTCATCATCCAGTTGAGCTAACATAGCTCCTAAGGCAAAATCTGAAGCAAAAATATACAAGATAAATGGGCGATCAGGTCTAGGTGGCGAAAGCACAGGTGGGTTAAGAAGATATTGTTTGAGGAGTTCAAATGCTTCCTGACATTCGTTGTCCCAATGGAAAGAGACATCCTTCTTAAGAAGCTTAAGAAAGGGTCCAGTTTTATCCGCCAGCTTATCGATGAAGCGACGGATAGCTTGAAGCTTACCTTGTAAACTTCGTAATTCAGATATATTTGTGGGTGCGGGCATATCAGTGATAGCCACAATCTTGAGAGGGTCAATTTTGATGCCACGTAAAGAAACTATAACCCCCAATAATTTACTGGACTTAACTCCGAATATACATTTGGTTGGATTCAATCGGATAAGATATTCCCTTAACCGATCAAATACTTTTCTCAAGTCATCTAAATGGTCATCTTCTTTAATAGAACGAGCTATAATGTCATCTACATAATCATGTAGTATATCATGCATCATATCATGAAAGATATAAGTCATGGCTCGTTGATATGTTGCACCTGCATTCTTCAAACCAAATGGCATCACTTTCCAACAAAAGGTCCCCCAAGGGGTAATAAAGGTTGTTTTAGCCTGATCTTCAGGAGCTATCCTGATCTGATTATAACCAGAAAATCCATCCATTAAGGATATCATTCCACTCCCAGCAATAAAATCAATGATCTGATCCATATTGGGAAGAGGAAAATCATCTTTAGGGCATGCAACATTAATATCTCTAAAGTCTATGCAAACCCTAACTTTGGTAGCTTCTTTCTTAGTTACTGGAACTACATTCGAGATCCATTCAGCATAATCAATGGCTTGTATAAAAATAACATTCAAGAGTTTTTCTAACTCCCCTTTGACTAGTAAGGCCACTTTAGGATGCATTTTTCTAAGTTTCTGTTTAACAGGTTTAGCATCCGGATGGACTACTAGGTGATGCATAACTACAGAAGGGTCTAAACTTGGCATATCTTCATATGTCCAAGCAAAGACATCTTCATATTCTTTAAGAAATGCAATGTATTTATCCTATTTTTCTTGACTCAATTCTGATCCAATGTTGATTATGTGAGGATTATCCTCAGTTCCAATGTTAATTTTTATGACATTTTCTACTTCCATGTGTAGATCTTTCTCAAAATTAGGTGGGGCGGGTGAAACACCCAATTCTTGTAATTCTTCCAAGGTTAGCTTGGATAATTCATCTTGAGGAGTCGTGGCCTCAAGCTGGGCTATACTAGGTATAGAGCCATCAAAATAAAATTCATTATGTAATAATTCCTCAACGGAGACATCATGGAAGATATCTCCCTCCAACTCATCATCGGATTCAGCGATCATCTCAGGGTAAGCTATAGATAGCATATTACATGTAAATGGCTTATTCGTTAAACGCAAAGCATCATGCTCATCCAAATAATCTTGATAACATATGAGATGGTCATCATCCTCAAATGGGAAGGGCTGACCCTTACTAGGAAATAGGCCCACACCACATCGGGCAGGCCACGGCTCTACCTCAAAGGGTTCTTTCATACCATTTTGGAAAGGTCCTAAACCTTTCCCTTTATATCCCAATTTAAGCATTATAGATTTGGCTTTAACATACTCATTAGTAAAATAACATCGAGCATATCCATCATAATGAGTCTTGATGTTTCTGGGTATTCTACCCAGTCATATCCCTTATAAATAAAAGCACAGCTCCCGACTTGGTAAGTACTTCCCATAGGCTGTGGGAGGCCCAAGGTATGAGGAGATGGTGGCAAATTATTTAAAATAAGGGAATCTTGCATAGAAGCATTCGTTTTCTCTGATATAAGAATTTTAGATAAATCGGGTAAGAGCTCGTCAGTAAGAGCATAAGAGGTAGAAGGAACATTTCCTACATCTTCTGATGCAGAAACTATGCCTTTGGTGGATGTAGATGTTGTAGAGATGTCGATGGATGGGTCTATTATAGGTATAGAAGTTATAGGAGTAGAACAAGAGGCATTGGTTGTGGGATTAGGATCTTTCTGAGGTCCTAATGTGGTTTGTTTAGAGGATGGTTGAGCTGTATGTAGGGGTGGAACTGATGGAGAAGAAGTAGATGATGTTGTGGGTGTGTGTTTCACACGTTTAGATGGATAATGAGAATTAGGATGTGTGGATGACAGAGCAGGGCAAAATTGAACTCCAATAGGTTCTGCCAAAGCACACATATCAAAGGGTCTAGGATCACCATGAATGGTAACCAACTGATTCTTAAATTCGAATTTAACACATTGATGTAAAGTTGAGGGAACGGATCGCATCACGTTGATCCAAGGGTGACCCAAGAGTATATTGTATGATGTAGGGCAATGTACAATAAACACGGTCGTATCCAAGGTTCTCGGACCAACCTGCAATGGGATGGTAATAACTCCACATGTTTCTTGTGTTTCGTCATTGAAGGCTTTTATGATCATATCAGTTCTTTTCATTTCATCACTTCTAAACCCAAATATTTGGTAGAAGTCAAAAGTGCGAGATGTTTAAAGATGAACCATTATCAATCAAGACTCGTTTAACTGCTACATCTCCAATTAAGGCGAGTAATATATAGGGGGTTATCCTTATGTAAACTATGTTGCGGTATGTCTCTATCCCGAAAGTCAATACAATAAACTTCACGAGTTATTATAGTATTAGCCATAGCTTCAGGTTGAATGTCTTGTGGTACCATCTGTTGAGCAAGGTGCAGCAAAAGCATTGCAAAAGTATTGTCATTGTTGTCAACACAGTCAGATTGATGCAGTTGATGCAGTTCAAAGGTCAGTCAGATCAAGTGCAGAAAGTTTCAAGGAAAACAGAGGTGACCCAGATTCAGAAACTGGCAAGAAAGAGACAAGGAAGAAAACTGTCGCGATATCGCGACATGGTCGAGGAGAGAGAAGGCGCAGCCAAAAATGTCGCGATTTCGCGACATGTCGAGTTTTCGTTGAGGAGAGAGAAAATGTGTCGCGATTTCGCGACAAAAAGTAGGAGAGAGAAAATGCACGCCAAATTGTCGCGATTTCGCGACATGTCCGAGGAGAGAGAAGATGCGAGCAAAACTGTCACGATTTCGCGACATGGTCGAGGAGAGAGAAGGCGCAGCAGGAAATGTCGCGATTTCGCGACATGTCGAGTTTTCGCTGAGGAGAGAGAAAATGTGTCGCGATATCGTGACAAAACTGAAGAGAGAGAAAGCGCAAGGAAGATTGTCGCGATTTCGCGACATTGTCGAGGAGAGAGAAAGTGCATGCCATTTTAAGCGATGTCGCGATATCGTGAGGAGAGGAGGGAAAGTGAGGTACGCTCTCGCGATTTCGCGACATGCTTAAGGATGACGTCAGCAAATGTTGAAAGTGTCGCGATATCGCGACAAGATGCAGGGAAAGCTTCCAAGAGCCAAAACGGTCGCGATTTCGCGACATGCTTAAGGATGACGTCAGCAAAAGTTCTAAGTGTCGCGATATCGCGACATGAACGAAGGAAAGCTGTCAAAGCCAAAATGGTCGCGATTTCGCGACAGCAAGGGCATGAAGTGTGTGGCTTCAAAAAGTGTCACGATATCGCGACGAGTAACGATCGGCGGGGTAAAACCCGTAGGAGCATGCAAGGTGACACGTGTCGGAAAAAGGAGACAGGAAAATCATGCAGCCAGTTACGTAAAATGTAACTGATGTCAGATCTGCGATTCAGATTGACAAGTGTCAGTCATGCATTCGAACAGCCGTTTGCATGTATTCGAAGAATCAAATATAAAGTATCGAAAGGTTTTCGAAAAGTCTTTTTTACAGCTTTCGAACGGTCGCACTCATGGAATCGAACAGACATTTTGCTTGTATTCAAAGAGCCGAATATGAAGGATCAAGATATGCTTTTCGAGAAGATATGTTTGCAGCATTCAAAACAACCATACTACAAGAAATCGAAACGCCGTATTGCAGGGTTTCGAACAGTCATTTTTGAACAGCCACTTATTTGCAGGAGAAAAGAATTCGAACAGTTGGGTATATGATTCGATTGCATGTAGGATTGAAAGGTTATAAAAGAATAGTCGTACAGAGAAGATGTTGCTGCTGTTAGAGAGAAATTGCTTGTAAAAGGAGGGTTAGAAAAGAATCAAGAGAAAAATAAGCAGAGCCGTGAGAGTGTGTAGAGTTGGGTTAATTGCAGACCAGTCAGGGTCGTGCATGAAGTGAAGACATTTTTATGTCATTCTAAATTGATCCGAATTGCAGTCCAAGTTGGTGCTTGGTACTAGGAGTTGGTGCTCCTTCTCTGGGGGAGAAAAAATTAGGGGGGTTGGTTGCTCCTTCCAGTTGATCTTTGGTAAAGTATTTGTAAAATTGATTTTGCAAAGACTGGATTTGGATTGGAGTCCAAGCGAGTCATTTTTGAGGAGTAGCCAAATTGGTGAACCTCGGTATATTGAGTGTTGTGGTGTGCTCTCTTGTTCAAGTTGTTTTTCAGTTGTCAAGTTCTCTTTATTTCATATTAAATGCTGTAGATATAAAAATTAATAGCTACACTGATTCACCCCCCCTCTCAGTGTCATTGTGTAATCATCAATTGGTATCAGAGCAAGGTTCCTTGTACAAGCTTAATCAGCTAAGGAGATCTTGGAAGAAACAATGGCAGGTGGTGAAGGATTTTCATCCAACAAAGCTCCCTTATTTGATGGAACAAATTACACCTTCTGGAAACTCAGAATGCAAACATATCTGAGTGCATTGGGATACGATATTTGGGATTACGTAGATAGTGGATACACAGCACCCACTACCCCTCCAACGAGATCTGCTTGAGAAAAAGAAATTTGAAAACAACTCCAAAGCTAAGAATGCCATAATGTGTGGGCTTGTTGACGAGTGAAGCGATAAGAGTCATGAGTTGTAAATCAGCAAAAGACATGTGGGATAAATCGAAGAGCATCCATGAAGGAGAGAGTAAGATTAAGGAAGCAAAGCTGCAAACTCATCGAGCACAGTTCGAAGCACTGCAAATGAATGAAGATGAAAACATAGAGACTTATATGCTTTGAGAGTCAACGAAATTATTAATGCAATCAGAGGACTCGGTGAAGAAATTGATGATGCAGTTGTTGTGAAAAAGGTTCTCAGAACACTTCACAAAATATTTAACTCCAAAGTCTCTGCAATAGAAGAGGCAAAAGATCTAAACAACTTCAGCATGGATGAGTTGCATGGTTCCCTGACAACATATGAAATGAGAATAGGACAAACCAAGTCTACAAACAGAGAAGCAACCTTTAAAGCACACAAGAATGTAAAAGCTGAACATGAATCTGAGGATGAAGGAACACTGGATGAAACAGAAGCCAATTTTGTTCGAAAACTCACAAAAGGAAAAGGAAAATATAGAGGGAAGCTACCTTTTAAATGCTTCAATTGTGGAGGAGTCGGTCATTTTGCGGCCAAATGTCCAATGCAGGAGAGAACCAAAAATGGTGAAGGTTCACACCAAGAAAAAGGTGATTGGAAGAAGAAACAAAATTTCAGAAAGAACAACTTCAAGAAGAAAAGCTTCATAACCAAGAATGTCGACGGTTCGAAGAAAGCACGGATGAGGAGTCGAAGAAGAAGGAGGTGAAGCTCTGTTCATGGCACTTGAAGAAGAAAGAACGAGAGGAAAATCGGGAAGGTGATGAAAATTCCAAGGATGAAGCTGAAGTGTATTTGGAAGGAGAATTGGTTGTTGCACTTGAAGAGTTGAGTGCAGAAAGGAAGAAGAATAAAAATTTTTCAAAGAAATTAGAGAATGCCACAGACATAATAAACAATCTGAAAATACAGACGAGAGGAATTCAAGAAAATGTCTGAAGTTCTTGATGAACAATTAACTGTAAAGACAGTTGAATGCGGCAAGCTAGAGGAAGACATTGTTATGTTAAGGATGCGGTTAGAGGAGATGAATAGAAAATTAAGCTGTTTTCATAAGTTTGAAGAAAGTACTTGTAAAGTTGGATAAAATGTTAAATAACCAAAGGCCTTCGGCATCAAATTTGGTTTAGGCTTTGATGAAGGAGAATCTTCAAAGGATTCAAAGAACTTGAATATAGAACCCATAAAGAAAGAAGAAAAGATCGGGGTTGAACCCGGAAAAACAAAATCATGCAAAAGAAAACAATAATGCCAGATTCAAGAAGAATACAGACAAAGATGGATTCACAAAAGTCACACATCCGAGGAGGAGAAGAGTCATGGCTCCTACTTCAAACCGGCAAAGACCGGCACCCAGGTTTAATCATGCATTTTTTGGTTATTGTTTTAAATGCAATGCTTATGGCCATAAGATTTCAGATTGCGAGGCATAATGTATCTCAAAGGAATTTTACCGGCAGAAATGTTTTTTCTCCTTTAATGAATTATGCAGTTGAATGTTATAATTGTCATAATTTTGGACATATTGCTAGAAACTGCAGAAGCACTTTTGCATCAAATAATTATCAGGGTAGAAAATCTCAGCCAAGTGGGTTGAAACAAAACCAGAAATTTCCTGAAAAACAGGCACATGCTAATGAAAGGACAAAGGCAAAACAAGTAGCAAAATATGCTATCAAACCAGAATGGAAAGAAAAGGAATCTTTGATTGTCCAGACTGCTTTTAAAGCTCAGAACAAATCAGCACCTTGGATACTTGACAGTGGTTGTTCCAGTCACATGACAGGTGACAAGCAAAAGTTTGAGAATTTACAGAATTATGAAGGTGGTTATGTGAAATTTGGAAATAATGATGGAGCAAAGATTGTTGGAAAGGGATCAGTCAAGATAAGTGATGGCAATATAAAATCAAAAGAAGTCTTGTTTGTAATTGGCCTGAAGCATAACTTGCTAAGTGTAAGTCAAATATGTGACGAGAGGTCATGATGTAATCTTCAAGAAGGAGGGCCGTGAAGTAAGAAAGACAAAAAATGGAAAGTTAATAGCCATTGGATCGAGAACTTCCGGAAATCTATATACACTTTCGAAACTGCAGAAGGAACATGCTTGATTGGACGGGAAGATGAAAAGCGGCTATGGCACAAGAGGCTTGGGCATATTAGTTTTGACAATCTGACAAAAATCAGTTCAAAAAGAGCAGTCGAGAGATATACCAAACATTGGCAAACATGTAAATAGCATCTGTGAGTCATGCCAAAAGGGAAAACAAACCAGAGCCACTTTCAAAGCAAAAGAATACTTCACTAGCAAGCCATTAGAACTAATTCACACTGATCTATGTGGACCCATGAGAACTGAAAGCATAAATGGACACAAATATTTTATGCTGTGTATAGATGACTACTCAAGAATGACATGGGTACTATTTCTGAAACTCAAGTCAGAAGCCTTTGAGATGTTTAAAACCTTCAAAAATCTTGTTGAGAATCAATCGGGAAAAAGAATTAAATGCCTAAGATCAGACAGGGGAGGAGAGTTTATCTCCGAAGAATTTGCGAGAATACTATCAAAAACATGGGATAAGAAGACAGTTTTCAGCGGCTAGGACACCTCAGTGAGAATGGTGTTGTAGAAAGGAAGAATAGAACGGTGCGAGGAAATGGCAAGGACAATGCTGGCAGAAAACAAAATAGCTGACAGATTTTGGAAAGAGGCAGTCCATACTGCAGTTTACATTCAAAACAGGTGCATGTTGAGACCACATGAAAGCAAAACACCTTATGAGTTGTGGTTTGGCGAAAAGGCAACAACAAGACATTTCAAAGTATTTGGCAACAAGTGCTACATAAAACGGACTGAAGATAACCTCGGTAAATTTGAAGATAGAGCTGATGAAGGTATCTTTCTTGGTTACTCAACAAAAAGCAAGGCGTACACATGTTACAACAAGAGGTTGAAGAAAATTGTTGAAAGTGCTGATGTGAAAGTTGATGAAGGTAGAGAACAAGAAACTACTTATCAAGAAAACTACCCTATGTATGAAGAAGTCATTGAAGGTGATGATGAAAAAGAAAGAGAGAAGAATCGAGAAAATTGATCCGGATGGTGTAAAAACTGAATCGAAGAAGAAGAAAACAGGGAAATTTAAAACAGGCAAGCTGGCAGAAAAATCATCCAAGTGAGCAGATTATTGGGGATCCCACGAGATGGTATTCGGACAAGAAGAACAACGGTGAGGAACTATTCTCTGTTATCTAGTATTGAACCTAAAAATGTTGTTGAAGCAAGCATCGATGAAAGTTGGATGAAGGCAATCAATGAAGAACTAGATCGAGATAGAGAAAAACAATACACGGGAATTAGTACCTAGACCAACAAATAAAAACATAATTGGCACTAAATGGGTTTTTAGAAATAAATTGAATGAAGATGGGCAGGTTGTCAGAAATAAGGCAAGATTGGTATGTAAAGGCTATGCTCAGGTTGAAGGCATTGATTTTGAAGAAACTTTTGCACCGGTAGCCAGACTAGAGGCAATCGAGAATGTTTACGGCATTAGCGAGTTCATAAAAACTTCAAAGTATATCAAATGGATGTAAAATCAGCATTTTTGAATGGAAAAGCTGGAAGAAGAGGTTTACATTGAACAACCGAGATGGCTTCCAACTTGGTGACAATCCAGATTTTGTTTGGAGGTTAAAGAAAGCTTTATATGGATTAAAACAGGCACCCAGAGCATGGTATGCAAGGTTTGGATAATTATCTAATTAAACAAGGGTTTAAGAAAGGTTTGGTGGATAGCAACTTATATGTCAAAACAGAGAAGGGTCATCTTATTGTTCTTGTTGTTTATGTAGATGACATAATATTTGGCGGCGACATGGATGAATACTTGCAAAGACATATCAATTAAAATGAAAAAAGAATTTGAGATGTCAATGATTGGTGAACTTTCTTATTTCTTAGGACTGGAGGTCAATCAAAATGAAAAAGGCATTTTTATTTCTCAAGTTAAATATGTAAAAGAAATGCTGAAAAAGTTCACAATGGAAGACGATAAACCGGTCGAGCACTCCTATGACAACGAGTCGCAAGTTGAGCAAGGATGATAAATCCCGAGATGTAGATCAAACAATGTACGGGTCTATGATTGGAAGCTGCTTGTATTTAACGACCACTAGACCGGATATATTACAAGCGGTATGTATGGTTGCAAGATTTCGAGCCGGTCCCAAAGAAACTCATGTAACAATTGTAAAGAGGATCTTCGAGATATCTCAAGGGCACTATGGATTATGGGTTGTGGTACCCAAAAGGTAAAGATTTCACTTTGATTGCATATTCGATGCAGATTGGGCGAGGATGTATTGATGACGAGAAAGAGCACAAGTGGAGGAGCATTTTATCTTGGTGACGAGCTGGTAGCATGGCACAGCAAGAAACAAGAATCGGTATCTCTATCCACTGCAGAGGCAGAATACATTGCAGCAACAACATGTTGTACTCAGATATTATGGATGAGACAAACGTTGAAAGATCTTGGTATTCATTTCAAAGAGCCAATTTCAATTAAATGTGATAACACTAGTGCTATCAACATATCCAAGAATCGAGTAATGCATTCAAGAACCAAACATATTGCAATCCGATATCATTTCTTGAAGGATAAAGTTGCAGAAGGAGAGGTTAAATTGGATTTTGTTCCAACTACAGAGCAAGTAGCTGATATATTCACAAAACCTTTGCCAAAGGAAGTATTTGAATACCTTCGAAAGAAGTTGGGAGTAGTCACACCACCCAAGCACCGACTAGCTATGGGAAACACATTCTCGGGGGGAGCATTCAAACTTTTTAAGTCCGAGAATGTTGTGCATAGACTCGGGGGAGTCTACGGCAGCCCTTTGGTATTATTGGCAAAGGGGGAGAAGAAATTAAGCAAGGTTGCGAGTGTGTTGCCAACAATTCCAAAGGGGGAGATTGTTGAGCAAGGTGCAGCAAAAGCATTGCAAAAGTATTGTCATTGTTGTCAACACGGTCAGATTGATGCGATTGATGCGATTCGGAGGTCAGTCAGATCAAGTGCAGAAAGTTTCAAGGAAAACAGAGGTGACCCAGATTCAGAAACTGGCAGAAAGAGACAAGGAAGAAAACTGTCGCGATATCGCGACATGTTTTCTGTCGCGATATCGCGACATGGTCGAGGAGAGAGAAGGCGCAGCCAAAAATGTCGCGATTTCGTGACATGTCGAGTTTTCGTTGAGGAGAGAGAAAATGTGTCGCGATTTCGTGACAAAAAGTAGGAGAGAGAAAATGCACGCCAAATTGTCACGATTTCGCGACATGTCCGAGGAGAGAGAAGATGCGAGCAAAACTGTCGCGATTTCGCGACATGGTCGAGGAGAGAGAAGGCGCAGCAGGAAATGTCGCGATTTCGCGACATGTCGAGTTTTCGCTGAGGAGAGAGAAAATGTGTCGCGATATCGCGACAAAACTGAAGAGAGAGAAACTGCAAGGAAGATTGTCGCGATTTCGCGACATTGCCGAGGAGAGAGAAAGTGCATGCCAATTTGTCGCGATATCGCGACATGGTAGAGGAGAGAGAAAGTGAAAGGTAAAGCGTCGCGATTTCGCGACATGCTTAAGGATGACGTCAGCAAATGTTGAAAGTGTCGCGATATCGCGACAAGATGCAGGGAAAGCTTCCAAGAGCCAAAACGGTCGCGATTTCGCGACATGCTTAAGGATGACGTCAGCAAAAGTTCTAAGTGTCGCGATATCGCGACATGAACAGAAGGAAATCTGTCAAAGCCAAAATGGTCACGATTTCGCGACAGCAAGGGCATGAAGTGTGTGGCTTCAAAAAGTGTCGCGATATCGCGACAGGTAACAGTCTGGCAGGTAAAACCCGTAGGAGCATGCAAGGTGACACGTGTCGAAAAAAGCAGACAGGGAAAATCATGCAGCCAGTTACGTAAAATGTAACCGATGTCAGATCTGCAGTTACAGATTGACAAGTGTCAGTCATGCATTCGAACAACCGTTTGCATGTATTCGAAGAATCAAATATAAAGTATCGAAAGGTTTTCGAAAAGTCTTTTTTACAGCTTTCGAACGGTCGCACTCATGGAATCGAACAGACTTTTTGCTTGTATTCAAAGAGCCGAATATGAAGGATCAAGATATGCTTTTCGAGAAGATATGTTTGCAGCATTCAAAACAGCCATACCACAAGAAATCGAAATGCCGTATTGCAGGGTTTCGAACAGCCACTTATTTGCGAGGAGAAAAGAATTCGAACAGTTGGGTATATGATTCGATTGCATGTAGGATTGAAAGGTTATAAAAGAATAGTCGTACAGAGAAGATGTTGCTGTTGTTAGAGAGAAATTGCTGTAAAAGGAGGGTTAGAAAAGAATCAAGAGAAAAATAAGCAGAGTCGTGAGAGTGTGTAGAGTTGGGTTAATTGCAGACCAGTCATGGTCGTGCATGAAGTGAAGACATTTTTATGTCATTCTAAATTGATCAGAATTGCAGTCCAAGTTGGTGCTTGGTACTAGGAGTTGGTGCTCCATTTGCATGACAAAAAATTACGGGGGTTGGTGCTCCTTCCAGTTGATGCTTGGTAAAGTATTTGTAAAATTGATTTTGCAAAGACTGGATTTGGATTGGAGTCCAAGCGAGTCATTTTTGAGGAGTAGCCAAATTGGTGAACCTCGGTATATTGAGTGTTGTGGTGTGCTCTCTTGTTCAAGTTGTTTTTCAGTTGTCAAGTTCTCTTTATTTCATATTAAATGCTGTAGATATAAAGATTAATAGCTACACTGATTCACCCCCCCCTCTCAGTGTCATTGTGTAATCATCACCATCATATGGTTTAATGTGAGAATTAGTTCCTCTATGTGTAGGAGAAGATCTTAAAAGGTCCAAAAGATAAATTCTAGCTGTAATATTTGATAGTTGCTCATTAATATTATAAGAAGGTTTAGGTTGAACATTAGGTGCATGATTCCCTTTATTAGGAACCTTCAAAACAAATGGAGTTGATCCATCGTTCTGCATTTGATCTTGTTGAGAGTTTTGAGCCTGTTGTCTAGTAACGACTCCGATGGTACCCACAATATTATTCTGCGGATGATGAATGGGTCTTGGTCTAGCATTTATGGCTTGTTCATTAGAAAGTAATTGGTGAGAGGATGGTCTGGTAGTGACTCTTCTTAGAAATGGCTCTTCTGAAACCATATAACTTGTGATAGGGTGAATAGTATCCGATTCATCTTCAAAACTATTCGATTGATTTGATGTGATTTCCATATCACTCTCAGTCTCATATTCTGTATCACTAAGATTAGGTATCTGAATATTATATAGAGGCCTGGTTGTAACCATGGATAAATTTGTGTCAAAGATTTTTGGATCATGAACGGGTAAATGCCCACTAATAGTCCCTACATATCGGGTAGGAGGGGGAACATTATGATGTTCAATTTGATTAGCCACTTCCTTGCCATGTTTTGGTAAAGGATGTTGAAATATGTCCAATGACTGATTGGCATTCTGATTCTAGTTTTAGGGGATGTTCTTTTGAGCATTATTAGGAGTATTTTGCTTAGGTTGAAAGGCTTGCACCTCCATCTCATTGTTATCAATTAAGTCCTGTACTTTATGTTTTAATATTTTACAAGAGTTGGTAGTGTGTCCAGGTCCTCTATGGAAGTCACAATGTAAATTAGCTCTGTATTAGGGTATAGTTGGATCAGGTTCCCGAATATTTGGTAATTGAATCAAGCCTCGTTCTAATAATTGCGGGAGAATAGTTGATAAAGGTTGATTTAACCTAGTAAATTCTTGAGGAGGTTTATCGGGAGGTTTCAGTATAAACTTCTCCGTTGTCTTCGCAGCATTAATAGTAGCAATATTTCTACTATCAGTGACTCCATCACCCATAACTTGTTTATTTTTATATTGATTTCTGGATGTTTTCTCATCATCTTTCTTTTAAGTGACCTCTCCTTATGAGAACATCTTCCACTCGTCTGGCTAAGTATATAGCCTGATCGAATGTGGTCAAGGTAGCAGTTGATAACTCGTAGGATAGTTGGTCTTGTAAATTATTAATAAAGATGTCCAACATCTCCCTATAAGGTAACACAAAGTGCAATTTTCCTATCAACTGTCTCCACCTAGCTAGAAAATCAGCAAAACATTCATCTTTGTCTTGTTTTAAGTTGTACAAGTCTTTAATGGTCACATGCATTTCGATGTAGGCACTAAATTGATGAACAAAAGACTCGGATGTTTCTTCGAAATTCCTCAAAGAATTAGTGGGTAATTGATAATACCACTCTAATGCCATTCCTCCTAAACTTTTCGAGAACATTTTTAGCAATAATAAGTCATCATGTGATATATCATGACATGCTATCCTAAACATATGAAGATGCTCTATGGGATCTTCCGTTCCTTTATATATGGGCAGGATAGGCATAGAAAAATGTTTAGGATATGGTTGTGCTACAACTATAGGATCTAAATTCTGACTACACATCTCTCGATAATTGTACGAGAGACGATAGGGATCTATCTGGTCCATGCGGGAAACTAACTGTTTCACCATGGTTTCAATATTACTAGTTTGTCCACCATATTGGTTCGATGGGATATAGGTATGGGATTTATGAGTGTATGATGGTGTGACATAAGGATTAGATGCTATATTGCTACTATGTAAAGTTTTGGTAGGAAGAGTATTATGAAGGAGATTTGTAGTAGTATTATGTTGTATCCCAGATTGTTGGTAATTGGTGTTTGATTTTGTTTTGGGCTTTTGTTGATTTGAAGCATGTTGATCAATAGCTTGGCAAAATAGAGCAGTAAATGATGGTTTCTTTTGTGTAGGAATAACCCTAGGCTTGCTAACAGGCACTTTAGATGGTTGGGTAAGCTGTTGTTGTTGCATGTTCTGGATTATAGCGGCCATATCCAAATTGGATGGTCCAACTTGATCACTTTCTTGATCAAAAAAGGACAAGGGATTAGTGCGTGTGTGAAATACTTATTCTAGGGTTGATTGAGTGTCACTAATTCGATCCTTGTCCATACGGACTGCTCTATTAAGAACACCAATATTAGTATTTATGAACTTCCAGAATTGTTCCATGTTCTCAAAAGTATCAGCTCCTCCCAAAGACATTTTAGGGGATGAGGATCCTTCCTCTCTAATAATTTCTCCATGTTCATTTCCTACAACAAGCTCTTCTTCTTGTTGGTCTAGGGTTCCTTCTTCTAAAACTTGATCTTCAGGAAGGACATCTGGATTATTTAATGGTTTTCCTAACAAATCTTCTTCTTCTTCAGTCTGTTTTCCATTCCCAAGTCTAGGCATTGTGCTTAAACTTAGATTTCAGCAAATATATATACTTGTATATATATGCGATAGGGTTGAGAGGTATATATTTTAACTGTATACCTACTATAATACTTAAAAGGGAAATTTTTTTTTTTTTTTTTGTTTATATGTTTTTTTTTTGTATTATTATTTCACAAGTATAAAAATAACAAACAACATGCTAGTTGCAAGAAATAACAATAATAAAAAGAATAACTTAGTTTTCTATAAATAGTTTATGGATATCGTTGATAGGATCAAGTTCATCAGGAGTCATGAAATGCTCCTCTTCAAATTGGAAGTGGTTTTTCAAGAACTTGAAAAAGTGTGCTATGGTAATATGATCTACTTCAGATTATGACTTATAAAAATAAAGTTCATGGCAATATTCTCGATACAACACAGCTCTAGGAATTCTATTCCATATTTTTCTATCCGTAAGAATGACTTCTTGATCCTCTATACGAGATAGAAACTTATGTACTACAACTGCGTTCTCAAGGTATTATTCAAAGGTGTACAATTTTGAAGACACAAGTGCTCTTTTATCTGCTAACCACCTATGGCAAGCTCTCTGAAGTTCATGGTACAAAGTCACCTGATCGAGATCTAGGATTCTATCTAGGACAAACCTCTTAATTTGCCTAAGTTTTGTAGATCTAGATTCAATAATACCCAATCTCCTATCAAGTTCATCCCACAAAGGTTGGAATCTATTTGTTTGAGGTACTCTAAGCATAGAAGTAATCTCTATGGCTGTTAATTGATTTTCAACATTTATGGTGACAACTCGTATTTTATTATAATCTACCATCTAAGTCTGATATGCAATTTTAACAATTTTCTAATGATTCTAGATGTTCTTAATAATGCATTTATATTTATATTTATATATATATATATATTTTGTTTTCAAAAGGCTTTTAGTTTCACGTCGGGTTCACCAAAATGTACTGACCCAAATTTTTTGCGCCCTTACCTTCAGGCTATAGGATCCGTTCCCGGAAGGGGGATGCGAGAAGGATGGGACAATACCTCGAGTTGAGAGGCCCTTTGAAGGTCACACCTCTTGGGGGAGGGGTATAAGGGTGAATTTTTGACGGATGGTGGGGTTCACCAGGAAACTTTGAGTGGCAATTTCTACGCTTAGGTTGAAAATGGGTTTGATGTGTTCATTTTATACTCAATCATTCATATCCTTAGGTTGGCCAAAATGAATCTAAGCTATTCTATATGAAAATGCCGATGTATACAAATATAGAAAGCATGAATGAATCCTAAATACCAAGAATATGTTAAATGAAAAAGAATGCACCTGATTTCGGATGTCTGATGAAGATTCTGAAGCTTGTAGGAGTCCAGATCATCCCGAATATGATAGGATCATTTGTAATTGTACAAAACTATCCCAGATCATAGGCGATCATCTGAGATCAGACAATATCATCGTCGATCTGATGAATTCATCAGACGAATTCGTCAAAAACTTGCAATCATAGAAACAGACACCAAAATTTGAAAATGCAACTACAAGAATAATGCAAAATGATAGAAATGACAGTATAAATGCTTAACTGATAAATATAGATAGCATATTAAAGGAAATGCATTGTTTTAATAACTTATTTTAACTTTATCATGCTAAATGAGGTGAACTCCAAGATGCAGAATGAAAATAATCAAGCTAATGCATAATAAAATGAGGAAGGAAGACGAGAAATGCAAACTCAGGGCTCTGATTGCCCCCAATATGAATTGCAGTCGAGATCGCCTCCAATCATATGATATCGTCGCTGATCTTCAACAAGATCGTCCGAAATCATGTGGAATCACCTGCGACGATCCAAGCTTCCTCCAGTTGAAGCACAGTGAAAACCTGCAATGAAAACTTAAAACTACAAGTGCAAAAAATGGTGGATAGGACGTCTTAACACAACAAAGCTAAATGGTAGGGAAAATCAACCAGGGAGAGAGTTAGGAGGAGAGCCAGGGGGATAAACTAAGAAAATCCTAGTTTATATAGGATTAGGGGGAGGTTAGGAGGTTGGGGATCATCCCAATCTGGGAGATCTCCAACGGAGGAATATCCAACTGCACAGACGCGCTTCTGCCCAAGTTGGAGAGGCTGTTGAAACATAAGCTAATTATGAAAATTTTGTTTTGGGACGAAATCGTTTGGACGTTTTGTTCCAGACGAATTCGTTCGATCTGGGACGATTTCATCTGATCAACGACGATATCGTCCAATGGTCAAAACAACTCCTAAAAATGGCATGAAAAATGGGGGGAGCGGTTAACGGGCGGTTTTGGGGTTAAAATTCAAATTTTTATATTTTTACTAAGGGTTTAACTATGCAAATTTTATGGTGCTACAATTAGGAACCTTCATGAAGAAATTCTTCCTTGGAATTCTTGAAAATCTCCCTTTGGCAACAATGATCCAGCTCTTAAGGAAAAATTCATGGGAAATCAACAAATCTAGATGTTGGTGCACTGAAAACTACTAAGATGGTCCTTGACTTGATGCCTCCATTGTTAATTGAAAATTTACCTTTGATCCTCAATTTTACAGTCTTTCTAGCACACAATCAGCAAATGTAGTGACCCTTTGCCTCAATTATTAAATTCTCATCCTTTTCACCTTTGAAAAATCTCCTTCAATGCTTAGAATCAATTTTACCCAATATAGAGCAATGGGCAAAAGTGCTTTCTTTAAATTTCATCAATTTCTCCTTGTTTGTTTTTCTTGATGGAAAGGGCACCCCTAAAACAACAAAGTTTTTATATTTTTGCTCAATATGCGTAATTGCACTACACTTTGCAGACTCCATATAATTGCATTGAATACATAACCCATAGCTTAATTCATTTCATCACATTCATACCAATAATCGAAACAATCTCCCTTGGGTGAAATATCCCTTATATGCATTCATTTCCATTTACAATGCTCTTAATTATATTTATGTCATTTCACCCCAAGGAGGCATGACTAAGAGCTCCGTATTTATTTTAGGGTGAAAGCGCTTCACATATAACATTATTCTTCTTAAAAAACATGTTCACCCTCAAAAGAGGCAAAAGGCACTATTGCCCCTTACATTGGGTGAATGTAGCTTTGAATTTTCTATGCGCCAATATTTCAATAAAGAAAAAAATTCTTTATGCATCCATGGTGTTATCTTCAAGTAGCTTCGCCCCTAGGATGGGAGAATGGGACTTTCGTCCCTCACCTCGAGTGAAAGCATTGCCATATTTACTTTTCCAATGTATGCCATCGTGGGGTCCACAACCTTTGTTTTAATATGTGTTCACCCGAAGAGGGGGTGAAAGATGTTTTCACCCCTCTCCTGGGGTGAACATAGCGTTGAATTTTAAATGTTATCATGGTGATTTGCTACTTCCCTTGTGTTCACCCGAATTCACCATTTATCGAGCTTTCACCCCAGGGAGGGGTGAAAGTTCCTTTCTCCCCTCACCTAAGGCGAAAGTCTTTTTGACTTGTCAACACCTTCATATTTTAATGACATTTGCCCCAAACTAGGGTGAACGATGTTTTTGCTCCTCCTTTGGGATGAACATAATCCTTTTAATTGCCAAACTTTGAGCCACTATGTGCCTTTCTGTTTAATGCGTTGATGTGTTTTCATTCCAAGGAGGGGCGAAAGAGACTTTCATCACTCACCTGGGATGCAAATGCCTTTTGCCAACTTAAAATTTATACCCTTTTAAATTTTACATTCACCCCAATGTGGGATGAATGAATTCTTCACCCAACTTTCGAGACAAACATGATTTTAACCCTTTCTTTGCTTGATAGTAAGGCTCCTATGTTTTTCTTACTCTTAGTCTTTAGGCACCATTTGTTGCAGACATTTTTGAGCGATTTCAACTGATATTACAAACTAATTCCCATAACCATTTTACCTTATAACCCTCATTATTTCGAAGCATGAGACTTCATAAAAAAATAACAGAAGAGAATCACACACGAAAATAACTGCATCATATTATAGAAAACATTGCAATCATGAAATTACTGTATTTGTCGCTTTTACAATAAAAACCATTCATTCAAAACTTTATCAAAATTAATATGTGGCATGGTGCAAAACTGCCAACAGGTTCCTTGTTTTATGGAAAGAGTAGGACTCTTCCTTACCCACCGGTATGAAGGCTTTGCACCTAAAAATATAAAACTATCCCTAGTATCAATTTGGATTAGGATGTATGGTTTCCCATTAAATTATAGAGTTTTATACCTTTAAGGAAATAGGCAAAACCCTAGGAGAATTGCTTGAGATTTCATAAACTACAAAATATGGATTCTTGTCTTTTTATGCTTAGATATTGATCATGATTTCTATTAGTAAACCTTTACCATAATCATTCATTATTAAATACGAGGGTAATTTGTTCACCCAAACCATGAATAATGAAAATATATCTTTCAAATGTAGAAGATGTCATTAGGTGGTACATATTGAGAGATCATGCCTTAAGAAGAGTCCAGTAGAAACATATGTAGAAAATTACAAGAAAAACTTACAATTGGATATGGATAAGGATGGCTTTCAACTTCCAAAAAATAGGTCCATATAGATGAAAGTAAGTAAACAGTGGAGACCAGTAAGTAAGAATATTAGAATAAATACCAATATTTTTGAAGATTTAGCCTATGAAGAAAAGACGTATCAAAGTTTGGAGAACATGATACAATATGATCAAAATATTAACAAGAAATTATCTACTACGTATGATTCTAATATAGGTATGAACATACCCATTGAACCTACGGAATGTGCCTTATCAAATTTTGAAGACTCGCTTAAAGTACCATGCACCACTCAGGAGAAGGATAGTGGTAGATAAAATGTAGTGTTAGATGTTAATACCTTTATAATTAACAAGGAAATACCAAAAAATGAATAGGATAAGTCAAAAGCTTCCTTAGCAAAGTTAGGAGATGATAAATCTAATAAAAAGAAAAGTTATAAAATATTTTTGACGTATAGAATAACAAGACCTACTCCTAGTACTGGCAAGGCAAAAAGAAGAAAACCTTCAAGTTATCAAGCAAGACCAAGCATAAAGAAATGAACACAATCTAAGTTGGTTGAACTTCTATTTACTAAACAACAAAACAATATTGTAAATTTAGAGGTAGGGCAACAACCCCTAAAAAGACATGATTATAATATCATGGAATATAAAGGGTGCTAATGCCCCCTCAAAGCATAGGTGTATCATGTAATTTTTTTGAAGTATTAAGCCTAGTATTCTTTGTATCCAATAAACTAAAATAACAAAGAAAAAGTTTCCAAAACTATGAAAGTAGTATGGGAAATATGTGAACGATATTCTATGGATTTAGGAGCGATAGGGGGATTCTAACAGTTTGGAATATAGTTAGAACCTCTTGTGAAACCATTCATATAACCAGACATTGATTAGACTCATTAGTCACATTCTCCTTTGTAGATCTTCATCTCATCCTTATCAATGTCTAAGGACCTACAAATTAGTTAGGAAAATTAGAAGTACGAAGTGGGATTGAAGCCTTTATTAGAAGTACAAACCAAGAAATATAATAATAGAATATTTTAGTGCCATAACTAGGTTGGATGGAAAATTTGGGAAAATTAGGAAAATAACCCAAAGTATGAGAGATTTCTCAACTTTTATTCAAAATAATAATCTAAGGGAGGTTGATTTTGAAGAGGATAACTGTACATAGACCAACAACAAGATAGACTAGAACCTGATAGCAAAGCAATTAGACAAATGCATACTCTCAAATCATTGGCTAGATAAAGGGAGTTGTGCTAAAATTTATACCTTATCAAGGATTGGTTTAGATCACTAGCCAATAAGAGTTTAAAAGTGATAAGTGAATTTAAAAAATATCATTTTTTAAATATGAGCAGATGTGGGAAAACCATCCTCTATTTGTTGATATGATAGCATAGACGTGGAATTATTCAAGAAATAGTGGGTTGTATAAACTTCCAAATCAATTTAAATCAATGACATCTAGATTAAAAGAATAAGAACACTTTCAAAAACATTCATGAGATGAAAGAAATAAAAAATAAACTTTCAAAATTCCAAAAATATGAGCACAATAATGCAAGCATACAGGAAAAGGAGTTGATTGGTGAATATCATAATATTTTGACATCAAAAGAGAAATTTTAGAGATTAAAATAGAGACACACTTGGTTAAAAGGAGATAAAAACACAATTTTTTTTCATTGGATGAAAATAGTATAGAGATCAACTTCTAGAATTAGTAGAACTAAATCAATAGAAAAGTTTTGGATTGAAGACGAGTGAAATTAAAAATGAGGTAAAGTTATTTTACTAGAATGTTCTTGAAGAACACAAGCTTATACTGAGAGGGGGGTGAACAGTATAAGACCACTTTTTACTTTTCTTTCTCAAAAAATATTATCCAATATATCAATGGCAATATCAACAATAGTAATCAAAGCAATGCACAAATCATCACACACAATAGAGACACCAATTTAACGTGGTTCACCCAATGTGGGCTACTCCACGGAGAAAATATTTCACTAAAATTTTCTCAACAAATCTCTTGGGAATCCTTCCCTATTACAATATTTATGGACCTCTATCCAAAGGAGATACCAATACCCTAATCAAGTTTATGGATCTCTATCCATAGGAGAACTCTTTCCCCTCTATTGGTTCATGGATCTCTATCCATAGGAGAACTCCTTCTCCTCTACTCTGGTTGGTGATCTTCTAGAAGACTACTACCTCCACTACACTGGCTTGTGGATCTCTCTCCATTGAAGACCTCTATCCTCACTCATAAGACCTCTATCCTCACTACCCTAGCTAATGGATCTCTATCCACTAGAGACTACTATCCTCTACTCTATCACCTCCAAATCTTACTCTCAGCTCTACTCAATATCTATCTCAAATCTACACTAAACACTATCCTTGGTCTAGCACAAATCTACTCACAATTATATCTCTGGTCTGGCACAAATCTACCCTCAAATCTACACCAAACTCTATCCTCAAATCTATCCTCAAGCCTTAACACAAATCTTGATCCAATCATAAATCAACTCTACTTAGATCTGCTCCAAGCCTTAACTCAAATCTTGAACAAATCAATCAATCAACTCTGCTCTCAAGTCTTCTCAAAGACTTACCTCAAATCTATCCACAAGTCCTCTCAAGAACTTGCTCAATTTTCTCAACAAGTCTTCACCAAGACTTACCTCAAATCTATCCAACAAGTTCTTTCTAGAACTTGTCCAATCTGCTCAACAAGTCTTCACCAAGACTTACCTCATATCTATTTAAGTTCTCTAGAACTTGTCCAATCTACTCAACAAGTCTTCACCAAGACTTACCTCAAATCTATCCAACAAGTCCTCCCTAGAACTTGTCCATCTCTCAACAAGTCTTCACCAAGACTTACCTCAAATCTGCTCAACAAGTCCTCTCTAGAACTTGTCTAATCTACTCAACAAGTCTTCACTAAGACTTACCTCAAATATGCTTGTAAGCTTCCACAAAATCTCACACCAATATATCCTTAAGTCCCCTCTAGGACTTACTCAAATCTACTCACAAGCTTTCACAAAATCTTGCTTAACTCTGTCCTTAAGTCCCCTCTAGGACTTACTCAAAACTATCCACTAGCTTTCACAAAAGCTTATTCAAATCAATTGCAAAACTTGCATACAAAACTCAACTTAATCTCTTATAGAAAACCTCTTCAATACCACAAACAAGTTTCACTCAGAATCTTGTTTAACCATAGAAACATATAGAGAATGATTAGAGACTCAATATGTTTCACACTCACAAATCACTCAATCACTTTCAAACTCTCTTTCAAATCAATTTAGAAATAAAGTATAATTTGATTCACAAAACTTGAACTATCACTCCAATACTTTCAATCAATAATGCTCAACCAACTTCATTCAACCATTCACTCAATGAAACACAACTTGCTTACAAACCCTAACCAAGTGTTTCATTATACTTCCAACAACTCACACTATGGAACTCAAACCTTGACTCAAGATGATTCCAAATTCACATAACAATGATACTCATGTTCTTTCACAAACCCTAGCTCAAGATAGTTCTCAATCTCACATAACAATGATACTCATGATATTTCAACAAACACAAATCATGCATATGAAAACTCACTCAACATTTCCAACAATACTCAACAATCCTTTTCACTCCAACTTTGCATTTCACAACATTCAATCCAACAATATTTCACTCATAAGGAAGATGTGCCCATACCTTTTGTTTTGATGGAGATATGTCTTCAAAACCTGTCTCAATCACAATCAAATCCTCTTTGCCAATTTCAAGGTTAGATAGCAACAATCTATCTCAAAATCTCCACTCAAATATTTCCCTCAATAATTATCTCACCATACAAAAATATCAAGTCTCAAGTACACCTTATAATCTCCAAACTTCACAAAAATAATATTCAATTCATAAACAATCAAACTCCTTTGAAAACACTTTATAAACCCAATCTTCACACTTAACAAAATAAAAATTAATTCCTTTGTTTTAACACTTTTAACTCCAATATTTACACAATAACATTCAACACAATTAATTTCCTTTCTAACACCTTATATCTCCAATATTTATTTATAATGCTAATTAAAAATTAAAATATCAAACAACCTTATGACTCCCTATCTTTCACTTTAGCAAAAATTAATCACTTGGCCTTAAGCACCTTCACAACTATCACGTGGCCCCCTAGCACTATTCACACCTTGGCAAAAATTAAATCGAGCGCTTACCTTATGCGATGGCCCACATCAAAAAAATTATGCCCACAATGAATGCGCCCAAACTCGAACCCAAAACCTACCATTGTCGTAGTGCCCTAGCCCAAGGCTAGGCTACCATTGGGCTACACGCCCAACACAAAACCTAAGGTGCACGATGCACCCTTTATCCTTTGCTTTCGACGATTTCCAAATTAATCAAAAACTCTTGCTGCACTCAAAATGAAGGGGACGTGAATCGAACCCCTAACCTACCTTGCACGAACACCTTAACCAACCATCGATCACCACTTGCGCTACCAAGCACTTTGAGAAATTATTTGGCGCTCCACTTGGATTTATCACTAAGCCTGCCCTCTTAAATTTAACACATGTGAATTCCTTTCTCTTCTCTTAAGCAACACATGAATTTCTTTTTGCTTTGGGCATACAAATCGCATGGATAATTTTGAATAAAAACCATTGCCCCTTTTATACCTTTTGCTATGCACTCCAACACGTCGGCGTTTCCAATTCAAATTTTAAATTAAAATTTTGATGACTTTATTATTTATTTAAATTAAAATTTTAACCTATGGTTAAAATATTTTAATTTAAATAAATTAAATAATAACCTTTACAATCTTCCAAATGGGTCTTTTGAAGGAATTATTTCTTAATGACTCCTTGGACCTCATTTTTCTTCACCTCAACCTTTAGCCCAAAATATTATAATATTATTATAATATTATTATTTCCTTTTAAACCTGCTTCTCCTTCCTTGGGATTTCCTTTTAAACCTGCTTCTCCTTCCTTGGGTCTTCAATATTTTAGGCCTCTTTAGGCATATAATATTTAAAATAAATATTATATCCTATTCCTTTAAACCTCTTCCTTGCTTTTTGGAAAAACCACCTGATGACATTAATGATGATGAAACTTGGACATCAACCTCTTGACATCAATGACAACAAAACTTACTCAAATTTCCAACAATCTCCCCCTTTGTCATTGATGGCAACCCTTTTTCCTTTTACCATTTCTTTTACCTTTTTCAGTTTTGCTCCCCCTGATTGAATGCTCTCCCCCTAACTCAAATCTCCCCCTTTGACATCAATGGCAAAGGGCCACCTTTGGGGCTTGGGGCTAAAGATAAGACTCTTAGCTCAGCCCCTCCCCCACCTCCTCTCTTTGAGGTGGTTAATTTTGGGGTGGGAGTATCTCTACTCCCAGCATACACTGATCTTTACCTTTGTCCACCTTCTTCCTCAACTGATCCTTCTAATTCCTCTGAATATTCCTGTTCCTGCTTGTCTCTGGAAATTCTTCTCTACACCACTTAGCCATATGCCCAACATTATTGCACTTATAACACTTAATGTTGTGGTTCCTTGAAGGTGCAAATATCTTGAAGTTCCTCCTGGTGAAGCCATATCCATTCCTATCATGAACCCTATAATTCACTACCTTATGACCAAACTGATTACAAGAGTAGCAATACCCTTGAAAGAGATACCCATTTCTAAAATTTCTATTGGTGAAACCATATCCCTATCTTTCATGTGTCCTGCACTACGTAGCCTTGTGACCAAACCTATGACATGAGAAGCACCATCCATTGAAGAAACCTTGCCTTGACCTCATTGGTCTCTTAGTCTCTTCTTCCCTATGTTGTTTCCTGTTCCATCTGTTCCTTATTTGTGCATTGTTCCTTTCCTTGTTGAACTTTCTATTGTCCAACTTATCCTCAGAAGTCTCACTCTCTCTTACACTCTCTTCTTCTGAAGCTTCTTCTTCTTTGGAGCTTGAGATTGACTCCTCTCCTTGTTCTCTTTGTTCCTGTTCAAAACCAAGTCCTGTCTTGTTTGATGAAGATCTTTGTACCTTGATAATCTTATCCAAGGTCTTTGAGCTTCTCCCAAACTTGTGTAGCTTGTTTTTAGACTCTTTTACTTCCTTCCTTAGTGAAGCTACCTCATGCTCTAATATTTCACATTCTAAAACCTTTGCCTCTAACTTCTCTTTAAATCTCCTTGTCTTAGCTATTGAGTTGGTTAGATCTTCTATAAGCTTTCCTTTCTCTTCATCACATTCTTGAAATTGAAGCTTGAGTTTTGAGTTCTTACCTTTCTTAATTCCTTAAGAGCAAAAATAAGCTCACCCTCAAGATCAACTTCTCCTTCCTCTAATTTTCCTCTATTCCTTTGTCTTTAAGATCATCTTCATTCCTTTCTGATTTATCTTCAATAGGAGCACTTCCTTCTTCTTCTATTGCCATAAGAAGACTTTCTTCTTCTAGACCTTCAAGAGCATCTTCATATTCATCTTCACTAAAACTGAACCCATTCCTTGTACAATGATCTTCAAGATGACCAAAGTTACCACACCTAAAACACTTGAGAATTATTGGTTCCCTTTTTACCTTTTTCTTAACATCTTCTTTTTCTACTATCAGAAATAGAATTTCTTCTTCTTCATTATCTGAGGACCTTCCATCACTATCACTTGAACTCTTGCCTATCTTATCTGCATAAAAACTCTTCTTATGCCTTTGGAAAAACTTCTTTCCTTGCTTGCCTTGTCCATCCTTACTTTTCTTTTGATACCTGTATTTTCCTGCTTCCCTGTTCTTATGATCCTGTTTCTCTTCATCATTGCTACTTCTAGATTTTGGACAATCATATGCATAGTGACCATATTTACCATATTTGAAACACTTAACTATTTTTGTACCTTTATACTTTCTTGTGTCCTTGTTCCTTCTGCCATAGTTTGCTTCTTCATCACTGGATAACTCATTACTTGAATCTAACTTCTTACCCTTTGTCTTCTTTGTAACTTTGAAGGTTGCTTCTTTCTAGGGGATAGACTCCTCTTTTATTCTTATCTCAAAAGTTGTGAGAGTTCCATGTAACTCATCCCTAGTCAAAGTTTCAATATCTTTTGTTTCCTCTATGGCTGAAACCTTTTCACTATACCTCTTAGGGAGTGACCTTAAAATATTTTGACACACATCTGATTCTTCAACTTTAAACCCAAGTCCTTGCATGGAGTTAACAACCTCATCCACATGAAGTAAGTATGAAGCAATGTCTTCCTCATCCTTCATCTTTAGGTCTTCAAATGTTTTCTTGTGATTTTGCAATTTTGCCATCTTGACCTTTTTGTCTCCCTCATATATATTTTTTAGTTTATCCCAAATCTCTTTTGCTGATGTGCAATGCATAACTTTTACAAACTCTGTTTCACGTAAACCATTTAAGATTCCATTCATTGCCTTTGAATTATTCAGTTGTAGGAGCTTACCATCTTTATCTGTAGGTGGAGTAGCTGGCGGTATGTACCCATCCTCAACTACTTGCCATATATCATTTCCTAGTGCCATTAGGTAAATCTTCATTCTCACACTCCAAAATGCATAATTGTTCCCATCGAACAATGGTGCCTTATTTCCTAAAGATCCACTCTAAGAATCCATCTGTGTTCTTGTAAGATTTTCCTTCAAGTTGTTAAACTCTTTCAAGGAAGGAACCCACTCTGATACCAATTGAAGAACACAAGCTTATACTGAGAGGGGGTGAATAGTATAAGACCACTTTTTACTTTTCTTTCCCAAACAATATTATCCAATATAATCAATGGCAATATCAATAATAGTAATCAAAGCAATGCATAAATCATCACACACAATAGAGACACCAATTTAACATGGTTCACCCAATGTGGGCTACTCCATGGAGAAAATATTTCACTAAAATTTTCTCAACAAATCTCTTGGGAATCCTTCCCTATTACAATGTTTATGGACCTCTGTCCAAAGGAGATACCAATCCCCTAATCAAGTTTATGGATCTCTATCCATAGGAGAACTCTTTCCCCTCTATTGGTTTATGGATCTCTATCCATAGGAGAACTCCTTCTCCTCTACTCTGGCTGGTGATCTTCTAGAAGACTACTGCCTCCACTACATTGGCTTGTGGATCTCTCTCCACTGAAGACCTCTGTCCTCACTTAGAAGACCTCTATCCTCACTACCCTGGCTAATGGATCTCTATCCACTAGAGACTACTATCCTCTGCTCTATCACCTCCAAAGCTTACTCTCAGCTCTACTCAATATCTATCTCAAATCTACACTAAACATTATCCTCGGTCTAGCATAAATCTTCTCACAAGTATATCTCTAGTCTAGCATAAATCTATCCTCAAATCTACACCAAAATCTATCCTCAAATCTATCCTCAAGCCTTAACACAAAGCTTGATCCAATCACAAATCAACTCTACTTAGATCTACTCCAAGCCTTAACTCAAAGCTTGAACAAATCAATCAATCAACTCTGCTCTCAAGTCTTCTCAAATACTTACCTCAAATCTATCCATAAGTCCTCTCAAGAACTTGCTCAATATGCTCTCAAGTCTTCACTAAGACTTACCTCAAATCTATCCAAAAGTTCTTCCTAGAACTTGTCCAATCTGCTCAACAAGTCTTCACCAAGACTTACCTCAAATCTATCCAACAAGTCCTTCCTAGAACTTGTCCAATCTGCTCAACAAGTCTTCACCAAGATTTACCTCAAATTTCAACAAGTCTTCACCAAGACTTACCTCAAATCTATCCAACAAGTCTTCTCTAGAACTTGTCTAATCTTCTCAACAAGTCTTCACCAAGACTTACCTCAAATTTAAAGCTTCCTAAATTGCAATCTATCTTAAGTCTTCCCTAAGACTTACTCAAATATGTCTTGTAAGCTTTCACAAAATCTTACTCAAATCTATCCTTAAGTCCCCTCTAGGACTTACTCAAAACTATCCACTAGATTTCACAAAAGCTTATTCAAATCAATTGCAAAACTTGCATACAAAACTCAACTTAATCTCTTACATTACCAAATTTATTTTTTCAATAGAAACATATAGAGAATGATTAGAGACTCAATATGTTTCACACTCACAAAACACTCAATCACTTTCAAACTCTCTTTCAAATCAATTCAGAAATAAAGTATAATTTGATTCACAAAACTTGAACTATCACTCCAATACTTTCAATCAATAATGCTCAACCAACTTCATTCAACCATTCACTCAATGAAACACAACTTGCTTACAAACCCTAACCAAGTGTTTCATTATACTTCCAACAACTCACACTATGAATCTCAAACCTTGACTCAAGATGATTCCAAATTCACATAACAATGATACTCATGTTCTTTCACAAACCCTAGCTCAAGATAGTTCTCAATCTCACATAACAATGATACTCATGATATTTCAACAAACACAAATCATGCATATGAAAACTCACTCAAACATTTCCAACAATACTTATCAAACAATCCTTTTCACTCCAACTTTGCATTTCACAACATTCAATCCAACAATATTTCACTCATAAGGAAGATGTACCCATACCTTTTGTTTTGATGGAGATATATCTTCAAAACCTGTCTCAATCACAATCAAATCCTCTTTGCCAATTTCAAGGTTAGATAGCAACAATCTATCTCAAAATCTCCACTCAAATATTTCCCTCAATAATTATCTCACCATACAAAAATATCAAGTCTCAAGTACACCTTATAATCTCCAAACTTCACAAAAATAATATTCAATTCATAAAAAATCAAACTCCTTTGAAAACACTTTATAAACCCAATCTTCACACTTAGAAAAATAAAAATTAATTCCTTTGTTTTAACACTTTTAACTCCAATATTTACACAATAACATTCAACACAATTAATTTCCTTTCTAACACCTTATATCTCCAATATTTATTTATAATGCTAATTAAAAATTAAAATATCAAACAACCTTATGACTCCCTATCTTTCACTTTAGCAAAAATTAATCACTTGGCCTTAAGCACCTTCACAACTATCATGTGGCCCCCTAGCACTATTCACACCTTGGCAAAAATTAAATCGAGCGCTTACCTTATGCGATGGCCCACATCAAAAAATTTATGCCCATAATGAATGCGCCCAAACTCGAACCCAAAACCTGTCGCCACCATCGTAGCACCCTAGCCCAAGGCTAGGCTACCATTGGGCTATGCACCCAACACAAAACCTAAGGTGCATGATGCACCCTTTATCCTTTGCTTTCGATGATTTCAAATTAATAAAAAACTCTTACTGTGCTCAAAATGAAGGGGACACGAATCGAACCCCTAACCTGCCTTGCACGAACACCTTAACCAACTATCGATCACCGCTTGCACTACCAAGCACTTTGGAAATTATTTTGTGCTCCACTTGGATTTATCACTAAGCCTACCCTCTTAAATTTAACACATGCGAATTCCTTTCTCTTCTCTTAAGCAACGCACAAATTTCTTTTTGCTTTGGGCATACAAATTGCATGGATGATTTTAAATAAAAACCATTGCCCCTTTTATACCTTTTGCTATGCACTCCAACACGTCGGTGTTTCCAATTCAAATTTTAATTTGAATTTTAAACTTAACTTTTGGTGCCTTTATTATTTATTTAAATTAAAATTTTAACCTATGGTTAAAATATTTTAATTTAAATAAATTAAATAATAACCTTTACAATCTGCCAAATGGGTCTTTTGAAGGAATTATTTCTTAATGACTCCTTGGACCTCGTTTTTCTTCACCTCAACCTTTAGCCTAAAATATTATAATATTATTATTTCCTTTTAAACTTGCTTCTCCTTCCTTGGGATTTCCTTTTAAACTTGCTTCTCCTTCCTTGGGTCTTCAATATTTTAGGCCTCTTTAGGCATATAATATTTAAAATAAATATTATATCCTATTCCTTTAAACCTCTTCCTTGCTTTTTGGAAAAACCACTTGATGACATTAATGACGATGAAACTTGGACATCAACCTCTTGACATCAATGACAACAAAACTTACTCAAATTTCCAACAATCTCCCCCTTTGTCATTGATGGCAACCATTTTTCATTTTACCATTTCTTTTACATTTTTTAGTTCTACTCCCCTTGAGAAACTACTCCCCCTAACTAAATGCTCTCCCCCTAACTCAAATCTCTCCCCTTTGACATCAATGGCAAAGGGCCACCTTTGGGGCTTGGGGCTAAAGATAAGACTCTTAGCTCAACCCCTCCCCCACCTCCTCTCTTTGAGATGGTTAATTTTGGGGTGGGAGTATCTCTACCCCCATCATACACTGCTTGTTACCTTTGTCCACCTTATTTTTATTTATTTTTTGGTAGATAAGATACTATAGCATTAATACCGGGTTTTACAGGTTGACCCAAAATATTTTACAAAAATCAGCCCAGGGTTGTTGATGAACATATCCTTACTAAGGATCCTATATATGTAAAATCTACATGCCGCCAAAGCCATTACATCCGGTAAGGCACATAGCCTGTTATAAAAAAGAAACTTCCCATACAACATTTTGGGTATACCTCGAGAAAACACACATGCATCATAATTACAAAAAAGAAACAAACACAGATACCTTCCTTGAGACAATGGAGAAACAAAAAGCTGCAAACACACATAGCAGAGTACTGAAAAAAACTCCCACAAGCTCTGTATTGACAGTTACTCTTAATAATTCTTTGGTAATTACTTTCTTTTGTATATGACATGCCTTGGTACTACATACTATCTTGGCCAATTAGCCTTGGAGAAGTGAACCTGCTGGATAGATTTATAGCGGTGGCTATCTGGTGGTCCACGTGGCTTTGGTTTGAAGTCTTATATTGTCATTTCTTTCCTTCCCTGTGATTATCAACCAACCTCAAATTACTAAGATGACTAGGAGCCATGTTATCTGACATGTGACTGTCCCCATTAGTATTTGTGGTATTTCCAAGCAGTATCCATGAAGACTGACAGCTTAGATAATTTTTATTGTGAGTCTAATTCAAAAAAGATACGGGAATACTCCTAGCATTTGAACTTATAGTGCCTTCCCTGTTGGTAAATTCAACTATCATTCTTGGAATTCTTGTTGAATAAGCTCCTATACTTCACTCGAGACACCGTGTTTCCATTTGAAAAGTCTGTCACCATCGACACCCAAATTGGCCAGCTTATCAACAATTTTATTAGCTTCCCAAAAGACATGTTGGGATTTACTGTCCTGTCTTCCCTGGAAAAGGATCCTAGCCTCTTTAATAATTGTTTTAATCCTCCAAGGAGGTGTTTTCCAATTATTGAGGAGATTTATAACATGCATAGAGTCTCCTTCTACGATCAAATTAGCTTATAAGTCTTGAGTCATTTGAAGGCCTCTCCACATAGCTCTAGCTTCAGCTTCATTGTTCGTCCTTGTTCTCAAATATTTAGAAAATGTAATCATCATATTCCCATTATGATCTCGCACAATGCCACCAACGCCTACTCTTCCAAGATTGTCCTTAGTCGCTCCATCAAAATTAAGCTTAAACCAACCCATAGGAGGTGGAGACCACTTAACATTGGCTCTAGGGTTAACTACCCTAGGCACAAACTCATCTAACAAGGTTAAGCTTAAAGATTGAGAAATCGTGGTCTCCTATAGATGAGGTTTACAACTATCAAAAGGGATAAGGTTCACATTCTCATTGGCAAAGGATAGGATCCTGGCAATGATAGTTTGATGATCATGGATAGACTCATTAAAGACTCTATGGTTCCTTTCTAACCACACCTACCAAAGATAGTGATTGAGACAAATTTTCCACATGTATCTAAGTATTTGGATTGAAAAGGGGTAAGGCCACTTGACGAATAAATCAAGTACGGTGGCTGGTTTAACCCATTAATTATTGAAGGCCTGAAAAACCCCACTTAGGATAGTCAAGGAAAAAGGGCACTCAAGGAAAATGTGATAAATGGTCTCCCAATTAGCCCTGCACAGATAACAACAATTAGTTATACAAATACCTTTATGCATCATATTATCAATGGTTAGAATTCTTCCTTGGATAACCAGCCATGAAAAGACTACAATTTTTGGAATTAAATTTTTTATTCAAACTAAGTCCTTTTGGAGGACAAAATACTCGTCATCAAGCAGAAGCTTGTAAGTTGATTTAACAGTGAACTGCCCATTTTCGTAGGAGCCCAGGTCACTTGATCTTCCTTGGGTCTCATGGGAATAAACTGTTGCCCGAGAATGTTACAAAGATCATTTGATTCTGCTTGAAATCCCTGAATTCTTATTTTTTTCCACTTCATTCTACCTCTATCCTCAACCATATAATCAAAGACTTTTCTGCCAATGAGTTCTTCCGTGATATCTCTGATTTGGGCTAATTTAGGATATTGCGTCAGTGGTTCGTCCTTAGCCCACCTGTCATTCCAAAAATTTATCCTCTCACCATTGCCTAAAACCCATATTAAACCTTTTTTAATGATTTCCTTACAATTAAGAATTGCTTTCCAAAAAGTAGAACCTCTAATTGGAACTAAGTCACTTAGAAATTCCATATTTTGAAGATATTTTCATTTTATGATAATTTTCCATTCATTTTCTTCACCAGAAATGAGACACCACTCCTGCTTAGCTAGTAAAGCTAAATTTATATGAGCAATTATCCTCAGAACCAAGCCCCCATTTTCCCTGGGTCTGCACACTTTGGTCCATCCTATAAGGTGTATCCTTTTTTTCTCCTCTGATCTAGTCCATAAAAATTCTTTTTGGAGTTTCTCAATTTTGTGGAAAACCTTCACAGGAGATTTGAAAATGGAGAGGAAATAGACTGGAATGCTCTGAAGAGAGGCCTTAGTGAGGGTCAACTTTCTTGCTTAAGATAGAAGATGAGCTTTCCATCGAGCAAGTTTTTTTTGAATTGTTTCAATAACCCTGTCCCACATTGACTCTCTTAGAGAACCAATGAAAAGAGGGAGACCAAGATACGAAGTTGGGAGGTTTGCTATATCACACCCTAAAATTTCTACAATCCTTCCTTGCATCTGAATGGGGGTGTTCAAGAAATATAAATTGCTTTTACTAAAATTAACTTTCTGACCAGCAGCGTCCTCGTAGAGTTGCAGGATGTATTTAATTATTTTGGCCTCAACCATTGATGCCTTAGTCAATATAAGGGTATCATCAATGAATTTTTGGTGAGAAACAACCCTAGTGAGAGATGTTGCCTTAATTCCTTATATTAGCCTTGAACTGCAAGCATTTTTGATGGTTCTGCCTAAATCTTCTGCCACAATGATGAATAACATGGGGCTGATAGGGTCCCCCTACCGAATTCCTCTGTGACTTTGAAAGTAACTAGCAGTTGTTCCATTAACTAGAATCGAGAACCATGCTTTAGAAATATATTCTTTGATAAAATTAACCCATTGGTGGTGAAAACCAAACTTAAGGAGGACAACAATAAGAAAGTCCCAATTTAGGCTGTCAAATGCTTTGTTCATATCAAGCTTGAGGGCAAAAATAGTCCTGTTAGTCTTATGAGCAGAGTGTAGAGCTTCATAAACTGTGATAACTCTATCCAATATTGACCTGCCCTAGAAAGAGCTTCCCTGGCATGGATCTATGATGTGGGGCAGAATATCTCTCATTCTATTTGCAATGGCTTTAGTTAGGATTTTGTAAGAAATATTGCACAGACTGATTGGCCTAAAGTTAGCCATAGATTCAGGGTTTGCTTCTTAGGAATTAGAGAAATATAAGTAGAGTTGATACCTTTTGGGATATTATTTCTTGCTTGGAATTCTATGACAACAAAAATTACATCCTCACTTACGATGTACCAAAAAGCTTGATAGAAACGAGGGGGAAAGCCATCGGGTCCCGGGGCTTTGTCTGGCTCCATGCTAAACAAGGCTTCCTTAATTTCCTCATTAGAAAAAGGAGCTATAAGCTTAAGGTTTATATCCTCATTTATTATGCTAGGAATGGATTACAAGAGAATATATTTGGTCTCCTCATTGCACTGCGATTCCTGACCAAGGATAGACTTGAAATAAGTTACTACCTCCTTTCTGATTTTTGTTAAGTCTTGAGTAATAGAACCATCTGCTTTTTTTAAAAATTTTATCTTGTTATTGCTTCTGTTTCTAAGCGTGGTGATGTGAAAAAACTTGGAATTTGAATCTCCATATTTCAACCAAAGAGCCCTTGATTTTTTCCTTCAATAGATTTCCTCACAGACCAAAATGTTATGAAACTCTGCTAGTTTTGTTGGTTCCTCCTGCCTAGTAGTTTCATAAGCATCACCATGTTGGATCCTCTGATCAATTATCTTCAAACTTTTAACAACCTATTTTTTATTTTCAAAGAGGTCCCTAAAGACCTATTTGTTCCAAGTTCAAATATTTCCTTAACAAACTTTAATTTTCCAGCAAGTTTAAAAGCTGCAATACCCCTAACAGGCTGTTGCCGCCACTGACTTAAGTTATCTCTAAAACTGAAATGTTTGATCCACATAGATTGAAATCTGAAAGGTTTATTGAAGGACAAAGAGTTAGGGATATCCAAAAAAATGGGATTATAATTAGAGGCAATTTTAGGAAGGGCTTGCAGGGTAGAATAACCGAATAAAATTGTAGCCTCCTTTGATAGAAAAAATCTATCAAGACTTTCTTGAATGAGATGACACCGTATCCTCCAATTTCTCCAGGTATAATTTACTCCTCTAAGTTTTACATCCATCAACATCTTGGAGTTCACAAAGTCATTGAACTCATCCATGCTCCTGATAGGTGGTCCATTTCCACCCATTTTGTTTGAAGGGTAAAGAGGAGTGTTAAAATCCCCATCCAAAATCCAGGGGATATTATGGAAGATTTCACTCAGATTACCTAAGTACTCCCACAGTAGAGCTCTCCCTTGAATTGAAGTCGAGGCATAAATATTTGAAAGGATCCATGACCTATTGTTGTTTATTTCCTTAAATAAAACACTAAGAACCCTGCCATATTTTTGAATAATGGTGCCTTCTACTATCCAGGATCCCACAGAGTCATAAGGCCTCTAGATGCTCCTTTGGATGATTTGCAAACCATCTCCCCTTAATTCCAGATTTTTTTTTGCTATTTTTTTGACTGAATCTCATCAGTTTTTGTTTCTTGCAACATGATAATAGTTGGATTCACTTGATTTCTTATTGCACTGAATTACCTATGTTTGGGCAGGCCATTGAGGCCTCTCACGTTCCATGAGAGGAACTTCATTTAAATTGTTTGGGATTTATTCCTCTCCCCTTCCCTTGAGGGGGTTTTCCTAATTTGTTGTCTTAAGAACCTGGAATAACCTGTTGAAACAAGGTTCTCTATTTTCCATTGGCAATGTCATTATCAATTTTAATTTTTTGATGCTCAGCATTTGATATTCTCAGTTTTCCATCTTCTTTTTTCACTGCCAAAATCTATAGGAGACTTCATAGTGCTCCTAGTTTGTTTAGGACTAAACTGAGGGGAGGTAATTTCTTGCAGAACCAAACTGCCATATTCCTCAGTCTGAAGAGTTTCACATATCTCCACCCCTACATCCAAATATTCTCCTCAACTGATCCTTATGATTCCTCTTAATATTCCTGTCCTTGCTTGTCTCTGGAAATTCTGCTCTACACCACTTAGCCATATGCCCAACATTATTGCACTTATAAAACTTAATGTCGTGGTTCCTTGAAGGTGTAAATGTCTTGAAGTTCCTCCTAGTGAAGCCATATCCATTCCTATCATGAACCCTAAAATTCACTACCTTATGATCAAACTAATTACAAGAGTAGCAATACCCTTGAAAGAGATGTCCATTCTTGAAATTTTCTATTGGTGAAACCATATCCCTGTCTTTCATGTATCCTGCACTGCGTAGCCTTGTGACCAAACCTATGACATGAGAAGCCATCCATTGAAGAAACCTTACCTTGACCTCATTGGTATATTAGTCTCTTCTTCCCTATGTTGTTTCCTGTTCCATCTGTTCCTTATTTATGCATTGTTCCTTTCCTTGTTGAAATCTCTATTGTCCATATTATCCTTAGAAGTCTCACTCTATCTTACACTCCCTTATTATGAATCTTCTTCTTCTTTGGAGCTTGAGATTGAATCCTCTCCTTGTTCTATTTGTTCCTTTCCAAAACCAAATCCTATCTTATTTGATGAATATCTTTGTACCTTGATAATTTTATCCAAGGTCTTTGAGCTTCTCCCAAAACTATGTAGCTTGTTTTTAGACTCTTTTACTTCCTTCCTTAGTGAAGCTACCTCATGCTCTAGTCTCTCATATTCTAAAATATTTACCTCTAGATTCTCTTTAAATCTTCTTATCTTAGCTATTGAGTTGGTTAGCTCCTCTATAAGCTTTACTCTCTCTTCATCACATTCTTGAAATTGAAGCTTGAGTTTTACTTTCTTACCTTTCTTAATTCATTAAGAGTGGAAATAAGCTCATCCTCAAATCAACTTCTTCTTCCTCTGATTCTGCATCTATTCCTTTGCCTTTATGATCATCTTCATTCCTTTCTAATTTATGTTCAATAGGAGTATTTCCTTATTCTTCTATTGCCAAAAGAAGACCTTCTTCTTCTAGACCTTCAAGAGCATCTTCATATTCATCTTCACTAAAATTGAACCCATTCCTTGTACAATTATCTTCAAGATGACCAAAGTTACCACACTTAAAACACTTGAGAATTATTGGTTCTCTTTTCACCTTTTTCTTAACATCTTATTTTTCTACTATAAAAAATATAATTTCTTCTTCTTCATTATCTAATGACCTTCCATCACTATCACTTGAACGCTTACCTGCCTTATCTGCATAAAAAATATTCTTATACCTTTGGAAAAATTTATTTCCTTGCTTGCCTTGTCCATCCCTGCTTTTCTTTTGATACTTGTATTTTCCTATTTCCCTATTCTTATGATCATGTTTCTCTTCATCATTGTTGCTTCAAAATTTTAGACAATCAGATGCATAGTGACTATATTTACCATAATTAAAACACCTAACTATTTTTGTACCTTTATACTTTCTTGTTTCCTTGTTCCTTATGCCATAGTTTGCTTCTTCATCATTGGATAAATCATTAATTGAATATGATTTCTTACCTTTTGTCTTCTTTGTAAATTTGAAGGCTGCTTATTTCTGAGGAATAGACTCCTATTTTATTCTTATATCAAAAGTTACGAGAGTTCCATGTAACTCATCCCTAGTCAAAGTTTCAATATATTTTGTTTCCTCTATGGCTGAAACCTTTTCACTATACCTCTTAGGGAGTGACCTTAAAATATTTTGACACACATATGATTCTTCAACTTTAAACCCAAGTCCTTGCATGGAGTTAACAACCTCATACACATGAAGTAAGTATGAAGCAATGTCTTCCTCATCCTTCATATTTAGGTCTTCAAATGTTTTTTGTGATTTTGCAATTTTACCATCTTGACCTTTTTGTCTCCCTCATATATATATATATTTTAGATTATCCCAAATCTCTTTTGTTGATGTGCAATGCATAACTTTTACAAACTCGGTTTCATGCAAACCATTTAATATTCCATTTATTTCCTTTGAATTATTCAGTTGTAGGAGCTTATCATCTTTATCTTTAGGTGGAGTAGCTGGCGGTATGTACCCATCCTCAACTGCTTGCCATATATCATTTACTAGTGTCATTACATAAATCTTCATTTGCACACTCTAAAATGCATAATTATTTCCATCGAACAATGGTGCCTTATTTCTTAAATATCCACTTTCAGAATCCATTTGTGTTCCTATAATATTTTTCCTTCAAGTTGTTAAACTCTTCCAAAGGAACTCGCTATGATACCAATTGAAGAATACAAGCTTATACTGAGAGGGGTATGAACAATATAAGACCACTTTTTACTTTTATTTACCAAACAATATTATCCAATATATCAATGGCAATATCAACAACAATAATCAAAGTAATGCACAAATCATCACACACAATAGAGACACCAATTTAACGTGGTTCACCCAATGTGGGCTACTCCACGGAGGAAATATTTCACTAAACTTTTCTCAATATTTCTCTTGGGAATCCTTCCCTATTACAATGTTTATGTACCTTTGTACAAAGGATATTCCAATCCCCTAATAAAGTTCATGGATATCTATCCATAGGAGAACTCTTTTCCCTCTATTGGTTTGTGGATCTCTATCCACAGGAGAACTCTTTCTCCTCTGCTCTGGTTGGTAAACTTCTAAAAGACTACTTCCTCCACTGCATTGGCTTGTGGATCTCTCTCCACTAAATACCTCTATCCTCACTCAGAAGACCTTTTTCCTCACTGCCCTAGCTAATGGATATCTATCCAATGGAGACTAATGTCATATGCTCTATCACCTCCAAAGCTTACTCTCAACTCTACTCAATATCTGTCTAAAATATGCACTAAACACTATCCTCGGTCTAGCACAAATTTGTTCACAAGTTTGTATCTGGTCTGGCACAAATTTATCCTCAAATATACACCAAAATCCATCCTCAAATCTATCCTTAATCATTAACACAAAGCTTGATCAAATTACAAATCAAATCTACTTAGATCTGATCCAAAGCCTTAACTCAAACTTTAAACAAATCAATAAATCAAATATAATCTCAAGTATTCTCAAAGACTTACCTCAAATATATCTACAAGTCCTCTCAAGAAATTTCTCAAACTGCTCTTAAGTATTCTCTAAGACTTACCTTAAATATATCCAATAAGTTCTTCCTAGAACTTGTCCAATATGCTCAACAAGTCTTCACCAAGACTTGCCTCAAATCTATCCAACAAGTTATTCCTAGAACTTGTCCAATATACTCAACAATTCTTCACCAATACTTCACATTTTTCCAAAAAGTTCTTCCTAGAACTTCTCCAATCTGCTCAACAAGTTTTCACCAAGACTTACCTCAAATCTATCCAATAAGTTCTTCCTAGAACTTATCCAATCTGCTCAACAAGTCTTCACCAAGACTTGTCTCAAATATGTCCAACAAGATCTTCATAAAACTTATCCAATATGATCAAAAAGTCTTCACAAAGACTTACCTCAAATCCATCCAAGTTCTTCCTAGAACTTGTCCAATCCGCTCAACAAGTCTTCACCAAGACGTACCTCAAATCTACTCAAAAATTCCTCTCTAGAACTTGTATAATCTGATCAACAAGTCTTTCCTAAGAATTTCCTCAAATTTGCTTGTAAGATTCCACAAAATCTCACACCAATATGTCCTTAAATCCCCTCTAGGACTTACTCAAATATTCTCATAAGCTTTCACAAAAGCTTGCTTCACTCTATCCTTAAGTCCCCTCTAGGAATTGCTCAAAACTGTCCACTAGCTTTCACAAAAGCTTATTCAAATCAGTTGTAAAACTTGCATACACAACTCAACTTAATCTCTTACAGAAAACCTCTTCAACACCACAAACAAGTTTCACTTAAAATATTGTTTAACCATATAAACATATAGAGAATGATTAGAGACTCAATATGTTTCACACTCACAAAACACTCAATCACTTTCAACCCCTCTTTCAAATAAATTTAGAAATATAGTACAATTTGATTCACCAAAATTGAACTATCATTCCAATACTTTCAATCAATAATGCTCAACCAACTTCATTCATCCATTCACTCAATGAAACACAACTTGCGTATAAATCCTAACCAAGTGTTTCATAATACTTCCAATAACTCACACTATGAATCTCAAACCTTGACTCAAGATGATTCTAAATTCACATAACAATGATACTCATGTTCTTTCACAAACCCTAGCTCAATATAGTTCTCAATCTCACATAACAATGATACTCATGATCTTTCAACAAACACAACTCATGCACATGAAAACCCACTCAACATTTCCAACAATACTCAACAATCCTTTTTACTCCAACTTTGCATTTCACAACATTCAATCCAAAAATATTTCATTCATAAGGAAGTGTTGGATATTTTGAGTCCCTATGTCAAAGTTGTCATTGATGTCACCAGATGAAGTCATCAGTAATTTCAATAAAAAATAAAGGGGAC
Organism: Wollemia nobilis; assembly: GCA_028583015.1. Taxonomy (NCBI): domain Eukaryota; kingdom Viridiplantae; phylum Streptophyta; class Pinopsida; order Araucariales; family Araucariaceae; genus Wollemia; species Wollemia nobilis. The sequence goes on along the minus strand of JAQPPZ010001004.1, from coordinate 580,726 downwards.
AAATATGGTTTCTCGATATCCAACAAGAAGGCAAAATATCGAGTGAAACAGTGCAAAAGATAGAAGTTAAAAAGGAGTTATAATATTTATTTTATAAATTATTTAAATTCAACATGAATTTAAATTTTACAAATAAATATTAAAGTTACTTTATCGAATGATTAATATTATAATGGTTGTTATTATAATATTAAAAATGCCATTGTGAAAATCCAAATAAAATAATTATAATCCTTATTATAATATTTTATAAGGCAAGGGGTTTTATAAAGTCCAAAAGTAATTTTAATTAAAACCCAAGGTTGGGTTTACTAAGGCTTTCGAAGCCTTAAAAACGTCGACGTAATGCATTTCAATAAAAACACCGATGTCTAGACAAAGGAGGAGGGCAATACAAATACATGCCCAAAATTTGTTCATTAAACTGTCCTTGCTCGAATCATTTAAGTGACACATGCGAAAAATGAGCTCGTGGTTTAAAACATTTGAGAAGGGAAGCACAAGATAACGTGGAGAGAGACCACCTCCAATTTGCATTGGGCAGTGTGGCCTAGTGGCAGCTTGGAGAGAATGAAGGCTTTGGTAGCACGGAGGTCGTGCGTTTGATTCTTACGAAGAGCTTTTTGGTGGAGTATTGTGGAAGCACCCAAGGCACACATTTTTTAAAATGTGGGAAAGGAAAAGTGCAAAGAGGAAGCACGTGGTACTTCTCCCTTTGCAAACGAGCGTGTAGCTCGTGTGGAAACCTTAACCGCAGCTAAAGTGCTCGTGGTGAGGGCAAGTCGTGGGGTCAAATCCTCTTAAGGCAGGTACGATTTTTGTTAATTAATTTTTATGGTTATGCCCTAAGGTTGGAGTGATAAGGATGTTATAAGTTTTATTAAAGTTTTAATAAACTTTAGTAAATAGTGGTTATAGTGATTATTTATGAAGGTGAAGTGTTGATAATTATTTGAGCTTTGTTATTTGGAAATTATTATTTTGAGAGTTATATTTTATGAGGTATAAGGAGTTATGATAAAGTGTTAATTGAGCTTTATTTTGATACTTGTTGATTATTATTTTTGATAAGGGTTTTCTTCTAAAAGGACTTTGGTGGATGTGAAAATTAAGTTGGAGTAAAAAGGTGTACTTAAAGTTATATTTTGCATTGTGATTTTAATTGAAGTCCTCTAACCCTTATGTGAGTTTGGAAAAGAGTTTTTGTGAAGTGTGGCAAATTTTGTGGACAACTCCTTGGCAACAAAAAGGGTATGGGTAAAATTCTTCTCTATTGAGTTGGTTGATTGGCTTGACTAAAAATTAAGTTTGGAATGAAAAGAAATTGAGTAGAGTTTCCTTTTCAAAAGTGGTTGAGTTAATGCTTCAAGGTTTTCTGGATTGAGAGTTGTGATTAAACCTTGTTTGATAAGCATTGTTGTTTAGACCATTGGTTGAGTGAAGTGTTTGAGTTAATGCTTCAAGGTTTTCTGAATTGAGAGTTGTGATTAAAACCTTGTTTTATTAGAATTGTTGTTGGAGCCATTGGTTGTGTGAAAAATCTAAGTTAGGGTTTGGAGATATCATGAGTATCATTGTCATGTGAAGAATATTTTATTAGTATTGTTGTTGAAGTAATATGATTATGCAAAGAACTTGAACTAGGGTTTGAAGAGAATATGAGTATCATTGTTATGTGAGATTTGTTGTTGAGCATTGTTGAAAACATTTTGAGTTGGTTGATACATGCTTGGACTAGGATTTGTGAGAAAGGGTTGTTCCTTGAAGTGATTGGTTGAGTAGAGTTGATTGAGCCTAGTCAAGTGGATTTATGAAGTGGTTATTCAAGTTCCATGAAACAAAATATTTTATATTATGATTTGAGTTGAGATTGAGTATTGAGTATAGAACATATTGAGTCTCTAACAATTATCTTTATGCTTTTATAATATTGAGTTGAGAAAGTGATTGAGCATTGAGTGTAGAACATATTAAGTCTCTAACGATTCTCTTTATGCTTCTATGAGATTTAGTTGATATTGAGTATTGAGTGTAGAACATATTGAGTCTCTAACAATTCTCTTTATGCTTCTATGAGATTGGACAAGTTCTGTGTGGACTTGTTAAGCTGATTTGAGGCAAGTCTTTGAGAAGGCTTGTGGACTAATTTTGTGTGAGCTTTTATGGAAGCTTACAATACAAATTTGAGCAAGTCCTAGAGAGGACTTATTGAGCAGATTTGGATAGGTTCTATGAGGACTTGTTGAGAAAATTTGATCAAGTTCTGTGTGGACCTATTGACCAGATTTGATCAGGTTCTGTGTGGACTTGTTGAGCAAATTTGATTAGGTTTTGAGTGGACTTGTTGAGCAGATTTGTTCAGGTTCTATGTGGACCTATTGAGCAGATTTGATCAGGTTTTGAGTGGACCTATTGAACGGATTTGATCAGGTTCTGAGTCGAACTATTGAGCAAAATTGATCAGGTTCTGAGTGGATTTGTTGAGTATATTTGATAAGGTTTTGAGTGAACCTATTGAGCATATTTATGCTAGACCGAAGGATTATATTTAGTGCATATTTGAGTACAAATATTGAGCAGATTTGTGCTAGACTGAGGGACTGTATTTAGTGTAGATTTGAGGACAAAGCTGAGAAAATTTGTACTAGATGGAATATACTATGTTTAGTACAAGAAATTGAGCAAAGTTGTGCTAGACTGAAGTACTATGTTTAGTACAGTATTGAGACAGAGCTTTGGAGGTGACAGAGTAGAGAGGACAAAGTCTCTAGTGAATAAAGATCCATCAGCCAAGACATTGAGGACAAGTCTTCTGAGTGAGGATAAGAGTCTTCAAGTGGAGAGAGATCCACAGTCAGTGTAGTGGAGGCAGTGTCTTCTAGAGGATCACCAGCCAGAGAAGAGGAGAAGGAGTTCTCTTGTAGATAGAGATCCACAAACCAGATTTAGGGGATCAACATCTCCTTTGGATAGAGGTCCATAAAAATTGTAATTAGGAAGGATTCCCAAGATATTATTTGAGAAATATTTACAAAAAATATTTTCCCTATGGAGGTAGACCACATTGGGTGAACCACGTTAAAATTTGTTTCTTTATTATGTATGGTGTTTTGTACGTTGCTTTGATTGCTGTTATTGATACTGCTATCTATACACTACATAATATTGATTTGAAAATAAAAGTAAAAAGTGGTCTTATACTATTCACCCCCCTCTCAGTATAAGCTTGTGTTCTTCAGGAAGATGTGCCCATACCTTTTGTTTTAATGGAGATATGTCTTCAAAACCTGTCTTAATCACAATCAAATCCTCTTTGCCACTTTCAAGGTTAGATAGCAACAATCTATCTCAAAATCTCCACTCAAATATTTCCCTTAATAATTATCTCATTATACAAAAATATCAAGTCTCAAGTACACCTTATAATCTTCGAACTTCACAAAAATAATATTCAATTCATAAGCAATAAAACTCCTTTGAAAACACTTTATAAACCCAATCTTCACACTTAGCAAAATAAAAATTAATTCCTTTGTTTTAACACTTTTTAATCCAATACTTACACAATAACATTCAACACAATTAATTTCCTTTCTAACACCTTATATATCCAATATTTATATATAATGTTAATTAAAAATTAAAATATCAAATAACCTTATGACTCCCTATCTTTCACTTTAGCAAAAATTAATCACTTGGCCTTAGGCACCTTCACAACTATCATGTGGCCCCCTAGCGCTATTCACACCTTGGCAAAAATTAAATCGAGAGCTTACCTTATGTGATGGCCCACGTCAAAAAATTTATGCCCATAATGAACGCACCCAAACTCAAACCCAAAACCTATCGCCACTATAGCGCCCTAGCCCAAGGCTAGGCTACCATTGGGTTACGCACCCAATACAAAACCTAAGGTGCATGATGCGCCCTTTATCCTTTAATTTTTACGATTTCAAATTAATCAAAAACTCTTACTGTGCTCAAAACAAAGGGGATGTGAATCGAACACCTAACTTGCCTTACACGAACATCTTAACTAACTGTCGATCGTCGCTTGCACTACCAAGCACTTTGGAAATTATTTTGCGCTCCACTTGGATTTATCACTAAGCCTGCCCTCTTAAATTTAACACACGTGAATTCCTTTCTCTTCTCTTAAGCAACACACAAATTAATTTTTTCTTTGGGCATATGAATCGCATGGATGATTTTGAATAAACACCATTATCTCTTTCATACCTTTTGCTATGCACTCTAACATGTTGGCATTTCTAATTTGAATTTTAGTTTGAATTTTAAACTTAAATTTTGGAGCCTTCATTATTTATTTAAATTAAAATTTTAACCTATGGTTAAAATATTTTAATTTAAATAAATTAAATAATAACCTTTACAATCTCCCAAATGGGTCTTTTGAAGGAATTATTTCTTAATGACTCCTTGGACCTTGTTTTTCTTCACCTCAACCTTTAGCCCGAAATATTATAATATTATTATTTCCTTTTAAACCTACTTCTCCTTCCTTGGATCTTCAATATTTTAGGCCGCTTTAGGCATATAATATTTAAAATAAATATTATATCCTATTCCTTCAAAACTCTTCCTTCCTTTTTGGAAAAACCACCTGATGACAATGACGACGAAAATTGGACATCAACCTCTTGACATCAATGACAACAAAACTTACTCAAATTTCCCACAGTTATAAGATTATAGGAGAATGAAGTTCTTAATGATAAACTACTACAAGAAGTACCTTTAGTTATAATAGATGAATACAATAGAAAACTGATGGAGCCTATTACTTTGGAAGAAGTTTATTTAGCTCTTTTCTCTTTTGATAAGGATAAATTATTAGGTCCGAATGGGCTCTCAACAACATTCTATCAAAAAACTAGAAAATAGTGAAGGATTATTTATTGGTGGTAACAGAATAGTCTAGGGTAAAATAATACATACCTTATAAAATAAATGCAACATTTCTTATCCTAAGTCCAAAAAAGAAGGGTGAAAAATTGTTTGATTTATTTAGGCCCATAAGCCTATGTAATATGGCTTATAAGAAAGTCTCCAAAGTGATGGTAAATTAGTTAAGACCAATGTTAGAAAAAAATATTTCATAAGAGTAAGGAGAATTTGTAAAAGGAAGATAGATTCTAGACAAAATCATGGTATCTTAGCAACTTCAATAAAATGGAGTAATGATCTTAAAGCTTGATATGAATAAAGCCTATGATAGGATTAAATGAGATTTCCTCTTTGTAGTATTAGAAAATTTTGGATTTGGTTAGACATGGATCAAATGGATTAAAGCTCATGCCTCTATAGTATCATATTCAATGTTGGTCAATGGGCTAGTAACATAATCATTTACAACCAAGAGGATTTTTAGACAAGGAGATCCTTTATCACCATATCTATTCATAATTATGGCAAAGGTATTGGGAAGGAACTTGAAGAAGGTATACACATATATGTTAATAAGTGGACTTAAGGCTTCTAATAACATAAACAACATCATCCATCAATAGTTTACGACCCTTTTTGGGAGGGCAATGATAAATGAGTCTAGAGATTTGAATAACTTAGTAAAGGAATTTGAAAGAGTATCATGTCAAAAAGTTAATAGGACAAAATACGAAATTTACTTCTTAAACACACCAACTAGAATACAATTAAGGATATGCAAGTTACTTTAAATGGAGGAGGAAAATTTGATAGCAACATATCTAGGGATGCCCTTATTTGAGGGGAGTATGATGATAGAATTATGGAATATAATATAAGTAAAGTTCATAATAAACTATCAATATGGAAAGCTAGATGGTTATCATTTTTTTCAATGAGTTTACGCAAGTTTTTATGAGAGGTCTTGATCCCCTAATATTGAGTGGTATTTGAACCTTGGACCTCTCAAAGAGAGGCCAAATACCTTACCACTATAGTAAGATTGCAACTCGATAGATGGTTATTGTTAGCAGGAAGAGTGTAGCTAATTAAAACAATCTTACAAGCCATTTCAACATTTTTCTTTTGGTTGGATAATAAGGGGTTGTACTCGGGTCCCCCTCCCTTGACAACTTACAAATCTCTTATTTAGAGCTTGAGAGTTTACAAATAGATACACTTCTCATCTCAATTGAGATGCTAGAGCTAGAAACCTACACAATTTTACATAAAATTTTTTAATTCTTGATTTTCATTTTTTGGATCTTTTCAATTTTATGTACGAATACAAATATTTCAAAATTTAGCATCCTTCTTGATATTTTTCTATAATAGCCTTCACAATACTAAAACTTCACCTCTACTATCTATGCATTGCATCTTAGTAGAGCAATATTTCCAAAACATTGTACTATTATAGTCTGCTTTACCAGATTTGAATTAGTAGTTTCCTTCCTAAAACATAAGTGCAACCGTAAAATTATAATAAATAGTTTATATATATTACCAATGGAAAATGTTCAAGTAAATCTTAATCATTATTTGATTTAGGCAATCAACATTTTATTGTTAGCTTCAACCAAACTTACTACTTTCTCTAACCATGGAAAGGATAATTTAATTTTGTGATCCTTAATCAAACCCCTCTATTAGCTATCTTATCTGCACATTTGTTTACTTCCCTCAATGTATGTGTAAACTTGATTTCTTCAAACTCTTTAGCAAGATCTTCAATCTCCACAATTATCTCTTGTATGTTCCATAGAGCCTTTGCTTTACTCAAAATTGCATTTATTACTATGAGAGAATCACCTTCCATCCATACTCTATTTAATTTTATTTGTTTGCATATTTTTAACCCTTCCAAAGTCGCCCAAGCTTCATTTCCTTTGTTTATCTTAAATCCATTGAAAGCGTAAGAGACAAAATATATCCTCTATTATTTTTAATTATTCCTCATCCTCTTAATGGTCCTAGATTTCCTTTATATGCTCCATACAAATTCAATTTGACCAACTTCATATCTGGTGGTTTCCATTTTATATTCCTTGCCTTCTTTTTGTCTTTCCTATACCCAACATCATAATTCCATTTGATGACTTGACTCCATTTATCAAAGCTCTCTGCTTCCAGATTAGGGATTTTTTGAGTTGATAGGGTTGGTTTAGACTCCTCTATGGGTAAATAAGTAGTTGGATTCTATAATTATATCCTCATTCTCCCGTTAAATAAGGGCATACCTAGATAAGTTATCAAATTTACCTCTTTGATTTAAATTTACTTGCATATCTCTGCTTTGATTCTAGTTAGGATGTTTAGGAAGTATATTTTGGACTTTATCCTATTAATTTTATGCCTTGATGCTATTTTGTATTCCTTTAATAAGTTATTCAAATCTTTGGCCTTGTTTATCATTGCCTTGTTGGTGCTTTACATCATATCCACTTCTTTTTGTGTATTCTCCTCAAGTTATTCAACTCCCAAATCAATATATCCTTGGTTCCCCTCAGAATAATCATATTTGTTATCTTTCTACTCAATTGCCTCCTAGCATAAATAACTTGTATACTTGTAAAAAAATATTCTTTCCATTTGTATCTTTCTTCCTAATCCTTGTCCAAAATGTTTGAAACCCTCTCACCATATTTATCTTGAAGTAATCTCATCCATTCAAAATTGGATCTAAATTGAGTGTTTTTTTATCACAGCATGTATCCATCCAAATAGAATTTTTTTCTCCAATTACTGTGGGTGATTTTTATGTTTTCCTCACCCACCTAACTTTTTTTGTAACAATATGATCAAAATCTATGAATAACAACGTTTTGGTAAGTATGACAATAGTTGGATGTACTTTGATTAAGTCGTAAAAGGCAAGTAGAGCCATTTGTAGATAAGTATGAGAAATAAGGTGAGAATTTCTAAATTTTTTGCATAAAGATAAAAAAATGTTGTGACATGTCTCCATGTCACAATCACAAAGTCTTGGAAAGTGTAAAGGCAACAAAATGTCATGACATCACAACATGTCTCTACATTGCAATTGCAAAGGCTTGGGAAGCACAAAGGTAGAAAAGCATCCCAACATAGTGATATGTCTCCACATCGTGATCACAAAGGATTGGGAAGCTCAAAGGTAGAAAAGCATCACGACATGTCCCCACGTCATGGTTGCAAAGGCTTGGGAAGCGTAAAGGCAAAAAACCATCGTGACTTATTTTCACTTCGCAATCACGAATGCTTGGGAAGCTCAAAGGTAGAAAAGTGTTGTGACATTGTGACATGTATCTACAACATAGTTATGAAGGCTTGGGAAGCAAAAAGGCATAAAAGCATCACAACATGTCTCCATATCGCATTGTGAAGGCTTGGGAAGTGCAAAGGCAAAAAAGCATCACAACATCTCCATATGTCTCCACATCGTGATCACGAAGGCTTGGGAAGATGAAAGGTAGAAAAGTATTGTAACATCATGACATATCTCCATGTTGTGATTGTGGAAAAATTGCAAAAGATAAAGTCTCTAGAAAATTTTTAGCCCACCATATTCATTACAGATCCACTATGGGAGATCATTTTAAGAATAATGAATAGACTAGATTTAAGCTTACTTTCACTACTTTTCCACATGCAGACTATAATTGATTTATGATTAAAAAATAAATATACTATCCCAATTTAGATCGATAGTGTTGCATGGTGTTTTGCCAACCTAGTCCACTAATAGTTTTTGTAATGGTTTTTAAAACCATAAACTCTCTTGTAATTCAAAATATTGAACCATAAAAATATTATAAATAAGAGCATTAACCTCTTTTGAAGAGGTCAGATCTTAGGTGTTCACAAGTTGTATGTATGAAGAATTTTGAAGAGAGCAATATAACTTAAACTTCTATTTGGCCTTTGGTTCATTATTTTGCAGAACATGTATGTATGAGTGATTTATTTTTTTTGTTTTATATAGACAAATGTGTATGACATTAATTATTTTTTCTAAATTTTTGCATATGCTCAATTTCTAGTTCTGGAATTTACATTCTATTGGACTGAAAAATAATTAAGGATAATGCTTTGTAATTCATAAAATTGGTTGATCTGTTAGGAAGTTTGAATGTTACCTTTGTTTCATGATCTTTATAAGGTTTTTGATGTTGCTTAATTTGTACCATCTTAAGTTCTATCTTCAATTGCGTTTACTTATTGCATCACCCTTCCCCCCCTTCATCTTAGATTATAGATAGTTAGAACTTTTCAAGAGCCAACCTTATCTAGATATTGAACTTGTTAAGCTCTTCAACTTGACATATCATTCAATTTTTGTCAAGTATTTGGGCATATATTTTACCTTAGGTAGATTTTAGACCAATAATTTTTGGCACGCTCGATGGGACCCTAGTCCCACAATTTTTTTTAAACAAAGTTTGATGATACTTTGTTTTATAACATTTATTCAGTCACCTGATGACTCTATTACAAATGTGATCTAGATCTATGATAGGTTACCTTTAAAACCCTAGTTTGTTCTTACTTTTCTTAGAGGACTCAAGATTTTATGAGCAATATTGACCTCATTAGCGAAGAAATTATGCTCATTTGGAAACTCCCACCTAAGGGAAGAATTTAAGAATTTTGAAAATATCAATGTCACACCAAAGATCTATGGCTCAACAACATTATTCTTGATTAAATGACACAAACCCCCTCAACATCCTGTATCTGCATGAAATTCCCAAGGCTGCTTTGAGGACTTTATCCACCTTTGATGGCACATAAAAGACTACATTTGAACATTATCAAGATGAAGATGTGATGATCAGGCTGCTCACCCTCTCTCTCAAAGGAAATATGTTGTGGTACAAATCATTGGAAAATAGAAGCATCTACACATGGTTCAATTTGGTGAAAGCTCTTGTTGATACATTTGATGACTCTCAAGACCCTTTTTTGTTGCTTACTCAACTCTCGTTTGTTAGAAAATTACCTCATGAAAGTATTTTTGACTTCAATGTTCGATTCAAAAGAATGTGAAGAAGAATTCCTCATGATTTCTAGCCATCCCTAGCCCAGGAATACCTATATTATATTTGTGCTTTTCACTATGATATCCAACAATATAGGGAAAAGAGGTCATCCATGCTAAAAATATATTAATCCAAGCAAAAAAAATGCCTCCTAGAGAAATTGCTCATCCTCTCCAACCTTTCATAAGTTTATTTCACGTCTCATCCCTTGAGGAGGTCAGATCATGCCCGTATCAAATAATAGAGGGTAATGTTCCTGCTAATCCTCATATAAATAGGCATATAATAGAGCATGAGTTAAAGAAAAAAATTAGAAGCTACTTGAAGAAGTTAAAAATATGGAAAAACAACTCTCAGAGGATAAAATATGAGATCTCAATAACCGTGGGCTAGTTACACAACAACTTCACGAACCCAATTGTTTTAAGCTAACGGTAAATGTGAGGATGAGTGTAGAAAAGGGGTACAACAAGATAATGATAAAGAATGGAAAGGTGATCAAACCTCAATTCTAGTCATACTTCTATTTCATAATGAACTTCAAATTGAGGAATATGGGAATCATAATGAGCAAATGAGAAGATTCCCTTTGATGGATAACATAATTACCTATAATTCAATATGATATTGTAAACATTGGAAAGATGTAGGTCTTGTAGCATCTCAATTGGGAGGATATAAGAAAGTCAACACACTATCTCCACTAGAAAAAAGAATCAATTCAAAGAACCAAACACCTATACAAATTTTCTCACAATGTCAATCAGTAAATCAAAAAATATTAGAGGCATATAAGAAGCTATATTTATCGACTGTGATAGATGAACAAAGAACAAAAATGGTGAAATAATTTTGCAACCTTTCCAAGAAATCTATCCCAATATCGATAGGATTAAGGAAATATTTGGTATAAAAAAAAGTAGACTTAATTGATATCTCGCTTAGAATATCATCGAAGATCAATGATGCGCTTACAGGAGGGCCCTTCCCCATTATCCTAGAAAGCCATCCTTCTCTTTTCTACTTATTCCTATTTAAAAAAAAATGTATATTGCATAATTGTATGGTGGATCCAAAGGCCTAGACCTCAATCATATGAATAGAATTCTGCAAAATTTTGGGTCTAAAACCTAGACACATAGGAGCCAAAAGGATTACATTTTAAAGGAGAACCATTAAAAATGGTGGGAACACTACACAAGGTCCCAATGTTAATATGTGGGCACCCAAACTTGGCTATGATCCAAGATATATAAATAGTTGGTGTACCCCCATTTTTTGGTTTGTGCTTGTCTTAATATTTTCTAAAACAAATGGAAGGATGCATAACCTAGAAATGATATCAAATGCTAATCCCATTTGCTAGTAAGGTCATCATGGTGTTGAATCGTATGAAGAGCAAAAGATGAACCCCATAAAGGAGTGATGAGGCCAAGAAATGCCTCATTTGTGTTGCATTATTGACATATAAAAACTGCTATTTAATAATATTTAACATTATTTTATGCCAAATATTTGATTATAGTATGTTATTTGTTAATGTTTGCATGATTCAATGTTTGGAAATAATGTACCTCTATTTTGATTATTTTTCTGCATTTTATATTTTTGTTTTTGCATGATTTTAGTGGAAAATAACATAGTCAAATTGATAGCAAATCAAAGTGTTGTGACTCATGTTTGGATGAAGTTTGTTTACACCAAATATTAAGTAGACTTCAAATATAAAAAGTCAATAAAAAACAAGTTGTTGAGGTGACATGACACCAAATCAACTACTCTATTGTAAAATAGAGCACTAACAACTACACACAACATACAAAAAATAGCCACCTGTAACATTAAAGGAGGGCATGAAAGAAGTCAAGTGAATATGTTTGGAATATGTTCAAGGAGACAAGGTAAGACCTATCATACACCTGGAAGCATCCCCATGCAGTCTAGGTTGACGATAACAAGATATCCTAATAATTTTGACCTGATATTCTAGAGCTCTCCGGAATGAAAGGTAGAAACAATCCATTCTAACAAAAAAGGCAAAAATTACATCCATTTCATAGGGAATGAGAGAGGATAGCATGAGGATAGGTGTAACAACCATATATAATCCATTTTTGACCAATTCCCACTAGATTGAAGATGCACAAATAACTATTATAGTACATTATATCCTAAAATAGACCAGGTCTACTGCAATAGAACAACAAATCACGTATGGACAACATAAATCATTGATTTTGTAGTTCAAAATGTGTATGTAGGAAATAATATAAATAGGCCACTTTCCCAATGGCTAAGTTTTTAAGAGTAGAAAGTCAGAATAGAAGTCAAAAAGTAAAAAGTGAACGTTGTAACAATCATATTTTGTAACAACCATTTTCAATAAAGTGCAGTGTTATTTCAAATGTGTTAATGTGTGAGTGAATGCTTAGAATTTATACTTTGGCATAGTTAGACCTTCTTCTGGACCAGGAAGCAAGGGCTCATTCTCAAGGTTGGATGAAGGAAGTAATTTTGCAGGTTTTTGACAATTTATGTTTTCAATAATTTTTGTCAATTTCTTGCTTAATTTATGTAATAGAACTATTGGTCCGACTTTTATACACACCCTGTGAAGAATGAGCATGAAACTCTGATAACACTTATACGGGATAAATCCCACTCACTTTAGGATCTAGCTGGTTATCCAAGGTGTGAGTTACGTAGTCGGGTCGAATGTCAATTCACTCTTTTCCACTTCGGAATAGTTTTCAATATGGACTGTCTGTTACCTTACAACGGGCTCACCGAACTTGTTCAAGTAATGTTCAGAAGTTGTCACTTGTTGACAATCAGATTTAAAATTAATTCTTTGATCTAGCTCTTATGGGTCAGCAGATTTAAATAAAAAACAAATTTAAAAGAAAATAAAAATGGGTCATTTCATGGTAAAACAAAGAGAGTAGGGTAGGGCAGAAAGAGAAGTCTATCAAACTTAACTGTAAGACCAAAACTACCAATTTTATTTATACTATCAGCTTCACAACAGAACAAATCAAAGAAGAAAGTGTCCAGCTTTCTAAGATCACTTTCTACTAAGAGCATAAGGTAGAGATGGAACAGATCTAACAAAAAAATTATAAACAGAAGGGAAGTCGGTTAAAATTGATATCTTTCACCGGTAGCCTAGCTCGCACAGTGAAGACAGAGCAATTAGAACAGGCCTGAACCTTAAATCTATAATTTTTCCTAGCATACAATAGAACAACTGAAGCCTAACAACATATTTAATCTTGATATCACAGATTTACAACATATATCTAATAAACTTTAAAGAAACGGATAACAAAAGAAGATGAACTTATCACAATCTGAAAAATATTAGGCTCCTGGCCATGCTATCACAGAAAACAAAAGCACATCAACTCCAAGTCCAGAAATAAAGTATTTAACAAAATTTGCAAGAAATTGCTTCAATAGCCTTTTATTTCTAAGTTTTTGCCTCTTGCGATTACATTTAGAAGAAGTATTTATAGACTCAGGACAGACCCTGATCTTTTTAGAAATATCTTCTTCTCAAACCTTAAATCTTATCATCTTAAACCCTAATACCCAGGTTTTACAATATAAAGCCATTTAAAATAAAGTCTTGATAAAACTTAACCATTCTGCAACTCAGTGCAGTTACTTGCCATAAATGGAGAAAACAGAATTCGAATGCCACTTGCATTCACCCGTAACTGTGAGTAAATGCCCTCATTAATGCCCTGGGGTAATTTGGATGAGTCACCACTTCTCTGACATTTCATCTTCGCAGAGCCATCCCTGAGTTGAAAATGTCTGCAAGCTATTAATTCTGCCATAAATTTTCATTAAATGCATCCATCGGAAAATTCTGGCATATCTCATTTCAATATGGTTGTCTTCGATTAATTTGCACTTAACTTTGTCTTTATGGCCATTTCTCCGTTTATCATGTAAGTGCCAGATGGCTTCCTGCATGAAAGACAAACAAGGATTAGCATTTTAAAATTATTAAATCAAAACTTTAAATATTAAAATGAAACCCTACAGTTCAGTATACGCGGCATGCTTTGTTCTATTGTTTTGACACGTGTCGCAAAAATCGTGACACGTGTCCATTTCCAGCTGTTTTCCTTTATTTCGGCCTTTTTCTGTCTAAGTCGCGAAAATGCGACATGTCGCGATTTCGCGACATGTCGCGAAATCGTGCCCTATTTTTGGCAACTGCTTCCTTTCTTTCCTTCACCACGAAAATGCGACATGTCATGATTTCGTGACATGTCACGAAATTGCGACGGTCCTTAATACTTGGCGCCCTTTCCTTCAGCGTGTCATGATTTCGCAATGTCGCGAAATCGCGACGTCGCGATTTCGCAATGTCGCGAAATCGCGACGTCGCGATTTCGCTACACCTATCTTCGCCCTGGGCTCCCTTTGCTCCTTCTTGCTGCTTGGCTTCCCTTGGCTCGTTTTGCTGCCTTCTCCGACTGTGTCACGATTTCGTGACTTTCTTTTGCCTTGGCAACTTTCTTCTTAGCTTGCAGCGAAAACGCGACATGTCACGATTTCGCGACATGTCGCGAAATCGCGCCCTACTTTGGTTGTTGCTTCCTTCTGCTTGGACCCGTCGCGATTTCGTGACATGTCACAAAATCGCGACGGTCCGTACTTAGACTTCCCTTTGCCCTTGGCACGTCGTGATTTCATGACACCCAAGCCATGCTTCTTTACGACTTCGCCTCGTGTCGCGATTTCGTGACATCACAAAATCGCGACGTCGCGATTTCGTGACACCCAACTCTGTCTCTGCTCTGCTCTCCAAAACATCACGATTTCACGACGTTTTGCGACATTCCTAAGCATTAGACTTTTTCTCACTCTGGTAGCCACGAAAATGCGACATGCTTTCATGCCTTAGCCTCTTTCATTTGGTTCCTCTTGTCTCCTTTGCTTGCTTTGCTTCGACTTGGACCTGTCGCGATTTCGCGACATGTCATGAAATCACGACGGTTCGTACGCCCCGGGCTCCCTCTGCGAAAACGTCACAATTTCGCGACGTGTCGCGAAATCGCTACCTATTTGCGACTTATGCCTTTTCCCCTTTCTGTGTCGTGAAAACGTGACATGTCGCGATTTCACGACATGTCACGAAATCGCGCCCTTTCTGTGCCTTAGTCATTTTTCTCTCTCACAGCCGTGAAACTGCGACACGTCACGATTTCATGACATGTCGCGAAATCGCGACGCTTTATTATCTTGGGACCTTTTCTCTCCCTGCGCAGCGAAATGCGACATGTCGCGATTTCGCGACGTGTCACGAAATCGCGACCCTTTTTTCGACTTGACACTTCTTCAACCTGCAGCAGAAAAATGCGACATGTCGCGATTTCGTGACATGTCATGAAATCGCGCCGTTTCGTACACTCTGGCTTTCTCTCTCCAAATCGGTAGCGATTTCGTGACATTTCCAAAAATGGAAAGTGTCGCGATATCGCGACATTTTCAAAAATGGAAGTGTCGCGATTTCGCTACGTTTTTGGGACTTAGCTGATTTTTTCAAAACCTGTCGCGATATCGCGACATTTCCAAAAATGGAAGTGTCGCGATATCGCGACATTTCCAAAAATAGAAAGTTTTGATTTTCAATGAATTCATCTATCTGGAATCTGCATTTTTTCATACCGGTGAAAGATTTTCCTTAATCAGCAATGATTCTAACATTTGCAAAATGAATTCTGAAATAAAACAAAGCCAGATGCAAATAAAAGCACAACTTAAAAAGGAGGCAAGCAAATTTGGAATTTAAAACCTGGAAAACATCAAGAGGGTCCTTACTGCAAAATGAAAGCTCAAAATTTTCAAAGGGTGGAAATTCATTTTTCAGTGGGGGTGTGTTGCTTCTCAACAAGAACTAACATTTTTTTTTAGCATAATTTTTGTTATGTTTTAAGTGTGATTTGTGTGAGTTTGTTTACAACTAGTTGACCCCTATTTTGTATGTATTTATTAGCTCTATTTTTTGTACTTCAATTTCAAAAACTTTTTTGACAAGTTTTTGCAGCAGTTTTTATGATAGTTTTTGGTAGTTTTAATTGAGCATGTTTAATATTAGTTGGTTTCAATTTAGCATTTTTCATTCATGAAATTTCAATTAATAAGTGTAAAATAGTTCTTTCTACAACAATTTTAATTCTACAAATTTAGTTTATTTGTCAATTCTACAAATTTAGTTTAATTGTCAATTCTGCAACTGTAGATTAAGTGTCTATTCTACAAACTAGAAGTAATTTCAATTCTGCAAAATAAGATTAGTGGGATTTTGAAAAGACCAAACGAACCTCTATTTTACTGAATAAAGCTTGTGAACTAATGACTGAACTATAACTTGCCAAACTCCTCTATCGCAGATAGCCTTGGACATCACCCTAACAAACATTGAAAATTAAATGATGATAATAATGACACTCATAATTTTTAGCATTTTTACTAAGGAATATAGATATTTTTAGAGGATAAAATAGTCAAAAAATTATTGATTATTCTAAGTTGTGAACTTTAGAGTGAAATCTTGACCATAAAAACTTGCATGAAACATAGTTGTAAAATTGATAGTTGCATTTCAGAAAATTAGAAACACAAGCACATAATGAATGAATAGGTTAAGGGATGAAAAATGATGATTTATTAAGAACCCTTTACCTGAAACAAGTAGGTGATACTCATGCCAAGACGATGAATTGTCTATATTTAAAATTCCTAAAATTGTTAAACAAGAATCATCATCATCATCAAGAAGTATATCTCTTGAGAGAGAAATACGAGAGGAGCAAACTACTAGTACCTCCTCACCCAATCTTGACATATCCTTGAATTCAAGGTAGTTTAAATGAATTTACACTAGGTGTTGGGAAGACATAATGGTATAAATGCCAATAAACCCATATAGGGGTAACAATGTTTATAATCAAATGGACAATTCTACTCCTGTCAAGACTTTCGAATATACTATTTGATTAAATCCTACACAAAACTCTCCAATGAAAATAATTTCACCTTTGGCGCTACCAACCTTTAAGGGAGTTGCATCGAAATATCCTGATCAATTCTTATTTGAATTTAAAATTGTGTTCTAGACATATGACTACATAAATGATAACCAAAAGTTGAAATTTTTTCCTTCCACACTCAAAGAATCAGATTTGCGCTAGTTTATGAGCTTAGCCCTCGAATCAATCTAAACCTAAGATGAAATGGAAGATGTATTTCTGGATAAATACCAAGAATATTGTAGGGTGAAAACTAGAAAGGATAAACTATTTAGAATCAAACAATAAAAGGATGCAAATATTGAGGATTACTTATATAGGTTTGCCTTTGTACAAAAATAATATGGGTTTGTTAAACCTAAAATGTGTAAGGCCATATTATTTAGAGGATTACAAGATTATTCTAGAGAAGTGCTGGATTTAATGGGCAAGGGAGATGTGAGCATCCTTGACATTGATAAAATTTTGGATCTATATAGAAATTACTCATGCACAAGACAAAGAAGATGGAAGTAGAGTAATAATGGTAGTGATTTGAAAGAGCTTATAGAAGAATTCACCAATCTGAAATTAGACATATTGATATATCTTAATACTACATTAGGGGAAATGAATACCAAAAATAAATCTATAGAACCCTTAGCTATTTATTGTCCAATATGTAGAAACAAACCTACTCTATGTCTACTATTTGTAGTATTTATTCAAAAGGACATATCACTGACCAATGCCATTTACTTCTAGGACTTAAAAATATTTTGGAAACACAAACAAAAGACCTCAATTTTTTTGGGAAAATATAAGGGGGAAATTTTTCACAATATCAAAAAGCCCCACATGCTCCCACAAATTGGAGATAAAACCATTGGACTATGCCATGGGGTTATTCATAACCACAACAACAATTATTGGAATCAACCTCCATGGACATCTTATCCAGATTGGTCACAATTAGAATGGACAAATCCATAATGGAGTCAACCTAATCCACCTTGGATGTGAGCCCAATATCATGGAAAAAATTGAGGACAACAATATCCATCATACTAGGGAAACCAAAGATACCAAGGTAAAACACAAAATTTATTGCCTGCTCAAATTTTTCCTCAAGGGAGACAACAACAACAATAGGTAAATCAACCACCACTTCTAGCCCAACCTATGGCCAATCCTAATAATACAAGATAGGCAACTCATATCTATGTAGATGAATCTAATAAAAATACCACGATCAATGTAATTAGTTGTAGCAACATCCATTTGCGCTCAAGCAAGACACTACTTGAGCCTATTCGATCCATTATTGAAGAAATACAAATCAATGGGACACAAGAATGCTTCAATTGAGAACCACATAAATCAGCCTTGGATGAAGGAGTTTTGGAAATTAAAGCAGTATAAAAAGGTAAAAAAAATTGTTTACAATGGTAATATTTGGACCTTACCCTTTTACCTCCTTGGACGACAGCTGACTGGGCAGATTGGACGATATGGGCGGCAAGGCATTCAACATCAATTTCCCTTCCTCCTTTCCTCTCTATTTTTCTTCATTTCCTAACTTCTCCTATATTTTCTAAGGTTGTTAAATCAACCCTATTTAAGCATTGTAATTTCTAAGTTTCATAAGGTTAATGAATAATATTTCTTATTTCTATTTTGCTCCAAGACTCACATGCCACAAGGAGAAGAAAAAATATAAATTTTGCACACTAAAATTTTTCTTCTTCAAAAAATATGTCATATCCTGAAAGGTTACCCAGGTGTTGTAGGTGAGTTGGAGAGGAGAGGGCAATCCTCCAAGGGAGGTCCCAGGTTTGAATCTCCACCCTACCAAAAAGCTGAATTGGGTACCCAAAATCCAATTGATAATGTTGGTGCGGGCAGGGTTGGGTGCGACTCCCGGGTGACTTTGACGGTGTAGAACCCCCTGTTTGTGGTCTCTCAGACCAAGGCGGCCCCACAAGGGGTTTTTCACTTTATATATATATATATATATATATCCTGAAAGGTTTGAAAATTTTGCAAATACTTTTGAATCAAACCTCGTAAAATAACTAAAAACATCGACCATTTTACTTCATTTGTTGCAAGCAATCAAGGATGTACCTTTGATCAACAAAATTTTTTAGGACATGTGTATAAAAAAATTAGCTAGAAAAAATAAATCCTTTCCTAAGATTGTATAGGTAAATAGAAAATTGGTTGACCTGCTTTTTGTAAAGCCTGTCCCACCAAAGTATCATGATCCAGGAAGTCCAATTATCACAATAACCATTGGTTCAATGCAAATTTCTAATGTTTT
The DNA here is from genome assembly GCA_028583015.1 of Wollemia nobilis. Classification (NCBI taxonomy): domain Eukaryota; kingdom Viridiplantae; phylum Streptophyta; class Pinopsida; order Araucariales; family Araucariaceae; genus Wollemia; species Wollemia nobilis. Next base: position 561,404 of record JAQPPZ010001004.1, on the reverse strand, counting down.
GGTTGATTTAGGAGCAACCATTAACATTATGACCATGGAAACAATGTAAAAATTATAGTTCTACTATTTTGGAAATGGCTGATAGGTCTGTAGAAGGGATCATAGAGGATATTATTATGATAGTCTCCTCATGGGAATACCCTATTGAATTTCTAGTATTGTAGCCTTGCAATTCTATGAATGGCTATCCAATCATCTTGGGAAGGCCTTGGCTTGCAACTGCAGTCACTTTTATTGACTGTAGGTTAGGGGAGATGACTATTTATAATGGCATTGATTTGGAAAAGATTTTTTATAATCTCCTACAAAACCTTCAACATATTTTTTAGGTCATTTATTGTTTCCTTATTCTGATGAAGAACACGAAGAAACCATTTCCACACTAGATACTATAGTAGTGAAAGAACATATAGAGGATATAGATTCATATGAGAGAGAGGCATTTGAAGACGAAACCATTATGATAAATATAATGCAGGAATGAGGACTCGACGATGAACCAATCATTATTTATCACTTGTTATGGAATGATGAGGATCAAACATTTGAACAAATCATATCTATTCCATTATAATAAAGTCCCTTCAAATTACCACATGGATGGCATCATCATATTTTGTCTTTTCTTCATTATCCCATATCAGATTTGGTTCCATCAGGAATTACAATCGATACTAAGACATGAATCTTTTGCTCTCTTCTACCACACAACCACCCACTTAACTCCTTAGTAAGCACATAAAAAGGAGTTAATTCTATTAATCCAGGAACCAAATAGATTGAGGTACAATAAGGAAAATTTTTAAACATCAATAGCTGATTGATCGATGAACAAGAAATAAAATTGTTTGCTATTTTGAAAAGATATGTCAATAGATTTGCTTGGGAATACAAATATATGAAAATAATTCATCCTGATGTATGTACCCACAAGATATATACTGAAGTTGTTAAACCTATATGACAACCACAAAGGCAATTAAATCTTGCTCTAAGAGATATTGCCAAGGAAAAAATCAAAAAACTCTTAGAGGTTGCATTCATATATTCAATTTTTGATAGCCGATGGGTCTCTCCATTGGTTAGCATACCAAAGAAAAATGGAAAATTGAGAGCATGTAGATTATTAGAAACTAAACAAAGTCATACATAAGGACCATTTTTTATTATCATTCATCGATCAGTTGTTGGACACACTCATAGGAAAGAAGTATTTTTGCTTTCTTGATGGTTTTAGTGGATATAATAAGATATAGGTTGCACCCAAAGACCAGGAGGGTTTTACCCTTTGGTCTTTGTAGTGCCCCAACAACTTTCCAGTGAGTTGTTTTGGCTATTTTTTTATTTCACCACTAAAAATGTAGAAATTTATATGGATGATTTTATAGTTTGTGGGGAAACCTTTGACTTTACTTTAGAACATCTTGAAAATATCTTATCTCGTGGTGAAACTTATCGTTTGTCCTTAAATCCTGACAAGTGCTTTATAATGATACAAGAAGAAATTGTTCTTGGTCATCACATTTCTTCTAATGGGATCAAGGTTGATCCTAAGAAAGTAGAAATCATTAAGAACCTTCCTTCTCCACAAACCCAAATTGATGTCAGGAGTTTCTTAGGACACATTAGCTTTTATCGATGATTTTTTAATATTTTAGTACAATAGCAAATCCCATGTTTGCATTGTTAATGAAGGATTATGAATTTAATTGAATTAAAAGATACCAAGAATATTTTGATGCTTTAAAAGAGACTAACCACTCCACTTGTGTTATAAGGACCTAATTGGGAATTACCATTCCATATCCAAACCGATGCATCCAATACTACAATTGGAGCAACATTATGGCATATAGAAAATGGGGAGCATTATGATATCTACTACATAAGCAAAAACCTCACTGGAGTAGAAAATAATTATACTAGTATTGAAAAGGAATTTTTAGCAGTAGTATATGCCATTAATAAATTATGGCACTACATCATTGGTTATCAATTGTTTGTCCATACCGATCATTCAACTATTAAATAATTTATGAATAAACCAATTTTAGTGCGAGAATAATTCATTGGTTGTTACTATTACAAGAGTTTGATATCACAATAGTAAACAAACTAAGAAAAACTAATGTAGTACTAGATTTCCTATCAAGATTGAACAACACAAGAGAAGAAGAGTTAGTTGAAGATACTTTTCCAGATGAAAAATTGTTTGCTATATCATTACAATCACCTTGGTTTGCAGATATAGCTAACTATTTGGCTACAAGAAAAATTCCTCCCTATTTCACCTCAAAACAAAAGAAATAATTGGTAAGGCAAAGCTCATATTTCAAATGGATTAAAGATCTACTTTTCAAGTTTGGTATTGACTATGTGTTATGCAGATGCATTTGAAAATATGAAGTGTATGATATCCTCAATGCTTGTCATGATGAACCCTTAGAAGGACATTATTTTGTGAAGAGTACAGTTCAATTTTTTTTTTAAACTGATTATTATTGGCCATCCCTTCACAAATATGTAAGAAAGTACATATGACATTGTGATACATATCAAAGAATGGAAAAACCCACACACACAAATGAATTACCTTTACAACCTCAAGTGATTTTAGAACCATTTGAGAAATGGGGGTTAGATTTTGTGAGATCCATTGACCCACCATCTCAAGGAAAAGTACATATCTTGGTGTGTACTAATTATGTGACTAAATGGGCTGAGGTGCCTGCTTTTAAACATGGTTATGAAGAGAAGGTTGTTGACTTACTTTACACCCAAAAATTTCAAATATTTGGAGCTCCATGATATATTACCATAGATCATGGACGCCAATTTGCATCAAAAGTCATTGAAGCTTTCACTGAAATCTATGAAATCAAACATAGAAAATTATCACCTTATCATCCTCAATAAAATGGTCAGGTTGAAGTCATCAATAGAGAATTGGAAATAATTTTAACCAAAATAGTAGCTTCACATAGGAGAAATTGGTTAAACAAATTACTAGAAATAGTTTAGGCATACAACACATGGAAATCCACCACAAAATTCACACCTTACAAACTGGTCTATGGTAATAAATCACTTTTTCCTATTGAGTTTGAGTTACTAACACTTCGCACATCTTTGGAAATTGGTATTGAATTGTCATAGGTATAGATGGATAGGATTATGCAATTCAATCCGTTGGATGAACTTCTATTGGAAGCATTACATCACATGCAAGTTATCCAAGAACAAAAAATATGTGGCATGATAGTCACATTCAGTAGAGAACATTTGAGCAAGGAGATTGAGCTTTATTGTTTGATTCTCATTATGAAGATTTTTTTGGCAAATTGTAGACTAGGTGGCTTGAACTATACTAATCGAAGAAGTGTATAAAAATGGAGTAGTTTGTATTTTTCCATTGATGATTTAAGGAGAAAGTGGTAAATGGACATTGCCTTCGTGTATACCATGAACCCTTAACTAAGGAAGATTTTTTGAAGCAGATTGCATAGTTGGATGTACACATGATTTTTTTAAAGTGAAAAACCCCTTGCGGGGCCACCTTGGTTTGAGAGACCACGAACATGGGGTTCTACACCATCAAAGTCACCCGAGAGTCGCACCCGACCCTGCCCGCACCAACATTATCAATTGGATTTTGGATACCCAATTTAGCTTTTTGGTAGGGTGGAGATTTGAACCTGGGACCTCCCTTGGAGGATTACCCTCTCCTCTACAACTCACCTACAACACCTGGGTGGATGTACACATGATTGAAGATAATTTCTCTTCCATAATAGATTTAGAGTGATTTGAAAAACAAAAAGAAAAAAAACAATAAAACAAAAAGAGGAATAATCTTGATTGTGAACTATTTCATGGGCATAATTTCAAGGGAGATTGTGAAACTCCTTCATGGGCATAATCAAGACAAAATAAAAGAAAAAATATAAATGAAAAAAATAAAAAAATAAACGAAAAAATAATTCAATAGTGGAAACCTTTTTGAAGGTGCTATTGAGTTAAGACTTACATGAAAACCGATTTTCGGCATGTTTACCTTCTTGATATTATCCATTATTATAACCATTGTATAAAAATCACTTACTACACATGTGTTGTGTTTTTAATTTTAGATAATATACTAACAATCATTGGAAGCAACAATTTGTAAGACGTATAATCAATTTTTAGGATAGTAAGGTATGTGTTTCTTGCATTTAGTCATTGTAAACATTTAGCATGTAATGTATGATAATTGAGTATTTGGCATAAAATATTTAAAATTGGCAAATAAAAATGAAAAATTCTGTTAAAAAAGTAAAGAAGCACTCTATCCGTATCTTATTTGCATAAAAATTTCAAATCTGGCTATAAAATAACAAATAAATTACAGAGCTTCGGAATGACCAAAAGCTCTGAAATAAGTAATGAAAAATATAAAACTCTGCAGGCGCATGAAAAAATTGAATTTGATCCCCATGTGCATGCGTATTTAAAAAATATAAATACCTATGTGATGCACCTCACAGGGCAACCGTGAACTCAGGCACAAATCTATAGATCCACATGGTAGTCATTAAACTAGTATTCTTTAGCATGGTCTAACATGATTATTGTACCTAGTTTTCATAACCTGTTATAGACCCATGTGGCCACGATACTTTGACATGAGATATTGCATAGATCAAGGAGGTGGGCATCCATTTTTCATAAGGTAGAGCTGAGTCAACCAAATCAGACTATCCAGCTTAGCTAGCGATTTAAACACGTGCATGGTAATATACAAGCATATTGACCCACCACCATCGATGCATGTCAAAAATCATAATTTCAAAATAAAACCAAATCATCACGTACCACGTTCTTGGTTAATGAATGTGAATCTAGTGAATTTTGCACCATATTCTAGAGTTGATTCCTATATGTCAAAGCCACAAACATCTGAAGCCTCGTAACCACCAAAAATTGCAAAGGCTGTTGAATTGAAGCACAAGGTGTAAACCTGCAAACTCAAGCATTGCATTAACATTTTTTTTAGAAAATCACCAGGAGTACAGGGATGCCACCAGAAAAACTAGGGCATTGTTAAAAATGTACAATAGAAAAAAACATTGATGCACCAATTTTTGCCAGAATGGGGCATAAAAGGAAGGGTGAACCTAATACCTTGGATGAATTTTGCTAATACCTTAAGGTGGTGCAACTCTTTCAACAAGCAGGACTGATGTCATTTCTAGAAAATTTTGATGGGCATTCTAAGGATTTAGCAATTGAATTTGCTCGCACCCTTTGGAATAACAAAGCAACCATCAACAACATGAGGATCAAGGTAAATCCTTTAATTTTAGGTCAAATAACTGAATTACCTTTACAAGGACTAGTAACTATCAAAATTGTTAAGAACACACTCCCTAAAGTAGTGAAAGCATTTTTAGTAGAGGGGGATGTGCAACCAATAATTCAAATTAAATTGTGAGGGGCAATATGTAGTCTTATCTGGCCACCACATGAAACTACTCACTCATTTGAGGTATGACACACAACACCCTAAAGTTAGGATTAATATTCCCTTATATTTACACTAGGAATTGCACAACATGGCCAAAAGATACCAGCAAGGTCAGGGATCTCCTAGACACCATGTCATAATCAAATTGATTTGCAGACATCATTTTAGGGGAAATGTTCAAAGTTTCAATAAATTATTTGCACCCTAGAATGAGCAGGTTCCTATTGCAAAATATACACCTGATTAGGAAGAAAAATAAATTACGAGGGGTAAAGCGAATGAAGAGCTACATTCACCACCTGCAATAAATTTACCTACATATTCTTCTTTAGAATATGAGGCTTATGAGCCAAAAGACCCAATGAAGGCTACCCGGGTGATCATTAAGACCCAATAGACCTGGATTGAGAAGGGTGAAGCAAAAATTAAGTAAAATTATGAGTATATTGATCAATTGCTACAAGAAATACATAAATTAAAAACAATACTGACACCATTAGAAGAACTACCTACAATTCCTAATTCTGGGAAGAATATAACAAAAAATTTGCTTGAATTAGTAGAGCAGATTCTAGAAGAAGACATACAAGAACACATCCCACAATTGCCCCATAGAATTGAGGAAGATACCTTGATGTAAACACCTATAATTTTTGTTCCTATTCTGATTGCTATTATAGTAGAACAAAAACATATAGAAAAGGAACTTACACCTGAAAAGAATGATGGTAATGAGTTTATGGATGCCATAGAGAGCTCACATTAGAGAGAAGATACTATAGATATGGGCCAAAAATAGAATATTTAGCAGGAGTTTGTGTTACACACCAAACCTAGCCGTCGGCTAGGTATTCCAGGAGTAAAATATTTCATATATATAGTAGTTAGATTATTCAAAATAAAATCATCATTTTTTATATTTTTGTTCACTGCATTTCGCAAGTGCCTTCACGATGGGGACGTGCCCTCCCTGAGTGGCGTACTATTTCCAATTCGTTTTATTTTAATTATTGTTGTGGTTCTTATTAGTTCTTTTGCATTGTAATTGTGGAGTTTATTGGAATTAAACATAAAAGAATGAGTTATATCGTTCTAAGTGGTATCAGTTTCCAAGCAAGCGGCAATGCAGGTTTTTCCCTTCACGCATTGCATCCGATTCACCTGTGCAGGGACGTTCCACCGTAGTGAGGAATAAACTTCAGATCGTTGTCACGGTTCTGCGTTGGCAAACAGAACACAGCGAAAGAACGCCGCATCCAAATCATGACTGAAACACAGTCAATTTCCTCGCGGGCGTAGAAGACATCCGAATCTCTGTAGAAAACTTTGCAAAAAATTCGCGCATCATTTACCGACGCCATCCGACCAATCGCAGGCGAGTATTATTTTCTAATCCTAAGTTGGCGAGGTCTAAATTAAAAATATATATATATATATATATATATTTTCGTTTTTGGGATATTTATCCCACATCCTTCGTGTGGGAGGTACCAACGGGTTTAAATTGAGTAAAACACATCTTTGTGTTTGTGACTTCGGTCACATGAAGCTCTCCTAGCCTCGCGTAGCCTTGTTGAGTCGTTTCGTGCCAAGTGTCTTTCCTCGCATCGTGTTGTTCGTTTCGCATCCTCCGTTGCTGTCCGTTTCGCATCCTCTGCTGCTGTCTGTTGTGTTCGCTTTATGTTTGTGTCGTCTCGCGTCTATTCGTTGTGTCCACTTCACGTTCGTGTCATCTCGCATTTCGTGTCTGACGTCACTTCTGTCCGTTGTGTCTTATCGTCGTGTCGTCTCGCTTCTGTCTGTTGTGTCTGCTTCGTGTCTGTCCGTTGTGTTCGTTTCACATTCATGTCGTCTCACATTTCGTGTCCAACATCACTTCTATCCGTTTGTCTTATCGTGTCCTTGTTGTCTGCGCCTGTGTCCTCGTTGTCCATCGTCTTCGGGCGGTCCGTGGTTAGTGGTCAGTCCAGTGTCGTGTCTTGTATTTCGTCAAGAAAAGTTGTCAAAAGCTGTCAAAAAAATTGCAGTCAAGAAGGAGCCCAAATCCAAATTCAAATCCGCGTCGCAGTTGGAGCGACAGTTGAAGCGAAAACCAAATTTTTGGCTAAATTCAACCACATTTTGCAGCAGTCAAAGTTCAAAAGTTCCTAAGCAGGTTATGTTAACAAGTGCATGAGCAAAAGGTGGACCAAAGGTTCTGACGGTCGACTATCAAGCTCAAAAATGACCAATAACAACGCAAGAAGACCTAATCGAAGCCCAGGTACAAAAAATTCTCCTTCTCCTTTCAAAATTGGCAGTTATAATCCACATCATCCACTGGTAGACACTATGGCTACTAACCCTCCCCCAACTCATGACAACATCACACAAGGAGACTCAAGTAAATCGGCCATTTCCAACGATGAAGCTCTTCGACTCTTAATAGATGGTATGCAAGAAATGAGTGCAAACCTAAAAACCCTAGTGAGCGCACAAAACCAGCGTAATCCCAATACTAATCCCCACAATCACTCCCATGCCCAAAGGAATGAAGAAAATGACACTCAGGATGACGATTGGGAACAACAAGGAGGCAATTCGGATAATTACAGGGATCGCTATCATAGACAGTGGTATAACCAAGATCAGGAAAGGGATATGGGTTATCACCAACCGAGAGGCCCTAATAATTTTCCACGCATTGATATGCCCACTTTTGAGGGTCATGATCCTCGTGGTTGGATAGCCAAAATGGAAGGCATTCTCGACTTATACCAAATTAAGGAATTTGATAAAGTCCCTTTCGTCGCATCAAAATTAGGCACTCGAGGCCTACCAATGGTTCGTATGGCTTAAGCGAGAGAAAGGAGCTACTATTAATTGGAAAAAATTCACTACTTACTTTTTAGAAAGATTTGATGAAGGAGCTACATCGTCATACACAATAAGATTGTTATCTCTTAAACAAGAAGGTTCGGTTAGCGAGTTTGTTTCGGAGTTCACCAGTTTACTACCATATACATTAGACCTCAGCCCCGACACAGTGGTGGGAGCTTTTCGCAATGGATTGAAAGAAAATATTAGGGTGGAGGTGGACATTCAAAATCCAACCGCACTGAACAATTGTATAAGAATAGCCAAGCTGGCTGAGAAGAGAATTCAGTTGTATGCACGACGTGAAAACTATAGTCGTCCTCCATATCGCAACAATTCCTTTCGTAGAAATGATCAACCCTCAAGATACTTTTGCTATAAATGTCGCAATCATCATCCCAGGGAACAAGCTTGTGCCCAAAAACAAAACTTTCATATTGAGTGTGATCAATATGAAGGAGAAGAGGACGAAACTTACCAACAAGAAGAACCTATGCAAGAAGAACTACCAATTACTCTAGAAGAGAAGGAAGAGGATACAATGGCGATCTCCGTACATGCCCTCATGGGGTTAACCGCCCACCATACCATCAAGGTACCGGGATTTCTCCACCAGAAAAAGGTGAATGTGCTAATTGATTTCGATAGTACCCACAATTTTATCGACATCAAAACAACAAAAGCTTTGAATCTATTCATTAACTCTTCCAACAAAGACAAATTCCAGGTTCTAGTGGCCAACGGGGTGAACGCGCAATGTGTTGGTCGAACATCTCAAGTTTCCATAAAAATGGGTACTTATACCTGGTTTGGATCCCTTTTCATCATGAATTTAGGGAACTCGAATGTCATTTTGGGAGTTGAATGGTTGGAAACATTAGACACGGTTAGCTTCAATTTCAAAAAATTATTTGTGGAATGGAAGGAAAACGGACGAGTCATTCGCTTACAAGGCATTACTACTCCTCCATCACAAATGGTGAGCTCTCATAGTATGGAGAAGATGTTAAAAAAGGGTGGATATGGTTTTATAGCTCAAATTAATTGTTTGGAAAAACAATCTCGAGCAACTTCGGATATTACTGCTCCAGAGTTACGAGACATCATAACACATTACGAAGAGGTTTTCCAAGAACCTAAAGGATTACCACCTAAACGATCTCATGACCATGCCATCCATTTGATTCCAGGGAGTGTCCCACCTAACAATCGTCCTTACCGCTATCCTCAACCACAAAAGACAGAAATCGAACAGATCGTTCAGGATCTGCTAGATCATGGAGTCATTCGTCACAGCACTAGCCCTTATTCCTCACCTGTAGTTCTGGCTAGACGAAAAGATAACTCTTGGCATATGTGTCCCGATTTTCGTTCTCTCAATAAACTCACTATCAAGGACAAATTTCCTATCCCTGTCATAGATGACCTACTAGAAGAGTTGCATGGTGCAAATTTTTTTACAAAATTAGACCTTCGCTTAGAGATTTCACCAAATCCGTGTCAGAGAAGAAGATATTCCCAAAACCGCTTTTCGTACTCATGAAGGTCATTACGAATTTTTGGTCATGCCTTTTGGTCTCACCAATGCACCATCCACATTCCAAAGTCTCATGAACCAAGTGTTTCGTCCACTCCTCCGTAAGTTTGTGTTAGTTTTTTTTGATGATATTCTCATATACAACAAAACATGGACGGACCATTTACATCATGTGGATAAAGCCCTTCACATTTTACACGGAGAAAAGCTATTTGTCAAACGTTCCAAATGTTCATTTGGTGTCCAAGAAGTCGAGTATCTTGGTCATATAGTTTCACACGAGGGTGTCAAAGTCGACCCCAATAAGATTAAGGCAATTCAAGAGTGGCCTTTACCTAAAACCATCAAGAAACTTCATGGTTTTTTGGGTCTCACGGGCTACTATCGCAAGTTTGTACGAAATTATGGTAAGATTGCAGCACCTCTCACAGCACTCACAAAGAAGGATGCTTTTCGTTGGTCGGAAGAGGCCACTCAAGCCTTCGAAGCTCTTAAGAAGGCCATGTGTACAACTCCAGTATTAGCAACTCCCAATTTTCACAAACCATTTATTATCGAATGTGATGCATCAGGAACAGGAATTGGGGCTATATTAATGCAAGAAGGTCATCCGTTGGCATTTGAAAGTAAACAGCTCTCCGGGAAAAATTTGGGAAGATCAACATACGAAAAAGAAATGTTGGCTATTCTTCACGCAGTAGAAAAATGGAGACACTACCTAATCAGTAGCCGCTTCATTATAAAAATAGATCATAGTAGTCTCAAACATTTTCTTGAGCAAAGGTTTTCATATCCGGAACAAAATAAGTGGTTAACCAAACTATTGGGCTATGATTTTGTTATCGAATACAAGAAAGGGAAGGAAAATATAGCCGTCGATGCGCTGTCCAGGAAATATGAAGACGAAGTAGTCATTAACGCTATTTCAGGTCCTTGCTCCCAATGGGTGAATCAATTACAAGATGAATGGTTGTCCAATAGCGAAACTGCTCAGATACTTCAAGAATTATCTATAGGGTCCTCTAAACACCCTTTGTTCTCTTATGAAGATAAAATCCTCCGAAAGAAGAACCGCATTTACATTCCACACAATTCAGAACTCAAATCGAAGATCCTCGACGAATCGCACGCTTCTCCATCAACAGGACATTCAAGATTTTTGAAAACATATTTAAGGGTCAAACAATCATTTTGTTGGAAAGGATTAAAAGCAGAAGTCAAACAATGGGTAGCAGAATGCGAAGTTTGCCAGCACAATAAAGGAGAAACAGTCAAATCACCAGGGTTGTTACAACCATTACCCATCCCTGAACGACAGTGGGAACATATATCCATGGATTTTATTGAAGGTCTTCCAAAGTCAGAAGGCAGGACAGTAATCTTCGTAGTCGTAGACCGGTTATCCAAATACGCTCACTTCCAGGCTTTACAACATCCATTTTCCGCAAGCAAGGTGGCAAAGGTATTTATGGATTCAATTTTCAAATTACATGGTATGCCAAAAAATATTGTAAGTGATAGAGACCCCATCTTCACTAGTAACTTTTGGCGGGAATTATTTCGACTTAGTGGTACCAAATTGAACATGTCCTCAACCTACCATCCACAGACAGATGGTCAAATAGAAGTAGTTAACAAATGTTTGGGTACGTACTTAAGATGTTTTTCTCAAGATAAACAATACCAATGGAGCCGGTGGTTAGCATTGGCGAGAATGGTGGTACAACACTTCTTACCATTACTCAATTAAGATGTCTCCATTTGAAGCATTGTATGGCACCAAGCCTCCAACCGTCGCAGATTACGTACAAGGATCATCCAAAGTAGCCAAAGTGGATGATTGGTTCCAACAAAGGCAGTCTACACTCACCATCCTCAAAGAGAATTTAGTCCAAGCACAAAATCGTATGAAACAACAACAAGACTTGCACCGATCAGAGAGAACTTTTAATATAGGTGATTGGGTTTTCCTAAGGTTGCAACCTTACAAACAATCATCGTTAAGGATAAAGTCCAGCCAAAATTTGGCTCCACGATTCTATGGTCCCTACAAAATTGTGCGTCGCATTGGAGAAGTAGCCTATCAATTAGAGCTACCTACATCATCACGAATACACCCGGTATTTCATGTTTCATGTCTCAAAAAAGTAATTGGTCAGAAAGTGCAAAGTCAATCCGAATTACCAGTGCTCGATGAGGAAGGACGCATACATCTCCAACCTGAAGATATACTACAACACAGAATACGAAGACTGAGATCACGTCAGATTCAAGAATTTCTCATCAAATGGCAAGATTTACTAGAGGAGGATGCCACATGGGAACCTGAAAGTATTTTCCAGACATTTCCAGCTTTGAGGACAAAGCTTTCCGAGGAGGGGAGTCATGTTACACACCAAACCTAGCCGTCGGCTAGGTATTCCAGGAGTAAAATATTTCATATATATAGTAGTTAGATTATTCAAAATAAAATCATCGTTTTTATATTTTTGTTCACTGCATTTCGCAATTGCCTTCACGACGGGGACGTGCCCTCCCTGAGTGGCGAACTATATCCAATTCGTTTTATTTAAATTATTACTGTGGTTCTTATTACTGCTTTTATACTGTAAGTGTGGAGTTTATTGGAATTAAACATAAAAGAACGAGTTGTAACGTTCTAGTTTGAAAAAGGATACATCCCAGCACTTTTGAATGCAACTTTGAAACATTCTAGAGCAACTCTGAAACGTTTTGAAGATTAATAGTATCATTTTGAAGTAGCTCTGAAATGTCCAAAAATTATGCTAGAATATCAGGATGAAGCTTTCAACCAACAAAAGGAGTAAGGCACTTAAACAATTGAAGCCCCTGAAGTTGAAACCACTTTATTACATGTAAGTACATCACCCAAGGAGGATAAAGATCAATTTTTTACAAAATTTGTTCAAAAAGTGCACACTGCAAAAATAGGCATTCAAGTTGAATTATTGTTAGAGCATAAAACTCCAGTAGTAGTGCATTCGCCAGATATGGTCCCACTAGCAAAACACAATGAGGTTATTGCAAGGTTTATTTCATGCTACCAGGCCCTTGAGTTAGGCCTTGCAATACTTGAACCCATGAAAGAGCAGAAAAGACACAGGTTGTAGAAATTGTAGATTTACAGGTTAAGGTGAAGGATTTATGTCAAATTGTAAAATTATTGGTACAATGTAGAATGCCTACTAGGTTATACAATCTAATCCTTAGGGAAATATTCCTTAGATGGCAGGTAATACGTATCTACTATGGTTTAACATATGATTTAATTATTGCTCAAGATTTTATGGAAGCATACCTACAGAGTCTTGAGGAGCAAAAAAAATATTATGTGAATTCATTTTGCACAAATTTGTTATGGTAGAATATGTACATTTTATACCACAAATATATAGGTGATGTGTAGCTCTGATATTTTGTTTCTACTTTGCAAAATCATTTATATTTGGATCAGGAGAAGAAACAAAACAAAGAGATTGAATTAGGATTTGAGCTTCTATTAAGGCATATCCAACTCAATCCCTCAACATTAACAAACCAACATTTTAATATAATAACAATGCCAAACATAAAATTACCTATCTTTGAAATCTTCAAGATAGTTTGGCTTGTTTTCAATATTTTGCAGGGAGAATTTGTCAAACTCCTTGGTAGTATGTAAAAGCAGGTGGAAAGAATTGCCTATATCTTTGTAGAAAAGGGAACCCATGTCACCAACCAACATGTTGTGGTCACATAGGAGGGTAGAGGCAGTGATACAAATGATCCTAGCACTAAAAAATCAGTGGATAGGCTTCATATTTAGGCCACCCACCATTATCACACCAGTTCCATTTCATTTTGACTCAGATCCTTATCCTAAACAACAATTTTAGAATTGGATGAGAGAGTTAAAATAAAACAGAGGATACTATCCTAGAAATTAAAAAAATTGGGGGAATTTGTATAAGGACCTGGATATAAGTGCCTTTTTAGCCCAGCAAAATGCATGAGAGCATGCATCAAGTCAAGTTGGGGGGAATGATGAGGCCAAAAAATACCTCAATTTTGTTGCATTATTGACATATAAAAATTGCTATTTAACAATATTTAACATAATTTTATGCCAAATATTTTATTAAAGTATGTTATTTGTTAATGTTTACATGATTCAATGTTTAGAAATACTGTACCCCTATTTTGACTATTTGTCTGCATTTTATGTTCTATTTTTGCATGATTTTAGTGATAAATACTGATCGATTGTAGAAGCTTACATTTAATTTTATCAATCCGAGGGAAATCAAGGTTAGATTTAAAAAGTAGCAATCTCGTATAGATTATATTGTAGGAGTTAATACTAAGTCTAGCTCAATTTCTTGTCCAAAATTCATGCGTACACGTGTACAAAAAGAAATATAAAAATTATGCAAGGATGAATTATGCAAGATATGGTAAATAAATGCAATCTAACTTTTACTAATGATGTAATTTACTGATGTATCTGATTACTTGCAACTAATTTATGATATGTTTTAATCTAAGTGTGAGGAACTAATTTATGATATGAGGATCCTCGTGCGATTTATTTTATTTTATATAATTTGAGATGCAAGTCTAACTAATCCTAATCTAATGCAGGGGTGAAAGAGCTCAGGGACTGTCTTATAGGAGTGGGCCCTGCCTCCTAAAGGACAATGTAAGTCTTTCTCCCCTAATTTACCTTATCAGTAACTAAGTTTTATATTTCATACTAATATTTATGCATATTTTATGAATGCAGGTAATCAGTCTACAATTTACAAAACATAGATTAAACAAACTACACAATTGATACAAAATACCATATTTGAAGAAAATGTTGTTTTATTGCTGGAGCTTCAACTGTACATGCTTCCTCAGAATTGTAACTTAACTTAGAACAAGTTGTAATGCAATATTATTCCAATGCAGCTAACCCAAACCTCTCTCAAGGTCCTCTATGTAATTTTATACTAAAACTAATACAATACTGAACAGTTTCTTCCACGTATTTGTCATGCGTAACTTGTGGAGTGATGACTGTACATGAATCAACAATAATCTAAAACCTAATATAATTATTATTTTGACTTAGACTTATAAATGTTCTTATTGGTCCAAGTGGCATCTACACATAATCCTATCAAGATACTATCTATTCTAACTAACTCGCAAGATAGATGTTAAGACTTTATTTTCTTTATTCTAGGAAGTCTTAATAATATTTTGCGATTACATTTCAAATGTCCCAAAATAAACTCATTACAATAAATAAGAACTTTGTCAACTTAAGATATTCTCGCAGATAATATGCGAAAAACAAGGTATGTTGAAAAGTGAAGATATCTGTTGTCGTCCATTGTAATGTGTCGTCCACTTGATTGTGTCGTCCACGGTCAATAGTAATTGCTGGTAACATTCTCTAGTAATTACCTTCAGTAATTACTGTTAGTAGTTACCTTCAGTAACTACCTTCAGTAATTACTTTCAGTAATATACTTTAGTAATATACTTCAGTAATATGCTTCAGTAATATGCTTTAGTAAGATCAATTACTATTGTTTCCCGAACTGCTATGGTTCTTCTTCTCATCCAAGGTGCATTCCACAGGTTCTGTGATTTCTTTATCAATCATCAATGCTTTTTCCTGTATTTTTCTTAGAACTCGGACAAATTTGATACAAATCAAACATAAATGCCAGATTACCATAATTAATCATTTTTACTAATAAATTGCGTTTTATTAATAATAACTTACATAAACATATCAAATTTTTAGGTAAATGAAGTAATTCTGATACAAAAATTTGTGGTAAATGACTACTTATCATTCCCCAAACTGAAGTTTATGCATGTCCTCATGCATACAGAAAAATTTAAATGAAAGGGAAATAACAATTCAATGCATGCATTACATATTCAGAAAAATGACATTATAATCAGAATTCTAAATGAGTATTAGAATTTATAACACATACATTTTTTGTGTTAGAATTTTCAAAACAGTTCACACACAGATAGATATATTTTATCAAAACTATAATAGTCTGAATATAAACATATATTTCAAATAAAACTATAGCAATCTAACAAAAATTAGAAATGTAACAATCTAACAAATATATTTTAACCAGAACTGTAACAATCTATCAAATATATATTTTAATTAGAATTGTAACAGTCTGCATAGATACAAAAAAAAAATCTTTCTAAAAAAAACATAAATATAAAAAACAAAAATAATCAGAAATGATAAAGTAAAAATGAATTGATATTTTTACAAATCATATATAATGCAATTAATAAATATTTTAATAGCAAAGAAAATGTTTTTCTCTTTTTGCAATACTAACTGTCCATCCACTTATATACAAATATACAAATAAAAACTGTATTCAATACCATATAAAATAAAATATAAGTCTGAATAAAAGTTCTTTGTCACTGTTTTACTGTTTCTGAGTCTGTTGCAATAAGAGTCTAGAAGAAATTCTAGAAGATCGGGGTCTTGCTCTCGGTAGTTTTTATTCCCTTTTAACCTATTGTACCTGTCCCTTAGCTCTCTGGTCTGCAGCTGCTGCAATGGTTGTAACTGGCGTCTCCATCATAATCATCTTAATATGTTCGACCTCTTGAGCACTTCCCTTTTGCTCTGCATCCTTTGCTGGTGAAGAATGGAGTTCTTCATGATGTACCATCATATCAACTTCCAAAGGCATCCCTAAATTCAAGGCAAAGCCTCTTAATGCATTCCTAGCTGGCGAATTCAATTTTTTAGGTTTATTTAGTTGAGCAAAATTACGGATATGCTGGGAGCTATCTTCTTCAAGAACCTTAGAAAAGTCAATTATTTTATTAGTAGACATCTGCTTACTAAAATTGATTGATTTCTTAGGCTTTTCTTGAAGGTAGAACTTTTAGGCAAGGAAGTTTCAATAGGTGGTGGTCGATTAACGAAGTCCGCAAGTCTCGCAGTCTTATCCATAGAAAGTTGTTTAATTAATTCAAATTGAATAGAAAGGGCTCGCTAAATAATTTTAGATTGTTCTGTAAATTCTTCTCTTAACCTACCAATTTTTATTTGAAATACTGTATTTTATGCTTTAAGGTAGGATAGGGTCTCTATAGCAGACTCGCTTATAGGTAGTTCTTGTCCTTGTTCATCCTCATAGTTTTCTACTATTTTATTTTGCTTTCTGGGTTGGATTTTGACTTTCATATTTTTACATTTTTTCTTCGAATTTCAAGTTCCTCATCTTGGCTATCAAAGTCAAGTTCTTCTCTATAGGTTGTTCTTCTTCAGATTCAAAGGATTTTGAGTATTCAGGTACATTGGATTCTTCCATAATTCGGCTCCAAGATGCCTTTACTTCATGAGCCTTTTTCAAGATAATTAATTTAATTAGACCATGGTGAGAAATCAAGTGCAGCTTAGGTTTTTCCTTAGGAGCTTTTGGTTTAACCCTTAGAACTGTTGATTTCAATGACTGAAACAGGAAATAGGGAAGATTAATAACACAGTCATCTTTGTTAGGATATTTCAAATTAAGCAACATCTGAATATGATAAGCTAACAGAATGGACATTCATCGTTCGACAGTGAAAAATTTGATGATGAGGACAACTACCTCTTGCCATAAAAGGGGAAGTGTAGAGGTTGCAACTCCCTTGATTGATCCTTCTTTATCCCTTAAAATTGTGCATTTGTCATCAAATTTATTTATCGAGTGACACTTTTTGAGTTTTTATAGAAAGATGCACCAACCTCAGGTAAATTTAGAATTTCAAAAATCAAACTTGGGTTTAACTCTAGTTGCAAACCTCCAACATGGGTGACCATCGTATCAGGGTTACAATTTAAAACAAATTGTTTTGCTACCCCTACATCATGCCCTTTAAACTTAGTAAGTGCCTTCCACTAGCGAGCATTTTCGAATAATTCAATTACGGAATCGCTTGAACTTTGTGTATCAACAAAATATGGCTCACTATGATTTTGGAACACAGGTTTAGGCATCGTGGTGTCTGGGGATTGAGGAAGTTTTAATCACCCAAAAATCCTGTAATATTCGAGTACACTATTTGTTTTAAAGGCCAGCAGGAATCCTTATTATTTTCTATATATATATAACCTTTTTTTTTTATTATTATTTTATTCTTAATACCAAAAATGTACAGAATACAACATATAAGTGAAAATACAAGGTATATTTATAAAAACGTAAGATATACAGAAAGCAAAACAAAAACGTAAAATATACAAAATACATTCTAGAAACAATAAAACGTAAAGATGTACATAATACATTACGTAAAATGTACAAAATATGTTAATAAAACGTAAAATATACAAAATACATTATGTAGAGTGTACATCACATAATCTAAAATCTTATAGATTAATTAAATCATAGTAGAAAGCAATAAAAAAAAATTCTAATTCAAGAAAGAAAAACCCTAATTTATTTTTATAAACAAAGCTTAATAGTATACCAGATAATCACAAATTGTCAAATAATGCCTAATTCGAGGAATTTTCCTAGATTTTTACCTAATTCTAAAAAAAAACAATTTAATTATAAATCTACTGTGAAGAATTAGGAATTTTCCATTTTTCTAAAATATTTTTAATAATTTAGTGTAGAATAAGAGATTTCAAGCAAACTGTTATGTGAATTTGCCCTAAATTTAGGGAATTCATGCATTTTTTCAAAATTTTCCCAAAATTATAATCGAATTTTGCCCAAAATAAAGAAAAATTATTTCCCCCAAATAATTTCAGGGTTTTCAAGAAATTTCAAGATTTTCAAATAATTTCAGGGCATTTAAATAATTTCAGGGTTTTAAAATAATTTTAGGGCTTTCAAATAATTTTAGTCCTACAACAGAGATTCTGCCCTAAAAAGAAATTTTAATTATGGCTTTCGCAGAAAGGACGAAAAACCCTAATGGCAGATTCCAATTTTGCTTAGAAAACATTGTTTATATTAGGTTTTGCCTAATCCTCACTTAAAAACAAACAGGGAAAAATAAAGAAAATAGGGAAATCCTTTTTAATAATAAAGAACATAAAAGTAATAAGACTTGTCGCCTGTCACAATCGTAGAGGAAAGGGTTTGACCACCTTTTGGTTGACGTCGTCAATTTCCTGGCCACCTTTCGTTTCCAGCCTCTCCAATTTTTCGAATACAAGGAAATTGCAGAATATTGGGCTAAAACACATCGATTGCATAAGTTATTTGCAAGAAACACATTGATTGGGCTAAAAAAAGTTTAGTGGTTTCCTTCAGCATGGCCGCATGTCAGTGGTTTCCTTCTGCATGGCCGCATGCAACGTCGACTGCGAAATAATAAACAAAAAATGATCGACGGTGAGAGTTTTAGCCACCTTTTATCCAAAAACTCATCGACGATGGAGGTTTACCCTAAATACTAATCGACGACGAAGAATTTACCCCTAATATTAATCATCGGTGGAGAATTTACCCCTAATATAGATTGTCGATGGAGGTGGTTTAAGCAAGGTTTAATCAACGGTGCAGGTTGTTCGTCAACCCGCCTAACCCTAAAATCAACGGTGATGCAAATATTAATAAGTATACCTTGTGTTCATTCGAATTAGATTATGACCGTCGATTTCTATGCAATCAGCGATGGAGAGATCTTATCCGCGTCCTTGCATTCTATTGGTTGGAGAAAAACAAAATTGTCAACATGGTCCGTTGATTAGGTTACAGGATCGACGGTGCATGTTGTACTCCGCATGCATACACATGATTGGAGCCTTTGCCCACACATTGCAATATTTATACGTGGCGCAAAGGAATTTCACCACCTTTCTCCGCATGTGATAAGGTTTGCGACAATAGTCGTAAATCATATATTGTTTAATATATATAATTTTTATATTATATACATATATTATAATATATATACCATATAATGTATAATGTATATTTATTACAAAGTAAGGTTTGCAATTTTATTATAATATATATTAATTATAATATATTCTTATATTAGATATAGTTATATTTTTATAATATAATATTAATATATATTTACTATACGAATTAATATAGTTATATTTAAAAATTATTATAATGTATATTAATTAAGTTATATATTAAGCTGTATATAATATGTATTAATTCGTACATGATTATTTACTATATTTTAATTATTATATATTTTTTATATATATTAGATTTTTACAAATGATAATTACAAATATTACGGAATAATATTACTGATAATGGTATTTTATAGAAACCTATATGAAAACAATTATTTTACAGAAGGTGTCTACGAAGGATACTTACATAAACTACTTACATAAGATGTTTACAGAAAATACTTATAGAAGATTCTTACGGAAGACACTTACGAAAGGCACTTACGAAATATACTTACGAAAGGCACTTACGAAATATATTTACGAAAGGCATCTAAAAAAAATTTCTTCTCCGAAACTATATTATAAGCTATATACATCTTTATTTATTCCCCCCCTCAAAATTTAATTTTGGCTATATAGCCAAAACAAAGAAAGAGTATTTATGGATAATAATAATAATATTTTATATACGGGGTGTATGTATAAGTTTTTGAGATTATGCTTCCCATATGTCATTAAGAAGTTTCTATTGTTAGTCATCTAGAAAAATATAATGGATATAAGCCATGTTTTTGTAGAGAATTTTGAAATCATAGTATCGTCATAATGATTTACTATTGGTTTTTGCATAAGATGTTTCTAGGTGGATTGTTCAAAGTCATCAAATAACATTCTAGGCATGCTGAAATAAACTCCATTTACTTCTAACACAAATCAATTAAGTGTTAAAGTTATCCCAGTATGTTCAAGTTTTCTTTAAAAACCAACTGTGTGTGCAGTGAAGATTCATTTCCCATTATGAGTAAGGATTAAAAACAACAAGGATTATACATGCCAAAAGCTAGCTGATCTTATAAGCATCTAGAGGTCTTGTCCAGACTTATTGCTAATACGTGAGGATACCTTAATAAAGAATATCCCATGGTTTTTGAAATACTAAGAATTCCAAGGATTCAAGCTCTTTTTGCCTCTTTCTATTATGCTTCATTTGGGATACTTGCTTAGCAAGGGATTTTGTAGTGCTTTTTGAGGTTCTTGCTTATTTTGAAGAGAAGCAAGAATATATGTTTTTCTTTGTAGGATTCTTTTTTATTTTGAGGAGAAACAAGAATTTATCGGGATACTTGCTCGATTAGATGAGGAGCAAGGGAATTTTTTTTTCCTCTTTTTTTTTTTATGGAAGAGGGCGAGCTTGTCCTTTTGCCAATTTATTAGTAATCTAGACCATACATATAAGCAAGGGAAACTTTTTACGTATGGTAAATATAATACATGAGTTAATTTTCCAAAACGTCACAATGTCTTTTAAATGTGTATGTGTGTGTGGTTAAAAGAGAAAACTTAATCATCTAGAAGTTACTCATAATATTTCAAAATATTTGTTCTATTTTCAATAAAAAATTTGTTCAATATACCAGATATAATTTGAGTATTTAAAAAAAATACCTAGATTTCATCTAGCAACAAGGTACTATGCATCATGTGATCATCATTTCTCTACAAAGTTTGAAATAAAGAATTTTCTTAAAAAACTTTGAAGACTGAAAAATAAAAAGAAATGTAGATACTTCATTATGAAATAAAGGAAGCATAATCATTTATGAAATAAAGGAAGCATAATCATTTATTTTAATATAATAATTACATTATTATGTATAGATATGTATATGTACATATATGTATATTTTTTCAAAGAAAGAGTTTATTGAATAGTAGGCGATTGTAGTTCAGAAATACATTGCAAATTAGTATGTTGTCTAAACTGATGTATGAATTCTTCCTTAGATAATGGCTTCTTATAAAGTTTAAGACTATGGACATTTACTAATAATTTTCTTGTTGAATCATCTATAGGCTTAAGCTTCACTGTACCGTTTCCAAATATTTCCTCATTTTCATGGGGCCCTAGCCATCTTGTTCTCAATTTACCTTGAAAATCTTGGTAACGAGAATTAAATAACAAGGCCCAATCTCCTTATTAAAATGTACATGGTACAATAAGTTTATCATGCCATTTCTTACGTTGCTGTTGAGTTATTTTTGTTCTGTGCAAGGCTTCTTATCTTATTTCATCCAAAAGATTTAACTTTTCCAACCTTTCTTTTTGTGCATTATCCAAATTCATGTCAAGTTGTACTGATGTGTGTAATGCTTCTATTTGAAATTCAATGGGCATGATGGCTTGTTTTCTATAAATCATTTCATATGGTGATAAACCTATGGTAGTTTTCCAAGTTCTTTATATGCCCATACAACTTCTTTTAATCTCTCATTCCAATCACCCCTATTAACAGTTACAGTTTTTGTGATAATCTTTTCAAGCTCTCTATTTGTAACTTCTACTTATCCATTAGCTTGAGGGTGATATGGTGAAGTTTTCTTGTGTTTTATTTGATAAATGTTAACATAATAATCAATTGCATTGGAGGTAAATTGAGGTCCATGATCTGAAACTAATTTTCTTGGTAGATTCGATTATACCCACTAAAACCATCTAAAAAACAAAAATATTTCTTTCTAGCCAAGGTATCTAGGACTTGATCAATAAATGGTAAGGGAAAATAATCCTTCTTGGTTACTTTGTTCAATTCTCTATAATCAACACAAATTCTCCATTTACCATTCTTTTTAGGGACTATCACCAAAGGTGATACCCATTGGCTGTCTGAAATTGGGTATTTAAATCCTGCATTTAAGAGTTCAATGATTTCTTCTTTAACTATTTCTTTCATAGCTGGATTTAATCGTCTTTGGGGTTGTATTACAGGATTACAACCTTCCTGAATAAATATTCGATGAGTACATACATTCGGGTGGATACCATTCATGTCTTCGTAGTTCCAGGCAAATGCTGGTTGATGCTTTTTAAGCATATCTACTAATTGCGACTCTTGTATGCTCATGAGTTCATTATTGATGTTAAGAGTTCTTCAAGGTATAATATCTATTTGTTTACATTTTTCTATATTTGCATCTATTCCATTTAATTCATGTTCAAAATTATTCAAATCATAACCATATGATTCCATTTACGATTGACTTGTGCTTGTTTCATAAATAGAAGATTCAGATAAATAACTATTGTCTTGACCTTGTTCTTCTTATTGATTTTCTAACAGTAATGGTAAGAGTCCCTCAACTTCTTGTTCAAGTTCTTCGATTAGAACATTAATTGATAAAGTTTGAATATCATCATATTCATGAGGAAAATCATACCACAACTGTTTTGGAAATTCTTCTTCTATTGGTGATTTAGGGAATAAACTAAGATCTTTTGTATCCTTGCCATTAGAAATAGTCATGTTTCCTGATCTGCAATTAATGTAAGCATCAACTGTTGCAAGCCATGGTCGTACTAAAATTAAGGGATGTCCCCCTAATTTATTTTTGGGTTGTAGGACTTTAAAGTCTATAGGGGATTCCCATGAATTTACTGAGACCATAATGTCTTCTAATTTTCCTTCAGGCTTAATAGTAGATCTATCAGTGAGTTGAAGCACAACAGAAGTTAATTGTAGTTTATGCATCCCTAAGGATTCTGCTATTTCTTTGGTCATAACATTAATAACAGCTCCTAAATCAACCAAAATATTTTGTAATGTTATGTTTCCAATATGCACAGTGAGTATAGGTATTCCAAGATCTGTATATTTGGGTACTAACCTATATCCTATCATCATCTCAGATAATTGTCCAATGACTTGAATAGTTTGAAATTTATTCTTCTTTTTATTCTTTGAACATATATTTTTGATAAGTTTAGAATAAATGGGTATATCCTTGATAGCTTGTAATAAAGGAATTTTAATAGTAACTCCTTATATTTCTTGAAGAAAATTAAATGCTGGCTTGGATGGTTCTTTTGGTATTTCTAGTCTTTGAGGAAATGGTACTTCTATTTCATTACTTGTTTGGATTTCTTGTTGTTTGGTTGGAATATTTTCTTGTTGATTTTATGTTTCCTTCTTGCTGTCATTTTCATTTTCAACCAAGTTTTTAATAGGATCATCAAATTTTGTGAGAGTGACATTATCTTCCAACACCTTTCCTGATCTTAATTGAATTTGTTGACATGGTGCTATAGATATAGAACATGTTTCATTTGTTTCATAGACTTGTTGGATATTTTTATTTTTATTAGGGTTAGGAACTGGTTGATTTGGAAGAGGTAATTTCTTAGGAGGATTATTATTATTGTTTGGAGGTGGTAGAAGTCTATGTTGAGGTGAGTTCTGAGTATTTTGTCCCCTAAATTGATTTTGAGAATTTTGTTGTTGCATTGTATTTGGAGACCAATTAGTGCCACCTTGATTATATTGGCCACTATTCCAACCAGGCATATTTTGATTTTGTGTTCCTTGATTCCATGGGGGTTGTCCTCCATAAGAGTTAGCCATAAATTGATCCCATGGGGGTATGTTCCAATTTTGGTTATAGGAATTCCAATTAGTCCAGTTTGGTATATTGGACCATTTATTAGGTCCTTGTTGGGATAACTAGGGTTTGACCAATTTGATGGACCATTAAATGGATCATTTCATATTTGAGAAACAAAATAAACATTTTCTGCCTCTTCTACTTCTGGTTCTTTTATGGCAGCTTTAACAGTAGAGATATACTTACATTTTTCAATTTTATGATCTTTATCACAAATTTGGCAACAAGCAGAAATATTGGAGATATTTGTTATGTTGAGAGGACATTCTCTTGAATTGTGCTTTTTCCTACATCTATGGTAGTAAATTTCTTCACTATCCTTTGTATTTTTATCCATTAAATCCAAATATGTGGTAAAATTACTCAATAAATCGGTTTTTAAACCTTCCAACATATTTCCAATTTTGGCTCTTGTCACTCCTACTCCTGTAGATATGTATTTATTACCTCTCAAAGGTTTGTTTCTTGAATAGTTTCTACAAATATTTTTAATCTCCTCAAGTGATATAGAATGAATATCTCCTTTTACCATAAGATTTAAGATTTCAAGAACATCTTCCTTTAAAACTTTCAGAAAAAGTTATTTTAGGATTTCTTCTTCAATATCTATATTTATTCTAGATCCTACAAGTTGAAATCTCTCAAGATAATCTTCCAAATATTCATCTTCTTTTTTATTCATATGAAAAAGCTCAGCTTTCTTATCCCTAACTCTACAATAATCTTGATATCTTTCAAGGAATATTTGTTTTAATCCATTTTCTCCATCCCAACGATTACAAACTCCTTCTCCTAGACCCATAAACCATCTCAAAGCAATATTTTTAAGAGTAGAAAGAAATAATCTTAACTTTTGCTCACTGGTAGTGTAAAAATAAGCTTGACATACTACTTCAAATTCAAAAAGAAAAGCATTAGGATCTTCATGGGATTTTCCATGAAAAGTAGGCAATACAGAAATAGAGATTGATTTAGGTTCCCTTGTTCCATCTTTTGTATGTAAGATTGGGAAAGGAAATGTTTTTATTTGTCTAATTTCCCCCTGATATTGTCTTTGTCTTTCATTTCCTCAATTTTCTTCTCCCATTTCACTTTATGCATCAGCCATTCATGAATATAGGAATTCAAGAATTGGTTCAGGTATAGGTTCAGTAAAAATAGAAGAGGGATCTATATAGTTGTCAAATTATGGATTGAACAATAAATATGTATTGGGATATTGATCTAGGATTTTAGGTTGATTGGTTGATGATGTAGCCTCAATTTTTACTATTTTAAAAATTCCAGGTTTTCTAAAGTCTCTTGGGGATTTTTCTATTTTATTAGTTTTTATAAATCTTCCTTTAGAGTCTCTAGGTCTGTTCATGTATGTTCTAAACCTATTATTATTATTTTTCTCTTTTTTTCAAGCACTATGTCTAATATTCTTTGAATAATTTATGTATATCGTTGATTGGATCAAGTTGGTCTGGTGTCATGAAATGTTCCTCTTTGAAATTAAAATAATATATCAATAATTGAATTAGCTAAACAAGATAAGCTTTAATTGTGATAGGATTAGGAATTCCAAATTGTAGTTCGTAACGTAATTCTTAGCACAATTCTCTAAAACATACAACTCTAGGAATTCTACAGTATCTCTTGTTGTATTGCAGGGCTAATTCTCTTCTCTCTATTTCTACAAGAAAATTATGAACAGTGAGGGAATCCTCAAGGTATTGATTCCAAGGATAAATTGATGGATTTACTATTGCTCTTCTATCCCAAAGCCAATTTTCACAACTTATTCCTAGATTATCATAAGGTGTAGGATGATTTACCCTTAAAGTTTTTGCTATATTAATCATTTTTATCTTCTTAAGTTCTTCTGATCTTTCGTTGATAGAGTCAACACGTTCACACAGTGCTTCCCATTCCAGTTTGGTTGTTATGAAATTTTTATCAACAAGAAGATTAACTTCTTGCTGTATCAAAAATTTTCCAAGGTCTATGAATTCAATATGACTATTTTCAACCATTTGTTTATTTTCTCTTTCTGAATTTTTTTATTTTTATTATTTTTTTTTATTTTTGGGTTTTGATTTTTCTTTTTTCAATCCTATGGTTTACTTAAATATAAAATTCACAATTTATATATACTTTTAACAAAATAGAAAGAAAAAGGAAATATGTATAATTTTAAACAGACCTAATGCTTACTAAAATAAGATGCGATCCACGGTCTATGAATCCATACAACCTATTTTAGCAAAATTAGGGAAAAATTACTATCTAATACTACTAAAATTAAGTGCGATCCATGGTCTATGAATCCATACAACTAATTTTAGTATAATTAGGTGAAAATAAAATTTCTAAATAAAAGGTAACTTCTTATTGTTTCTTGGATAGGAGGATTTCATTACAATTGTGTCACTCAATGTAACTAATTCCTATAGAATGAAAATAGGGTGTTACTTTCGGCTTTCACCTACTTCCTAATTTTATTTATAGGTCCTAACTAGTTTAACAATAATAATTACCCAAAGCAAGAAATTTGAAGAAATTAAAATTTGCAAGAATTGAAATTTAATCTATGAAAGCAGTAAAACATGAAATCCTTATGAAAAATTAACCTGACAATGTCGTAAAGCAGGGCTCTTTGCAGCCTATCTATAGTAAGGAGGTCTCATGTGTACCATCTACATAAATATCTACTATGACTCGTATGCACACCAAGGGCCCATGTGTCCACATGATTTCATGTGTACAAGTAAGTCCACTCGCTTTGCACTGCCAAGCAACTTTTTTGACCAACTACTACGACACTACTTTCCCTGAAAATGAAGCCAAAATGATCGGTTGTAGAAGCTTACATTTAATTTTATCAATCCAAGGGAAATCAAGGTTAGATTTAAAAAGTAGCAATCTCGTATAGATTATATCATAGGATTTAATACTAAGTCTAGCTCAATTTCCTGTCTAGAATTCATGTGTACACGTGTACAAAAAAATATAAAAATTATGCAGGTATGAATTATGCAAGATATGGTAAATAAATGCAATCTAATTGATTACTAATTTACTGATGTATTTGATTACTTGCAACTAATTTATGATATGTTTTAATCTAAATGTGAGGAACTAATTTATGATATGAGGATCCTCGTGCAATTTATTTTATTTTATATAATTTGAAATGCAAGTCTAACTAATCCTAATCTAATGTAGGGGTGAGAGAGCTCAGGTGCTGTCTATTAGGAGTGGGCCCTGCCTCCTAAAGCGATAGTGTAAGTCTTTCTCCCCTTATTTACCTTATCAATAACTAAGTTTTATATTTCATACTAATATTTATGCATATTTTATGAATGTAGGTAATCAGTCTACAATTTATAAAATAGAGATTAAACAAACTACACAGTTGATACATAATACCATATTTGAATAAAATGTTGTTTTATTGCTAGAGCTTCAACTATACATGCTTCCTCAGAATTGTAACTTAACTTAGAACAAGCTATAATGCAATATTATTCCAATGCAGCTAACCCAGACCTCTCTCAAGGTACTCTATGTAATTTTATACTAAAACTAAAACTCTGCTCAATATCTTGTACTAAACATAGTACATTCCATCTAGTACAAATTTGCTCAGCTCTGTCCTCAAATTTGCACTAAAAACTATCCTTCGGTCTAGCACAAATTTGCTCAATATTTGTCCTTAAATCTGCACTAAACACAATCCTTCAGTCTAGCACAAATTTGCTCAATAGGTTCACTCAAAACCTGATCAAATCTGCTCAACAAATCCACTCATAACCTGATCAAATCTAATCAATAGGTCCACTCAGAACCTGATCAAATCCGCTCAACAGGTCCACTCAAAACCTAATCAAATTTTCTCAACAGGTCCACACAGAATCTGATCAAATCTACTCAACAAGTCCACTCAAAACCTGATCAAATCTGCTCAAAAAGTCCACATAGAACATGAACAAATATGGTCAATAGGTCCACACATAACCTGATCAAATTTGCTCAATAAGTCCTCACAGAACCTATCCAAATCTGCTCAATAAGTCCTCTCTAGGACTTTCTCAAATCTGCATTGCAAGCTTCCATAAAAGCTCACATAAAATCAGTCCACAAGCCTTCTCAAAGACTTACCTCAAATCATCTTAACAAGTCCACACATAACTTGTCCAATCTCATAGAAGCATAAAGAGAATTGTTAGAGTCTCAATATATTCTATACTCAATACTCAATCCCAACTAAATCTCATAGAAGCATAAAGAGAATTGTTAGAGACTCAATATGTTCTACACTCAATGCTAAATCACTTTCTCAACTCAATCTCATAGAAGCATAAAGATAATTGTTAGAGACTCAATATGTTCTATAATCAATACTCAATATCAACTCAAATTAGAATATAAAATAGTTTGTTTCATGGAACTTGAATAACCACTTCATAAATCCACTTGACTAGGCTCAATCAACTCTACTCAACCAATCACTTCAAGGAACAACCCTTTCTCACAAATCCTAGTCCAAGCATGTATCAATCAACTCAAAATATTTTCAATAATGCTTAACAATAAATCTCACATAACAACGATACTCATGTTCTCTTCAAACCCTAGTTCAAGTTCTTTTCATAATCATCTTACTTCAACAACAATACTAATAAAATATTCTTCACATAACAATGATACTCATGATCTCTCCAAACCCTAACTCAGATTTTTCATGCAACCAATGGCTCCAACAACAATGCTTATAAAACAAGGTTTTAATCACAACTCTCAATTCATAAAACCTCGAAGCATTAACTCAAACACTTCACTCAACCAATGGTCTAAACAACAATGCTTATCAAAGAAATTTTAATCACAACTCTCAATCTAGAAAACCTTGAAGCATTAACTCAACCACTTTTGAAAAGGAAACCCTAATCAATTCCTTTTCACTCCAAACTTAATTTTTAGTTAAGCCAATCAACCAACTCAATAGAGAAGAATTTTACCCATACCTTTTTGTTGCCAAGGAGTTGTCCACAAAATTTGCCACACTTCACAAAAAATCTTTTCCAAACTCACATAAGGGTTAGAGGACTTCAATTAAAATCACAATGTAAAATATAACTTTAAGTACACCTTTTTACTCCAACTTAATTTTCTCATCCACCAAATTCCTTTTAGAAGAAAACCCTTATAAAAAATAATAATCAACAAGTATCAAAATAAATCTCAATTAACACTTTATCATAACTCCTTATACCTCCTAAAATATAACTCTCAAAATAATAATTTCCAAATAACAAAATTCAAATAATTATCAACACTTCACCTTCAAAAATAATCACTACAACCACTATTTAATAAAGTTTATTAAAACTTTAATAAACCTTATAACATCCTTATCACTCCAACCTTAGGGCATAACCATAAAAATTAATTAACAAAAATCGTACTTGCCTCAAGGGGATTTGACCCCACGACTTACCCTCACCACGAGCACCTTAGTCACGGCTAAGGTTTCCACACGAGCTACATGCTCGTTTGCAAAGGGGGAAGCACCACGTGCTTCCTCTTTGTGCTTTTCCTTTCCCATGTTTTAAAAACGTGTGCCTTGGGTGCTTCCACAATACTCCACCAAAAAGCTCTTCGTAAGAATAAAACACACGATCTCCGTGCTACCAAAGCCTTCATGCTCTCCAAGCTACCACTAGGCCACACTGCCCAATGCGAATTGGAGGTGGTCTCTCTCCACGTTATCCTATGCTTCCCTTCTCAAACGTTTTAAACCATGAGATCATTTTTCGCATGTGCCACTTAAATGATTCGAGCAAGGACAGTTTAATGAACAACTTTTGGGCATGTATTTATATTGCCCTCCTCCTTTGTCTAGACGTCAGTGCTTTTATTAAAATGCATTACGTCGACACTTTTAAGGCTTCAAAAGCCTTAGTAAACCCAACCTTGGGTTTTAATTAAAATTACTTTTGGACTTTATAAAACCCCTTGCCTTATAAAATATTATAATAAGGATTATAATTATTTTATTTGGGTTTTCACAATGGCATTTTTAATATTATAATAACCACCATTATAATATTAATCCTTCGATAAAGTACCTTTAATATTTATTTATAAAATTTAAATTCATGCTAAATTTAAATAATTTATAAAATAAATATTATAACTCCTTTTTAACTTCTATCTTTTGCACTGTTTCACTCGATCTTTTGCCTTCTTGCTGGATATCGAATAACCATCTTTGTCCCCTTTATTTTTTGTTGAAATTACTAATGACTTCATTTGGTGATATCAATGACAACTTTGACTTAGGGACTCAAAACGTCCAACACTTCCTTATGAGTGAAATATTATTGGATTGAATGTTGTGAAATGCAAAGTTGGAGGAAAAAGAATTGTTGAGTATTTTTGGAAATGTTGAGTGGGTTTTCATGTGCATGAGTTGTGTTTGTTGAAAGATCGTGAGTATCATTGATATGTGAGATTGAGAACTATCTTGAGCTAGGGTTTGTGAAAGAACATGAGTATCATTGTTATGTGAACTTAGAATCATCTTGAGTCAAGGTTTGAGATTCATAGTGTGAGTTATTGGAAGTATTATGAAACACTTGGTTAGGATTTGTACGTAAGTTGTGTTTCATTGAGTGAATGGATGAATGAAGTTGGTTGAGCATTATTGATTGAAAGTATTGGAATGATAGCTCAAGTTTGGTGAATCAAATTATACTATATTTCTAAATTTATTTTAAAGAGAGTTTGAAAGTGATTGAGTGTTTTGTGAGTGTGAAACATATTGAGGCTCTAATAATTCTCTATATGTTTATATGGTTAAACAATATTTTAAGTGAAACTTGTTTTTGGTGTTGAAGACGTTTTCTGTAAGAGATTAAGTTGAGTTGTGTATGCAAGTTTTGCAATTGATTTGAATAAGCTTTTGTGAAAGCTAGTGGACAGTTTTGAGTAAGTCCTAGAGGGGACTTAAGGATAGAGTTAAGCAAGCTTTTGTGAAAGCTTGTGAGAATATTTGAGTAAGTCCTAGAGGGGACTTAAGGACATATTGGTGTGAGCTTTTGTGGAATCTTACAAGAAAATTTGAGGAAAGTATTAGGGAAGACTTGTTGAGCAGATTAGATAAGTTCTAGAGAGGACTTTTTGAGTAGATTTGAGGTAAGTCTTGGTGAATACTTGTTGAGCAGATTGGACAATTTCTAGGAAGAACTTGGATGGATTTGAGGTAAGTCTTTGTGAAGACTTGTTGATCAGATTGGATAAGTTTTAGGAAGAACTTGTTGGACATATTTGAGACAAGTCTTAGTGAAGACTTGTTGAGCAGATTGGAGAAGTTCTAGGAAGAACTTGTTGGATAGATTTGAGGTAAGTCTTGGTGAAAACTTGTTGAGAAGATTGGAGAAGTTCTAGGAAGAAATTTTTGGACAAATTTGAAGTATTGGTAAAGAATTGTTGAGTATATTGGACAAGTTCTAGGAAGAACTTGTTGGATAGATTTGAGGCAAGTCTTGGTGAAGACTTGTTGAGCATATTGGACAAGTTCTAGGAAGAAATTATTGGATAGATTTAAGGTAAGTCTTAGAGAATACTTGAGAGCAATTTAAGAAATTTCTTGAGAGGACTTGTGGATATATTTGAGGTAAGTATTTGAGAATACTTGAGAGTAGATTTGGTTGATTAATTTGTTTAAAGTTTGATTTAAGGCTTGGAGCAGATCTAAGTAGAGTTGATTTGTAATTTGATCAAGCTTTGTGTTAAGGTTTAATGATAGATTTGAGGATAGATTTTGGTGCAGATTTGAGGACAGATTTTTTCTAGACAAGAGACAAAAAAATAAGCAAATTTGTGCTAGACCGAGGATAGTGTTTAGTGCATATTTGAGACAAATATTGAGTAGATCTGAGAGTAATATTTGGAGGTGAAATAGTTGAAATGGCTGTAGCAGAAGCATTTATCTCAGAGGGGGTAATAGGGCATATTGAATAATAAAAGGCTAAAATTGAGATACCCATTCCAGAAGTGTCTGTAATAGAACAGATTCAAGAAGCGCCTGAAATAAGGCAGGTTGAAGAACAAGGCGCTATTGACATAGGATAAACTATCATTCAGGTACCTCCAAGTGATGAGAAAGAAAGCGAAGGTAGCCTCGGCATGCCAGACAAACAAAAAGAAGAAATACAGATGCTGGAAGAATCTCTCTCAGCCCCTTCCTCCATGGGGCTCGAAGGTATGTTTTCAACCCTTGCTCTCATTTCTTTCTCTCAACCTTAAGTCTTGTACCTCTATTTTAAACCTATTCAAACTCTAACATGACTACAATGATGTCGATGTCTCTAGCCTCTGCAGCAGCAACATCAATGGTCCCCACTGTACCTTTTTTGGTGGTTCCTACATTGAGCTCAGTCCCAGTTAAGTCAAGCTAGTAAAGATTTGTATTTCCTTAGTTGTCTCTTTCATCTTCTGCCACACTTATATCCTCATATTCCTTATCCCTAGCCTATATAGGCGCTTCTAATCCTTTAATCGTCTTAGCTTCAGCCAATTATTCCTCCTAGGTTAAGGAGATTCCCTCCACCTGCATGTTTGGTACTTCTATTTTAGGATTGCCCTCCACCCCTTCAACTCCCACTGCCTGTATTGATTCATCAGCTTTCATAACACCTAAGCCCACTCTCACTGCAGTACAAACTCAAACTCTTTCAAGAGTTAGCACAATCTCTTGCCTCTCAAC
The DNA here is from genome assembly GCA_028583015.1 of Wollemia nobilis. NCBI lineage: Eukaryota > Viridiplantae > Streptophyta > Pinopsida > Araucariales > Araucariaceae > Wollemia > Wollemia nobilis. The sequence goes on along the minus strand of JAQPPZ010001004.1, from coordinate 528,172 downwards.
TCCCTCCATGGCGTCAGACCTACAACTTGATTTCCCATTCCTTCCATCAATACCTATCCTTGTATTAGGGGTCCCTGAGCCTTCTAAGTCAGATCTAGAGTTGATACAACAGTTAGCTACAGCCGAAAGTGTTCATCAAAGAAAATATGGAAGAGGCTCAGGTTTGCATTGGCTCTATTTATGCACATGGAGAGCATTACAAATCCTGCTACTTCAAGGCCCAATCTAAAATTGATGAGCTCCAAGAATATTTGGTAGAAGCAAGGAGGAAGAATGAGGAGTTAAATAGAAATCACAAAGGCCAGGTTGAAAAGCTAATTTTTTTTTTTTTTAAAGCGAAAAACCCCTTGCGGGGCTGCCTTGGTCTAAGAGACCACGAACAGGGGGTTCTACACCGTCAAAGTCACCCAAGGGTCGCACCCAGCCCTGCCCATACCAACATTATCAATTGGATTTTGGGTACCCAATTCAGCTTTTTGGTAGGGTGGAGATTCGAACCTAGTACCTCCCTTGGAGGATTGCCCTCTCCTCTCCAACTCACCTACAACACCTAGGTGAAAAGCTAAATTTTCAAATTAAATACTTGACAGATGAAGTGCAAAGGCTTAATATGGAAAACCAAGATTATGAGCAGTCCAATGCACACCATATCCGGGATGTAGCAGATGCGAACAAAAATATGTAGCACCTTGAGGTTCGGGTTAATGAGTTAGAGGCCCAACAGTCGCAAAAATCTGAACCACCTAGTATGCCTTCTAACGAGCGCCTGTAGGATATGCGCTTACACTTTCTAAGATATTTTTCCAAAAGAGCAGCAAAGGGAATCACGGTCCTCAAATTCTTCAAATAGGCACATGATGCTATCAGCGTTGGGAATCCGACTTTGGAGTCAGCTCAAGCGGATTTTAATTACCAACTCAGGAAAATGGAAGATGCGCCCATCCATCTAGAGCCTATGAGTGATCTGTTTTGATCCTTATCTACTGCTAGGACTACATTGCATTACTTTTTTACAAAATTCGATTTGGCTAAAAAGGCCTGCCTGCTCTCAGATGCACTTCTGCAAGAGCGCTAAATGGTGCTACAATACCTGGATGCCCTTATTGGCACTGGTGTCCCAAGTTTTATAGATCTAGAGCAACCTCCTCTATCAATAGAGGAGTTGGAGCCCATGTGGGCTGATTTTGTTGATAATCCTTCAGACTTGCATACGTTGAACGCCTCCATCTTAAACGCATAGATCATTATGTTTATGACCAAGTATGCATAGATTGAATCTTGTTTGAAGGAGTTTGATAGGGTATTGGTTCACACTGATCTTGAGTGTATTGAAACTTACTGCTATCTTATTTTTGAGCTCCTCAAATACCCCCCATATTCTTATGATCGTTGGGTTGACGCTTCTGCCATATATAAGCATATTTTTAACAGGTCATTGGACTAGTTTATTCCTCAGCGCCCTCTACCAAAAGAAAAAAGTAAGACTGAAAGTGAGTTTGGTTTGAAAGAAGAGGATTTCGATGAGCAAAAAGAAGAATCATATGAAGAATCTGAAGACAATGAGGAACGGGAAGATAGAGAACCCTCTAGGAGCGAAAAAGAAGACGAAGAAGACCCACATAAGGAAGATGACTCTGTTACCCAAGGATAAAGGCCTAGGATATTTGCATGGAGATGGGCTCCATACCCTTACAAGCCGCCAGATGTGTTGTCAGTTTTGACACACCTTGTAAAAATGCATAACCAATACAATTTTGTGGAAGCACTCATTGTAAAACTCATTTTTTTCCATAAAAAATGGTTAAGGTGTTATTGTTCCAAAGCTTTCCCTCATAAAATTGTGGATGAACTGTTAAAAATTTTTCTAAGATTTTTTGTACTTTTCTAAGATTTTTTGTACTTCTCTTATGTTCAGTAACTGCACTTCCCTTAAGTTTTTAGCTTGGTATGTTGCAGGAAAAATTGTATATGTTTTAGCATGGGCAATCAAATGTTAAGTTGTCACGTCCAACTCTTCTATTTTGGATAGTTTTCCTTCCTTAGCTAGAGGATTATTTGCAAAATAGTTAAGAGACTAAGGTGGTGAAATGGATAAGTACAAATGAAATAAGCACTTAAAGAGAAAATGGCCCCCTTAGAAGCTTCTAAACTTACCAAGTCTTTCCTTCAAAAAGAAGCTTCCAACTCTTCTATTTTGGATAGTTTTCCTTGCTTAGCTAGAGGATTATTTGCAAAATAGTTAAGAGACTAAGGTGGCAAAACGAATGAAATGACTAAGTACAAATGAAATCAAAACTTAAAGAGAAAATGACCCCTTTAGAAGCTTCTAGACTTACCAAGTCTTTCCTTCAAAAAGAAAGTGCTCCACAAGGGAGCACTTTGTTGGAAAGCGCTCCACCAGGGAGTGCTTTGTCAGAAAGTGCTCCACAAAGGAGCGCTTTGTTAGAAAGCACTCCACCAAGGAGCGCTTTGTTGGAGAGCGCTCCACTAGGGAGTGCTTTGTCAGAAAGCACTCCACAAGGGAGCGCTTTGTTGGAAAGCGCTCCACCAGGGAGCGCTTTGATAGAAAGCGCTCCACCGGGGAGCGCTTTGATAGAAAGCGCTCCACCAGGGAGCGCTTTGTTAGAAAGTGCTCCACAAGGGAGTGTTTTGTTGGAAAGCACTCCACCAGGGAGCGCTTTGTCAGAAAGTGCTCCACAAGAGAGTGCTTTGTTGTAAAGCGCTCCACCAAGGAGAAATTTTTTGGAGAGTGCTCCACCAGGGAGCGCTTTGTCAAAAAGCGCTCCACAAAGGAGTGCTTTCACAAAAGGATGTTTCGCTAGAATTTCCCTTAGAGAGTAATTAAGAGGCTAAGAGACTTAATTTAGTGAAGTATAAGTGAAATCAACACTTTTTTAAAGCGACTCCCTCTAGAAGGTTTGAGAATGACAGGTCAACATACCGCTTTATCTAGGAAGTGTTCCACTTAGGAGCATTTTTACTGAAAAGCGCTCCATAAGGGAGTGCTTTGTTTTAAAATATTAGGGACATCTTGTTAGAAGGAGTTAGTAAACTAAAGGGGAGGTCCACAGTTCATCCTCTGTTCCATCGCTCTAAAACTGCCATTGAGACTGTTTGATCGTTCGTCACCACAAGAAACTTCTAACTTCAATATCAAGTTATCTGTAACTCCGACCCGACTGTTCCAAGTCTTCGCCGAAACATTTTGCTTTTAATTCTAAATTGTCAATAAGGATAAGGTAGACTGTTTTTGGCTATCACAAAAATCGGATCAGCCCGTCATGAAAGTGGTTTCAAACTGGTTCTTCGAGCGGCAGCTTTCTCCTTTATAAACCATCTCCTCTTTATAACACATGGATAACTTCTACTAGAAAAGTAGTTGTGTGCTTGAAATCTGCTCCCAAAATAAAGGCTTCTAGCTACGGTTTGAATACCCAATCTTTGTGTATGACTTCTATTCTGTGATTTCTATTAAATTAGTGTCTTTATTTTATAGTTTAATTTTGTTCTCTAGATTTTGTTGTTGATAGATTATTGATCCCTAGAATTCTTGCTGGAGTTTACATAAGTTCTGAGAATTTTATACTATTTTCTATTACAAGTCATTATTTTGATTGTTGTGGGTTCAAATAGATAAGTTGTCTATCGTGCTTCCAGTCCATCACCCCAAATCTTCGGCCTTCGGCCATTTCCCATTCCTTTTCGTAATTTCTCATCTCTTTCAGTATCTTTCTATCCCTTAGCTCCAATCCCCCATTTTTATTTTTGGAACCAACCCTACTGGATATTGCCACGGAGGACATCTCTTTCCTTTGGGTATTCAATTCTTGGCAACGGGCCTAGGGGACTGTAGACTTAGAAAACCTATATCTAGGCCGGTTCGATTACCAACAAATCCATGGAAATATTGGTCCAAACCTGTTTAGGAATGGGCAAGGTTTGGAGAGTGCCTGAGAACGCACCATTTCACCTTTCATATATTGATAGGTATCACAAGCCACTAGAAAATTATGAATGTCTTTTTTCATACCCTTTCATAAAAAGTGCACTTAAGCTATTCATATGTTTTAAGAAATCTTGAATGGCCTACATATGGGATGGCATGCAGTTCCTTCATGAGAAGTTACCAAAGGGAAGATGTGTGGGGAACAAGGCATTGGTGGTAATGTAAATCATGGTCATTCCAAGTGTAGAAAGGGTATAAAGTAGAGTCAACATGTAGGAAGGCAACCAAAGTTTGCAAGCCTAAATCCTGAAGTACCTCTTATCATAAGGAATCGATCCATTATGGAATGGGTGATGAAATAGTGTATAACATATTGTGAGACTCAAATTGGTGAGAGAGAGCATCAACCACAATGTTCTCCTTGTCCTTATAAGTGATATCATAATCATAGCCCATGAGCGTAGAAACCCATTTTTGTTGTTCGAGGGTGGTAACCTATTGCTCCAAAAAGTATTTGAGACTTTGATGGTTAGTTTTAATGGATAAATGATGCCCAATGAGATACGTTCACCAATGGATTATGACATGCAAAATTGCTAGTATTTCCTTAGCATAAGTGGATTTTTATAGATTATGACTAGAGAGTGTTTTACTAGTGAAAGCCAAGGGTCCCCCTTCTTGCATCAACATTGTGCCAATACCATGACCATGAGCGTCGCTTTTAATGACAAAAGGCTTGGAAAAATCCAGTATGGCTAAGACTTATGTGGTGGTCATAGCATGCTTCAACTCTAGGAAAGCTTATTTAGCGGGTCTTATCCAAGTAAAAGAGTCCTTTAACATGGAAGTGAGGGGAGTTGAAATTTTACCATAATTACAAATAAATTTAAGGTAATAACATGTAAGTCCTAAAAATCCTTAAAGACCTTTGAGAGTGTAAGGTTTTAGCCATTCGTGAACCGCTTGGATCTTCTTGGGGTCAACTTTGATGCCATATTTAGTGACAATGTGTCCCAAATTCTCCACTTCTATCAACCCAAAGAAACACTTGAACCTCTTAGCATAAATTTTATGTTGTGCCAACAAACATAAATTTTGATCCACATGGATGAGGTGCTCTTCCCATGAGCGACTATAAACCAAAATGTCATCAAAGAAAACTAGGATGAATTTTTGAAGGAATTGAAAAAAGATGTTATTCATGAGGCTTTGAAATATGGAAAGGAGCATTAGTCAAGACAAATGGCATCACCAAAAACTTATAGTGACCTTCATGAGTACGAAAAGTAGTCTTGGAAATATCCTCATCCTTGAGATTGATTTGATGGTACCAAAGCGAAGTTCTAATTTGAAGAAATACATAGTCCCATGCAGCTCATCTAGTAATTCATCCACCATTAAAATATAAAACTTATCCTTGATAATGATTTTATTGAGATCATGGTAATCGATACACAACTACCAAGACCCATCTTTCTTGTGTACCAATAATATTGAAGAAGAGTAAGGATTGTTACTTGGCCTAATGATTCCAACTTTTAACAATTCTTATTTTAACTTCTTGATTTCTATCTTAAGAGCACGAGGATACTAATACAATCTAATTTTGGGCGGTGCATTACTAGGTTACAATAGAATAACATGGTCACGGGAGTGATGAGGCAACAATTTTGATGGTTAAAAAAAATAGAATTGTGCTTGGCCAAAATAAGTTGCAAATATAAAAAAATAGAATCCACCTCAAAAGTGTGAGGTTGGATCACAAATATCTAAGCTATGACTCCCCAAGAATATTTTTTCAACAACTTCTCCATATAGCTTGAATTGATAACCTACAAAGGCCCTGCTTTTGACCCATGGAGAGTATGGTACTGTCCATTCTATGAAAATTGTATCTAGAGCTCGACAAAGTTCAATGAGATGGTTTCTAATGGCCTAACCATTGAGCTCCCAACACGATATCACATACCCCTAATTGAAAAGAAAACATATCTTGTTTAAGCTCATATTATCCTGTTTTTACTTTAACATTATGACATTTACCTTTGCAAGGTAAGGTCCCTCCATTGGCTACCATAACCTCAAAGGAATTATATGTGTGTACATAACAATTAGCTTGCTTGGTAATGTAGGGATCAAGAAAGTTGTGTGTACTACCAGAATTAATCAGGATGGTAAGGCGTAGGTCTTTGAAAAAACCCACAACTTTTATGGTTTGGGGAGTAGTAATTCCAGCAAGAGCATTAACAATATTTTTGGTCTATGGTTCTTGGATTTCTTCCTCAGTTTGGGGTGGTTCCTCTATGGGTTCTATGCCATCATCACTTTGGTCGCTAGTGTCAAGCTCATCAACATCTATGAGGAATAACTTATTTTGGGTGCACCTATACCCATGAACATACTTTTCATCACAATTGTAGCACAATCCTTGGGTGCATCGCGCATCCATTTATTTGGTAGTTATAAGTTTGGTTGCAACAATTTTATGTTCATTATGATTTTATAATCTAGGAGGGAAGGAGGATCTAGCTTGTGGAAATTTAGATGTTCACCTTTGAGCTAAAAATTTAGATTCGGCCAAACGAGCCAAACTGATAGGCTGCATCATGGTTTATGGTTTAAACATCTTGATATCAGCTTGGAGATCATCCTTCAAACCACTAATAAAACAACTCATAAAGAACCTTTTATTCAATCCCCTAGTTTTGTTGGTCAATTTCTCAAATTGAGTTTGGTATTCTTGAACTGTAGAAGTTTGTTTCAACTTTGTCAATGCTCTTGTAAAGTCATCATATTCACTAGGGCCAAATCGAGTGAGTAATTGAGACTCAAAGTCTTCCCACAAAGGATCCAAAGTAGTATTTCGAAACCATTGGTACCACTGTAAAGCTTCAGATTCCAAGTTGAAGGAAGCCATCTAAACCTAATAATATCTAGAGACATTATGGATTTTAAAAAATTGATCAACATGACACAACCACCCATCTTCGTCCTTCTCATTGAACTTGGAAAGTCTAATTTAGGCATCTTAAAGGTAGGATCACAGTCATAATAAGGGTGGGAGTCATCCATTTTCCTGCTTTTACCTCGATCAGATTGTTTAGTATGGTACTTAGGCCTTCTTGGACCACATTGTAATTTGGACTCAACATCTGCAAGTTGTTCTTCCAAGCGATTTTTGGAGGCATCGTAATCCTCTTTAAAGCCTTGAAACTCTTACCTTATGGATTGATTTGCTTGGGTCATATTATCAATGGAGCTTTTGAGGTATTCTAATATTGCGATGGTTTGGTCTATCTCTTTTTGATGTCCACAAGTGCCAATAGCCATTTTGGAGTTTCTTGAATCACTTTCACTAAATTACTAAAAATAGAAATGTGGTTACAAGAGTTACTATTTTTAGTAAGGAGTCCAAAAAAGTGCTTCGGTGTTATATATCAAACTGATTGGCTTGGAATAATGATTAGAATGAGTTATATATCTCAACACTAGTTTTGAATACCCCAGACATTTTTTATCCTCTATTTTGATGAGTCTACTGGTGTGGTTGGTTTTTGATTTGGAGATTTGGTTCAAAATTTGGGTACTAGATCAATTGTCTCTGACCTGTGCATTCTATCTACTAACTACTTTATCATTGTCCTATCTCTATCCCTGTCACCTATATTGCAGTAATTGATACTATTGTCTTCACTAACCTTAGGATTCTCTGTACTGTGCAATTACTAACATTGATGATTCTATTTTTGACACTAATAACCTATATTTTTTACTGGTATTGATGACTATTACTGCCACTATCGACTTGAATGTTACTATCACTAATATGACTATTACTACTATTGACCTAAATGGTACTAGAGTATTTTTTATTATCATAGACACTTGTAAACTTTGTCCTAATTGTTTGATACATGCAAAATTTTATTCTTTGGTGATAGGGAAGTCCTTTGTATGCTCACTTTTGTGGGTAATAAATGTAGGTTTAGCAGAATAGGAAGTTTTGTTTTTGTAGGTCAAATTTTTTAACACAATCAGGGTATGCTAGGCAAAGGAGTATGTAATACAAATAGACCCTCTGTTATACCGTAGTGATGAACAATAGTGCTCGAACCAATATTTTAGGCCACTACCCAAGGAGGATTCCACACATACCCTTGAGCACATTATCTACCTCTCTAACAGTATGGGAGAGTAATCATTCGATATGTTGTATCCTATGGACTATGGATAATACAAGGTTGAAAAGCTTCATATTTGATAAAATTTTGTTCAAGCCTAAATAGTCTCCCAATACACCCGAAGATGCGTGGGAGTTTAATTTCGTGTTCAAGTGTTGTTTGAGGCCTAGGTATTGGAGCCTGATCACCTCTCACTTCACTAGATACTTTATGACCTATCTAGCTTAGCCAATAACAAAACTCCTTTGCAATATTTTAAAACCCCCAACATAGGGTTTCTAACCTACTCAACTACTATAAAAAATGACTGTATTCTTTTGCTTTTTATGGTTTTTGCTATTTTTTTAAATAAAGGAATAGAAATGAATAACACATGAAAATTATATCTAATAGGCAAAAATGGGTGGGCAAGAATTATTATAGTCGCAATAGAACTCAACCATATAAAGTGCTCTGATACCACTTGTTAGAAATCTACTATTAAAATAAAGCTCACTCACACAAATTACTGTAAAATAATTGAAATACATCAAATAATAGAATAACACTATGCATACAGTAATTGTAAAATTGAAACAATATCACAAATAACTCAAAATCGTAGGCCTCTTCGATGGGGCAACCTACTTCAATATTTCATTAGCTTGTAAAAATATACATTTGTACATAGGTCCATGTCTTTTAAAGATAAACTCCATGCAATCCTACCCTAAGGCTCAAGAGTTGGCTTACATGCAAAATGCCACTCGAGCTAGACTATTCTATGAAACATTGATTACAATATTGATAATGGTTATATGAAATGACCCCACTTGGCTAGGTGTCTTACTTACCACATACATTACAAAATATTACAATATAACATTATTTATTGTCATGAACCTTTCTTGGAAAGCTTTTTTATTTGGATAACTTTATGTTTTGCTATTTCTTATTCAGATGAGATTATGGACTATCTATTAATTTATATTACAAAACACGTGTTTGGTGAGAATTACATAGTGAAATGATTGACCATTTCATGATTAAGTTTCTATTAAACCTAAATTTTATGAATGAACAAGATGCTGCTAATGGAACCTTACTTTTGTAGGAAAGAGTTGCTATGGTTAGTAGAAAGAATTGGTCACCAAGAAAGGGAATGTCCAAGGAAAATGATGTGATGGATTATTTGACGAAGTATTCAGAAGCAACACGAATGAGTGCTTCTTTCATGAAGATGCATAACATGATTTGCATAAAAGAAACTTATCATATTGATATTTAGTTAAAGATTTCTTATTTTATAGTAGCTTGCTTTTGGGGAAAAGTATTGGTGGATTATGAAATGCTTGTTTGTTTGTAATACTTGTATGTTGATGATCCTTTTGGAAGAAGGAAGCATATATTTTAGAATAGTATTCTTAGAATAGAATCTAGTGAGAAATGATTTCCTAGAAGAAATAAAGATAATAATGTTAATATGAATTTCTTGTTCCTAGTTTTAATTGGGCCTGTACCTTGTGGAATTGCTTTTGCTTTTAATTCATTCTGCAGATATTTTGATGTATTATCTTGATGAAAATATAGCTTTTCTCAGCTATATTCTAGCTTGGATGATGAGTGAGCAATCATTAGAATGTGTGCTATGTTATCTCCACCACCTTTGTGATAAAAATAAATTTAATTAACGACTTTGGTTGTCGATGAAATAATCGGATCATGCTGAGAAAGTGGAGTAATGATTTTGGTAAAGGGTAGCTCGTGAAAGACGAACAAGGTTCGATAAATAAGAGGAAAATTTTGGGAAAGAAGAGGATTGTGCGGGAAAGGAAGAAGAGGGAAGCATGTGATAGGAGAAACTTTTCAATGAAAAAGGAAAATGAAGAGTTACTAGGTAAGAAGGCTTGAGGAACTTGCAGTGAACACCAGGTAGAATCCTTTTAAGAAAACATGTTTGAATGTTTTGTTGTATGTAATTTTCTTGTAAGAGTAAGTTTTGTTGGTTAGAGAATATATTGCTTGGGAAAAGAATCGAAGGTGAAAGTTGAAAAATGATTAAAAAAATGAATTTATGTATATAATTGTTGTAGAAAGAGAGAAAGAGCTTGTGCTTTGACCAATTTCTAGGATTTGTAGTGATTAAAAACTAAAAAAGAAAAATTTCCTTTTATGTCATGGTTGTTTTGATGGTCTGTGTTATTTTTATCCCTGAGACATGCATAGTGGAAAGTTGGGAAAATTATCTTAAGAGTAATATTTGTAAACATAGTGCTTGAGAGTTGGAGTCCTCTGAACCTCATCAGTATTCTATTCCAACCTAAAACTTGTTTATGGTAGAATAGATGTTTTATTTTGGGTAAAATTACTTTTGAGTTATAGGGAACACAGTTTGTTTTTCTACGTGTTCATGCCCTGATTTTCCTAGAACTAAAAGCTTTCGGTGAGTGTTTGAGAGCTTCACCCATTTTATTTTTATGACATATGGTGGAGTGAGATGGAACGTTGAATGCAAGCTTATATAATGTTAATAATGAAACCATTATAGAAGTAAATATCATGGCTAAGTTTCTCTATTGTGTTTATGTTTACATATGTATTCTTCTAGATGTTTACTAAAGGTGAAATAGATTTAGGAGGAGAAACCAAAATAAATGAATGAACTTGTGCATTCTGTTCAAAAAAATACAACATATGTATTACACCAAAGAAAGAACCTAAATTATGATGTGTTTGACATACGTATGCATGTTGTGGATATTGACTGTGAAAAGAGATTTTACATGTATTGATATCTTTAAATGCTTCAATTAAATGAAGTAGAATATACGTATTGAAGCATATTTTATGATTATGTTTGGTGCATGCAAAGTTTTTCTTGATACCCTTTGGTAAATGATAAATCTTTGAGTGTCTTTGATGCCATATTTGATCTTGATGAGTGGACATTCTCTTTCTGGTGATCAGGAGAGATTGTGTGTGATGATGTACCACTATAGGTTTGGCTATTGAATATCACGACAAAGGATGAAGGAACTACGTTTTGTGTTGAGTCAAAGTTGGAGTTACAGATGGGTGAATTTTTGTTGGATGGAAGAAAGCTTTGTATTAATATAAATTAATTATGTTGGCTAGAGTGCTTTGTCACTAGTAGATTTGCATTGTGATACATGTTGAAAATAATTGCTCTAGTATGTTGTGTATAAGCTTTAATAGGAATTTCTTCGTATAGTTTGAGATAGAGGTTGTTCAGATCCTCACAGATTGTGATCAAGATTTATTCAATTTATTTGTGTTTTACTTTAATTATTTTGTTGCATCATTCTCCTTATGGAAGAAAGTATTTGGTAGAATATGGTTTAATTATAGTCATTAGGAATTTAATATCTTTCTTTCTGTAACTAAGAACTTGTTAGTGACTTATAGAGAATGGTGTTATTAGGAAAGGTTTCTCTTATACCTTAAATAATTTAATGTAATGAAGTAAATTACTCTAAAGGAAATGAGAGGTTTAATTAATCCATATTAGATGTCCAACAAGAGATTGATTGGATGTATGTTTAAATAGAGCTTTCAGAGGTATTGCACTCCTACCCTGTAATCAAAATTAAAATACTAATTTGGTCAAGATTTTGGAGATGCGACCCAAACCAGAATGGAGATTGTTTAAATCAAGTGATCACCTCGTGTTTCAAAGTTTATATGTGATATCCTTGAGAGCTGGATGCACTTTGGGTAAGAGTAGACCCTTAGTTGAGAAGCCTTAGTAGACCATGCGGTATGTTTGAAGTTAGACTGAAGTTATAATTTAGTACTTGCTCTCTAGAACCACGAGGTTATTATTTTTGTTGGATTGGTGAAAGCTTAGCTGTAAATGAGTCATTGACCATTGGTTTATGTATGTGTTCAAGGATTCTAGTCCCAATTTTGATAAATCATGTTAAAAATGATTATTATCGAGTTAACCAGACTCTCGATAGGTGAAATAAAACTTGTCATTATGTGCATAGTGCAACTTCATAGATTGGCCTATGTAGCTTGTAAGGATTTGCACAAGACTCTTTGAGAAGGAAAGAGGGGATCGCTACACTAAAAGACTTGTGTAGTTTGATGAGTTGGGTGCTTCTTTTTTGATGGATGAAAAAAGGAAAACTCCTACATAGAAAGACTTATGTAGTGAGTTTGGTTCTCAAAGATACCCTTTCACAGGAGAGAAAGGAGGGTGGTAAACCGTAAAACATCAAGGAATGAAATGGTAGACCTGTTTAGTGAACTTTCTACTTACTACTACTTGTGGATCACAATTGTGTGATATATGGAAGGTGGCAGTTCAAATATGGTCCAAGTAGGTTCATGGCTCTAGGCCTTCTAAGAATAAAAAAGAGAGATTTTTTAGGTTTTTACATTTGGTATCAGAGCATGGTTTAAAGGGGAATCGACTCATTGTGCAAACTTAATTGGGAATAATTAGTCTCTATGACACCCTGAGAGGAGTTTACCTAGTTTTTTATTTTAAATTTAAAAAAAGTGTAAACTCACTGGTCTAGTATAGGGATTAGTTGGTAGGATAACCTACTCAAGATGAAATAGGAATTGACTTCTATTACCTCTTTTGTATGTGGTCAAGAGACAATACCACCAAAAATAAGAAGAGAAGGTGCTACTCCAATAACAATAAAGTAAATATGAGGAACCAATGCAGGGAATAGAGCACCTGATGTTGGTTTAGAAAACCCTAATGAAAGAGATAATCTTACTAATATAGTGGCTCTACTTCATGAGTAGGTGGAGACACAAAAACTGTTGTTGGATGTTATGCTAAGTCAAGAAACACAATATGAAAACCCAAGAAGGGAACAAGCTATGTTATAGTATTTAAGAAATGCAAATCTACTAAAGCAAAGTGAAAGCAATATATTAAGCTAAGTGAAGATTGAACAATGGTTAAAATTTTGATAAAATTTATAAATGTATAAAGAAATTAGAACATGCATAAGCATCAAGAAGCGTCGAGCACAAGCATCGAGAGGCATCGAGAGCCGTCGAGCACAAGCATCGAGAGGCATCGAGAGAAAGAATCATTGTAGAAGAAGAATTACCACTCAAAAGAGAAAGAAGAATTACCACTCAAAAGGAGTGTTACCATTGCTATAAGGAGGAAAAGTGATCAAACTCTACACCATTGAAGAGACATGGACATAAGATCCACACCATATAGATGAGATCTACAACATTAGATATATTGAAAAAACAAAGCTACCATTGAAAATGCCAAATAAAGGTAGAAATCCATCCTTGAATCAAAATATTACTACTATGAAAAGTGAGCACAAGAATACATTGAGATAAACGTATTAAGACATGGAATGAAATGATTTTGGAATAGTGTTGTTTTACATTGGAAGCAATAAAAAAATGTAGAAGCAACATTTTTCATGCACACACCACATTGTTGAATATTAGAGAAGCATTACAAGTAACACCCATTTTCATAATACCATCTACCAGGAAAGGAAAACGTCTTGCAAGCATAGTGGAAGAGTTGGAGTGCCAAGTGGCACACACAAGGTAGGAATGTGAAAGATCTAGCACCCAGTACGTCAAGTGGTAAGCATAAATTAGAAGGTCAAAAGTCTTTTTGCGCCTAGTCAAGGAAACATTATCCTAAAGGTGCCAAAACATTGAAGAAGTCTATTAATAAAAATGGCAGAGTAGTGTAGAGTATAGTGTGCAAATATTATCATTGATTGGATGTAATAAAGGGAGAATATTTGGAAGTTAAAGAGTTACAAAGTGAAGCTAACATTAGTGTGCAGGTTGATTAAAGCTAAGGTGGGAGAACTTATTTCTCCAACAAGCCAACGAATGAGCTAGAGATTGCACGTGTGGTTGAAATGTCATTGAGAGATGTATGGAGTGGAAAACTTGCAGAGAGGAGGTCAAGTTGACTAGCGAATCACTTGTTTCAAAGTGAAGGTAATTCACTTTATTAAATTTGCTCATAAGATTGAATTAGGAGAGATAAGAGCATACGTAAGGTTGAAAGTATTATTTCGAAGATAAAAAATCTAATACTTAACCTTAGACATATATTATTGAATATTAAATTTTGGAAGGAAGATATTAAAGAAGCATTTGTAATTTAAATCATTTGAAATTGCAAGACAATTTTGGGATATTTTTAATTTAATTAAAAAGGGAGTAATAAGGGTTTCTACATCAAATTAGACTTATATAATTGCAAATATAATTTATCTAAATTTCTAAGTTTGGATATATAATTTAATTGACATCACATAAGTTGTTTCTCTCAGAATCTCAATTACTATGCATCATGGAAAAACAAAGTAAGATCTATGTTAATAGTAGAAAAGGTTTGGAAAATAGTTAAAGGAGCAAAAACTAAACCTACTGAGGATGCAAGAGAAATTAAAAAATATGAAGAAGATGAAGCAAAATATTTAATGATAATAACTTTTGCAATTACAAATGAAATTCAACCATATATTAGTTCAACAGGAACATCTACAGAGGCATGGAACACTCTATCCAAAATATTTGAAGGAAAGAACAAAGCTACCATCTTGAATCTTCAAACACAATTACATTCTCTTAAAGTTAACAGTGGAGAAAGTATAGAGTTGTTTCTAAGAAAAGTAGCAGATATAAAGGAAAAGTTATTAACCTTAGGTGAAACAATAGAAGATAAATTTTTGGTTCAAGTAGTCTTAAGAGCACTTCCTAAAAGTTATAAGTACTTAGTTACATCTTTACAAATTCTGGGTAAAGATACACCATTTGATGAATTGGTTAATATACTACAAGAACATGAAGTGGTGAATTCAACTAAATATGAAATGACTAATAATGCATTAGTCTCAAAAGATAATCAGAAAGGAAACATTGCTTCAATCTCAAGAGACAAACCAAAATGGAATGATCAATATTATCAGATTTGTAAGAAAAGAGGTCATAATACAAGTTATTGTAGATTTAATCCAAGGAATCAAGTGAATCAACCAAATAGGTTGTTTCAACCAAGATAGTATCAAAACCAATATAGATTCTCTCAACCATAGTTCCAGTGATAGTATAATCCACTTCAACTACAATATAGAGAAGGAAATCAAAAGGGTAACTTGGTCCAAGAAATACAAGAATTAGAAGAGGCTATAGAAGAACATGAAGCCAAAGCATTATCAGTTGTGTTTTATGAAGATACTAATCATTTTCTTGATCAAGATACAAACAAGGAGGATAATGAAGAAGAGTGCAAGTTCCAACAAAATATTGAAGAACCATATTGAAGACTAAAGTCTTCAATAACCAAATAATGTAATACGAGGAGGTGTTGGAGTATATTACATTATTTGGTACATGTCTTATATTAGGATTTACTTTATGTAATGTAATAAATGCACAAGTGTGCATAATATTCAATAATGTAAATGTGTACATGAGTCCATAGAATAAGGAGTTGAATAGTCTAGAAGTATGAAGGTCAAGAGTGCACCATATGAAGAGTCACATATTGTTATACATGTGTGATAAAGTATTGTAATGGGTATCGAAGGTGCATTGCTCATAGCATGCATTAGTAGAGTAGTTCCATATTTTCGTAAGTTTTTATTAATAACATATTTCAGAGTTATTATAGAAGTTTGTTATTTTGTTCTTTCTACTTTATATCTTGTGGTTATTCTATATATTAAACATTATCAAAAGCTAACATTTTTATTCCATTCTCTTCTAAGAATATATTGAATTGTTTTGATAAAAATTCACCTCCTCTATCCGGACGAAATTTTTTGATAGTCTTTCTTGATATTTTTCAACTAGAAGTTTAAATCGTTTAAAACAACTAAATGCTTCATATTTGTATTTCATAAAGTATACCCATATTTTTTTGGAATAATCATCAACAAATAGTTGAAAATATTTGTGTCCTCCAATACTAGTAACATTCATTGGACCACATAAATCTGTATATACTAGTTCCAATGGTTTTTAAGTTTGATGTTGTCGAAGCTCAAAAGGTATTCTATGTTGTTTTCCTGCTAGATATTCTAGGAAAACTATAGATTCCCAAGAGAGTTTTGGTAATCCTTATACCATTTGAGTGTTTTCTATATTTTTTGTTTTTGTTTATTGTTTGTTGTTGGTTGTTTTTATTTTTTTTTATTTTTTAGGTTTTGGTTGTTTTTGTTTTTCATGTTTTTGTTGGTTATGTCTTTGTAGTGTTTTGTTGTTTTTGTCATGTTTGTGTTTTGTTATGTTGTTCTTGGGTTTTTTTCTGTGGTTCGTGTTGTGTTTTTTTTTAATCTTATTGTGTGTGTGTTTGGTTGTGCTTTATCTTTTTGACATACTCAAGGAGCATGTTTTTTATTTTTATTTATTTATTTATTTTTATCTTATTGTGTGTTTGTTTGCTCCTCGAATATGTCAAAGGTGGTAGGCCAGGTGTAAGCCCTGGGCGATTTTTGCGGAATAGATACCCCCACCTCCTCGGGTCTTACCCGAAAGTGGCATCCCTTCTGGGATGTTTTAAACAAAAACAAATAACAAATAACAAATAACAAATAACAAATTTTATCTTCAAAATAAAACTTGATTTGAAAAACTATCATTACCCTTGTTTTAGACATCTAACTTCATAACGATGTATCTCCCTCAACATTGCTCGGATTCCTTCATATGACCACACATCTTAAAGCTCTTCACATTTTGCATAAAATGGTCCAAGAATCATATGAATCAGACAAACATTCGCAGAGATATGACTTCCAAAAAATGAGACATTTTTTGGGAAAAAATTGCCCTAATTTTGCAATCCACAAAAACATAACCTCCACGTTGCCATAATTGTTGCTCTGAAAATTCTCATAAGCCACTTTGTTGCTCTGAAAAGTCTCATAAGCCACTTCGTGGGAAAAGGCAATTACATGAAATGCTTCAAATTATGATCTCCATGATAATTACAATGATAATATACCTTCTTTATATACCCATCTTCTAATTCTACTTTGGGAAGCCGACTACTAAACCTTCATCCCACTCATTATTATAATATAATCAACATTGGGTTATGTGTGGCCCATATCAACCATCCATAATACCCTTATACAATATACTATTATATTCCCCTATACTTGTTCCAGGGTACGATAACAATGTTCATCCCTAAATCTGAATCATATTGAATAGACGGTTCCTTGTCAATATTTTGATTCTATTGTACCGAGTCCTCTAAGCTTTGACCTACTTTTCTTCATAGGCTAAAGCCTAAAAAAAATTGGTATTTCCTCTAATATTCTTACTTATCTTCATTGTTTATTTACTTTCATCTGCCTAGACCTATTTTTTGAAAGTTGAAAACCATCATCATCCATATCTATTTGTAAGTTTCTCTTACAATTTTCTACATATGTTTTTGCTATACTCTTTTAAAGGCATGATCTCTTAACCTCATGACATCTTCTACATCTAAAATATATGTTTTCATAATCCATAGTTTGGGTCCACAACTTACCTTTATATTTAAGAGTGATGGCAAAGGTTTATTGATATCAATCATGACCAATATCTGAGCATAAATAGCCAAGAATACATCTTTTGTAGTTTTTGAAATCTCAAGGAATTCTCCTAGAGTGTTGCCTATTGCCTTGAAGGTATCAATTTCTAAGAATTTAATGGGCAACCCATACATTGTGAGGTAGACGTGCTAGGAATAAATTTATGTTTTTAGGTGCAAAGCCTTCATACCAATGGGTAAGGAAGAGTCTTGCTCATCCCATAAACCAAGGACCCTCTTTTAGGATTCTATCTCTTCCCCCTCCCCAAAATGGCTAGGAAGAAACCTATGGAAAGAAAGGATAAAATCACTCTTGGAGACTTCAATCTTCTATCAATCCATTTTCTCAAAGCCGAAGCCCTTACCCAAGATCCATTAAATTTACCAATAATTGCCTTATCTTTGAGCAATAAGGATTGTTGCTCTTTGATGTCCTCCCTAACCTCTACTACTATGGATGATTTTAAAATTTTAATTGTAAATCAATCTATAGAAAATGAAGTATAACTCAATATCTATTAAAATTTACTAATATAACCCATAACAATTATATTATTTGAAAATAAACCTACAATAATTTGCATATAAAACTTCTAAAATAATGAAAGGAAAAATAAAAATTAGTTGAAACCGAGTTGAAAAATTCTATACCCAAACAAAATATCCTGTATTGTTGATACCTTAGCCCTCCATCACTTCTTCCATCATCTGGACTCTAACTAACATATTTCTATAATTTTATTTCTCGTAATTTGAAAAATCATCACTACCCTTATTCAACATGACTGGCTTTATAGAGACGTCTCTCCCTCGATATTACTCAAATTCTTGACCACTCGTTTTAAAACATTTCAAATTTCATACAAATTATTTCAAAAATCATATACATCAAACAACCTTTCGTAAAAATATGACTCATAAAAAAGAAATATTTTTTCTGAAAAAAATTAACTTGACGTTACTCTAATTCCAAACATTAGTACAACTTTATATAATTATGTCTCCCTTAATACTATGTTTTTTAAAATATAACCTAGATTTAAAAAAAAAAAACATCATCTAATTTAAAAAAACTTGGACCATTGACTTCTTCTTTTAAAAAAAAATATAAAATGCCCTTACCCTATTCTGCAACCAAAACCTTACGAACAACCAAACTCATTTTAAAGGATAAGATAACGACTTGTCTGATACACGTTTAAGCCGTGAATGAATATCTGGCATACATAAAAACCATTATCAAATAAGGCAACTGTAAACCTTGGTTGATCCAGCGAAATGCTCCTCGCCCTTTCCAACATGGAAAACAAATTATTAGAAATTAAAGCGGGTATGACCTTTCCTGGATGGGAGCAAAGCATATGTCCCACCTACCTGGAACTACCCAAAAGATATCCTCCACTTTACTGCAAAATAGGACATTCATGTTCTCATTCCACGCTTGGCGCTGAAGGGAAGGGAAGGAACGGCGATGGGTCTGGGGAGGGAGGCGGAGGAGGAGGAGATGTTGGCAACGGCAGCAGCAACGGTAGCGGGAGGGTCGCGGTGCGAGTGGCACCCGGCCACGGTGGCGTGCCTGCTGGACAGCTACGGCGACAAGTGCGCGCACATCAAGGGTTACCTCAAGGTCAGAGACTGGGAAGACATAGTGCGCAACGTCAACGCCCACGATGGCCACGGTAGGACGACCCTGAAGACGATGAAGCAGTGCCGCGACAAGGTGGAGAATCTGAAGCGCCGCTACAAGCTCGAGAAGCGCCGCGCCGATGCCCGCGGCCCGGGCGCCGTAACTTGGTCCTTCTTCCACAAGCTGGACCACATCATGACCTCCCTAAATCGCACCGGGAACCTCCTCGAAGCCGGCGAGGGCGAGGGCGAAGGTGAGGGTGAGGGCGAGGGCGACGACGCCGCGAATTCGCACTCGCAGTCCTACGATGGCATGGAGTGCGAGCTGCCAGAGGGCTTCGCCGGTGAAAGCATGCCGGTGCCCGGCCACGTGCCGCTGCCCGCCATGTCCATGTCGGATATGGTGCTCTCTGCCTTTAAGGGGGGTACAGCTGGCGGCTCCCTCGACAACGTGGACTGCGTGCTCGACGATCTTTTGAATGGCGTGGCCTACAATCGGACCTCCAGGCTGGATTTCCAGGATTCCTCCTCGCCGGAAAAGAAGCCGACCAAGCGGAAAAAACCTCCCTCCTCCAATTCTTCATCCCCGTTTTCGAAGAAGCGGAAGGCCGCCGCCAAGTCGCCGGCGTCTGCAAATCCTGTGCAGTCGCTGGCCGATGCGCTGGCAGGATTCTCCGAGGTGTACGCCCGAATCGAGATCGCCAAAATGGAGATGTTCACCAAGCTTATTTTGGAGCTCGCCAAACTCCACTCTAAGAAAAGAAAGAAGTCCGAGTCAGCTTCTACTCCTCCAGATCCCACCCAAAGAAATGTTCATTAGGCCAACGTGGCATACAGATCTTGCGTCACTAGGCTGACAGCAGTTTGCCTTCTGATGTGGCATGTATACATCGTCTCTACTGCGGCTCTTGAACTTGATCAGGCTGTAATTTTAGGCTCTTGATATGGTTACCCTTCTTTTTTTTTTTTTCTTAAGGGTTTTGCTGTATAATGATACAAGTATGTAGGTGGTATTACTTGGCAAAAGCAACTGCTGCGTGTAAGTAGAAGCAGCATTGTGAGCCAAAGGTTGTATCTGTAATGCACTTATATTGCAGTAACCTTTGAATTGCATTGATTTCCAGGTAACATAGTGCCCCTTTAATCCAATTAAGGGACTGGTCACGTGTTATTAATCACGGTTTCTTCGGGTAACCCTTAGCCATTTGTGCGCTTGTTTTTTTTTTAAACTATTTTTCTGGGCTATTTTTAGACAACTGGGCGTTTATAACGGCCAATTCCTTTTATTTTTATTTTAGGGAGTGGCAGTTGTTTTCTTTTCCTTCGCAACATAATTTTCCAGTTTTTATTTACAAAATTTAAATGAATAATTTACAAAGCGAAATGAATTTTCGTAGGTACCAGCAGGGCTACAATGTATATAGTAATCATATCACATGTTTTTCTAAGTTCCTGTATTACCAATTATGATTAACAGGAAAATTAAAACAACTTAAAAATTATACATATATTATATAAAAACAAAACCAAACATTCTCTTAAACTTATGACCTCTAGGACGCAAAATTTTAACCTTACATGCCATTTTAATTTTACACCTATTCTAATTTCTACCCTTTTCAGCAAGGTAATAGCAAATTGAGAAGGCTGGTGAAATACCTTTCTGCTAGCACGCTACCAAATGAGAACATTCAATTAGTCGAAGTAAGGAAGAACTTAATTAAAAAAAAAATCATTCATTGAAATTTTACTTTTATTAGTTTGTCTACGATTGTGCATACCTGTTTTTTTCAAATCCAAAGTGCAGTCTGTACCAAGTATGCAATGCTGATGCAAAATTGCACTCCGCTCCACATCCAAGATGCTGATTTTCATTATTAGAGCATGCAAATCCTAAGATTGAAAAGAAAAAGAAAGGAAAACAAGGAGAAAGAGAAAGGAAATAGGAAAACACACCTTCCACTTTGTTGTTTGTGGGAAAATTTTGCTTTCACTCCTGTTAAATGCCTATAAGGCTTTTTATATGTTTTGACTTTTTAGTTTTTATAATAACATGCTCTTCTCCTATGCATAATGCCTCTACAGCTTTTATATGTTTTAAGTTTTATTATATCGAACTCCTGTTTTGGAGGGTTAGAACCTTGTGTACCCCTGCGAACTGCATACTGTGTACCCTGATAACCTTGCTTTTAGTATTTATCTTTTAAATTGAAAAAATACCCGTTGCTTATATATAATGTTGCATGTGGGACTCGCATGCAATATTATGCTGTTACGAGTCTTGACTTATAGCAGTTTCTTATTGCATGACCACTTGTGTCTGGAGTCCAACCTGGTATATTCTGTGCTACCGTGACCATATTTAAGGCTCATTTTGGTTTACATCTATCTATCGAGCACCTCTCAATTTCATTGGTGAGTTGGCATCTCATCTGAAGCAAAAGACACTTGCATTTTACCTAAAATCACGATCTGGACTAAGTTTGTTCCATGTAGGTTGGAATATCTTCTCTTTTGGGATTGTGATAGACCCTTTTAGACTGTGGGATGTGCAATTGCCCATCTCCGGATCTCGAGAAGCTTGAAGTTGCCCAAATCCGCAATTAGGGAACATTTTTCTGATGTTTCTAGCACAAGGAACAACAAAATTTGGCTTTTTGTCTATTTGAGCTTTTCTTGTTAAGCAAAACATCATTTCATTTTAACCCTCACATGCTCTTAAGCATTCAGGACAAGCACTTTTGTGCCTTAGTTTCTGCAGGTCTCCATACTCATTTTTATTGTATATTTTTGCAAAATACCACCTACGGCTTGCTCTTGTTAGTCTTATGTTCAGCATTTATTGTGCTTATTATTTAGGTGTTGCAATTGTACCATGGAAGAAGCAGAAGTATTATACCTAGATTGTTCAAGTTTGTTATTCACAAGAGTTTAGTTTGTTGTCTTCTGGGGTTCTTTCGTTCTGCTTCAAGAATCCATTATAGCAGGTTTCCTATGTCCAGACCATTATTTTTGTTGCTATGGATTGTTCTGCACAAGCCACATGGGATCAACCATAGGACGGCTGTGAGACATACACTACACTTGGACCTCAGTTCATTGCTATTCCTTGTGGATTCAGACTTTATTGCTCAGGTATGTGGTTTAACCTCTTTGAAAAAGGTATAATGGGAGGTACACACTGAACCCTAGCGGCCCTACTCTTTCCCTTTCATTTCTTGTTCACTGGGTAAGTGGATTTGATGCATAGAGTGTGATCATGTAGCTTGCAATCTAATTTTGCATTTTTGAATTAGTGTAGATCATTGTGGCATTCAGTAATTGGGAATCTGAAGTCACAAGAAATGTTGAAAAGAAACTCTAGTGAAGAAATGTGAAGAGAAACTCAAGTGAAAAATAGTTTGGCATGTGGGTAGCTAGGGTGGATTGTTATTGTCTTACTCTTACATCTACTTTTCACAGTGTGTTTTTACTTTATTTTATGCATCGTAGAAGAGAAGAAACCGAGTTTGCATCCAAATCCTAGCCTCTTTACTCTTCATTTTTATGCTATTTTTAGGTAACTTTAGGTTGTTTTGGACCTAGTTTAGTTTGGCCATAGCTCCTGTTGTTGAATGACTAGTCTTAGGTTGTCTTTGTACAGCTGAACCTGAGTGATCTCTTGTCGCCCCATCCGTTGTTACTTGGCAACCACTCTACATTACAAATTAAACCCAAAGACATGCTGAGTGTAGTTTGGCATGTGGGTAGCTAGGGTGGATTGTTATTGTCTTACTCTTACATCTACTTTTCACAGTGTGTTTTTACTTTATTTTATGCATCGTAGAAGAGAAGAAACCGAGTTTGCATCCAAATCCTAGCCTCTTTACTCTTCATTTTTATGCTATTTTTAGGTAACTTTAGGTTGTTTTGAACCTAGTTTAGTTTGGCCATAGCTTCTGTTGTTGAATGACTAGTCTTAGGTTGTCTTTGTACAGCTGAACCTGAGTGATCTCTTGTCGCCCCATCCGTTGTTACTTGGCAACCACTCTACATTACAAATTAAACCCAAAGACATGCTGAGTGTATCTACATCATTTTCAACCTCAAAACTGGAGCTTGATATATTTGCCCATGTGAAAATTTTTACTCCCAGTTCTTTAGTTTTAAAGGACTTAAAATCTCATCAAATTTGCCTCTCCTAGTCTTTTTTTTGATTGGAGAAAAGCTTTTTGATTAGATCAAGAGGTTCATCAGTTGTTTTTTAGATTCTCAGCATTAACGCTGTTAATTTTAATTATGGGAGGAGCATGGCCTCGTTGAGAATTCAATCTGAGCCATCATGGTGATAAGCACTTTCATGTCCCACTAGGTCACAATCTGGTGGACTGATTTCCTGGCTGATCATTCAAAATATTTCTTGGAGCATTTCTGAATAGGAGGTAAGACTTTGGAACTCAAATAGGAGGTTCAAGGTTTGAATCCCATGGGGTAGAGTTGTACACCATACTCCGGCAACCAGAGTTTGGTTGGATAAAACATATATTGGGTAAATAACATTCTCTACGAGGGTCCTCTTATTTGGCCTATGTTATCGTGGATGTTAAATATTACTTCACCTTTTTACCTTTTGAAGATCTGTTCGACAGCATAAAAGAAGTGACAGCTTCACAAGTGTTATGTTTTGCTAGCATTTTTTTCGAAGTTATTTTTCCATTACATACAAGCTTGTGAAAATCTATTGAAATTTGTGCCTCTGTGTTGGTTATTGGTTAGTGTCATTAGGATTATTGAGAATTAAGGCAAGGTGACCTTAACTCATAACAGTCTATGTTGGAATCCCAAGAATTCAGGGTATTACTTTCATATTCTCTTATTTGACAAGCATTCAAGTCACAATTAGTAAGAATTGGGAACTATATTATTAGAAACGAGAAATGAGAAACAGAAAAGAAATAAGTTGCAAGTAAGGAAGGAATGAGAGTTCTAAGGATCCAGGGACTAGAAACATTTCAGAGTTTTACATACACATACAAGAATTTTTATCTATCCCCACAAGATAACAAATTATTTAGATATTCACACGTATAAAGATAATTATGTTCATAATTGAGAGTTAATAACTGTCAAAAGTTGTTCACGTAGGACAACCTAAATTGCCACATACTTTCAATTTCACCAGATAACATCCTTTAATAAGAACATAAGATTAAAAATTATGCAGCAGAAGTTGTATGGAGCACCCCAACCAGAGACTTGGCTGAATAAAAGTCCTATCGTAATGGAGAAAGCAGTGTTGAAGGATAACAAGACAGTATTGTTCTGTACAGATGTTGAAATGGTTACTAGTCAATGGACAAGTAGTTTTTTATTTTCATATTTCCTTTGTGGCCGACATTGGCCATCACTTATCAGAGGCAAGAAATGGTCTCAGAAATGCCGGTTTCTTGAGGAACATGTTTTTGGAATGTGGTAGGCCAGGGTCATTCCACTTCTAATCTGTGATGCATATTAGTTTTAATTTTCTGCTATCTTGATTTAATTATAGTAGTTGCGTTTAGTTATGGCTCAAATAAATCTCTGAGATGTTTTGCTTTATTTTCTTGAAATGGTATAGCTCAATTCTTTTCTATGTTTGGCCTAATGTCTCTGAATGGCAATTGGGATGTTCATATTTACTTTTTTGGACTTTGTACAAGTGATTATTAACAAGAACATTGTTCTCAAATTTTCTTATGTGATTTCCAGACAAACAATAAACAATGTAAGTCAAGAGTGGCCTAAGAAAAACTGGCTTCTTGAGAAACAGGTGTTTGGAATGTGGATGCCCCTTTTGAGGTTCTGATTGCATTGTACATTGGGTTTTGCCATGTTGAAAATTGATGTCTACTTTTGGTTCAAATAGTCTGAAATGTTTTTGTTAAAGTTTTAGATGCCCAAGAGCAAGAAAAAGAAGGAATGGCTATAAAAAGAAGTAAGAAATAATAAGATTCAAATTTCCCCCATTTTTGGTCATATATCCATTATTATCAATTGGATGTTCACATTTTACTTGCCTCTTGATTTTATGTAAGCTATTATCAGTAAGAACATTGTTCTATATTTTCCTTATATTATTTGCCAAACAAAAAATAAATCTATACATTATAGACTCTGTGAGATGAAATTGCAACTGTGCAGAAAATGTGTTCTTTGAAAATATGTAGTTGCTTTGTTAGCTGTATAACTTATGTTTCTATGGAACATAGAAGCTATAACTGCTATGTAGATAAATGAATCAATTATTGAACCCATAATGGCCAAAGAGGCCAATTCTGTATTTTATTTTCATGTATTTGTGAGATTATCCTTTTGGACATGTGGCCAACTACCTTCTTTCGTATTGAACTAACTTTGCTGGCTTTCATAATGTTCTCATCTCTATAAATCCCTGCCATTGGCCATTGTGGTGGTGCTAGAGTGTATCTGTTTTCATTGTTAGGCATCCCATATCAATTCCATACCGGAGTAGTAAACTTCACTGTTTTGAGGCTGCGGAAAGATTCACATACACCTAGTAGCACCATTCAACAACAGCCTTAATTTGAAGATGATACTTAACAAGAGGCCGGAGTTTATTGGTGATGACTTCACCCAAATGAAATGAAGAGTTTCCATGGAAGCACCCTCTGCAACTAGGTAAGTTTTAATATGCAAATATATTATATATTTTTTTAGTAAAATGATGTGAAGGCGAAGCATGTTAGGAAATTCCCAAAGTTACAGAAGTTTTTGAACATGCTATTTGGTAGTATTGTCAAGTCCTTTTTGAAATATGATTAATCTTGAGAGCACCAGAAGTAATAAGTCTGAGCAATGACAAAGAAGGACCGAAACTTTTATTAACGACATTTAGTTCAGGCGAAGGTCATTTTCAGCATTGGATTCTGCTTGGCACATATCAACTGCGAACAGAAGTGATGGATTTTGGTGTTGACTTGTACCAAGTTTGGTGTCATATCAGTCAGCAAAAGCTTTTAAAGTTCACAACCTGTTGGATTTTTGTTTAAAACTGGTAGGTGAGTGTGTGAAACTAAGGAGAGAGAGAGAGATCCTATTGGATTTTTCAAAACTGGTTGGTGACTGTATGAATCTAAGAATAGTGAATTGAGTGAGAGATTTTTTTGATGTCCTGAGGAATTATATTACATCATGTTCCTTTAGACCAACTTTAGTAGGTTCTGTAGAGATGTTTGCTCTCTATATGCTGACTTTAATAGGCCGATTTCACGACACTTGTAACTAAGTAGAAAATCACTTGCTGACATTATCATGCACTTTGGTTTGAGGAATGCTTTGATTGTATTCTCTAGAATAGCCAACATGCTTTAAAAATTCACCCATGAGCTTTTAGAAATACCCCTGGATGATTGGATGATATGGGTTTTTACAATATTATGTGTTGAGGTTTAGGATTAGTAAGGGAGGCACAATTTGAGGACTCCCTCCCCTTAAGTCAGACCTGCATCAAAGAGCTAGGACAAGGCCTCTTGACTGTTAAACTTGACAATTGGGAGCAGAACCACCATTGGAGCTTACCTCTGGCCTTGCCAGCATCAAAAACTCCATTGGAACTACCTTGTCTACAAGCATCAAGACCTCCATCAGCATTGCCTTTGGCACCATTCACTTAGGGAATATCATTGCAATTGCCTCCAACACCATTGGCCTTGAGACCATCATTGACCATGGGGACTACGTTTGGCACCACTAGCTTCGAGATTGACCATCATGATCATTGTCTAAACTGCCTCTAGCAACACCAACTTTGAGACCGACATCGAGCACTAAAACCACTTTGGCAAAGCATACTTTTCTAACACACAACAATATTGTCGAACACAAAGACCATTTACTTCTCTTAGGATTTGAACTTGGTGTTGTTGGGTAAGACCCCAACGAACCAACTTGTCTCATCCTTGGAGAGAAGAACTCTTATTAATGTTGTTGCCAATTTTTAATATTGGGCAATTTTGTACTTCTTTTGCTAACTTGCTTGGTCATGTGATTTACAAGCAAGCGTTTTTGTACCAGCTTCATTTTGCATTAGAAAATTTTGATATAATTTACAATGATTTG
Source organism: Wollemia nobilis (assembly GCA_028583015.1). Classification (NCBI taxonomy): domain Eukaryota; kingdom Viridiplantae; phylum Streptophyta; class Pinopsida; order Araucariales; family Araucariaceae; genus Wollemia; species Wollemia nobilis. The sequence goes on along the minus strand of JAQPPZ010001004.1, from coordinate 500,772 downwards.
GGCATTGTTTGTTACCTATGCCTTTTCTTTCTGTAGGAACCATGGAACCTTCAAGTACTTATTTTCCCAAATGAGCTTATATACCTAAAGATCTTTTGGAGGCATTGAATGTTTGAAGTATATTTTCATTAATGGCCAAGGCCAACATTATATGATGTAATATTAATAGGCCTAAAGACATTCATTGTACAATGTATTGAATTTATTATAATATTTTATGTAAGCTTTATGGGCCACGATTAACTTTGTTATGGTTAAACCCACGTTGTAACTTGTAATTAAACTTAAGTTTGTTGGATGTTAAACTTTATTATGCAATCAAGGTTTTGGTTTTTGGTATAAATGCCCCACCATTGCTCATATGAATTATCAAAGCATAGTAGATGTAATCTATGAATTATATAGTGATTATTTATAGTGCTTATGGGTACCTCAAATCTCAGTGTCTATTTTCCTTCATTTCATTCTTTTTTGCTTTTTGTATAAGATTTGGATAGATGGATTGCTTATGTTCATTTCTAGAAATTATTGTGAATTCGAACATGGTATCAGAGCAAGTATGAAACTACCTCACTTGGTCATGCAAAAGCACTATTTAGAGCCCTTGATTCTTCTTCTAGAAACTATTGTGAATTGGAACTTGGTATCAGAGCAAGTATGAAGCAACCTCACTTGGTCATACAAAAGCGCTATTTAGAGCCATTGATTCTCCTTCTAAATTCTAAGATTATTTCATCAAGTCTTTTCAACGATATTTTCTTAAGAGTGTTAGGGAAAGACCTTGTTTTCTCTTCCAAGAACGAGCTTCCATGGAGATTGGATTGCTCTTTTCAAAATTCAAAATTTTAAAATGGGTACTTTATCTTGGCACTTGCTCAAATAGGAGTGCACAACATCCTTCTTCATGGAGAAGGGGTGCACCCCTACATAGACCATGGAGCAACCATTGTGACTAGGATTCTTGAAGATAGGAGGTTGCATCGCAAAAAGCCCAAGTTTGAATCTCTTTGTAGAATTTTTTTTGTTGACAAAAGTGGTATGTTGATCACTGCTAAGTAAAAAATAAAGGAATAGAGTCTTGAAGCTAGTTGTTGCTATTCATTTGCTGGCATGACATGTCAATTCATGCTATGTGTGGCAAAGAAGAGGGCATGGGTTTGAACCATAACCCTAATTGTTAATGGGAGGTCACAATCGATAAGTATTATCATGTGCTATGGATTGATGGACAACAAGATGGTTTTGGGGAGATCGGGTCTCAAAGTTGAATCACATTCAAGATGCCCTTTTTGCCACTTTTAATAGAGAGGATGTGTTATGAGTGAGAGTGCTTTATCTTTACCAAGGTGACGATGGAGTCTTGGCTAGTGTGCTATGTTTAGTGCTGACAAGACCACGGTTCAAGTCTCTATGATGCTCACTAACCATTTTTCAAAAAAGAAGAATCTTCCAACTAACATGGTGGTTAACGCGATCTTATTTTATACTACATCAATTTTTTTTTTGGATATTTATACCAGCTCAACCAATTGAAAGTGGGCAAATTTTAATAGCACAATGGTTGAAAGCAATAAAGGCAGTAAAAATTAAGTGGAGCATATTAGCAAATTGGAGACCGACAAGTAGTAACCTAGGATTTGCTTCTTCAATCCTAAGGTTTGAGCATATAATTTTTGATTTTTTGGGGTCCATTAGGGCAAAACTTCTGGAGGCCATAACTTTTACATGCAAAAGTGTTTTGAGCCCATTTCTTTCAAATTGCATGATTTTCAATCTTTATGCACTCGTGGCATTTGGTAGAACCTTGAAGGTTATAGCACAATTTTAATAAAGAAATAATTAAAATAACATCTAAATTAAAATAATCACTTTTATAAAGAATCACTGTTTCACTGGTAGGAAGGTCCCTCCAATGCATTCAATAAACAATTATATATTTTTCTTCTTGGATGATTTGATATGGATTCCTCTCATATCATATATATAGACTTTTTCAATCATGACTCTTCAATCATGACTTTTCAATAATAATGAAATATATAATTAAAGTAATAAATAATAATTAATAAGTAATGTTAGGATGTGGGATCCTAACATGCCACCCTCCTTAAAAGAGCTTTGTCCTCAAAGCTCAAAGTAAGGAGCTTTGTTTCTTGTTTTCCCAGTTGAATTTGTGCAAGTTCTTATACTATCTTAATGTCACTTTTTCAAAGGCAGGGATATCTTGAAGGTCGAAGTGTTAGTGATGGGTTGCCAAGAAAAATAGTAGAATATTCCTTAGGAGAATCGTGATGATGATGAGAGAGCAACCCTTGGGTTTTCTCAAATACTTTAGAAGGATGCATCAAAAGTGGTGGTAACGCTTTCATATCCTTTTGTTGTTCCCTAGGAGAGCTAACGGTGAATGAGTGTGTAATCACCTTTCTGTGTTGTTTTCGAATAGGTTTGGTTATATGGCAAGAACTCACAATTGGGGGGAAATTTGAGTGTAGTTCTTGTAGAGTGTAAGTTTAGCCATAATGGGTCATTTCGAGAATGTCTACCTCATCCTTACCTGATGCATCGATCACTTCTGGCATATCAACCGTATTGCCTTTATCATTGTGATCAGGTGTTTGGGATATTTCTTGCTCATTGTCCTTGTTTTCCACATCTTCCTCCTCTTTCTTATCTTTCGTGGCTTCCTCATCTTCCTTACCTTCCTCATCATTTCCATATTTAGTGCTATCTTTAGGTGTATCTGTCACTATGTCTACCTCAATTGCATTTTTGTTGTTGGGAGAACTACAAGGAATAGTTGCATCCGAAATATATAGTGCAGGTGTAATACATTGATGATTGCGAACAAATTTCTCATCGCAATGATAGTAGAGACCTTTTGCTTGTCATTCTTTCATTTCTTCAAAACTGAGATGTTTAATTGGTAGGGTTGGGTTAAGTTTGGGGGTTGTGTAAGTGCTTTGTGCCTTTCCATTATGCGTAGATTTGGGGGCAATGTAAGTGGTTTGAGATTTCCCCATAGGTGGTTTCCCTAATTGACGTTGTGCGTTGATTTTATCTTCAACTAATTTGGCCAATCCAATAGTCTGCATCATGGTACTAGGGTTGAACATTTGTACCTCTAGTCGAATCTCTTCCTTTAATCCACTGATGAAACAATATATGAATTTTTTTTCATCCAACCCTGTGTATTGTTTGGTGATATCCTTAAATCGAATTTCATACTCACACACGGAAGTGTTTTGACAAAGGTCCCAAGTGTTTTGATGAAGGTCCTTGAGCAAATCCCACATGGTTGGGTCCCACATGGCTCTGATACCAAATGGTAGAACCCTGAAGGTTCTAGCACAATTTTAATAAAGAAATAATTAAAATAACATCTAAATTTAAATAATCACTTTTATAAAGAATCACTGTTTCACTGGTAGGAAGGTCCCTCCAATGCATTCAATAAACAATTATATATTCTTCTTCTTGGATGATTTGATATGGATTCCTCTCATATCATATATATAGGCTTTTTCAATCATGACCTTTCAATCATGAATTTTCAATCATGACTCTTCAGTCATTACTTTTCAATCACAACTTTTCAACCATGACTTTTCAATAATAATGAATTATATAATTAAAGTAACAAATAATAATTAATAAGTAATGTTAGGATGTGGGATCCTAACAACATTAGTTCATGTACCTGCTATGGTATTAGGAGTCAAATTGTGTAAGATGGATCACAAAGCCCTAGTTACTCGCCTTAATGGGTGAAATTACAGTATTTGGTCAACCCAAATGATTGGTTTATTATGTAGTAAGAACCTGTGGTGCATCTTTCAAGAAGATAAAGCAACTATTCTTGATGAAAAACCGGACACTACAGAGAATAAGTAGCTCTTGGCTTCTTTTCCTTGTTGTTTGAGCCAAAGTTACTTTTCCACATCAAAGAGGAAAGGACCCTATCAAGGTATGGTCAACATTACATACGTTAATTAAGAAAGTTAATACTACTAAGTAAGTCGCTTGGAATTAGAGTTCTCCTTAAATTGGCTGAGTTTGATAATGCTGAGGATTATATTGTGAGATTCAAGGCATATATTGCATATTTTGGAGGTAAAATGAAAGATGATATAGAATGCATGAATATTGCCCTTGCTAATCTCTCCCTTTTTTTTTTAGATTTTGAATCTAATGGTTTATATGATTCCTATTTTCTTGGAATCTCACAAGACTCTTACTCTTGATCAACTTTTTCTCTCCTAGTTTATTTTCAGGTGGTAATGCAAAATTATGGTAGATATCCACAAATATAGGCTCATGCAAAGGAATTCAAATATAAAGGGGCTAAGACCCAAGGGCTCAAGGGCCAGGCTAAGTCTTCAAAGAAGTCAAAGACCACTTGTAGATACTATAAGAGAGAGAGAGACATATGATAGAATTGCTTGCTAAATTGTAAAGGATTAAAGCTAAGTTTCTAAGGACATCTTCTAGATGATGATGAAAGGATTTGCGTCAACTACAAAGGCTCATTAGAGCATCCATTATGAGGGGAGATATTATGATTACTAACGTCTTCTCTCCTTGGCCCCTTAGTTTAGATTATAGGTGGGTTTTGAAAGTGTAATCTGATTCATGACTAAGATCAACATTATATGATGTAATATTGATATGCCTAGGGGCATTCATTATACAATGTATTGAATTTATTGTCATATTTTATTATGTAAGCCCAATGGGCTATGATAAACTTGTTATGGTTAAACCCACATTTTAACATGTAATTAAACTTAATCCCTCTTGTTATGTCAACTTAGGTTAAACATTGTTATGTAATTGGGGTTTTGGTATTGGTATAAATAACCCCACCACTCATTATGTAATCTACATATCATACAATGATTATTTATGGTGCATATAGGTGCTTCAAATCTTTGTCTCTTTTCATTTATTTCGTCCTCTTTTTGCTTTCTATATAAGATTTGGGTGGATGGAATGCTTCTATTATTTTTTGGAAAATATTATGAATTCCAACAGTGAAGAGTTATAGATGCATCTTTATGGGGTATTTAGACACCTTAAAGGTATATTATGTTTTTGAAACTCATAGGCATGAGGTTTTAATTTAGAGAGATGTTATTTTTGATGAGGTGCTTCCAGGCACTCATTTCAACCCATCACCTGAGATTTTTTTAAATGATTCTTCTGATCCTTTGAATTTTTTAGATTTAGATGTTTCTTTAGATATTTTGGTTAGCTCTATTCCCATTAGAGTATCTTCTTCATCTTAATATTAAAGTGAAGGTTATTTTCGTATTGATTTGATCCCACCTAGGGTAGCACCATCGATAGCACCATATTTTCCAGATTTAGGACATGTTGAGCAAGACACATCATATCAAAATGCTTCAACTTTGTATGATGAGATGAATGGAGATTTTAAGTTTGATTTTTTAGATTTAGTTTCTAATATTGCTTTTTCATAGAGTGCACATGACTACTTTAGGCTTGGATATTAAGGATGATTATAACACTCCTTTAGTAGATGCTATGTTGTATCAATATCTTGTTGGTGGACTTCTTTATCTTGCTTACACTAGGCTTGACATAGCTTTTAGTATCAGTTATTATTCTAGGTACATGCACACATCCCAAGAGAGCCACTAAATATTGATTAAGAGGATTCTTCGACATATCTAAGGGATTAATCAGATGGGTATTCACTACTTAGTTGCCTCCCATCCAATTTTGACAGGATTTTCAAATGTTGATTAGGGTAGTGGTTTGGATGAGCAATGGTCCACCATAGAGTTTATATTCTAATTTGGGATCCAAACTAATTTCTTGGTGTTCCATATGCCAATCCACTATATCTCAATCTTCTATGGAAGCTAAATATTGTGTTGTTAATGAGGCAACTAAACATTTTCTATGGATGCTCATGATTTTTGGAGGAGATTTGTATTCCTAATAGTTTTCAAGTCACTCTTTGATATGATAATCAAAGTGTCATCCAACTTGTTTGTGATATAGTGTTCCATTAATGGATGAATCACATAGAGATTTGGATGTACTTTGTGATATGGCTTCATGCATGTGGGATGCTTGATCTAGTTCTTGTACCTTCAATAGAGTAGGTAGTGGATATCCTAACCAAATTTATGCCTAAGGTTACATTTGTGCAAATTTAGGAGCTACTAGGGATAGGAGAGTGTCCATTAAGGGGAATGAAAAGTAAGGTCTCCCTCCATGCCCCTTATTTAGATTAAGGGGGATGTTATATTATGTGGTGGTTAAGCTTCTCTTGAGGCCACAACCGACTTTTGTATTGTATTGTTTATATAAGCCCTTTGGGCCCTTGTAAACCTTGAAAAAGGTATTCTAACAATATTTTATTATTTTAATCCTTAAGGTCAATCCCTTAACCTTGGCCTAAAGGTAACTTGTACTTGGGTATAAATAACCCATCATACCAACCATTTTGTTATTGGTTGGAGTGTAATTCTATTTTTTGATAGTGAGATTATTTGTTGTCCATAGACACCCCCATATACTATGTGCATTATTGTTGGCATTTTTGCCACATTGTTTTTGTTGTTGCTGTTCATGCAAAATAATGCTCAAATTATAGAGATACTCACTCCTCTGTTTGTAAGTGAAAAGGTAAAACTGTCACGATATCGCAACATGTCGCGATATCATGACCTGTTGCAGTTTCACGGAGTCCGATGAAGAAAACAGTTGAGTATGAAAAATATCGCGATATCGCGACATGTCGCATTTTAGCGACCTGTCACGTTTTTGCGGCTAAAAACAGCCAAAGGAAGCAAGGGAGTAAAACTGTCGCGATATCGCGACATGTTGGATTTTCGCGCTAGGAACCACAAAAGAAAGCAGTAACGACAAAGTTGTCGCGACATCGCGACATGTCGCATTTTCGCGACTTGTTGCGGTGAGGAAGTGAAAAATGAAAAGTTGTCGCGATATCGCGACATGTCGCGTTTTCACGACTTGCAATGGCAACAAAGCAAAGTGACAGGAAAATGTCGCGATATCGCGACATGCAGCAGCCAGGAGGAGTGCCAGGGAAAAATGTCACGATATCACGACATGTCGCGTTATCGCGACAGGAAAGCAAGGAAGGAGCAAGATGATACGGAATGACGCGATATCGCAACATGTCTTGTTATCGCGGAAGGGCTGAAGATAAACACAAGGCGGGAAAAATATGTCGCGATATCGCGACATCTTTTGAAACGAAGCCAAGCAAGAGAAACTTGTCGCGATATCGCGACAAGAAGCGACAACGACAGAGAAGGCAAGAAATTGTCACGATTTCATGACACGTTGGACAAGAAGGGCAAAGCGCAGAGAAATGTCACGATTTTGCGACATGTCACGTTTTCGCAAGGAGGAAGTACGGAGGCAGCCAGATTGTACGAAATATCACGATTTCGTGACATGACAAATTTTCGCGGCCGAACAACATCAAAGTAGAAGAAGATAGAAACATGTCGCGATTTCGTGACTTGTTGAAGATGGAAGAACAAAACGAAGAAAACGTCGCGATATCGCGACATGTCGCATTTTCGTGACCTGTCGCGTTTTCGCATGCATAAAGCAGAAAAGGAGCTAGGAGGAATAATTGTCGAGATTTCGTGACATGTCGTGATTTCGTGGTAAGAAGGCGGAAAAGACAGCGCAAGAGGAAGATGTCGTGATTTCGCGACATGGTGAGTTTTCGCGACTTGGAGCAGCGAACAAAGCCAGACAGAGGAGAATGTCGCGATTTCGTGACATGTTGTGGAAAGATAGCAAAATGAAGGTAAATGTCACGATTTCGGGACATGTCGCATTTTCACGACTGGTGACAAGAAGAGAAGGTAGTAAGGTAAAAGTGTCGCGATTTCGTGATATGTCGCATTTTCGCAACCTGTCACATTTTTGCGACAAAAGCAATAACAAAGACCCGATACAGTTCTGTCTGCATTTTTCTTCAAAACTGCATAGGAGAACATGAGGAGAAGATAAGATCAAACAAAGTAATGTTTTAAAAGCTCTCCAACTAATTTTGAAATTATGGTCAAAGACGCTCCAAGATTAAATGTTGCTGATTATCGATGTGTGCAAGATGGAAGAACATGAGGTATTTTTCGATGCCACCAAAATTAAAAATGCCTCCAGTATTAAAAGCTATTGTTCGTGATCTCCTAATGTTTCAAGCATACCCCGAGAATGGTCATTTAATGGAGAAATCTGGTCCCTTGTTTCCCTTCAATTTTTTGTTTTGATCCATAAAAGTAGGAATGTGATTTCTCCGAGGCAGAGTAAGGGGGATGGTTTTCTCTTTTCAAGTGCATATTTTGTGGATCTCTTCTTAAAAATATGTTTTATGTTTTAAATGCTGTGATGCAAAAGAGAGAGGGAAGACCTCTATAAATATTCATGTATATCTAAAAGAAAAAATGTTAGACATTTTGCAAGAAGACTCTCTAAGTTCGCGACGATTTCCTTCTACCTTGTACTTTTCAGCCTGTGTTCCACAAAAACGCGACAGGTCACGAAAATGCGACATGTGAAATCATGACGTTTTCTCTGTTTTGTCCTTTAATCTTCAACATGTCACAAAATCGTGACATTTTTTGTCTTCTTGCATTTTTTTGCTTTTTGGCTGCAAAAATTCGTCATGTCGTGAAAACGTGACATTCTGTACTATCTTGGTGCTTCTACACTTTCTCCTTGCGAAAACGTGACATGTCGCAAAATCGTGACATTTCTACGCGCTTTACCCTTCTGCCTTGACATGTCACAAAATCGAAACAATTTCCTGTCTTCTCCTTTGTTGCCGCTTCTTGTTGCGATATCACGACAAGTTTCTCTGCTTGGCCTCGTTTCCAAAAATGTCACGATATCGCGACATCTTTCTCCCGCCTTGTGTTTATCTTTCAGCCCTTTCGCGATAACGCGACATGTTGCGATATCACGACATTTTGTACCGTCTGCTCCTTCCTTGCTTTCCTGTCGTGATATTGCGACGTTTTTCATTGGCGTTCCCCTTGGATGCTGTATGTCGTGATATCATGACATTTTCCATCACTTTGCTCTGTTGCCACTGCAAGTCGCGAAAACGCGACAAGTCGCGATATCGCGACAACTTTCACTTTAGTTCTCCCTCACCGCAACAAGTCGCGAAAATGTGACATGTCGCGATGTCGTGACAACTTTGCCATTACTGCTTCCTTTTGTTGTTCCTAGCGCGAAAATCCAACATGTCATGATATCACAATAGTTTTACTCCCTTGCTTCCTTTGGCTGTTTTTAGCCGCGAAAACGCGACAGGTCGCGAAAATGCGACATGTCGTGATATTGCGACATTTTCTATACTTAGCTGATTTCTGCATTTGGACGTCGCGAAACTGCAACAGGTCGCGATATCGCGACATGTCTCAATATCGCAACATCTTACATTTACTTTGCTTAAACATGAAACTTGTAGATATTTTTGTATTTTCCCTTTCAAAGTGCTTGGAGGGACAAACAGAGGAATGAGTTTCTCTACAATTTGTGCATTGTCTTGCATGAACAGTAACAACAAAAACAATGTGGCAAAAATGCCAACATTCTTGGCGGCTCGTGGGGTATACAGTTCTGCTATATGCACGAACCTCAGGCCTTTATCCATTGGGCAACAGAGTCAAGAAGCTGGAGGGGCAGAGGAAGTGAGTGCTGGTTGATGCTGGACATTGCTGCGGGCTGCTGCAACAAGTTCTTGTTGGCGCTCGACACTCAAAATAGGACCTTCAGTAGAAATTTATGGAAGAGCAAAACTTCCCTTATTTCTTTAACTACTGCATAAAAAGAAACACACACAAACTAAACAGAAACTGTACCTAAGCTCCTAAGAAACACTTAGTGCCCTCGACACTTTATTTACTAGCTAGGCTATTTACAATATTTACACAAAAGTTTATGACATGATTGGCATGCCGCCACCACAAACCCAGCTTCAGGTGTCTATCCGATGAACCTGCAGTGTCCAGACCAGATCTGATCGTACTTGAGTCGGTCCTTGAAGTTTGGATGACCTCCCGAAGTTCTCCATGTTGCGAACAGGGTGCAACGTGGCAAGTGATCATGCATGCCAGTACCCATACAGTTGACGAAGAAGGTAGCAACGAGATTTGCCACATGGAGGGCTCTGTTGGGTACCAGTTATAGTAATGGCCAAAGCCAATACCACCATTTTGAAGAGTCCACTAGCTGTGGGCTGAGTACAAGTTCCTCCAACCCCTTGATGTGACAACAAGGCTTTTGCGGCGATAGGCCTTTTTCCAGGATCTCCTCAGGCCCAACTTCTTGGGGAGGTCTGCTTATTGGGCTCTAGTTGAACACTTGCGTGTTATGCCCTGGGACACAAAAAGAGTGCAAAAATGTGCCCTCTTTGCTCTCAGGTTCTGCCACTTGAGCCTGTTCTTCTTCCTCACTCATCTTATGATGGAAACTACATGCAACCATATTATCTATTGTTGGGACAAGGCTTGTCGATGCCCATCATGGGACTTGGATGAAATCTGCCTCTTGAGCTCCACACAGCTGCATCTCAGGTCTTTGCTCAGTATGAGGAATCTGCCATGGTGAATACTATGCAGGGTAGACAAGAGCAATGACTACCGGATAAGGTGATGAGATTTCTCCCCATTGCCACTTTCCTAACAGGAGTAAAAGCTGTTCTGCTCGCACTGCTTCCTCAAATATTTGAGGGAACCTTCGTTCACCTGATTACAGCAAGAGGAGGCCTATGTCCGGGTGGAAAGCCCGAACATAGAAGAGGTGGGCCTGGGTAGGTGTCGGTTGGATCTTCTCTGGAATTCTCTTCCAACTTCTATAGAATCGAACATTGAAGTCTGTGATGCTCTCCAGAGGTGCTCTCATGATGTACATTAAAAGCTAAAAGGGATCCTGAGAGCCGTCAAAGGGATCCCCGTCGAATGTTCTGATTAGTGCTTCCGCTAAGTCATCCCATGAGCTAATGGTTTTACGCTCGAGCAGTTTGTACCACTGCAACGCCCTTTCTTCCAAAGATAGAACCAAAAGTCTGATCATGACATCTTCATGGATTATGTCATGGGTGATTGACAAAGTGACAACATCTTCAATATGCTCTAGGGCCATGCCCTTAGTGCCATTGTATTTCATCAATGTCTTCAAGGCATTTTTGGGAATCTCAAGCCGAATTTAAAGATTCAGGGGGCCAAGATCATTCCAGCTAGGACAACTTACACTTGCCATTATAGCAGTGGTCTGCAGAGATCACGGTTATTGCCACTAAGTCAGATTCGCCAGGTGCACATACTTTTCTCCGCTTGTGAGGTCAAGGCTGCTCACCAAACCTTGGTTCCTTCGAGGTGTCTTATTTTAGATTCAAAAGGCATCTATGATCAATAAATCTGGATCTTCAGCTCAGCAGAGTCTCCAGATGAACTTACAATCTTCGCTTTGAGTTCAAGACAGTTCATAAAAAAATCTTGATTCCTCTGGGTGTAAAAAAAAATGGACGTGCCAAAAAATGTTGGCACAGGTGGGTTTGTTAAATTGGAATAACACTTGTCCCACCAATTATGGATCTTTCTAAGACAGAAACAGTCTGTCCCACCGGGCGTGCCAAAAACTATTGGTCCCACTGGGCGTGCCAAAAACTGTTGGCACAGGTGGGTTTGTCAAGTCAGAATAATACTTGTCCCACCGATTATGGATCTTTCTGAGACAAAAACAGTCTGTCCCATCGGGCATGCCAAAAATTGTTGGTCACAAATCTGCCTAAGTACAAGATTTCATCACTTGTGCACCCTAGACTCGTCCAACATTGAAATGCCGAGAGAAAGAGAAGTCTCCCGGGCCAATCTCCAGAGAGGGCTGGCTCCCAAACTAATCTAAACTGGTTTCAAGATAAGGATGCAGGAAAGAAATGGGAAAATGCGGAAAGAAAGGAAAATAAAAAAAAGAGATGTAAATATGGCCGAAGCCGATAGTTGATGGGGAGAACAACCTCAAACAACAAATAACCTCAAAAAAATCCTGAAGCTAAGCAACAACTGACTCTTAGAATGCATATACAGAAACTGGATCAAGCATTAGCCGTAAGTTCGCTTCCAATTGTACTCCAAATGTTCAAATGCAAATACAGCCAAATCCAAAACAACAGAACTTAACTTATATTAACACTGGACTAACAAAAGTGACTCAGACAGAAAGCAAAACTTGAACAACAGTTTGGATCACCAACTCCAAAAGACACTAAGTATAGAGCAAAATGCATCTAGGATTTTTGTTTTAATTTTTGCATAAAGGTCCTCCTCCTTTTGCTTGAGATTTTACATTGGTATTTATAGAGGCCTTTCCTTTTCCCTTCGGATTACAACATTTAATACATAAAATAGATTTTGAAGAAGCGATCCACAAAATGTGCACTTGAAAAGAGAAACGATCCCCCTTAATCTGCCTCGGAGAAATGACAGTCCCTGTTTTTATGGATCAAAAATAAAAATTAAACAGAAACAAGGGACCATATACGTTGGAGAAAGTTGTTTTAGAATGTCTAAAGATTGCATGCAGTTAAGAAGAGAGCTAGAGGTTGAATATTCATCTTGTGAAGATGAAGACTTGAGGAGGGAAAATGTGCTAAAGATATTTGGTAAGAGACATGGATGATTGAAGATGATAACATTGTGAGTGGATGAGTTGGAGAAGCTGAGAATGTTTGAGTTGAAGAAATATTGTGAGTAAAATAGTTGAAGGATATTAGAAAGAGCTGAATATTGGATATAGTTGAAGTTATGGTGCTTTGAGGAGCACAACAATTTGGATGAGAGAATTTTGCTATCACATGTTGAACTATTGCTGAGTGGAATGTGAACCTAAGGAAGAGAACATATGTGAAGACGAACCAAAAGAGAGCAAGTGTGAGGACGTTGAAGAAGAGGAATGTGAAGCTAAATTAAGAAAGCAAATAATATCTGAAAGACCTAAGTTTTGGACTTGATTATGGTGATGCAAGAGGAGGAATTTGAAAACATTAATAGCTAGGAGTTGCTAAGCATAGGAAGCATAAAAGATTCAAGAGGCATACTATTCGAACTAAAAAAATAGAGGTAACATATAAATGTAACACATGTAAACTTCCTTGAATCAAATTTAATACGTGGCACCCAAGGAAAGGTAAAGTTTTACACTTTGATTTATTAAGGAAAGTGCATGCTAATTTTAGAAGACTTAGGAGTTATAAGGTTTTACTAAAAGGGTCAAATTTGTGGAAGGTATAAGGGGATATCAAATTTGATTAAGATAAGTAGAGAAAGAACTGCATTGGAAAGAAGTGAAATGAATGAAGTAATTAATCATTGAAAGAATTAATTTTTAGGAGTTAAAAGGAATTATTTGAAAGGAATGAGTTAATGATTGGGAGACATAAGAAAAAAAAAAAATTGAAATTATCATTGAAGTTCGAATTAATTAGAGTGTGGATTAAATTGAAGTTTAAAGATGAATTTGTGAAAGGTGAATTAAATGAATGAATATGAAATTGAATGAATGAATGGTGAATTGATTTGAATATTGATTTATTAAATATTGAAAGATGAATTTTATGAAATTATGAATTTGGGAGATACAAGAAGATGAAAGATTAAATTTATTGAATTTGAAATTTGATAATTGTTGAATGATTTGAAGATTGATTTGAAATTTGAAGACAAGATTTAAAATTATATTTTTGGAGTTATAAAAAGTAAATTGAATTAAAGGAATTGATTAAATGGAAATAATTGATTTGAGAGCAATTGAGAGAATTAAAAATTGACTTGTGGAAAATCATCATGAGAGATTTTTTTTAAATGCATTCTCAGAGGATTGTGAAGAAATATTGAAAAAGTTAAAATGTTACACACAAAATCTGATAGATAATTTTGATGAACAAAGAGATATTCCATCCAAATTGAAGAAGAGATTATCTTTATTTCTAAAAAATGCAAAAAATGAAAAGTTTACAACATTTGGCAATTATCTTCATGAAGAACTTTTTGAAGCAAAAGGAAAATCTATGGTTGCTATTATACTTCCTATTGATATAGGTATAATAATGCATATGACATTGCTTACTTTTGAAATCTATCAAAACAAAATATAAGAAGAAATTAAACATAAAATGAAGAATGTCAGTTGCAATACATATGATATATGGAATAATCTTCTTCAAGAAACATATTTGGATATAAATGAATAATGTACAAGGGATGAAGAGAATAATATGTTGATGCATTCAACATATGTTAACTTCAATATGGAGTCATTGAATTCTAATATTCATGGAATATATTATTATGATGACTTGTAAGAATGATAGAATTCAAGCCAAAAGAACATATTCTAAACATAAATGAGTACCAGAGTTAACATCAAAAAGAAAATACCAAAATTGGATATTGAAGACTAGAACTATTCACATCAAATAATGTACTAACATGTGGGATGTTGGAGATATTATATTATTTGATAACATTGAAGTACCATGGGTACTATTTTAAATATTATTTTAGGGAGTGTGATTTATATTTGTCTAATGTATATGTCAAAGTGTAGAGAATATTATGTTTTATGTAATAAAGTGTGCAAGTGTGCAAGTGTGTGTGCAAGGTGTCAAGCATGCAAGTGAAGAGTCATAGGTGATAGGTGTCAAGAGTGCAAGTGAAGAGTCATAGATTATAGGTGTCAAGTATGAAAGTGAAAAGTCATAAAGATGTGTCAAGATATAAGGTGAAAGGTTATGTACCCATAAGAGTTTAATTTGAGGCATGTGAAAGGTTTCATCTCTTGGGAGTTTAAGGAGAGCAATAGTTAGAATATTGAAGAGTTTATAATATAAATTTATATATATTGGAGACAAATATCCATGCAATGAAAACCAAATTGATGTATTTATTTTATTATCAATAAAGATTTATTTTGTGAGGTATTAGAATTATTTGTGAATGTGATATTATGATTGATATTTGATCTTGGAGAAATTTCCCTGTAAGATAATCTAGTAGATTGCCAAAAAATGTGTTGACATGAATATTTTAAAACCTTTACCCAATCTAGTAGGATTAAATATAAATCAAGAGAATGGGATCAACAAGTGGATTATGAAAACATTGCATCCTAATGTTGCAAATATCATGAAATTAGACATATGGCAAGATACTACAAAGTAAAAATGATGGAGAAGGAGATGGAATTTTTTGGATATGAGGGCAACTTCAATATGAAACAAGGAGATCATATCATAGGAGAAGCTACGTCAAATCAAGGATTTTTCACTCCTAAAAAAGTGGAAAGAAAAATCCCTCTACATCATTAGATGACAAACATCATTATAGTTCACTCAAAAAAACCATTAGAAGAAAAAAATGATGAGGGATGAGTAACTACAATGAGTAAGTTCAAATATAGAAGGAGCTAAAGGTGCAAAGAAATAAGGGAAGAAATTTTTTAAAGCAAAGGAATATGGGGAGGTAAATTTTAAAGCAAATGAGGTGGAGGTCAAGCTTAATCTAGGTAAATCATATTTATTTTCCTCAAGTAGAATAAAATAAAAGTAGTACAAAGTGTATTCATTGCACTTTAGGGTTTCAAGAGTAGTACAATAAAGAATTATATGGAGGGTATTGTTGGTCACAAATCTACCTATGTACAAGATTTCATCACTTGTGCACCCTAGACTCGGACAACATTGAAAGGCCAAGAAAAAGAGAAGTCTCTTGGGCCAATCTCCAGAGAGGGCTGGCTCCCAAACTAATCTAAACTGGTTTCAAGATAAGGATGTAGGAAAGAAATGGGAAAATGCGGAAAGAAAGGGAAATAACAGAAAGAGATGTAAATATGGCCGAATCTGATAGTTTATGGGGAGAACAACCTCAAACAACAAATAACCTCAACAAAATCTTGAAGCTAAGCAGCAACTGACTCTTAGAATGCATATACATAAACTGGATCAAGCATTAGCTGTAAGTTCGCTTCCAATTGTACTCCAAACGTTCAAATGCAAATACAAAAAAATCCAGAACAACAGAACTTAACTTATATTAACATTGGACTAACAGAAGTGACTCAGATAGAAAGCAAAACTTGAACAACAGTTTGGATCACCAACTCCAAAAGACACTAAGAATAGAGCAAAATACATCTAGGATTTTTGTTTTAATTTTTGCAAAAAGGTCCTCCTTTTGCTTGAGATTTTACATTGGTATTTATAGAGGCCTTTCCTCTTTCCTTCGGATTACAACATTTAATACATAAAATAGATTTTGAAGAAGCGATCCATAAAATGTGCACTTGAAAAGAGAAACGATCCCCCTTAATCTGCCTCGGAGAAATAACAGTCCCTATTTTTATGGATCAAAACTAAAAATTAAATAGAAACAAGGGACCATATTTCTTCATTAAATGACCATTATCGGGGCAAGCTGGAAGTTGTTAGGAGATCACGAATAGGATCTTTTAATACTGGAAGCATCTTTAATTTTGGTGGTGTCAAAAACTGCCTCATGTTATTCCATCTTGTGCACATCGGTAATCAGCAACATTTAATCTTGGAGCCTCTTTGACCACGATCTCTAAATCAGTTGGAGAGATTTTATTTGATCCTTATCTTCTCCTCACATTCTCCTATGCAATTTTGAAGGAAAAATGCAGACTGAACTCTATCTGGCCTTTGTTGTTGCTTTTGTCGCAAAAATGAGACAGGTCGTGAAAATGCGACATGTCGCAAAATCGTGACACTTTTACCTTACTGCTTCCTGTTTCTGCCACCAGTCACAAAAATACGACATGTCACGATATCATGACATTTTTCTCTGTTCAGCTTTGTCTCCATGACATGTCGCGAAATCGCTACATTCTCCTCTGTTTAGGATTTTTTGCTACTCCTTATCACGAAAATGTAACATGTTGCGAAATCGCGACATCTTCCTCTTGGCGCTGTCTTGTCTGCTTTATCACTGTGAAAATGCGACAGGTCACGAAATCGTGACAGGTCGTGAAATCATGACGGTTTCCTTCTACCTTGTACTTTTCAGACAGTGTTCCGCAAAAACGTGACAGGTCGCAAAAATGCGACATGTCACGAAATCGCAACGTTTTCTTTGTTTTGTCCTTTCATCTACCACATGTCGCGAAATCGTGACATTTTTTGTCTTCTTGCACTTTGCTACTTTTTGGCTGTGAAAATTTGTCATGTCGTGAAAACGTGACATTTCGTACTATCTCGGTGCTTTTGCACTTTAGGGTTTCACGACAATTTCCTGTTTTCTCTTTTGTTTCTGCTTCTTGTCGCGATATCGCGACAAGTTTCTCTGCTTGGCCTCGTTTCCAAAAATGTCACGATATCACGACATCTTTCTCCCGCCTTGTGTTTATCTTTCAGCTCTTCCGCGATAATGCAACATTTCGCGATATCACGATAGTTTGTACCGTCTGCTCCTTCCTTGCATTCTTGTCATGATATCACGACATTTTTCATTGGCGTTCCCCTTGGATGCTGTATGTCGTGATATCGTGACATTTTCCATCACTTTGCTCTGTTGCCACTGCAAGTCACGAAAACGTGACATGTCGCGATATCATGACAACTTTCACTTTAGTTCTCCCTCACCGCAACAAGTCATGAAAATGCGACATGTCACAATGTCGCGACAACTTTGCCGTTACTACTTCCTTTCATTGTTCCTAGCGCGAAAATCCAACATGTCTTGATATCACAATAATTTTACTCCCTTGCTTCCTTTGGCTGTTTTTGGCCGCGAAAATGTGACAGGTCGCGAAAATGCGACATGTCGCGATATTGCGACATTTTCTATACTTCGCTGATTTCTGCATTTGGACGTCGCGAAACTGCGACATGTCACGATATCGCAACATCTTACATTTACTTTGCTTAAACATGAAACTTGTAGAGATTTTTGTATTTTCCCTTTCAAAGTGCTTGGAGGGACAAACAGAGGAATGAGTATCTCTACAATTTGTGCATTCTCTTACATGAACAGTAACAACAAAAACAATGTGGCAAAAATACCAACATTCTTGGGGCTCGCGGGTATACAGTTCTGCTATATGCACGAACCTTAGGCCTTTATCCATTGGGAAACAGAGTCAAGAATCTGGAGGGGCAAAGGAAGTGAGTGCTGGTTGATGCTGGACATCGCTGCGGGCTGCTGCAACAAGTTCTTGCTGGCGCTCGACACTCAAAACAGGACCTTCAGTAGAAATTTATGGAAGAGCAGAACTTCACTTATTTCTTTAACTACTGCATAAAAAGAAACACACATAAACTAAACAGAAACTATACCTAAGCTCCTAAGCAACAGTTAGTGCCCTCGGCACTTTATTTACTAGCTGGGCTATTTACAATATTTACACAAAAGTTTATGACATGATTGGCATGCCGCCACCACAAACCTAGCTTCAGGTGTCTATCCGATAAACCTGCAGTGTCTAGACCGGATCTGATCGTACTTGAGTCAGTCCTTGAAGTTTAGATGACCTCCCGAAGTTCTCCATGTTGCGAACAGGGTGCAACGTGGCAAGTGATCATGCATGCCAGTACCTATACAGTTGACGAAGAAGGTTGCAATGAGATTTTCCACATGGAGGGCTCCGTTGGGTACCAGTTGTAGTAATGGCCGAAGCCAATACCACCATTTTGAAGAGTCCACTAGCTGTGGGCTGAGTACAGGTTCCTCCAACCCCTTGATGCAAAAATAAGGCTTTTGTGGTGATAGACCTTTTTCTAGGATCTCCTCAGGCTCAGCTTCTTGGGGAGGTCTGCTTATTGGGCTCTAGTTGAACACTTGCGTGTTATGCCCTGGGACACAAAAAGAGTGCAAAAATATGCCCTATTTGCTCGCACTGCTTCCTCAAAGATTTGAGGGAACCTTCGTTCACCTGATTGCAAAGAAGAGGAGGCCTATGTTCGGGTGGAAAGCCTAAACATAGAAGAGGTGGGTCGGGTGGGTGTCGGTTGGATCTTCTCTAGAATTCTCTTCCAACTTCTACAGAATTGGACATTGAAGTCTGTGATGCTCTCCAGAGGTGCTCTCATGATGTACATTAAAAGCTGAAAGGGATCCTGAGAGCCGTCAAAGGGATCCTTGTCGAATGTTCTGATTAGTGCTTTCGCTAAGTCATCCCATGAGCTGATGATTTTACGCTCGAGCAGTTTGTACCATTGCAACGCCCTTTCTTACAAAGATAAAACCAGAAGTCTGATCATGACATATTCATGGATTATGTCATGGATGATTGACAAAGCGACATCTTCAATATGCTCTAGGGCCATGCCCTTAGTGCCATTGTATTTCGTCAATGTCTTCAAGGCATTTTTGGGAATCTCATGCTGACTTTGGAGATTCAGGGGGCCAAGATCATTCCAGCTAGGATAGCTTACACTTGCTATTATAGCAGCGGTCTGCAGAGATCATGGTTATCGCCACTAAGTCAGAGTCGCCAGGTGCACATACTTTTATCCGCTTGTGAGGTCAAGGCTGCTCACCAAACCTTGGTTCCTCCGAGGTGTCTTCTTTTAGATTCAAAAGGCATCTACGATCAATAAATCTGGATCTTCAGCTCAGCA
Organism: Wollemia nobilis; assembly: GCA_028583015.1. Classification (NCBI taxonomy): domain Eukaryota; kingdom Viridiplantae; phylum Streptophyta; class Pinopsida; order Araucariales; family Araucariaceae; genus Wollemia; species Wollemia nobilis. The sequence continues at coordinate 481,115 of JAQPPZ010001004.1, read as the reverse complement.
GAGTCACCAGATGAACTTACAATCTCCGCTTTGAGGTCAAGACAGTTCATCAAAAAATCTTGATTCCTCCGGGTGTAAAAAAAATGGGCGTGCCAAAAACTGTTGGCACAGGTGGGTTTGTCAATTTGGAATAACACTTGTCCCACCGATTATGGATCTTTCTAAGATAGAAACAATCTGTCCCATTGGGCATGCCAAAAACTGTTGGTCCCATCGGGCGTGCCAAAAACTATTGGCACAGGTGGGTTCGTAAATTCGGAATAATACTTGTCCCATCGATTATGGATCTTTCTGAGACAGAAACAATCTGTCCCACCGGGCGTGCCAAAATCTGTTGGTCACAAATATGCCTAAGTACAAGATTTCATCACTTGTGTGCCCTAGACTTGGCCAACATTGAAATGCTGAGAGAAAGAGAAGTCTCCCATGCCAATCTCCAGAGAGGGCTGGCTCCCAAACTAATCTAAACTGGTTTCAAGATAAGGATGCAGGAAAGAAATGGGAAAATGTAGAAAGAAAGGGAAATAACAAAAAGAGATGTAAATATGGCCGAAGCCGATAGTTGATGGGGAGAACAACCTCAAACATCAAATAACCTCAACAAAATCTTGAAGCTAAGCAACAACTGACTCTTAGAATGCATATACAGAAACTGGATCAAGCATTAGTCGTAAGTTCGCTTCCAATTGTACTCCAAATGTTCAAATGCAAATACAGCCAAATCCAGAACAACAGAACTTAACTTATATTAACACTGGACTAACAGAAGTGACTCAGACAGAAAGCAAAACTTGAACAATAGTTTGGATCACCAACTCCAAAAGACACTAAGAATAGAGCAAAATGCATCTAGGATTTCTGTTTTAATTTCTGCAAAATGGTCCTCCTCCTTTTGCTTGAGATTTTACATTGGTATTTATAGAGGCCTTTCCTCTTCCCTTCGGATTACAACATTTAATACATAAAATAGATTTTGAAGAAGCGATCCACAAAATGTGCACTTGAAAAGAGAAACAATCCCCCTTAATATGCCTTGGAGAAATGACAGTACCTGTTTTTATGGATCAAAAATGAAAATTAAACAAAAACAAGGGACCATATACATTGGAGAAAGTTGTTTTAGAATGTCTAAAGATTGCATGCAGTTAAGAAGAGAGCTAGAGGTTGAATATTCATCTTGTGAAGATGAAGACTTGAGGAGGGAAAATGTGCTAAAGATATTTGGTGAGAGACGTGGATGATTGAAGATGATAACATTGTGAGTGGATGAGTTGGAGAAGCTGAGAATGTTTGAGTTGAAGAAATATTGTGAGTAAAATAGTTGAAGGATATTGGAAAGAGCTGAAGATTGGATATAGTTGAAGTTATGGTGCTTTGAGGAGCACAACAATTTGGATGAGAGAATTTTGCTGTCACATGTTGAACTATTGCTGAGTGGAATGTGAACCTAAGGAAGAGAACATATGTGAAGACGAACCAAAAGAGAGCAAGTGTGAGGACGTTGAAGAAGAGGAATGTGAAGCTGAATTAAAAAAGCAAATAATATCTGAAAGACCTAAGTTTTGGACTTGATTATGGTGACACAAGAGGAGGAATTTGAAAACATTAAGAGCTAGGAGTTGCTAAGCATAGGAAGCATAAAATATTCAAGAGGCATACTATTCGAACTACAAAAATAGAGGTAACATATAAATGTAACACATGTGAACTTCCTTGAATCAAATTTAATACGTGGCACCCAAGGAAAGGTAAAGTTTTACACTTTGATTTATTAAGGAAAGTGCATACTAATTTCAGGATGACTTAGGAGTTATAAGGTTTTACTAAAAGGGTCAAATTTGTGGAAGGTATAAGGGGATATCAAATTTGATTGAGATAAGTAGAGAAAGAACTGCATTGGAAAGAAGTGAAATGAATGAAGTAATTAATCATTGAAAGAATTAATTTTTAGGAGTTAAAAGGAATTATCTGGAAGGAATGAGTTAATGATTGGGAGACATAAGAAATTTTTTTTTTTGAAATTATCATTAAGTTCGAATTAATTAGAGTGTGGATTAAATTGAAGTTTAAAGATGAATTTGTGAAAGGTGAATTAAATGAATGAAGATGAAATTGAATGAATGAATGGTGAATTGATTTGAATATTGATTTATTAAATATTGAAAGATGAATTTTATGAAATTATGAATTTGGGAGATACAAGAAGATGAAAGATTAAATTTATTGAATTTGAAATTTGATAATTGTTGAATGATTTGAAGATTGATTTGAAATTTGATAATTGTTGAATGATTTGAAATTTGAAGACAAGATTTAAAATTATATTTTTGGAGTTATAAAAAGTAAATTGAATTAAAGGAATTGATTAAATGGAAATAATTGATTTGAGAGCAATTGAGAGAATTAAAAATTGACTTGTGGAAAATCATCATGAGAGATTTTTTTTAAATGCATTCTCAGAGGATTGTGAAGAAATATTGAAAAAGTTAAAATGTTACACACAAAATCTGATAGATAATTTTGATGAACAAAGAGATATTCTATCCAAATTGAAGAAAATATTATCTTTATTTCTAAAAAATGAATAGTTTACATCATTTGGCAATTATCTTCATGAAGAACTTTTTGAAGCAAAAGGAAATTCTATGGATGCTATTATACTTCCTATTGATATAGGTATAATAATGTATATGACATTGCTTACTTTTGAAATCTATCAAGACAAAATACAAGAAGAAAATAAACCTAAAATGAAGAATGTCAATTGCAATACATATGATATATGGAATAATATTCTTCAAGAAACATATTTGGATATAAATGAATAATGTACAAGGGATGAAGAGAATAATATGTTGATGCATTCAACATATGTTAACTTCAATAAGGAATCATTGAATTCTAATATTCATGGAATATATTATTATTGACTTGTAAGAATGATAGAATTCAAGCCAAAATAACATATTCTAAACATAAATGAGTACCAGAGTTAAAATCAAAAAGAAAATACCAAAATTGGATATTGAAGACTAGAACTATTCACATCAAATAATGTACTAACATGTGGGATGTTGGAGATATTATATTATTTGATAACATTGAAGTACCATGGGTACTATTGTAAATATTATTTTAGGGAGTGTGATTTATATTTGTCTAATGTATATGTCAAAGTGTAGAGAATATTATGTTTTATGTAATAAAGTGTGCAAGTGTGCAAGTGTGTGTGCAAGGTGTCAAGCATGCAAGTGAAGAGTCATAGGTGATAGGTGTCAAGAGTGCAAGTGAAGAGTCATAGATTATAGGTGTCAAGTATGAAAGTGAAAAGTCATAAATATGTGTCAAGATATAAGGTGAAAGGTTATGTACCCATGAGAGTTTAATTTGAGGCATGTGAAAGGTTTCATCTCTTGGGAGTTTAAGGAGAGCAATAGTTAGGATATTGAAGAGTTTATAATATAAATTTATATATATTGGAGACAAATATCCATGCAATGAAAACCAAATTGATGTATTTATTTTATTATCAATAAAGATTTATTTTGTGAGGTATTAGAATTATTTGTGAATGTGATATTATGATTGATATTTGATCTTGGAGAAATTTACCTGTAAGATAATCTAGCAGATTGCCAAAAAATGTGTTGACATGAATATTTTAAAACCTTTACCCAATCTAGTAGGATTAAATATAAATCAAGAGAATGGGATCAACAAGTGGATTATGAAAACATTGCATCCTAATGTTGCAAATATCATGAAATTAGACATATGGCAAGATACTACAAAGTGAAAATGATGGAGAAAGAGATGGAATTTTTTGGATATGAGGGCAACTTCAATATGAAACAAGGAGATCATATCATAGGAGAAGCTACGTCAAATCAAGGATTTTTCACTCCTAAAAAAGTGGCAAGAAAAATCCCTCTACATCATTAGATGACAAACATCATTATAGTTCACTCAAAAAAACCATTAGAAGAAAAAAATGATGAGGGATGAGTAACTACAATGAGTAAGTTCAAATATAGAAGGAGCTAAAGGTGCAAAGAAATAAGGGAAGAAATTTTTTAAAGCAAAGGAATATGGGGAGGTAAATTTTAAAGCAAATGAGGTGGAGGTCAAGCTTAATCTAGGTAAATAATATTTATTTTCCTCAAGTAGAATAAAATATTCTTCTTACAATAAAATAAAAGTAGTACAAAGTGTATTCATTGCACTTTAGGGTTTCAAGAGTAGTACAATAAAGAAAATCATATGGAGGGTATTGTTGGTCACAAATCTGCCTAAGTACAAGATTTCATCACTTGTGCGCCCTAGACTTGGCCAACATTGAAAGGTCGAGAGAAAGAGAAGTCTCTCGGGCCAATCTCCAGAGAGGGCTGGCTCCCAAACTAATCTAAACTGGTTTCAAGATAAGGATGTAGGAAAGAAATGGGAAAATGAGAAAAGAAAGGGAAATAACAGAAAGAGATGTAAATATGGCCAAAGTCGATAGTTTATGGGGAGAACAACCTCAAACAACAAATAACCTCAACAAAATCCTAAAGCTAAGTAGCAACTGACTCTTAGAATGCATATACAAAAACTGGATCAAGCATTAGTCGTAAGTTCGCTTCCAATTGTACTCCAAACGTTCAAATGCAAATACAGCAAAATACAGAATAGCAGAACTAACTTATATTAACACTGGACTAACAAAAGTAACTCAGACAGAAAGCAAAACTTGAACAACAGTTTGGATCACCAACTCCAAAAGACACTAAGAATAGAGCAAAATGCATCTAGGATTTCTGTTTTAATTTTTGCAAAAAGGTCCTCCTTTTGCTTGAGATTTTACATTGGTATTTATAGAGGCCTTTCCTCTTCCCTTCGAATTACAGCATTTAACACATAAAACAAATTTTGAAGAAGTGATCCATAAAATGTGCACTTGAAAAGAGAAACGATCCCCCTTAATCTGCCTCGGAGAAATGACAGTCCTTGTTTTTATGGATCAAAACTAAAAATTAAATAGAAACAAGGGACCATATTTCTTCATTAAATGACCATTATTGGGGCAAGCTGGAAGTTGTTAGGAGATCACAAACATGAGCTTTTAATACTGGAGGCATCTTTAATTTTGGTGGTGTCGAAAACTGCCTCATGTTCTTCCATCTTGCGCACATCAGTAATCAACAACATTTAATCTTGGAGCCTCTTTGACCATGATATCTAAATCAGTTGGAGAGCTTTTATTTGATCCTTATCTTCTCCTCACATTCTCCTATGCAATTTTGAAGGAAAAATGCAGACTGAAATCTATGTGGCCTTTGTTGTTGCTTCTGTCACGATAATGAGACAGGTCACGAAAATGCGACATGTCACGAAATCGCGACACTTTTACCTTATTGATTCTAGTTTTTGCCACCAGTCATGAAAATGCGACATGTCACGATATCGTGACATTTTCCTCTGTTCAGTTTTGTCTCCATGACATGTCACGAAATTGTGACATCTTCCTCTCAGCGCTGTCTTGTCTGCTTTATCATCGCGAAAATACGACAGGTCACGAAATCACGACAGGTCATGAAATCACGATGATTTCCTTCTACCTTGTACTTTTCAGCCTATGTTTCGCAAAAATGCAACAGGTCACGAAAATGCGACATGTCGCGAAATCGCAACGTTTTCTCTGTTTTGTCCTTTCAACTTCAACATGTTGTGAAATCGTGACATTTTTTGTCTTCTTGCACTTTGCTGCTTTTTGGCTGCAAAAATTCGTCATGTCGTGAAAATGTGACATTTCGTACTATCTTGGTGCTTCTGCACTTTCTCCTCATGAAAACACGACATGTCACGAAATCATGAAATTTCTACGCACTTTGCCCTTTTGCCCTGACATGTCACAAAATCACAACAATTTCTTGTCTTATCCTTTATTGTCGCTTCTTGTCGTGATATCGTGACAAGTTTCTCTGCTTGGCCTCATTTCCAAAAATGTCATGATATCGTGACATATTTCTCCTACCTTGTGTTTATCTTTCAGCCCTTCCGCGATAACATGACATGTCACAATATCACGACAGTTTGTACCGTCTGCTCCTTCGTTGCTTTCTTGTCATGATATCACAACGTTTTTCATTGGCGTTCCCCTTGGATGTTGTATGTCACGATATCATGACATTTTCCATCACTTTGCTCTGTTGCCATTGCAAGTCACGAAAACGTGACATGTCGTGATATCGCGTCAACTTTCACTTTAGTTCTCCCTCATCGCAACAAGTAGCAAAAATGCGATATGTCACGATGTCACGACAACTTTGCCGTTACTACTTCCTTTCATTGTTCCTAGTGCAAAAATCGAACATGTCCCGATATCACGATAATTTTACTCCCTTGCTTCCTTTGGCTGTTTTTAGCCGTGAAAATGCAACAGGTCATGAAAATGCGACATGTCGCAATATCGTGACATTTTCTATACTTAGTTGATTTTTGCATTTGGACGTCGTGAAACTGCGACATGTCGCAATATCGCGACATCTTACATTTTATTTGCTTAAACACGAAACTTGTAGAGGTTTTTGTATTTTCCATTTCAAAGTGCTTGGAGGGACAAACAGAGGAATGAGTATCTCTACAATTTGTGCATTCTCTTGCATGAACAGTAACAACAAAAACAATGTGGCAAAAATGCCAACATTCTTGGCGGCTCGCGGGGTATACAATTCTACTATATGCACGAACCTCAGGCATTTATCCATTGGGAAACAGAGTCAAGAAGCTGGAGTGGCAGAGGAAGTGAGTGCTAGTTGATGCTGGACGTCGCTGCGGGCTACTACAAGTTCTTGCTGGCGCTCGGCACTCAAAATAGGACCTTCAGTAGAAATTTATGGAAGAGCAAAACTTCCCTTATTTCTTTAACTACTGCATAAAAAGAAACACACACAAACTAAATAGAAACTATACCTAAGCTCCTAAGCAACACTTAGTGCCCTCAGCACTTTATTTACTAGCTAGGCTATTTACAATATTTACACAAAAGTTTATGACATGATTGGCATGCCGCCACCACAAACCCAGCTTCAAGTGTCTATCCAATAAACCTACAGTGTCTAGACTGGATCTGATCGTACTTGAGTCGGTCCTTGAAGTTTGGATGACCTCCCAAAGTTCTCCATGTTGTGAACAGGGTGCAACGTGGCAAGTGATCATGCATTCCAGTACCCATACAGTTGACGAAGAAGGTAGCAACGAGATTTGCAACAAGGAGGGCTCTGTTGGGTACCAGTTGTAGTAATGGCAGAAGCCAATACCACCATTTTGAAGAGTCCACTGGCTGTGGGCTGAGTACAGGTTCCTCCAACCCCTTGATGCGACAATAAGGCTTTTGCGATGATAGACCTTTTTCCAGGATCTCCTCAGGCTCAACTTCTTGGGGAGGTCTGCTTATTGGGCTCTGGTTGAACACTTGTGTGTTATGCCCTGGGACACAAAAAGAGTGCAAAAATATGCCCTCTTTGCTCGCACTGCTTCCTCAAATATTTGAGGGAACCTTCGTTCACTTGATTGCAGCAAGAGGAGGCCTATGTTCGGGTGGAAAGCCTAAACATAGAAGAGGTGGGTCTGGGCGGGTGTCGGTTGGATCTTCTCTGGAATTATCTTCCAAATTCTACAGAATTGAACATTGAAGTCCGTGATGCTCTCCAGAGGTGCTCTCATGATGTACATTAAAAGCTAAAAGGGATCTTGAGAGCCGTCAAAGGGATCCTCGTCGAATGTTTTGATTAGTGCTTCCGCTAAGTCATCCCATGAGCTGATGCTTTTACGCTCGAGCAGTTTGTACCACTGCAACGCCCTTTCTTCCAAATATAGAACCAAAAGTATGATCATGACATCTTCATGGATTATGTCATGGATGATTGACAAAGTGACATCTTCAATATGCTCTAGGGCCATGCCCTTAGTGCCATTATATTTTGTCAATGTCTTCAAGGCATTTTTGGGAATCTCGTGTCGACTTTGGAGATTCAGGGGGCCAAGATCATTCCAGCTAGGACAACTTACACTTGCCATTATAGCAATGGTTTGCAGAGATCATGGTTATCACCACTAAGTCGGAGTCGCCAGGTGCACATACTTTTCTTCGCTTGTGAGGTCAAGACTGCTCACCAAACCTTGGTTCCTTTGAGGTGTCTTCTTTTAGATTTAAAAGGCATCTACGATTAATTAATCTGGATCTTCAGCTCAGTAGAGTCACCAGATGAACTTACAATCTCCGCTTTGAGGTCAAGACAGTTCATAAAAAAATCTTGATTTCTCTAGGTGTAAAAAATATGGACGTGCCAAAAATTGTTGGCATAGGTGGGTTTGTCAATTTGGAATAACACTTGTCCCACCGATTATGGATATTTCTGAGACAAAAATAGTCTGTCCCACTGGGCGTGCCAAAAACTATTGGTCCCACCGGGCGTGCCAAAAATTGTTGGCATAGGTGGGTTCGTCAAGTCGAAATAATACTTGTCCTACTGATTATGGATCTTTCTAAGACAGAAACAGTCTGTCCCACTGGGCGTGCCAAAAATTGTTGGTCACAAATCTGCCTAAGTACAAAATTTCATCACTTGTGCACCCTAGACTTGGCCAACATTGAAAGGCCGAGAGAAAGAGAAGTCTCTCGGGCCAATCTCCAGAGAGGGCTGGCTCCCAAACTAATCTAAACTAGTTTCAAGATAAGGATGCAGGAAAGAAATGGGAAAATGTGGAAAGAAAGGGAAATAAAAAAAAGAGATGTAAATATGGCCGAAGCTGATAGTTGATGGGGAGAAAAACCTCAAACAACAAATAACCTCAACAAAATCTTGAAGCTAAGCAGCAACTGACTCGTAGAATGCATATACAGAAACTGGATCAAGCATTAGCCGTAAGTTCGCTTCCAATTGTACTCCAAATGTTCAAATGCAAATACAACCAAATCTAGAACAACAGAACTTAACTTATATTAACACTGGACTAACAGAAGTGACTCAGACAGAAAGCAAAACTTGAACAACAATTTGGATCACCAACTCCAAAAGACACTAAGAATAGAGCAAAATGCATCTAGGATTTTTGTTTTAATTTTTGCAAAAAGGTCCTTCTCCTTTTGCTTGAGATTTTACATTGGTATTTATAGAGGCCTTTCATATTCCCTTCGGATTACAAAATTTAATACATAAAATAGATTTTGAAGAAGCGATCCACAAAATGTGCACTTGAAAAGAGAAACGATCCCCCTTAATCTGCCTCGGAGAAATGACGGTCCCTGTTTTTATGGATCAAAAATGAAAATTAAATAGAAACAAGGGACTATATACATTGGAGAAAGTTGTTTTAGAATGTCTAAAGATTGCATGCAGTTAAGAAGAGAGCTAGAGGTTGAATATTCATCTTGTGAAGATGAAGACTTGAGGAGGGAAAATGTGCTAAAGATATTTGGTGAGAGACGTGGATGATTGAAGATGATAACATTGTGAGAGGATGAGTTGGAGAAGCTGAGAATGTTTGAGTTGAAGAAATATTATGAGTAAAATAGTTGAAGGATATTGGAAAGATTTGAAGATTGGATATAGTTGAAGTTATGGTGCTTTGAGGAGCACAACAATTTGGATGAGAGAATTTTGTTGTCACATGTTGAACTATTGCTGAGTGGAATGTGAACCTAAGGAAGAGAGCATATGTGAAGACGAACCAAAAGAGAGCAAGTGTGAGGACGTTGAAGAAGAGGAATGTGAAGCTGAATTAAGAAAGAAAATAATATCTGAAAGACCTAAGTTTTGGACTTGATTATGGTGACGCAAGAGGAGGAATTTGAAAACATTAAGAGCTAGGAGTTGCTAAGCATAGGAAGCATAAAATATTCAAGAGGCATACTATTCGAACTACAAAAATAGAGGTAACATATAAATGTAACACATGTGAACTTCCTTGAATCAAATTTAATACATGGCACCCAAGGAAAGGTAAAGTTTTACACTTTGATTTATTAAGGAAAGTGCATGCTAATTTCAGGAAGACTTAGGAGTTATAAGGTTTTACTAAAAGGGTCAAATTTGTGGAAGGTATAAGGGGATATCAAATTTGATTGAGATAAGTAGAGAAAGAACTGCATTGGAAAGAAGTGAAATGAATGAAGTAATTAATCATTGAAAGAATTAATCTTTAGGAGTTAAAAGGAATTATCTGGAAGGAATGAGTTAATGATTGGGAGACATAAGAATTTTTTTTTTTTGAAATTATCATTGAAGTTCGAATTAATTGGAGTGTGGATTAAATTGAAGTTTAAAGATGAATTTGTGAAAGGTGAATTAAATGAATGAAGATGAAATTGAATGAATGAATGGTGAATTGATTTGAATATTGATTTATTAAATATTGAAAGATGAATTTTATGAAATTATGAATTTGGGAGATACAAGAAGATGAAATATTAAATTTATTGAATTTGAAATTTGATAATTGTTGAATGATTTGAAGATTGATTTGAAATTTGATAATTGTTGAATGATTTGAAGATTGATTTGAAATTTGATAATTGTTGAATGATTTGAAGATTGATTTGAAATTTGATAATTGTTGAATGATTTGAAGATTGATTTGAAATTTGAAGACAAGATTTAAAATTATATTTTTGGAGTTATAAAAAGTAAATTGAATTAAAGGAATTGATTAAATGGAAATAATTGATTTGAGAGCAATTGAGAGAATTAAAAATTGACTTGTGGAAAATCATCATGAGAGATTTTTTTTAAATGCATTCTCAAAGGATTGTGAAGAAATATTGAAAAATTTAAAATGTTACACACAAAATCTGATAGATAATTTTGATGAACAAAGAGATATTCTATCCAAATTGAAGAAAATATTATCTTTATTTCTCAAAAATGCCAAAAATGAAAAGTTTACAACATTTGGCAATTATCTTCATGAAGAACTTTTTGAAGCAAAAGGAAATTCTATGGATGCTATTATACTTCCTATTGATATAGGTATAATAATGTATATGACATTGCTTACTTTTGAAATCTATCAAAACAAAATATAAGAATAAATTAAACATAAAATGAAGAATGTCAGTTGCAATACATATGATATATGGAATAATCTTCTTCAAGAAACATATTTGGATATAAATGAATAATGTACAAAGGATGAACAAAATAATATGTTGATGCATTCAACATATGTTAACTTCAATATGGAATCATTGAATTCTAATATTCATGGAATATATTATTATGATGACTTGTAAGAATGATAGAATTCAAGCCAAAAGAACATATTCTAAACATAAATGAGTACCAGAGTTAACATCAAAAAGAAAATACCAAAATTGGATATTGAAGACTAGAACTATTCACATAAAATAATGTACTAACATGTGGGATGTTGGAGATAGTATATTATTTGATAACATTGAAGTACCATGGGTACTATTGTAAATATTATTTTAGGGAGTGTGATTTATATTTGTCTAATGTATATGTCAAAGTGTAGAGAATATTATGTTTTATGTAATAAAGTGTGCAAGTGTGCAAGTGTGTGTGCAAGGTGTCAAGCATGCAAGTGAAGAGTCATAGGTGATAGGTGTCAAGAGTGCAAGTGAAGAGTCATAGATTATAGGTGTCAAGTATGAAAGTGAAAAGTCATAAAGATGTGTCAAGATATAAGGTGAAAGGTTATGTACCCATGAGAGTTTAATTTGAGGCATGTGAAAGGTTTCATCTCTTGGGAGTTTAAGGAGAGGAATAGTTAGGATATTGAAGAGTTTATCATATAAATTTATATATATTGGAGACAAATATAATGCAATGAAAACCAAATTGATGTATTTATTTTATTATCAATAAAGATTTATTTTGTGAGGTATTAGAATTATTTGTGAATGTGATATTATGATTGATATTTGATCTTGGAGAAATTTACCTGTAAGATAATCTAGCAGATTGCCAAAAAATGTGTTGACATGAATATTTTAAAACATTTACCCAATATAGTAGGATTAAATATAAATAAAGAGAATGGGATCAACAAGTGGATTATGAAAACATTGCATCCTAATGTTGCAAATATCATGAAATTAGACATATGGCAAGATACTACAAAGTGAAAATGATGGAGAAAGAGATGGAATTTTTTGGGTATGAGGGCAACTTCAATATAAAACAAGGAGATCATATCATAGGAGAAGCTACGTCAAATCAAGGATTTTTCACTCCTAAAAAAGTGGCAAGAAAAATCCCTCTACATCATTAGATGACAAACATCATTATAGTTCACTCAAAAAAACCATTAGAAGAAAAAAATGATGAGGGATGAGTAACTACAATGAGTAAGTTCAAATATAGAAGGAGCTAAAGGTGCAAAGAAATAAGGGAAGAAATTTTTTAAAGCAAAGGAATATGGGGAGGTAAATTTTAAAGCAAATGAGGTGGAGGTCAAGCTTAATCTAGGTAAATCATATTTATTTTCCTCAAGTAGCATAAAATATTCTTCTTACAATAAAATAAAAGTAGTACAAAGTGTATTCATTGCACTTTAGGGTTTCAAGAGTAGTACAATAAAGAAAATCATATGGAGGGTATTGTTGGTCACAAATCTGCCTAAGTACAAGGTTTCATCACTTGTGCGCCCTAGAGTCGGCCAACATTGAAATACCAAGAGAAAGAGAAATCTCCCGGGCCAATCTCCAGAGAGGGCTGGCTCCCAAACTAATCTAAACTGGTTTCAAGATAAGGATATAGGAAAAAAATGGGAAAATGCGGAAAGAAAGGGAAATAACAAAAAGAGATGTAAATATGGCCGAAGCCGATAGTTGATGGGGAGAACAACCTCAAAAAACAAATAACCTCAACAAAATCCTGAAGCTAAGCAGCAACTAACTCTTAGAATGCATATACAGAAACTGGATCAAGCATTAGCCGTAAGTTCACTTCCAATTGTACTCCAAACGTTCAAATGCAAATACAGCCAAATCTAGAACAACAGAACTTAACTTATATTAACACTGGACTAATAGAAGTGACTCAGACAGAAAGCAAAACTTGAACAACATTTTGGATCACCAACTCCAAAAGACACTAAGAATAGAGCAAAATGCATCTAGGATTTCTGTTTTAATTTTTGCAAAAGGTCCTCCTCCTTTGCTTGAGATTTTACATTGGTATTTATAGAGGCCTTTCCTCTTCCCTTCGGATTACAACATTTAATACATAAAATAGATTTTGAAGAAGAGATCCATAAAATGTGCACTTGAAAAGAGAAACGATCCCCCTTAATCTGCCTCGGAGAAATGAAGGTCCCTATTTTTATGGATCAAAACTAAAAATTAAACAGAAATAAGGGACCATATTTCTTCATTAAATGACCATTATCGGGGCAAGCTAGAAGTTGTTAGGAGATCACGAACATGAGCTTTTAATACTGGAGGCATCTTTAATTTTGGTGGCATCGAAAACTGCCTCATGTTCTTCCATCTTGCACACATCGGTAATCAACAACATTTAATCTTGGAGCCTCTTTGACCATGATCTCTAAATCAGTTGGAGAGCTTTTATTTGATCCTTATATTCTCCTCACGTTCTCCTATGCAATTTTGAATGAAAAATGCAAACTGAACTGTATCGGGCCTTTGTTGTTGCTTTTGTCACGAAAATGAGACAGGTCGCAAAAATGCGACATGTCATGAAATCGTGACACTTTTACCTTACTGCTTCCTATTTCTGCCACCAGTCACGAAAATGCGACATGTCACGATATCATGACATTTTATTTTGTTTAGCTTTGTCTCCATGACATGTCACGAAATCGTGACATTCTCCTCTGTTTAGGATTTTTTGCTACTCCTTATCGCAAAAATGTAACATGTCGCGAAATCGCGACATCTTCCTCTCGACGCTGTCTTGTCTGCTTTATCACCGCAAAAACATGACATGTCACGAAATTGCGACAGTCACGAAATTGCGACAAGTCGCAAAATCTACCTTGTACTTTTCAGCTTGTGTCTCGCAAAAATGCTACAGGTCGTGAAAATGTGACATGTCACGAAATCACGATGTTTTCTCCCTTTTGTCCTTTCATCTTCAACATGTCATGAAATCATGATATTTTTTGTCTTCTTGCACTTTGCTGCTTTTTGGCTGTGAAAATTCGTCATGTCACGAAATCGTGACATTCCGTACTATCTGGGTGCTTCTGCACTTTCTCCTCACGAAAATGTGACATGTCACAAAATCATGATATTTCTACGTGCTTTGCCCTTCTGCCCTAACATGTCGCAAAATCGTGACAATTTCCTCTCTTCTTCTTTGTTGCTGCTTCTTGTCGCGATATCGCAACAAGTTTCTCTGCTTGGTCTCATTTCCAAAAATGTCGTGATATCGCGACATCTTTCTCCTGCCTTGTGTTTATCTTTCAGCCCTTCTATGATAACGCGACATGTCACGATATCATGACATTTTGTATTGTCTGCTCCTTCCTTACTTTCTTGTCGCAATATCACGACATTTTTCATTGACGTTCCCCTTGGATGCTATATGTAGCGATATCGTGACATTTTCCATCACTTTGCTCTGTTGCCACTGCAAGTCTTGAAAACGTGACATGTTGCGATATCGCAAAAACTTTCATTTTAGTTCTCCCTCACCGCAACAAGTCGCGAAAATGCGACATGTCGCGATGTCGCCACAACTTTGCCGTTACTACTTTCTTTCGTTGTTCCTAGCGCGAAAATCCAACATGTCACAATATCACGATAATTTTACTCCCTTGCTTCCTTTGGCTGCTTTTAGCCACGAAAACGTGATAGGTCGCGAAAATGCGACATGTCGCGATATCGCGATATCTTACATTTACTTTGCTTAAACATGAAACTTGTAGAGATTTTTGTATTTTCCCTTTCAAAGTGCTTGGAGGGACAAACAGAGGAATGAGTATCTCTACAATTTGTGCATTCTCTTGCATGAACAGTAACAACAAAAATAATGTGGCAAAAATGCCAACATTCTTGGTGGCTCGTGGGGTATACAATTCTGCTATATGCACAAACCTCAGGCCTTTATCCATTGGGCAACAGAGTCAAGAAGCTAGAGGGGTAGAGGAAGTGAGTGCTGGAAATCGCTGCGGGCTGCTGCAACAAGTTCTTGCTGGCTCTCAGCACTCAAAAGAGGACCTTCAATAGAAATTTATGGAAGAGCAGAACTTCCCTTATTTCTTTAACTACTGCATAAAAAGAAACACACACAAACTAAACAAAAATTGTACCTAAGCTCCTAAGCAACACTTAGTGCCCTCGACACTTTATTTACTAGCCGAGGCTATTTACAATATTTACACAAAAGTTTGTGACATGATTGGCATGCCGCCACCACAAACCTAGCTTTAGGTGTCTATCCGGTGAACCTGCAGTGTCCAGACCAGATCTGATCGTACTTGAGTCAGTCCTTGAAGTTTGGATGACCTCTCAAAGTTCTTCATGTTACAAAAATGGTGCAACATGGCAAGTGATCATGCATGCCAATACCCATACAGTTGATGAAGAAGGTAGCAACAAGATTTGCCACATGGAGGGCTCCGTTGCAGTAATAGCCGAAGCCAATACCACCATTTTGAAGAGTCCACTAGCTATGGGCTGAGTACAGGTTCCTCCAACCCCTTGATGCGACAACAAGGCTTTTGCGGTGATAGGCCTTTTTCCAAGATCTCCTTAGGCTCAGCTTCTTAGGGAGGTCTGCTTATTGGGCTCTGGTTGAACACTTGCGTGTTATGCCCTGGGACACAAAAAGAGTGCAAAAATGTGCCCTCTTTGCTCTCAGGTTCTGCCACTTGAGCATGTTCTTCTTCCTCGCTCATATTCTGATGGAAACTACATGCAACCATATTATTTATTGCCGGGACAAGGCTTGCCGATTCCCATCGTGGGACTTGGATGAAATCTGCCTCTTGAGCTCCACACAGCTGCATCTCAGGTCTCTGCTCAGTATGAGGAATCTGCCATGGTGAATACTGTGCAGGGTAGACAGGAGCAACGACTACCGGATAAGGTGATGAGATTTCTCCCCACTGCCACTTTCCTGATAGGAGCAAAAGTTGTTCCGCTTGCACTGCTTCCTCAAATATTTGAGGGAACCTTCGTTCACCTGATTGTAGCAAGAGGAGGCCTATGTTCGGGTGGAAAGCCCGAACATAGAAGAGGTGGGCTTGGGCGGGTTTCGGTTGGATCTTCTTTGGAATTCTCTTCCAAATTTTGCAAAATTGGACATTGAATTCCATGATGCTCTCCAGAGGTGCTCTCGTGATGTAGATTAAAAGATGAAAGGGATCTTGAGAGCCGTCAAAGGGATCCTCGTCGAATGTTCTGATTAGTGCTCTCGCTAAGTCATCCCATGAGCTAATGCTTTTACGCTCGAGCAGTTTGTACCACTACAACGTCCTTTCTTCCAAAGACAAAACCAGAAGTCTGATCATGACATCTTCATGGATTATGTCACGGATGATTGACAAAGCGACAAAACATCTTCAATATGCTCTAGGGCCATTCCCTTAGTGCCATTGTATTTCGTCAATGTCTTCAAGGCATTTTTGGGAATCTCATGCCGACTTTGGAGATTCAGGGGGCCAGGATCATTCCAGCTAGGACAGCTTACACTTGCCATTATAGCAGCGGTCTGCAGAGATCACGGTTATCGCCACTAAGTCGGAGTCACCAGGTGCACATTCTTTTCTTCGCTTGTGAGGTCAAGGCTGCTCACCAAACCTTGGTTCCTCCGAGGTGTCTTATTTTAGATTCAAAAGGCATCTACGATCAATAAATCTAGATCTTTAGCTCAGCAGAGTCACCATATGAACTTACAATCTCTACTTTGAGGTCAAGATAGTTCATCAAAAAATCTTGATTCCTTCAGGTGTCAAAAAAAATGGACGTGCCAAAAACTGTTGGCACAGGTGGGTTTGTCAATTTGGAATAACACTTGTCCCACCGATTATGGATATTTTTGAGATAAAAATAGTCTATCCCATCGGGCATGCCAAAAAATATTGGTCCCATCGGGCATGCCAAAAACTATTGGCACATGTGGGTTCGTTAAGTCAGAATAATACTTGTCCCATCGATTATGGATCTTTCTAAGATAGAAATAGTCTGTCCCATCAAGCGTGCCAAAAAATGTTGGTCACAAATCTGCCTAAGTACAAGATTTCATCACTTGTGTGCCCTAGACTCGACCAACATTGAAAGGCCGAGAGAAAGAGAAGTCTCCCAGGCCAATCTCTAGAGAGGGTTGGCTCCCAAACTAATCTAAACTGGTTTCAAGATAAGGATGCAGGAAAGAAATGGGAAAATGTAGAAAGAAAGGGAAATAATAGAAAGAGATGTAAATATGGCCGAAGCCGATAGTTGATGGGGAGAACAACCTCAAACAACAAATAACCTCAACAAAATCTTGAAGCTAAGCAGCAACTGACTCTTAGAATGCATATATAGAAACTGGATCAAGCATTAGCCGTAAGTTCGCTTCCAATTGTACTCCAAACATTCAAATGCAAATATAGCCAAATCCAAAACAATTGAACTTAACTTATATTAACACTGGACTAACATAAGTGACTCAGACAGAAAGCAAAACTTGAACAACAGTTTGGATCACCAACTCCAAAAGACACTAAGAATAGAGCAAAATGCATCTAGGATTTCTGCTTTAATTTTTGCAAAAAGGTCCTCCTCCTTTTGCTTGAGATTTTACATTGGTATTTATAGAGGCCTTTCCTCTTCCCTTCGGATTACAACATTTAATACATAAAATAGATTTTGAAGAAGCGATCCACAAAATGTGCACTTGAAAAGAGAAACGATCCCCCTTAATCTGCCTCGAAGAAATGACAGTCCCTGTTTTTATGGATCAAAACTGAAAATTAAACAGAAACAAGGGACCATATTTCTTCATTAAATGACCATTATCGGGGCAAGATGGAAGTTTTTAGGAGATCATGAACATGAGCTTTTAATACTGGAGGCATCTTTAATTTTGGTGGCGTCAAAAACTGCCTCATGTTCTTCCATCTTGCGCACATCGGTAATCAACAAAATTTAATCTTGGAGCCTCTTTGACCACGATCTCTAAATCAGTTGGAGAGCTTTTATTTGATCCTTATCTTCTCCTCACGTTCTCCTATGCAATTTTGAAGGAAAAATGCAGAATGAACTGTATCGGGCCTTTGTTGTTGCTTCTGTCGTGAAAATGAGACAGGTCGCGAAAATGCGACATGTCACAAAATCGTGACACTTTTACCTTACTGCCTTCTCTTTCGCCACCAGTCACGAAAATGCGATATGTCACGATATCACGACATTATCTTCTATTTAGCTTTGTCTCTATGACATGTTGCGAAATTGTGACATTCTCCTCTGTTTAGGATTTTTCGCTACTCCTTATCGCGAAAATGTAACATGTTGCAAAATCGTGACATCTTCCTCAATGCTGTCTTGTTTGCTTTATCATCGCGAAAACCCAACAGGTCGCAAAATCACGATGATTTCCTTCTGCCTTGTACTTTTTAGCCTGTGTTACTTAAAAACGCGATAGGTCGTGAAAATGCGACATGTCGTGAAATCGCGATGTTTTCTCCGTTTTGTCCTTTCATTTTCAACATGTTGCGAAATCATGACATTTTTTGTCTTCTTGCACTTTGCTGCTTTTTGGCTACAAAAATTCGTCATGTCGAGAAATCATGACATTCCGTACTATCTGGGTGCTTCTACACTTTCTCCTCATGAAAACGCAACATGTCATGAAATTGCGACATTTCTATGCGCTTTGCCCTTTTACCCTGACATGTCACAAAATCGCGACAATTTCCTGTCTTCTCTTTTGTTGCCGCTTCTTATCACGATATCGCGATAAGTTTCTCTGCTTGGCCTCATTTCCAAAAATGTCACGATATCGCGACATCTTTCTCCCATCTTGTGTTTATCTTTCAGCCCTTCCGCGATAACATGATATGTCGTGATATCGTGACATTTTGTACCGTCCGCTCCTTCCTTGCTTTCCTGTCATGATATCGTGACATTTTTCATTGGCGCTCCCCTTGGATGCTGTATGTCGTGATATCATGACATTTTCCCATCACTTTGCTCTGTTGCCACTGCAAGTCATGAAAACGCAACATGTCACGATATTGCGACAACTTTCACTTTAGTTCTCCCTCATCGCAACAAGTCACGAAAATGCAACATGTTGTGATGTCGCGACAACTTTGTCGTTACTACTTCCTTTCATTGTTCCTAGCATGAAAATCCAACATGTCGCGATATCGCGACAGTTTTACTCCCTTGCTTCCTTTGGCTATTTTTAGCCATGAAAACGCGACAGGTCACGAAAATGTGACATGTCGCGATATCGCAACATTTTCTATACTTAGCTAATTTCTGCATTTGGATGCCACGAAACTGCAACAGGTCGCGATATCACGACATGTCGCGATATTGCGACATCTTACATTTACTTTGCTTAAACACAAAACTTGTAGAGATTTTTGTATTTTCCCTTTCAAAGTGCTTGGAGGGACAAACAAAGGAATGAGTATCTCTACAATTTGTGCATTCTCTTGCATGAACAGTAACAACAAAAACAATGTGGCAAAAATGCCAACAGGTATCCAAGGAAATTTAGGGTTTCTAGGCCAACATAATAAAATAACGACTATGGAGGATCATCTATGCACTTTTCAAGGCAACATAGAAAAGAAAATGCTAATGAGGCTGTTTGCTGGTCTCAAAACCTACCTAACGAAAAATATTATGCACCTATATATCCTGATGAAATTTGAATGACAACAGGACCGTGAGGCTCTCTGGTCAATATTCAAAGAAGACCAATTTCTTGGAAAGTCCTAGTCGATTGCTTCCTAAATGTGCTGAAAAAGGGTGCTAAAAGAATTAATTATAGTCAATGCTAGAACTTATGGTGCAGATTAGGTCGTATCAAGACACACACAAGAGATTATGCCATAATACCAAGTAAAGTGCCTAACAAACCAAGTTGTTTCTCATCAACTACAAAATATTTCACTCATATTTAGATGTATCTTATCAGACTACAAATTCTAGAACAAGTGAATGTGTCATGAGCGAGAATCCAAAAAACAAAATTAATATCATTAACATTCAACAAGCTAAAATTAGAAATAAGCAATCACACATACATTCACATTCCACAACTAAATTGAACCAAAGGTTAAACAACAACTTCCTTTGTATTAATGTACAAAATCCTAGCTTACATGCAAATTGTAAAAGCCTAAGAGTCGACTAGGTTTGAATGCCTTACATTCGGGTGTATATAGCCTTTACAATGAATTCTATTACAAAGGGCTATGATAACCAATCATAGGAAGCTATAATGTTAGATAAGTGGCTTGACCATAGGATCCTTTTGTCATTCTTGCTTTACGATTGTATGCTATTATCAGGTAGGAGTGGGCCTTACTATAAATCCCTTCTATCCCTCTACACCTTGCGGTCAAAGACGGTTTTCAGGTAGGATAGATCTTGTTGGGTGCATTTGAGCCATTGATCAATATAACTCATCTGATAGTTCTACTAGCTACACAATATTCATCTGCATGCATCTATAGGTATGGGATCACCAATCTCTGTGAGTTGATTCTTGAGGTTGATGGCTCCCATGGGGTTGCATTCCATCCACTACCTATTGGACATGTGTCGAGATCCTTCCTACTAATTAGTTAATGCAAGCCTACATTTCCTTCCTTCTTAGCTGGATTTTGATGTTATTCATGAAGGGTGGGATTTCTAGTTATGGTAAACTTTTTGTAATCATCTGATATTTGATGGTGA
This sequence comes from Wollemia nobilis, assembly GCA_028583015.1. Classification (NCBI taxonomy): domain Eukaryota; kingdom Viridiplantae; phylum Streptophyta; class Pinopsida; order Araucariales; family Araucariaceae; genus Wollemia; species Wollemia nobilis. Next base: position 460,243 of record JAQPPZ010001004.1, on the reverse strand, counting down.
TCCAAAGTTCCACAAAACACTTCTCGGTAGGCTTTGGGGACTCATGCCAATATTTATATATTAGCGGGCTTTTGGGGCTTTCATGGAATCCTTAGTATTGGTGAACATTTAGGAGTCATGCAAAGTCCAACAACTACCCATTTGTCCATCCAATGTTTCCATGGCAGGGATTTAGGATCTGTTTAAATTCTCGAACGCCTATTTTTTCCAAGCCTAATAGTAATTTTTCTTGCTTGCCTTTGTGGTAAATTGTTTGGGATTCATCCAACATCTGATAGTGGCCCAAAACTTTGTCAGGCTACCAACATTCTACCAGTGCCCAAAACTTCATCAAACCCCTCTAGGAGTCACGATCACCCATTTTTCCACTAGATGCAATACTTAGCCAAATTTTTAGTATCCTTGGTCTTCCTTTGGCTAATACTATTATTCTTACATTGCGATGGTGTTTTGAGACATATCCTAAGTTTGGTAGCAACCCATTTTTCCTCCAGGGCTACTACTTAATCAAATTTTATATTTCTTTATTACCAGGTCTTTGGGAATCACTTAGAGGTTTGCAATGACCTACTTTTCCAACGAGCATATAACACTCAATGATCTTCATGCAAAATTAAATCCTTCGAATGTAAAGACAAATAAGGGTGAACCATGCTACCCTTACTACCAAGCTCTAGTAGATCATATTCAAACCATCAAAGCCTCCAAAGCATTTTATAAAAGGATATGTCGAGTACTAACACTCTCTTTTCCTCAACAACATCCACTGCTTTCTAGGCTTGGCTTCAAAACCATAATTCTATGTTATTCATCATCTTACTTATCAAAAAAAATATGTGGATGAATGCATACAAAATTTCACCCACATTCTTGATGACTCATAGGGGATTTTCACTTTGTGAAAAGGGAACCTAGATGGTCATTTTTTGCACTGAAAACTTTTAAATGGGGGAGGGAAAGGGAAAATAGAGCTAGAAAATAAGTTGGCAAAAATATCCACAACTTATCGTAAGACAAAGGAGGGTGGTGGGTGATTGGGTGGAAGCTATTTGCACAACAAGGTGGGACATTATGGAGAAAAGAAAGGGAAGAAGAACACAAAGGGATAAGAAAGGACAAGAGGAGAGAGATAGAGGAAGGAAACAAAAAAAAATATTGATAGGAGGGAAAAGGAAATATAAAGCAGAAGAAGTGGTACAAAATATAACTAATCGAAGGAGTTAGTAACAAAAAGCATCGAGAAAATCCAAAAGAACAGGAAAAATAAGACAAAACAAAAAAACAAAAGGGAAGGCAATTCAAGGGTTGTCCCATCGAAATGTCAAGATGAATTACTTGATCCATGGGACACCCACAAAAATTGTACTTCCTTTAACATACTCCACTGATGCCAACTGTTGTTTCCAAGATAGAATGATTACCAAAGATAATTGTCTACCTTGCACCACATTTTTTTTTGTGTGCATAGTTTAGCAAAAAATTATTCTACATATCAAAATATGCCATGAGAACCTTCAACTGAAACCCTATATTCATCCTCTTCTCTAAAAAATTGCTAACTTATTGTTCTTGAGGCGTTTGATATATATGAGTGAATTCTACCAGTTGATAATGAGGTAGGAATTTTCTTTGAAATATTTGGTTTGACGTGAATAATTAGCCAATGCCTTTATTAGACAAGTTTAGATTCTACTTTGTGGTACTTTTTGACCCCATGATCTCATATCCTCATTTGGAACGATGTGTTTTCCTACTCACACGAGATTTGATAGTCCCACTTCATGCGATTATATATCTATAGGTCTACAACATTTTGTACTATTTTGCTCTTATCCATTCGGCGGTAGAGTCACAATAATAATAATAATAATAAAAAAATAAAATAAAAACCAAAGCAAACACAAAAGGGAAGACAATGAGAGAACAGGAAGAAAGCGCTTATACAAAAAACAATGATGACACTTAGAGCCTTTTTAAATTCCTTGCTTTATAAAATTCAACGTTTTGATTAGCTTACCATAAATCATAAAAATAATTCTTCTTACAACCTTTGTACAAGATGATGTCACCTACTCAAGTGGCTATATGCTAGTCATACTTTCTTATTTACTTGCTGGCTATTTAGACAAAATTATGGTGTGCTTAAGACACCTGATTGAGGAGTTCTTAGCAGATTACCCTGTGAACCTATAGTGTCTGGACCGTATGGTACCAAACTTGAGTTGTTCTTCATGTTCATCTTGGCACTGTCCATAATTATAATTAATTTCCATGAATCACAAACCAGGTTCTGTGTCCTACCTCGAGATTTCTATACTCCGACCAGAAGTGATTTGTATAGGATCCATTCTTGCCACGTCAGCCCGACCCATGATTGCTGGCCCTATTGGGGATGAACACTAGAATCATCTCCTCTTGGAACCTAATTGCTCTGTTACCCATACTTTTTCTTCCCCTATCACAATTAAATTTTGAGTCATGTCCAACCATTGTGATCACAATTCTCTAGATCCCATTGGACCTTAAAGCTGATGGTTGGATTGTTGTTGAGTACTTGGGTGGAGGATAAATAATGTAATCCAAGATAGGATGGCCACACCATTGGTATATCACCTGATTTTACCCTTGGTTTACACATGACTTATTGGATAGGGCTTATTCTTTGCTCACCATACCCCCTAACGTAAAAAGGGTGCAATTCCTAATTTGGCACCATGATGACCTTTCCCGCCAAAGAAATCAATATTTGACCACATTCCTTATTTAAATATCCCCCCATTTATTTGAGGAAGTGAGGATATAAAAAAATTTCAAATAAAGGAGGAATTTCTACTATCTCTAAGTCTTGGATGATGGCCAACCTTGGATGCCCATATATCAGCATAAGGATCTTGTGTAATCTTTAATTTATTTTAAGTTGATCTCCCTTATAGTGTAGCACCTCTGACCCTTGTGAACCTGGGATGAGACCCAAGCCTATGAAGATATATATTGGCATTATGGAGATTGGGGCCTTTGGGTGCAGCACACAATTATGCAATATGTGCTTTTCCAAAGCCAGAGACAAATAGAAAGAAGGTGCTTGATGTTCTAAAGGCTTGGGAAGGGAAGTTTTTGTACGAGCCTCATTAGCCACCGATGTCCCTTTAATGAAAATATTGATCAAGCTAACATTTTTATATGCCAATAAATCTTCCCTTAATCCTATTAGGATAGAGGGTGAGCTTTTGAATAGGCTATAAAATTATTTCACCCTTTCTTCTCTTTTCTCAACATTGAGTTTTGCAAAGTATAGCTTCTTATATGTATCCAAACTTTGTGGATTGAGGATTGGGCCTTGTTGGAGAGGAAGCTGCAAAGACATTCAATCTCTTGTATCTAGGCTTTGCACAAGTAGAGATAAAGTATTGACATGCCCATGTTATGAAAAATTTAGGATCAACATACCTTCATATTCCCATTCTTTACACTCTTGCAGTGAGCTGTAGATGATGATGTTATCTAGTGATAAGTATCTGCTAGTTCACTCAGATTAAGTGCCATCTCCTTCAGCTTGATATAATGACATACATGGGCCAAGAACATGAATTTCCTCCCATACTTTGTCCTCATATGATTGCATCCTTCCTTGTGGTATGCCTACCAACTTTATCATCTGTTGCACTAGTTCCCAGTTATGAGGCTCTCAGTATTTTCTCTTTGAAAGCTCTATCTTCATATTTTTTACCTCCTTTGTTAGCCTTAGTATTTTCATATCTGATTCTTGCTTTGTTGGGTGCATGCTCATGTAGGGATTGATAGGGAAATCATTATTCACTATGTGATACGGATCTGGCATGGTAATTGTAGGAAATGGAACATGATATGCAATAGTGTAGGGCTAGAGAAGGTGGACCACTTCCCTAAGGGGATGTTTTTGATTGGATTAGTATATTTTTAGCCTTCAAGGCTTCCTTGAATATTTATGAAAACCTATTTTCTTTGGATTTCTGAATAAGGATGCTGATATTAGGGTGGAAAGCCTGGATGTAGTACATGTAGAGAGGAGAAACCACCATCAACAATGTGAAATACCAAGACAAAGAGAGAAAATATATAACAAATTTTATTACAAATATAAGCCTTTTCAACACAAAATACAACTTTTTGTCTTTACAAATTACAAAGAAGCCTCCAAGGGCTTTTACAATAAAGATGGTGTTATTGTTTCTCTCCCACAACTGAATGCAATCAGGAGATATCGTGTGAGTGTGTGTGAAGGTGTAGGAGCTTCCAAGGGATGCTATAGATGGGTGAGAGACCTACACACAACCAACAAGAAAGAGGTTAGTAGCTAAATGGGCCCACTTAAGTTGGAACTTTTTCATGCAAAATATAAACCATAGTAAATCAAAGAAAACTATGGCTAAATAAAACCAGAGTGCAGGAAACACATAAAATATACCTGTTAAGCACTGAAATATCATCGAAGACCTTATTGTGTGAGTTGTTCCCTGTCAGAGGCAACACCATCTCCAGGAAGGTGGTAAGCAGTAGGTGGGACCATCTTAGAGGAGTTGGTCTCAAGATTGTTGTTGCAGACTAAAAATTAACAGACCTAAAATCTCGAAAAGACATTAATGCAGTTATGGGGGTCTTGCGACGGTGTTAGAAGTTGCATATGATGGCAAGTAGGCTAAGGCAAGTGTTGGGTTAGGATTTTGGCAGCATAATATTAGCTCAAAATGGGCTCCCTCCCCTTGGCCATGGCCAAGGGTATTTATAGGATTTTTGGGGTTGGGTGAGTGGGATGCCACATGGGCTCCACTTGGCTTCCACATGTGCAAGGTAGGTGGGGAAGGGTCTAGAGAATGGTGAGGTGGAAAGAGGATAGGTGGGTTATTAAATTGCCTTGGGAGAGGTAATCCTAGGGGGAGGGAAACTAATTTTAAATTAGTTTCCCAAGGGCCATGGGGGAATGTGGCATGAATTAAAAATTGTAAGAAATGATGAGGTGGTTATCCTATGACCAGGTGGGATAAATGCACCTTTTTGACTTGTCATTATTTTAAATTTAAAAATTCTTTTTATGGCATGAGGAGGTACACCATAAATATTGAAGGGATTTCTAGATATTTGAGGGGGCATATTTTCTAGGCTTCTCGCAAATTTTTAATAAATGCATTACCTTGAATATTGTTAACCTTGATTAAGGGGCTTTAATGATGTATTTAATTAATGTTAATTAGCATTGCTATTTTTTTATTGATTTTATCATTTTCTATGTAGGAGGGGTCATAAATAAGGTTCATGATAGTGATGTTAATTATATTTAATTAGTATAATATAGGTTTAATTAATTATTAATGGCATATGGGGATGTAGGGGATTTATTATTTTATTTTATTTGTATTAGTATTTTTATATTGTTTTATTATTTTGTGGGTGTAGGGGATGTATTCAAAATTTGATTTATTATTTATATTTAATATTTGTGGTGTTTCTAAGGTTTTATTAGGCATTATTAGGGAATTTAGATTATTTGTAATTTTGTAAGGCTTATTTAGGTATTTTTATTTTTAATTTATTATATTATCAAAACTATTAATTTTTTATGTCTACAAATGCCCCTTTTTGCAATGTGTTGTTTGTAAAAACAACATAGTGCAAAAACTTATGTCAAAATTTTGTTTTGTGTTGCCCCAATGAGATGGTTATCCCCATGGGAGTATGTTTTGGAAACCCCCTCAAGTGGTGAGTGTGCAGGTGAGGTCACGAGGCCAAGGATGAGCCACTTGAAAAAATGGGAGCATGGTAAGGGGAGGTGGTGAGCTAGGGTGATTAGTTAGGAAGGGTGAGGTAGGAAAAATAAATGTGAAGGGTATGAAGGAGATACCATCTCCTCAAATATGGTCTGCTAGGATATCACATACTCATAGATGGTTTGTTAGGAGATCACTTGCCTGAAGGTGGTGAGGTAGGAGGTAATAGGGGGGAGGTTGTTAAAGGGGTCTGATATGGTGGGGGGTAAGGGAGTGAGGTACGAAATCCTAGGGAGAAGGATGAGGGTAGAAGGAGGTTTTCAAGGGGATGCAAGGGAGTATAATGCAACCATGGAAAAAAAGAGCATACCCAAACATGAAGAGACAACATGTGGACTACGTAAAAAGAGGTAAAAAAATACAAAATAAAAAAATGTGTGTAGCCTAAGGAGGCTAGTGAAAAGAGGTGCTCAAGGGGGTGAGTGTAAAAGAGGTACCCAAGGGGGTGAGTGTAAAAAAGAGTGCCCAAGGAAAAATTGTAAAAAAAAAGAAAATGCCCAAGCAGGCAAGCAAAATGTAAAACAATGTCATGGGGATAGAGAACTAGGTCTAAAAATGATGTGATGGCACATCTAGGGAGGTCACGGGGGAGAGAATAACTATTAGGTGAGACCACCTTGGTAGAGACAGTATTGGAAGAGGATACCACCTCATATAGGAGCAAGACCACCTGGGGTGAGCACACACGATCACCTAGGCTAGTCATGTGACCACCTCAGGTGGTCAAGTGCATAGGCTATAAATACGTAAATGGTAGCCATGAGAGAAATTTTTGCAGTCATGAATGATGAGAGAAATGGAGTAGGATGAGATGGATTCCATAAGCGGGGAAGGTGTGAGCAAGGGTGCCAGGGGTGGTGCAGTAGCGGGTGGAGGGGCAGATAGGAGATAGCCGATAAGTGGTTATGGCTCTAATTTGTTTATTTTTTGTTCTAATTTATTTAATTATTTTTGGTTAATGGGATTTTAATGGGTGGGTTAATTAATTAATTAATTGGTAGGGTAAATGAAGGATAAATGAATAATGGGACAAGGTAAGGGTAAAGGTTGGGAATGAGGTGAAATAAGAGTGTAAGGGTTATTTAGATGGAAATAAAAGGAGGTGGGGTAGAGTGGATAAATGGGGGGAGTGAATTTTTGAATGTTTTGTATGTTTATGAAATATGGATAATGTGTACTAATGGGTTTTTTTTTATATTTTTATTATGGTAGGGAGAGTTGCTACGAGTGAGATATCACTTCAGTAACCTATACAAGGATGTGCAGAAGAACGGGCTAGATGAGCATGATTGGGATTGGATCTAGAGGATTGGGCTGTGGGATGTGGTGTGGTTGAAGACTGTATAATCCAACCAGGAATATTTGACCTTATTGGCTAAGAAGTGGGACTATGAGAGCAACACTTTTGTGTTACCTACAGGGGAGATCACTAGTACTTTGGAGGAAACCTATTGGCTATTTCACCTAGTGGTATAGGGGATAAGATAGTAGTGGCGAAGATGAGGGAGTTTGATAAAGTTTTGAGGATAGTGTACGAGGATTGAACAACTAAGGTGGTAAGGGATGTTGGTCATGGAGGGGTATTTGTGGAGCACCACTTTTTAGGTTGTATGCTCAGTGTACGCCATGTGATCATGATGAGTATAATGTCTAACATTATACTTCTAGACTCTTCAGGTACATGGTTCTCATGAAACATGTTGGATGTAGTGATGTATATTATTGAGTATGAGATAGTCACTGCATGGGATCCAAAATTACTAGTAGAAAACTATAGGGAGTTGTATGATGTGTGGAGGAGAGGGATATTTAGGTGTAACAACCCAAGTCTACTCACCTGGTTGTAAAAAACACAAATTTAAAATTTCAGTAAAATAATTTACCTATGATGAAAGCACACCCAAATTTGTATTAGTACTTAGGAATAGATATTCACACTTCAATATCTCATACCACTGCAGACAACGTATCAAGTGCTTGGGACTGGTCAACTTCCCATTGTAGATTGCCATTTATGTAACCCTCTTTCTCCTTCTCGAGTTTTTAGGTCTAGCATGTGGTTGTCCTTCCAGGGCCCATATCACTTGGAAGGGTGCACACACTCTTTCCCCATATCATAGTATGGAGGACTTGTGTCTACAATCCTACTCTTGTCTTATTGGTCCTCTGATCCAATTATCATAGTTTAACCTTTTAGGTCCATGCTTTGAGTTAACGTAGCTATGCCAATGCCTAATTAATGACCTTCACATAAGGTATTATCAAGGTCCACAAATTATCTGGTTTACTGGACCAGGTGTCTCAGATTGTAATCCGGTTGATGGTAATGCTACCCATACCATCTATCATTGAACCTTCCAACCCTAGGAAAATAGCTCTCTAAACTCGAGTTTTATTGGTGATTTTGTAACCGAAGTATGGTTTGTGAGCACCCTCACGTACTACTTCATTCGGTAATTTGGAATGATGTCCCATACCATCATTCGTTAATATCTACAGTGTAGGACCCCTATCCCATTAAAAATTGCTGGAGAACAATTACCCTTGATTCATAATAGTCGCCATTGCAAACTATCAAAGTTAGGCAGATGATATTCTACTCAATATCATCATCCTCATGGTTAGTCATCCTACTCGATGACTATATCGTCTTTAGATGTTGGTAAATTTTTCTTCTCATAATGACCATCATGAAATAGTTTTATAATATTTTTGCATTAATTTTTCCAAGTATTTTTACTTCATTCGGTAGAAGATGTAAATTCTCAGAGCTACTATCAAAATAAATAAAGAAAGTATCATTTCTAAAAGAATCTGCCCTTTTTTTATTTATATCTTTCCAACTATGGTTAAAGGAAAATTTTAAACACAACTTAATATCTTTAAGAAATGAAATTTATAATATCAAACTATTATAAAGTGAAATCGAACATCTGCAATAATAGTATTAAACCTAAAACATCATGTGGAACATCATTTTGAATATTGGCAAAACTTTATTTTGACTATGTATGTTTTCTTTAAACAAGAGGAAAACATTAAGCTTATAGCTGATAGCACTACCAAATTCATATTATATATATATATATATATATATATATATATATATATATATATATATATATATATATACTCGTTCAACCATATAATAAGGCTATAAACATTGACCTATTCTCTTAAGATAATAAAGTTAAGTTGAAACCTAATTTTTTTTGCCGTTCATTAAACATTGGGACCTCTCCAATCATGCTCAAATACGTTTTCATGATTTTTAATAATATTTCTCTTAATTGGTATGCCATTCAAAAGGTAATTTGGAATCAATCTATGCTCTTTATATATACAAACTACTCATCTACGACTTAAGGTATTTCTTGGTCAGGCCCTTACTGTGTCTTTGTTTAAGAAGCGTTACAAATGCCAACAAGTTCATGGTGAGGTATTTATTATGTAATTTGATTTATAACATGCCAACCTACAAATATAAATCTAGGGTGACTTAAAACAAAGCTTGAAACATTAAGACATCTCTATTAAATGTGTTGTATCTAATAAGGATTTCAAGGTATTTACCCGAAAAAAAAACATAGATGTTCAATACACTCTACGGTTGGCTGTTAAAATAGAAATCCAGTCTCTTGCTGTGATGTCAAATAAATATTTCTCGAATAATTTTTTCTACCTACACTACTAAAGAGCCTTTGCATACCAAAGATAAGTTTATATCATTCTACATAGAGGTAGTCTTATATTAAGCATATATTTGGTTTCCTTTTCTGAGAGTGAACATCCACAAGGTGAAACGGTGTCATCAACCATAAACATGATAGTTTCTTCTCGAGGTTCAAATTCGTTTTGATAGGCTATTCTGATATTTAAAATATGCTAAATTCTAGATAAATGATATTGTTCTTTGGGTGACACACTGCTGGTTAGATAAAATAAATTATTTCTACATAGATATATAACTTAGTTTACACTTACAAGACAAAAATAATGCTTCGCACAGGGCCTACGATCTAAAAAGGCTTACAATCCATAAAACTCTTCCATTTTCACTATAAGTTATCTACATAGCATCTATAGAGGTAGGTTTAAGGAAATTATACCTTTTTTCCCTTTTTACACAACAATTTTTTTTTCATTCCGTAGAGTTACTCATATATCCATTCAAGCATTCACAATTATAAATTCTAAATAGCTCTATTCATTGAAGAAATACAACTGATTATTTTTTTTTTTAAATTTTAGCAAACTACCATCGGTGAATTTTAAAAACCATATATAATTATATTATTTTATTTGCAATATTACAAAAGCCAATAGTATGGGAAATATAAAAATACTAGAATATAAGCAATTGCCCTTTTCGATATAAGCTAGCGTCCCAAGTGTTTGTAGCTGGTCCAAATAATGTTGCTTCAAATACGAACGTCCTCCATTGATGTAACAGTTCACAACCTACTTGTTATACTCCATCTAAGTGGGGAGATAGTGGAAAGAAGGCATTTTGGGTCAACGTAGCCCATATATGATTGCTACTATAACTACAAAATGCAATCAATCAATTCACACTAATGCAATGCAGACTAGACGCCTAGCACTCAATATTTTTTTTTAAAACAACAAAAATATAGCTTCTCATGTTTCTCTGATTTATTTTCCTTAGTTCTACTTGAATCCAATAATCAATCACAACAAGAATTAAATCAAAGTAATAGGAAGAACGATTCACAAATTCAAATCAAAATAATTATCACATATCTATACCATTATATACTTTATCTTCCCAACATTCACAAGCAATAAAATAGACGAACAAGACAAAAGAATGACCTGTTGATCCCATAGAATATTGTAAACTTGACACCCAACCAGCTATCAGATCACACAAAATAGTCATTTTCTTCCTTATTCCCCAAAGGACTCCCATTTGACTTCTTCGCTCTTCTATTAATACAATGTTTATTCAAGTTTTATGATGACACCTATAGTTTTTTTCATGCAACCATCTGCCAGATGGAACTGCCTTACCCATCCATTTGGTAATGGTATATTAGGCTTATTTACCCAAATACCTTTCTATATGTAAATTTTCATTATTATGTTTTAATATATATATATATATATATATATATATATATATATATATATATATATATTATATAAATTATTATTTTTATTATTATATCTTTTATATGTCTATATAATTTATTTTATAATCATTATTATTATATATATATTTATATATAATAATTTATATTTTTTATTTTTTTTATATATATTTTATTATTTAATATATCTATATATATATATATATATATATATATATATATATATATATTATATGAGATTTATTTTAAAACAATCATTTTCTTCTCCTTTATTTTGAAAACAAAAAGAGATACAACATAAATTTTAATTTTTAACCAACAAAAATCAAAACAAAACCCACAAAACAAAATATCCCAATTAGGTATATGCACAGAATGCAGCAACAGACAAGATGTGCTACATGTAATTTTTATAGTGGGATTCCATGTACCCACGGGCTATGGTGCTTTAAGCACAACTTCATATCCCACCTTACCTAACACTTCCAACCACTGTATCTGCTAGGGGTGGGTGATCATCTTGTCCGACATGCTTGCTACGGTTGGAAACCTACACCTGCACACACAAACACTTACAACAACATCACATTCTTCTAAAATAACTTTTGAATGATGGGGTTATGACATTCTCCCCCACTGGAATTTAACATAGTCCCTGTGTTAGTTGACATATTAGTGCAAGTTTCAAAATAATTGAACATATAATTATAAGTAGTCAACAATATATTATGCAATATCCCAAAAGTCCTATTTATTACAACTTCAATATATCAAAACGTATAGTATCAAAATATACAAGCATTACCATATTAATATTTGAGTTGTTCTTGGAATTTTAATTTTCAAACAAAAAAGGAAATTTTGACTACTTAGATTTATTGGAATTGTTGGTAGATTTATTTTTATTGGAACTTCATTCTCTTAACAACATCAAGACCGATCATTTATCGATCATCCAAATCATCCCACATTAATGGTGTTATACACCTTTGCCCATATAGAGCCTCAAAAGGGGCCATGCCCAAAGTAGTATGATAACTGTTGTTATATGCAAATTCCAATAGGAAGAGATAATATTCCCACTTACTTTGGTGGTCCATACAATACATGCATAACATATCTTCTAGCAACTAATTGACCCTCTCGGTATGCCCATCCATTTTAGGATGATAGGCTATGTTGATGTTTAGCTTTGTACCCCATGCTTGGTGCAAAGCTTGCCAAAATTCAGATGTAAATTGTGATTTCCTATCTGAGATGATTATTTCAAAAAATCCATGCAACCTCACAATTTCCTGAGCAAACGTTTGTGCTATTGTAGGGGCATCATCACGAACATTTCCCGATATAAATTGTGCTACTTTAGTTAGTTTTTCCACCACATCAAATATTACATCATGGTGAAAATTAGTCTTGGGAAGACCAACTATAAAATCAATGGAAATTACTTGCCATTTTTGCTTTGGTATATCAAATAGATGTAGTTTTTCCCCATGATGTTGATGCTCATATTTGACTTTAAGATATTCTAGATATCTTGCAACAAATTGAACCACATATTTATTTATACTAGGTCAAAAAAAGTCTTTTTTCAAATTTTCCCTCATTTTATCACACCTGGGTGAGCAGAGTATGGAGCACAATGTGCTTCTTGCAAAATAATTCTCTTTATCCCTTCATTATTGGGTACTATTATATGGTTTTGAAAATATACCAAATCTTGCTTTATTCGGAAATCCACATGCCAATTTGGTTCTTGCTCAACCTTAGTGCGACATTGGTTGTAAAATTCATCATTTTTCTACATTTCCTTAATTTGCTCCTTTAGGCCATACTGGCATTGTGTGAGAGCAACTATGTGTCTTCTTTAACTAAGGGCATCTACTAGTTTATTTTCATTTTCTTTGATGTATTCAATCCTGAAATCATATTCAGCCAAGAACTCCAACCATCTCTGCTGCCTAGCATTTAACAAAGGCTGAGTGAAAATATATTTCAAACTTTAATTATTAGTTTTTAACTCAAAAGGTTTTCCTAACAATTAGTATCACCATATTTTAAGAGCATGGACTACAACAACCAACTCAAGATCATGAGTAGCATAATTAACCTGATTTTTCTTAAGCTTCCTATATTCATATGCAACAAAAAGCTCATATTGCAATAAGACACCTCCTAGACCTTCTAGAGAGGCACCAGTACAAACTTTGAATGGTTTACTGGGTTTTGGTATTTGAAGGATGGGTGTAGTGGCCAATTTCTCTTTAAGAATTTTGAACACTTCTTCAGACTAAGTTGTCCATTTAAATAATTTTCCCTTTCTTTCAAAATTGGTGATAGGAAAGGCAATATTTGAGAATCCCTTTATAAATCATTGATAATATCCGACCATTCCCATAAAAATTCTTACTTTAGTAACATTGGTGGGAGATGGTCAATCTATTATGGCTTCAATTTTCTTAGGATCAATCGCTACCCCTTCAGCTGAGACAACATGTCCCAAATACTAAACTTGTGGAGTATAAAGCTTGCACTTGGATAATTTTCAATACAACTGGTTTTTCCTAAGGATTTCCAGTACTATTCTCATATGTTGGTCATGCTCTTCTTTATTTCAAGAATAGATCAGAATATCATCCAACAATATCAATACAAACTGATCTAAATATTTTCTAAACACACTATTCATCAGGTTCATAAAAGTAGCTAGTTCATTTGTTAACCCAAAGGTAGCATTGTGAACTCATAATGCCCATATCGAGTTCTAAAAATATTTTTTGTAGGTATCCTCTTCCTTGATTCTTAGTTGATGATATCCTGACCTAATACCGATCTTGGAAAATATAGTCACTCCTCTTAATTGATCAAACAAATAATCAATCCTAGGTAAAAAATACTTATTTTTTACCGTTATTTTATTAAGCATCCTATAGTTAATACAAAGTCTCAGAGAATCGTACTTCTTTTCACAAATAGAACTTGTGCTCCCCATGGTGAGACACTAGGCTTAATGTACCCTTTTTCTAATAAATATTACAACTGGGTTTTGAGTTCTTGCAATTCAAGGGGTGTCATTCGGTAAGGGGTTATGACTATAGGAGATGCTCCTGATAAAAGCTCAATGGAAAAGTCAAATTCTCTTTTTGGAGGTAGTCTAGGCAGGTCTTTAGGAAAAACATCCCTAAACTCATTCAAAATAGGATACTGTTGAAAAAGAGTGGAGCTAGACTCAATTTCTTCTTTCTTATTTAGTTTGACTACATAAATTCTACACCCTTTTCTTAAAGCTCTTTTGAATTGCATTGTAGTCATCAAGTGGGGTTCAAAATATGTTCTATTACAATGTACATAGATTCATTGATTAGAACCATCTGTGAAGTCCAACCACCTCTCCTCAAAATTTAGCAAAGCTTTATGGGCTTTTAGCCAGTCTAATCCTAGGATTATATCAAAGATATGCAAGGGTGCCACATATAGGTGCCAATTATTTTTTCATTTAGGTATATATATTTGAGGGTAAAATAAACATTGATTGACCATATAGGTCTATCTCAAGCTATATTCAACTTGCCACCCATTTGCCATTATCCCAGGTCTTTACGGTATGTCTCTCAAAATACTAGTTGATACAAAACTATCAGTTGCACTACTATCTATTAAAATACGAACATCTTTCTTGCCCAAATTTCCTTTTATAAGAAATGGAGTAGCTTTCCCTAAAAGGTTAGATTTACCTGTAGCAGCATAGATTTTATGTGGGGCCTCTTCTGTCGGATTCCTCTTGTTAGCTCTTTACAGGAACTAATTCGTATAATGATCTAGGGCTCCACACACAAAGCATACATTGGGTCCTTTGTTATTTTGCTTATCCCCTTCTCTATTTTGGTTGCTATTCTTTCCCTTATCTTGGAAATTATTCCTTTTTTCTTGGTAGTATCTTTTCTTTGCCTGCCCCTTATTCCATTAAAAATTTCCTTTATTTCTGTTATCACCTCTAAAATGGCAACCTTATCTATTTTTCTTATATTGATCCTTACCCCTAACTGGTTCTAGGTATTTTATTTTCTTAGGGTCCTCCTTTTCAATTTTCTGGTAGTGTACCTTTGCATTTTTTTGACTTATTTCCTCATATCGGGCATCATCATAAGCAATTGTAAAATTTTTATATTCTCCTCTTCCAATAGGTTATCCAAGTTTGGGATGTAGTACCATTACAAATTTTTGAGCCTTATATTTCTCACGCTTATTATATTTTAGAGCGTATTTCAAAAGTTGGAAATTTTTTTGATAGTATTCAATCACAATCATGTTCTCTTGTTGCAAATTGGTGAATTCGACGTATTTCTCCATATAGAATTGTGGAGTAAGGAAATGATCCATAAATTCCCTTTCAAATTCCTCCCAAGGAATGTCCACAGCCTCCTTTTGAGTGAATTTCTTATAGGTTGTCCACCAATCCTTGGCTGGACCTACTAAATGCAACATTGGCCAAGTTGTTTTGGATTTCGCACAAAGGGGCTGGATTGAGAAATGCACTTCAACTTCACTCAACCAATTAATGGCTGCTTCGCCATCACACTTTCCATAAAATTTGAAAATATCTAAATTCTTAATTTATTTTTGCAATTCAAAACTGACCTTCCTCCTTGAAGACCCCTTAGGAAAATCACTTACTCTTTCAATCTCCTTACTTTTTTTCAGGTTATCAATAACCTTATGTTTCTGAGAGATTAACTCCTATTACTGATCCATTTGGGCTCTTTACTTATCCACGTGCTCACTCATCTGATCCCTTTGGATATCCATTTGTTCATCTATTGATTAAGTTGTTCTTGCATTAATTGAATTTTTTTTGTCATATTCTCATCATTCTATATAGCTCTTGTAGCTACTAGTTACTTTTCTTTTTTTATAATGTGCCAAGGCACTTTGACTATATGTACTCACTCTAAATCCCTCACAAGTCATATTTGTCCCTTCCTTGGGACTTATGCAAGCTCTTATTGTAGGTTAGCATTTGCTCTTCTTGAGGTCCCCGCCATACTTGGTTACAAAGAGCTATGTCAATACAATAGTTCATATTTATAACCTATGGTTTTCACAACCTAGGCTATGATACCAACTGTAACAACCCAAGTCTACTCACCTGGTTGTCAAAAATACAAATTCAAAATTTTGGCAGTATAATTCACCTATGATGCAAGCACACCCAACTTTGTATTAGTACTTAGGCATAGATGTTCACACTTCGAGATCTCATACCATTGCAGACGGTATCTCAAGTGCTCAGGATCAACCAACTTCATACGATAGGTTACCATTTATGTGACCCTCTTTCTCCTCGAGTTTTTGGTTCTGGCATGGGGTTGTCCTTATAGGGCCCATAACACCTAGAAGGGTGCATGCACTATTTCTCCATCTTATAGCATGGAGGACTTGGATCTACGATCCTACTCTTGTCCTATTGGTCCTCTAACCCAAGTATCATAGTTTAACCTTTTAGGTCCATGATTTGAGTTAGTGTAGCTATGATAGTACCTAATTAATGACATTCACCTAAGATATCGTCAGGGTCCACCAATTCTTTGGTTTACTAGACCAGGTGTCTTAGACTGTACTCCATTTTACGGTAATGCTACCCATACCATCTATCGCTGAACCTTCCAACCCCAAGAAAATAACTCTCTAAACTTGATTTCTATTGGCAATTCTACAATAAAAGTATGGTTTGTGATCACCCTTACGTAGTACTTCATTTGGTAATCTAGAATGATACCTATACCGTCATTCGTTAATCTCTACAACACAAGACCCCAGTCCAATTAAAACTCATTGGAGAATAATTACACCTGATTCACAATAGTTGCCACTACGAACTATCAGATTTGGGTAGATCATATTCTACTCAATATCATCATCCTCATGGTTAGTCATCCTACTTGATGGTTAGTCATCTATATCGTCTTTAGATGTTGGTAAATTTTTCTTCTCATAATGACCACCATCATGAAATAGTTTTATAATTTTTCTGCATTAATTTTTCCAAGTATTTTTACTTCATTCGATAGAAGATGTAAATTATCGAAGCTACTTTCAAAAGAAATAAAGAAAGTATCATTTCTAAAAGAATATACCTTTTTTTTAGATATATATTTCTAACTACGGTTAAAGTAAAATTTCAAACACAACTTAATATATTTATGAAGTGAAAACAATAATATCAAACTATTATAAAGTGAAATCAAATATCTGCAATAATAGTATTAAACTTAAAATATAATATGGAACATCATTTTGAATATTGGCTAAACTTTATTTTGACTGCCTGTTTTCTTTAAACAAGAGGAAAATGTTAAGCCTATAGCTGATAACCCTACCAAATTTATATTATAGATATATATTTATATTTACTTGTTCAACCATATAATAAGGCTATAAACACTGACCTATTCTCTTAAGATAATAAAGTTAATTTGAAACCTAATTTTTTTTTGCCATCCATTAAACATCGAGACCTCTCCAATCACGCTCAAATACATTTTCATGATTTCGAACAATCTTTCTCTTAATTGGTGTGCCATTCAAAAGTTAATTTAGAATAAATCTGCGCTCTTTATATTTCCAAACTACTCATCTACGACTTAAGGTATTTCTTGGTCAGGCCCTTACTACGTCTTTCTCTGTTTAAGAAGTGTTACGACTACCAATAAGTTCATGGTGAGGTATTTATTATGTAATTTTATTTATAATATGCCAACCTACAAATATAAATCTAGGGTGACTTAAAACAAAGCTTGAAACATCAAGACATCTCTATTAAATGTGTTGTATCCAATAAGGATTTCAAGGTATTTACCCCAAAAAAAACATAGATGTTCAATACACTCTACGATTGGCTGTTAAAATAGAAATACAGTCTCTTGCTGTGACGTCAAATAAATCTCTCCCAAATAATTTTGTCTACCTACAATACTAAAGAGCCTTTGCATACAAAAGATAAGTTTATAACATTCTGCATAGAGGTAGTCTTATATTAAGCATATATTTGGTTTTCTTTTCTTAGAGTGAATAGCCACAAGGTAAAACACTATCATCAACCATAAACATGATAGTTTCTTATCGAGGTTCAAATTTGTTTTGATAGGCTATTTTGGTCTTTAAAATATGCTAAATTCTAGATAAATGATACTATTCTTTGGGTGACGCACTACTGTTCAGATAAACTAAATTATTCCTACATAGATCTTTAACTTAGTTTTACACTTACAAGACCAAAATAATGCTTCACACACGGCCTACAATCTACAAAGGCTTGCAATCCAAAAAATCCTTCCATTTTCACTATAAGTCAAGACTTACTCATCTACATAGCAGCTATAGAGGTAGGTTTTAAGGAAATTATACCTTTTTTTTTCCCTTTTTCCACAATAGATTTTTTTTTCATTCCGTAGAGTTACTCATATATCCATTCAAGCATTCACAATTATAAAATCTAAATAGCTCTGTTCCTTGAAGAAAACAACTAATTAATTTTTTTTTTAAATTTAGCAAACTACCATCGATGACTTTTAAAAAACCAGATATAATTATATAATTTTGTTTGCAATATTATAAAATC
This sequence comes from Wollemia nobilis, assembly GCA_028583015.1. Lineage (NCBI taxonomy): Eukaryota > Viridiplantae > Streptophyta > Pinopsida > Araucariales > Araucariaceae > Wollemia > Wollemia nobilis. The sequence goes on along the minus strand of JAQPPZ010001004.1, from coordinate 441,710 downwards.
CAATAGTATAGGAAATATAATAATTACTAGAATATAAACAATTGCCCTTTTTGGCATAAGCCAACATCCCAAGTGTTTGTAGCTGGTCCAAATAATTTTGCTTCAAATACAAACGTCCTCCATTGATGTAACAATTCATAGCCTACTTGTTATACTCCACCCAAGTGGAAGCTGTTTTACCATGAAACTTTAGTGATTGTTCATTGAACCAAAATAGAGCAAATGTGAGTTGGCCCTCATATGACCACGATGTAGTGCTCAAATTACCCCTCTTTCGTAAAATTAGAATTTTTATGAAGAGAGGGTAATTTTAGGCTCAAAAAATGGAAATTTGTGAAATGCCATAAAACATAACTCCTTCAATGAAATTGGAATTTTCATGAAGGGAATGTCATCATAGGCTCATGAATGAAACATGAAACTAAAAAAAAAAAAAATTCTGTCCAAAATGGAAATTTTCTATTTTCGGATTTTTTTTTTTAATATGTAATAAAACAACAACTTCGATGAATTTTTAAAAATACTAAACAACTCCGAAAATGAAATTTCAAAGTGCGTATTGGAAGTCTGAAGTATAACCTACGCAATGGTGAAATTATTTTTGGATTTTGAAATTTTTTTAATGTTTATTTTAATGCCTGAAAATTAAAAGAAAAGTTAAAATTTTTGGAAAAATAAAATGCAGAAAAAATGAAAATGAAATGCAGAAAACTGAAAATAAAATGCATTCAGTATGATGCTATCCTATTTCGACAAAACCGAAGATGTGAGGTTTTCATGCATGCAACCTAACCTATTGGACTTGCAAAACAAGCACAATCCGGATAAGCTAAGTGCTGGCTCCTAGGGTTTTAAATGAGGTTTTCAGATTTAAACATTCGCATGAAGCAACCAAGAAAACTTGCATAAACTCCATTTACAAGCCTAAAATCTGAAAAGGGGAAAAATAGACATTTAATCTTGCATGCAGAAAATGACTCCTCCTTTCTTGTCCATAAGATGCAACTTTCTAAAATTTTTGTATTAAAAATTTGTCATTTTACAATAACAAAAATTTTTGGTTTTCCCAAACCAGTCCATGGAAGAAAACGACTCAAACAGGTCCAGAATGGCCCTCTTGCCTTCAAATCTACAACTCTGCTCGCAGCAGTTTCCAACCCCTCAAAACATCCTTGCCTGGCGTATTTAAAATTTTCATGAAGCTTTTCGTTTCATTTTCCAATGGCTGTTCGTTTCACCTTCCCTTGTGCATGCATGTGTTTTGGTTTCCAAAAAGGCTTTTCATTTCTATTTTGTGGCCCTTCGTTTCATTCTTTTTTTTTTTTTTTTTCTCCACATGGGCTTGCGTCCGCTTCCTTCCATGTGTAACGACCATCTTAAATGATTTCAAATCATTAAGATTCCTTATGTAACATTTTGTCTTATTCATTGGATTTTGTCCTTATGTCACGCATTACCTTTTCATATCTTGTTCATCCTTTTTTTTGTTGCATTTTCTTTTTTGAGTCGCGAAAATGCAACATGTCGCGATATCGCGACACTTTTTTTCTCTTTTTGGTCGAAATGCAACATGTCGCGATATCGCGACACTTTTCTCTTTGGTCAAAATGCAACATGTCATGATATCGTGACACTTTTTGTCTCTTCTTTTTTGGCCGTGAAAATGCAACATGTCACGATATCGTGACACTTTTCTTTGTTTTCGGTTGTGAAAATGCAACATGTCGTGATATCGTGACACTTTTTCTTTCTTCTGTTCTGGCCGTTAAAATGTAACATGTCACGATATCATCGACACTTTTCTTCTTGTCTTTCTCTTTTTGGTCGAAAATGCAACATGTCGCGATATCGTGACACTTTTCTTCCTTGCTCTTTCTCTTTGCTTTGGACCGTGAAAATGCAACATGTCGCGATATCGCGACACTTTTTCTCCTTGCGGTGTTTTGCTTTTTCTTTGATCTTTAGCATATGGGCCACTTCGGTCTTCTTGGAAAATATGCAAAAAGGTGGGTCCCCAATTTTGGGGTACGTTGTGGAGCAACCACAACAAATGGTGACTCTTCTGGAAATGCTCCTAAGCATTTCGGTGAGAACTCAACTTGAACACCTTCAAAACTCAAACACAAGCGTCAACAAATATCCCAAGAATGAAACTAGACGAGAAATACATGAAGCATTAGAATTATTAAGCATCAGCTCGGTGTGTGCAATGTGCTTCATTCCCTATCATTTGAAACTCATTCAACTTTCCATTGTCATTTTCACTTATGATTCATGCGTATGAGAAGTTATGGATGATTCCTGTAGGATTTAATGTATGGTGAATATGCTAGAGATATAACAAGCTTTGCAAAGGCTCAAAATTTCTAGTACCATGAACAAACATATTAAAACTGTCAAACCCTCTTAGGACCAAATATGTGTATACTTGAATTAATTTACTAGATCCCAAAGTTGGTTATGTGTCACTACCATCTTGAACCCATGTGCAAGTGTAAGTGAAATCAGAGCTTTGGGGAATAGGATTCCCAACCTAAGCGAGATGGGAATTTAACCCTATCCTTACTACTCCGATCTGGAGTTCATTACCTCATCTTGAACAAAATGATTTAACCTGTTATGGATGAAACTGTCAGGCTAGCCTGTCCGTTTGAGCGATCAGTGGTCTTGCTTTTAGACAAGACATGTTGCCACGCATGAGCATACTCCACCGCCAGTCAGGCGTCTATAGCCCCAGTGGAGATCAACCCCATAATCCAGGATTTGACTTTACTTTTGATTTCTTGAACCTTGGGGATGACTACCCATCCTTGCAAGGGACATGTAGTACGATCCTTCCAATCCAATATCAATGATGCAATAAAAGTAGAATGAAAAATATTTGCTTTGGAACTTCAAGTTCTTGAGTGTGAGGAAAATAGAAGCTTTGGGGAATCAGATTCTCAACCTAAGCGAGATGAGAATTAGACCCTATCCTTACTACTCCATGAAGGTCAAATCGGAGCTTTGGGGAATTGGATCCTCAACCTAAGTTCGATGGGGATTTAACCCTATCCTTACTACTCTGATTTTAGGCTTTAAGCACTATGGGAGTGGTAAAAACCATTGTTTTAAGGATTATGTTGCATGATAGGACAGACACGAAATACTCCTTTCGCCTCACCTTTTCTTCCAAGTATGGTTTTGACCATTTTGCTCAAGATCCTCTTTAATATGTGTAGAACGTGCTTGGTTCAAGATAGTTCGGGCATCATTTCCCAACCTTAGGATCCTTTTAATATATGTTATGTAATAACCCTAAGAGGATTCGACACCTTTTCAATGATTGTATTTGAAATGTAGATGCAACTGAGATGAAATGTATATGCAATGTGGAATGTAACATGAGATATGGATGAATGCATTGCTCTTTTTGAAATGCTGATGGAGTATACCACCTACTTTGCCATAATTTGTAAAACTGACAACTTCATGCATCACAAGTTCCAAACGATATTCTTTAATGTGTTTGCGATACTCGTGGAGCTTTCTGCAATACAATTCCGATGTTTCATATTCTCTTAGTCTTAGTCAACATTCATAAGGACATAAGTTGACATCTCGCTTTTTTTTTTTTTTTTTCAAGACAAACCAAAAGTGTCCAAAGGACCAACACACAAAACTTAAAACCAAAACTGAGATCCAATCCAAAACCAAAACACGAAAACCAAAAGTATATACAAATGTACAATATAATACAAGATGGTGCAAAAGTTTGGATTATCATTTTCCCGGATCCCAAACCTGATTAGAATTCTTTAAAAGACATATGACGTGATACGCATACCAAGTTTTGTAGGAATCCAACAAAAACAAGATCAAACCAAACAAAGAAACAAACTTCCACTTGCCCCTCTCACCATACCAATTTGATTTAGTTTCATTAATAATCCTATGGTGGAGTTTCAAGTTTTCAAATTGATTAGACAATGATTGATATTCAATTCCTTTATGTCTATTCTTTAAGATGTCCATTCCGCACTTTGATTCATGGTGTAGAAATAAGCTTTCATTTTCATTCAATAAAGCCATAACATTAATAATATTTGAATCAAACCATTCATTAGGCAAACCTTCATTCGAATTTTGCATGGTGAAACCAAAAAGGTGAGATTTTACCTTTGGCATGTTTTCATTTGACCTTACTTGAAGAGGATTTGAAAATTCCTCTTTTCTCTCATGACATTCATCATCATGTAGCACTTGTTCTTTCTCCATGACTTGTTTATCAAAGGCACCAAACTTAGGTACCCAATTGAACACATGTCCATCCCTTTCAAACCATAAGTCTTGTCTATCTAGGGGTGGGTTAACTAACACATTTCCATGATCAATCACTTGGGTTGTTTTGGGTAACGTGAGATTTTCAATTGGATCATCAATGATATCAAACCCAAATGATTTAGGTTTTGTAATTTTCTCATTTTGAAATGGCATAATCATTGTAGCACAAGTAAGTGGATCAAGATTTTCAATTTCTTTTCCTTCAAAGGAATCTAAAGCAAGTGACTCTCTTTCTTGATTCATGGTTGTAGAATCCTTATCATGTTCCAAAATTTGATGAGATTCGAATTCCTCTTCCAAAACTTTCTCAAATTGTACAGGATTTATAGTATCCTCATGTGAGGAAGCAATTGAGTTATCCTGCATATTAATTGACACAACAAGTTTATTAGAAGATTTAGATTGATAATATTCTTCCCATTTCTTCCATGAATCATAGTAATCATCTTCCAAGTTCAAGTTGTGACGCTCAAGTACTTCTTCTTCATCTTCTGATTCATCAACATGTTTCTCATCCAATTCATCTTCACCTTCCTTAGATGGTCCAGTTATTTCCAAAAGTGGGTTATCTCTTGAATTCAAATTGGTAAAGCTATCATAATCCAAATTTGTAACCCATGATTCAATTTTATCACAATTTGGAAGGTGTGGATCCTCTTGGTCATCACTTTCGAGAACATCATCCAAAGTGTCTTTCGAGAACAAGTGGTGAAATTCGATTATGTCTTCAACTTCATTTGTTGATTTTCTTTCAAATTCATTTTCAGCCACTTGTGATGGCTTAGGAGCTTCTATAATGGGATCGATTTTTGAATTTCGTGTCATATAGTTGCTCCAATCCTTTGCAAGTACATCTGACCAAATCATATCCACATAAGTTTGTTCATCCAAATCCTCCTTTTTGGGTAATGATTCTAGATATTTCTTTTCCAAAACAAGATGGTGATCATTTGATTCCAACTTCTTGTTACCCATCCATAGAATTTCTTCTCCAAAAACTTCATGCTCTTCAAGACTTTTCGAATAGGTATTTACTTCAACGTGAGTCACCTCAAAATCTCTTGTATCACTTGAAGAAGCATAACATGAAACATCATTAAGATCGGCATTATGAATTTTCTTCCTAGGATGATTTGGATGCATACATTGACGTGCTCGTTTTTGTGGTGGAACATGCCTACATACCTTCTTAACCACTTTCTTTTGCTCTTTTACTTTCGATGCGAACTCTTTGGGTTGAGTGGTAGAAGTAGTAGGATTAGTTGGATTGATATCCACGGACAAAGCTTGAACATTTGTTGCAATGGTTCCATGGGTGACCACATGATTCTCTAATTGAGGCATAGTTGGATGGATGGAAGTACTTGTATAAGCACATGTGGGAGCATAAGTTGGTATGGTAGGATAAAGTTGATTGTAGGGAAAAACATTTGATATCAAATTTTGTTGTGCCCACGCTTGATTTACCATCGAGGTTTGATTGCAAGCCCCTAGTTGTCCTACCATAGTTGATTGCTCCATTCCATAACCTTGTGGCCTCAATTGTTGATCTACAATCATAGCTTCTGTGTAGGCCGATGCAAGATCAGTAACCAAGGGATTCATCCTAACAAATATGGCAAACAATGGATCCAATGCTCGAAAGTATATTTGAAGAGCACCACTTTCCTCAATAGTATAGGGAGAAATTAATCTCGCATAAAGCTTTCAAAACCTCAAGTTGAAACTTCTCACTGGCTCATTAGGTTCTCTTTTGCAAGAAGTAAATTGTTGATATATCGTGAGAGGATCAATGAGCAACCTAAATTGATTGATAAACTCATCTTTCAATTGAGTCCAAGATGTAATAGAACCAGTGGGTAAATTGATGTACCAATCATATGCCACCTCATCTAGGGTTCCAGGAAACATTCTACATGCCACATCCTCATGTTCGACATTCCATCTAACTAGGATATCCACATAGGCTTGAATATGTTCCTCGGCTAATGTTGGACCATTGTGTTTAAATTTGGGCAAACGTTTTTCTACGTTCTTGGGTAAATCATGAGAATCTCCACTAATGTTCAAAGGATTAACATGTATCCCATACCACGTTCCTGCAGTTGTAGCCATTAATGAAACTCAAAGAATAACTTCAAAACCAATTTGTTAGTCATGAATAAAAGAAGGAACCATGACAAAGCAATATTCTAAAAATGTAAATTAGTTTCTGATTCACCAGATCGCATATGCGCAAGTGAAGAGCATACTCCTAGTGTTGTAGGCTTTCTGATTCACAAGATCGCATTACACGCAAGTGAAGAGCATAATACCGACAACAAATACATTTTAGACAAAATAATTCCTTACAAATAAGCATGAAATGACTAGCAAATATCAAACATGTAACGTATGAATAATCATGTTAGCATCAACCAAGAGATGTATCCATTAAAATCAAATGAAAGTAATTGCATGGAGACAACCTCGTTAGTCAAGACCAAAATTTTTCAAAATCAAATCAAAACACATTATTCCTGTATGAACAATCAAAAGCGTTAGAACAATGCATAGCAATTCATGTCCTCCTTTTAACACTACAAGGTTGTATTGTTAAAAGAGGGCTAAAGATAATAATCAATAGGGCATGAAATATTCAAAATTTAAATCCCTATAGCATTTAAATCACACTGAAATAAACCAATTCAGGCCCTCCTTCTAGCGCCAAAATGTTGAGTGGTATTTTCACCCAATTGTGAAAGTACACTCTCCCTTAGGATTTGGGTTCCAAATCCCCTCTTGCAAAGAAGTTAAACAAACAACTTCTCCAAGGTCTCCGCTATATTAGCATTTGCATATGTGTATTAGTAATCTCAAATAAAGATATTCAATTTAAATGCTTGGAACACCTTAGTGATTGCAAGTAACTCGTAAACAAGGGGCAATGTTGGTTTATTTTACCATGAAACTTTAGTGATTGTTCATTGAACCAAAATAAAGCAAATGTGAGTTGGCCCTCATATGACCACGATGTAGTGCTCAAATTACCCCTCTTTCGTAAAATTAGAATTTTTATGAAGAGAGGGTAATTTTAGGCTCAAAAAATGGAAATTTGTGAAATGCCATAAAACATAACTCCTTCAATGAAATTGGAATTTTCATGAAGGGAATGTCATCATAGGCTCATGAGTGAAACATGAAACTGAAAAAATGAAATTTGACCTTAAAATGGAAATTTTCTATTTTCGGATTTTTTAAAATCTGCAATAAAACAACAACTTCGATGAATTTTTAAAAATACTAAACAACTCCGAAAATGAAATTTCAAAGTGCGTATTGGAAGTCTGAAGTATAACCTACGCAATGGTGAAATTATTTTTGGATTTTGAAATTTTTTAAATGTTTATTTTAATGCCTGAAAATTAAAAAAAAGTTAAAATTTCTGGAAAAATAAAATGCAGAAAAATGAAAATGAAATGCAGAAAACTGAAAATAAAATGCATTCAGTATGATGCTATCCTATTTCGACAAAACCGAAGATGTGAGGTTTTCATGCATGCAACCTAACCTATTGGACTTGCAAAACAAGCACAATCCGGATAAGCTAAGTGCTGGCTCCTAGGGTTTTAAATGAGGTTTTCAGATTTAAACATTCGCATGAAGCAACCAAGAAAACTTGCATAAACTCCATTTACAAGCCTAAAATCTGAAAAGGGGAAAAATAGACATTTAATCTTGCATGCAGAAAATGACTCCTCCTTTCTTGTCCATAAGATGCAACTTTCTGAAATTTTCTGTATTAAAAATTTGTCATTTTACAATAACAAAAATTTCTGGTTTTCCCAAACCAGTCCATGGAAGAAAAACAACCCAAACAGGTCCAGAATGGCCCTCTTGCCTTCAAATCTGCAACTCTGCTCACAGCAGTTTCCAACCCCTCAAAACATCCTTGCCTGGCGTATTTAAAATTTTCAAGAAGCTTTTCGTTTCATTTTCCAATGGTTGTTCGTTTCACCTTCCCTTGTGCATGCATGTGTTTTGGTTTCCAAAAAGGCTTTTCGTTTCTATTTTGTGGCCCTTCGTTTCATTCCCATGGTTTGGCTTCTTTTTTGTTTTCTTCCTTTTCTTTGATTTCAAAAAACGTTTCCTTTTCTCCACATGGGCATGCGTCCGCTTCCTTCCATGTGTAACGACCATCTTAAATGATTTCAAATCATTAAATATTCCTTATGTAACGTTTTGTCTTATTCATTGGATTTTGTCCTTATGTCCACGTCACTATGCAGTCTTCAGTTTCACTATCCTGGTGTTCATCACTAATATCAGACGCACTGTCCACTACTCTGTTCCCTTGGCAAAAATTGGACATGTCGCGATATCGCGACACTCTTGTCTCTCTGCCCCTTTTGAGTCGTGAAAATGCAACATGTCGCGATATCGCGACACTTTTGTTTCTCTTCCCTTTTGAGTCGCAAAAATGCAACATGTCGCGATATCGCGACACTTTTTTCTCTTTTTGAGTCGCGAAAATGCAACATGTCGCGATATCGCGACACTTTTTTCTCTTTGGCCGTGAAAATGCAACATGTCGCGATATCGCGACACTTTTTCTTCTTGTCTTCCTTCTCTTTGGCCGTGAAAATGCAACATGTCGCGATATCGCGACACTTTTCTTTTTCTCTTCTCTTTGGCACAAAAATGCAACATGTCGCGATATCGCGACACTTTTTCTTTCTTGTTCTTTCTCTTCTCTTTTGGCCGCAAAAATGCAACATGTCGCGATATCGCGACACTTTTTCTTTCTTGCTCTTTCTCTTCTCTTTTGGCCACGAAAATGCAACATGTCGCGATATCGCGACACTTTTTCCTCCTTGCTTTTTCTCTTTGCTTTGGACCACGAAAATGCAACATGTCGCGATATCGCGACACTTTTTCTCCTTGCGGTGTTTTGCTTTTTCTTTGATCTTTAGCATATGGGCCACTTCGGTCTTCTTGGAAAATATGCAAAAAGGTGGGTCCCCAATTTTGGGGTACGTTGTGCAGCAGCCACAACACATCTTCCAGATGGAACTACCTTACCCATCCATTTGGTAATGGTATATAAGGCTTATTCACCCGAATACCTTTCTATATGTAAATTTTCATTATTATGTTTTAATATATATATATATATATATTTAATTATTATTATTATATATTTTATATATCTATATAATTTATTTTATAATAATAATTATTATATATGTATTTATATATTTTTATATATAATAATTTGCATTTTTTATTTTGTTTATATATATTTTATTGTTTAATATATATTTAGATTATATAAGATTTATTTTAAAACAATCATTTTCTTCTCCTTTCTTTTGAAAACAAAAAGAGATATAACATAAAATTTAATTTTTAACCAACAAGCAACAAAAAAAACCCACAAAACAAAATATCCCAATTAGGTATATGCACAGAATGCAGCAACAGACAGGATGTGCTACATGTAATTTTTATAGTGGGCTTCCATGTACTCACGGGCTATGATGCTTTAAGCACAACATCATATCCCACCTTACCTACCACTTCCAACCACTATCTTTGCCAGGAGTGGGTGTTTATCTCATTCGACACACTTGCTATGGTTGGAAACCTGTACTTGCACACACAAACACTTACAACAACATCACATTCTTGTAAAATAACTTTTGAATGATGGGGTTATGACATTGGGCTAGTAGTGAGCTTCCTCATTCAGGTGTGGGGATGGGAGCATTTTGTGATAGAGAGGCCATCGGGACTACCATGGGAGGCACACAGAGAGCTAGATATAGAGTTAGGATATGCCATGCTATGGGAGCATGAGAAGGAGTGAGATTAGAGTCGTAATATATTACGTGACTTAGAATATTATCAAGGTAAGTTTTGATAGTTGTAGCCAAAATAGGTAGTGTGGAGGCCTTAGCTAAGGGGTCTATGGTGGGACATTGATAGGGTCCACTTGAGGAGGGCAAGAAGGAGGAGATGGTGCTATGGTTGGCATAGGGGAGAGCATGAGCTCTTCCAATATGAGAGGGTGATAATATAGTTTAGTTTATAGTAGGGAGTTCCTCTAGTAATTGTGGTATATTGAAGGAGGGATATGAAGAGGTAGTTGCCTCAAGGGGAGGTGATGAGTGTAGGAGATGATGCTGATATGGTGGTGGATATGGATGATATGGAGAATGTAGGTATGATAATGGATTACAAAGCTTGGTGGCAATATCATAATATCTTGATCAATACTAGAGGAGGGGATGCAGATGATGCTATTGTAGAGTAGCTAAGGAGATAGGTGCATGTGCTGGAGGAGGATAGGAGGTAGGCCCTAGAGAGGAGGGATAATGGCCTATATTGGTTGTAGGTAGTTGAGGAGGATATAGAGAGGTTGAGGGATCATCATGTAATGGATATGGCTAAAATTTGTAGTATTTATAATAGTGTGATGTACGACATACAAAGGGTGGTGGAGAGAAAAAGGGAGCAATGAGCGCTGTGGTTATGAGATTGAGAAGCTATGAGGGATAAGCTACTGGTAGAGAGTAATGGGATATTAGAGAGGCTAGATCAGTGGAGCCTAAAGTGGTATAGTCTTATAATGGAGCAAGATGGTGTTAGAGTGGAGCAGGATGGGCTTCAATTATAGGTGGGAAGATTATAGGTGGAGCACATACAAGAGAGTGAGGATCAGGAGCATTTGAGGAGAGAGCACTCAGAGTTCCAAAATTAGGTCCAATAACTACAAGTAGAGGTGAAGCAGATGAGGAGGGATAAGGATCAAGGGTAGGATAAAGGAGGATCATTGATGTGGACAACTCTTGAGGAGGCATAAGATCAAATTTGAGAACTAGAGAACACCCTCTTAGTTCATGATATCACATTACCCTCACACTCCTCATGGTCATGATCTTGGAGTATGAGTAGAAGTGTGGATTTAGGCATACCATCTACTAGTGCACGAGTGCCTTCATTTAAAGAAGGGAAAAGTTCATAGGATAGTGGAGGGGACAAGCATGATTGAGAGAGATGAGGATCTCGGACGGGCGGAGGTGAATATAGAGGTGGGCAATCATCAATATGTGGGGGTTAGGTTTTATGAGTGTCTATGGGTATTATTATATTTTTGATATATATCTATGTATTTTTGATACCTATGGACTGCCTACGGGCATGATGTATTTTTGTACAAGGATATATATATATATATATATATATATATATATATATATATATATATTTATGCTTTATTGTGTTCATGCATGTATATTTTTTGTGTGTATGATTAGTATATGGATGATAGATATTTTTTGTGTTCATGTATATATATTTTTTATCATGGAATATGCTTACCTTATTAATCAAAAATATTTCCTGAAATACACAAGGGTATATAATGTCCATGAGAAAAAAAGAGAGAAAGGAACAAAAGAAAAAGGAGAGAGGATGATATCCAAAGGATATTTCGCAAGACTCAAATATACTAGTTCTCCTCTTAAGTAGTGAAGTGCCCATGCAAGGCCATTAGGAGTAGATATCCCATGAGACATATCAAAATATCCTAGAACCACTGTGTGTGCAATGAGTTTATTAACCAAATATTGAGTAGGTTTGGAATTAATCAATCATAGCCCTAATGAGAAAAATTAAGCTCATCATGAAGGTATACTCCACTACCAATCAGGTATCTATAGCCCCTATGGATATAGCACACGGTCCATCGATGTTGCTCCACTATCGGCTAGGCATCTATAGCCCCGATGGAGTCATCTAATATGCCCAAGGATTCAGGCTATATTATTATTATCAATTTTTTTTGCCAAGTGTGATCCCTTAGGTTTTGGACCACTGAAATGGATATGATGAGCTATTATAGGCATTAGGACTCATCATGATGTCATCCTTGCCTAGTCAAAAATGATATTAATTATGTTTATAATGTGTGGATTCTAGGATGTCTCAATAGGTCACAAAGGGAGGCTCCAAATCATCATGGCTTTGAATGGGATATATGCACACTTGAAGAGGATACTAGGTATGGTTGAGTGATGGAAAGGTCCTTGGGATATGAAGAAAGGGATAAGAAGAAGAAAAGAGATGCAAGAAGAAATGGATTGTGAAAGACACATATATACCCTTGCATATGAAAGGAAAGGTGAATGGTTAATGAGGTAAGCACCTTCCATGATAAACAAAAGGTGATGGTTTGGAAGGGTGAATGCGGAGAACATGGTCACAATGATTGAACAAAAATGTGACAATATGATTATGCGGTACCCAATGAAAGGTCATAGTGTGTGAGCTATGAAGTAAAAGTATTGAGAGGTGATTAGTGTAGGAGATAAAAATAAGCATATACTTATCGATAGAAATAAATAAAAGGTATGTACAAGGATTGTAGTGGATATGTACATAGATATCTATATCTATATATTATGCATAAAAGGCCCATAGGTGAATAATATTTATAGGTTTGGGTTCCTTGTCACCCTCAAGAGTAGCAAGTCTATAAGCTCCTATGTCAAATTTTTGCTTAATAATGTAAGGTCCCAACCAATTGGTTGTAAAATTATCCCATAGGTGACTCATGGGGATGAGTATTACAATCATAGGCTCACTTGATGCGATCATGATAAACTCAGGGGTTCTCAAGGGCATTAATTTGACATTCATCAAGAAGGGTTAATTGATCAAGCCATGCTTGATGAGCTATATCATCATCCATGAATTCTTGTAAGGAAATATGAAGTGATGGAATTTCAATCTCTAAAGGCATAACCACCTCAACACCTTAGACCAATAAAAAATGAGTTACCCCAATAGGGGTGCGAATGCTAGTACGATAGGCCCATAACACGAGAGGTAATTGTAGATGCCAGTCCTTGTAATTTTCTTTAACAATATTCATCAGGATGGAATAGATGGTATTATTAGTTGCTTCAACCTACCCATTGGCTTGTGGGTAGTAGGGGGTGGAAAAGCTATGGCTAATATGGTATTTTTTGCAAAGGTTGCGAACATTCTTGTTTTTGAATGGGGGAAAATTATCTAAAATGATCTTGGAGGGTATCCCTAAATGGCATAAAATATGGTGGAGGATGAATTCAAAAATTTTAGTACCAGTAATCAAGACAAGAGGGATCACCTCTACCCATTTAATGAAATACTCAGTAGCCATTATAATAAAAGTGTGTTTTCTAGAATAAGGGAATACATTTTTCCAATCAAGTCCAACCCCCATTGGGAAAATGACCAAAAGGCTTGTATGGAATGAAGGGCTTGGGAAGGCACATGAGTCAAATGAGCATGTGTTTGGCATTTAATACATATCTTAACATATTCAAAGCAATCATGCTCCATGGTGGGCCAATAATATCCCATTCATAAAATTCATTTAGCAATAGCCAATCCACTAAAGTGGCCCCCACATGTACTATCATGTGCTTGAGAAATTGTCCATTGGGTCTCTTGGGATTCTAGACAATGAAGTAGGATACCATCATAACTTTATTTGGATAGGATGTCCCATAGTAACATGTATCATGCTACTTTTTTCTTGAATTCTTGCTTGGCAGTGGATGGGAAATTGGTGGGAAGGATTCAGTATTCAAGTAGTGTCGTAATTGGGCAAAGAAGGCAGAAGAGATATCAGAGAAAATGGTAGCGGTTTGGCACTCTCTTGCAATGGTAAAAGTAGATGGTGTAGGTTGGGCTATGGTTTGGGTAAAGGTTTTAAACAGTGGGGTTGTGATAGAGGGATATTGATTGGTTGGGGGCTCAAGGAAAGAGGAAGAATTCATATAAATTAGGTCATGGAGAGGGTTCTAAGATGAAATTTTTGGAGGATAGGGGATTCAATGGTGATAAAATTTACATCTCTTTAAGTTTTAGGTGAGGGCCCATGAATAGCGTATTTTTAACATGGAGGGTGGTTACATCATAAAAGGGAGTTTTGGGTATAGGGGAACCTAGGGATGCCATTGTGTCAACAAATCGATTGGATGAGCGAGGAATGACATCAATATCATACCAATCGAGTTGAGCCAAAATATTTTTAGTAATTTATTTGTATGACTTTAGAATTGGATATTTGTATTGATAGACTCCCTTAATTTTGTTGAAAATTAATAGGGAGTCATCGAAGACGTGAAGATGTCTGACGTGCATTGCTAAAATAGTCTGGAGTCCAAGGATGAGAGCTTCATATTCAACATTGTTTTTTATGCAAGGAAAGTCCAATTTAAATGAAAAAGGGATAGGAACCCCTTGTGGAGTGACTAGGACTACTCCTACACCACCCCCTTGCTTGCATTTTGAATCATCAAAGAATAAGGTCAAGTCAACATCATCTTCAGGTGGTATAAATTCTTCTATTTCATCAACAATGAAGATGGAATCATTAGGAAGCTCAATTTTGAGAGGCTCAGTGTTAGGTAAAGGAGCTTCCACAAGTTGGTTAGCAATGACCTAACCCTTAATGGATTTTTGGCTAATAAATTTGATATCAAATTCACTAAGGAGCATAATCCATTTGGTAGTTTGACTATTTGCATATGTTCGACTCATCATATAGCGCAAGGGGTTTTATTTTACCACCACATATGTAGTATGATTTAACATGTAATGTCATAATTTCTTAGTGGCAAAGACTACAACAAGACATAATTTTTCTATATAAATATAACAGCTCTCGTAGATAACAAGTGTTCGACTTAGGTAGTAAAATGACCTACTCATAATTCAGATCATTATTTTGTGTGATAATGATCCCTAGGACAAAGTCAGTAGTGGATATGTACAAGTGAAAGGAGAAGTTTGGTTTAGGAGGAACAAGAACTTGAGGAGAAGTGAGATATTACTTGATGTTGTCAAAAGTCACCTAACACTCAGGAGTCCATTTGAAAGTAACCCCCTTTTGTAAAATGTGATTGAAGGATTTGCATTTATCAGATAATTGGGCTATAAAACATCATATGGCCTAAATTTTTCCTTGCAAACTCCTTAATTATTTGAGGTTCCTAGAGAGAGTCATATCAGTTATAGATTTTACTTTATTTGGATCCACTTGAATGCATTCTTTGGAAACAATGAAGCCTAATAGCTTTCCTGAGGTAACACCAAAGACACATTTCTTAGGGTTAAGCCTAACATTGTGTTCTAAAAGTTGATCAAAACATTTTTGAAGAACATCAAGGTGATTAGATATATGTTTGGATTTAGCAAAGAGGTCATCGATATAATAATCCATGATTTTGTGTCTATTATCAATGTGAGATCATGGTGGTAGATGTGGAAGAAATTATGGAGGTGGTAGGGGTGTCTTTGAATAATGGGATTGGAGTAGAGTCAGAGAATACTGATCGAGAAATAGTGTTTGGGAAAATATCTTGTAATGGAGATGAAGGGTTAATTGAGGTGTGGGGTAAGACATGGGGATCCTCTTATTATTGAGTGGTAGGACTAGGGATAGGGTTGGTGATAGGATTAAGATGATGGCCTATGGTTTTGGGTAATAGAAGAGATGTTTGGGTAGGGGTATGATTTTGGAAAAAAATGAGAAACACTATGGGGTGTGAGTGAAGGAGTAGAGGTATTAGTATTAGGTATAAGGGAAAAATGTGTAGTGGGGAGTGAAGGTTGTGAGGGATCAATGATCAAATTGCAATATTTAAATGGTTCATTATCTACCGCTATACAATGAATAAGGTCATCATGCATAAAATTTAGACAATGATGTAAGGTAGATGGAACACATCGCATCTCATGGATCCATGGTCGTCCCAAGAGAATGTTATACTGCATCTCTCCATCAAGGATGTACATCAAGGTGTGGTTGGGACCAACATGGATAGGCAAGACAATGGTACCTAGGGTTGGGCAAAGGGCATCATTAAAGGCTCGAAGGGTAAAATCAGAATGGACTATATAGGAAGAGGGAATATTGAGGTGCTTAAGGGCCATTGATGTAATGATATTAATGGAAGATCATGTATCAACCAAGATCCTCTTAAAGGCTAGGCCATTAATGTAAGCAATAATATGCATGGTTTGGTTGTGTACTCCCGTAGAAATTTTCTTAATCTCATAGTCATAGAAAGCAATGGCTAGTTCCGTTCAAGTAAGAATATGACCTATAAAATTTGTAAAGGCTTGTGGGTATTGGGAAGAAACATCAATGGATTTTAGGATCTCCATTAGGGTTTATTGGTGGGTGGAGGATTTTTGAATAAGGTCATAAACTAAAAATTTTGTGGGGGTAATTTTAAGGCAATTAGTTAGTTTTTGGGTGAGAGTGATGATAGGTTTAGGTGGAAATGGTTTGGGGGATATGGTGATAATAGGGGTGGGTGTTTGTTGGGTGTTAGATGGAGAATTTGAGGGTTGGGTTTGGGATTGAGCTTGGGATTGGATTTGGTAGTTGGCTTGGTGTTGACCTCTAGTAGTTACATGCACCATCCCAACAAAGTCGGGTTTGTGATCAATATGATTTACTTGGTTAGGTGGTGTGGAGGATGTGGAGGCTATGGTGTGTTGAGGTAGGGGATTTTTGGTAGATCCCAAGATTCTAATTAGGGGGAACCACAAAATTGTCAATACAAATTTCTCCCCATTCTATCATGTCTTGGACCACACTTTTAAATTGCATACAATGTTCAATATCATGACCCGGTTGACGATGATAGATACAGTAAATATGTGGTTTATAGGATTGGGGTAGGGGTCAATTTGGATCATAGAGGGGTTTAATTTCAAGTAGGGTAATGGATTGGTATTTGATGAGGTGATGGAAGATATTGGCTAAAGGTCAATGAGGAGAGTAAACTCACATATTGATGCCCAATGGGCCTTATTTGAAGGCTGGGATGCAGAAGAGGAGGCTAGGGGTTGGGTTGAGGATGGTTGATGTGTTAGTTGAGTTTGAGATTGTGTATGATATTGGATAGTGGGGGTAGGATGTGGTGTGTAAGAATAATTTGATTGACTTGGGGTGATTTGGAAGAAGTGGTATTACTCTTAATTATTATTAGTCCACTTTTTCTTCTTGAGTTTTAAGAAACCCTCTTAAATTTTGATGTCCTCAATGACCTTGGCTTGGGCTAATACCTCTTCAAAGGTCCTATATTATTGTAATTGGAGGAGTAAGGAGATGTGTTTATTACAACTATGGGTGAATAGGTGAGTTATATTAGTGATGGGAAAGGAAAATGGTAATTCATTGATCATTTCTTACCATTGGGCTCCATAATATAAAATAGATTTGTCTTCAAATTGTTTAAGGTTATAAAAATCAGTGAGGTTGGCTTTCTTTTTAACCAAGAGGGCAAACCTCTCAAGAAAAAGGTTAGATAATTGCTCAAAGGTATAAATACTATGTTTTAGGAGAGAATTATACCACTCAAGAGTGATGCCACTTAGGTAAATGCCAAAGGTGCAGAGAAGGAGGTGGTCACTACCACTAATTAAGAAGCAAACATTAAGATATTTACTCAAGAAGTCTTTTGGATCCCCATGTCTAGTGAAGGGTTAAAGTTTAGGTAGCTCAAATTTATAAGGGTAAAATGGGGAAGGTACAAATGGATGGATGGATTGGGTGTAAATTTGGCTAAGGGTTGGATTTTGGTAGTCTATAACTGAAGAACACAAGCTTATACTGAGAGGGGGGTGAACAGTATAAGACCACTTTTAACTTTATCTATCAATACAACTTTCAAACCATTAACATGCAGAATAAGATAGCAGTAATAACAGCAGTAAAACAATGCACAAAATGCAATCCACAAAGAGACACAACAATTTACGTGGTTCACCCAAGGTGGGCTACTCCACGGATAAAACTTTTCTTCTAAAAGTTGTATCAAAGTCCTCTGGGAATCCTTCCCGATTACAATGTTTATGAGCCTCAGCTCAAAGGAGACACCTTCCCCTAATTTTGCTTTGCTGGTGATCCTCTAGAAGACCTCTATCTCCTTTGCCCTTAGCAAGTGGAACTCTATCCACAGAAGACACCTGTCTTCCCTGCTCTGGCTGGAGATCTCTGTCCTCAACTCTGTCACTGCAAAGCTGGTCCTCTTATCTACACCAAACACAGTCCTTCGGTCTGGCACAATTGTCCTCTTCCTCTGTTCTTTTTTGCACTTGGTTGAAAACAACTTTTCACTATCTGCGCAACTACAACAGCACAGTCTTCTCAAATTTACAGCAACACTATCTTCTCAACTTCTGCGCAAACACAGTAGTGCAATCTTCGCAAAATGCAGTAGCACTATCTTCTCAACTTAGCTTCTGCTCTGTTGCACATCCACCACAGCGTAGTCTTCGCACACTCTGCTTTCTTTACACAGTCTGTGTAAATACTACAGCACTCGATCGCACAACAACTTATGCACCTATGTGCAACCACAACAGCACCCTCTTCGCACAGTCTGCTTCTCCTCGATCGAACTTCTTCCTACACTCTGCTTCTATGAAAGTCACACTTCGAACGCACACTTCGATCGATTCGATACGACTGCTCTTTGCGCACAACAGACTTCACTTGCGCAAATTTGACACACACATTCGACACATGAAACTCAAAAATAGTCCTCCTTTTATAGCAATAATTCATGATTAAATTCATGATCTTAGTCGGCTGTATATCCTTAAAACAATCGTCGGTTGCACAACCTTACACTTCGTCGACAAAGGTTAACTCCGTCGGCTTCAACCGCCTCTATTGTTCTGTAGCTTTTCTAGCGTGAAACTCAAACATGTCATGATATCGCTATGCCTTTGTCTGCCATACACCTTGTATTACTTGCTATCGTGAAATCGTGACACTACTGCCTGTCGTGCGCCTTCTTTGGTTTGTTGTCACGAAATCGTGACACTACAGCCTACCGTACACTTTCGCTAGCTTGTTGTCATGAAATCGTGACACTACAGTCTGCCTTACACCTTGCTTTAGCCTGTTGTCATGAAATCGTGACACTCCCTGACTTTGCTGACGTCATCATGATTCTTGTCACGAAATCGTGACGCTTTAGTCTGCAAGGCCTTCCTCTCTGCTCTTGTCATGAAATCGTGACACATTTGCTTTTGCTGACGTCATCAGCAACTCTATCATGAAATCGTGACACTTCTTGCTTCTTCAACCTTTCCTCGGTTTGCACTAGCGAAAATGGAACATGTCACGAAATCGCGATGCTTTTGTTGCCTTAAGCTCTTTTCTGCCAACTGCTCATGAAACTGGAACATGTCACGAAATCGTGACGCTTTCGTTGCCTTAAGCTCTTTTCTGCCAACTGCTCGTGAAACTGGAACATGTCATGAAATCGTGACGCTTTCACTGCCTTAAGCTCTTTTCTGCCAACTGCTCGTGAAACTGGAACATGTCATGAAATCGTGACGCTTTCGCTGCCTTAAGCACTTTTCTGCCAACTGCTCATGAAACTGGAACATGTCACGAAATCGTGACGCTTTCGCCACCTGCAAGCTGCCAACTCAACCTGTCATGAAATCGTGACACTTTCTACATCCGTACAACTTCATTGAAACTTGTCACGAAATCGCGACACTTCCTGCAACTCAACTCTGCCAACTCAACTTGTCATGAAATCGTGACACTTCCTAAAACTCAACTCTGCCAATTGAAACTTGTCGTGAAATCGTGACACTTCCTGCAACTCAACTCTGCCAACTCAACTTGTCGTGAAATCGTGACACTTCCTGCAACTCAACTCTGCCAACTCAACTTGTCACGAAATCATGATAGTTTTGCCTAAACTTTCTCTCTCCTCAAACATGTCGTGAAATCATGACAGTTTTGCCAGCTTTGCCTCTGCCTTCCAGCATGTCACGAAATCATGACAGTTTTGCCAGTGCTTTCTCTCTCCTAAAACATGTCGTGAAATCATGACAGTTTTGCCAGCCGCCTGCATACTTCTTCTTACTTGTCTTTTTCTTGATATTTTTGCAACTGGGCTACATAGAAACTTATTGATTATACTTGAAACCTTCATCAAAACACATGCTTGGACAACTAATCAAATTGCTTCAAGAACTCCTTGACATCAAAGACAACAACTACCAAGAGCTCCTTTGACATCAATGACAACAACTATACTTGAGCAAAGGCAATGTACTCAAGGTACCCAAAATTGCCAACAATCTCCCCCTTTGTCATTGATGGCAACCTTTAACTTAAAACATATCTCAAGAGCCAAAACTGAACCAACTGATCCATCAACTGAGAATTCTGCATTTGAAGTTTTTGCTCCCCCTGACTTGAAGCTCTTCTCTTCACTTGAAGCACTCCCCCTTACTCATATCTCTCCCCCTTACTCAAATCTCTCCCCCTTTGTCATCAATGGCAAAGGGTCACCTTTGGGGTTTGGGACTAAGAATGAGTCTCTTAGCTTAGTCCCTCCCCCACCTTCTATTAAGGTGATTTAAAACAGGGTTGGGAGTGAAACTCCCATTAGACACTCATCATCATTAATGTCTACAATTTCTTTGCCGGGCCTTCTCTTGAATTCTTTTTCCACATTGCTATTCTTGTTACTGTTTTGATCCTCGGACCTGTTCATATCACTTTTCCTATTTCTGTTGTCATTCCTGTTCTTATCCATGCTTTGATCCTTGGACTTGTTCATATCACTTTTCCTGTTTCTATTGTCATTCCTGTTCTTATCCATGCTTTGATCCTTGGACTTGTTCATACTGCTGTTTCTGTTCTCGTATCTCGGAAGATCAGCTCTACACTGTCTAGCTAGGTGACCTTCATTGTTGCACTTATAGCAAGTAACAATATTATTTCTTTCAGGCATGGCTGTTCTTTGAATCCGCCTATTCTGACTAACCCAGTTCCTGTTATTTGCCTTGCAGAAAATTGCCTTGTGCCCGAATTGTTGACAAGAGTAGCAATACCCTTGAAAGAAATTACGTCTCCTGAAACTATTATTTACTTTCTTCACTTGAGTCATGCAATGTACAGCCATGTGACCAAATCTGTGACACGCAAAACATGTGCCGTGAAATTTTCTTTTATTCGACTTCATGGGTCCCGAAAACTTCTTCTTCTCAATCTGAATATCGTTTTCTATTTCTGCGTATCTATCACTTACGGACTCATGATCTGAAATACTTTCTTCAATAGAACTCTCTTTCTTTTGAAATCTCTTGCTAGATTCCCCAACCTGTTCCTTGTGCGGCTCAACAAAACCGAGACCTGTTTTATCTATTGGTTTTCTTTGTCCTTTGATGAGAAATTTCACCTTCTTGGAGCTATCCTGAAATCTGTATAGCTTATCCTTGTACTCTTTATTTTCTTCTTTCAAAGAAGCCATTTCCTGTTCTAACTCACTATACTCCAGAATTTTAGAATCTAACTCATTCTTGAGTTCTTGTGACTTAGCCATAGAGACTTCAAGATTTTCTATAAGTTCATCTCTCTCCATACAACATTCATCTAATTTAATCTTGAGTCTCTCATTCTTCTTTCTTTCCTTTTTCAAAACACTAAGAGCATTATTGAGTTCACATTCAAGATCCTCTATTTGATGGCACTTTGAATTATCACGGCCTTTTTCAGATTTCTTATCACTAGAGGTGCTACCTTTTTCAAAAACCATACATGCATCTTCATTGTAGTTTTCTGAAGCATCCTCATACATACTAGCAGCCAAATCATTATTTCTGCAATCATCCTCAAGGTGCCCAAAATTTCCACATCTAAAACATTTCATGATAATGAATTTATGTTTCGGTTCTTCCTCTTTTTTTGAAATGAACAACATCTCATTTTCATCATCACTAGAAGAACTGTCACTATCACTGCTAGAACACTTACTTGCTTTGTCTAAGTAGAAGCTCTTCTTATTCTTGTGAGAATGCCTCTTTCCATGATTGTTGTACTCATCTTTGCTTTTCTTGTAATACCTGTACTTTTCAGAATCCTTGCTCTTAACATCCTGTATATCTTCATCACTTTCATTTTTGGAAATAGTACAGTCAGTAGCATAATGACCAAATTTCCCACAATTGAAACATCTTATATTTTTCTTGCTTTTGTGCTTTCTGGAAAACTTGCCTTTCTTGCTGTAATATGCCTCTTCCTCACTAGAAGACTCATCACTTTCTTGAATCTGTTTGCCTTTTGATTTCTTGGTAGCTTTGAAAGTTGCCTCTTTCTTTACATCAGCTTTCACTTGAGTTCTCAACTCAAATGCTGCAAGAATACTATGGAGCTCATCCTTTTTCAATTTATCTAAATCTTTAGCTTCCTCAATAGCAAAAATATTTTCACTAAATCTATTAGGAAGGGATCTTAAAATCTTATCACACACATCATTTTCAGCAAGTTCAAGACCTAAGTCTTTCATAGAATTAACAACTTCATCCATCCGGAGCATGTAGTCACTAATATTTTCATCATCATTCATCTTGAGTTGTTCAAACATACCTTTAAAATGTCTCAACTTGGCCTTTCGAACATTTGCATCACCTGTATGAACAACTTGCAATTGTTTCCACATTTCACTAGTCTGTCTTGCAGTGAATAACTTTGGTGAGATCTGCCTTTTGTAAACCCTTCAAGATTGCATTCATGGCTTTTGAGTTGTTGTGATGTAGAAGCCTGTCTTCTTTAGTGTAAGGACCATTTGCAGGAATGGTGTACCCATCTTCAATAACTTCCCATACCTCATTACCAAGTGCCATTAGATAGACTTTCATTCTTGCACTCCACAGGCCAAAATCTGATCCGTCAAGAATAGGTGTTGCATTGCCACTCGAGTAGTCCATTGTGTTCTTTGCAAACTTTTCCTTCAAGCTATTAAACTTTTTAAAGGCACTGGCTCTGATACCAATTGAAGAACACAAGCTTATACTGAGAGGGGGGGTGAACAGTATAAGACCACTTTTAACTTTATCTATCAATACAACTTTCAAACCATTAACATGCAGAATAAGATAGCAGTAATAACAACAGTAAAACAATGCACAAAATGCAATCCACAAAGAGACACAACAATTTACGTGGTTCACCCAAGGTGGGCTACTCCACGGATAAAACTTTCCTTCTAAAAGTTGTATCAAAGTCCTCTGGGAATCCTTCCCGATTACAATGTTTATGAGCCTCAGCTCAAAGGAGACACCTTCCCCTAATTTTGCTTTGTTGGTGATCCTCTAGAAGACCTCTATCTCCTTTGCCCTTAGCAAGTGGAACTCTATCCATAGAAGACACCTGTCTTCCCTGCTCTAGCTGGAGATCTCTGTCCTCAACTCTGTCACTGCAAAGCTGGTCCTCTTATCTGCACCAAACACAGTCCTTCGATCTGGCACAATTGTCCTCTTCCTCTGTTCTTTTCTGCACTTGGTTGAAAACAACTTTTCACTGTCTGTGCAACTACAACAACACAGTCTTCTCAAATTATAACAACACTATCTTCTCAACTTCTGCGCAAACACAGTAGTGCAATCTTCGCAAAATGCAGTAGCACTATCTTCTCAACTTAGCTTCTGCTCCGTTGCACATCCACCACAGCACAGTCTTCGCACACTCTGCTTTCTTTACACAGTCTATGTAAATACTGTAGCACTCGATCGCACAACAACTTATGCACCTATGTGCAGCCACAACAACACCCTCTTCGCATAGTCTGCTTCTCCTCGATCGAACTTCTTCCTACACTCTACTTCTATGAAAGTCGCACTTCAAATGCACACTTCGATCGATTCGATACGACTGCTCTTTGCGCACAGCAGACTTCACTTGCACAAATTCGACACACACATTCGACACTTGAAACTCAAAAATAGTCCTCCTTTTATAGCAATAATTCATGATTAAATTCATGATCTTAGTCGGCTGTATATCCTTAAAACAATCATCGGCTGCACAACCTTACACTTCATCGACAAAGGTTAACTCCGTCGGCTTCAACCGCCTCTGCTGTTCTATAGCTTTTCTAGCGCAAAACTCAAACATGTCACGATATCGCTATGCCTTTGTCTATCGTACACCTTGTATTACTTGCTATCACAAAATCATGACACTACTGCCTGTCGTGCGCCTTCTTTGGTTTGTTGTCATGAAATCGTGACACTACAGCCTATCGTACACTTTCACTAGCTTGTTGTCGTGAAATCATGACACTGCAGTCTGCCTTACGCCTTGCTTTAGCCTGTTGTCATGAAATCGTGACACTCCCTGACTTTGTTGATGTCATCATGATTCTTGTCATGAAATCATGATGCTTTAGTCTGTAAGGCCTTCCTCTCTGCTCTTGTCATGAAATCATGACACATTTGCTTTTGCTGATGTCATCAGCAACTCTGTCGCGAAATCATGACACTTCTTGCTTCTTCAACCTTTCCTCGGTTTGCACTAGCAAAAATGGAACATGTCACGAAATCGTGACGCTTTCGCTGCCTTAAGCTCTTTTCTTCCAACTGCTCATGAAACTGGAACATGTCACGAAATCGTGACGCTTTCGCTGCCTTAAGCACTTTTACGCCAACTGCTCGCGAAACTGGAACATGTCACGAAATCGTGACGCTTTCGCTGCCTTAAGCTCTTTTCTGCCAACTGCTCGTGAAACTGGAACATGTCACGAAATCGTGACGCTTTCACTGCCTTAAGCACTTTTCTGCCAATTGCTCGTGAAACTGGAACATGTCACAAAATCGCGACGCTTTCGCCACCTGCAAGCTGCCAACTCAACCTGTCATGAAATCGTGACACTTTCTGCATCCATACAACTTCATTGAAACTTGTCACGCACACTTTGCAACTCAATTGAAACCTGTCACGAAATCGTGACACTTCCTGCAACTCAACTCTGCCAACTCAACTTGTCATGAAATCGTGACACTTTCTACATCTGTACAACTTCATTGAAACTTGTCGCAAAATCGTGACACTTCCTGCAACTCAACTCTGCCAACTCAACTTGTCACGAAATCGTGACACTTCCTACAACTCAACTCTGCCAACTCTGCCTAAACTTTCTCTCTCCTCAAACATGTCACGAAATCATGACAGTTTTTCCAGCTTTGCCTCTGCCTTCCAGCATGTCGCGAAATCGTGACAGTTTTGCCAACGCTTTCTCTCTCCTAAAACATGTCGCGAAATCACGACAGTTTTTCCAGATTCCTGCATACTTCTTCTTACTTGTCTTTTTCTTGATCTTTTTGCAATTGGGCTACATAGAAACTTACTGATTATACTGAAACCTTCATCAAAACACATGCTTGGACAACTAATCAAATTGCTTCAAGAACTCCTTGACATCAAAGACAACAACTACCAAGAGCTCCTTTGACATCAATGACAACAACTATACTTGAGCAAAGGCAATGTACTCAAGGTACCCAAAATTGCCAACAATAACCACAACTTGAAGTTCAAGTGCATTCATACAACTAATATGTTATTGTATCTCATCCTATGAAGATGACTATGACATAAATAAGGAATATGTTGGATTATAAGTGGGATTGGGAGGTGTAGGAACATAATTGGGAGGTTTGGAGGTATAGGTTTGGGTGTTGGGTTGGGGTGGTAATGATTGTGAAGGGTAAGTGGTATAGTATGGGTATTGGAAATAATATCAAAATAAATCAAGGGGTGGTTGAAAAGAGAGTTGTATTAGAAGGGTTTGGTTACGATTGGGGAGGAAGGTTGAGAGACTTGTGGATTGGAGTATTGGGGGATTTGGGATAGTGTATGATGAGGTTGGGGAGGAGGTTGAGGGACTTGTAGAAGAGTGTATTGAGGGATTTGGGCTAGTGTATATTGAGGTTGGGGAGGAGGTTAAGGAACTTGTTGTTGAGGACTGTATTGAGGGATTTGGGATGTTGTATGTCGAGATTGAAGTGGAGGTTGAGGGACTTGTGAAGGAGTGTATTGAGGGATTTGGGATGGTGTAGATTGATGTTGTTGAGAAAATTGATAAGATCAAAATAGTTATTAAGAGAGAGTTTGGTATTGGGGGTGAGGAGGGATGGGAAGACTTTGGGAGGATTGTTGAGGTGGAAGAGATGATTGGTTTTGGGACTAAGGTGAAGCTATGTATTATTTATTAAAGGAGTGGTTTGAGGAGAAATAGGAATATTATATGGTAATTGAATTTGGGGTGGTGGTTGGACATTAAAAATATTATATTGAGATGGAGGATTGGTGCTAGTAGGTGGATCTGAGGCTAAAGTTAAAATGGGGTTGGTTGTAAGTGGAATGTTAGGCACAAAAATGTTGGGGTTGTGAATTGGAATACCATATACCATAGTATAGGGTTGGGTAGTAGTGAAATTAGATTGGGGATGTTAGAAATAGAGTCTATTACATAATTTAGGTCATGTAAATGTACCTACCAAGGTATATACTTAGGACATAATATTAATTTAAGAGGAAGTCACCTAGTTATTTTATGCAATGTAATAAATGCACAAGTGTCAATATGCAAGCTGTATATGTGCAAGTTATCCCTTGCATAACTAGATAGAATGTTAGCCAAGGAACCTATCTTCCTACATAATGGCCTCATTATCATAAATCAGAGAGCATCATAGTAAGCATAATATACAACATTGTAGTGCATATATTAGATACAGTCATCCATAGTGATATGGGTGCAATGTATTCCGATAGAATTATTCATTGAGTGTTCATTTTATCTATAGCTACATTGTATTCATTTTTGTCATTTCTATTTATAGCATATTTCAATAATTTTGCAGATTTACTTTCTTTTATATTATTTTTGCATATTGTGATTGCTATCTCCCATTGCATACAACATCAAAATATAACAATGGTATCAGAGCTATGATATATCTAGCCATAGGAAAACCACCATTATCAATGAGCCTAAGTTTGTTTGTCAACCAACGCGTCTTTGGATGAGTCATTGTCAAAAACTCTCAAAAGAGTCTAGGTGGTAGAATTAGGGAGAGCCACAAGTGAGAATTGAAAGAAATCTCAATTTAAAAATACTGAGATTGATATTGGCTAGAGTCTTTTCATAGAGTTGCAAAAAAACTTGTGAAGACTAGGACTCAACATTCAATCCACTATATTGACAAATCAACTAGTGAAGATAATTTAGGATATTTGGAATTTCTTAACTATTGCCCAAAGTTTCTTTTTATTGCAGAAATCTAATTATAGGTAGGGAATGAAAAATTGAAAGTTAAAATTAATAAGAATCAAATACAAGTGCCTTAAGAGATTAATCCATTACAAGATCTAGTGCTTACAACCAAATACAAAGAAAATATGGTCAAAATCATAGAAAAAGAAGTAGAAATGATTGAGAATTATTGCAAGGATTTTTAGACAATAATAGAAATGAATAAGGAAATAAAACCCGTGATAGAGAGAACAAATGAAAATGTGGCAGCTATTTCCCTAGTATATGAGAAATGCAAAACTAAGTACGAACATATTAGGTCCAAATAGGTGGTTACCATTGATGGTAAAAGTCATAGCTTCCAAGTAGAGTATGAGAAAGTCACAAGTTTTAAGGTAGATAGACCCAAATGGAATAACAAAGTTAGAAAGCTGAAGAATGTGAAAAGTAATACAATTAATAGGTAGAAGCATCTCAATTTCAGTCTCCAAAAATTACTCAGCGTAGAAGGGTTCAGTCAGTTAATCATAAAAGAAACCATAGAATTCTCCTGAAAGGAAATTGATGAAGATAAACTATCTGATCAAATAATCTCTTTATCGATGACCACCCTAGACATATTAAGATTCTTTTAGATCAGATACATAGTCTTAAAAGAAGACAAGACCAAAGAAATAAGAGTGTTGGATAGGATTCACACATAGTGAAATCAACGAAGAAATCTAGATACTTATAGCCAATTTCATTGGTGTGAGTCAAGATGAGAAGGATGCAATCAAGAGGAGTCAAAGGACATCTGAGTTAACGAGCAACATGGGACCCACAATGATAGAGAAAATAAAGGAGAAGATGGATGATAACTAGGCGAGACTTTAGGCAATTTTAAAGATAAAAATTATTTTTGAGAAAACTAAATAACAGGCTGTATGACATCTAACCGATGATAATGCAAGAGATTGCACCAAGTGAATAGTTTAGATGAAAGTGATTTTTGTAGTTACAGAGCTGCCATAGCTATAAGAAGGATGTCTACAACTAGAATATGGATTAATATTTGACATAGTACATTTTTTCTAAGAGGTATAATTGAGTGCTCATTATTTGTTGTTGTATCTCCTTTATCTTCCTTTTCTTTTCCACCCCTTATTCTTCCCATTACTATGCAAGTTTTTATAGAAGTGCTCGAGAAGCTAAGATTATTTCTAGACTATTGATCTAGAGGTTTAGAGACTCGACTGTTGTGATATTCGAATGGAAGAGTGAAAGGTCCTTGTTACAATATTTGAACAAGGATATTTATTGTATTAATATTTCTAAGAGTTAAATGGTGATTTCAAGCCAAATATTCATGTAATATTTCTCAAATATTAATACAATTCTAGGCTTCTTTCCTGTTACATATCTGTGTTTAGTATTGTGTGTGTCTTCATTATGAGTTACATTATTTGAACACATAGTGAATGCTTATTTCATTGGTCAACTATTATGTTTATTTATGATATTCAAATGAGTATAATTGCACAAATTTTCTCTTTCTCTGTTCTCTCTCTTTTCATTAAATTGTTATTAAATCTTGCTACAATAGCCCAAAGGATTAAGGCACCGATCATATATAAGATATAATTGAATTGTTATTATTTTATCTAGGTCAAATTTATAAGAAAATTTACTTCACCACCATAAATATGGAAGAGCATAAACATAAATGTTAAAACTTTAAGTTCACCTCAAGGGTATCCTTACCATACATGGTCTATTTGGAAAATATTGAAGAACTCTATTCCTAGGTTAAATATGCAGGTCGACCAAAGCCTGTAATTGCTAATTGGTAGTAGGTTTTATTGTATTGTGAAATCTTATATTAAGGATGCAGAAAAAATCCCCAATAGTTTATTGGTAACGTTGTCGGGGAACGGACTTATAATTTTCATTACAATTTGGAATCTAATGACAAATATTTATTAGCAGCAGTCAGCCTAGAGGGAACCAGAGTGTACAATATTCATTCTTAAAATCATTTAAAAATATGTTTCCTACCTATGCTTGCAGTTTCTTTTTCAAGAACAAGCGATTATTTCATTTTCTTGGTTTTCTTGATTTTACTGATTTTTTATTTTTGATTTTTGATTCTTGAAAAATATTATACCCTGAGTGATTGAGAGTGTTATTAGTCGAGAAATATTGACCAAAAATTTATTTCTTCTACACACGTTGTGCTGGTGACTTTGATTGATCAAACCCAAAAATATCAAAAAGATTAAAAAAGAGGAAGAACATGCTGGCACAAACAATAAGAACCACTCAGGAGCTATATCCAAAATTCATAGATCCAGAGGTATTTTTTTGAACTAATCCTTCTATTTCATATTTGAAAGGTTTTGATACAGATATTTTTATGGTAGAGAATATATTTGAAACACTTCCTACCGTTTCCAGTGGAATAAATACTACACCTCCTACTCTAAATCCTGTCAATCCAATCGAAAATCCTCTAGTAGTTAATATGGCCAATCCACCACCTAACGTTCAGTTATGGAGGACCAATAGATACAGGCCATTCTAATTACCAATATAACTACATGACCTCCCTAGTAAAGCTCATAAGTATTTACCCAAATTACAAGGAAACAACACAATTACTACAGAGAATCACATTAAAAGCTTCTTGTACACTTTAAACAGTCTAGAAGTAGAACATGAAGATGTAGTGTTAAGGTTGTTCCTATAAATTCTGGAGAAATATGCTAGAGATGTAAATGTGCGAACATCATTGTATTATTGAAGAGCAGTTTAAATAATACAACATGCAGAAACAAAGACTCCGGATTAGCCCGGGTTGGGCGCATCTCAACAGGATGCCGCTGCAACAAGGTGCTAAAGTTAAATAACAAATTAACTAATATAACACCTATTGTAATAGTACGCTAACATCCCCCTTTATTACATTATTTGGGTAATGTAATAACTAATAGCTATACTAGACTACTAACATCCCCTTACATTATTTTGCAATACAAAGTGAGCTGCGAAACAATTCAAATTTGACACGTCCAAGTGCCTTAGTGAAAATGTCCGCAACTTGAGCATCGGTGGGAATGTACTCAAGCTGAATTCGGTGCTTTGGAACTTCCTCTCGAATGAAATGACATTGTGTGTCAATGTGCTTTGTTTTTTCATGATGGACTGGATTCTTGACGAGGTTCGTAACACCCTGATTGTCGCAAAACAAGTGTATTGGAGATTTTGATGGATGGCCCATACTTGTTAGAATGCGACGTAACCATATCACTTCGCACACACCTTCACGTGCGGCGCGATATTCTCGCCTCTCGTTGAAGAAATAGCAACCACCTGTTGCTTCTTGCCGTGCCAAGAGACAGGACCGGATCCCAGATGAAAAATGTATCCATAAGTTGACTTGCGATCATCAAATGATCCGGCATAGTCGGAGTCCGTGTATCCTTGCAAGAAGAATTTGTTGTTCCTCTTGTATTCTAGGCCATATTCTATAGTACCACGGACATAGTGAAGAACACGTTTTGTCGCTTTCCAATGAGTAATCTTAGGCTCCTCGCATGAACCTCGAAAGATAGTTTACAAAGCAAATACGAGATCTGGCCTAGTATTGGTCAGATATATGAGACTCCCAATCAACTGTCGATAGAGAGTGCCATCTACCTGGGGTGAGTCATCATATCGCGATAACTGAAGTCCATTCTCCATAGGAGTTGCCATTGGCTTGCAGTCAGTCATGCGATATTTATCGAGCAATGTCTTGGCATACTTTTTCTGAGACACTTTGATGGTGTGCTCCTTCCGGCTGAATTCCGCACCAAGACAAGAATGGAGAAGTCCAAGATCCGTCATCTCAAAAGATTTGCACAAGTTTCTTTTGACAAGAGAGATCAAATCTTCTCGAACTCCCCGTAATGAGCAGATCATCCACATAGAGTACAAGCAACACTATCTCGTAACCCCGTTTCTTGAAATAGAGGTTTGCATCCGACGGACATCTCTTAAATCCATGCCGCATTAGGTGATTGTCCATTTTTATATACCAAGCTCGAGGAGCTTGTTTCGCACCATACAAGGATTTAACCAATTTGCAAACTTTCTGCTCGTTGGCCTTCCACTTCAAATCCTTCAGCCGAGTCATATAGACTTCTTCTTGGAGATCACCATTAAGAAAGGCACTTTTGACATCCATTTGGTGAACTTTCCACCCATATTGTGCTGCCATAGCACACATAACCCGAATTGTGGTCATCCGAGCAATAGGTGCAAAAGTTTCTTCATAGTCGATGCCTTCCTTTTGAGCATAGCCCTTTGCAACAAGACGGGCTTTATGCTTATCAATTGTTCCATCTACCTTGTACTTGACTTTGTATACCCATTTGCAGCCAATAGGTTTCTTTCCATGCGGCATATCAACAAGCTTCCAAGTTTTATTCTTCATCAGAGACTCATACTCCGTATCCATAGCGGCCTTCCACCGAGGCTCACTAAGAGCATCTTGCACCGATGCAGTCCAAGACTATCTATGGTAGACATGAATGCCCCGTCATCATCAATATCCATATCCTCAACTTCTCTACTTGGAGTCACAGAAAGTTCCTCAAAAGATTGACAAAGATCATCAACCTCACCCGCTTCTCGGCTTCTCTTCCCGTTGAGCCATACCGCGTGTACGAGGTCTATCCAAATTCAAATTGGGAGGAGTGGATAAATTTGCATCTCTCGATTGTATTTGTACACCATTTAGGATTCCGCTTCGGTGGTGGTGAAGAAGATGTAGAAGGACCTCCCGTCTCGTGTTGACGAAGGAATCTCCTCTTCCTTTGGTTCCACAATATCCTCGGTGTACCGTAGATGTGCTCTGTGATGTGAAAGCTTCATCAAAGACAACATCTCCGCTGATATGAATTTTCTTGGTCAAAGGATCTATCAACCGATATCCTTTAGAGTGCTCGTAATATCCAAGAAAAATACATCTCAGTTGTTTTCTCATCTAGCTTCTTCCTTTTTTCTTTCGGTATGTGCATGAAAGCTTGACACCCGAAAATACGTAGATGAGATATGGAGGGTTTTCGACCACTCCATGCTTCCAGTGGAGTCATTCCTTTTAGGGCCTTTGTGGGTGCCCTATTCAAAAGATACACCGCAGTGGTGACAGCTTTCGCCCAATATTGTTGCCCAAGAGTTGCACCCGTGAGCATACAACGAACCATTTCCATGATAGAACGGTTCCTTCTCTCAAGAACTCCATTCTCGCCGAGGAGTATAGGCAGTTGTTAACCTGTCTCTTGATCCCATGTTTATCTAGGAATGCAGAAAATTCATTAGAGGTAAACTCTCCCCCTCGATCTCGAGCGGAGGGTTTTAATAGAAGCCCCCGACTCCTTCTCAACGGATTTCTTGAACCGTTGGAAGAATGCGAAAGCTTCAGATTTCAGCTTTGAGAAAGAAAACCCACATCTTTCGTGAGTAGTCATCTACGAATAACCGAAAGTACCTCTTCCCTCCAACACCGTTGGGTGTGAAAGGACCGCATAGATCGGTGTGAATTAGCTCCGGAGGTTTTCGTGCTCTTGTAGAGCTCTTCTCAAATGGTACTCTATGCCGCTTTCCCGCCAAGCGCCGAGCACACCGGCAATGTGGCGTAAAGGGAAGGAAGACCCTTTACCATCTCATACTTGCCGAGCTCAAGTAAGTAGCCGTAACTAAGATGCCCATATCTCTTGTGCCATAGGGAAGTTGCCTCCTTGGTAGAGACAATCATGGCAACATGTGGAATAGAGATAGCATCTAGTGCAAATAAGCCATGCTTATATGAAGTCGTTGCAATCCGCTTACCCTTCCCGGTAATTGTACAACACTTCTTTCCATTCTCAACACGAAAGTTGACAACCATATTTCTGTCCAGGATTTGTGTCACCGACAACAAATTGTTGGCCAATCCCGAACATAGAGGACCTTGTCAATCCGACACTTGCCATCGTGAAGAGTGACTCGAAACTCGTACCTCTCCCCGAACCCCGTAGGTTTTATCATCAGCAATGGTGACAGGTTTGCCCTCCTTGGCCACAAATGATTCAAACCACGATCCGTCGCCACCATATGTTTACTAGCTCCGTAATCGACATACCAAATAGGATCCCTCCGAGTGGAATCTGTGGTAGTCATGAGCACCTTGTGTGCCCATTCGTAATCCGAGTCGATTCTTCAACAAGGAACATTCGCCTCGGGGTTGCTTGTTTTTATTTTGTGGTTTGTTTTGGCCTTTTTGCTTGTTCTTATGCCAACACCCGTTGGTGTCATGGTTGTCTTTCTCACACATCTTGCACCACCTCTTCTTCTCGTTGAGGTTGCTTGCCTTTTCCTTTCGTATCCCGTTGAGAATTTCCTCCTTTCCGAAAGTTGCCTCCTTTTTGCCCATTACCTTTCTTCCTAGAACCCCGCCTCGTTGGTGTATAGGGCCGTATTGGAAGAATCATCCTTGTGAAGTTGGCGTGCCTCCCGTTGTTGAAGCAGATTGACCAACTCGATGTAGGTAATTTGTCGTTGGGACACCCGGATGGAGGTTATCAACATGTCAAATGAAGAAGGTAAAGCTCTCATCACAAGTGAAATGAGAAGCTTTTCATCCACAGGATCTCCTAGAGAACTCAATTTCTCTTTCAACTCGTACACTCGCACGTAAAGAGTTCAACTGTTTCACCCCGTCTCAAACTCAAAGTTATGAAGTTGTTGTTGAAGATGAAGAATGGTGGATTCATTCTTCCCCTCATAGATGGTTCTAAGGGCATCCCATGCCTCTTTACCACTTGCTTTATCAGCTATATGAGGTTGCACTTCATCGGAAACAAGAAACAAAATGAGCACCTTTGCTCTACTGTCTTTCTTGTCAAAAGCAATCTGATCCGTCGAAGGACCTCGTGGATCCCGCTCGTTGGTGAAGGCCTTGTTGCTACTCCAAGAATAATATCCCACAAATCTTCCATTTGGAGAATAGCCTTCATCTTATGTTTCCATGGTGTATAATTTGGACCTTTCAATAACCGATGCGGATCAGCCATCAATTTTGCAACAACGGCCATAGTGAAGGTTCCTTATATCACCAAATTGGTCCCCCTTTCGATATACCTTTTGCTAGGCCAATATACCGTACAAAATACCCGCCCTTACGTGAGGGAAACTATAGGTATTTAGAAAGATCAACAAAAATCACCCGCCCTTACGTGAGGGAGACTATAGGTGAAATTTAGAGATCATACGATACGTGGAACATAAGCGGTACCGAAAGGGAATCGCCTTGTTGATGGCACCTACCATAGAAGATTCTTCTCATGCGTGGGGCGTAACTTCCCCTAAACACTATGAAGAATACTTCGTCAGGATTTACGCCTAAACACAAGTGCGATAAAGGGTAGTGGATGGAGTAAAAAATGCAAAAATGGCGTACTTATTCCTCCCCGACGATTTATAGAGAACAAGCTCGTACGTCGTTATAGCAGCTATATTAGGCGGCGGATACAAGTAGGCCAAATCACGACAGCTTTACCCGTAAGTGCTGGCCGCAGGTATCGCAAATACCGAACGCCGCAAAGGCAAATAAATTGCACAGATGGGTTTTATATTCCGGGACTTTAGGGAGTGTTTTGATTTTAATTTTTAATGTTATAGTGCAAAAATGAAATATGCAACATACAACAAAAAAAAATTGCCCACTAGAATAACCCACAAGGTGTCGGTCACACACGAAAATGCACCTTTTACAATGCCAAATTGCTATTTTTCATAAAAAATTACTCTCAATCCCCCTTTGATTTTTTTTGAAAAAAATCCCCCCTTAAAAGGCTTTCTTTAACAAAGCATTTTTATAATTATTATCAATTTTAAAATTAAAATAAATAATTTTAATTTCTATAGTTTTAAACTTTTAGAAAAAATAAATTAAAATTAAATTTAATTTATTAAAGTTTATAAACTATATTAAAAAAAATTAAAATTAAAAATTTTAATTAAAAATAATAATAATAAAAAATAACTTTTCTAAAAAAAAATTATACCTTGGGGAGGTCGGCGGGATTTGAACCCCCGACCTGTAGGCTCCCTGAACCTTACCGCACGGCTCACGACCACGTGAGCTGGCCGGCCGATCCGGAAGAAACAATGGAGCACCTCTCCTTTGTCCCTTCTCGGCCCGCCCAAGCCCTCTCGCCACCTCCTCTCGCAAGTTCCGCATGCCGCTCCGTCGAGCTCTTCCGCTGCTCGCCGCCTCTCGCTTCCCGTCCTCCGCAGCTTCGTCTCCCGCTGCTCGCCTCTCGCTTCCCGTCCGCGTCCCTCCCCGCGTTCCGAACAGGGGGTTTTTTTTTTTTTTTTTTTTTTTAAATTGTTTCGAAACAAAAGAAAAATTTCGAAAAAAATAAAAAAAACGCGGCCGGTGGGGGGAGGAGCGCGGTAGCGCAGAGACGCGGGGGGGGGGGGTTTATAGCAAAGGGAGAGGGAGCGGCGGGAATTTTAAAATTTAAATTCCCGCCGGGGAATTTGGGAGGGGGGCTCGGGGAACGCGACGCGCTCTTTGCGCGTCGCACGGGGGAAGGGGGGTCCGTCCCTCCTCGGCGCCGGGGAATTTAATTCCCGACGCGTCGGTGGTCACGTCACGGGGAGGAGCGCCGGGGAATTCCCCGCGCGTCGGACTCCCTCCGACTTGGCCGCGCGACACCTCGCACCCTACACGAGCTCGTCGCGCTGCGCCCGCGCGACCGTCTCCTCGAGCGCCGCGCGACAGGCCTCGCGTGCTCGTCGTGTGGCGCGGCGGTCTCGCCGTCGCCGTCGCTACGCGAACGGGTCCGCACGCGAGGGTCGACAGAAAAAAACGCGGCTGTCTTCTCCCTCCTAAAAACGCAGTCCTCCGCACTTTCGGCTTCTCCCAGTTCCCTGCAACTTGGCTCTGATGCCATGTAAATGTGCGAACATCATTGTATTATTGAAGAGCAGCTTTAAATAATACAACATGCGTAAACAAAGACTCCTGGATTAGCCCGGGTTGGGCGCATCTCAACAGGATGCCGCTGCAACAAGGTGCTAAAGTTAAATAACAAATTAACTAATATAACACCTATTGTAATAGTACGCTAACAAGAGAATGGTTCATACTCTTTCAAACAATGATATTGCCAATTTTTCTATAATGGAAACTATTTGGAGAAAAATCCCTGTTGCCTCCTCGTACAGAAAGAATAGACCTATCCTTATTGCTACAATATCATGAAAATCTCGATGCTTTATAGAGGAGATTAGACCAAATTGTACATTTACAATAAGAAATAAGAATGCAGTGAACAAGATGTTTGAAAAAACTTAAAAACCATGCAACTCATTAACAAGAAAGCCAAAGGAACTTCATTTTTTGAAGGAGACATAGTTCTATATTGGGACCCCAAAAATGAAAAACATAGAGAAAAAGGTAAGCTTGAACCCAAATGGGTAGGTCCTTATCAAATAATTCAGAAATTTAGACCAAATACTTATAGGGTGATCTCATGAAAATCCCAATAAATGGCCAACACCTGAAGTTATACCACCCCTACTAGGGAACCGGAAAAGAATAATATATATATATATATATATATATATATATATATATATATATATTAAAAAATGTCTGTGTGTGTTCTTCGAGTTCATATTCCTTCCTTTTTTGTTATGTTTGTTTTCTTATATTGTCAGTATTTCTAGACAAATAATAATTTGTTAAGTCCCCTTGTCTTGTTTTTGCTTTATATATGTGATACCTACCCTTAGTCAGTTAAGAGAAGGGAATCTAGAATTGAATACAGATGATATGGCAAACCAGAAAGCAAGAAGTTTAGGAAGCATCTTATGAGGCTTGGAATATAATAGATGAAAGTTGGAAATGATGAAACATCAGGTCCAAGCTATACATTATATAAAAAAAGTAATTCCAGAGTCAGAGAATCTAGTCAACCTTGGTAATGCAGTTAGGCTAAAACAAAAATACACTCAATACTGTAGCCTTCTATATCCTCAAACCAGAAAGAACACTCTGAAATACTTTGCAATTTATCAAAATTCTTCCTAAAAGAATAAAAATATCAATAATGCAAATTGAGCAAGTGCTTAGGGCTATCTGGATAACCTCTAATGGGGCTAAGATACGTGACTAGTAGTGGAGTAGATCCAGAAGGATCAAGGTCACCTCCACCAGATATATAAACACTTGAATGGTAGTGGAACAATGACAAGGAAAATATCTTTAAAAGAGTGAAATCATTAGTAAGACGAACTCCTTCCAAGCTGATAAAAATCCTATCTGATCTGAGAAAATAATAAAAGAATACACAAGCACACACTCTAAGCCTAGGATTGATGTGATGGTAATTTTTGATTGATTTTGATCAAAATTACCTTGAAGATATTGCTAGGTAACTAACCTTTAGGAGTGAAAGTTCATCTAGTTTTAAGCTAGAGTCTATGATTTTATTTAATTAAGGTTTTTTCTCTTTAAACTATTTGAACAAATTGTTTTGTTATTTTATTTTTGCAATAATAATCTGGAAAATAAATGTTCTAGCCATTTCATTGGAGTATTGTTAATAACCGAAGAGTTTGAAGTTCTCAAATACCTCATGTTTTCACCATATATCCCAATCAGAGCCTATGTTGTAGCCAAAATTGATACAACATGAATGTACCCATAATTTTAAAATTTTGAAGGTCTTAAAAGAGGTCCATGTTTTGTGATATAGTGATGAATGAGTCAAATTTAAAAAAATTCAAAAAAATCTCATGGATTAATATTCTAAACCAAATACCTTCAAATGCTTAAGTCATTTATTATAAATGCTATTTACATAAAAATTAGTCACCCTCCAAATGAAAAAAATGCAAGTCATCATCCGATGAAAAGAAAATCACTACTGAAAACAACAAAATTGCTAAAGACAACAAAAGAGCATTCAATCGATGATAAGGAACCATCGATCGACTGATAATCAATTCATGACATAAGAAAGCCTTTAGTTGATAACAATGAAAGATAATCCAACTAACAACTCGATCAACAGAAATAAATCAACACCCGATCAATTGATCAATCGACTAAAATAGTTCTAATTTTCTTGGTCGAGCACAGTATTGAACCAACCAAAATTTTATATCGTTTGAGCATAAGTCAAATCATCTGGTTAAAGTTACATTATTTGAATGCATGCT
The DNA here is from genome assembly GCA_028583015.1 of Wollemia nobilis. Lineage (NCBI taxonomy): Eukaryota > Viridiplantae > Streptophyta > Pinopsida > Araucariales > Araucariaceae > Wollemia > Wollemia nobilis. Next base: position 403,029 of record JAQPPZ010001004.1, on the reverse strand, counting down.
ATCACTAAGCTGAAGCGAATACTAAACTAGCTAAAAATTCAAAAGTCAAAAGCAAATTAAAAGAGACGCTCAACCAAAAGGAAGAAGCAGTCACTCGAACACGTGGCATCAAAATTCATTGGTCAAAAGACATCAACAATCACAAGAAATTGGTAAAAACCTGATAAAGATAAAATGGTCAACAAATCACTCAATCAAAAAGTTGGTTAGATCATTCAATCAAAGATGATTGACTTATCATTGACGAAACTAGTCGATCAAACAAAAGCCTGTGGCAAAGATCACTCGGCTAATGAATAACATAGATTGATCAACCAATGCCAAGTGAAGATAATAATCGGTCAAGTAAAGCAATGACATGGCCAAATAAAAGCCATTGAAATATTTTCAGCCTAAAAGGGGTGGATCTATATATCATCGATCGAACAAATCATAGTCATAAAAATATTATCGATCGCATGAATCCAATGTTGGAGATTGACTAGGCCAAATAAAGGTAAAATCAGCAAAAATCAAGGTATGAAATTTGATTTCACATGCATTACAATTTAGTTGAATGTTATTATATACTAAAATCCTGGATAAAAGTTAGCACAAGTTGTTTGATGTAGCACATACGAGTGTACTCTAAGCCACTTGATCAAGCAATAATGGTGAGTGACCAAAATCACCATGCATGCAAAATCAAAAAGATCCGTTGGTCAAAATTTGACAGAGATGAAGGGCCAACCGACTGAATTTCCAATAAAAAAAAGAATTCTTTGACCAAATCATATGAATCATCAGTCAATGATTTTAGTAACAAAAATTAATTAAAACTTTGATCGATCGATCAACCACCCACAATGGCCGAAGTGTAAGTGCCTCAAAATCCACGGTGACCATAAATTGATCTGTCATACCATTGGAGCAATGCTAAAGCAAAATATTAAGGACCCTCCTCCAATAAAGCTGATGAGACACTTGAACTAATCATGATCTTGCTGACTATACCAAAGACCAATTGGGAGGTTACAGGTATGCAAACCAACTTCAGATCCCAGCCTCAGATCTTTTCAAGCACAAGCTTTAATATAACATGAATTAATTGAATGATCTAGAATCAAATGCGTGTATGATCTAGTAGCCAGTTATGCATACCAACCAGAAGGTGATAATCTATGATCAGTCAACTTTTACAAGAACTGAGGTGGCGAGCTGAGTATAGCAACATACAACGATGGTTGGTGTGATATTAATGACACTTCATGTGCAAATTAGCTTAAATAGGCAAAAATAGTGACAATCAACTCACAACACTTATAGTATCCTTGAACTAATTAGAGCTAAAGATCCCAATAATAGAAACTCAAACAATGGCCTCCTCCAACAAGGCTATCTCAAAAATGAGGGTCGAAAATCTAGACGAGAAGGTACCGTTCAAGAAAATGACTACAAGGAAGCCCACAGAGCAAGTATGGGGTGAAGATGAACTCATCGAGTTCTATTTTAAACCAAGTACAAAATAATGGCAACACTCATGGTATTTTCTAAAGAACATATTTAAGAAGACATACATGGACAAAGACAAGAGCAATCCAAGCTGCAACAAATGGAGGACCATTTTGGCAAAGATCTTATGCTTGAGAGTACATTTCTCTGTTGAGCTACTATCATGGCTGGCCATATCATATGACCCAATAACTAGATCCATAGTAAATGGATGAAACAAACCTATCTATAGGATTAAACCAAAAAATATTGAATAGGTTTTTGGACTGGAAAAAACCAAACAAGTTTATGATGCAATGATAGTTTCAGAGCAGGCCCAATATATGATTGGCACCACCTTTTATGAGAAGTTGTTCGACTATGAAATATTGGTGTCAATGGATTTTATTATTCACAAGTCTTGAATTTACAAGTAGGTGAGAGATTATTCCAACATGATCCATATAGTTATGGGGATCGAGGACCTTAACTGGATCAACGTTGAAGTTATGTACTTGATAGTGCAGTGCAACAAAACCTAGAAACTACTAATGTATAGATGGTAGGATATAATGTACAATGCAATGGAAAACAAATTAAAAGAATTGTAGAAGGCCATAAAGGAAGAGAGATATTTCATGCCCCACTTCTCATACTACTCGTTTCTCATCCATTTGATCATCGAGAGTTCAAGGACAGTGCAATTACTCAATTAGGAGGTGTATTGGGGGAAATTATCTAGGATAGAATACCTTGAATTTATGATGATACCTCCACTTATTTAGAATTTTGAGGAAGATTTTTGGAATCCATGTATCATGCACTCATTTATAAAGAACCCCTAGAATGAGTTCAGGTATAATTAGGTATCTTGAAGACAAGGAAATTGGAGATTTCTTTCTCACTAAATAATATAATTTCATTAGGAAATATGGGGGCAAATTGCCACCCAAAGCTTTGCCTAATTTTTTTCCAAAATCACTGGCCACCTTAGAAATAGTGAGGCAATCCGTAGAAGAAGCTATATTGATATGGAAAATATATTGGGATTCTTTGGGTAACTTCACCAGGAAAAGTAGGTTAGTATGTTTATAGAGGATATCCTTGAAAAATGAAGGCTTTTTCTAAAATTGACTCCTACCATTTTGTAAAAATTACCTGGAGGTCGTATGATCCTAAGGGTAATTACAAGGAAATTGTCATTGAGCCTAAACCAATGATACATAGAGATGATGAATTTGAGAAGAGTCTCTTGTAGGTTCAAAAAATAGAGTGAATTTAGAAGACATATGGAATAACTAGAACCTGGTATGGGCACATACTCATATAGAATAAGTAGGGAACTACTCCTTCGACCTCAGGATGGTAAGACATGACACAATAGATAAAATAATACCCCAAGTGGCTATCATTCCACCAAAAGACTTTGTAGATCCCATCATAGAGGTTATGATTTTAGAACCTAAACAGATCAAGATCATGGTTGAGGTGAAAAATCAAATAACAAATGAAGTATATGGTGCTTCTTATACTTATTGATTTCCCAGTACGAGCAAAGGAAAAGAGATTATATCCACCTTTGCTGCCTTGAGCCACTTCATGATTGAAAGCCTAGTAGTAACTTTGATGGCCCTATTGGGCACTGAATTGCACCAAGTTTTCACTCAGTACTACGGCTGTCTATCTTCCTATTTTTTGTCCAAGCTTGCACTCGATAGTTGCAGCTCAACACTTAACATTGGATGGACCAAAACAGGAGTTTTCGATTTAACCTCCAGAGTAGGCTGGTTCCTTGTCAACTTAGCAAGTTATTGACACAATTATGTTCACTTAGGGTTTGGAGTTTAGGGTAAGAGAAGTTTAAGGTTATAGAGATGTAGATAACAATGGATGGATAGGTTAACAACATTGCACCATCATAAAAAGCTCCCAAAAAAATAGATTAAGGACATACACTTAGATCAACATTTATCTCATAATAGATCGTTTCATGTATTTAAAGCATAACAGAGAAATGTTATAGCAAGCAATTTCAATACCTAGGGAATGATAATCCAAATAACAAAATTCACCAAACACTTAGATCTTACAAAAATGTACTTTCAAATAACACAGAATGAATTCAAAGCAGATTTCAATTACTCACAACAACTAGTAATCCAAAACAGGCACAAACTAACCATCTAAGTATTTACAAAAATGTAACTATGAAATTCAAACCTCTGACATAAAGCAAGAGAATATGAACTTGAGGTGAATATCAATGTATTACTCCTTTCATTCAGCTCTTCAGGAATATTTACAATAGCACAAGCAAAAACACTAGAGTCGACCCTTCAAAATGAGGGTTCGACCTCTACTTATAGTTTTTCATATTACAAATCAAGAAACAATACACCAAATCTTGTTACAACATCTCAGCAAAGAGCTTACCTAGAATTAGCTCATTGGTTTGTCCTCCAAAAATTTTGCTGGAAGGGCATCTGCCATGACAGCATGGGGTCTCTGCAACTTGCTTGGTCGCTCAGTAGAACTGCAGTTCAGAACATTCCAGATCAAATGTTTTCATCGATACTTCTTGGGAATAGATTGCCACCATCGATATATAACTACATCTGGTATGATATTTTTGAAAATCTTTGACGCTTCATATTATGGCCGATTATCATAGTTCTGATGTAGAAACATATTCTAAACAACCAAAACTTAGAAGACTAACCTCCACTGTCGATCTTATTCATTGCATAGTTTAGATTCAATCTGACACAAGCTAAATGCCATTCCACTTATGACATCATATTTCTTAGTAGCATAATCTCCTATCTAGATCTGAAGTATCTGAACCTTGAATCCGCTCCAGGATTTTATCTTTTACCTCATCATTATTTAGCCATTCCGCTTTATCTTTATTCCAAAAATAAAATAGTTATCCATTCCTCAGATCACCATTCCACACTTTTCTGCCACTGACATCATCATTTCCTTGAGACTTTTGCGGATTTGAAGATAGTGCCAATCCAAAGCAAGAAACAAAATACTTTTTGAGAATTGGATATATGTAAGGAGGCTATTCCACACTTTTTTTTCTACTGACATCATCATCTCTCAAGAAATTTTGCGGATTTGAGATCTGTCGTCATTCTGGACTCGGAATGCAGTTACCCAAAATCACTTCAAACATTTCATAATTGAATAACTATCAAGCGGACTCATATTATCAACCCGATTCTAGAGCGGAATGATAGCTTTATGACTTAGTCAAAATTATACAAAATTTTAGTAAGTATGTGGCCATTTCGAGCCTACATTCTGGCGCATCTCGGGTGGATTTGCTTGCAAAGCCAATCGAATCCAAAGTCTTATCCATTGGGCCTTAGGAGTCAAAATAATACTTATTCTTGAATATATGTTTTAAGGAATGATTTCCATACAAATCCTACCCTCTAAAAACTTAATTTTTCCTAGAGGGTAGAGGTTCATATCGAAACTATGCCAAAAACATCATAGAACTCATTTTTTCAACTAGAGGTTGTGTCTATAATATCAGTATTACTACTGCCTTCAGAAAAAATACACAACTCTCCTCATTTTTAAGGCTTCCTTTCAAAAAATGCCTTCATACAAAAATGCTACGTTGTAGGCCTCATGCCTTTATTTCTTATTTCTGACAACTGTCAGAGTAAAAATAGAAATACAAAATTGATGTATAGGAATACAAAACCTAAGCATATATACAAACAGAAAAAGAATGGTTTAAGCATGAGCCCCTCTTGGGCCTGTAATTGCTCAATCTTACTCTTATTATTCTACAACCTCTTCCTCTTCATCTTCTCCAGGAGTCTGTACTCCTTTCTCATCTTTACCAGAAGTATCCTCGAACACTTGAACCATTTATTCCAAAGATTGAAGAGCCTATTTCCAGGCTTGCTCAGAGGGATTTGATGTCTCTTTAAGTTGCTTATAAACATATTGTAATTCTCCAACATCTTCATAATTAGCAACATTAATTCTAATCACTAGATCTTCCATGAGATATCTCAGGTGAGTGTAACCCATAATTAGCTTAGCAACTTATTCTTGGGTTAGTGGCTCTTCTATTGAATCAATTTCACCTTCATCCTATAGATTCTCCTTGATGCTTTTCTAGGCTTCTTCCACAGATAACAAGCTGTGATCCTCCTTCCACAGCCCTTTGAAACCAACATGAACCATATCCTCATTTATTTCAATAATATATTTAATTCCCCTGTCCATCCTATCAAACAACAACCAGACTCTCTGAACTGCCTTGTGCTTTTTCACCACTATTTTGGAGGCTACCCTAGCTAGATTCCATTCTTTATTAGAAATTTATTTAGCAGCATCACTGAGCCTACTACCAACCAAACTATACATTTGTTCTACTGGAATAACCATAGGCTGTAACTCTCCAGTGATTTGATCTAAATCCTTATGAATGGTATATAATAATTGGTTGGCATCCTTCAAGTAGTCAATTATGAGTTGAGGACCTGAACATTTTTCTCAAACTTCAGAAAACAACTCCTGCTTTATATTTTTCAAATTATCTTTGGAAAATCTTGAGGACTTGGCCTTCTCAATTTGAAGCTGATGTTTCAAACTTTGAATCTCTTTTACCTAATCCTCATTCAACTTCTTTTGATCCTCTAGCTGGTCTTTCAACTCATTAGCCTTCTGAAATATTTCTTGCCAATTATTAGCCTCCTTCCTTAGAACCTTATCTACTTTTTTATCATGGAGGCTCTTCTTAAGATTTTCAACCTATTGTTTCAACTTTTATACCTTATATTTTGCTATATCAATATGTACATAAAAGGTATCCAAGTGAGCCTTGGCCATCCCTAACTCATCTTCAAAAGGAAGCTTGTCAATATCTTCTATGATTTCTTTCGCTCTATAATCCTGAGCAGTCATCTCATTTTCAGGCTTACTCACCTGCGGAATCAAAGACCTTGAAACCCTTTGCCTAGTGATGGGATTAACATACATACTTTTTCTTGTCATAGCCATCCAACTAGAAGGCTTGGTAAGCTTCTCTGCCCAATAATCATTTATGCTTTGAGTAACTGCATGCTCTTTGGATACAACAACAAACTTTGAAATATTAGTAGCCAAAGGAGATAATGGCATCAAAAACATGAGGGTAGATTGACTTGTTGTTGGTGAGGATGGAGACACATTGAAAACAACCTCTGTTACAATGGTAGATTCTATGACTATTGCTGCTGTTGATATAGGTAAATTAAGGGAAACAAGGACAAAACTGATAATAGAGGGATGAATGAACTTGGAACGCATTGTCCCATGGATGGTGGTAAAAGAGATGAGGGTGCAATGATGGTGGATACTGAAGTGGATATCTCAGAAGTGTGGTAGTGTATATCTCATTATCATTATTATTTAATTATTTAGACTATGGTTAGTATTTTTGTAACCATTATCTATTTCATGGCTTGTTGGCTTCGTATGTTACAGGCTATTCTAAGTCTGTGATGTATTATTTATTGGATTCAATACTATTTTTTGTTGGTTGATTTGCTCACATGGTATCAGAGCTAGTGTAGATTTGAGTGTTAGATGAGCGTGGTGGAACGTGTTGATATCGCCAAAGAAGGGTCTGAGTTTGTAAGGCCATTGTGTGTTGAGGATGCATTGAGATCGATGTTGTTTTTTAAATAGTGGAGATCACTACTGAAGAAACGCAATTTGATGTGCTGTTCAAATTCTTCTAAGAAGCAAGTGATTCCTAAAGCTCCCCCGATCTCAATTCCTGATACGCCTTCCAATCAATGATTTTAATCCATCAAATATCCAGATCTTGCATCCTGTTGTGTTTTGAAACCCGACGAGGATTGTCTGAGAGTTGAGTTTCGTTAGTCGTTCGATGATTTTTATCCTCGATGTAGCCTTTGAAATGGAAGTCTATCGATGATTACCGTTGGTGATAGTTTCCTGATTGCATGTTGTAAATTGCATATCGAGGGGCACTGCATGAAAGTGCCAGACTTATGTAGAGAGACTTTTCACGTACTACCATTCTTCGATGATTGCTGTATTTATTGATGAAACTCGTGCATGTTTTGGATCAAGCCATAGCTGAGGTGATATTAGCTATTTGCAGATGACAAGATATATTTCTCCAGAAAAAGAAATATAGGAAGATTCACAAAGAGTTCAATTTTTTAGAACTTTGACACCTATGGAGAATAGTATTTGACCATAGATTTGTGAAGCTTGGCTACCTGCAGTAGCCGTTGGATGAGTTTTATGCTGAATTTCAATAGCTGTGGACGTCTGCTAGGATACCACCAAAGGAGCCACCACCATGGGAGAAGCCACTGAGTAGAGGAGCGTCGAATGCCTATTGGAGAGCGAGGAGTGATGGGTTCTCAAATACACAGGCGTCCACTGATCCTTTCGGATCAGCCCGCTAGCCCACTTGGTCATGGGCTGAGCGGTAGGGACTCAAGGAGCCCCGAGGTCATGGGGTCAAAACCCGTCGACCCCCTCCCCGACGTACCTTAAGGTATATAAAAATTTTTTTGATTAATTTTTTTTATATAGTTTTTTTTTTAATAATTTCTTTTTTTAATTTAATTAAAGCTATAATTTAATTATCTTTTTCTATTTCATATAATTATTTTTTTAATAATTTTTTTTTTTGAATGTAGAAAAGATAATTAAATGCTTAATTAAATTTTTATAAGAGGAATTGTTTAAAAGGGCTTGTCAAAAGATTTTTTTTCAAAAACTTAAGGGGGGGCCTATTTATTTCAAAAATCAAAAGGGGGAAAGTGAGTAATTTTTTCAGCATTTGAAAAAGGCAAATTTGGCAAAATTGTAAAGGTGCATTTTCGGCAGCGCCCGACACCTATGGGTTTATTTCTGTGGGCACTTTTTTGTTGTATGTAGCATTTTCCATTCCTTTATGCACTACTTCATTGAAAGTTAAAAATCAAAATCACTCCCTAAGTCCCCAGAATAAATAAAACCCATCCGTGCAATTTATTGCACTAGTGATACCTCCGACCAACACTTATAGGTAATGTTGTTGTGATTGCGCTACTGTATTCACCGCCTAATATAGCTGCCAAAATGATGTCTGAGCTTGTTCTCTATCAATCGTCGGGGAGATATAAGTTTGCCATTTTGCTATTTTTTTACTCCATTCCACTACCCTAATCGTTCTTGTGTTTAGGCATAAATCCTGACGAAAGTTCTGACATCCGAAGTGTTTAGGGGAAGTTACGCCCCACGCATGAGGATTGAGGACTTTCTATGGTAGGTGCCATCAACGAGATGATTCCCTTTCAGTACCGCCTAAGTACCACGTATCGTATAATCATTGAAATTACCTATAGTCTCCCTCACGTAAGGGCGGGTAATTTTTTTGATTTTTCAAAATACCTATAGTCTCCCTCACGTAAGGGCGGGTATTTTGTATGGTATAATGACCTGGCATTAAGGTATAAAGAAAGGGGGACCATTTGGTGATATAAGGAACCTTCACTATGTCTGCAAAATTAATGATTGATGCTCATCAGTTGTTGAAAGGTCCTAACTACACACCATGGAAAAACAAGATGAAGGCAATCCTAGTCATGGATGACTTATGGGATGTTGTTTCTAGAGCAACAACTAGACCTTCACCTGTTACTGGATCAACAACAACCACAGCTCCATCTGCTGCTCAGATAGACTTTGACAAGAAAGACAACAAGGCAAAAGTGCTCATCTTGCTTGCTGTTTTAGACGAAGTTCAACCCCACATTGCTGACTGTGCACATAGTAAAGGGGCATGGGATGCCCTTAAAACTATATATGAGGGAAATAATGATTCCACTATTCTTTTCCTTCAATCTCAATTACACAGTCTAAGCATGAAGCAGGGAGAGACAGTTGAACACTTTCTTTGCAGAGTGTCTGAGTTGAAAGCAAAATTGAATTCTTTGGGAGAACCTGTTGATGACAAGCTCCTTACCTCAATTGTATTGAGAGCTTTACCTGATTCTTATAGGGTGTTGATCACTTCCCTTCAGGTGTCACAATGGAAAGTTACCTTTGTTGAGTTGGTCAATATGCTTCAAGAGGAGGAGGCACGCCAACTTCAGAGAGATGATTCTTCTAACACAACCCTCTATTCCAACAGGAAGGGTCCTAAGAAGAAGGGTAATTTTTAGAAAGGAGGAAATTCTAACAAAGATTCAAAAGGGAAACAACCTCAACAAACAAAAATATATTGCAAGATCTATGACAAAGAGGGTCATGATACAAACAGATGTTGGCATAAGAATAAACAACCTAAACAGAAAGGCTAGAACAAACCACAAAACAAGAATAAGCAACCTAGAGTGAATGTTGTTGTTGAAGAATCTGACTCAGATTCTGAGAGGGCACACAAGGTGCTTATGACTACCACAGTTTCCAAGCAGAAGGATCCTATATGGTATGTCGATTCTGGCGCTAGTAAGCACATGACTGGTGACAAATCATGGTTTGAGTCCTTTGAGGCCAAAGAGGGCAAACCTGTCACTATTGCTGATGATAAAACCTACAAGGTTCAGGGAGAAGGTATAGTTTCAGTCACTCTTCCTGATGGCAAGTGTCAGATTGAAAAAGTCCTCTATGTTCCAGGATTGGCGAACAATTTGTTGTCAGTCACACAAATTTTGGACAAAGATATGGTTGTGAACTTTAGTGTTGAGGGAGGCAAGAAGTGTTGTTCTATTACCAGGAGAGGTAAGAACATTGCAACCGCTTCATATAAGCATGGCTTATTTGCCTTAGATGCTATCTCTACTCCACATGTAGCCATGATAGTCTCTACAAAGGAGGCAACTTCCCTATGGCACAAGAGATATGGGCATCTTAGTTCTGGCTACTTACTTGAGCTAGTAAGTATGAGATGGTAAAGGGTCTTCCTTCCCTTTCTACCATATTGCCAGTGTGCTTTGACTGCTTGGTAGGAAAGCAGCATAGAGTACCTTTTGAGAAAAGCTCTACAAGAGCAAAGAAACCTCTGGAGTTGATTCACACCGATCTATGCGGTCCTTTCACACCCATCAGTTGTGGGAGGAAGAGGTATTTTTAGTTGTTTGTGGATGATTACTCACGAAATATGTGGGTGTTCTTTCTTAATCTAAAATCTGAGGCATTTGGTTTCTTCCAACAATTCAAGAAATCTGTTGAGAAGGAGTCAGGGACTTCTATAAAGACCCTCCGCTCATATCGAGGGGGGAGTTTACCTCTAAAGAATTTTTTGCATTCTTGACTGCACATGGGATCACGAGACAGTTAACTACTGCTTATACTCCTCAACAAAATGGAGTTGCTGAAAGGAGGAACCGTTCCATCATGGAAATGGTTCGTTGCATGCTCACAGGAGCTAGTCTTGAGCAACAATATTGGGCAGAAGCTGTCACCACAGTAGTATATCTATTGAATAGGGCACCCACAAAGGCCCTACAAGGAATGACTCCACAGGAAGCTTGGAGTGGTCAGAAACCCTCCATATCTCATCTACGCATTTTTGGATGTAAAGCTTTCATGCACATACCGAAAGAGAAAAGGAAGAAGCTAGATGAGAAGACATTGAAGTGTATTCTTCTTGGCTATGATGAGCACTCTAAGGGTTATCGTTTGATTGATCCTTTGACCAAGAAGATTCATGTCAGTAGAGATGTTGTTTTTGATGAAGCTTTCACATCACAAAGCACATCATATGTATACCTAGATCTTGTGGAATCTAAAGTTGAGAAGTCCCCTTCATCATCAAAGACTGGAGGTCCATCTACTTCTTCATCTTCTTCACCACCATAGAAGAAGAATCCAAAATGGTATACAAATACAATCAGAGACTCAAAGTTATCCACTCCACCAGATTTGACTTTGGATAGACCTCGTACTCGCAACATGGCTCGACAGGAGAGAGCAACAGTAGAGACTACTGAGGTTGATGATCTTTGTCAATATTTTGAGGAACTTTTTGTAGATCTAGATAGAGAAATAGAGGATATGGATATAGATGATGATAGGGTGTTTATGTCTTCAATGAATGAACATGAACCTACTTCTGTACAAGATGCCCTTAGTGAGCCACAATGGAAGGTTGCTATGGATGCTGAGTATAAGTCTCTGATGAAAAACAAAACTTGGGAGCTTGTCAATCTGCCATATGGAAAGAAGCCCATAGGCTGCAAATGGGTGTACAAAGTCAAGTACAAGGTAGATGGGACAATAGATAAGCATAAGGCCCATCTTGTTGCAAAGGGCTATGCTCAAAAGGAAGGCATTGACTATGAGGAAACTTTTGCACCTACTGCTCGGATGACCACTATTCGAGTTCTTTGTGCTATGGCAGCACAATATGGGTGGAAAGTTCACCAAATGGATGTCAAGAGTGCTTTTATAAATGGTGATCTCCAAGAGGAAGTCTACATGACTCAACCTGAAGGATTTGAAGTGGAAGGCCAAGAGCAGAAAGTGTGCAAGTTGGTCAAATCCTTATATGGTTTAAAACAAGCTCCTCGAGCTTGGTATATAAAAATGGATAATCACCTCCTGCAGCATGGATTTAAGAGATGTCCATCAGATGCAAACCTCTATTTCAAGAAATAAGGTTCTGAGATAGTGTTGCTTGTACTCTATGTTGATGATCTGCTCATTACAGGGAGTTCAGAAACTATGATCTCTGCTGTCAAAAAGGACTTGTGTAAATATTTTGAGATGACAGATCTCGGACTTCTCCATTATTGTCTTGGTCTAGAAGTGAACCAGAAGGAGCACTACATCAAAGTGTCTCAAAAAAATATGCCAAGACACTGTTAGAAAAATATCGCATGACTGATTGCAAGCCAATGGCAACACCGATGGAATCAGGGCTTCAATTATCGCGATATGATGATTCACCTCAGGTAGATGGTACTCTCTATCGACAGTTGATTGGGAGTCTCATATATCTGACAAATACTAGGCCAGATATCGTGTTTGCTGTCAACTATCTTTCGAGGTTCATGCAGGAGCCTAAGACCACTCATTGGAAAGCAACAAAATGTGTTCTTCACTATGTCCGTGGCACAATGGAATATGGCCTAGAATACAAGAGGAATGACAAATTCTTCTTGCAAGGATACATGGACTCTGACTATGCCGGGTCATATGATGATCGTAAGTCAACTTCAGGATATATATTTCATCTTGGATCCGGTCCTGTCTCTTGGCACAACAAGAAGCAACAGGTGGTTGCTATCTCATCTACAGAGGCAAAGTATCACACCGCACGTGAAGCTATGTGCGAAGTGATATGGTTGCATCACATTCTGACAAGTATGGGTCATCCATCAAAATCTCCAATACACTTGTTCTGCGACAACCAGGGTGTTTTGAACCTTGTTAAGAATCCAGTGCATCATGAGAAAACCAAGCACATTGACACACAATGCCACTTCATTCGAGACGAAGTTCCAAGGCACCGAATTCAGCTTCAGTACATCTCCACCAATGCTCAAGTTGCAGATATTTTCACTAAGGCACTTGCACGTGTCAAATTTGAATTGTTTCGCAGCTCTCTATGTATTGCAAAATGATGTAATCAGGGGGGATGTTAGTATAGCTAGTAGTTATCTTATTACCCAAATAATGTAATAAGGGGGGATGTTAGCATATATTTATTATTTCATTATTTAGGCTATTGTTATATTGTTGTAACAATGTCTATTTCACGGCTTGTTGGCTTCGTCTGTTACAGGCTATTCTAAGTCTGTGATGTATTATTTATTGGATTAAATACTATTGCTTGTTGGTTGATTTGCTCACAAAGTGGAAGGTGAGTTCAAAGGAGGTTGTGATATAGTAGAACTAATTGATGCTTCCATAGCTACTGATGGGATGAGGGGAGGACTATGAGGTGAAGGAGGTAAATTTACCACATTTTCTTGACCAAAAAGGGAGGGAAATCCTTTTGGGGATTCATGGAGATGAGAAGGAGAAGAGGGATTAGAAACCATACCTTCACCTACAGATGTAGTGTTTTCTTGCTCATCTAACCCTTTTGTAGTAGAAACATCTACCTCTTCAGCAATTTCCTCCATAATCATATTCTACCTTTTGGAAGCCTCTTCCTCCTCTATTTTTGTGGTTCTCTTAGTCCTATAAACTAATTGGAAAGAAGCCATTTCTCCTTAAGAATGTTCTCTCTCTTCATCTTCTTGAACTACTCTCAAAAGTAGAGGTTGCTCAGATATGGGCAGTAGCTTAACTGATATTATAGAGACGATGGAAAAAGGTGGAGATATTATTTCAATTAGCAAAATATTGACAGCTCGGACCTAGGGTCCATCGTCAGGAGTCTATGTGGTCAGATGTGGCATCATGCCACATGTCCAAGTCTAGTTGTTCTCTATCCAAGTTTCAGTTGTAATATTATAAGTGGATCATTGATCGTTCTACGAGCCTATAGGGTGCTCCTACCCTCTAAAATCAGCTTATGGACCACAACCATGTGGTATCAGGAGGGTGCTCTTGCCCTCCTGACGATCTCGCTGGCTGGTCTGTGAGAGGCTTGATCCCGATTGGCCAGTGATGGCCATGGGATCATGGGCCTAGAAGGCTTCAACCATGAAGGTCGAAAGCACTACAGGTGGTCGGTCAGCACCGATCACCATGGTGATCGCTCATGATCGATCGACCCTACTATAGGCTAGGCCCTGGCAAGTCGATTTGACCTGGCCAAACATGGGCTTGTGGTCGCTCCAACCATCTAGCTCGCTTGTCGAGGTGTAGTTGGTGGTGACCAAATATCACCAGCTCATCCTTCGAGTGAGATAAAAAAAATGGCTTTGATGCCAATGTAGTGAGAAGATGCACCAAAATAATAATAATAAAAATATTATCAAATTAACATTAGCTTTAGCTTAGGAAATTATAAGCTTAAATAGATTTACAAAGTAAACTGATTAGCTATAATCACGCTAACCAAATGGTTGAGAGAAACATGATACTAACCACTAACCTAGCTAGAGAAGTCTAACTGAACAACTAACCTAAAATATCTGACCTACGATATTTTAGGATTTACTCTAGGTTAACCAATAGATATTTATAACAGTAAATATCTCATGGTATGCAGTAAAAAGTAAATGTAATAATCTATGTAGTATAATGCAATATACTACCTATTTTACCCTAACATGTAAGTTCCCACTTCTTCATTTGCGGAGGTTTCAACTTCTTGAGTGTCTTCAGAGGCCATTTCCATAGAAATATTTAGAAAGTTATTTCTTTGGCATTTGCGGACAATGCTTAGCTATTCTCCTATTCTTCTTGCTTGGTAGGCATTGCTTTCATTGAATGAATGTATTCTAAAATTTTGAGCACTTTTAATTTCCCATGCATGTACACCCTCTACCATTAATATGACCCCTATGAGAACTGTTCATTTGCACACTTTTCAAATTGAAATTATGCATCTTGGTGTCTTGGAGACGTTACTCTACTTTCTGATTGGATAAAACATAAAACACCTTCCTGCACTCATGGCATTGCTCATATTTTACTTTTCCCTTGGAGCATTGCGGGAATCTTGCATCTTAATTTGTGAATATTTACCTTTTTGGAAGTGGCGTGGCACGAGATTTAGTTTCCGCTCAAAAATAATTGTGAAATCTGGTGGATTGGAACATTTGTTGAGATCCAATGCCATCTCAGTCTCTTTAAAAGTGGAATGGAATGCATGTAGAATTCTTTTGTCACCTTAGTTCATTTGAGTGTGGATTGGGACATGCTACTTCTATTGACACTTAGCTTGTTTTGCAACTCATCACTTTGATTTTTTCTTGAAGCAAAACTTTTCTCTTTTTTTATAACATTTTATCAAAAATGAAAACTTGACATAAAATGAAAAAATAATATGATACAAAGTATGTACATATGTTACAATGAGCTACATTTCAATCAAAATAGAGTTTAAGGTGAAAACCATTGACCAAAATTGGTTGTATGTTTCCTTCAAGGTCTTCAAGATGGAAAACATTGGTTTCCTTAACTTTTGCTATTTTGAAAGGGCCATCCCAGAAGGAGTCAAACTTTTGATGATGTCCTGGTTTAGCTCTTTCAACATTCCACCTGAGTACAAAATATCCAACTTGGAATTTTCTGAACCTTACCTTCTTGTCAAACCATGCCTTGATGTCAACTGAATGCTTTTGAAAATCTTCATATGCTTGAGTTCTCTTCTCTTCTAGCTGTAGCAGGTGTGTCAACCTTGTTTCCACTGGATTTTGCTCAGATTCCTCTTCTGTGTTTATCAGCTTGAGTGCTGGAATCTCCAAATGAATAGGTAACACTACCTCTTTTCCATATACTAAGGCATAAGGGGAGGTCTTGATGGACTTTTTAATAGTGATTCTGTCTACCCATAGAGCTTGCTCTAGTAATAGGTGCCAACTTCTCTTATTACCCTCTAATGATCTTCTCAAAATTCTCAATATATTCTTGTTAGTTGATTCTACAAGTCCATTTCCTTGGGGGTAGTAGTTTGAAGTATTCTTTATGGTAATGCCATACTTGCTAGTAAACTCAATATATTTGGCTCCTATGAATGCTGGTCCATTATTGCTTACCAAAGCTTCTAGAACACCAAACCTTGAAATCAAGATTTCCATGAAATTTATCACCACTTCTTGGTCTGATTTCTTTGTAGGAATAGCTTCTACCCATCTGGTGAGGTAGTCTGTAGCAATCAAAATGTACTTATGGTTAGCTAAGGAATGTGGATTGATAACTCCTATGAAGTCCAAACCCCATTGCTAGAAAGGGTTCTTCCACTTGAATTGGCTTAAGGGGAAATGATGCATTCCTTGTTCTTCCCACATATCATTGGCATTTATCATAGGCTCTAGTGACTTTGAAGGTGTCAACAAATATGGTAGGCTAGTAATAGCCTACCCTGATAATATTCAATGTTGTTACTCTTCCTAAGAAGTGTCCTCCGGATAGTCCTCCATGGAACTCCTCTATGACCTTTTGTTGTTGATCATATTTTAAGCATCTAAGGAGAACTCCATCAAGGTTTCTTTTGTACAGACCTTCTAGCAATAAGACATACTTCAAAGCTTGAAGTCTATATCTCCTTCTCTATGATGCATTAAGATTAGGAGGGCATACCCCAGTTTGAAAGTACTTAGTCATCTGATCTACCCAGTCTGATTCACCTGACTGTAATTCTTCAATCTGATCATCTGTTGTTGATTGATAAGCTATCACTTCTACTGAAACTGCTACTTCTATCAGACCTTGGCATAGGGCTCTACCTCTTACCAACTTGGTAGGATGGATTTCCACATCATATTCTTGGATCTTAGTAATCCAACCAGCTCTCTTATCTCCCAGTTCTCCTTGTAAAATAAAGCTTCTTACATCCGGATGAACCACATAAACCAGGGTCTTGCTTTGAACCAAGTATTACCTAAATTTTTTCAATGATTTCATTACAGCAAATACTTGTTTCTCAATGAAATTATACTTAACCTGATATTCATGAAGAGTCTGGTTCCAAAATAATATGGGGTGCTCCTCTCCTTCATCATTCTCCTGGGTGAGCACTGAGGCATAGCTTTCCTCATCTCCATAAGCATAAAGAATGAAGTCTTTGCTAAAGTTTGGATTGACTAGCACTGGAGCTATAGCAATGGATTGCTTGATGATTTCAAAGGCTTGCTTTCTTACCTCAGTCCATTTGAAATCTGCATTCTTCTTCAGTAGTTTAGATATAGGCTTCACCTTCTGAGCAAAGTTAGAGATGAATTTCTTGACAAAGTTTATCTGGCCAAAGAAAGACTGCAAGGCTTTCTTGTTCATAGGTAGTGGAAGAGCAAGAATGGATTTGATTCTATCTGGATCAATGGCCATACCTTCTTTGGAGACCACATGGCCTAGAAACTTTCCCTCATGAACTACAAAAAATGACTTCTTAGGATTGAGGGAGATGCCAAATTCTCTACACTTCTGGAAGACTTGTTCTAGGTGTGCCAAGTGGTCTTGCTTGTTGTGGGAAAACACAGTCATGTCATCTAAATAGATTAGAATGACCTTGTTAATCAACTCCCCAAAAGCATAGTCCATTGCTCTCTGGAATGTGGCTCCTACATTAGATAGCCCAAAAGGTATTCTTTGATATGCAAAGGTTCCCCATTTTGTGGTGAATGTTATCTTAAATTGATCTTCATTCTTCACCCAAATTTGGTTATATCTAGAGAAACCATCTAGCAGTGAGAACATTTCTACTCCTACCACAATATGCAATATTTGATCAATCTGTGGGAGGGGGTAGTGGTCCTTTAGTGATGCTTGATTGAGATTTCTAAAATCTACACACAAGCGGATGTCACCATTCTTCTTCCTTACAGGTACCAAGTTGGCTACCTAGGTTGAATGTTTGATTGGATAAATGATCTTAGCCTTTAGCAACTTCAATAGTTCTTCTCTCATTATGGCTTTGATCCTAGGATTCACAGGCCTCTATTTCTGCCTGAATGGTTTTGCATTAGGCTCTAGCTCAATTGTGTGTTGGATGACCTTCTTGTCATATACTTTGAGGTCCTCATATGACCAAGCTACAATGTCTTGGTACTTCAGGCATAAAGCTTTGATATCCTCCTCTTCTTCTAGAGAACATCGGACTCCAACCTTGAGCTTCTTTTCTTTTTCAATTTCAATTTCTTTATAGATTTTCTCATTGATTTCCATGGATCTAATATTTTTCCTATCTTCATTGTCAAACAGGCTCTCTAGAGTAACCAAACCTCTAGGTATGTGATTTTTCTTGAGTTGAATGACATCTTGTTGATCAATATCTTTAGGATTTTCCTCTTGAATAGTGGATAAATAAGCCTCTCTCACCAAAAAATCAATGATTTGTTCATCACTTTCAAAGACCTACCAAAAAATCTGCTTATCTGGCACTGCAGGCCTAAAAATCATTTTGATCCCTTTGTCCTTCTTAACTCCTATGTCTGCAGAAGGGTTGAAGTTAGCTCCCCTTACTTCTAAGGAATCTACCAAGGTATTCTTTCCTCTGGGAATAAAATTAATGTTTAGGGTATGAAAGGATTCCATCAAATCCCATACCCTATTTCTATATGCTTTCAGGTAATGGTGCTTACTACTGCACCTTTCCCTTACCTGATTTACAATCAATTTAGAGTCACCATATATGTTTAAGATCTTGATGCCCATGCTTTTGGCTTGCATCAGTCCAAGGCATAGAGCCTCATATTCTGTAGCATTATTAGTGCATGACCATGTTAGCCTATATGCAAAACTCTTTGTCCCTTCTGATTGGGACTATAATACTACACCAACACCAACACCATTTCTACATCTGGCACCATCAAAGTGCATGGTCCATACTTCTATTTCTCTCAAGGACTGGTTAGATATAGTAGGAACTCTTTTCTCTATCTCTATAAAAATATTGTATGTGCCCATACCTATCCCAAATTGACTATAATCCTCCCTGAAAGGTAGTTCATATTCAATTTCCAACTCTTCAAAGTTATCCACAAATTCAAATTCTTCTAGAGGAGTGAGATTGCACATGTCCTCTTCAATTTTTTCAATGTGGTAAGACACAGGCTTCTCAGGTGTTATTCTTATCCTCTTTCCTTTGAAAGGAATAACCATGCTAGAATAGTCCATATACATGCATCCACCCAACTTTGTAGTGAATTCTCTTGAAAGGCATAAGCCAAAATAAGGCTCTAGATCCACCACTACTATTTCTTGTACTATAGTTACCTCAGGTGCTCTATGTAGCCTCATCAAGACATATTTTATCACTCCCACTATCTTCATAGGTGTCCCATCTAATTTCAGAACTCTAGGGCAGGATCTGGTGTATTCCATACCCATCTCCTCACAAACTACTTTAGGCATGACTGTAGTAGATGCCCCTGAGTCAATCATACAATTGTGGACAACCCAACCTTCCATCCTTAGAGAGATATAAAAAGGAGGGGGTTTATTCTTTAAAGTGGTAGGGGATATTTCTTTCTTTTTAGAGGGTATGCTGAGGATTGTGGTGGCCTACTTTTCCTATGGATATTTTTTCAGAGAAGCTTTTAGTAGGTCTATTTGGCCAGGAATGAAGAGAGTATCATATAGACTAGCTTTGGATGGTATCTTCTTCATTTCCTCCATAATATTGTATTCAAACTTGGCAGAGGTAGGTCTCTCAGGCCTTCTTTCTAGCTCACCATATTTTCTTTTATATTATTGAGTGGCCTCAATTCTCTACCTTTTGGTAATGGAAGGGAACCTAAGCCTCTCTTGGGCTTCATTCTTGGACCTCATTCTATCTCCTTCAGTTTCTTTCTCAAATCTCTTGGGAAGATTGACTTCTTTTTCTTTGGCCTAGGGAATAGGGAAAGTATCACTGCTTTGGGGAGGTGGATCCTTCTTCTTCTGAGAGGGGACCTAAAATTGACCCATCTTCTGTGGATCAACTTGTAGTTTTCTTGCCTGACCTTGTCATGATAGCAATAGGTCCATCCTCATCAAGATCTTTTCCAACCATGATCTGCTCTGGATGCTAGAGCATATTCACTCTTCCTTTCTGATTTCTTTCTACTTTCTCCATAGCCTATTGTACATGGTGTTGGTACATAACACAAGATTGTGAATCATGAGGATCATTGCACACTAAACACCATACATTCACCAGACTTGTTTCTGAAGAACACTCAGGCTCTTCATATACTGCATTTACTCTAACCCTAGTACTATTGCTAGGACTAGGTCTTTGATATTTATTCACATAAGGAAATCTCCTTTGTTGAGACCTCTCCATATCTCTCTTCTCCATTGAATTCATCTTGTTGCTAAGAGTTTTCAAAGTATTCTATATATCAAGGATGATAGAAGATTCTTGTGGAATCTAGGAAGGAAGTGGAGGGAAAGGAGCTACAATAGATGGTGCTTTTGACTGAGGAATGGGAGTCATCTATGGAAATGGGGATGACAAAGGAGGAGGGTCCATATAATATGAAGTAGTTGTTTGACTTTGGATATTAGTGGTTTCCAAATTGTAGGGCAACACAACTTTTGGAGGTAATCTTCCCACATTAATAAGGATATTTTCTGCATGAACAACTACATTATAAACCTATGGAAAGGTCTCCACCCTAGATTGTTGGGTTTGTAGGCCTAACTCTGATCCAAGGGCTCTGATATAATACATGTAAGCAAGGCTTGCAACTGGTCTAGTTGTAGGGGGAATTCTCTTCCAGGTCCTGCTGAACCTCAAATTGAAATCTAAAATAGTTTCTTGCTGATGTTTTTGCATAGATGTGAACTGATTAAGGAGGGAAAAAGGATCAATAGACTCATTAAATTCCTCCACAAAGGGCTCATCCAATGCTGCCCATGAGGTAATAGTATTGTCTTCAAGGGTCCTAAACCAATGTAGAATATTTCCTCTAAAATATAGGGCTAGGATCCTGACAATAACATCTTCATTTTTTATATTGTGTATTGCTTCCAGATTTAGAATATCTTGGCAGTGCTCATATGCAGTTTTACCAGATCCATCATAGGTGGGAATGGCCTTAGACACAGCTTGAGGAATGTCATGCATTTGGGCTAGTCTAAGGGGGCCAACTATGTTCCAGCTGGGGTACTTCTACAAGGGCTGATTTGGAACTACATTTTGTGCCATGTTTCCAGGTGTAACTCCTATTGGAGGTGTTGTTGGATTAACTGTAGGATTCTCCTTAGGAGGATTTTCTTCTGAATGAAAATATTGATTTAAATTCCTTATAATAGTAGACCCTCTATAAGGTAGCTCACAGTAGAAAAAGGAGTCTGGGTTATTCCTCTTGAATGACCTAGTATACATGAAAAACTATGATCTACAGGGATAACTTTTTTGGGTTTACAGACTAGGGAGTCACCAGGTGAATTTGTTGATCACCACTTAGCAAGGTCAAGACAATTCACCAAATATTGATTCCTTCGGGTAAAGATAAAATAATAAATCATATGATGGGTTTTAGTGTTTCTTGCAAATAGGTCCCACCAGGCATGCCAAAAATTATTGGGCACTAAATTGTCATCAAGTTTTACTTGATACTACAACTGTCTATCTTCCAATTTTCTATCTAAGCTTGCACCCGATAGTCATAGCTCAACACTCAATATTGGATGGACCAAAGATTACTTCAATCCAACCTCTAGAGTAGGTTGGTTCCTTGTCAACTTAGTAAGATGTTGACTCAATTAAGCTCAATAAGGGTTTGAGGAATAGGGTTAGAAAAAGGTTTAGGGTTAAGAAAATATGCATTAATAATGGTCGAATAGGGCTAACAACATAGGCATCCATAGGAAAACCTCTAACAAACTACTTCTAGTGTCCCACACTCAGGATTAGCAACACCCAAAACCATGAAATCTTCATATAATAAAGCATAAAATAGAGATATGTCCCAAGAAGCAATTCCAATATCCAATATATTGACAATCCAATTTAGTAGAATAGATCAATAATCAGACTTTGCAGAAATAAACTTCCTACCAACACAGATCTAACTATGAACATATTTCAACTACCTTAACAACTAGTAATCCAATGCAAATGGAATGAACTAACCATTACAACATTGATAGAAATGCAATTCATAGCTTCGAACCTCTTGAAATGAAAGATATCAAAGATAACAAGTCTCAAGTCAAAAATCCAAGTAATGCTCCTTCCATTAGTTTGCAAAAAATATTTACATAGTAGGGCAAGCAAACGCACTAGAGCCGACCCTAAAAATCGAGGGTTCGACCTCTATTTATAGTTTACAATGAAAATAATTCAAGGAGACATTACAAGAATTTAGAATTTGATAGATCAGTAGAGAGCTACGCTGGCATTATCTCATTCGCTCATTGAGTCTAGGAAATCCACTGGAAGTCATCCACCATGGCAGCTCAACTCTACAACTTGCTGGTCCGATGATGGCAGTTGAGCCTCAAGCCATTATAAACCAGATCTGGACCATTCATTATTCTTTAGAACTCCATTCCATCATAGATCTACAACCACTCTAGTTCTTGGTTCTTGAAAACCCTTGGACGCTTCACCTTCCCACCTCGAACTGACTATTCTTCAATCCACCAAGAATCCACCTTTGTATGCTTCATAAAAATATTAGCAAAATCTCTACCATTGATGCTCTCAGTGGATGACTACGATTAAATCTTCAAAAATGTCTCTGCAGACCTATAGGATAGAAAGAATCACCAATCCACTCAAAATTAATGCTGACGTCAGCTTGGATGGCTTCGACTAGCGAATTCAAGTTCTAGTGAGAAATACACTGAGTTTCGAGTGGAATCAAGTCTGTCATCAATCCACTCACTTAGCCTTTTAAAACATTTAAGTCCTTCTAGCATCCATGGCTTTGAAAACCAATTGCAATCCACTCCTCAAATCTCACTCCATCAGCTTTGACTTAGTTTGACTATGAAAATGCCAATATGTTTCAAAAGTAATGCAAAATGATCTTTGCACTATTCCGCTACTTTTACTTCTTTTCAAGTGCTTTCAACCTTCTTACCAAATGATATGGAACTTGTCGCCATTCCACTCAAAATTAGTCTTGGAACTCAGCAGAATGCAGATTCTCAACACTTAGTCACTGGAGCGCACGAAATAAAGAAATATCGCCAATCCACACTTTGAAATGTGCTGACATCATCAAGACTCAAAAGAATTATGGATTGGGAACCTCGCACGAAGCCGCTACCAAATACACTAGGCATCAAGTGGAATGGAACACTTTGCCAATGTTTGCAAAAAACACTAAGTGTTGAGTGGAATGGAACCTCTTGTGTGGATCCGCTCCAAAATACTCTATATCCTCAACGGATTGGAGATTTCCATGCCTTAGAATAAATTTTCAAAATTTTCTAAGGATGTGGCCATTTTGGGCCTACAATCAAGGGATATGAATAAGAAATAAACATGCTTGAAAAAGAATAAATTGAAGTAAAAAGAGAGCTAGCAAATTTTAAATTAGTGGTAGAAGATTAAAAAGATGTCAATATGCAGACAAAGGAAACCATACCTTTAGTAGAAGATAAATAAAAAAGTGGACAAAATAATTTATTTAATCCAAAAAGTCTATTTTATAGGTTCATGGAAGCATTAAAAAGGCATAGGTTATTATTTCCACTAACCCTAGTAGTAGATATAATTTTATTAATATTACTTTGGCTAAGAGGTTGCAGGTTCAAGCAACAAAAATAAAGTACATACATCTTGAGGGTGAGAATGTTCAGATCTTTGAATATTTTAAGATCACCATGGATAAATATATTTTATATTTAGATTTTTATGCTATTGATATGGATGATGAGGATTTTGTTCATGGTTATCCTTGGTTAGATTCTTTGGGTACTGTTAACATTAATGTGCAAAAGATGTTTATGAAGTTATGGTACAAGAAAAAGAAGATAACATTACAGGTTATTTATAATCTTAAGGAGAAAGGATCCAAGGAAAAAAAAAAGTGCTTGTAGAGAAACAAACTGAAAAAAAAAGAAGTACCTAAAACATAATCCAAGAAGGCAGTAGTAGAAAAAAAATTTGAAGAACACAAGCTTATACTGAAAAGGGGGGTGAACAATATAAGACCAAATTTTACTTTTCTTTCTCAAACAATATTATCTAATATATCAATGGCAATATCAATAGTAGTAATCAAAGCAATGCATAAATCATCACACACAATAGAGATACCAATTTAACGTGGTTCACCCAATGTGGGCTACTCCACAGAGAAAATATTTCACTAAAATTTTCTCAACAAATCTCTTGGGAATCCTTCCCTATTACAATGTTTATGGACCTCTTTCCAAAGGAGACACCAATCCATAGGATAATTATTTCCCCTTTGCTGGTTCATGGATCTCTATCCATAAGAAAACTCTTTCTCCTCTACTCTGGCTGGTGATCTTCTAGAAGACTACTACCTCCATTGCATTGGATTGTGGATCTCTCTCCATAAAATACCTTTATCTTCACTCATAAGACCTTTGTCCTCACTACCCTAGATAATGGATATCTATCCATTGGAGACTACTGTCCTCTGCTCTGCCACCTACAAAGATTTATCTCAGCTTAGCTCAATATCTATCTCAAATTTGTACTAAAAACTATCCTCGGTATAGCACAAATTTGTCTCTAGTCTAGCACAAATCTACCCTCAAATATACACCAAAAACTATCCTCAAATATATCCTCAAGCCTTAAAACAAAGCTTTATCATATCACATATCAACTCTACTCAGATCTGCCCCAAGCCTTAACTCAAAGCTTGAACAAATCAATCAATAAATTATGCTCTCAATTCTTCTCAAAGACTTGACTAAAATATATCCACAAATCCACTCATGAACTTGCTCAATATGCTCTCAAGTATTCACTAGGACTTGTTTCAAATCTGTCCAACAATTCCACTCAAGAACTTGCTCAAACTGCTCTCAAGTCTTCACTAAGACTTGTCTCAAATTTGTCCAACAAGCCCTCCCGAGAACTTGTCCAATATTCTCAATAAGTCTTCACTAAGACTTACCTTAAATATGCTTAACAAGTCCTCTCAAGAACTTGTCCAATCTGCTCAACAAGTCGTCATTAAGACTTACCTCAAATCTTATTAACAATTCCTCTCAAGAACTTGTCCAATCTACTCAACAAGTCTTCACCGAGACTTACCTGAAATATGCTTAACAAGTCCTCTTAAGAAATTGTCCAATCTTCTCAACAAGTCTTCACCAAGACTTTCTTGATCTGCTCTCAAGTATTCACCAAGACTTGTCTCAAATCTTCTTGTAAGCTTCCATAAAAGCTCACACAAATTTTTCATTAAGCTTTCACAAAATCTTACTCAAATCTATCCTTAAGTCCCCTCTAGGAATTACTCAAATATATCCTTAACTCCCTTCTAGGACTTACTCAAATATTTCCACAAGCTTTCACAAATCTCATTCAAATCAATTGCAAAATCTACATATAAAACTCAACTTAATCTCTTTCAGAAAATCTCTTCAATCACACAAAAAAGTTTCACTTAGAATGTTGTTTAATTACAAAAACATATATAGAATGATCAAAGACTCAATATGTTTCATACTCACAATATTTTGTACTCAACAAAACATTCTATCACTTTCAAACTCTTTTTGAAATCAATTCAAAAATAAAATAAAATTTGTTTCACAAAACTTGAACTATCACTCCAATGCTTTCAGTCAATAATGCTCATCCAAATTCACTCAACCATTCATTCAATGAAATACAACTTGCTTACAAATCCTAACCAAGTGTTTCACTTACTTTCAACAACTCATACTATGGGACTCAAACCTTGACTCAAGATGATTCCAATTTCACATAACAATGATACTCATGTTCTTTTACAAATCCTAGTTCAAGATAGTTCTCAATATCACATAACAATGATACTCATGTTATTTTACAAACATTAGTTCAAGATAGTTCTCAATATCACATAACAATGATACTCATGTCCTTTCAACATCCACAAATCATGCACATAAAAACTTACTCAAACATTTCCAACAATGCTTATCAAACAATCCTTTTCACTCCAACTTTGCATTTCACAACATTCAATCCAAGAATATTTCACTCATACGAAATATGTGCCCATACCTCTTATTTTTATGGAGATATGTCTTTAAAACATGTCTTAATCAATCAATCCTCTTGCCAATTTCAAGGTTAGATAGCAACAGTCTAACTCAAGATCTCCACATAAATATTTTTCTCAATACAAAATATCAAGTCTCAAGTACACCTTATTATCTCCAAAATTTTCAAAACAATATCCAATACATAAAAAATCAAATTCCTTTGTTAACACCTTATAAAATCCAAGCTTCACAAAGTAACATTCAACATATAAAAATCAACTTCTTGTGTTAACACCTTATAACTCCAATCTTCACAAAATAACATTCAACAAATAAAAATTAAATTCCTTTGTTAACACCTTATAACTCCAATCTTCACAAAGTAGCATTCAACAAATAAAAATTAAATTCCTTTGTTAACACCTTATAACTCCAATCTTCACAAAGTAGCATTCAACAAATAAAAATTAAATTCCTTTGTTAACACCTTATAACTCCAATTCCTTTATTTATATTTCTAATCAAAAATAAAATATTTTAATCAACCTTATGACTCCCTATTCTTTCACCTTTGCAAAAATAATCACGTGGCCTCTAGCGCCTTTCAAAACCTTGGCATAAATTAAAAATTAAAGTGCTTACCTTCTAAATGTTGGCCCACATCTTCGCAAAATTATTGCACCCTTTATAAAAACATCCAAAATCAAACTCACAACTTGTCACCACCGCAACGCCTTACCCCATGACTAATCTATAGTTGGGCTACATGTCCACACAAAGATTAAAGTGCATAATATACCTTTTATTCCTTACCTTCAGCAAATTTAGAAAACAACAAAAACCTTGTTGTGTTAAAATGAAGGGAATGTGAATCGAACCCTTGACTTGCCCTGTGCGAATGTCTTAACCAGCCTTCGATCACCATTTGCGCTACCAAGCACTTTGGGATTGATTTGGTGCTCCACTCAAAATTAATGCAAAGTCTCCCTCAAGATTTAAAACACGTGAATCTCTTCTTCCCTCTTAATGCAACGCTTGATTAATATTTTACATTGGGCATACGAAAATTGCATGGGGGAATTTTAAATGAAAATCATTGCCCCCATTTAAATGTTGTTCTTTGCACTCCAACACGTTGGCTTAGAAAATTTGATTTTTAATTTAAAACTTTTGGTACCTTATGATTTATTTAAATTAAAATATTTTAACCATAGGTTAAAATATTTTAATTTAAATAAATTAAATAATAACCTTTAAAAACTTCTCAATGGGTCTTTTCAAGGATTTATTTTTTAATGATTCCTTGGACCTCATTTTTCTTCACCTCAAACTTCTACTCAAAATATTATAATATTATTATTTCTTTTTAAACCTACTTCTCCTTCCTTGGGTCTTAAGTCTTTTTAGGTCTCTTTAGGCATATAATATTTAAAATAAATATTATATCCTTTTTCCTTTAACCACTTCCTTGCCTTTTGGAAAAACAACCTTATGAAATTAATGACGATGAAACTAGACATCAAACATCTTGACATCAATGACAACAAAACTTGCTCAAATTTCCAACAGAGTCCATGGAAGAAGCAACAACAACCGAATCCATAGAAATAATAGTAGTAGAATCCAAGAAAAAATTGTTAGAAGAGTACAAGGACATATCAAACAAACGAAACATGAAAGAACAATGTGTAGAAGAATTTAAAATAGTGGATCCAAATATTGAGGAGTCAAAGAAGGTAGAGCATTCAGTTAAGGTTGCAGCTTATCACCATCCACACCACCATGAGTGAAAATAATATTGGAGGCATGGATCAAGCCAACAATATTATGGTTCTACATGGAATCAAAAGGGCACCAAGTATGGTAGTTTTTGGCAAAGAAAGCATAGTGATATTGGTTTTTAGAGTGGTGCATCAGTAGCAAGGAATAAGTGGACCCATAATTAAAATGATCAAAATATAGTACTAAAAGCATGGAGTCAATGAAGCAAATTTGGATACTCAAGTGGAAAAATGGTATACCAGCATCAACGATGATGACCACCAATCAATATTCACTAGGACGGATGGATGATTGAGATTGGCACCTGTTTCTAAAATTTCTTGGAAAATCATATTATCTTGTTTCTTCATATATTTTGAGGATGAAACATTTGTAAGGAGGGTGGCATGTTAGGGTACCTAGGATTATATATTTGGGGATATATTATTATATCGTATAAGGGTTCGGCATGGGCTACACATAACCCAAGGTTGATTGTATTATAATATTATATTATATTATAATATAATATTATATTAGTAGTAGGCTCCCCAAAGTAGAATTAGAATATGGGTATATAAATAAGAGATATTTGTCATTGTAATCATCATGGAGATCAATCTTATGTAATCATCTTTGCCCAAGAAGTGGCTTATGGGACTTTGCCCTCCTTAAGTGGCACTCTCATCTTGGGAGATCTTGTAGAGTTATTCCTTCCTTAAAAAGTATTATTGGTGTTTTTATACCTTAAGGGTATTATCTATCTCTATCTCATTGTATGGATTATTATTGTGAATAATTATTTTTGGATGAAGGATTTGATATTTCTGCATATTGGTGAATTATTTATGTTAATAATAATAAAGTTTTCTAACATGTTTGCTTCTTGCTGTTGGAAATTTGAGCAGGTTTTGTTATCATTGATGTCAAAATATTTGGTGTCCAGTTTCGTCATCATTAATATCATAAGGTTGTTTTTCCAAAAAGCAAAGAAGTGGTTAAAGGAAAAAGGATATAATATTTATTTTGAATATTATATGCCTAAAGAGGCCTAAAATATTGAAGACCCAAGGAAGAAGAAGTAGGTTTAAAAAGAAATAATAATATTATAATATTTAATATTATAATATTTTGGGCAAAAGGATGAGGTGAAGAAAAATGAGATCCAAGGAATCATTAAAAAATAAATCCTTGAAAAAACCCATTGAGCAGATTTTAAAGGTTATTATTTAATTTATTTAAATTAAAATATTTTAACCTATGGTTAAAATTTTAATTTAAATAAATCATAAGGCGCCAAAGGTTTAAATTTAAATTCAAATTCGCTAAGCCAATGTGTTGGAGTGCAAAGAGCAATGTAAAAAAGGGGGCAATGATTTTCATTTAATATACCAATGCTATTTTGTGATGCCCAAGACAATAAATTAATCATGCACTGCATTGAGAAGAAGTGGATTCGCATACTCAAAGTTTTAAGGAGGCAGAATTTGCCTTAAAATCGTGTGGAGTGCTAAATCATTTCAAAGCACTGGGTAGCATAGACAGTGGTCGAAGGTTGGTTAAGACGTTCGTGCAGAGTAAGTCGTGGGTTCGATTCTCGTCCCCTTCGTTTTGGCACATAATAAAGTTTTGATTAATTCTGAAATTTACTAAAGGGAAGGCATAAAGCGTGGCTCATGCACTTTGAGTGTTGTGTGGACATGTAGCCCAATGGCAGCTTAGCCTTGGCTAAGAAACCATGGTAGTGGCTGGTTACAAATTTGAGTTTGGGCGCAGTAGTTTTGTTGAAGGTGGGCCAACATTTATAAGGTAAGTGCTTTGATTTTAATTTTCTCCCAAGGTTTTGGAAGGCACAAATTACATAGAGACCACATGATTATTTTTGCAAAGGTGGGAGTCATAAGGTTGATTAAAACTATTTTTTTTTATTAGAAATATAAATAAAGGAATTGGAGTTATAAGGTTTAACAAAGATCCAAAAATAGGAATAATATATTATATCAATAAAATATTTGAGGAGAGGGATGTTTTTTGCAAGATTGCCCAAACTATCAAACTTTTTTTGGCCATATCTCACTCATCCGGATTCGGATTAAGCTAAAAATTTGAGGGTAGATGCCTGGAAAAACCTAGAATGTCTCCACCAATTTTTAGTTTATTTTGAGCAGTACGGATCCTAGCGCATCCATATGTGTGAACAATATTTTTGGCAAGTGGTTGTAAAAGGATTTCATCTAAGTAGAGTGCAAGCAGCTGCAGAGATTGGTTTTTAGGGCCTTCGGGCCCTAATGACCAATATTTTTGTGGTTTATGCTCAATATTTTAGTAAGATATGTTGCAGGGAATCCAATATGGGTTAGAAATTTGTCTTTCAATAGATCATGTTGTGAACTTGAGTGATAACGGCTTCCAATTTGTTGCACAAAAGAAAAGTAAAAATAATACCTTTCCTCGGCATCTAGGGCAAGGATTAAAGAGATCTCGAAACAAGTTTCAAGCAACTAATCAAAAAATGTCTCAGATCTCAAGTGAATCTGGTGCTAATGTGCACCCATAAAATAATTCTACTATGAAAACCCCTATCAAGGGTAAGAATTTTGAAGACTTAGCCCCAAAAATAAATGTTAGGGATTCCCTCCATGGCGGACAGCCTCAACCCAATGCTAATATTAATCCGAGGGCTTCCCATAAACATCTAAGAATGCCTAAGATTGATCACCAGGAAAACGGAGTCAGGATGTCTTAAAGTAGCTGATGGAACTCCTATTGTTAAACTTGATATGGGTAACATTCAGACTGGCATTAAATATTTGGAAAACAGAGGATTAATTTGTCGGTTCATGGGTTTTTGTCCGAGCCTATCTGCTTTCAAAGAGTAGGTTACAAAAAGTTGGAAAACTAAAGGTGAGTTACAAATCTCTATTTATCCAAATGGTTATTTTCTTGTTTTATTTGCTAATAATGAAGATAGAGAGAAAAATTTTCAAGGGGATCCTTGGTTTTTTTGAAGAGCAGGGCTTTTCATGAAGCCCTGGCATACTAAATTTAAATATGAAGAAGAGATGCCTTCTATAGCTCCTGTGTGGGTTAGACTTTTTGGCCTCCCTATTGAATTTTGGAATCCTACTATTTTTTATTCAATTGGAAACTCTTTAGGAACTTTTATGATGATTGTTGATTGTACTCAAAATTTTGAACATATTATTTATGCTCGGATTTGTGTTTTAATGGATTTTGACAAACCCCTACCTAAAAATATCACATTACAATTTGGGGAAGACACTTGGGAGCAAGTAGTGGACTATGACAAAATTCCTTTTCATTGTAGAATTTGCCATGAATAT
The DNA here is from genome assembly GCA_028583015.1 of Wollemia nobilis. Lineage (NCBI taxonomy): Eukaryota > Viridiplantae > Streptophyta > Pinopsida > Araucariales > Araucariaceae > Wollemia > Wollemia nobilis. The sequence continues at coordinate 371,737 of JAQPPZ010001004.1, read as the reverse complement.
GGTCATTTGGATAGTGCTTGCCCCAAGAAAATTCCTGATCAACAGAAAAAATATATAAACTCAACAGGTTTCCAAATGCCTAAGAAAAACACTAAAAAAAAACCAGTTATGAAGGATAAATCAAAGTCATCTACTAATATGTTTGAAATCCTTTCAATAAATGATGTCCCAAGTGAGGAAGAGGAAATAATGGAAATATAAATCTTAGAAAAACAATTTAAAGATGAAGGGAAGAACTTAGAGATAGACCAACAAATCAAAGGTTTTCAACAAAAAAAAAGGGAGAAAATTTACACAAGAAAAACAATGTTTTAAATGTCAAAACTTCAAATAATGCAGGTTCCAATATAGACTTTGTTGAACCCTCTAGTAAAGTTTTGGTTGTGTACGAGTATTCTTCAAGGTTAGAAGCCATCTCAAATTCAATTGGAGTAAGTCAACAAACAGGGAAAAAAATTGAAGATGGATTCTAATAAAAAAGCAGGTCACAAGACCAATCAATATCATATGGTAAAAGAAGGTGAAAAGCTTGTAGAGGAAGGTAATATTAATTCCCTTCCCAAATTTTTTAGCCCTGGTGTTAATGAAGATCATCACTTGGAATATTAGAGGACTCAAAGGGAATATTTCAAAACAAAATGAAATTAGAAGAATGATTCAGATAAATCATCCACATCTTGTTTTCCTTCAAGAAACAAAGATGTCAATGGAGGATATGGACTCAATTGCCAGTAAAATTTGGCCAGCTGGAAAAGTGGTTTCCCTTAGTTCCCAGGGGACTTTTGGAGGTATTGCATGTCTTTGGGACCCAAAAGAGGTAGTTATTCACCATATGGTTGGCAGTTGGGGTCTGTTGGCTATAACTATTCAAAGTAGACATTCCAACCAAATTATGCTTTACATTACTGTTTATGCTCTAACTACTTTGGAAGAAAAAAGAAGACATTGGAAGGATATAACTCATATTATCTCTCATTTTCCTAAATCTTGGATCTTGATCGGAGGAGATTTCAATACCATCCTCTCTAGATGAGAAAATATGGGGAAATAGAAATTTGGATAAAAGTACTGATATCATGAGCGAATATATTACAAACCTCCATCTTGTGGACATCCAACCAGATAATGGCCTTATGACTTGGTCTAATAGAAGGCAAGGCTTAGATTGTATAATGGAGAGATTTGATAGGTTTTTGCTCTCTAAAAATTTCTTAATCCATGGTCACATTCCTAAAGTGAAGACTCTAAACAATGCTGGTTCGGATCACTGACCAGTCATGGTGGAAATGTGGAAAACCAATGTGAGTTTCTCTCCTTTTAGTTTTCAATTAATGTGGCTCAGAGATAGTTCCTTTAGACCTCATGTGCAACAATGGTGGAAGGAGGGTAAGCCTAGGCATGGGACTAATATGTTCTATTTTGCCAAAAGACTGCAATATATTAAATCTAAAATCAAGACTTGGAACTGGAAAGAGTTTGGGGATGTTCATAAAAAAAACATAAAGTTATTGCTCAACTTGAAAATTTTAATAAGAAAATATTTTTATATGGCCTCACAGATAATAGAAGTGCAGGTGAAATTAAACTCACAACTCAGTTAGAGGAATGGGAAAAAAAAGAAGAAATCTTATGGAAGCAAAAATCTAGAATTCAATGGCTCAAAGAAGGATATCGAAACACAAATTTCTTCCACAAATATGTTCTAGCTCAAAGATTTCACAACTTTATTTCTTCCCTGAAATAAAATTCTGGAGATGTTTTTTTTTTTTTCCTCGAAAAAAAATCATAATTTCTATTTCACCAGAAAAAAATAATTACATTGTGAAGTTGCCCAAGGCAAGCTGAAATAACCAGGCAGGAACACACAGGCTGTCCCCACCTAAAATTTCTTAGAGCCATCAAGAAAGGGCTAAGATTTAAAAAATTTCCCATAAGATCTCTACACAAAGGTATCAATAATGCTCAGCTACATTGTCTACAAGTGAAAACCAGAAAGGAAAGAAAAAGCGTACAAGAAACTGCCTTCGGTAAATTTTTTATTTATTTATTTTTAATTATTGAGCCAATAAATCGCTGTCTCTTGGATAGTCACACCATCATTTATTTCCATCAGTTCCCATCTTCCATGCGCCAGCTGCAGACCTTCCTTTGACAAAGCATCTGCCCCAGAGTTGAGTTCTCTGTAGATATGAGTATAGGATATGGGGTTTAGGACATCTTCTAGAATGTTTACCTGTTGAAAAATTGGCTGCAAAGTTAAGTTCTCCATTCTAAAAATTTTCTTCATCCAATTGATGACCAACAAGGAGTCTCCTAAAACTTGGAGTTGTTGAACATGGTGGTCTAGAGCAATTTTCAAGAGTAACTTCAAAGCAATTAATTCGGCATAATTATTTATGCCCCCTCCTAGGCCAGCATTAAACTAAATGAAATGAGAATCCTTAAGAAAAAGGATTCCCCCTGCCCCACACATAAGAGGGGTGCCTTGAAAAGCACCATCAAAAAAACCCTAGGGAGCCGATTTGTTGACACTGGCAGCTTTCATTTTTCTTGGGCCTTTTTGCACAGTAGGTTTCACAAGATCAGCATTGAAAGAACGGATCTGAGTAGCAATTTGAAAGGCTGGTTGAGAAGAGGCTTGGAAAATATCTGAGTTTATTGCTAGCCAAACTCCCCATGCCACCGCAAAAAGGGAGGGCCCTGTAGGACTTCAGATCTTTAGAATCAAATACCAGATGTTGTCTATACATGGGATGGCATTGTTGTTGATTACTTTTTCAATCTTTTTGCTGCTACTCCTATTGACTCAACTTCTCAACAAAATGTTCTTCAAGCAATTCCTTCTCTTATCACTTCTGAGGAGAACTCTATTTTGACTGCTTCTATTACTATCAATGAGCTTCAACAGGTAGTTTTCAAGATGCAAAAAGGTAAAACCTTAGGTCCTAATGGTTTTCCCATTGAGTTCTACCAAGAGTTCTGGGATATTATTCATGTTTATTTATTAGAGGTGGTGGAAGAAGCCAGGAAATCCAAAGATATTTTGAAGGTTATCAATAAAACTTATATTACTCTTGTTCCAAAAGCTCAAGAGGTTGATCATATCTCAACTTTTAGACCTATTGCTTTATGTAATGTTCTTCTCAAAATCATTACTAAGATCATGGCAGAAAGGTTGAAGCCTCTTTTGCATAATATTATTTCCCCTAAGCAAGGGGTTATGTGGAAGGGCATAAAATAGTAGATGAGATAGTTCTTGCTCAGGAAGCCATCCATTCCATGGATATGTAAAAATATCCTTCCATGTTCATTCGATTAGACTTATCCAAAGCTTATGACAGAGTGGATTGGCACTTCCTTATCAAAGTTTTGAGAAAATTTGTTTTCTCTAAGGATTGTATTGATTGAATTATGGGATGTATCTCTTTAGTTTACTACTTAGTTCTTATTAATGGTAGGCATTATCAGTCATTCCCAGCTTCTAGAGGTATTAGGCAAGGTGACCCTCTATACCCTTATTTATTCATCATTCTTGCTGAATGCTTGGGTAGGACTATAACCAAAAATATGGATAACAAAACCCTTGAGGGAGTTACCATTGCTTATGGATCTAGACCTATCTCTCATCTTCAATTTGTGTATGACTCTACTCTTTTAGGTAAAGCTACAGTTAATGAAGCTTCTAATATTAAGCAAATCATTAGCTATTTTTCTAAGGCTACTAGGCAGTTGATCAATGAAGACAAATCTAAAGTTATTTTTTTCACTACTCTATCAGACAGGAATCCATGGTCTTGGATAAATTAAGATATAATAAGACCTCCCTTCTGATCACTTATTTAGGTATTCCCATCAATATTCAAAGGAAAAAAAATAAATATTGGAATTGGTTGTTGGACAAAGTCAAGAAGAAAATTGGAAAGTGGACCAACAGGTGGCTTTCTTCTAGGGGTAGAATAACCTTGGTAAAATCAATCCTTCAAGCTATTCCTATTTATGTATCTTTCGTGTTGAATATTCCAAAGGTTGTTCTTCGAGAAGAAGATCAAATTAATCATCATTTCCTTTGGAGTGGTATTAAGGAGAAAAGAAAATGGACCTTGGTGAAATGGGACACTTTATGTCTTCCTAAGAATGAAGGGGGGTTAGGATTCTAGTCTTCTATTAATAACAACAAAGTTTTAGATGCTAAATTATATTTGAGGATGTTGCATAACCCCAATGCTCTTTGGTCCAATAATCTTCATGCTAAATATGCTGAGAACAAAAGTCTTGAAGACCTTGTTCGCCATCAACTTCCTACCAAAGGTTCTCCCATTTTAGTAGTTCTTAAGACTGGTGAGGTTTGGATCATTCATAATGGCCAGCAAGAAAATTTTTAGACAGATTCTTGGGATGGTCACAAGCCTTTGATAACTCAGTTTCTCGATTGGAGGCCTTGGATGGAGGAGCTTCACCGAGCTAACTGGATAAAGGTGGCTAATTACTATCGGTACCATACTGGTAATTCAAATGTTGGTAGATATTGGATCCCTATTGAGGACTGGCCTATTCAAATACCAGAAAGGCAACGACAAGATATCCAAGGCATCCTTCATATGAGATATCTCTCTTGGTCCCATGAAAAAATATTATTTTGGATGGAACAACACCACTAAGGGTGAGTATTTAGTTGCTCAAGGTTATTTGACCTTATTGAAGAACACAAGCTTATACTGAGAGGGGGGGTGAACAGTATAAGACCTCTTTTTACTTTTTCTTTATACTACTAAACAATACAGCAAAATACTCAAAGCAATATCAAAGCAATGCACAAAATCATCCACAAAGAGACACCAGATTTTAACGTGGTTCACCCAAAAAGTCTGGGTTACGTCCACAAAAATTTTCTCTAAAATTTTATCTCAAATTCTTTGGGAAACCTTCCCAATTACAATGTTTATGAGCCTCGGCTCAAAGGAGATACCTTCCCCTAACTCTGCTCTGTTGGTGATCCTCTAGAAGACCTCTGCCTCCGCTGCCCTTAGCAAATGGAACTCTATCCATAGAAGACACCTGTCTTCCCTGCTCTAGCTGGAGACCTCTGTCCTCAACTCTATCACCTCAAAGCTGGTCCTCGAATTTGCACTAAACATAGTCCTTCGGTCTAGCACAAATGTCCTCGATATTTTTCTCTGATCTGCACCAAACACAGTCCTTCGGTCTGGCACAAATGTCCTCTTCCTCTTTCTCTGATCTGGGTACAAATCTATCCTCAAATCTGCACCAATCTCTGTCCTCAACAGGTCCTCAACTCTGATTCACAACAGTGGTTCACAAGCTTTCACTAAAGCTTGCTTGATCTTCACTCAAGTCTTCACCAAGACTTGTCTCAGATCTGCTTTGCAAGTTCTCAAGAGAACCTACCCAAACTGCTCCACAAGCTCAACAAAAGCTTGCTCAAATCTGTCCAACAGTTCTCTCTGCTCTGTCACAGCCGCACTTGGTCGAAACCAACTTATGCACTGTCTGCGTAAACACAGCAGCACTCAGCACTCGACGATCGAACTTCTTACTATGCACTCTGTCTGTGAATGTCGCAACACCAACAACTCTGCTCCTTTGTGCTTTTCTACTCTCTGTGCGCTCTTGCTTCACCCTTAGCTCGATTTGACTCGACTCGGTCTCTGCACACCATGGACTTAACTTGCACTTATTCGATTACTTTCAATCTCGAAATAGCCCTCCTTTTATAGTATAAATTTCAAGAACAAAACTTAAACTATAGTCGACTGTTACCCTAAACTCCGTCGGCTGCACAACCCTGAACTTCGTCGGCTCAAAGTTAACTCTGTCGGCTTCAACCGCCTCTGGTTCTGTAGCTTTTCCTATGAAACTACAACATGTCGTGATATCGTGACACCTTTGTAGCCGTACACTTTCTTTTTCCTGTTGTCACGATATCGTGACACTTTTGCTTCTTTAGACTTCCTTTTTGATTTTGTCGTGATATCGTGACATTTTTGATGCCATACATTCTCTCTCCTCTTTGAGTCGTGAAACTATGACATGTCATGATATCATGACATCTTCCTCCACTGGCACCTTCACTTGCCTTCTGGTCATGAAACTGTGACATGTCATGAAATCATGACATCTTCCTCCACTGGCGTCTTCACTTGCCTTCTAGTCGTGAAACTATGACATGTCACAAAATCGTGACACTTTCTGCATCCGTACGCTTTTCTTTCATCCTGTCATGAAATCATGACGCTTTCAGCTTTCGAAAGCTTTCTTTGCAACCTGTCGTGAAATCGTGACGCTTCTCATTTCAAACTCTTCCCTTTGCTGCATGTCATGAAATCGTGACAGTTCTCACTTCGAGCTTTTCAGCATGTCATAAAATCGTGACAGTCCTCACTTCGTCTTTTGCAGCATGTCACGAAATCTTCTCATTGAACCTTCTTCAGAATCGTGACACCTTTCTTTCTCTCTCTTCGAACTTGTCATGAAATCGTGACAGTTCACACTGTGGACTCTCTTTTCAGCATTATGTCATGAAATCATGACATTTTTTCTTTCGGACTCCCTCTCCTGCAACATGTCACGAAATCGTGACACTTTTTCGTCCGTACAATCTTCTTTGCAATATGTCACGAAATCGTGACACTTTTCCTTCTCTGCCTTCCTGCACTTTTCGAGTCATGAAAATGCGACATGTCACGAAATCGTGACACTTTCCACCTTGCTCTTCTTCTTTGCCAACATGTCGCGAAATCGCGACAGTTTTTCCACTTGCCTTTTTCTCTGCCAACATGTCACGAAATCGTGATAGTTTTTCCTGCTTCTTCTCTCTCTTCCAACATGTCGCGAAATCATGACAGTTTTGCCAGCTCTTTCTCTCTCCTCAAACATGTCACGAAATCATGATAGTTTTTCTTGCCTGCTGCATACCTTTTCTTACTTGTCTTTTTCTTTGATCTTTTGCAAATGGGCTACTCTGATCTTCCTGGAAACTCACTGTCCATGCTCTGAATAATCTGACATTAAATAAAATTCCTTCAAGAGCTTCTTGACATCAATGACAACTTCTACACTTGAGCAAAGGCAATGTACCCAAGGTACCCAAAATTGCCAACAATCTCCCCCTTTGTCATTGATGGCAAACCTTTACTGAAAACACTTCTCAAGAGCCAAAACTGAAACCAACTGAGCTAACAAATGAGAATCTGCCTTTGAAGTTTTTCTCCCCCTGACTTGAAGCTCTTCTTCACTTTGAAGCTCTCCCCCTTACTCATATCTCTCCCCCTTTGTCATCAATGGCAAAGGGTCACCTTTGGGGCTCGGGACTAAGAATGAGCCTCTTAGCTTAGTCCCTCCCCCACCTCCTGATGAGGTGATTAAAATAGGGTTGGGAGTAAATCTCCCATTAGGCACTGATCATCATCAGCGTCTATAACTTCCTTCCCAGGCCTTCTCTTGAACTCTTTGTCCATATTCCTGTTCTTATCATTGTTCTTGCTCTTGTTCTCATCCTTGTTCTTGTCCATGCCTTGATCCTTGGACCTGTTCATACCACTGTTCCTATTCTTGTACCTTGGAAGATCAGCTCTACACTGTCTAGCTGTGTGACCGTCATTGTTGCACTTATAACAGGTAATAATGTTATTTCTTTTAGGCATACCTGTTCTTCGAATCCGCCTGTTCTGACTAACCGTGTTCCTGTTATTAGCCTTGCAAAAAATTGCCTTATGCCCAAACTGATTACAAGAGTAGCAATACCCTTGAAAGAAATTGCTACCTCTGAACCTGTCATTTACCTTCCTTACTTGAGTCATGCAATGCGAAGCCATGTGACCGAACCTGTGACACGCAAAACATCTGCCGTGAAATTTTCTTTTATTTGACCTCTTGGGTCCCGAAAACTTCTTCTTCGCATTCAGAATTTTGTTTTCTATTTCTGCGCATCTATCACTCATGGACTCTTTCTCTGAAATACTCTCTTCATCAGAACTCTTTTCTTTTTGAAATCTCTTACTAGATTCCCCAACCTGTTCCTTGTGAGGCTTAACAAAACCAAGACCTGTTTTATCTGTTGGTTTTCTTTGACCTTTGATGAGAGACTTAACCTTTTTGGAGCTATCTTGAAACCTGTACAACTTATCCTTGTACTATTTAGTTTCCTCTTTCAAAGAAGCCATTTTCTGTTCTAACTCACTATACTCAAGAATCTTAGACTCTAACTCGTCCTTGAGTTCTTGTGTCTTAGCCATAGAGAAGTCAAGACTTTCTGTAAGATCATCTCTCTCCATACAACATTCATCTAACTTATCCTTGAGTCTGGCATTCTTCTTTCTTTCCTTTTTCAAAGCACTAAGAGCATTAGTAAGTTCACTTTCAAGATCCTTTATTTGTTTGCTTTCCGAATCATCGAGCCTTTTTTTGATTTCTTATCACTAGAGGTGCTACCCTTTTCAAAAACCATACATGCATCTTCCTTATAGTTTTCTGAAGCATCCTCATACATACTAGTAACCAATTCATTATTTGTGCAATCATCCTCAAGGTGACCAAAATTTCCACATCTAAAACATTTCATGATAATGAATCTATGTTTCGGTTCTTCCTCTTTTTATGATATGAACAACATCTCATTTTCACTATCACTTGAAGAACTTTCACTATCACTACTAGAACACTTACTTGCTTTGTCTAGGTAGAAACTCTTCTTGTGCTTGTGAGAATACCTCTTTCCGTGATTGCTGTGCTCATCTTTGTTCTTCTTGTGATGCTTGTACTTTTCAGAATCCTTGCTCTTAGAATCTTGTTTCTCTTCATCACTTTCATTCTTGGAAACAGTACAGTCAGTAGCATAATGACCAAACTTTCCACAATTGAAACATCTTATATTTTTCATGCTTTTGTGCTTTCTAGAGAACTTGCCTTTCTTGCTGTAATATGCCTCTTCATCACTAGAAGACTCATCACTCTCTTGAAGCTGTTTACCCTTAGATTTCTTGGTAGCCTTGAAAGCTGCCTCTTTCTTGACATCAACCTTCACTTGAGTTCTCAACTCAAATGCTGCAAGTATACTATGGAGCTCATCCTTTTTCAACTTATCCAAATCTTTAGCTTCCTCAATAGCAGAAATATTTTCACTAAATCTATTAGGAAGAGATCTTAAAATCTTATCACAAACATCATTTTCAGCAAGCTCAAGACCCAAGTCTTTCATGGAGTTAACAACCTCATCCATACGAAGCATGTAGTCACTAATATTTTCATCATCATTCATCTTGAGTTGTTCAAACATACCTTTGAAGTGTCTCAACTTGGCCTTTCGGACATTTACATCACCTGTGTGAACCACCTGCAGTTGTTTCCACATTTCACTAGCTGTTTTGTAGTGAATCACCTTGGTAAGATCTGCCTTCTGTAAACCCTTCAGGATTGCATTCATTGCTTTTGAATTGTTGTGATGTAGGAGCCTGTCTTCTTTAGTATAAGGACCATGTTCAGGAATAGTGTACCCATCTTCAATCACTTCCCAAACCTCATTCCCAAGTGCCATTAGATGAACCTTCATCCTTGCACTCCAAAGACCAAAATCTGATCCATCAAGAATAGGTGCTGCATTGCCACTTGAATAATCCATTGTGTTCTTTGCTAGCTTTTCCTTCAAGTTGTTAAACTTTTCGAAGGAACCCGCTCTGATACCAATTGAAGAACACAAGCTTATACTGAGAGGGGGGGTGAACAGTATAAGACCTCTTTTTACTTTTTCTTTATACTACTAAACAATACAACAAAATACTCAAAGCAATATCAAAGCAATGCACAAAATCATCCACAAAGAGACACCATATTTTAACGTGGTTCACCCAGAAAGTCTGGGTTACGTCCACAAAACTTTTCTCTAAAAGTTTATCTCAAATTCTTTGGGAAACCTTCCCAATTACAATGTTTATGAGCCTCGGCTCAAAGGAGATACCTTCCCCTAACTCTACTCTGGCTGGTGATCCTCTAGAAGACCTCCGCCTCCGTTGCCCTTAGCAAATGGAACTCTATCCATAGAAGACACCTGTCTTCCCTGCTCTGGCTGGAGACCTCTGTCCTCAACTCTATCACCTCAAAGCTGGTCCTCGAATTTGCACTAAACACAGTCCTTCGGTCTAGCACAAATGTCCTCGATCTTTTTCTCTGATCTGCACCAAACATAGTCCTTCGATCTGGCACAAATGTCCTCTTCCTCTTTCTCTGATCTGGGTACAAATCTGTCCTCAAATCTGCACCAATCTCTGTCCTCAACAGGTCCTCAACTCTGATTCACAAAAGTGGTTCACAAGACTTTCACTAAAGCTTGCTTGATCTTCACTCAAGTCTTAACCAAGACTTGTCTCAGATCTGCTTTGCAAGTTCTCAAGAGAACCTACCCAAACTGCTCCACAAGCTCAACAAAAGCTTGCTCAAATCTATCCAACAGTTCTCTCTGCTCTGTCACAACCGCACTTGGTCGAAACCAACTTATGCACTATCTACGCATAAACACAGTAGCACTCAGCACTCGACGATCGAACTTCTTACTATGCACTCTGTCTGCGAATGTCGCAACACCAACAGCTCTGCTCCTTTGCGCTTTTCTACTCTCTGTGCACTCTCGCTTCGCCCTTAGCTCGATTTGACTCGACTCGGTCTCTGCGCACCGTGGACTTAACTTGCACTATATTCGATTACCTTCAATCTCGAAACAGCCCTCCTTTTATAGTATAAATTTCAAGAACAAAACTTAAACTATAGTCGGCTGTTACCCTAAACTCCGTTGGTTGCACAACCCTGAACTTCGTCGGCTCAAAGTTAACTCTGTCGGCTTCAACCGCCTCTGGTTCTGTAGCTTTTCTCGTGAAACTACAACATGTCGCGATATCGTGACACCTTTGCAGCCGTACACTTTCTTTTGCCTGTTGTCGCGATATCGCGACACTTTTGCTTCTTTAGACTTCCTTTTTGATTTTGTCGCGATATCGTGACATTTTTGACGCCGTACATTCTCTCTCCTCTTTGAGTCACAAAACTGCGACATGTCACGATATCGTGACATCTTCCTCCACTGGCGCCTTCACTTGCCTTCTGGTCGCAAAACTACGACATGTCACGAAATCGCGACATCTTCCTCCGCTGGCATCTTCACTTGCCTTCTGGTCATGAAACTGTGACATGTCACGAAATCGTGACACTTTCTGCATCCGTACGCTTTTCTTTCATCCTGTCATGAAATCATGACGCTTTCAGCTTTCGAAAGCTTTCTTTGCAACCTGTCGCGAAATCGTGATGCTTCTCATTTCAAACTCTTCCCTTTGTTGCATGTCACGAAATCATGACAGTTCTCACTTCGAGCTTTTTAGCATGTCATGAAATCATGACAGTCCTCACTTCGTCTTTTGCAGCATGTCGCAAAATCATGACTGTTCTCACTTCGAACTCTGCATGTCACGCAAATCATGACACCTTTCGAGTAACTTTCTCTCTCTTCGAACTTGTCGCGAAATCGTGACAGTTCACACTGTGGACTCTCTTTTCAGCATTATGTCATGAAATCGTGACATTTTTTCTTTCGGACTCCCTCTCCTGCAACATGTCGTGAAATCGCGACACTTTTTCGTCCGTACAATCTTCTTTGCAATATGTCACGAAATCGTGACACTTTTCCTTCTCTGCCTTCCTGCACTTTTCGAGTCGCGAAAATGCGACATGTCACGAAATCGCGACACTTTCCACCTTGCTCTTCTTCTTTGCCAACATGTCACGAAATCATGATAGTTTTTCCACTTGCCTTTTTCTCTGCCAACATGTCACGAAATCGTGACAGTTTTTCCTGCTTCTTCTCTCTCTTCCAACATGTCACGAAATCACGACAGTTTTGCCAGCTCTTTCTCTCTCCTCAAACATGTCGCGAAATCGTGACAGTTTTTCTTGCCTGCTGCATACCTTTTCTTACTTGTCTTTTTCTTTGATCTTTTGCAAATGGGCTACTCTGATCTTCCTGGAAACTCACTGTCCATGCTCTGAATAATCTGACATTAAATCAAATTCCTTCAAGAGCTTCTTGACATCAATGACAACTTCTACACTTGAGCAAAGGCAATGTACCCAAGGTACCCAAAATTGCCAACACTTATGCCATAATAATCCCAACCATTCTTCTAACATATTTTCCCAATTGTGGGCTTAGAAGCTTTGGCCTAAGGTGAGGTTCTTTAATTGGATTTTATTGCATCGTAGGGTGCTTACTGGTGAGCAACTTATGAAGCGTGGTTTTCATGGCCCTTTTAGATGTGAAATGTGTGAAGAGAATGTAGACACTCTAAACCATATTTTTATTGAGTGTACTTTAGCCTTTGAGCTATGGAGGAGAATGGCCACTTTACTTGGCTTACAATGGTCTAATTTTTTTACTTTTGAAAAACTTTGGAGGGATTGGCCTAATCAAAGGGGTGTTGACCATTTTATTAGGCAATTAGTTTGGATGGGTTCTACCATTCTTCTTTGGAATATTTGGAATGAAAGGAACAACTGAATTTTTAATAAATATAGGAAGGATATTCACTATATTTTGCAAAAGACCATAGCCAACTTAGTTGAATCAATCCATCATCTGCTTAATCACCCCCAAAACTCCCACCAAAGATGGGATCAAGTGATGCAAAGATTGAAGATTAAATCTTCTAAGAGCAACCAACTTAAAGGGAATGTGAGTATTTGTAATATGGATAGGACAAGAAATTGGCAACCTCCTCCTAAGGATTATGGAAAATTCAATACTGATGGAGCCTCTAGAGGGAACCCTGGAAAAGCTAGTGCAAGGGGAATTGGTAGACTTTCAGATGGCTCCCTAGTTTTTACTTTTTCTGAGAATTTGGGTATTATTTCCAATAACCTTGCTGAGGGGTATGGTATCCTCAGAGACCTTCAAGAGGCTACTAAGGCTGGTTGGGAAAAGGTGTTAGTTGAGTCTAAATCTCAACTCATGATTAATATTTTGAAGACTCCTTCTAAGAATCATAAGGTTGATTGGAGAATAAAAAGAATTATTGAGAAGATTCAATTAATCTAGATGGGATTTTTTAAAGTTGATTACAATCATGTGGTCAAAGATCAAAATAAGAGCGTTGATGCTTTAGCTAATTGGGCTTTGGACAAAGGTGATATTACTTGTTATGGCCACCCTCCTAGATGGTGGGCTTCGCAAGTTAGGGAAGCTCTTCTTTCTATCATTTCTTTGGATGGCTCCAGTTTTGAAGGTACCTAGTTTCTTCTTGCTTTATTTTTGCTTCTCTTTTGTTCGATCAGGTTATTTTAGTGCCCTAGCTCATTCTTTTATTTCTTTTGTTTCCTCTGTTGATTCTTTCCTTAATAGTCTTCTGGTCTAGTAAGGTCATTTTTATGTTTAATTTTTTTTCTTTTTTTCTATTTTTTTTTTCGTTAGTTTTTTAAGGTGTGTGTTCTTTTGTTTTGTTTTTTTTGTGTTCTTTGTGTTGTTTTTTGTTGTTCTTGTATTTTTGTTGTTTTTTGTTTTTATGTTTTTTGTTATTGTTCTTGTGTTTTTGTCGTTCTTGTTCTTGTGTTTCTGTTTGTTTGTGTTAATTCGTGTTTTTATGTGTAAGTGTTTTCTATGTTTTTTGTTTTTGTTTATTGTCTATTGTTGGTTGTGTTTTATTTTTATTTTTTATTTTTTAGTTTTTTGTTGTGTTTATTTTTTAGTTTTTTTTTTTGTTGTCTTTGTAGTGTTCTATTGTTTTTGTCATGTTTGTGTTTTGTTATGTTGTTCTTGTTTCTTTTCTATGTGGTTCGTGTTGTGGTTTTTTTTATCTTATTGTGTGTGTGTGTGTGTTTTTGGTTGTGATTTTATTTTTGACACACTCAAGGAGCATGTTTTTTATTTTATTTTATTATTTTTACTGTTATTTATTTATTTAAATGGTTGTGTGTTTGTTTGCTCCTTGAGTATGTCAAAGGTGGTAGGCCAGGTCCAATTCCTGGGCGTTTTTGGTAGAATGGATACCCCTGCCTCCTTGGGTCTTACCCAAAAGTGGCATACCTTCTGGGATGTTTTCCACAAATAATAAAAAAAAGGTTTAATAAAGAAATTTAATTTTATTTGTTGAATGTTATTTTGTGAAGTTTGGAGTTTATAAGGTGTTGACAAAGGAATTTGATTTTTATGTATTGAATAAAATTTTTAGAAGTCTGGAGATTATAAGGTGTACTTGAGAGTTGATATTTTGTATGGTGAAATAATTATTAGGGAGAATATTTGTGTGGAGATTTTGAGATAGGTTATTGCTATCTAACCTTGAAATTGGCAAAGAGGATTTTATTGTGATTAAGACAGGTTTTGAAGACATATCTCCATCAAAACAAAGGTATGGGCACATATTCATTATGAGTTAAATATTGTTGGATTGAATGTTGTGAAATGCAAAGGTGGAGTGAAAAGGATTATTTTATAAGAATTTTTGAAAATATTTGAGTGAGCTTTCATGTGCATGATTTGTGGATGTTGAAATAACATGAGTATCATTGTTATGTGAAATTGAGAACTATCTTGAACTAGGGTTTGTGAAAGATCATGAGTATCATTGTTATGTGAAATTGAGAACAATATTGAACTAGGGTTTGTGAAAGACCATGAGTATCATTGTTATGTGATATTGAGAACTATCTTGAGCTAAGGGTTTGTGAAAGAAAATAAGTAGCATTGTGACATTGAAATCACCTTGAGTCAAGATTGGAGTTCCATAGTGTGATTTGTTGGAAGTATAGTGAAACACTTGATTAGGATTTGTAAGCAAGTTGTATTTCATTGAGTGGATGTTTGAGTGAAGTTGGTTGAGCATTATTGTTTGAAATATTTGGAGTGATAGTTCAAGTTTCATGAAACAAATTATACTTTATTCTAAATTTATTTTAAAGAGAGTTTGAAAGTGATTGAGTGTTTTTTGAGTATGAGATATACTGAGTATTTGATAATTATCTATATTTTTTTGTGGTTAAACAAGATTTTTAGTGAAACTTTTTTGTGTGTTGAAGAGGTTTTCTGAAAAAGATTAAGTTGAGTTTTGTATGAAATTTTTGCAGTGATTTGAATAAGCTTTTGTGAAAGCTTGTGGACATATTTTAGTAAGTCCTAGAGGGGACTTAAGGACAAAATTGAGTAAGCTTTTGTGAAAGCTTAAGTACAGAGTTAAGCAATATTTTGTGAAAGCTTGTTGAGTAGTTTTGAGGTAAGTCTTAGTGAATACTTGTAGAGCAGATTTGAGATAAGTCTTAGTGAAGACTTGTTGAGAAGATTGGACAAGTTCTAGGGAGAGCTTGTGGATATATTTAAGGTAAGTCTTGGAGAAGACTTGTTGAGTAGATTTGAGGTAAGTCTTGATGAAGACTTGTTGAGCAGATTTGAGACAAGTCTTGGTGAAGACTTGTTGAGCATATTTGAGACAAGTCTTGGTGAAGACTTGTTGAGAAGATTTGAGGTAAGTCTTATTGAAGACTTGAGAGCAAATTGAGTAATTTATTGAGAGGACTTATGGATAAATTTAAGGTAAGTCTTAGTTAAGACTTGAGATCTGATTGAGTAAGTTATTAAGAGGATTTGTGGATAGATTTGAGACAAGTCTTTGAGAAGACTTGAGACCAGATTTGATTGATTGATTTGTTCAAGCTTTGTGTTAAGGCTTGGGGCAGATCAAAGAAGAGTTGATTTGATCAAGCTTTGTGTTAAGGCTTGAGGACATATTTGAGGATAAATATAAGGATAAATTTTGGTGCAGATTTGAGGGTAGATTTATGCTAGACCAGAGACATATTTGTGCTAGATCAAGGATAGTGTTTAATGTATATTTGTGACAGATATTGAGTAGAGCTGAGAGTAATATTTGGAGATGATAGAGTAGAGGATAGTAGTCTCCAATGGATAGAGATCCATTAGCCAAGGCAGTGAATATAGAGGTCTTCTAAGTGAGGACAAAGGTCTTCTATGGACAGAGATCCACAAGCTAGTGCATTGGAGGTAGTAGTCTTCTAGAAGATCACCAACCAAAGTAGAGGAGAAAGAGTTCTCCTATGGATAGAGATCCATGAACCAGCAAAGGGGAAAGAGTTCTCCTATGGATTGGTATCCAAAAACTTGATTATGGGATTGGTGTCTCCTTTGGATAAAGGTTTATAAACATTGTAATAGGGAAGGATTCCCAAGATATTTGTTGAGAAAATTTTAGTAAAATATTTTCTTCGTGGAGTAGCCCACATTGGGTGAACCATGTTAAATTGGTGTCTCTATTATGTGTGATAATTTGTGCATTGCTTTGAACATTGTTTTTGATATTATCATTAATATATTGGATAATATTGTTTGAGAAAGAAAAGTAAAAGTTGGTCTTATATTGTTCACCCCCCTCTTAGTATAAGCTTGTGTTCTTCACTTGCTTCTCTCATTCTTCTATCTTCTTTCCATCTAACATATTTTTTGTTGTGCTTTTCTTTTATTACCCATATTTTACACACACCTCACCTCTATTAGGTTATACTAATTTTGGAAAAATAAATTAAATATTTCACCCCATATGATATAGCTTCATGGTCACCAGCAAGAGGTAGCCTCCATTTGGCCATTTATGAGCATACATCATAGCATGTATCTCTACACCCACAATCATTAGTGAGCATCACATCCATAGCATATATTGCTCCAAAATTGTTCTTTTAGTGAGCATTACACCATTATAATATATCTTTATTGTCACCAATGAGGGGTAGCCTCCATTCAGCCATTTTGTGAGCATACATCCTTATAGGGTCATGCCCCACTATATATTTTTTTTGCTTAGTTTAGTTCCATTTGATCACACTAATCACTTATGGTCTAGATTCGAATGTCATACTCTAAGCATATTTTTGTTTTTAATATTTTTTGATCTTCTTATTCATCATCTTCCCCTTCTCCTTCTTCTTTTATTTTATTTCTTTTATTCTCTTTTTCTTCCTTCGATTTTCTCATCTCACATATATCAATCTATTCATAGATCCCCAACTGGGGGCATCAATCATTTCAATCATTTCTCTTATTTTTTTATCTCTCTCTATCACTTCATCTACCATTCCTCTTGATATTGGGTCAATTTAATCATATCTAATCCTTCTCAATCTTGAGGGGGCACCCTAGGTTAGGGGCATACATGCATACAATTTATGTATGAGCAATCATTTTTCACACCATCCACTCTACATTGGCTTTTCAAGCAGCCAAAAGCTCCCCACCATCAAAATTGGTGCACAACTATTTTTAATGCATTCATTGTACAATGAATACATCAAAAAGGAAGAAAATGTAGACATTAAAAATTGATCCATTTTTTATTAATTCTCATAAATTCACCCTCATCAACCAACCCTTTAACCAATAAAGCCAAATTCACCTTTTAAATACCTAAAATTGAGCATTTATTGCTTCAAAAAGTAAGGTCATCTTGATCCAACTTTTTCCCTATCAAATATTCTCCATTCCTCCCAAAACCTCTATCATTGGATCAATCTCAAAAGGAGATTTTTGATGGTATACGTTTTATTCTAGTTTGACACCGTTTGGTCTCCCAAAATGTAAAAATACTACACATGTGTCTAGTTGTCTCGAATTCATGGTCCTCCCTTACAAGACACAAATTTAAAATACCAACTTCGTAGTCGTCCAAGATGGGTACAAATTTGGCATATTGGGATTTTTTCTCTCAAAAATACTTTCCAGTGTTGGTTCTTTGTGATGTCATCTCTTGCCCAAGGTTAAGTTTTGTTTTCATATATTTTTCCCCCTCCAATCCTCTTGTAAATAGAGGGATTAGACTCCCTTTTTTCTCCACTCCTATTACAAGTTTTAATGTTATACTGAACTATCTTTTGAGAAAAGTGCTCTTGATGATTATTTTATTGTTGCTTTGTGCTTTGTTATTTGTTGCTCTTGGTAGTGTTGAAGCCTTGAGGAGGGTTCTACCATATTAGTGGAAGTCTTCATCCTTTGGTTATTATTTCACTACCACTAGGTTTCTTTTTGCATTTTAAATCTTCTTAGGTCATTAATTTTTCATCTTGCATTGCATTCTATTTTTAATAGTCCAATTTAAAGTATTTTCTGCAAGTTCATGCCCTATCCATATAGGGCCCTTATGGAGTATAAATTTATCTCTCTAGGGATTGGGGGTAGGATTTCACTCCCAAAGCCCTAGTTTATCCCCTACACACTACATTTAGGTCATAATATCTATGTTTTACATTGTTTTATGTTATTGCATTTTGTCTCATTCACTTCCAAAGGTCAACAATCACTTTTGTTTTCAAATGATCAGCTAAAAGGACCAAGGGGGCTTGATTGTTGAACCTCCAAGCTCAATCATATAGCAGCCTAAGAAGACCCCCAAAAATTGATCAACTTTCCAAGTGTTTTGAAGCTATCTTGTAAATTTGAAAACTATTGGATATATCGAGATGAAAATTAAAATTTGTGTATGCTTTTATATATATTTTAGGTTGTTTTTTGAGTGTCTTTGATTCATTTTAATTCATTTATGTTCTAGATCTAGTTTATGGTAAAAATAAAGGTATTTGATTTTGTTTTTAGTTATCAACAAAGAAACATATATACTTTGCATCTAGGTTAATCCTGTTTGTGCATTCTCTTGAAAATTTGATTTAAAAGAAAAAAATGTATTTATTGCAGATTAGGGATAGTCTTCATTAAAACAAATAATCAACTTAGGGGTAGCTTCTTGTTTTATTGCATCATTATTTACCCTGCATAATTCTTTTATTCTTCATATTTTAGCTCTTAGTAAGGCCAAATATAGGTGCTTGTTCAAATAAACACATAAAAAATTTCCATATTGAACTTAGAGTGAGTCCTTAAACCACTTCTAGTGAACCCTTCGATCCCTAAGCTCCCAAGTGTAGAGGAATCAACATACCCATGCCTCAACTCCTAGTTGATCTAACTGAGAATCATACATGGTAGGGTAGTTTTACCCCCTCTACATATTTGTCATAACAACCAAGTTTGTCTTAGGAGTCTATTGCTTAGTGACATTGGATGGTAAAGAACTTAATTAAAATGATACACTTAAAATGATATTATGCATGATTTCATATCTTTCTTCTTCATCCTGCATTTGTTTTGCTTGCTCATACTGCTTTACTACCTATCATATTTTGCATGAATTATTTGACATTCTTTCCATCTACATATTTGCTTATCATATAGCTACTTTGCTGCTTGATCATACTTGCATGGCTGCTTGATCATATAGATTTTAGAGACTTTGCAATGAGGTAAGTGATGAAACCTAGTTAGGTTCTAGCTCACATGTATTGCACTCATACTAGGCCATTGATACTTAGAGTACCACCAACTTAGGGCACATCTCCATGCATTTTTCATCATTTCATTTTCTCATTCCTTATTTTTTTCTCTTCTCATACATTCCTTTAACTTGAAAGTTTCAATAATTCTAAATATCTCCAAGTCAAGGGATATAGTTCTTCATCTCTTGTATGTCCTTATCCTTTACAAGTTTTTTTACATTTTATTTTTTTCTCCAAGAAAAGGATATACATTCATTTTTCCATTTGCTCATCTTGTTTTTCTCACACTTTTTCTTTCTTGATCTTTTAATTGTTAAGGAATCCTCATGAGATAGGGTAGATACCACATGAATATCATTTATGGTGCTCATACGACCACTGACTATCTTATGTACATCTCTTAGCTATTGAAATTTCAATAAGGACACACACAATATTGTTTGCTTCTTGCTTCTCTCATTCTTCTATCTTCATTCCTATTGGAATATATTCCATTATTTGGTAATCATGCCAAGTATCATGTAAGATGTACCAAGTGTCATAGGAAGAGTAAGGTCCAAGAAAAATCTCCTTATATATAATGGACTCATAGTTCCATTATTATTATATTATTTTATTCACATAATAATAAATGGGGTATAGTTCTTCTCTCTTTATATTTCTTGAATAGATGTAATAGTGCAAAAACCATAATTGGTATCAAAACGAGGTTCTAGGGCCCCAAAAATAAGTGTAAGGAGAAGCTCCTAATAGTGAATAAATTAGGACAATTGTTGCCATCCAAAAAAAATCCCAAGAGAGAAGGATTTGGCAAGCAATGTGCCAAATTTTAGAGACCAGTGAAGACCTCAAGACTTACATATTCTTGAGAAGAAGGTAAGAGATTTAGAGATTACCTTTCATAGCTAAGAAGGCATATTTTAGAGATAAGGGTTTGTTGAATCTACAACAAAATACTGAAGGGCTCTTGGAGGAGAATCCCAACTACAACACTTCAAATTTCTAGGGTATATCCTGAAGGAGAAGTTGAAGTTATCTACAACCATTCCAGATAGCAACATGGTGTATCAAAAAACCAAGATCTACATCATCTTTAGATATCATTAAAGGTATGCAACTTAGGTAAAAAGGGTTCATTACTTGAACACTTATATTCATTTCATTACTTAGGTTCATTAAGAACCTTATTAGAATCTAGAAGTTGCAAGAAGAAGGTTGCATTTTAAAGTCTTCAAGGGAAGTGTAGAATATAGTTTCTATTAAGGGTTATTACCTGCACATTGAAATAGGATTTAGATATATTTTGAAAGAAATAAAAATTATATATTATAGAACCATTTAAGAATTCTTTAAGAGTTATTATTAGTGCATTGAAGGAGCAATAAGGTGAGACTACTATTGCACTATTCTAGATTGTTTAACTTATTACTCTTAAAGATCATTATGTGCATTGGTTGTTAACTTAAGGTGAAAACCAAAGGGCACAAAATTTGTGTATATCAAAGTGTCTAAAGACACTATTCAGTGCACAAAACCTATAATTTATTGTGGCCTAAAGAAGCCACCAAGTAGATAAAAATCCCTCCAAGGAGTGGAGAAGAAGAATTCAATCATTAAATCAGAGAAAGGAACAAAATGAAAATTGGAGTGTCTTAAAATATAGCTTGCATTGAGGTGTCCAAAGACAACCTATCATCCACCACATTGAGTGTATATAATAGTGAATTTTTACAAGCATCAAATCCAACGTAAGGACAACATATTAGGGCAGTTATTATCTATTACATTATAGCTCATTACAACAAAGAGAAGGGAGATTTAGCTAATACAAAAGGTGCATTACCATGGGAGAACTACTAACCAAGAGTAGCACCATAGAACCATATTCATCAAACCAGAGCCAACACCTTGTGAAGGAGAGCACATTCTTTCACTTGAAGGAAGCATTGAGAGCAAGAAAACAATTGTGTATTCATTGGCAAAGGAGTTTATAATGTTCGAAGAGACTATACATGTAATTGTGAAAGTTACCACTTGTCACAATTAATAGAGTGTCCTATAACATTCAAAAAAGAAACGATTAAGGTAACGTCTAAGTCTCAGAAGTTGAAAGACATAATTCAAAGCATATTTATCATAGCTCATCGGTTGAATAAGGAAGAAGCGTTACTCAATATTGAAGCATTATAGTAACATATCTCAATTTTATAGTAACATGTGGGTGCAACTCCAAGGATAATAGAAGCTACATAAGCACTCAATATACCAATGGAAAACACAATGATGTCTAAGAAAAACACAACAAATTCCAAGAAAAGTGTAAGCGAAGTCCAAGGAGAATGTAAGAAATTTTTTAGCTAGCATTAAAGCAAAGGCACATTTAGTAGAGAATATATTCAAATCCTAAAGCCAAGGAGTCAAAGGTCCAATTAAGGATATCCATTAAATCCTGTCATAAACTAGCGTGATGATACAATGTGTTTCAAGCAATTCTAGCACCCATCAACCTTTCAAAGCTCAAGGTGTTGAATGCTCATCATCATATAGTAAACACAATACTCAGAGAGCCATTGAGAAGATTGAAGTCTTAAGAAATCCAACGTATTGTATTACTAAGGTAATTTTAATATTAAATTTGCTTGCTTTAATTAAAGTAACATTGGAGTTATAAGGTGCTACATATATGGTCAAAATTACTACTATGTTGGAATAACTGAGCATTAGTAAGTTATAAAGCAAGTCCATTTTGAAGCATTATAATTGAAGTACATTATAATATTATAATATTTGCAAATAACCAAGTAGGAGATATAAGGCTGTCAACCTTGGTAAACTCAATATCAATTTGCAAATACTATTATTTTCTAACATTCCAAAAGTAGGGAGTTATAAGGCATACTACACCAAACTATAGATACTTGGAATTTAGAAAATTAAATTATTGAATAGAGAAGAAAATCTATTGCTTACATATAGAGTTGGAACTTATTGGTAACATTTGTCTCATACTCATACTAAGGAGACAAAAAGAAATCCAACTATAAGAACTTCATTAAAGCATACTTCATTAGGAGAGATAAGGTAAAATTGAAAGTTGATTATTATTATCAAAAAAATTACAAAATCAACCCAAGAATTGAACTAATATTAGCCTAGCACTTTCGAACCATTAGGGAGACACAAGGGATTCTACAAGACTCAAATTTGAAAGGCTTTATCAAGATAGGTCATATCCTCTAAACCAAGGTGTCATGGATTATTGGTATATAGACTCAGGGGCAAGTAAGCATATGACTGGAAACATACATTGGTTTAATTCTCTTCAAAAGGTAAATGAGAAGCCAGTTGTTGTAGTAGATAGTAAAACATATGAAGTGAAGGGGATAGGAAATATTCTAGTGGATCTGATAAATGGAAAAGGGATGATAAAAATGTATTATATGTCCCAAGATTAACTACTAATCTTCTTTCAGTTTCCCAACTCATGGATCAAAACATGACTATAGAATTCAAAGTTTTCACTGGAAGAAAACAATGTCACATTCTTAAACAAGGAAAAAAATAGCATCAGGGTCCTATAAAAGTGGTCTATTTGTTCTAGATATTACCACTCACTCAACTCTTTCAGTTAAAGCTTCAGATCTATGGCACAAACATCTAGGACATACTAGTGAATCCTCTATGAAAGAATTACTCAAATATCAAATGGTTGAAGGAATACCTAACCTATCTCCAGAATCTACCATGTGTCCAGAATGCCTAGCAGGAAAACAACATAGAATTCCTTTTGAGCTTCATCAACACAGGACTCAACAACCATTAGAAATAATATATACAGATTTATGTGGACCAATGAAGATCAATAGTATTGGAGGACATAAGTACTTTCAATTATTTATCGATGATCACACCAAAAAAATGTGGGTGTATTTCATGAAGTATAAATCAAAAGCATTTAGTCATTTTAAACAATTCAAACTTCAAGTAGAAAAAGAGTTAGGAAAGACTATAAAAGCACTTTGCTCAGATAGAGGAGGTGAATTTGTATCTAAATAATTTGACTCATTCTTAGAGGAAAATGGAATTAAAAGACAACTCACTACAACTTATTCACCACAACAAAATGGAATTGCAGAAAGAAGAAATAGATCAATAATGGAAATGGTGAGATGTATGTTAAAAGAGGCTCAACTTGATCATCAATATTGGGTAGAAGCAGTACAAATAATAGTTTTCATACATAATAGATTACCAACAAGAGTACTCAAACATATTACACCAAAAGAAGCATGGTCAGGACAAAAACCAAATATAGAAAAACTAAGGATTTTTGGATGCAAAGCTTACATGCATATTCCAAAACAAAAAAGGACAAAATTAGATGATAAAACTATGGTAGGAATATTTGTTGGTTATGACAATGAATCTATAGGATACAGAATACTAGATCCACATACAAAAAAAGTTTACATTAGTAGAGATGTAATCTTTGATGAAAAGGTCAAAATTGACACAGAAAAACCTAGTAATGATACAAAAATTCTTCTAAACTACCCTGAAGAAGACACAACAAGTGAAGAATCAAAATCAGAATCGAAGGAGAAACAAAAACATCTACAATTCCTAGAAAAGAACCAATATGGCTCAAAGATACTCTCAGGGAATCAAACCTAGAAAGAATGCTAGATCTTACCTCTACTAGACCTCAAACTCGTAGTCAAACCAGAATAAATAGAGGATTACTGAGCAATACAATAGAACCAACATCAACACTTCAAGCACTAAGTGACTCACATTGGAGGGAAGCTATGGAATCTAAATATGCATCACTTCAAAAGAATAAAACATGGGATCTAGTGGAATTACCTCCAGGAAAGAAAATAGTGGGTTGCAAATGGATTTACAAGATCAAATATAAAGTAGATGGAACACTTGACAAGTACAAAGCTCGATTAGTAGCAAAAGGATATACTTAGATTGAAGGAATTGACTATGAAGAAATATTTGCTCCAACAGCTAGAATGACTACTATCAGGATAGTTTGTGCACTAGATGCTCATCAGGGTTGGAAGCTTCATCAAATGGATGTAAAAAGTGCCTTCCTTAATGGTGATTTAGAAGAGGAAGTCTATATGTCACAACCAAAAGGATTTGTTATTAAGGGATAAGAAAATAGAGTGTGTAAATTAAACAAATCTCTATATGGTCTAAAGCAAGCTCCTAGAGCATGGAATATAAAGATCAACAATCACTTATTACAGCATAGCTTCAAAATAAGTACATCCGATCCCAGTATGTATACAAAGAAAATTGGAGATAATATACTAATTCTCATAGTATATGTTGATGACATAGTAATTACTGGAAGTTATGAAAAACTAATAAGTGATATTAAAAGGGATCTAGAAAAGGCATTTGAGATGATTGATCTAGGATTAATGAACTATTGTCTTGGTCTAGAGATTCATCAGAGTGAAGATAAGATTACTATTACTCAATCAAAATATGCAAAAGCTCTACTTGAAAAATATAGAATGAAGGAATGCAAACCAAAAGATACACCAATGGAACAAGGAATTCAATTATCTAAAAATGATGAAACACCACTAGTTTCAGCAACCATGTATCATCAATTAATTGGAAGTCTTTTGTACTTAACAAATAGCCGACCTGACTTAGCCTTTGTAGTAAATTATCTTTCATATTTCATGCAAGAACCAAGAGAAAGTCATTGGAAAGCTACAAAAAGAATATTGCAATATATCAAGAAGACTACTGATTATGGATTAACTTATATGAAGAATGTCAAGGATTTTTGTCTATAGGGATACTCAAATTCAGATTATGCTGGCTCTATTGATGATAGAAAGTCTACTTTAGGATACATCTTCTATCTTGGGTCAAGACCCATATCTTGGCACAGTAAGAAACAACATGCAATGGCACAATCATCAACTAAAGCAGAATATCGAGCAGCAAGAGATACAACCTGTGAAGCATTGTGGCTACAATACATATTATCAGACATGGGCATCAAATGAACTCCAACCTTGATATTTTGCGATAATCAAGGAGTACTCAACCTGATCAAAAATCCAATTGTACATGAAAGAACTAAACATATTGAAGCACAATGTCATTTCATCAGAGATCATTTTTAGAACCATCATATCATTCTCAAGCATGTTCCTATAGAAGATTAGTTGGCAGATATTTTTACAAAAGCACTTGGGAAAACCAAGTTTCAAACATTCAGAGATCATCTATGCAATTCAAGGGAACTTCATACCAAATAATGTAATACAGGGGGGTGTTGGAATATATTCCATTATTTGGTAATCATGCCAAGTGTCATGTAAGATGTACCAAGTGTCATAGGAAGAGTAAGGACCAAGAAACCTCTCCTCCTATATAATGGACTCATAGTTCCATTCGGATTGTATCATTCTATTCACATAATAATATATGTGGTGTAGTTCTTCTCTCTTTATGTTTCTTGAATAGATGGAATAGTGCAAAAACCATCATTTCCATCTAGCACATGCACACACAAACACATATTTTTTATGCTTTGCTTTGCTCACCCATATTTTGTACACACCACACCCCTATTCGGTTATACTTCCTTTGGAAAAATCAATCAAGCATTACACCCCATACATGATAGCTTCATGGTCACAAGCGAGGGATAGGCTCCATTTGACCATGTGCGAGTATACATCCTAGTAGGTATCTCTCCAACCACATATATTAGTGATCATCACACCCATAGCGAGTATTGCTCCACACTTGTTATTTTAGTGAGTATTACACCCTTACAAGATGGCTTCATGATCACCAGTGAGGGGTAGCCTCCATTTGGTCATTTGTGAGCATACATCCTTGTAAGGTCTTGATCCACATTTTTTTTCCTTTTTGCTTAGTTTATGTTTATTTAATCGCACTAATCCCTTGCAATCTATGTTGATTCGAATGTCATACTCTAAGAATATTTTTTTAATTTTTTGCCTTTATTGATCTTCTACTTCATCTTTCCCTTCTTCTTCTTTTTTATTTTCTTCTTTTTCTTCCATCACTCTTCTCCTCTCACATCTATCAATCTATTCATCAATCCCCAACTAGGGGCATCAATAATTTCTCTCATTTCTTTATCTCTCCTTATCACTTCATCTTCCTTTCATATTGATCTTGGATCAATTTAATCATATCTAATCCTTCTTAATCTTCATCAAGTCTTTCTTCTTTAATCCTAGCCTAATTGAGTTTCATCGGTTCAATTGGGTTTTCCCTTCAAAAATCAAGGGGACACCCTAGGTTGGGGGCATACATGCATACAATTTATGTATGAGCAATCATTTTTTACACCATCCACTCTACATTGGCTTTTCAAGGAGCCAAAAAGTTCCCCACCATCAAAATTGGTGCACAACTATTTTTTGATGCATTCATTACATAACAAATACATTAAAAGGGGATAAAATGTAGACATTAAAAATTGATCCACTTTTCATAAATTTTCATCAATTCACCCTCATGCATCAATCCTCTAACTAACCAAGCCAAATTCACCTTTTAAAGACCTAAAATTGAGCATTTATTGCTTCAAAAATTAAGGTCATCTTTGAGCTTACATTTCCCCTATCAAATATTCTCCATTCTTCTCAAAACCACTACCATTGGATCGAGATCAAAAAGAGCTTTTTTACGATATATGTTTTGTCCCATTATAACACCATTTGGTCTCTCCAAATGCATAAACACTATACATGGGTCTAGATATCTTGAATTCGTGATCCTCCCTTATAGATCGTAAATTTGGCATGCCAAATTTATGGTCATCCAAGATGGGGTATGAATTTGACATCTTGGATTTTTCTCTAAAAATCTCTTTTTCAACATTGGCTCTTTATGATATTGGTCCTTGCCCGAGGTTAAGTTTTGTTTTCCCACCTATGTTTTGCTCCAAACCTCTTATAAATAAAGGGATTGGACTCCCTTTTTCTACACTTCTAATCCAAGTTCTAATGCTATCTTGATCTATCTTTTGTGAAAAGTGCTCTTGATGAACCTTTTGCTTTGGATTATTCTATTGATGCTTTTCGCTTTGTGATTTGTTGCTCTTTGGTGAACAAGTGTGGAAGCCTTGAGGAGGAGTCTACCATTTCGATTATTATCCCATCCTTTTGTTGCTTTCTTACTTCCTCCAGGTTTTTCATGCATTATTAGTCTTCTTAGGTCAATAAATTATCATATTACATTGCATATTTTATGTTATTAGATCAATTAAAACCTTTATTTTGAATTTGCACCCCATTCTTATAAGGCACAAATTTGGTAGGACCGAATTCATGGTTACCCCTTACGGGGTGCAAATTTAGTTCTTGAGAGCTTGGGGGTAGGATTTCATTCACAAAGCCGTAGTATATTCTTACATGCTCTATTTAGGTCATAACCTCTTTGTTTGCACTCTATTTTTTGCACTATTTCATATTGTTGCACTTTGTCCTACTTTGCTTCCTAAAGGTCAACAATTCACTTTATTTTTGAATGGTCAGCTAAAAGGACCAATGAATCTTGACTGCTATGCCTCCAAGCTTACTCATACAATAACCTAAGTAGGGCCCCAAACACTGCTCATTTTTCCAAGGGTTTTGAAGTTGTTGGATATTTGAGACGAAAGTAAAAAGCTAGGATTAACCACCAGATCAAGCAAGTACTCTCAATAGACATCTTAGGTTGTTTGGTATTTGCTTTATGTAGATTTTTGTTCTAGATTTAGACCATAAATAAAAAAGAAAAAAGAAGAACAAATATTTGACTTTATTTCTAGGCATTTGAAAAAGAAAAATATACAGTTTGCATCTTAGGTTAAATTTGTTTGTGCATTCTCTTGAACTCTTTTGTTTGCTTCCATCATTGTTTGTATTGCATTGTTCTTTTATTATTCCTAGCTTAGATATTAATAAGGCCAAACATAGGTGCTTGTTCAAATAAACACATCAAACATTCCATCCTGGGCTTAAACCATTTCTAGTGAACCCTTTGATCTCCCAAACCCTTGAGTGTAGAAGATATAACATACCCTCGCGATCACCTTGGCTCCCACGTAGGGCAGTTTTTCCCTTCTATAATAGGATTAAAATGGTCCCACTCATATTACATCATCACCATATAGTAATTATAGATGTATCATTTGATAAAATTTGAATATAATTTCATCCTTGAAAGTTAAAAAATTTAACTAATTAGGTTAATAATATTTAATAAGGTAATCATATCTTTTATCCACATGGAAAGTAAAAATATAAATATGTAGACTACAATATAAAAACTAAAACTTAGTAAAAAATTTAAAGGTCTACATTTAATTCTCATACTAATTAACTCTTAATTTTAATTTACATATACAGTGTTCAATTTTAATTAAATTAATAATTACAATAATTAATTATTAAATAATATAATGATTAAGATAAGAACACGTGTTAAATGTGAAACAAAATTTCATAATAAAAATATATCACACAAATGATAATCTATTTCTATTTCTTATATCATAAGAGAGATTTTTAATATTACTTTATATATAAACATTATATAATAAATCTCTTCATAGAAATAAAAACATAAAAATGTTTCTAAATTATATATTTTTAATAATATTATAAAGATGTAAAGCTGATAAAAAACTTACGGTATACCGATGCGACCTTTCTAACGTTACATCCATTTTGATGTAACGAGGTGCATACCATTTTATTTAAACATAGTTTTGAACTTTCTAAGATTACGTGCCATATATACATGTATAAATATAAAACTTGAGCGATCCCGGTCCTGGCTGTTATTTCCATGTCCACATCCATTTGATTATATAACTTTGCTGGAATATTTCAGGCATTTAGAGTCGATTGATGAGTACACTGGTGTACCCACCGTTTCCTGTCCACATCTATTTGAGACGATTCTTTCGTACATATCTCTGATTTTAAGACCAACAATTGTCTGGAATAATCCAGTTCCATTGTTACTGCCTGGAAAATCTGCGTGCTTTAGCATCTCTTGCGTAATTTCACCATAGAATTTAGTGGAAACATGGTTCAGATAAGTTTCTACGTAGATAAGTTCCTCCAATTTGTCAAATTGCCCATCCATCTCTAGCACAGATACCTGCAATAAGATTAAGATAGGTTTGAAGTAGCATTGAAATAAGGGAATCATAGATGAAGGAAATAATATTTATTGTTTACCTCGTTGCCATAGTATATTTCCGGTCCGTAATGGAATTTGATTCCAGGATAAGAGCAGGTAAGTTTTCTGCCACAGGGCACCCATGATATCGTTGAAGCTTTGTCAAAAATATAAGTGGAATCAAAATTTTCTAAACCTTCTTTCATCATGATGAGTATGCAAAGAACATTGGCTTCTCTATTATCTGGAATCAACTGCGTGGGAAGAACCTGGATGGTCACATCGGCATACTTCTTCTGAGGGTCTGTAACACTCAATAACATAATTAATTCCCAAATTAATAACCATTTTAATGTGGAATATGAGAATTTCGGCAATGTTAGAACTAGGTATTAAAGTGGAAAGAAATTCCATCATAGGAATATATACAGACCCACATAAGCGTCGAAGTCTGGCTTTCTAGATGCTATGCTGGCTTTGCTGCTTTCCATGCTGTGGCCTCTCTCCGCCATATCTCGCTTTAATAAATCAAACACACACAAAATATTAGAGTTATGTCAAAAATATGCTTCAATTACAGGGCTGCAGGAATTTAACCTGAATTTTCCATGTGAACTTGACTTCATCGCTTATGTCCAAGTAAATGCTGAAATCCAATAGACTTCGCACTCGATCGTCATACCTGTAACACCAACAATATACTCTCAAATACTTTCTACTTTTAAGTCTGTTATCTTACTAAAGAATTTGGTAAGTGTTGGGCTCATAAACCACTCAAGTCTCACAATTAAATCAATGTATGATTATTAACACGCACACACTACATTAATTAAGTAAAAGTGAAATGAAATTCCAACAGAGGACCAACTACCCATACATACCGCTAGTTGATATAATAGGGGTGAGAGTCCCACATAAACTAAATATAATTAAAAATGTATCAACTATCTTCACTGTAACTCTCGATGATAATTAACTCTGAGCAATGTTAAAATGCCATTATATACGAAAATAAAACTATAATTCAAGCGAGAATACTTACATGGGATGCAATCCTTCGACTATGAGAATCTTAGGCGGAAAAACGCGTTCAGGCGGGTCCAATTTACCGGTGAAATGATTATAAATAGGTTTCATGATAGGGATCCCTTGCTTCAAGGCTTTTATTTGGCTATACATGAGATTGAAATCATTAGCCCGGGGATTGAGAGCAGTAACTCTCTTCTGCATCCGTTGGGTCCTATCGAGGGAATGGTAGTCATCGAGGCATATGACCGTGGCATCATGGCATACAAGGGTATTTGAATGAGGATTACTTGGCTGAGGCTGAGCAGAGGAGGATGAAGGAGAAGCTCCCAGTATGCTAAGGAGGCGGCGCATGAAGGTGGTCTTGCCGCAGCCAGAATCCGCCGCTAATCCAATGACCACGCTTCTATTCTTAGTATTATTCTCTTCTTCTTCTTCTCCTCTTCCTCCTTTTCTATCTCTTAAGGTTGCGCATGATCTGCATGGGACCGTGGCGCTACGTCTCTTAAAACTACTACGAGGAACCTTAACTCTTACGAACCTTGTAACATAACGAGAATGGGCTGTATCCCCTTTTTGAAGGGAATATGTAGACGGGGTTGCAACAGAAGCCATGGAGGAAACGGGCTCTGGTAATTATTAAAGCCGTGTGTAATGGAAGAAATGTTGGAGGTCTCCAGATTATAAAGGGTATTACGAGGGGGAAGTAGACGAACGTGAGGATTCTTTCTTGCTCAAATTGCCGAATGATATTCCAGTTGTCTGGAAGGGAGAGTTAATATATTTCTCTGGTTTCTAACGGTGTTTTTGTTTGGTAATGTGGGTAGTTGTCTCGAGTCCTCAACTAGCGCTTTTGTACATTTTAGGTTCAGCGGAATTGACATTTTCAGGCTGGAGGGGTTATTCCAAGATTTTGGGAGAACCCAAAGCGGGCTTTGATTTTCCTTGTTCGATGCATGGATATCTTCTCCGAATTTGCTGGTGCTCTATAATAATGTTACCATTATGATGTCTTTTATGGAAATAAAATAAGTGACCGGTCGATTTGACAAACTTGTTTCTTACTGTGCTTAACTGCAATTAGTGTATATATATATATATATGAAACTAATGAAGAAATTTTTAAAATTTTAGTATTTGAAAGTAGGGTTCAAAAACATCAAACGATGATGTTATATACGACTTAGTATAAGCCCAACTCGAGTTCAAACCATTTAGTTAAAAATGAATCCTCCTATCATAAGAAAGTCCTTTTATAAGCTAGATCTTATGCTAAGTGATAATTGAGTTCTTTTGCCATTTTTTCCCCTTAATTGTAAAATAAAACAAGTTCTTAATTAAAATATTAAACTATTTTATTTAATTTTTAGATATTTTTTATAAAAATTTAAGAATAAGATAAAATTATAAATTATTATTATTTTGAATTTAGATAGTATTTTTCTTCTTGAATCTAAGGTTGTATCTACTCATGTGGTTTAAGATTGTATTGTTTCTATCTTGTTTGTATCTTTAATTGGTCACAACATTTTAAGTCCAAATTATATCCTTTTAATCTTAAATGACACATTCTTGTCTCTTGCACCATGTCCTTTTACATCTCCCATCTTATATTTTTATTCTAAAGTTATACTTTATCTATGTACTTTCATGTCTCAAGTAACACCCTTTAGTATTTTGGGTTACAACTTATCACTTCTTAACTTATATCTTTCATGTCTTAGTAGACAAAACAAACTAGAAGTTGCTCCTAAGTGTATAAGGTAAGTCGTTAGGGATCAGTAAGTGCCAAAAATTGAAGCGCTTCAAGTCAATATGAGAAGAAGTTGTATTTGAATAGAGTCAAATGACTTGTGTAGGCCTATGCTGGTGCATGCATTAGTACATGCCTAGGGGCTAAAATGTTTGGAGTGTCTAACATGGAGACATGGAAAATCAAGTGTAAAATGATAGAAATAAGGAGTCAAGCCACAAGCCTAGCATAATAAGAGTCGAGTCCCATGTAGGGGGGTGTAGGTATGACAAATTCATTATGATGGATCCTTTGCAAAGGTAAAATTCATAATTATAGGGGCTATAACAACCATATATTCTCTATGATGAGTTTGTTACAAAGCAAAAACCACTACTATGAAAAATCTAAAATATTCCTTGAAATTGTAGAGCAATGATCTTTTAGGTGGAAACGTTGAGTAAGTGCTCAACAAGGGGCTAGAGGAAACAAATACTAGCTAGGTATTTTATCTTGCCATATGGAATAATGCATCTCATTGCCTCCATATTCTATCAATTTTTCTATAAAATGACACAATATTGGGATTGAATTACATACTAAAAATTACTAAAAAAATTCAATATGAAATCATTTTTTATGCATGGGATAAAACTACTACTAAAATATATTCGAGAGACCCAAGTTCAAACCCCACTTAGTATGAGGGGATTGAAACCCCTCATAAAAACCTGTGTAAACTTCAAATTTTTATCAAGTAGCATTAGCTCAACTAGTTAGATTCCTCAACATTTCGAGGAGACCCAGATTTGAATCTTACCAAATGATAGATAGATAATATCCAAGATTTTTTGTAATACCATTATGCGGTGATGATGTAATATGTATGGGGCCCGTTTCAATCCCGTATAACTCATTTAAAAAAATACTGCTAAAATGTCCTATATCTTCTCAACCAATAATTGCTAAAAACATGTAGGTTTCTTATTATCATAGACCCTTATCTAAGTGCTATTTATAAATACATTTGACTTCTTGAAAGCCCATGCAGACTATTGATACATTCTATCTTTGTGGGTGCCTCTTGTACACATTATTATCCAAGTCAACTACAATACTAGCATATATTTTTATTTTAAACATCTTTCCAATCTTATCTAAGAGAGAGAAAGCTAATTCTAATGCATTATATATTTCAAGATTCAAGACACAAACTGAATAGGGACAATAAGTGTTATGTTCACAATTTAGTGAAAGTGAAAATAGTGCATATGTAGAAAACACAAGTAAAAAAAAAATTCATACTTGATAATTCTCCATTTATATTTTATCTTTAGTCCACAATGTGATTGAATTATATCCACAAAGATCAATCTTGATAGATTACAATACCATGAGATATTTTACTTCATTCATAAATACATGAGATTAGATGCAAAGGCTAGAATCTAATCAACTTTTATGTTGCCATTGGTAAAAGTGTTAAGTAAACATTGATAGTCTATATCACATACAAAGGCTAAGTCTTAACTTTGATCATTTTAAAATTAGGAGAACCATTCAAAATTGACCTCAATTATTTTAGCCTTTGGCTAAAGTATTGAATTTTTTTCCTATATTTCATTGTCAGGGTTTGCACTTGTTAAGCCCCATGGTTGACATCAATGAATGAACCATGACCTCTCTCATTTTTATGTTAGTAGTGCAAAATGTATTTTCATAATATTGCTAACATGACAATTCCTACCATTGGAACATATAATAACTACAGTTTGCTATGCCTATCCAACATTACTAGGTTAATATAACAAAATATGTACTATCTAGTTCAAATGCATTAATAAGATGTGTTCAAATTTTATATTTCCACCATGGTAGAGATTAAATCGATTACATATTTTAAAATAGGTTACTCACATCATGTTAAGATTTATAAATGAATAGTCTATTTGTGTTGAGATATGTTCAGTAGTTACTTGCAATCCTCCAGGAGGGACATTAAAATAGAAGGTATGAGTGATAATGAAGAAGAAAAAGAAGAAGCTAGTAAACAAGAAGAACCAGAACAAGGAGAATCCCTTATGATAGAAAGGGTATTGCTAAAACTAGAAAAGTAGGTGCATGAGCCTGAGTAGAGAATGAGATTATTTAGAATGATTTATAAATTAGGATGAAAATATTGCAAGGTGTTTATATATTATGGAAGCATGGACAACTTAGTATTAATAGATATGGTAGAAAATCTTGGATTAAAGAAGATTGAACACCCAAACTCATACAGAGTCTTATGGTTATGAAAGAGGCATCAAATTTTGGTGAATGAACAATGTATGGTAGACTTCTATATTATTTCTTACACGAATAAGATACTATGTGATGTTATGCCTATGAATGCTTGTCATGTCTTATTGGGTAGACCATGGAAATTTTATAGAAGAAAAATCCATGATGGTAGGGTTAACACCTACACCATTGAGAAGGATGGCAAGGGGTATACATTAAGTTCATTGAAGGACAAAGGAGAATAAGTGTATAGTAGTTCTATTGTGTTCCTAAATATAAATAAATAATTATTGGAGGGTTATAGGACCCAGTTGAAGAAGAAAAATAAATGTTGAAATAAGTGAAGCAAGTGGAGGAAAGGGTAGAAACAAGAAAAAGGACAAGGATGGGAAAGAGAAATAGTCCAAGTCACCAATAATAGTGATGATGAAGATCATGGTGTAATGAATATTTTTGTAGATAAGGATAAAGAGGAAGAGAAAAGAAAGGGTAAATAGATACTAGCAGAAGTGAACCTCATCAGATCATTTATGATTGTGTTTCTAGAGTTGATAGTGGTAAAGGACATTGTGATAGCAATGATAAATATTAGAGTGGGGATGAAGAGTTTGGGTGTTTTAAAAGGAACACCAAAAGTATTGGTTGTAATTGATGAGAAGAATGAGGTACAATGGTAATGGATTGGAAAAATATGGAAAAGGTACGAAAATACCCATAATGCCAAATATAAAGTAAAAGAATGAAAGACTTCGGTATACAAGTCTAGCAGAAGGTGGTAAGACCACATTTGTTATATGAGAGAGCTAATTATAGGGAATAAAGATTTGAGAATAGCTTGTTACAGTCAGTGTGGAAGAGTTGAACATGTTGCAACTAGATATTGGAACCAACATCCTTATGAGATTTGTGGAGGATGTAATAACTCCATACAAAAGTGTTGGTACCAAGAAGAAGTTGCTAAAAAAGTCATATTTAATGTATTTGAATGGATGTGACGTGATGTGATAAGGTAAAATGAATGCTTAGTGCATTCTATAAGAAGAGGTTTAGTTCTATTTTAGAAGAATAATTCATTTTTATGAGATGGAGCTCATGAAACATTTCCTCTTACTTGGTGAGTATGATGTGGGAGCATCTGCAAAGTAGGAGCAATAGATAAATTTTTTTAGAAAAAACATTTGAGCAACCATCCAACTTGTAGAAAAATAAGTAGAAAGGACACAACGATAGATATAGAGGGAAGAAAACTAGAAGACCAACTAACTTGG
The DNA here is from genome assembly GCA_028583015.1 of Wollemia nobilis. NCBI lineage: Eukaryota > Viridiplantae > Streptophyta > Pinopsida > Araucariales > Araucariaceae > Wollemia > Wollemia nobilis. The sequence continues at coordinate 335,857 of JAQPPZ010001004.1, read as the reverse complement.
GTATTTAGATAGTTATTTTTAAATTATAAAACAAAGAGTTTATCTCTAGGAAGAGAGGAGGGATTGATTGAGGTGAAAGGAGATAACGAATAAGGGAAAGAGTTGTGAGGAATAATCTAGATTATGATTGTAAAAGCTACTCTACAATAAAATAAATTCTTTTATTTTAATCTGTGAGACTCCTTTGATAAATGTTTGAAGTTCTTTTGTGCAAATGTGTATGTTCCCTTAACTTGTGTATAGGACATAGAGAAGAAATTCCAAATAAATGATCTATATATTCCTAGGTACCCTAACATGCCACCCTCCTTACAAATATTTCATCCTCAAAATATATGAAGAAATAAGATAATATAATTTGCTAAGCAATGTTAGAAACTGGTACCAATATTGATCATCCATCCATCCTAGTGAAACATTGATTGGTGGTGGTCTTCGTTGATGTTGGTATGCCATTTTTCCACTTGAGTATCCAAATCCACTTCATTAGCTTCATGTTTCTATTGCTGTATTTTCATAATTTAAATGATGAGTCCACTTGTTTCTTGCTACTAATGAACCACTCTAAAAAACATCATCACTATGCTTTATTTACCAAACACTATCATACTTGGTGCCCTTCTGATTCCATGTAGAACCATAATATTGTTGCCTTGAGCCATACCTCTAATATTATTGCTGCTCATGGTGGTGTAGATGGTGATATGGTGCAACCTTAACTTAATGTTCTACCTTCTTTGAATCCTCCTTATTTGGCTCCATTGCTTTAAATTTTTCTACACATCATTCTTTTATATTCCCTTTGTTTGGTGTTTCCTTATGCTCTTCTATCAAAGCTTCCTTGGTCTTTGTTACTATTATTTCCATGGACTCGATTATTGTTGCTTCTTCCATGGACTTTGTTGTTTCTACTACCTTCTTGGATTTTGTTTTAGGTTCTTCTATTTGTTCTTCAATTTGTTTCTCTACAACCACTTCTTATTTTTCCTTGGATTCTTTCTCCTTAAGCTGAGAAATATCCTACAATGTTATCTTCTTTTTCTTGTACCATAACTTCATAAACATCTTTTGCACATTAATGTTAATCGTAACCAAAGAATCCAACCAAGGAAAACTAAGAAAAATATCCACATCATCCATATCAATAGAATGAAAATATGAATATAAAACATATTTATCTATGGTGATATTTAATATTCAAAAATCTAAATATTCTCACCCTCTAGTTGTATGTCCTTAAGTTTTGTTGCTTGAAACTACAACCTCTTAGCCAAAGCAATAATAATAAAATTATATTTTCTACTAGGGTCAATGGAAATAATAACATGTTCCTTTTGAATGCTTCCATGAACCTACAAAATAGAACTTTTAGATAAATTTAAACCCTTTTGGTCTTTCTATTGCTTTTGTAAATCCATAGATGTGGCTACATTCTTCTCACTTTCTTCCTTCAAATTTTTCTCTTTCTCCTTACTGAGTGATTTTATTTATTTTTCATAATATTTATTTTGTTTCTTGAAACTTCTCTTCTCCTTTCATTTCATTCCACTCATTTTGAATCCCCTGTAGTTTCTTTTCAAGGTCTTTGATGACATCCATTAGGCTATCTATCTTTTTATCCCTTCCTTCAAGATCTCTCTTACAAATATCTAACTTTCTTTGTAATTGAAAAGGTACCCATTTTCTCAAGAATGCTAGTTCCATTTCTTTCCAAGTGCACCTAGGATTGTTCCTAACAAAGCTTTCTACCCATTGTAAAGCTTCACCCAAAAAATATTCTAAAAGCAAAAGCATAACTGCATGCTTTCACCATATTGAGATTTTACTATTTTCAACCACTCTCTCACATCAATATCGTTTGTTCCAAAAAACTTGTACATTTCCATAGTTGATGCCCCAATGCAAACTAGGGTTTAATGAATATATATATACTAATTTTAAGCTCAAATTCCATATAAACAATTAGATCTATAATTTTTATTCAAAACAAAATAAACTGCAACTGATATGCTTATCCCGATTGACAAATTTTATCTTCCAAAAACATTTTGAATTGAAAATTTGTCAATACCTTTGTTCTAGATAGCTAACTTTAAAATTTTGTATCTCCCTCAATACTACTCATATTCCTTCATATGATCACTCATTTTAAAGCTCTTCAAATTATGCACAAAATAATCCAATAATTATTTGAATTGGATAAACCTTTACAGAGATATGGTTCTTGAAAGACGAGATATTTTTCCAAAAAAAAAAAATTGATCTACCCTAATTCTACAATCTAAAAAAATAATCCCCACTTTTTCAGAATCATTGCTCTGATAACACTTGTTATGAAACTTTATTTTAATTAACATAAACCATTCACCAATATGCAAAAATATCAAATCATTCATCCACAAATAATTATCGATAATAACAATCCACAAATGAGAGATAAATATAATACCCTTAAGGTATGGAAACACCAATAATACTCCTTAAGGAAGGAATAACTCCATAAGATCTATCAAGATGAGAGTGCCACTTAGAGAGGGAAAAGTCCCATAAGCCACTTTGTGGGAAAATATGATTACATATGATTGATCTTCATGATGATTACAATGATAAATATCTCTTCTTTATATATCCATCTTCTAATTCTACTTTGGGGAGATGACTACTAGTATAATATTATATTATATTATAATATTATATTATAATACAATCAACCTTGGATTATGTGTGGTCCATGCCAACCCTTATACAATATAATAACATATCCCAAAATATCTATTCCTAGGTACCCTAAAACTAAGTCTATATTTGGTTAGTTTAACCTCACTCAAAATGGATAAATAAACATGACTACACACACTAGTTCATGATATGCTTAATCTCACTCAAGATGGTCTAGATTTTAGTAGCATATCACTCAACTAATAGATGGATTTGATGGTTAAACTTATATTATTGACTCCTTAGAAATACTTCTAGCATATAAAAATCCTTAGCAAAAGAAACAAACACACATCATCCCTAGTTGCACAACTAGCAACCCATCTGAATCAATATCCATTATCCTTAGGTTAATAATCCACATATCATACACATCTACATATAACCATTATTAGATTTACATTCATCGTACACATTGCATGCTTTCCTATATCATTATATATTCATATTTCAATGAAACTATCACTATGTCGTTGATTAATTTAGCCATACATGATTGTATAAATAAAATACACACATCCAAAAATACTTTGATTTCATGCATTCATCAAGTCACTAATGTTGTACTATTGAAGTCATTGATGGTGTACTTGTAGCACAGGGGTGTAGTATTAATGGTGGGGAGGTGGTTTTCAGGGGCTTATAATGATCAATTTACTATCCCCAATCAATGGACCAAATAGTACAATCTTCGCAACTATCAATTTGTGACAACAAAACAACTTGTACGGATCATAAATCACACCACTGTACGATCCCAAATAATAAAGTGATAGGGCTTCTATGATTTCACACTTATAAAATCCTTCAGATTTAGTTTTTCAAGCTTTCGTACATAGTTTTGTAACTAAACTGTTTGATTTCCTAATACTACCAAATCAGGTAAGTTTTCCTCAATCGCATAAATTTCCAAATAGGGTAAGTTTCTTTTGTATGATTTGTAAGAGCTCTGGTGTATGATTTGTACGAAATGAAAGTGCAAAAAGGTGTAAAATTGGATACTCTTCTGGAACAATCTCTTTTAGTTAAGTTTTGTAAATATCTAACATGGTAATTAATCCATTTCTAGCAACATGCAAGTTCTATCATTAGGGATTAAGAGAGTTATCTCCAATGAAAATATCTAGAAATCATACAATAGCCTTCAATACATCCTTCTTGATATCATCCTAATCATAAATCATTCATCAGGTCCACACTAGTTCTGGTTTAATCTAATTATTTCATAGCAATGCATTAAGTATAGACAACAACCATGAATAAGTACATGCAACAAGGATAAAATACAAAAAATCATCCCACCATTTCAAGATCGTACAATACATGAGATTAAACTATGAATTGTGATTATTATTTAATAATTATCAAAAATATCATACAATCACTAGAAGGCGCTCAAAAATGCATCAATATTTCATACTATTCAGACCAGAACATAGCTAGAACTTACAAGCATAACCCAAACTAACCAGACTATCAAATTTGAAAAGGGGACATTATATAACATTTCCTAGGCCATTCCAAAGTGGTTCCTAAGGCAATTCATTATTCACAACTACCCATGCATAATGGAATGCATAATTATACCTTTTACTAAGTCTAAAACATCATTTATTAAATTCATGCACAATTACAACTCAAATTGCATTTTCCTTGTGTTTCATTTCATTTCATTGCACATTGTATGGTTTGCCCTTCATTTTGTATGATTTACCTCCTACTTGTACAATTTTATCCTACTTGTATGGTTTACAAAAACTTGTCAAATTTATCAAAACTAGAAAAATCCTCTTATCACTTCTTCTTCTAGGAGGTATATTTGTTACCTACATCTGCCCTCCCATTTACTTTGGTCAGTGTCCTCATTGACTTGTCTTTCTGCTTAATTTGAGCATCGTAATATATGACTACAGCTTTTAGGTCTTCCACCTGGGTGCGAATAATTGCACGTTGATTCTGCAACTTGGCTACACAGTTACCTATTTCTACTGCTTTCATACCATGCTGATTGGCTTTCTCTTCGGTAGTCTTCAGGAGTTCCCTCAATTGTTGTTTGCACTGAGTAGCACTCTTCTTCAGATTCTCCTACAAATGTGCCTCTGTTCGAGTTGCTACTTCTAACTCTTCATTATTCTCTACAATGGTCTTCGTATGGTAATTAATAGCAGCCTCCAAAGCACGAATAATCTCCTCCTTAAAATTTAGTTGTGTTTGTTTTTCCAGGACCATATCATTGTATCATTTATTGTCCTATGTGAGATCTTCTATATTCTTCTCCTACATTTCTAGGTGCTCATATTTTTTAGCCAACTGTGTTCTTAGTTGTTCATCCTTTGCTCTGAGTTCAGCTTCCAACTCCTTGACCCTATCTTCTTCCGTTTGTGAGACCTGACACTTCATATATTCAAGTGAACTAATTCTAGCCTTAAAATCAGCCCTGTTACTTAGCAGTTCTTCTTCAAATTTCTTTAGTTTTTCTTCTATTGCAAATTTACTCTTCTGTAATTCTTCTCCATTGCAACCATTTCCTTTCGATTGGCCTCTGTATCTTCTTTTTGAGCTTCCTTGAGTTGATATATCTACTCAAATCCTATGCTCAACCACTCTATACAATGTGTTAGGAAGTTCAACTTCTTCAAAGTGATAGCCAAGACTAAAGTGACCCTCTTATATTCCAAATCTACTATGTTTATGGGACAAGTCGAATAATTGGCTCTATTTGGATACAACCTCGAATACTGCCTATAATTGGTTCTCACTCCTTTTAGAAAGTCGTATCTCCCTAACATCATTGTTACCTCTTCCGTAGGTATCTTCCATGGGTGTTGTACATGAATATCCACAATTTTCCTTGTAAAATCCTCACTGCTCACCATTCTGTTATATTTTCCAACTTGATAAACACTTGTTCTTCCCATAGCTTTAACTCTCCCATGCATATAATACAAAACTATAATTTGATGCTAGTCATGGAATTACCTACCTGAGAGAATAAATGTTCAACCTGGTCTTCTACTCTTTTTGCATCCTCCTCCATTTTAATATTTGAGAACTACGGTACCTCTAGGAGGTAACTTGTTTGCATCCTCCACAATTCTTCATCTATAGGAGTTTGTTCTTCCTCTTCTTCCAAGTGGTGTCCAGAGCTTCCCCCAAGCTCCATTAGTGCTCTCTCTATGTTTATATTTTCCTATGGTGGAGTATGTTCCATAGTACTTTCCACCTCCACCTCTTCTACATTCACAATATCTTAATGATATTGCTGCTATCTTATATATTCTTAGGCTTATTTTTGTTCAGTGTAGCCCACCTGTTGTTCTTCTGTCACTTGCTCTTCCTCCTGATTCTGTTGGGTTTCCATTGCTGTGACTTTTTCAACAACAGGATCTTCTTGTTCCTGTGATGCATTCCTATCCTCTTGTGCATCACTCTAATCATTTTGATTCATGAATCTAAAGTGAGGCTTCTTCTTATCCCTTGAATATTCTTCTAAGGCTTCCATTATCGCATTGGCTTTCTCTTTTTCCTCTTGAGTAGTGGCTACTACTTCATATGCTATTTACCTAACTTATTTATCATCTAAATTTTTGAAGAGTTCAAAATTTCAAATTCATGATGCTAGAAAATATATGGATATTCCACCATCTCTTCTGCTTCTATCCAATTCTAATTTTGCAACTCCAGTGTCTTCAAGTCTGACTGTCCTTATTCTTGATGATTCTTATTTATAGGTGCAACTTATTTTTCTATAATGGGATTATTTACCATTCTTTCTCGTTGTCTTCTTGTTCTTACTTGTACTAGGCTAGATTATCTCCCCACAATTTCCTCCCTTTCTTGAACTGACGACTGCTCCTACTATCATTGTTGACGTGCTTGTTATTCCAATTCAAGTTCCAAATGCCTAGGCATTTTACTTCAAGGGTGTACATCCTCCTCTAAATAATTATCCTCATGTACTACACTGGCCTACTATGATTTCTTTGTTCAAGATTTATCTAGAGTCTCCTTCTAAATTAGTACTGACTTTTCCCACCTCAAAATGGTTGGCTTCCTTGCCTCAACATTCCTAGGTTCTATCAAACCTAGAAAGTGGATTCCCATCTTCGTAACAACATTTAATAACAATCCAATAACATGGAAATTCATCCAAAAATTATTAGACCTCTTTTTCAGTACTTCATGCATATTTTTCTCTAGATGGGTACCCCAATCGTACCAGATTTCTTTAGTAATACCTTCCACATATTGATCCATCTATATTGGTGTATTTGTGGCTCGTGTTTCTCCTAACGGTCGAGCCATCACAATATTCATGGTACATGACCAATATTTCCCTCTCAGTTGACTCTGTATAATTCCTCAAGTCCCTGCACCTGAGATCTTCACTTCAATTGATGATTTCACATTGGTAAGTGAAGTGATGATGCGATGTGTTTCAATCGAATCAAGAAACTTCTTAACTATCTTCGTGCCATATGTAGGTAACCCAAATATTTTCTTGAAAACCTCTGTCGTGACTTATATCTTCATCGACCACTTGCACACATTGACATAGGTAAGCCTGGTTGTAGGATTATACGCCTGAACCATCGACAATAGATAGTTATAGAAGAAGGTCTTCTAGTATGATGGCACTTGTGCTATTACAACTACACAATCCTTCTTGAACTCTTTTCTCTAGGGGTGGTTCTTATTTTCCTCATTTTTCCACCACTTTCGGCATGTATCTCCTCCATGTTGTACAAATGATATGCTCATTATCTCAACATGGATCTCCTAAGTTTCGCTACTCAGATATTACTCTGTATCTGGGTAATGAACTTCACTGCACAACTCGCTCCTCAATATTCTTTCCTGTGCCATTTCCTCTTCTCAAAATCTTGGTGGTGTCCTTCTTCGATCAGTCCTCCAAAACCTTTACCCTCTCCATGGCCTATATACTCCTCTCCTCTAAGGATGAGTACCATGCCAACCACAAGACTAAAAAAATTTCCCTTGGTATTGCCATGGATGTGACTCTCTTTCATGCAGGGGTCCTGGTGACCGTTCCACTCTATTGGCTGTAATTATTCTTAACCAGTATCCAAACTCTTTGGTTGAAATCATTTTCCTACCATTCCTATGGTTAGCTTGCTACTTGGACATCACATATTTTTCCATTAGAAGTGTCCTGAAAATCGTATAATCTATAGTAAATTATACATTACTTGTTCCTGTATGATTTCTAGATCAACAACCACCTCCAGATCATACAATCTCCTTAACTACTTCAAACTATTCAATCTTATACAAATCATACATCTGCTGCATAAAAATGTATAGGGCCCATACCAATCCATACAATATCTCTTTCTAGCTACTCCCCTTCACCGAATTCATACACTTTCGTATGATTCCATATGATTTGCTCAAAAAGCTCAAATCAGCTCCAAAATTGCTTGAAATCGCATAATTTTTCCCTGAGATCGTACAATATGTCCTCCAAATTATACAACACATCCTTTAAAATCCTTTTTCAACTAAAAATCATATTTTTCACTTCTCCTCCATGATTTCACACCGATCTAATTACCGAAATACCTCGATCTATCTTTTTAGTGCCATTCCAGAGAAATTCTATAATTTTTCATCACTTGGCACAATTTACCCCCAAAAACATAATTTTTTGGTTGTAATGCAGGGATGTACGATCTACTCCTTCCTTTCCTCTACCTTCTCTAGTTTTTTTTTGGCTGATTTTATCAAATTAGGGCTTGTAATCTCCTTTCCCTTGTAATTTATTTACTTTGGCTCCAATCCACAACTTCTTCAAACCCTGGTGTACATTTTTCCATAATTTGGTTCATGCTTGGATGCCTTCTGCTACAAACCCTTGTTTTCATTCACTAAAATTTGAAATCTACTTTTAATGGAGTCAAAACCCTCACTTTTCTCTTTCGGTTCAATTTTCTTGAATGCGAAAAGTCTCCTTGGTGCAAATTTAGAAATGGGTCATGCAATATTGTAGTCAACTGATGAATTTTAATTCCCATGTAGTAGATTTAATTCAGTTGTACACTTTTCACCTTCGTTCTCCTAAAAAGTTTGAATTTCTCCATGTTCGATTTGCCAAATTGCTAAAATTACACCTTTATTTAAACTGCTATCAAACCCTAATCATTCAAATTTTAAAATTGTGCCACTTTGCATGTATTTTTTTCTTCTTTTCTTAGATTATTGACAACTCATCGCTTTCCTCTTGCGATTTTATATTTTTCTACTCTTTTTTGACAACACATCATTCCACACATGCGAACATTAAATGCGATGATTGAAAATCATACAACTGCGCCTGAAATCGTATATTGTATGATCTAAATCATGCAACATGCTTCCTTGTACGATTATGCATGTACTATTTCCATTTTTTCTTGTACGATCTCCCACTTATGCTTTTTTATCAGATTTAAAATTGACTTGTACGATCTATTACTTAGATTTTTTTTCCATTTTCTCTCTCTTGAAGAGGTCATCATTTTCGATTTTCAACCCATTTCCTTCTTAATTGCGTCTCGAGGGATTTTCACAACTAAGGAATTATTTTTTTTATCTTTTTCTTTTTTTTTAACCTATTTACACTTACCGTCGTGGGAATCACATAGTGACATTCACTTGTACAATACCATCTGATTCTTCTCTTAGGGGTTCGATCATGACATTTCGAGTGATTGTGTCATTTGATGCCACTTACTATCTAGGGTGATTCATCTCCACTTGTGATGTTACCGAGTTCCCTGACCTTCCACTACCATGTGTACAATTTGGAATTGTACAATTGCAAGCTGGAGTATCTTCACCTGGTGTCCCTTCCTCTTGTTGTATGGGTGATTGATCCCTTGGTAGCAGTGTCCTTACTACTCTACTATCATTCAAGCAACTTCTATGCCTATCTCCTCAAATAAATTTTATCTCCAAAATTGGCGATCATATCCTTTGTTGTCCCTAGTTTTTTTCATCTACAAAATACACTCTTCCTCTACCAGTAAGGCCTCTACCGCGTGAGTGTCTTCCTCATCCTATTCCTCTTGACATCAGGCTTCTCTATGATAGTGGTGATTCCTCCCTATCTTGGAGTAATCCTCTACCACCTACCACTCTTCAAGGCCCTCTTCATATTAGTGGTGGTTGTCCCAATAGATACTGTCCTATAGGATTTGGTAAGATACCCCTCATCCTTGGTATACCTTGCAAATTCCTTTTCCAATTTATACATGCTAAGGGTGCATCTCTCGACCATCTAGGAGTAGGGAGTTGGAACTTCCTCATCCTCTTCCTTCTCTAACTGTAACATCACCTTGTCCTTGTTCATTCCATGGTCGAATACCGCCTCCCCTTCTTGGGTGAAGCCTTAAGGGTCCATGTCTATTCCTTCCTCATGTTGCTTTGTTATCAGGAGTTATCTCTACTAAATCAATACTGGCTATTATAATTCTACTTCATATTTCACTTGGTGACAATTTTCATAGTTCTCTGATTCTACGATCAACATGTACTAAGAAATGTATCCATCTTATTTCCTTGAAGCATCTTTGTGAAGATGAGGTTTCCAATATCTCCCTATATGCATCAGAAAAATCTCTCATAACTTGAGTCGTTCTGATTATCTTCTATTTGTTTTGACCAATATTTTAGTAGATTCATCAATATCTCCAATCTCCTTACTTCTCTCCTTTGTATTATTAATTATCGATAGGCTATTATATATGCTTGTAGATCAAGGTTGATTTGATGCTCCTATGATCTCCCTAGTTGTCGATGTGTTGTACATGTTGGGGTATCATGATTATCCTAAGGATTATAGGGTCTCCCTGGGCAATCGTCATCATCACTTCTTTTTTTACTAGGTTCCCTTACTAGCCAAGGCATTCCTTCATTATTGGAGTCACTTAAATCCACCCATGCATTACCTTATGATTCAAGTGATGTGGTTGCTTCCTTAATATCTTGCCAAAGCATCTTTGCATATTCATTCATTATTGATGGATCATTTGGTGGTACTTGTGAAATTTTGCTTACACCATCATTTCTTATACCACTCCTTGGAGGTGTCCCCTCATTATCCTCAATTTTCCCTTCTAGTTCATGTAGTCTAGTTGTTCTTTGTTTAGACTTTGTATTGTGCTATCCAATTCCTAGATGGTTTGTTCTCTCAACCTTGCATTATGACCTCATAGCGTCTAATATTTCTCCTGCAGTTGATGTGTTTATAGTCACATTCTCTACTATAATAACCCTATCTGAGCTAATGGAGTAATTCCAACCAATTCTTTGTCAATGGTCTCATTCCTATTGTCTTCTAGAACTTCCATTTCAAAAGTGTCCACTATATCTTCATATTGTACTATTAATTGTATCCTTCTCTACCCTTCAACTTGGGGTAGTTCTCTACGCTCCACCTAGGGATACATCATATTCCTATTTACTTGGATAGCTTCTTCTTGCCTTACCCTATTTCTGGGTAATAGTACTATATCCTTATATCCTCTTTCATTTGAAGGAATCCACTCTTCATCTTCCTCAATTACTCATTCAGTCACATCCACAAATCTGACATGCACTCGTAATCTTCTTCTTTCTCAGGGTCGAGGTGCCAACTTCTGTTGTTCTATGGTTGGTCTTATCTCCTTCGCTTTTGCAAATAAGTGTGTGAGTCCCATGTTAGGCTCTTCCTATGATGGAACTTTCTCACCTTGAGTCCTATGTTGAGCTTATGCTCATCTTCTTCATTCAATATCTTTCGAAGAAAGGAATAAGCATTGTAATTTGCAAGGCTTCAAATTTGATCCATTCACAGTTTTGGGTACCTCAGTCCCATTCAAGTTTTGCAACTTGACCACTTCATTAATAATTACTTCTACCACTTTATAGGGACCAAGCCATAAGATCTTCAACTTACCGGGCTTGATTTTCAGCTTTCCATTAAACTTTATAACCAAGTCACCCAGACTAAGTTCCAATTTCCTCAAGTGTTTGTCATGCCACAAATTCCTTCTTTTATGGGTTACCTCTATTACCCATTGTGCCATGATTCTTATTTCATCTAACTTAATCAGTGTTGTCATTCGTTCTTCCAAACTTTCTTGATCACCCAAGCGATGCTCCACTACAACTCTCAAAATTGGTATCAAGAATTCAACTGGCACCATTGCCTCTTGTCCATACATCAATTGGAAAGGTGTATACTTTGTTTTTGATTTAAATTTTTTTGGTATGCCCAAAAAATAGATGGTAACCTTTCCTCCCAATAAGCTTCTTCTATTCCACAGGTTTTATACAAAGTAGATACCAAGACTTTGTTTGTTTCTTCCACCTACCCATTCGCTCTGGGATAGTATGGAATAGAAAATGAATGCAAAATTCTAAATTTAGTTGTGAGCATCTTGATGATTTCATTAACAAAGTATCCTCCTCAATCACTTGTTATCTATAGCAGAATGCCAAATCTTGTAATTACCTACTCATACAAAAATCTTATTGTACTTTTAGCTCAATTTTTAGGTAATGCTCTCACTTCGACCCACTTCATCAAGTATTCTATTTCTACCACAATGTACCTAAACTTCCTTCTTAAATATTTTTTCAATGGTATGATGAAGTCCAATCCCCATATTTTCAATAATTCATGGGGTTGTGATGGATGCAATGGTATAAAGTGATAGGGAACACCTTCCATGATCTTCTAATTAATTAAAATTAACTTGCTTGCTGAATTTTATATCAGATAATCAAATAGATAAAGAGTACACAGAAGAAATTGAAAACAATAATAAGAATGTGATTCGCCACTTGAGGTGGGCTCACCCTGTGCGAGAACGCAAATGATAAATTGAGAAAAATATAAAAAGATAAGATGATTAAACCCTACGCTTGGAAACTATCTATATATGCAATAAAATGATTTTAAATATTATGGCCGACTGCTCATAATATTTGTATTGTAACATGACTCCCCTCCTCGAAAAGCTTTGTCCTCAAAGCTGGAAATGTCTGGAAAATACTTTCATGTTCCCATGTGGCATCTTCCTCTAGTAGGTCTTGCCATTTGATGAGAAATTCTTGAATCTAGCGCGATCTTAGTCTTCGTATTTTGTGTTGTAGTATATCTTCAATTTGGAGATGTATGCGTCCTTCCTCATCGAGCACTGGTAATTCTGATTGACTTTGCACTTTCTGACCAATTACTTTTTTGAGACATGAAACATGAAATACCGGGTGTATTCGTGATGATGAAGGTAGCTCTAACTGGTAGGCTACTTCTCCAATGTAGCACACAATTTTGTAAGGACCATAGAATCGTGTAGCCAAATTTTGGCTGGACTTTATCCTTAACGATGATTTTTTGTAAGGTTGCAACCTTAGGAAAACCCAATCACCTATATTAAAAGTTCTCTCTGATCGGTGCAAGTCTTCTTGTTGTTTCATACAATTTTGTGCTTGGACTAAATTTTCTTTGAGGATGGTGAGTGTAGACTGCCTTTGTTGGAACCAATCATCCACTTTGGCTACTTTGGATGATCCTTGTACGTAATCTACGACGGTTGGAGGCTTGGTGCCATACAATGCTTCAAAGGGAGACATCTTAATTGAGTAATGGTGGGAAGTGTTGTACCACCATTATGCCAACGCTAACCACTGGCTCCATTGGTATTGTTTATCTTGAGCGAAACATCTTAAGTACGTACCCAAACATTTGTTAACTACTTCTGTTTGACCATCTTTCTGTGGATGGTAGGCTGAGGACATGTTTAATTTGGTGCCACTAAGTCGAAATAATTCCTGCCAAAATTTACTAGTGAAGATGGGGTCTCTATCACTTACAATATTTTTTGGCATACCATGTAATTTGAAAATTGAATCCATAAATACCTTTGCCACCTTGCTTGCGGAAAATGGATGTTGTAAAGCCTGAAAGTGAGTGTATTTGGATAACCAGTATACGACCACAAATATTACTATCCTATCTTCTGGCTTTGGAAGACCTTCAATAAAATACATGGATATATGTTCCCACTGCCGATCAAGGATGGGTAATGGTTGTAACAACCCTGGTGATTTGACTGTTTCTCCTTTATTGCGTTGGAAAACTTCGCATTTTGCTACCCATTGTTTGACTTCTGCTTTTAATCCTTTCCAACAAAATGATTGTTTGACCCTTAAATATGTTTTCAAAAATCCTAAATGTCCCGCTGATGGAGAAGCGTGCGATTCATCGAGGATCTTTGATTTGAGTTTTGAATTGTGTGGAATGTAAATGCGGTTCTTCTTCCGGAGGATTTTATCTTCATAAGAGAACAAAGGGTGTTTAGAGGACCCTATAGATAATTCTTGAAGTATCTGAGCAGTTTTGCTATTGGACAACCATTCATCTTGTAATTGATTCACCCATTGGGAGGAGGGACCTGAAATAGCGTTAATGACTACTTCGTCTTCATATTTCCTGGACAGCGCATCAACGGCTACATTTTCCTTCCCTTTATTGTATTCGATAACAAAATCATAGCCCAATAGTTTGGTTAACCACTTATTTTGTTTCGGATAGGAAAACCTTTGCTCAAGAAAATTTTTGAGACTACTATGATATATTTTTATAATGAAGCGGCTACTGATTAGGTAGTGTCTCCATTTTTCTACTGCGTGAAGAATAGCCAACATTTCTTTTTCATATGTTGATCTTCCCAAATTTTTCCCCGAGAGCTATTTACTTTCAAATGCCAATGGATGACCTTCTTGCATTAATATAGCCCCAATTCCTGTTCCTGACGCATCACATTCGATAATAAATGGTTTGTGAAAATTGGGAGTTGCTAAAACTGGAGTTGTACACATGGCCTCCTTAAGAGCTTCGAAAGCTTTAGTAGCCTCTTTCGACCAATTAAAAGCATCCTTCTTTGTGAGGTGCTGCAATCTTACCATAATTTTGTACAAACTTGCGATAGTAGCCCGTGAGACCCAAAAAACCATGAAGTTTCTTGATAGTTTTAGGTAAAGGCCATTCTTGAATTGCCTTAATATTATTGGGGTCGACTTTGACACCCTCGTGTGAAACTATATGACCAAGATACTCGACTTCTTGGAAACCAAATGAACATTTGGAACGTTTGACAAATAACTTTTCTTTGTATAAAATGTGAAGGGCTTTATCCACATGATGTAAATGATCCTTCCATGTTTTGCTATATATGAGAATGTCATAAAAAAAAACTAACACAAAATTACGGAGGATTGGACGAAACACTTGGTTCATGAGACTTTGGAATGTGGATGGTGCATTGGTGAGACCAAAAGGCATGACAAAAAATTCGTAATGACCTTCATGATTACGAAAAGCAGTTTTGCACCATGCAACTCATCTAGTAGGTCATCTATGACAGGGATAGGAAATTTTTCCTTGATAGTGAGTTTATTGAGAGAATGAAAATCAGGACACATACGCCAAGAGTTATCTTTTCGTCGAGCCAAAACTACAGGTGAGGAATAAGGGCTAGTGTTGTGACGAATGACTCCATGATCTAGCAGATCCTGAACGATCTGTTCGATTTCTGTCTTTTGTGGTTGAGGATAGCGGTAAGGATGACTGTTATGTGGGACACTCCCTGGAATCAAATGGATGGCATGGTCATGAGATCATTTAGGTGGTAATCCTTTAGGTTCTTGGAAAGCCTCTTCGTAATTTGTTACGATGTCTCGTAAATACGGAGCAGTAATATCTGAAGTTGCTCGAGATTGTTTTTCCAAACAATTAATTTGAGCTATAAATCCATATCTACCATTTTTTAACATCTTCTCCATACTATGAGAGCTCACCATTTGTGATGGAGGAGTAGTAATGCCTTGTAAGCGAATGACTCGTCCGTTTTCCTTCCATTCCACAAATAATTTTTTGAAATTGAAGCTAACCGTGTCTAATGTTTCCAACCATTCAACTCCCAAAATGACATGAGAGTTCCCTAAATTCATGACGAAAAAGGATCCAAACCAGGTATAAGTTCCCATTTTTATGGAAACTTGAGATGTTCTACCAACACATTGCACGTTCACCCCGTTGGCTACTAGAACTTGGAATTTTTCTTTGTTGGAAGAGTTAATGAATAAATTCAAATATTTTGTTGTTTTGATGTCGATAAAATTATGGGTACTGCCGGAATCAATTAGCACATTCACCTTTTTTTGGTGGAGAAATCCTGGTACCTTGATGGTATGGTGGGCGGTTAACCCCATGAGGGCATGCACAGAGATCGCCATTGTATCCTCTTCCTTCTCTTCTAGAGTACTTGGTAGTTCTTGCATAGGTTCTTCTTGGTGGTAAGTTTCTTCCTCTTCTCCTTCATATTGATCGCATTCAATATGAAAGTTTTGTTTTTGGGCACATGCTTGTTCCCTGGGATGATGAGTGCGACATTTATAGCAAAAGTATCTTGATGGTTGATCATTTCTACAAAAGGAATTGTTGCGATACAAAGGAAGACTATAAGTTTCACGTCGTGCATACAACTGAATTCTCTTCTTAGCCAGCTTGGCTATTCTTATACAATCGTTCAGCGAGGTTGGATTTTGAATGTCCACCTCCACCCTAATATTTTCTTTCAATCCATTGCGAAAAGCTCCTACAACTATGTCGGGACTAAGATCTAATGTATATGGTAGTAAACTGGTGAATTCCGAGACGAACTCGCTAACCGATCCTTCTTGTTTAAGAGATAACAGTCTTACTATGTATGACGATGTAGCTCCTTCATCAAATATTTCTAAAAAATAGGTAGTGAATTTTTTCCAGTTAATAGTAGCTCCTTTCTCTTGCTTAAGCCATACGAACCATTGGTAGGCCTTAGTGCCTAATTTTGATGCAACGAAAGGGACTTTATCAAAATCCTTAATTTGGTATAAGTCGAGAATGCCTTCCATTTTGGCTATCCAACCACGAGGATCATGACCCTCAAAAGTAGGCATATCAATGCATGGAAAATTATTAGGGCCTCTCGGTTGGTGATAACCCATATCCCTTTCCTGATATTGGTTATACCGCTGTCGACGATAGCGATCCCTGTAATTATCTGGATTGCCTCTTTGCTGCTCCCAATCGTCATCCTGATCATCATTTTCTTCATTCCTTTGTTCATGGGAGTGATTTGGGGGATTAGTATTGGGATTAAGTCGGTTTTGTGCACTCACTAGATTTTTTAGGTTGACACTAATTTCGCGCATACCATCTAGTAAGAGTCAAAGAGTTTCATCCGTGGTAATGGCCGAGTTACTTGAGTCTCCTTGTGTGATGTTTTCATGAGTTGGGGGAGGGTTAGTAGCCATAGGGTCTACCAGTGGATGATGTGGATTATAACTGCCAATTTTGAAAGGAGAATTTTTTATACTTGGGCTTCGATGAGGTCTTCAACATTGTTATTGGTCGTCTCCGAGCTTGATAGTCAACCGTCAGATCCTTTGGTCCACATTTTGCTCATGCACTTGTTAGCATAACCTGCTTAGGAGCTTTTGAGGTTTTACTACTACAAAATTTGGTTGAATTTAGCAAAAATTTGGATTTCGCTTCAACTGTCGTTCCAACTGTGACGCAGATTTGAATTTGGGCTCACCTCCTTGATGACAAATTTTGACAAATTTCAGCAACATTGACAACTTTCAAACAAATTTTGACAAATTTTGGCTACTTGGACAATTTTGAGCAATTTTTTTGAAACTTTTGGCGACTTTGACAATTTTGAGTAACTTGAACAACTTTCAGCAAGTTTCTTGACAACTTTCTGGACACTTTGACATGCAAACTGGACTAAGGGATGAGGATACAAGGGACTGGACATGGAATCGAACCCCACTAGACACGAAACCCAACACAACAGGACGAGCACATGAGGTACTGGATAGCTCGAACAGCTAGACCAATGAAAATTGACCATAGGCGACACGAAGACTAGACCAAGAGACACGCGGACCACTGCTAGACTGGAAACGAAGCTAGATAGAATATAGGACCGAGCTGGGTGACCTCAAAATGTGACCTCGAAAGAATACGAGCATCACTTGACACTAAACTCCAAATAGGACACCAAAAACAATAGCGACCCAAACAACTAAACCAGGTCGAAGGACAGTAAGACGATAACTCAACGAAAGACGAAGCGGACGGTGGAAATTTTACGGGCGGGGGAGGAAAGAACCGTGTGACCATAGTCACAAGACACAATGGGTGGCTTATCAAATATAAATTGCTTTAGTGCCTCCACACCGTAGGTGTGGAATAATTACATTGATGAGAAAAAAAGAAAATAACCGGTGTTGATGTCACTTTAAAATAAAAGCAAAATACCTTAGTTTTACATGCTAATTACTTTTAATTCCTGCCTCTGATTGGTCTACGATGTCGAAAGTGTACGTGATAGTGTTCTAGGTGATTCGGCAAAGGTTTGATCGAACTGTGATGATTGTTGATGGTGACTCCAGCGATTTTTTCTACTTGCACGTGAATATGGCACGTCGTTGGTGATTTGGTTTCCAACCTACGTTTCCACCAGGAGACTTCCTGTATTTTTATCATGGTTGTTTACAGGAATGGGTCGGGAGGTGCAGCACCCGAAAAGCTAGGCAATTATGAGTACGAAAGAGACTGCCATAGGGCCAAGAATGCGGTGGCTCTGATACCACTTGATAGGGAACACCTTCCCTGATATTCTAATTAATTAAAATTAACTTGCTCGCTAAATTTTATATCAGATAATAAAATAGATAAAGAGTACACAGAAGCAATTAAAAACAATAATAAGAATGTGATTCGCCACTTGAGGTGGGCTCACCCTGTGCGAGAACGCAAATGATAAATTGAGAAAAATATAAAAATATAAGATGATTAAACCCTACGCTTGGAAACTATCTATATATGCAATAAACTGATTTTAAATATTATGGCTGACTGCTCATAATATTTGTATTGTAACATAAAGTCCCTCTTTACTAGATTCCCTATCCTTTGACAAGTGTCGCATGCTTTTACATATTCTTTTGCATCATTATACAATGTGGTCCACCATAATCTTGCTAGTAATATTTTCCTAGAAATTGCATCTAGTCCCATGTGCCCTCCTTCTAAGCCTTCATGAGCTTCTTTCAATGCTGCTTTGACTTCTTCCTGCATCACACATCTTCATAAGATACCATTGCTTCCCATATTATACAACAATCCTGCTATCAGTTGGAAGGGTGTTGACTTCATAATCACTTTCTTTTTCTTGGTTGCCATCATTTCTTGTGGCAACTCTCCTATGGAAAGGTAATGGCCAATAAACTTGTACAACGATGGAATATCATTGATGGTAAATAACTGTGCATCTGTAAATTCATCCAGAACCCCTATTCTTGTAGGCTCTCCTGATCGTATTTGAGATAGTTGTTCTATAATTACATGTTTCTTACCAGGTCTTACTACTACTCAAAATACAAAATATTTTAGGGTGACAATACATCTGCTGACCCATCCTTGTATCACCAGTTTGTTTATCAAGTACAACATGGCTTGATGATCTACGTAAAAATCAAAGGGATTCACTAGTAGGTAATACCCAAACTTCTGGACTGCATATACCATTCCCAAATATTCAATTTCTATTGTACTATAGTTTCTCTCTACCCTTGACAATAGGTGACTAGCAAAGAAAATAGGCTGATCTAGCCTGAACTATCCTTCTTGTACCAAAGCACATCCAATTGTAAAATTTGAAGCATCAATATGGATATGGAATTCCTTGTCCCAATTCAAGAACACCAAAATTTGGCTATTGACAAGATTGGCCTTCAACTCCTCAAAGGCTCCTTGGTGCTCCTTTGTCCATCTAAAAGGAACATTCTTCTTCATAAATGAATCCAATGGGTAGGATACATGTGCATAATTCTTGATAAACCTTCGATAATATCCTATCGATCCAAGGAAGGTTTTAAGTGAACTCACATCATATGGTTCTTCCATATGCAATATCACATAGATATTATCAGGATCTATTTTCAATAATTAACTGCACACTATGTGTCCTAGAAACTTTCCATATGGTACCATCGGGTAACATTTTCTAGTATTTAATAAGATCTATGCATTTCTACACCTACTCATACATTCACTGAGGGTAGGAAGATGCTCCTTGATCTTCCCATATGGACCAATCATCCAAAAATACTTTGAAATTCCATGTTTCCAACTGATCAAATATATACAGTATGATGTGCTAGGGCATTACAGAGCCTGAATGACATCCAATTGTATGCATAGATGCCATTCTCCACAAAAAATGTGGTCTTCATATTATCCTCCTCGGCTATACTTATTTGATTGTAACCTAAAAATTCATCCAAAAATAAATAGATCTCATGTCCTGCAACTTCCTCCAAGATGAAATATGTGAAGGGAATAGGGAAGGGATCCTTAATAGTCACTATGTTTAGACTTCGAAAGTCCACAAATTTTCTAATTTTATCCACTTCCTTCTCGAAGGTGACCACTATAGGTGATACCCATTCACTGGTCATAACCCTAAATATTATTCATGCCTCCAACATATTCTTTATCTCTATGTTCACTAATGCAACATATTTTAGGTTCATTCTATACGGTATCATCCTTACTAGTTGTGCTCCAGGAATTAGTGTAATCTTGTGAACACATTACTCAAGTGGTACTCCCTTCAAGTCCTTGTATGTCCATGCAAATACATCCTTATATTCTAAAAATATCTTAAAAGCTATCGCTTTCAATACAGGGTTCCAATCATCACCACAGTGAATCATCCTAGGTTCATCCTCCGTCCCTAGATTGATGTCCAGTATATGAGGTCCTTCGTATTTGATATTCTCTACCCCCCTTGCTAATTTCTACACATTCTTTGGGTGTGCTAGTCTTGCGTCAATTTCCACATATCCTACTATATATTATGTGAAATTTTTTGGAAACGTTCATTTCTCTTCCACCTCCTTCTTAGGTTCTTGGTTGACTTTGGTTTTGTCTTGTTTTTACTTAATATCCTCTAAGTCAATACAGAGGTAGCTAGGAAAAAACAAATTGTACTCCATTTTCCAATGAAGAAGTCTACTATTAGATATGGCTTCATCTTCACTACATTCATCCAGGTACAACATTCCTTCTCCATCTGGTTCATATCCTTCATATCCTAAGGATTTTTTTGATTCGTTGGTCATGGCTACATCCTCATTGACCTTTTGATTAGTCAAATTAATCATATATTTATGTTGTCCCTTATTGAAAGTGATTTGATTCTTTCCCTAGTTGTGATTAACTTTGGCTACACATAGACATCCTCTTCCCAATAGAGCATCATATGTAGGCTTCTGCATAGTGATCACAATGAAATCCAAGATGAACTCTTGGTCAGCTATCACCACTTCTTGTGTTGTCAAGACTCCCTTTGTCTAGATACCATACTAGTCATCACCATATAATCGAAAGCACAGTACCCATAGATATGGAGTACCCAGTTCTAGCCAAGTCCTTTCAGGTAGCACATTTACACTGGATCCTATGTCCACAATAACTTGTGTCAATTTTTTCCTTAGGATCTCCATATGAACTAATGCAGGTTTCTTTCCCACATCAGTCATTAATATGGTAGGGTCCATGAATTGGTCTTTTTGTTTCTTTTCTTGAATTGGTTGACTCTACACTTCCATCACATTATGAGGTTGTATCTCTTCCACCATCACTTTTTATAATTATGGGATAGCTTCCAATAGGTTAGCCACTTTAATATCTACCATGGTGTCCAAAATCTATGTTGTCAGACTTTGCACAATTACCTTCTATTCTGATGGTTTTTTCGGTTCCTTTTTTGCTAACTTCACTTGTTTAGCTTTTTGTGCTTCATCGTAGTACTTTATTTTCTACTTGCCAACACTACTTTTCTTTTTCTGGCTCTAGATACGTATCCTTTTTAGCCTAATTTCTTGTCATGGCTAAAACTTCCTGGTTTCCTCTTTAACTTGAGGAACCTTAATATCTAAACAATTTACATTTTGCGGCTTACTTGAACTCACCTGCTCAGGGCAATTTGCTTCCTTGTGGTCACCCAAACCACACCACCTACACATATGTGTAGTGTTTACTTGTGTTTATTGTCTCTAAGGTGAAGGAAATTTTTTTGTGAAATACCCCCATTCTTGGAAATTATGACATTGTATGATCAACCTCCCTTTTGAATCATACTGCAAATGACTCTATCCTCCTTGTCGATTTCCCTGGTTTGGCCTTTCACCTCACTGGCTATTTCTATAATTACCACTTGTTGCTTGTTGCTCACTTCCTAGGATCTTCGATTTCTCTTTTTGTTTTTTGATTTTAAGGACCTATGGATGTACTCTTGAATTATATAGACATAGCATCACCTCGTGTCCCATCATGTTGCAAATATGACAATAGTCATTCCATGGACACTTTACATTTGTATTATCTTCAGTTTTGCATTTTGTGAACCAAATGTCATTCCTGTTAAGCTTGCTTCTTTGTTCTTTCATGATCTTATCAAATTCTTGATGAAATTATCCTACTATTATTTGTATAGTGTCATCTTCTCCACTATCTGAATCATTGGACTTGGGATGAGATAATATTCCTTTGTACGTTTGCTTTGATTCACTTTCAAAATTCTTTACATGCTTTATAGCTTCCTCATGCATTCTTGATGGTGTTGACTTCATATTTTTATTATATTTTGGTAGCAATCCATCTACAAACCACCGCTTCACCAATACATCTGCCAAAGGCATCTGTATCTTATCTATGAACTGCTTTATTCTATGGTTGTACAATTTTACATCTTCATCAGATTTTTGCTTTTTCATACAAATTTTAGTGACAATATATCCATCATCCTTCAAAGGGTGAAATTCTTTAATGAATTTCTCCTTCACTTGATTCCAAGTCTAAAAATCTATTGTATTTTCCCTTTTTAGATACTAATCCATCGCCAATCCTCTCAAGGTAGAAAGAAATAAAGTCACCCAATCATATAGCTGGTCTACACAATTTTCCCTACAAATGGTTATATATATTATGATATGTCTTTTGGGGTCTTCCTTATCCTCACCTGTAAAATGTGGACATCTCTGCTTGGATGCCTTGTTATCCATCTTCAAAGAATCATCCTCATCACTTGAGGTATCTTGTGGAATCTCTGTCTAATTCATCCTTGGGGGTGTTTTTCTACACTTGTCGTTAGAAGTTTATATCTAAGGTATATTATTATATCCCACCAGTCGTTGAAAAAAATCATGTGCATCTTCACTCTATGACTTCCTTCGCTAATGTGAGGGAGATGGTATTGGTCCTTCTTCTTGAGATCTTGCATCCTATTGCCTTGGTGCCTGACTACCATCCTCTGCACTCCCTTGCAACCCTTTTGTTTCTTTATTATGTGCCACCATCCACTATCCTTCCTCATGCACTACTTATTTATCAACTCACTCCTCTACGTTAGGTGGTTCCGGTACCTCCTCTTCTGTCTCTATCAATAGCGCCTCAAAATCTCCTTTAGATGCCTACACTTGCTCTATTTCTAGTTCATATGTACTATGGTATAAGTTACTTGAATTATCTCTTTGATAAATTATCATACTTATTATTACTATAATTTTCTCTCATACTTCCCATATCCTACACCTTTGCACACTGGTGTTTGTCATTCATCTTCAGTTTTGTAATATTCTTACTTGTCAATTTAACTTGTTTTAACAAAAATGCCAAGTTTGATAAGGCAACTATTAAAAATGTAGCATAGGTGTGTAGTATTACTAATGATAATGTGTTTTTCAAGGGCTTATAATGATCAATTTACTATCCCAAATCGATGGACCAAATCATATAATCGTACAACCTTCACAACTATCAATTTGTGACAACAAAACAACTTGTACAGATCACAAATCACACCACTGTATGATCCAAAATCATATAATGATGGGGATTGTATGATTTCACACTCATCCAATCCTTCAAATTTTATTTTTCAAGCTACCATACACAATTTTGTAACTAAATTATTTGATTTCCCAATACTACCAAATCGGGTAAGTTTTCCTCAATCGCATAAACTGCCAAATCGGGTAAGTTTCTTTTGTACAATTTGTAAGAGCTCTAGTGTATGATTTGTATGAAATGAAAGTGAAACAAGGTGTAAAATTATATACTCTTATGGACCAATCTATCTTAGCTAATTTTTGTAAATATCTAACATGGTAATTAATCTATTTCTACCAACATGCAAGTTCTATCATTAGGGTTTAAGAGGGTTCTCTCCAATGGAAATATATAAAAATCATACAATAGAATTTAATACATCATTATTGATATCATACTCATAATATATCATTCATCAGATCCACACCAATGTTTTTTTAATCTAATTCATCCATAGAAATGCATTAAGTATCAACAACCATGAAGAAGTACATGCAGTAAGGATAAACTAAAAAACATCATCATACCATTCCAAGATTATACAGTACATGAGATTAAACTATGAATTGTGATTCTTCTTCATTTCTTATCAACAATATCATGCAATCACTAAAATGCACTCAACAATGCATCAATACTTCATACTATTCAGACCATAACATAGCTAAAACTTACAAGCATAACCTAGACTAACTAGACTATCTAATTTGAAAAGGAGGCCTTATAGAATGTTGCCCAGGTCATTCCAAAGTGGTTCTTAGGGAAATTCATTATTCACAACAACCCATGCATAATGGAATGCATAATTATACCTTTTACTAAGTCTAACACATCATTTATCAAATTCATGTGCAATTACAACTCAAATTGCATTTCCCTTGTGTTTCATTTCATTTCATTACACATTGTATGGTTTTCCCTTCAGTTTGTATGGTTTACCTCCTACTTGTATGATTTTCTCCTACCTGTAAGGTTTACCAAAACTTGTCAAAATTGTCAAAGCTGGGAAAATCCTCTTGTCACTTCTTCTTCATCTGGGAGGTGGATTTGTTGCCTCCAGTACTACTATGACTATATCATGACCTAGAAATTGAATGTGAGGGCAAAAATAAACTATTCATAGTCAAAACCATCATGCACATAATTGCATAATCCTTCTCATGTAGGTAGGATTTCTCATACTCATATTTTATATGTTGTAACTATGCAATCTTTACCTAAAGAGTTGACTCAGCTCCTTGTGCCCTAAGTTGCATCGCCTCCTCTCATAGTCGATCCTTATCTGTTGTGGTGGCATTATTTTCTCTTTGTAGCTTCTCCAACTACTCCATATCTCCTATAGTCACCTTAGCTGCATCTCAATCTACTATGATTACATCATGCTCCCATTGTAGTTAAGCTACCTACACCCTAAACTGCTCTATATCCCCCTCTAGCTCCTCTCTTCCAACCATAACTACATCATGATCTCATCATAGCTCATCCATATGCATCCTACACCACTCCATATCCTCTTTGAATCCATATCTCTCAAAATACATATCATCCACTTTCTTGACCACATGACCTCTCAATCCCTTAAGTATACCTCTGTATTTATGCCCTATCACAATAATGATGAGCCTCATACATCTAGTCCAACATCTCTCGCATAATCCTCACATTATTTCTCTTTCATTCCTTAACATATGGTTTCACCTCTACCTTTCCCACTCTTTAAGGCCCTACTTTGTTATTGCATTGATGCTAGAGGCATCACCTAAGTGGTAATCCATTATGTGATCCACCCTCATCCTCATAATTTGCACCTGATGTCATATCATAACCACCAAATCCAATAGCTACCCCTAATCTTCCAAACCTTGATGCTACACCCATATCACCTATCATTGTCATGGTCCTATTGGTCTAGGTCTATTGAAATGTTGAAGGGAAGAGATACCCCTCATGCCAATATCCGGAGAAAGGCCATCTCCTATGCTAAACTACTTTGGTGTTTTGAGATAAGGGTGCAGGAAAGAGATAAAAAGAGTAAGGGTGCAAGAAATAAATAAAGGGATTAAGGGAAGAGAGATCAATGATTTAAAGTGGGAAAGAACAGGAAGCATGATCACTAATTAATAACTTGAAGCAGCAGCAAGGAACACCAAGAATAAACAAAAGAAACACAACATTAACCTTCCTATGTATCCTCTGGGCGAGTTCCAGGATTCTCCTTCTCCCTTTTGTCAAAATTTAGGGTTCAAAATAATGACGATTAGGACAAGCGAATATAACAAAAACCACTATCCACCAGGTAGCATAAAAGAAAACCAATATAGCATTTTCCCTCCCCTATGTATCCTTCGGGTGAATTTCAGGTTTCAGTCCCCAATCGCACACCGAAATTCAGGATTCAAAGTAACAGTATGCAAATGAAGATAGACAAAAGAAATAAACACAAAAGGCAGCATACAAGAGAGAAATCGAGCCCAAATCTCTTTAGTATTAATCGCAGGACTTCAAGTTACAACAGATTTTTAGCAGAAAGTTCTCCCCCCTCTTACATTACAATGTCTGGGTTTTTATAGAGGACCCGACCCTCTGAGTCATTATTACATAGAATGGTGAAGTATACTCTTGAGATCTGAGAATTCGGCTCCTCATGGACCTCGTGACTGAGATCTCAAATCCATTACCATAACTGGCAACTATGACTGAGTCAACTACGAAAACATGCATTGAGTCGTCTGAGTGTCCTTGGTTTTTGGGTGCAATGCTCAAGTGGCCGCCATGCTTGTCAGGCTCTCCTTCAAGGACTAATACTTCATTTACAATTGCCAAAAATGAGCAGCGAGCTTACTGGGCAAGTAAAAATGCATTTATGAGGCACTTGATCGTCTCGAGAAAATGCTCGGCTTGGAGTGCGTACCCCTTTTGAGTCACAAAAAAGCAACATGTCGTGATATCACGAAATTTCTATGTCTTTAGCTTGGTTCTTCTTGCATCACAAAAATAAGACATGTCGTGAAATCACGACATTTCTATGTCTTTGTCCTCTTTTGTTGCTTTTGGCCACGAAAATGCAAGCTTTTGGTCGTGAGAATGCAACATGTCGTGATATCATGACACTTTTCCTCTTTTGGTCATGAGAATGCAACATGTCGTGATATCACAACACTTTTCCTCTTTTGGTCGCAAGAATACAACATGTCGTGATATCGTGACACTTTTTCTCTTTTTGTCACGAGAATGCAACATGTCGCGATATTGCAACACTTTTCCTCTTTTGGTCATGAGAATGCAACATGTCGCGATATCGTGACACTTCTCCTATTTTGGTCGCGAGAATGCAACATGTCGCGATATCGTGACACTTTTTCTCTTTTGGTCGTGAGAATGCAACATGTCACAATATCGCGACACTTTTCCTCTTTTGGTCGCGAGAATGCAACATGTCACGATATCGCGACACTTTTCTTCTTTTGGTCGTGAGAATGCAACATGTCACGATATCGCGACACTTTTCCTCTTTTGGTGAAGCTATCTTCTTTGGCTTGTTCGATAGCGAAGCTCTTCTTCTTCATTTTATGTACAAGGGGGTGGCATTGAAAGCCAAAATTGCTGCAACACTTACAAATACTTTCTAAGCAACAAAAAGAAATACTTTTGCAAAAGGAAACACTATACAAAATTTTGATTTTTGATTTTTTTTTTTTCTACCCCTTGTGCAATGTGACAAAATTGTCAACATTCTTGGCGGCTTGCGGGGAATTTAGCTTGTCTGAATGTAGAGATCTCAGGCCTTTATCCATTGGGCAACAGAGTCATTCCCATTGTCCTCTTCTCTGATTATCCACTGACGGCATTTTTTTTTTTTGTTTGTGCCTAAGATCCTAAGAAACACTTAGCGCTTTCGGCACTTATTTACTAGCTGGGCTATTTACAGTATTTACACAAAATTTGAAGAACACAAGCTTATACTGAGAGGGGGGTGTGAACAGTATAAGACCACTTTTTACTTTTGCTTCAAAACAACTTTCAAATCAGTATTATGCAGTGTATAGATAGTAGTATTAAAAGCAATGCACAAAACACCATCCACAAAAGAGACACAACAATTTACGTGGTTCACCCAATGCGGGCTACTCCACGGATAAAATTTCTCTCTAAATTTTATCAACTCACAATCTGGGAATACCTTTCCCGATTACAATATTTATGGGCATCAACCCAAAGGAGATACCTTCCCCTAGCTCTGCTCTTTAGTGGTGATCCTCTAGAAGACCTCTACCTCCTCTGCCCTTAGCAAGTGGAACTCTATCCATAGAAGACACCTGTCTTCCCTTCTCTGGCTGGAGATCTCTGTCCTCAACTCTATCACTGCAAGGCTGGTCCTCGAATATGCACTAAACATAGTCCTTCGGTCTAGCACAAATGTCCTCTATATTTTTCTCTGATCTGCACCAAACATAGTCCTTCGGTCTGGCACAAGTCTGTCCTCTTCCTCTTTCTATGGTCTACACCAAACATAGTCCTTCGATCTGGCACAAGTCTGCCCTCAAATCTCTTTTTGTTCTGTTACAGCCGCACTTGGTCGAAGCCAACTTTTGCACTGAATGTGCAAACACAGCAACACTCGATCGAACATCAACTTATGCACCTCTACATAATCATAGTAGCACAGTCTTTGCACACTCTACTTCTCGATGATC
Source organism: Wollemia nobilis (assembly GCA_028583015.1). Taxonomy (NCBI): domain Eukaryota; kingdom Viridiplantae; phylum Streptophyta; class Pinopsida; order Araucariales; family Araucariaceae; genus Wollemia; species Wollemia nobilis. The sequence continues at coordinate 307,444 of JAQPPZ010001004.1, read as the reverse complement.
GAACTTCTCCCCCACACTCTATCTATGAATATCACACTTCGAACGCACACTTCGATCGATACCTAATCTCTTCAAACAACCCTCCTTTTATACTAACATAATCAAGATCTAAACCTTGGTCTTAGTCGTCTATGCAATTCAAACCCTAACTCCATCGATTGCATGCCCTAATCATCGTCGGCCCAATTTTAACTCTGTCGGCTTCAACCGCCTCTGTGCTTCAGTAGCTTCTACCATGAAACCACAACATGTCACGATATCATGACATTTTTGCAGTCGTACACTTTCTTTTGGCTATTGTCACGATATCATGACACTTTTGCTTTTGTCTGCCTTGACTACGTCCTTGTCATGAAATCGTGACACTTCTGTCTTTGCTGACGTCATCTTCACTCTTGTCATGAAATCATGACACTTTAGTCTTCATTGCCTTCTTCTCTACTTTTGTCATGAAATCATGACACATCTGCTTCTGCTGACGTCATCTTCAACTCTATCATGAAATCGTGACCCTTTTGACTTCATGGCCTTCTTCTCTGCTTGCACTAGCGAAAACGGAACATGTCACAAAATCATGACACTTTCACTACCTTGAGCTTCTCTCTGCCTTACACCCGTAAAACTGGAACATGTCACAAAATCATGACGCTTTCGCCTTCGAGCTCTTCCTTCTTGAATTCATCATGAAATCGTGACGCTTCTTCTGTTGAAGACTTGCTAACTATTTTTATCATGAAATCGTGACACTTTCTCCAACTGAATGCTGCCATCTCAACCTGTCATAAAATCATGACACTTTCTGCATTCATAAGCTTTCTCTTCAACCTGTCACAAAATCGTGACACTTTTTGCATCCGTACGACTTCTTTGTAGCCTGTCGCGAAATTGCGATGCTTATCATTTCAGACTCTTCCCCTTGTTGTATGTCACGAAATCATGACAGTTCTCTCTTTGAGCTTTTCAGCATGTCACGAAATTGTGATAGTTATCACTTTGATGCATGTCACGAAAATCGTGACATTTTCATGTAACTTTCTCTCTCTTCGAACTTGTCGTGAAATCATGATAGTTCACACTACGGACTCTCTCTTCTGCATCATGTCGTGAAATCATGACACTTTTTCGTTCGTACAACCTTCTTTGTAGAATGTCATGAAATCGTGACACTTTTCCTTCTCTGCCTTCCTGCACTTTTCGAGTCGCGAAAATGCGACATGTCATGAAATCGCGACACTTTCCACCTTGCTCTCCTTCTCTGCCAACATGTCATGAAATCACGATAGTTTTGCTAGCTTCTTCTCTTTCTTCCAACATGTCACGAAATCATGATAGTTTTGCCAACACTTTCTCTCTCCTCAAACATGTCACGAAATCATGACAGTTTTGCCAGCACTTTCTCTCTCCTCAAACATGTCACGAAATCGTGACAGTTTTTCTAGCCGCCTGCATACTTTTTCTTACTTGTCTTTTTCTTGATCTTTTGCAACTGGGCTACTCTGATCTTCTTGGAAACTCATTGTCCACTGAAACCTTCATCAAAACAAATTGCTTCAAGAACTTCTTGACATCAATGACAACATCTACACTTGAGCAAAGGCAATGTACCCAAGGTACCCAAAATTGCCAACAATCTCCCCCTTTGTCATTGATGGCAAACCTTTACTGAAATACATCTTAAGAGCCAAAACTGAACCCAACTGTGCTATCAACTGAGAATCTGCCTTTGAAGTTTTGCTCCCCCTGACTTGAAGCTCTTCTCTTCACTTGAAGCTCTCCCCCTTACTCATATCTCTCCCCCTTTGTCATCAATGGCAAAGGGTCACCTTTGGGGCTTGGGACTAAGAATGAGCTTCTTAGCTTAGTCCCTCCCCCACCTCCTGATGAGGTGATTAAAAAAGGGGTGGGAGTAAAACTCCCATTAGGCACTCATCATCATCAGTGTCTACAATTTCCTTGCCAGGCCTTCTCTTGAATTCTTTGTCCGTATTTCTGTTCTTGTCACTATTTTTGTTCTTGTTCTCATTCTTGTTCTTATCCATGCCTTGATCCTTGGACCTGTTCATACCACTTTTCTTGTTCTTGTACCTTGGAATATCAGCTCTACACTGTCTAGCTGTGTGACCTGCATTGTTGCACTTATAACAAGTAACAAAGTTATTTCTGTTCGGCATACCTGTTCTTTGAATCCACCTGTTATGACTAACCATGTTCTCGTTATTTGTCTTGCAATAAATTGCCTTATGCCCAAACTGTTGACAAGAGTAACAATACCCTTGAAAGAAACTAAAACTTCTGAAATTGTTGTTTACCCTCTTCATTTGATCTATGCATTGTGAAGCCGTGTGACCAAACCTGTGACATGCAAAACATCTACCGTGAAATATTCTTCTGTTTGACCTCTTGGGTCCCGAAAACTTCTTCTTCGCATTCAGAATTCTATTTTCTGTTTCTGCGCATCTATCATCCACGGACTCATGATCTGAGATACTCTCTTCATCAGAACTCTCTTCTTTTTGAAATCTCTTACTAGATTCCCCAACCTGTTCCTTGTGTGGTTTAACAAAACCAAGACCTGTTTTATCTGTTGTCTTTCTTTGTCCTTTGATGAGAGATTTAACCCTTTTGGAGCTATCTTGAAACCTGTACAGCTTATCCTTGTACTCTTTAGTTTCCTCTTTCAAGGAAGCCATTTTTTGTTCTAATTCACTATACTCAAGCACCTTAGATTCTAACTCATTCTTGAGTTCTTGTGTCTTAGCCATAGAGACTTCAAGACTTTCTATAAGTTCATCTCTCTCCATACAACATTCATCTAACTTATCCTTGAGTCTAGCATTCTTCTTTCTTTCCTTTTTCAAAACACTAAGAGCATTAGTAAGTTCACTTTCAAGATCCTCTATTTGATTGCATTTTGAATCATCAAGGCCTTTTTCAGATTTCTTATCACTAGAGGTGCTACCCTTTTCAAAAACCATACATGCATCTTCCTTATCATTTTCTGAAGCATCCTCATACATACTAGCAACCAATTCATTATTTGTGCAATCATCCTCAAGGTGCCCAAAATTTCCACATCTAAAACATTTCATGATAATGAATTTATGTTTCGGTTCTTCCTCCTTTTCTGAAATGAACAACATCTCATTTTCATTATCACTAGAAGAACTTTCACTATCACTGCTAGAACACTTACTTGCTTTGTCTAGGTAGAAGCTCTTCTTGTGCTTGTGAGAATGCCTCTTTCCGTGATTGTTGTGCTCATATTTGCTCTTCCTGTGATGCTTGTGCTTTTTAGAATCCTTGCTCTTAGAATCCTGTATATCTTCATCACTTTCATTCTTGGAAATAGTACAGTCAGTAGCATAATGACCAAACTTCCCACAGTTGAAACATCTTATGTTTTTCATGCTCTTGTGCTTTCTGGAAAACTTGCCTTTCTTGCTGTAATATGCCTCTTCATCACTAGAGGACTCATCACTCTCTTGAATCTGTTTACCTTTGGATTTCTTGGTAGCCTTGAAAGCTGCCTCTTTCTTGACATCAACTTTCACTTGAGTTCTCAACTCAAATGTTGCAAGTATACTATGGAGCTCATCCTTTTTCAATTTATCTAAATCTTTAGCTTCCTCAATGGCAGAAATATTTTCACTAAATCTATTAGGAAGAGATCTTAAAATCTTATCACACACATCATTTTCAGCAAGTTCAAGACCTAAGTCTTTCATGGAGTTAACAACCTCATCCATACGAAGCATGTAGTCACTAATATTTTCATCATCATTCATTTTGAGTTGTTCAAACATACCTTTAAAGTGTCTCAATTTGGCCTTTCGGACATTTGCATCACCTGTATGAACCACCTGCAATTGTTTCCACATTTCACTAGCTGTCTTGCAGTGAATAACTTTGGTGAGATCTGCTTTCTATAAGCCTTTCAGGATTGCATTCATGGCTTTTGAATTGTTGTGAAGCATGAGCCTGTCTTCTTTAGTATAAGGACCATGTTCAGGAATAGTGTACTCATCTTCAATCACTTCCCATACCTCATTACCAAGTGCCATTAGATAAACTCTCATTCTTGCACTCCACAGACCAAAATCTGATCCATCAAGAATAGGTGTTGCATTGCCACTTGAATAGTCCATTGTGTTCTTTGCAAGCTTTTCCTTCAAGCTGTTAAACCTTTTCGAAGGAACCCGCTCTGATACCAATTGAAGAACACAAGCTTATACTTGAGAGGGGGGTGAACAGTATAAGACCACTTTTTACTTTTGCTTCAAAACAACTTTCAAATCAGTATTATGCAGTGTATAGATAGCAATATTAAAAGCAATAATCAAAGCAATGCACAAAACACCATCCACAAAAGAGACAACAATTTACGTGGTTCACCCAATGCGGGCTACTCCACGGATAAAATTTCTCTCTAAATTTTATCAACTCACAATCTGGGAATACCTTTCCCGATTACAATATTTATGGGCATCAACCCAAAGGAGATACCTTCCCCTAGCTCTGCTCTTTAGTGGTGATCCTCTAGAAGACCTCTACCTCCTCTGCCCTTAGCAAGTGGAACTCTATCCATAGAAGACACTTGTCTTCCCTGCTCTGGCTGGAGATCTCTGTCCTCAACTCTATCACCGCAAAGCTGGTCCTCGAATATGCACTAAACACAGTCCTTCGGTCTAGCACAAATGTCCTCTATATTTTTCTCTGATCTGCACCAAACATAGTCCTTCGGTCTGGCACAAGTCTGTCCTCTTCCTCTTTCTATGGTCTACACCAAACATAGTCCTTCGATCTGGCACAAGTCTGTCCTCAAATCTCTTTCTATTCTATTACAGCCGCACTTGGTCGAAGCCAACTTTTGCACTGAACACGCAAACACAGCAGCACTCGATCGAACATCAACTTATGCACCTCTACGCAATCATAGTAGCACAATCTTTGCACACTCTACTTCTTGATGATCGAACTTCTCCCTCGCACTCTATCTATGAATATCACACTTCGAACGCACACTTCGATCGATACCTAATCTCTTCAAATAGCCCTCCTTTTATACTAACATAATCAAGATCTAAACCTTGGTCTTAGTCGATTGTTATGCAAATTCAAACCCTAACTCCATTGATTGCATACCCTAATCTTCATCGGCCCAAATTTAACTCTGTCGGCTTCAACCGCCTCTGTGCTTTAGTAGCTTCTACCATGAAACCACAACATGTCATGATATCATGACATTTTTGTAGTCGTACACTTTCTTTTGGCTATTGTCACGATATCGTGACACTTTTGCTTTTGTCTGCCTTGACTACATCCTTGTCATGAAATCATGACACTTTTGTCTTTGCTGACGTCATCTTCACTCTTGTCATGAAATCATGACACTTCTAGTCTTCATTGCCTTCTTCTCTACTTTTGTCATGAAATCATGACACTTCTGCCTCTGCTGATGTCATCTTCAACTCTGTCGTGAAATCGTGACCCTTTTGACTTCATGGCCTTCTTCTCTGCTTGCACTAGCGAAAATGAAACATGTCATAAAATCATGACACTTTCACTACCTTGAGCTTCTCTCTGCCTTACACCCATAAAACTGGAACATGTCACGAAATCGTGACGCTTTCACCTTCGAGCTCTTCCTTCTCGAATTCATCGTGAAATCTTGACGCTTCTTCTGTTGAAGACTTGCTAATCCTATTTCTGTCATGAAATCATGACACTTTCTCCAACTGAATGTTGCCATCTCAATCTGTCATGAAATCATGACACTTTTCGCATTCATAAGCTTTCTCTTCAACCTGTCATGAAATCGTGACACTTTTTGCATCCGTACGACTTCTTTATAGCCTGTCATGAAATTGCAACGCTTCTCATTTCAGACTCTTCCCTTTGTTGTATGTCATGAAATCATGATAGTTCTCTCTTCGAGCTTTTCAGCATGTCATAAAATCATGACAGTTCTCACTTCGAGATTTTTAGCATGTCGTGAAATCATGATAGTCCTCACTTCGAACTCTGCAGCATGTCACGAAATCGTGACATTTTTCATGAAACTTTCTCTCTCTTCGAACTTGTCACGAAATCACGACAGTTCACACTGCAGACTCTCTCTTTAGCATCATGTCACGAAATCGTGACACTTTCTCATCCGTACAACTTTCTTTGCAATGTGTCACGAAATCGTGACACTTTTCCTTCTCTGCCTTCCTACACTTTTCGAGTCACGAAAATGCGACATGTCGCGAAATCGTGACACTTTCCATCTTGCTCTCCTTCTCTGCCAACATGTCACGAAATCGCGACAGTTTTGCCAGCTTCTTCTCTTTCTTCCAACATGTCATGAAATCATGACAGTTTTGCCAGCACTTTCTCTCTCCTCAAACATGTCGCGAAATCGTGACAGTTTTGCCAGCACTTTCTCTCTCCTCAAACATGTCACGAAATCGTGATAGTTTTTCTAGCCGCCTGCATACTTTTTCTTACTTGTCTTTTTCTTGATCTTTTGCAACTGGGCTACTCTGATCTTCTTGGAAACTCACTGTCCATGCTGTAACCTTCATCAAAACAAATTGCTTCAAGAACTTCTTGACATCAATGACAACATCTACACTTGAGCAAAGGCAATGTACCCAAGGTACCCAAAATTGCCAACAATATTTTGTGACATGATTGGCATGCCGCCACCATAAACCTAGCTTTGGGTGCCTATAAGGTGAACCTGCAATGTCCAGACTAGATCTGATTGAACTTCAGTTGATCTTTGAAGTCCGGCTGGCCTATTCCCAAAGTTGTCCATGTTGTGAACAGGGAGCAACACAGTGAGTTTTTGCTCCTGCAAATACTCGTACTGTTGATGAAATATGTGGTGAAGAAGTTCACCACATGAGGGGCCTCTTGGGGTACTGGTCATAGTGGGGGCTAGAACCAATACCAGAATACCAAAGAATCTACTAACTGTGGGTTGGGTACAGGTTCTTCCATCCTCCTAATGCGGTAATAGGGCTCCTTCGAAAAAGAGTAATTTTCTAGGATCTCTTCAGGTTCAGCTTGATGAGACATGCTTAGTGGATTCTGGCTGAACACTCACGGGCACTCCCTTGGGATAAAAAAAGGGTGCAAAAATTTTCTCTCTTCGTTCTCAGGCTCTACCACTTGGGTCTGCTCTTGTCCTTGGCCTATCCTCTGATGGAGACTACAAGAAACCATATTTTTCATTGTTGGGGCAAAGCTTGCATATTTCCATCGTTAGACTTGGATGAGATCTACCTCTTGAGCTCCACATGACTGTATTTCAGGCCTCTACTCAGAATGAGGAGTCTGCCATGATGAATACTACGTTGAATAGACAGGAGCAACAATTATTGGATAAGGTGATGGGGTTTCTCCCCATTGCAACTTCCTCGATAGGAGCATAAGTTGTTATGCTTGTACTGCTTCCTAAAATATTTAAGGGAATCTTTGTTCACATGATTACAATAAGATGAGGCTCATGTCCGGGTGAAAGGCCCGAACATATAAGAGGTGGGCTTGGGCGGGCATCGGTTGGATCTCCCCTGGAATTCTCTTCCAATTTTTGTAGAATTGGAAATTGAAGTCCAAGATGCTCTCCAAATATGCTCTCATGATGGTGGAGAGGTACATCAAAAGCTAGAAGGGGTCCTGAGAGCCATCAAATGTTTTGATTAGCGCTCCTGCTAAGTCATCCCATGAGCAAATGTTTTTACGCTCGAGCAGTCTATACCACTGCAACGCCCTTCCTTCCAAAGATAGAACCAGAAGTCTGATCATGACATCTTCATGGATTATGTCATGGAGGGTCGCTAAAGCAAAAACATCTTCAAGGTGTTCTTGGGCCATTCCCTTAGTGCCATTGTATTTCATCAATGTCTTCAAGGCACTTTTGGGAATTTCATGGTAACTTTGAAGATTCAGGGGGCCAAAATCATCCCAACTAGGATAGCTTACCCTTGCCATTATAATAGTGGTCTGCAGAGATCACAGTTATTGCTGCTAAGCCAGAGTCACCAAGTGAACATTCTTTTCCCTGCTTATGAGGTCAAGACTGCTCACCGAACCTTGATTCCTCTGGGATGCCTTCTTTTAGATTTAAAAACTGCACCTTCAACTAAACAGAGTCGCTAGGTGATTTTGTAGGATGGATACAAGCCAGAGATTCACCAAACTCGAGCTTCCTTTAAAATATGGGGACTTTTGGCATGAAGGCACAGGTTTAGGTACCGGTATCTACGACTTAAATATTTTTAGGATGAACAAAGTCGTCAGATGCTAAGAATATTTTGGTAATGAGAGCATCCATTCTCACTACCACTTAGAAGGTGATACTGACTGTGTCCCACCGGGAACTGTTAGAATTGTTGGCCCCGGTGGAGATGGGTCAGAGATTCGCATTGTTAAAATATGGGACCTTGGTCCCACCGAGCGTGCTAGAAACTGTTGGTCATCAAATCTACCCAAGAAAGGATTTGGGTGAGTGTATGCGCCTTAGACTTGGACCAACATTGAAAGGCCAAAGGGAAGAGATGCCCCTCGTGCTAATCTCTGGAAAAATGTCGGCTCCTATGCTAAACTACTTTGGTGTTTTGAGATAAGGGTGCAGGAAAGAGATAAAAAGAGTAAGGGTGCAGGAAAGAAATAAAGGGAGTAAGGGAAGAGAGATCAATGATTTAAAGTGGGAAAGAATAGGAAGCACGATCACTAATTAATAACTTGAAGCAGTAGCAAGGAACACCAAGAATAAATGAAAGAAACACAACATTAACCTTCCTATGTATCCTCTGGGTGAGTTCCAGGATTCTCCTTCTCCCTTTCATCAAAATTTAGGGTTCAAAATAACGACGATTAGGACAAGCGAATATAACAGAAACCACTACCCACCAGGCAGCATAAAATAAAACCAATATAGCGTTTTTCCTCTCCTATGTATCCTTCAGGTGAATTTCAGGGTTCGGTCCCCAATCACACATCGAAATTCAGGATTTAGAGTAACAGTATGCAAATGAAGACAGACACAAGAAATAAACACAAAAGGTAGCATACAAGAGATAAATCGAGCCCAAAGATCTTTAGTATTAATCATAGGACTTCAAGTTACAACAGATTTATAGCAGAAAGTTCTCCCCCCTCTTACATTACAATGTTTGGGTTTTTATAGAGGACCCGACCCTCTGAGTCATTATTACACTGAATGACAAAGTATACTCTTGAGATCTAAGAAGTCGGCTCCTCGTGGCCCTCATGACTGAGCTCTCAAATCCATTACCAGAACTGGAAACTATGATCAAGTCAACTATGAAAACATGCATTGAGCCATCTGAGTGTCCTTGGTTTCTGGGTGCAATGCTCGAGTGGCTGCAATGCTTGTTGGGCTCTCCTTCAGGGACTGATACTTCATTTCTAATTGCCAAAAATGAGTAGCGAGCTTATCGGGAAAGTAAAAATACATTTATGAGGCACTTGATCGTCTCGAGAAAATGCTCGGCTTGGAGTGTGTGGCCCTCTTGAGTCGCAAAAAAGCAACATGTCACGATATCATGACATTTCTATGTCTTCAGCTTGGTTCTTCTTCTTGCATCGTGAAAATACGACATGTCACGAAATCATGACATTTCTATGTCTTTGTCCTCTTTTTTTGCTTTTGGCCACGAAAATGCAACATGTTGCGATATCACGACACTTTTCCTCTTTTGGTCGTGAGAATGCAACATGTCGTGATATCGTGACACTTTTCCTCTTTTGGTCATGAGAATGCAACATGTCGTGATATCGCGACACTTTTCCTCTTTTGGTCATGAGAATGCAACATGTCGCGATATCGCGACACTTTTCCTCTTTTGGTCGCGAGAATGCAACATGTCACGATATCGCGACACTTTTCCTCTTTTGGTTGCGAGAATGCAACATGTCATGATATCATGACACTTTTCCTATTTTGGTCGCGAGAATGCAACATGTCGTGATATCACAACACTTTTCATCTTTTGGTCATGAGAATGCAACATGTCGTGATATCGCGACACTTTTCTTCTTTTGGTCGCGAGAATGCAACATGTCGTGATATCGCGACACTTTTCCTCTTTTGGTGAAGCTATCTTCTTTGGCTTGTTCGAAAGCGAAGATCTTATTCTTCATTTTATGTACAAGGGGGTGGCATTGAAAGCCAAAATTGCTGCAACACTTACAAATACTTTCGAAGCAACAGAAAGAAATACTTTTGCAAAAGGAAACACTATACAAAATTTTGATTTTTGATTTTTTTTTCTATCCCTTATGCAATGTGACAAAATTGTCAACAGGTCCTATCCATAGAACCTTCAAATCCACTTACTTCAATGCCTAGGCTCCTAAATTATACCTTTGTATTAGGATCCCCAACCCCTGCTACTATCCCAACACCATTGACTATTGTTGCTATCCTAACACCACTAGCCCTTGCTACTGCACCTACATTACCAATCCCATCAATAATTACTATCTTGGACTCTCAACTTTAAGTAACCTATAAAACATCATACTTTGAAGTGGTCCCCATATCATCAACATCTGGTAATGCTAATATCTCATCCAACAATATTTCTAATGGCTCTACATATGGTCACACTTCATTATCTCCCTTGACTCTCTAGATAACCATGGGTAGATCAGGAAAGCCCTACTACAACCCAAACTATCTTTGCATGCGATTAAATGAAAATAACTCAACCTAAAACATGTATCGACCAATCATTCATTTGTCTCACCTCACTTATGATATATCCACACCATCCTCTCATCAAATTGGCCCTATCTATATGATCACCAGATAACATCCTCAGGCCTCAGGCTTCCAAACCACTCTTGGTAATATAGAGGATTACCCTCATGATCTGATGAGGCCTGGAAATGCCTCAATCATAACATGTTTTGAACACTAAAAATGCCTATAAAATATTATTTTTTATCTGATATGTTAGTTAAGTTGATTCAATATGTTGTATATTAACCATTTTGCATGATCAATGTATTTGAAATATTATATGCTGATTTTACAACTTTTTGCATAGTTTTGTGTTTTTTTTGCTATGATTTTCTACAATGGGATATGCTTAGAATAATAGCAGCATTTCACTAATCATGTTTTGATTTGTCAAGCATTTACTTCACCTAAATCGCAGCAAGTGCAAGCAAGCTCATTGTTGTGCAGCAAAAACTGGTCTTTTCCATGTAAATTCCAGCCAGTTGTCCATAAATAGCAAGGCATGGAATTCACATGAGAAAAGGGATAAAGACCATTGGAATTTGATCTTAGGAGATAACCCACCTGAGAGATGTAGAAGAAATCATTGGAAAAACATATATTTGTTCATTCCGAAGTATCTTCAGAATGAACAAATATCTTCGAAATGAAAGAACACAACATCTTCGAAATGAGCGGATCTTCGGAATGAAGAATGCAACGTCTTCAGAATGAGTGGATCTTCGGAATGAAGCATGCAGTATCTTCGGAATGAGCGATCTTCGGAATGAGAATGCAGTATCTTCGAAATGAGCGATCTTCGAAATGAGAATTGCATTGTCTTCGAAATGAAGCCACTTATCTTCGAAATGAAGAACAAAATGTGTTTTGACCTGTTGACCAATTTTTGAAGCCGAAAAAAGGGAAATAAAGGTTGGAAAAGGTAAATGGAAAGATCTTCCATCTGTCTTTGCCATCATTGCCGACCAAAGTCATCATTAAGGGAAAGATCAAGTTTTAGTCCTCTTCTAGGATAAAACCAGAATTTGTTGCAGCATTGTAGGATTAGATCTTTTGAGATATTCTTTGTTTGTAATCAGATCATAGGATAGCTATAAATATTGCTCCCATTCAGGTTGAGCCTAGTAAGTAGTAAAGGAGGTAGAAAATAGTGAGAAAAGAGTAAGAAAGCTAGCAAAAAATACAGAGTATAGCTAGAAATTGACTGTTACAGTCTTGTAATAGTTTTTTAGCAGAATTATTGTAATCATGTCTTCTAATCAATAAATTGCACCAGTTCTATTTCATATTGCTTGTAAATGAGTGTGATTAAGATTTAGAAAGAGAGAGAGACTTACACCTTCTTTTGGACAAAGAGGCTGGCCACTTCCAGACCTAGGAGGAGGACTAACAAAGCAGGTTTTTATTCTGATTTTGCTACAACAGAATGAGTTGTAGAACTTGTTATTTCAATTGCTTGTAAACAGTTGACAATATTTGTAGTCTTAATTTATTTATGCTTAGATTAACCTTGTGCTTAATTTTTTAGTTGCAATCTTACTTTTAGCAAAGCTTCCACTTTATTTCAGATTGTTATTTCTAGAATTTATTATTTTTCAACAATTTCCTGCATTTTATGTTTTGCTGTTAAAACTTGAACAAAATATTGACAACATTTTGTTACAGAACTTTGATATTTTTTATTTCCACATTAGATCTAGACTTTCATTACTACAAAAGTAATTAGATTTCCTTTCTGCAATTAGGATCAGACTTTCAATTACGTAGAATCGTTATTTCGCAATATAATTAGGTCTCATTCCGCAATTGTAATTAGGATTTCATTTCTATGGTTAATGATTAGTTTCCAATTCTGCAACTTAGATTAAGATTTAATTCATGCAATTTAGAGATAGAAATGTTCCAAAACCCCCCACACAACCGGTTCCACCAATAAAACCTGTTGCTCTAGATTGACCTAAGTTATAGTTGTTTCACTTCTTCTTCCGTAGATAGCCTTGTACACTGCCCTGGATTGACAGATTCATTGAGAATTAATGATGGTATAATGACTATGCATCATTTTGGCATCATTGCTAGGGAATAGTGTTGTCAGAAGAAAACAAACAGTCCAATAGCTGTAATCAGACTAAACTATGAAAATTTAGGTTAAAATCTAAATACAACAGTTGAGGAAGATAACAACTATTGACTTAATTTATGTCATTTAAGAGTAAACATGAATGAGTAAGTCTAGGGATGAAAAAGGTAGAACTACCCCAAAGGATCCCTGGCTTGTTTCATTAAGGAGATCTTCACGCTTAAGGGGTGAATCACCTGTGTTTGAACTACCAAAAAGATTGATAGAAAAATCACCAGTCTCACCATCATTAGAACATTATGAGATAGGAAAATCATCAATTTTATCATCATCAGAATATCCTAAGAAAGACAATTCATTAGACTCATCATCAACAGAGAGGCTTGGACCTCTTGAAAGAACAATTTGGGAAGCTTTAACTTCTCCCAACAAACAGGAAACTATGGCAGAAGGAGGCAATATAGATGGCCAACATGGCTATGTTCATAATGAAGGAGATGATTAGGATATACTCCAACCGTCCGAACATTTGAATATCCTATCGATTTGAATCCAACACAAAACTCTCCCATGAAGACCATTTCACCTTCAGTATTTCCAACCTTCCGAGGTGTTGTATCTGAAGATCCTGACCAATTTTTGTTTGAATTCAAGGTAGTGTGTTAGACCTATGATTATATAAATGACAATCAGAAACTTAAGGTTTTTCCCTCAATTCTCAAGGATTCGACATTGCGTCGGTTCATGAGCTTAGAGCCAAATTCCATAATAACTCTGGGATCAAATGGAGACTGTCTTTTTAGACAAATATTAGGAATATTGTCGTGTAAGGAATAGAAAAGATGAGTTATTCATAATCAAGCAGGAAGATGATGAGACCTTGGAAGATTATCTTGATAGGTTCTCCTTTGTTGAAAGGAGATGTGGACTTGTAGAACCAGAATTATGTAAAACCATATTTTTGAGAGGATTGCAAGATGAATCCAGAGAAGTTCTGGATTTTATGGGAAAAGGGGATGTAACCACTCTCAGTAATGAGGAAATTATGGATCTCTGTAGGAATTACTCCTGCACTAAGCAGAGAAGAAGAAAAATCCACACAAATGGCACTAATGTAAAGGACCTGATAGAAGAACTTGCAAATTTAAAAACTGATATCCTAGTGCATCTAAACACTACTTTGGGGGAAATGTCTGCAAAAGCAAAAAACATAGAACCTTTGGCAATTTATTGCCCAAGATGTAGAAATAAACATGCTTTACAGGAATTTCCTTTGAATAAAACATCTATCTTAGCCATTTGTAGTATCTGTTCAAAAATGCATTCAACTAATCAATGCCACCTGCTACCACAACTCAAAACTGTGTTAGAAAACTAGACTGAGGAACTCAACTATATTGGACCAAAACAAGGGGGAAATTTCTCTCAATATCAAAATCCCCCTCGTTTTCCTACAAATTTGGGGCATAATCCTGGTACTATGGATTGGGGACAATCAGAACCACCCCAACATCCTTGGAATTATCCTCAATGGACAAATTCCCAAGAATGGCCATAATCAAATTGGAGTAACCCGACCAGGAATCAAAATCAAAACAACCCCTCATGGAATCAAAACAACCCATCTTGGAATCAAAACAATCCAGCTTGGAATCAAAATCAGACTAATCCACATTGGATGCAAAACCAACCATAGTGGAATCAGCAATATCAGTCCTATCCAAGGAAGCAAAGGAATCAAGGTCAAACTCAGCATTTGTTGCCTACACCTAATAAAATTTTTCAAGAAAAACAACAGCAAACACAGCAAGTGAAACAACCTCAATTTCCGACTCGACCGAGTCACTAATCCAAACGAGTGTGAGTCGGACACCTCCTGTCTATGTGGTGAAGCTGAAGAAAATGTTGAAATTAATGTTCTTGATTGTAGTAACATCCAACTTCGTTCAGAAAAAGTTGTACCTGAACCAGTTTCAATTGAAATCAAAGAAAATGAAGAGCAAGAATCATCAAAACTAGAGAAAGTCCAACCAACAATAGAAACAGAAAAATTGGAACCAACAATAGAGAAAGAGACACAAGCAGAACAATTACCAAGGATAATTCCATATCCTGAAAGACTTAATGCAATACCAAAAAATTCTGAGTCGAATTGGTCAAAGAACTAAAAAAGTTAACTATATCATTGCCCTTATTGCAAGCTATTAAGGAAATACCGAGAGATTAACGATCTTGTCTAAAATTTGTGCATTAAAAGAGCAGGAAGAAAGAAGAAAGCATTTCCCAAAGCGTACGGGTTGAAGGAAAGATAGCTGATATCTTATCTGGAAAACTAGTACCTCCAAAGTATAGTGATCCAGGAAGCCTAGTTATCATAGTCACCATAGGTTCAGTACCAATATCAAATGTTTTAGTGGATCTAGGAGCTGCAATAAATGTCATGACCAAGGATACAATGGAAAAATTATAGCTCAAACATCTCAGCCCCACATTTATAGTTTTAGAAATGGCTGATAGGTCAGTTGCAAAACCTGAAGGAATCATTGAAGATGTCCCTATAGAAGTTTCTTCTTGGGAATTCCCTACATATTTTCTGGTTTTACTGCCAAGAAATTCAGCACATGGATATCCCATTATTTTGGGGGCTTGCAACTACAGCAGCCTTCATAGACTACAGATCTGGAAATATGACTATTTCAAATGGTATTTATCTGAAACAGATTTCTTTATATCCTCCTGCAAAACCATATAGCAAATTTTTAGGTCAGTTATGGTTTTCGACTCGGAGGAAGAACCAGAAGAGGTCATTTCTACACTAGCTACCTTAGTAGTAATAGAACACACGAGAAGACCTCGGTGACACGGAAAACTTATAAAATGAAACAATCCCGATGAGTGTTCGCATGAACAAGGTTTAGAAGGGGAAGCAACAAATATCCAACGAGTTGATAAGTAATGAGGAGAATCAAAAATCTAAAGATGAACCATCCTGTGCTATCATAGGGAAACTCTGTTTCACTACCACATGGATGGCACCATCATCCGATTTTTCCTTCTCACTGTTCCATACAAGATATGCTTCCCTCAAGCGGTAATAAAATAGAAACCGCTTCTTTTCTCCCATCTCGAGCAATGTCCTCTTAATCCCTTAATCACCGTGTATGAAGGAGTAAATTCAGTCCTCTAAATACAAAACAAATAGAAGTCTAGCCAGGCAAATTTTTGAACATCTACAGCCAACTTACTACGGAAGAGGAAGAAAAATTGATAGTTGTCTTGCAGAAGCATGTTCATGCTTTTGCTTGGAACTACAAATATATGTTAGGAGTTCATCTTGATATATGTACCCACATAATCTATACTAAAGAAGTCAATCCAGTCAGACAACCTCAAAGAAGATTGAATCCTGCCTTAAGAGATATTGTGAAAGAAGAAATTGAAAAACTACTGGAAGTAGGATTCATTTACCCAATTTCTGATAGCCAATGGGTTTCTCCATTGGTAATAGTTCCTAAGAAAAATGAAAAAATGAGAGTATGTGTAGAATATAGAGAATTGAATAAGGTGACATACAAAGACCATTTTCCATTACTTTTCATAGATCAAGTTACTTTTCATAGATCAAGTGTTAGATACTCTTGCTAGAAAAAGATACTTTTGTTTTCTTGATGGATTTAGTGGATATAATCAAATTCAGATTGCACCTAAAGATCAAGAGAAAACAACTTTTACATGTCCATGGGGAACATTTGCCTATAGGGTTTTACCTTTTGGTTTGTGTAATGCCCCAACAACTTTTCAGTGAGTAGTCCTAGCAATTTTTGCTGATCTGACCACCAAAAGTGTTGAAATTTACATGGATGATTTCACGAGTATGTGGACAAACTTTTGATTTTACATTGGAAAATCTTGACAAAGTCTTAACTCGTTTGTGAAACATACCACTTATCCTTAAATCCAGATAAATGCTTCATGATGATGAAGGGATAGTTCTTGGTCATCACATCTCTCCTGAAGGGATCCAAGTTGACCCAAAGAAGGTTGAAATTATCAATAATCTCCTTCCTCCTAAAACTCAGACTAATGTCAGAAGCTTCCTAGGACACATTGGTTTTTACCACAGGTTTATTCTCAACTTTAGTACAATAGCCAGTCCTATGTTTGCCCTATTGACTAAATATTCTAAATTCTCCTGGACTGCAAAGTGTCAGGAAGCATTTGAAGCTCTAAAAGAGAAATTGATAACTCCACCTGTGCTCAGAGGACCTAATTGGACATTACCATTTCACATACAAATTGATGCCTCCAATACAGCAATTGGAGCAGCATTAGGACAAATTGATAATTGTGAACATTATACCATCTACAACATTAGCAAGAACTTGACAGGAGCCGAGAAAAATTATACAACTAAGAAGGAATTCCTAGCAGTAATTTATGCCATCAACAAATTTAGGTAGTGTATCACAGGTTATCAAATATTTATTCACACAGATCATACATCCATTAAGTATTTGATGAATAAACCTATGGTAAGTGCAAGAATTATTCATTGGTTGCTATTGCTACAAAAATTTGATATCACTATAATCAACAAACCAGAAAAATCTAATGTTGTGGCAGATTTCTTGTCCAGGTTGCAGAACACAGATGAAGGGGAATTAGTTGATGACACTTTTTCTGATGAAAAACTATTTGCTATATCAGTCCAATCACCTTGGTTTGCGAGATATAGCCAATTATTTGGTCACGGGGAAAGTTCCTCCACATTTCACTTCAAAACAGAAAAAAATAATTGATCAAACAAAGTTCTTCTTTTGAATGGATTAAGGGTATGCTTTTTAAGTGCGATCCCGACCATGTGTTACGTAGGTGCATCCGAAAGGATGAAGTGTATGATATCCTTAGAGCTTGTCATGATGAACCCTCGGGTGGACACTATTCCGTAAAAAGCATAGTTAGGAAAATCTTAGGGACGAGGATATTATTGGCCATCTCTTCACAAGGATGTGAAAAAGTACATCAGGCATTGTGATACATGCCAAATAATGGGGAAACCCACTCATACAAATGAGATGCCATCGTAGCCTCAAATGGTTTTAGAACCATTTGAGAGGTGGGGGCTTGATTTTGTAGGACCTATTGATCCACCTTCTCAAGGAAAGGTGCATATTCTAGTATGCATCGATTACTCGACAAAGTGGGTAGAGGTGCGTATGCTCGTGAAGAGAAGGTCACTAATTTCTTGTATACTCAGATTTTTCAGAGATTTGGAGCTCCACGGTCTATCACCACAAACCAAGGACCCCAATTTGCATCCAAAGTCATAAAAGCATTTACAAAATTGTATGAAATCAAACATAGGAAATCATCACCTTACCACCCACAAGCAAATGGCCGGGTTGAAGTAACAAACAGGGAACTAGAACGCATCTTGACAAAAATAGTAGCTTTTCATAGGAGAAATTGGCTAGATAAATTACCCAAGCGGTTTGGACCTATAATACTACTTGGAAGTCCACTATTGGATTCACACCTTATGAACTAGTCTTTGGTAAAAAGCCTCTCTTACCTATTGAATTTGAGCTACTAACATTACGCATAACACTGGAAATTAGAATTGAATTGTTGTAGGCATAGACAGATAGAATTTTGTAGCTAAATGCATTGGATGAACTTATATTGGATGCTCTGCACCAGACTGAGGTAATTCAAGAGTAGAGGAAGCTGTGGCATGACAGTCACATTCAGCAGAGGAAACTTCAACAAGGAGATTAGACTTTACTATTTGATTCTCAATATGAAGACTTCCTTGGAAAACTAAGAACTAGATGGTTGGGACCTTACTGGATTGAGGAGGTATTTAAAAACGGAGCAGCTCGTCTATCCCCTATTGATGGGTCACAAAGAAAGTTGGTAGTGAATGGACATCGCCTTAGGGCATACCATACACCTCTGACTAAAGAATAATTCTTGCAACAACTTGATAGTTTGGATACACAGCAGGTGGAAGAGATTCCCTCTTCGACTTCAAAACAATCAACATGATCTTTGGATTTCAAGAAAAAGCAAAAAATACAAAAAAATCGAGAAAAAAAAAAAAAAAAAAAAAAGATGAATAAATTATGAGTATGAATTCCTTCACGGGCATGGTTTCAGGGGAAATCATGAAATTCCTTCATGGGAATAGTCAGGATCAAGAAAAAAAAAAAAACCAGAAAAAAAAAGAGAGAAAAGGAGGTAAAAATTAAAAAAAGGGGAAAATCAAGAAAAAATAAGAGAGAAAAATGAATAACTCAGTAATGAAAACATTTTATTAAGGCACTCATCGAGTTGGTGTGCATGAAAACCAATTTTTTGGCATGCATAACCTTGAGAAATTTTTGAACCATCATTGTACAAATTCACCAAGTGCACTTGTTTTGAAATGTTGCGAGAAAATCTCAGTGAGAATATCAACAAAGGCGGTCATTCTTCAAAACTGGCATTAACTATTTTTATCAGGTATATATTTCTTACATTTCTTCATTGTAAAATGATTGGTATATAGTATGTGACAATTAACCATTAGCATAAAAGGTATTCATAAGAGTTGGCATACTTAAGACATGTTTTGAAAATAAAAATATTGATTTCTGCCTAATCTTCGAAACAAGAATGCCAAAAATAGTGCCTGCTATATTATCTTTGGATTGAAATTGTCTTCGGAATGATAGCAAAATGAATGTTGCACTTTGTCTTCAGAAAGAAAATTTGTCTTCGAAATGACAATTTGTCTTCAGAATGAAACTTGGTCTTTGGAATGACGACTTGCTGCATCATCTTCGGAATGAAGATCTATCTTCGAAATGAAGATCTATCTTCGAAATGAGGATCTGTCTTCGGAATGAAGATTTGTCTTCGAAATGAGGATCTATCTTCGAAATGAGGGTCTATCTTCGAAATGACGATTTACCTCCACAATATAGCTTGATCTTCGGAATGAGGATTAATCTTCGAAATGAAAATTTTGTAAAGAAGATTTGTCTTCGAATGAAGACCTGTCTTCGAAATGAATATCTATATTCGAAATGAGGATTTGTCTTCGGAATGAAGACTTGTCTTCGAAATGAGGTCATAATCTTCGAAATGAAATTTTGTCTGCGCAATAAGTCATAATCTTCGAAAAGAGCATTTCCATGTGGCATCCAAGAAGACAAGGTACAACAAAATCAAACTCTTTTAGTTGCATGCGAGGAAGGAACACGTGTCAGTCAGCACATGGTTTGTTTTTGCACTCATTGGAAATACGAAGAACGTGACCAACCATATGCCACCAGTTTTTAATGCCAATTAACATGCACATGAGAATCTGCAAAACTAATGAGGTGGATCTGATGGCAAGGACATCCATGCAATTATCAACAAATAAGTGTACAATGCAAAAGTAGAAATATGTGCCACCTTTATTTTCAAAGACATGTTGCGAAGTATAGTGCACAGGTTACAGTTCATTCTGAAGAAGACGAGAAATAGGGTAACGAAGGTTTCAAACTAAAACTCTACAAATTTGCAACAGAAAATAGCCAGAGATCTAGCAGAAGAATAGCAGCTGCAGTATATGTTTTTTAAAATAGAGAAGATGGGGCGAAAGATCAGAATAGAACCTGCAGATACCACTTACCTCCGAGAAAATCTGGCAGTTGTGCAGATTTTTGAAGATGGGGGGTTTATGCCATTTCTGGATAAATTCAATGGGTCTTCTAAAGATTTTGCTGGCATGTTCGCCCATACATTCAAAAACAACCGAGCACATGTTAACGGCATGACTATTGAGGTAAGCCCCGAAATTTTAAGTCGGATTACGGAGTTGCCATTAGAAGGGATTTCAATTTCTAGATCCGGCAAAAACACATTGGCAAATGTAGTTAATCGGTTTGTAGAAGAAAATGATAGAGAACCGAGTACTTAAACCATAAAAGGGTTAAAAATGGCCAGCCTACAGGAACCCCTGTGATGAAGTAGCCACTTGGGTAATTAAATTCCTAACTCGTGAAGGGCGAGTATGTCTTCGTTATCAGGGCATCATCTACGAATTTTGAACCATCTCAGACATGGTGGGAAACAACCAGAAGTTAGGGTAAATATTCCCCTGTATCTATATCAAGAGTTAAAGAACATGGCAAAGAGATATCAGGAGGGTAAAGGAAGCCTTTGTCATCATGGCCTCATCAAATTAGTTTGCCAACACCATTTTAGAGGAAACCCTAGGATTTTTAACAAGTTTTACTCTACCCTAAATGATGTCATTTTTGGGGATGAGAGTGAGGAAGAAGAAGAACCAAATGTTGTTGATGTTGCTATAGAAGAGGAAATAGTTGCTGCAGAAAATGTTGCAGAAGATGCTGTAGAAGAAACTGCAGAAGGTGCCCCTGAAGCTATTACAGAACTACACCCCACAGCAGTAGCAGAAAACCTTGCTCCTGAACCCTCAACTTCACGAGCTATGAAACAAAAGAGAAGAGGATCTGGAACTGGCAGCAGAGCAGAAAAACAAAATAAAGTTCATTTTTTTGAACTTGCAACTGATTTGTCAGAACAGAGAAGTGAAACAAGGGAAACAGAGGCATCTGAAACTGACCCCATGACCCCTGCTGTCACCAAAAAATAGAGCAAAAATAAGAAGTTTGCATCTAGAACTAGGAGGTCTACAAGAATTCATTTGAAAGAAACTGCAGAACGAGTCATGGAAGAAGAAGATAGACCAAGTAGCCCAGATGTCACAGAGATACAACCAACATCTAAAAACTTTCCAAAATTTCCTGAATAGATAGCTGAGGCAAAAACTGAATAGGATGGTTTGGAGGAGGCTACAGTTCAACAGGATATAGATATGGTAGATACCCTTATAGACAGTCTCATAGAGCCTCCTAAACAAGAACAAATTGTTGTAGAAGAAGAGGAAATATTGGTTGAGCAGCCAACTACAACTGATTTGTCTGCATCGACTACGAAGCGAAACGAAGTGGAAGACATCATAGAGCAGTCGAGGGCAGCAAGGAGTGTTTTCAAAACACGGACTAGGTGGATTTTAGAGAAAGAAAACATCATTGAGATGCAAGAAATAAAAATTGTAGAGCTTTAGCAGGAAGTGGCAGAATTGAGAAAATTGTTGTCACAATCTGAAAAACAGCCAGCTATATCCAATGATGAAGACAATTTGGCTCAATTGCTTCTGGTTCTATCAAGGACGGATGACTTTGTTGAGGCGGACATAGGAGTTCATCTCGAAATAGCACTCCTTCATTCCGAAGAAGTGCCTGTTCATTCTAAAGTAGCACCATCTTATTCCGAAGCATTACCTTCTTGTTCGAAGATGCTTCGGAAATGATAAAGAATATTGCGAGAGGATGTTGCGGATGAGCCACCAACACAAGAACAGTCCAGATGACAAGAAAATGTTCAAGTAAATACTCCTATTGAGGTTCCTGCATTTCAACTTGTTACACTTTCAATAGAAATAGTATATAAAGGGGTACAAGTAGAAATACTATCTGATGACAACCCCATAGAAATAGCAAATAAGGGGGTGCAAGTAGAGTTATTGATACATGAACAGCTAGTGGAAGTTGCAGAAAAAAGAGTTCAGATAAATCTATTGCCTAAGATCCCCCCTGTAGTCAGACCACCTAATACTGTGTCTCTAGATCAGTATAATGCAGACATAGCTAGCTGGATGATTAGATATGAGCAACTTGCCACTAAAACTAAAAATTTCAAATTGGAAGCAAAAGCATCTAAAAGCCAATGACACAAAAATTTAGGCATTGAAAGAAAAAGTGTCCGAATTATGCCAAATTGCTGAATTTTTAGTCCAATTTAGACGACTAGCCGGATTTTACAGACCTTATTTTGAAAGAAAAATACCTCGGATGGCGGGTCATGAGGATTACTTCAAACCTTCCATATAAATTGGACACTATTGAAGATTTTTTGGAGGCATATTTTGACGAGTCCTTTTGAGCAGAAAAATCTCCCGTGTGAACTATTTTTACACAATTTCTTCATTCCAGAGGAAGTTGACTCTCATCCTCAAATCTACATTGGAGATGTTTAGTTGAGAGCATTTATGTCTACTTTGCGAGAATCAACTTTACTGGGATCAAGAGAAAAGGCAGAATAAAGTGATTGAAACAAGGGCTAAATTGTTAGTCAGAGCAATCTAGCCAAATCACTTAGTTATCACCAGGCAACACTTAGTTTTAGAACCATTTGAGAGGTGGGGGCTTGATTTTGTAGGACCTATTGATCCACCTTCTCAAGGAAAGGTGCATATTCTAGTATGCACTGATTACCTGACAAAGTGGGTAGAGGTGCGTATGCTCGTGAAGAGAAGGTCACTAATTTCTTGTATACTCAGATTTTTCAGAGATTTGGAGCTCCACGGTCTATCACCACAAACCAAGGACCCCAATTTGCATCCAAAGTCATAAAAGCATTTACAAAATTGTATGAAATCAAACATAGGAAATCATCACCTTACCACCCACAAGCAAATGGCCAGGTTGAAGTAACAAACAGGGAACTAGAACGCATCTTGACAAAAATAGTAGCTTTTCATAGGAGAAATTGGCTAGATAAATTACCTGAAGCAGTTTGGACCTATAATACTACTTGGAAGTCCACTACTGGATTCACACCTTATGAACTAGTCTTTGGTAAAAAGCCTCTCTTACCTATTGAATTTGAGCTACTAACATTACGCATAACACTGGAAATTAGAATTGAATTGTTGTAGGCATAGACAGATAGAATTTTGTAGCTAAATGCATTGGATGAACTTATATTGGATGCTCTGCACTGAGTCGAGGTAATTCAAGAGTAGAGGAAGCTGTGGCATGACAGTCACATTCAGCAGAGGAAACTTCAACAAGGAGATTAGACTTTACTATTTGATTCTCAATATGAAGACTTCCTTGGAAAACTAAGAACTAGATGGTTGGGACCTTACTGGATTGAGGAGGTATTTAAAAACGGAGCAGCTCGTCTATCCCCTATTGATGGGTCACAAAGAAAGTTGGTAGTGAATGGACATCGCCTTAGGGCATACCATACACCTCTGACTAAAGAATAATTCTTGCAACAACTTGATAGTTTGGATACACAGCAGGTGGAAGAGATTCCCTCTTCGACTTCAAAAAAATCAACATGATCAGTGGATTTCAAGAAAAAGCAAAAAATACAAAAAAATCAGAAAAAAAAAAAAAAAAAAAAAAGATGAATAAATTATGAGTATGAATTCCTTCACGGGCATGGTTTCAGGGGAAATCATGAAATTCCTTCATGGGAATAGTCAGGATCAAGAAAAAAAAAAAAACCAGAAAAAAAAAGAGAGAAAAGGAGGTAAAAATTAAAAAAAGGGGAAAATCAAGAAAAAATAAGAGAGAAAAATGAATAACTCAGTAATGAAAACATTTTATTAAGGCACTACTGAGTTGGTGTGCATGAAAACCAATTTTTTGGCATGCATAACCTTGAGAAATTTTTGAACCATCATTGTACAAATTCACCAAGTGCACTTGTTTTGAAATGTTGCAGAAAATCTCAGCAGAATATCAACAAAGGCGGTCATTCTTCAAAACGGCATTAACTATTTTTATCAGGTATATATTTCTTACATTTCTTCATTGTAAAATGATTGGTATATAGTATGTGACAATTAACCATTAGCATAAAAGGTATTCATAAGAGTTGGCATACTTAAGACATGTTTTGAAAATAAAAATATTGATTTCTGCCTAATCTTCGAAACAAGAATGCCAAAAATATTGCTTGCTATATTATCTTTGGATTGAAATTGTCTTCGGAATGATAGCAAAATGAATGTTGCACTTTGTCTTCAGAAAGAAAATTTGTCTTCGAAATGACAATTTGTCTTCAGAATGAAACTTGGTCTTTGGAATGACGACTTGCTGCATCATCTTCGGAATGAAGATCTATCTTCGGAATGAAGATCTATCTTCGAAATGAGGATCTGTCTTCGGAATGAAGATTTGTCTTCGAAATGAGGATCTATCTTCGAAATGAGGGTCTATCTTCGAAATGACGATTTACCTCCACAATATAGCTTGATCTTCGGAATGAGGATTAATCTTCGAAATGAAAATTTTGTAAAGAAGATTTGTCTTCGAATGAAGACTCGTCTTCGAAATGAATATCTATATTCGAAATGAGGATTTGTCTTCAGAATGAAGACTTGTCTTCGAAATGAGGTCATAATCTTCGAAATGAAATTTTGTCTGCGCAATAAGTCATAATCTTCGGAAAGAGCATTTCCATGTGGCTTCCAAGAAGACAAGGTACAACAAAATCAAACTCTTTTAGTTGCATGCGAGGAAGGAACACGTGTCAGTCAAGCACATGGTTTGTTTTTGCACTCATTGGAAATACGAAGAACGTGACCAACCATATGCCACCAGTTTTTAATGCCAATTAACATGCACATGAGAATCTGCAAAACTAATGAGGTGGATCTGATGGCAAGGACATCCATGCAATTATCAACAAATAAGTGTACAATGCAAAAGTAGAAATATGTGCCACCTTTATTTTCAAAGACATGTTGCGAAGTATAGTGCACAGGTTACAGTTCATTCTGAAGAAGACGAGAAATAGGGTAACGAAGGTTTCAAACTAAAACTCTACAAATTTGCAACAGAAAATAGCCAGAGATCTAGCAGAAGAATAGCAGCTGCAGTATATGTTTTTTAAAATAGAGAAGATGGGGCGAAAGATCAGAATAGAACCTGCAGATACCACTTACCTCCGAGAAAATCTGGCAGTTGTGCAGATTTTTGAAGATGGGGGGTTTATGCCATTTCTGGATAAATTCAATGGGTCTTCTAAAGATTTTGCTGGCATGTTCGCCCATACATTCAAAAACAACCGAGCACATGTTAACGGCATGACTATTGAGGTAAGCCCTGAAATTTTAAGTCAGATTACAGAGCTGCCATTAGAAGGGATTTCAATTTCTAGATCTGGCAAAAACACATTGGCAAATGTAGTTAATCAGTTTGTAGAAGAAAATGATAGAGAACCAGAGTACTTAAACCATAAAAGGGTTAAAAATGGCCAGCCTACAGGAACCCTGTGATGAAGTAGCCACTTGGGTAATTAAATTCCTAACCTGTGAAGGGCAGTATGTGCTGTTATCAGGGCATCATCTACGAATTTTGAACCATCTCAGACATGGTGGGAAACAACCAGAAGTTAGGGTAAATATTCCCCTGTATCTATATCAAGAGTTAAAGAACATGGCAAAGAGATATCAGGAGGGTAAAGGAAGCCTTTGTCATCATGGCCTCATCAAATTAGTTTGCCAACACCATTTTAGAGGAAACCCTAGGATTTTTAACAAGTTTTACTCTACCCTAAATGATGTCATTTTTGGGGATGAGAGTGAGGAAGAAGAAGAACCAAATGTTGTTGATGTTGCTATAGAAGAGGAAATAGTTGCTGCAGAAAATGTTGCAGAAGATGCTGTAGAAGAAACTGCAGAAGGTGCCCCTGAAGCTATTACAGAACTACACCCCACAAGCAAGAGTCAGAAAACCTTGCTCCTGAACCCTCAACTTCACGAGCTATGAAACAAAAGAGAAGAGGATCTGGAACTGGCAGCAGAGCAGAAAAACAAAATAAAGTTCATTTTTTTGAACTTGCAACTGATTTGTCAGAACAGAGAAGTGAAACAAGGGAAACAGAGGCATCTGAAACTGACCCCATGACCCCTGCTGTCACCAAAAAATAGAGCAAAAATAAGAAGTTTGCATCTGGAACTAGGAGGTCTACAAGAATCCATTTGAAAGAAACTGCAGAACAGGTCATGGAAGAAGAAGATAGACCAAGTAGCCCAGATGTCACAGAGATACAACCAACATCTAAAAACTTTCCAAAATTTCTTGAATAGATAGCTGAGGCAAAACTGAATAGGATGGTTTGGAGGAGGCTACGATTCAACAGGATATAGATATGGTAGATACCCTTATAGACAGGTCTCATAGAGCCTCCTAAACAAGAACAAATTGTTGTAGAAGAAGAGGAAATATTGGTTGAGCAGCCAACTACAACTGATTTGTCTGCATCGACTTCTGAAGCAGAAACGAAGTGGAAGACATCATAGAGCAGCTGAGGGCAGCAAGGAGTGTTTTCAAAACACAGACTAGGTGGATTTTAGAGAAAGAAAACATCATTGAGATGCAAGAAATAAAAATTGTAGAGCTTTAGCAGGAAGTGGCAGAATTGAGAAAATTGTTGTCACAATCTGAAAAACAGCCAGCTATATCCAATGATGAAGACAATTTGGCTCAATTGCTTCTGGTTCTATCAAGGACAGATGACTTTGTTGAGGCAGACATAGGAGTTCATCCTGAAATAGCACTCCTTCATTCTGAAGAAGTGCCTGTTCATTCTAAAGTAGCACCATCTTATTCTGAAGCATTACCTTCTTGTTCTGAAGATGCTTCAGAAATGATAAAGAATATTGCAGAGGATGTTGCAGATGAGCCACCAACACAAGAACAGTCCCAGCAGCAAGAAAATGTTCAAGTAAATACTCCTATTGAGGTTCCTGCATTTCAACTTGTTACACTTTCAATAGAAATAGTATATAAAGGGGTACAAGTAGAAATACTATCTGATGACAACCCCATAGAAATAGCAAATAAGGGGGTGCAAGTAGAGTTATTGATACATGAACAGCTAGTGGAAGTTGCAGAAAAAAGAGTTCAGATAAATCTATTGCCTAAGATCCCCCCTGTAGTCAGACCACCTAATACTGTGTCTCTAGATCAGTATAATGCAGACATAGCTAGCTGGATGATTAGATATGAGCAACTTGCCACTAAAACTAAAAATTTCAAATTGGAAGCAAAACAGCTAAAAGCCAATGACACAAAAATTTAGGCATTGAAAGAAAAAGTGTCTGAATTATGCCAAATTGCTGAATTTTTAGTCCAATTTAGACGACTAGCCAGATTTTACAGCCTTATTTTGAAAGAAAAATACCTCAGATGGCAGGTCATGAGGATTACTTCAAACCTTCCATATAAATTGGACACTATTGAAGATTTTTTGGAGGCATATTTTGACAGTCCTTTTGAGCAGAAAAATCTCCTGTGTGAACTATTTTTACACAGTTTCTTCATTCCAGAGGAAGTTGACTCTCATCCTCAAATCTACATTGGAGATGTTTAGTTGAGAGCATTTATGTCTACTTTGCAGAATCAACTTTACTGGGATCAAGAGAAAAGGCAGAATAAAGTGATTGAAACAAGGGCTAAATTGTTAGTCAGAGCAATCTAGCCAAATCACTTAGTTATCACCAGGCAACACTTCTCAATGATGAACAGTGATGATATAAAGAGAATGTACTTGAACAATTTGAGGGACTGTGTGTCCAGATTTAACAATTTTTGTGATCACAATTTCTTCCCAGCATTGTCAGTATGCAGAGACAGATGGAATGAACTTTCCATGTCTTTGAGGAAAAGAGAACCTATCTCCCCCATCAACTTAGAATGGTCCAAAAGAAGAGCAGAAGGTGTAGTCTAGCTGATTCAGATCATGCAACATAATTGGATAGGTCTTAGGTTCAGGCCTCCGACCATCATTACTCCAGTTCCATTCTACTTTGAGGAAGATGCCTAGCCTGATGAACAATTTGAAGATTGGCTCAGAAACATTCAAGAAAATAGGGGGTATTACATAGGCAAGAAATTATTCTACAGATCATGGAATCTAAACATGGACATATGTGATTCCATAGCCCAATAGAATGCATGAGGGCATGCATTAATATAAGTTGGGGGGAAAGTGATGAGGCCTAGAAATGCCTCAATCATAACATGTTTTGAACACTAAAAATTCCTATAAACTCTTATGTTTTATATGATATGTTAGTTAAGTTGATTCAATATGCTGTATACTAACCATTTTGCATGATCAATGTATTTGAAATATTATATGCTGATTTTACAGCTTTTTGCATAGTTTTGTGTTCTTTTTGCTATGATTTGCTACAATGGGATATGCTTAGAATAATAGCAGCATTTCACTAATCATGTTTTGATTTTTCAAGCATTTACTTCACCTAAATCGCAACGATGCAAGCAAACTGTCGTTGTGCAAAGAAAAGCGGGTCTTTCCCATGTAAATTCCAGCCAGCTGTCCATAAATAACAAGGCATGTAATTCACATGAGAAAAGGGATAAAGACCATTGGAATTTGATCTTAGGAGATAACCCACCTGAGAGATGCAGAAGAAATCACTGGAAAAACATATATTTGTTCATTCCGAAGTATCTTCGGAATGAACATATATCTTCGAAATGAAAGAACACATCTTCGAAATGAGCGGATCTTCGGAATGAAGAATGCAACGTCTTCAGAATGAGTGGATCTTCAGAATGAAGCATGCAGTATCTTTAGAATGAGTGATCTTCGGAATGAGAATGCAGTATCTTCGAAATGAGCGATCTTCGAAATGAGAATTGCATTGTCTTCGAAATGAAGCCACTTATCTTCGAATGAAGAACAAAATGTGTTTTGACCTGTTGACCGATTTTTGAAGCAAAAAAAATGGAAATAAAGGTTGAAAAAGTTAAAGGGAAAGATCTTCCATCTGTCTTTGCCGTCATTTTCGACCAAAGTCATCATTAAGGAAAAGATCAAGTTTTAGTCCTCTTCTAGGATAAAACCAGAATTTGTTGCAGCATTGTAGGATTAGATCTTTTGAGATATTCTTTGTTTGTAATCAGATCATAGGATAGCTATAAATATTGCTCCCATTCAGGTTGAGCCTAGTAAGTAGTAAAGGAGGTAGAAAATAGTGAGAAAATAGTAAGGAATCTAGCAAAAAATACAAAGTATAGCTAGAAATTGACTGTTACAGTCCTGTAACAGTTTTTCAACAGAATTATTGTAATCATGTATTCTAATCAATAAAGTGCACTATTTCTATTTCATATTGCTTGTAAATGAGTGTGATTAAGATTTAGAAAGAGAGAGAGACTTACACCTTCTTCTGGACAAAGAGGCTGGCCACTTCCAGACCTAGGAGGAGGACTAACAAAGCAGGTTTTTATTCTGATTTTGCTACAGCAGAATGAGTTGTAGAACTTGTTATTTCAATTGCTTGTAAACAGTTGACAATATTTATAATATTAATTTATTTATTCTTAGATTAACCTTGTGCTTAATGTTTTAGTTGCAATCTTACTTTCATCAAAGCTTCCACTTTATTTCAGACTGTTATTTCTAGAATTTACTATTTTTCAGCAATTTCCTGTATTTTATGTTTTGCTGTTAAAACCTGAACAGAAGATTGACAAACTTCTGTTACAGAACTTTGACAGTTTTTATTTCCACATTAGATCTAGACTTTCATTATTGCAAAAGTAATTAGATTTTCTTTCTGTAATAAGGATCAGACTTTCAATTCTACAACTGTTATTTCTGTAATATAATTAGGTCTCATTCTGCAATTGTAATTAGGACTTCATTTCTACAGTTAATGATTAGTTTCAAATTCTGCAACTTAGATTAAGATTTAATTCATGAAATTTAGAGATAGGAATGTTCCAAAACCCCCCACACAACCAGTTCCACCAATAAAAGTTGTTGCTCTAGATTGACCTAAGTTATAGCTATTTCACTTCTTCTTTCACAGATAGCCTTGTACACTGCCCTGGATTGACAGATTCATTGAGAATTAATGATGGTATAACGACTACGCATCATGATCCCTCTTGGTATGCTCCTCCATATCAGTATGCCATCTCCTAACATATTGTACCTCTATATCTATCAATACATGTTCCTCATATGGTAGCCCCTTAGGCATCATAACAACTATATACTATCACACCCCTAACTATATTAATAAATTGTAACACAAGGATGTCCTCTTGCTCATACATACATTATGCAAGTCTCGATAGGTGTGAGTCAACAAAGCAGATTCCCATGTAAAATGTACATTATTCTCCACCATATCACACATGATCCCAATCAATTTCCAAGGGAACATTACCCCTAAAGAATTTGGTAACATAATTGCATACCAAAGCCATCAAAAAAATATGTTGCAATGATAGTCACTTGTCCTTATAAATATCCCCATATAAGATGCCCCCATTACGAGCCTATACTATGTGCCAATCAAGACCAAAGGCCTTCACCAACCTAGTATCTCTCTACTCCCTTCCCCTCATAGCCATCACAGTCAATACCTCCATAAGAAGCCTATAAATACAATATATGTCCTTTAGGGTAATCACCATCTCCCTCATAAAAAAATGAAAGGTGTTCCTATTTGGATCCAATGCTCACATAGTGCTAATAAATAGTTATGGTCATATAAAACTGTCTCTATACTCTTCATCCCATAGAAGCCTACCTTGCATAGCCACTCCTGGTCCTCCTCCTACCATAATCCCTTCAACTCATCTAGCAATGATAAAACTAACATCATGACCTCAAATCCTTGATCTGCAACATCAAACACTGTCACATAAGTTCACACACCAGTTTTATTTCAAGATAAAAATATATGGATCCATACAATCCATAAAAATAATACGGATCCATACATTTAGCAAACAAGGGATAGATATAGATACCCATTTGCCCCAAATGCATGTATCAAATAAAAATATAGCAAAAAACATAAAAGAATGATAAAAACCAAACAAATATGCATACATACAAACAAATCAATAAATATTCTCATGCATACACACACATACAAGCACCCCACCACTAATTTTATTCCATCCCCACTTCATACAACCTACATTATCCTATTCTCGACCTACCATTTCTCATTTCACTAAAAACTAAGCCCTAGGGTTCATTTTATCTTGAAAACCATAAAATCAAGGTAAAAATTCAATTTACCTCTACTTCACACCCTCCAAAAATAGATTTGAATCCACCATGGGCTATCTCTTCTACTTGAATCCTCACTTCAACAATTATCTATGTCACAAAGTCACTCTCTCTTGTTACTCTCCTTGCGATTCTCCAAAGATGCATGATGCAAATGAGGAGCGTGCCCTTTTGACCAAAATTTTATAGGTGCATTTAGGGAAAATATATAAATAAGTATATTTTCCTAGAGAATGTATGGATTCACAAGTTTTTTGCTTTTCACGTACAAAAATAATCAACATCCTAATTTTCACCTTTCTCGACCCCTATGCGATCTCACAATGACATTCTTGTCAAGAAATTCACCATCGTCTAAAAATTATCCACCCATAAACTCATCACTTAAGGGGGTAGATATCACACATTAAAAAATTTCCTTGCACATAATCAATATTCAAAAAACTCAATTTTAGAAACGCATTCATCCAAGAACCCTTGCCTAAGATTGTCACAAACCCTCATTTGTTGGGGCAAAAAAAAATAAAAACTCAATCAATTAAAATTTGGTAATGTCAATACTAATATCTCTAGGTTAATTACACAATATCTACATTGAGGTGGCAACATGTCCACTTACAACCGATAAAATCATCATGAGGGCACCTACATCTAGCTCGTCAACTTGCTAAATCAATCTAGGTTAATAAATTTATCAAAAGTAAAGTTTCGAGGACACATTTATCTTCCATAATTAGGGCATCTTACATTAATTGTGACTCAAGATAATCTTGTATTTCCTTCCCTCAATAATTTTCATGACATGACAAAAGCCACAACCAATCATAATCAACCATACATTGACCATAATCAATTCTCCTCGACCCATACTAATCACAAATCAACCACCAATCTAGTATCATCAATTTTTACACTACATTGTATTCTCACATAACACAATACAACAAGTGGTAAATGTAGAAACCTAAAAATATCACACTTGTCCTTGTGCAATGATAATTAATGATCATGAAGAACACAAGCTTATACTGAGAAGAGGTGTGAACAGTATAAGATAAAACTTTTATTTTTCTTTCCAAAGTAGTAGCTTCAATTATAATCAATTGCAATAATGAAATAATGTACAAATCACCACACACATAAGAGAAATAGATTTAACGTGGTTCACCCAATGTGGGCTACATCCATGGAGAAAATTTTCTTATAAATTTCTTCAACGAATTTTTTGGGAACCAATTCTCTATTAAAATGTTTGTTGACCTTAATCTATAGGAGACATCAATCCCCTCTTATTTGATTTGTGGACCTCTATCCACAGGAGACACCAATCCCATTTATTCTGGTTCGTGGACCTCTATCCACAAAAGACACAAATCCCCTATGTTCTTGTTCATGGACCTCTATCCATAGGAGACACCAATACCCTCTACTCTAGTTCATGGACCTCTATCCATAGGAGACACCAATCCCCTCTGCTCTCAAAACCTACTCAATATTGATCACAAACTAGGCTCAAATTTTCTCATAAAACCTGCTCCAGTATGCTCATAAAACCTTCTTAAATATTCTCATAAAACCTACTTAAATATGCTCACTAACCTGCTCAATATTGCTCACAAACCTTTCCAAAATATTGCATACAACTAATGCTCATATCTTTCCCAAATATTGTATAATGATGTTATCAAATTCTTTACCAATTTTTCAATGTGCTTTCTTCAACTAAAACAATTCAAACATATTCTACCCAGAATTCATTCAACTCTTGCACATCTAGATGATGATCTATTTGTGTTGAAAACTTCAAATAAGCATGCTACCTTTTACATTCAATACATTGGTTCCTTCCACAAATATCACACTTATTACATTTTAAAGGTAGCCCAGTCTAGCACTTACTTGCATATTGAATTGGAGACATTAATACCTTGCTTTTCTTTCACTATCCAATGCACTTTTCCCCCTTTCTATTTTGTGTGCATTAATCCCTTTATTAAATAAAACTTCCAAATCTACCTCAATAATATAATGCACTCCAAATCTATTTTCAACAATGATGATGCATCTCTATCTTCAACAATAATGATGTTATTCAATTCTATTTTCAACAATGATGATGTGCCTCAATGTATTCCCAATCTATCTCAACAAGATAATGCATTTCAAATCTATCTCAACAAAAGATAATGCATTTCAACTCTATATTTTTTCCTTTTTGATTTAAATATTAAATCAAAACATTTCAAACCCTTATTACTCCTATTGAGACAAACATAATAAAACTTATGAAGGCAAAAAATGATTTCTTACATTTTTATTCGTTTGCTCTTTGTTTGACTATCTTCCTGTTGAAGTTGAAGGCTTTCTTGAATAATTCTTCACTGATCCAACTCCACACAACTATGTATCACTCTCTTGCTGCCCTACCACTAACTCTTTGCTATATGTACTCCCTATCTTACTGAGGTAGCACACACAAAAATGTTTACGTCCACTTATATGCTTTTCATGAGGAGACCACACTGCTCTCTTATATTTTCCATGCATAATCTCGAGCATACTACACTCTTTGCACCATCTATGTGAAACCTAGCACATTGCACTCTTAAAATTTCCATGTGGAATCCCAAGCACATTGCACTCTTTACACCATCTATGTGAAACCCTAGCACATTGCACTCTTACGCTTTCCATGTGGAAGCCCAAGCACACTGCACTCTTTATGCCATATGTGTGGAATCTCAATCACATTGCATGAAACATTTCAATTCTTTACTTCCTAGGTGACTCTCCCTCCTTTCTATGATCAAAATATTGTTGTGGTTCTTTATCTTTGAGCTTGACATCTTCCTACCTTAGTCACAAAGTTCCAGCTGAACTCATATTTTCAATTCTGATGACAACACTCTACCATAAAATAAAATGTACACTACCACTTCAATGTCATGTATTGTGATGCTCTTGTTTGATTTGATTTGGTAGATCTTCAATCACCTCTATTGGACATGGTTTCTCCTTTGAATGCAAGTGAATACTCTTATCCTTTCAATGCAAATGAAGACACTTACTATGAATGAAAGCTTTCTCTCTCAAATGAAAGTGAAGGTGCTCACTATGAACAAAAGCTCTCTCTCAAATGAAAGTGAAGGCACTCATTGTGAACAAAATATCTCTCTCTCTCAAATGAAATCACACTTTGAAGAACACAAGCTTATACTGAGAGGGGGGGTGAACAGTATAAGACCACTTTTTAATTTGCTTTAAAATCAACTTTCAAAACAGTATAATGTAGTGTATAGATAGCAGTAATAACGACGAGTAATCAAAGCAATGCACAACACACCATCCACAAAGTGACACAACAATTTACGTGGTTCACCCAATGTGGGCTACTCCACAGATAAAACTTTTCTCTAAAAGTTATATCATAGTTCTTTGGAAAACCTTCCGAATTACAATGTTTATGAGCCACTGCTCAAAGGAGATACCTTCTCCTAACTCTGCTCTGGCTGGTGATCCTCTAGAAGACCTCTGCCTCTGCTGCCATTAGCAAATGGATCTCTATCCATAGAAGACACCTGTCTTCCCTGCTCTGGCTGGAGACCTCTGTCCTCAACTCTATCACCTCAAAGTTGGCCCTCTAATTTGCACCAAACACAGTCCTTCGTTCTGGCACAAATTTCTTCTTCCTCTTTCTTTGATCTACATCAAACACAGTCCTTCGGTCTGGCACAAATATGACCTCAACTCTGCATCAATATTTTTCCTCAACTGGTCCTCAAATTTGGTTTATAGAAATGGTTCACCAGCTTGTACTAATGCTGGTTTGATCTTCACCCAAGTCTTCAAGACTTGTTTCAGATCTACTTTGCAAGTTATTACTTAGAACCTGCCCAAAACCTCAACAAGCTCACAAAGAAGACTTTCTTAGCATGAACTCACAAAGATAATTGTTAGAGACCCAATGTGATTCATCAACCTCATAGAAGCATAAGGAGAATTGTTAGAGACTCAATATGTTCTATACTTAATTCCTAATCTCAATATCAAATCTCAAAAGAATAAGATAGATGTAATATGCTTTTCTTAAGAACATTAAACACAAATCTATTCTGTGCAAACACAGCCGCAATCACAGTCGCCCTTGATCAAATTCCAACTTTTGCACTTTCTTCACAAATACAGCAACACTTCAACACTCTGCGATCAAACTCCTCATCTTGCGCATCAACTCGCCACTTTTGTGCTATCTACGTTGTTATGGCTGCATCTCGCACACTTCACTCGAATCGACTTGACTTGCTCTCTATGCACCACGGACTTCCCTTACGCAAGTTCGATGCACACATTTGATATATGAAACTCAAAAAATAGTCCTATTATACTCACAATCTCAAGATTGAAATCTTGGTCTTAGTCGGCTGTTTACCCTTCAACCATGTTGGCTGCAAAACCCTACGTTGCATCGGCCCAGATTTAACTCTGTTGGCTTCACTGCCTCCCTGTAGATTTTGGTGTGAAACTTCAACATGTCACGATATCGCGACACCTTTGCCTGTCGTACACCTTCTATTGCTTTCTGTCGTGAAATTGTGACACTTTTTGCCTTTGTCTGCCTTGACAACGTGCTTGTCATGAAATCGTGACACTTCTGACTTTTGCTGACGTCATCTTCACTCCTATCACGAATTCATGATGCTTTAGACTTCAAAGCCTTCTTCTCCACTTTTGTCACGAAATCGTGACACATCTGCTTCTACTGACGTCAACTACAACTCTATCGCGAAATCGTGACCCTTCTTGCTTCTTCAACATTTTCTCGGCTTGCACCATCGAAAACGAAACATGTCACAAAATTGTGATGCTTTTGTCTACAAAGCCTTCCTCTCTGCTTCTGTCGTGAAACCATGACACTTCTATAGAAAACCTGCTTCCAGTTTCTATCGCGAAATCGTGACACTTTCTCCAACTGAACGCTGCCAACTCAATCTGTCACGAAATCGTGACACTTTCTGCATTCGCAAGCTTTCTTTTCAACCTGTCGCAAAATCATGACACTTCCTACAACTCAATACTACCATCTCAACCTATCGCGAAATCGTGACACTTTCTTCATCCATACAACTTCTTTGTAGCCTATCGTGAAATTGCGACGCTTCTTGTTTCAGACTCTTCCTTTTGCTGCATGTCACAAAATCGTGACACTTTTCTTTTCGGACTTGTTGGTTCGACTTTTATACACACCCTGTGAAGAATGAGCATAAAATACCGATAACACTTATACGGGATAAATCCCACTCACTTTAGGATCTTTTTGGATATCCAAGGTGTGAGTTACAGAGTTGGGTCGAATGTCTATTCACTCTTTTCCACTTCTGGAATAGTTTCAAGTGGACTGTCTGTTACCTTACAATGGGCTCGGGAATTCAGTTCAGTAATATTTTTGGAGTTGGTTATCTTTGTGGATAATCGGATTTACAATCAGTTCTTTGATCTAGCTCTTTATGCTTTAGCAGATTTAAATAAAAGACAAATTTAAAGAAAGATAAAAATGGATCATTTCACGGTGGAACAAAGAGAGTAGGGTAGGGCGAGAAAGAGAAATTTATCTAACTTAGTTGCAAAACCAAAGCGCCAATTTTTAGTTATACCGGTTAGCTTCACAATAGAACAAATCAAAGAGGAAAGTGTCCGGCTTTCTAAGATCACTTTCAACTAAGAGCATAAGACAAATATGAAACAAATCTAACAAAAAATTATAAACAGAAGGGAAGTCGGTTAAAATTGGTATCTCTCACCAGCAGCCTAGCTCGCATAGTGAGGACGAAGCAATTAGAACAGACCTGAACCTTAAATCTGTAATTTTCCCTAACATACAATAAAGAAAATGAAGCCTAACGACATATCCAATCCTGGTAACACGGATCTACAACATAAATTAAATAAACCTTAATGAAACGAAAACAAAAGAAGATGAACTTATCACAATCTGAAAGAGATTAGGCTCCTGGCCATGCTATCACAGAAAAAGAAAAATCACACCAACTCTAAGTCCAGAACAAAGCATTCAAACAAGATTTGCAGGAAATTGCTCCAATAGCTTTTATTTCTAAGTTTTCGCCTCTCGTGATTTACATTCAGAAGAAGTATTTATAGACCCAGGATAGACCTTGATCTTTTTAGGAATATCTTCTTCTCAAACCCTAAATTTTATCCTCTTAACCTTACTATCGGGGTTTTACAATATAAGGCCCTTTAAAAATAGAGTTTTTTATAAACCCTAACCACTCGACAAATCCGAGTGTAGTTACTTGCCATAAATGGAAAAGGCATGATCTGATGTTATTCTCATCCATCTGTAACTGCAAGTAAATATCTTCATCTTTCTGGTGCACTTGCCGGGAGGGTCTCATTAATTCCTCAGAGAAATTCGGATGAGTCACCGGTTTCTCTGACACTTTATCTTCGTAGAGCCGCTTTTGAGTTGAAATTCTTCGCATGCCATTACTTTCACCATAAATTCTTCTATTAAATGCGTCCATCGGCAAATTTCGATAACTGTGTGTAGATATTTTCATTTTTCGATCAATTTTCGACATACTCCATTAAATGGGCAGTTGCTTAGTCACCGTAAAGTCTCTTTGCGGCTAGATCTGTAAAATCTGGATGAACCAGCAATTCTCGGCATCTCCAATTTCCATCTGACGACCTTCATTTAATCCGTGCTTATTTTGTCTTTTTCGCCATTACTTTCGTTAGTATGCAACTGCCAGATGGCTTTCTGCAAAAGACATGCAAGGATTAGTACTTTAATATTATTAAATCAAAACCTTAACTATTAAATCAAAACCTTAATTTTCATTATATGTCGGCTTTATTTGCTTTTGACACGTGTCGTGATAACACGATGCTTTCCTCCAACTTTTTCATTTTGGCCTCTTTGTCTCTTTTGGCGCAAAATCGTGACGTCCCCCTTGCACTCATTGTTTTTCCAAACGACATGTCGCGATTTCGTGACATGTCGCAAAATCGCGATGTTTCCAGCCTTGGCAACTTTCTTCTTCCTTCGCTGCAAACGTGACATGTCGCGATTTCACGACATCTTCATGCCTTAACCATTTTTTGCTCTTCTCACCGCGAAATCGTGACATGTCGTGATTTCGCGACGTGTCGTGAAATCGCGCCCTTTTCATCAAGACTTGCATTCATCCAAAATGTGTCGCGATATCGCGACGTTTTTATCACTTGCACTTTTCTTCCAAAACACGTCGCGAAATCGTGACGTTTTCATTACTTGGCACTTCCTTTCCAAATATGTCGCGATATCGCGACGTTTTCACTACTTGGGACTTTCTTTCCAAATATGTCGCGATATCGCGACTTTTTCATTTTCTTTCAAAGCTTTCTAGTTTGTTTTCCAAATGGTCGCGATATCGTGACGTTTTCATCAAGTTTGGCTTTCGACTCAAATCTGTCGGATTTCGTGACCTTTCCAAAAATGGAAAGTGTCGCGATATCGCGACTTTTCAAAAATGGAAGTGTCGCGATATCGCGACGTTTCCAGGACTTAGCCATTTTTTCCAAGACCCGTCGCGATTTCGCGACATTTCCAAAAATGGAAAGTGTCGCGATATCGTGACTTTTCCAAAAATGGAAGTGTCGCGATTTCGCGACGCTCTCAGCACTTAGCAAAATTTTCAGAAATTGTAGGTTGACTCTAATGAATTCATTCATCTGTATTTTGCATTTTTACATATTCAGTGAAAGATTTTCTTTACTCAGAAATGATTCTAACATTTTAAAGAAGTGAATTCTAAATTGAAATCAAAGTCACATGCAAGAATACTTGGATACTTTGATATAGGCAAAACTTGAAGAAGAAAGAGGCAAGCAAAAAATTTGGAATTAAAACCTGAAAAACATCAAGAGGGTCCTTACTGCAAAATGAAAGCTAAATATTTTCAAAGGATGGAAATTCATTTTTCAGTGGGGGTGTGTTGCTTCTCAACAAATGGCGATATCTGCGGGTAAAATAGTAGCACTATTTTAGAATCCAGGACTCTAGTTTCAAAACAATGTAGACCATGTACCATGCCTTGCCACAAATATTCTTCAAAATAAATTAACTACTACCTGATAGTTGTTAAAATTTCCCAAGGACATACTAGGTTGAATCACTTAAGGAAGATTTTTGATGTGCAATTATAAGCGTATAAAACTTTCTTCAAGAATAACTAGGCCTTCGAATGTTGTACTCTGGATTGATCAGCTTTTCTAGAAAGGGGAAACCGAGTTGTGAAAGGGGAAACCGAGTAGGGCTCTGTTTACTAGTTTAGCCTTTTACAGCCCCGACAGAGTTACTCTTTAGATTTTCACGACCCTGATCCACAACTGTGAGGTAGTATCTACAACTTGGTAAAAGAAAACATCTTCTGAAGCCTTGGCTACCTCTTTCATTACATAACTTTTTCCTTCCCTTTTTTTTTTATTATAGGAAATAACAGAGTGCCAGTTTTATGCTGTCTTGCTCAACTTTCACCTTCTCTCTCTCTCCTTTGAAATATACCGAAATCTGAAAAGCCTTAAAAAAGAACAATTTTTTTTTAATATTTCATCAATCTGGAACTGCTTCAGCCTGGGTACTGATAGCCTCTATGGATACTCAAATAATTTCACGAATCAGAGTCCCCTCTTATGACCAACTTTTCTTGGATTCCCTAGGAGTTTCTCTAGCCAAACAGTATAGCAGTTTCTTTATAATTAAAATAACTGTGGCAAGCAAGACACAAAATCCAATCATCTTTCTACTATTGTTCTGAATAACAAAATAGTTCCATTGTTCAGTTTAAGCAAACTATCTCTCAATTAGAATAATGAACATTGGATTTTGAACTCAGAATAAAACAATTTTAGAAGGCTGACTTTTTCTTTGCTGCCCAGGCAAAACTAAAAAAAATAGAATTTTAAAAGCTAAAGAAATTTGTACAGACCCCAAAGGATAAAACACAGAACTTTAAAAACAGACATAAAAACAAACTACTTTGTACAGACCCCAAAGGATAAAATAAAATAAAACAAAACTACTTTGTACAGGCCCCAAAGGATAAAACACAGACCTTTAAAATAAAATAAAACTGTACAGACCCCAAAGGATAAAACATAGACCTTTAAAATAAAATAAAATAAAATAAAACTACTTCAAAGCTTATTTACAATGTATACACATGTTACAACGTCTTTGTGATTCATTCAATCGATGTATTGGATGGTAAAGCTGAGAAATAATGCTTTAGATATTGACCATTAACAGGAAGGTTCAAAAAATTACCCTCCAGGTCCTATAGAAAAAATGCATTATTACCCAGGGTTTTGGCAATCTGGTATGGCCCTGTCCATAAAGGTTGCAACTTGGTGTTTTTACGCTTCTTTTCATGGGCTTTGTCCCATAGAAACACCAGGTCTGCAAGTTTGAACGCCTTCGAATTGGCCCTCTCGTCAAGCCAGTGCTTGACTATCTCTTGGTGCCGACTAAAATGCTCCACAGCTTGAAGTCGTCCACCCTGCAAATCAAACAAGTCCAACATACGGGTTTTCGTATCTGCATGATCAAAGTAATGTAAAGCAAATTTTAATCCTGGTACTAATGCTTCATATTCTACCAAGTTATTAGTGCAGGGAAACTACAAGCGATAAGACATAAAATCGGTTTGATTTTTTGGTCTTTTAAGAACAGCCCCTGTACCATAACCTTGCTCAGACTTAGCTGCATCAATATGAAGTATCCCAACTTCATTATCGTGATTAAGGTGAGCTTTAACCGGTTTCTCCTTTTGAGTAGTTGTTAAATTATAAACCTCGATATAACAGCCCTCAACAAGATTAGCAGTCTCATTCTTGGCATTATACTCTGTAATCATGAGTTTATATCTTGGTTCTCTGTTGATTCTTAATTGATTTGCAAACCCATTCCAGGGTAACCACATATGCGAGAAATCAGTAGCCAAATACCCATTCAATGATTTTGACCAATCCCTGCTCAGAAGCATCCCGTATCCTACAGGAATATCCACCACCTGAATATCAATTCTATGCTGCGCTCTTGGCTCAGATGCTAGCTGGATATGTATATTCTGAAGTTCACCTACCACTTTAACTTCAGACTTATCCAATTGGACGACTCTCATCTCGGAGTTCATGGGGGTCAAACCCAACTGTTGACAAATGGCCAAAGGCATAACATTAGGTTGAAGCACCCGAATCTACCGAGACAGTTGTGTAAGTTTTTCCCAAATATTCGGACAGTCAGTAGAAAAGGCGGAACTTTAGTCTTCTCTTTATACATAGCCACATTTGCATTTGCCATCTTTTTTCCCTTTTCCAAAGGTTTGGCAGTAGGCTCAGAATATGTTTTGATCAGGTTATCCCTCTGTTCAGAAATTTGGGCCAGCTCATGAAGAGTGATGTTGGCTTTGATTTTTTTCATGTCCTCCACTATATTATATCCCTTATTGAGTGGAGGGACAAATGCATCTGGTCCTCTCGGATTTCCTCCCTTGGGTGGGGATGGGTTATTGCTTGAAGATGGATCTGGAGGAACACTGTGTGAGTTGTCCGGAGGGGTAGATGTAGTGTTGGGCTCCGGATTTCTGTTTTTGAGGTTGTAGTTGTCCCTCCTGTACTATTGAAAAGCCTGTACTTCATCCATGGGTAGCTCCACAACATTCTCTGATTCTTCTGGGAAAGTGAAAGAATCTAAGACCATAGCTGCACTGTGGTTGGATGAACTTGGGGCATCCGCAGTCCTTTGTTGTTCAGGAGAAACCAACTCGCCAGAAAGAGCTTCAAAGGCATTACATAATTCCAAACAATCCAACTCCCCGTCTCTGAGACGTTCCATGAATCCTGCACCAGTTAGGCAAGGCTAAATCACAAATATTTACATCATGCCCTTTACCTTTATAATCCTTATTGGGCTCGTATGGGGGCCGAGTGAATCTATTCTGCTGATAAGAAAACCTGTTTGGGTTTTCGTCGGTGGACACTTGCCTTTTGAAAGTCAAAAAGTCATTTGCCAACTTTTGGACTACCCTTGAAACTTCTTCAACTCTTGTGTTATCAGCTTCTTTACCTGGATTATGTACATTTTCAGCAGGTGCTACAGCCAATGGATTTCTTGATGGTGGAGTCTGACACACTGGCAACATCATCTGATGTGGTATGGGATTGAAAACAGGGGCAGCTTGTGTGACCAAAGGAATTTGATGAGCATTTAGAGGTTGGGGTCCCAACTGTCTTTCCAGAACCAAAGCTTCTTTGTAAGCCTCTGTTAAATTGGTAATAGAGGGATCTCTTTTCAAGAAAACAGAAGTCATTGGATCTAGAGAATTCTTAAAAATCTCTAATGCCAGGTCTGCATTTGGCACATAATAACCAGTCAGTCTACCATAAGCCTTCGAAATCTAACATTGTAAGATCTGACAGATTCATTTATTTCTCTTTTAATACCAGAAAACTGTTGATATAATACATTGGGATCTATTACCTCACCAAACTGTGATACAAAAACCTTTTCCAAGTCATTCCAACTGGTAATAGAATCGTTAGTGAGATTTAGAAACCAGTCGTAAGCTCCCTCCTGGAGAGTGAACGGGAACAATCTGCAAGCCACATCTTCATGCTGTACATTTAACAATTTCAGAGCATTCTTGAATGCTACTAGATGTTCTTCTGCTATCCTAGTTCCATCATGTTTGTATCTGGGAAGATATCTCTCGGGATTTTTGGGCAGGTCATGGGCTGCACCCGAGATATTTAAGGCAGTGGAACCTAACCAGTTTGCCATTATTACTTGATTGACAATGATATTTTCAGTTGCGGTTGGAGTAACTACAAGTGGTGATAAAACTATTTCGAGACAAGGACTTGGCCCTTTTGAGGCTGCTTCTTCTGGGAGTTTCTAACTCAGGCACAAGGAGCTCTCCAGCTCTGGAGTGGGACCTTGTTACTCTATAATTAGAATCCAACTTTTCACCAGCACTTACAACCTTACAATCCTTAACAGACTACTGAACTTCGGGTCCTCTTTTCTAGCAATTTTAAATATTGGTGTTGAGTTTCGTTGTTTAGGCAAAAACTCAAACAAACAAGTTTTAAAAAGCTAAGGAAGAGGAAAAGGATTCAAAAGATAAAACATCAGACTCTGCACGGACAACTTACAATATCGAACGAGAGTTTAGTGGGCCCTCCTTCTAGCGCCAATTTTAAATGTTGGTTCGGCTTTTATACACACCCTGTGAAGAATGAGCATAAAATACCGATAACACTTATACGGGATAAATCCCACTCACTTTAGGATCTTTTTGGATATCCAAGGTGTGAGTTACAGAGTTGGGTCAAATGTCTATTCACTCTTTTTCACTTTTGTAATAGTTTCAAGTGGATGTCTGTTACCTTACAACGGGCTCGGGACTTCGGTTCGAGTAATGTTTTTGGAGTTGGTTATCTTTGTGGATAATCAGATTTACAATCGGTTCTTTGATCTAGCTCTTTATGCTTTAGCAGATTTAAATAAAAGACAAATTTAAAGAAAGATAAAAATGGATCATTTCACGGTGGAACAGGAGAGAGTAGGGTAGGGCGAGAAAGAGAAATTTATCTAACTTAGTCGCAAAACCAAAACTGCCAATTTTTAGTTATACCGGTTAGCTTCACAATAGAACAAAT
Source organism: Wollemia nobilis (assembly GCA_028583015.1). Taxonomy (NCBI): domain Eukaryota; kingdom Viridiplantae; phylum Streptophyta; class Pinopsida; order Araucariales; family Araucariaceae; genus Wollemia; species Wollemia nobilis. The sequence continues at coordinate 262,955 of JAQPPZ010001004.1, read as the reverse complement.
CAAAGAGGAAAGTGTCCGGCTTTCTAAGATCACTTTCAACTAAGAGCATAAGACAAAGATGAAACAGATCTAACAGAAAATTATAAACAGAAGGGAAGTCGGTTAAAATTGGTATCTCTCACCAGCAACCTAGCTCGCACAGTGAGGACAGAGCAATTAGAACAGGCCTGAACCTTAAATCTATAATTTTCCCTAACATACAATAAAGAAAATGAAGCCTAACAGCATATCCAATCCTGGTAACACAGATCTACAACATAAATTAAATAAACCTTAATGAAACGAAAACAAAAGAAGATGAACTTATCACAATCCGAAAGAGATTAGGCTCCTGGCCATGCTATCACAAGAAAAAGAAAAATCACACCAACTCTAAGTCCAGAACAAAGCATTCAAACAAGATTTGCAGGAAATTGCTCCAATAGCTTTTATTTCTAAGTTTTCGCCTCCCGTGATTTACATTCAGAAGAAGTATTTATAGACCCAGGACAGACCCTGATATTTTTAGGAATATCTTCTTCTCAAACCCTAAATTTTATCCTCTTAACCTTACTACCGGGGTTTTACAATATAAGGCCCTTTAAAAATAGAGTTTTTTATAAACCCTAACCACTCGGCAAATCCGAGTGTAGTTACTTGCCATAAATGGAAAAGGCATGATCTGATGTTATTCTCATCCATCTGTAAATCGCAAGTAAATATCTTCATCTTTCTGGTGCACTTGTCGGGAGGGTCTCATTAATTCCTTAGAGAAATCCGGATGAGTCACCGGTTTCTCTGACACTTTATCTTCGTAGAGCTGCTTCTGAGTTGAAATTCTCTGCATGCCATTACTTTCACCATAAATTCTTCTATTAAATGCGTCCATCGGCAAATTTCGGTAACTGTGTGTAGATATTTTCATTTTTCGATCAATTGTTGACATACTCCATTAAATGGGCAGCTGCTTAGTCATCGTAAAGTCTCTTTGCGGCCAGATCTGTAAAATCTGGATGAACCAGCAATTCTCGGCATCTCCAATTTCCATCTGACGACCTTCATTTAATCCGTGCTTATTTTGTCTTTCCCGCCATTACTTCCATTAGTATGCAACTGCCAGATGGCTTTCTGCAAAAGACATGCAAGGATTAGTACTTTAATATTATTAAATCAAAACCTTAATATTCATTATATGTCGGCTTTATTTGCTTTTGACACGTGTCGTGATAACACGACGCTTTCCTCCAGCTGTTTCATTTTGGCCTCTTTGTCTCTTTTGGCGCGAAACCGTGACATGTCACGATTTTGTGACATGTCATGATTTCGTGACATGTCGCGAAATTGCGACGTCCCTAGCGCCTTGGTAGCTCTTTGTTTTGTCTACCGTAAAAACACGACATGTCGTGAAATCGTGATGTTTCCAGCGCCTTGGCAACTCTCTTCTTCCTCCGTCGTGAAAACGCGACATGTCACGATTTCGCGACATGTTGCGAAGTCGCGACGGTCTTCATGCCTTAACCATTTTTTGCTCTTCTCGCCGTGAAACCGTGACATGTCACGATTTCGCGATGTGTCACAAAATCGTGCCCTTTTCATCAAGACTTGCATTCATCCAAAATGTGTCGCGATATCGTGACATTTTATCACTTGCACTTTTCTTCCAAAACATGTCACGAAATCGCGACGTTTTCATTACTTGGCACTGTCTTTCCAAATATGTCGCGATATCGCGACGTTTTCACTACTTGGCACATTCTTTTCAAATATGTCGCGATATCGCGACGTTTTCATCACTTGCACTTTTCTTCCAAAACACGTCGCGAAATCGTGACGTTTTCATCACTTGCATTCTTTCCAAATATGTCGCGATATCGCGACGTTTTCATCACTTGGCACTTTCTTTCCAAATATGTCACGATATCGCGACGTTTTCATCAAGTTTGGCTTCCGACTCAAACCTGTCGCGATTTCGCGACTTTTCCAAAAATGGAAAGTGTCGCGATATCGCGACTTTTCCAAAAATGGAAGTGTCGCGATATCGCGACGTTTCCAGGACTTAGCCATTTTTTTCAAGACCCGTCGCGATTTCGCGACATTTCCAAAAATGGAAAGTGTCGCGATATCGCGACTTTTCCAAAAATGGAAGTGTCGCGATTTCGCGACGCTCTCAGCACTTAGCAAAATTTTCAAAAATTGTAGGTTGACTCTAATGAATTCATTCATCTGTATTTTGCATTTTTACATATCAGTGAAAGATCTTCTTTACTCAGAATGTTTCTAACATTTTAAAGAAGTGAATTCTAAATTGAAATTAAAGTCACATGCAAGACTACTTAGATACTTTGATATAAGCAAAACTTGAAGAAGAAAGAGGCAAGCAAAAATTTGGAATTAAAACCTGAAAAACATCAAGAGGGTCCCTACTGCAAAATGAAAGCTCAATATTTTCAAAGGATGGAAATTCATTTTTCAGTGGGGGTGTGTTGCTTCTCAACTCAATACTGCCATCTCAACCTATCCCGAAATCGCGACACTTTCTTCATCCGTACAACTTCTTTGTAGCCTGTCGCGAAATCGTGACGCTTCTTGTTTCAGACTCTTCCTTTTGCTGCATGTCATGAAATCGTGACACTTTTATTTTTGGACTCTCTCTCCTACAACATGTCGCTAAATCGTGACACTTTCTTGTCCGAACAACTTTCCTGGCAATGTGTCATGAAATCGCAACACTTTTATTTCTCTGCCTTCCTACACTTTTCGAGTCGCTAAAATGTGACATGTCGTGAAATCATGACACTTTCTATTTTGCTCTACTTCTCTGCCAACATGTCACGAAATCACGATAGTTTTTCCTGCTTCGTCTCTGCCTTCCAGCATGTCGCGAAATCGTGACAGTTTTGACAGAACTTTCTCTCTCCTCAAACATGTCATGAAATCACGATAGTTTTTCTAGCACTTTATCTCTCCTAAAACATGTCACAAAATCATGATAGTTTTTCCAGCCGCCTGCATGCTTTTTCTAACTTATCTTTTTCTTGATCTTTTGCAACTAGGCTACTCTGATTTTCTTAGAAACTTACTGACCATGCTGAAACCTTCATCAAAACAAGTTCTTTGACATAAAAACAAATTGCTTCAAGAACTCCTTGACATCAATGACAACAACTACACTTGAGCAAATGCAATGTACTCAAGGTACCCAAAATTTCCAACAATATCCCCCTTTGTCATTGATGGCAAACCTTTACTAAAAGCACATCTTCAAGAGCCAAAACTGAAATCAATCTGAGCTGACAACTGAGAATATTTCTTTGAAGTTTTGCTCCCCCTGACTTGAAGCTTTCCTCTTCACTTGAAGCTTTCCCCCTTACTCATATCTCTCCCCCTTACTCAAATCTCTCCCCCTTTGTCATCAATGGCAAAGGGTCACCTTTGGGGCTCGGGACTAAGAAAGAGCCTCTTAGCTTAGTCCCTCCCCCACCTCCTATTAAGGTGATTTAAAACAAGGGTGGGAGTAAAACTCCCATTAGGCACTCATCATCATCAGTGTCTACAATTTCTTTGTCGGGCCTTCTCTTGAACTCTTTGTCAATGTTTCTGTTCTTGGCACTTTTCTTGTTCTTGTTCTCATCTCTTTTCTTGTCCACACCTTGATCTTTGGACCTGTTTATACCACTGTTTCTATTCCTGTACCTTGGAAGATCAGCTCTGTATTGTCTGGCTATGTGACCTGCATTGTTGCACTTATAGCAAGTAACAATATTATTTCTTTCAGGCATAGCTGTTCTTTGAATCCGCCTGTTCTGACTAACCCAGTTCCTGATATTTGCCTTGCAGAAAATTGCTTTATGCCCAAACTGATTGCAAAAGTAACAATACCCTTGGAATAAATTAACACTTCTGAAATTATTGTTAACCTTCTTCATTTGAGACATGCAATGTGCATCCATGTGACCAAACCTGTAACATGCAAAACATCTGTCGTGAAATTTTCCTTTATATGACCTCTTGGGTCCTGAAAAATTTTTCTTCGCATTCTGAATTTTGTTTTATATTTTTGTGCATCGATCACTCATGGAATCATGTTTTGAAGTACTTTCTTCGTCAGAACTCTCTTCCTTTTGGAATCTCTTGCTAGATTTCTTGACCTATTCTTTGAGCGGTTTAACAAAGCCAAGACCTGTTTTATCTGTTGGATTTCTTTGACCTTTGATGAGAGACTTAACCCTTTTGGAGCTATCTTGAAACCTGTACAACTTATCCTTGTACTCTTTAGTTTCCATTTCCAAAGAAGCCATTTTTTGTTCCAACTCATTATACTGAAGAATCTTAGACTCTAACTTGTCCTTGAGTTCTTGTGTCTTAGTCATAGAGAAGCCAAGACTTTCTGTAAGATCATTTTTGATTTTAAGATTTGTATTGGCCTCCTCTAGTTGTTTCTTTAAAGAAACAATCTTTATTTCTTGTTTGCAGCAAACAGTATCTTTCTCATTGATCTGAGACCTAAGAGTTTCTTCACTCCTTTTGGACTCTTCTATTTGCAGCTTCAGATTGCTAACAACTTTGTTAGATTCCTCTTCATGTTTGCTACATATATTGACTTTATTACTCATTTCTTCTATCTGCATTCTTAAACCGTCAATTTCTTTTTCTAGCTTGTTGCAATACTCTGTTTTCCTGGATGATTGCATTTCGAGATCTTCAAAAATTTTCTTGTAATCTTTTGCTTGTACTTTCAAATTGGTGATTATATCTTCTACATCCTCAACCTTTTTACTCAGGTCTGAAATCAGTTTCTGTTTCCAATTTTGAATGGATCATCTTCATCTTCACTGCTACTAAACCCATGGCACTGACGTTCATTATGATCGAGTTTACCACAAATAAAACATTCTCTACCTTGTGAGCAATCAGCTGCAAAGTGACCGGTCTTCCCACATTTGGTGCAAAACTTTATTAATCTGGCCTGTTATCCACTGTTTGATTCATCTCTTGAATCTATTTCCATTCTTCCTCCCAAAATAGCAACATTGAGTTCATCTTCATTTTCTTTCATGACCATGTGTGTTTTCTTCTTCTTGTGTCTCATGGTTTTGCTTTTGCCTTTCCTTGCCATTTGTGTTCTTGTAAGATTTTTCATCAAGCTATTAAACTTTTCAAAGGTACCTGGTTTGATACCAATTGAAGAACACAAGCTTATACTGAGAGGGGAGGGTGAACAGTATAAGACCACTTTTTAATTTGCTTTAAAATCAACTTTCAAAATAGTATAATGCAGTGTATAGATAGCAGTAATAACAACAGTAATCAAAGCAATGCACAACACACCATCCACAAAGTGACACAACAATTTACATGGTTCACCCAATGTGGGCTACTCCACGGATAAAACTTTTCTCTAAAAGTTATATCACATTTCTTTGGGAAACCTTCCCAATTACAATGTTTATGAGCCACTGCTCAAAGGAGATACCTTCCCCTAACTCTGCTTTGGCTGGTGATCCTCTAGAAGACCTCTACCTCCGTTGCCCTTAGAAAATGGATCTCTATCCACAGAAGACACCTATCTTCCCTGCTCTGGTTGGAGACCTCTATCCTCAACTCTATCACCTCAAAGCTGGCCCTCTAATTTGCACCAAACACAGTCCTTCGGTCTGGCACAAATCTGACCTCAACTCTGCATCAATATTTGTCCTCAACTGGTCCTCAAATCTGGTTTATAGAAATGGTTCACCAGCTTGTACTAATGCTGGTTTGATCTTCACCCAAGTCTTCAAGACTTGTTTCAGATCTTCTTTGCAAGTTCTTACTTAGAACCTGCCCAAAACCTTAGCAAGCTCACAAAGAAGACTTGCTTAGCATGAACTCACAAAGAGAATTGTTAGAGACCCAATGTGATTCATCAACCTCATAGAAGCATAAAGAGAATTGTTAGAGACTCAATATGTTCTATACTTAATTCCTAATCTCAATATCAAATCTCAAAAGAATAAGATAGATGTAATATGCTTTTCCTAAGAAAATGAAACACAAATCCGTTCTGCGCAAACACAACCGCAATCACAGCCGCCCTTGATCGAATTCCAACTTTTGCACTTTCTTCGCAAATACAGCAGCACTTCAACACTCTGTGATCGAACTCCTCATCCTGCGCATCAACTCGCCACTTCTACGCTATTTATGCTATTATGGCTGCATCTCGCACACTTCGCTCGAATTGACTTGACTCGCTCTCTGCACACCATAGACTTCCCTTGCGCAAGTTCGATGCACACATTTGATATATGAAACTTGAAAAATAGTCCTCCTATTATACTCACAATCTCAAGATTGAAATCTTGGTCTTAGTTGGCTGTTTACCCTTCAACCACATTGGCTGCAAAACCCTACGCTGTGTCGGCCCAGATTTAACTCTGTCGGCTTCACTGCATCCCTGTAGCTTCTGGCGTGAAACTTCAACATGTCGTGATATCGTGACACCTTTGCCTGTTGTACACCTTCTATTGCTTTCTATCGTGAAATCATGACACTTTTTGCCTTTGTCTGCCTTGACAACGTGCTTGTCACGAAATCATGACACTTCTGACTTTTGCTGACGTCATCTTCACTCCTGTCACGAAATCACGACGCTTTAGACTTCAAAGCCTTCTTCTCTGCTTTTGTCGTGAAATCGTGACACATCTGCTTCTGCTGATATCAACTGCAACTCTGTAGCGAAATCGCGACCCTTCTTGTTTCTTCAACCTTTTCTCAGCTTGCACCAACAAAAATGGAACATGTCGCGAAATTGTGATGCTTTTGTCTACAAAGCCTTCCTCTCTGCTTCTATCGCAAAATCGTGACACTTCTCCTATAGAAAACCTGCTTCTAGTTTTTGTCACGAAATCGTGACACTTTCTCCAACTGAACGCTGCCAACTCAACCTATCACGAAATCGTGACACTTTCTGCATTCACAAGCTTTCTCTTCAACCTGTCGTGAAATCACGACACTTCCTGCAACTCAATACTGCCATCTCAACCTGTCGCAAAATTGTGACACTTTCTTCATCCGTACAACTTCTTTGTAGCCTATTGCGAAATCACGACGCTTCTTGTTTCAGACTCTTTCTTTTGCTACATGTCACGAAATCGCGACACTTTTCTTTTTGGACTCTCTCTCCTGCAACATGTCGCGAAATCGTGACACTTTCTCATCCAAACAACTTTCCTAGCAATGTGTCATAAAATCGTGACACTTTTCTTTCTTTGCCTTCTTGCACTTTTTGAGTCATGAAAATGCGACATGTCACGAAATCGTGACACTTTCTATTTTGCTCTGCTTCTCTGCCAACATGTCGCAAAATCACGACAGTTTTGCCTGCTTCGTCTCTGCCTTCCAACATGTCACAAAATCGCGACAGTTTTGCCAAAACTTTCTCTCTCCTCAAACATGTCATGAAATCACGACAGTTTTTTCAGCAATTTCTCTCTCTTGAAACATGTCGCGAAATCGCAACATTTTTTCCAGCCACCTGCATACTTTTTCTAACTTATCTTTTTCTTGATCTTTTGCAACTGGGCTACTCTGATTTTCTTGGAAACTTACTGACCATGCTGAAACCTTCATCAAAACAAGTTCTTTGACATAAAAACAAATTGCTTCAAGAACTCCTTGACATCAATGACAACAACTACACTTGAGCAAAGGCAATGTACTCAAGGTACCCAAAATTGTCAACACACTTCTCCAAATTCATTCTGTCTTTGAACGTAAATTATGACATGCAAACCAATCCTATCCCTTTCAAACAAAGACACACTTTCCAAACTCTCTCATTATCCAAACATAAACGAAGATGAATGAAAGTTCTCTCAACGAAGGCACACTTTTTGAATTCTCTCATTCTCCAAACGTATACAAAGACAAACAAAATATCTCTTTCAATGAAGGCACACTTCTTGAATTCTATCACTTTTCAAACGTAGACGGAGATATTTTAATGAAAGTTTTCTCTAAAGCAAAGGCACACTCTTCAAACGTGAACATCTATTCTCACACTTTCTCCGAAGCAACACGAAGGCACTACAAAAATCATCTCAACCATAATGTTAGAACCATATATATATGAAGCATAATATTTAATCTCAACATTAGGGTTGACCCTTTCAATATTTTAATATATTTAAATCCTTTGATTTAAATACATCCCACTCTTAAAATATTAATTTAAATCCTTTGATTTAAATACATCCCACTTTTAAAACATTACTCTAATATTTAAATATTAATTTAAATATTAAAGTATACATCAACATCACCATTTTATTTGCTCAACATCATCATCACCATTTTATTTGCTAAATATAATAATTAAATTCGAAGCCTCAAATTCGAATTACAAGTGAGTCGACGTCAAATGTATAAGAGGGCATGTTTATTTATAGGCTAAAGTTTAGCCTAAGCCATAGTGTGTGTTTGATTAAAATTACCTCCAAATTAATTACCTTGTTCATTTGATGCAGCGGAGGAAGAAGACAACAATCTTCACATTTTTTAGAGTAGTCATTGGTCAAAGGTTGGAAGGGGTTTGTCCCCACTCAAAGTGAGGTGGCAACCAAACTGGTAAGCTTAGCTTGCACAACCCGTAGAGAGCAGAAGGTGCAGTGTTTGATTCGCACGAAGGCCTTTTAGTTTGCATGGTCAGATTTGTTTTTAGCACCGACAGTAAAGGATAACAAGGAGATCGTGCTCCTTTGGTTTTGTGTGGGTTGGCTATCCCACGTGGTGGCTTGGCCATGCCTAGGGCACGATGCCAATAGACAATGCGGGTTCTATTACCGATAGTATGTGGTAGTGAAGGGATTAATTTTTATTAACATTAATTTATGCCCTAAGGTTCAAAGTTGCTAAGGTATGTGCTATCTAGGGAGATATTAGGATTTTTAAATTGATTTTATTTTTGCAATAAAAGGGGTTATGAAATGATTTCTTTTTCTTGAGCAAAAATTAAGGTGGTTTGTTTGCTAATGCATTGGGGTAAAAATTGAAGTGGTGATTTATTTTTTGGAAATGCATTAATGACAAGTAGGATATATAAGGTGTAAATGAAATATTTTGCCTATGTAATTTGTGATCCTTGTTGATGAAATTTTGTTTGCAAAGTTAGGAGTAATAAGGTGTAAAAGTGGTTTGATAATTTATTAAATCTTTGTATGGTGAAATATTTGTTGAGGTGGAATATTCATCTGGAGGTTTTGAAATATATTGTTGCACAAGAAGGATTGGTTATTTTTGAGACAGGTTTTGAAGACATATATCAAAAAGAGCAATTAAGAGGTATGGGCACATCATCCTTTGTTTGAAGTGTTTTGTTGAGTGAATGTTTTTGAACACAAGGTGGAGTGAAAAGGATTGTTTGATAAGCATTGTTGGAAATATTTGAGTGAGTTTTATGTGCTTCATTGTTGAATGTTTTGAGAACATTTGAGATAGATATTATGAATTAATTGAGTTAGGTTTTGAGACCTAAATTGTGTTTTTTGTTGGAAGAAGTGTGAAAACACTTTTTTAGGGTTTATGAGCAATTTGTGCTTCATTGGTTGAATGAATGTGCGAAGCTTTTTGGCATTGGTTTTGAGTGATATTGAAAGTGAATGTGCAAACATTAGAAATTAAATTTGTGAAAGCAAGAGTGTATATCAAAAAGATAGGTGTCATGTGCTAGACTGGATTTATCTTTAAAAGAACAATAAAAGTAAGACATGTGAAAGTGATAAACTTAATGATTGAGTAGAAAATATTGAGCTATTTGCAAGTGCATATTATCCTCTATATGTTCCAGAGATTAAATGAATTTTGGATAGAATATGTCTAAACTACTTCAAGTTAAATAAATTACTTTGAATATTTTTTTTTTTTGAAAAAAAATGAAAAACTTGTATTAATACAAAGAGCAATTACAAGTGGGAGAGAACACATCCCAACCAAGAACAACAAACAACACTACAAGAGAAGAGCACAAAGTCAACCCAGCACAACACAAAGCAAAGAAGTCAACTGGGCACGAACAAGCGACATGTCACGAAATCGTGACATGTCGCGAGATCGCGACAGTCAACCCCGGCTCCTCCACTGCGGTGCCAACAGTCACGAAAACGTGACATGTTGCGAAATCGTGACATGTCGCGAAATCGTGACATGTCGCAAAATCGCGACGACAGCACCCTCCAGCAACCCTTCGTCAAAATTGTCGCGAAATCGCGACAAGAAGACCAGCTTGCTCCATAACGCCAAAAAGGTCACGAAATCGCGACAGAGAGCCTCCGAATCATCCAACCATCAAAAGTGTCACGAAATCGCGACGAATTATCCTTATGGCATCCAGATCGCAAAAGCGTCACGATATCGCGACAGTTTTCTCCATTCCTCTGGTAAGCCAAAATTGTCGCGAAATCACGACGAGATTTTCATACAGCAGCCATCGCCAAAAAATGTCGTGATATCGCGACAAAATATCCACTTTGCACCACATCAGCAAAATGGTCACGATTTCGCGACGGGTTTTCCTTATGACACCAGATCGCCAAAAGTGTCACGATATCGTGACGGTTTTTCCTTTCGGCGCCCAGTTCTCAAAACTGTCGCGATATCGTGACGAATTTTCCTTTCGGTGCCCAGTTCTCAAAACTGTCGCGATATCGCGACGAATTTTCCACTTTGCTCTCCATCTGCAAAAGTGTCGCGATATCGCGACAATTTTTCCAGTTAGCCCCAAATTGCCAAAACTGTCGTGATATCGCGACAAAAACCCGCCAAAGGCCGAAAGGGCGCAACCTGTCGCGATATCGCGACAGCTTCCAACTTGAAGCAGCGACGGCGCTACATGTCGCGATATCATGACAGTAACCTTCCTTAGCATAAAAACACTGCACATCATTTCAGAAAATGTTCAAGGCCTTGTCGGATCTCTGCATCCTCCACAGGCATGTCACTGTGCAGCTGCATCCCAACCTCCCTTTCAGCACCCATCTTAGCAAGGAAATCGACCGCCTTATTGAGATCTCGATTCACATAGACAGGTATCACATCATCTAATTCCCTCCAAAGCTCTTTGATTTGGGAGACTAAGATCCGCAACCTCCAAGATTTCGAGACAAAGTTTCTCATACAGTCAAGAGCACCCACCAAGATTTGGGAGTCAGACTCAATAATAATCTTACTGTGTCCCTGTTTGGCAGCCCAGAAGGAGGAAAATTTAATGGCAAAGGCCTTGGCTTCATTGTTTGTGGCACATCCCATACCCTGTAGTTCCCAATAGAGCAGAGACCCAGCATGATCGCGGCACACTACTCCAATTCCAGCACTTCCCGAATTGCCTTTAGCAGCTCCATTAGTATTGATTTTGATCCATCCTTCAGGAGGAGGTTTCCAACTACCACTCACCTGCCTTTGTTGAATAACAGCTCCCTCTTCCAAAGGCTCAGAAGCAGACTGAATTTCCCCCTCGGCATGAATGGCAACCGTTTCCGCCACTTTGCTCCAAATGACTTGCCATATTCCTTCTAGAGGGGAGAAGGTTTCACGGAAAATACGGGCATTTCTCTCCAACCAAACTCGCCACCAGATAAAAAATAAACCAAGCTCCCAGCCAATTCGAAGAGCTTTGGATTTAAATCTACCTTTCTTCCAGCTTTCCCAAATGTTGTTTCGAGACAAGACCCCATTAGCCTGAAGTTTAAAGTGGGAGAACCAGCGCTTCCAGATCTGTCATGTGAAAGAACATTCAAACATTAGATGATCCGTAGTTTCCTCCTGCTTGTGGCATAACACACATTGAGAAGGGCCAATGATGCCTCTGAGTCTAAGATTGTCATAGGTGAGAATTCCATTATGCAAAAACTGCCAGGCAAAGAAGTTCACTTTCGACCAGCCCTGGGGATGCCATATCTTTCTCCAATCATGAACCAAAAAAAAGTGTGGGGGGGCTCTGGGAGGATCTCATCATATCCCTATTTCACAGTATAAACCCCAAGGCTCCCATATCCCCAAGCCAGTTCATCCTCCTCATCTCTCCCAGTAAGAAACCGTTCTGCCAAGATTTTTCCCAAAGTAGGTACCAACTCCGGAGGGATTGGTATTGGCCACTCATCCAGCCGCTTAAACTTTATGATCTTGTAGTCCCCCAATTGACTAGTGTTAAAGTAGCTCTCAATTTGGATCCATCCCTTATATTCTATAGCAAATTTTATCGATTGCAATTCAGGAAACACAGCAATAATGGGAGGATTCTGGTCCCAGGAATCAGTCCAGAACCGAGCCTTATCCCCTCTCCCCACTTTCCAAAATAGTTGATCTTTGATGAGTTGAGCTCCAAGCTTGAGCGCCTGCCACACTGGTGATCCAAAACCTTCCAGAGGAAAGCGGCCCACATCATTAGGATGGACAGAACCCAAGTATTTGCTAGAGAGGATTCTATTGAAGAGGGATGTTGGCTGAGAAATCCACCTCCAGTACAGTTTGCCAGCCAAAGCCTTGTTGTTAAACTTGGAGCTTCTTAGTCCCAACCCTCCTTTTTCCTTGGGTTGGGTAACCTTGTCCCAGCCAACCAAGGCCCATTTCCTCTCTCCCTTGGCACCTTCCCATAGAAATATTCTAGCCATTTTATCCAACTCTTTCCAAATAGACTGGGGAGCAGCCAGGACGGAGAATTTATAAATTGGCATGGCCTGAATAACTGACTGCAAAAAAGTTAGACGACCCCCATAACTTAACAATCTATGAGACCAATGGTTCATTCTATCTTTGATGCCATCCAATAGGTCCTTCCAAACATCTATTTTCAGTTTTTTGAAATGGAGAGGGACCCCCGGTAAACTACTCGGGAGAGAGGTCCGAGTGAAACCTAAAATCTCAATAACTCGTCTCCGTAACCGTAAGAAGATCACTTTGGATTTATTGTCATTGATGACTTGATTAGAGGCCCGGAGGTAGACATTTAGAGTATCTCCGATTCTTCTTGCTTCCCTAAGGTGGCCACTCCCACCAATCCAATATCATCTACAAACTGTAAATGAGTCAAAACTTCAACCCCGACCTTAATACCTGTTATCTGACCTTGAAGTCTTCTTCTCAGAAAGAGTCTACCCAATCCTTCAGCCAAGATGAGGAAGAGATAAGGAGATCAAGGGTCTCCTTGCCGCAAGCCACAAGAGGCACCAAAAGGAGGCGAGGGAAGTCCCTTGATAAGAACAGAGTATGAAGGCGTAGAAATACAGCTCATGACCCAGTCTGTCCAGTCCTGAGAGAAACCAAAGGCAGTCAACATCTTTGCCAAGAAGCCCCACTCCACCTTGTCATAAGCCTTGGACATATCCAGTTTAATGAACATTCCTTTGTTCCCCAATTGGTGCATTGTATGGATAGCCTCCTGTGCAAGAATCACTCCATCCAAGATTTGCCTCCCTTCAACAAAACCCCCTTGCTCTGGGGAAATTATATTATGCAGGATAGGTTTTAACCTTTCAGCCATAATCTTAGTAATTATTTTATAGAGCACATTGCATAAGGCAATAGGTCTAAAATCAGATAAATGAACCCCCCCCTGCTCCTTTTGGAATTAAAGTAATGAAGGTATGATTTAGAGCCTTGAGCATTCTTTTATTGGTTCCGGACCCCTCGATGACGACCAGAACGTCTTCCTCCAGGGTATCCCAAAAGGCCTGGAAGAACTCAATAGGGAAGCCATCAAGACTAGGCGATTTACCAGTACTCATCCCAAAGACCACCTTCTTAAGTTCATCTCTATCTATAGGTCTAAGTAGGGTCTGGTTCTCTTCAGGAGATATTATAGAAGGAATGACAGCAATAACTTCATCTTGGGCTGCCCCATCTTGCTCCATACTTTCCTTAAAGAGTTTTGAGAAATACTCCATTGAGTGGGAGTGCATACCAGGAAGAGTGTCAAAAGAGTATCCATTCTCATCTTGAAGGAAATCCATATTATTCACTTGTCTCCTAGCACAGGCAGAGCGCTGAAATTTTTTTGTATTTCTGTCTCCTTCTAATAACCAAGTATTTCTTGCTCTCTGTTTCCAGTAAATCTCTTCTTGATTATCAATATCCTCAACCGCTTTGCGCAAAGCATCATCCTCGGATTTAAGGTGCTCGGAAATGTTTCCTTCCCTAAAATGTTTTTGCACCTCATCCCATCTGGCCAACAAGGGGGCCCGTTGGTGTTGGAAGTCTGATTTGTTAGTTTGCCTCCACTGTTTCAGTTTACACATGACAAATTGAAGCTGTTTGTGAAATTTGAACATTGCAGTCCCAAAAGGTGGGCAGCCATCTTCCCACCACTAAGGAATTTTTCTTCGGAGATCTTCTTTTTGCAACCAAAAATTTTCAAATTTAAATGGTTTATGGTACTGCCCTGTCATAGCCCCTCCCTCCGATAGAAATGGGAAAGTGGTGCAAGCCGGGCCTTCCAAAATCTGAAATTTAATATTCCATTTCACAAATGCTTCCTCCGAGACCGAAACCGGTCTAGTTTTACCTTCCTACTGTGTGGCTCTCTTCTCTTATTAGTCCACGTAAAATAAGTGCCAGGACCTTTGATATCAACAAGGTGAAAGGCCTGGACTTGAGCAATCAGAAGCCTATCCCCTGGATCCAAAACCGGGAAACCACCTTCCCCGATCCCTGGCAGATAATTTGGCATTAAAATCCCCAGCAATAATCCAATCGCAGTCTTCTCGGGAGGATCTCATTGAATGAACAACATTCCATTGAAGCCGTTGGCCATCAATGCTTTGAGCCCCATAGAAGTTTGTGATTAAAACCTGTTCAGCTGTAACAATGTTCTTAAAGAGAGATGTGAGAACACCCCTCCAAGCTATATGTTCTATTGCTATCCACACCAGAGGGTTCCAAAGAGTAACAATCCCCCCCGAAGCTCCTTGGGCCGCCACATCCATATATCCAGCGCCCCTCCATATTCTACTAGAAATTTTACACATAAGATCTAAAGACATTTTTGTTTCCTGAAGGAGCAAAAAGTTTGTTTTGTGTCTTCCTAAAAGTCTTTGAATAGCATATTGATGGGTTCTACTGTTTAAACCCCTTACATTCCAGGATTGTATAATCATTGGAAACCTTGGGAGCAATAAGAGTCAATTGTTCTCACCGATCCTCCATTGATCAGCTTGTCCCCTTGCGCTACTAGTAGATCCTTATTGGATTTTCTACCAGCTCCTTGGGAATTACTATTCTTAGACCTCTTTTCCACCTGGGTAATCCCCAACGCTGGTCTTTCTCTGTTCAAATTACTTTGAATATTAGACAAAGCATTTGATAGCATTGTGTGCAAGATTTGAGATTGATTGAGCATATCTTGTGAGCTATTTTGAGCATGTGTTAGAGCAATTTTGAGCATGTGCTAGAGAAGATTTGATCAAGCTTTTAATAAGGCTTGAGGATAGATTTGAGCAAGTTTTTGGGAAGGCTTGAGGATAGATTTGAGAAAATATTTGTGAAGACTTGAAGACAGAATTGAGCAAGTATTTGTGAAGACTTGAAGGTAGATTTGAGACAATCTTGTGAAGACTTGAAACAACATTAAGAGCAGGTTATGTGTTCAAGCTTTGTGTTAAGGCTTGGGGTAGATTTAAGTAGAGTTATTTGGTGATTTATTAAAGCTTTGTGTTAAGGCTTGGGGTAGATCTAAGAAGATTTGATTGGTGATTTGTTCAAGCTTTGTGTTAAGGCTTGGGGAGGATCTAAGTAGAGTTGATTGGTAATTTAATCAAGCTTTGTGTTAAGGCTTGGGGATAGACTTGAGATAGAGTTTGGTGTAGATTTATGAGCAAATTTAGATCAAATTTGTACTAGACTTGGGATAGAGTTTGGTGCATATTTGAGATAGAGTTGAAAGTAGGATTTGGAGGTGATAGAGCAAAGAGAAAAATAGTCTCCAGTGGATAGATATCCATTAACCAGTGCAGTGGGGACAGAGGTATCATATGGAGAGAGATACACAAGCCAAAGCAGTGGGGGTAGAAGTCTTCTAGAAGATCACCAGCTAGATCATAGGATAAATATTTCTCCTATGGATAGAAATCCATGAACCAGAGCAAGGGGAAATAGTTCTCCTATGGAGTGTGATCCATGAACCAATTGGGAAGATAGAGTTATTATGTGGAGAGAGATCCACGAACCATTTGAGGAGATAAAGTTTTCTTGGATCAAGTTCCATGAACTAGAGAAAAGGGGAAAGATTTCTCCTATGAAGAGAGATCCACAAATAAGAGCTTAGGGGATTGGTGTCTCCTTTGGACAGAGATCCATAAATATTGTAATAGGGAATTGATTTCCAAGAATATTTATTGAGAAAATTTAATAGAAATATTTTCTTCATGGAGTAGCCCACATTGGGTGAACCACGTTAAATTGGTGTCTCTCTTGTGTGTGATGATTTGTGCATTGATTTGATTACTGCTATTAATATTACCATTGATAATATTGGATAATATTGTTTGGGAAAGAAAAGTAAAAGTTGATATTATACTGTTCACCCCCCCTCTCAGTATAAGCTTGTGTTATTCACCCATTTTGGGTGAAATTTATGGCAAAAGCCTATTTTAGGCAAAATCCATGGTGAAAGCCCTTTTCAACCTATTTCTTGGTGAAAGCACATTTTGAAGCTATGCCTTGGTGAAGGTCCATCTCAGGCCTCGCCTTGGCAAAATCAAGTTTTGTCATTTCTACCAAGTGAAAGTAATTTTCGATGGCACTTTGAGCAAAGATCATTTTGGGGGAAATTTTGAGGCTAGCAAATTCAATTTTTTGGGCAAAGAAGTTAATGTTTTCAAAATTATTGATGATGAGAATCAAATTTCCTACTAATTTTGAGGTGTCGTCCACTATGGTGAATGCTCATTTTCAAGGCATCGCCATGAAGATGAAAATTTTGCCAATGATTCTGGCTAAGTCTCGATACGCCATCTATCAAAATTGCTTGTTGCTTCCCAATGTACCACCAAATTTGTTCATTTCTACTACCAAGGAGGAAATTGTTACCAACCAATATTTGATTTACCATCATTTTATTTAATGATCACAATTTTGGAGGTGAAATCCTCTATAAATACTAGGAAACTTGATGTAAAACAATAGGAGGATGGATATTTTCTTGTGAAACTCTCATAGTTTAACATTTGCTTTGATTCAAGGACTATTTGGCTCTGATATCCTGATCATTTTATGTATGTTTATACTTTCTACTTTGAATTTCTATTAGATTTATATTGTCATTGGTGAATTAAATTCTGAGTCTAGATTTAGTTTTTCAATGGGGAATGAATGATGGAATGCTATTGAAAGTCATGCTTTATAATATGATCTAAGTTCAATTTTTGTTATGTCCTTTATTCAATGTTGATATTTTAAACTGGGCTGTTAATATTATTGTTAATTCATTCCTGCATTATCTCTTTGGATTACAGCCATATTTCCCTTCCTTTCTGTTAATTTATTTCCCTAATATTTATACCAATTTTTATAGTAAGGTAACCAGCCCTCTCTGGATATTGGTATGAAGGACATTTTTTTCCTTTAGTCTTTCAATGTTGGTCAGATCTAGGGCATATTCATACATTTTATCCTAGGGCAGACTCTTGACCAACAGGACCCTATTGTATAATGAACAATAATAAATATAGGGTGGATAACAATGATGATATAAGAATATTATTTAACAAGGGAGAGAGATGGATAATGGATAATGAGGGTAATGCTTACCTCATTAATAAAAAAAATTTCCTGAAATACACAAGGGTGTATAATGCCCATGGGGAAATGGGAGAGAGGAACGAAAGAAAAGGAGGGAGGATAGTATCCAAAGGATATTTTATGAGACTCAAACATCCTAGTACTTCTCTCAAGTGGTAAGGTGACCATGCAAAGGCCATTAGAATTAGATATCCCTTGAGACATATCAAAATATCCTAAAATCATTGTGTGTAGTGAATTCATTAACCAGATTTTGAATAGGTTTGGACTTAACCAATCATAGCTCTAATAAAAATATTAAACTCATCATGAAGGTATACTCCACTGCCAATCAGGATTTTATAGCCCCGGTGGAGATAAGACACACTCCATTGACATTGTTCCACTATTGGCTAGGCATCTATAGCCCCGATGGAGTCGTCTAATATTCCCAAGGATTCATGCCATATTATTATTTTTCATCATTATTTTCATTCTCATTTTTTTTAAAGAGTGTGATTCCTTGGGTTTTGAACCATTAAAGTATGCACTATGAGCTAATATAGCCATTAGGATTAATTATGGTGTCATCCTTGTTGGCAATTTTGGGTATGTTGCCTAGTTTCATGTTTGTGAGTTGTCATTGATGTCAAAAGGAGTTTGTGTTGATGTCAAAAGGAATTTGTGCTGATGTCAAAAAGAGATTGGTGCCAAAAAGATCTTGAAAGTTCCATGATGTTTGTTTAATGGTTTTTATTAAAACCATGGTGACAAGGTTAAAGTTTTTTCTTAAAACCATCTGGAATCATTAAGGGTTTTTATTAAAACCATCCGGAATCATTAAGGGTTTTTATTAAAACCATCTTGGCTTAATGAAAAGGTTTTGCTCCTTGAAAAACCTTAAAAGTCCATTTTGATTATTAATAAATAAATTAAATCAAACCTTTGAAAAGGTTTTAAGTTTATTATTAATAAAATAATAATTATTAATTTAATAATTATTATTGAAAGGGTTTATAAACCCTTACCTTGCCAACGTCAACTTGCATGGGATGAAAAATGCAATGTTTGAAAGAAGCCCCAATGTCAATTTGCATGGGATGAAAGACTATTAAAGGGCATTATTTCCTAAGGTTTTAAGCACCTTCGATTTGTGTGATTACCTTTGAATTCGTATTGCTCTATGACCTTCGATTTTGGATTGTGCTGTGATTTTCGAGTCTCATTTTGCTCTGTGTTAATTTCTGATTTTGTGCACTAGTGAGGAAGACAAATCTGGTCTATGTTAAATTTTGATATGCAGTGAGGAAGACAAATCTGTCTTGTGTTAAATTTAGATTTCGTGCGCCTATGAGGAAGAAAATATGGTTGTCTTTTGCGAGCAAATGGAAGGTAAAATGACGAGTAGCGCTTGAGAGTTTTTTTGGGCACTTGTGCTCCAATGGTGGAGGCAGTGGAGCAAAAGTGCTCGCTAATCAGAGGTGCTGAGTTTGATTCATGACATGCGTGTTTCAATTTTTTTCTTGGTCGTGGTTATTGTGCACGTGGTATGGTGATTGCTTTGGACCACGATTTTGGAGGAGGAAGCACTTTGGCGCTTATTTTGGTGTCTCCACACTTCTCCTAAGGTTGGAGAATTGATTTTTGGCCAAGGTAGATCTTTTGTTGATAATGTGGAATATTTTATTTGACTTGGCAATTATTGTTGGTAATTGGATGGAGGTATACGATTAAATATAAATATTGCTTTGACATTGTTATTATTGATGCTTAATGTTTATGTGGAGTAATAAGGTGTAAAAAGGATTATTTTCTATGTGTATTATCTTTTTGGTGGTTGATGTTAAGTTGGAGTGATAAGGTGTTATTTGGATTTTTATCATTGTGCATTATTCCATTGTTGCTAACTCTAATTTGTGGTAAATTGAGAGTTAGTGTTGTGACATATTTTGAGTTCTCCTTCTTCATCAAAGTAAAGGTATGGGCACATTCTTCAATGGTTATTATTGATTGATGGTTTTCTGAAAATAAGTTTGGAGTGAAAAGGATTAAATTAAGTTTCCTTATTTGGAGTGGATCTTATTTTCTGAAAGTGGAAGTATTGATTATGCATTATGATATCATGATGAGTTTATGAGTTATTGCATAATTCTAGTTTATGAGAGTGGAAGCATTTGAAGTTTGCTTTAGGGTTTTTGAGTGAGAAGCTTATGTCATTGCTATAAGTTTTTGAAACCCTAATTGAGTTGTTTGGTTGTTGAGAGTTTGGTTTTGAGATTGCTTCCATTGAGATTGAGTTGATCAAGTTATACTTTACTTGATACATGAGTTGGGCTTGCTCCTTTGATATTTGATTTTATCAAGTTATACTTTGCTTGATAAACTTGGTTGTGTGGTTAAGTTGAGCATTCCCATTTGAGAGAAGTTGGAAATATCGTGAACCCCTTTTTGATGCTTAGATAGAGATTGCTTTGAGTTCTTGAAAACTAACTTGGCTAGGATTTGATAGCAAGTTATGGTTCTATGTTGGAGGAGTTGATTCCTTCATATTGCATTATTGGCAATTGTTGGGTTGTGGTTTAAGATCTTGTGAAAGTATACTACTTCTATCGTTATTCTGATTTGAGAAAGAGTTTGTTTTAGAGTTGATGGATAGAACATATTGAGTCTCTAACAATTCTCTTTATGCTTCTATGAGATTGATTTGAGTTGAGATTGAAATTTGAAGGATAGAACATATTGAGTATCTAAAAATTCTCTCTATGATTCTATGAGATTGATTTGAGTTGAGATTGAAAGTTGAAGGATAGAACATATTGAGTCTCTAAAAATTCTCTTTATGCTTCTATGAGATTGATTTGAGTTGAGATTGAAAGTTGAAGGATAGAACATATTGAGTCTCTAACAATTCTCTTTATGATTCTATGATATTGATTTGATATGATTGGATGAAACACATTGGGTCTCTAACAATTCTCTTTGTGTGTTCACATTGGGTAAGTTTCTTGGTAAACTTGCTAGAGCTGATTTGGGCAAGTTCTTGGTGAGCTTGCTAGGACTCATTTGGACAGCTTCTTGTGGAGAACTTGTGGATTGATTTGGATAGGTTCTTGTGGAGAACTTGTGGACTGATTTGGACAGGTTCTTGTTGAAGAACTTGTGGATAGATTTTATGAAGTCTTGGTGAAGACTTGTGAGCAGTTGTGATTGATTTGTTCAAGCTTTTGGCTTAAGCTTGGGATAGATCTGATAGATATTTGAGAGCATATTTGTGCTAGACTAGAGGACTGAGTTTGGTGCAGATTTGTGACAGAGTTTAAGAGGACTTGTGCTGGACCGACTGACTGTGTTTAGTACAGATTTTGATGAGCAGCTGTGGAGGTGATCAGTGAGGAAAAAAATCTGTAAAGCTAGAGCAAGGAGGACAGGACGTCTTCTGTGGAAAGGAGTTCCACTTGCTAGAGGAAGAAGAGGTTGTGATCTTCTAAAGTATCATTTCTAGAGCTTTGGGGGATAGGCCATATCCTTTAGGCATGAGGCTCATAAATACTTCTGTGGGGGATAGGACATCTCCTTTGGGTAGGAGGCTCATAAATATTTGATTAGGGGAAGGATTCTCCTTTGGACAGTGTTGAGTGGTGTTTTCACCCGGTTGTGAAAAAATACTCTCCGGTAGGATCCGAGTCCCAAATCCTCTACTTGCAAAGAAATTACACAGATAATTTCTCCAAGGTTCCTTTTACGTTATCTTTTTATACCAATGATGTTGTTTAATTTAAATGCTAGGAATACCTTAGTGTTGCAAGTGAATGTTAACAAGGGGCACTCTGGTTTATTCTATTTTGAAATTACAATGGACTCTAGGTGAATTAATCTTTATGAAAAATCTATTTTGATTTCGAGCTTTGGTAGATATTTCACATTTTCTTATTTAAATGAAGGTAATTAAATGCGTAAAATAAAGAACTGAAAGGAAAATAAAAGAAAACAAAAAGAATGAACTAAGCTATGCTCAGAGTGCTACGATCTCAACTTGGCAAAATCGAAGATAATGAGGTTTCTGCACACAACCTAACCTATTGAACCTGCAAACTCACACAATCCAAATAAGCTAGGTGCTGGTTTCTGGGGTATTAACTATAGTTTTCAGATTTAGGCATTCGCATGAAGCAACCGAGAGAACTCGCATTAAACTTCACCTATAAACCTAAAAATCTGAAAAGGGCAAGATAAACATTCAATCTTTGCATGCAAAAATAACTCCTTTCTTGCCAATGAGATGCAAATCTCTGTGATTTTGTATTGAAATAAATGTATCAATTACAATGACAGAATGTCCCAGTCTTGATAAGACCAAAACCAGTGAAGGAAATTGCTCCAATAGTAGGCCCAGAATGGCTTGTCGCCTTTGGCTTTGCAATTCCGCTAGCAACAATTTCCAACCCCTGTATCAGTCTGTGCCTTTGATTTTATAATTTTTGATGTGGCTCTTTGTTTCACCCTACGGCGCTTTGTTTCACCTCCAAAAATGCATCATTTTGTATTCTCGCCTTTTCGTTGCTTTTGAATTTATGTTCGATGCCAAAACGTTCGATATTTTCTATTGACATGTAATGCTTCTGTAACCCTGACACCTGCATGCCACGTGTTTCATGCTTCCTCTGCATGTTCTGTAATGGCCCCCTGTAAATCATGACAAAAAATAGCATGTCGCGATATCGTGACGTTTTTATGCATGCAGCTTTGCTCCTTTACTTTCATCGCGAAA
Organism: Wollemia nobilis; assembly: GCA_028583015.1. Lineage (NCBI taxonomy): Eukaryota > Viridiplantae > Streptophyta > Pinopsida > Araucariales > Araucariaceae > Wollemia > Wollemia nobilis. Next base: position 240,466 of record JAQPPZ010001004.1, on the reverse strand, counting down.
ACGTGACATGTCGCGATATCACGACATTTTCCTGCCAGCAGCCTTGCCAATGCAACCTATCGTGAAATCATGATGTTTTTCTATTTTGAGCTGTGAGGATGCAACCTATTGCGAAATCATGACGCTTTCCATCTCCGTATGCCTCGGCTGCTTCCTGTCGTGAAATCACGATGTTTTTCATCTCCATATGCCTCGGCTACTTCCTATCACGAAATTGTGACACTTTTCATTTGGAGCTATCTTGCGGCTTTCTATCGCGAAATTGCGATGCTTTTCTATTTTGTACTACTTTGCTAGCTTTTTGTCACGAAATCGCGACGCTTTTCTATTTCGGGCCCCTTTGTTGTTTCCTATCGTGAAATCGTGACGCTTTTCTGCTTCATGCCCCTTTGCTGCTTTTTGTCGCGAAATCGCGACGCTTTTAGTGCCTTGCCCTATTTGACTGGTTTGACCATGATTTTGTGACATGTCGCGATTTCATGACAATTTTCCATTCTGCCTTTCTCTCTCCTCTTTGGACCGCGATTTCACAACACGTCGCAAAATCGTGATAATTTTCGATCAATGCCTCTTCCTGCTTGCCTGGGCCGCGAAAGCTTGACATGTCGCAATATCGTGACGTTTTTCATTTCAGGTCGCGACGGAGCAACATGTCATGATATCGTGACAACTTTTCTTTTTTGGTAGTGACGGAGCGACATGTCGCGATATCGCGACAACTTTTCAATTTTGCTCGCGACGGAGTGACATGTCACGATATCGCGACAACTTTTCAATTTCGGCTGTGATGGAGTGACATGTCACGATATCGTGACACCTTTTCTTTTTTGGCAGCGACGGAGCGACATGTCGCGATATCGTGACACTTTTTCATTTTTGTGCAATTTTGCCTTTTTCTTGATTTTTAGCATCTGGGTCATTGAGATCTTCTTTGAAAGCATGCAAAAATGGTGGGTCCCCAATTTTGGGGTGTGTTGTGGATCAGCCACAACAAATGGTGACTCTGCTATCAAATGCTCCTGAGCATTTTGGTGAGAACCCTACCTGGAAGTATACAAACTTGAAAACATGTGTTAGCACATAAACAAATGCCCAAAGACCAGAAATACATGAATCATCAGAATCATCAAGTATTAGCTCGGTGTGTGCAATGTATTTCATTCCCTATCATTTGAAATTGATCAACATTCCATTTTTAGTTTTACATGAATGCATATGTGAGATTGTGAATGATTTGTGCAACCTGATAACTATGCTTAGATATTTTGCTCTTGTAAAGGCCTAAAATTTCTAGTATCATGCACAAACATTCAAGATTACCAAACCCTCTTAGGATCCACTAATGAATTGCTTTATTATATCCCAAAGTTGGTTATGAGTCCCTACTATCTTGAAACCATGTGCAAGTGAACGTGAAATCAAAATTTTGGGGAATCAGACTCCCAACCTAATCGAGATGGGAGGTTAACCCTATCCTTACTATTCTGATTTGGAATTCATTACCTCACTTTGAGCAAAATAATTTAACCAATTATGGAATAAATGGTCATGCTAGTTTAACCCTTTGAACAATCAGTGGTCTTGTTTTTTAGACAAGACATGTTGCCATGCATGGGCATACCTAACCCCATAATCCAAGACTTAACTTCATTTCTTTGGACCTTGGGGATGACTACCCATCCTTTGCAGAGGACAAGTAGTACGATCCTTCCAATCCAATATAAATATGATATGGGAAAAATTAATTTTTACTTCTTGGACCTTGGGGATGACTACCCATCCTTGCTAGGGACATGTAGTACGATCCTTCCAATCCAATATTTATTATGAAATGAGACATAGGAGCTTTGGGGAATCATATTCTCAACCTAAGCGAGATGAGAATTTATGCCCTATCCTTACTACTCCATGTAGGTCAAATCAAAGCTTTGGGGAGTTGGATCCTCAACCTAAGTTTGATGAGGATTTAGCCCTATCCTTACTACTCTAATTTTAGGCTTTAAGATTTATGGAAGTGGTCAAAACCACTGTTTTAAGGATCATGTTGCATAATAGGATAGACATGAAATACTTCTTTCGCCCAACCCTTTCTTCCAAGAAAGGTTTTGATCATTTTACTCAAGATCCTTTTTAATGTGTATAAAATGTGCTTGGTTCTAGATATCTCAAGACTCAGTTTCCAACCTTAGGATTTTTTTCACATTTATGTTATAGCACAACCCTAAGAGGATTTGACACACTTTAATGATTTATACCTGAGATGCATATGCAACTAAGATGGAATGTATATGTAAAGTGAGATGTAACATGAATGCATTATCTTTTGAATTGCAGATGAAATATTTGCCATACAAAACTGACTACTTCATGCATCACAAGTTTCAAACGATATAACTTAAAATGTTTATGTTACTTGTGGAGCTTTTACAAGACAATTCCAATGTTTCATATTCTCCTAGTCTTAAGCATAAGTTGACATCCCAATTTTTTTTTTTTTTTTTATAAAACAAACAAAGCATGTCAATTGAAATCAAACACACAACTTAAATCATGATTAAAATAAGAATCCAAAAAATGAAACTTGAAAAACACAAACCAAAACCAAAACCCAAAAACAATCCCAAAAACAAAAACTTGAACGCCCACACCAAAAAAAACAAAAAATATATACACTATTGTACAAGATGATGCCAAGCTTGGACTATTACTTTCCTAGATCCCAAACATGATTAGAACATATCAAAAAACATATGACACAATACACATGCCAAATTTTGTAGGAATCCAACAACAATAAGATCAAACCAAGCAATGCAACAAATTTTAACTTGCCATGCTCACCATTCCACTTTGATTTAGTTCTATTACCAAAATCATAGGTGAGAATCAAATCAAATTGATTAGACAATGGTTGGTATTCAATTTTATCTTGTCTATTCTTTAAAGTGCAAGTTTCATCATTCCATTCATGATTTAGAAGTAGGCTTTCCTTTTCAAATGTGAGATGTTGCAAACAAGAGCCTATTTCCAAAAATCTTGAATTCAAATCATTTTCCAGGATTTTAGAGCAATCAAAATCATTCAAAACTTGACAAGCATCAACAAAATTTGGCATTTCCTCATTAATGATGTTAGCATCCAAAGGGACATCATGTAACCTATCACTTGAAATTTTTGTAGCTACTACCAAAGGTAAAGATTTCCCCTTGTCATCCATACTCAAACCATCATGATTAAAATTTACCATAACTTGATGAGTATTAGTAGCCTTTTCTTTTTTCTCGTTGTCTTCTTCATCGTCCAATACCTGTTCAAAAACACCAAAGTTAGGCACCCAATCAAACATGCATCCATATTTTTCAAAACAAGAGCCTAATTTTTCAAGATATGTGTCACGTGACACCTTTCCACGATTAATGGCTTGAGTTGCCTCAAAATCCATATTTTCATTAGGATCATCAATAGCATCCAACCCACACCAATTAGGTTTTGTAATTTCATCATTTTGAGATGGCATAGACTATTGAACACAAGCTTATACTGAGAGGGGGGGGTGAACAGTATAAGACCTCTTTTTACTTTTGTTTTATACTTCAAAACAGTAAAGCAATATATCCAAAACAATATCAAAACAAAATACAAGATCATCCACAAAGTGACACCAATTTTAACGTGGTTCACCCAGAAAGCCTGGGCTACGTCCACAAAACTTTTCTCTAAAAGTTATCTCAAAGTTCTTTGGGAAACCTTCCCAATTACAATGTTTATGGGCACCAACCCAAAGGAGACACTAATCCCCTAATCTCAGATTCATGGGCACCAACCCACAGGAGACACCAATCCCCTAATCTAAAGTTTGTGGGCACCAACCCATAGGAGACACCAATCCCCTAGCTCAAGTTCGTGGGCACCGACCCATAGGAGACACCAATCCCCTAGCTCTGTTCTGGCTGGTGATCCTCTAGAAAACCTCTGCTCTTCAGGTTCTCTAAAAGAACTGACAAAATCAGCTTCACAAGTCCTCTTCCAGGACCTGTTCAATTCTTCTCACAAGTCCTCAAAAGAACCTGTCCAACACTAACTCACAAGTCCCCAATGGAACCTGTCCAACACCTGCTCACAACTCCCCAATGGAACCTGTCCAATACCTACTCATAAGTCCCCAATGGAACCTGTCCAATACCTGCTCACAAGTCCCCAATGGAACCTGTCCAATACCTGCTCACAAGTTTATCAAGAACACTTGCTTGGCATGAACTCACAAAGAGAATGGTTAGAGACCCAACGTGATTCATCCACCTCATAGAAGCATAGAGAGAATTGTTAGAGACTCAATATGTTCTACACTTTACTCCCAATCTCAATCTCAACTCAATCTCAAATCTCAACAGAATAAGATAGATGTAGTATGCTATTCTCAGGAACATGAAACACAACCCAACAATTGCCAACCATGCAAAGTCTCATATAACCAAGATATTCATGTTCTTTCCAAAAACTAATCTCTTTTCTCAACCAATTTGTCTTCAACAACAATGCTCATAGACAAGGTTTTAACCAACAACATTCTACTCAACATTAACCTTGAAACATGGTAAAGTATTAACTTGATCAACACAACCACTTATGGAAGCAACTCATCTTATTTAAGTGAATGAACCCCTTTGGAAATCTGCCACCAACACAACATTCTTTTGCCAATCTTCACAAGGGTTAGGGTTACAAAATAATCAACATTATTCCACCTTTCAATAATCATCACCACACCCTTTAATTACACAACTCCCTTATCTCTCCTAAAACCACTTGTACCATAAAATAAAATGAATCACAACATTGCATTATCTTAAAACTATTTCTTTGGCAAAAGTCCCTTTATTGAAATACACAACAACATATGCAGAAACACTTTTATTCCATTAAAAAGGATAGGCAACTTAATCACCTTATGACTCCCTTCCTTACTAAATTAAATATTAAACAAAACACCCTTATACCTTTCGACTAGAAATTGTATCTTTTAAACAACAATTTATAACCAATGAAAGTTACATACCTCAATAATACTTTCGATAGGTTTGACACTATGATTTCAACCTCTGAGAATGAATTGGTACCTTAGACTTCCACCGATTTGGCTACACACCCTCCTTTGCGTTCTCGATCTCTGTGCCTTTATGTGTTTTCAAGCCACGGATAGATAAATACTCAGTTGAATGCACAGAAGCATCTATGATATCGAAACTCGTGCTCACGCATGTACACCGGCAGAGCTCAAAACATGCTATGCCCGTAAATTGCGAAACAACCAGTGTTGCATCGATGTTCGTTCTCAATCTCTGTGAAACTTTTGTGCTGCAGTATTTCTTTTCTTCCTGCTGTCGATGACCTTTGTTCGACGAACACCTCTATTGCCCTTGTTAGCAGTGCTTACACACCATTTATCAATCGACTCCTCTGTGTTTTCAAATGGAATCAACAGGGCGAGTAAGGTAATTATCTCTTCTAGAACGCGCACCGTCGAAAACCCCTCTTCTCTCTGCCAGGTCACCGAATCACGTGGTCTATGTTTTCACTTGTCGCTTCCTCTCGATTACCGTGCTTATCAAAGTTTAGCCTCGCAAGGGATTAATCACATCGCCGCACCATGTTCGTCTTTTTCCTTTCGACATACAGGTGAGCGCACTTTGAATATCGCACCATTTATTTTTTGAACATTTCCCTTCGAAGACGATTGGTCGCACTTCCTCAAACTGGTGATTCTCACTGTCTTCGTCCGTCGCAGGTTGCAATATTTCCTCACAGTATCCATCCGTCGCAGGTCGCAAGACTCCCTCTCCTTACGGTCTCCGTCCGCCTCCGTCCGCCGTAGATCGCACGACTTCCTCTCACGCCGAAGCCCGTAGATTCTATTTCAATTTCAACACCCGCTTTTGCTTGTTTAAACTATGCTTGAACAATCTTCATTATTCGTTGTCCACTATCTCCGATGGACACTGTGGCTCGAATTAGCTCGCGTAAGTTTCAATCGACTAGCGCACGAGATTTGATGAAGACTGTGCTTACGTCCATCGATATTAAGCATGATACATACAACCACCACTAAATGAAAGCAAGGTACAGGTATTTATAGTGCATTGCATGCACTTTGCAACATCGGCCAAGGAGAGAAGAATTTTGACCTAAAAAAAATTGCTGCCAAAGAGTTTAAAGGGGTTAATAAACCTTTTAATAAAAATAATAATTATTTATTAAAAATAATTAATTAAAACCTTTAGAAGGTTTTTAATTAGATTATTATTTAATAAATATATTCACTTAAACCTTTAGACTGCCATCATGGACCCTTCAAGATCTAAGAGCATCCATCAAAACTAGCTTTTGTACAAACTCCTTTTTGACATCAGCACAAGCTCCTTGACATCAATGACAACAACTATATTTGAGCAAAGGCAAAGTACTCAAGATACCCAAAATTGCCAACATAGACATTGTAGAAACAATAGGTGGATCAAGATTTTCAATTTCTTGCCCCCCAAGGGGAACAAAAACAATTGATTCTCCTTCTTCATCCATGGTAGTAGAATCATTATCCTTCTCCAACCTTTGATGAGATTCCAACCCTTCTTCCAAAACATTCTCAGATTGTACAGGACTTGTAATATCCTCATATGAAAGGGCAATTGTATTATCCTGCATATCAATAGGCACACAAATTTCAGTAGAAGGTTTGAAGTGAGCATACTCTTCCCAAGAATCATAACAATCATCTTTCAAAATAAAATTGTGATTCTCAACTATTTCTTCATCATATTTTAATTCATCAACATGTTTCTCATAAAATTTATCTTCTCCTTCCTTAGATGGTTCAATTACTTCCAAAATTGGGTTATTACTTGTATTCAAATTGATAAGGCTATCATAATCCACATGTGTAACCCATGATTCACGTTTAACATGATTTGGAAGGTGTGAATTTCCTAGGCCATTACTTTCAACAATGTCATCCAATGTGTCATCCGAATCGGATTCATCCTCATAGAATTCATCTTTTGGTGAGTCAAGGGTTTCCAATCTGTCACATGTTTCCATACTAGTTGGATCTAGTACTCCTCCCTTGCCTAAAATCATATTCTTATGAAAATCATTGAAATTGATTTTAGCAACATCTTTGAATCAAGATGAGTATTTTGAAGTTGATTCATACTTAAGAAATATGGTTGATCTTGCATAGTAGGTTGAGGATTTTGAAATTGATTGAAGCTTGGGAATGATTGTTGATTTTGAAATTGATTCACACTTGAACTTGGTTGAGGTGGATAAATCATTGGGTGGGTAAAGAAGGTATTAAATGATTGAAGATTACATGATCCAAAACCCACACCATAATTTTGACAACTCAATTGTTGCTCAATTGCCATTGCTTGAGTATAGGCGTGTGACAAAGATGTGATTTGAGGCATCCCTCGCAAATATGTGGACATGGGTGAGTCAAGAGCATTGATGTATGTTTGGAGAGCCACTTCTTCTTGAAGAACATAAAATGTCACTAATTGCGTATATAATCCAAAGAACCTTTCAGAAAATGACTTCACATTTTCACTTGGTCCTTTTCTAATATAGGCCAACTGATTGTACATGAGGATTGGGTCAACTTGCTTTTTTTTGAATTGATTGAGAAATGTTGCCTCTAGTTGAGCCCAAGAAGTGATAGACCCTAAAGGCAGACTTGTAAACCAATCATATGCCACTTTGTCCAAGGTGTAAAGGAACATTTTACAAGCAACATCATCATACCAACTTGTTAAGTGATTCACAACAAATTTGAATGCTTGAATATGTTCTTCTGCAGTATTTGTCCCATTAGAAAAAAATCGAGGAAGACATCTCTCAAAACCAATGGGCAAATAATGTTGAACTCCCAGTATATTCAATGGGCTACCTGTCATCCACGGTGTAAACATAGCCATTAGTGAATCTTAAAGAATATAACTTTAATACCCAAAAATTCTTTATTTATTTATTTTTATTTTTATTTTTATTTTTAAAATCAAATCAAATCATATTATTCCTGTATGAATAATCAAAGTGTTAATAACAATAAACTAAACCTTTTCAGCCCTCCTTCTAGCACCAATCTATTGAGTGGTGTTTTCACCCAGTTGTGAAAACATACTCTTTGGTAGGATTCGAGTCCCAAATCCTCTGCTTGCAAAGAAATTACACAGATAATTTCTCCAAGGTTCCTTTTACGTTATCTTTTTAGACCAATGATGTTGTTTAATTTAAATGTTGGGAATACCTTAGTGTTGCAAGTGAATGTTAACAAGGGGCACTCTAGTTTATTCTATTCTAAAATTACAATGGACTCTAGGTGAATTAATCTTTATGACAAATCTATTTTGATTTCGAGCTTTGGTAGATCTTTCACATTTTCTTATTTAAATGAAGGTAATTAAATGCATAAAATAAAGAACTGAAAGGAAAAGAAAATAAAACAAAAAGAATGAACTAAGCTACGCTCAGAGTGCTACGATCTCAACTTGGCAAAACCGAAGATAATGAGGTTTCTACACACAACCTAACCTATTGAACCTACAAACTCGCACAATCCAACTAATCTAGGTGCTGGTTTCTGGGGTATTAACTATAGTTTTCAGATTTAGGCATTCGCATGAAGCAACCGAGAGAACTCGCATTAAACTTCACCTATAAACCTAAAAATCTGAAAAGGGAAAGATAAACATTCAATCTTTGCATGCAAAAATAACTCCTCCTTTCTTGCCAATGAGATGCAACTCTCTGTGATTCTGTATTGAAATAAATGTATCAATTACAATGACAAAATGTCCCAGTCTTGATAAGACCAGAACCAGTGAAGGAAATTGCTCCAATAGTAGGCCCAGAATGGCTTGTCGCCTTTGGCTCTGCAACTCCGCTAGCAACAATTTCCAACCCCTATATCAGTCTGTGCCTCTGATTTTATACTTTCTGATGCAGCTCTCTGTTTCGCCCTGTGGCGCTTCGTTTCACCTCCCATAATGCATTGTTTTGTATTCCCGCATTTTCGTTGCTTTTGAATTTATGTTCGATGCCGAAACGTTCGATATTTTCTGTTGATATGTAACGCTTCTGTAACCCTGACACCTATATGCCACGTGTTTCATGCTTCCTCTGCATGTTCTATAATGGCCCCCTATAAATCGTGACAAAAAATAGCATGTCACGATATCGCGACATTTTTATGCATGCAGCTTTGCTCCTTTACTTTCACCGCAAAAACGCGACATGTTGCGATATCGCAACATTTTCCTGCCAGCAGCCTTGCCAATTCAACCTGTCATGAAATCACGACGTTTTTCTATTTCGAGCTGTGAGGATGCAACCTGTCATGAAATCGCGACGCTTTTCATCTCCGTACGCCTCGGCTACTTCTTGTCGCGAAATCACGATGTTTTTCGTCTCCATACGCCTCGGCTGCTTCCTGTCATGAAATCGTGACGCTTTTTCATTTGGAGCTATCTTGCGGCTTTCTGTTGTGAAATCACGACGCTTTTCTGTTTCGTACTACTTTGCCAGCTTTCTGTCGTGAAATCGTGACACTTTTCTATTTTGGGCCCCTTTATTGTTTCCTGTCGCGAAATCACAACGCTTTTCTACTTCGTGCCCCTTTGCTACTTTTTGTCGCAAAATCACGACGCTTTTAGCGCCTTGCCCTGTTTGACTTGTTTGACCGCGATTTTGTGACATGTCGCGATTTTGCGACAATTTTCCATTCTGCCTTTCTCTCTCCTTTCTGGACTGCGATTTCACAACACATCGCGAAATCGCGATAATTTTCGATCAATGCCTCTTCCTACTTGCCTGGGTTGCGAAAGCTTGACATGTCGCGATATCGCGACATTTTTCATTTCAAGCCGCGATGGAGCAACATGTCGTGATATCGCGACAACTTTTCTTTTTTGGCAGCGACGGAGCGACATGTCACGATATCGCGATAACTTTTCAATTTTGGCTGCGACGAAGCGACATGTCGCGATATCGCGACACCTTTTCTTTTTTGGCAGCGACGGAGCGACATGTCGCGATATCGCGACACTTTTTCATTTTTGTGCAATTTTGCCTTTTTCTTGATTTTTAGCATCTGGGTCACTGAGATCTTCTTTGAAAGCATGCAAAAAATGTGGGTCCCCAATTTTGGGGTGTGTTGTGGATCAGCCACAATAGACAGGAATCCCATAAACATTGTAATTGGGAAGGATTCCCAAAGGATTTGATTGAGAAAATTTAGTGAAATATTTTCTCTGTGGAGTAGCCCACCTTGGTTGAACCATGTTATATTTGTGTCTCAATTGTGTGATGACTTGTACAATGGTTTTATTACTACTTTGATTTTACTATTGTTTCATTGCATTGTTTTTTGAAGTAAAAAGAAAAAGTTAAAAAGTGGTCTTATACTGTTCACCCCCCTATCAGTATAAGCTTGTGTTCTTAAATCCTCACCTAATCAAAAATAATATTAATTATGTGTGTAGTGTGTGGGATCTAGGTTGTCTCGATAGGTCATGAAGGGAGGCTTCAAATCATCATGGCTTTGAACAAAATGTATATGCACTTGAGGAGAATACTAGGTATGGCTGAGTGATGAAAATGTGCATACAATACGAAGAAAGAGATAAGAGGGAGAGAAGGGATGCAAGAAGAAAGGGGGTTGTGAAATACATGTATACAACCTTGCATATGAAAGAAAAGGTGAATGGTTAATGAAGTAAGCACCTTCCCTTACAAACAAAATATGGTGGTGTGGAGAAAGGTGAATACGGAGAACATAGTTACAATGATTGAGAAAAAAGGTGATAGACATATATAGGAATATGTGATACAAATAAGTGAAAAGAGGGTGTGGAAAGATGTACAAATAGGTATATATATATCATTAGTAGGTATATATACAAGAATTGTAGTGGATATATTATATATATTATGCATAAAAGACACATAATCTTGAAGGATGACATGGAGGCAAACAAGTAGAGGCAAAGGAAGGTATGATGCTCCCCCAGACTAAGGGAAAGGTAGGAAGAAGACGTATTAGAGAGTGAACTACCCTAGTCAAAAAAAATGGTGAATGGTGAGGAAGAGGAAGGAGTGGGAAGGGTGAAATTGAGGAACCATGAGATGAATGACATGATCGATGATGGATGTACAAGAATGATGTGGCACTTGAGTGATACGGTGGAGGTGCATAATGTGGATAAGGTCGATTGGAAGGGAGTGAAGTGGAAGATGTCATAGAGAATTATAGGGGTGCCAGAGAGATGTCTTGGTGACGTAATAGTAGAGCTAAGTTTGTGAATCAATGATTATGAGGAAAGTGATAAGGATAAGGACAGAATATGGGGGAAATGGAGGAGACAAATAGGATGAATTATAGAGTGGTGAGCATTGTACCATGTTAGGGGTATGGGATAACAAATAGGACATTGGAATAAGGGATGGTAGAGAGGGTGTTGGAAGCAAATATGGTAGAGAGGGTGTAAAAATTGGTGGTAGAGAAGGTGTAGCAAGGAGAGGGGGTATAGAGGGTGTTGGAAGAAGATGCGGTAAAGAAGGTGTTGGAAGCAGAGGTGGTAGGGAAGGAGTTGAAATAAGGGGTGCTAGACGTGAGGGGGGTCAGCATGGAAATTTATTCATGGGGTTTTTGTGATAATATGTGGATGATATGGTTGGAGGTACCTAATGCGTTAGGCCAAAACATGAGTACTAAGAATAATTTATCACCTGATGGGAGGGAGAATGGTGAGGTGTGAAAGGGGTATATGGTGAGGTAGGAGGAGTATCCTTGAGACAAGTTGGAGGTATTTCAAGTGGATGAGGCATGTGCTTGTTATTTAAGATGTTAAATAATAGGGTATGGATGAGGGTGACTTGAGAAGAGTTGTCTATCGAAGGTTGAGGGGATTGAGTATCGGGAGTGAGGGATGCAAAATTAACAAAAGTGTTAAGTCCCCCAAACACAAAATTGGTATGGATATATATAGGATCCAAAGGAGCAATGGAATTGTTGAGTGGTGTTTTCACCCAATTGTGAAAGCACACTCTCCGGTAGGATCTGAGTCCCAAAATCCTCTGCTTGCAAAGAAATTATGATTAAATGATTTCTCCAAGGTTCCTGTTGTGATAGTTCTTCATTCACCAATGATGCTCTTCAATTGAAATGCTAGGAATACCTTAGGGTTACAAGTGGATGTTAACAAGGGGCCTGGTGATTTATTTTATTTTGAATTACAATGGACTCATAGTAAGTTAATACAAAAAGGATGAATCTATTTGGATTTCAGGCTCTGGTAGATTTTCAATTATTTATTTGAATGACCATGAAAAAATGCAGGAAGAATAAAGGATTAAAAAATGAAGAAATGCAAATAAAATGAAAGAAACTAAACTACGGCCAGAGTGTTGTCATCTTGATTGACAAAACCGAAGACAATGAGGTTTCTGCATGCAACCTAACCTATTGAACCTGCAAATTCGCACAATCCAGATAAGCTAGGTGCGGGTTTCTAGGGTTTCTACTGTAATTCCAGATTTAGGCATTCGCGTGAAGCAACCAAGAACACTTGCATTAAACTTCACCTAAAAGCCTAGAAATCTGAAATGAAGGATAAAACATTAAATCATGCATGCAAAAATGACTCCTTCTTTCTCATCAATGAGATGCCAACTCTCTGTGTTTTTGTATTAAAATAATGTATCAATTACAGTTCAGAATGTTCCAGGTTCAAAAAGAAAATCCAGAACACATGAAGGAAATTGCTCCAAGTGCAGGCCCAGAATGGCATGCAGCCCTTGTCTCTGCAACTCTGCTAGCAGCAATTTCCAACCCTCTGTCCAATCTGCGCTTCCAACTTTATACTGTCTGGCACGGCTCTTCGGTTCACCTGCGTCGCTTCGTTTCACCTCCCAGAATGCGTCTTTTCAAATTCCCGCCTTTTCGATGCTTTTACTCCATGCTCGATGCCGAAACGTTCGAAATCTTTCATTGCATGTAACGCTTCTGCAACTCTGACACCTGTATGCCACGTGTCTCATGCTTTTGTGCCTTCTGTAACGGTCCCATGGAAATCGCAACGCTTTCATGCATGCAGCTTGTTCCTTTGTTAACACAGCGAAAATGCGACATGTCACGATATCATGACATGTCACGAAATCGTGACGCTTTTCTATTTCGTACACTTTGTCAACTTTTCGTGAAATCGTGACAATTTTCACTTTTGGACTCCTTCGCTGCAACCTGTCATGATTTCGTGATGCTTTTCTACTTCGGGGCACCTTTGCTGCATGTGTCGCGATTTCGCGACGTTTTTATGCCTCGGACCCTTTCGCTCGATTCTGTCATGATTTCGCGACGTTTTTTCATCCGTACTGCTTGGGCTTCAACCTGTCGCGATTTCGCGACGCTTTTGTCTGACGGGCATGCTTTCTCAAAAGTTGCACGATTTCGCTACCATTTTCCACTTCATGTCTTTTCGCTCAATTTGTCGTGATTTCGTGACCATTTTCACTTCATGCCTTCTTCGCTACTTTCTGTCACGATTTGCGACCGTTTTCACTTCATGCCTTCTTCGCTACTTTCTGTCACGATTTCATGACCCTTTTCACTTCATGCCTTCTTCGCTATTTTTGTCGTGATTTCGTGACTTTTCGCTTCATGCTTTTATTTTGCTTCTCGTGTCCCGCTTGCCGCTTCCTGTCGCGATTTCGTGACGTTTTTCTGCTTTGCCCTGTTTGACTGGTTTGACCCATGATTTTGCGACATGTCACGATTTCGCTACGCCTTTCTCCTTTGCCTTTCTCTCTCCTCTTTCGGTCGTGACGGAGCAACATGTCACGATTTCGTGACACTTTTCATTTTCTCTCTCTCCTCTTTTGGCCGCGATGGAGCAACATGTCGCGATTTCGTGACACTTTTCTATTTTTGGCCGCGACGGCGCAACATGTCGCGATTTCGCGACACTTTCTACACTTGTGCATTTTTGCCCCTTTTCTTCATTTTTAGCATCTGGGTCACTGAGATTCCTTTTGAAAGCATGCAAAAAAGATGGGTCCCCAATTTTGGGGTGTGTTGTGGATCAGCCACAACAAATGGCGACTCTGTTGTCAAATGCTCTTGAGCATTTTAGTGAGAACCCAACCTGAAACATATACAAACTCGAAAACATGTGTTAGCACATAAGCAATATAACAAATGCCCAAAGATCAGAAGTACATGAATCATCAGAATCATCAAGTATTAGCTCAGTGTGTGCAATGAATTTCTTTCCCTATCGTTTGAAATTGATCCACACTCCATTGTCAATTTTGCATGAATGCATATATGAGATTGTGAATGATTTGTGTAACCTAATGAATATGCTAGGAGATCTTGCTTTTATAAAATGCATAGTCTTTCTTCTAGTATCATGTACAAACATTCAAGATTGCCAAACCCTCTTAGGATCCACTAATTAATTACCTTATTGTATCCCAAAGTTGGTTATGAGTCCCTACTATCTTGAACCCATGTGCGAGTGAATGTGAAATCAGAACTTTGGGGAATCAGACTCCCAACCAACCGAGATGAGAGTTTAACCCTATCCTTACTATTCTGATTTAGAGTTCATTACCTCACTTTGAGCAAAATAATTAAACCAATTATGGAAGAAATGGTCATGCTAGTCTAACCCTTTGGACAATCGGTGGTCTTGTTTTTTAGACAAGACATGTTGCCATGCATGGGCATATCTAACCCCACAATCCAAAACTTATCTTCATTTCTTTGGACCTTGGGGATGACTACCCATCCTTTGCGAGAGGACAAGTAGTACGATCCTTACAATCCAATATAAATATGAGATGGGAAAAATTTATTTTTTACTTCTTGGACCTTGGGGATGACTACCCATCCTTGCTAGGGACATGTAGTACGATCCTTCCAATCCAAACTTTAGATGTAAATGGAAAATATTAATTTTGTCGCTTAGACCTTGGGGATGACTACCCATCCTTTGCAGAGGACAAGTAGTACGATCCTTCCAATCCAAGATTTATTATGAAATGAGACATAAGAGCTTTGGGGAATCGGATTCTCAACCTAAGCGAGATGAGAATTTATGCCCTATCCTTACTACTCCATGTAGGTCAAATCAAAGCTTTGGGGAATTGGATCCTCAACCTAAGTTCGATGAGGATTTAACCCTATCCTTACTACTCCGATTTTAGGCTTTAAGCTCTATGGAAATGGTCAAAACCACTTGTTTTAAGGATCATGTTGCATAATAGGATAGACATGAAAAACTTCTTTCGCCCAACCTTTTCTTCCAAGTTAGGTTTTGATCATTTTGCTCAAGATCCTTTTTAATGTATGAGACGTGCTTGGTTCTAGATATCTCAAGACTCAGTTTCCAACCTTAGGATTCCTCTTACATTTATGTTATAACACAACCCTAAGAGGGATTGACATACTTTAATGATTTGTACCTAAGATGCATATGTAACTAAGATGGAATGTATATGTAAAGTGAGATGTACCATGAATGCATTATCTCTTGAATTGCAAATGAAAGATTTGTCATGCAAAACTGACTCTTTCATGCATCACAAAATCAAACAATATAACTTAAGATGTTTGTGTTACTTGTGGAGCTTTTACAGGACAATTCCAATATTTCATATTCCCCTAACCTTAAGCATAAGTTGACATCTCAATATTTTTTATATATATATTTATTTATTTTTATTATTTTTTATTTTTTTTATCAAAATAAACAAAACATGTCAATTGAAATCAAATCCACAACCAAAATCCTAGCTAAACTAACAATCCTAAACAATAAAAACAAAAACTGAAAATCCCCACCAAAACCGAAAGAATAATATCAAAATCTCACAACCTAAGGGCTAAAATAATGCTTTAAAATCTGCCCATTAACCGGTAGCATAAAATCTCTCCCTTCTAAAGTTTTTAGCCTGAAGGTATTCTTCCCAAGAATCTCTGAAATCTGATATGGGCCTAACCAAAGACAATCAAACTTTTGATGATTCCCTTTTTCCTCATGTCTTTTGTCCCATAGTAATACCAAATCTGAAATTCTGAATGATTTAACTTTGGCCCTTCTGTCAAACCATCTTTTGATAACTTCCTGGTGTTTATTCATGTGATTCATGGCCTCTTCTCTCTTTTCATCAAGGTGCAGCAAATGACTTAACCTGGCTTCAACTTGATCATCTGTCCCCAAGTACTCTTGTATGAAATGTAAGGTCCGCAACTTCAAATTTGCAGGAAATATCGGGTCTTGCCCATAGACCAAATGATAGGGAGTATTCCCTATGGATTCTTTCACTCCGGTCCTATCTGCCCAAAGGGCAAACTTCAATTGGTTGTGCCAATCCCGAGGGTTCTTTTCCAGCAACTTCTTAATGGTATTCAACAAATTTTTATTTGAAGATTCGGCCAACCCATTTCCTTGAGGATAATAATTGGATGCAAATTTTAAGCTCACTTTGTTATCATATGCCCAATCTGCAAATTGCGTAGAAATAAACGCTTTACCATTGTCACTGACAATAGCATCGGGCATTCCAAATCTTGTTATAATATGGTCCTCAAGGAATTTAATTACAACGTCTGTGGTGGCATGTTTAGTAGGAATCGCTTCTGTCCACCTTGTGCAATAATCTGTAGCTGTCAATATGAATTTATGAGAATCAAAAGAATTTGGGTTAATAACCCCAATGAAATCTAGTCCCCACTGTGCAAATGGCCTCATTTCAACTACAGGTTGTAACGGCATGGCTGCATTTCTTTCTCTATTGGCAGCCACTTGACAGATATGACAAGATCGTACATGGGCATGTGCATCTTTGAAAATGTGTGGCCAGTAGTATCCTGCTCTCAGGATTTGATGTGTTGTAGCATTTGCCGCACCATGACCAGTTCCATGTTTCCCGTGAAATTCCTGCAACACCCTGGCAGCTTCTTCTTTGTTCAGGCACCTCAGGTAGATCCCTTCATGATTCTTCCTGTAAAGAACACCAGATTTCATCAGATAATTGATAGACTTAAGCCTTAAAGCTCTTCTCTGGGTTGAATTCAGATTAGAAGGACACTTACCAGTCAATAAAAATTGCACAATATCAACATACCAGTCATCCTTAGCAATGTATTATGTGTTCGAGTATTGGCATGTTATCTGCGGATTATTTTCTGCGATCGCCTTCGCCAGTCCTTGTCCTCGAACTAGTTTCATAGGTTGGATTTCGAGATCAAATTCTTGGATGGTGGAAATCCATTTCCCTCTTTTCTCACCTAGTTCATTTTGTAAAAACATGGTCTTAACAGTAGAGTCAGGCACGATGGCAATAACTCTGCTGTGCACAATGTAATGCCTAAATTTTTTTACCGTTTTAAAAAGTGCGTACATTTGCTTATCAAGGATTGAATACCTTAATTGAGCATCTTTCAAGGGGGCACTTAAAAATGCTATGGGTTTTTCTGCACTATCCTCGCCTTTTTGGGTTAAGACACTCGCAAAAGAGTGTTCTGATGCAAAAGCATAAATATAGAAAGGCTTGGAGTAGTCTGGACTTATGAGGACCGGGGCCCTGGAAATGGCGTCTTTGATGTTCTGGAAGGCCACTCTACTTTCCTCGTTCCATTTTACATCCACATCTTTCTTGAGCATCTTGTTCAGAGGTTTGGCTATCTCAGCAAAGCTAGAGATAAACTTCCTCACAAAATTAACCTGCCCAAAGAAAGATCTCAATTCTTTTTTACTACTCGGGAGAGGTAAGTTTTGGATAGCTTGTATCCTTTTCGGGTCGATGGATATGCCCTCTTTTGAAATGATGTGACCAAGCAATTTTCCTTCTGTAACTCCGAAAATGCACTTTTTGGGATTTAAGGAAATTCCATGTTCTCTGCATCTTTGAAGCACTTTCTTTAAATCTTTGACATGGTCCTCTCTCTTTTTTGAGAAAACTAGGATATCATCCACATACACGATGATACATTTGCCTATGAGCCCTTTGAATGCATAATCCATGGCGCGTTGAAAAGTTGCACCAGCATTTAACAATCCGAACGACATTCTCTTATATGCAAATGTCCCCCACTTGGTGGTGAAGGCTGTTTTCATCCTGTCATTTGGATGTATAAGAATTTGGTTGTATCCAGAATACCCGTCAAGAAAGGACATCATTTCGGATCCATTTACCATTTGTAGAATTTCATCGATTGATGGCAATGGATAATTATCTTTTTGAGAGGCTTTATTAAGATTTCGAAAATCTATGCACAGCCTAATCTCTCCACTCTTTTTCCTCACTGGAACGAGGTTAGCAACCCAGGTTGAGTGCCTAACAGGAAAAATGATTTTCGCTTCCAATAATATTTTGACCTCCCTTTCGATTAAAGGCTCCAATAGCGGGTTAACAACTCGTTGTCTTTGCCTAAAAGGCTTGGAGTCTGGCTTCAAAGGGATGGTATGTGTGATAATGTCTTGGTTGTATGTCTTCAGCTCATTGTAATTCCAAGCAATGCAATCTATGTAATGCTTCAATGCCTGCATTATGTTGCTCCTTTCTTCATCTGTACATGCCTTTGCAATGTACACCTCCTTTGGATTGTCTGCACTCCCTAGATTAATTGAATCACATGCATCTTTGGGGAGTGGGACCCTTTTACCTTTCTTGGGCTTGCATCCCATGTCGAACATTTTTTCCAATGAAACCACATCTTTAGGTATTTTGTTGGATTGGTACGCAGTTTCAATTTCATTCTCTGTTTCATCTTGCCACCTTTGTTCCTCATCAATCACCCGATTTTCAAAAATACCCGAGTTCGTGACAAATTTGTAGATGTGTCTGTCACTTTCAAAAACCTGGAAATTCTTGACATTGTCGGGTATTGATGGACAAGGAACTAATTCAATGGAAAACTTTTTACACCTTTTTACATCAACCGGGTTTAACATGCCCGCGGCGACTGCAAGAGAGTCTGCTATTCGATTTCCTTTCCTAGAAATAAGGGCTATATTGAACGCATCGAACTCCTCAATGAGGTCCATAACCCTAGTTCTATAAAGGCTTAGTCTTCTGTCACGACATGTATACTGTCCTTTGATTTGCTTGACTACCAACTCAGAATCTCCCAAAACCTTCAAGCATTTGACTTGTTTGCTCAATGCTAGACGTAAACCAAAGATCAATGCTTCGTATTCTGCCACATTGTTCGTGCAAGGAAATTGCAATCTGTAGGCAGCCAATAATGGTTTACCTCCTGGGCCAGTGAGCTCGACTCCAGCTCCTGCTCCCTGTCTAGATTTTGATCCATCGAACCTGAGCAACCATGTGCAATCATTCTCCTCAGAAGAGCCACTATGACATGTTTCCTTTTTAGGCTCTTCAGTAGCTTCCTCAACATCAAGCGCATAAACCCCCAGTTCTGGCTCAGAAAACTGAACTTCATTCGGCTTGTTAAATTCTGTTATGATTTCTTTGAGCCTCGGTTCATTTTCCACTCTGATTTGGTTTGCAATTCCTTTCCATGGTAGCCACATATGTGAGCAGTCTGTTGAAAAATAGCCATTCAGAGTTTTCATCCAATCCCTCGCAAGTAACATTCCATACCTACTTGGGATATTAACCACCAGAATGTCTACAACTTTTTGGACCCTGGGTTCAGAATTTAATTGAATCTTGACATCATATAAGGTCCCTACCACATTTACCTCTGAACGGTCCAATTGCAAGACCGTACATTTGGATGAAATAGGTTGCAGACCTAGCATTTTACATATTTCCGAAGGCATGAGGTTGCTCGTGGCACCTGTGTCCACCAAACAGTTATGCAAATTCTTACCCGCAATTCTCAGAGTCAGTAAGAATGGCGGGACATCCCTTCTCTCCTTTCGCAAAATCAGATGGGACTCAACTCCCTTTTCCTTCCACATTTGATCAGGTGAGTTCAAAGCTTTTATCAACGCCTCCTTTTGGCCAGGTAATCTAGCCGCGTCCAAAAATGAAAGGCTAGATTTGGACTTCTTTAAATCCTCCACTATGTCATAATTTGGTTTTTCGAATTTGACTGTCTTCTGCACGTCATTAGACATTTCTCTTCTGAGTGGAGGAGGAGGATTATTATTCGCCTTAGTATCAGGAGGAAGAATGGAATTGTTTGGAGGTGTTGATGAGGTTTTAGGGGCTTTAGATTTACTTCTCAGATGGTATCCATGATTCCCCTTTCTGAAATCTCGAAACGCTTGCACCTCCTGTTCCAAAATTTCGTCTTCTTCTTCCTCACTTTCACCTTCTTGATGATATACAGTTTCCATCACCATAATATTATCATCTTGATGTTGCGATGGACCCTCATTTGATACCAGTTCCAAATCATCAACTTGTGCCTGAAGACAATGAGTGTATCTAGCAATTTCAGGACAATTCCTCTCATTGTGTTCTTTTGTGTTGTGCAACCTGCACCCCCTTTCCCATGCCAAATCTGAAAGATTCAAAAGAGAATTGGATTGGCTAGGTCCTGCAGAAGTATCTAGTTGATTAGCAATGGGAGCGGGAACTCCCCCATTGTTTGGCTTAGTGTTCCAGTGCCTCCCTCTATTGTTAAAATTTTGATTTGGGTGAGGGGCATGGGACTCATACTTCTACTTGTTGAACCCTGTCATTGCTCAGTTTATGAACTAATTTCTTGAGCTCTTCGACTTCTGAATAAATCTCCTTCGGTGGAATCACATTGTTGTTAACCCCCGTTGGATTCGCATAATTGATGGGGTCTTGATTCAACATTTGGGTCGGGTTCTGAGGAATTTGATTCCCGTATGGATTGACACTCTGAATCGGAGTTGGATTTGGAAAAGGAACTATAGCCTGAGGATTAACTTGGCTAGTTCCTTGCATAGTCGATTGACTATTCTACAAAAATGCGAGAACAGGTGGAATGGATGTGATTGGTTGGATTGGAATGGGTGCATATGCAGCTGTTGGTGGATACGGCTGCTGATATGGGAAGGCGTTCATGCTTGGCATTTGTGGTGCCATGAGCTGATTTGCCAAGGGAGCTTGACCATATGGAGCATACTGTCCCATCACAGGCATCTGGGTAAACCCGTAGCCTTGTGGTGTCATTTGCTGCTCGATAGTCATGGCTTCATTATAGGCTAGAGCGAGCGTGGTGACTTGAGGATTGCGTCTCGCAAACATGGCTGTCATGGGGTCCAATGCCCCAAAATATATCTGCAAAGCCACTGCGGGATCGATGGCAAAATGCCTAATTGCTCTATTATAGCACTTTTGGAATCTCTGATTAAACATTCTGATCGGTTCCCCCTGGCCCCTTTTGCATGTAATAAACTGATTGTAAATGGTTGCGGGATCCAAGGGTGACCTAAATTGATTAACAAAGGCATTTTCCATTTGTGTCCAAGAAGTGATTGAACCGGTTGGTAAGCATATATACCATTCATATGCTATTGGATCTAAGCTCATAGGAAAAAGTCTGCAAGCCACATCTTCATATTGAACTTGTAGCCTAATTAAAACATCCCTATAGGCTTGGATATGTTCTTCTGCTATTCTTGGGCCATCTGGTTTGTATTTAGGCAAAAATATTTCAATGTTCTTGGGGATTTCATGGATATCCCCGACAATATTCAAAGGAGTATTGTTAGCTCCATACCAAGGAGCTGCTGGAGCTTGAGCCATTTGACTCAAAATTGATGAAGACAAACCTACAATAGCAGTAGAAATATTACTGACAATAGGAACACTAGTGGCAACCGATATTACGGGCGTAGGTCCACTCGATGTTCCTGGAGAAAATAGGTCTTTTGTGACTGGTGAGCTTACGACTTGCTTGGTTTTATTCTTGGGAGTACCAGTAAGGTCATGAAAAATGGTTTCTCCGGTTGTTTGGGACCTGGTCGCAATACGACGCGGTGGGTCCAGCCTGCCTGATGAAACCCTCGATTATTTCAAAGAAAAACCTGCAACAAAAGAAAACAAAAGCTGCAGTTTAGCTGTTTGTGAGTTTTAAGAAATGATTTCAAAATTAAATCAAAAGATATTACTCATGTATGAAATCAAAAATAAAGTAAACCAATTTGGGCCCTCCTTCTAGCGCCAATCTGTTGAGTGGTGTTTTCACCCAATTGTGAAAGCACACTCTCCGGTAGGATCTGAGTCCCAAAATCCTCTGCTTGCAAAGAAATTATGATTAAATGATTTCTCCAAGGTTCCTGTTGTGATAGTTCTTCATTCACCAATGATGCTCTTCAATTGAAATGCTAGGAATACCTTAGGGTTACAAGTGGATGTTAACAAGGGGCCTGGTGATTTATTTTATTTTGAATTACAATGGACTCATAGTAAGTTAATACAAAAAGGATGAATCTATTTGGATTTCAGGCTCTGGTAGATTTTCAATTATTTATTTGAATGACCATGAAAAAATGCAGGAAGAATAAAGGATTAAAAAATGAAGAAATGCAAATAAAATGAAAGAAACTAAACTACGAGCGAGTGTTGTCATCTTGACTGACAAAATCGAAGACAATGAGGTTTTTGCATGCAACCTAACCTATTGAACCTGCAAATTTGCACAATCCAGATAAGCTAGGTGCGGGTTTCTAGGGTTTCTATTGTAATTCCAGATTTAGGCATTCGCGTGAAGCAACCAAGAACACTTGCATTAAACTTCACCTAAAAGCCTAGAAATCTGAAATGAAGGATAAAACATTAAATCATGCATGCAAAAATGACTCCTTCTTTCTCATCAATGAGATACCAACTCTCTGTGTTTCTGTATTAAAATAATGTATCAATTACAATTATAGAATGTTCCAGGTTCAAAAGAAAATCCATAACACATGAAGGAAATTGCTCCAAGTGCAGGCCCAAATGGCATGCAGCCCTTGTCTCTGCAACTCTGCTAGCAGCAATTTCCAACCCTCTGTCCAATCTGTGCTTTTGACTTTATACTGTCTGGCACGGCTCTTCGGTTCACCTGCGTCGCTTCGTTTCACCTCCCAGAATGCGTCTTTTCAAATTCCCGCCTTTTCGATGCTTTTACTCCATGCTCTATGCCGAAACGTTCGAAATCTTTCATTGCATGTAACGCCTCTGCAACTCTGACACCTGTATGCCACGTGTCTCATGCTTTCTGCGCCTTCTATAACGGTCCCATGGAAATCGCAACGCTTTCATGCATGCAGCTTGTTCCTCTGTTAACATAGCGAAAACATGACATGTCGCAAAATCGTGACATGTCACGAAATCGCGACGCTTTTCTGTTTCGTACACTTTGTCAACTTTTCGTCGTGAAATCGTGACGCTTCTCGCTTCTTGCTCCTTCACTGCAACCTGTCATGATTTCACGATGCTTTTCTACTTTGGGCACCTTTGCTGCATGTTGTCATGATTTCATGACGTTTTTATGCCTCGGACCCTTTCGCTCGATTCTGTCATGATTTCGTGACGTTTTTTCATCCGTACTGCTTGGGCTTCAACCTGTCACGATTTCGTGACGCTTTTGTCTGACGGGCATGCTTTCTCAAAAGTTGCATGATTTCGCTACCATTTTCCACTTCATGCCTTTGCTCAATTTGTCGGATTTCGTGACCCTTTTCCACTTCATGCCTTCTTCGCTACTTGTCCGCGATTTCGCGACCTTTTTCCTTCATGCCTTTCTATTTTGTCGTGATTTCGCGACGTTTTTCGCTTTATGCCTTCTTCGCTTCTGTCGCGATTTCGCGACCACTTTTGCGCTTCATGCCTTTTGGTAGATTTTGTCGCGATTTCGATGACCTTTCCTTCGTGCCCCGCTTGCCGCTTCCTGTCGCGATTTCACGACGTTTTTCTGCTTTGCCCTGTTTGACTGGTTTGACCCACGATTTTGCGACATGTCACGATTTCGCTACGCCTTTCTCCTTTGCCTTTCTCTCTCCTCTTTCGGTCGCGACGGAGCAACATGTCGCGATTTCGTGACACTTTTCTTTTTTCGACTGCGATGGAGCAACATGTCACGATTTCGCGACACTTTTCTATTTTCGGCCGCGACGGCGCAACATGTCGCGATTTCGCGACATGTCGCGATTTCGCGACACTTTCTACACTTGTGCATTTTTGCCCCTTTTTCTTGAATTTTGGCATCTGGGTCACTGAGATTCCTTTTGAAAGCATGCAAAAAGGATGGGTCCCCAATTTTGGGGTGTGTTGTGGATCAGCCACAACAGGAATCAATGGTTAAAGGAGAGTCATGTGGCTGAGAAAAAGTATGAGCAAATTTAGATTGGAGAGAGGATGACAAAGAGTCAACAATATTGTGATAGGATTTTAACATGAGGTGGTTTGTAATGTGAGGTAGTGGTAAAGGTGGTGTAGGAGATGAAGAGGTATTAGAGTTGTCTATCTCCTTCTCATTCTCTTCATGGATGGTAAGGTCTTTGGTTAAGGAAGCAAGAGAATCTATGAGTAGAAGGATGTGGTGGGTAAAAAGGGATATATTACAACCATGGAAAAATGGTATACCTAGACAGGAAGGGCCCACATGTGCACTATATAAAAAACAAAGGTAAACAAAATGTGTGTAGCCTAAGGAGGCTAGTGAAAATTTTGTAGGGGTCAAGTGTAAAAGGGGTGCCCAAGGAGGTAATGTTAAAAAGGAAATGCCAAAGGAGACAATGTGAAAATAAAAACACCCCAGGAGGTGAGGAAAGCGCAAAAAAATACAATGTGGAGTTGTAGCATTGAGTCAAAGCACAAGAGGATGGGTGGTTGGATGAGGTAAATGGAGCAGAAGACCAACTCGATCTACCCAATCTTGGATTACCATTTTGTAGGGAGAAGAAACCACCATCAACAAGAGATATTACAAGACAAAGAGAGAAAATATATGAGATATTTTTATTACAAATATGAGCTTTTTTAGTATGAAATACAAATTTTCATCCTTTACAATTTACAATAAAGCCTCTAACGGATTGATACAAAAAAAATTGTGTTAATGTTTCTCTCCCACAAATGAATGCGATCAGGAGATATCAAAGTGTGAGTGCTTGTGGGTCTGAACTTGCCAAGATTGTTGTAAATGTATGAAAGACCTGCACACAACCAAGAAGAAACAAGTTAGTAGCTAGATGGGCCCACATAATTTGGGCCTTAGTCTAAAAAAAGCATAAACCATGGTATAAAAATAAGAGAACTGCTATTATGTGAAAGAGAAATGTAGAAGAAACAATAAAAATACCTATTATGTGCATTGAACTATCATCGAGAATCTTGTTGTAGATGTGTTCTATATCAAGGGTGAGACTGTCTCTGGGGAGATGGTAGGTCATAGGCAAGATCTTCTAAGCTAGTATAAAGACCATTTGATCATGTCTCAAGATCATTTGATCAATTCTCAAGACCATCTAAGCCAATCTCAAGATTATCTTTGGGGAGGCAGTCTCGAAGTGACTATTACAAATTGAAAATTACAGGTTAGAAATAGCCTAAAATAGTGTTAAAGGCTTAGAGGGGTCTCAGGGAGAAGTTAGAGGCTACGGATAGTGGTCAAGTAGGATAAGGCAAGTTTTAAGTAGTGAATTTGGTAGAATATACTTAGCACAAAATGGTATCCCCTCCTTTGGCCATGGCCAAGGGTATTTATGGGAAGTTTTGGGCTGTGTGAGTGGGATGCCACATAGGCTCCACTTGGTCTCCACATGGGCAAGGTAGGTGAGGGAAAATTCTAGAAGGGGATGAGGTGGAGGGGTTCATTTAAGTGCTTTGGAAATGGGTAGCCTAGGGGAAGGGAAACTAATTTAAAATTAGTTTCCTAAGGTACATGGAGGAATGTGGGGATATTTAAAAATACCAAAAAAGATGAGGTGGAGGGAGAGTGGAGTTGCATTATTAAATGGCTTTGGGAGATATGTCCTAGGGGAATGGGAAACTAATTTAAAATTATTTTCCCAAGGCCATGGAGGATAGAAAAATATTTAAAAACTGCCAATAGTTAATGAGGTAGTTGTCCTTGGACCAAGTGGGGTAAATGCAGATTTTAACTTGTGATTATTTTAAATTTAAAATTGCTTTTCATAGCTTGGGAAAAGTGCATGGGGGTGGGATATTAATGTGGGAGGATTTTTATATATTGAAAGGGGTATATTTTCTAGGCTTCTAGAGGATTTTCAATAAATGTCATGCCTTGAACATTGTTAGATCATGGTTAAGGGGATTTAATGATGTGTTTAATTAATATTAATTTGTATTGTTATTATTTTATTTATAATTATAATTTTCTATGTAATATAGGTCATAAATGGGGGTCATGATGGTTTGGTATTTTTATGATTTTTATTATTTTTTTGGGGGGTGTAGGGGGTATTTTCAAATTTTGATTTATTGTTAATATTTATTAGTTTTGGGGTGTTTCTAAGGTTTTATTATGTATTATTATTATGGAAATTAGGTTAATTGTAATTTTTCAAGGCTTATTTAGGTAAAATTACTTTTAATTTATTATGTTATCAAAATTGTTAATTTTTTATGTCTACACATATCTCTCTTGTCCTACGCAACAAATGAGGACAAAATATAGAGTGTCTCAAAGACACTAAAACAACAAGCATTCTATGTCTACAAAGTGGCCATATCACCAAGTTTGTAGAGCAAACTTCTAGTGAAGGAAGAGAGCCACCGAAGGGCTCAAATAGCCAAGTTTCAAGGTGTCTAAAGACACCAAAATATAGAACCTACAATAGTATAATCTGTAGCATCAAGAGTCTATGTAATAAGCATTACATCCATTGCAAATATATGTAAATAAAGAAGGATAGTGCTATGGATAACATATTGCAAGAAGCAAGTTACAAAAAAAAAAAATGAAAACAAAGGTGCATTACCCAAGCAAAGACACACCGTTAGCTAATAAGAATCATCACCTAAGAGGGTAGCATTGGAGCACCATAGAACCACCATATATGGAGCTAACTTCATGGGAGAATAGCATCACCATTCGCTTGAGAGAAAGCATTGAATACAAGACCCATATTGCATTCGTTAGCAAGAAGTATTCAGGGAATAAAAGACATTGAAGATATTCTTACATGTAAGGGAAAGGAGTGTCACTTGCAATCTAGAGCCAAGGCATCTTGTACCACTTGGTACAACAAAATAAGGGACCTATATATTTTCCATAATGCCTGTGTAGGAAAGAAGCACCCATGATAAATTAACATTCATCTTTGAGCATTGAAAGCATCATTCAAAGGTAAGAAGACATAATCATTATTGGCCATTATTCAAAGGAGGATATGAGTGTTGAAGATACCTAAAATAATGCTCATCAAGAATGTAACTCCCAAATCATTATGTAGCTAGATTCCCAAGGAGCATCAAAGCATATTTAAGTGCCCAAAGTTGAAGAGGAACACATACAATTGGAAGCATACAATCGAGCATTAAGAGTGGAGTCAAAGTGCAATTAAGGAGGATAAGGATGTACCCATGAGCATTAAATGATCTCTACCATACATATAAGACCAATAAATACAGTGCTTGGATTGAAGAGTCATACCATAAACCAATCAACACGCATATTCCACATCACAAAGAAGGCAAAAGACTTATATTTTTTAATATTTGCTTTTCTTAAGTTTAGGGAGTTATAAGGTGCTTAATATAAGGTTGAAAGTTATTTATTAATGCATTTAAATATCAACATTAGAGATTTATAAGTTAATTTTAACAGAGGGATTATATCTTAAAATATATTACTAAATTGCATGAGATTCAAACATTAAAATATTTACAAATAATTAATTAGGAGTTTTAAGTTTTTCAACAATGGAAAAATTGAAATACTAGTTTGCAAATATTATTACTTTCTAAAATTCCAAATTAGGGAGTTATAAGGAATACTACACCATACTTTAGTTTCTTGGAATTTAGAAAATTGAACCATGGAAAATTGAAGGATTAAAGGAGAAAAACCATTAATTGCTTGAAATTTGGAAATTGCATTAGTCTCTTACATTAATTTATGAGACATTAATCCAACTAAAAGGTCTTGAAGGAAAAGAACCTTATTAAAAATTGAAGGTGCATCATCACTAGCTTTTGAATTACTCCTCAATAGGGAGAAATAAGGTAATATATTAAAGTTAAACATTAGGGAGACAAAATGGTTCAACTTAAACTAAGAAATCTAAGCATACTATCAAGGTTCATAGTACATTTAAAACACTTGATAGATAGAAGGTATTTTACAAAACTTGTAAAATTGAAAGTGTTTTAGCAAGGTTGAGCATACACTCTAAACTAGGGAGGCATAAGGTAGACTACTTCAAAGGTTATATCAAAAATATTCTCAAGAGAAAAAGGAATTCTATTGATAAATCATACACTACAAGATTTGATTTAGTCCAGATAGAGAGATATAAGGTCTTCAAGTGACAATAGTCTATTAAAACTAAGGAGGAAGAAAGATGTCAACTTCAAAGAATATAGTGAACAATGATATGAACAACACCATTAGAAGGGAAAGGGTAAGTATTATAAAAATTGAAATCAAGAATTTACTTATAAAGTCTGAAGGAAACTTAGACCTTACTTCAAAAGTGATTCATAGTGAAGTTGTAGAAGAAAACTTTGAAACCCTAGACTATTATCTACAAGCTTAACTCAGTTAAGCATTTGATAATGAAAATAGTGATATTCAAATTCCTTTATATTTTGGTTCATATTATACATGGCATTACTTACATTCAAATTCTACAAATATGAGAATGTAGAACAAAAAGGATTGATTGAATTACTTAAAGAGAAAACAATAATGGATGAATCCCTCTTAGAAAAGATATTTCAATCCTCATGTAGTATTGATACTTCAAGTTCTACTAACTCAAGATATTATCATGATGCCTTAAGTGTTTATTCAAAAGCCTTTGTACACAATAAGAATAGTATTAAGAAGGACAAAGATAAAGAAGAAATACTTTTGCAAGTTTTAGGTGATAGTACATCCACTTATGAAAGTGCAAAAATTGGATCCAAAGACATGATTAGAGAAGAAGAAGAACCAAAACCAAGATGAAGATACTGATCTGGATTCAAACAAATAAGATAATGAAGGAAGCAAGAGAAAAGAACTTGAATTCATAACCAATATGAAGATCCATATTGAAGACTAAAGTCTTCAATACCTAAATAATATAATACATGGGGGAGTTAGAGTATACTACATTATTTGGTACATGACAATGTACCACCTTGGGTACATGCCTAGAGTAGGAGTTTACTTGAGAGTAATATTTAAGTAGTTACTTCAAGCAAGTAATAAATGCACAAGTGTTAGAATGTGCAATGATGTAAATTTGCATGTAGTCCACATTTACATGAGTCATAGGATAGGTAGATGAAGAGTCATGGGTAGAGTAAAGGCCAAGGCACATATCTTCCTATATATAGGCCTCTAAGGTATAGAGTGAATAAGTGAGAGTGTGAGAGGCAATGCTACTATAGAGAGTTAGATTATAGTAGTGAGTAGGTACAATGTAGTTTATTAAAAAAATTGGAGTGTTCAAGTCCTCGATTATATTACATTATACTATTTTCATGAGCTTTCATTAATGGCATATTACTGAGTTATTGTAAAATTTTATCTCATTATTTTCCTGCATATTATAGTGTCATTATCATATAGTATCATAGCTTACTTATTTCACATCTTGTGGTTGCATTTTATTCAATATACATCCTCCAAAGCTAATATAGCATACATTTCCTCGGTGGTCAAGATTTTTGAGGGAATTACATGTGAACTTGGGAGGAAAAGAGGGTTTGGTTGGTTGAAATTTAGGTGTCCTCATTTGAGCTAAAAATTTGAATTCGACCAACCGTGTTAGGCTTATGGACTACATAATTTTTTGTGGTTTGAACATCTTAACCTCAACTTCAATATCATCCTTTAAGCTATTGATGAAACAACTCATAAAAAATCCTTCATTCAACCCCTTGGTTTAGTTAGTCAAATTTTAAAATTGGACTTGGTAGTCTCAAATTGTAGAAGTTTGTCATAGCTTGGTTAGTGCTCCTTGAAAATCATCATGTTCACTACATCCAAAATGAGTGAGTAGTTGTGATTCAAAAATATTCCAAGAAATATCGTTAACAATATGTTAGAACTATTGGTACCACTATAAAGCTTATGATTCAAAATTAAAAGAATTCATGTTGACCCTGTAATATGTAGGGACATTATGGAGTTGTAATAATTGATCAACATAACATAACCACCCATCCACATATTTCCCATTGAACTTAGAAAAGTCTAATTTAGGCATCTTGAAGATTGTATCACGATCAAAATTAGCATGAAAACCTTCCTTTTTCTTATGGGGTCATTTTTCTCACCCTGATTGTTATGTATCTTGATACTTGAATATTTGTGGTTCATTTTGAAGCTTAGACTCACTTTCTAGAATTTTTTCTTGAATTTCAATTTTGGAGGTAATATATTCACTTTTGAAGCATTGGATGTCATCCTGTATTGATTGATTATCTTGGATAATGGCACTAAGTTTTTTGGTGATGGTCTCCAACATTAAGGTATTGTTCTATCTTGTTTTGGTTTACATGAGTACCAACAACCATTTTGGTGTAATTTGAATGACTACTTGTGAGTTACTAAAAATAGAAGTGTGATTTCAGGGGTTACTATTTTTAGTAATAAGTCCAAAAAATGCTTGGGTGCTATATATAAAAATGATCATCTCAAAAATATGATCACAATAAGCTATATCCCACAATATTGGTTTTGGGAACCTTAGACTCTAATGATTAGCTTAAAAATATGGTCACAATAAGCTATTTTTTTATTTTTTATTGTTGCTTTGATGAGTCTACTGGTGAGGTCAATTTTTCTTCTAGATGTTGGGTTAAAAATTTTGGTATTGTGTCAACTGACTTTGCCTTGTCTATTCTAACTACTGATGACTCCTGATACTATCCTATCACCTGTACTATGGCCACTAACATTGTTCAATCACTAACTGTGGGATTCTTTGTACTATGCAGTTACTAGCATTATCTATTCTATTTCTATCACTAACTACCATGTATTTACTGACTATTATAGATGATTGTTATTGTCACTGTTGACCTGATTGTTACTACCACTAATCCGATTGTTACTACCACTGACCTAAATGTTATTAAAATATTTACTAACTATAACTTTGGTGCATGCATTTTTTTGTGATAGGGAAGTCTCCTTCATATGCTCAAACTTATGGGAAAAATTATAGGTTTAGCAGAATAGAAAGGCTTTGTTTTTGCAAGTTGAATTTTTGATAGAACTAGGGTACGCTAAGAAAATGAGTATGTAATACCTATAGGCCCTCTGTTATACCATATTGATGAACAATAGTTCTTAAACCAATATTTCAGGTCACTACCCAAGGAGGATTCCACACACACCCTTGAGCAAACTATCTACCTCTCTGACAATACGAGAGGATAATATTTTGGGATGTTGTGTCTCATGTACTATAGATAATACAAGGCTGAAAATATTCCTAATGAATAAAATTTTGTTTAACCCTAGATGGTCTCCCTAAATACCCGAAGATATGTGGGAGCTTGATTCTATGCATGGGTGTTGTCTAAGGCCTGGGTATTGGAGCCTGATCACCCCTCACTTCACTAGATGCTTTATGGGCTATCTAGCTTAGCCAATAATGACAACTCCTTATGATATTTTAAAACCCTTAACATAGGGTTTTTAACCTACTCAACTACTATATAAAAAGAAATTATTGAATTTTTTGTTGGTTTTTGCTATTATTTTTAAATAAACGACAACAAAAAACAAAAAATAAAAAACAAAAGAAAATTATACTAACAGTTGGAATGGATGGGAAATAATTATCATAGTCGTATCAGAACTCAACCCTAGAAAGTGCTTTGATACCACTTGTTAGGAACCTACTATTAAATTAAAATCACTCTCACAAAATACTATAAATAGATAAAAATTCATCAAATAACATAATAACACTATGTTGAAAGTATTTCTAGAATTGAAACAATATCATAAAATAACTTAGCATCGCGGGCCTCTCCGAGGGGGAAACCTCCTTCAATATTTCATTAACTTGCAAAAAATATACATTTGTACATGGATCCATTTATTTAAAAAAAATCTTCATGTAACCTTAACCCTAAGCTCAAGAGTTGGCTTGCATGCAAAATGCCACTCAAGCTAGAATCTTCTACCAAACATCGGTTACATTCTTGATAACGGTTACATGAAATAGCCCCACTTTTGTAGGCATTTTACTTGCCACATAACATTACAGAAGTATTACAAAATAACATTATAAGGGGGTCTCCACATTGGATGTGGTCATTACATAATCAATTGAGAATTACAAAATTAATGTTAGGATGGGGTCCTAACAAATGATTTATTTAGTATATGCCCTACTCGTAAGAAATTAAAAATATGTAATATAGTGAATAAAAGGTCCCACCTCATTGAATGACACCTTAGGCCTCATGGCCAACTACATTTTTAGATATGAATTTTATTAAAAATTGGTTAATATAATGATAGTGATAGTGTCCTGAATCGCCTAGTATGTCATCGATGTCTTCAATCGTTCCTATCCCTTGTCTTGCACATAGATAAAAATTTATAAACACACAAGATATATAATAGGGATCACCAAGTGCATCAATAACATATAATGAAATTAGCACCTTTTGCAATGTGAATGTTTCTAAATGTGCCAATCATGATGAAAGAAGTTTTATATCCATTAATTAATGTGTCTGATCATACAAATGGGTAGAGAATATCTACCTGTCTAGGTGGCACATGGGGTCACACTACACAGTTGCATAAATGATGATATGATTTGGGTTTGATTGTGTGATTTTTTAGTAAACCAAGTGGGGAACCAAATCCCTGTTAATCTAGTGTCTACTAAGGCTTACAAATAATTGTAGGCCTATGATATATGGGATTAACATGGCCTTATAGCCTAAGTGGTCTATAAGACAAGCATACTTTAATGCATTTGATGAATGGATTTCATGACTATTTGATAGGTCATGCCAAGATACTCCAATATTTCTTTGCTACATGGCATGTCTATAAAATATTATTGAATTGCATTCCATAAAAGGTAGATATTAGTACCTTGAGAGGGACTATTAAATGATCTTTAATGTTGATGACAAAAAAGTATCTTGATGATAAAATTGTGTTGGTGAATAAGAATGTGATGTGAAAGTTATGTGAACAATAATGATAATTCTATTGAGATAAAATAAATGGATAAGTTCAGGTTATCAGGGCCATGGATTACCGTGTTATACATCACTTAACCTAGTAGAGATAAAAGAAGAGAAGAAAATTTGATAGATAAAAATAAGGAAGTAGAAGAAAGGAGAGTGGAAGCAATTGATTTGCTAGTGTTATGTTCCCAATATTAGGATAGAAGAAATGGATAAGGTTGGGTCATTAGGGCCATGTATAATAATGTCATACATAACTTAACCCAATAGAGGGAGAAGAATAAAATAAATTTGATAGATGAGAAAGGGGAAAATAGAAGAAAGTGTGATAGAAGGAGGTAAAGCAAACAAATTTTTAGATTGGGAGGACCACTTAGCATTAGGTACCCTAGTGCAAATGTAATGCAAGTGACTTATTTTTCAAGGTAGGATTACCATTGATTCAATGCAAAATCCTCTTGACTTGATGGTATGAACAAACAAACCCAAGAAATCATGTAATCATGCACATGATTCTTGGCAAATATGAATTTAGGCAACTATGTAGGCAATAATTCATGCAACCAAACATATGAACAAGCAAGTCATGAAATTTTAATGATAATATCATTTAAGATTAATTATATTGATTGGTTATTTATGTTTTTTGTCATCTAATGCAGCTAGGTGGTAGGCTCCAAATTTAAATTTGGTAGTGATGATGAAGGGAGCAAACTAAGTAGGCTCAAATTTTCCTTTGATCTCATCTTTGGCATTGGTATTCCTTTTTATTTTATTTGAGGATTAGGTCCCCAATTTCAAAGGACATTTGGCATACCTTCTTATTATAGGCACATCAAATTTTATTCTAATAATTTATTATGTACTCTAGGGCATTGATACACTTTTCTTCTAAAATCTCTAATTGATGAAGGCAAACAAGATAATATTCATCATCGACCTAGGAGTCTTGTAATAAGATGCTTAAAGAAGGGATTTCAAGTTCAAAATGGAATATTGCCTCAATTCCATAAACCAAAGCATAAGGTGTTATACCTATAGGGGTTTGTACACTAGTACAATATGCCCATAAAATAGGATATAATTATAGGTGCCAATATTAGCCATTTTTATTGACCAGTTTGTTAAGCATTTTAATTAATGTTTTGTTAGAATATTATGCTTGGCCATTTATTTGCGGATAATAAGGTGTTGACCAATTTTATTGAATTTTATATTTGGCATAGATCTTAGATACTTATTTATTATTAAATGGTGTACCATTATTTGTAATTAAATTATATGGTATGCCATAATGTCTAATGATTTGATTGATAAGAGTCAATAATATGATGCGAAAAAAATTGCCCTACTAGGATGATGAGGAAAACCTGCTCTGCGAGGATGGCAACAGTTTTTGGAGAACATCTAAATAATTGGAGGAATGTTGTGATGGTGTTGAGCTTATCACAGAGTGTGCATGATAGTGACGTTTTTCATCTAAAAATTATTTGAAGGAATAATATTTCCCATTGCATACCTAGAATCGCTTGTTAAAGAACAATGGATGTTTGGAATGATGTGAATCCAGGCTGGTTCTCGTGGTTCAACCAAAATCAGTGGTGGAATATTTGAAGTATTTAATAAAACATGTTCTTATTGGTAAATTTATGGGCATCCAAATTTCTCTTCCCTTTATGGAGGCTTGGGTTAGGAAGACTTGGAACCCTACAGGTGATGTGGAGGTGATGTTGAGTGTGAGTAGCTATTTTATGGTGGTTTTATCTTGCCTTGTGGACCATAAAAAAGCATTTGAAGGGGGTCCCTATTTATGT
The DNA here is from genome assembly GCA_028583015.1 of Wollemia nobilis. Taxonomy (NCBI): domain Eukaryota; kingdom Viridiplantae; phylum Streptophyta; class Pinopsida; order Araucariales; family Araucariaceae; genus Wollemia; species Wollemia nobilis. Next base: position 205,313 of record JAQPPZ010001004.1, on the reverse strand, counting down.
AACCAAGTGGGACTCTTTCTTAAACCCTATAATGTGGGTTTCAACCCATCAGAGGAGCATTCTTCATGGATTCCAGTGTGGGTTTGACTTCTATGGCTCCTATTGGAATTCTAGAGAAATAACATATTGCATATGATTGTCCTTCTTCTTGGGAAATCGGTTGGACCATCACAATAGATGTTGGATAAAAAATTAATCTCTATTTATCGTATCTGTGTTGAAATTTATTTAAACAATCCTATTCTAGATTCTATTGAAATATATTTTGGATTGACTACATGGGTTCAAAAAATTGACTATGAAGCTCTTTCATTTTTTTGTCAGATCTACCATGAATATGGCCACCTGCAAAGAGAATACCCTAAGTTTATCCCGCACGTGGCTTCAAATCCTGGGCCCTCTCAGTTTGCATAAAATATGGATAAATAAAAATCCTCGATAAAGGAAGGGGATCAGGATAAGGAAGGCTTTGTTCCAGTAAAACCTTAAAACAGAGGAAGAAGGGCAAAAATAGACCTTAAGGATAGCCAACCAGATGCTCTGCTCAATCATTTTGAAATACTAGATGAGCTTGATCAGTGCATGAAGATACCTAAAATGTCACTACCTAATGTAGATATAACAGATCCAAATCAGATGTCTCTTCTTGAGGTGGAACCTAAGGAATCAGATCTAAGGGTTTAAATGAAGAACATAGGGCTTTGGTTATGAGTATAGGTGATATGGTTGGCTCTAGCCCTAGAAGGGAAACTATTTTGGAAAGTGGCACATATTTAGTTATGTCCTCTCCTACTTAGGCACTGATGCAATCATACTTGGACTCCAAAACTTTTACAGTGTTGCGATTGCAGTAGAAAATAATTAAAAAAGGTGCTTCAAATAATAATATGAAGGTGGGTCGAAAGAAATACCAGGATAAAATTAAGTTAATGGGGGAGACTTTGGTGGATTCAGGCTTGGTGAGAACATTGGACTCCCATTTTTTGAACCCAAAAAATTATTATCCTTTCATGGAATGTAAGGGGTTTGAAAATCTTCCCCAGACAAAAAGTTGCTCATGATTTGGTTCGTGTTCATTCTTAGGATGTGGTGTTTATTCAGGAGACTAAATTGGCTACTGATAGTTTTTTAAATATTACTCCCAATTTGTGGAGAAGGGGTTAATGTCAGTGTGTTTGTGCATGTGGATATTTTGGTGGTATTTCTTGTTTATGGAATCCAGTTAAGATCTATCCTCTTACTTGGATTTCCAACAAATGGTCTATTTTGATGATTAGACATGATAATGAATCTGGTGAAACCATCCTACTTACAAATGTGTATGCTCATATTGATTACAATGGTAAAGTGAATTTGTGGGAGCACATTGGCTTTGTGAGAATTCTGGATCCCCTATACCCATGTATTTTGGTTGGAGACTTCAACTCTATTACTTATCTGGAGGAAAAACACGGTGGGGTTGATCATCTTGAGCCCTTTTATTTTGTCTTCAATGCTTATATATGGTCTCTAAACTTGGTTGACATCAATCCGAATAATGGTATCATTACCTGGCACAATAGAATATGTGGGGAAGATTCCATCTCAGAGAGACTAGATAGGTTTTTGATCTCTAGTTTTTGGATTGGTAATAATGGAAGTGATAGTTTGTGATTCTAGAGGGTAGGGGATCTGATCATTGCCCTATAAAAATCTATGCTTTGGATTTAGATCTAAATGAGAATCCTTCCTTTAAGTTTCAACTTATGTGGCTTCAGGATCCTAAGCTTCATGATTTCATGTGAGGCTGGTGGACCAATGGCAAACCTCCTCATGTCACAACTATGTATTACTTTATGGAGCATCTACAATTTGTTAAGCATAAATTGAAGATATGGAATAGACTAAATTTTAGGAACCTTTCCTTGTCTAAGTTGGTGGATCTTAGGAGGGTGGAAGAAGATTCAAGAAATATTAGATATTAGGGACTCACAGAGGAGATTCCTATTCAAGAATTTAAGGCTACAAAAGACCTTGTTGAATGGGAATCGAGCGAAGAAATTTTTTGGAAATAAAAATCTCTAGTAGATTGGCTTAAAGAAGGGATAGGAACATGTTCTTATTTTATAACTCAGTTAAGGCTCACAGTAATGGTAACCTGATTACCTCTCTTGTAAATTATCAAGGTGCCCTACTCTCTTCTTTCAAGGATATTTCAAAAGATACTATGAGGTATTTTTCCTCTCTCTTCAAGGAGGAATCCCTCTCAGATGATGAGGATGAAAAGCTTATTCTAAAATGTATTCCCTCAATTTTTTCTAGAGATATAAATGAGCACTTTATGGGTCCAATTTCCCTTGAGGAGTTGGAAAATGTTGTATTCAAGATGAAAAAAGGGAAAGACCTGAGCTCCGATGGATTCTTGATTGAGTTTTATTAGGAGTTTTATGATTTAATCAAATTTGATCTTCTATAGGTGGTCCATGAATCCCAAAATAATAAATAGATTTTAAGGGCCCTAAATGCTACCTTTGTGGTGCTTGTTCCCAAAAAAGAGAGCAAATTCCCTGGATATATTCAGGCCTATCACTCTCTACAATATTGTGTATAAGAACATCACAAAAATTATTGCTGAGAGGTTGAAGATATGGTTGAGAAAAATCATCTCTGAGGATCAAGGTGGGTTTTTTGTTGGTCAAAAAATCATGGGTGGGGTTTTTATTGCTATAGAAGTTATTCACTCGATGGAAAATTCTAAGGAGAAAACTATGTTCATTAAGTTGGACATGGACAAAGCCTATGACCGGGTCAGATGGTCCTTTATTCAAAAATTTCTTGCTACTTTTGGCTTTGAGGATGAATGGATTAGATGGGTGATGAGATGTGTTTCTTCTTCCTTGTTCTCCATTCTTGTTAATAATGAGTTGTTAGAGTTTTTTGAGGCCTCAAGGGGTTTGAGGTAAGGATATACTTTATCTCCTTATTTGTTTATCATTATGGAAGAAGGGTTGGAAATATTTCTCAAGTCTTAGGTTAGGAAGGGTATAATTCAGGGGTGGAAGTGGGTTAGTAGTTTATCACCTCTTTTCCACCTTCGATTTGTTGATGATACTGCTTTGCTGGGAGTTACCACTATCGGGGAAGTTGGCAACATTAGATGGTCTCTTGACATATATCTTGGTGATTCTAGACAGTTGATTAATGAGGACAAGTCTTCTATTTTATTCTTCAAACCCCTCGTCTTATTCAATCCAGGATTGCTCGTATTCTAAGATTCTAGGTTGGGACTCCCCCCTTCATTTATATTGGTATTCCGATTTCATATCATTCTCTACCTAGATCTTCTTGGTAGTCTATGCTTGATAAGTTTAGAAGGTAGGTGAATAACTGGACCATCATATGGCTATGATTTGCAGGTAGAGTGTTTCTTTTAAAATCTATTGTTCAAGCTTTACCCATTTACAGGTGTTTTGTGAAAACAACTTCCTCTCATTTCATCAAGGACATGGATGCTTTTTCAAGATAATTTTTGTGGTTTGGAAAACTTGATCAATCTAAATGGATTTTGGTTAGGTGGGATTCTATTTGTAGGCTGGTTCAAGAGGGAGGTCTTGGGTTGCGATAGGTGGCTCTTTCTATTGGACATTTTGAGTCAAAGTTGTCATTGATGTCAAGGAACGAAGTTGTCATTGATGTCAAGGAATAAGCTACCGTTGATGTAAAAAGGTCAAAAGGAACAATGCAAAGGTTAATGGCAAAAGAGCTTCATAATATTTTTAATATTATGTGGAAGCATAAGTAGGAGGGTTTTTATTAAAACCATGGATGAGCAAAAATAAAAGGTTTTTCATAAAAGCCCAAGGAAGTTTTAATATTTATTTTATAAAATATTTAAATTCAAATTGAATTTAAATTTTATAAATAAATATTATTTATACAAAGTGGTAAAATCAAAGAAGGCTTTAATAAAGCCAAAAGGATTTAAAAGTTAATTTATAATATTTAAATTCTAAAGAATTTAAATAATTTATAAATTAATTATTCAAATTTCGAAGGCGTCGACGTTCAAGTTTAAAGGAGGTAATTGGTATATAAACTATATGCCTTAGTGGCATTTAAATCATTCTTCGTTCGAAAAAATAAAAGAGGCAAGTGTTGTGTTGTGAGAATTCATGTGAAGAAGAAGACAAGTTTCTTGTCTTAAGCACCAGCAAAAAGGGATAAAGTTGTCGAGGGCCAAAATTCAATAACCAACTAGGCAGTGTGGCCTAGTGGCAAGTGGTCACGAGTTAAGGCGCTTGGGTGCAGAGTGGTCCACGTTCGATTCACGACAAGAGCATTTTGGTAGTGTTAAGGTTGAAGCATCGAGGAAGGATGCATGTTTTATTTTTGATTGGGCACCAACGAAGAGGATATAGAGCACGTGGTGCTCTTTGGTTTTCAAATGAGCGCCTAGCACTCACGGTAGCCGAGGCCATGGCTAGGATGCACGAGGAGGCGAGTCGAGGGTTCGAGTCTCACCTAGGCGAAGGTAATAAATTTTGCATTAATTTTAATTGCCTAAGGTGTAAACATAAGGTTTAGGGAGCTATAAGGGGTTATGAAAAGGTGCTTATTTTAATTATTAATTTTTGACTAAATGAAGGTATAAGGTGTTAAAATTTATTTTAAATAAAGTTATTGTGACATTTTTTATTTATCAAAAGGTGAATTGAAGAGTGATTAAATTTGAGAGGACTTCTTATTTGAAGGTGACATTGTTGACATTATTTTTAGTGGTAAATATTATTTTTAATTGGGAGATCATAAGGTGTAAATGGTCAATTGATTTTTGTATATGTTGATGGATGCCTTCTTCAAGATGGAGTAATAAGGTGTATGTATGTTTTGATATTTGCATTGTAATCTTGAGAGAGTTTTATCATCTTCTAACCTTCCTTTGAGCTTGGCAAAGAAGTGTTTGTGGTTGTGGCAGATGTTTGAGGTTCCTTCATCATCAAGAAAAAGGTATGAGCACATTCTTCCATAGTTGAGTTGATTGGTTGGTTTTCTAGAAAATAAGTTTGGAGTGAAAAGGACTTGATTAGGGTTTCCTTATTGAGTGTGTTGAGTTAATGCTTCAAGGTTTTCTAGAATAAAGAGTTGTTAAAACCTTGTTTTATAAGCATTGTTGTTGAAGCCATTGGTTGTGTGAAGAACTTGAACTAGGGTTTGAAAAGAACATGAGTATCATTGTTATGTGTTTTTTTGTTGGGAAGATATGGTTTGAAAAGAACATGAGTATCATTGTTATGTGAGATTGGTTGATAAGCATTGTTGGAAATATTTTGAGTGAAGGATCATATGCTTGGACTAGGGTTTGTAAGCAAGGATTGTTTCATTGAGTGATTGGTTGAGTAGAGTTGGTTGAGCCTAGTCAAGTGGATGTGTGAAGTGATTGTTCAAGTTCCATAAAATAAACTATTCTATATTCTGAATTGATTTGAGAAAGTGATTGAGTATTGAGTTGAATTTGAAGCATATTGAGTCTCTAACAATTCTCTTGTATGTTTCTGAAAAGAGTGATTGAAAGTGATTGAGTATTGAGGTGAATGTGAAGCATATTGAGTCTCTAACAAATTCTTTGTATGTTTCTAAAAGAGTGATTAAGCATTGTGATGAGTATAGAGCATATTGAGTCTCTAACAATTCTCTTTATGTTTCTATGAGATTGGACAAGTTCTAGTGTGGACTTGTTGAGCATATTTGAGGTAAGTCTTTGAGAAGACTTGTGGATAGATTTGGGTAAGCTTTTGTGGAAGCTTACAATACATATTGAGAGTAGATTTGGATAAGTTCTTGTGAGAACTTATTGAGCATATTGGACAAGTTCTAGAGAGGACTTGAGGATAGATTGGTGTGAGATTTTGTGGAAGCTTACAAAGTAGATTTGAGATAAGTCTTTGAGAAGACTTGAGAGCAGAGTTGATTGATTGATTTTTTCAAACCTTGAGTTAAGGTTTGGGGTAGATCCAGCAGAGTTGATTTGAGATTGAGTCAAGCTTTGAGTTAAGGCTTGAGGATAGATATTGAGGATAGATTTGTGCTAGACCGAAGGACTATGTTTAGTATAGATTCGAGGATAGATTTTGGTGCAGATTTGAGGATAGGTTTGTGCTAGACCTGAGATAGATATTGAGGATAGATTTGTGCTAGACCGAAGGACTATGTTTAGTATAGATTTGAGATAGAGCTTTGGAGGTGATAGAGTTGAGGATAGAGATCTCCAGCTAGAGCAGGGAGGATAGGTGTCTTCTATGGATAGAGTTCCATTTTCTAAGGGTAGTGGAGGCAGAGGTCTTCTAGAGGATCACCAACTAGAGCAGAGTTAGGATATTGGTGTCTCCTATGGATAGAGATCCATGAACTTGATTAGGGGATTGGTGTCTCCTTTGGATAGAGGTCCATAAACATTGTAATAGGGAAAGGATTCCCAAGAGATTGATTGAGAAAGTTTTAGTAAAATATTTTCTCCGTGGAGTAGCCCACATTGGGTGAACCACGTAAATTTGGTGTCTCTATTGTGTGTGGTGATTTATGCATTGCTTTGATTACTGCTATTGATATTGCTATCTTTACATTGCATAATATTGATTGGGAAAGAAAAGTAAAAAGTGGTCTTATACTGTTCACCCCCCTCTCAGTATAAGCTTGTGTTCTTCAATTGGTATCAGAGCGGGTTCCTTCGAAAGAGTTTAACAGCTTGAAGGAAAAGCTTACAAGAACACAATGGATTCTAAGAATGGATCATCAGATAATTCAGCACCAGTATTTGATGGAAGTGATTATATATATTGGAGTATGAGAATGAAGATTTACCTGATGGCACTTGGCAATGAGATTTGGGAAGCAGTTGAAAATGGATACGATCCCTCAGTTGATCCACCTATAGATAAGGAAGGTAAGCTTCTACAACATTACAATTCAAAAGCAATGAATGCAATTTTGAGAGGTTTGCATAGAACAGAGTCCATAAAAGTTATGCATTGTCAAGATGCAAAAGGAATGTGGGATAAGTTGCAAAATATATATGAAGGAGATAAAGGTGTCAAGAAAGCAAAGATACGAAACCTCAAAGGACAATTTGAAGAGTTAAGAATGAAGGATGAGGAAAACATTAGTACTTATCTACTTCGAATCGATGAGGTTGTTAATGCTATGCAAGGACTTGGACTTAAGGTTGAAGAATCAGATGTTTGTGATAAGGTCTTAAGATCTCTTCCAAAAATATTTAGTGAAAATATTTCTTCTATAGAAGAATCAAAGGATGGTGATTCTTTGACAAGAGATATGTTGCTTGGTATTCTTACAACTTTTGAGTTGAGAACAAAAGAACCTAATCCCCAGAAGGAAGCAACCTTCAAAGCAATCAAGAAGACAAAGGGTAAGAAGTCAGAATCAAGCAATGAGTCATCCAGTGATGAAGAAGCTAATTATGGCAAAAGGAATAAGGATTCAAGAAGATCTAGAGATGCAAAATCTGTTAGATGTTTCAATTGTGGAAAGTATGGTCATTATGCAACTGATTGTCAAGAAGCTAAGAATAACAATGATGAAGAAAAATAGGATCACAAAAATAGGGAATCAAAAATATACAGGCATCAAAAGAAAAGCAAGGATGGACAAAGCAGACAAGGAAAGAAGTTCTTTCAAAGGCAAAAGAGGAGCTACTATGCAGACAAGGCAAGTAAGTACTCAAGTGATAGTGATAACAGTTTTTTAGATAATGATAAAGATGAAGTCCTATTTATGATTGAAGAAAAAGAAGTCAAGAAAAGGTCACCAATAATTCTCAAGTGTTTTAGATGTGGTAACTTTGGACATCTTGAAGATAGTTGTACAAGAAATGGTTTCAGTTTTAGTGATGATGAATATGAAGATACACTTGAAGGACCAGAAGAGAATATTCTAATGGCTCTAGAGAAAGAAGAAAGTGATCCTATAGAAGACAAGTCAAAAGAAAATGAAGATGTGGACAAAGGCAAAAAAATAGAGGAAGAATCAGATAAATAAGGATATGATCTCAAGGGAGAACTTATTTATGCTCTTGAAATAGTAAAGAAGGTAAGAAAGCAAAACTCTAAACTTGAGTTTCAGTTTCAAGAATGTGATGAAGAGAGAAAAATGCTTATAGAGGATCTAGACAAATCAAAGGCTAAGACAAAGAAGTTCAAGGATAAGTTAGAAGCAAAGGTCTTAGAATGTGAAAGGCTAGAACAAGAGGTAGCTTCATTAAATATGGAAGTCAAAAACTCCAAAGTCAAGCTACAAGGGTTCAAAAATAGCTCAAAGAACTTAGATAAGTTCATCAAGATACAAAAGCCTACATCAAGCAAGATAGGTCTTGGATTTGAACAGGAACAAAAGAAATGGGAAGAGAAGTCAACCTCAAGCTCTGAAGGGGAAGAAACTTTAGAAGAAGATAGTGTAAGAGAAAGTGAGACATCTGAGGATGAGTTGGACAATAGAAAGTTCAACAAGGATAGGAATAATGCACAAAGAAGAAATAGATGGAACAACAATCAGAATAGGTCAAGAGAGACTAAGAGACCAATGAGGTCAAGACAAGGAAACTTCAATGGAAGATGTTTTTCATGTCACAGGTTTGGACACATGGCTTCACAGTGCAGGACACATGAAAGATAGGAATATGGGAACAGATAACTTTTCCATGGGTATTTCTACTCATGTAATCAGTTTGGTCACAAGGCAATGAATTGCAGGGTTCATGATAGAAAAGGATATGGCTTCACTAGGAGAAATCCTAAGACATTTGCACCTCCAAGGAATAATAACATTAAGTGTTATAAGTGCAATAATGATGGTCACACAACAAAGTGGTGTAGAGTAGATATTCTAGAATCAAGTATGAATAGGAACAGGAATAGGAAAAGGGATATGGATATGAATAGGAATAGGAACATGGATATGAACATGAACAAGAATAGGAATAAGAATATGGACATGAACAGGAACATGGACATGGAAAGGAACAGTCAGAGGAATCAGAAGGATCAGATAAGAAGAAAAGAGGATAAAGGTAAAGACTAGTGCTTGCTGGGAGTAGAAATACTCCCACCCTAGAATTAACCACCTCAAGAAGAGGTGGGGGAGGGGCTAAGCTAAGAGAATCATTCTTAGCCCCGAGCCCCAAAGGTGACCCTTTGCCATTGATGTCAAAGGGGAGAGATTTGAGTAAGGGGGAGAGATTTGGTATTTGAGTAAAGAGGAGAGATTTGAAAAGAGCATTGAGCCAGGGGAGCAATGTCCTAGGGGAGCAGAACAAAGAAAAGGTTAAGTTTTTGGTAAAAAGAATTTGGGTTGCCATCAATGACAAAGGGGGAGATTGTTGGACATTTTGAGTCAAAGTTGTCATTGATGTCAAGGAACGAAGTTGTCATTGATGTCAAGGAATAAGCTATCATTGATGTAAAAAGGTCAAAAGGAACAATGCAAAGGTTAATGGCAAAAGAGCTTCATAATATTTTTAATATTATGTGGAAGCATAAGTAGGAGGGTTTTTATTAAAACCATGGATGAGCAAAAATAAAAGGTTTTTCATAAAAGCCCAAGGAAGTTTTAATATTTATTTTTATAAAATATTTAAATTCAAATTGAATTTAAATTTTATAAATAAATATTATTTATACAAAGTGGTAAAATCAAAGAAGGCTTTAATAAAGCCAAAAGGATTTAAAATTTAATTTATAATATTTAAATTCTAAAGAATTTAAATAATTTATAAATTAATTATTCAAATTTTGAAGGCGCCGACGTTCAAGTTTAAAGGAGGTAATTGGTATATAAACTATATGCCTTAGTGGCATTTAAATCATCCTTCATTCGAACAAATAAAAGAGGCAAGTGTTGTGTTGTGAGAATTTGTGCAAAGAAGAAGACAAGTTTCTTGTCTTAAGCGCCAACAAAAAAGGGATAAAGTTGTCGAGGGCCAAAATTCAATAACCAACTAGGCAGCATGGCCTAGTGGCAAGTGGTCGTGAGTTAAGGCGCTTGGGTGCAGAGTGGTCTGCGTTCGATTCACGGCAAGAGCATTTTGGCAGTGTTAAGGTTGAAGCGTCGAGGAAGGACATGTTTTTATTTTGATTGGGCACCAATAAAGAGGATATAGAGCACGTGGTGCTCTTTGGTTTTCAAATGAGCACCTAGCACTCACGGTAGCTGAGGCCATGGCTAGGATGCACGAGGAGGCGGCGTCGAGGGTTCGAGTCTCACCTAGGTGAAGGTAATAAATTTTGCATTAATTTTAATTGCCTAAGGTGTAAACATAAGGTTTAGGGAGCTATAAGGGGTTATGAAAAGGTGCTTATTTTAATTATTAATTTTTGACTAAATGAAGGTATAAGGTGTTAAACTTTATTTTAAATAAAGTTATTGTGACATTTTTGATTTATCAAAAGGTGAATTGAAGAGTGATTAAATTTGAGAGGACTTCTTATTTGAAGGTGACATTGTTGACATTATTTTTAGTGGTAAATATTATTTTTAATTGGGAGATCATAAGGTGTAAATGGTCAATTGATTTTTGTATATGTTGATGGATGCCTTCTTCAAGATGGAGTAATAAGGTGTATGTATGTTTTGATATTTGCATTGTAATCTTGAGAGAGAGTTTTATCATCTTCTAACCTTCCTTTGAGCTTGGCAAAGAAGTGTTTGTGGTTGTGGCAGATGTTTGAGGTTCCTTCATCAACAAGAAAAAGGTATGAGCACATTCTTCCATAGTTGAGTTGATTGGTTGGTTTTCTAGAAAATAAGTTTGGAGTGAAAAGGACTTGATTAGGGTTTCCTTATTGAGTGTGTTGAGTTAATGCTTCAAGGTTTTCTAGAATAAAGAGTTGTTAAAACCTTGTTTTATAAGCATTGTTGTTGAAGCCATTGGTTGAGTGAAGAACTTGAACTAGGGTTTGAAAAGAACATGAGTATCATTGTTATGTGAAGATTGTTTTAGGAGTTTTTGAGTGAAGAACTTGAACTAGGGTTTGAAAAGAACATGAGTATCATTGTTATGTGAGATTGGTTGATAAGCATTGTTGGAAATATTTTGAGTGAAGGATCATATGCTTGGACTAGGGTTTGTAAGCAAGGATTGTTTCATTGAGTGATTGGTTGAGTAGAGTTGGTTGAGCCTAGTCAAGTGGATGTGTGAAGTGATTGTTCAAGTTCCATAAAATAAACTATTCTATATTCTGAATTGATTTGAGAAAGTGATTGAGTATTGAGTTGAATTTGAAGCATATTGAGTCTCTAACAATTCTCTGTATGTTTCTAAAAGAGTGATTGAAAGTGATTGAGTATTGAGGTGAATGTGAAGCATATTGAGTCTCTAACAATTCTTTGTATGTTTCTAAAAGAGTGATTAAGCATTGTGATGAGTATAGAGCATATTGAGTCTCTAACAATTCTCTTTATGTTTCTATGAGATTGGACAAGTTCTAGTGTGGACTTGTTGAGCAGATTTGAGGTAAGTCTTTGAGAAGACTTGTGGATAGATTTGGGTAAGCTTTTGTGGAAGCTTACAATATAGATTGAGAGTAGATTTGGATAAGTTCTTGTGAGAACTTATTGAGCATATTGGACAAGTTCTAGAGAGGACTTGAGGATAGATTGGTGTGAGCTTTTGTGGAAGCTTACAAAGTAGATTTGAGATAAGTCTTTGAGAAGACTTGAGAGCAGAGTTGATTGATTGATTTGTTCAAACCTTGAGTTAAGGTTTGGGGTAGATCCAACAGAGTTGATTTGAGATTGAGTCAAGCTTTGAGTTAAGGCTTGAGGATAGATATTGAGGATATATTTGTGCTAGATCGAAGGACTGTGTTTAGTACAGATTCGAGGATAGATTTTGGTGCATATTTGAGGATAGGTTTGTGCTAGACCTGAGATAGATATTGAGGATAGATTTGTGCTAGACCGAAGGACTATGTTTAGTATATATTTGAGATAGAGCTTTGGAGGTGATAGAGTTGAGGATAGAGATCTCCATCTAGAGCAGGGAGGACAGGTGTCTTCTATGGATAGAGTTCCATTTTCTAAGGGTAGTGGAGGTAGAGGTCTTCTAGAGGATCACCAACTAGAGCAGAGTTAGGAGATTGGTGTCTCCTATGGATAGAGATCCATGAACTTGATTAGGGGATTGGTGTCTCCTTTGGATAGAGGTCCATAAACATTGTAATAGGGAAAGGATTCCCAAGAGATTGATTGAGAAAGTTTTAGTAAAATATTTTCTCCATGGAGTAGCCCACATTGGGTGAACCACGTAAATTTGGTGTCTCTATTGTGTGTGGTGATTTATGCATTGCTTTGATTACTGCTATTGATATTGCTATCTTTACATTGCATAATATTGATTGGGAAAGAAAAGTAAAAAGTGGTCTTATATTATTCACCCCCTCTCAGTATAAGCTTGTGTTCTTCAATTGGTATCAGAGCGGGTTCCTTCGGAAGAGTTTAACAACTTGAAGGAAAATCTTACAAGAACACAATGGATTCTAAGAATGGATCATCAGATAATTCAGCACCAGTATTTTATGGAAGTGATTATATATATTGGAGTATGAGAATGAAGATTTACCTGATGGCACTTGGCAATGAGATTTGGGAAGTAGTTGAAAATGGATATGATCCCTCAGTTGATCCACCTACAGATAAGGAAGGTAAGCTACTACAACATTACAATTCAAAAGCAATGAATGCAATTTTGAGAGGTTTGCATAGAATAGAGTCCATAAAAGTTATGCATTATCAAGATGCAAAAGGAATGTGGGATAAGTTGCAAAATATATATGAAGGAGATAAAGGTGTCAAGAAAGCAAAGATACAAAATCTCAAAGGACAATTTGAAGAGTTAAGAATGAAGGATGAGGAAAACATTAGTACTTATCTACTTCGAATCGATGAGGTTGTTAATGCTATGCAAGGACTTGGACTTAAGGTTGAAGAATCAGATGTTTGTGATAAGGTCTTAAGATCTCTTCCCAAAATATTTAGTGAAAATATTTCTGCTATAGAAGAATCAAAGGATGGTGATTCTTTGACAAGAGATATGTTGCTTGGTATTCTTACAACTTTTGAGTTGAGAATAAAATAACCTAATCCCCAGAAGGAAGCAACCTTCAAAGCAATCAAGAAGACAAAGGGTAAGAAGTCAGAATCAAGCAATGAGTCATCCAGTGATGAAGAAGCTAATTATGGCAAAAGGAATAAGGATTCAAGAAGATCTAGAGATGCAAAATCTGTTAGATGTTTCAATTGTGGAAAGTATGGTCATTATGCAACTAATTTTCAAGAAGCTAAGAATAACAATGATGAAGAAAAATAGGATCATAGAAATAGGGAATCAAAAAGATACAGGCATCAAAAGAAAAGCAAGGATGGACAAAGCAGACAAGGAAAGAAGTTCTTTCAAAGGCAAAAGAGGAGCTACTATGCAGACAAGGCAAGTAAGTACTCAAGTGATAGTGATAACTAGTTTTTTAGATAATGATAAAGATGAAGTCCTATTTATGATTGAAGAAAAAGAAGTCAAGAAAAGGTCACCAATAATTCTCAAGTGTTTTAGATGTGGTAACTTTGGACATCTTGAAGATAGTTGTACAAGAAATGGTTTTAGTTTTAGTGATGATGAATATGAAGATACACTTGAAGGACCAGAAGAGAATATTCTAATGGCTCTAGAGAAAGAAGAAAGTGATCCTATAGAAGACAAGTCAAAAGAAAATGAATATGTGGACAAAGGTAAACAAATAGAGGAAGAATCAGATAAAGAAGGATATGATCTCAAGGGAGAACTTATTTATGCTCTTGACATAGTAAAGAAGGTAAGAAAGCAAAACTCTAAACTTGAGTTTCAGTTTCAAGAATGTGATGAAGAGAGAAAAATGCTTATAGAGGATCTAGACAAATCAAAGGCTAAGACAAAGAAGTTCAAGGATAAGTTAGAAGCAAAGGTCTTAGAATGTGAAAGGCTAGAACAAGAGGTAGCTTCATTAAATATGGAAGTCAAAAACTCTAAATTCAAGCTACAAGGGTTCAAAAATATCTCAAAGAACTTAGATAAGTTCATCAAGATACAAAAGCCTACATCAAGCAAGATAGGTCTTGGATTTGAACAGGAACAAAATAAATGGGAAGAGAAGTCAACCTCAAGCTCTGAAGGAGAAGAAAATTTAGAAGAAGACAATGTAAGAGAAAGTGAGACATCTGAGGATGAGTTGGACAACAGAAAGTTCAACAAGGATAGGAATAATGCACAAAGAAGAAATAGATGGAACAACAATCAGAATAGGTCAAGAGAGACTAAGAGACCAATGAGGTCAAGACAAGGAAACTTCAATGGAAGATGTTTCTCATGTCATAGGTTTGGACACATGGCTTCACAGTGCAGGACACATGAAAGATAGGAATATGGGAACAAATAACTTTTCCATGGGTATTGCTACTCATGTAATCAGTTTGGTCACAAGGCAATGAATTGCAGGGTTCATGATAGAAAAGGATATGGCTTCACTAGGAGAAATCCTAAGACATTTGCACCTCCAAGGAATAATAACATTAAGTGTTATAAGTGCAATAATGATGGTCACACAACAAAGTGGTGTAGAGCAGACATTCCAGAATCAAGTATGAATAAGAATAGGAATAGGAAAAGGGATATGGATATGAATAGGAACATGAATAGGAACATGGATATGAACATGAACAAGAATAGGAACAAGAATATGGACATGAATAGGAACATGGACATGGAAAGGAACAGTCAGAGGAATCAGAAGGATCAGATAAGAAGAAAAGAGGATAAAGGTAAAGACTAGTGCTTTTTGGGAGTAGAAATACTCCCACCCTAGAATTAACCACCTCAAGAAGAGGTGGGGGAGGGGCTAAGCTAAGAGAATCATTCTTAGCCCCGAGCCCCAAAGGTGACCCTTTGCCATTGATGTCAAAGGGGGATGATATTTGAGTAAGGGGAGAGATTTGGTATTTGAGTAAAGAGGAGAGATTTGAAAAGAGCATTGAGCCAGGGGGAGCAATGTCCTAGGGGGAGCAGAACAAAGAAAAGGTTAAGTTTTTGGTAAACAGAATTTGGGTTACCATCAATGACAAAGGGGGAGATTGTTGGACATTTTGAGTCAAAGTTGTCATTGATGTCAAGGAAGAAGTTGTCATTGATGTCAAGGAATAAGCTACCGTTGATGTAAAAAGGTCAAAAGGAACAATGCAAAGGTTAATGGCAAAAGAGCTTCATAATATTTTTAATATTATGTGGAAGCATAAGTAGGAGGGTTTTTATTAAAACCATGGATGAGAAAAATAAAAGGTTTTTCATAAAATCCCAAGGAAGTTTTAATATTTATTTTATAAAATATTTAAATTCAAATTGAATTTAAATTTTATAAATAAATATTATTTATACAAAGTGGTAAAATCAAAGAAGGCTTTAATAAAGCCAAAAGGATTTAAAATTTAATTTATAATATTTAAATTCTAAAGAATTTAAATAATTTATAAATTAATTATTCAAATTTTGAAGGCGTCGACGTTCAAGTTTAAAGGAGGTAATTGGTATATAAACTATATGCCTTAGTGGCATTTAAATCATCCTTTGTTCGAACAAATAAAAGAGGCAAGTGTTGTGTTGTGAGAATTCGTGTGAAGAAGAAGACAAGTTTCTTGTCTTAAGCACCAAAAAAGGGATAAAGTTGTCGAGGGCTAAAATTCAATAACCAACTAGGCAGCGTGGCCTAGTGGCAAGTGGTCGTGAGTTAAGGTGCTTGGGTGCAGAGTGGTCCACGTTCGATTCATGGCAAGAGCATTTTGGTAGTGTTAAGGTTGAAGCGTCGAGGAAGGACATGTGTTTTATTTTTATTGGGCACTAGTGAAGAGGATATAGAGCATGTGGTGCTCTTTGGTTTTCAAATGAGCGCCTAGCACTTGCGACAGCTGAGGCCATGGCTAGGATGCACGAGGAGGCGATGTCGAGGGTTCGAGTCTCACCTAGGTGAAGGTAATAAATTTTGCATTAATTTTAATTGCCTAAGGTGTAAACATAAGGTTTAGGGAGCTATAAGGGGTTATGAAAAGGTGCTTATTTTAATTATTAATTTTTGACTAAATGAAGGTATAAGGTGTTAAAATTTATTTTAAATAAAGTTATTGTGACATTTTTGATTTATCAAAAGGTGAATTGAAGAGTGATTAAATTTGAGAGGACTTCTTATTTGAAGGTGACATTGTTGACATTATTTTTAGTGGTAAATATTATTTTTAATTGGGAGATCATAAGGTGTAAATGGTCAATTGATTTTTGTATATGTTGATGGATGCCTTCTTCAAGATGGAGTAATAAGGTGTATGTATGTTTTGATATTTGCATTGTAATCTTGAGAGAGAGTTTTATCATCTTCTAACCTTCCTTTGAGCTTGGCAAAGAAGTGTTTGTGGTTGTGGCAGATGTTTGAGGTTCCTTCATCAACAAGAAAAAGGTATGAGCACATTCTTCCATAGTTGAGTTGATTGGTTGGTTTTCTAGAAAATAAGTTTGGAGTGAAAAGGACTTGATTAGGGTTTCCTTATTGAGTGTGTTGAGTTAATGCTTCAAGGTTTTCTGGAATAAAGAGTTGTTGTTAAAACCTTGTTTTATAAGCATTGTTGTTGAAGCCATTGGTTGAGTGAAGAACTTGAACTAGGGTTTGAAAAGAACATGAGTATCATTGTTATGTGAAGATTGTCTTATAAGCATTGTTGTTGAAGTGAGTTGTTGAGTGAAGAACTTGAACTAGGGTTTGAAAAGAACATGAGTATCATTGTTATGTGAAATTGGTTGATAAGCATTGTTGGAAATATTTTGAGTGAAGGATCATATGCTTGGACTAGGGTTTGTAAGCAAGGATTGTTTCATTGAGTGATTGGTTGAGTAGAGTTGGTTGAAGCCTAGTCAAGTGGATGTGTGAAGTGATTGTTCAAGTTCCATAAAATAAACTATTCTATATTCTAAATTGATTTGAGAAAGTGATTGAGTATTGAGTTGAATTTGAAGCATATTGAGTCTCTAACAATTCTTTGTATGTTTCTAAAAGAGTGATTGAAAGTGATTGAGTATTGAGGTGAATGTGAAGCATATTGAGTCTCTAACAATTCTCTGTATGTTTCTAAAAGAGTGATTAAGCATTGTGATGAGTATAGAGCATATTGAGTCTCTAACAATTCTCTTTATGTTTCTATGATATTGGACAAGTTCTAGTGTGGACTTGTTGAGCAGATTTGAGGTAAGTCTTTGAGAAGACTTGTGGATAGATTTGGGTAAGCTTTTGTGGAAGCTTACAATACAGATTGAGAGCATATTTGGATAAGTTCTTGTGAGAACTTATTGAGAATATTGGACAAGTTCTAGAGAGGACTTGAGGATAGATTGGTGTGAGATTTTGTGGAAGCTTACAAAGCAGATTTGAGATAAGTCTTTGAGAAGACTTGAGAGTAGAGTTGATTGATTGATTTGTTCAAACCTTGAGTTAAGGTTTGGGGTAGATCTAGCAGAGTTGATTTGAGATTGAGTCAAGCTTTGAGTTAAGGCTTGAGGATAGATATTGAGGACAGATTTGTGCTAGACCGAAGGACTGTGTTTAGTATAGATTCGAGGATAGATTTTGGTGCAGATTTGAGGATAGGTTTGTGCCAGACCAGAGACAGAGATTGAGGATAGATTTGTGCTAGATCGAAGGACTATGTTTAGTATAGATTTGAGATAGAGCTTTGGAGGTGACAGAGTTGAGGATAGAGATCTCCATCCAAAGTAGGGAGGATAGGTGTCTTCTGTGGATAGAGTTCCATTTGCTAAGGGCAGTGGAGGCAGAGGTCTTCTAGAGGATCACCAACCAGAGCAGAGTTAGGAGATTGGTGTCTCTTGTGGATAGAGATCCATGAACTTGATTAGGGGATTGGTGTCTCCTTTGGATAGAGGTCCATAAACATTGTAATAGGGAAAGGATTCCCAAGAGATTGATTGAGAAAGTTTTAGTAAAATATTTTCTCTGTGGAGTAGCCCACATTGGGTGAACCACGTAAATTTGGTGTCTCTATTGTGTGTGGTGATTTGTGCATTGCTTTGATTACTGCTATTGATATTGCTATCTTTACATTGCATAATATTGATTGGGAAAGAAAAGTAAAAAGTGGTCTTATACTGTTCACCCCCCTCTCAGTATAAGCTTGTGTTCTTAACTTTCTTTGCAGGATTTGGCTATAAAACTTTATTGGTTATGGTGTACCTCTCAAGATTAGATTTGGGCTAAAATATTATCTTGTAAATACTTGAGAGGTATTTCTGAGATTGAGATCCCTAGAGTCAGCTTGGTAGGGAAAGGTTCAGTTATCTAGGATACTCTAAAAATGGAAGCTAATTTAATTAAGGTTTGTTTTGGATTTGCAATTAGGGATCAGATGCTCTTTTTTGGGAGGATTCTTGGGATGGCCACCCTCCTATATTGACTCAATATCCTAGGTTACATTCCCTAAGTGTTTATTTCTTGGAAGCGGGCTGGTCTCATGTGGAGGACTTTAAAAAATCTAATCTTTTGGAAATATAGATATGTACAGGTGTAAATATTTGCATGAATGGTCCCATGGGGGATTGGATGATTATAGAGATGTGCTTGCTCTTATTATTGTAAGGAGGCCCTGTTCTTCATTGAGGGTTAAAGACCTTCTACCTTGGAACCTTGATTCCAAGGGAACCTACTCTGTAGCCTATGGTTATCAGGTTCTTGATAAGAAAAAGTTAGGGAGACTCCCTATCACATGGTGGAAAAAGATGTGGAACAGATATGCTTGGTTGAAATGTAACTTCTTTCTCTAGTTGGTAGCTCGTAGTAAATGCCTCACTTGGGATAACATGAATAAGAGGGGATTTTAGGGTCCCTATTTTTGGGTCCTTTACAACAATAATGAGGATGACTCTTCTCATTTATTTTTCCAATGCTCCATTGCCAGAGACATTTGGCATCATTGGTGGAGTTCTCGGAACCATCCTTGTTTTCATGTGCTCTCCCTTGTGGAGTTTTAGAGTAGTCTAGGTAAACCTCCGGCAAAGGCTCCCTTCCTCCAAGTGGCTTGTAATTTGTGCCCTTCTTACATCATCTGGTAGATTTGGCTTGAAAAAAATCATCACATCTTTTAGGGCAGTCATTTGACTATTCAAAAGATTTGGCAAAGGATCCTGTGTATGGTTTAGAAAACTATCCACAACAAATGTGATGTGGATCCTCTTTTGGACTCTAGGGAGGAGAAGGTACAGTAGGCCCTTGGTCTCTTTGGGGTTGGTGTGAACTCTTCTAGCCCTAGCAGGGTTCCTCAGCTCACCAAGAAGGTTAGGAGATATGGTAGGTGGAGGCCGCCCCCTAGAGGAGTTTTAAAAATTAATATTGATGGGTCATCCAGAGGTAATCCTAGACATGCTAGAATTGGCGGTGTTGGGAGATATTCTACTGGCATGGTCAGTTTTTCTTTTCCATTTATAAAGGTGTTCACTCCAATAATTTTATGGAAGCTCTTACGATTCTTGAGGCCTTGCAGAGGGGGTTTTCTCTTGGCTGGTGTAGTATTATTTATGAGTCTAACTCTCAAATTTTGGTTAATATTTTAAATATAAAAATGGTAGAGGATTTTAATTGGCAGTTGGTCTCTGTGGCCATTCAGATTCTCAGAATGAGTGAGGAGTTCAAATTTATATTCTTTGTGCACATTCCAAGGGAATGGAGTGGGGTTTCTAATTACCTAGCCAAAAGGACTTCTGAGTTGTTGGATCCTTGGATTATTGATAACTAGGAGAGTCTCCCATATGGGGACTCTCAATGCCTCTAGGAGTTGATCCACAAGGATGTTCATACTTAATGTGGTTTGTTCTTGTTGTCTTCTTCGAGTTTCGACCTTGTCTGGTGGTTTTAGCCTATTTTTTTGCTTATTTGAGTCCTGGTTGGGAGCTCAATTGTACTTTGTAATCTAGAATTTTTATCAATAAATTTCTACCCCTTTATTTAGAAAAAAATGATTTTATTGATAATGAATTTGGAAACTTGAATTCCAGTTATGGAGGATAAAGGCATGGCTTCAACCCACTCATTGAAATACTCAATGCTGGTGATAATGAATTTACGTCCATCTAATTTTTGAGGATTAATTTTATCTATTATGTCTAATCCCCAAGTGGAGAAAGACCAAGGTGTTGTAATTGGATGCAATTCTTGAGAAGAAGCATGGACACGATTATCACAGTTAATACTTATTTGAGCTTCTTCTGAGTTTATGCATCTAAGAAGCATACCTTCAAAGGAGTTTCAATACAAAATATCTCCTATGATAACATATTTTTAATTTTTTTGTCTAAAATTTTTACGTTTTAAGTGGTTTAATCCTTCAGGTAATGTGCCCTATTTTAGGAAGTTGAAGATAACTTGATACCAAGGCTCTTGAGGTGAAGTTGATTCAATGGTATAAATATCTAGGGGTTGTTGACATGATCTTAATATTGTAGGTTCTTTCATTAATAATATAATAATGGAGGCTTGTTCATCCTCTATTTCTAATGGTATGAGAGATACTTCTATAGCCATAGCATCTGCATGACGATTACTAGATTGTGGAATGGCTTATATTGTAATCTTATCAAAACAACTTATTGATTTGTCTACAATGTCTTTGTAAGGTTTTAATTTGTCATATTTAGTTTGGTAAATACCATTGATTTGGTTAATTAAAAATTATGAATCACCATATACTGTTAAGGTCTTGATATTTATATTTAACATGGCTCAAAGATCAAGGATGGGTGTTTCATATTTTGATGTGTTATTAGTGCATGAAAATTAAATTTTGAAGGATAGTGGTATGAGTTGTTGTTGTGGGGTAACTAGGACAATTATTTCCCCTACACCTTTGATGCATCGAGCTTCTTCAAAGTATAAAATCCATGATTTAGGCTCTTGATCTTCTATAGTTAGAATCGTTTCATCAAGGAAGCTTATATATAAAGGATGTTTTGATTCTAAATATGTTGTGATAAGCTAATCTTCTATAACTTGTACTTTTAATAACTTTTGGTTAATGAATTCAAGATTAAAATCATTGAGGGCAATAACCCATTTGGCATTTTGCTCTAAAATATAGGTTTTGAATTATGTACCTTAATGGATCTAATCTTGCTATGACATATGTCTTTTTTATTAAATCCTGAAAAGCCATCCATTTCAGATCTAATAATGAAATCTATTATCATGTATATATTTGGTAGAGGAAACTCATCCTTAGGACATGCTTTGTTTATATTTCTAAAATATATGCAATTTTAAATGGATCATTATTTATTTGCAACAAGGACAATATATGAGATCCAATTTGAATAATCTATGGATTTGATAAAGCCACCATCTAAAAGTTTTTGCAGTTCATCCTTGACTAGAAGGGCAAATTTGGGATGCATTTTTCTTAATTCTTGTTTAATAGGTTTGGCATCTAGATGTACGAAAATATGATACATGACTAAGTATGAATCAAGTCCAGTCATGTCAGCATATGTCTAGGCTATAGCATTGAATTCCTTTAAGAGGTTGAAATTATTGTTTATCTTGTGTTAACAATTTTCCTAATTTTAGGATTTGAGGATTTTTCTCAAGCCAATGTTGATGTCAGTTGTCTCCTCAATTAGATTTTTTATTCATACTCAAATTAAGGAGCAGGAAATACTCTTAAGTCCTCAAATTCTTGTGGATATAATGTCATTTGTTCTAATTCGGGTATTTGTAAAGAATCTAAATTGAATATTTATTTGAGGGATTCTTTAATATGACCTCGATCACGAGAATATTTGATGTCTTTTCTTCTTGGTTTGATATGATTTCAAGGCATACAATTGTTAACATATTGATGCTAGCAAAACATAAGGTTTTATGAGGTGTGATATTGATAAGGGGCCACAATTATTTCTCATCTTCATCACCCCATTGGGAGCCATGCAATGATTTAGTGTAGTTATCTTCATCATCCTCTTCTAGTAAAGGTAATGGTTAATTTTTGGGGGATATATCCTATCCCACAACCTCTTGGGTAAGGCTTAGCTTCTAAATTTTATTTAATACCTTGTTTAAATTGATCTAAATATTTTCCTTGATAGCCCATATTAACCAACATTTATTTAGATAAAAAAAAAAGGTGATATGTAACATGATGCATATGCTTGTTGATTAGGCATGAAGTTACCACCTTGAATTTTTCATCAAAAGTGGTTCCTTTGTAGAAAAAGGCACAAGATCCTATTTGAAATTTTAAGCCTTTTCTATTGGGTAAGCCTGTGATACTAGGATAAAGGAAAAGTCTAACCAAATCTGCAAAAGGATCTTTTTTTAGATGGATTATGTTAATTTGTTCTTTCGAAGAAGATTGAGGGTCATCTTCTAAGTGAATGAGGTGTTCTTATCTTACTTATTTAACCTTGTTTGGCTTAGAATAAATTGATGATAATTCTATTTGAAGTGAGGGACAAAGTTTGAATTCCTTTTGTTGAATATCTAAAAAATTGCATAAGCCAAAAGGTTTTGAATCTTCAAGAATATGGACAATCCTTCCTTGATATTCATATTTCAAGCATTCGTGTAGAGTGGATGGTACTACCTTCGTAGCATGCATCCAAGATCTACCAAGAAACATGTTATATATTACACCACATGATATAACATAAAATTCGATGTTAAGGACACACAATCCTACTTTTAAAGGTAAGTTTATGGTGCCTGTGACCTCTATTTTTTCATTGTCAAAAGCTCTAATAACAAGGTCATATTTTTGAAATTCTTTCATACTTAAGTCAAATTTTGTAAACAATTGACATTGCAAATATTAAGGATTGATCCATTACCAACTAAAAATCTCTTGATATATTTATCCCATATTTGGGCTATTATATAAAGAGGTGAATATCTTGATATGGTTTCAAGAGGTGTATCTACCTCATAAAATGCTAAGATATCACTATTAACTCTAATGAATCCAACTATACTGGTAATATCATTAGGAGAAATGTCTTAAGCGACATTTTGCTCACTTAAGAATTTAAGCAATCTTTTTCTATGGAAAAGTGATATTTTTAGCAATTCTAGAAGAGATATCTTTGTAGATATATTTTCTAACTATTGTTGTAGTTCAAAATAATATAGGGTATTTTTGGAAGGTGTGAGGACTAAATTTGATTTTTTAGGAACATTCACATTAGCATTGCAAGGGATGACCACGGGTTGTTGTGTGGATGGTTTTGAATATTGGTTTTTATCTTGTTGTCTAGTTACTACATAAGATGGTTTTGACAAATGAATTGTGCCTATAAAATTGATAGCATTTTTATCATGTGTTGGTAGAATATTTTGTAATTTTTCTAAATTTGTATTAGAAGCATCTTGTTGGTTGAAAACTATATTTTCTTCATCTGTGATATCTTGAATGAGATTTCGTACTTGTTTAATCACCAATTTAGAATCTCCTAGGATATGTACATACTTGAATCCCTTCTTGATGGTAAATTACAATTCAAGGATCAAGAATTTGTACTCAATAGCATTTTCGATGTAAGGGAATTGCAATTGATAAGTAGAAAGACAAGATTTGCTTCTAGGGTTAACTAATTCAATTTTAGTGCCACTACCATGCTTAGACTTTGATCCATCAAAATTATTGGTCTTCAATTATTTTCTATTTACTTTGTGGGGTCTCTACTACTCGATTATTATCTTCAGGTTAGGTTTCCATTGCCATAGTATAGACTCCCAATTCTAGTTTAGTGTATATAATCTTATTGATATTGTTGTACTTAGTGATGAGATCCTTCAACCTTGACTTTTTTTCTATCCAAATTTGATTGGCTATGTCATGCCAAGGAAGCCACATATACAAAAAATTAGTTTCCATATATCCATTCAATGTTATTGACCAATCATGACTAAGTAGCATCCCATATGCATATTGGATATCCACCACCTAAATATTATTGCATTGTTATATCTTGGGATCAATAGCCAACTATATGTGGATCTGATTTAGCACCCTGACCACATTTACCTTTGTCTTATCCAACTAAACAACCTTCTTATTTCAGGTAAAAGGGTCAATCCTATTTTTTGGTTAATAATGTATAGCATTATGTTGCCAAAAGCACCTAAATATACAAAATGATTATGTAAATTTTTACCAAAAATTGTAGCAATTACAAGGAAAGGTAGAGATTCTACCTTTTCTTTGTATATGACCACCTAGGAATTAGTAAGCTTTTTAGTCTCTTTTTCATTCTAGTCAAAGAGAGTTTTAAGCAATAAATCCTTCTAGTTAGTTAATTGAGCTACCTCAAACAAGAAAATGTTTATTGAAGTTTTTTAATATCCTCAATAATATTATATCTATATTTGTTCTATTGTGGGATTTTCTCTATTTGTGGTATTAGCATATTGAATTTTAGTTGTGTAGGCACTATGGGACCCTTAGGTGGGTGTGGGTTCTTATTGACCTGCTCATCATGTGGGATAGAGGTTTTTTTGGGAGGTGTAGAAGAAGTTAGTGGTGATTTCCCTTTACTCTAAAGAATATTTTTGTTCTCTCTTTGAAATTGTTGATAAGTGTGTACATCTTCTTCGAGGCACTCTTCAAGTTCATCTTCATCCATTCTTGAGATTTCATATGTTTCTAAAACTAGGGTTGTCCCTAAGTCCTTTTTATCTTGACTCCTATAGTCCTTATTGGTGGGTACTAATTCCAAATTTTCTCTCTTTGTGGATAATATTAAGCAATTTTAAACTTTGGATAGTTAGCTTCACCATGTTGAGCGGTGGAATTGACCTTGCACCTATTGGGTAGAGTAAGATAGCTAAATTTACTAAATTACTTGGGTTGTTGTTGTATTGATTTTGGTTGCTAGTAGTGTTCAAGACTCCCCCATTGATAGTTGGTTCTTTAGAAGTTAAATTTCCTATTATGTGTATTATTTGTAGGTGGGTTATGAGAAAAAATCCTTTGCAATTTAAGCATATCATTACTTAATTTATAAACCATCCTTTGTATAATCAATATTTGAAGCATAAGGTTGAATTGCTCTTGGCTAAACTACTACACTATTTATAGGTGCATATGTGTTCAAGAATGAAAATAATATTTGTTGATTATTTATTGGTGGTGTATAATTGAGAACATTATTTTTTGTTACTTTATTATCCAATTATGTTAGAATGGTTTGTTGATTACTTACACTAGGCATAATTTGATTAATGGGCACCAAATTTAAAGGTTTATTTTGATTGGCATACATGGTACCTAGTAATGTGTTCAATATAGGAAGGTGATGTGTAAGGGCCTGATTTATCTATGGTATTTGATTATAAGCCCCTATTTGTCCAAGTGAAAGTAATTAAACCAAACTAAAACCTTGAGGTATTAATATGTTTCAACTAGTAGAGCCTCATTATATGCCAGTGGCAAGGATGTGACATGAGGATATCTCCTAACAAACATGGAAGTTAATGGGTCTAAATATCTAAGGTACATTTGGATAATTGCTTCCTCTATGAGGGTGTAAGGTGTCACCAATCTTGTGTATGATTTATGGAACCTAAAATTGAATAGTATCTTGGGTTCATTAGGATCTCTACGGGTAGAGATAAGCTAATGACATACCATAGTTGGGTCAATAGAAATTCTAAAGTGGTTGATAAATACTTCCTCTAACTGAGCATAGAAAATATTAGAGTGTGAAGGTAAGCTGATACAACAATCATATGCAAACTCATCCAATGTGTATGAAAATATTCTATAGTTAACAACATCATGTTCAATCTGTAAATTAATTAAGGCATCTTTGTATGCTTGAATATGTTCTTTATCTAACCTCGTTCCATCATACCTATACCATGGCCCTAATGGAAAATGCTGCAATATCTTCAATTGTGTCTTTAATCCCAACAAGATTGAGTGGGCTTTAGATATCCATTGAGCCGGGCCACTCCAACTTCATCAGTTATCCAATGCTTCTGATATACTTTATAATCTGCACACAAAGAAACATCAGAGAGTTAGTAATAATGAGGGCTCCACTATGTGAGCCCTCAGAAATCATAACTAAAACCCTAGCTAATAACAGTATGAAATGTGAATAGAGTTAAATAATATGAAATGTAACAAAATAAGTAGATTTATCTTGTTGTTTGTTGATGAATAGATCTATTTCTCTATTACAGATTGATGGTAGGGTGCCTCAACGATATTTAATGATCTTACGTGGTAGGCTTTGGTCTGTGGTTGTGGGGACAACAGGCTCTATGCTATACTTGTAGTATGCAGCAGGTGCGCTACTACGCCTATGGGATTCAGTGGGTCTGTTGCTTCACCTACAGATTAGGGTTAGATCTACAAAAGCATATTGGAGGGATGTGAAGGGCTCGATGGATGAACGACAATGGCGATGATGGAAATGGGATGCGAAGATGGTTGGAATTTGAAAATCCTAGAGCAATCTAGGGTTTTAGGGGAGGCTATGCTAGGGCACAACTAGGGCAATTTTGGTTGAATTCACTCAAAAAGCAAGAGCTCTAATCAGAGCTAGTTCGAACCAATTAGCAAAAGTTCCAAGATTCAGCTTTTCTAGGATTCAAGGGTTGAGCATTGAGAATGCTCCTATTTATTATCAAGCCTAGGGTTTTCTTAGGGTTTTAGCTTAACACTTTTGATCATGTGGCTAATATTAAAGTGGATCCAAAGGTTGATATTAAACTTTAAGTGTGACACGAATTAAGGAAGATGGATGGTTGAGATTAGATTAGATCGGATGGTTGAGGTTAATTTAACTTATAAATATATATTTTATAATAAATATATTAAAATATAATATAAAATATTATATTTAAATATAAATAATATAAAATAAACATAAATAAGTCAAATAAGGGTCAAAAAATGGTGGGAAAAGGCTAAAGTGGGCCATTAGATGGCGGGAAAGTTATGGAATGGCCAATTGAGTGGCGGGAAAGGGTGATGATGGATAAGTGGCTAGAATTTGGTGTCTATAGTTAACATCATATTTTTCAATCTGTAAATGAATTAAGGTATATTTGTATGCTTGAATATGTTCTTTAGCTAACCTCGTTCCATCATACCTATACCATGGGAGATATCTTTTAGCATTCTTAGGCATATCATGTGTAGGCCCTAGTATGTTCAAAGGACTACTTCCTACTAACCATGGAGCAAGAGATACCATTGGTGGACCTTGGGGTATGGTGAAAATATCAACAAAATGCATAACCGCTCTTGGAGAACTATTGGAAGTATAAGGAGTATTGGGTTTGGGTTTTCCTTTTTCAACTATGGGTCATCTAAATGGGTAAAAGCTAATAAATTCCAAATCACCTATAGCTAACTTGGAAAGAGTGATGATGATATTTGGTTCCAACTTGACAATTAAGTTGTATAATATATACACTATACCAAGAGACATTTAATTTTTAGATTCTTGAAGCCCTCTTTCTAGCATAACTTTTGTTGGACATGCAAATGACATACTTTGATTTATTCTCCCTAATACTATTTTTGCCAGGGTATGAAGAGGAAAAAGCCAAATTGTTGGTATGTCAAGGGCAATCCAAGTTACTTAGAATAGAGTTTGTTCCCTCTTGAAAGGGAATTCGTTTTCCCTAAGGTTCTAGTATGTCCAGGTCTTGGTGAGCATGGAAAAACATAGAGGTCATTGATAGTTGTTCCTTGAAGGAGTCTTTGTTGATATGACTCTAAGAGATAAGTTCCCTAGACACAATGTCTTAACATTAAATTCTTAACTATCTAAAAAAATGATTCCATTGTGGTGGTAGTGCAACATAAAAAAGTCAATGATTGATTCTCTATAAAATAGGAAATAAGCTTAAACAACAAATTTACAAGTGTGGTAGTATTTAAAATTTGGCAAATGAAAAACTAATTTAAAACCATGTGAATTGTAATTACCAAATTAAAATTTATTGCATAGCATTACCGTATACAATAGCAATAATTAGCTTGCAACTAAATAGAATTTCAAATTACACAATAGAAAACCAACTTTAATGCTTCAAACAAAAATTAATCTACTCTTAATCTAAACAGACTTCAAAGAAAAATTAAAGGTTTAAGGGTAAGAGAAGAAATAAAACAAAAAAGCCTATGTTGCCTTGAATTTGATTTTGATATGGTAAAATAATAATTTTTATTATTAACCAACCCTGACCTAACCAATATTCACACAGCCTGAGGTCCAAGATGATGCTATCTTCAAAGAAAAAATAGATAGTTAAAATATACTAAGTGCAACCACCATCATCATGCACAAATTGAACACATAAATTTCAAAAGCCTTGCATTGCAAATATAATCATGAAGTACATTGATTTGGATTTACTCGTTGGTGAATTACAAGAATAGAGCTCAAAAAAGTATAAAGATTGGTTCAGAAAATCCATCCAACTACAAACAAAAAGGTAAACAAATAATAAATTAAGTCTAAGGGGTTGGCTACTGGATGATTTTTGACCCTTATAATTGTCTAGTGAGTCCCTATTTATTCAAATTTTTGGCTTTTATCATAGCCTCACTTTTATAAATTTTTAGTCACTATTATATTCCTTTCCATGGGGCATATCAAATTCAAGATTTTATTCTCCCCCTATGATGTGAGCTTCTGAAGATTGCTTTTAGTTGCACTTTGGCCATGCCTCATTAAACCTCAATTCGCATGAAGGTTGGGGTCTATTGAATTTGATTGGTTAAGTGATTCAATGCTTGATCTACCAATCATAGCAAGTGGGCTAGGCATTAATTTCATCAAATGTTTCCACTTTTTGCATTCGAACACCATTTGAGCAATGTTAACGTCACCATGATGTAAGCTCCTTGGGATCACCTCCAAACTACACTTCAATTATACCTTACTAAATAGTGATTTTTTTGCAAAACTTTAAGATTGCATGAGCTTGAACATTCTTCAGTGATTTGATTTCTTATTTTTCAACCACAAGTGGTTTGGTCATTAACTTCACCATGTTTGACTCTCTACACTTTTACGTTTATCTAATTAGCATTAAAATTATTGCATCCATCTTCTTGGAATTTCGAGCAGCCATGTCAAATATCCTACAATGCAAACTCAAAAATAATAGGTGTTAGAATTTATTAAATTTTTTATTATTATTTTTAAATGTTGTTTCTTTTATATCTATGCCTTTTTTTTTTTTTTTTTCATTAAAAACCTCTACATTGTTCAATATTTTTTTCTTCTCTAACAATTTTTTGCGATTTTTGGTGTTTTTTTTTGTATTTTTTGGCTTCCTTTTGCATCCTCTCGTAATTTTCCCCCTTTTTTAGCAAATCTTGCACTTTCCAACCATTCCAATTGATGGGGTTACAAGTTAGCAACATTTTTAGTTTCTCCAAAAAATATCAATGGGCTTTTAACTTCCCCACAAATTTTCAATTATTAGGGTTCCAATCTAGCAGGCTTATAATTGTTTTGCAAATTTCTAATTATCAAGGTTTTCGATCTATCAAGCTTTTGTTTTTTTTGTAAATTTTCAATTATTGGGGTTTTTTATTTATTAAGCTTTTAATTTTATCTCCATCGTTATTTTCTTGTAAACCTTTGTGAATCTCCTTGTAAGCCTTTGTGAATCATTGATTTACCAGGATCAGACGATTGACAAGTTTGTCAAATCTTTTTATATTTTCCCCCAATGACATGTTTTTCTTCAAACCTTGAATAGGAACTTTTAAAGCAATTTTTTTTATAACTTTTCACTTTAAGATTTCTTCAAAACCTTTGATTGAAACT
This sequence comes from Wollemia nobilis, assembly GCA_028583015.1. NCBI lineage: Eukaryota > Viridiplantae > Streptophyta > Pinopsida > Araucariales > Araucariaceae > Wollemia > Wollemia nobilis. The sequence goes on along the minus strand of JAQPPZ010001004.1, from coordinate 175,411 downwards.
TTAAAGCAAAACTTTTAAAAAATTTCCCTTTATGTTTTTTTTAAGACTTTCAACTTTCTTCTTGTCAGACCTTTTTTAAAGATTTTTTTAAACCTTTTCTTAAAAATTTCAACTTTTTGTTTGTCAGAACTTTTTTTAAGCTCTCTCTAAACCTTTTCTTAAAATTGTTGACTCTCCACGGGTCATCAATTTTATTGACCACAATCATATTTCTCACATTTTTATTTCCCTTTGCATTTTGGATCATTGATCTTGGGTAAATATATTTCCCCAAAAAAAAATTGATTAACGAGGTTTTTAGCTAGTGGGTTTTTAATTTTCACAAATCCCTTGGGTTCCAATCTTATTAATATTTATTTTAATTTGTATTTCCCCACGAGTCTCCAATTTTTAGGGCTTCTTATCTTGTTGACATTTCTATTTCCCCATGGATCTTCGATTGTTAGGGCTTCTGATATTGTTGGTAGCATTTTTATTTTTTATTTCTTCATGGATATTCAGTTGTCATGGCTTGCAAGCTAGTGGTATTTTAATTTCCACAAATCTCTAATTGATCAGGTTTTAATTTCATCAACATCTTTATTTGCCTTGGTCATGACAACTTGGATAGCCTATAGAAAATAAGTAAATGTGGGCCTAAAATCTCCTCAAAGCATAGGAAAATTTATATTCGTTGGAAAGCAATTTTTGATCTGCATCTAAGGGATATGGTTTCATAAAATTTTATTAAGTATTAAAAGAGTATGGGGTTCAAAATTAAGTGTCGTGTGATTAGGTAGACATTACAGTCAATAGGGCAGCTAGATAGCATGTTGAAAATAGGCCATTCGAGAGGTCAATTCTTCTTGAAACATTGGCAAGTTTATATTTATCAAAAATCTCTTTTTGAACCACATCTAATGGAGATGGTTTCATGAATTTTTATTGATATTTGAAGGATTTATAAGCTTTGAAACTAACACCATTTATGTTGTTGAGGAAATTACCAAGTCTATAGTGTCTGAATTTAAGCAATTTTAGGGTGCTAATATTATGGAAACATAGGCATATGGGTATTTGTTGGAAAGCTTATTTTGATCCTACTCTAATGAGAGGTTATTTGTCATTTTGAAGAGTTTACTGTACACAACAATAGCAATGAGCATCATGAAAAACGTAAGGTATGTAGAAATTGGGTATCTACAATTATAAACTGTCAACTGAGAACTCAAATTTTTGGATCATTGACTATTATGCACAAGCCCAAGCAAAAAAGAGAAAATTCACCAAAAAGGTGGGTACGTAGTCCATGTAGACTAGGGTGTGTTATACAAATGCAACATCTATCTCTCTTTACTTTTTCTAAAAACGTAAAATAATACCCATGGGGTTTGGGGCAAGTGCTTGGAAGTGAAGAGTTTCACACCCTTTCAAGTGGTGGGGAACAAAGATTTCAACACCTAAGTCAAGATTTAAATCATATAGAATCTTAATATTTTGTTAATAGGGATTAAAGAAAGAATTATAAGACAATGTTTGAATCCCATAGGTGAACCTTAACATTAACCAAATAATAATATTTCAAGGGGTTAAAAATATGGTCTTTGTAATGGAGAGACCTAGGTTCAAATCTTGTTAGGAGATAATATTACCGCTATGCAGTTTATTGATATATTATGGTAACATGGTGATGATGTATTATGGGTGGGATTGTTTTAATCCTATATAACCAATTAACCCTTACAACTATAACAAGAAGCTTTAAATCATTATGTCCTAAAGGTGATAGTTCCTTGTAAAAATATATAAAATACTCCAAGATGTAATTAGAAGCTTTGAAGCAACTCATCCTAAAGGTGATATAAAAGGTAAATCTTCATTATTTATCTTCAATTTGGATAATCCTGTAATTTAGTTGAAAAAAAAAACTAAAAAAAAGAAAAAAACTAAGGTGAATATATTTATTATTCAATTTTAAGAACAATATATTTGACGTTCTAGGAGTAGACCTTTAAGTTTTTATTTATGTTATTTTAAAATTGATTTAACTGCTTTAAGCTTTCATTCCCCCTAAATCCCTGTTTAAAGCTAAGGAAATATTTTTTGCATGAACTAATACAAAATTCATTCACAACATACACTAATTAAGCTTGGACACTATTTAGAGATGAATGTATCGAGTGGATTGGAAGGTAGTATGTAAAATAAACCTCTACTTTTTAGTGAGATAATGGGTAATGGGTATTATTTTGATAAAAACAATTTGTTTTCTTTGAAAAAAGTATTATTGGTAAGCAATGATGATTTTTTTAAATAACTAGCAAATAAATTAGTTGGGAGTTTGGATTGATAGACAATAAGCACCTAATAGAATACATGGAAAGTAGTGGAGGAGAAGTGACTTCTATCATTGGTGGAGAATGACATTAAGTACTAGCAACAGAAGAGGCAAAGTAACATGAAAAGAGTACAAGCATTCCATAGAAAGGGGTGTCATTTAAAAAAGTAAATATGCTCTCGTATATATGATGGCTAGAGATAAACCATATGAGGGATGTTGATGGGATGAGATGGGTGGTTGGTTAACATGCATTAAGAAATCAATAATTATGCTTTAAAAAGATATGAAGTTAGATAAAACTTAGTCTTTGAAATGTTAGAGGTCAAACACCAGTCATGGAGACTCATGTCATACAAAAGGAAAAATATTCATACATTGTATGCATGTAATATCAAATGATGCTTACAACGAGTACTACAAATGCTACAAAATATTGAGTAACTTTCCATCAAGAGCATTTTCAGTTAGGTTTGATAATTTTTTCAATCAGTTTAATATGCTACAAAATATTGAGTGATTTTCCATCAACTTCTTTTTAAGTTTAGTTTGATATTTTTTGTATATCATTTTAGTTTGATAATTTTTGTATATCATTTTAGTTTAATAATTTTATCTAGATTTTATTAATTTTATTTTAACCTTGTGATATGAATCTAAAAGAGCCTAGATAAATTTTTTAAAGCTAAAATATAATTTGATGATCATAGATAATTTTTTACTGTCCATATAATATTTTTAAATTTATAATCATAATTTTTAGTTAAAGACCCACTAATATAAGATGACAATGTGTTCTTTTATTTCACAATAAAAATGAACTAATATTCACAATAAACATTTTTTAACTAAATTAATTATAGATAATTTGATAGCGTTTTACAATTGTATAACAACACCTCCTTCCACAAAATCTTATCATACACTTATATTATCCTTTTAATATATTTTTGAATTGAAATATATATATTTTATAAAACTTATTAAGAAATAAATAATTTATTAAAACAAAAAAACCTAACCGAAGAAGTTATATAACATGCAACCAGTCAAGTGTTACGGAAAAACATTACGTACAGACATGTCGTGCTCATTCTTGACTGATTAGATAGAGTAAATATGGGAAACAAAATGGACCTGTCAAAGTTTTCAAATCAAAATCTAGAGTTTGAAATCAGATATTTCTAAGAGTAATATATTAACACATGCATAAACAATATTTATAAATGCATGCAGAACAAGTGGCAAGTGAGCAGACTGCCTCTGAAAATGGTGACAGAGGTCTAGGCCTCTAGTCCCCTCAATAATAAAGCCTCGACTCCCAATAATTACCTTTCTTAGCCTCAAGTCCCGTGAAGGGAAAAAAAAATCATCGATCTCCATTCACGTAATCAATGTTTTCTTTTAGCGTTAACAATTTTGCAAAATCTTACTCGTGAAAATATTTTAACACTATAACTGGAAGGAATTTGGATCAATTTCGCATTATTTTTCAGCCAGATATGGAAAGCAAAGAAAAGTAGATAACATTCAAAAGCTTTTCTCCTCATTATTGCTTTCATAGTTTACTTTCTCCTTTCTTGCGCGTTCACAAGATCCGTAGATAACATTCAAAAGCTTTTTCTGCGTATCTAGATTTGACATAGTCACAGCTATTAAATGTGAAATTTGCATTAAATGCAAGGTCACGTCGATGCTATACATGGATTGAACATTTGCCATTATGACGACTTTCAAACATGCTGACCTGCAATACATTGGTCAGTCGTTCTGCCCAGTCAAAGCCCTAAACATGCACACGAGTTTTGGGGTACTCCATCGCTGACAGGAAGGGTTATGTTTCGCTTTTTCCTCTTCTCAAAGTTGCAAAAAAGTTTGTCATAATGAACATTGCGGTGGTACCCTCTCCTGAAGACAGCTTTTCCAGACCATCCCGGCAATCTGCACAGTGCCATATTTGGATGTCGTCACGCCTACGACAGCACTGTACTCCTCTACGAAAATGAAAAACAATGGCTTATCGACCTATGGCCTGTCATGTAAAATCATTAATGTCGACACATTTTACTTGATATACATTTGTCTGTCCGGAGGTATGGACCACCTGGAATCTTATAGCAAGTGTTTAAACGTGGCAATCCTTCACATCGAAGCTGCAATTTTGACATAAAAATGGGGATTCGTCCAGGAATCAGAAACGAGGCTGACCACCGGATTGCTCCCCTTTAGTTGTCGATATCATTCGTTTATGGAACGCAAGCTATTTTGAAAGTCATGTAGATGTAGGATATTAGATATTTAAAACTAGCTGATGTAACCTCTGGTCAAATTAGCAGAACTCCAGAAAAGCAAGTAGACCCGTTGCGATATGTTTCAAATTATAACATACTTGAGCCATTCTTAGCAGGCGTATTTAGGTATTTGATGATACGTTTCATCGCATGCTGCATCTAAAACATAGTGAAATAAATATGCACCGTCTTGATCTGGGAAGATTTACTTCGATATGTGAACATGGATATGTGTCTTCCAATTTTCCATGTTAGCATGCAGTTAGAACAGACCATCAGGATCGGATAAAGCGGAATAAATAAGTCGAAAATGCAATGTGCGATGCCCTTTAGCTCTAATCTCATAAATGGATCTAGCCTAGGCATAGATATGATTATGACTGAAATTTATCACCTTATTACCGAATAGGCACTCGCTTGGGCCTTATTGTATCTACCAGGCTTGATCCAACAAGAAATATCTGTTGGCACTGCAACATTGTAACACTTGTAAAGAAGAATTACAAATAGCCTGCAGGTATATCGTAATTACAGTAAAGTAAAGAATAAAAACATAAAAAGGTGTCAAACTTAGGACCAAACTTGTGTTTTATCTTTAAAAAATTTGCCACCAACATGGTCACATCGTTAACTTTATCTTTACCCATATGCTAGGGTTCATAAAAGTTTCTATATAAATAAAAAAAAAAAACAGAAAAAAACTCTCAAAATAATGAACAAACTTTATATCGTTAACTTTATCTTTACCCATATGCTAGGGTTCATAAAAGTTTCTATATAAATAAATAAATAAAAAACAGAAAAAAACTCTCAAAATAATGAACAAACAATAAAAAGTTTTGTTTATATGTTTTCCTATTTTTATTTGTTCTTCTCTGAATTTATATTTTTCAATGGGTTATAGGGGATTGGACCACATAGTGGTATTACAACAAAGCGGTATTACAATAAAGCTTACATATTATTCTTTCAATGGATTATATGGGGTTGGATCACATAGTGGTATTACAACAAAGCTTGCATATTATTCTTTCAATGGATTATATGGAATTGGACCACATAGTGGTATTACAACAATGTGGTATTACAACAATGCTTGCATATTATTTTTTCAATGGATTATACGGGATTGGATCACATAGTGGTATTACAACAAAGCTTGGATATTATTCATGTATTGTTTGTCAAGATTTGAACCTGAATCTTCTCCTTGAAATGTTTAGGAATCTAACCAATTGAGCTAATGCCACTTGATTTTTCAATGAGTTTACACAGGTTTTTATAAGGGGTCCCGGTACCCTCATACTGAGTGGGCTTTGAACCTTGGACCTCTCAAATAGAGGCCAAAGTCCTTACCATTACAGTAAGCTTCTCCTTGAAATGTTTAGGACTCTAACCAGTTGAGCTAATGCCACTTGATTTTTCAATGAGTTTACACAGGTTGAGGGGTCCCGATCCCCTCATACTGAGTGGGCTTTGAACCTTGGACCTCTCAAACAGAGGCCAAAGTCCTTACGACTGCAGTAAGCTTACAATTTTATAAAATTTTAAGTTTACACAGGTTTTTACAAGGGATCACAATCCCTTCGTATCGAGTAGGGTTTGAACTTGGGTCTCCTTAATGAAAACCCAATAAATTTTACCACTACGATAAGCTTTGCAACTCTTCTCCTCTGAATTTATTAAATCCAACTAAAACTAGACAACATAGACATCCTACATGTTAATAATAACAAATTTTCTCCTTCATGTGGTCAGAGATCATAATAAGAGTGTTGATTCTTTAGCTAATTGGGCTTTGGACAAAGGTGATCTTACTTGTTATGGCCACCCTCCTATATGGTGGGCTTCTCAAATTAGGGAAGCTCTTCTTTTTATCATTTCTTTGGATGACTCCAATTCTGAAGTTACCTAGTTTCTTCTTGTTTTTTTTTTTGTTTCTCTTTGGTTCATTTAGTTTTTTTAGTTCCCTAGCTCATTTTATTCTTTATTTTGTTTCCTCTGTTGATTCTTGCATTAATAGTCTCTTGGTCTAGATAGGTCATTGTTTTGTTCATCTTTTTTTCTTTTGTCTTCTTTGTTTTTTTGTTTAGTTTTTTAAGGTGGGTGGGTTCTTTTGTTTTGTTTTGTTTTTGTGTTCTTTGTGTTGTTTTTTGTTGTTCTTGTGTTTTTGTTGTTTTGTTTTTTGTTATTGTTCTTGTGTTTTTTTCGTTCTTGTTCTTGGGTTTCTCTTTGTTTGTGTTATTTCATTTTTTTATGTGTGAATGTTTTCTATGTTTTTTGTTTTTGTTTATTGTCTGTTGTTGGTTGTTTTTATTTTTATTTTATTTATTTTATTTTTTAGGTTTTGGTTGTGTTTATTTTTCATGTTTTTTTGGGTTATGTCTTTGTAGTGTTCTGTTGTTTTTGTCTTGTTTGTGTTTTGTTATGTGGTTCTTGTGTTTTTCTATGTGGTTTGTGTTGTGGTTTCTTTTATCTTATTGTGCGTGTTTGGTTGTGCTTTTGGTTTTGACACACTCAAAAAGCATGTTTTTTATTTTATTTTATTATTTTTGTTGTTATTTAATTTTTTTAATTTGGTTTTGTGTGTTTGTTTGCTCCTTGAGTATGTCAAAGGTGGTAGGCCAGGTCTGAGTCCTTGGCGTTTTTGGCAGAATGGATACCCCTGCCTCCTTGCTTCTTACCCAAAAGTGGCATCTCTTTTGGGATGTTTTCCACAAAAAAAAAAAAAAAAAAAACCAAAGTACAATAAAATTATGCAAGTCTATACAACATCATTAAACATTCTGACTTGCATAAATAAAAAATTCCTTTCAGATCTTTTAACAGTTCTACTCTAAATATTCTTACCTGATCTGAAATACAACTCACAACTTTACTTACAATGCTAGTAATAGGAATGGAACCTACACTAAAAACAAGAGAGCACCTATCCTTCCAGATAGCAAACAAAATAGAGACCCTCACCACTTGCCAGATCCCCACCAGATGAGGTGGATAATCATTGACATCTTCAAGAAGTGCAATACTCCACTAGAGGTGTCCCCCAAAAAAAGGGGTAATAACTCCATCCATTCCTTTCCATACTGCTTTGGCACGAGAGCAATCCCAAAAAATATGCTTTATTGTTTCCTCTTTGCCACAAACCACACAACAACCAAAAGTGAAATTCATTTTCGCCAACCTGGCTTTGCAGGGTAGGCCTTGGAAGGCTAATGACCAAAAAAAAAATCTTAATATTAATTTATGTAGACATTAAGCATTATTTTTAACATTCTTCCTTACTTTTTAAGGGTCTAACTCCTAAAAGTGAAACAAAACCTTCTCTTGGAGTGCTTTTGTAAAATTGGTTATCAATTGATACTCTCCCCTACAAAACTAATTGTGGCATTCCTTCCTGAACCAAATCCTAAATGAAGTGATGACAAATATCTATGTGCCTAGTGGGGGAATTGATCTCTTGTAACATTATTTTTAACATTATTTTTATATTTTTATTAAGTATTATTTTTAACAATTCCCCCCTTACTACTTAAGGTTCTAACTCCTATTTGCCTAGAAAGTGAAACAAATATTTCTCTAATATTGCTTTTATAAAATTGTTTGACAATTGATACTATGTCCTACAAAACTACAATTGTACCACTCCTTCCTGAATCAAATCAAGAATGATGATAGATATGTTTGTGCCTAGTAGGGGAATTGATCTCTTGTTGCAATCTATCTAAAACTTCTTTTAACCATACTGCTTAACAACTTTTTGACATAGTTGCTATAAATTCAGCCTCTGCTTTGGAAACAGAAACTCTTTATTGCTTCTTTGAACTTAAAATAAGACAATTACAAAATCTAAAGCAATATCATGAAGTTGATTTTTAATCATCTACTAACCCAACCCAATCTGAATATCCAACTAATTCTAAAATTTCATAAGAAGGATTGCTAGTGCATATTATAGTTATTAACCTTAGTTTAAGAGTTATCGTATAATTTTAGTATTTCATGTACAACATTAGCTAATTGTTTGTTATGTTTATTCACAAAAGTTAGCTAATAATTCAGTTATTTAGGAAGTCATGCACATCATGTGCTACATAGAACAATAAAATAATCCTAACTAAATATATAAAGTATGTAGTGTCCTCATCACTCGTCCCCAAGCATTGGACTCCAATGCTTTCATAAGAGAAGGAAAATTGCAAAACATCTATGGGAAGATATCTAATGGGCCTAATGTGAAAGCTAACCTCATCAAGCAACAAGGTCAGAAGTGGAGGAACCCTAGCGGGTTTGACGAGGCTTCATGTTGAACACTATCAATATCTAACAAAAGCTAAAAATTAGGTACCACATTCATAGAATGGTTGATTATAGGTTTGGTCACCATTGTAGACTCATGGTATAGATTCAAAATATCAACATTGATGACATCGCGTATTTGCTACCCATTTGTTCAAGCATATTGTAGGGAGGAATTATTAGGACACTATATAATTCATATATTTTAGTTAGGATTATTTTATTATTTTATGTAACACATGAAGTGTAAATATTAACTAACCCCTAAATAACTCAACTATTAGCTAACTTTAGCTAACAAACATAACAAACAATTAGCATACATTAGACATAAAAAATTAAAACAATATAATAAATTTTAGACTAAGGTTCATAACTATAATATGCTCTAGAAATCCTCATCATTTTAGTTGTAAGTAAATACCATGATCTCTTATGCCTTTGATATGTTGCAGTATTATTTTTGCTACTCTCATATGATTATCATTCACATATGGTAATGAGGTTCTGCTAAAAATAATATCAAGCCTAGTAGTTGTAAGATACATTAGGCTACAAACCAATCTACGAAATAGAGTCACATCAACATTGTTGCTTCCATCTTCTTTGATTAGTTTTTTACCTTGTGCTACCAAGGTTGCTATCTACTTACACTTGTCCATTCTGAATTGTCTTAATAGATCTTGGGCATACTTTGCTTGACAAATAAAGATACCATCAATCGATTGATATACCTCCATGCCAAGAAAATAATGCATTAGACCTAAATTGGTCATCTCAAATTCTTTCATCATTCCTTGCTTGAATTCATCCATCATGGTGGAATTGTTACCTATGAAAATCAAGTCATCTACATAAAGATAAACAATCAAAATTTGATTAGTTTGCTTTTGCACATAATGTTGGTTCATTTTGGCTTCTAGTAAATCCATGTTTAAAATTACTATCAATTCTTGAATACCAAGCTTTAGGAGCCTATTTCAAACCATATAGTACCTTCTTCAATTTATAAGTATGATGTATGTTGTTGATGGACATTAACTTTTCACTCAATAAAACCATTCAAATATTTTGCATTATTTTCTCAAATTCAAGTTGAACCTAGTTATTATGAAGATCTTGTGAAGCATTCAATCTAGCATGATGCAATGAAGAGAAATTAGGGCAACTGAAAATAATGAAACTTTGGAGTTGGTTGAACTTCCAAAAGATAAAGAAATGACGAAGTGTTCAAGAATTTGTTTTTTATCCATCCATCTTCACTTGGGTGGATCCTCCAACCTATGTATGGTCCATACTTGCATTAAATCATATGGAGTGGAGTGAGATGCCCACAAAGCCTATGAGATATATTAAAAGATATTGTATGGACTTAGATGGCAATCAATTTACCACAATATTTTTTAATTCAATAAAATAGTTGTAAAATATCTTGTATGTTGTATATGAATGAATTTACATGCTTCAACAGTTGTGAGATAATTTATATGTTTCTATAGTGTTTGATATACGAGTAATTTGATTCTTAGAGTCTTAGATGCTGACACTTATCATCAAATATATGATTGTTACAATTGGTATTAGAACATATGATCATGATAATTGGTATTAAAGCATACAATTTTGACAATTGGTATCAAACTTGGTGTTGAAGCTAGGAGCCTCGAGTGCTCATGGAGTGGCTTAATGGAAATTTTGGAGCAATAAGTATAACTCCTACATGAATCTCAAGCTAGTTCAAGGAGAAGCCAGAAGCTTGTTGGTGGAAAAACCTAATTAGATGGAAGTCTTGGGTTTGAGTACTATCTAGTCCATACCTTTAACAAAGTATAAGTGACAAAATAATAAAAGTGACAACATAGAAGTATTCCAAAAAAGAAAGGGAATGATGAGGAAAACAACAAAGTGAACCTTGTAAGCGGTGATCTACTCTAATACACTTGACATTACATTTGACAATTGAAATAATTAGTTATCCATATAATTTGGTAAGATGAAAAAATTATCATAAAGATATTTTTGATTGACTCATAAAATAACACCATATTAAAAAAACAAAACAGGACCGTAATTGAAAATAAGTCTCTATATAAAAACAATAGTGAAAATATATTTACAATAATAAAATATATAAATAAATCTTCCACAACTTCTCTTATAATTTTTTATTATTATTATCAAAACTCTTTAATCTTGACAGTATTGATTGATACTTCGGCTCAAGGCATATTTCATTGGTATCAATCTTTGCTATACTATGAACTTGATGATATGGGATCCTATACTATTCATTTCCTAATAATGTATTGCCCAAGGTATACGCAAATAAAAATTCGAGTCAAAGATTGCTAGTCTCGTCTGCTCGAAACAAATAATTATTTAGATGTTATGTTAAGAATGGCAGCAAATTGCAATATTTCTTGATAATGGTCACACATTTATTTGCTTTGTCCTCCTCCTCCAGTTCAATGAAACTAAAACCACATTTAAAAATAATAATAATAAAACGTTTCATTTCATTGTTATTGCTAAATTACTCTAAGAAGAAAAAGAAATTTCGGCAGATAGTGCTAAATTCTACAAACCGGCCATATCGAACTGAAGCAAACAATAAGGAGAAGTTGCAGACAGAAACGCACCCTCTATCACTACTTCAGTATACATAAACAATATACATTTTATAGCCTAGAATTTACAGGCAAACTTTGCATGGTCGATCATATTTTAAATGCACACATAAAGCAAATGTATAATATCAGTAAAACAGAACTTCTATAAAGCAAATAGCTCTCAGCAAGCAAAATCTTGCTTGAGAAGAGGTCCTATAAATAATTAACCTAACACTATAAATAATACAAACAATAGCAAACTAAACAAGTTAGTTTCTATATTTCTGATTTAAAAGGAAACCAAAAAAAACAAAAGAACAGAAAAAATATCCCGTATCTAACAGAGTATTGGTGTTAGTGTCCGTATCCAGTATCCAGTATATATATATTTTTGGGGCAGCTTAAAGAATGTCTTGGAGTTTATCTTGTTAGTGCTAAAACAATCTCAATGAATCAAACCCAGGAACAAATATATCTATGTGAACACTAGTAATTACGCAAACGTCTTTCACGGTTCACAGCTTGACATTTATAACCTGGAAAAGAAAGAACAGCCAAAAAAGGCTGAACTTCTTAAGTGTGAACTTTTTACATGGAGAAGACATAGGGGACTGGAAAAAAAAATAATGGAGTGACGTGATTGTTTGAAATCAGTCTTTACGGTGCTTACTGTGCGTGACAACTATTCTCCTGCTGGATTGTGTCTGCTTTCCAAAGTTGATTGCTCCCACAAGCTTTTCATATTTCTGAGGTGACAGATGTGATCTACATCCAACTAAGTTTGGACCGAGATGCAGGTTGTTTCAAAATTGTTTAGTTTACTATTGACGAATCCTTATAAATCATTTTTTAATAAAACGGCTGAACCGTGATACAGATATTTTTCTCCCTTACAATTGTGAATTTTGCACGTTATTTAAGATTTGCATTCAAATGTCGTTATCAAACTCTGTTTGAAGAGAGAATCATTTTCTCTCACTCAATCTCGTAATTTTAAAGATTCATAACGTTAGTCTTGACTTGGAAAGAAGTCTCGTTCACATTCTCTTCTATTAAGTTATCATTAAAATGGAACTAAGAAAGGAAACGAGGGTTCATATAAGTTAGAGTTACCCAACAAGTTGTTACAGCAAACCCTAATATACAGTCAAAAATGAAAGAGATAAGAACATCAAAGTACTTTTTCTCTACCTATGAGGTCTTATACCTATTATATGTGAGCACCATAGAAGCTATTCATCATGGAGAGTCGCACTAGAACTTGCTACATATTTTGACGTAAGAGACATTAACATTGCAATCATGAAATTCGAACAGCTTGCGGTCTGCGACTCCGCACTTTCCGCTACACACTGATTTGCAGTCAGTAATATATAATGACGATGAAGCAATAGAGACTGCAATTATAGTTTGATTGTCTGATATTATCCTTTTCTCGTCAGGGTTCGTTATCTTGTTTTCTAGAAACTGTATCTCTGAATGCACGAAAAAGGACTATTAAGTCGAACTAGCCACAACATAAAACGAAAACTTCATACAATATTTGTCTCTTCTGGAGATGGAGAATTTGCTATCTAGGCAGAGGAACGAAACAATAAGTACAAGCTGAAACTATTTGTTAATAGACACTTATAATAGGATTCGAAAAAACTAAAAAATTACATTAACGACTCATGGATCATATTCGAAACAAATGGTATGGCTTATTTTCAGCTATATTTCCTTACTTTGCATCAGAAGACATTAAAGGGAACAAGCTATAAACCAAACCTTGAAAAGACATGAAGTCAAATAGCGGTGCAGATAACATAAGAACATTTTACACGTGAGATTACAGAAGTCAATCCTATAAGCGATCTATCAGATCCACACGAGTTTAATCTCACTTCAACTTCGAAGATACAACGTCGGAAAAATATTTAAAATTTTAGATTTGTGAGAGGACTAGGTAATCACTGCCAAAAACTAAACTCCACCTTATGTGAATGCAGACAATAAACAGGACAGAGACGCTAGGTCTATGTTATTCAGAAAAAGGACGCTTCTCATTTTACAGTCCTTGGGTCGCATCCTAGTCCCCTTTGTATGTTCAATGACATAAATTACATACGCTAGAGGAGGTTTCTTAATAGTTCATGGGTGGTGGAATACGATTTATGAACTGGTATATAGTCCCTTCCAAAACTGGCAGCAGTAAACATTGATGGGTGCATGTTTGGCAGTCTAAATGCAATTTAAACATGATGTCTATTACATTCCGGGAAATCATGAATAAAATTTAAAATCAAAAGCAGCAAGAGAAGCTTTGATTATTACAGTATCAAAAACCTAGATTGTTACTTTAAGATTTTACCACATATATGGATCTCGTCGATTTGTCCAATCGATATGAGTGCACATATATAAAATCTTCGTTTCACAATAACTATCAAGATTAAACGGAAAGACACCTCGTCTTACACTGATTATTCACCATCGTCATGATCGAGCAATGTTGCAAAACATATCGCAAATATAAAGATGATTCATACCTTTGATAAGTTGCCGAATCTTTTGCAACGAGAGTCGACTTCTTTGAATTAGAGTTGGGGGGAATGAAGCCTGGTCCGGCGTCACTGGGACACATTACTGCACCAACCACAATGACCTCGAGCCAGACAACAGTCCCCACAACTTATAATCAACAAGCAGCAATCACCTTCACCGTCCATGGACAAATCGAGGCTTACAATGTTCGGCGGCCACAACACCTTAACCTCAAAGAGCCCCAAGAATATTGACATAACCTTACAAGAAGAACCTAAGGTAAGGAAGCAATTGAAAACAGGCATGCCATAGCTTCAATCAAAACGCTAAAAGCAATGTGATCTGACAATATAAGCAAAAGCATGCAGAACAAAGAATTAAGGGCAGGCCAATTTCAAAGTTCAGCAGAAAGAGGGACAGCAAAATGGCTTCAGCTACAGCTGCAGATATAATACAAATGTACATCTAACACATATATGTATAGATAAAACACGAGGTAAAAAAAGAAATAGGAGGAGGAGGAGGTTTGTAATAATTGGTGCAGGCAGACTCCTAGATTTCTAAATCTAAGGGAGAGGGGGGCGCGCGCATTTAGTGGCAGATCCTGCGGGGGACCATGGAAGTCCTAGTTGAGGGGAATGAAGCCTGGTCCGACGGCATCGCGGGCGCCGCGACGACCTCGAGCCAGACCGCAATCCCCTTAACCAAGATTTCCTTCGTTCTCTCCCTCCTTTGTCCTGACTCCTCTCTTCCATGGAGCCTGCCTTGATTTATCAGAACGGAAGGCAGCAGCAGAAGCAGCATGATCCTCATCCTCATCATGAGTATTATGATGATGATAAATGGATGGAGAAGCGACAAAAACATTTGGCCCCAGGTAGAGGAGGCTCCAGACAAGGCAACGTATGGCATGGATTCGCAAGGCCTCTCCTCCTCTGGGCGAAGGGCTCCCCAATTTGAAGGGGAAGAGCAGGCGTACCCCACCAAGAGCAATGGCAGTCATTGATGTCGCGGGCAGAGGCGCAGTAATTGAGATAAATACAAACGACGAATTGGATCCGGACCAGACCGGAGCAGACCAGAACAGAACAGACCGGACCAGACAGCCAGGCAACAGCCACCAGGGGCGGGGGACCCACACGCCCATATCCCACCCCAACCCTAAATCCCGCCCACTTCCTTCTCCGTCGGATCTACACGCCCTCCGCCTCACACGCCGTTCGATCCGTCCTTTAACGTCCTCGCGGGCCGTCCGATCAGGCCATCTCCCTGATCCGACGGTGGCGCAGTGTGCCACGGGGGCTTCTGTTTGCATGGCAGCGGCGGTGTGGGTATAGGGTTCTAGTTCCGAGGTCCCATAAAGGCAGGACGGCGACGAGTCATCTCGTGGCGATAAAAGGCAATAAAATAATGGAGGCCGCGTCCCATCGGTCATGTGACACCACACTGTACAGCGTCAGACAGCTACTGTTTCGTTCCAATCCAACGTTCCAAACCCTAGTTTGGTTAAGTTTGCCCTCCGCCTCAGACCGCGTACCGGCGATAAAATTTGCAGAACAAGCACGTGGTCACATTAAATGCATGGGTGTACGCTGCAACACCCTCCGACAGATTTTCAAAAACTATTCTCCAATAAATTTTAATGGTCATTTCATCGCCATCCGTTCACGTGCACGATTTTTGCACTGCGGCCTAAACCATTTCAAAATAAAATGCAGGGCGGGCTGATAGAGCCTCTTCCTGTCTGAAACGAGATCCATGGATTACAGCCATAAATTTTCATTTTTTAATTCTTGTTTTTCATCGAAGTTTGCGAGAACTTGTTGAAATTTGTTGTCGCCTCCGTTGAATACCATTGCTCTGAAGAATGAGCCCGTAACTAATTGTTTGTGTGCTACACCAAAGCCCCATGCCCTTTTTAATGGGTTTATATTATAGTCAGAAACTCATAAAAACTACAAACCAACCAGGGAAAAAAAAATTGCACCATTATTAGGTTTTGCCACATAACCCTAAGGCTGAGTTGACTGCAACTATACCCATCACCTTTTTATCTCATTGGTAAGGGAAATTATCATCAATGGAATATCATTTGGTGTTTGTCGGGGTTTCAAACTTACAAATCTAGATGCTAAAATGTAATCATGAATTATCTTGGTATTCGGAGAGTCAACTAGAACGAGTGCAATAATTTTTAAAATTATTCTAGCATTGGAAATGCTAGAAGAAAACAAATCTGACATCAACCTATTTGAATAATGCGATAACATCTACCAGCTACATTTAATAAGACTGGACAGGAAGCTGAGAAAAACTTACATGCAAAAAGAAAAAACAATTCCTTAAGAATCTTCAATAGTAATCACAACTATTTATGTTAAAATATTAATGCAAACAACTCATATACATAGTTTTCTAATTTGACCAGCTAGCATCAAACAAATACAGGGAGACAATTCACAAACAAACACCTGGAGGAATCATATTCTACACGCACACTGAAATATTATTTGGTTTTTGTTTAAGCATTCCAGCTTACAAATCGAGATGGCACAACGTAATCATGATGGATCTTGGTATTTGGAAAGTTGAACTAATGTATTAAAATTATTGTAGTATAGGAAATGCTAAGCGTCTACACTATAAAAAGGAAAACAAATCTTATGTCAATCTATTCCAATATTTCATATTATTTAATGCCATAACATCTAGCAGCTGCTATTAACGTGTGGACAACAAGCTAAGGAAAAATACATGCAAAACGAACAATTCCTTAAAAACAATTGGAATATAAAACTTATTTTGCGGAAATTTTGGTAGAGAACCAGCCCATAAGCCTGGTTAGCATCAATCAAATACAAAGAGACAATCAGCAATCAAACACAAGTAGGAATCATGTTATGTACGCACACTTCCTCTTATATACACTTAGATTGATTCTCATAGATTTAAGCAATAAAAATACACGGTTAACATATAATAAAAATATTTTATAATTATAAATTGAACTTGTAATCTTGCATATGAGAATTTTGTTTTTCCTTAAGAGTAGAAGGCTTTATTAATGTTACATGATATACTATTATAATAAAAAGGTGTTTATTAAAATTTGAGGATTTTGTTTATGTATTTGTTTATTTTTATTTTTCACAACGATGATATTTATAAATTTCAATAAAAATAGTGTTTAAATATTTTATTAATTAATATTTTTAATAAAATATATTTATAGGAATCGAGAGCATGCTTAAACTACTTTTTTTGGTTTTAAGTGATGTATTTTATGTGTTTAATCTTTTAGGTGCAATGATCCATTATTTTTAACCTGACAAAAGTGTTATGATCTATAGGTTAAATTCCTAATAACTATAAAGTTTTAGTCACATGATTATTTTTATTAAATTAAATTATTATTAATATATTAATGATCCCACATAGCCAAAGACGAAGAATAATATATAAAAGAACAAGGGAAGTCCATTTGCACATTCCAAGAAAAATACTATACAAAATAAAAACCAAAGCTAAGAGAAGGAAAAGTAATTGGAAAAAGTCAATTGAATAGGATGTAGAATAATAGAGAAGTTCACAAGGAGGTCTATGGATAAAACCTAGTGCTCTAGAAAAGTGCTTGTATCAAGGATGTAAAGGAGTATGTGATGGGTATAAGGCCATTTGAGTTATTGGGTTTATGATGTGAGCTTGGAAATTGGTCATGGGACCTCTTCTTATTAGTATTAAAAAGATAAAAGTAAAAAATAATCAATTTGATACAAGCTCTTATAGGTAACATATCTCTGGAAAGTCATTTATAAAGGTTGAAACATTTTTATGAGAAAGAAAGTTAAGTATTTATGGTTATCATAAGTCATAAAAGTCTAGAGAGTCAAATGAATCTATAAAGAAATAGGAGTATTGTCCTCTATTATCATAATAAAGAAGCATAAAAAAATAAAAAGATCCTTGATCTTAGTATTTAAGAAGCAAATTTGATAATGCTCCTAAGAAAATTCTAAGTTTGACAAGGAAAACCAGGGCTACAAGGTAACTAAAGATTGGTATACCTAGGGTTCACATAACCTCATTATTGTATTGAAGATATAATTTTTTTTAATGAAAAAAAAGCTATTTACATTAAATTAAGATAACAACCTTTACAATAAGAAAAGTGGGTGGATTAACACACCCCATAGGGAATCAAACTAACCCTCATTGACAAGGGTTAGGAAATAAAGCCCTCAACAAAACACAAGTTTACCAATCATCATTGATCAAAGAAAGCATATGAAATGGAAGTGTGTTGTCCTACATAAACTGTTAGTGATGATTATGGAAATCCACCCCTCATGATTCTCATTAAGGCCTTCACTACCCGTGTTGCTCCAACCAACAACTGGCCCAGGTGAAACTGGTTGAACATCATCCCACCCTCAACCTGGCACATTAGACCACTTTCTAGCTGGCAAGAGCTGAAGTGGCTCTTATCAACCATAGGTAGATATTGTAATGATATATTAATTTTAATATAAAAATAAAACTATAACCTATTATCACACAAAAAATTTATTAATTAAAAAATGTATATTCAAATATTAATAAATATAAAATTTTATACATTATATAAATTTTTTTAATACATATTCAAATGTTTCAATGATTATAACTAGATTTTATTTTTGTTATGGAAGAGAACAATAATAATCCCATACCTTTGTTAGCCCACATAAATAAAATTAAAAAGTATTCCCATAAAATTGGGTTCAAAATTTTTTAGAGGAAAAAAAAATTATATAAAAACAAGGTGTTAATTATCAATTAAAAATTTCATGTTACATTTTTTTTATATTATGTTATTTATGTGATTTGGGTGCAAAATTCATTATTCTTAGTAAGACACATGGTTAGAATCCATTAATGCACAAAATATTAGTAATTGCACAAAGTTTAAGAACCTTAAAATTTTTAAAAGTATTAGTAATTGTAAAAAGTTTGAGCATCTAAGTTTTTAGAAAATTCATGTTTGTAAATGTATATTTTAAATATTTCAAAAACCTTATGGATGCATTTTTATTTTAAATATTAAGGCTTTTTATAAACTTGTTAATATTTATATAAAGAAGAAAAAAAATGTATTAATGTAATTGGATAAAAATTTTCAGCAAAATAAAAGCAAGTTAAAACTAGGTTCACATGGTGATATCACATGCCTTAAAGTTACAAATTTGATATTATAACTTTAATTGAAATTTATTTAATATTAAAATAATATTTTATGCATTTATTTTATTGTTCTATTTAATTTATTATAAGTTATAAAAATTGGTATTTAATTAAATATTTAGTTGAATAATTAATTAAATATTAAACATAGAATTTATAGATATTAATATATAAGGGAATCTATAATTTTTTTTCATTATTTTTACTACTAGACTTAGGTTCAAATCCTTGGAGTTGCTTCTATAACCTCTACCTCACCTCATTGTTAGCAACCTGATGTGAGGGAGACCATCGGTGGCTTGATATTGGAATTTCCATCATCGGGTTGGCATGCACTCAGCGAAGTTAGGATAATCTACTACCTTTACCCAAGAAAGGCTTACCTCCAATATTTGAATTGGGTCTCCTCTTGGCAAACACCAAAACTTACAAATCCACCCAACCCTTGGCACTAACATAGAACTTATTATATTAAATATAACTTTATGTTTAAGTAAAATACTTAACTTTAATATACTATTTTCATTGGTTATTGTTAACCAAAATTCATATTTGTTATGGTCTCATATTATTAGGTTTTTTCTTAGTAGTGGGAGAAATATCAAGCATAGTATTTGTTATCTATAGTAAAGAAATGAAAAATAATAATATTTAGAATTATGCAATATACTTGATGTAATTTTATTTTTATTTTGAAATTATGATAAATAAAGTTACTTTTTATAGAGGAAGTATGATCTAGGAGCAAGTCTCACTTTTTCTTGGTTTAGAAAGGAATTAAGCAAGTGAGTGATAAGCTATTAGGAACTAAGTGCAAGTAATAAGAGGGTGCTACTTCTTCTTGCTTCAAATATTAGGAGAAGTCAAAGAACTAAAATATTCACATGAAGAAATTCTAGATAACATGATAGGAATATCATTTTTCAAAGTCCTTATTTGACGAATGACACTCCACCCAACACTCACACAATACCCAATATCACAACAAATTTTTAAAAGAAACCCAACATCTAATATTACTTCAATGAAATGGAAATACAAAATCAAAAATTACAATGTTACGACCACAAGGCCGATTTTATTACAAAGAAAATCTATTGAAAATCTGCAAGTTGGAGCCATGGTCTATAATACTAGACTACCTCTAGTAAATCGTTGTTCCCCCTTTAATAACTTCCATGGAATATTCTGGAAAACATAACTCCCCT
Source organism: Wollemia nobilis (assembly GCA_028583015.1). Classification (NCBI taxonomy): domain Eukaryota; kingdom Viridiplantae; phylum Streptophyta; class Pinopsida; order Araucariales; family Araucariaceae; genus Wollemia; species Wollemia nobilis. Next base: position 154,941 of record JAQPPZ010001004.1, on the reverse strand, counting down.
TTTTTCGTCATTCATTTTCCTACCTAGGAAGATATTCATTTGAAATTTGAATTTTCATTTTTCCCGCCCAAGAAGATATTCAATTGAAATTTGAATTTGAATTTTCCATCGAGGAAGATATTCATTTGAAATTTAAATTTTGGTGGCACAGCTTCCCGAGGTCATAACTATTGACTCAGTTGTCCAATTGGCTATTATAATATATCGTTGGAAAGCTTGCGAAGAGATATACAATAAAGAAATCATATAAAGATCATTTCATCAAATTTTTATCCTTTTTTGGGGCCTCTAAGGTCTTAAAATTTTGCTTTCAAACTTTACTATCGAGATTTCTTGGGATGAAATCTTTAATATCTCTCAAACCATTCATGATATTGGGGTGATTCTTTTGCCACTGGATACATTTTTCAATTCCTCTCCTTGGGATAAAAAATCAAGTGTATACATACTAGTTTAGACTGACTTACTAAAAATATCATGTGATCATTTTTCACCTTTTTGGACTTCTGACTGACTTACACCTCTTAAGTGTCATCATGGTCTCCAAAACAACTAAAGAAACCTACAACCAAAAGAGAAAATACAAATTTTTGGTGATGCAAGATTGCCCTTACACCACTAGATGCTCCTGCATCAGAAACTTAGGGTAAATTTGAGAAGTGACCTTCACTTCTCTAGTGTTGGAGGAAAACCAAGACAGTCAACCTCTACCTTAGACAACCATGATGAATCTTCAATAGGCCTTCCTTTTCATTTAACTAGGTATTCTTCATACGACTTGTTTCTTGTACTTCTACCCATATGACTATCTAATATTTATCTCTTCTTTCTCTGGAGTAGATGCTGGAATATTCCACCATTCTCCTATTGGTCCATCCTCTTTGTCTCCTTCATGATACTCTATCAAGTCAGAAATGTTGAAAACATGTGATATGTTAATTCTACTTGGTAATTCCACCTCATATGCATTTCTTAAATCATTTTTCTTTATGATTCTGCATGGTCCAAAATTCTTCATTTTCAACTTGTTATATGTTCTAACAGGAAATTTGTCCTTTCTCAGGTGAACCATAACTTCATCTCCAACATCGAATTCCTTAAACATCTATTTCTCCTCTACATTTATCTTGTACTGAGTATTCATCTTATTAATATGCTTACTTACCTCTTCATGCAAATTCTTCAGGTGCTTTGCAAAGTCCTCAACATCGATACTATTCCTTTCTTCTTTGTCCATCTTCCTCAACTCAAAAGCATTCCTTGGATTGCTCCCATATACAATCTGGAATGAGGATTTACTAGTAATCCTATTGACATAATCATTGTAAGTAAATTTTGCCTATGGTAAAATTAAATCCCATCCCTTGGGCTTATCTCCTACTAAGCATCTCAGCAGGTTTCCCAAACTCCTATTTGCCACCTTTGTTTTTCCATTAGTCTATGGATGGTGTGTAGAATTGAACTTCAAATTTATCTTCAACTTCTTCCATAAGGTCCTCCAAAAATAACCAATAATTTTGGTATCTCTGTCTGAAACTATACTCTTTGGTATACCATGTAGTCATACCACCTCTTTGAAAAACAACTCTGCAATGTGAAATACATAATTATTTTTCTAGCAGGGAATGAAATGTGTCATCTTAGAAAATCTATCAACCACCACTAATATTGAGTAATTTCCTCTCTATATCCTTGGTAAGCCAAGAATAAAATATATGCTAATATATTCCCGTGGTTTCTCTGGTACATGTAATGGCTGATATAGTCGGGTATTCTGCCTTATACCTTTGGCCATATGACATACTCTACAAATGTGTACAAAACTCTTCACATATTATTGTAATTATGACCAATAATAATTTTCACTAATAAGGGTAATGGTCTTATCTAGACCAAAGTGTCCAGCCAACTGTCCACTATGCTTCTCCTTGATCAGGTTCTATCTCATAGATCTCCTTGGAATGCACAACTAATTTCTTCTAAACAACATTCCATCTTGGATTAAGAAATACAACCATTTCATTCTATCCAAAGTAATAGGTTCCAAGCAAGCTCTCAAAGCTTCTACAAAATATAGATCTTTAGGGTACAAACTCTTGAGTTCGTTAAACCCAAAAAACTCTACCTTCATCTCTATCAACAAATTTTTCCTTCTACTTAAGACATCTACAACTCTGTTTGACCTTCCACTCCTATGCTTTAACACAAAATTATAACTGGCTCCTGGTATCAAATCCATCTGGTGACTAATCTTTCTCACTGATGGTAAACCTTCAAATACATTTTCTAATACAATATCTTAGAATTCTTCCAGTAGATCTGAGACTTATACTAGTATATCTTCATATTTTCTTCATTACCTATAGGAATAAATGCATAACACATATGCTCGTGCTTCATACCATCCAAGAATTTTCTACCATCAACTACATAAATTCTTGCACTACTACATACCTTTTATTCCACCTCCTTCAAGGGCTTTAACTTGTGGCGAACTCCATCCTTTATTAGGGAATAAGTGTTGGCATGTCCATCATGTACTACACATCGATCAAATTTCCACGACCTCCCCAATAGCATATGATAAGCATCCATAGGCATGATATCACACAATACCTCATCATGGTAATTCCCAATATTAAACTTCACTAAACATTGCTCATTGACCAAAGCTCTATGGTCCTTCTGCAACTATACAATTGTTGTAAATTTGAGCATGTTGAGTTGTCATTGATGTCAAAGGTAAAATTATTGAAAATCATCTTCAAGGTTGAAAAATATTTCAAAGGCAAAAGACAAAGGTTTTAAAATATAAATTATAATATTTAAATTAAAGTTTAAATATTATAATAAAATAAATTTGAATTTCATATGGCACCAAAAATTTAAATTTCCAATTATGGGGTAAAGCGTCGACGTTTTCCTAAGTGTCAAAGTGCATATATAAGGTGGAAGCCAAAAATAATTTCAAGTGGTGTTGAAATTTTTAAAAGCAGTGTCGATATAGTGCATTCACCTTTTTGTAAGCACAATGCATAGGTTTCAAGCAGAGGCAACAAATAGTAAAGGGGATGCACGTATTTTGAAGACAGGTGGACAGTGCACAAGAATCAAGAAGGAGCAACACTTGATTAATTTCCAACTGAGCAGCTAGGTCAAGTGGCAGGTAGACCTTGCGTAAGGCATGGCATGGAGGAGGTCTCAAGGTCTAGACTCGACAACGATATTTTTTTCATAGTTTTTATTGACCAAAGGAATGCGACAACTTTAAAACAAATATTGTGCATTAAGGTTCTTGTGTGGGTAGTTAGCCCATCATGCTCTAGCACTAGCTAGAGCATGGGCTTCGTGAGTTCGTACGCTTGATTTCCCGCAACAGCAGAAGTGGTAAGGACAATTTTTTTTAAAGTTTTATTTGGTATTTAGGGAGTCATAAGGGTGTAAGTTTGATAAAGTGTGCCATAAGGGTTAAGTTTAATAAAGTATGTTTTTGCTATTAGGCAGTCATAAGGGCTGAATTTAACCCAGTTGTTGTAGGTGAGTTGGAGAGGAGAGGGCAATCCTCCAAGGGAGGTCCCAGGTTCGAATCTCCACCCTACCAAAAAGCTGAATTGGGTATCCAAAATCCAATTGATAATGTTGGTGTGGGCGGGGCTAGGTGCGACTCCCGGGTGACTTTGACGGTATAGAACCCCCTGTTCGTGGTCTCTCAGACCAAGGCAGCCTCGCAAGGGGTTTTTCGCTTGAAAATAAATAAAAAATAAAAATAAGGGATGAATTTAGTAAAGTTTAATTTTTCTATTAGGGAGTCATAAGGGTGTGAAATAAAAAAGTTTTAAGTGCAAGGATATGTTTAAAAGCTTTCTATTTTGCAAACACAAATTATAAGAGTGCTTTATCTAGTTTTAATTTACAAAGAGAATAAAAGAAAAATATGTTTTGCATGCAAGAATAGGAGTAATAAGGTGTTATAATGGCTTGATATTTTATTGTAATTCTTGTATGGTGAAAAGTGAGTTTGAGGGTTTTGAGTTATTGAATATTATTTTTAGATTTCTTTGAACACATCTTTTGAGAAGAAAGTTCATGTGGATGTTTTGAGAAAGTATTTTTCTATCTAACCCTTGAAGTGGCACAAGAAGGATTAGTTGTTTGTGAGATAGGTTTTTGAGGGCACATCTTCATCAAGCATTTTGAGGTATAGTGGTTCAACTTTTTATCTAGGTGTTTATGTTTTGAGAAAGTAATTTTAAAGTGGAGTTAAAAGGGTTGATTGGTGTGCATTTTTAGAAATACTTAAGCTAGGATTTGTGAAACAAAATGTGTATTTATTTTTTGAATGGTTTTTTAAGCATTGGTTTGAATGTATTGAGTATGTGTTATGATAAATTTTGAGCATGTGTTAGAGCATAATTGACCAGAGATAGTAAGCAAACTAGAGAAGGATTATGAGTTTTTTGAGCAGGCCTTTTGGGAGAGGGCTTGTGAGAAGTTCTAAGTAGGTTTGAATCAGACTTGTGAGCAGGTATGAGATAAATCAATACAGGTAGTTGAGAAGATTTGATTAGTGTTGTGAGCAGAATTGATCAGTGGTGTTCAGTAGTGATTTGGTATATATTTGAGTAAGCCTTGTGTGAAGACTTGAAGCAATTTTTGAGTAGAGTGTTGAGCCAAACTTAGAGGTGATAGGACATAGGTCTCATGTGGATAGAGGTCCACTAGCCAAAGTAGTGGGGATAGAGGTCTCTTGTGGATAGATGTTCACTAGCCATAGTAGTGGGGACAAAGGTCTTTTGTGGATAGAGGTTCACCAGCCAAAGCAGTGGGGACAAAGGTCTCCTGTGGATAGAGATCCAAAAACTTGAGCATAGGGGATTAATATTTCCTTTGGACAAAGGTCCATAAACATTGTAATAGGAATTTGGTTCCCAAGAGATTTGTTGAGAAAATTTATAAGAAATATTTTCTCCATGGATGTAACCCACATTGGGTGAACCACATTAAATCATGTCTCTCATGTGTGTGATGATGTGTGCATTATTTAATACTTTGATATTATTGCTATTATTATTTGGATTGAAAAGTAAAATGTTCTATCTTATATTGTTCACCCTCCCTCTCAGGATAAGCTTATGTTCTTCAATTGGTATTAGAGTGTGTTTTTTCATGAAAAGCCTAAAATTTTGAAGGAAGATCCCATAAGAACATGCATGACCACACAAAATGGAGTAGTTGAAAGAAAAAATAGAACTATAGAGAATATGGCCAGAGCTATGCTAAGTGAGTCTAATATTTTAGATGGTTTTTGGAGAGAGGAAGTTCATACAACTATATATATCATTAATAGAGATCAAGTAAGAGTAAATCATCACAAAATCCCATATGAGCTTTGGAAAGGAAGACCAGCTACTGTGAAGTATTTCAAAGTTTTTGGAAGCAAATGTTACATTAGACAAGAAGAGAAAAGTTTGGGTAAGTTTGATTCAAGATGCGATGAGGGTATATTCCTTGGCTATTCCACTAAGAGAAAATCCTATAAGTGCTACAATAAAAGGACACATACAATTATGGAAAGTACAAATGTGACAGTTGATGAACAAATAGGGTCAAAATAATCAGCTCAAGAAATTGTATATCAAGAAGAAGAAAGTTGCCAAGAAGAAGTAGGTGAAGAATCAGAAGAAGATGAAGCACAAAGAACACCACCTAAGACTCCGTCCAGGTATGTGCAAAAGAATCATCCAAGAGATATGATTATTGGAAATCCAGATAAAATACAAACAAGGAGGAATATAATAGGAACATGTGAACATGCAAAAATTTCCTTGCTATCTAAAATTGAGCCTAAGGATTTCAATGAGGTAAGAGAAGATAAATTTGGGGTCAAGGTAATGGATGGGGAGTAGGATCAAATAGAAAAAAGTGAGACTTAGGAACTTGTATCATGACCAGAAGATAAGAATATAATTGGCACTAAATGGGTTTATAAAAATAAGTTAAATGGAGATGGTCAAGTAGTTAGAAACAAAGAAATATTGGTATGCAAAGGCTATGCATAGGTTGAATGGATTGATTTTGATGAAATATTTGCTCCTATTGCATGACTTGAGGCCATAAGAATGTTTGTAGCTTTCTCAAGCTTCAAAACTTCAAAGTATATCAAATGGATGTAAAATTAGCTTTTCTCAATTGATTCTTGGAAGAAGAGGTTTACATTGAGCAAATTGAGGGGTTAAGCCTAACTGATAAGACAAATTATGTATGCATATTAAAGAAGGCTCTTTATGGACTAAAGCAAGCTCCTAGAGCTTGGTATTCAAGGTTGGATAAGTATCTTCAAGAAAAAGGTTTTAGAAAAGGAATAGCTAACAATAATTTATACATAAAAAATGAAGGAAACGACTTGTTGATTGTGGTTGTCTATGTGGATGATATCATTTTTGGAGGCAATAATGATAAGATGTGTCAAAAATTTGCAAAGAGTATGCAAAATGAATTTGAAATTTCAATGCTTGATGAGTTGTCCTTCTTCCTTGGACTACATATTTCATAATCAGAAAAGGATGTACTTCTCTCACAAACCAAGTATATAAAAGAAATTCTAAAGAAATTCAAATTGGAATATTGCAAACTAGTGAGTACCCCCATGGTTACAGGATGCAAGTTGAGTAAAGATGACAAATCTCCTTAGGTAAATCATACATTGTATAGATCTATGATTGGTAGCTTACTATATGTCACAACTACAAGACTAGATATAATGCAAGCAATGGAACTAGTGGCAAGATTTCAAGCAGCGCAAAAGGAAACACATGTACTAGAAATAAAGAGAATTCTTAGGTATTTAAAAGGAACTATGGATTTTGGACTTTAGTATCCCAGAAGTAACAACTTCACTCTCATAGCATATACATATGCAGATTGGGCAGGTAGTATTGATGATAATAAAAGCACAAGTGGAGGAGCATTCTTTCTTGGATATTGTTTAGTCTCTTGGCCTAGCAAGAAACAAGCATAGGTATCCTTATCCACGATAGAGGTAGAGTACATTGTAGCAGTTTCTTTTTGTACACAAGTGTTATGGATGAAATAAACTTTAAAAGATTTTAAAAAAGAGCATGATCATCCCATCTCCATACTATGTGATAATACAAGTACCATAAACATTTAAAAGAATCTAGTGATGCATTCATGGACCAAACACATTCCAATCAAGTATCATTTTTTGATAGAACAAGTTACGGATAAGCAAGTCAAATTGGAATATGTTACTATAAAGGAACAAATTGCAAACATATTTACTAAGCCACTTCCAAAGGAAAATTTTGAGTATCTTAGAGGAAAGTTGGGAGTAGTCTTACTCCCATCCCAATTTTTAATCACCTCAAGGAGAAAGGGTGGGGAGGAGACTAAGCTAAGAGTCTTATCTTTAGCCCCAAAGGAGTCCCTTTGCCATTGATTTCAAAGGGGAAGATATTTGAGTAAGGGGGGAGCATTCAGTCAGGGGGAGAAGCTTCTCAGGGGGAGCAATTTTGAAATCCAGTGGTTGAAGAAGATTATTTTCAGAAAGGGTTACCATCAATGACAAAGGGGGAGATTGTTGGAAATTTGAGCATGTTGAGTTGTCATTGATGTCAAAGGTAAAATGATTGAAAATCATCTTCAAGGTTGAAAAATATTTCAAAGGCAAAAGATAAAGGTTTTAAAAGATAAATTATAATATTTAAATTAAAGTTTAAATATTATAATAAAATAAATTTGAATTTCTTATGGCACCAACAATTCAAATTTCTAATTATGAGGAAATGTGCCTATGTTTTTATAAGTGTCAAAGTGCATATATAAGGTGGAAGCCAAAAATCATTTCAAATGGTGTTGAAAATTTTAAAAGCATCATTGATATAGTGCATTCATATTTTCACAATCGCAGCGCATAGGTTTCAAGCAAAGGCAACAAGGAGTAAATGGGAAGCACATGTTTTGAAGACAGGTGCACAATGCACAAGACTCAATAAGGAGCAGTGCTTGATTAATTTCCAACTGAGCGGTTAGCTCAGGTGGCAAGCAGACCTTGCGTAAGGCGTGGCACGGAGGATGTCTCAAGGTCGAGACTCGGTAGCGATATTTTGTTCATAGTTTTTGTTGACCAAAGGAACATGACAACTTTAAAATAAATATTGTGCATTAAGGTTCTTGTGTGGGTAGTAAACCCACACAGTGCTCTAGCATGCGCTAGAGTGTGGGATTCGTGAGATCGCACGCTCAATTCCCCGTGGCAACAAAAGTGGTAAGGGTAATTTTTTTTAAAAAAATTTGCTTGGTATTTAGGGAGTCATAAGGGTGTAAGTTTGATAAAGTGTGCCATAAGGGTTAAGTTTAATAAAGTATGTTTTTTCTATTAGGGAGTCATAAGGGCTGAATTTAGTAAAGTTTAATTTTGCTATTAGGGAGTCATAAGGGTGTGAATTAATAAAGTTTTAAGTGCAAGGATATGTTTTAAAAGCTTTCTATTTTGCAAACACAAATTATAAGAGTGCTTTATATAGTTTTATTTTGTAAAGAGAAAAAATAAAAATATGTTTTGCATCAAGAATAGGAGTAATAAGGTGTTATAATGGCTTGATATTTTATTGTAATTCTTGTATGGTGAAAAGTGAGTTTGAGGGTTTTGAGTTATTGAAGATCATTTTCAGATTTCTTTGAACACATATTTTGAGAAAGAAGTTCATGTGGATGTTTTGAGAAAGTATTTTGCTATCTAACCCTTGAAGTGGCACAAGAAGGATTAGTTGTTTGTGAGACAAGTTTTTGAGGGCACATCTTCATCAAGCATTTTGAGGTATGGTGGTTCAACTTTTTATCTAGGTGGTTGTGTTTTGAGAAAGTAATTTTGAGGTGGAGTTAAAAGGGTTGATTGGTGTGCATTGTTGGAAATACTTGAGCTAGGGTTTGTGAAACAAAATGTGCATTCATTATTTGAATGGTTTTTGAAGCATTGGTTTGAATATATTGAGCATGTGTTATGAGAAATTTTGAGCATGTGTTAGAGCATAATTGAGCAGAGATAGTAAGTAGACTAGAGCAGGATTGTGAGGTATTTGAGCAGGCATTTTGGGAGAGGTCTTATGAGTAGTTCTTAGTAGGTTTTAATTATGAGCAGGCATTTTGGGAGAGGTCTTATGAGTAGTTCTTAGTAGGTTTTAATTATGAGCAGGCATGAGATAGATCAGTATATGCATTTAAGCATATTTGATCAATGTTGTGATCAAAATTGATCAGTGGTGTTGAGCAAGTGATTTGAGCATATCTTGGTATAGATTTGAGCAAGCCTTGTGTGAAGGCTTGAAGCAATTTTTGAGTAGAGTGTTGAGCTAGATTTGGAGGTGATAGGACAAAGGTCTCCTATGGATAGAGGTCCACTAGCCAAAGCAGTGGAGATAGATGTCTCCTATGGATAGAGGTCCACTAGCTAGAGCAGTGGGGACAAATTTCTTATGTGGATAGAGGTTCACTAGCCAGAGCAATGGGGATTGAGGTCTCTTGTGGATAGAGATTCACAAAATTGAGAATAGGGGATTGAAATCTCCTTTGTATAGAGGTCCATAAATATTGTAATAGGGATTTGGTTCCCAAGAGATTTTTTGAGAAAATTTATAAGAAATATTTTCTTTGTGGATGTAACCCACATTGGGTGAACCACATTAAATCATGTCTCTCATGTGTGTGATGATGTATGCATTATTTACTACTTTGATATTATTGTTGTTATCATTTGGATTGAAAAGTAAAAAGTTATATCTTATATTGTTCACCCCCCTCTCAGTATAAGCGTATGTTCTTCAGAAATCTGATATAGATGCGAATGTCTCCTTATATCCAACTATAATTTGTTAACCATCCCCTCTAAAACTAGATTATCAGTGCTACCATTATCAATGATAACATTACAAACTTTACCTTCACATTTGCACCTTGTGCAAAATAAACTCTTCCTCTAAACTAGATATTTCTCCTCATTTAGCAAGGCTCTCCTTGTGACAAGAACTTCTCCTCTTTTTACCTCTTTAGAATGCTCAAATTCAACACCTTCATCTACATAAGCAACTTGTGCATTACCTTCAGGTCTCTTATTTATCCTTCATTGATGTTGTGGACACTCGTATGCTTGATGTCCTTCTCCACATTGAAAACAAGTTCCACAAAATCCTCCTCTTCCTAGTCCTCATCCAAACCTTCCTCTTCCTCTTTGGTCAAATCCTCCTCTTCCTAGTCCTCATCCAAACCTTCCTCTTCCTCTTTGGTCACCATTATTTTTCTCACAAGGGCGGTAGGAATTATCCCCTTTTTGGTTTTGACTACTACTAACTTATCCATTCTTCTTTTGGTCTTCATTTTGTCCTCCATATGGTCTTTCGCCAGTCCTTCCACTACGACCTCTTTCTCTCTACTTGCTTTCAAATATTCTATTCAGCTTCTCTTCTACCTTTAGGATAAACTGATAAGTGAAGAACACAAGCTTATACTGAGAGGGGGGTGAACAGTATAAGACCGCTTTTTACTTTTTTTCCTCCAAATCAACTTTCAAATCAATATTATGCAGAGTATAGAAAGCAATATCAATAGCAGTAATTAAAGCAATGCACAAAACACCATCCACAATAGAGACACAACAATTTACGTGGTTCACCCAAAGCGGGCTACTCCACGGATAAAATCTCTCACTAAATTTTATCAACTCAAAATCTGGGAATACCTTTCCCGATTACAATATTTATGGGCATCAACCCAAAGGAGACACCAATCCCCTAGCTCTGTTCTGGCTGGTGATCCTCTAGAAGACCTCTGCCTCCTCTGCCCTTAGCAAATGGAACTCTATCCACAGAAGACACCTGTCTTCCCTGCTCTGGTTGGAGACCTCTGTCCTCAACTCTATCACCTCCAAAGCTGGTCCTCGAAATTGCACTAAACATAGTCCTTCGGTCTAGCACAAATGTCCTCGATTTCTCTTTCTCTGATCTGCACCGAACACAGTCCTTCGATCTGGCACAGATGTCTTTTGTCCTCTTTTTTTGGTCTGCACAAAAACATAGTCCTTCGCTCTTTTTGCGCAATCACAGCTGCCCTTGACCTTTGCACCTCTACGCAATTACAGCCGCATAGTCTTCGTGCACTCTGCTTCCTTGCAATCTCTCTCACTTGGAAGATTCGACAGAATGCACTCTGCTCTCGACGATCGAACTTCTTCACTTCGCACAGTCTACGAACGCCGCTCTTCGAACGCACACTTCGATCGATGTCATTTTCTCTCCAAGCAGCCCTACTTTTATACTAAAACTTTCAAGATCAAAACCTTGATCTTAGTCGGCTACTACCCTTAACTTCGTCGGCTGCAAAACCCTAAACTACGTCGGCTCAAATTCAACTCTGTCGGCTTCAACCGCCTCTGTGGTTCTATAGCTTTTCTCGTGAAACTACAACATGTCACGATATCGTGACACCTTTACAACCGAACACTATCTTATGGCTTTTGTCATGATATCATGACACTTTCTTCTGCTAACGTCATCTTCTCTCCTGTCATGAAATCGTGACCCTTCTGACTTCATGGCCTTCTTCTCTGCTTTTGTCATGAAATCATGACACTACTACCTTTGCTGACGTCATCTTCACTCCTGTCATGAAATCATGACCCTTCTCGCTTTCTCAACCTTTTCTCGGCTTGCACTAGCAAAAATGGAACATGTCACGAAATCGTGACACTTTCGTTGCCTTGAGCTTCTCTCTGCCTTACTCCCGAAACTGGAACATGTCACGAAATCATGACGCTTTTGTCTTCATAGCCTTCCTTTCTGCTTCTGTCATGAAATCATGACACTTCTCCTATAGAAGACCTGCTTCTAGTTTTTGTCATGAAATCATGACACTTTCTCCATCCATACGCTTTTCTTTCATCCTGTCATGAAATCGCTACATCTTCATCCACTGGCTTCTTCACTTCTGCCTATCATGAAAATCATGACGCTTCTCATTTCAGACTCTTCCCTTTGCTGCATGTCATGAAATCATGACAGTTCTCACTTTGAGCTTTTCAGCATGTCACAAAATCGTGACAGTCCTCACTTCGTCTTTTGTAGCATGTCGAGAAATCATGACTGTTCTCACTTCGAACTCTTCAGCATGTCACGAAATCATGACACCTTTCGAGTAACTTTCTCTCTCTTCGAACTTGTCACGAAATCATGACAGTTCACACTGTGGACTCTCTTTTCAGCATTATGTCATGAAATCATGACATTTTTCCTTTCGGACTCCCTCTCCTGCAACATGTCATGAAATCGTGACACTTTTCGGTCCGTACAATCTTCTTTGCAATATGTCACGAAATCGTGACACTTTTCCTTTTCTGCCTTCCTACACTTTTCGAGTCACGAAAATGCGACATGTCACGAAATCGTGACACTTTCCACCTTGCTCTCCTTCTCTGCCAACATGTCACGAAATCATGACAGTTTTCCCACTTCTTCTCTCTCTTCCAACATGTCACGAAATCATGACAGTTTTGCCAGCTTCTTCTCTCTCTTCCAACATGTCGCGAAATCGTGACAGTTTTTCCAGCCTGCTGCAAACTTTTTCTAACTTGTCTTTTTTCTTTGATCTTTTGCAAATGGGCTACTATGATCTTTTTGGAAACCCACTGTCCATGCTCTGAATAATCTGACATTAAATCAAATTCCTTCAAGAGCTTCTTGACATCAATGACAACTTCTACACTTGAGCAAAGGCAATGTACCCAAGGTACCCAAAATTGCCAACAATCTCCCCCTTTGTCATTGATGGCAAACCTTTACTGAAAACACAACTCAAGAGCCAAAACTGAAACCAGTTGTGCTAACAACTGAGAATCTGCCTTTGAAGTTTTGCTCCCCCTGACTTGAAGCTCTTCTCTTCACTTGATGCTCTCCCCCTTACTCATATCTCTCCCCCTTTGTCATCAATGGCAAAGGGTCACCTTTGGGGCTTGGGACTAAGAATGAGCCTCTTAGCTTAGTCCCTCCCCCACCTCCTGATGAGGTGATTAAAATAGGGGTGGGAGTAAAACTCCCATTAGGCACTGATCATCATCAACATCTACAATTTCCTTGTCGGGCCTTCTTTTGAATTTTTTGTCAATATTCCTGTTCTTGTTCTTGTCACTGTTCTGATCCTTGGACCTGTTCATACCACTGTTCCTGTTCCTGTACCTTGGAAGATCAGCTCTACATTGTCTAGCTGTGTGACCGTCATTGTTGCACTTATAACAGGTAATAATGTTATTTCTTTTAGGCATACCTGTTCTTCGAATCCGCCTGTTCTGACTAACCGAGTTCCTGTTATTAGCCTTGCAGAAAAATGCCTTATGCCCAAACTGATTACAAGAGTAGCAATACCCTTGAAAGAAATTGCTACCTCTGAAACTGTCATTTACCTTCCTTACTTGAGTCATGCAATGCACAGCCATGTGACCAAACCTGTGACACGCAAAACATCTGTCGTGAAATTTTCTTTTATTCGACCTCTTGGGTCCCGAAAACTTCTTCTTCGCAATCTGAATTTCGTTTTCTATTTCTGCGCATCTATCACTCATGGACTCATGATCTGAAGTACTTTCTTCATCAGAACTCTCTTCCTTTTGAAATCTCTTGCTAGATTCCCCAACCTGTTCCTTGTGCGGCTCAACAAAACCGAGACCTGTTTTATCTGTTGGTTTTCTTTGACCTTTGATGAGAGACTTAACCCTTTTGGAGCTATCTTGAAACTTGTACAGTTTATCCTTGTACTCTTTAGTTTCCACTTCCAAAGAAGCCATTTTCTGTTCCAACTCATTATACTGAAGAATCTTAGACTCTAACTCGTCCTTGAGTTCTTGTGTCTTAGCCATAGAGAAGTCAAGACTTTCTGTAAGATCATCTCTCTCCATACAACATTCATCTAACTTATCCTTGAGTCTGGAATTCTTCTTTCTTTCCTTTTTCAAAGCACTAAGAGCATTAGTAAGTTCACTTTCAAGATCCTTTATTTGTTTGCTTTCTGAATCATCAGAGCCTTTTACAGATTTCTTATCACTAGAGGTGCTACCCTTTTCAAAAACCATACAAGCATCTTCCTTATAGTTTTCTGAAGCATCCTCATACATACTAGTAACCAATTCATTATTTGTGCAATCATCCTCAAGGTGACCAAAATTTCCACATCTAAAACATTTCATGATAATGAATCTATGTTTCGGTTCTTCCTCTTTTTTTGATATGAACAACATCTCATTTTCACTATCACTTGAAGAACTTTCACTATCACTACTAGAACACTTACTTGCTTTGTCTAGGTAGAAACTCTTCTTGTGCTTGTGAGAATACCTCTTTCCGTGATTGTTGTGCTCATCTTTGTTCTTCCTGTGATGTTTGAATTTTTTAGAATCCTTGCTCTTAGAATCCTGTTTATCTTCATCACTTTCATACTTGGAAACAGTACAGTCAGTAGCATAATGACCAAACTTTCCACAATTGAAACATCTTATATTCTTCATGCTTTTGTGCTTTCTAGAGAACTTGCCTTTCTTGCTGTAATATGCCTCTTCATCACTAGAAGACTCATCACTCTCTTGAATCTGTTTACCTTTGGATTTCTTGGTAGCCTTGAAAGTCTGCCTCTTTCTTGACATCAACCTTCACTTGAGTTCTCAACTCAAATGCTTGCAAGTATACTATGGAGCTCATCCTTTTTCAACTTATCCAAATCTTTAGCTTCCTCAATAGCAGAAATATTTTCACTAAATCTATTAGGAAGAGATCTTAAAATCTTATCACAAACATCATTTTCAGCAAGCTCAAGACCTAAGTCTTTCATGGAGTTAACAACCTCATCCATACGAAGCATGTAGTCACTAATATTTTCATCATCATTCATCTTGAGTTGTTCAAACATACCTTTGAAGTGTCTCAACTTGGCCTTTCGGACATTTACATCACCTGTGTGAACCACCTGCAGCTGTTTCCACATTTCACTAGTTGTCTTGCAGTGAATCACTTTGGTAAGATCTGCCTTCTGTAAACCCTTCAAGATTGCATTCATTGCTTTTGAATTGTTGTGATGTAGGAGCCTGTCTTCTTTAGTATAAGGACCATTTTCAGGAATAGTGTACCCATCTTCAATCACTTCCCAAACCTCATTCCCAAGTGCCATTAGATGAACCTTCATCCTTGCACTCCAAAGACCAAAATCTGATCCATCAAGAATAGGTGTTGCATTGCCACTTGAATAATCCATTGTGTTCTTTACTAGCTTTTCCTTCAAGTTGTTAAACTTTTCGAAGGTACCGGCTCTGATACCAATTGAAGAACACAAGCTTATACTGAGAGGGGGGGTGAACAGTATAAGACCGCTTTTTACTTTTTTCTTCCAAATCAACTTTCAAATCAATATTATGCAGAGTATAGAAAGCAATATCAATAGCAGTAATTAAAGCAATGCACAAAACACCATCCACAATAGAGACACAACAATTTACGTGGTTCACCCAAAGCGGGCTACTCCACGGATAAAATCTCTCACTAAATTTTATCAACTCAAAATCTGGGAATACCTTTCCCGATTACAATATTTATGGGCATCAACCCAAAGGAGACACCAATCCCCTAGCTCTGTTCTAGCTGGTGATCCTCTAGAAGACCTCTGCCTCCTCTGCCCTTAGCAAATGGAACTCTATCCATAGAAGACACCTGTCTTCCCTGCTCTGGCTGGAGACCTCTGTCCTCAACTCTATCACCTCCAAAGTTGGTCCTCGAAATTGCACTAAACATAGTCCTTCGGTCTAGCACAAATGTCCTCGATTTCTCTTTCTCTGATCTGCACCGAACACAGTCCTTCGGTCTGGCACAGATGTCTTTTGTCCTCTTTTTTTGGTCTACACAAAAACATAGTCCTTCGCTCTTTTTGCGCAATCATAGCTGCCCTTGACCTTTGCACCTCTATGCAATTACAGCCACATAGTCTTCGCGCACTCTGCTTCCTTGCAATCTCTCTCACTTGGAAGATTCGACAGAATGCACTCTGCTCTCGACGATCGAACTTCTTCACTTCGCACAGTCTACGAACGCCGCTCTTCGAACGCACACTTCGATCGATGTCATTTTCTCTCCAAGCAGCCCTACTTTTATACTAAAACTTTCAAGATCAAAACCTTGATCTTAGTCAGCTGCTACCCTTAACTTCGTCGGTTGCAAAACCCTAAACTACGTCGGCTCAAATTCAACTCTGTCGGCTTCAACCGCCTCTGTGGTTCTGTAGCTTTTCTCGTGAAACTACAACATGTCACGATATCGTGACACCTTTGCAACCGAACACTATCTTATGGCTTTTGTCATGATATCGTGACACTTTCTACTTCTTGACGTCATCTTCTCTTCTATCGTGAAATCGTGACCCTTCTGACTTCATGGCCTTCTTCTCTGCTTTTGTCATGAAATCGTGACACTACTGCCTTTGCTGATGTCATCTTCACTCCTGTCGTGAAATCGTGACCCTTCTCGCTTTCTCAACCTTTTCTCGGCTTGCACTAGCAAAAATGGAACATGTCATGAAATCGTGACACTTTCGTTGCCTTGAGCTTCTCTCTGCCTTACTCCCATGAAACTGGAACATGTCGCGAAATCGTGACGCTTTTGTCTTCATAGCCTTCCTTTCTGCTTCTGTCATGAAATCGTGACACTTCTCCTATAGAAGACCTGCTTCAGTTTCTGTCATGAAATCGTGACACTTTCTCCATCCGTACGCTTTTCTTTCATCCTGTCATGAAATCCTACACTTTACTTCTTTTGCGTCGTGAAATCGCGACGCTTCTCATTTCAGACTCTTCCCTTTGTTGCATGTCATGAAATCATGACAGTTCTCACTTCGAGCTTTTCAGCATGTCATGAAATCGTGACAGTCCTCACTTCGTCTTTTGCAGCATGTCAAGAAATCGTGACTGTTCTCACTTCGAACTCTTCAGCATGTCACGAAATCGTGACACCTTTCGAGTAACTTTCTCTCTCTTCGAACTTGTCACGAAATCGTGACAGTTCACACTGTGGACTCTCTTTTCAGCATTATGTCATGAAATCATGACATTTTTCCTTTCGGACTCCCTCTCCTGCAACATGTCACGAAATCGTGACACTTTTCGGTCCGTACAATCTTCTTTGCAATATGTCGCGAAATCGTGACACTTTTCCTTTTCTGCCTTCCTGCACTTTTCGAGTCGCGAAAATGCGACATGTCGCGAAATCGCGACACTTTCCACCTTGCTCTCCTTCTCTGCCAACATGTCGCGAAATCGCGACAGTTTTCCAGCTTCTTCTCTCTCTTCCAACATGTCACGAAATCGTGACAGTTTTGCCAGCTTCTTCTCTCTCTTCCAACATGTCGCGAAATCGTGACAGTTTTTCTAGCCTGCTGCAAACTTTTTCTAACTTGTCTTTTTTCTTTGATCTTTTGCAAATGGGCTACTATGATCTTTTTGGAAACCCACTGTCCATGCTCTGAATAATCTGACATTAAATCAAATTCCTTCAAGAGCTTCTTGACATCAATGACAACTTCTACACTTGAGCAAAGGCAATGTACCCATGGTACCCAAAATTGCCAACAATAAGTATCTTCTATGGTAGCCATTCTAACCAAACTTAGCTCCTCTTGAATACTTGACTTCAATCCATTTATATAACGAACTACCTTCTCCTTTTTGACTTTAAAATGACCTATTCTGATCATGACATTGTAGAACTATTTTGTATACTCTTTGACAGAGTTACCTGCATGCCTCAAACCTTACATTTTCTTTAGAAAATCTAACTCATAATCAACTGTGAACTATCTTTTTAACTTTTCCACCATTTGATCCCATATTTTTATTCTTTCTTTTCCTCTTCTATTTCTATCTAGTTGTACTTCTTTCCACCAGATATTAGTGTGACCTTTCAACTTGGTATTTGCAAATTTGACCCTCTCATGATATTCCATCTCCTCATACTCAAAGTACTTATCCATATAATTGATCCAGTCGATCATCTCTTTTGGGTTAAAATTCCTAGAAAATATAGAAACATTAATATTCGACCTTTTTCTAATCTTGGAGATGGCCTTAAATAATCTGACTTGCTCAGGATCTACCGCATCATGTTCTTCTTCAAACTAGGGTTCTTCTTCAACTTTATCTTTACTTGCATCTTCTCTTCTTGGCTCAAACCCTCTACGCAGCTCCTCTTGTAGTGCTTGAACTTGTCTCTTTAGGGCTCTAAAACCCTTTTTTGATGTCACAATATTTCTTCCACCACCATGGTTTCTTCGTGGAGGCATTGTGATCACTTTTATCACAACCCACAACCACAAGTCCTGGTGCACACTACCTCATGTTTGACAATTTGTTTACACACTCAGGAACTACCACTCTGATACCACTTGGTGAAGGGACACTCCATCCAACACTCACACAATACCCAATATCATGGCAAATTTCCAAAAAAAACCCAACATCTACTATTTTACTTCAATGAAATGGAAATATAGAATAAAAAATTACAATGTTATGACCACAAGGTTGATTTTATTACAAAAAGCATCTATTGAAAATCTGTAAGTTGGAGCCACAGTCTGTAATACTGGACTGTCTCTGGTAAATCTATGTTCCCCTTTAATAACTTCTATGGAATATTTTGGAAAACGTAACTCCCCTTTTTCCCCAGTTCATTTTTCCACCCAGGAAGATATTGATTTGAAATTTTCATTTTCATTTTTCCCGCCCACGAAGATATTCATTTGAAATTTGAATTTTGGTGCACAGCTTCCCATGGTCATAACTTTTGACTCGGTCGTCTAGTTGCCTTTTATAATATATCATTGGAAAGCCTGAGAAGATATCTACAATGGTGAAATCATCTAAAGATCATTTCATCAAATTTTTATCCTTTTTTGGGGCCTCTAAGGTCTTCAAATTTTACTTTTAAACTTTATTGGTGAGATTTCTCGAGATGAAAACTTTAATATATCTCAAAATTTTTAGGATATTAGGGTGATTCTTTCACCACTGAATACATTTTTCAATTCTGCTCCTTGGGGTAAATTTTCAATTCCATACATACTCGTTTAGGTTGAATTACTAAAAATAGTATGTGACCATTTTAAGTATGGGGTAAATTTTCAATTCCATACATACTCGTTTAGGTTGAATTACTAAAAATAGTATGTGACTATTTTTTGCCTTTTTGGACTTCTAACTGACTTACACTTCTCAAGTGTCATCATGGACTCCAAAACAACTAAAGAGACCTACAATCGAAAGAGAAAAAACAAATTTTTGGTGATGCAACATTACCCTTACACCATTGGATTCTCCTACATCATTATTAGAAGTAAGAATATCCTAGTTATGGGTAAAAGAAGAGGGAATCTATGGCAAACCCTATCTAGGTAGCAGATAGTACATTATAAGAGATTATCAAGGATAATATGATCAAGCAAGATATAATGGCTCTTGCAAATAGAGGGTTAATATGTAAGTTTTAGGTATATTTGCTAGGTATTTTGAAGATTTAAAATTGGATCAAGTAGAAATGGGGATTGAATTCAAATTACTTCATGATTTTTCTTTCAAAAGGATATTTCCTTATCATTTTATCCAGTTCAAAAATTAAGGATAAAATAATGGATGGTGGCCTTTGATTTAGGGTAAAAGTGCATTATACTTAAGACTATGGAGCTAGATGCAAAGACTATTAAAAGGATCTTATAGATTAGAATTTTTAGACTTTCTTAACAATTTATTAATAAGAATATTTTGAAGAAATCAACAATACTCTAAAGGCATTCATCTAAGAAGGATGAACTACTAAGGAGAGAAAGCATGTTGTATGCACTCAAATATGTATTGCCATGAATATTTTAAAATCTTTACCATAGTCCATTAGGATCACATCTAAATCAAGAGAATGAGATCAATAAGTGAATTATAAAAAATTACATTTCCATGTTGCAAATGTTATGAGACATGACACATCACAAGAGATTGCAAAGTAAAAATGATTGAGAAAGAGATGGAAATTTTTTAGCATGAGACAAACTTCAATATGAATCAAGGAGATCATATCATAGTAAAATTTGTATCAAATTAAGGATTTTCCACTCCTAAAAAAGTGGCAAAAAAGATCCCTCTACATCATCAAATGGCAAAGTCCATTGTAGTTTACTTGAATCAACCATTAAAAAAACAATTGATGCAAGGTATGAGGAAGTATAATGCACGAGTTCAAATTCAAAAGGTGTTACAGATACGAAGGAATATGTGGAGGAAATTTTTAAATTAAATGATGTGAAGGAGACCAAGGTTAATCTAGGTAATTCATCTTGTGTAATGTCCCCTTCTTAGTCGGACAATAGGAGATGAGTGAACTTGCCTACTCAAGGGTTCCCGTAGGCAGTGTCAGTTGGTTGGGAGCCCACCGAGTGACGTGGATTGTTGTTTGGATGAGAAAAATTTTCCGTTGCCATATTTTTAGGCCATTTTAGACACTTGTGGGAGGACTTACTATTTTTAGTAAGTCAGTCAGCTGGGGAATCGGTGGAAACGAACAGTACGATTGAATACCTCGACGAAATGGGTATCCATTTCCATAATTTATTTGGGATTCCGGGGTCTAGGAAGCAAAGATTTTAATGTGTAAAGTTAATTATATTAAATTAAATATTTAATATAGTTTAACTTTATAATATTTCATATGTGGGAGATATAAGGTTTATTAGTTACTTAAAAAACAAGTAGAAATATAAAGGTGACTTATAATATTCAATTGTTAATATGGTTAGCCAAGTTATGAGAATTAAAATTAAAATGTTTTATTTTAATGTTGCTTTGGAAAAAGGAAAAAAGAGGTCGACCCCTCTTGGAGAGTTATAAAAAGAGCAATGAAACTTCATTTTCATCATCTTTGGCTATTCATTCTCTTGGAGCAATTTTGAGGAGTTCTTGTAGAGTTGCAAGGGTTTCGAATTCAGCTTGTTGTGTGACGAAAATCACCACCAGGGACAACATCCTCGGAGTTGAAAGATATCCTCAGGGTGTTCATGAGCAACTCTACTTCAAGGGTTGCATTGGAGCTTTATATCTATACATTTACAATGGTTTTCAGGGGGTTTGGAAGGGATTTCGAAGCATATTTTGCATACATTTCTATAGCATTCATTTCTCAGCATAGCCGTAGAAGTGGAGTCATTTATTGTATATGATTCCATGATTTGAGTTGGGGTTTTAAGGTGACTTGGTTATTTTGCTTCTACAATTCCAGCCGTTCCATTTAGAGTGTGTTTCTTATGGTTTTAGGGTAGATTCAAACATTTCTTGCTGGCCATAATTTCCTCTAGCCTGGTCATACCATATCTTGCCTGGCATTGAAGGTGGTTTTTAATATTTAGATTTTGGGTGCCAATTAATGATTGTAATTGAGGCGTCTAAGGATTGGAAGCTTTCCTTTGCATTGATATTGTAAAAAGACATCTTTTATTTGTTGTTGGGAAAGAAATACATATATTCTTGTGTTGTTGTTCAACTATAAAGTCACCATTTTCAGTCTTGTACAACTTTCGGGTATTTTGATACTTTCCAAAGTCCTTTAGAGGGTTTATAGTTTTATATAAAAATTATCTAAATTCCAAGTTTCATTGATTCCCGCCAAGTAGTTTGCTAGATATTATTTGTTCAAGTTTCCAGTTTAACTTTTTTCTGCATATTCTATACTTAAATTAAAAAAATACAAAAAAAATTAGAATATTGCACAAAAACCAAAAACCTTGCAAATTTCCAAAATAACAAAACAAGGCAAAAATTTCGTATCTTAGCTTGGGTGGGATATTACAGAGGTATCAAAGCCAAAGATTCTGCCAGCATTTCTGGGTTCTTTGTCTAGTGTGTTTCCTCATAATAGTTGCAACTGAGAGTTGGTTAGTTCAATGTGAAGATGAAGCCACATAGTGATTGGGATAGGTTTCAGCGTGAGGTTTGGCAAGGTCAGAGAGAGTTGCAACAAACTCTCAAGCAGTTGACAGCTGCTATGTCACCTAAGTCAGCACCTACGATTTCCTCTAAGGCTAAGGTTGAGCCCACCATCTCAGAGTTACGGGATTATTTTGTTAAGGAATGGACCAATGCTAGTGGGAAATTTAAAGAAATGATGTCTCTTCATGATTGGGTGGAAATGAGGATGAAACAACAACCTAATAGGAGAGGTAAAAATCATCAACTGAAGTTGCACAAGAAGGAGAGAAAAGATGAACCAATGTCTCCCACCTCAATTCCTATACAAATAAATGTTGTTGGGTCCAAGAAGGTCGAGATGATAGAAGAAGAACTTGCTATTCCAAAAATTTTTAAAAGGCAATTGGCAGAAAAAGAAATGGTTTCTAGTGGTTTACAGGTCGCAGGACTACCATGGATGAGAAAGAACCAAATGATATGTGAGCACAAGTGTTTTACATGTCAGGAATCTTGGAAACTTGGCCACACATGTGAAATTAACAAAGAGACTGACTTATTGCATCCAAGTAAAGTTATGGACAGCAGGGAGGTTGAGACCTTAGAGCTAGAAATAAATGCTTCTCCTCATGCGGTATGCATGGCAGAGACCCAGGATGACTTTTATAATGATGGGAATGATAGGACAACAGTTGTGGAATTTTTTCTAGAGCAATCCAGTGGGGTTTGTGAGACCTTGGACATAAGGTATGATGAGCCTTGCACTTTTTCGAGCAATAGTTCATTGGTGCATGATGGTGTGTCTACTTGTGGAGAAGTGTATGATGGTCATCATGAGATTATTGAGATCATGGGATATGCTAATTTGGAGGATGTTAAATCAGCAGCTGATGAGGTTGTTTCCTCATGTGTTTATGCAAGCAAACAGAAGAACACAAGTCTTCCTGACAGTACGATGATTAAGGGGTATGTTGATTTGGAATTTGCCAAATTAGCAAATACTGAAACATCATATGAATATGAGGAAGGAAATAAATTAATCATTCTTCTAAAAACCATAGAAGATGTAACGAGGAACCAAAAAATGTGTGATGAGTGGCTAAGGAGAGCCAAAGAAGCTAAAATGATAGCTTCTCAAGCAAAACAATACTTATAAAAAATCAAGGAGAAGGCTGTTCGCATTGACTGTTGCTATGACAACTTGGAACATGAAAAGAATATTTCAAATCTAGGAGTGGCTTTTATGGGAACACTCATTAGTTCCAGAGGAACTACTGGTGACGGTATCAAGATATGGGACCCAGGAGCAGTTCCAAAATCTGAGTTGGAGCAAAATTTAAAAGGGAATGAATTGTTAGACAAATCAAAATATTTCATGCATGATGTTGATTCTAATTGGAACCCAAGGGATGAAGATGTTTCTTATGTCAAAAAAGAGACACTTGGAGCTCGGAGTAGCCTGATAAACACTGCTGAAAGGTATGCTGCTACTCCTCTTTTTATCAGCCACCATATATATCCATTTGTGATCATACAAATGGATTGGAAAGAAATTTTGAACAAGGATTGGATGCTTGATGAGTTAGTAACTTTTTGGGAGACATTTTCTGTTAATGTGGTTAGTGTTAGCATTCCAATGGACATATTTTAGATATGCAGTAGTGGTGATATATGTGGTACACTAATTTTCCAAAAATCAGACCATATGATGACATTTTCAGTTTTGGACAAAAGTAGGACTGCTCTATTTGGGAACATTCAGTTGGATGGTAAGGTTGGATTTTGTTATTACATGATTGTTGTAGCTAACTCAATTCAGTTTTGGAGGAGCATTTGGGTTTCTAGAGTATGTTGTAACAGTCACCCCTTGCTTATGAATGATACAACTTGTAATGATGCTCTCTTACTTTCTGTTGTTCACTCTTTGAGCAGTCATGTTATGAATCCATATGTGTTTATACAAGTGGATTGGAGGGAGATTCTGAATATGAATTGGAGATTTGTTGAGCTGGTGACTTGCTGGGAGGTCACCTCAGTTGGTAAAGAGATCAAATTTTGCATATTGGGTGATGTAATTCTGAATTACAGTAGATATGCTTTGTGTAGAACACTGATTTATCATGAATCACACCTTGAGATAATAAATTCAGTCTCAGATAGTGGTATGTATATTCATTTTTAGGCATCTCGAGAGTGTTGTTACATACACTTCATACCAGTGAATGATATATTTCCTAATAATGCTTTTATTACTACTGTTGAGTGGGAATGTTTGAATCCTTGGGATGACTTTTTGGACACTTGGAGCTCAAGTGCCAGTAGGGTGTTTCTAGTTTTGGGCAGCGGAAGCATTCCCAGGATGATTGTTCTCAGAGTTGACATTGCTTCCCTCTTCTATATCAGCCACTTTTTAGAGGATGCTACTTGGGAAGATGAGCAGATCTTACAACATCCAGCACTCCAATTGCTTGAGGACAAGCAATTTCAGGGAGAGATGACTGTAATGTCCCCTTCTTAGTCGGACAACAGGATATGAGTGAACTTGCATACTCAAGGGTTCTCGTAGGCAGTGTCAGTTGGTTGGGAGCCCATCGAGTGACGTGGATTGTTGTTTGGACGAGCAAAATTTTTCGTTGCCATATTTTTAGGCCATTTTAGACACTTGTGGGAGGACTTACTATTTTTAGTAAGTCAGTCAGTTGGGGAATCGGTGGAAACAGACAGTACGATTGAATACCTCGACGAAATGGGTATCTGTTTCCATATTTTGTTTGGGATTTCGGGGTCTAGGAAGCAGAGATTTTAATGTGTAAAGTTAATTATATTAAATTAAATATTTAATATAGTTTAACTTTATAATATTTCATATGTGGGATATATAAGGTTTATTAGTTACTTAAAAAACAAGTAGAAATATAAAGGTGACTTATAATATTCAATTGTTAATATGGTTATCCAAGTTATGAGAATTAAAATTAAAATGTTTTATTTTAATTTTGCTTTGGAAAAAGGAAAAAAGAGGTCGACCCCTCTTGGAGAGTTATAAAAAGAGCAATGAAACTTCGTTTTCATCATCTTTGGCTATTCATTCTCTTGGAGCAATTTTGAGGAGTTCTTGTAGAGTTGCAGGGGTTTCGAATTCAGCTTGTTGTGTGATGAAAATCACCAGCAGGGACAACATCCTCGGAGTTGAAAGATATTCTCAAGGTGTTCATAAGCAACACTACTTCAGGGGTTGCATTGGAGATTTATATCTGTACATATACAATGTTTTTCAAGGGGTTTGGAAGGTATTTCGAAGCATATTTTGCATACATTTTTGTAGCATTCATTTCTCAGCATAGCCGTAGAAGTGGAGTCATTTATTGTATATGATTCCATGATTTGAGTTGGGGTTTTAAGGTGACTCGGTTATTTTGCTTCTACAGTTCTAGCCATTCCATTTAGAGTGGGTTTCTAATGGTTTCAGGGCAGATTCAAACATTTCTTGCTGGCCATAATTTCCTCTAGCCTGGCTGTACCATATCTTGCCTGGAATTGAAGGTGGTTTTTAATATTCAGAGTTTGGGTGCCAATTAATGATTGTAATTGAGGCGTCTAAGGATTGGAAGCTTTCATTTGCATTGATATTGTAAAAAGACATCTTTTATTTGTTGCTGGGAAAGAAATACATATATTCCTGTGTTGCTGTTCAACTATAAAGTCGCCATTTTCAGTCTTGTACAACTTCTGGGTATTTTGATACTTTCCAAAGTCCTTTAGAGGGTTTATAGTTTTATATAAAAATTACCTAAATTCCAAGTTTCATTGATTCCCGCCAAGTAGTTTGCTAGATATTATTTGTTCAAGTTGCCAGTTTAACTTTTTTTTGCATATTCTATACTTAAATAAAAAAAATACAAAAAAAATCAGAATATTGCACAAAAACCGAAAACCTTGCAAATTTCCAAAATAACAAAACAAGGCAGAAATTTTGTATCTCAGCTTGGGTGGGATATTACATCTTCATTTTTCTCAAGTAGCATAAAATCTTCTCCTTGCAATAAAAATGAAAGTATTACAAAGTGTATCCATTGCACTTTAGGGTTTCAAGAGCAACATAATAAAGAAATGCATATAGAGGATATCCATAGAAATTTGGTTTTCCAAGGAAACATAAGAAAGTAATTACTATGGAGGATCATCTTTGTACTTTAGGATATTTTGGAAAAATAAAAATAAGAAAGTTTTTATGAGGCTATTCCTTTTATTTTAGATTCCCTAAGCCAACATAAATATGTAGAAGATAAGTCTCATTAGAAAAGAAGAGATTGATGAATATGGAAGTACTAGTGGGAATACAAAAAGAAAATGGAAGCCATCGAAGCAAGAACAAAGAGAAAAGAAAACTATAGGGATATTGATTTGGGAATCCAAAAACAAATATCATAAGTTTTTACAAAAAGTGGAGCTAAGATCACTAGTAAAACTAATAAGTGGTGATGAAAATGGTATGGTGGAATATTAGGAGTATGAAAAAGACCCCTAAAAAAATAGTTATTAAGGAATTAATAGGTTGTTATAAAATTGAGTTTATTTTAATACAAGAAATATAAATTAAGTGGTGATGAATGTAATGATTATTTTAAAAACATTTGGAATATGGGGATTATTTGATAGTTTCTTCTATAGGGGTTCTCAATGGCATTATGACAATAT
Organism: Wollemia nobilis; assembly: GCA_028583015.1. Taxonomy (NCBI): domain Eukaryota; kingdom Viridiplantae; phylum Streptophyta; class Pinopsida; order Araucariales; family Araucariaceae; genus Wollemia; species Wollemia nobilis. The sequence continues at coordinate 128,207 of JAQPPZ010001004.1, read as the reverse complement.
AGGAAAAATACTAATGGGATGGATAATTATTAGAAGTGAAAAGTAATTGGGTTGCTAGACTATTTTGTAGCAAAGAGGAAAACATCAAATTTGGGTTATAAATATATATGCTCTAACTATAGTTACTCATGAAAGATGTTGGAAGAACCTTAGCATATTTTTTTCAAACATAGTATTGATTCAAAATTATGATTTATGGATTCTTGGGGGTGACTCCAACATAATTCTATCTTCTTTGGAAAGGAAGGGTGGTGTTGAGCATGCAAACATCACACTTTGACTTTCTTCCCCTAGTGCCAATTTTATTGGGTATGAAGAGGTGAGTGCCAAATTGTTGGTGGATCAAAGGTAAACTGACTTACTTGGAATAGAGTTATTTTACCCAAGCTTCTAGTATGGCCAGGACTTGGTCGATGTGGATAAAATCAGAGGTCAATGGTAGTTGTTCCTTCAAGGGATCTTTGCTAGTACAACTCTTAAGAGATAGGTTTCCTAGGTACAATGTTTGAACATTAAATGCTTAACCATATAAAAGGTTCCATTGTAGTGATAATGCAACATAAAACACTAATGATTGATATTTTGTAAAATAAGAAACAAGCTTAAACAACAAACCTGTTGGTGTGTGGTATTTTAAATTTGAAAAAATAAAGGTAAGTTGTAAACTGAACAAACTATAATTAACCTATTAACACTCATTCATTGCATTCATACTTTATCACATACAAATTTACACAAATTTAAACGATGTTATAGAAAACTAGTTTAAATACTATAAATTGAAACTAAACTATTCCCAATCTAAACAAGTTTAGAAAAAAATCAAATATTCAAGGGTGAGAGGAAAAGAACATAAAATAAACAAGCGTGTGTTGTTCCAAATTCAATTTCAAGTTGATGAAGTGAAAATTTTGATTTAAAACTAATCTCAACTTGACCAATATTAATACAACTTGATATCTAGAACAATGCAATCTTTAGAGGGAAATGGACTATGAAATAAATTGAGTACAATCACCATCATCATGCATAGACTGAACATAAAATTTTAAAGTCTTCTATTATGAAAGATATAACATGAAACACATATGTGCTCAAATTTACACATTTTAATGAATTACAAGAACAAAGCTCAAGAGTAGCATGAGGCTTCATTCAAAAAATTCCATCCAACTAAGATAACAAATAAACAAGGAACAAGCTAAGTCTAATTGACCATGTAATGGATGATTTTCTAACCCATATAGTTGTCTAGTGGACCAATATTTATACAATTTTTGGCTTTTTACATAGCCTCACTTTTACACATTCTAGTTACTATTATATTCCTTCCTATGTGGCATATCAAATCTTATATTTATCTTCAATTTGCTTGCAATATAATCTTCTTGGGATCATCTTTGGCCATATTTCATTAAATTACAATTCATGTGAAGTTTGAGATTACTGGTGTCTAATTGGCTACATGGCCTGAATTTTGATCTACCAATCTCTACAAGTGGGTTGGGTATTAACTTTACCAAATTTTGACACCTTTTGAGCATTATTGATGTCATTGCATTCATTGTTTATAGCAAATGAGTTGAGAATTAGTTTCTACTATTTTCATATTTTGCAAGTCTATGTCACTCATTGAAACTCTTACATCCATCATCTTAGAATTTCAAGACGCTATGTCAAATAACCTACAAGAGAATATTTGTATGAATCAAAGTTAAAATTGTAGGCACTGCCATTTTTTTAATTATTATTATTATAATTATTATTATCTATATATTGTATTTTTTTTATTTATCCTTTGCATCCCTCCCTCTCTCTTTATGTATTTTTCCAACAATTTTTGCATTTTCAACTTCTTGCATTTTTAAGCTATTTTCACCATTTTCTTGCATTTTTTATGTAATTTTTACCCCTTTTCGACAATTTTTGCAATTTTCGGTCATTTTTTATGTTTTTAAGCTCTCATAAACATTTTTGGCAATTTATAACATTTTTTGGCAATTTATACATTTTTGGCTTTCCTTTTCATCTTTTGGTAGTGTTTGGAAATTTATTACATTTTTCAATAATTTAGGTATTTTCTAGTTTTTTATTTTCATCTTCCAACAAGTTTTGAATATTTTTGACAACTTATTTCCTTCTCGTAGGCTATTATTTGCAATTTCATTTTTGTTTCTCAATGCTTAATTTTTTATTTCCTTACGAGTCATTAATTTTATTACCTGCACTTGTATTTCTTTCTACATTTTTGGGTCACAGATCTTCGGCTGATGGGGTTTCAGACTAGTGGGATTTTAATTCCTTTGCAAATCACCATTTTGTGGGATTTCAATATTATTATCATTTTTATTTTCTACAGATCTCTAGTTGATGATGTTTTCAGCTAGCAAAATTTTAATTTCCTTGAAATCATTGTTTAGCAAGGTTTTGGTCTAATAGGGTTTTGATCTTGTTGATTTTATATTTCTCTACAAAAATCTGGTTGATAGGGTTTCAAATTAGAGGGGTTTTAATTTCCTCATGGATCCTTGATTAGTGGGGTTTTAATCTCATCCACATCCATATTTCCTTTCAGATATCTATGAACCATTTATCTATTAAGATTGAGCAGTTGGCAAAGCTTGTAAAACTTTTTAATCCTTTCCACTTTAAGTTTTTCTTCAAATCTCTAACTCTCCCTGACCCATTGATTTTTTTTAAAAGATAGAATGGTTGACAAAACTTGTTAGACCTTTTAATGCTTTCTCCTTTAAGTTTTTTCTTCAAAATTTTGAATCTGCATGAGTCATTGATTTTATTAACTGCATTTATATTTCTTTCTACATTTCCTTGCAAATTTTTGGTTGAATGGGTTTTGGGATAGCTAGATTTTAATTTCTTCGTAAATATCCATTTAGCAGGGTTTTAATTTCATCCACATCTATATTTATCCAACTTTATATTAGCTATTGATTTTTCAAGATTGAATGGTTGGCAATTCTTGTCGAACATTTTAATGCTTTCCTCTTTAATTTTTTCTTCAAACATTCTACTCTCTATGATCCATTAAATTTTCAATATTGAATGGTTGGAAAATCTTGGGTGCAACAACTTGGATACCATGCAAAAATAAGCAATTTTGGGCATTAAACCTCATTATAATATAGACAAATTTATATTTTTTAGAAATATATTTTTGATCCACATCTAATGAAGGTCATTTCATTAGATCTTCTTTAATGTTGTAAGATATATAGGTTCCAAAAGTGAGTATTGCATGATTAAGCAAGCATCACATTCAATAGGGCAATTGAACCACAAGTTGAAAACTGGCTATTTGAAAGTTTAATTATTCTTGAGACATGGGTAAATATATATTTGTTGAAAAAAATTCTTTGAGGCGCATATAATGAAGTTGGTTCAGTGAATTTTTATTGAGATTTAAAGGATATATGATCCTTGAAAGGGATTTCATCCATGTTGCTAAGAGTATTTCCAAGTTTGTAGTACCTAAATTTAAATAGTTTTGGGGTACCATGACTACGTGAACATAGGCATATTGGTACTCATTAGAAATATTTCTTTGAGTCTACTTTAATGGAAGATTTTATATACCATTTTGAAGAGATTACCATAAAACCATAATAATAAACACCATGACAAACTTAGGATGTACAAAAATTGAGCATCCACAACTAGAAACTTTTACCTAAAAACCTAGGTTATTGTATGATTGACTATTATACACAAGCTTAAGAAAAAAAAAAGAAAATTCACCTAGATAAAAAAGAAAAATGGGTCCCTAGTCCATGTAGATTGGGGTATGTTGTGCAAGTACAACAAAAAATGGTGACTTTACTGGGAAATGCTCTTGAGCATTTTGGGGAATATAATGGACCCTCTTAAAACAATGAAACTACAAGATTGAAAGAATAAAAAAATTTGGCATCCATCCAAGGCTAAGGTTTAGCAATCAATATGGAAGCAATACTCCATTTTGTTTCAACAAAAGTGTGTATTTGAATTCATTCTAATTCTAAAATTAGTTGAAAATTTCCATCATAGTTTGGAAATCAAGATAGTTCACCCTTGAGTGAACATTGGTCTACTAGTGATGAGCTTACCTCTTAAGTAGACATGTCACCAACAAATGAACATTGATCCACTACCAACATACATTTATAGCCCCAACAAAGTTGTCTCTATTCCTACTCTAGATCTTGCTCTACTACTAGCTAAGAATTCATATCCTCAGTAGATTTTTTTGAATCACCTAGGGAATTGAGCCTTTCTCTTTTTTTAATGCATTTATTTTGCTCAATTTACAAACAATGGGTTTTTTTTAGTTTGGGGATAACTATAAAAAATAGGAGGGTAAACATATTAATAGTTTTTTTTAATAACCAAAAAATAATGGTTTCATTCCTTCTAATTTAGAATCTCTTTAAAGCATTGTTATTGTGAAGCTACAACATCCTTTTGCATTACTTATAGATTGATTTTTTTAGCCCCATGACATGGATATACACCATATAGTTGACTAATCCAATCTTGGCTTCATTGAGTTTAGAACAAGATATTTTATCTCCAAACTATATAGAAATATTTCTTCATTAGAGTAACCAGAAATTGGTTTCATTTGACTGAAGAACACAAGCTTATACTGAGAGGGGGGTGAATAGTATAGTGCCTAATTTTTACTTTCTTTCCAAACCGATATCAATTAGTGTCCTCAATTGCAATAACCAAATATAGCAGTGTGAATTAATAACATAGATAGCAACAATAAGCAAGTGCACAAATCATCACACACAATTGAGACACAAGATTTAACGTGGTTCCCCCAATGTGGGGTAGTCCACAAGATATTCTTCTTATAATATTTCACAAAGAAATAGGGATCCTTATCCCAATACAAATGATTACTTTGATCTACTCAAATATAGGATATCCTAATCTGCTCAGGTGGGCTCCACTGATTAGCTCAGCTAGGCTCTCCACTGATCTTCTCAGCTAGGATATCCACTGATCTGCTCAGCTAGGCTATCCACTGATCTGCTCAACTAGGCTCTCCACTGATCTACTCAGATAGGCTCTCCACTGATCTGCTCATCTAGGCTATCCACTAATTTTCTTAGCTAGGTTATCCACTAATATGCTCAGTTAGACTCTCCATTAATCTGCTCAGCTAGGCTCTCCACTGATCTACTCAGCCAGGCTATCCACTGATCTACTCAGCCAGGCTATCCACTGATCTGCTCAACTAGGTAACTTATGTTGATGTGTTTTCTATTTCTATCCTATCTCTTTCATTGCTCACAAATCTGCCTCAATGCCTTCTCACAAGGATCAAACAATCATGCTCAAATGCTATCCCAAATATGTCCTCAAAGCCTTCACAAAATGCTCAAACAATCCTGCTCAAATGTTATCCCAAATCTATTCTCAAAGCCTTCATAAAAGGCTCAAACAATCCTGCTCAAATGTTGTCCCAAATATGTCCACAAATCTATCCCAAAAGCCTTCTCAAAGGCTCAACCAATCATGCACAAAAGTTGTCTCAAATCTATCCAGAAATTTTATCCCAAAAGCCTTCCCAAAGGCTCAACCAATCATGCACAAAAGTTGTCTCAAATCTGTCTAGAAATTCTATCCCAAAATCCTTCCCAAAGGCTCAACCAATGACTCTCAAGTAGCACTCAAATATCAACCACAAATAAACGAAGACAAGGCTCAATGATGAACTCAACAATGGATAACAAATGAATGATGACAATACTCAACAATTAGTGTCAAAAAGATGATCATTCTCCAAAGGAAATTGGAAGTCAGGTATAATATTAGTAGGATGACTGATGACAGGATCTGTCTCCAATGTAGACTCATGGTATGGTCGGAGCAGGTCAAAATTGACAACATCATGGATGCCCAAGTGTGCTGGAAGATCAAGCCGAAAAGCATTCTCGGACACCTGCTAGAAAATAGTGTAGGGCCCAAAGCTAATGGGTTTGATCTTGCTATGGGTTGTTCCCTGGAACCTACAATGATAAATAGGCAACCAAACTCTATCTCCCACTTGGAAATGATGTGGAACATGGTGTTTGTCCATGGATTTCTTCTACTGCAATTGGTTTTCTGCAAAATGGAAACAATGTTAGAGTGAAGCTACTACAAATGGTGGACGAAGGAATGGACTTTGTCTTGCTATTTTTTCATATGGGATGTGATAGGATATGGAAGGGACAAGGGTAACTCATAAGGTGTTAAGGGTTGAAAACCTAGACACACTTCAAATGGTGAGTAGCCTATGGAGGAATGAACAACTCGATTATATGCATGCTCAATGTGGGTAAGACTCAAATCCCATTTGGCTAGAGATGAATGGTGAAAAATACGAAGACTTTGGACAAGAGTACGGTTGACTACTTTAGTTTGACCATCGGTTTGAGGATGAAAAGCTATGGAAAATTTAAGAGACATCTCTAAAAGTTGCCATAAGGAACGCCAAAAGTGACCAACAAAATGGGAATCATGATCAAAGATAATACTAGTGGGTAGATCAAATGAATGCCAGACATTATCAAAAAATATTTGGGCTAAGTTGGCAGTAGAACTGGTTTTCCTACAAGGGATGAACTTAGCCATTTTACTGAATCGGTCAACTATGACAAAAATACAATCATGCTGACAAACTGTCTTAGGAAAACCATTGACTAGATCCATTGAAATACTTTCCCATGGATGAGATGCAATAGCCAAGGGCATGCTGAGGCCGAGCTTCCTGTTGGATGGATTGGAATTACAACAAGTGACACATTGCCGCAAATACCAAAAAACATCACGCTACATGTGGGGCCAGTAGAAGAATCACTGCAAGTGATGAAGAGTTTTATGCTTGCCAAAATGTCCACCATAAAGAGTAGAATGCACCTTCTTAATAAGGAATTGGTAAGACTTAGAGGGTACATAAATTTTGTCCAGGTGATAAAGCAAACCATCCTTAAGATGATAATCTTGAAAAGGGGTCAAATTTGAAGAGGAAGGATTGTGTAAATGTTGATGTGTTTTCTATTTCTGTCCTATCTCTTTCACTGCTCACAAATATGCCTCAATGCCTTCTCACAAGGATCAAACAATCATGCTCAAATGCTATCCCAAATATGTCCTCAAAGCCTTCACAAAAGGCTCAAACAATCTTGCTCAAATGTTATCCCAAATCTATTCTCAAAGCCTTCACAAAAGGCTCAAACAATCCTGCTCAAATGTTGTCCCAAATATGTCCACAAATCTATCCCAAAAGCCTTCTCAAAGGCTCAACCAATCATGCACAAAAGTTGTCTCAAATCTATCCAGAAAATTTATCCCAAAATCCTTCCCAAAGGCTCAACCAATCATGCACAAAAGTTGTCTCAAATCTGTCCAAAAATTCTATCCCAAAAGCCTTCCCAAAGGCTCAACCAATGACTCTCAAGTAGCACTCAAATATCAACCACAAATAAACGAAGACAAGGCTCAATGATGAACTCAACAATGGATAACAAATGAATGATGACAATACTCAACAATTAGTGTCAAAAAGATGATCATTCTCCAAAGGAAACTGGAAGTCAAGTATAATATTAGTAGGATGACTGATGATAGGATCTGTCTCCAATGTAGACTTATGGTATGGTCGGAGTAGGTCAAAATGATAACATCATGGATACCCAAGTGTGCTGGAAGATCAAGCCGAAAAGCATTCTCGAACACCTACTAGAAAATAGTGTAGGGCCCAAAGCGAATGGGTTTGATCTTGCTATGGGTTGTTCCCTGGAACATACAATGATAAAGATGCAACCAAACTCTATCTCCCACCTGGAAATGATGTGGAACATGGTGTTTGTCCATGGATTTCTTCTACTACTGCTAGGTTTTCTGCAAAATGGAAACAATGTTAGAGTGAAGCTACTACAAATGGTGGATGAAGGAATGGGCTTTGTCTTGCTCTTTTTTCATATGGGTTGTGATAGGATATGGAAGGGACAAGGGTAACTCATAAGGTGCTAAGGGTTGAAAACCTAGACACACTTCAAATGGTGAGTGACTTGTGGAGGAATGAACAACCCGATTATATGCATGCTCAATGTGGGTAAGACTCAAATCCCATTTGGCTAGAGATGAATGGTGAAAAATACGAAGACTTTGGACAAGAGTAGAAAAGGAAAGAGAAAGGAAAAGGAAAAAAAGAGAAGAGAGAAGGGGGGGAAAGGGAAAAAAAAGAGTGGCAGCAAAACTGGTTTTTCTACAAGGGATGAACTTAGCCATTTTACTGAATCGGTCAACTATGACAAAAATACAATCATGCTGACAGACTGTCTTAGGAAAACCATTGACTAGATCCATTGAAATACTTTCCCATGGATGAGATGCAATAGGCAAGGGCATGCTGAGGCCGAGCTTCTTGTTGGATGGCTTGGATTTGCAACAAGCGACACATTGCCTCAAATACCGCAAAACATCACGTTGCATGTGGGGCCAGTAGAAGAATCACTGCAAGTGATGAAGAGTTTTATGCTTGCCAAAATGTCCACCATAAAGAGTAGAATGCACCTTCTTAATAAGGAATTGGTAAGACTCAGAGGGTACATAAATTTTTTCCAGGCGATAAAGCAAACCATCCTTAAGATGATAATCTTGAAAAGGGGCCAAATTTGAAGAGGAAGGATGGTGTAAATGTTGGAAAACTTTGGCAAAGTCATGGTCATGAGGATACAAAGAAGGCCAAGACTGAAATCCCAAGTGTGAGGTGGTAACAATAGTCAAGGCATGGGAGGAAGGAGGACGACTTAGGCAATCAGCCATAAAATTTGTACTACCCTTTTTATATTTGATGACAAGGTGAAATTGTTGAAGGTAAGAGGCCCATTTCATGTGGTGTGCTTCTTGGATTTTATTCTGATATTGGAGAAACTGCAAAGGCAAATGATCAGTATGAACAATGGTTTCTTTTCCTAAGAGATAATGACACCAATATTTGATAGCTTGGACTAAGGCATAAAGCTCTTTGTCATATGTAGAATAATTTTGCTTGGCAATGGAAAAGGACTTGAAATGATAAGCAATAGGATGACCATTTTGTTTGAGGACAACACCAAGGGAAAATTGAGAAGCATCGGTTTCAATATCAAAAGGTTTTCTAAGGTCAGGAATAATGAGAATAGGAGCAGAATAAAGCTTATCTTTCAAAGTGGAAAATGCATGGGAATGGGCAGGAGTCCAATGGAAAACATATTTTGCCTTAGTCAAATTATGCAAAGGAGTAGCAATTGTGGAATAGCATAGAATAAACTTGCGGTAGAAGTTGGCGAGGCCAAGGAAACTCTGTAACTCAGTGGAAGCAGTAGAAGTAGGCCAATTAAGGAGGACTTCTACTTTGCTAGGATCCACTTGAATACCTTGCTCATCAATGATAAAGCCAAGGTAGGAAATATAATTTTTCCCAAAAGAGCACTTAGGCAAATTGGCAAACAATTGATGTTGTTGAAGGATGGAAAGAACATGATCCAAATGCTGCAAATGGGCCTCCCATGTAGGATAAAATATGAGAATATCATCAAGATAGATAATTACATATCTATCCAAAAAGTCTCTGAAAACTTCATTCATGAGCCTCATGAAGGTAGCAGGAGCATTGGTGAGGCCAAAGGGCATTACAAGCCATTCAAAAAGACCCATATTTGTTTTAAAATTTGTCTTCCATGTATCTTTAGCCTGGATGCGGACCTGGTGATATCCACTTTTGAGATCAATTTTACTGAAAAACTTGGCTCCCTGAAGTTGGTCTAAGAGATCATCAATACGAGGTAGTGGATATCTATTTTTTATCATGATTTTATTAAGTGCCCGGAAATCAATGCAAAGATGCCAAGTGCCATATTTTTTTAGAACAATAAGAATAGGAGAGGCACAAGGAGAAATGCTTGGTTTAATGAAACCTTTATCTAGGAGGTCCTGAATTTGCTTATTTATTTCATCATATTGCTAAAGTGATTGCCTGTACATGGAGGCATTAGGAAGAGGTGCAACTGGAACTATTTCAATAGTGTGATTAATGGCCCTTTCTGGAGGCAAGCAAGTGGGCTCTCAAAAAACACTTTGATATTTGTGCAATATGTTATCAATTGCTTTGGGTCTATTGGATTTAGAATTTGTTGTTGAAAAGTGCTTATGTTGTGGATGAATGAAAATGAGAGCAAGTTCCTGTGCTTGATTGGCTGCTTTGCATGCTTGTCTACAACTTAGCAATAGATTATTGGAGTGCTGGGTAGATTCTTGAATTGAGTGAATGAGATAGTGCTTATTATCTTGTTGCAATGTGTATGTATTTTTATAAGCATCATATGTAGCACGCCTATCATATTGATAGGGCTTACCAAGCAAAAGACCACAACAATCCATTGGGGTCACATCACAAGTGACCTTGTCTCTAAACTTTGGACCAAAGGCAAATGCAAGAGTGCATGTGTGTGTAATCTGTGAAGAGGTCACACTATCCTTCCATCCAAGAGAGTATGGATGAGGATGGGGGGAAGTAGGGAGCTTGAGCTTATCGATAATGGACTGCGCGATCAAGTTCTTTTGTGATCCATTGTCGATTATACAATCAACTACAAAGTCATGGCTCAAATGAGCATGCGTGACGAATAGATTATCACGATATCGAGCATCAGAATGATGATTCATTACAAGATTGAGTTTACCTTTCAAATCCTCATAGACCTTTTCATCACTAGTAGTCTTGATGGGGTTTTCATTGGTACCCTCATCAGACTGTACAAACAAGGTCTTCTTCTTCTGCAATTATCTACATTCAGATTTAAGATGCCCTTTTCGTTTACAATAATTACAAAAATTTTGAGACTTAGCATTAGAAGAAGAAGAAGAAGAAGAAGCATGAAATGCATGCTTAGAAGTAGAGGACTGAGAAGGAGTGGGAGTAGGAGAAGAATGAGAAGGGGAAAAGTAGGAAGAGCTTTGTGGTGCCTATTGTATGAGGTAATGGCTTTGAACCTCATGAAGAGTAGTGGTTTCCCTTGTGCTGTGCTACAAACTTTTCCTACGCAAGTTGTGCCTATTTGAAAACATCATCAAGAGTTGTACAATAAGTGTACTTGATTTCTCGATAAAAGTGTGCAAGAAGACCACTTTTGAACTTGGCAATAAGGGAAGTAGTGGGATCTAAAATGCAAAGCAATACACGTAATCTGTTGAATTGATGGACATAGTATTGAATGGAATGATTATTGCCCTAATGAAGGCAAAGCCAATGGTTGAGGAGATCATCATCATAGTTGGATAGATAAAAAGTGGCTTTCAAGGCTGAAACCAAAGCATCCCAAGTTTATATGGGGTTTTGAGTTCCTTGGCATTCGGTAATGAGAACCTTAGCCATGCCAAAGAGTTTGAGCTTGGAAAATGGAACTTTTTCATTGTCTAGGGTTTGAGTGAATTCAAACCAAGTCTCCATATCTAAGATCCAAGTATTGAGGACATCAGGATCCCTAGAGCCTTCGTAGATCTTGACTTCACATTTAGGAGAATGAGTATGAGAGAGGGAGGGAGAATGTGATTGGATATCTCTAATAGTGTCGGCCAAAGAGAGAACTAAGGCAATAACCTCAGCTAATTTTTTTGCTACATTGGTAGCCATAGGTCTAGGTGGAGCCAGTGAAGACTATAATGACCACTAAAGAAAAGATAACAAGTTTTTTTTTAAAGCTTGTTTACAATAAGAGCTAAAAAGCTTTAAAAAAAAATTGACCGACAAATATATATATATATATATATATATATAGATATAGATATAGATATAGATATTTTAACCTTCTCCTCTCTTTATTTTTAATTTTTTAATTTTTTTAAAAATAATTTTAATACAAAGCTAAGCTTTAAATATAAAGCTACGTACGTGAAGTAGCTTTATATAAAGCTTTTAAATATAAGAATGTTTTTAATTTAAAAATGAAAAGGCTTTTAGCCTTTATACCTTTGCCTTCATGCCTGGAGGGAAAAAGGTAGCGTAGGTCCCGCAAAGAGCAGGCACAACAAACATGATGCAGGAAGTGCACATCCACACAAAGAGAAGTTCGATGCAGGTAGCACACATCCACGTAGAGATTAGGCACAACGAAAGTGAAGCAGTTAGTGTTACGACATCTAAAATAGGGTAACGGTACGATGATCAAGGCTATAGTGCGATGATTCGATCAGTCAGCATACAACAAAAATCACAGAGAGCAACAACATCAACAAGAAGGTAGAGGGCGACAAGCAGCTATGGTAATGGTATGAGAAACATCGGTATCGAGGTAATTCAGTGTGTGGGCAAGGAGAAAGGATCAAAGACAGAGGGGAGAAAGGTCATGGTAGAGGAAGTACTCTGCCAAAGGCAACTGAAACACAATATCACCCTAAAAAAATTGGCTCTGAAACCAACTGATGTGGAAAATCCACATAAACACACACTGAAGACTGAGAAGAATGCACTCCAAAAAACTGTAGAATGCTTTCATTGAAGGATTATTTATAACCAATTACATATCTTTCGGATAAGCATAATAGTTGTCCAAAAATCTTATCCATAACAACTGTACATTAGGACGCATATCTATAAACAGGAAAATAGAAACTTATCCATATACAACAAAAATCTACGTGTCATTCCTTATCAATAATAAATAAAAATGCACTCTTCAATGGATGACAACAATGATCTCAACAATGTATGACAAATGATCTCTCAAATGGATGACAACAATGCTCAACAATGTACTCTCAAATGGATGACAACAATGCTCAACAAGGTACTCTCAAATGGATGACAAATGATCTCTCAAATAGAAACCTCTCCAAGCAATAACAATGAGGACTTCAACCAACCAAGGAAAATCTCCACAGGTGATAGCAATATGTTCTCAATAATATCTTCCTCATGCAATGTCAATAAGCTCTCAAGAAACAAGCACAACTCTCTCAAGCAAAGAGCTCTCAAATAGCCAACAATGATCTCCTCAAATGAAAGACAAATGTATCCACAAGTGACTAGCAAATGATCTCTTCAATGGTATCAAATAGTGGCAATGGACTTAACAAGTAACCAAAAATAATATTCTCAAAGCAATAGCAAAAACCTCCTCAATAATGGTAATACTCTCAATGAACTCCACTAAAGCAATCATGGAACTCAAGCATCAATTTTATCCATAAAATTGATTTTCTAATCCATCCACTTCCTCTCCATAGCCAAGGCACATAATCAAGCAATTTGTCTTCAACTTCAAACCCTAACTCATATGCATGTCTTCTAACTCAAGGTAGCAATTAACTAGGTCTCAAGTTCCTAGTTTAATTTCATAATTAAATCATGCACTAAGACATATAACAAGTTCAACACTTTTCAACCTTATGACTCCCTAATTTCATTAACACATACAACAAACACCTATGCTTTTATTTTTAATTCCAAACCTTATAACTCCACATACAACAATCACAAATATTTAACTTCACACCTTAAAGCTCCCGAAGCACATACAACAATAATTTATTTTCACTAAATACCTTATGACTCCCTAGTTATAATAGAAATGATTTTCAATGCACCAAAACTTTGGCAATATAAAATATTACCATGCACTAGAGATAAATACCTTTTTACAAAATTCATAGCCTTTGCAACCTTTGAAATCGTTAATGCCTTTGCCAAAATTAATGTGCCTTCACCACCTTCAAAATCATTAATGCTTTGCCAAAAATCAATGCACCTTCACACCTTCGAAATCATCAATGCCTTACCAAAAATCAATGCACCTTCACACCTTCACGGGAGTCAAACTTTGTTCCTCTCACCTAGCACTGTGAGGTGCTTACCACATCAGCCCATGTTGGGATTTAATCCCAAACATCCAACTTAGCATGTGCTCAAATCTAAAAAACTTAAGTTGCCTTCCTTAGAAAAACACTTTGCCCCTGGTGGGATTCGAACATCAAATCTGCCTTGTGCAAAGTTTGTGCACTACCAACTACGCTATAGGCTCCTGTGTGACGTCACTTTCTCATGCTATTTACTTGACCTTGATCTCAAATCAAAATTTATTTATCCTTCTTTCTTTGTTGCTCCCCTTTCGACGACTCTCTCTCATGCGCTATCTCTAGTCTTCAATAAACAAAGGTTTTTGACCTTTTATTTATATGCACCTCCATCCTTCAAATGACGCAAAAAAATATTTATTAATCTCCCCAAACTTTGTACGTCGACGAATAATATAATACAAGCTTAGACCTTATAATTTTTAAATAAAAATTTAATAATTCGCCTTTTAACTTTGAATTGGGATATCTCCATTATTTTAAATTTCCTCATGAAACTTTTTGCACCTAGGTTTTATTGGAAAACCTTTTCATTCATCATAATTTGGAGAAGTCTTAGCATAGTGTTTTTAATGAAAATCCCTTTCCAATGGTTTTAATGAAAACCCTTTCCGTTGGTTTTAATAAAAAACCCTTGCCGTTGGTTTTAATAAAAACCTTTACCATTGGTTTTAATAAAAACCATTAATATAATATTTAAAAAATTAAATACTATATGCCTCTTGTGCCACAAAACCCTGTATATATCCTTGCTCTCAAAAATATCATAAATTATTATTTATGAGGTGCTTTTGGCACCAAAACTCAATGTGATCCATGTGACATCAATGACAACACAAAATAACTCAAATTGCTAATAATCTCCCCCTTTGTCATTGATGGTAACACCTCTAATGCAAATCACCCAAATTACTACAAAAGCCATTTCTAAAAATCAAAGCTACTCTCCCTAACTCAATACTCTCTATGGAGGCTGCTCTTGCTATCTCAATGTTCTCTTTGGAGGTTTTTCCCCCTATCTCAATGCTCTCTTTGGAGGCTGCTCTCCCTAACTCAATACTCTCCCCCTTACTCAGATCTCTCCCCCTTTTACATCAATGGCAAAAGGGACACCTATGGGGCTAAAAGATATGACTCTTAAACTTATCCCCCTACCACCTTCTCTCTTGAGGTGATTAATTTTGGGGTGGGAGTACATTTACTCCCATATTACATTGTTACTTTCCTTTTTCAACTTCCTTCCACATCTTTATGATATCATTTTCTTGATGAGTTACTTGATATTCTTCTCTTGAACCTGTTTGACCTTCTTGCCTTGAAACTGCTTGACCATCTTGCCTTGAACCTATTTGAAATTGAGTCCTACACCATCTTGCAATATGTTCGAAGTTATTGCAATTAAAACACTTGATATTGTAGCCTTTGGATGGTGCCCATATCCTGAATTCTTTCTTGAAATCATTTCCATATCCATTCCTTTCCTAAACCCTGTATTGGGAAGCTCTGTTTCCATAATTATTTTGACCATGACTTCTGAATTGTGCAACTCTATAATTAAAACCATATTGTTCATTTCATTTGCACTTAGAATCTATATGACCAATCCTATTGCATAAGAAGTAATATCCCTAAAAACCATATCTTCTTCCTTTGAAGTTCCTTCTAGCAAAATCAAACTTCTTTGATCCATAGACCTTGCAGTGTATAGCCTTGTGTCCAAATCCATTACAAGAGAAACAATCTCCTTGAAAAGCCCTTTGTTCATGCCATGGTTCCTCATACCTTTCTTGAACTTTATCCTTGTGATCATCTTTGACTTGTGTATTGTATCCTTGATACTTCTTTGTGGTATCTAAATATTCTTCCTTAACTTCTTCCTTGCTTTCATATTTTAGAACTTCCTTTCCTTTTGAGTGTGACTTTTCTTGGAAATGAGATACAACCTTAAATATGTTTCCACTCCTTTTTGAACCTTTTCATCTAATATGCCATGTCTTATCATCATTACCCTTAGTTCTACATTCATCCTTTCCTCTATATTTTTGCATCTTGAAGCTCATCTCTTAGATCACTGATTGTCTGAAGTAGTTCTTCTTTGATTTTGACATCTGTTCAAATATTGTTTTCAAGATTCCTAATTTCTTCTTTTAGCCTTTTGACTTCTGATTTTTGTTTTCTTGGCTCATCCTCTTCTTTTTATTTTACCAAAAGTGAGACTTCTTCATATTTACTGTCACTAAGATCATTATCATCTTCTATAGCAAACAAACTCTCATGAATTCTTTGACCATGCCTATTTCCTTGATGTGTCATTTCATCTTCACTATCACTGAAGCCATTGCAATATCCTGATCTATGATATCTTTTATCACACATAAAGCATTGTTCTCTTTCACCTTCTATTCCTAATAATAGATGTTCTTCCTTTTCATCATCTGACTTGTCTCTATCGCTGTGATCTGAGCTATCATTTGCTTCTTCAATGTAGAAAGTTTTCTTTGTCTTAATTTTTTTTTTCTTCTTCTCATGCTTGCTTTGCTTGTACCTGTCAACTTTATCATGCTTATGCTTTCCTTCTTCTTTTCTTCTGTGACCCTATTTTTCATCATCACTATTTTCTTCATGTGGACACTTGTTTTCATAGTGACCATAATCACCACACTTGTAGCATTTGAATTTCTTCATATCCCTATAATTCCTTGAGTCATTTTTCCTTTTGATGAAGTTAGTTTCCTCATAATTATCTGAATCTCTATCTGTCTCTGGATCTTTACCTTTATTTTTATCTGAAGCTTTGAATGCAATTTATTTCATTGGAACTTGATGCTTATCTATCCTCATCTCATAAGTTGTGAGAGTTCCTTGTAGTTATTCCATCGTCAACTTGTTGATATCCATTATTTCTTATATCGTTAAAACCTTTGCATCAAACTTCATGGGAAGTGATCTCAAAATTTTTTGAGTAACATCTTGTTGTGGCTGATCCACAACACACCCCAAAATTGGGGACCCACCTTTTTTACATATTTTCAAAGGAGATCTCAGTGACCCAGATGCTAAAAATCAGGAAAAAGGGGGCAAAATTGCACAAGGATAAAAAGTGTCACGATATCACAACATGTTGCACCATCGCTGTCAAAAAATGAAAATTGTCACGATATCACGACATGTCGCGCCATCGCTACCGAAAAATGAAAATTGTCGCGATATCACGACATGTCGCGCCATCGCTGCCGAAAAATGAAAATTGTCGTGATATCGCGACATGTCGCGCCATCGCTGCCGAAAAATGAAAAGTGTCACGATTTCACGACGTGTTGCGCGGTCGTGGTCAAAAATGAAAAAGTGTCGCAATTTCGCGACGTGTTGCGCAGTCACGGCCAAAAATGAAAAAGTGTCATGAAATCGCGACATGTTGCTTCATCGTGGGTCAAACCAGTCAAACAGGGCAAAGCAAAAAAAATGTCACGAAATCGTGACAGGAAGCGACAAACGGGGCACGAAGCAGAAAGGCGTAGCAAAATCGCGACGCATCGCAAAATCGTGGTCAACACAGTCAGCGATAGCAGGTGGGCGGAACCATCGCGAAATCATGACGTGTTTGATTTTCATGGCTTGCAAGCGGGCGGAAGGCATGAAATAGAAAATGGTAGCGAAATCATGACAAAAACGAGCCAAAGGCAACAAGGCGCAACAGTGTAGCGAAATCGTGATGAAAATCGACACAAAGATCATAAGCAAAAAATGGTAGCGAAATCACGCAACTTTTGAGAAAGCATGCCCTCCAGACAAAACGTCACGAAATCATGACAAATATTGAGAACCATGCAGAGGGCCGAAAATGGTAGCGAAATCGCGCAACTTTTGAGAAAGCATGCCCGCCAGACAAAAACGTCGCGAAATCATGACAGAAAGCAGCAAAAGGCATGAAGTGCAAAATCATCACGAAATTGCGACAGAATCAAGCGAAAAGGCATGAAGTGTAAAATGGTCATGAAATCATGACAAAATCGAGCGAAAGGGCACGAAGCACAGAAACGTCGTGAAATCATGATAGAAAGCAGCAAGAGCAGCCTCAAATGAAAAGCGTAGCGATTTCACGACAGATTGCAGCCAAAGGAGTGCCAAGTGAAAAATGTCACGATTTCACGATAGGTTACGGTCGAAAGCATATCAAACGAAAAAATGTCACGATTTCGCAACAGGTTACGGCCGAGAGTGTAAGAAACAAAAATGCGTCACGATTTCTCTACATGTCGTGATTTCGTGACATGTCACGATTTCGCGACATGTCACGTTTTCGCTGGGCAAGAAGGCAAGAAGGCTGTTGGCCAAAAAACGTCGCGATTTCGCTACCTGTCTCATTTTCACTGGCTGGCAGAGGAACAAGCTGCATGCATAAGGACGTCACGATTTACATGGGGCCATTACGAAACATGCTGGAAATGCAGAACACGTGGCATACAGGTGTCAGAGTTGCAGAAGCATTTCATGTAACAAAAAATTTTGAACGTTTCGGCATCGAGCATGAATCAAAAGCAACGAAAAGGTGAGGAATTTGAAACGACGCATTCTGGGAGGTGAAACGAAGCGACGCAGGGTGAACCGAAGAGCCGTATCAGTTAGTATAAAATCAGAAGCGTAGATCGATACAAGGGTTGGAAATTGCTGCTAGCAGAGTTGCAGAGACAAGGGCTGCAAGCCATTCTGGGCTTGCACTTGGAGCAATTTCCTTCATTTGTTCTGGATTTGTTATACCTGGAACATTCTGTCATTGTAACTGATATACCATTTTAATACAAAAATACAGAGAGTTGGCATCTCATTGATGAGAAAGAAGGAGTCATTTTTGCATGCATGATTTAATGTTTATCTTCCCCTTTCAGATTTTAAGGTTTATAGATGGAGTTTAATGCGAGTTCTCTCGGTTGCTTCATGCGAACGCCTAAAATCTAAAATTACAGTAAAACCCTAGAAACCCGCACCTAGCTTATTAGGATTGTGCGAATGTGCAGATTCAATAGGTTAGGTTGCATGTAGAAAACCTCATTATCTTCGGTTTCGTCGAATTGAGATGGCAGCATTCTGAGCGTAGTTTAGTTTACTATTCTTTGCATTTTCTTTTATTCACAATTCTTCATTTTATTTTCTGCATTTTAATTATCGTAATTTAAATAAATAACTGAAAATCCATCAAAGCTCAAGATCAAAGCAAATTCATCTCTTAGATTTATTCACTTTGAGTCCACTGCAAATTCAAATTAAAATAAATCACCAGGCCCCTTGTTAACATCCACTTGTAACCCTAAGGTATTCCTAGCATTTCAATTGAATAGCATCATTGGTAAACAAAGAACCAGCATAACAGGAACCTTGGAGAAATTATTCTGTCATAATTTCTTTGCAAGCAGAGGATTTTGGGACTCAGATCCTACCGGAGAGTGTGCTTTCACAATTGGGTGAAAACACCACTCAACAGATTGGCGCTAGAAGGAGGGCCCGAATTGGTTTACTTTATTTTGATTTTCATACATGAGTAATATCTTTTTGATTTAATTTTGAAATCATCTCTTAAATCTCACAGACAGCTAAACTGCAGCTTTTGTTTTTCTTTTGGTTGTAGGTTTTCTTTGAAATAACCGAGGGTTTCATCAGGCAGGTTGGACCCACCGCGTCGTATTGCGACCAGGTCCCAAACAATCGGGGAAACCATTTTTCATGACCTTACGCTCACTGGTACTCCCAAGAATAAAACCAAGCAAGTCGTAAGCTTACCAGTCACAAAAGCCCTTTTTTCTCCAGGAACATCGAGTGGACCTACACCAGTGATACCCGTTGCCACTAGTGTTCCTATTGTCAGTAATATTTCCACTGCTCTTGTAGGATTGTCTTCATCGATTTTGAGTCAAATGGCTCAACCTCCAGCAGCTCCTTGGTATGGAGCTAATAATATTCCTTTGAACATTGTCGGGGATATCCATGAAATCCCCAAGAACATAGAAATATTTTTGCCTAAATACAAACCAGATGGCCTAAGAATAGCAGAAGAACATATCCAAGCCTATAGGGATGTTTTAATTAGGTTGCAAGTCCAACATGAAGATGTGGCTTGCAGACTTTTCCCCATGAGCTTAGATCCAATAGCATATGAATGGTATATATGCTTACCAACTGGTTCAATCACTTCATGGACGCAAATGGAGAATGCCTTTGTTAATCAATTTAGGTCACCCTTGGATCCCGCAACCATTTACAATCAATTCATTACATGCAAAAGGGGCCAGGGTGAACCTATCCGAACATTTAATCAGAAATTCCAAAAGTGCTATAATAGAGCAGCTTCGGCATTTTGCCATCGATCCCGCAGTGGCTTTGCAGATATATTTTGGGGCATTGGACCCCATGACAGCCATGTTTGCAAGACGAAATCCTCAAGTCACCACGCTAGCTCTAGCCTATAATGAAGCCATGACCATCGAGCAACAAATGACACCACAGGGCTATGGGTTTCCCCAGATGCCTATGATGGGACAGTATGCTCCATATGGTCAAGCTCCCTTGGCAAATCAGATCATGGCACCACAAATGCCAAGCATGAATGCCTTCCCATATCAGCAACCGTATCCACCAGCACCTGCGTATGCACCCATTCCAATCCAACCAATTACATCCATTCCACCTATTCCCGCATTTTTGCAGAATAGTCAATCGACTATGCAAGGAACCAGCCAAGTTAATTCTCAAGCTATAGTTCCTTTCCCAAATCCAACTCCGATTCAAAGTGTCAATCCATACGGGAATCAAATTCCTCAAAACCCGACCCAAATGTTGAATCAAGACCCCACCAATTATGCAAATCCAACGGGGGTTAACAACAATGTGATTCCACCGAAGGAGATTTATTCAGAGGTCGAAGAGCTCAAGAAAATAGTTCATAAGCTGAGCAATGACATGGTTCAAAAGTAGAAGTATGAATCCCATGCCCCTCACTCAAATCAAAATTTTAACAATAGAGGGAGACATTGGAACACAAAGCCAAACAATGGGGGAGTACCCGCTCCCATTGCTAATCAACTAGATACTTCTATAGGACCTAGTCAATCCAATTCCCTTTTGAATCTTTCAGATTTGGCATGGGAAAGGGGGTGTAGGTTGCACAACACAAAAGAACACAATGAGAGGAATTGTCTCGAAATTGCTAGATACACTCATTGTCTTCAGGCACAAGTTGATGATTTGGAACTGGTATCAAATGAGGGTCCATCGCAACATCAAGATGATAACATTATGGTGATGGAAACTGTATATCATCAAGAAGGTGAGAGTGAGGAAGAAGAAGACAAAATTTTGGAACAGGAGGTGCAAGCTTTTCGAGATTTTAGAAAGGGGAATCATGGATACCATTTGAGAAGTAAATCTAAAGCCCCTAAAACCTCATCAACACCTCCAAACAACTCTATTCTTCCTCCAGATACTAAGGCAGATAATAATCCTCCTCCTCCACTCAGAAGAGAAATGTCTAATGACGTGCAGAAGACAGTCAAATTCGAAAAACCAAACTATGACATAGTGGAGGATCTAAAGAAGTCCAAATCTAGCCTTTCGTTCTTGGACACGGCTAGATTGCCTGGCCAAAAGGAGGCGTTGATAAAAGCTCTGAACTCACCTGATCAAATGTGGAAGGAAAAGGGAGTTGAGTCCCATCTGATTTTATGAAAGGAGAGATGGGATGTCCTGCCATTCTTATTGACGCTGAGAATTGCGGGTAAGAATTTGCATAACTGTTTGGTGGACACGGGTGCCACGAGCAACCTCATGCCTTCGGAGATATGTCAAATGCTAGGTCTGCAACCTGTTTCATCCAAATGCAAGGTCCTGCAATTGGACCGATCCGAGGTAAATGTGGTAGGGACCCTATATGATGTCAAAATTCAATTAAATTCTGAACCCAGGGTCCAAACAGGTTGTCGACATTCTGGTTGTTAATATCCCAAGTAGATATGGAATGCTACTTGCGAGGGATTGGATGAAAACTCTGAATGGCTATTTTTCAACAGACTGCTCACATATGTGGCTACCCTGGAAAGGAATTGCAAACCAAATCAGAGTGGAAAATGAACCGAGGCTCAAAGAAATCATAACAAAATTTAACAAGCCGAATGAAGTTCAGTTTTTTGAGCCAGAACTGGGGGTTTATGCACTTGATGTTGAGGAAGCTACTGAAGAGCCTAAAGAGGAAACATGTCATGGTGGCTCTTCTAAGGAAAATGATTGCACATGGTTGCTCAGGTTCGATGGATCAAAATCTAGACAGGGAGCAGGAGCTGGAGTCGAGCTCATTGGTCCAGGAGGTAAACCATTATTGGCTGCTTACAGATTGCAATTTCCTTGCACGAACAATGTGGCAGAGTACGAAGCATTGATCTTTGGTTTACGTCTAGCATTGAGCAAGCATGTTAAATGCTTGAAGGTTTTGGGAGATTCTGAGTTGGTAGTCAAGCAGATCAAAGGACAGTATACATGCCGTGACAGGAGACTGAGCCTTTATAGAACTAGGGTTATGGACCTCATTGAGGAATTCGACGCATTCAATATAGCCCTTATTTCTAGAAAAGGAAATCGAATAGCAGACTCTCTTGCAGTCGCCACGGGCATGTTAAACCCGGTTGATATAAAAAGGTGTAAAAAGTTCTCCATTGAATTGGTTCCTTGTCCATCAATACCCGACAATGTCAAGAATTTCCAGGTTTTTGAAAATGACAGACACATCTTCAAATTTGTCATGAACTCGGGTATTTTTGAAAATCAGGTGATTGATGAGGAGCAAAGGTGGCAAGATGAAACAGAAAACGAGAGTGAAACCGCATGTCAATCCAACAAAATACCTAAAGACGTGGTTTCATTGGAGAAAATGTTCGACGTGGGATACAAGACCAAAAAAGGAAAAAGAGTCCCACTCCCCAAAGATGCATGTGATTCAATTAATCTAGGGAGTGCAGACAATCCAAAGGAGGTGTACATTGCAAAGGCATGTACAGATGAAGAAAGGAGCAACATAATACAGGCATTGAAGCATTACATAGATTGCATTGCTTGGAATTACAATGAGCTGAAAACATACAACCAAGACATTATCACACATACCATCCCTTTGAAGCCAGACTCCAAGCCTTTTAGGCAAAGACAACGAGTTGTTAACCCGCTATTGGAGCCTTTGATCGAAAAGGAGGTCAAAATATTATTGGAAGCGAAGATCATATTTCCTGTTAGGCACTCAACCTGGGTTGCTAACCTCGTTCCAAGTAAGAAAAAAGAGTGGAGAGATTAGGCTGTGCATAGATTTTCGAAATCTTAATAAAGCCTCTCAAAAGGATAATTATCCAT
Organism: Wollemia nobilis; assembly: GCA_028583015.1. Taxonomy (NCBI): domain Eukaryota; kingdom Viridiplantae; phylum Streptophyta; class Pinopsida; order Araucariales; family Araucariaceae; genus Wollemia; species Wollemia nobilis. Next base: position 104,936 of record JAQPPZ010001004.1, on the reverse strand, counting down.
TGCCTTCAATTGATGAAATTCTACAAATGGTAAATGGATCTGAAATGATGTCCTTTCTTGATGGGTATTCTGGATACAACCAAATTCTTATACATCCAAATGACAGGATGAAAACAGCCTTCACCACCAAGTGGGGGACATTTGCATATAAGAGAATGCCATTTGGACTGTTAAATTCTGGTGCAACATTTCAACGCGCCATGGACTATGCATTCAAAGGGCTTATAGGCAAATGTATCATCGTGTATGTGGATGATATTCTAGTATTCTCAAAGAAGAGAGAAGACCATGTCAAAGATTTGAAGAAAGTGCTCCAAAGATGCAGAGAACATGGAATTTCCTTAAATCCCAAAAAGTGCATTTTTGGAGTAACAGAAGGAAAATTGCTTGGTCACATCATTTCAAAAGAGGGCATATCCATTGATCCAGAAAGGATACAAGCTATCCAAAATTTACCTCTCCCAGGTAGTAAAAAAGAACTGAGATCTTTCTTTGGGCAGGTTAATTTTGTGAGGAAGTTTATCTCGAGCTTTGCTGAGATAGCCAAACCTCTGAACAAGATGCTCAAGAAAGATGTGGATGTAAAATGGAACGAGGAAAGTAGAGTGGCCTTTCAGAACATCAAAGATGCCATTTCCAGAGCCCCGGTCCTCATAAGTCCGGACTATTCCAAACCTTTCTATATTTATGCTTTCGCATCAGAACACTCTTTCGCGAGTGTCTTAACCCGAAAAGGTGAGGATAGTGCAGAAAACCCCATAGCATTTTTAAGTGCCCCTCTAAAAGATGCTCAATTAAGGTATTCAATCCTTGATAAGCAGATGTACGCACTTTTTAAAATGATGAAAAAATTTAGGCATTACATTGTGCACAGCAGAGTTATTGCCATCGTGCCTGACTCTGCTGTTAAGACCATGTTTTTACAAAATGAACTAGGTGAGAAAAGAGGGAAATGGATTTCCACCATCCAAGAATTTGATCTCGAAATCCAACCTATGAAACTAGTTCGAGGACAGGGACTGGTGAAGGCGATCGCTGAAAATAATCCGCAAATAACATGCCAATACTCGAATACAGAATACATTGCTAAGGATGACTGGTATGTTGATATTGTGCAATTTTTATTGAATGGTAAGTGTCCTTCTAATCTGAATTCAACCCAGAGAAGAGCTTTAAGGCTTAAGTCTGTCAATTATCTGATGAAATCTGGTGTTCTTTATAGGAAGAATCATGAAGGGATCTACCTGAGGTGCCTGAACAAAGAAGAAGCTGCCAGGGTGTTGCAGGAATTTCATGGGAAACATGGAACTGGTCATGGTGCGGCAAATGCTACAGCACATCAAATCCTGAGAGCAGGATACTACTGGCCCCACATTTTCAAAGATGCACATGCCCATGTACGATCTTGTCATATCATGTCAAGTGGCTGCCAATAGAGAAAGAAATGCAGCCATGCCATTACAACCTGTAGTTGAAATGAGACCATTTGCACAGTGGGGACTAGATTTCATTGGGGTTATTAACCCAAATTCTTCTGATTCTCATAAATTCATATTGACAGCTACAGACTACTGTACAAGGTGGACAAAAGCGATTCCTACTAAACATGCCACCACAGACGTTGTAATAAAATTCCTTGAGGACCAAATTATAACAAGATTTGGAATGCCCGATTCTATTGTCAATGACAATGGTAAAGCTTTTATTTCTACACAATTTGCAGATTGGGCATATGACAACAAAGTGAGCTTAAAATTTGCATCCAATTATTATCCTCAAGGAAATGGTTTGGCCGAATCTTCAAATAAAAATTTGTTGAATACCATTAAGAAGTTGTTGGAAAAGAACCCTCGGGATTGGCACAACCAATTGAAGTTTGCCCTTTGGGCAGATAGGACCAGAGTAAAGGAATCCATAGGGAATACTCCCTATCATTTGGTCTATGGGCAAGACCCGATATTTCCTGCAAATTTGAAGTTGCAGACCTTGCATTTCATACAAGAGTACTTGGGGACAGATGATCAAGTTGAAGCCAGGTTAAGTCATTTGCTGCACCTTGATGAAAAGAGAGAAGAAGCCATGAATCACATGAATAAACACCAGGAAGTTATCAAGAGATGGTTTGACAGAAGGGCCAAAATTAAGTCCTTCAGAATTTCAGATTTGGTATTACTATGGGACAAAAGACATGAGGAAAAAGGGAATCATCAAAAGTTTGATTGTCTTTGGTTAGGCCCCTATCAGATTTCAGAAATTCTCGAGAAAAATACCTTCAGGCTAAAAACTTTAGAAGGGAAATATTTTATGCTACCGGTTAATGGGCAGATTTTAAAGCATTATTTTAGCCCTTAGGTTGTGAGAGTTTGATGTTATTCTTTTCGGTTTTGGTGGGGATTTTCAGATTTTGTTTTCATTGTTTAGGATTGTTAGTCTAGTTAGGATTTAGGTTGTGGGTTTGATTTCAATTGACATGTTTTGTTTATTTTGAATAAAAAAATATAATAATAATAAAGAAAAAATTGAGATGTCAACTTATGCTTAAGATTAGGAGAATATGAAATATTGGAATTGTCTTGTAAAAGCTCCACAAGTCACACAAACATTTTAAGTTATATCGTTTGAAACTTGTGATGCATGAAGTAGTCAGTTTTGTATGGCAAATAATTTCATCTGCAATTCAAAGATAATGCATTCATGTCACATCTCACTTTACATATACATTCCATCTTAGTTGCATATGCATCTTAGGTACAAATCATTAAAGTATGTCAAATCCTCTTAGGGTTGTGTTATAACATAAATGTAAGAAAAATCCTAAGGTTGGAAACCGAGTCTTGAGATATCTAGAACCAAGCACGTCTTATACATTAAAAAGGATCTTGAGCAAAATGATCAAAACCTAACTTGGAAGAAAAGGTTGGGCGAAAGAGGTTTTTCATGTCTATCCTATTATGCAACATGATCCTTAAAACAGTGGTTTTGACCACTTCCATAAAGCTTAAAGCCTAAAATCAGAGTAGTAAGGATAGGGTTAAATCCTCATCAAACTTAGGTTGAGGATCCAACTCCCCAAAGCTTTGATTTGACCTACATGGAGTAGTAAGGATAGGGCATAAATTCTCATCTCGCTTAGGTTGAGAATCTGATTCCCCAAAGCTCTTATGTCTCATTTCATAATAAGTCTTGGATTGGAAGGATCGTACTACTTGTCCTCTCGCAAAGGATGGGTAGTCATCCCCAAGGTCTAAGCAATAAATTAATATTTTCCATTTTTATCCAAAGCTTGGATTGGAAGGATCGTACTACATGTCCCTAGCAAGGATGGGTAGTCATCCCCAAGGTCCAAGAAGTAAAAAATTAATTTTTCCCATCTCATATTTATTTTGGATTGGAAGGATCGTACTACTTGTCCTCTGCAAAGGATGGGTAGTCATCCCCAAGGTCCAAAGAAATGAAGATAAGTTTTGGATTGTGGGGTTAAGTGTGCCCATGCATGGCAACATGTCTTGTCTAAAAAACAAGACCACTGATTGTCCAAAGGGTTAGACTAGCATGACCATTTCTTCCATAATTGGTTAAATTATTTTGCTCAAAGTGAGGTAATGAACTCTAAATCAGAATAGTAAGGATAGGGTTAAACTCCCATCTTGGTTAGGTTGGGAGTCTGATTCCCCAAAGTTCTGATTTCACATTCACTTGCACATGGGTTCAAGATAGTAGGGACTCATAACCAACTTTGGGATATAATAAAACAATTCATTAGTGGATCCTAAGAGGGTTTGGCAATCTTGAATGTTTGTACATGATACTAGAAGAAGGACTATGCCTTTTATAAAAGCAAAATCTCCTAGCATATTCATTAGGTTACACAAATCATTCACAATCTCACATGCATTCATGTAAAACTGACAATGGAATGTTGATCAATTTCAAACGATAGGGAATGAAATTCATTGCACACACTGAGCTAATACTTGATGATTCTGATGATTCATGTACTTCTGATCTTTGGGCATTTGTTTATATTGCTTATGTGCTAACACATGTTTTCGAGTTTGTATATGTTTCAGGTTGGGTTCTCACTAAAATGCTCAAGAGCATTTGACAGTAGAGTCACCATTTGTTGTGGCTGATCCACAACACACCCCAAAATTGGGGACCCACCTTTTTTGCATGCTTTCAAAGAAAATCTCAGTGACCCAGATGCTAAAAATCAAGAAAAAGGGGCAAAATTGCACAAGGATGAAAAGTGTCGCGATATCGCGACATGTCGCGCCATCACTGCCGAAAAATGAAAAGTGTCACGAAATCGCGACATGTTGCTCCATCGCGGCAAAAATAGAAAAGTGTCACGAAATCACGACATGTTGCCATCGCTGCCAAAAAATGAAAAGTGTCACGAAATCGTGACGTGTTGCGCGATCGCGGCCGAAAATGAAAAAGTGTCACGAAATCGCGACGTGTTGCGCGATCGCGGCCAAAAATGAAAGTGTCACGAAATCGTGACATGTCGCAAAATCGTGGGTCAAACCAGTCAAACAGGGCAAAGCAGAAAAAACATCGCGAAATCACGACAGGAAGCGACAAACGGGGCACGAAGCAGAAAGGCATAGCGAAATCGTGACGCGTCGCAAAATCGCGGTCAACGCAGTCAGCGGTAGCAGGTGGGCGAAACCATCGCGAAATCATGACGTGTTTGATTTTCATGGCTTGCAAGCGGGCGGAAGGCATGAAATAGAAAATGGTAGCGAAATCGCGACAAAAACGAGCCAAAGGCAACAAGGCGCAGCAGTGTAGCGAAATCGCGACAAAAATTGACACAAAGCTCATAAGCCAAAAATGGTAGCAAAATCGTGCAACTTTTGAGAAAGCGTGCCCGCCAGACAAAAACATCATGAAATCATGACAGAGATTGAGAACCATGCAGAGGGCCGAAAATGGTAGCGAAATCGTGCAACTTTTGAGAAAGCGTGCCCGCCAGACAAAAACATCGTGAAATCATGACAGAAAGCAGCGAAAGGCATGAAGTGCAAAACTGTCACGAAATTGTGACAGAATTGAGCAAAAAGGCATGAAGTGTAAAATGGTCACAAAATCATGACAAAATCGAGCGAAAGGGCACGAAGCATAGAAACATCACAAAATCACGACAGAAAGCAGCAAGAGCAGCCCAAAATGAAAAGCATAGCGATTTCACGATAGATTGCGACCAAAGGAGTGCCAAGTGAAAAACGTCACGATTTCGTGATAGGTTATGGCCGAAAGCATATCAAATGAAAAAACATCGTGATTTCATGACAGGTTGCGGCCGAGAGTGTACGGAACAAAAAGGTTTCGCGATTTTGCGACATGTCGCGATTTCGCGACATGTCGCGTTTTCGCTGGGCAAGAAGGCAAGAAGGTTGTTGGCTAAAAAATGTCACGATTTCGCTACCTGTCTCATTTTTTTTGGGCTAGCAGAGGAACAAGCTGCATGCATAAGGACGTCACGATTTACATGGGGCCATTACGAAACATGCTAGAAATGCAGAACACATGGCATACAGGTGTCAGAGTTGCAGAAGCGTTTCATGTAACAGAAAATTTTGAACGTTTCGGCATCGAGCATGAATCAAAAGCAACGAAAAGGTGAGGAATTTGAAACGACGCATTCTGGGAGGTGAAATGAAGCGACGCAGGTGAACCGAAGAGCCGTATCAGTTAGTATAAAATCAGAAGCATAGATCGATGCAAGGGTTGGAAATTGCTGCTAGCAGAGTTGCAGAGACAAGGGTTGCAAAGCCATTCTGGGCCTGCACTTGGAGCAATTTCCTTCATTTGTTCTGGATTTGTTATACCTGGAACATTCTATCATTGTAACTGATATACCATTTTAATACATAAATACAGAGAGTTGGCATCTCATTGATGAGAAAGAAGGAGTCATTTCTGCATGCATGATTTAATGTTTATCTTCCCCTTTCAGATTTTAAGGTTTATAGATGGAGTTTAATGCGAGTTCTCTCGGTTGCTTCATGCGAACGCCTAAAATCTGAAATTACAGTAAAACCCTAGAAACCCGCACCTAGCTTATCAGGATTGTGCGAATGTGCAGATTCAATAGGTTAGGTTGCATGTAGAAAACCTCATTATCTTTGGTTTTGTCGAATTGAGATGGCAGCATTCTGAGCGTAGTTTAGTTTACTATTCTTTGCATTTTCTTTTATTCACAATTCTTCATTTTATTTTCTGCATTTTAATTACTGTAATTTAAATAAATAACTGAAAATCCATCAAAGCTCAAGATCAAAGCAAATTCATCTCTTAGATTTATTCACTTTGAGTCCACTGCAAATTCAAATTAAAATAAATCACCAGGCCCCTTGTTAACATCCACTTGTAACCCTAAGGTATTCCTAGCATTTCAATTGAATAACATCATTGGTAAGCAAAGAACCAGCATAACAGGAACCTTGGAGAAATTATTTTGTCATAATCTCTTTGCAAGCAGAGGATTTTGGGACTCAGATCCTACCGAAGAGTGTGCTTTCACAATTGGGTGAAAACACCACTCAACACATCCGATTCTTTCATCTCAAATCCTAGGCCTCTCATGGTGTTAGCAATCTCATCAACTCGAAGAAAGAACTCTATAATATCTTCAGAATCTTCTATTTTTAATTATTCAAATATTTTTCTATAAGTTTGTAGTTTTGCCAAATTTACCTTAAATTCTTCTTCATAGGTATTCTGCAACTTGGTCCACATTTCCTTAGTTGCATTACATACCATGACCTTTGAAAAATCTGTCTCATGTAGCCCACTCAGAATACAATTCATTGCCTTTGCATTGATCTCAACCAATTTCTTAATAGTCTTATCTGTCTTGGGATCACCTTCAACCTTATACTCTTTTGCAACCATCTGCCATACCTCATATCCTTGTGATATCAAATAGTTCTTCATTATCATTATCTAAAAAGCATAATTATTACCATCAAATAGTGGAGCCTTACTTGTAGATGATCCTTTCTGTAAATCCATCTGTGTTCTTGTAGAATTTGCCCTCAAGCTATTAGCCTTTTCAAAGGAACCCGCTCTAATACCAATTGAAGAACATAAGCTTATACTGAGAGGGGGGGTGAGAAGTATAGTGCCCACCTTTTACTTTCTTTCCAAACCAATATCAATTAGTGTCCTCAATTGCAATAACCAAATATAGTAGTGTGTATTAATAACATAGATAGCAATAGTAAGCAAGTGCATAAATCATCACACACAATTGAGACACAATATTTAACATGGTTCCCCCAATTTGGGGTAGTCCACAAGATATTTTCCTTATAATATTTCACAAAGAAATAGGGATCCTTATCCCAATACAAATGATTACTTTGATCTACTCAAATATAGGTTGTCCTGATCTGCTCTAGTGGGCTCCACTAATCTGCTCAGCTAGGATCTCCACTGATATGCTCAACTAGGCTATCCACTGATCTACTCAACTAGGCTATCCACTGATCTGCTCATCTAGGCTATCCACTAATATGCTTAGCTAGGCTCTCCACTAATATGCTCAACTAGGCTCTCCACTGATTTGCTTAGCTAGGCTATCCACTGATCTACTCAGCTAGGCTATCCACTGATCTGCTTAGCTAGGCTCCCAACTTATATGCTCAGCTAGTCTCTCTACTGATCTATTTAGCTAGGCTATACAATGATCTGCTCAGCTAGGTTATACACTGATCTGGTCAGCTAGGCAATTGGTGTTGATGTGTTTTCTATTTCTATCCTATCTCTTTCACTGATCATAAATATTCCTCAATGCATTCTCAAAAGGCTCAAAAAATTCTTCTCAAATGCTATCCCAAATCTATCCTCAAAGCCTTCACAAAAGGCTCAAACAATCCTGCTCAAATGCTGTCCCAAATCTATTCTCAAAGCCTTCACAAGTCATAAATAATCATGATCAAATGCTATCCCAAATCTGTCCATAAAATTGTCCCAAAAGCCTTCTCAAAGGCTCAACCAATCATGCACAAAATTTGTCTCAAATTTTTCTAGAAATTATATCCCAAAAGCCTTCCCAAAGGCTCAACCAATTATGCATAAAAGTTGTCCCAAATCTATCCAAAAATTTTGTCCCAAAAGCCTTCCCAAAGGCTCAACTAGTGACTCTCAAGTAGCACTCAAATCTCAACCACAAATCAACAAAGGCAAGGCTCAATGATGAACTCAACAATGGATAACAAATGAATTATGACAATACTCAAAAATATGCTTAACAATGAATGTCAATGTACTCTTCAATGGATGACAATAATGATACACAATGATCTCAACAATGTATGACAAATGATATCTCAAATGGAAACCTCTCCAAGAAATAAAAATGAGGACTTCAACCAACCAAGGAAAATCTCCACGAGTTATAGAAATAGGTTCTCAATAATATATTCCTCATGCAATGTCAATAATCTCTCAAGAAACAAGCACAACTCTCTCAAGCAAAGAGCTCTCAAATAGCCAACAATGATCTCCTCAAATGAAAGACACATCTATCCACAAGTGACTAGCAAATGATCTCTTAAATGGTCTCAAATAGTGGCAATGGACTTAACAAGTAACCAAAAATAATCTCCTCAAATCAATAGCAAAAATCTCCTCAATAATGGCAATACTCTCAATTAAATCCACTAAAGCAATCATGGAACTCAAGCATCAATTTTATCCATAAAATTGATTTTCTAATCCATCCACTTCCTCTCAATAGACAAGGCACATAATCAAGAAATTTGTCTTCAACTTCAAACCCTAACTCATGTGCATTTCTTCTAACTCAAGGTAGCAATTAACTAGGTCTCAAGTTCCTAGTTTAATTTCATAATTAAATCATGCACTAGGACATATAACAAGTTCAACACTTTTCAACCTTATGACCCCCTAATTTCATTAACACATACAAAAAAAAACTATGCTTTTATTTTTAATTCCACACCTTATAACTCCATATAAAATAATCACAAATATTTAACTTCACACCTTATAACTCCCTAAGCACATACAACAATCATTTATTTTCACTAAATACCTTATGACTCCCTAGTTATAATAGAAATGATTTTCAATGCACCAAAACTTTGGCAATATCAAATATTACCATGTGCTAGAGATAAATACCTTTTTACAAAATTCGTAGCCTTCACAACCTTTGAAATCATTAATGCCTTTGCCAAAATTAATGCGCCTTCACCACCTTCGAAATTGTTAATGCTTTGCCAAAAATCAATGCGCCTTCACACCTTTGAAATTGTCAATGCCTTGCCAAAAATGAATGCGCCTTCACACCTTTGTGGGAGTCAAACTCTGTTCCTCTTGCCTAGCGCTATGAGGTGCTTACCACATGGGCATCAGCCCATGTTGGGATTTAATCCCAAACACCCAACTTCACCTACGCTCAAATCTGAAAAACTTAAGTTGCCTTCCTTAGCAAAACACTTTGCCCCTGGTGAGATTCGAACAACGAACCTACCTTGTGCAAAGTTCGTGCACTACCAACTATGCTATAGGCTCATGTGTGACATCACTTTACTAGGTTGTTTACTTGACCTTACTCTCAAATCAAAAGTTATTTATCCTTCTTTCTTCGTTGCTCCCCTTTCGATGACTCTCTCTCATGCGCTATCTCTAGTCTTCAATAAACAAAGGTTTTTCACCTTTTATTTATATGCACCTCCATCCTTCAAATGACGTCGATGAATCTTTATTAATCTCCCCAACCTTTGCACATCGGTGGATAATATAATACAAACTTAGACCTTAGAATTATTAAATAAAATTTTAATAATTCACCTTTTAACTTTGAATTTGGATATCTCCTTCATTATTTTGAATTTCATCATGAAACTTTTTGCACCTAGGTTTTATTGAAAAAAAAAATTCATCCATCCTAATTTGGAGAATTCTTAGCATAGTGGTTTTAATGAAAAACCCTTTCCAATGGTTTTAGTGAAAAACCTTTCCGTTGGTTTTAATAAAAAACCCTTGCCGTTGGTTTTAATAAAAACCTTTACCATTGGTTTTAATAAAAACCATAATATAATATTTAAAAAATTAAATATTATATGCCTCTTGTGCCACAAAACCCCATATATATCCTTTCTCTCCAAAATATCATAAATTATTATTTATGAAGTTCTTTTGCCACCAAAACTCAATGTGATCCATGTGACATCAATGACAACATTGCCAACATTGACTATTTTGGGTCTAAAGAGAAAAAAACAAATAGAACAAAATTAAATACAAAATGTGAAGTAAAATAGACATGAAATGAAATAAGATCAACACATCAAAATATCAAAATAACAAAAAATATGTATAGGGTGGTACTAGAATACTCTTAGGTGCTAAAGTAGTGTTTGAGGAATTACCCATTCATTGGTAATGAGACATCCTCACTAGTTATGATTTTTAGCCTGAAGGTATCCTCTCCTAGAATATTTGACATTTGGAAGAGACCTATCCAAAGAGGATCAAATTTTATATGGTCTCATTTCTTTGCATAACCTTTATCCCAAAGTAACACTAGATTAACAATATTAAAGGCCTTTATTTTGGCCCTCTTATCAAGCCATAATTTTACCATTCTCTAATGTTTACTAAAAATTTTCAATGTATCATCTATTTTCTCATCTAAACTCATTAAATTAAATAGCATGGTTTCAATCCTATCATCTATTTCTAAGTAATTTTTCATGAATTGCAGAGTAAGGATTTTGAGATTTGTGGAAAATATAAGAACCTAACTATAAAATAAATGATAGGGGGATGTTTCTAATTAAGACTTAATTATTGTCCTATCTTACCATAACACATACTTCAATTTATTGTGCCAATATTTGGTATTTTTATCTAATTTTTTTTAAATTATTTTCAGAAGGTTTTTATTAGTTGATTTTGCTACTCCATTACCTTGAGGATAGTAATTAGAAGAAAATTTGAGTTACCTTATTATCATAAGCCCATTTAGCATATTGTAAGGAATAAAAATCAGGGTGATTTTCACATACCAAAGCATATGGCATCACAAACCTGGTTATGATGTCATCTTTGAAGAACTTGATCATGACCTCTATTTTATAGTTTTTGGATGCTTAAGCTTCTATCTAGTGGGTGCAATAATCTATGGTAGTCAAGATGAATTTATGGCTAGATAATGAGTTAGAATTGATGACACCAACAAAGTCCAATCTCCACAATGCAAATGTGTGAGCTTCAATCATTGGTTATAATGGCATTAGAGAATTTATTTCTTGACAAGCTATGATTTGGTAAACATATCATGACCAGATGTGTGTATGTGCATCTTTAAAGACATGGGTTTAGTAATAACTAACTTTTAGTATCTGGTGTGTTGTGGTATTTCTTAAGCCATGTTATATTTCATATTTTCCATGAAAATATTTGAGGATTTTGGTAGCTTCTTATTTGTTTAGACATTTCAAGTAGATTCCCTCATGATTTCTTTAGTATAGATTATCCAATTTTATCATGAATTTAATGCTATTAAGATACAATTCTATTCTTTAGGTGGAATTTAAGTGATCAAGACATACTCTATTTAGTAAATAATAAATGATGTCTCGATACCACTCATCGTCGATAATTTCTTCCATAAAGTAATGCTAGCATGAGATCTAAGAGTCAAACTTGGAAAAAAAATTTCTTCGTCCCTATCCTTTAATAATTTTCATGGGCTAGATTTCTAAATCAAACTCTTGCAAGATAGAAACCCACTTGTCTTTGTGTTCTAACTTGTTCTAACTTGTTCTACATCAACATTGTTTTCATAGTTGGATTTGGTACATTGCAAACACTTTGTTGTGTAGGATATAGTATTGTAATTTCTTCATAGGTTTGATTAGAGTAAATACTTTTTTTTCAATTACTAAATATCTAATTTAAGCACCCTTTAATGGTGAGCTTATGAAATCTACTTGTCTCTCATCTCCAACTTCCTTCCTTTGAGTTAAAACACCATAAGTTGATTGTTCTAATGCAAATGAGTAAATGTAGAAAGATTGAGTGTAATAAGTATTGATTAATATAGGGTATTCATGATTGCCTTGTTAGAAAATCAATAATATCCTCATAGACACAATAATGCACACATAACACTCGAATATTTAATTGAAAAAAATCTACTATAGCAATGCTTAAATGCAATGCTACTTCGATACATAATGCAAATATTTATCTTTAATATATATTTACATGAGACTCTTCATATGCATGACTATTGACATTTGCTCTCCTCAAACCCATGGGATAACCGACTCTTCTAATGGGCCTCAACTTTACATTTTAATTTTCAAACCAAGATTACTGGTTTAAAATAGATATTGCTTTGTATGAGCCAATGAAAGGATCATCTATAGTTAAGTGGTTCTTTTCTTCTATAGCTAAAATATACGTACTATAGAAACTCTATAACTACTAAAGAAAGCAACTAAACCTATTTGCAGCTTGATTTCTATTAGGTAGGGATAAAAATTCAATATTATCTACTAAAATAAGGCAGATCCTACCTAGAAAACCTAGATCTAAATTCCCCCTACAACTAATTACTAATTAACTAAAAACTTGACATAATATAATGATAGGAAATACGAATTAAAAAAAAAAAAAAGGAACAACACTTTTTGAATCAAAATGGGATTTTATTCATGCTAAAAATCCTTAGGAATAAATTCCTTACAATGAACAGTGCCTAAAAATGAAATAAAATAATTCCCTATTTTTATGCTCCAAAAATATTCAACCTTTATTACAATCTAGGATGTCTAATTTATAGACAATCCCTTATTTATATCTTAAATAACTTCTAACAAATTCAACCCTATAATAGAAGTCAACCCTACTATTTTTTAGGTGCTCGAGGAAATCTATCAATTGTTTCTTCCTTGTTTGTCTTAAGATAATTTTATCCTATTCTTTTAGCTTTTAAATCTTGTTTGTAAGATATTAGGTGTGGTTGATGTCCTAGGTAGAAGGTATCTTGATTGGATTTTTCAAGTATTCTTTACCAATTTTCACTCTGTTATTTTCCAGCTATCACTATGTTATCTGCCATTTGTTCTACAAGAACTATTTTTTGGACATAGTTGTCTGGCTCTTCAGTAACTATGTCACCCTTTTGCATTTAACTAAGTCTTCTACAAAAATGTCTTTATGCAGTAACTAGGCAACAACAACTAAACCAAAAAATAAAGATATGCTCAACAAGAAACAAACATTTATTTAGCATTCCATTTTTCTCAATAAAGCATATAATTAATCAAATTAAAACAAGTAACATCTATTTTAATTCTTATTCAAACAAGCTTTATTTATTTATATATATGCAAAACATACTTATAAATCCATAATAGGCTATAAGAGATAACTAGTCTAGGGGTAAGTTAAGACAAAAAGGATGACAAAGGATGGTTAATGTTATATCCCATCATCTTCATATTCCTCTCTTACATAATAAATATCACATATTACATAAAGAAAAAATCTCTCATAATTGCACATAACTTCCTACTTCTAATCTTGAAACATCACTCACACAACGCACACTTACTAATGTAAACAAAAAACAAACAACACCAATACAAAGCAAAATGCACAAAAGCACAAATAACACCACAAAATGCACAAAATTAATAATATTTACTAATATTGGTAGATCTTCAAGTTGTACAATGAATGTACCCGAATAAGGGGTTACAAATATGCTTTTGATACAATGATTATAGATAATAGGGTTTCAAAACCCTAGTTCAATGAACAACTAGTGTCTTCTGGTTTGTCCTTGATCCAAACAAGGGTACAAGTGGGCTTGTGTATCCCTATAGGACCACCCTAGCTGCAACAACTTCTGAAAACATGGTTCCTGCACTTGCAAACAACAAATAACATAAAAGGGATTAAAAGCACCTACAAGGGCTCCACTGTGTGAGGCCCTCTGAAAGATAAAATCTCTGTAAAAACCCTAAATACTATAAAACAAAACTCTAAATAGAAATGCAAGAACATAAAAAATGCAAAAAATATTTTACCTTGTTAATGTCGATATGTGCTCCTATGTCTATGTTCGAGAGTTGCATGGATGCTCGAAAGCATTTGAGGGCTTACGAACTGCAAATTTGCTGTAAGAAATACCTAGAGGTGTTTGATGATGGATGTGAATACCCAACAATGTTCTAGAAATGCTCAACAATATTTTGAAAATTCTAGGTGGTGTTCAGGGGTTGGGGGAAGTGAGGCAGAACTAGATCTAGTTCACGAGGGTTTGGCGGTGACAGAAATGGGATGGGTGATGGCGGTGGCAGAAGATGAAGATGATAGCAAAATGGCTAGGGAAATCTCAAGAATCTAAACTTTCCAAGAATTTTTGTGGACCTTGATTCATCAAAATGAATCATATTTTATAATCTACCCTTAAACATGTTAGGGTTTCGACAACACCAAATGGGCGACCGAGATTAAAACATGAGGAAGGGTGGAGATTAAGCTTGGGCAAGTGACATGGATTGAGATAGATGGATGGCTGAGATTAATTCGTGGTGGATGGTTAGGATTTATTTACATAAATACATATATTTATTAAATATATATAAATATAAATATAAAATATTAATATTTATGTATATATTAAATAAATAAATAAATATATATATATATATATATATATATATATATATATATATAATGGATGGCTATGATTGGAGGATGTGAATGGATGACAAGTGGATAGATTTTGGTTTCTATAGATGCCCCTTTTTATATCGTGTTGTGTGAAACACAATGCGGTGCAAAAATATGAGAGACCTGGTTTGGAGTGGTGAAGCAACTTTCTTTTCTTGGAATGCAAAGATGATTTTGAAGACAAAAGAATTTGTTAGTGTAGCTTATCCCCTCAATTGGTGAATGAGTGAAAAATAAGTCTCACGAGCCAATTGACAGAATTATGAGTAATGATGCAGGTGAATGGTGTAATTGGAAATGATGATGCCAATGTGGATGATATGAATGATGTAAATGCGGATGACATGAATGATGTAAATTGATATCATTTTTACCCCAATAGAAAAAGGGGTTTTTACAAGTGTAGCTGTAAGTGAATTCTATTTTGGTCCCAACAGAAAGGAATTTTTCCAAATATAGATGCCATGATCCTGTAAGATGTGACCACTGTGGGAAATCAAAATCAAGTTTGGTTTCCCCAAGTTTTGGGTGATTCCATTTTGTTGAAGAAAGTACCTTTTGGCGTCATTGAAATGCAAAGATGTAAATGTAGAAAAAAAAGAAAAAATAGTCTATCCTTGGGGCCACTCATAATCATAGCTAATTCCCAAATAGAAATCATAAACGGTTTCTCAATCACTTTAATCAGCCTGCATCCTTGGAGACTGGTGTAATTGCAAGGAAAATGATGAAATTTATCCATGTTGGTAACCCCATGGAAAATGGCATCAATGATAGATGTTGAGCAAATTGGTCTTGGCATAGTCTCACTCAAAATATGAGGGAAAAAAACTAATTTTGCTTTCAAAAAAGGAGATATTGGATGATGAATATGGCTAAGCATCCTTATGGTGATCTAAACATCTTACTGAATTGCATGGACAACCAATCGCTACAATCACCAAGGAGATAGAATAAACCACTAGATACAAGGTTCACTTGAAATTGTAGGTGAATTTGGAAAAAATGCAAATGCAATGTTTTATGGATGAAAATGGTGTTGGAATGAATATGTGATGATGAAAAATGCATTGATGATTGGATTGCATGATTTTGTGAAATTTTGCATTGGTTTGGAGCATTTTTTAAGCAATTTTGGATAGTTTTACAACTTTTAGGGTTGCAAACAAAAGTTAACCATCCAAATCAATTCAAGTTATCACAACGAATGATGAAATGATGTGATGGATGATTATAATGATGAATGTGGTCATTTGGTGAAAAGTTAGACCGTTTTGGTACGTTTTGAAGGTTGTAAGGTGATTTTGTGACTTTTGGTTGCAAGCAAAAATTAAGTGCCCAAATTGGTTTTTGGTTTCACAAAATTTGATATGATGATAAAATGAATGTATGGATGCAATGTGGAGTTATTTTGTGGAGGTAAGCTATGTTTTTGGAGCAATTTGATCTTTTTGTAAAATTTTGAAGCCAAACATCGGCTAGCATTCGCATCATGCATAGATGTCGACAAGCATTTTCCACTTTGCAAATACTGGTGAGCATTTCAATGCACCATGTGGACACCCATGGGTATTTAAGTGTACTAGAAATAGCTATAAATAGTCTATAGATGTAAAATTAGATTTATTCATGTGTTCACAAGTTCCATAAGTTGTGTCTGAAGGAGAGTGAGTGAGTGAAGGAGTGAGGTGGAGTGAAGGATTATGGTGGGGTGAAGGCGTGAGGTGGAGTGAAGGAAATGGTGAAAGGAAATTGTGATGGATAGTGTGGATGCAGTAGTAGGAGTAGAGGTGCATGTGGTTGAGGTAAGGCCCTAGGCACTCTTGTTTAGGCTTGTGCAATTTATTTTGGATTATGCAAGTGAATATGACATTAATGTGTTTGCATTGTATATGTGTTGTGTTGTAGTTAAGGATATTCGAGGCCCAACATTGGTTCTCACCTCTCATACCAGGGGAGAGAAAGACACTACATAAGGAGCATTAGGATTGGTTGGAGGATGTGGGGCTGGCTAGGGTAGCTCAGGTTGATGTGGTAAGGGCTGATGAGGGGTATCTCTCGACCTTGGAAGAGATATGGGATCCAGATAGAGGGACCTTTTAGCTCCTTATTGGAGAGGAGATAGTGACACTCAAGGATGTATACCTCATTCTATGAGTACCAGTGGAGGGGTTACATGTCAAGGTTTGACACGATAGGGAGTATGAGATGAGCTAAATATTTGGAGGTCTATGGAATACTATGAGTGTGAGGGATGGACGGATTATGTACTTGGTAATGTATGACAAGGAGTTAGAGGCATTACCCACTTTGATCATATTCTTGTTGGCCAACATAGTGGCACCTAACAACACTAGCTATCAATTCCCATGGAACATGATTAGGATTGTATATGATATGATTGATGAGCCTCGAGTGTATGCATGGATGTCTACTCTACTGGTATAGTTGTACCAGGAGATGTATGAGGTGAGGCGATGAGGGCAAAATGGGCTATGTTGCTATGTACTATTGTAGTGTTGGGGTTAGGAGTGCTTTAGTGTGGCTAGACCTGTGGGCTTGCATAGTGAGGTGTGGGATGGGGAGTAACCCTATGATTTGAGGTGGTGAGTTGCTAAGGAGTTTCATCTAAGTCATCCTAGTCAAATTGGCTAGGATTACAAAGATCTTTGGGTAGGGCTAACACATGATACGGTGTGTTGAAGACCATGGTGAGGTGCCACTTGGACTGGTGATATGGAGTAGCTACAAAGGGTATAGTATGCTAGATGGATGGTTGGAAGACATAGAAGTGAGGTGGATCTGATCCAATTCTCATGAGTGTTGAGGCATTTTGGGATATGACAGGGGATTCCTAAGGCACCAGTGCTATACAAGTGCCATCAGGATGAGATGAGTCTACCTTGTGCAAAGGCATGGAGGGTGACCTATGAGGATGATGAGGAGATAAATCTCCCTGATATGGATGATGTGGGGAATACTACTAAGTATATTGCATGGTTTGCTACATAGCCACCATGGGTACTGAGTTAGGTTGTGGATGAGGATAATGAGGATGATGATGAGGTAGAGGCCAAGGCAGAGGAGGTATATGAGACTCTCATACATCAAAGACATCAATAGTCTAGTAGGCAAGGGAGGTGGGATAGAGATGTAGTATAGTAGGATCGAAATATTATATGTGATGATGATGGTATAGATTATATGGAATAGGTTCTAGAGAGACCTCTAGGTTAGAGCGAGGAGGAGTGGATGAGGCTCGAGCATATGGTGGTAGATCGAGATGTAAAGATAGCAAATTGGGATGCAGAGATAACTTAGCTATGGATGGAGCTAGAGGTATGAATTGCTATAGGTGGAGATAAGGATAAGATCACGAGGCTCTAGGTAAAGCTAGCATAGAGGGACCATTATTATAGGTAGGACATATTATGCCTTCAATACCGAGAGGGATACATCCAAGATTTGGAGGATCTATTGATGCAACACCACATTAGACTGCCAAATCAACCCTCTTCCTCCATATTTAGGTCTATTAGGCATAGTGATTATAGGTATAATAATTGTAGGTCTAGGTATCCATTAGGATCACATGGGTCCTCTTATAGGCATTAGCTAGTGCTTAGATACACTTTTTGTATATGAGCCTTGCTGATCCATTGTATAAAGCCTTCGAGCATTCATTGTACATGCGATATTTATAAATATAGATATGGCTTTTACTTTTGTGCTATTATTTTGTGTGGATGCTTTTGTGTGAATGCATGTGTATATGTGTGATGGATGGTAATGCAATGATAATGTGTATGAAGGGTTATGCATAAGTGCGAAATATCGTAAATTGGCTCTATTTAGGTTTTTAAAATTTTGAAAAGGCTAATTTTGGATCCTTTCACTGGGGCCCATTTGCTCGAAATTTATGGGGTGGAAGTTTTTTTGGGGTAAATTCACCCGCTGTTGATAATCATGAACCTAACGTTATTTTAATTTTCCGACCTCAAATTACATATGATTTTGATTTTCTCGACCAATTCACCTTAAAATTATAAATGATTTTATATTTTCTACCAAAATCACCTTCAAATTATAAATGATTTTATTTTTCCTACCCAAATCGCCTCATTTAATACCCATATATATACTATACTGCGTACCGATAAAATACATCAAAAATACTCTAACTTGAAAATAACTCTAAAAAAATAAAAAACTTGAGAAGGTTGCAAAGGAGTGACTAACAAAATAAACATATCAATTGCAGAGGACTGTCGATCGGTGCAATATGATCAGTTGCAGAGTTGTGTCTGTCGACATAAGCTAATCGGTTGCATAGCCATGTCTGTTGGTGTAAGTTGATCGGTTGTAGAGTCGTGTTTATCCATATAAGCCGATCGATTGTAGAGTAGTGTCTGTCAGTGTAAGCCAATCAGTTGCAAAGCCATGTCTATCAACATAAAGAGATCGGTTGCAAAGTTATGTATATCGATGTAAGCCGATCAATTACAGAGTTGTGTCTATCAGCATAAGGAGATTGGTTATAGAGTCATGTTTATCAGTATAAGTCGATCGGTTGTAGAGCTGATCATCATGCTTGTAGCCTATCATCATGCCTGCATACTATCATCATGCTTACAACCAATCGTCATGCTTGGAGTCACTCATCATGTCTACAACTGATTGACATTCCTATAGCCGATCGACATGCCTACAATCGATCAACATACCTATAGCTGCTCGTCATGTCTACAATTGATTGGCATTCCAGAAGTCAATCATCATACCTGTAGCTACTCATCATACCTACAATTGATCGACATTCTTACAGTCAATCAACATGCCTACAATCGATCATCATGACTATATTAGATTGACATTCCTACAACCGATCAACATTATTGTAGTTGATCGACATTCCAGAAGTTGATTGTCATGCCTAAAATCGATTGTCATGATTATAGCCGATCGGCATTCCAAAAGCTGATTGTGATGTCTGCAATCGATCAGGATTCCTATAGTCGATTGACATTCCTACAATCGATCAGTATTCTTGTAGCTGATCTGCATGCCTGCAGTTGATCATCATGCTATCAATCATCATGTCATCCTAAAGTCTTTCATATCGACTGAAATATTTTAAGTATGCTATACATTTTTTAGATTTTACAAACTGATATTCATAGCCCCCAACACAAAAAAATTTGCAATAGTTTGAAAATTTTTGGAGAAAATTTAATGAAATTCGCCACGATTTGAAATTTTTTGGAAACAAATAATTGCAATTTTCCATGTATACTTCTACAAATATCGTCGAGATTCTAAGATAATTCACCTTGATTTTATAAATAGGTTTCGGTGCCAACCCCTTATGCATAACCTTGTCAGTGTATGAATGCAAATGAGCTAATACTCTAATGATCATTTGTAGTTTAGATTTTTCTTGACCATTTATAGCATTATTTTTTAATTAGGGGTACCAAAATGGTGGTGTGTGAAATGGAAGACTAAAGTAATGATATGGATGTTGATATAGAAATTGATTGTTTTGCAGAGACTCAGACCTACTAGTGATATCAAACAAACTCACTAAATTTTGTCTAATTTATCTAAGACCAATTGTGTGTGCAGTGAATTCATTTACCAAATTGTGAGGGTGGTAATGACTCGAGGTGATCAAGATCCAATGTGTGTGCAAGTGATTTCATTAACCCATCTTGAGTAAATTGAGATGAAACTTTTCATGGAGGAGACCAAGAAGATAATTTATCCGTATGTGCAATAAGAGGTCTCTTCAAGAGAGACGTGTCACCACGCATGAGCATACTCCAATACTATTCAAGTGTCTATAGCCCCAATGGATATTAGCTCCATAGTCCAAGAATATAATATATAAGCTTTGGGGATTCAGAATACCTAACCGTATAACTAAAAATATAATTCTATCCTTACAACTTGAGAACCTAAGGTGTGTGATGTGTAAAATATTTAGAGCTTTGGGTAATCAGATTCTCAACCGAAGTATGATGATAATTTTATCCTATCCTACTACTCATTATTTTTTTTGGAAATGATTGTGATAGTGGTGAAAACCACTATTTTTGATTTTTTGGACTATTTGCATAATGGGACAAGCAAGGATTACCCTTTTCACTTCGAGGTTCAACCCAATCATGGTATTATCTCTCTTTGACACAAGATGTTTTTAATATGTGTGATTGTGTTTGGTTCAAGAGTGTTAGAGTCAATTCCTATAACTCAAGATTTTCTTAGTGAAAATATGTATTGGTCCTAAAGAAAACTTGACATGTATTGGAGGTTGCTAGAAACACTAGGAGTGGCTTAGTGATTGAAAACACCTAGGGATTATGGAAATGTGATTTTACAAATGATAATTTAACGTTATGGAATGGCGTAATGAGATGGAGAATGATTTGAAGGTACCCCTGATTAAGGCAACATGACTTTATTGGACCAATTATTATCTGAACTGAATAAATGACCCCTAATATGAAATTAAATTTGTGAAGGTGGTTTTGAATGTAATGTATAAAATGTAATTTATGAAATGAAATGTGTGCAATGCAATATGTGAAATGCAAGGTGTAAAATGTAATGTGTGAAATGCAATATTATTTTTGAGTATTAGCACACACACACACACACACACACACACCATTTTATATATATATATATATATATATATATATATATATATATCACATTAAGCATAAAATGCTCTCAAGTGGATGATGTTAAGTGGTTTGGGCTCTTCGAATCCCTCTATACTGGCAAGCCTATAAGTTCCTTTACCCACTTTTTGAGTGACAATGTATGGACCTAACCAATTAGCCACAAATTTATCATGAAGGTGTGGTAATGCATTGGTGTTTTGTTGATTCTCCTTAAGAATAAGATCTCCTACTTGAAATTCATGTGGATGAACTTTGGTGTTGTAAGCATGATTTAGGTGATATTGATAAACTTGTAAATGCTCTAATGCATTGACCCACATTTCATCTAGAAGCATGAGTTGGTCAAAACGTGCTTGTCTAGTAGTATCATCATATATGAATTCCTTGTAATGAAATTTGTAATGAGGGGATATCAAGCTCAAGAGGTATAATTACTTTGGCTCCCTAGACCAATGAAAATGATGTTGCCCTAGTAGGCATGCAGATGCTTGTTCAATAATCCCATAATGTCAAGGGGATTTGAGTATGCCAATCTCTATGATTTTATTTGACTAGTTTTTTAAGAATCATAATTAAGGTCTTGTTGGTAGCCTCAGCTTGTCCATTTGCCTATGGGTATTAAGGATACAAGAAACTGTGTTGGATATTATATTTCTTGCAAAATGCTCGAACATACTTGTTTTTGAAAGACTTATCATTGTTAGATATGATTTTTGAGGGAATACCAAAATGAAAAATGATATGGTGAAGTATAAACTCCACAATTCGTCCTATCATGTGAATAGCTCATGCTCATTAGATTTAATCAAAAAAATTACAAGGTTTAAATAGTCTGCTAACATATGGTTAGCGAGAATTAAGTAGGAGGAAGCAAAATTTAATTAAACAACCTAAACTAAATATCTTGCCGCCCAATCCTGCCATCCACTATGTCGACCACTGAGCTGACTAGGATGTCGTCCAAGGGAGTAAAATGGGTAAGGTCAAAACTAAAGTTGACCACCTTTTTTACCATTTTTACCATTTAACTTCCAACATTCTCCCCCTTAAAGTTGAGAGGACTGACTATACAGTCTCTCAGCTTTATATATTGAGCTTTAGCCATGCCTTTGGTGAAGATATCTGCAATGTTGTCCAAAGTGCTGCAATATTTAAGCTCAACTATCTGTTGCTCCACCATGTCTCGGATGAAGTGATACTTCATATCAAAATGCTTTGATCTGCTATGGTGGATTGGATTGTATGCCAATTGAATGGCACTTATGTTATCACAATACAGTCGAGTTGGACCACTTTGACTTTCTCCAATCTCTTCAAGGACTTTTCTCAACCATAGGGCTTGAGTACTAGCATGTGTGATAGCTATATACTCAGCCTCAGTAGATGACAATGCTACAACAGTTTGCTTCTTGGAACTCCATGTAATTAGTCCTGACCCTAGACTAAAATAGTTCCCTGATGTAGATTTCCTATCATCTATATTGCTGCCCCAATCACTATCATTGAAGCCAACTAATTTCACAGAATTACATTTGTGGTAGTGGATTCCAAAATCCAATGTACCTTTTACATATCTTAAGATTCTTTTAGTTGCTTGTAGATGCAGCTCAGATGGACTTGCCATAAACCTTGAAACTAGAGAAACAACATATTGAATATCAGGCCTTGTGTTGGTGAGAAACATCAGACTCCCAACCATGCTCCTGTAAGTGGTCATGTCAACCTTTGGTGCTCCGTCATCCTTGCTCAATTGGATTCCATGTCCAGTTGGAGTTGCAACTGATTTGCATTGCTCCATGGAAAATTTCTTGATCATGTCTCGAGCATACTTGTGTTGACATATGAAGATCCCCTTATTTGATTGATGCACTTCCATGCCTAGGAAGTATCGCATTAAACCGAGATCTTTCATCTCAAACTGCTTCATCATGGAGTTTTTGAACTCCATATTCATTTTAGTGTTACTACCCATAAATATTAGATCATCCACATACAAACAAACTATGAGAATGTCTACACCATGCTTTAGGTAGTACAGAGTTGGTTCACTTTTGCTTCTAGTGAATCCATACTCGTTGAAATAGTCGTCAATGCGTGAGTACCAAGCTCTTGGTGCTTGCTTGAGGCCATAAAGTGCTTTTTTCAATTTATAAACAAGGTTCTCCTTTCCTTGTTCTTGAAAGCCTTGAGGTTGTTGAACATAAACCTCCTCTATCAAGTATCCATTCAGAAAAGCACTTTTCACATCCATGTGTTGAATGTTCCATCCTTTATGGGCAGCTAAGGAAAGAACTGATCTGATTGTCTCTTGTCGTGCAACAGGAGCAAAGGTTTCCTCATAGTCAATGCCAAATTTTTGAGTAAAACCTTTTGCTACTAATCTCGCCTTGTGCCTCTCAATGCTTCCATCAACATTGTATTTGGTCTTGTAGACCCATTTACATCCAACACATTTTTTTCCTTTGGGTAGCTTTACTAGCTCCCATGTATCATTATTTTTTATAGAGGTTATTTCCTCTTTCATGGCTTCTTGCCATACATTTTGAGTACAAGCCTTCTCATAGCTAGCTGGTTCTAGCTGTGCACTAGCCAATAAAGCATAATTGACTACATCTCCCTTAGGATCTTGGGAGTTATCATCCCCATACAATTGCAAATTTTCAAGTTGCTGCAAAACTGTATTCATTTCACTAGCTTGGCTTCTAGTGAATCTTCTCTAGAAATTTTGATCCAACATTTGAAAGGATGGATGATGTTGTAAAGTTCTTTTGCCTCTTGATGGAGAGTCATTGTCAATGTCCATCGGTGAAGAACTTACTGATCTCTGTGGAGAAGGACTTGGAGTGGCGTCAGATGTACTCGAAGTACTCCTGCTTGGGCTTGGAAGGGGTGGTGTGCCTTTGCTTTTCTTGGGAGACACCTGTTGTACCTGTTGTACCTATGAAGAATTTACATCTTGGGATCCATCATCAACAAAAATTCTTTGATGACCCCATTCTCCCCCTTCATCAAAAATTACATCCCTTGAAAGAATAATCTTATGAGACTTGGGATTGTAGAGTCTATAGGCTTTCGTAGACTCACAATACCCTACAAATATACAAGCTTGACTTTTGGGATCAAGCTTCTTCCTTTTCTCATCAGGAATGTGTGCATATGCTAAAGAACCAAAAACTTTGAAATGCTTTACATTGGGTTTCTTTCCATACCACCCCTCATAAGGAGTGATTCCATCTAAACTAGAAGTTGGACTTCTATTTAGAATATATACACTGGTTCTTACAACATCGACCCAGTACATATTAGTTAGATGCTTAGTCTGAAGCATCGTTCTCGCCATCTCAACTATGGTGCGGTTCTTTCTCTCTGCCACACCATTCTATTGTGGGGTATAGGCAGTAGTGAATTGCCTTTTGATCCCACTTGCTTTACAATATTTCAAGAATTATTTTGAGGAGTACTCACCTCCTCGATCTGTTCTAAGACATTTTACAAAATACTCACTTTGTTTCTCTACATTGTTTCTGAAATCTATGAAGCAATCAAAAGCTTCATCTTTATGTTTCAGGAAATAAATCCAGCACATTCTAGAGAAATCATCTATGAAAGTGAGAAAATAGGAATTGTTTTCGATACTCTTTGTCTGCATTGGACCACAGATGTCCGAATGCACTAACTGAAGTGGATAGTTGGCTCTCCACGCTTGTCCTTTTGGAAACTTAGACCTTGAGTGCTTTCCCAAAGCACATCCTTCATAGACCTCCTTTTGTTCATTGATTTTGGGAAGTCCTGTCACCATAGCTTGAGAAGTTAACAGTTTCAAGCTAGCGGAATTAAGGTGACCATATCGCAAGTGCCAAAGCACACTTGGATTTGCTATAGCTACATTTGCAAGTTGAGCTCCCCCTGGCTCACCAAATTTGAGAGGGAATAACCGATTCTTGGTCATTGAGACCTATGTGATGACTCGATTACAATTGTTTTTATCAAGAATGATACATTTTCCTTCATCAAAAACAAGTTTGTAATTATTCTCCATCATTTGCCCAATGCTTAGCAGATTGTGTTGGAGCTTTGGAGTGTAGTAGATGTCATTCACTTTCTTTAGTCCTTATTTTGTTGGAACCTCCATGGCTCCAATGCCTTCGACTTGCAAAGCTTTATCATCCCCTAATTTGATTTGGGATTTGTAAGTGGAATCTAGAGTAGCAAATAGATTTTCTTTGCCACTCATATGGTTTGAGCAACCGGTATCCAGAATCCATGTGTCATTTAGATTCTGTTCAAATTGTCCATATGATAGAAAAATATTAGAGGTATCATCTTCTTCTCCATAATTTCCATATTGACTGTTGCTTCCTTGAGAAGATTTTGACCAGCAGTCACGAGCAAAGTGACCTGGCTTGCCATAGTTAAAACAAGTTGTTTTGGACTTGTCACTTCCTCGTCCTTGATTTCCACTTCATCTTGGATTTCCTCCTCGATTTTGGTTTCCACCTCTGTTCTGATTGCCTCCTCTGTTGGAGTTGCCTCCTCTGTTCTGATTGCCTCCTCTGTAGTTGCCTCTGCCTCTACCTCTTCGTTGGCCTCTGCCTTGACCTCTTCCACGTCCTCTTCCAGCATTTTCATTGGATGTGAAGGCTTTATCATCGCCTCCATAGCTGGTTGAAGGAGATTCCTGTAATCTCTCTTCATGAGACATTAACGACCCAATTAATGCATCAAATGTTAAAGTGGAAAGATCTTTTGACTCTTCTATGATTATGGCTATGTGATTCCATATTTGAAGAAGTGTTCGTAACACTTTCTTTACAATTGTTTCAGGCTTAATTTCTTCGCCAAGAGTAACCATTTTATCAACTACTGCCTTGACTCTGACACAGTAGTCACCAACTTTTTCGTCTTCTTTCATTTTGAGATTTTCAAAATCTCGTTTCAGTGTTTGAAGCCTCACTTGCTTCACTTGATCACTTCCTTGGAATCCGTCTTTCAAAGCTTTCCACGCATCTTGTGCAGTTATACAAGTAGCTATTCTAGGGAATATACTTTTCTTCAATAAACTCTTTTGTGCTTCTTTCTTTGTTTTCTTATCTGCGGCACTCAATGTAGCCCAATCTATGGGTTCTGTGAAACCCTCTTCTATTATATCCCACAAACCTTTTCCTATGAGCAAGGTCTTCATTTTGATAGACCAATACTCGTAGTCATACCCATTGAACTCTGGAATTGGTAGATTGTTATGTGAGGCCATAGTTACTAAAACACTCTTTTTATTTCTCGGTTACAATAAAGCACTCTACTTTTTCAAAGAAGGAAGAAGGAAGAAGGAAGAGATTACAAATTTAAGTCAAATCTGACTTGATTCACTCTTTCACTGATTGCTTGTTCCTCTTGTTGTGGCGTTGCTATTTCTTGATTCATGAAATTGTCTGCTACTTGTTCTTCATCGTCACTAATCAATATTATCTCTGGTGATTCTGGTTCTAGAATTTCCACTGAATTACTATAATGAGTATATTCTGATTCTTGTGGTGCAACTTCTATGGATTCAGATTGCTCAAATTGACTCCCAAAGGAGTTATCTTCAGAGTCTGCCTCGTACCCTGAGTTCGGATGCCTCTGGTGTGCAATTACTGCGTTCTGCAACTGATTAAACATAGTATGTAGCCCATAAGCTCTCACTTTTTCATCAAAACTTTTGGCGTTTTCTCTCACCAAAAGTGCACATAGGGCATGATAACAACCACTTGGTCTTATCATCAATGCCTCTTTACAAATTTCAGTTTGATCCTTTGTCTCTCTTACAAGAAAAAAATACTAAGCCTCTCAGGCTTGTTACACAAAATTTCCGGTTTGTATAGCCTCCTAGACTATCACAATATGCTTTTACACTACAATTTTGATTCCTTGAATCAGGTGTAAAGCTCCTTCTTTTACAATAAATTGCCTCTTAGGCAATGTTCTTAGAAAAAAAAATATATATATAATTTTCTTTCAATAATAATTTTAAAAAATTACTATAATAATATGTTATTTAATAAAAAAAATATATTGGCCTTTAAAAAAAAAAAAAACAATATAATTTTGATTTATTAAATAACTTTACTATATAACTTTTAAAAATTATAATGAAATAAATTAAAATTATTAAAAAAAAAACTTTGAAGCGGCTTCGAATGCCGAATTTTTAACTAAGCAAAATGACTGTGTCACGTTTCGAATGCATGACCACCTCTATGCAAGTTTCGGCCTTTACCAAATGCGCTACAAGCCAAGCTTTGGCTTTCAACTACCTTGCTTCTATTTGAAGCATACTCGTCACGATTTTTTTTTAAAACTTCAAATGAAATATCCCACATGCACTGTGCATGGGGATATTTGGGGTTTAAAAGAGGAAGCACGTGGATGAATGTTCGATTGCCTTCGGGAAATCGGACCTTACCCCTTTTACCCCTTACCTCCTGTGAATCTCCTCTCGCCAAGTGTCACCTGTGAAGCTCCTCTCGCCATGTCACCTATGAATCTCCTCTCACCAAGTGTTTGCCTATCAATCACCTGCCACGTTAGCCTATCAGTCCAGTCTATCCTCGGGCTTCGAGCCTATGGGCCTCCACTACGTGCCACGTGTCCTTCACTGGTCTATGCCTCGAACTACGTGCTCCCTACGGGCCTCCTCTCGACCTCACCTCGGTTCATGCTCTACGGGCCCTCTCGACCTCCTCGAGAATCATGCCTCACCTGTGAGCTCGCTCCTGTGGGCCTCCTCGACCTCCTCGAGATTCGTGCCTCACCTGTCGGTCTCCTCGGGCTCCGCGCCTCGCCTGTCTTGCCTCAGCTCTGATACCAGATGTGAATAGCTCATGCTCATTAGATTTAATCAAAAAAATTACAAGGTTTAAATAGTCTGCTAACATATGGTTAGCGAGAATTAAGTAGGAGGAAGCAAAATTTAATTAAACAACCTAAACTAAATATCCTGCCGCCCAATCCTGCCGTCCACTGTGCCGACCACTGAGCTGACTAGGATGTCGTCCAAGGGGGTAAAATGGGTAAGGTCAAAACTAAATTTGACCACCTTTTTTACCATTTTTACCATTTAACTTCCAACATATCATACTGTTTAGAGGACTTACCTCAACCCACTTTGTGAAGTATTCAGTGGCTATGATGATGAGTGTATGTTATCCCAAGGAGGTAAGATTTTGCCAATCAAATCAAGACCCCATTGTGAAAGGACCAAAGGATTTGAATAGGATGTAATGCTTGAGATGGTACATGAGTTAAATTAGCATGTTGTTGGCATTGCTGACAATGCTTGACGTAAGTGCA
Source organism: Wollemia nobilis (assembly GCA_028583015.1). Taxonomy (NCBI): domain Eukaryota; kingdom Viridiplantae; phylum Streptophyta; class Pinopsida; order Araucariales; family Araucariaceae; genus Wollemia; species Wollemia nobilis. Next base: position 76,182 of record JAQPPZ010001004.1, on the reverse strand, counting down.
ACAGTCACATTCCATGGTGGGCCAATAGTAACCCATGCATAGAATATGCTTTATGATTACCATTCCACTAAAATGACCACCACAAGTACCATCATGAGCTTTAGCTATGGCTCTTTGTGCCTTTATGAAAACTCCATCATAACCATGTCTATACAACACGTCCCCCAAGAGAGTAAAACGAGCTACTTTTTCTTGAAAGTGAGTTTAGCAATCTATGACATGTCTGATGGGAGTGTTCCAAACTTGAGGAAGGCTATTATTTGGTTGGACCAAGGCTCATATGGCTCTGAATGGATAAAGCAAACATCCTTCTCATCCTTAGATTCAACATGGACAATTGTAGATTTAGAGATCGTTGTGACAATGAGTGGTTGTACCTCTCCTACGGAGTTCTTTGGAATCAATGATCCTAGAGAGGCCATCACATCTACAAATCTATTAGTCAAACATGGTAAACTATTGATTTCATACCAATCAAATTTAGTGAGCAATGTCATTGCTACTTCATGGTAAAGCTTTATTGTTGGTTCTTTGCATTGGTATTCTCCATTTATTTTATGAAAAACAAGTTGGGAATCACCAAATATCCTGATACACTTTATGCCCATAGCTATGGCTGCTTGAAGACCTAAGATTAAGGCTTCATACTCTGCATTATTGTTTGTGCATTGGAAGTCAAGTTTGAAAGATAGGGGAATAGGTACCCCCTATGGTGTATGAAACATGACTCTAGCACCTTGACCTTTTTTGCACTTAGAACCATCAAAGAATAGTGTGATATCGATATCTTCCTCTGGAATGACATCTTCTTCTTGTTCAGTGATAGTGAATACCGAATCATCTAGGAGCTCAATAATCAAGGGTTGATCACTAGGAAGTGGAGCTTCCACAAGTTGATCGGCTATGACTTGACCTTTAATGGATTTTTGGTTGATGAACTCAAGATCGAATTCAGTGAGAAGCATTATCCATTTTGTGGTGTGGGTGTTATTATAAGTGTGAGACATCATGTAACGTAGAGGATTTTTATGAGCTATGACATATGTGGTGTGACTAAGCATGTAATGTTTGAGTTTCTTAGTGGTAAAAACCACTTCTAAGCACAATTTTTCCATGTAAGCATATCTGGTTTCATAGCTTACCAATGTTTGACTAATGTAGTAGACAACTTGCTCTCGATTATTTTCATTCTTTTGTGCAAGCATTGTCCCTAATGCAAAGTCCGTTGCTGAAACATAAATATGGAAGGGGACCCCCGAATGAGGAGGAGTTAAGATTGGTGGAGAAGCTAGGTATTGCTTGATGTCATCAAAATCTTTTTGGCACTCATCTATCCATGAAAATATCACCCCTTTTGTAGCAGGTGATTGAATGGCCTGCATTTATCAGAAAGTTGTACAATGAAATAATGGATCGATTGGATATTTCCTTGTAAACTATGTAATTCCTTCAAGTTTGTTGGGGGAGGCATCTCCATGATGACCTTGACTTTGTTTGGGTCCACCTCAATGCCTCTTTTGGAGATAATGAATCCTAGTAGTTTGCTTGAGGTAACACCAAAGACACACTTTTTGGGGTTCAACCTTACATTATGCTCTAGAAGTCGATCAAAGACTTTTTCCAAGACACCAATGTGCTCTTGTCGAGTTTTGGATTTTTCCAAGAGATCATCCACATAATCTTTGATGATCTTATGCATGTAATCATGGAAGATGTATGTCATGGCATGTTGATAAGTGGCACCTACATTTTTTAGGCCAAAGGGCATCACCTTGTAACAAAAAGTCCCCCAAGGTGTAGTGAATGTTGTTTTGTGTTGGTCATCAGGATTGATTTGAATCTGGTTGTATCCTAAAAAATCATCCATTAGAGAAAGCATTTCATGGCCAATGTAAGTGTCGACAAGAGTATCGATGTTTGGTAGAGGAAATTCATCCTTAGGACACGCTTTGTTAAGGTCTCAAAAGTCAGTGCAAATGTGTATCACCCCGTTAGGCTTATGAACAAGTACCATGTTTGAAAGCCACTCAGGATAGTCAATGGGTACAATGAAACCCACATCTAATAGCTTTTGAAGCTCTTCTTTGACCATGAGGGCAATGGTAGGATGCATCTTTCTCAATTTTTTTTTGACCGGCTTAGCATCATAGTGCAAGGTGAGATTGTGGACAACCAAGTTAGGGTCAAGACCAGGCATGTCTTTGTAGGACCATGCAAAAATGCCCTTCTTCTTCTTGAGGAGAGCAATTAATTGCTCTTGTTCATCTATGGATAAAATTTTACCAAGTTTGATGATTTGAGGATTGTCTACGTCTGAACTAAGGTTCACATCGATGGTATCTTCAATGGACATATGAGAACCTTCCTCAAGCTGATGGGGCATTGGGATCAGATGAATGTCATCTATGATGTTATCAAACTCTTCTGACTCAACCTCTTCTATGTCTACCTAGAAAACCTCAGGATCTAAAGGTGAAGGTGAAGGTGAAGGTGGAGGTAATGGAGGAATGTAGTTGGTTGAAGCCCTTAACAATTCCTCAGAAAGGATGAATTCAAAAAAGGATGGAGGTAAGGAAATCTGATCCATATCAATAAGGCTCATGTCAATTGGAATTGGCTTTGCCAAATCGTATGGATTATGGAGTGGGGTGAATAAGTCAATAGGATTCATGTTAACTTAAAGGGGAAACTAGTGGTTGGCAATGTGAAGGATGGATAGATCCTATCTGCTAGAACCGATGCTAGAACTCTGGGAACCTGAACAATAATGAGCAACACAAATAAATGCAATAGGCAAAAATCCATGCACATGCAATGCAATTTTTATTTTAATTTTTGTGTGTTTTATATTTATTTTATGTATATATATTACAAAATATGGCCAATGAGGTGGATTAATGAAATGGAGGTGGTTCACTAGTTGGTTTAGCTCACTCTCTAGGGAGAAGCAAACAAAATATGGGTTGATGGATGGGGAACATTCTGAGGTAATACTCATCCTGTTCGGTGAATGGAATGATGGGTGTCGATTCCTCATCAGATTCATCAGAAGCTATCGACATAACATCGTATTCTTCATAGATTTCCTCCTCAAAGTCATCGGTGTGATGGGTTTCTTCTTCTAAATTCAAATGGAGATTTTGAAAAGCTTGTTCAAAAGAAGAGGTGGAAGAATGAGGGTGATAGCCTAAACTTGAATGGTCATGCACTTCTCGATATGGAGTATCGATGAGCTCGTGCATTCCTTGTTCATGTCATCCTAGGCCATATCCTTGCCAATTGACTTGATGAAAGTATCGGGATGGAAAACCCAATATGTGTTGTATGTTGGAAAGTGTTGGTTGTTTGGGTTCATCTAGGGAAGATGGATTGGATGATGAATCAATCCCCCCATACACAAAATTGATGTTATTAGGAATTGAACCCATGTTGTACACCGCTCCTATGGATAAGGGTGGGTCACGTGGGTGACCGTAATCCCTAGTAGTTTGGATGCTAAGTGGTGTGATAGTAATGTCTTGGACCACGTATTCACCAATACTAGGATTAGTGAGGTGGACCACAACTTGGGATGATGTGGAGGTGGATGTGGAAGTGGATGTGGAAGACTCATGATTGGCTTGTGGTTGATAATGGGAGAGGTATGGATTGGAATGGCATCTCACAATCCATTAATTCAACTTGTGAGACATCAATTGATGTGGATGAAGGTGGATTTGGTTGAGGTGTTTGATGAATGGGTGATGATGTGGAGGGAATAATGATGGAGGATGTTGATGTTGATGATGTGGATGATGTGGATTGGGCTTGACCACATGTACATGTAGTCGATGGTGATGAAGATGGGGGCATGGAGGTGGAAGCTTGATGTGGGGTAGTGATGGGGAGCTCCTCAGGAATAGGAACTTTGGATGAAGAGGTGGATGGTGTGGTGGATGATGTGGTTGATGGGGTCAAGAAAAGGTGAGTGGATGGAAGAGTGGATTCATAGGGATTTGAGATGAAATTGCAATACTTAAATGGTTCGATGTCCATTGGTATGCAATGAATTTATCCCTCATGTACATATTTTAAACATTGATGGAGTATAGAGGGGACACATCTCATTTCCCTAATCCAAGGATGTCCAAGGAGTACATTGTATGCCATGGATCCTTCCAAGATGTGGAACATTATGTGCAATATTTTTACCCCCACTTCGATGGGTAAAACTATAGTGCCAACTATGGAACAGAGAGCATCATTGAATGCTTTCAAGGTGAAGGTGGATTTGGTGATGTGAGATGGTGGAAGATTAAGATGTTGAAGAGTAGAGGTGGTGATGATATTGATGGAGGAGTCGGTATCAATCAAAACTTGTTTGAATGGCTTCCTATCAATTTGAGCCATGATGTGTAATGGAGGGTCCATCGATTCTGATGATATTGGTTTGATTTCAAAATCATAGAATGTAATGGAAGGCTCCACACATGTTTGGATACTTCCCACAAAATTGCTAAAGGTATTAGCATCCTGAGATTGGAGTTCAATGGATTTTAGAATCTCCATTAATGCCTCATGATGTGGGGGAGATTGTTGAATTAGCTCATAAATGGATAGTTTTGCTGAAGCTATTTTAAGGCTAGTGGTTAGCCAGCTACTCAGAGAGATGATTGGCCTTTGTGGATGATTGGGAGGATGAGTGGGTGGAGATGGATGACTTGGAATATGAATTGGTTGGGAAGAATTGGTGGAGAACTGAATGGGTGATGATGAATTGGTAGGTTGAGGAGACACACTTGCCTGAGGTGCTATGGGAGATTGAACAGTATGCTATTGTGCATTTTGTTGATTTGTGCGTTGTTGACCTCGGGTGACTACATGAATAGCACCCACAAAACCTTGGTATTGTTGCACATGGTTGACTTGATTAGGAGGAGTCTTGATGTTTGACCCTCCTATTGTTGGTTGCACTTCCTCATGATGAGGAAGTGGTGTTTGATAGATGCCAAGGTTCTAATTTTGTTGAGCTAAGGGACTATCAACCTTGATGGCCCCTAAGTCAATTAGGTCTTGCACTATATCTTTGAATGTGTAGCAACCATTAATGTCATGCCCATTCTATCGATGATAAGGGTAAAATAAATGTTCCCTATAGCTTTTGCTATGCTTGGTAGGATCATCTGGTTTGACCTCAGGTAAGGCAAGCTGATTTGTGTCATACAACCTATGAAATATGGAAGCATATGATTCGGATAAGGGTGTGTAATGATGGTTTTGTCAAACATATTATTGATGTTGGTGATTATCCATAGTTGGTACTATGTTTTGAACTTGTTGTGGTGGGGGAACCACTTGATATGCAATTTTTTGTGGTTGTTGTTGCATTGGTTGTTGTTGTTGAGCCACTACCAGCTGGCTCATGACCACTTGATTCACTTGATTTGCTTGATTGGCCTGATTTGGCTTAGATTGGCCAAAATAACTTCCTTTGGATTGGCCCTTGTTCTACCATTCTTTCTTTTTAGGCTTTAGCACACCTTCTTGGATTTTTATCTCCTCAATTATGCTAGCCTGGGCAAGAGCTTCTTCGAATGAGTTGTATTGTTGCAATTGTAATAACCAAGAGATGGGTTTTAAGCAAATCTTGGTGAACAATCGAGTTAACTCTTCCATTGGTAGGGAGAATGGTAGTTTTGTGATAACAACCCTCCAATGGTTGCCAAAATCATAGACTGACTCATCATCAAATTGCTTAAGATTGTATAAGTCAAACAATGTGATTTTTTTATGAACATTGAGGGAAAATCTCTCAAGGAATTGGTTTACCAACTATTCAAATGTATAAATACTATGATGAGGTAGATGGTTATACCACTCCATGACATCTCCCCCAATGTCTGAGGAAATTTTCTGAGCATTAAAGCATCTTGATTTTGAATTCTGAAGCATGAGTGAATGAATGTGCTTACATGCTCTCTAGGGTCCTCAGTCCCTTTAAATTTATCAAATTTTGGCACTGTAAAATCTATCGGATATGGCGATGATGGTACCAAAAATTGAATGGGTTGATTGATTAGTTGTCTTAAAGTAGGCTTCTGGTTCATCATACCAAGAGTGTGTTGTATCAAGCTATCAATATATTGTTGCAATGCCTGAATTCTAGGGTCTTCCCTAGGTATGTGGAAGCCTTGAATTACTTGATGATTGTGTGGAGATGAAGTGGTGAAATGTTGGGGTGTGATGAGATTTTGATGGTTTGATGGATTGGATTGCATTTGATGATGTTGGGCTTGATGATGGAATGATTGTAGATGATGGAATGGAGATGAGGTTTGAGGACTATGAATGTGTTGACTTGTGGGAATGGAATGGGTGTGGGTTAATGGAGGTGTGGGAATGGAAACCATAGAATATTATGATACCCATGATGGATTTGATGTAAAGAAGGTAGGCTAGGTTGGAATGGATTGGGGCTTAAGATCTACCACCTGTATTTGTTGTTGGGAGCAAGAATGAGCATTTTGTTGAGCCATAAGCAATTTTTTGAGGTGTTGCCATGCTTTTTGTATGGCAATATCTGAGGTAGATGGTGTAGGTGTGGTGGAAATGGATGAAGTGGGTGGAGGATAGGTTGCAACTAGGATTGCAACTGAATGGGAGATATTGGATGCAATGGAGACTGACATTTGTGAAGCAACATTGACATGTGCTTCATACAATGGATTGCCATAGGTGGTGGTATAGGAAGATGGAATGGAAGTGCTTTGGCTACATGATTATTGTGGAAGAGACCAGTGATGGGAAGGTGCAGATGATACCTCAAAAAGAGGGTTAGTATACACCTGGGTGAAACTGGAAGGTTGTGAATGGGCAAGTTCCTACTGAGAAGAAGGATCATGCCTAGGTGGGCTATTGATTTGCTCTAGAACATGGTTAGTGGATCTTAGAAAAGCTCCAACTTTAGCCATATCTATGTAGGTGATGTTAGGATTGGTGGGAGATGATGGCTCAGTTTTTGGAATGGGGGTATTGATGGCTCTATGCAACACATCAATATTTGAGGTATACATAGTGTGTGAGGGTCCCATAGATAAACTAGAATAACTTATCTGTATCACACTTACAGGATTCACCATAGAAGTGGTGGGGAAAGATGTGGAACACTCCATGGATGAAGTGGTTTGGCTAATGGAGGTTTGACTCAAAATATTTTCTTGGCTTCGAGTTGAAACCATAAGCTAATGAGTCATATGGGGATGGTGAATGTGTGGAATGTGCAAAAAATATGTAATGGAAATCACACAGAATCAAACAAGCAATTCAATCCTATGTTTTGCAATAAATTATTTTTTTATGTGGGGTTTGTGTGTTGTTGATGTGCTAACCTAAACTATTATGCAAGGTGGAATCTAAGGTTGGATGGAAAATGAGAATCTTTCTGGTGATGAAATCTAAAAATATTACTCATGGGTACTATGGTTTCTATGGGGTGAGATGATGGATGGAGATGAAGCCCACCATCACCAATCTCGAACAATGGTTGGTGATGAAATCCAACTCACTATTGTTAAATGCGTGACGTGCAAAGTGTGTGATTCATTTTAAGATTTATGTTATCTATAGTGTTCATTCAATGTTAAAAACACCCTATTTCACTTGTCTAAGCTAGAAGCCAAGGACATTAACACCAAGTTCCTCAAAAGAACTTAGGGTACACTGCTTAAGACCCACCCTGAATCATCAAGTGATTCCAATAGTGGAGGGTTCACCTAGTTCTTCTACCCTAAATCATCAAGTGATTCCAACAATGGGAGTATACTTAGGTATTATGACCTTGTTCCAAATTAGAAAAGCAAAAATGGAAGCTTTTAACCCTAATATGCAACTATTTATGCTTTTGTTATTTCAAATGCAAACAACATACAAAATAGTAAATGAAACACCATAAAGCAATATAAATATAAATTAAATGTGAACTACAGTGAATGCATGAATGCAACTCTACTCTATATGCAAACTATATGAAAAATGTAAATGCCTAAGATGAAAAATGTAATTGCTTTTTAAAATAGAAAATGAATGTTTTTCTCTTGTTGATTTTACTATTAAAAAGTAAAAAAATGAAAACAAAATAGAGTTAGGGTTTGAACCAAGCTTACCAGGAAGCCTACGTATTTCTTCCCCACTCTTCTAAACACCACCCAGAGTCTCTTGAATGTTGTGAGGCATCTCCTGAACTCTATAGGGCATCCCTCGAATGCTGCAGGGCATCCGTGTGACCACTATTCGAACTCTGCAACTCCAAAAACCCTCGTTTTCATGATTTTCGCGCGATCAAACTTCTGGAAACCTACAAAATAGAAACAAAAACATAAATCAGTGAACAAGGTAAATCAAAATGAGGAACCCTTTGGGGGTCCCACCATGATCGCCATTTTGTAAACAAAAAATGAACAACACCAATACAAAGCAAAAGTACAAAAGCACAATAACACCATAGAATGCACAAAATGAATAATATTTATTGATATAGGTAGATCTCCTAAGTTGTACAATGAATGTGCCCCAATATGGGGTTACAAATGCTTTTGATACAATGATTATAGATAATAGGGTTTCAAAACCCTAGTTCAATGAACAGCTGGTGTCTTCTGGTTCATCCTTGATCCAAACAAGTGTGCGGGTGGGCTTGTGTATCCCTACGGGACCACCCTAGCTGCAACAACTTCCAAAAATGTGGTTCCTGCACCTGCAAACAACAAACAACATAAAAGGGGTTAAAAGCACCTATGAGGGCTCCACTGTGTGAGGCCCTCTGAAAGATAAAACCTATAAAACCCTAAATGTTGTAAAATGGAACTATAAACAAAAATGCAAGAACATAAATGAATGCAACAAATATTTTACCTTGTCAATGTTGATCTGTGCTCCTGTGTCTATGTTCGAGAGTCATACGAACACTCAAAAGCATCCGAGGGCTTACGGACTACAAATATACTATAGGAAATACCCAGAGGCATTCGGTGATGGCTGTGAACACCCAACAACATTCCAAAAATGCTCAGAAGCATTCTACGAACTCTGGGTGGTGTTCGAGGGTTGAGGGAAGTGAGGCAGAACCAGATCTGGTTCATGAGGGTTTGGCAATGATGAAAATAGGATGGGCGATGGCAGTGGTAGAAGATATGAAGATGATAGCAAAATGGCTAGGGCAATCTCAAGAATCTAAACTTTTCAAGAATTTTTATGGACCTTGATTCATCAAAATGACTCATCTTTTATAATCTGCCCTTGAACATGTTAGGGTTTCGATGACACAAAATGGGCAACCGAGATTAAAACATGAGGAAGGGTGGAGATTAAGCTTGGGCAAGTGACATGGATTGAGATGGATGGATGGCTGAGATTAAGTCATGGTGGATGGCTAGGATTTATTCATATAAATACATATATATTTATTAAATATATAAATATAAATATAAAATATTAATATTTATGTATATATATATATATATAAATAATGGATGACTATGATTGGAGGATACGAATGGATGACAAGTGGCTAGATTTTGGTGTCTACAACTAACATGACACCTCACACATAACTACATGACACATACTATAGACCTAAATATTAAACATGCACTAAATATTTAAACTAACCTCAATCTAAATCTTTACAAGAGTACCAAATAATTTAATACCTCTGATACCCCTCGTATTAGATAATTTGGTATGTAGTTGATATATTATATTCTAACTAATATGGTGATAGTTGAAGACATGTATTTATGATGGCATCACAAGCGCACACCACCCCTTTTTAATACCCATTGCAAAAATCCAATGATGAAAATATGCACAACAATTGAGGAACTTGTAATGGTGGTCCAAATTAATTATAGTTGGATAATTTCCTTTTCAAAAAGTTGAATGTAACTAATAGTAAATATCATATCCCTTGGAGAGCCAATTTGTTCTTGATTCGCTAATAGTAACTTAGTTTTCACATGGGAACAAAGAGAATTTGTGTTCATAAATTTAGTAGATAATTTCAACTTCTCCATTGGTTTATGTTTAGATGCTTTTGGTTTGTACAATTCATATTCCACTCATATTATTTCTATAGTTATTCCTCCTTTCTTCAGAGAATAAACTATAGAGGAGGAAAACTGCCCTACCATGTATGATTCTTGGCTGGATTTATTGGGAGCTGAGGTGATCACATGGGTGTGTTATATTCTCTACACTCGATGTGGTAAAAAGGGCTCACCAAGAATGGTTTTAGGATTCGTTCCAAGTCTAGGGTCGAAATGTTTGATGTGTCGATTAAGTAAGCACCTATTTTCTAGCCTATCTAAACTAAACTATTAGAATGAAAGAATAATGTAAGACAATGCAAGATGCAAGAAGACAAGAAATAACCCTAGTATGATTCTTTGATTCGATGATATCTATCCCTAGGTTTTACAAAATAATAAGATTTTTTCCTTTGATCAATGGTTCAAGGGAATGCACAAATAATATTAAAACCCTAGATGCAAACTATATGCTTTTATTCTTTCAAATGCCTAGAAATTCAATCGAATATTTTTCTTTTACTTATGATCTAGATTTTGAAAAAAAATGAATATAAAGCAAAAAATAAAGAACCTAAAAGCTTTACTTAGGGCACTTATCTAATCCAGTGTTTTATCTTAGCTTTAACTTGCATCCAAAACATCCAAATAGTTTCATACCTACAAAATAGCTTTACAAACACTAGAAAATTTGATCAACATTTGGGGGCTTGCTTAGGCTGCTATTTGACTAAGCTTGGAGGTGTAGCAATCAAGCATCCTTGGTAATTTTATCTTATTGTTCGAAAGCAAAATGATCTTTAACCTTTGGAACGTGTGCAAATAGAGTGCAAATAAATGTAGACATGATAAACACAATAGAATGCTAAGATGCAAAGTGTAAATCAAGGTTTTGGGGTGCAAAAGCTTTCCCCCAAGCCATAATTTACCAAATTTATGCCTTGTAAATAGGAAGCATGAATTTGACTTACCAAATTTCTTTCCCATATGGGCGTGGCATGAATTTGGTTTAGATGCCCTTTTTGGGCCCCAAAACAACAAAAAATAGAGTGCAAAATAGCAAAAAATAGACTTGCAAAGCAAATAATGTAAACATAGAACCTAATGAGTTGATGGAGAAATCAAGGAGAAATGAAGAGGTGGAAGAATAACTCCAAGAAGATTGATCTCTCTAATCATCAAGACTCCTCCACTCAATCCCCAAGGGTAGCAAACACCAAAGCACAAAATAGTAAATCAATGATTTGGAGTAGATGAGCACTTACTAGCATAAGCAATGAGTGAGTCAAGAATTATATTCTAAAAATAATTAGTTGAGGTAAAAGAGGAAATCTGATCCTCTATTTATAACAGCTTTGGAGGGCCAAATAGGTAGGAAAATAAAATTTCACTGTGGGCAAGGACCGATCCCAAAATGGGTCGACAAGGGGAGGGGTTTTTGTGAGAAAACCTCTAGAATGTAAAATTCATACCACACCATTATAGGGAATGAATTTGACAAGCCAAATTCATGCCCTGTATGTATCGGGTATGAATTTGGTAAAGCTAAGGAAACAAGAAAAATGGAGAAGGCAAAAATACCTCAAATTTGCACTTGGTAAGCTTGGGTGGTTGGCTAGAGATCTAAGGAAGAATCAACATATTTCGATGGGTCAATTTTCCATTTCTACATTTTACCCCCTCTTTGATGCATTTATATCCAAATAAATACATCAAAGAAAAATGTAGACCTATGGGTGAAAACAACAAACACAAAAAAGGGTGGTTGGGTTTGGAATCAGGGGCGGTGCAAAAAGGGGTGTTAACTTGAACACCACAAATTTGCATGTAAAACAAGGCATTACTACCATTAATGCCTCTAAGGCTAGGGTTCCCCCTCAAGTTTTTAAAAGGAATGCAAAATTCTAGATAAAAACTTGAAAAAGGTGAACAAAGGGTACAAAAAGTGAGAAAAAGCAAAGAAAGACCAAAAGACAAGAAAAGGAGAGAGAAAAGGAAGAAAGGGTAGGAGAGAGAAGAAAATGAGGGAAAATAAAAAGGAAGAGAGAAGAAAGGGAGGGAAAAAGAAAAGGGAGGGAATAAAAGAGGAAAAATGAGAGAAAAGGCTCATTTTCACCACGCGAGGAGGAGAAAAGAGCTCTGGAGAAGAAAGAGGAGAATGACACTACCAAATAACCATGCTATTGTGGTGAGGGGTAAGTCTAGCACCATTTATAACCAAGAAAAGGTACATATTGAGACCCACTTGCTTACTTTGGATTTTGCACCTACACACAAATTTTTTTAGTAATTTTTGTATGTTTTGAGTTTTTTAGTTAATTTTTGGCAAAATTCGTTGCAGACCATGAATTTGGTCATGGAGAATGAATTTTGTAGTCTTTCCAAGCCAAATTCATGCCTTGTATGGAGTGGGCATAAATCTTGTTGGGAGGCTTTGCTAAATTCATGCTCATTCCAAGGTGTGAATTTGGTTAATTTTGCATAAAAAGACTTATTTTTAAATTTTTGTGTTTATGATTTTTATGTGTTTTTTTTGATAAATTTAAAAATAGATTATATTAATAGAAGTTGTATTACAAAGTAAAATGAGTTGTATAGGAAGCAAGGGATAAATAAAAGCCTCCTGGCTAAAATATTACCCATAAAAACATTATATAGGTGTGTTTGTTGAACATCACCTAAGGCCGCCATAATGCAATTATCCATACAAATTAACATCATAGCAGTTGAATACCAATTTTCTTCATTCATATATAGACCATCCATCTATCATCATACTATTTCAAATTCATTCTTGGCGTCTTGAACATGTTTGAAATATCTATTATTTTGTGGGATGGAGGCTTTTTTTCTCTTAATATACACATACTCAATAAAATATCTATGGCTATGTGTGTTCTGTTTTTAAAAACCTTCCACCTTGGCCACTCCAAGTCTACGGGTAGTAATTTTATATAGTAGAGCAATGGTAGACTAAGTATAAAGACACAAGAGCCTATGAAAATCAACCAAGAACCTTGCTTATCCAGCTTGACACTAGGAAAACATGTCATTTTTGTTCTTCTTGGTCATTTCTCCTTGGACCAACTGTGATAGATTCATTAGAATCACTATATGCTCTTCCTATTTTGATATTTTCATGTACCACCTCTCGCATCCCTTGGATTATTTGGCACTAGCTTATCTTATTTTCTATTTGAGAGTCCACATATTGCCCTTCTTCCAAAATTTTACCCTATTTTGCTAAATAATATGCCACCCTATTGCCATCTCACTTGATATGTGTAATAAAAACATCTTGAAAAACCTTTCAAATATTTTGAACTACTTTCACCTTCATTTTCTCCCTATCCCGACACCTGTAAGGGTCTTATTGGATCCAATATTCTAGCCCATACGTGGGAATCTATCTCTATCCATAGCTTATGTAAATATATATTTGTAGCTATCATTGATACTGACAATATTGCCTATACTTTTTCTTCATTATTTGTTGTCTCTCCCATACCTTCTGCTCTCTAGTACACTTGTACTCATTTCCAATTCCTTATGATAATACCAAAACTAGATTTTCCAAGGTTTTTAGTAGAAGCCCCATCTGTGTTAGCCTTCACCCACTCTATGCAAGGCGATCTCCACTCTATGTTATTTGAGGAGATCTCACCTGCACATCCAACCCTTAGTTATTTTTCTTTTACAATTATTCTAAAGCTCCTTATAATAGTCACTTCCTCCATTTCTATGTTTATTTCCTCTTGTAATATAATAGACAGTGTTTCCACTACCCAACTAATAATCCTCTCCTATACTTTCTCCCTTGTTCTATGCTTTGATTTAAATATACTTGCATTTCATTCTAGCCATAACTGCCACCATATGAAGCTAGGTCCTAGCTTCCATACCATTTTCATTGTTTTAGTCTTAAAACTACATTGTTTCCATTTCTCATAAAAGCTTTCTTGGCTCCCAAAGATTTTCCAATGTTGTCTCATCTACCCCCACCAACTGATCCATGTATCTTTCAAAAAATAACACCCAAAAAATATGTGATTCAAGGTCTACTCTACCTTTCCACACAACACATATGGAAGGCTCATAGAAGCCTCTTTTTCTCAAATGATCAAATTTCAAGCACTTTCTATGGTTAATTAGCCATGAGAATTTTAATTTCTGGCCATATTTCCTTTTTCTAAAAAAATATCCATGGAAGTGGTGTTGGGGCAATCTTAAATTTATATGCTACCTTGTATCCCTCCTTTACCTTATAGTTTCCCAACTTGCTTCCTCCCCATCCAAGAATATCCCTCTTAGGACCATCTTGAATTGGGTTTATTTGAAGATGTCTCCACAATTTTTTGATTAGTTCCTCTATCCCTATCATTGTCCATTCTTGGGGATGTTTCCATTATAGTAAGTCTAGCACATGTTGATTTCATGATTTCATATTGTAAGAGACTTTCCACTACCCTGCCTTTTAGAGCCCTCCTTTCCAACTCTGCATCTTTTGGAATGTTTGAATAATTGGTTGGAATTGATTCCATGAATTCTTCTAAAATAGAGCATCATTTCCATCCCCTAACTACCAATATAGGTATGTATTTATTAACTCCTAGCCTGCTTCCATTTTTTTCCACATTGTAGATCCCTCTCCTTCCACTCCGAGTCTTGGGATATTTTTCTCAGCCACTCTTGGGTAATTTTTGGTTTGTAATAGTCTACTCCATAAGTCCCTAATAGTTGTAATCCATCTCCATTATATCTTCCTTCCTAGTGTCGTGCTATTTTGGGATGCTAATATTATCCCCAATCCTCCTTGTTTTTTTTATTGGAATATCTTCTTCCACCCAACTAGTGTTATTTTTTATTCTCCCCTTGCACCTGACCATAAAAAATTTCTTGTGTGTTTGTCAATATCTTTTAGAATTCCCTTTGGAACTTTAAGTATAGAAAATTTATAAACTAAGAGGGCTTATAGCACAACTTTAATAATTGTAAGCCTTCTTACCAAGCTTAGCTATTTGTGTGTCTAGTTGCTCAGCTTAGCTTGTAGTCTATCAATCAACCCTATCCACTCCTTACTTTTTGTTTTCTTTGTAGATAAAGGTACTCCTAAATACTGTATGGGTAAAGGAGTTTCCATGAAGTTCAACAATTGTATAATTTTATGATCGAGAGCCAAAATTACTAAGAAGAAAAATAGTTGTATTTTATTCAAATGCGGCAAAGAATTACTGTTACAACAGAATATTACAATCACAACAGAATTTTACAGTAGTCGCAGGAGAGTTGCGCTCTACAGTATCTTAATTCTAGAATTATAGAAATATATTATCGTTCCCAAAGTTTCCAGCCCCCTGTGCATGCCTTTGCTCTCCTTTATAAAGGTTCTTAGGTGATGCTCCATTTCCAGCTGGCGGCCCTTCGTTTACTCTTCCAGAACCTTTCGTTTCGCCTCCCTGTGTCGCTTCGTCGTCCAGATATTCGACACGTCTCCCTTTTCGACTCTTCATCTTCGGCTCGTCTTTTGGTGCAAAAATATGACATGTCATGATATCATGACATTTTGGCTTCCCTATGCTCTTTCTCCCTTTCGGTCGTGATATCGCGACATGTCGTGATATCGCGATGTTTTCTCTTCATCTCTGCCTTCCTTGCCTTCGGGTCGCGATATCACGACATGTCACGATATCGCGACATCTTCCTTCGGACGCCTCCACTTTTCTGCTCCGGTCATGATTTCATGACACGTCGCAAAATCACGACAATATCCTCGGCACCTTCTTCCTCCTGCTGCTGGTCACGATTTCGTGACATGTCACGAAATCGCGACATTCTCATCGCCATCACCTTTCGGCTGTTTTTGGTCACGATTTCGTGACCCTCCGTCTACTGCAACCTCTGTTCTTTGCTTTGGTCATGATTTCGTGACCCTCTGTCCGTCATAGCCGCTGCTCTTTGCCTCGGTCGTGATTTTGTGACATGTCACAAAATCATGACATGTCATGATTTCGTGACCCTCTGTCCGCCGTAGTCGTTGCTCTTTGCCTCGGTCACGATTTCGTGACCCTCCGACCTCCGCGTCTTCTATTGTCTTGGCGACGTCGTGATTTCGTGACATGTCATGAAATCATGACATGTCATGATATCGCGACCTTCTGCCCGTCGCATCTTCTTTCCCTATTTTGGTCGCGATATCGTGACACTTTTTGTGTCGCGATATCGCGACACATATATTATTTTATTTTATTTTTTATTTTTTCTTTGCAAAACACTTAGAAAAATTTTGTTTGATGCAAGATTGCTCTGCTGCCACCGGATGCTCCTGCATCAGACACCCGGGGTAGATTGAGAAGTGATCCTCACTTCTGAACTGTTAGAGGGAGACCCAGGCGGTCAACCTCCGTTTTAGACAACCAAGTTGCATCTTCTACCGGTCTGCCCTTCCACTTGACCAAATATTCAAAATACTGTCTATTTCTGGTACTTTTGCCTTCTCTTGTGTCCAGTATTTCCTCTATCTCATCTGTGGTTGGAGTAGATGCTTTGGAATACTCCACAACTCTGCACTTGGTGCCTCACTACTATCCCCTTCATGGTATTTCACCAAATCTAAAATATTAAACACGGGTGATATGTTTAACCCACTTGGCAATTCTACCTCATACGCATTGCTTGAATCCCATTTTGCTAGGATTCTGCACGGTCCAAACTTCTTCATCTTTAGTTTGTTATAGGTTTTAGCAGGAAATATTTCTTTTCTCAGATGGACCATCACTTCATCTCCCACTTTGAATTCCTTAAACCATCGCTTCTGGTCTACTTTCATCTTATATTGCGTATTCATTTTAGCAATATGCCTCTTCACTTCTTCATGCAGGTTCTTTAGATGCTCTTCCAAATCCTCAGCCTCGGCACTGCACTTTTCCCCTGTATTCAGCTTCCTTAACTCAGAAACATTTCTTGGACTGCTTCCATATATTATTCTGAAATGGAGATTTGTTGGTACTCCTGTTGATGAGAATTGTTATATGCAAACTCCGCCTATGGCAAAATCAGATCCCATCCTTTGGGCTTATCTCCTATCAAGCACCTCAATAGGTTACCCAAACTTCTGTTTACCACCTCTGTTTGCCCATCTGTCTATGGGTGGTATGCTAAACTAAATTTCAAATCTGTCTTTAGTTTCTTCCACAGGGTTCTCCAAAAATACCCAACAAACTTGGTATCTCTGTCGAAAACGATACTCTTCGGTAGACCATGCAGCCGTACCACTTCTTTGAAAAACAAACCTGCAATATGCACTGCATCATTAGTTTTCTGACAAGGAATAAAATGTGCCATCTTTGAAAACCTGTCAACTACCACAAATATGGAATCATTTCCCCTCTGTGTCCTTGGTAGACCTAGAATGAAATCCATGCTGACATCTTCCCATGGTTTCTCCGATACAGGTAATGGCTGATATAATCCGATGTTCTGTCTCACACCTTTCGCCATCTGATAGACTCTATAGCTCTGCACAAATTTTTGCACATCTTGCTGTAGTTGCGGCCAATAATAATTCTCACTCACAAGGACAATGGTCTTATCTCGACCAAAGTGCCCAGCCAATCCTCCACTGTGTTTTTCTTTGACTAGGTTTTCCCTCATGGAACTTCTTGGAATGCATAACTGGTTTCCTCTGAACAACATTCCATCTTGGATCAGAAAATCCAACCACTTGGTTCTGTCCAAGGTAACCGGTGCCAAGCAAGCCTTCCAGGCTTCTACAAAATTAGGATCTTTAGGGTACAAACCCTTCAATTCATCAAATCCCAACACTTCTACCTTCATTTCTGTCAGCAAACTCTGCCTTCTACTCAAGGCATCTGCAACTCTGTTGGATTTTCCACTCCTGTGCTTCAACACAAAGGAATAACTCTGCAGAAACTCAACCCACTTCAAGTGTCTCTGGTTCAGTTTTCCCTGGCTATTTATATATTGTAAGGCCTGATGATCAGTATATAACACAAACTCTTTTGGCAGCAAATAATGTCTCCACTTCTTTAGGGACTAAACTATTGCATAGAATTCTTGGTCATACATCGAATACTTCTTCCTGGCCTCATTGAGTTTCTCACTGAAGTAAGCAACAGGCTTGCCTTCTTGACTCAGCATAGCTCCTATGGCACTGCCACTGGCATCACAGTCCACCTGAAATACCTTGTTAAAATTTGGAAGTGCTAAAATAGGTTGCTCAGTGACCTTCTTCTTCAACATATCAAAGCTCTTGTCTGCTCCTAGGGTCCACTTAAAGTCTTTCCTATCCCCTCTCATTATTTTCGTAAGGGGTGCACAAATACTGCTAAAATTTTTGATGAATTTCCTATAAAAACTGGCTAGGCCATGAAATGATCTCACTTCGAAAGTGCTTCTTGGAGTAGGCCATTCAATGATGGCCCTCACCTTTTTTGGGTCCATTTTCAGACCTTCAACTGAGATGACAAATCCCAGGTATACCAACTCCTTCTTCACAAAATTGCACTTCTTCAAGTTGATCAACAACTGTTCTTCCCTCAGCTTCTCAAAAACCCTCCTGATATGCATCAGGTGCTCTTCCAGGGTTCTGCTGAATATCAAAATGTCATCCAAATAGACAATAACAGACTTGCCTAAAAACTCCTTCAACACTTCATTCATCAACCGCATGAATGTGCTTGGTGCATTGGTTAGTCCAAATGGCATGACCAACCACTCATACAAACCTTCTCTGGTTTTGAAAGCAGTTTTCCACTCATCTCCTTCTCTGATCCGAATCTGATGGTAGCCACTCTTCAGGTCAATCTTGGTGAAGTATTGGGCTCCACTCAAACAGTCCATAATATCATCCATCCTTGGTAATGGAAATCTGTATTTTATGGTGATCTTGTTTATAGCTCGGGAGTCTGTACACATCCTCCACTCCCCATCCTTCTTTGGTGCTAGTACTGCAGGTACCGCACATGGACTCAAGATTTCTCGAATCAGTCCCTTTTTCAACAACTCATGGACTTGCCTGCTCAGCTCCTCACTTTCCACAGGAGTCATTCTGTGGGCTGCCTTGTTGGGTAAACTAGATCCCGATACCAAATCAATATGGTGGTCGATCTTCCTCATCGGTGGTAAACCCTCAGGCACATTATCTGATATGATGTCTGGAAATTCTTCTAACAGGTGTTCGGCCTCTGCTAGAACATCTATGTACTATTCTTTCTTAATAGTAGGTATTAATGCATAACACATTGAATCCCTCTTCAGACCATCCAAAAACTGTCTTCCATCCACCAGGCAGATTCTAGCACTACTGCAGACTTTCTCATCCAATTCTTTTAGTGGCTTCAATTTGTGACGTACTCCATCCTTTGTCAGAGAGTACGTATTTGCATGCCCATCATGCATTGCACGTCTATCAAATTGCCATGGTCTTCCCAATAGCAAATGGCAAGCATCCATCGGCAAAACATCACATAGGACCTCATCTTGGTAATTCCCAATGTGAAATTTGACCAAGCACTGTTCACTGACAAGTGCTCTGTGGTCCTTCTACAACCACGCAATCCGATATGGATGCGGGTGCTTCCTCTTTCCCAACTTCAACTTAGTAACCATCTCTTCTGAAACTAAGTTGTCTGTGCTACCATTATCAATGATAACATTGCAGACCTTCCCTGCACATTTGCACCTCGTGCAAAACAGGCTCTTCCTCTATTCTGGTTCTTTTTCGTCATTCAACAGTGCTCTTCTCATCATCAGCACTTCTCCTCCTTCTACTTCTTCAGAGTGCTCTGACTCAGCTCCTTCATCTACCACAACAGCTCTGGCATGACCCTCGGGTCTCCTATCCATCCTATCTTGGTGCTGGGGACACTCGTATGACCGATGTCCCTCTTCTCCACACTGGAAACAGGTTCCATGGAATGCTCCTCTTCCATACCCACGTCCTGGTCTACCTCTTCCTCTTTGGTAGCCATTGTTCTGATCATGTGGGTGGTAGGTATTCTCCTTTTTCTGTTCCTAGATTTTGCTTGTTTCGCCAGTCTTCTTCTGGTCTCGGTAATTTCCTCCATCGGTTCTTCCACCACGATCCCTTCCTCTCTGTTTGCCTTCGAATCTTCTGTTTAGTTTCTCTTCTACCTTCAAGGCCAACTGGTATGCATCTTCTATGGTGGCTATTCTGATCAAGCTGAGTTCTTCCTGAATGTTCATTCTCAACCCGTTGATGTATCTGGCTACTTTCTCCTTATTAGCCCCTGAATGGCCAGTTCTGATGGAGATCTTGTAGAATTCTTCTGTGTATTCTTGGATAGACTTGCCTGACTGCCTCAGACTCTGCATCCTCCTTAACAGATCCAACTCGTAATCTGTGGGAACAAACTGCCTCTTCAGCTTCTCCACCATTCGGTCCCATCTGGTTATCTTTTCTTTTTCGTTCTTAATTCTTTCGAGTTGCACTCCTTTCCACCATAAACTAGCATGGCCTTTCAATTTTATTTTTGCATACTTGATTCAGTCTGGATCTGCCACCTCTTCATACTCAAAGTATTCCTCCATATCGTTGATCCAATCAATCAACTCTTCTGGGTTGAGATTCCCAGAATACGTAGAGACATCAAACTTTGGCCTCTTCCCGGCCTGAGATAGGGCTTTAAGCAATCTAGCTTTAGAAGGATCCAATGTTTCTTCATCATCTGATGGGTCATCAGTTACCCAGGCTTCATCATCACTATTGTCTTCTCCTTTTGGCTCGACCCCTCTTCGCAACTCCTCTTGCAGGGCTTGCACTTGCCTCTGCAATGCTCTAAAATCTTCGTTCGGCACCATATTTTTTTTTCCACGACCACGGTTCTTTCTTGGAGGCATTCTGCTCACTACTCTCACAAAGCTCTTCCATAGATCCTGGTGCAAGCTACCTCATGTTCGGCGCTCTGCTTACACACTCAGAATCTTCTAGCTCTGATACCACTTGATCGAGAGCCAAAATTACTAAGAAGAAAAATAGTTGTATTTTATTCAAATGCGACAAAGAATTACTGTTACAACAGAATATTACAGTCACAGCAGAATTTTACAGTAGTCGTAGAAGAGTTGCGCTCTACAGTATCTTAATTCTGGAATTACAAAAATATATTATCGTTCCCAAAGTTTCCAGCCCCCTGTGCATGCCTTTGCTCTCCTTTATAAAGGTTCTTAGGTGACGCTCCATTTCTAGCTGGCGGCCCTTCGTTTACTCTTCTAGAACCTTTCGTTTTGCCTCCCCGTGTCGCTTCGTCGTCCAGATATTCGACACGTCTCCCTTTTCGACTCTTCGTCTTTGGCTCGTCTTTCGATGCAAAAATATGACATGTCGCGATATCGCGACATTTTGGCTTCCCTATGCTCTTTCTCCCTTTCGGTCGCGATATCATGACATGTCATGATATCGCGATGTTTTCTCTTCATCTCTGCCTTCCTTGCCTTCGGGTCGCGATATCGTGACATCTTCCTTCGGACGCCTCCACTTTTCTGCTCCGGTCG
Organism: Wollemia nobilis; assembly: GCA_028583015.1. NCBI lineage: Eukaryota > Viridiplantae > Streptophyta > Pinopsida > Araucariales > Araucariaceae > Wollemia > Wollemia nobilis. The sequence goes on along the minus strand of JAQPPZ010001004.1, from coordinate 54,589 downwards.
CGATTTTGCGACACGTCGCGAAATCACGACAATATCCTCGGCACCTTCTTCCTCCTACTGCTGGTCATGATTTCGTGACATGTCACGAAATCATGACATTCTCATCGCCATCACCTTTCGGCTGTTTTTGGTCGCGATTTCGTGATGGTCATGATTTCGTGACCCTCCGTCCGTTGCAACCTCTGTTCTTTGCTTTGGTCACGATTTCGTGACCCTCTATCCATCGTAGCCGCTGCTCTTTGCCTCGGTCATGATTTCAATGTCACGATTTCGTGACCCTCTGTCTGCCGTAGTCGCTGCTCTTTGCCTCGGTCACGATTTCGTGACCCTCCGACCTCCGTGCCTTCTGTTGTCTTGGCGACGTCACGATTTCGTGACATGTCGTGAAATCGTGACATGTCACGATATCGCGACCTTCTGCCCGTCGCATCTTCTTTCCCTGTTTTGGTCGCGATATCGCGACACTTTTTGTGTCGCGATATCGCGACACATATTATTTTATTTATTTATTATTTTTTATTTTTTCTTTGCAAAACACTTAGAGAAATTTTGTTTGATGCAAGATTGCTCTGCTGCCACCGGATGCTCCTGCATCATTTTATCTCTCACCTTCTTATTTGTATTGAAAAAACTATTTGAGACTTTTTTCTTTAAAATTTTTCCAAGTAGCTTGAGTATACCCATCTAAAAATTCTTTTATGTTTCTTGCTACTAGGATATTAGCTTGAATAATAAGAACAATATCATTCATAAACTATAGGTTATTTACCTCAATTTGAGAACTTATTTTTAGACCCCTTAGCCTCCTCTCTTGTCTTCCTTTTTTTAACAGTCCCCCTAGACCCTCTGGATAAAGGATAAAAAGGTAAAGGGAAAGAGGATCCCTTTGCCTCAACATCCATCCTACTCTGAACATGGGAAAGGGACTACCATTTATCAAAATTGAGAATGATGTGGTTTGTGTAGATGCTTTTACCCAATCTATCCACCCCTTTGCAAAGCCCATTTTTTTCTAAAATCCTTTGCATAAAGGTCCAATCTACTCTATCATAGGCTTTAGAAATATCTAATTTAATAAACATACATGGGTCCTTCTACTTGGAAATTGTGTGTATCACCTCTTGGGCCACTACTATTCCATCTAGAATTTGTCTGCCTTCAACAAAACCACCTTGCTCACTTGAAATTAGATTTGGTAAAAAAGGTTTTAACCTCTCTACCATAAGCTTTGTTAATATCTTGTATACTACATTACATAGTAAAATAGGCCTATAATTATTAATTATATCACTAGGTGGACCCTTAGGAATTAAAGTAATAAAATTATAATTCAAGGATTTTAACATTTGCTTACTTTATCTGATTTCCTCTAGTGCCTCCATCACTACTTGACCCAAAATTTCTCAAATTTTTTGATAAAATTCAATGGGGAACCCATCTAGTCCTGCGGTATTTTCTATTTACATTTTTTGTATGATCTCCGATGTTTCTTCCAAAGAAATTTTCTCCATTAATAATTTATTGTGTTTAGATTTGACTAATTATAGAATTGCCTCTAGTACCTTCTCTTGCCATGTTTCTTTCAAATTTTTATTACCATTGAATAGGGTATGGAAGTACTAATTTTCTATAGTTTTCATTTTACTTCCATTGGTTTTTACCTGACCCATCATAAAGACCTGTAATTCTATTTTGTTATCTTCTAGTTGTTGATGTCTTATGGAAGAAATTTTTGTTGTGATCCCCCTCCTTTAACCATGTAACTATGGCTTTTTGCATCCAATATATATCTCTTCTTTTTCCTCCAAATCTTCCTCTCTCCTAACAATTTTTGCCTCGCATTGCAATAGATATTTTGTAATAGTTCCTTGTCATATCCCTTGAGAAATCTTACCCTTCTAATCCTTGGTTCTTTTGTATTCTAGTGAGTTCCTTATTGTGTTTACTCCACTCCTTTAGTTGGGTCCTTACATATTTTAGTTTTTTGTGGAGTTTGAATTGGTTTGTACCAAATCTTGGTTTCCCTAATTCCTACCATTCCTTTATGTGGTCCTCCAATTCCTCATCTTTCATCCACCATAGCTCAAATTTAAAAGTTATTGCAACTTTATGATTATCTTATTCTATGGTAAGGCTTACTAGAAAATGATATGAAGAAAGCCTATCCATGACCCTTGCTTGATGCTTGGTATGCATGTATAATTCCTCCCCATGAAGAAATGATCCAAGCAAGATTTGACTATCTCCCCTTCCTTTCTTCTATTTTTCTAGGTCATGGAGATATCCATAATTGGGATATCTATTATATTTATTCAACATAATATTTCTAAGAAGAACCTATCCTTTTCCTCCAACATGGCTTTGCCTCCTTGTTGTTCCTCTATTCTAATATTTGCATTGAAATCTCCTTCCACAATCCATTGGTCCTATAAGTAGTTGTCTCCAAAAGTCTAGATGGTTGCCCATTAATCCCTTTGTAATCTGACTATCTGTGCTCCATAGAAATAAACTATAGTCCATTTTTTCTATTTTCTTTATTTTTTAACCGAACCATAAACACCCCTCTGATGGAGGCACCCCCTATTTCTAGGAATAGTTGGTGACTTCACATAGTGGCCAATCCCCCTTATTTATATAACTCTTTTGTTGCAAAAAATAAGACATTAAAGGAGGTCCAATAAGGAGACCTTTTTGAATATTTAGAAGAACCAAGAAGAAGGTTCTCATTACAATATTGTAGATTGAATATAAAGACCCAAGAAGAGGTCACATTGAAGAACTTCTAAGTTTTAGAAGATTGAATATTGAAGATAAAGACCCGAGGAGAGGTCATATTGAAGAAATTCCAAGTTTTGGAAGATTAAAGATTGAATACTGAAGATAGAAGACCCAAGGAGAGGTCATATTGAAGAACTTCCAAGATTTAAGATATAATATACGACTACAGAAGGTCCTATTGTAGGTAGAAGTAGCAAAATATAGAGATCCAAGAAAGATATTTTATTGAAGAATTTCCCATATTTGGAAAAATTGAAGAAACCAAGGTAATGTTTCATTAAAGCATTTACTAAATAATTGAAGGTTGCAGGATTAGAAGACCCAAGAATAGAGGTCTAAAAAATATTTCTAAGAAATCAAAAATGCTACAGAAAGCCTAATTTAGAAGACCCAAGAATAGAGGTCTAAAGGTTGATAGTAAAGAAAGACCAGTAGATTTAAAGGCTTGAGGATAACACCATATCCAATTTTGAAAGCAACAAATAGAGGGTTTTTTAAGCTGAAATTTTAGAGAAATTTTAGGATAGTTTTGAGATAGCTTTGGAAATAAAATCACAAGGATTATTATCAGCACCTAATGAAGAGTCCTAAAATAGAATTCGACATCAAAAGAGCAAAATTTGGAGCTACAAATTTTAGAACCAACTAGCACACATTTGAAGAAGAAGAAATATGATTTTAAGAAGCAACTATAGTTGAAAATTGAAGAGTCTACTAATAGAAAAATAAAGGTGCATTACAACAAATACAATACAACAAGCTATAAAGAAATGAGCTACAAAAAAGGTGTGTTAAAATTGATGTCATATAAAGTATTATTACAGAGATTTTGAAGTTGTTTATTAAGAAGTTTTTAGAGCATAAATTTTTAGAGCTATTAAAAGCTAGAAAAAGAGAAATTTTTAGTGTCTTTAAACAAAGAAAGAGACACTATTACACACCATTATATTTAAGAAAATTTGAAAGTTATAAACAATATTATTTAAGTTCTTTAAGGGAGTTATACGTGAATAGTATACTCTATTTTTTAAGTAAATTTAAGAACATATTTACTCTATGTTTGTGAGGTAGAACATCCCTCATTTTATAGCATTATTGAAAGAAAAAGTTCCTAGATTTAGAGGTAGATTTTAGGTTTTTAAAAATACCAGACTTGCAGTAAAAATTGGTAAACAAAACCACTAAAGGAGTGGTGAAAACCACCACCATATATAGGTTCATTGAGTAGCAAAACATAGAGGGAATATCTTCACGAAACATCCACCCATTAACAAGGAAAAAGCACTAACAATAGTGCTTAAATAAAGACCCATTAGGGATCAATAATATGCCATTCAAGGAGCTAGAAGACATTAGATGCAACTTGCAAGACAATATCCTATGTAAATACTATGTAGCTCAGCAATAAGAAAGTATTTTATATACAAAAGGAAGACATATTACAAGGATAAACAAATAAGAATATAAGGTGCATTACTTTCCAAGAAAAAGTATAATAGATCTACCATTCAAGAGCTCTAACATAGTTACATTTGGAGCTAGTCGTGCGTGAACTTGTCATCATCCAAAGAGAGAAGAAATAATATCAATTGTTGTTACAAATAATCAGCCAATCATGGGCAAATTCGTTATCGTCCAAAGAAATATGAAACAACACCAATTGTTGTTACAAAGAAGAAATAATATGTTGGAGGAATGGCAAAGAAGAAATACATTATAAATCCATATGTTGGAGAAGGGAGCACATGCATAGAATAGTGTAACATTTATCCTAAGCAAGGAAGAGAAATAGTGCCATTTGGCACAAGGGTGAGAATTGGCACAAAGTCATAAGGTACGTCTCCATGCAAGAAGAGTGCTCAACACTCTAAATCATCACCTAGTGCTCAAGGAAGGTTTAGTAATGCCCAAAAAACACAAGGAATATTATGCCAAGTGTACATTCATCTTACAAGAACATTAGAACCACCTAATAGGAGTCAAGAAGTCTCCATAATAAATTCTACAAGTGGCACATTGTACAAGAAGATAGAATTGCTCATATAGTTGCCAATGTAAGAGAGTAATGGAGATTCGTATCAAGTAGAAGAAAGAGCATTAAAGACACATTCAAAGCACCTGTTATCAAGTCCAACAAAAGTTGACTAGAAGGAGGAACACCCAACTAGTTAAGAAGGAGTGCATGAATAATTAAGGTAACATTTACCATAATATTTTTATACTAAATTTTATATTGGTAGGAGGAATAAGGAATAAAGGGGATATATTCTAAGGTTAATGATTTGAATATTTTTAATGGAGTGATAAGCATTATAGAACCTTAGAAAAATCTGAATATTATTTTTAAATATTTTTATTATAGTTTTAAGAATATATTGGGAATTGAAGTATTATCTTTGAGTTTTGTAAAATTGCATATTATAGTTTACAAAAATAATTAAATATTTGTAAAATTAATGAGGTTGGAGAAATAAGGATTCTACATCAAATTAGGGTTACAAAACTTTGCAAATATTATTTTCTAGAGTTGGGAGATATAAGGAATTATACATAGAGATATTGCATTTGATAAGTTTAATCTCTAAGTTCAAAATTATTAGAGATTTGAAGATTTGTAAAGGATTAAAATTGCATTAATTGATTGATAGAGTTGATATTAAAATTGCATTACCTTTCAAACATTAGGGAGATAAAAGGTGTTCTACAAAACATATAATTGAAAGCACTATATTGAGACTAGGGAGTCATAAGGAAGTCTACCTCAAAGGACTAAAGTTTTAATGATGGAAGACCTTATTAAATATCAAGGATTCAATAAATCATTTTGGATTAAATATTTACTTGATTCTAAGGACAATAAAAAAATAAAACATGTGGATAGAAAGAAAAGCATTCTTGAAGAATCACAAATTAGAAGAAATACCTTAGATACATATTCTAACAATATGATAGAAGATAGTCACAGTGAACATTCTCAAAGTCTAACAAAACATGTAGGATAAGAATTTCTTCTAAAATTCTATGAAATAAGCAAAAGTAAAATTGATTCAACCATTTATGCATGGTAATATAAGTTCATCAAGAAAATAGATGAAGTCAAGGTATTTAAAATAACACAAGAAAACTTGAAATGTACTTACTGTAACAAAGAAGGCCATGAAAAAGTTGATTGTTGGGATTTACATCCTTGCACATATTATGGAAGAGGATCTCACTCATATTCCTTTTGTCATTATAGAAAGAAGTATTACATGAGTTTTGAAATAATTCTAACGTTCAGGTTACAATGCTTGTTTCAACGAATTATTTTTAAATCTTTTGATAACAACAAATACAAGTTTGAAGAACAAGAAAGAAGAAAACACAAAGATCAAGAAAAACAAATATGGACTAAAGAAGTAATTAGGGCTCGAGCTCAACAAGGATATCTAACTGTTGACTATATCAAGAAGTCCAAACAAAAATTAAAGACAAAGGAAAGGAACTAGGCAAAAATGAAGACTTGTAATATGAAGAACAAAACGAAAAAGAATAAGTCTCTACAAGGATCAAATAACAACACAACATCATCCAAGAGTCTACATGAAGAAGAAATTGAACCTAAATAAAATGAAGAGTATCTACAATATGAAGGATACAAATTCAAGAAAGAAGATGAAGACCATATTGAAGACTAAAGTATTAAATAACCAAATAATATAATACAAGGGGTTTTGGAATATATTACATTATTTGGTATATTCCAATGTACCATCATGTATACATCCATAGATTGGGAAAGAGTGTCTTAGATTATGATTTACTTTATGCAATATAATGCACAATTGTGCAATGATATTTTGGCAATGTAAATGTGTATAGTTATCCCTATGTACATGTGTCACTAGAGTAGGAATCTGAAGAGTCATAGAAGGAGTGAGGGCAAATAAACTTCCATATGAAGAGTCACATTCCATTATATATATGGATGTATTGATGTAAAAGAGATATAGCGAAGGAGAAAGAGTCACCTATGTAAGCAATGGAAGGTGATGCAATATGATGTACTTTGAACTCTTCATTAAATAAATATTTCTTAGTATTTTTGAGCATTTGGAATTAGCATTATTTGAGTTATTATATAGTTGATTTTGATTTTATATGCTTGATTGATAATCATTATCATATATTTTATATTGCAATTATATTACTTATCTTGAGGCAATATTATTTTCAGTATTTACTCATCAAAAGCAAAAATTGTCTAGGATGACTGCCTGAACCTCTCACATTCTAAGTAATTAATATCATTGAGAATTGTGAGAAAAAAATAGCCATAAATTTTACCTTTTCATTCTGTATCAAATTTCTTCCTTGTTCCTCCATCTTTCCCTTGTTTGACTTCCTCCCTACAGATTGGTTTAGTTTTTATTTCTTCTCCACTTGATGAATGAATCCCTAAGGTAGGATCGTATTTATTCTTATTTCCTTCTTTCATCTCTATTTCCTAAGTTAAGACTATTCTCTACTCTATTTCCCATCATATGTTCTCCCTCGTGGGTTGAATCTCCTCTTCCATGAGAAAGGTTGTGTTTGGTTATGCTCCTTGCTTGTTTCCCAACACTACATTGGATTAATGTTCCTGATCAACTAGTGTGAACTACTGAGTATCCTCCTCTAATCCTTCCATTTAAAAATTACCTTCTTATTGGAAATATGAGAAAGTTTTGTTGTCATTGATGTCAAGAGTCGGTTTTAGTGAGCAATGCAAAAGGAAGGATGTCAAGAGTCAGTTTCAGTAAGCAGTGCAAGAGAAATATTGCTTCAAGGTGGTCAAATTATGTCTAAAGGAGCAATAGGAAGGCCCAAGAAAAATAATATTATAATATTAAAGGTCTAATGTTAAGACCTAAAGTTGTTAAATTAATTTATAATTTAATTTAATTAACCCTAAAGTTATCAAATTAATTATAATAATTTCATTTTTAAATTAATTTATAATTTAATTTAATTAACCCTAAGGTTAGGGTTATAAGAGCAAAGGTTTAATTAACACCGATGTCGTATGCATTTCCCCCTCTGTCGACATCCAAAGGGAGATGGCACAATGGTATAAATACCATGTGCATTGGTTGACTAAGTGCTTACCTTCATTCGATTCACATTACGAGTGCCTATAAATTTTTGTGATCTGCATGCAAAGAAAATGGATAGATTTTTGTTTTATTCAGTGGCCAAAAAAGGGATAAAGGAAGGGAGGCTTAAATCCTCATTGCCAACTTGGTGGTTGTGCTAGCAACAAGTGGTTTTGTGTTGAGGGTTTGAAATGCGGGAGTTCCTGCGATCAAATCTCGATGATAGTGTTTTATGGTGGTCATTTTTTGTCTACCAAGGTGAGCACCTAGCTCATGCGGCAGTTGGGCTATGGCTAGGGTGTTTGTGGCAACGCAATTGGGGATCGAATCTCACCAAGGGCAAAAGAGGTATTTAATTTTTTAATTAAATTTTATCCTAAGGTTTTATGTGGCATGATTTTTTTTTGTGTTAGGAGGGAGATATAAGGTTTATAAAAGTTAAAATATTATATTGTGATTTTGATGATTAGAATTTGGAAGGAGTAATAAGATGAATAAAGAAAATTAATTGTTGAAGCGAGTTGTTTAATTTTTACTAATCATTTTTGAAGAGTGGAGATTATAAGGTGTAATTGAAATTTTATGTTTTGTATAGTGAAATATTTGAGGGAATATTTGAATAAAATTTTGAGAAGGTTTTTGCTACCTAACCTTTGAGATTGGAAAAGAGGGTGATTGTGATTGAGACAGGTTTTGAGGTCAATTCTTCATCAAAAAAAAGGTATGGGCACATCTTCCTTGTGAGTGAAATATTGATAGGGTTGGATGTTGTCAATGCAAAGTTGGAGTGAAAAGGATTGTTTGATAAGCATTGTTGAGTTTGGTTTTGAGATATCCAATGTTGATTGATGAGGATTTTTTTGGAATGAAAGTTGATGCTAGAAACCTTGTTTGGTAGTCATTGTTGAAAATGTTGAGTGAGCCTTCATGTGCATGATTAGAGTTTATGAAAGATCATGAGTATCATTATTATGTGAAGTTGAGAACTATCTTGAACTAGGATTTTGTGAAAGATCATGAGCATCATTGTTATGTGAATTTAGAATCATCTTGAGTTGAGATTGAGTTCCATAGTCTGAGTTTTTGAAAGCATTGTGACACACTTGTTTAGGGTTTGTAAGCAATTTGTGTTTCATAGAGTGATTGGTTGAGTGAAGTTGATTGAGTTTAGTTGATTGGAAGTGTTAGAGTGATAGTTCAAGTTATGTGAAACAAATTGTTCTTTATTCTTAATTTATTTGAAGACGAGTTTGAAAGTGATTGAGTGTTGTGTGATTGTGAAACATATTGAGTCTCTAACCATTCTCCATATGTTTTTGTGGTTAAAAAGAGAGTTTGAAAGTGATTAAGTATTGTTGTGAGTGTGAAACATATTGAGTCTCTAATCATTCTCTATATGTTTCTATGAGATTAAAACAAGATTATGTGTGAAACTTGTTTGTGTGATTGAAGAGGTTTTTTGTGATAGATTGAGTTGAGTTGAATAATATTTTGTGAAAGCTAGTGGAAAATATTGAGTAATTCCTAGAGTGGACTTCAGGACAGAGTTAAGCAAGCTTATGTGAAAGCTTGTGAGCAAATTGAAGTAAGTCCTAGAGTGGACTTAAGGACTGAATTGAGTAAGCTTTTGTGGAAGCTTACAATGCAGATTTGAGACAAGTCTTGGTGAAGACTTGTTGAGCAGATTGAGCAAGTTCTAGTGAGAACTTGTTGAGCAGATTTGAGGTAAGTCTTGGTGAATACTTGTGGATAGATTAGTGTGAGCTTTTATGGAAGCTTACAATGCATATTTGAGGTAAGTCTTGGTGAAGAATTGAGAATATTTTGAGAAATTTCTAGAGGACTTGTGGATATATTTGAGGCAAGTCTTTGAGAAGACTTATGAGCAGAGTTGATTAATTAATTTTTTCAAACTTTGAGTTAAGTTCTGGGGAAGATCTACCAGAGTTGATTTATGATTGGATCAAGCTTTTTGTTAAGGCTTGAGGATATATTTGAGAATAGATTTTTGTGTAAATTTAAGGATAAGTTTTGTGCCAGACCAAAGATAGTGATTGAGTAGATTTGTGCTAGACCGAAGGACTATGTTTAGTGCAAATTTGAGGACAAATATTGAGCATATTTGTGCTAGACTGAAGGACTGTGTTTAGTGTAGATTTGAGAAAGATATTGAGTAGATTTGTGCTATACTAAAGGACTATGTTTAGTGTAGATTTGAGACAGATATTGAGCAGATTTGTTCTATATCGAAGGATTGTGTTTAGTATAGATTTGAGATAGAAATTGAGAAGAGCTAAGAGCAAGCTTTGGAGGTGATAGAGTAAAGGAAAGTAGTCTCCAATGGATAGAGATCCATTAGCCAAGGTAGTGAGGATAGAGGTCTTCTGAGTGAGGACATTAGTCTTTAGTGGAGAGAGATCCACAAGCTAGTGCAGTGGAGGCAATAGTCTTCTAGAGGATCATCAACCAAAGCAGAGGAGAAGGAGTTCTCTTGTGGATAGAGATACATGAATTAGCTTAGGGGATTTGTATCTCCTATGGATAGAGATCCATGAAATTGATTAGGGGATTGGTGTCTCCTTTGGACAGAGGTCCATAAATATTGTAATAGAGAAGGATTACCAAGATATTTTTTGAGAAAATTTTAGTGAAATATTTTCTCCATGGAGTATCCCACATTGGGTGAACCACGTTAAATTGGTGTATCTATTGTGTGTGGTTATTTGTGCATTGCTTTGATTACTGTTGTTGATATTTCCATTGATATATTGGATAATATTGTTTGAGAAAATAAAAATAAAAAGTGGTCTTATATTGTTCACTCTCCCTCTCAGTATAATCTTGTGTTCTTCACTTCTATTTCCAAGCTTTCTAGTTGTTTGAATATCTCATAACTATTTTTTTTCTTCTTGCTTTTCCTCCTTATCTCTGATTACTTTGATGATTTATTCTATTTGGCCTTCTAATTTCTTTTTGGAAGCCCTTAGAGTCTATTGGGCCTTTCCCTTTTTTACAATATACCTTTTTCTAAAGATATTGGCCTACCATATTAATATTTTCTTTTGTCCCCTCTTGTTCAAATTGATGATCCTTAATTATTAGGCACATTCTAGATAGATATCCATGAACATGGCACACCCGAAATTTAAATAGAATAGCCTCATAATCTAGTTGTTGGTGCCAGATAAAATATCCTATTTTTAGGTCTATCTCTATTAGAAGAGGTTTTATGAAGTCCAATTATTCACAAACCCTAGAAAAAGTTTTTGATCCTCATAAAATGATTTCTCTTGATCTACGTTGATAATAACCTAGTAAGTTGCCTATAGCCTTAAGTACCCCCTCTTTCTAAAATCCAAGAGGAAGAGCAAATAATATTACCCATATTGGTATTGTAGTTGGTTCCACCCCCATAACGAATCCCATATTCCATGGTTGCAAGAATAGTCCCATTGGCCCATGATGATACAACCCTCCCTCAAATAGTTTTGTTGATCTACCACTGATGTGAACTCTATAGAAAAATACCCATTTTGGAGAGTTATAATTTTATATTCTCCTTCTAGATGCCATTTTTTCCTTATCCATATGTAGAGAAAGTGCACGGATGGTCTAAAACCCATGAATTTACCTATTAGCTTGTAATTTGTCTTATAAACTATGTCCCCAGCTATCCAATCCTCTGCTATTTGCAATACTAGTATTTATTTTACCTATGGTAAACATTCGTTCATCATTCTAGGAAAATAATACTCCTTTTATTGCTTATCCATGGTGTTTATGATTGTTCTTGCCTATGTTTATTAGTCATTGAAGCTATCTTGGGTTCCACATAGCTTATCCTAATATGAGATTTTTTGTTTTGGAGGATCTAGTACCTAAGTACCTATGACCCCCATTCTTGGCCATGATACTTACTATTGAAATACCCTCCAAACATATTGATCCTCTTTGATGGTGTTTTTTGTAGGAAAATATTTTCTAGGCCTCTACCCTATCCTTTGAAACCCTAGTTCGATTACTCAAATCATCCTCCAAAACCCTCTTGATATGGAAGTCATGTTAAATTTCTATTTTTTTAATTATTATGTGTTAAATGATGAATTGATGATAAAATTATGTTATTATGCATCTAGATGTACTTGAGAGTAGAGAGTGGTGATTGGAAACACTAGAGACTACCCTGGAGTAGCTCATAATGAATGAGAGGGAGACACTAGAGAACGTGGGGCTACTATACTTAGCAAATATGCCCCACATTGAGGTAGACTAATCCCTGTTGATGGCTCTAATGGAGCGATGATATCCAAAATTATCCATATTCTAGCTATCGACTGGGGAGATAATGATCACACTAGAGGACATGTGGTGCATTGTGAGGATATCCATCAGGGGGAGGACTATTTACATGGTACAAGTGTTGATGGTAGCATCGAATACGATGTTGGGGGACCCAACACATGTGATTTGATAGAGTGGATTCCATATCGATGAGATGTCACATCGATATGGAGTTGGGGAACTAACATCCATACTATGTAGAGTGGTTGTAGGGATGTTGGTGTGCCATACCAGTTGTCTAGCTGAGATAGCTTACATAAAATTTGTCAGTCTAGGTAAAATGATTTAAAGAATAGTAATCCAATATAGATTATACCGCAATAATTAATCACTGACTTAATTCTATTTTCTTAGTTTTGGGTTGCAAAAAATAAAAGTTATAGGAAATGAAATTATTCTAAATGGAAATAAAAAGTAATTTATGATTTAATCTAAGCTTGTGTGTTTGTCTCTATGTGTGTGGATCCACATGCAATCTAATAATGCATTAACTATTTAATTATAATTAATTTGATGCAATTTAATTTAACTTATAATCTAAGATTAATCATACGTACTAACTAATCCTAATATATTTTAGTAGAAAGAGAGTAGGGAGTGGATTTCAGAGTGGGCCCTACCTCCTAGAGGATAGTGTAATTCTATTCTTCCCTAATCTAATTTACTTTTAGTAAGTAATTTTCATAAAGACTATTCTAACACCATTTATTTCATTGATGCAGGAAATAAAGTAAAGATTACAGAAATAGATAAGTCATAACAAAACCATAAGATAAAGTTACCAATTTAATGAAGAAAATATTGCTGCTTTATTGACATATTTAAATCCTCATGCATACAATGCTCATATGATAGATGATACAATAAATTCTAGACATTCAATAGTAGACAATAACTAATAGACCTTTTCAAATGTCTTTACATTTGTATTTATGGTATCACTTAGAAATTTTCAATAAAAGTCTTCTATGTATGTTTTTCTATCATCTTGAATACTCGAATATTTGGTTGCTAACCAACATAACAAAAGTAATCTAAATTTAAGACACACTAACAACTAACCTTGGACTTATTGCATTTGAAGCTATCCAAGTGGCAATTTCCAAACTAACATAATCGAAAGTCCTAAATTTAAATAAGTTGCTGACAAAGTAATACAACTGTTTGTCCTCTTTTCATGGGAAGGGACAAATAAAGCTTACATCCATATCTAAGCAACTTAATAAATTAACAACTTTACAACTTTCAATAACAAATCATATAATAGATTTAACAAATGCTAAGTCACATATACAATGGCATCGTGTCATCCAATTGTGTTGACTATGTAACACACATAATAATGCCATACTATCATCAAACATGGAATTCCAATGCATCAGGTGGTTTACTCGGTCAACACCCTTTTAGTAGAACCTTTCTATAGGTGTTTTCCATAACACCTTTCTGTAACATATTTCTATAGTGCCTTTATGTAGCACCTTTTTGTACTCCATCTTCTATGTGTGTTCTCACAAGCTATTTTTATTGATATTCAGCTTGCATATAACTATGGCTACACTCAAAGCATACCTGCAATATAATCTTCCAAAAACACAAAAAATCTACATGGTTTTATATAAAATATCTCATGCATCAGTTTTACCACAAATCACATAAATAAAGCATAATAGTAATCAAAGTGCATTTAGATTTATCAGATTGGCATATAAAAACTATATTATAACTTGCAAATTATCGACATGATTTATCATCCATCACCAGTAGGTGACACCTACTATGGGTTCTAGTAGGAGTAGTGGCAAACATGTAAGATCAGGGAGTAAGATTCACATGGGCACTATATGTTTTGGCCCATTTATATAGGACACTATATGGCATCATGTATAAACAAAAAATAGGGTTGATCTATACAACATTGCTCTAGGTGTGGTGCTAGGAGCACATAACAGTTTAGAGATTGAATGCATTACTAGGACCATTTTCCAATGTGGAGCAACCAAAAACATACAAGTGGAGCTAACATTATGAGCGTAGGTATAGGCTGTACATTGGTGTCTTAACACTAGGAATGTGGGTGATAGAGGAGCTACATGATCACTAAATTATATGGCAACCATGGTGTCTACAACTAGGTTGGAGAGAGGACACATAGGAGTTGGCTTGAGTAAGGAGGATTTGGTGGTTTATCATAAAGAAGGGTGAGTGGGAGCTATATATGTTTGATCAAATAGAACACCAGTTCAACATTATACAAGATATTTTAGACCTAGGAGACTACTAGTTAAAATGGGTGAGGAGGGATCCACCAAGATGTGGAAGTGCTCCTGATGTGGCAGGGTGGGTAGAGGAGGACCTGGTACTTTAAGATGCCACTTGATATGACATAGATATTTCCACTAGAATGACTGATCACAAATGGTCAAATGGAGGCTACCCCTCACTTGTGACCATGAATCTTATCCTGTATGGGAAGGTGAGAGAAAATATTGTTGTACTTAGTGAGTACTACCTGATAGGGGTGTTGTGTGTGCTAAACATGAATTGGAAAAAATAAAGTAGTGAAGTGTGTGCATGTAAAAAAATGACAAAAATGAAAATAACAAAGCATAAGAAAGAGTGATTGTGTGTCCTTTAGGAAGTTTTGACCAAAGAGGTGTGAGTAAGATAGTCAGTGGTTATAGGAACACCATAAATGATGGTCATATAATATCTACCCTATCCTATGAGGACCTTGTAATAATTGAAATATCAAGAAGGAAAAGTGTGAGTGACAACAAGATGAACCATATCCCAAGACTTGGAGAGATGGAACAATGAAAACTTACAAGGTCAAGGGATACAAGAAAAAGAAAAAAGCAAAAGCAAAAGAGAAAGCATGGAAAATGGTCCTAGGTTGGGGATTCACTAGGAATCAGAGCCCTAGTGAGAGTGTAATGTATGTGAGATACAACCTAACTAGGTTTCATCACTTGCCATTATTGCAGATCCCCAAATCTATATGATCAAGTAGTCACGCAAAATATGAGCAAGCAAAAATGTAATTATGACAAGCAAAAATGCAAGTGGAATAGAATGTCAAAAAAAACATGTAAAGTATAACAGGTGGTCATGTAGTATGAATTAATAAAACTAGATGAAAATGTAATACCATACATAGTATTTGATTGATTTTTAAGGTTTTTAATTATTATATATTTTTATTATTATTATATTTTGGAATATTAAATTACATTAATTGGTTCTTAAAGTTAACACAAATTTTGAGTGTGTCACCTATTTTAACAAACATGATGGTGGTTCAAGGATCTGAACCATCAAAGAAAGGACTATGATGGATGATATCTTCATTATTCTCATAACGAAGGAGATCACCCATAGTACATTATCTGTGAGATGTTCCATGAAATTCATTACAAACTTTGATTGTATCATCCTTTTTGATGAATAGGGGTGAAATTCCTAACTTTGCAAGATCTCTATGAGATAAAGGAACAAGATCCCATCAAGAACGAGGAGACTCTGCATGTGTAACACAAGGGATATACACATCAAAGGAGAATCTACTCTAGGAGATATCCTCATGAGCTATGTCACAAACAATATTTATTTTAGTGTAATTGAAGAACACAAGCTTATACTGAGAGGGGGTGAACAGTATAAGACCACTTTTTAATTTTCTTTCCCAAACAATATTATCCAATATAATCAATGGAAATATCAATAGCAGTAACCAAAGCAATGCAAAAATCATCACACATAATAAAGATACCAATTTAACGTGGTTCACCCAATATGGGCTACTCCATGGAGAAAATATTTCACTAATATTTTCTCAATAAATATCTTGGGAATCCTTTCCCTATTACAATTTTTATGGACCTATGTTCAAAGGATACACCAATACCCTAATCAAGTTCATGGATCTCTATCCACAGGAGAACATTTTCTCCTTAGCTCTGAGTGGTGATCTTCTAGAATAACTGTTGCCCCCACTACTCTAGTTGATGGATATCTATCCATTGAATACACCTATACTCACGACCCTGGATAATGGATCTCTATCCACTAGATACTATCGTCCTATATACTATATCATCTCCAAATATCTATCTCAAATATGCACTAAGCACATTCCTTTGATTTAGCACAAATATGCTCAATCTCTATCTTTGGTCTAGCACAAACTTGTCCTCAAATTTACACCAAACTTTGTCCTCAAATGTGTACTAAACACAATACTTCAGTCTAGCACAAATATATCCTTAATATCTATCCTTTGATCTATACTAAAAACATCCCTTCGATCTAGCACAAATCTATCCTCAATCTCTATAGTCAAGCCTTAACACAAAGCTTGACTTAATCTCAAATCAAATCTACTAGATCTGCCCCAAACCTTAATCCAAGGTGTAAACAAATCAATCAATAAACTTTGCTCTCAAGTCTTCTCAAAGACTTGTCTCAAATTTGCCTTTTAAGCTTCCACAAAATCTCACACTAATATGTCTACAAGTCCTCTCCAGAACTTGTCCAAATCTACTCAAAAAGTCCTCACTAGAACTTGTCCAAATTTGCTGAATAAGTCATCCTCAATCTCTATAGTCAAGCCTTAACACAAAGCTTGACTTAATCTCAAATCAAATCTACTAGATCTGCCCCAAACCTTAATCCAAGGTGTAAACAAATCAATCAATAAACTTTGCTCTCAAGTCTTCTCAAAGACTTGTCTCAAATTTGCCTTTTAAGCTTCCACAAAATCTCACACTAATATGTCTACAAGTCCTCTCCAGAACTTGTCCAAATCTACTCAAAAAGTCCTCACTAGAACTTGTCCAAATTTTCTCAATAAGTCCTCACTAAAACTTATCCAAATTTGCTCTCAATATCTATTCTCAAACTGTATAGTAAGCTTCCAAAAAAACTCACACAAATATATCCACAAGTCTTCTCTAAGACTTACCTCAAATCTACTCAACAAGTCCACACTAGAACTTGTCCAATATCATAGAAACATAAAGAGAATTGTTAGATACTCAATATGCTTCACATTCACCACAATGCTAAATCACTTTCAATCGCTCTTTTACCATAGAAACATATAGAGAATTGTTAGAGACTCAATATTCTTCACACTCACAACAATGCTCAATCACTTTCAATCTTTCTTTTTACCATAGAAAAATATAGATAATTGTTAGAGACTCAATATGCTTCACATTCACCACAATGCTCAATTAATTTCAATTTCTCTTTTACCATAGAAAAATATAGAGAATTTTTAGAGACTCAATATGCTTCACACTCACAAACTCTCAATCACTTTCAATCATAGAAAATATTACAATAGAGAAGTAAATGATATTACAATAGAGAAGTAAATGATATTGTAGAAAATAAATGTAGCATAAAACAAATAAGAATTCAAGCTACACTATGGTAAAGTAAATATGAAACTGATGTAGCTAATTACTCTTTTTCCTAGGAAGTAAATGATGCAACTAATTAGCTATTATGAATGCAAGAACATAACATCACAATCTAATCTAGTAATGCAACAAACAAAACATAAAAAAATACCTTCCACCTTGTTAGGAGTGGGCCCTTTCTTGCAACATTATGGAAGGGAAGATGACTCACTTTAGATCATAAATTTGTAGTACAACAATAAACTTATAGTATACTTTTATTGCAAACTGAATTCAACAAATAACTCTTACAAATTATAGTATAAAACTAGCAACATAACAATACTATTCATCATTTAATTTTCTAGGTCCTAGGATGCTAGTCTATATATAATGGATAGGACAAGACCCTCTCATACCTTCCTGGTTAAATAGGTTACAATAACAAATTTTTAGGTAACAATTCAATTTCTAAATTAGTAGGTCAAGACAAAGGGGAAGTTACACTTGGAAGTCCAACTTAGTAAATAGTTTTAGTGTACTTCAACCACCACATTGAAGTGATTAAGAAATAAATAAAATGCATTAGAAATAGTTCTTAACTCCTACCCCAAAAATATAGTGCTTTTATCTTCTTCTTAGCTTGTTTCCAACTATTAACAACATTCTATTTTGGCTACTATAGCTAGTCAAAAGCAATTGACCAAAATTAAGAAAAAAGTTATTTGTCTCCCAATATGGTGTCTTGTTGGATATCATCTAATTGTATTCTTGTCCTTTAGTTTCATATCATCTTCATAGTACCACAAAAGTGCCTCTCGCCATTTGCTATAACCACACGATGATTTTATCTAGCTCAGGTTCTAATGCCAAGTCATAGTCTTGTTCAACACTAGTGGGTAACTATTACATCATGCATGTTGTTGTCTTGTTTGATTCCCAAGGAAAAAGGTCAAGTTTTGATGGGGAGCCAAATTTTAACACAAAGAAAAAAACTCAATTTTCATTTAGAAGCATGGAAAGATTACAATCCTGAACAATGGAAGATTTTACACAGTACAAAAAAATGTAAAAGAAGCCGTAGTCTTCGTCTTTCCAGCCTGCGCAATCCTTCGAGCAACCTCTTTTTTATAATGGCAGATTCTTGCTGTAACCACCGTTCTTAACTGTCCCTGTAACCGCTGCAACGGTCCCCTGGAACTACCGTAACGACTTTGGGTAACTGTCAAAAGTCGTTCTGTAACAGTCCACGAAAAAGTAACATGTCGCGATATCGCGACATCTCTTCAACCCGCCCTTCTCTCTCCTAGCCGGGTCACGAAAATGTGACACTTTTCCTTTTAGTCCATCTATCGCGATATCGCGACATTTTTCTGGCCTTGGTCATTCTTTGCCAACCTGTCACGATATCGCGACACTTTTTTGGCTTTTGTCCTTGTTTGCCAATGTGTCGCGATATCGCGACACTTTCATTTGCTTTCTCCTCTGCTCAAAGTTCGTCGCGATATCGCGACAACTTTTATTTGCTTTTACCTCTGCTCAAAGTTCATCGCGATATCATGACAACTTTTATGTCGCGATATCGCGACACTGCGTTTTGCTTCCGCCTCTGTTCTGAGTTCGTCGCGATATCGCGACAACTTTTATGTCGCGATATCGCGACACTGCATTTTGCTTCCGCCTCTGTTCTGAGTTCGTCACGATATCGCGACAACTTTTATGTCGCGATATCGCGACACTTGAGTTTTGCTTCCGCTGCGTTCTGAGTTCGTCGCGATATCGCGACAACTTTTATGTCGCGATATCGCGACACTTGAGTTTTGCTTCCACTGCGTTCTGAGTTCGTCGCGATATCGCGACAACTTTTATGTCGCGATATCGTGACACTACGTTTTTGCGCTCGTCGTGGTTCAAAATACGTCGCGATATCACGACAACTTTTATGTCGCGATATCGCGACACATTTTAACACTTAGAGTATTTTGTGTTTTATTTCACTCTTTTATTTCTTTTGTTTGCAAGATTGTTCTGCGACCACCGGATGCTCCTGCATCAGACACCCGGGGTAGATGGAGAAGTGATCCTCACTTCTGGATGGTCAGAGGAAAACCCAAGCGATCAACCTCTGATTTGGACAACCAAGTTGCATCCTCGACAGGTCGGCCCTTCCACTTGACCAAATACTCTGAATATTGTCTGTTTTGGGTACTTCTGCCTTCGTGAGTGTCGAGTATGTCTTCAATTTCCTCTTTGGCTAGAGTAGACGCTGGAATACTCCATAAAGCCAGACTTGGTGTCTCGCTGCTACTGCCTTCATGATATTCGACCAAGTCAAAAATATTAAAAATTGGTGAAATATTTAGCTCACTTGGTAGATCTACTTCATAGGCATTGCCGAAATCTCGTGTACCTATGATTCTGCATGGTCCAAACCTCTTCATCTTCAACTTATTGTAGGTTTTGCTCGAAAACCGTTCCTTGCGCAAGTGAACCATGACTTCATCTCCTATCTAGAATTCCTTGAAATGCCACTTCTGATCTGCTCTGGCTTTGTACGTAGCATTCATTTTACTGATATGTTGTTGGACCTCTTCATGTAAATGCTTCATGTGTGCTGCAAAGTCTTCAGCTTCAGCACTGCGCTTGTCGCATTTATCCATCGACCTCAACTCAGAAGCGTTTCTCGGGCTGTTCCCATGCACTATCTAAAATGGGGATTTACCAGTACTACGATTGACAAAATTATTGTAAGCAAATTCTGCCTGTGGTAAAATCAGATCCCATCCCTTGGGTTTATCTCCTACCAGACATCGGAGAAGGTTACCCAAACTTCTGTTGACCACCTCTGTCTGTCCATCAGTCTGCGGGTGGTATGCAGAACTGAACTTCAACTCTATTTTTAGCTTCTTCCATAGAGTCCGCCAGAAATAACCCACAAATTTGGTATCTCTGTCCGAGACTATGCTTTGGGGTAGACCATGAAGTCGTACTACCTCCTTGAAAAACAAGCCTGCAATATGAACAACATCACTTGTCTTCTGACATGGAATAAAATGGGCCATCTTTGAAAACCTGTCAACAACAACAAAAATGGCATCATTTCCGCGTTGTGTCCTTGGCAAACCAAGAACAAAATCCATACTGATGTCCTCCCATGGTCTCTCTGGTACAGGCAATGGCTGATACATTCCTGTATTCTAGCTTACTCCTTTCGCCATCTGGCACACTCTGCAACCCTGCACAAATTTTGTCACATCCGGCTGCAACTGTGGCCAATGGTAATTTTCACCAACTAGAGCAATGGTCTTATCTCGACCAAAATGTCCTGCTAATCCTCCGCTATGTTTCTCTTTGATCAGATTTTCCCTCATGGAACTTCTAGGAATGCACAACTGGTTCTTCCGAAATAGCATCCCATCTTGGATCATAAAATCCAACCACTTAGTGCGATCCACAGTAGTAGGAGACAAACATGCCATCCATGCCTCTGCGAAATCTGGATCCACTGGGTATAAACTCTTGAGTTCATCAAACCCAACAACTTGCACTCTCATTTCTATCAACAAATTATGCCTTCTACTCAAGGCATCTACAACTCTATTAGATTTGCCACTTCTATGCTTCAGGACAAAGGTATAACTCTGCAGGAATTCAACCCACTTCAAATGGCGCTGGTTAAGTTTACCTTGACTATTTATATACTGCAAAGCTTGATGGTCAGTATATAAAACAAACTCTTTGGTTAGCAAATAATGTCTCCATTTCTTAAGAGCATGAATGATAGCATAGAATTCTTGATCATAAACAGAGTATTTCTTTCTAGCATCATTTAACTTTTCACTAAAGTATGCAACGAGGTTTACCTTCTTGGCTCAATACGGCTCCAATGGCATCGCCACTGGCATCACAGTCAACCTGAAACACTTTATTAAAATCTGGAAGTGCCAGAATGGGTTGTTCTATCACTTTCTTCTTCAATATGTCCATACTGGTACCTGCCTTGGCAGTCCACTTAAATTCTCTCTTATCCCCTCTCATAGTTTTTGTTAGGGGTGCACAAATACTGCTAAAGTCTCTAATAAACTTTCTATAGAAACTTGCAAGACCATGAAATGATCTTACCTCTGTTACATTCCTTGGAGCAGGCCATTCAATGATAGCCTTCACCTTCTCAGGATCCATTTTTAGACCCTCATCTGAGATGACAAATCCCAGGTATATCAACTCTTTCTGTACAAAACTGCACTTCTTCAAATTGATCAACAACTGCTCCTCTCGCAGTTTTTCAAAAACTGTCCGAACATGCATCAAATGCTCGTCCAATGTTTTACTAAAAATTAAAATATCATCCAGATAAACTATCACGAACTTTTCCAGGAAGTCTCGCAATACCTCATTCATCAGCCTCATGAATGTACTGGGTGCATTAGTTAATCCAAATGGCATAACTAACCACTCATACAAACCCTCTTTGGTTTTGAAGGTTGTCTTCCACTCGTCACCCTCTCGAACACGTATCTGATGATATCCACTCTTTAAATCAATCTTAGTGAAGTATTTAGCTCCACTCAAACAGTCCATTATATCGTCCATTCTAGGTAATGGAAATCGATACTTAATGGTAATCTTGTTAATGGCCCTCGAATCAGTGCACATTCTCCATTCTCCACCCTTCTTCGGTGCTAGTACTGCAGGTACTGCACAGGGACTCAAACTTGCTCTAATCAATCCCTTCCGCAACAACTCATGAACTTGTCGGTTCAACTCTTCATTCTCTACAGGAGACATTCTATGGGCGGCCTTATTGGGTAAGCTAGATCCTGGCATTAAGTCAATCTGATGACTAATCTTCCTCATTGGCGGTAAACCCTCAGGCACATTGTCTGATATAATATCAAGAAATTTTGCTAACAGATGTTCAACTTCTGTTGGAATGTCTGTAGTATCTTCTCTCTTTACAGTAGGAATTAATGCATAACACATTGAATCCCTCTTTAGACCATCCAAAAATTTTTTGCCATCTACTAAACAAATTCTAGCATTATTGCATACCTTTTCCTCAACCTCCTTTAATGGCTTCAGTTTGTGGCGCACTCCATATTTTGTCAGGGAATAGGTATTTGCATGCCCATCATGTGTTGCACACCTGTCAAATTGCCATGGTCTTCCCAACAACAAATGGCAAGCATCCATCGACAAAATATCACACAGGACCTCATCCTGGTATCTTCCAATTTGAAACTTGACCAAGCATTGTTCACTGACCAATGCTCTATGGTCCTTCTGCAACCACGCAATCCGGTATGGATGCGGGTGCTGTCTTCTTTCTAGCTTTAACTTAGTTACCATTTCCTCAGAAACCAAATTATCTGTACTACCATTATCAATAATAATATTACAGATTTTACCTGAACATTTGCACCTCGTGCGAAACAGGATTTTTCGTTGGTCTGGTTCCCTCTCTTCGTTCAACAAGGTTCTCCTTGTGATCATCACTTCTCCTCGCTCTGCTTCTTTAGAGTGCTCAGATTCAACACCATCCTCAACAACCGTAGCTCGAGCATTTGCTTCAGGCCTTCTATTCGGTGCTTCTTGGTGTTGGGGACACTCATATGATCGATGCCCCTCTTCCCCGCAATTGAAGCAGGTTCCACGAAATCTTCCTCTTCCATATCCGCGTCCACCTCTACCTCTTCCCCTTTGATAATCATTGTTCTGATTACGGGGACGGTATGCATTCTCCTCCTTCTATTCTTGGTGATTGCTTGTTTCACCAGTCTTCTACGGGTCGTCATATTTACCTCCACTGGTTTTGCCACCAGTTCTTCCACCATGACCTCTTCCTCTCTGTTTACTGTCAAATCTACGGTTCAGTTTCTCTTCCACTTTCAGAGCAAACTGGTAAGCATCTTCAATGGTGCTCATTCGAACCAAACTCAATTCTTCTTGTACGTTGGTTCTTAACCCATTAATGTAACGGGCTACTCTCTCTTTATTTGCTTTTGTATGGCCGGTTCTGATGGAAATTTTAAAAAATTCCTCTGTATATTCTTTAACAGACTTGTTGGACTGTCGCAAACTCTGCATTTTTTGCAACAGATCTAATTCGTAATCTATCGGAATAAACTGCCGTTTCAGTTTTTCAACCATTCGATCCCACCTGGTGATCTTTTCTTTTCCTCTACGATTGCGTTCTAGATGCACTCCTTTCCACCATATGCCGGCATGGCCTTTCAACTTTGTTCTTGCAAATTTTATTCGATTTGGATCTTCAACCTCCTCATATTCGAAATATTCCTCCATATCGTTAATCCAGTCAATCAACTCTTCTGGATTTAAATTTCTAGAATATGTGGATACGTCTATCTTCGGCCTTTTCCCAATTTGAGAAATGGCTTTAATCATTCGGGACTCTATAGCACTCATTGCTTCTTCTTCTTCTTCTGACGGGTCATCAACTCCGCAAGCTTCATCATCACTCTGGTCTTCTCCTCTTGGCTCTACTCCTCTTCGCAATTCTTCCTGCAGGGCCTGCACTTGCCTCTACAATGCTCGAAAGTCTCCTTCAGGAACCACGTTCCTTCCAGCACCACGATTTCTTCGCGGTGGCATTCTTCTTCACTTTTTTTTTAGAACCCTTAACCCCAGATCCTGGTGCAAGCTGCCTCACGTTCGGCACTCTGCTTACACACTCAGAATCTTCTCGCTCTGATACCACTTGATGGGGAGCCAAATTTTAACACAAAGAAAAAAACTCAATTTTCATTTAGAAGCATGGAAAGATTACAATCCTGAACAATGGAAGATTTTACACAGTACAAAAAAATGTAAAAGAAGCCGCAGTCTTCGTCTTTCCAGCCTGCGCAATCCTTCGAGCAACCTCTTTTTTATAATGGCAGATTCTTGTTGTAACCGTCGTTCTTAACTGTCCCTGTAACCGCTGCAACGGTCCCCTGGAACTGTCGTAACGACTTTGGGTAACTGTCAAAAGTCGTTCTGTAACAGTCCGCGAAAAAGTAACATGTCGCGATATCGCGACATCTCTTCAACCCGCCCTTCTCTCTCCTAGTCGGGTCGCGAAAACGTGACACTTTTCCTTTTAGTCCATCTGTCGCGATATCGCGACATTTTTCCGGCCTTGGTCATTCTTTGCCAACCTGTCGCGATATCGCGACACTTTTTCGGCTTTTGTCCTTGTTTGCCAATGTGTCGCGATATCGCGACACTTTCGTTTGCTTTCTCCTCTGCTCAAAGTTCGTCGCGATATCGCGACAACTTTTATTTGCTTTTACCTCTGCTCAAAGTTCGTCGTGATATCGCGACAACTTTTATGTCGCGATATCACGACACTGCGTTTTGCTTTCGCCTCTATTCTGAGTTCGTCGCGATATCGCGACAACTTTTATGTCGCGATATCGCGACACTGTGTTTTGCTTCCGCCTCTTATGAGTTCGTTGCGATATCGTGACAACTTTTATGTCGCGATATCGCGACACTTGAGTTTTGCTTCCATTGCGTTCTGAGTTCGTCGCGATATCGCGACAACTTTTATGTCGCGATATCGCGACACTTGAGTTTTGCTTCCGCTGCGTTCTGAGTTCGTCGCGATATCGCGACAACTTTTATGTCGCGATATCGCGACACTGCATTTTTGCGCTCGTCGTGGTTCAAAATACGTCGCGATATCGCGACAACTTTTATGTCGCGATATCGCGACACATTTTAACACTTAGAGTATTTTGTGTTTTATTTCACTCTTTTATTTCTTTTGTTTGCAAGATTGTTCTGCGACCATCGGATGCTCCTGCATCAAGTTTGGTGTAAGCTAAACAAACATATTCAAACACCTCATCTAAATATAGTCCTAGGCAAGAAGTGAACTTA
Source organism: Wollemia nobilis (assembly GCA_028583015.1). Lineage (NCBI taxonomy): Eukaryota > Viridiplantae > Streptophyta > Pinopsida > Araucariales > Araucariaceae > Wollemia > Wollemia nobilis. The sequence continues at coordinate 29,064 of JAQPPZ010001004.1, read as the reverse complement.
AAATAGGATCCCAATTCTACCAAAATCCCTTGCTATAAACAAATCTAAATAACCATTCTTTTTATTACATTAACTTTACAAAAATTAGCATTTTAGTCCTTTATTACCTATCTTAGCAAATGATTAGACTCCATATAATTAAATGAATATTTCCTCCTATTTATCCTATATAATCATATAAGTAATGCAATAATCAAAATAAGACACATCTTATTAGTGTAAAAAGGTGTTAAGAGGTTATAAAAATGAGGTATTTTTGTACCTCATCACTCACCACAACCTAACAGGAGGCATGCCATCATTCCTCAATGGGTAATTTGGTAACATCTACTCCTAAGGACCATACCCTTTCTAAATTGTTGTCTTGCATCCTCTGTTACTCTTGCCAAGGTCTGTAAGGGGATTTACTCAAATGGTTCTCCTATTAACATGAATACACCCTTAGGGCCAAGATTTTGGACCATATTCCACCTAATTTTGGCTTCAACCAGTTGGTCTTGAAGTTATTCAACCTCTCTATTTTGTTCTACAATAGACTTTCAATTACTTTTAGCCTAGTATGTAGTGCCTAGATGACTATTTTTGCTCCCTCTAAATCTAGGTTATCTAGGTTCTCATTGTATGTATTGGGCCTGTTAAGCTTCCCTATTTTTGGACTGAACATGGGAGGTTATGAAATAGGTATTTCTTTGGAGCTCTATCCCAGATCAATAGGTGGTTCAACCTAATAAATGTAGGCTATGGTAGCTCTTCCATAGCTACTATATATTATGGTGCTTCTTCTTTTCCTTACAATAATACTGTGTTTGATAGTGCATCTTCCTATTCTTCCATGGCTACTATATCTTATGGTGCATCCTCTTCTTATCTTTGTTCTTCCTAAACTTGTGAATCTAGAGATGGTTTTTTTTGTTGTCAATGACCTTATTTTTAGCCTAAGATGTATGAGTGGAGGGCTATTGTTCCTATTGTTTAATAATGGATGCTTGGGTCCTTCTCTTGAACCTAAGGTGGAGTAACCTTCTTGGTCCTTTTATGACTTTATTTTTGGAACTATTAGAGCATATTGCTCTATTAATTTCTCTTCATATTTTGCTACAAATGCTTCATGTATTTCCCCTATATTTGCTAACTTTTTTTAATGAGGTTTAGGCACTCCCATTCCTATTTTTATTTCATGAATCATACAATTCATAGGGTTATTGAGGAGTAGATGATGCTTCAAAATCCTTGGGCAACAATTCTTCAGTTATGCCCTTCTATCATCTTGATCTCCTAGGTACCAATTTCAATACCTCTTCCCTCATCTATTTTCTCAATCATAGGCTTTAAATTTTCTATCTTCTTTCCTTATTTCTCAAACCTAGGTTTTGATACCTTGGCCTATTTATATTTCTAGGGCCCTAGATTTAACACCTTGGCCCTATTTGATTCTAATTCTTGGGAATCAACTCTGATGCATCTTCCTTCGTCCTCTATTTTTATCTCTTAGGCATTGATTTTGATACATATTTCTTCTTCCTCTATTTCTATGGATGCGTAGGGATATTGTTTGATGTGTGCTACTTCTTGATGGTCTTATTTGGCTTTGGTTTAGGTAATTTCTAATAGGAATTCACATAATATAATATAATATAATATAATATATAAAATATAATATAATATGTAAATAAAAATAATGTATGACCACCTTTTGATATAAAATGTGAATGACCACCCTTGTAAATAATAATGTAATGTTTCTACTCTGCATGGCCCTTCCTATACTTTCCATGTAATTAATAATGTGGAGGAAAAATCTATCATGCAATATCTTCATGACCATATTAGGTTTTATGGCTAGATAGTTGGCCCACCAAATCTAGGCCTATCAAACCTTGTACCTAGCTATTTAAAGCCACTTGATAATGCAAATCAATTAGGATGAGATTTCATAATAGTTCATCTAATTTTGTTATATGAATCCTTATCATCTTCAATGCTTTTAAAATATCAACTTATGGTGGCCTCTAAGAATCATCAAGATACTTCATTGTTTTTATAGCCATGCCATCCTTAGGTGCTCTGTCCTTGGTTTCTTTTGGTTTATCCCCCTTTTGCTATAATTTTTTTTTCAATGCTTCTCTTCAGTTTTTCCATTCCCAAAATGGTGATGGCATAAAAATTGTATCAAGCCATGATTATTTATTTGGCATTTTTCTTTTCTAAATTGAGGGGTTGTATCATGCAAATAAGCATTAAAAATAAAGGATATTTATAAGTAGATAACGGTTTTCCTCACTGTGGCATATATGGATGAACATTTCTAGGTGGAAGCTAGATAATTTAGAAAACTGCTCATCACATGTTATGTACTTCATTATCCACAATGTGATGTTATCCCATAGTCTAGGCAATATGGTCCACTTAAGTCCTTTACAATGATAATTTTAGACATCATAAACTATCTTATGATCTCATTTATTTCTAAAATTAGAGAAAAGCATAGTGATCCCCTCCCTGGTCCAAAAAAATTTCCACATTGGCTAATGATAATCTCATTACCTTGTTGAGCACCACAAGATTTATAGGGATTTTAACCCATTGACATTGGTAAATTTGTCATGTAAAATTTGAATAAATTCTTATACGAGTTCAGGATCATACTCCTTTAAGTGATGAAAAAACTATAGCCATATTTCATGTTCAAAAATGTGTACGACTTCCTAATTTTACAATAATTTAGCAATGCTTTCTAGTTTAGATATTTTTGTTTTTGTCCCATGTTCTTTCTCTTTTGCTCTTTGTGAAAGCTGGTTCTATGAAAATGAGTGGAACACAATGGATGGTAAAGAAAGGATGATGATGGCCCATCTACTTCTATTATCTTTCCATCATTCATCAAAATGGGATGAATATGAAGGTAGATCCCCATTCAACCATTGAGTGCCACATGGATGATGGGTAACTACCAGGGTGGTTGGAAAACTACATTTGAAAGAAATGCATGTAGAAATTATTTTTAATCTCTTGCGAGGGTATGTTTTAAATGTAAATCATGCTTTCCTTTATTTGTGTTAGAATCACCCTTTTTCTTCTCCCAAGTTCCCATGTAATCATAACACTATCATTCCTATCCTGCCAATATATTACTGTCATACGAATATTTTAAACACTTAGCATATTGAATAAATTTTTATCGTATGAGTTCTCTAGCTATTACATGTTGAAATATCCCTTTTCCAGTGTTGAGTACCATTATGGCTACCTACAACTTCTACAACAACCCAAACAAGTCCAACACCTTTGTCAAATCAAGGACCCTAGTTTGAGTTATAATGCCCTTTGATGCAAACTAGGGTCCTTGATATGACATAATCTCATGAGGGGCATCAAAGTTTTAAAAGATATGTTCATACAAGAAGTTAACTACTTTGTCCTCATGAGCATATTACAATACAATTACTTTAACCCATTTAGTTACATCATATATGTAAACTAGGATATGTTGTTTTCCTTTATATGGTAGATTAATAGGTCCTATAAAATATATACCTCATTTCTCAAATGGTTCTAAGTAACCTAGGTTGAAGAGGTATTTCATTTTGTGTTGTAGGTTTTCCCATTCTTTGACATTGATTGCAATGGAAAACATATTTCTTCACATCCTTATGAAGTGAAGGCCAGTAATATCCTACTCCAAGAATATTTTGTGTGGTTTATTTTACTAAATAGTGTCATCTATAAAGGTTTATAATGACATACCCAAAGGATGTCATAGACCTAATCTTCCCTCACACACCTTCACAAAACATGATTAGGTCCACATTTAAATAATAGTCCTTTTATCCATTGGAATGATGGACTTTGTTGCACTAGCTAGTGTATTTCATTTGGAGTGAGATGGGAAGGAATATTCCTAGTGACCAAGTAGTTAGCAATATCTACAAACCATGCAGAGTGAGTAGATATATGAACAAATGATCATTAGAAAAAGAATCATCCACTTGTTCTTTTTATTTGATAGTTTTTAGTATTGACAAGAAATAAACAAATACATTTGCTCTAGTAGGTCTATCTACAATAGTAATATCAAATTCCTAGAGTAGCAATAGTCACTGGATCACCCGTCCACTTACCATTGGTTTATTCATTAAGTATTTGATTGCAGAGTGATCAGTATGCACATGCATAGGGTATCCTATGATATAGTGATAAAATTTGTGAAGGGCATAAATTACTACCAAACATTCTCTTTATATTATGGTATAATTCTTCTCAACACTCATTAAGTTTTTACTAATATAATAGATAGCATAGTTTTTTTATTTTTATTTTCTCATTGACCAAGGATAAAACTTATTGTAGTGTTGAAATAATAAGTATGGATGTGGAATGGAAGCTTCCAATCGGGTCCTCTTAGTACTGGTGTGGTGATCAATATTTTCTTGATGGCTTTGAATACCTCTTGACATTATTTGGTCTATTTGAACTCAATGTTTTTGATAAGGAGGTGAATAATGGAGCAACAAGCTTGCTAAAGTTTACTTTAATATCTTGTCCAAAATCCTAACACCTATTTGAGTTTGAGGTGGAGAAAACTGATTTATTACCACTATTTTTTAGGGTCTACTTTAATACCTTGTGCCAAGATATGATTCCCTAGTATGATACCTTCATTCATCATCATTAAGTACTTTTCATTGCTTAAGGATAAATTATGGGCTTTACACTGGGTAAGAACTTGATCTATGTTATGGAGGGCTTCATCAAAGGTATCCCCATAAACTGTGAAGTCAACAATATATACTTCAACACATTCGTTAGTAAGATATATAAAAATAAAGAGTATTTCTTGCTAAAAATTCAAGGGATCATTGCATGACACAAAAAGTAAGACTTTATAGGCGTATGTTCCCTAAGGACATGTGAAAGTAGTTTTGTATTGATCTTTTGATACCACTTATATTTGATTGTACCTACCAAAACCATCTAGGAAGGAAAATTATTTCTTCTTAGAGAGATATCAAGCACTTAATATATGAAAGGTAATGAAAAATGATCTTTCTGTGTGGCCTTGTTAAGTTCTTTGTAATCAACACACTCACATTTTTCATTATTTTTGGGAACAATGACCAATGGTGAGAACCATTCACTATCAAATATAGGGTAGATAAATTCTACCTCTAGTAGATTTTTTATCTCAGTATTTACCATGTCCCTCAAAGTAGGATTTATCCTTCTTTGGGGTTGTCAAATAGGTTTCTTCTTAGTGGTATAAATTCTATGAGTGCATATGTTGGGATGGATTCCCTTCATATCACTATAGTCCCATGAAAATGCATTGACATGTTAGCTTAAAACATTGAATAGCTTAGCTTCTTCTACATCTAACAACCAACTATTAATGTTGATAGTTTTTCTTGGTTGTAATTCTATTTGCTTGGTGTTTGGTAGCATCGAATTGACTCCTTTACTTACCAATGAGTTTAAAGGACAATGGTGGGGTAGGATGGAATAAATTTTTTGATTATTTTCATTGAAAGTAACCCTATAGGAGTAGGGTTTTCTAATAGACATTTGATGGATGTGATGATATTTCATTGTTTTTTATGTAGTAAGGTCAATGACCTATCTTGTAGTGATACAGGTGATAGAGGTTTAAAAATTTTATCCTTGTCCTTCCATAAAAAATATGGAATATAGTCCATTCATCATTTAAATATGGTTCACTAAAATAATCCATAAAAATAATTTCATCCTCAAAGAGATTTTCTTCTAATGGATCTAGCTCTTTTGCATTCATTTTCATTATCACCATAGCTAAACGAGAAATATTATTTTGTTCTCTAGGTTCGTCCATCCATAGATTTCTAGAGAAATCCATGGTAGGTCTAGTTGGAGGGTATAGAGACATATTTTTGGTATTAAACCTATTAGAGATAGTCATATCCCTAGAATGATGATCTATGAATGCAGTAGTTGTAGCCAACTAGGGTCTTCCAAGGATTAAATGGATAACCATTCATACTGGTCCTTAGTTGAAGAATCATAAAATCAATGAGATATTTCCATGATTCTATGAATATAGGAACATCTATAATTCCTTTAGGTTGTGCTATATATTAATCTGCTAGCTAAAGGATAGTGGAAGTGGGTTGCTTATTAGTCAAATATAATTGATTCATCATTTTAGTAGTCATGACATTTATTATGTCTCCTAAGTTAACCATTACATTGGATATATTTTTTGTATTGATAGAAACAATAATAATAGGGTTTTAAATATCTTCATAATTTGGTGGAATGAGCTTACCTACCAAAAGGTCAGCTAATTTCCCATCCACTTGTATGGTTTTTGGATAAGCCTTTTATCTCCTTCTAGGCTTCTTAACACACATATCTCATACGACTTTATTGAAAATTGGTATATTCTTGATTCCTTGGAGTAAGGGAATTGTTATGTTTAATCTCTTTAATTCTCCTAAGAGGTCAAATTCCTTAGATTTCTCTTCTTTAGGCTCCAATATTTTAGGATATGGTGCTTGGTGAATTTCTAGAGGAATACTTTTTGGAATATTTTCTTCTACTTTATTTGTTAGTTCAAAAATTGGTGGAGTATTTTTATTCTCCTTTTGGATTTATTCTATTTTGGGAAGCTTCAGTTAGGCAATACCTTTATTTAATGAACATACATATTATCTTAGTTGATAGTATTGATATTGACTGTGTTATGCTCTATATTATAGATAGGAGCTACATATTTGTTGAAATTTGGACTGGCCATAGGTTGACCTAGTAGTTGAGTTTGTTTAATGATTGTGATTGTACCACTTGAGAGGTACCAATGGGCCTTGGTAGCAACACTCATTTTTGGCCTTAAAGCCATTATTACCCCTATAATATTCATTAGATTGGGATGGTCCTAACCAATGTTTATTTTTTTAGATTTTGATGCTTAATACTTTAAACAAATAACCACAAGATCTAAAATAAATTTTCTATGTGAAATATATTTTAATGGCAATATTTAAATCATATAAAACTCATAAATAACTTATGCAACAACTCATAAAATAACCATTAACAAATGATCATGAAAATAGTATCTTGATATAAAAAAAATATCTCAAATACACCATACTTCCACATACTCTCACTCTACATTGTATCTCTCTCTCACACACACATAGACACATATATAATGAAATGTGACTCTTCATATGGAGTACTCTTGGCCTTCACTCTTTTTGAGGATCTTCACTTTCCTACTCTATCGACTCATATGCACATGGAATATTATGTACATTTGCATTATTGAATACTTTGCACATTATAACAATACTTGTGCAGTTATTACATTGCATAAAGTAAATACGCACACTCTAATATAAGACACACTCCTAATATAAATATGTACCCAAGGTGGTACATTAGCATTTACCAAATAATATAATATACTTTTATATATTTTGATGTGACCAGGATTGGTTTGGCATTTATTGCATCCACAGTGGGTTAAACCATCCTTGGCTATTCCATTCAAGAGATGGAAACTAGGGGACCCCATTTTTGTTGTGGTGGGGGTATGTTCAATGGATTATTCCATAGATTTTATTCCCAAGGTGCTCTTTTATTATGGGAAAATCTATTTTGTTGTCCCATGTAATTGATTTACTTTATATTATGAGGATCCCTTCCAAAATTAGCCTTGATTTTAGGTAAAATATCACATGGTTCTATAAGGTGACTCTTTTCACAAATACTATAGATACCAGTCTTGTTACTAGGGCATTATTGTAGAGCATATTTTTACCTACATCTTGGATAATATATAGCCAATGGTTCATTGGACTTAGTCTTATATTGTATCTCATCCAATTTTGTGTTTAAATGTAGGAGAATATTAGTTTTAAAATCAACAAATTCTTCTAATAGTTCTCCTACCTCACTGCCACTCTTTCCTACTTGGTGTCTACATGGTACTTTCTTTGTTTTGGAGTAGTTTTGACATAGTTCTATAATATCAAAAATATTTAGCTTATTTATATCACATTTTCCCATGAGCTTTAAGATATCCCTAAAATAATCTTGTAATCCTTGCAAGAAGATCACTTTGACAAGTTTAAGGTCTATTTTTTCTCCACATATTTATTGAATAAAAGAATCTATCCAGGTAATCCTCAAGAGTCTCGTCTTCATATTGTTTTATCCTATATACTTCTTCCTTACGATCCTTGACACGACAATACTATTGATAATTTTCTAGGAAGACTCTTTTCATCTCATGCCAACTATGTATGCATTCTTGAGATAACCCCATAAACCATCACATAGCTAAATACTTGAGCGTAGAAGGGAAAAATTTGAGTTTATGATTATCAGTTTTCTAGTCATAAGTTTGACATATGATTTTGAATTCAAATAGGAATTGATCTAGGCATTTTACAGAGGTTCCCCTAAATATAGGCAGGTTTTATGGATAAATATTATTCATTTGAGCTTGCATGTTGGGCTCTAACTAGATAGGATATGTAAAGGTTATAACACCATTGCTAGTTTCCCCATGATGTACAATACTTTATCTATCTCTAGTGTTGTTTACTTCTTGCCTATATCCCATCTTGTTTTCTTCCTACCAAATGTTATCAATTTTTTTGTATCCTTTGAGAGTTCTAAATGGAAGATGTAAGTCACTATCAAGTTATTCTAATTCATGGAATACTTTAGATCCTAAGGCTTATGATGATTTTTCACTAGTGCTTTCTTCATTTCATTGCAATAGATTATTTGGAGGCTCAATTATAGGTATAAGGTACTCTTGTGCAACCTCATTGTGTGGTTGTTATTCTCCTATGAATTTTTGATGGTTCTTTTTGATGAATCTTCCCTTCTTGTCTCGATAGCTATTCATACACTCAAAATTTTTAAATAAACTTTTTTCTTAATATTAATCTAGTTGTCTCTACCTTCCCCTCTCAACACAACTAGCTTTGCTTATATTTAACTGATTAGTCTCCTATTGGCATAAGAATAAATAAATACACTAGGTATCTTGGTCTATATGATTGGATTTTAGGCTTTGTCCTACTGAATTCTTATATCAATAAAGGCCACAAAGGAGGTATATTACCTCTATGACTAAATTAGTTTACTAACTAAGCAAGAGTTTTGCAATGTTGGATGTTAAATGGATCTAAATATTCCTAGAAACATCATGTTCCCTGACAATATCACCAAAAAGTAATGGATGCCATTATTACCACACTTTACCAAGGTAATTTTTAATTTATCAACTAGGGATGGTGTCCTATGGGAAATATATGCTAGAAAGTATCTAAATTAGGTCTTGTTTTGGCTCTCTATACTATAGTAATTCAAAAAATAGAATTAAACTCTAACTACAACTAAAAACTAAAAGGTTTAAGCTAATCAAACACACTTGCAATAATTTATAAGATTGTAGTAGAAAAGTAAAAGAAATTGTAGAAAATAATGTATCAAAAAATAAATAAGGATTTAAGCTATATTATGTCAAAGTAAACCTAAAATTGATGCAATTAATTACTCTTTTTCTCGAGAAGTAAATGATGCAACTAATTAGCTATTATTCTTGTAGGAAAATAACAATAGAATCTAATCTAATAATGCAACAAACAAAACATAAATAAAAGTACCTTCCATATTTCTAGGAGTGGACCCTTGCTCATAGCATATGGAAGGGAATATTAATCACTTTTGATCATATATTTATAGTATAACAATAAAATTATAGCATAATTTTATTGCAAAATTAATTTAACAAATAGCTCTTACAAATTATTGTATAAAACTAGCAACATAACAATACTATTCATCAGTTGCTTTTCTTATAGGTCCTAGGATGCTAGTCTATATATAATTTAAAAAGACAAGACTCTCTCATACATTTATAGTTAAACATGTTACAAAAATAAATATTTAGTGAATATTTTAGTTTCCAAAACATTAAGTAAATACAAAGGGGATGCTACACTTGGTATTCTAACTTAGTAAACAACCTTAGTGTACTTCAACTACCATATTCAAGTGATTAGAAAATAAATAAAATACATTATAAATAGTTCTTAACTCCTATACCAAAATTTGGTGGTTTTTTTTTCTTATCAACTTACTGCTAGTTGTTAACAACATTCTATTTTGGTTGGTACAATTGGTCAAAAGTAGTTGATTAGAATTAACAAAAAGTTATTTGTCTCCTAATTTTGTGTCTTGTTAGATGTCAGCTAGTTGTATTCTTATCCTTTAGTTCCATGCCACATGTGGAGTACCAAAACATTACCTCTATCCATACATTGCAACCACATGGTAATTTTGGCCATCTTAGGTTCCAACTCTAGGTCATAGTCATCCAATGCTAGTGTATAACTATAATATCTTGTAGGTTATTGTTCTATTTGACACCTAGTAAATAGGGTTAGGTTTGATGCAATCTGAAAAAACATAGTCAAACACCTCATATAACTACATTCGTAAGCAAGGAGTAACCTTGAAATATGATCCCAATTATACCAAAATTCCTTGCTATGAACAAAGCTAAATAACCCTTCTTTTTATTACATAAACTTGACAAAAGTCAATATTTTAGTCATTTATTACCTATCTTAGAAAATGACTACACTCTATCTAACTAAGTGAACATTTCCCCCTATTTATCCTATTTAACCACATAACTAATACAATAATCAAAGAAATACACATCCTATTGGTTCAGAAATGTGGTAAGAGGTCATAAAAAATGAGTTATTATTATACCTCATCATATCACATATTGTTGGGCATCACATACATTTATCTTGGCTAATTTTGCTTACTTCTCAATTCTCTAATAATATATGTTCCTCTTATAATTTTGCAATATTTCTCCTTCAATATTGCAATCATTCTTTCTAGAGCTATTGCACTCAATGTGACTATCACGAAGTCCACTCAATGTGGATTTTATACCACAATTAGAAATTCAATATTTTTCTCACAAGATTTAATTCACAAGATCTCACACAAGAAAACTCACACAATAATGCACGCATAAAACTCAAATATTTTATTTTAAAAATCTACTATAGGAATGCATAAATGCAATGCTACTTTAATACATTATATAAAGCTTTCTATTTAATATATATTTACATGAGACACTTCATATGTATGACTCTTGACCTTTGCTCTCCTCAAACCCATGGGATAACACTCTTCATATTACTTTCTTCATAAATCTTACGTATTACATAAAGATAAAAGTCTCTCATGATTGCGCATAACTTTTCATATTTATCTCTTAATAAATCTTACATATTACATAAATATAAAGTCTCTCATGATTGTACATAACTCCCTACTTCTAAACTTGACACATCACTCACATAACTCACACTTACTAACAAGACACCTCACACTTAACTACATGAAACATACTATAGACCTAAATATTAAACACAATCTAATATAAATATTTACATGGGTACATACAATGTGCCCTTTTTATTTATTGGAAGGTGGATTGCTCTTCCCAAATCATTGTGATCTTGGCATCTTTCATGAGAATCATGTTCAAAGGTTGGAATATTTTTGCAAAATCAAAAATAAATTTCCTTATGAAATTAGTTTTTCCTAAGAGGGACTTCAACTCCCTTTTGCTTTTCGACAAATATTTTTTTTGAACTACTTAAATATTTTCTAGGTCAATGGAAATAATAGATTATGAAATAACATGACCCAATAGTTTTCCTTTTGTAACTTCAAAAATGCACTTTTTAAAGTTTAATGAAATTTCATGCTCTCGTCGTGTTTGCAGTACCCTTTCAAAATATTCCACATGGTCTCTATGTTTTTTAGAAATGACAAGGAGATCATCCATGTAAATCATGATGCATTTTCCTAATGAGGTATTTAAATATAATATCCATAGCTCTTTGGAAATTTTCTCTCATGTTGATTAGGCCAAATGACAATCACCTATATGCCAACATTCCCCATTTAATCCTATCCTTAGGATCTACCATTACTTGATTGTTTCATGAATAAGCATCCAAGAAGGACATCATCTAAGACTCATTCATTGTTTACAATACTTCATCCATGGAAGGGAGGGGATAATTATCCTTTTTAGATGCCCTATTAAGATTTCTAAAGTCTATACATAGGCTAATTTCTTCATTCTTCTTACAAAGTAGTACCAAATTTGAAAACTAGGTGCAATATATTATAGGAAAAATGATGCAGGTTGCCAATAATTTTATAGCTCTTTGAGAATAAGGGTTTCTAATAATGGATTCACTGATATTTTATTTTGTTGAAAGAGTTTTGTTCTTATATTTTGGGAAATAATGTGGGTAATTATGGACATATCATATACCTTCATATATTTATATGTTGAGCAAGGTGCAGGAACAATATTGTCATTGTTTTCAACACAGTCAGACAGATCGGTTGATGTAGTGGACAGGAGTTAAGAGGTTATTCAGAGTATGTACAATGATTCTCCAAAATATCGAAGTGGCCCATATGCTAAAAATCAAAAGAAAATCACAAGGAAGAAAACTGTCATGATATCGTGACATGTTGAGCAAGAAAGAAAAACTGTCATGATATCGTGACATGTTGAGAAGAAAGAAAAATTGTCGCGATATCGTGACATGTTGAGCAAGAAAGAAAAATTGTCGTGATATCATGACATGTTGAGAAGAAAGAAAAACTATCACGATATCGCAACATGTTGAGAAGAAAGAAAAACTGTCACGATTTCGCGACATGTTCGGAGAGAAAGCACAAGCAAGCAAAACTATCATGATTTTAAGACATGTTTAGAGAGAAAGTGCAAGCAAGTAAAACTGTCATGATTTCGCGACATGTTCAGAGAGAAAGAGCAAGCAAGCAAAACTGTCACAATTTCGCAACATGTTGGAAGAGAGAAAGGCAAGTAGAAAAAGTGTTGTGATTTCGTGACATATTATAGGAGAGAGAGTCCAAAAGAAAAAGTGTCACGATTTTGTGACATATTGCAAGAGAGATTGTACGGAAGAAAAAGTGTCATGATTTCATGACATATTGGAGGAGAGAGAGTTCGAAAGAAAAAGTGTCACGATTTCATGACATATTGTAAGAGAGATTGTACAGAAGAAAAAGTGTCATGATTTTGCGATATATTGTAGGAGAGAGAGTCCAAAAGAAAAAGTGTCGCGATATCGTGACATGTCAGGTTTTCACGACCCGAAGGCAAGAGAAAGAGCAAAGGAGAAAAAGTGTCGCGATATCGTGACATGTCAGGTTTTTGTGACCCGAAGGCAAGAGAAAGAGCAAAGGAGAAAAAGTGTCGCGATATCGCAACATGTCGGGTTTTCACGACCCGAAGGCAAGAGAAAGAGCAAAGGAGAAAAAGTGTCACGATATTGCGACATGTCGTATTTTCATGACTAAAGGAGGAGAGAGAAAGTAAGAAGGCAGAAGTGTCACGATATTGCGACAAAAGTAAAGAGGAAGATCAAGGAGGCGAAAGTGTCGCGATATCGCAACATGTTGTGTTTTCACTGGTACAAGCCAAGAAGAGTAGCAAGGAGGTGAAAGTGTCGCGATATCATGACATGTGTTTTCACTGGTACAAGCCAAGAAGAGTAGCAAGGAGGTGAAAGTGTCATGATATCATGACATGTGTTTTCATGGGTACAAGCCAAGAAGAGTAGCAAGGAGGTGAAAGTGTTACGATATCGCGACATGTTGTGTTTTTGTAGGCAAAACCCAAGAAGAGGACAAAGAGGCAAAAGTGTCACGATTTCACGACAGGTCACTTTGGTGCAAGCTAAGAAGAGAACCCAACCAAAATAAGATATGTGACAGTTAACTGAAGTTATACGATAGTTACAGGTGCAGTTGCAGAAGAAAATCATGCAACTAAAATAAGAACAGTTAACTGAAGTCAGTACAATAGTTACAGGTGTAGTTACAAAGAAAAATCATGCAACTAAAATAAGAACAGTGAATTGAAGTCAAAACGAACAGTCGTGGAAGGAGAAAATGAACAGTCATTAAAATAGAAAACGAACAGTCATGCAGGGATAAAACGAATAGACATGCAAAGAGAAAAAGAACAGTCATGATCGAGAAGACGAACAATCATGATCGAGAAGATGAACAGTCATGATCGAGAAGACGAACAATCATAGTAGGAGTATATGGTGTCAATTCATTGCATGTAACATGTTTGACGAAATGCCTACTCTATATATACAAAAGGAGTTACATATAGAAGGTGTTACAATTGACAAGTGGCGTATGAGAAATGAAAGGAGTTACAACTGAAGTTACAAAGAGACAATATGGTTATAAAAGGAGCGTTGCTTGGAGAATTTTAGTTGGGGAATTTATTCGATGAAGTGTGCGAGAGGAGCATGAGAAGAGAGCGAGAGGAGAGCGAGAGGCGTGTGACAGGCAAGCGAGAAGGATGTGTGTTTTGTGAAGCGTGAGCGATGTTGAGTAAGCAATAGACCAGTCAGGGTCTTGTAAAAGTGAAGGCATTTTTATGTCAATCTTAGATTCAAAAAATCCAAGTTGGTGCTTGGAATCAGGGGTTGGTGCTCATTTTTGTTGGTGTAGATAAATCAAGGGTTGGTGCTCCTTCTAGTTGGTGCTGGTAAATCAGGGGTTGGTGCTCCTTTCTATTGGTGTAGATAAATCATGGGTTGGTGATCCTTCCAGTTGGTGCTGGTAAATAAGGGGTTGGTGCTCCTTTCTATTGGTGTAGATAAATTAGGGGTTGGTGCTCCTTCTAGTTGGTGCTGGTAAATCAGGGGTTGGTGCTCCTTCTAGTTGGTGCTAGTAAATCAGGGGTTGGTTCTCCTTTCTATTGGTGTAGATAAATCAGGGGTTGGTGCTCCTTCCAGTTAGTGCTGATAAATCATGGGTTGGTGCTCCTTTATTTTGGTGTAGATAAATCAGGGGTTGGTGCTCCTTCTAGTGTGTGTTGGTAAATTGATTGTAAAGTTGTTGCTTTGCAAAGGCTGGATTTTGATGGGAGTCCAAACAATCAATTTTTTAGGAGTAGCCAAAACTGGTGAACCTCAGTACATCTTGTGTTGTGTGATTATCTCTTGTTATATTTGCTTTATGTGGTTTTAAGTTTTCATTATTTTGGCTTTAAGAGTTGAAGATTTAATATTTAAAGAGCTACATTGATTCATCCCCCCTTCTCAGTGTCATTGTGAAACTAACATTATATCTCTATGCTATAACATATTTCTAATCCTATAAGGCTTTGTTAGGTACCCAATATAGGTACTTAATAATTTAATATTGTATTGTTTAATGGTATGAGCCATAAATTAACTATTGAGTAAGGAAGACCACATGTCAAATTAGAAATAGGTATGCCATAGAATCATATATGTAACCATTAGGGAATATTATCATATGTAACTATCAAGGAATATTATCATATTATTATGCACTTTGTAACTCATGGAAGGTGAACCACCACATGGGTAATCTTGTAACTCATGGAAGGTGAACCATCACACTATTGTATAAAGAGAGATGTACCACCATTATAAAGTAATATAGGAAGTATTCTTGTATAAGTCTTGGCTCATGGAGCTAGAGATCTTATGGAGTGGTTTCCTTTCAATAAGGAGCATTGTCTGGTGTTGACCTACATCAAGGGTATTATCATTCTCTATTTTATTATGTAGAACTTGTTGTAAAATTTA
Source organism: Wollemia nobilis (assembly GCA_028583015.1). Lineage (NCBI taxonomy): Eukaryota > Viridiplantae > Streptophyta > Pinopsida > Araucariales > Araucariaceae > Wollemia > Wollemia nobilis. The sequence continues at coordinate 13,348 of JAQPPZ010001004.1, read as the reverse complement.
TATATGGATGCAGGTTTGATATTCTAGCATATTGGTTATTGTAATGAGGAAATAGGTTCATAAAATTTGGTATCAGAGTAATGATTCGGATAAAGTGGGGTTGTTTTTGTAGAGCTAGGGCACATTTTTTTAGAAAAATATCACATTTTGCAGAGGCCATATTTTTTATTTTAGTAGTCATTTTTAGAAGCTTTTGTTTCAGCATGTAGATAATTTCGAGTACTATAAAAATGAGTACTAATTTATGAAATTTTTATAAGTATTGAGAGAGTTACAATTTTTTGAAGTTGGGTTGTTGAAGCTATTTTTTGGATGCATGAATTTGTTTTCAAAACAAATAATTCATATTAACTATTTTAGCAATAATTTTTAGAATATTTTTTCATCGGAATGTAGACTATTTTTAGTACTATAAAAATGACTACTCACTTGTGATATTATGATAAGTATTGAGAGAGTTACTTGGTGTAAACTCAACTATAAGAGACCAACAAAATGGACTCCAATCACATAACACAAATGCAATAATGGAAGAAAACTGCCAATTGATATTCTTCTCATTCCTAAATTCACACCCCTTCTACAAAATATCATCATATAGCAACCGAAAACCAAAGAAACCCTAAAAATATATTTTTTCTAAAAATTGCTAAAAAAATATCTTTTTCCTAAAAACTGCTAAAAATAGAAATGAGTCAGATTGCACCCAAATTTGGTGCACACATCCCTCTTACAATAGTGAACCTTAATTTAAAATATTAGGTCTCAAGTTATGGTATAACAAAATATAATAAACTTATAATAGCCAAAAAAACCCAAAAAACTTGGGAACCTATTCTAAAAGCTAATTTTGGGGCACTAGATGTCGGAGTTAGGTCCTGAAAACATGATTTTTGGAGGGTCAAGCACATCAAAGATGAGCCTAATGTAGAACATGCACACGGAACCACCTGTTAAATTTCAAGGCAAACGGGCGTACGATTCACAAGTTATGGCTCCGACAAGGTGCATCATTCTCTTATGGTGAAAAAGAATTCAACTCCTACGAGTTTAGCTGAATTGAAATATTGTAGATTCTAGTTATCAATTTTCTTTAGCTCTAAATTTGAAACTTGTTGGTCATGAATCTACCACAGGAAAGGATTTTCTATGTCTATGCACCCTAGACCTGGCCAACATTGAAATGCTAGGAGAAAGAAATGTCTTCCAGACCAATCTCCAGAGAGGGCTGGTTCCCTTACTATTTCTAGCTTGATTAAGACTAAAGTTGCAGGAAAGAAATCTGATCGTTAATGGGAGAACAACCTTGAACAACAATAACTTCAACTAGATCCTAAAGCTCAGTAGCAACGGACTCTTAGAATACGTATACAGAAATTAGATTACGCATTAGTCATGAGTTCAATTCTGAATAAACTTCAAATGCTAATACAGCCAAATTCAACACAACAGAATTCAACTGATATTACACTAAACTACACAGAAGTAAATCACACAGAAAGCCAAACATACACAACAAATTAGATCACCAATTCTAGAAGACCCTAAGAATGGAAGCAATTGCATCTAGGATTTTGATTTCAATTTTTGCAACAAGATCCTCCTCCCTTTGCTTGAGTTTTACATTGGTATTTATAGAGGTTCGTCCTCTTCCTTTCATATTACAGCATTTAATAAATGAAACAGATCTCGAAGAAACAACCCCCTTAATCTGCCTTGGAGAGATGACAATCCCTACTTTTAATGAATTACAACTGAGAATGAAACAGAAACGAGGGCCCATATCTCTTTATTAAATGACCGTTATCCCTTGAAAGCTGTAAGAGATCGTGAATAGGCGCTTTAAATATTGGAGGCATCTTTAATTCTGGTGGCATCAAAAACTACAGGCCTGAGCACGCTCTTCTATCTTGCACACATTGGAAAGCAGCAAAACATTAAATTCTAGAGTGCTTTTAATCATTGAAAATTGTAATGCTTCATCGGGTCGTTTGAACTGCTTCCTGGCGCGAAACTGTGACAAGTCACAAAAACGCGACATGTCACGAAATCACGATGTATCTCTGCTCCATACACTTTTTCCACTTTTAGATCACGAAAATCAACCATGTCGCAAAATCATGACATATTTAGCTCCTTTGTATCCTTCGCGACAACTTTAGAACTCAGTGTTTGTGTGTTGCGGACACCGCAAAAATGTGATGGGTCGCGATTTCACGACATGGCGCAAAATTGTGACAAGTCGCGAAAACGCGACACCTTTGCTTTTTCACCAAATGTGTTAAGTGTCTTCAAAATTTTAGCATTCTTTTGCATGAACAACAACAACTAAAACAATGTGGCAAAAATGCCAACATTCTTGTCGACTCACGGGGTATACAGTTCTACTGTATGCACGAATCTTAGGCCTTTATCCATTGGGCAACAGAGTCAAGGAAAAAAATTAAGAACAGAAAGCTGGCTGATGGGGTACATCTCTATAGGTGGCTGCAACAAACTCTTGCTGGTACTCAGTACTAAAAAATAGGATCGTCAACAAAAATGCATGGAATAGCAGAACTTCCTTTATTTCTTGAGAACTACTGCACTTTGCCTAGCTCGGATGAGTTGGGTAATCACTAGGTACTGTGAAATGATCTCCATGGCAGTAGTGAGTGGCACCTAAAACTACAAAATAGAAATGAAGGGAATGATGCCCTGTGGATGCGCAAGCCATGGAATGGGGATGGGGAATAATGGAATGGCAAAAGATGGAGGAATGAAAATGGTAGTTACAACAACAGAATGCCACTGTGCTACCAACTACTTGTGAAATGAAATGGAAGTGGAGGGAATGGAGGTGGTGGTAGGAACTATGAAAAAAGTGTTTAAAAGTGAAGACTTAGAAGAAAGGGGAAATGAAGAAATGGGAATATTAGAGAGGGGAGTAGAAACAATAGTAGTGGCTTGAGTAATTGCAGAAGAAGAAGGAATAAGAGAGGATGGGAATGAAGGAAGGAAGTGGAGAGAAGAAGTAGAGGAAAAGCCACTGGCTGCTGGGAAGGAAAAAAAAGGAAAAGAAATAAACGTACCTGTGGGCTCACATGCAAAAAGAGCCGAAGTAAAAAAAAAAAAAAAAAATTGTCTATTTTTTTTTGTCTTTTTGTTTTTTCTACTATGTACAATATTTACAAAAGTTTGCGACATGATTGGCATGCCGCCACCACAAACCCAGCTTCAGGTGTCTATCCGGTGAACTTGCAATGTCCAGACCAGATCTGAACATACTTCAGTCAATCTTTGAAGTTTGTCTAGCATCTTCCTAAAGTTCTCCATGGTGCAAACAAAGTGTAATGTGGAAGGTTATCATTCTTACTAGTACCTATGCTATTGATGAGTAATGTGGCAAAGAGGTTTGCCACATGGGGGCTTTCTTCAGGTATCGGATGTAGTGGCTGGAACCAATACCACCACTTTGCAGACTCCACTGGCTGTGGGCTGAGTACAGGCTCCTCCAACCCCTTGATGTGATCATAGGGCTCTTCCAGTGAGAAATCTGCTTTTGGGATCTCCTCAGGTTCAACCTTTTGGTGAGGCATGCTTAACGGGTTCTGGCTGAATACTTGCATGCTATGCAAAACTATGCCCTCTTTGTGCTCAGGTTCTGGAACTTGAACTTGTTCTTCTACTTGGCCCATCTCCTGATGAAAACTGCAAGCAACCATATTGTTCATTGCTGGGAAAGTGCTTGCATATGCCCATTGTTGGCCTTGGACGAAACCTGCCTCTTGAGTTCCACACAACTACATTTTAGGTCTCTACACAGTATGTGGGATCGGCCATGATGAATACTATGCGGGACAGACGAGAGCAGGAACTACCAAAGAAAGTAATGGAGTTTCTCCCCACGATAATTTTCCTGATAGGAGCAGAAGGTGCTCCGCTTGTAATGCTTCCTCAAAGACTTGAGGGAATCGACATTCACCAGATTGTAGCAAGAGGAGGCTTATGTCCAGATGGAAAGCTCAAACATAGAAGAGGTGGGCTTGGGCGAGTGATGGTTGGATCTCTACTGGAATTCTCTTCCAAATTCTATAGAATCGGATGTTGAAATCTGTGATGCTCTCCTGAGGTATTCTCATGATGGTGGAGAGATGCATCAAAAGCTGGTAGGGATCCTGAGAGCCATCAAATGTTGTAATGAGCACTCCCGCTAAATCATCCCATGAGCAGATACTTTTACACCCGAGCAGTCTATACCACTGCAATGCCTTTCCTTCCAAAGACTGAACCAGAAGTCTGATCATAACATCCTCATGGATTATATCATGGAGGGTCGCCAAAGCAGCAACATCATCAATATGCTCTCGGGCCATTCCCTCGGTGCCATTGTATTTTGTTAGAGCTTTCAGGGCACTTTTGGGAATCTCGTGCCAAATTTGGAGATTCAGAGGGCCAGGATCATCCCATCTAGGACATACCCTTGCCATTATAGCAGTGATCTACAGGAGATCACGACTGTCACCAAGTCAGAGTCGCCAAGTGAAAATTCTTTCCTCCGCTTGTAAGGTCAAGGCTGCTCACCAAACCTTGATTCCTTCAAGGTATCTTCTTTTAGCTTGAAAAGGCATCTACGGTCAAGAAATTCGGATCTTCAACTCAGCAAAGTCACCAGATGAACTTACAAATCTCCGCTATGAGGTCAAGATAGCTCATCAAAATCTTGATACCTCCTGGTTTTAAACAATGAAACAATCAGTCTCACTGATTATGGATATTTTGAGACAAAAGAAGTCTGTCCCATCGGGCATGCCAAAAACTGTTGGTCACGAATCTACCACAGGAAAGGATTTTCTATGTCTATGCACCCTAGACCCGACCAACATTGAAATGCTAGGAGAAAGAAATGTCTCCCAGACCAATCTTCAGAGAGGGCTGGTTCCCTTACTATTTCTAGCTTGATTAAGACTAAAGTTGCAGGAAAGAAATGGGAAATATGTGGAAAGAAATGGGAAATTACGAAAAATAAATGGGAAATTATGAGAAATATGGCCAAAGCTGATCGTTAATGGGAGAATAACCTTGAACAACAATATCTTCAACTGGATCCTAAAGCTCAGCAGCAACAGACTCTTAGAATATATATACAGAAATTAGATTATGCATTAGTCATGAGTTTGCTTCCGAATAAACTTCAAATGCTAATACAACCAAATTCAACACAGCATAATTCAACTGATATTACACTAAACTACACAGAAGTAAATCACACAGAAAGCCAAACATACACAACAAATTAGATCACCAATTCTAGAAGACCCTAAGAATGGAAGCAATTGCATCTAGGATTTTGATTTCAATTTTTGCAACAAGATCCTCCTCCCTTTGCTTGAGTTTTACATTGGTATTTATAGAGGTCCATCCTCTTCCTTTCATATTACAACATTTAATAAATGAAACAGATCTCGAAGAAACAACCCCCTTAATCTACCTTGGAGAGATGACAATCCCTGCTTTTAATGAATTACAACCGAGAATGAAACAGAAACGAGGGCCCATATCTCTTTATTAAATGACCATTATCCCTTGAAGGCTGTAAGAGATCATGAACAGGCACTTTAAATATTGGAGGCATCTTTAATTCTGGCGGCATCGAAAACTACAAGCCTGAGCACGCTCTTCTATCTTGCACACATTGGAAAGCAGCAAAACATTAAATTTTGGAGTGCTTTTAATCGTTGAAAATTGCAATGCTTCATCGGGCCGTTTGAACTGCTTCCTGGCATGAATTTGTGATAGGCCACAAAAATGCAACATGTCACGAAATCGTGATGTATCTCTGCTCCATACACTTTTGCCACTTTTGGATCGCGAAAATCAACCATGTCACAAAATCGTGACATATTCGGCTCCTTTGTCTCCTTCGTTGCCTTAGCTCACGAAAATGTGACGTGTCGTAAAATCATGATGTTTCGTACTATTATGCTCTTTCTCCACTCTGTTTTTATGAAAATGTGACAAGGCATGATTTCGCTACGTTCTTTCCTCATGTTGGCCTTTGGTTGCTTCGAACCGCGAAAACGCGACAAGGCACGATTTTGCTACACCTTCCTTTCACTTGGCTTCTCATCGCTCTTCATCCGCAAAAATTCGTCATGTCACGAAATCATGACAACTCCCTGCACTTGGCCCTTCTGCCCCAATGTGTCACAAAATCATGACATTTTCTTGCCTTCTTCATCATTGCCGCTTCCTGTCGCGATATCGTGATGTCTTCTTCTTGCTTGGCCTTTCTTTCAACTTTGTCGCAATAACGCGACATGTCGTGATATCACGACATTCTCCACAATTTTCTCCTTGCTTGCTTTTCTGTCACGATATCGCGACATTTTTCATCTCGTTACTCCATTGCTGCTTTATGTTGCAATTTTGTGACATGTCACGAAAATACGACAGTCTCATTTTAGCACTTTTGTTGACCATGTTGACCGTGAAACTCCAACATGTCATGATATCGTGACAACCTTACCCCCTTGCTGCCATTGACTGCATTGACCATGATAACGCGACAGGTCATGATATCACGACACTTTCTTGACTTAGCTCTTTTTTGCATTTGATGCTGCAAAACTGTGATAGGTCGTGATATCGCGACATGTCACGATATCGTGACATATTTCCATGTGCACACCTCTTTGGTTTGGACCCCGCAAAAATGCGATGGTCGTGATTTCATGACAACTTTAGAACTCAGCATTTGTGTGTTGTGGACGTCACAAAAACGCGATGGGTCGTGATTTCGCGACATGTCACGAAATCGTGACAAGTCGCGAAAACGTGACACCTTTGCTTTTTCACCAAATGTGTTAAGTGTCTTCAAAATTTTAGCATTCTTTTGCATGAACAACGGCAACTAAAACAATGTGGCAAAAATGCCAACAAAACCCAAGTGTTATCTGACTATGGTAATCCTTCCTACTGAACCAGGAATTTGGTGTAGCTCCCATGTCTGGTGGTGATCACCTTCTTATCGAGCACCTATGCAACTCTATATTTTTTCTTTGTAGGCATCTGTCATGCCCAATTTACTATCTCCTATAATTCACCATCCTTGAAAGTACCAGGATACTGAAATAAATCAAAAACTTTAAAAATGGGTGAAATATCAAATTCATCAGGCAGCTCCACTTTATAAGCATTATCATTGATCTTCTTCAAAATCTTGCATGGACCAATTTTCTTAAGTTTTATTTTGTATTTCATCCCATTAGGAAATATTTCCTTCCTAATATGAACCATGACCATGTCACCCTCTTCAAACACTTTCACCCTTCTGTGTGCATCAAAAGACTCTTTGTAGTGAGCATTACTGCTCTACAATTTTTCCCTCACTAACTCTTGCACTTTATGGATATGCTTAACAAATGCTTCTGCATCATCACTAACTTGTTCCCCAATTGGTAACTCAACCAAATCTAATACACCTCTAGGATTTTTACCATAAATAATTTGAAAAGGAGATTTTCCTGTTGACTTGTTCACTGAACTGTTGTATGTAAATTCAACTTGTGACAAGGCTAAATACTATTGTTTTGGTTTTTCTCCAACTATGCATCGTAAGAGGTTTCCCAAGCTTCTGTTCACCACCTCTGTTTACCCATCAGTATGTGGGTGGTAAGCACTACTAAAATGCAACCTGGTATTAAAAATTTTCCATAATGTCCTCCAAAAGTGACTCAAGAACTTAGTATCCCGATTAGAAGTAATAGTCTTTGGAACACCATGCAATCGCATAATCTCATCAAATAATAAGATTGTAGTCCTAGTTGCATCATTAGTCTTTTGAAAAGCAATAAAATGCACCATTTTGGAAAATCTATCTACCACAACAAAAATAGAATTCTTACCTCTTTGTGCCTTGGGCAACCCCAACACAAAATCCATACTTAGATTGGTCTATGGTCTTGTAGGAACTGGAAGTGGCATATACAACCCTGTATTTTGTGCATGGCCCTTAGCCATTTGACATACTCTGCATATAAAGACAAACTTGATTATATCTCTCTTCCTTTTTGGCCAATAGTACCCTACAAGAGTGGTAGTTTTGGCTACTCCAAAATGACCATCCAAACCCCCACTATGTAATTCCCTCAAGATGTTCTATCTCATAGAGCCATTGGGGATGCATAATCGATTACCCTTAAACAATTAACAATTCAATAAAAAATACTCTTAAAAAATGGTATGAGACTTGCCCCCTACCGCACTTTTACATTGTTGCACAATATTCCCAAAATCCGTAGCAGATTCATACAGATCTTTAATCCCCTCAAATCCTACCACTTCATTCTCCATAGTGGTCAACAACAAGACTCTTCTGCTTAATGCATCAACAACCTTATTCGGTTTTCCTGACTTGTATTTTAGGACAAATGTATAATGTTGCAAAAATGAAACCCATTTGGCATGCCTTCTATTTAACTTTTTTCGAGAATTGACATACCCCAATGATTCATGATCAGTAAACAACACAAACTCCTTTGAGATTAAGTAGTACCTCCAATGTTGCAATGCTTGCACAATTGCATAAAATTCTACATCATATGTAGAATAATTCTTCCTTGCATCATTTAGCTTCTCACTAAAAAATGCTACAGGTCGGCCCTCTTGACTTAAGACACCACCAATTCCAACAAATGAGGCATCACAATCAACCTCAAACACCTTACTAAAATATGGTAACACTAGAACAGGGGCTTCTAAAACCTTCTTCTTCAAGAGTTCAAAACTCTATGTTGTTGTCATAGTCCATACAAAATATTTTCCCTTCGTGCACTCAATTATAGGGGCAGCTATACTACTGAAGTTCCTAATGAACTTCCTATAAAAGGTAGCTAGTCCATGAAAGCTCCTTACTTCTATTATAGATCATGGAAGAGGCCATTCCAGAATCACCTTCACTTTCTCATCATCCATACTCATGCCATATATCGATATTACAAATCCCAAAAACACTAAACTATCTTGAAGAAATCTACATTTCTTCAAGTTGACATACAATTTCTCCTTCCTGAGCACGTCTAACACTAATTTTAGGTGTAACAAATGGTCTTCTTCACTTTTACTATAAATCAAAATATCATCAAAATACACAACCACAAACTTACCATTATATTCCCATAGTACTCTGTTCATCAACCACATAAATGTATTGGGTGTATTAGACAACCCAAATGGCATCACCATCCACTCGTACAATCCATATTTTGTCTTAAAAGTTGTCTTCCATTCATTCTCTTCTCGAATTTTTATCTGTTAGTAGCCACTCTACAGATCAATTTTACTAAAGTATTTAGCTCGAGCCAATCCATTCATCATGTTATCCACTCTCGACATAGGATACCGATACTTTATTGTGATTTTGTTTATGGCTTTACTATCTACACACATTCTCCAGTCACCATGTTTCTTAAAGGTCAGCAATGCTGGAGTCACACATGGACTCATACTCTCCCTAACTAATCCCTTCTTTATTAACTTTGTCACTTGCCTACTCAACTCTACATTTTGTATCGGGTTCAACTGATAAGCTACCTGATTTGGGAGCGCTATTCATGGAATCAAATCCATGTGATGTTGGATATCCCTTTTTGGTGGCAGCCCATCTGTTAACTCCTCCGGTGTGATATCTTTATATTCACTTAGCAACTTAGTTGTTGCTATAGGCATAACCACTTTATCTATTCCTAGCTTCCTAGTTGTTAAGGCATAACAGAAGCTAGCATCCCTGATCTCTGCAAGAAACTCCTTCATCATCAACAAGCTCTCACTCGGCCCATCCTATTTCAGAGGTACAAGAACTACCTTTACACCATCCTTCTATAATGTATAAGTATTCTTTCTCCCATTATGGTTAGTATCCCTATCGTACTGCCAAGGTCTTCCCAATAGAATGTGACATGCATCCATCAATATCACATCACACCACACTTCATCCTTGTATGTGCTCCCAATTGAAAATTTAATTAAACACCTCTGATATATTATTACCTCATTCCTCTTCCTAACCCATGAGATGTGATATGGATAAGGATGTTTTTCATATTTCAGGTGCATTTTATCAACCATGAAATTTGACACCATATTCTCATAGCTACCACCATCAATGACAATGTTACATACCTTCCCTCCTGATGTACACCTTGTTCGAAATATGTTCATTCGTAGCCAAGAATCTTCACCATATATGGTCTACCCTTTTGCTTTTCTCTGCACCATCTCTTTCTTAGGAGCAATCAATGTCCTCCTTATCATAAGTGCTTCCCCCATGTCAGCAACAACTTCGTCCTCATCTTGCTCTTCCATCTAAACCAGATTGACCCTTCCTTGTCCTCCTTGACCCCTTTCTTGGACATCACGTTGGGGACACTCAAATGCTCTTTGCCCCTCCTCACCACATCCATAACAGGTATACAACCTCCTTGGATCATTTCCTTTTTGTCCACCATCGTAACCTCTTCCTCTCATATTCTGTGCATCTTCTTCTTATTTAGAAGGTATTAAGGATTCTCCCTTGAGAAAAATAGATCCACTTTGATCCCGAACCTGAAGAGGGTGTGAATCCCTTCTTACCTCTTCTATTAATCCTTTTCAATTTCTCCTCTGCCTTGAGGGCCATTTGATACACATCCTCCACTATAAGAGTGCGATGCATGCTCATCTCATCTTGAACAAAAAAACTTAGGCCATTTACATGCCTGGAAGCCTTTTGGTCCTCCATCTCATTGTGCTCCACTCGAATGGATAACTTGTAGAATTCATTAGTATAGTCCTCAATGCTTTGATCCTTCTGTTAAAGATTTTAAAATCTACGAAATAGGGTTTGGGAGTAGTCTACAAGTATAAATTTTTCCTGTAACTTCTTCATATTTGTCCAATCCATGATATTTTCCTTTCCATTCCTCTATCGTGTAGTCTATAAATTATCCCACCAAATCAATGCATGTACCTTCAACTTTGTGCATGTGAGCTTAACCTTCTTCTCTTCAGCAAGATTACTCCATTCAAAATATTTTTCTAGGCTATTGATCCAATCGATCAACTCCTCTAGTTTCAACCCACCAGCATACTCGGGAACCTTGATCTTAATCCCATATTGATTCCCCTTAAGCCCCTCTAGAGCTCATATCAGTTGATTTTCAAAACTATGCCCTTCTTCCTCTGGGCCCTCTAGTTCTACTTTTGTGTGGACCTTAGATCCACGTTCCTCAGGTATATTTTCATCATCAGATCCTCAATCTGCATATGCCTTGGGACATCTCTCTCCCATGTGATCAATCACACCAATTAGTCATGATATTTTTGCATTTAGATCCTCGATCTACCTATTCATATAGGCATATCTTCTAGGTGGAATCTTCCCTTCACTAGCAAGATCACACTCGCTCTGATACCAAATGGTGTAAACTCAGCTACAAGAGACCAACAAAATGGACTCCAATCACATAACACAAATGCAATAATGGAATAAAATTGCCAATTGATATTCTTATCATTCTTGAATTCACACCCCCTTCTACAAAATATTACAATCCATCATATAGCAACCGAAAACCAAAGAAACCCTAAAAATATCTTTTTTCTAAAAACTGCTAAAAATAGATCTTTTTCCTAAAAACTTCTAAAAATAGAAATGAGTCGGATTGCACCCAAATTTGGTGCACACATCCCTCTTACAATAATGAACCTTAATTTAAAATATTAGGTCTAAAATTATGGTATAACAAAAGATAATAAACTTCAAGAGAGGTCCCAGGTTCAAATCTCCACCCTACCAAAAAGTTGAATTGGGTATCCAAAATCCAATTGATAATGTTGGTGCGGGTAGGGTCGGGTGCGACTCTCGAGTGAATTTGATGGTGTAGAACCCCATGTTCATGGTCTCTCAGACCAAGGCAGCCCCGCAAGGGGTTTTTCGCTAAAAAAAAAAAAAAGATAATAAACTTCTAATAGCCAAAAAAACCCAAAAACCCGGGAACCTATTCTAAAAGCTAATTTTGGGGCACTAGATGTCGGAGTTAGGTCCCGAAAACATGATTTTTGGAGGGTCAGGTGCATCAGAGATGGTATGATGTAGAACATGCATGTGGAACCACCTATTAAATTTCAAGGCAAACGGGCGTACGGTTCACAAGTTATGGCTCCGACAAGGTGCATCAGTTACAATTGTTTGAAGTTGGGTTGTTGAGGCTATTTTTTGGCTACATGATTTGTTTTTCTAAAATAAAAAATATGTATTAAATTTTTAGCATTCATTTTCAAAAAAAATTTGCACAAACATGTAAGCTATTTTGAGTATTACAAAAATTACTACTCACTTGATAAATTTTATTAAGTATTGAGGGAGTTACAACTGTTGCAAGTTAGGCTTTTTGTGTTTTTTTTAGGGTTGCATGGAAAAATTCATGCAAAGGAAAAAAATTCATCTCTCAATATAGCTAAGCAAATAATTTTTTATTTATTTTATTTTGAAGAGATTGGTACCAGTACTTAGCATGGCTCAAAAGATCATATCATTTAACCTTTTCTAATTTTTCAAGGGTGAAATATTTTGCAAGGGGGATGGAATGTTAGGTACCCAAGATAGGTACTTAAAAATTTTAAATGGTACTGTATAATGGTATGAGCCATAAATTAACTATTGAGTAAGGAAGACCACATGTCAAATTAGAAATAGAATACCATAGAATCATATATGTAACTGTTAGGGAATATTATCATATGCAACCATCAAGGAATGTTTTCATATTATTATGCACTTTGTAATGCATGGAATGTGAACCACCATATGGGTGATATTGTAACTCATGGAAGGTGAACCATCACACTCTTGTATAAAGAGAGATATACCACCATTGTAAAGTCATGTATGAAGTATTCTTGTAGAAGTCTTGGCTCGTGGAGCTAGAGATCTTGTGGAGTGGATTCCTTCCAATAAGGAGTATTGTATGATGTTACCCTACCTCAAGGGTATTATAATTATCTATTTTATTGTGTGGAATTTGTTGTGTAATTTATTTGTAGATGTATGTTTGATATTTTATCATATTGTGAATGATTTATTGTAATGAGAAGAGAGGTTCATAACATGCTTGAATTATTTTCCTTTTCTCTTCATTAGTGTAGGTCTTTCCTAGAAGATATTTTAGGGATTATTAGCATTTCCCAAATTATATGCTTCATATGATCCATGTTGGCAATTTTGGGTACTTTGGGTACATTGCTTTTGCTCAAGTGTATAAGTTGTCATTGATGTCAAAAGGCATTTTTGTGTTGATATCAAAAAGAGTGTGATGTAAAAAATATCTTA